>CM077581.1:42383148-47383148 GCA_039657365.1 Stephania yunnanensis
GGTTTTGACTCAATTTGAAACTTTAATTCATCTTGAACTTTATTTGACTTTTTATGATGATTTAAGATCTCTTTTTAACAAAATTAATCAATTTGGATTGATTGAGGTTTAAAGCAAGATTTTATGAGTTTGCACTTGTTTTGATTTTCATGGAACTAAGTAGTGATTTTAGGTAGTGTATAACTCATTAAAAAAACCATTTACTAGAGTCAAATGAACTTAGATGAGTTTGTAATGCAAATGCTTGAGTGAATAGCCATAAACTTATTTTACTAGCACATGAAAGTAAGCTATGCTACTTAAAAAATTATAATTAGTAGATTCATGAACTAAGGAAAGCAATACTTTAATTTGTCAAATGGTCCCTAAAACAACTTTGCTATATATGTATGATTGTAGATTCACAAGAAGGACTCGACTAAGTTGGTCGAATGATCGATTTGATGTGGCAATTTATGCTATTGTATTGTAAGTAAACTAGTTAGAAACTCCATATTCATTCTTTTCCTTTCCTTGCATGTTTTGATGGAAATGATACATATTGTTGGACTCTACTTCTCTACCGAGTGACCAAGGTCTAAATGGTCAAGTTGAGTTGCTATTTACTCGTAAGTTGAGCATCCGAGTCGCGCTCTTGGCTCCTAGACAAGATTGAATCCTCTGAGTAAGCATTCGCCATGTGTCGTGGCTCTCACAGCACTTCAAGGATTCCATTGCAGCTGGGCATCCAATTGCGACTGCGGCTCCTTTTGGAATTTTTTCGGGTTCCGACCCATCTGAGCTGATAGTGTCGAACGAATTAGGTGCAGTTGAAGTGGACTTGGTCCAACCGTACCAATATTTGACTCTTACCCGTAGTCAAGTGGCTTTGAGCCCATGTGTAGAGTGTCAATACCGCTTAAGCGCCTATCCTTTGCTTCCGGGTCATTTTGTCTCTATCGTTCACCATTTTAGTATGTCTGTGATGCGCTCTATTGTTCTTTTCACATTCGTTTATTTCCTGCATGATTTAGAGACTTTTTTATTGTTTAATCTGAATTACTGTTGAACTTCTTCTAGATCTACTCAATGGGATTGTCTCCGCTTTTGGTGACAATTGCAGTATAATATCTTAGCTTGAGAACATTGATGTGCGGCATACGTAGGTCATTTGATGTATCTATATTGCATTAATTATATTTTATAAATGAGTATTTGGGTTGAGAGATACATGTATTTCTCCTCTTCACTATAATTTGTACATTGTATCTGTTGTACAAGATTTCCACATTCTAGCTTCCACACTTAGAACTCGTTTTGTGTTTAATTGATTTGTTATCGACTTTTCGTTGCATTTAAATTCCGCTACATATGATTTCATTTATGTATACTATGTTGTGTGGACTATTAGGTACTAAAGATCGGTTCGTGAGGCTTATTAGGCATTTGTTAACTCCAAACTGGTTTACCGAGGGTTAATGGAGGCCTAGTACTGGGCGGTGCCTAATTTGTAGGGTTGGGGCTGTCACATTATACAAACAACAACCATCAACAACAATTATCACTAGAATTCGTTAAAAAATTCATCTAACTTCAATAAAACCGAACTTGACAACTTACCACTGGATCACCATATCCCTTGTTGTTGATCTTTCCCTCTCTCCTCATTTATCCTCTTATCTCGAGCAACTCAAACCCTTATCTGTTTTTTCTTCCATACTCGATTAATCGATGAAACAGTAAGGATAAACTCGACTGTTTATATATATATATATACATATTCCTCGAGATTCGCATCGCGCGATCTCTAGGCAGATATGTGAAAAAGAAACTAAAGTAACACTAGCCACTAGAGAGACACAAATTGGTACACTCCCACGCATCTTGAGGTCCATCAATGATCCGCATTAATTTGATCTAAATCATATGTTTTTATTTTATGTTTATACACTTATGCATTTTGGCGCCAATTAATTTTCCACGCACGCCAATAAGTACACTCGGGCGTGCATACTACTTCCACGTCCCACAGTAGACACCCACGACTTCTTTGTCATTAGGTATACCCAACAATTTATTATCTATTTATTTTCCAACTATAGGTTTTATATTAATTTTCATTAATAACCTATATTTCATTTAATTATTTTCCATGCCAAACAAACACAATAAATCACTTCATCACACTCACACACTAATCGAGACAAGTTGGGCTTAACCACGAGCTTAACTCGGGTTAATTAAAACTTGGATTGATGCTAATCACCTACTTTAGGTAACTGGTCGTTACATTCTCCTTAATTTATAAAATTTCGTCCTCGAAATTAAAAGTTCGTTCATAAACTATACATAACTTTGAATAAATAGAGGAGTTGTTCCTTTAATAACCCGATACATTTCATAGATGTCATATTCAAAGGTACAATAAATTGTCTTTTGAATTCTCCAACAATCTATAATGCTTATCTCCTTGCCATTTTTATTTACTTCAAGTTGTAGTACACGATACCTAGTCTACCATATCCTCTTTGTGTAGTTCTGAATTATTTCAATTCCTTACAACAACTGTATTTCCAATATTTGTCTAATACTTCATTGTATGATAAGATTGAGCATACAAAGTTTTAAACACTGTTGTTCGGTAATCTAAGAGATTACTATCATCAAGGAACTCACATAGAGAAGCTTATTCTATCAAGTGATCATATGTTTTGAGACACAAGCTCAAATATATTCTTTAGAACCAGGATTAGCCATTCAATTTTTTTCCATCAAACCGAGGAAAATATATTGTAATGAGATTGAGAGTAGTTTCCAACTATCCCAACAAACTCTTCCACACTTTGGAAGCAAATCTTGGTTCTCCTTCAATGAAAACGAACATTTGAATACTCAGTGATCTCACATCTCCATATGCATATATCTCGCTTAATCCATCAAAAGAATAAAATACCAACACTGACAAGAATTTGCAGACTTAATCAATCTGTCAGCTACAATTTACAATACATTATGCTAATGTTAATTTATAATCGCTTCCATCACATAAACCGCAATTATATCCTACAAATTCCATCATGTATAGACAAGAAATTACAAAACCCTCCAAGTTCTTAAGGTTTAGTCTTCATTCACAAAATCAATCTTGTATCTCATTATGAATTTAATAACATAGTTTTTCATCCCAGACAATCCATAATCTCATCATATACTTTAACCCAATTTAGTATTGTTTATTTTCACTATATTAAAAGATATATGAGATTGTTGAAATAATTCTTGTCCAAAACTCCTCCCGAACTGGAATTCCATCTTTGAATTCACTATGTACATCACGATTTCCTCAGGTAGTTTCATTTATATACTAATGACATGTGTCAGGCGTGTATTATAATTTTCCCTTTTATATTATACATTATAAAAAAAGCTGATCAGCATAAATTCTATCTCTAATCTAGTTCTGCAACGGATTGAAGATATAATATGTTATGTCTCTAATCCAGCGACGGAAATAAGGTTACATTGTTGATTCCAAATGGATAAGGGACAAATTTGAGACGGAACAGAGACAAACATTCTGTTTCTGATCAGAGACGGATCATAGACGGACATCAAATTTTACTCAGTTTCTTACTTAAATTTCGTTTCTAATTCGTTGCAAATTAGAGAAGGATTACAACAAAATTCATGAAATCCGTTGCTAATCTGTTGCAAATTAAAGCGGATTAGCAACATAATTCATATGTTCTGTTGCTAATCCATTGCAAATTAGAGACATATTAGCAAAGAAATTCATGAATTTTGTTGCTAATTCGTCTCTATTCCGTTTCTACACCTAGAAACTTTTTTTTAAATAAAGCATCAAAATCAAAATGGTTCTCCTAAACTTCTAAACCTGAAAACAACAATAATAGGACATGAAAACATATCTACAAAAAGTAGTCAAACATAATAGATATAAAATATACCTAAATATCCACAAAAGAAGTATCAATCCAAAAGTTCTACAACAACCAAAAAATACCTAAGTATCCTAAAGCTGCTCATCCCTCGCAACTCAGTCATCTAAATATCTACAAAAACGAATTACCAATCCAAAGGCCTACAAACAATCATAAAATATATCTAAGTATCCCAAAACTATTTATCCCCTGCAACCCAGTCCTCTAAATACCCACAAAAGAAGAACTATCAATTCAAAAGTTATGCAAACTTCCATAAAAGATACCTAAGTATCCCCAAGTTTCTCATCTCTCATAACCCAGTCTTGTATCTCCCAATCAACATTGTCCTGCTAGAGTGGTGGACAGTGGGATCTGTCTATGCTTGCTGCTGCTCATGAGGTAGTGGTGGTGGTGGTGGTGAAGCTGAGATAGACCCGCTCTGTTCATGGTCATCCTGAACTGCCACTACACAAAAGCCATAACCTATCTTAATTTGTCGGTAACATTATCGAACTTTGAGCGTGGCACCATCGGCGACACTTGGGATGTGCTAGCACCAAGATTTGCATTTATTCTCTTCTTTCTCTCTAGTGACTCGGGACCATAGACATGCTCTTTGGGATAGTCACCCACCACATCGTAGTACACCACATCATCATCCACCGACTGGTCCGGCGTAGCCCGTGTCAGCTCATGACGTTTGCTCTTGAGTTGAGCCTGCATGGATCAACAATAAACAACTAAATTGATATGCTTTTAAGTAAAGTTACTATAATTTAGCTTGTATTTCTATACTTAAATAGAACCGTTTCGATCTAGTATCGACGAATGTCACCTCATCGTGATTTATGGTGTGGAGATGCAAATACAATTCATTCACTGTAGGAGTCGTCTCGAATGTGCAAGTCTGCACATCAGTCATAAAAATGTTAAATATGAGGACGCATACATATTTAGTGTCTCCGACTTGAGGATGCATACATACTTAGTGTCCCCAAGTAATCATAAAAAGTATTCGTGACCAACAATTAATTATGAAATCTAATGATGCTAGACCTTTATCCCTTTTCAATGTTTTCATCTAGGGCCAAATCTTTATAAGAAGGCTAAACTTACAAAATATGATTCCATGATTTCTTGCTCGAAGAACGCAAGACACAACACTCACTACTAGCCTACTAGGATTCTATGTTTTTCCTGAGATGTTTTACATCAATGTCAACTAATAGTATGTCAACACACTTATATTCACGAAGCACAAATCAATTGCATAGAAGTGATAGAAAATGAACTGAAGTGAATGAAATATGTACATTGCAAATGAGTTAAACTAGCATAAATGTGTAAGAAATAAAAATAACAAGATTAAAAGTAAACACAAGCATAGTTAACATGTGTAGACTAATCTACTGATTTAATTTGACAAATGAGCTATTTATCCCCTAATGTGCTTTATCATTGAAGCTGTAACCAAATACCCAATTAAAATGAACATTAACTTAGAACACTACCCTATTTAGTTAGTGTATTCAACCAAATAGCACATTTAGGGTTATAAATACAATAAAGAAACCAAAAAATTATAACTAGCACTTGCAAATATTAGAAAGCCAAAAAAAAAAAAAATTCAATTGAGTGTCGCTATGCCCTCATACATGAATTAAACAAGAGTATTTTGGATTACGATAAATCTATTTAAGCATGACTTTATTTTTTTTTCTATTTTCTTAAAGTAGGAAAACTTCTATTAAAAGAAAATGCATACGGCCACTTGTAATTTGCATATTCCCAACAACTTGTTTAAATGCATGGATAGTAGAATTTACACAAATTATCGTGATCCATGAGAATGACATTGTTTTAACCTTACAACGTGCTATATCAAATTAAAGCTTGATTATTGATCACATTCTACTATAAAACACTTACCAATCTTTCATTGGTTGTCACAAAAGACACCGAGCCTCCACCGTGCTTCGAGACTCTAATCCCAGGTTCTTCCACCTTACTTTTCCTATTCAAATACGTATGCCTAGACCTGGCAAGAAAGTCCTCGCTTTACCAGTACTCCAAGTATCTCCTCCACGCCTCACTTGTAACAAAGTTTTGCTGGACATTCTTCTTCTTCAACTTATGCATTAATGCGGTGTACCTGATGCCTGCATGCATGTTGTACACCGCACGAATGAGAACCTTATGAATCGCGTCATCCCATTGAAAATATAACTATAAATTGACGAGTGCAATTGTTATGAGAAGGAAAATCTTGAATAACAATAAATCCTAAGGCATTATTTGTTCCTACTTACTTGCCACTAAAGCCAGTAGTGGTTCTTAAGATGATCCGATACTGACTTCCACCAGTACCCTTCTGAAATCATCCATTGCTTGAGAACTTTTGTCATCCTCCTTGCATAATAATAAGAAGGATGCAATTCCTTGTATTAATAAAATGCAAAAATAAAAATGATGTTAACCATTTACATGATTAATTAGAAACTAATTAGTCAAACTTAGACTCATGTATTATCCGCGATCGATGTGATTGTGACCTATGCACGGGAAGGGGGTTAGCCCTTCTCCTTTGAGGCGCTTGTGTGGTGCCTCCAACTTGCAAGCCTGATCTGCCCTTATGGGATGCTATTAGTGATTTGGTGGTTGGAGGCGTAGGCATCATCAATATAGGAGTCTCATGTCTCGACGACGTCGCCGATGGTGACCGCAATGGGTGGTCTGGTATGGTTCTAGACGAAGATGTCGACAGTAAAGGAGACACCAACATTATGAAAGGCGAAGGTGACGCCGAGTGTAACTTATGATTGGGTGAACGAGAAGTTAGAATCGATAGGACAAAAATTGTCCCACGACCTCGAACGCCATGACCACCTCGACCACCTCGTGTGGTCGGTCCATGAGGTCTAGTCAGTATACTTGTTCCTGTGGTCTCTGTTGCACATCCACCGAGTGGAGGAGGATGCCCTGAAGGTATCCCTCGCCTGCCCCGAGGTGCTGTACGACCTTGCGATAGGGGTTGATCATCACTGTGAGTCATGAAACCTAAAAAGCACCAATCATAAACAATCGTTAGTAAAGGTTTAGAAAAGTAACGTAAAGTCGATCAAACACTGGCATAAAATAAACATACGTCACTCACCATCTCATTCACTGTCGTTCATTTCAAATTCACTCTCATAACTAGAAGTTGATGTTTATTCTTCTGAATCTTCCCCATTGTCGACATTGAAGTCATTGTCTTCTTGACTTGGACCAACTTCGATAATGATGCGGGTCCCATTTGCATCGCCCAAGAAGTTATCATCCTGAATTGCATCGTCGACTACGCACGTGGTGGGTTCACTATCTTGGAATGCAATATCTTCCGAGCCTTGGTCATTATCATCTTTGCTTATTCACTGTCGACGAATTTTAGTTGACAACAACAAACTGCTTACCACTTTCGACGCTCATTCCTTTAAGAAGGGCACAAAAGGTAGTACACCTGAGTCGCTTGCATTGCAAGGACAAAGGGCTTGTTGTTGTTATATCGTTGACTTTGGTGAACCTTTAGCAATCAAAATGTTGGATGAATCCTCACACCATGATTCGGTGAGGGTCAAACCATTTACACTTAAACAACATCATGCGCTTGAGGCCAGTATATTCTATCTGTACAACCTCTTTTAGTTTTCCATAGTAGTCATGGGAAAAAAAACATCGGCATAGTTAGAGCCCTTCACCAAGACACTGCTGTTCCGGGTCGACCTATTAGCGCCATATGTTTCAATGTGGAACTTATACCCATTCACTAGGTAACCATGGTATACATTACAAGATCGACTAAGACCAATGGAAAGATCAACAAGTGTCTCATCTATGATAGAATATCGGACCTATTCATGAAAATTTAGAAAGTGAAGACATATTGTTTATAAAAAAAATGAAGTCATAAACTACAATCATAGTAACATTACATATGTTTGTAACCAAATAAGGAAGTTGCGCTCTAAACTAGTATTGACGTCCCACTCCCCTATTCCTTGAGTGATTTAATCGATAAAGATCCTACAAGAAACGAACATGAAAATATCATATCTTGGAAAAAATAAATCATGAATGTTCGAAACTTTTGAATGAAAGTGAGTGACATACTGGATGTAGGGTGATCTCTAAGCAATTAAGCAGTACGTAGGAATGCGCGACATTATACTCCTGCTCTATCAGGTACCGCTCCTTTGACTTACCAAAGGTTCATCTTTGATAAGTAAAAATTGAGAAGTTGCCCACAAAATGTGGTGTGGGTCCCACGCCACCATCGTTGTTGCGTTGCACTTTGTCGTGACTTCTTCCACCAGATAAGCAAGACACATCGAGCTCTCAACCTTTGCTTTGTTCCGAACGTTGTTTTTCAAATGTTTAAGGTACCTATCGAAGTTTAGTTGATGTTGATTTAAAACTTTATTGGATAGAAAAACAACTTCAGGAACTCGAGATATTACCTTTCAAACTGATACATCTATCGAAATTGAACTAGGCCGGCAAGATGGGCCATGTGTGCCAAATGAATTGGTAGGTGTTCCATAGAGTCGAATAAGCTTGAAGGGAATATTTTCTCTAACTTGCATATGACTTTAGGTATTTTAGACTCTAAAACCTCAATATCTTTGGGATTGACACTTTTCCTAGTTAGGGATCAGAATTAAAGGCTCACCTCCCTAATTGCAATCCAAATTGCGTTTGGGAGGAGTTCTCTGAATGCAATTGGTATCAATTGTTGCATGAAAACATGACAATCGTGACTCTTCATGCCGAACATTCGCAACTTCTTTGGATCCACACATCACCCAAGATTCGAAGTATAACTGTCATGAAAATATAACTTTTCAACCTACTCGCATGATTTTTGCTTTTTTGAGCTATCGAGAACATATCATCCATGGACATAAGTATTTGTCACCGGATCAATGTGTAGAGAAGGTTGGTGATAATATTTACGAATATCTTGCCTCGATTCCGCATTGTCCTTACTTTTACCCAGTACACTCATAGTAGTATTGAATATGTTGTCAAAAATATTTTTCTCGATGTGCATGACGTCTAAGTTGTGTCTGATCAAGTTTGTCTTCCACTACTGGAAGTCCTAAAAAATGTTTTTTTTTCATTCTGAAGTCTTAGCTATCCTCCTATTCATAGAATCAGCTCTAATTTTTATCCCCTTCAACAAGCCCAACGATTCAATTTTTCTCAAAATTTCTTCACTAGATAGCAAAGCAGACGGTTTGTCGTTTGGTATAGTTTTGCCTTAAAGAAACATTTTTTTGTCTTTCTTGAATGGTAAGTTCTCCATACAATATGGACAAGCCAACTTACCGTGTGTTCTCCAACCAAACAACATACTATATGCAGGGAAATCACTTAGAGTTCATAAAAGGGTGACTCGCATCGGGAAATTCGACTTTGTAGAAATGTCGTAAGTAATCATCCTGTTGTTCCATAAATCTTGCAACTCTTTCACAAATGGCTGAAGGAATACATCGATTTTTTGTTTTGGATTTGTCGATCCAGGAACAATAATCGTCAAGAACATGAAATCAAATTTCATGCACATCAATGGTGGAAAGTTGTACAGAGTCAAAATTATAGGCCACAAATAGTACGATTTACCTGAAATCTGAAAAACTTGAAAACCAGTAGTGCACAACCCTTAACGAACATTCCGAACTTCGACGGTGAAGCCCCTGTTGACCTCATCAAAATGCCTACATGTAATCAAATTAGAATAATGCATAACATCTTCCGGTGATGAATGCTCTCCTTACCACCACATATATTTTGTCGTTGATTCAGATACGTACAAGCATTGCTATCGTGGGCCCAAAAGGAAGTAGTACATTTTTTTGCAAGGCTATTTTTTGTGTTCCTTCCACGACCTTGTCGTTGTGCAATGTAGCATAATTTCCCACATAATTTGCATGATGTCAATTTAGATTCCTTTCTTCAATAAATCATAAATTGGTCCTCACAACAATCTATTTTCTCAAGTGGAAGACCTAGACCTCGCATTAGCCTTATGGTGGCGTAAAAGTTTTCAACCAATGAATTATCGGTTGGCAAACAATCCTTCATGAATAATATGATTTCATTGTACCTTTGCTCAAACATGTGATCTTATGATTTGATCTCGATCATGTACTATAGTTGGCGTGCTTGAGAGTTTGGTGACTCTTCCATGTGATTTCAATTAAAACATGGACCTACCACGTTGTGTAGCATCTCATAGTAAGTTGTCATCTTAAAACCTCCCGCATCGACATCATCAATATAGTTCTCGAATTCGAAGATGTTTGGCGGCTCCAAACCTCCATTTTCCCCGTGTTCGTACCAACATTGATATCTCAGAATGAAACTGAACCTACATATATGGCACTCAATTGTGTCGACGTCCAGGTACGGTACAAGTTGACATTTGTTATAATTGCACTGACGTCTAATCTTCCTTTCACTTTGGTAGGTGGGATAGTGTTGCTTGGAAAACGCCATGAATTCTTTAACCTTCTTCGCAAACTCCATTCGAACGAAGTCATTGTTGAGACGGTTGTACATCCAATCTCGACCGAGACGACATTCCTACTGTAGTTGTGCAATTTAATCAGCCAACAAATTTAATAATTTTTAGCGTAATGTCTACTTGTGTGTCTAGATTGGTTGCTTGTGGGTTATGGGGTGGTCGATTTTTGGCATAATATCTACTAGTGTCGTTTACAAAAAGTGGGGATGGAGTGGTAAAAATATCATGTTCATGAGCACATAGAGTTTTGTCGAGATCCATTCCGAACCAACAGGACAATAAAGAACAATAGCCACTAAATACAAGAATAAGCAAATATTAGATGTTAATCCATCAAGAGATGATTATAAAGAAATTCTCAACACAAAATTTAATAAGATTATATAAACAATTTTTTCATAGAATACCAAACATGTGGAGATCAGAAACAAGGTTATGAGTTCAAATCAAATGTTCAAATAAAAAAAGTAAAAAAGTTCAAATCAAAACAAGGATCATTGTTCGTAGAAAATTGATTTCTTTTTAAAGGATCCTTAGTAGTAGAGATCTTGTAATTCATGTTGATTTCTATTTAGGTTGTACATGTTTAGTTGGCTGTTCCTCAAGCAGAGCTAGACCGAATTAACGATGAGAATCAGAGATTGAAGGGATGCTCACACAAGTCAACAACAATTAACTACGTTGCATTGCAAATGCATATCATGGCACTTATGCAACAAGAAGAAGAACAAAAATGACAAATTGCCCAAGTAGATAACAAAGAAAATTATGAAGCGGAGACCAATAGAAAAGCTCAAAAAGACTAAGTCGCACTTTGGTTTCGACTCATGTGTGTCTTGGGATAATCCAAACCGGTTTTACACAATCTTCGGTAAGCTTAGTAGCTTCGGCAATAATCGTACAATTTGGATTCCTGTTCAAGTAATCATAAATAATTGCTTTATGATTATAAATTTCACCTTCAAGCACCTCACAATATACAATACACATCTAAAACCACATAGTTTTAGAGGCAATTGATCCCCTTTCCAATACATAGCTCAAATTGCATAAAAAAACACACCAAACCATACATAAATGACAGATTGGGCAGAACCCACAACAAGAAATAAACACAAAAATTGTAGCAACAAGGTAGCATTAGCATGATTAGCATGAAAAGTCCCTTCTTGAAATAACGCTAAGATAACAAATTCCCCTAAAAAGGCCCAACATTCCAAAACTGCAAACACCCCAAAAAGGGGAAAAAACCCCTAAAAATAATTGACATTACCGAGAAAACGGATGGGTAGGTGAAGCCCAGGGGGAGAAGAGAGCGAGGAAGATCAACAATGAAGATGAGGATATCTCTAATTAATCCTGATGTTTCAATTTTTACAAATTAGTCAATAGGCACGTGCTCCACACGTGTTGCACAAAAAAAATAATAAATAAGTAAAAGTAAAGGATATCCATGTTTTTGACTATATATATATACCTATAAAAAAATTAAATCTCCTACATAATTATTTGCGTCTCTAATTAATTTTACCAATATTATCAATTTTACCTCTTCTCCGCTCTCCTTCGACTGCGATTTCGGATTGAAACTCCTCTCGGATTGTTCTGCTCCCGATCAGAACACACAACAACGGAACCCAGTCTCAAGGAAGGTCAAAACGCTCACCTATGGCGTGACCGCGTGAGAATTATTGGGTTATATGTGGTCCCCAGTTCGACACAGTTGTAAAAGAGAACAAAAATTCACGTATTGGTTACATGGAAGAAATGCTCACCTACGGTGGGCTTTAAAATCCAACCACCAAGATCACCAATGAAGGATCACTCTGTGAATGCGCGTGAAGTAAGATGGAACACCAACATCAGTGAAAGCAAAAAGGAAGATTGATGGATTTGAGTTTTGAATGTGCAAATCATCACTTGTTATATGTGTCAGTGGAAATAAGAAAATGTTAAGGAATTTTGGGAAACATGAACAACTCTTACTTGTGTTGCATTTGATCTATGTGCATGTCTTCGTACAGTTAAATAGATTTTGAAGTTAACTTTTTTCTACCTGTCATTGGTCTTGTGTAGTTGATAACCTTGGACTATGCCCAAGAGCAATATGAACTCTACTAATTGTTTTTACAATTCTCATCTCTTTCAATGTATTACACAAAACTCCGTCAAAGCAATGAGAATGAGATTTTACATTTATGAAATAGATAAAGCAACAACAACAACAACAAACAACAACATAACCTTAGTCCCAAATTAACTGGGGTCGGCTACATGGATCAAATTTTTCCATTGTGCTCGATTGAGTGCAATTGATGGTGAGCTTTGCAAACCATTCAAGAAATAGATAAAGCAAGTCGATGGTAAAAGAAGAATCTCCTATTAAACACTCCAAATCACTTGTTACATATGTTAATGGAGATAATCAGAAGCGCCTCAACCTCATCAACTTGAATGCGCAATGTTATCAGTCATTATGAAACAAGCATCAGAGGGTGAAGACTGCATATCATCATATCTGCTAGTGCACAAGGTGGGTAATGGTTCATTCTAATTCAATGTGTTTTACAAATTAGGAACTTCCTTTCAATTAATTAATGTATAACTAATCTGAATAATTAGCAAGTTTTTCTTTTATCCATATCCTACTTTGAATGATGCGAGGTGTCGTTAAAGATATAGTATATAACTTGTTCCCAACTTGGAATTGTTTTTGGACAACAAATTCTTGGTGCTAATTTTGGAGTTGTATTTTAATTTGTAGTTGCTTTGGAGTCTGCTTTATAGTTCGATTAAAAATTAACACCCTAGCGTACGCTAACATGACAATAACGGTATAGAAAGTAAAGAAACTCTGTCAAGTTTAGAATGAAACATTCAGACAACGACATTAATTAGTGTCTCTAAAAATTTTACCGACGCATCATAAAGTGTTGCCACTTGTGTTGGTAAAAGTGACGTCGCCCCATTTTTTTACGACACAAAATGTATGCGTTGGTAACATTTATTTAGGACACTTTTGCTATAAGCGTCGTTAAACTAGGGACGCTTGTTGTTTATGTGTCTTTAATTTTAGGACATTTATTTCTTATGTGTCTCCAATTTAGAGACATTACTTATATATGCATCCCTAAATTAAGGACACTTGTAAGTTTAGCGTCCTTAAATTGACAACACTTGCGCACTTAATGTCTCTAAGTTGACAACTCATGTACACTTAGTATCTCTAAATTGACAATGCATGTACGCTTAGTGTCTCAAAATTAACAACGCGTGTGCACATAGTGTCTCTAAATTAACGACGCATGTGCACTTAATGTCTCTAAGTTGACAACACATTTATACTTAGTGTCTTTAAATTGGCAACGTATGTACACTTAGTGTCTCTAAATTGACAACGCATTCATATTTAGCATCGTCATATATATATATATATAATTAATATTAATATTATTGGAAAGAAAATTTTATATATAAATTAAAGAAATTTCTACTTCTACTTACAGGAATATGATTTATTTATCAATAGAAAAAAAATTATTTATTTCATTTGAACAAAAATTTAACTAACAAATGTACAAATTCAAGGTGAAAGGAAAAAAAATACATACAATTGAATTTACTTGTTAAAACAGGGCTTTAAAAACTCTATTTTTGATGTTTCAATCAACACGTGTGCAAATCTTACTTCTACTTACAAAAACTCTTGAACTTCCCATTCAATACTTTTCATTGTTTGGATGATGACTCCACCACATCATATGCAAATATTACTTTATTCTTCACTTGGCACCTCCCCGAACCTTCAATCAATCAATACAAGAAATGAAAACTCAAATAAAAACCCCCCAAAGAACGTAGCAAAATTGTCAAAATCCATCAAATTCAATCCAACAATACCAAAACACATCACCTTTTGAATTAATAAATAGTCACAAAAGCATAACACTCATCACTCTAAATTCCTTGCGCGATAAAACAGGGCTACCAACATCACTTTTTGTTGTTGTGTTTCAATCGAAAACAACAAGTGGATTGACTTGCATGGTTCACAATCCCACAACTAAAATAATTGCTTCAAATGCTAGAAATCTTATCAAAGTATAGTTTATCAAAAGTACATTTATAAGCTGCTTAATAATAGCAAAATATTTATCAGAGCATTAGTACTCACTGTGAGCTTAACAAAGCCATTAATTCCTATCTAGCTATGTATCAGAGTGTCGGTACTCACTGTGTTATTGTGATTTCTTTTTGTTTTGTAATGAGTACAAGTGCAAATAAAAGAATCTACTTTGAAAGAGAACAAATTGTTGAGCCGAAGATCTATAGAAATTGCAAAGGCTATAATTAAGAACTATATAAAATCTGCAAAAAAAAAAACATGGGTTAATTATACGGTAAAAATAATATATTTCTTCCATGGAAACAAGTAGTCCACTTAATGCCTACAACACTTTTTCAAGGTACCACAATCAGAATACACCAATCTGATGTAAATGGAAGAAAACAACTCACAAATCTAACAAAAAAGAGAGTTTAATTAATTCAAAAATAATGAAATTAAGGGAATTGTAACAAATATATCATATCAAATCCCATGATTGCTAGACCATAATCTTTGTTAAACCAGGCTAACTAGCTAATTAAGAACTTCCATCATTATTGGAACTTCCATTAATGATCAGAAAGAGCCAGCTATTAACATGGCCTCATTAATGGAGCCCTTAAGAAACCAAGCTAGCTAGCTTATCCATGCCAATATTCTAACAAGTTCATATGGGAATTCACACACATCACACAAATCTCAATGAATAACAAACAATTTCTTATGCACATTCAATCCATTTATCATTGGGGATCAGTCATATCTGACTTATCAGACTTTTCAGTCACATCACATAAATTTGATTGAAATTCTCAAACAAATTGATTTCAATCTGGCAGAAGAAAAGCAAAAAAAGGTAAATAAAAAAGCTAAAACAAATCCATTTCATAAATCCATCTGGAATCAAAACATATTCAATAATGAACCAACATGTTGAAAGCAAATCCATCTGAAGCACAAAGCTAGAGCATCTCCAGTAAAGTTGCAAAAGAAGGTCAGACTCTCTTTAGGCAGTAAAGAATATAATAGTAGTGTAAATGATAAACAAATTTTATAGGATGACAACCAATAAGAATCATCAAGGAAGAGGTGACTTGGAATTTAGTAATCATCAATGAAGAGGTGACTTGGAATTTAGTAATCATCAATGAAGAGGTGACTTGGAATTTAGTTATCTCTTCATTAAAGAAAAACAAATATTTGTTAGTGGGTAAAGATGAAATTGATTGAAAATGTAAACAATTTCGTGGCTTACAATATACTTGAGCATTCTTTACCTCACGAACTTATCTCCATGTTTATAATTCAACAAATACATATACATTTCACTAGTTAGCAACTTGGGTAATGCGTAACTTCAATCCAAGAGAACACGTAAAGCTTCATATCATATCAATTAACAAATAATCTAGGTACTTGAGACAAGATGCCCCTTAACTAGAGGTCTCAAATTTATGCACAAGCACCAAAAAAATAATTCAATGTAATCGGTACTAAGAGTCATTAATTTACTACCCAAATTACAAAGAAAGGACACCAAATTAAAAGAAAGAAAACATACCTCTTAAATTTAAAGGCAAAATTGTTACCTGTGATTTTTCAGAAAACCAATAGTGTATCATAGTTGTCCACTGATTAGGAAAGAATCCAATAGGAATTGATTTTTCAATCTCCTCTCTAGTTTTGTCAGCCTTAAAATACTTAGACTTCAGTTCAAACTTGTGCTCCTTCCATTTGTCCACCATCATGAGAGATCTCAAAGAACCTATTTTGCAATATAGAGGTGATCAAATAAATCAAAATAAATATGTATTCATACATTAAGGAGAATAAAAAACTCAATGTGAATGACAGTATGAGAGGCTACATATCTATTGAATAAAACATTAAGGAAACCTCTTTTTCAATCTCTTCTTTCTATCTCATTCTATCAACACTTATTTTTTTGGATACCAATCAAATTCATGAAATAGAAATATCAATTTACCTTGGTAAAGTTTATCAAAGCTTGCTTATCCTCGTTAGGCATCAACCTCCAATCTGTCCATTCAACGGAACAATGTTCATTTTTCCTTGCAATTGTTCCCAACCATCCACCTAAAATCTCTCCTCTTCTTTTAATTGCTTGGCCATACTCATTAAATTCAACCACAATACTTTGGCTTTCGGGCAAACTAGAGACGTCCTTAGCACTTGTGAGTCCTCGTTTTTTTCGCACAATCCCTTGATTATCTATAAAAAGTTCCAATCAAACATAAAAAAGAAAGGAATCATATAATATTTACTAACATTGGCATAGCAAATATCACAGTGTCATAAACAACAACAAGACAACAAACAGTTGATATTACAAGATCAGATAAGATCAAATCAGTCTTACACAATGTTGATCAAGGTGGAGGCCCCTCTCCAATTCAGGCAATACTCCTGATGTTGAATTACAAGATGTAATCAGTAGGGAGGGAGATTTCCATTATTATTTTTTTTGGAGGTAAGTTTGACCTATGTATTTGTTTCATTAATATGAATTATTTTTTCTGGTCATTAATTTGATCAATTGACCGGTTTCTATGCAAATTAAAAATTTAGAAAAAAAACAAAAAAAAAAACAAAAAGAAGTTAGATCGAATCTAATGCTCCAAAGACTCATGGAAAAATAAGAACACCATGCACACAAGAATTCTTCACATTGTCGACGTGTATCATGCTTCACTAGTAAGTCCAAGAGCGTGTTGATCATACGAATCTACCGACACTTGGGGTTGGATTAAAATATGACTGTCTAAAGATTGAGGTAGCATAATATCACGATTTCACTAGTAAGTACAAGAGCCTGTTGATGTGTATCATGCTTCACTAGTAAGTACAAGAGCCTGAAAACGATTTCATTGGTAAACCATTCAAGGCCATCCGACTGTCTAAAGATTGAGGTATCATTATATCACGACTACCAGCTTCTTTAAAAACTGCATAAAATGTCAATATATTTCATTTGACAATCATCTTAATACCTCATATCTAAAGAGGAAAGTGGAAAAACAAATATTTAATAAGGAAGCAGAGAAGGTACCTTTACAAAACTCATGAATTACAACTTTAAAGCTTCCAAAATCTAATAAAAGTAGATGGTCCTTCCAAGCTTTGGCAGATTTTGAAATATAATTCATAAAAAAAGACATAGATGAACAGTAAACATCCAAAATGATTCGGTATAGTCATTAAATTTGTTGAATAAGGCACGAAGTGATTATATTGGAAACTAACACAAGTTGGACGGCCATCCAATTTACAGTATTATTATGTTCCATCCCATGTATGATTGACATACTAATAGAAGCCCAACAACCAACCAAAGAAGAAATGTAGAATAAGTATCAATCTTTAAAAAAAAAATTGACAAGGTAATAAGCATTAACTATCCAAGCAAATGTGAAAAAGCTTTCAGAAAAGAATAAAAAGCTGATTCATATTTGGGATGGAGAGGCGTGCAGAGCATTTAAATTGAACAAAGAAAACAAGAATAGAACAACTGACCTCCATCGAGAACGTGCAAAGCAACAAATCAAGCAGACCTTTCACAGTTCGAAAATATAAATTATTCATTCATTCATCGGTTGCAAAGAAGTCCAAAACTTCAATGCATTTCCCATGCTTTCCCACAAGTCGCAAATCAATTTTGATAAATTAATAGACCCTTGATCTTATTAAACATAACTCAACTGAACACTATAAGGTCAATTGAAGCTACTTAAGTCGAAACTTGTTTATTAAAGATCAACTCAACACTGATGTATAAGGTATAACACTAATTCAAATAATGAAAAGCATTTTGAAGACATAGCTCAATGTCACCATATAAGTGTCTATCAACATCATTGCAATTGTGGGGTTGGCTAGAGAAAGTGAACCAGAATTATAAGAGCCAAAGTTTATTAGTTTTTCTATTAAACTTATGGCCACTAAAGCAAAACAAAAAAACACCTCGATAAGCAAGTTCTCTTGGTATTACCTATGGTCGCTAAAGCTAGAAACATTATTGAAGAGAATTATGCACGACAAATGAAATTTCACGGCAGGGTTTGTTTCCCTTTCAACCTATAATTCTCTATTATGAATGGGAGAAAAGTTAATTAGTTTTTCCAGGATAAAATCTAGACATGTAAGTTCAAAGTCAAAACTCTAATCAGATGAACTTTTGGACAGAGATGAACAATACAATATAAATAATTAAAATGAGCTGACATTGCGAAAATCTTCAAATTAAGGAATTGCGAAATATGGTCTAAGAAAGAGAGTAAAATAAAGCTAAACGAAGCCTACTTACCTGCTGCACATTGACCAGCTATACGGTAAATTAATCCTATTAGCATGAAGAGCCTTTTGAACTTCAGGAAGGTTGAAGTAGAAACGCCTTTCGTAGGTCATGCACACATCAACTCCTACACTGATCTTAGTAGCCTGACATTTAAGAATTCCATTAAAGAGAAATTCACAACACCAACATACTATAAGTTCTTTGAAAAAATTGTAACAAAACAACAATTTGGAACATTTGGGAGCATTGTAGAAACTTTGATTTAGATTATTTTCTTGCTCCATCATTTATTTAGGAACTCAGCATAGCAATGTAACAGTTGATTGATGAAATAAAAGGGCATCAAGCATCCTACGGAGGAATTTCTCATTTTGCACATTCATGCTGGTAACTCCACCTATGTTGTACACTATGTGCGCTACATAGCCGGTCCCAAGTCCAGATAAAAGGAGGAGGGTTGCGATAGGTTGACAGCCAGCGTAAAACTTTTGTCACTTTTCATGAAATGGATCACCATATCAAACATCGTCGTCCGGATGTGAAGAAAAATGAACAAGGGTTCCCACACAAAGGATGGGTGTGGGTAAAGAAGCTAGTTCAAAACAAAAACGAAAACAAAAACAAAATCATAGATACGAACACTAGATCTTTTAGGCAAAATAGAAATAGAAAAAAAAACAAATACAAAGGGAGAAAAATTCGTTTAGGAACATGGAACATAGGAACACTTACGGGAAGTCAATAGAACTAGTAGATACCATGATTAGAAGGAGAGTCAATATTGCTTGCCTCCAAGAGACAAAATAGGTAGGAGAAAAGAGTAGAGAAATAGGAAGCACAGGGTTTAAATTGTGGTACACTGGTATAGATAGAAAATGCAATGGAGTAGGAATTGTGGTGGATAATGATTATAAAGATAAGGTCGTAGAGGTTAAAAGAATGGGGGATAGATTGATTCTAGTTAAATTAATTATTGGAGACAAAAAAATTAACATACTTAGCGCATATGCACCACAAGTAGGATTAAGCGAGAGCATCAAACACAAGTTTTGGGATGATATGGATGGATTTATGCAGAGTATACCATTAGATGAAAAGGTTTTTATTGGAGGAGATTTAAATGGGCATGTCGGGGTAAGTAACGATGGGTTTGAGAGAGTTCATGGAGGTTTTGGTTACGGTAATAGAAATGAAGAAGGAGAATCAATTTTAGAATTTGCTTCAAAGATATGATCTTGTCTTAGCAAA
Organism: Stephania yunnanensis; assembly: GCA_039657365.1. Classification (NCBI taxonomy): domain Eukaryota; kingdom Viridiplantae; phylum Streptophyta; class Magnoliopsida; order Ranunculales; family Menispermaceae; genus Stephania; species Stephania yunnanensis. The sequence continues at coordinate 42,403,308 of CM077581.1, forward strand.
TACTAGTTTTAGGAAGAGGAGTCGCATATAATTACTTTTAGTAGTGGTCATAACAAGAGTCAAATAGATTTTCTTTTAACAAGAAAAATAGATAGAAAACTATGTAGAGACCGCAAAGTAATACTGGTGAAGCACTTACTACCCAACATAAGTTAGTAGTACTTGATATTAAGCTAACAAAACGGAAAAATATGAATAAAAGAGTTAGCGACCCTAGAATAAAGTGGTGGAACCTAAAACATAGTAAACAAGTAGAGTTTAGAGAAAAACTACTAAAGGAAAATGTTTGGAATCTTGACTTAGATGCTAATACAATGGCTGGCTAGAAATGAGTAGTTGCATAAGGAGGGTGGGATCAAACATATTAGGTATATCTAAGGGCTTGGGACCTACAAAGAAGGAAACATGGTGGTGGAACGAGGATGTCCAACGAGCAATTAAGACTAAAAGAGATATGTATAGGAAAATACCTAAGTGTCAAGATGAAGATGCGTACAATCAATATAGAGAAGCTAGAAAACAAGCTAAAAAAGTAGTTAGTCAAGCTAAAACAAATTTCATGGAAGATTTATATACAAAGCTAGGTAATAGAGATGGCGAAAAATATATATATAGGCTAGCCAAATTAAGAGATAAAAAGAAACAAGACCTAAGTCATGTAAGATGTATTAAGGACGAAAATCAAAATGTTTTAACGCGCGAGGAGGATATTAAGAAGAGATGGAGAAGTTACTTCGATAGTTTATTTAATGATGGCCAAGTTGATGCTATAATAGATGAAAACCCACACCAAGAAAGAAATGTAAACTATACACGCAATATTAGAATTGTAGAAGTTAAAGAGGCATTGAAAAGAATGAAAATAGGGAAAACATGTGGCCCAGATGAAATACCCATAGAGGTTTGGAAATGCTTAGGAGAAATCAGATTGACTTGGTTGACAAAGCTTTTCAATAAAATTTTAAAATCAAAACGGATGCCAATGGATTGGAGAAGAAGCACGCTTGTGCCAATCTTCAAAAACAAAGGAGACATTCAAAGTTGCTCAAACTACCGGGGAATTAAACTCATGAGTCACACTATGAAAGCTGTGGGAGAGGATAATTGACAATAGGCTAAGGAGAGAAACAACAATATCGAGAACCAATTTGGTTTCATGCCTGGGAGGTCAACTATGGAAGCGATTTTCCTTGTAAGACGATTGTTAGAAAACTATAGAGAAAAGAAAAAGATCTTCATATGGTATTCGTAGATCTAGAAAAAGCATATGATAGGGTCCCTAGAGATGTTCTTTGGTGGGTTCTAGAAAGAAAAGAGTGCACGCTAGATACATAGACACTATTAAAGATATGTACGATGGAGTAGTAACCAAAGTGTAAAGACATTTGGAGGAGCTACAAAAGAATTTCCCATTACGATAGGACTACATCAAGGATCGGCTTTAAGCCCATATCTATTTACTTTAGTTATGGATGAATTAACTAGACATATTCAAGAGGATATACCATGGTGTATGCTATTTGCAGATGATATTGTCTTAGTGGATGAAACTAAAGATGGAGTGAATAGGAAATTAGAACTCGGAGAAATACATTAGAATCTAAAGGCTTTAAGTTGAGTAGGACTAAAACCGAATACATGCATCTTGTGAGTTTGGAAACACTAGACATCGAGAGATGACGGAGTGGTAAAATTAGGGGAAGTAGAAGTGCCTAGGGTAAACCACTTTAGATACCTAGGTTCAATCATACAAAATGATGGTAACATTGAAAATGATGTCACACATAGAATCCAAGCTGGATGGAAGAAATGGCGGAGTGCAACGGGGGTGATTTGTGATCGACATGTTCCCACTAAGTTAAAAGGAAAATTTTATAGGACCGCAATTAGGCCAGCTATGCTCTATGGAAGTGAATGTTGGGCAGTAAAGCAACAACAATTACATAAAGTGAATGTAGCAGAAATGAGGATAATGCTTAGGTGGATGTGTGGTAAAACCCGTAAAGATAGAATAAGAAATATAGAAATTCAAAGACAAGTAGGAGTAGCACCAATTGATACAAAGATTAGGGAAGGGCGGTTGCGATGGTTTGGTCACCTGCAAAGACGGCCTACAAATGCCCCAACTAGAAAACTTGACTCAATAGAAACTGTAGAAATTCGACGAGGTAGGGGTAGACCAAAGTTAACATGGGATGCATTAATTAAGAGAGATTTGAATGGTTTGCAAAGCTCACCATCAATTGCACTCAATCGAGCACAATGGAAAAGTTTGATCCATGTAGCCGACCCCAGTTAATTTGGGACTGAGGCTATGTTGTTGTTGTTGCACATTCATGCTGGTCTTTATTTTGGTCAAATCAATACTAGCAATGCGCACGGATAAAAAGATAGTTGCGCAAGTTCATGCGGCTTAAAAAAATAGTACCGAATGCAAGTCTTAGGCAATCCTGTACTTTCGAAAGAATGCTACTCAAATTATTTATAAAGAGTAATGACCACCAAAACAATACCCCAAATTAAACAAACCAATAACAACTAAGGGGCAAACATAAGCAATTCCTCAAATTATTTTTTGAACTCAGAGAGGGTACCTATTAGTTCCTACTTTAGAAAGAGTTATATATACCACAGAAATATCTAGAAATGCAAATTACAGGACTACCGAAACTAACCTTTTTATTGAGGGTGATGGCCATATTGCAAAATTATAAGTCAATGTCCAAGCACGCTAATTAACATATTTTTAAAGATAGTTTTAATGACAAGTTTAAATTACATTTTTATACCTTGACTAAAAATGTCAAAATGTTTTTAAGTACACAAGACTGTTATAATTTTTTAATTATATCAAGATGGATTACCACGACTTAAAATTTTTGATAATCAGGTGCAACCATACATCTTGGGGGTAAATGCTATAAATTTTCGATAATCAAGTGCAACCATACTTCTTGGGGGTAAATGCTATAAATTTCAACTATAGAATTAATAGTAGATTAAGGTAACTTTTGTGAATTGCACGAGCTCTTTGAAATTATATGTCATTTTCACTTTCTAAGGTGAATCCGAAGTTCGTAGGTATAAAGAAGCACCTAAAATGTCACAAATAGGTATAAAGAGTTAATTACTTGAGCTTTCCATAAAAAGAGAAGACTTATACTTTGGTTATATAAGTCCCAAATAGGTATATCGTACCAGCAACGCCATGAATGTATTAGTTCCAAAGGTGACATTTCATTTTCGACATGTCATCATAGACACAAAATCTAAAACAGTTAACCAAACTAGTCTTAGTTATAATAGTTAAGCATACAATAGTACAACATGGATCATCAGATGATAATTTTAATGCACATCAATTGTCAAAGTAGAAGCTATATTCTTTTTTATCAGAAATTAGAAGCTTTATTCCTAATAATTTAAGTTTCTCATTGAGTAAATTAATAAAATTGATGATGAAACTATTAGTAGACAGTGTGAGCTTTAGAGAAGCAGGAGAGTACAAAGGGAATATAAGGAATTTGAAATTTCATATGGATTCTTGTAATTTCAGTTATACAAAAGCTCAAACCTTCAGCATATAAAGCTCAACTTAGCTATATAAAGACTATCCAAAACAAAATGGGCTACTTGCTTCTTGCAATGTGAAAATAGGATAAAAATGACACAATACTTCAAGAACACAATTTTGTCACTGGTTTTCCCTAAAGCTCAACTTAGCTATATAAAGCTCAAAACTTCAGCATATAAAGCTCGACTTAGCTATATAAAGAATACGCCACCGCTATCAATTCTACGTATAATAAAGAATGTACTTCACTTACTCTTGATCTATCAAAAAACCTAATTAACAACAAAAATTCACCAAAACAAAACCTAATAAGCTCAAGATCACAACCAAGAATCGAACGAAACACAAATATGCACCAGAAATTTTGATGGCTACTCATGAAGATCAACTAGAAAGCTCGATTTAGAAGCAGAGACAGCTGCAGAGATAAGATCTGTACCTTTAACGAGAATCCAAATGTGGAGTTGATTGCGAATCGTTGGGGTTCTTCTTCAATCGGCTCTCGAGTGCGCCACAGAGACTTCGAATGTCGCCGCTGCAAGCAATGTCGTTGTCGTCGCCGCCATTGCCGCCACCTTCGCGGCGCCGCCATCGTCGCTCAGCGCGCCGCGCTGCGCTATAGCAGCTCGTCATTCATTGAGACACCGACGCTGACGCCGCTGCTGCTGCCGTGCCGATCCCGCGAGCCCCTGGTGGGGTCGCGTTGTTAGGTTTAGAGACACCGCAATGAAACACTTTATTAATCTCTCGAATAAACTCGTTAATTACAATGCGGGCTTAATTCTAATTTATAGACTCACATAAACATACTCCTAATCCAACTAGAAGACCCTAAATAGACTCATACTCTAACTCGAAATTCTAATCAAACTCAAACAATAATAACTCATAATCCTAATTAAACTCAAATACTAATCTAATTTAGATTACAACTCTAACATCCCCCCATAATCTAAATTAGCTATCTGAATTAAAAAAAAAAAAACAAAACATCATCTCCCCATAATTCAGATTGTCATTATCTTCTACTTGATCTTCTCTCGAAACGCAGATCTCGACCTCCATCGACGACGTCTTTTATCGTTCACCCGCCATCTATCTCGCACAACTTCCTCAATGCTGAACAATGCACAATGCAGTCGATTACCTTCGTCATCAACAACGTTATCATGGGTGATCTTACGATCCTGAAGTCGAGCTGGTTGTCTCACACTTCTTTGTGCTCTGCAACTGGTATGCTGGGGTCTAACGCCAATACCAACTGAAGTGGAGGCTTCATCCTCACATCTAATCGTTGATGGTTGAGCAATACTCTTTCCTTTTATGTCCCAAATCCACGCACTCTTCTCATCAAACTTGACATCTCTGCTAACAATGACTGCATTGGTAATTGGATTGTACAATTCGTACGTTTCAATCCTCCCTGGAATATAGCCAATAAATATGACCTTCACGCCTTTCTCATCTAACTTCTTTCTGTTAGCATCAAGAACATGTACATATGCAGTGGATCCAAACACTTTCAAGTGTTTGACACTTGGCTTGTAACCACTTCAAGCCTCTTCTGGGGTTATATGAGACACACATTTTGTGGGAGACCTATTCAGTAAATAAACTGAACACGCAACCGCTTCAGCCCAAAAAGAGTCAGGTAGACCTTTGACTTTCAACATACTATGAGTCATGTCTATAATCGTCTTATTCTTTCTCTCTGCAACACCATTATGTTGCATTGTCCGTGGTGGCATGATCTCATGTTTAATCCCATGACGATCACAAAACTTTGAAAATGTCAAGGACGTGTACTCACCACCACCACCTGTCCTCAAAGACTCGATGTAGCGTCCACTCTGTTTCTCTACAGTTGTCTTGAACTTCTGAAAGCAACTAAAGGCATCAGATTTATTCTTTAAAGTATATACCCAAATCATCCTGCTGCAGTCATCAATAAAAGTCATAAATATTTGCTTCCTCCTAGTGAAGCAGTCTGCAGAGGACTATAAACATCTGAGTGAACCAACTGCAGTAGAGATTTGGCACGCCTTGGAGTGTTGGAAGCAAAAATCCGTCTATGTTGCTCCCCCAAAATACACCCATCACAAAATTGCTTTGGATGTTGAATCACAGGCAATCCTTTCACTAAATTCTTATGAGTCAGCAACTTTAGACTTTTGAAGTTTAGATGACCATATCTTAGATGCCATAACCACGACTCATCAGTAACAATGGATTTAAAACACTGATAAGATCTAGTCTTAATCTCAATCTGAAATAACCTATTTTTCAAAGGAGACTTGAGAATGATCATACCTTTAGAGTCAAATACAGTGAGATGACAATCTTTGAAATTCACTTTGCACCCCTTCTCTAGCAACCGCCCCAAACTTAGCAAATTGCATGTCAATGTCGGTACATATAACACATCTGAAATATACTGATGATCACCATTCTCTAACTGAATCAAAATTCTTCCTTTTCCCTTAACTGGAAGTTTCCTATCATCGGCAAACTTGACCTCCGTCAATACTGACTCATCTAACTCATAAAAAAATTCTCTATTGCCACACATGTGATTAGAGCATGCACTGTCGAGATACCACATGTTACTCTGTGCATTTTCCTGGACTGATGAAACCATCATTAGTGTCTGATGACACTCCTCATCTTGCTTTGTCTGCTCATCAGACTCAGACTTCTACTCTGACTCTAATGATTGTGTTATCTTGCATTGTCTAGCTATATGCCCAAATTTGCGACAGTTGTAACACTGAATCCGATTTCTCTGTTGATCACGACATTCGTTTCGTCTACGACCTTTATTTCTATCCCACCACTGCTGATTATTGTTCTGATCTCTGCCATTATTGTTGACGTTATCACGGCCTTTGAATCCATAATTCTTCTTTTTCTTCGGGACAACTGTAATCTTCAATGCCTGCTCAATAGGCTTGGCTTTTTCACTTTTTTCATTGATTCGTTGCTCATGTGCTCGTAATGAACCAATAATTTCTACAACTGAGTTGGTCTCATAATCTGTCCCGGACTCCATAATAGCAACTACTACATGGTCGAACTTCGTAGTCAAGGTGCGCAAAATCTTCTCGTTCACATTGAGATCGGCGACTTCTCCGCCATTCATCTTTAATTGATTGACGATTGTATGAACACGATTGGTGTACTTTTCTATTTCTTTTGAGTCATCCATCTCGATCAACTCGAATTGTCGCCTCAAAGTTTGTAACCGAACTTTCTTGGCTTTCTGTACACCATTGTAGGACATCTCTAAAGTGTCCCACGCTTCTTTTGATGTCTTCGCCAGTTGCACTTTCTCAAACGCCACATCATCAAGCGTTTGCAAAATAAAATAAAGTGCCTTCTGATCTTTCTTGCGAAGCTCTTTTTGTGTCGAGGTAGCGGTGGCCCCTGGGTCTTCGAACCCTTCTTCAACGACTTCGAGCAAGTCTTGAAAACTGAACAAGACTCTCATCTGAGTGCTCCATCTATCAAACTTCTTCCCATCAAATATTGGAAGAGTAGGTTGAACTTGGACGTTCCCCGATGTCGCCATAATTCACACCAAATAAGAAAATCAAAAACCTCAATTTTGATTTTAACTCTATGTTGCACACACTTTGAACGAATCGTTCAAATCTTCGTTTCTTCTCCAAAATAAGAAACACGCACGCTTCGATCTCTCAATAGATCTGAAGCCCAAATTATGTTATTGAATCTTCAAGAACTCTCACACCACCAAGATTAAAAATCTCGATCTCACTCTCACAGATCTCAGGATCTCACTATTGCTTTGATACCATGTTAGGTTTAGAGACACCGCAATGACACACTTTATTAATCTCTCGAATAAACTCGTTAATTACAATGCGGGCTTAATTCTAATTTATAGACTCACATAAACATACTCCTAATCCAACTAGGAGACCCTAAATAGACTCATACTCTAACTCGAAATTCTAATCAAACTCAAACACTAATAACTCATAATCCTAATTAAACTCAAATACTAATCTAATTTAGATTACAACTCGAACACGCGCTGCTGCCGACCGATCCCATCGTCCGCCGCGGCTTCCGCGTAGCCACCGCCTCGCTGCTGGTCCACTATCCGCCATCCGCCGCCGGTCGACGGCGCCGCGCGCGCCATGGGAGTCGCCATCTTCGGTTGGAGCTCAGCCCTTTTCGTCCGCGCCGGCCGTTTGGGCTGCGAGCCGAGCTCCTCACCGCCGTCTCTTTCTTTCTCTCTCCGTCGATCTCTCATTCTCTCCTCTCTCTCTCTCTCTCATCTCCCCCCCTCTTCCTCTCTTTTCCTCTCTCTCTCTCTCTCTTGTCGATCTCTCTCTTTGATTTCTTCCTCAAGAGAAAGTAAATGTGTCCTCGAGATTCGTGCGGAGCAGAACTCGAGGCACATCAAAAACATATTTATTCAATGTTTCTCAAAGAATTGTGCAGCGCGCATCTCGAGACACCATAAATGTTCACACCACTACCACTTCATTTCACAATCTCGAAACTTGCGCCACACGCATCACGAGGCGCATCCAATGTACATTTTTCCTTTTATTCTTAATGTGACCACATAGCCACTATAGCCACATTAAACCGCTACCTCGTTCCCACGTCGACACGTGACTCGAGGCGAGTCCCCATTCGTGTTTCGTCCTACCGAATTCTCCGCATATACCGCAATTAGCATTATACTCTCAAATTGGATCTTACATACACACATCATAGAAAAATATTATACATCGGTATCGCCACATGAGATTCAGACATACGTGTTTCGAAGAGTGTGTCACACATACGACTTTGACTTTGCACGTGGCACAAGTCAAATTTTCGAGCCGTTACACCTAATTAATTTAGGGATTTAGGTTTTGTTGTTGACGTTTGCTAAATCTCCATTAAAAACTAGGTTGGCTAAACAATTATAACTTCTTTACAATCAATATAATATTTATATATGATGAGCAGAGCTATAAATTTCTTATGTTTCCACAGAAATGGCTGCTGGGTTATATTTAGGGATCACATATGGACTAATAGTTTTTTTTAAGAAGTTAATCTAATTGTTTTAGTTATACATTTAACATTTAATTAACTTTTTTTTTGTTTTCGTGGTGTCCTCGCACCAACAGCATCGACTAATCCACGCTTAGGCGATGTTGAGTTATCTACAGGAGGCAACCCTCTCAATTTTATTTTTTTCATTCACGAAACTTAAACTCAAGTCATGTTTAACCTAACTTTAATAACAAATCTTGATTTAGAATTTACCAACACTTGTAAATTATGTCTCTAGATTTAAAGTCTAACAATACTTGTAAATTATGTGTTTTTAGATTTAAAATCTAATAACACTTGTAAATTATGTATCCTTAAATTTGAAATCTAACAACATTTATAAATTATGTGTCTATATATTTAAAATCTAACAACACTTGTAAATTATATCCTTAAATTTGAAATCTAACGACACTTGTAAATTATGTGTCTTTAGATTTGAAATTTAACAACACTTATAATTTATGTGTCTTTAGATTTGAGATTTAACAACACTTCGTAACTTATGTGTATTGAGATTTAAAATTTAACAACACTTGTAAATTATGTGTCTTTAGATTTAAAATCTAACAACACTTGTAAGTTTTGTGTCTTTAGATTTAAAGTCTAACAACACTTGTAAATTATGTGTATTTAATTTTTTAATCTAACAACACTTGTAAATTATGTGTCTTTAGATTTAAAATTTACCAATACTTGTAAATTATGTGTCTTTAGATTTAAAATTTAACAATAGATTTAAAGTCTAACAACACTTGTAAATTATGTGTCCTTAAATTTGAAATTTAACAACACTTGTAAATTATATGTATTTAAATTTAAAACTTAACAACACTAGTAAATTATATGTCCTTAAATTTAAAGTCTAACAATACTTCTAAATTATGTGTCTTTATATTTAAAGTCTAACAACACCTGTAAATTATGTGTCCTTAGATTTGAAATTTAACTACACTTGTAAATTATCTGTCTTTAAATTTAAAACTTAACAACACATGTAAATTAAGGTCCCCAAATTTTAAATTTGATGTCACTAATTTACCAAGTGCTCTAATATATGAGACACTTATAAATTATGTGTCTTTAAATATTGAAATTGACAACACTTATTGTTTGTGTCCTCATTTTTTATTTTAGCAACACTTATAAACTATGTGTCTTTAAAATTAAAACTTGACAACACTTTTAAATTAGCGTCTCCAAATTTTAAATTTGGCAACACTTTTTTAACAAGTGTCCTTAATTTTAAGACACTTGTACATTATACGTCTCGAGATTTTGAATTTGACGACGTTTTAATATCAAGTGTCCTTAATTTGGAGACACTTGTATATTAAGCGTCTCAAAATTTTAAACTTGACAACGTTTATATTTTATGTGTCTCTAAAATTAAAATTTGAAGACATTTTTTATTAGTGTTGACAAAAAAGTGTTACTATAGACTCACTTTGTTATAGTGAATTTACGTACTTCGTTTTTGTTCTCTCATATCAATCTCTGCGTTAACGCTCCATAATTATCCTTATAAAAGTACATTCATAGGAATAATAGAGAAGGAACAACTTCACTTCAAAGACTTATGAGTCGAAAAATCCGCAACCAATAACATAGTCAAACAACACTCTTACACTTTGAGGATCAAACAAGCAAAAAAAAAAATCCAAGAAAGTAGGTGTAAAGCAAGCTTAAGTTTATAATTCTAAAAAAACTTAATCTAGAATGAACCATAAGCAAAGCTAATACAACACAAAACCACTGCCTCTTAACTTGTGCTCCTCTTTGAACAAAAAACTGCATCAAAAAATAAAAATCCACTCTTTCAATTAATATATATTTCACAAAAATTTAAAAGAAAATGGAAAAAATTAACCTTTGAAGAGATAAATCAAAGAGGGTCGAAGGGGAGAGGCGAGGAGGCCGTCGCGGTAGCTGACGACGGGGCAGAGACGAGGAGTTTGAAGCCGTCGACGAGGCTGACGCCTTAGTAGAGGTGGGTGCAGTCGCAGGTGGGTGACGAACATGGGTTAGAGTTTTATGTTGAAAAAGAGGGATTTTTGAGGACTTTGAAGAAGAGGCATGTCGTGAACAACACTCGTCTGCTTCTCCAACCTCCTCGAAGCCGATCGCTCAAACGATGCCTTCCCAACACAAAACAGAAAGATCGCGATCCGGAGGAAGAGCAAGACGGGGTAGGGCAGGGGATTGAGAGTGAACACACAACAACGGAAGCGAGAGACGTTGAGAAGGAAAAGCTTTCAATTGGGATAAAGGGGTTGGGCAGGGGATTAATCGTGATGATGATGATCAACTCAACTTGATAGGTTTAGGGTTTGATTTTGCATCTCAGTTGTGTCACAGTTTTAGGCGGGAGAGAGAGAGATAGAGTGTTAGGCAGGAGAAAAAGAACGCAAGGGGTTGTAAATGCACGGACGAGAGAGAGGAAAAGTACATGTGGGCCTATTTCAATGAAACTTCTAATCGACCTTGCAACTTGAATCTCGAGGCGTGATTGCCCGCTATAAAACACATGTGAACTTTTGGTGTGGAATTGGCCCACTTATTTAGCAATGGAATTTAACTTCGTTTCTAAATTTTGTCTTTGTTCGGTCTCTATTTCACCTCTTTGTTCCATTTCTGTTCCTTTGCTAATTAGCAACAAAATTTTATTCCGTTGCTATTTCCTTCACTAATTCACTATTTTTTATAGTTATAATTTAATTATTTTGTAGTAATGGCAAGTGAGAATTATCTCTATAGAGACTAGTCAATGGGCACGCGTTATGCGCGTGAGGCGTAAACAATAAATGTGTCAAGAAACATGTGTGAAAGTCAGTATTAAAATATTATCTTAATGACATGTATAATTTATTGACTTTATATTTAAAGAGAAAAATGTGAGTCAAAATTACCTTCCAATAATAGTGATAAATTTTTTAGTTGGGTGTAAATATCAATTTTTCGGTGAAATTAGATATATGCAGTGCTCATGAATTTAGAATATCTCATGGCAGATACATACAACCCATAAAATATTTATTGTAATAAGAACTTAGACAATATTATAAATATCATTTTGAATAATTCAATCCAACGAAATTAATTTTAATATGATCCCGATCCATGACATGTATCAACATATATCAATTACGTACAAAGAAGCCTTTTAAAATAGTTTGACCATGAAAGGAAAGATAGAAAAATAAATAAATATAATGTATGTATAACATCATCCAACAAAAAAAAGCATTGCGACAATGTATTTTTTTTAAAGAATAGAAGATGTGTTCATGGAAGATATTAAACTCAAAGAATGTATGTACATGAAATTTAAATAAATAATATTACTAATAGAAGCATGGTGTATTATGTTAGTAAGAATATATAACTTACGTAATAAATAAATAATTTTAAAAAATATAACTGTATGTACTTTACATGGAATTGTAGCGTTGTAATATCTTTGATGTCGAACATTCCTTTGTTCGATAATCTCAGGAGTCTCTTGATTTCGTCGAGCTTGCGAATAGGTCCTCTATAGCTGAATTTGACATATTTTGACGTCATTGCCTTTGAGATAAACGACGGCGATTTCATTGTTCATTCATGGTAGCAGTTCTATTATTGATTTGTTGATCAATATAATGTAATGGTCAACAATCGATGGAGGAATTTGTTAGATCATAAAAGGAATGTAATCAATATCAGTGAATACTCATTAAGAGGATTAATTGGAAGGAGGGGTAGGTATAGCTTTTATTTTTTGAGATAAACTAATTCGAATTGCTCATGAGCGCGACCTACCAAATAATGATTCGAGAATTTAATTCGATAGGGGCACGTGAACACAATTTATTGTTCTAAGTAAATCATATCAAGCGACACATTAAAAAAATTACATATTGAAAGTATTTAAAATTCGATGATAAAAATGAGGAATTATAATGGATTACAACATTACTTCTATTTAGAGATTATAATTGATGTAACATATATATTCTTAAATACATGCTTATACTTAAGCATTTTGTTATTAATTGCAAGAATGGCTAAATAAACAATTCTTTATGTGATTTCATTAAAGAGAAGCTTTTTTTTGTTTATTATTTTTAGTGTATTGTGTAGATACTTCATAATTAAATAATTTTAATATTATTTTAAAGAAATGTCTATAAGATGTTTCTTTCACTTTGTTTTCTTAATTCTAATTCTTAATAATCAATCTATCTACTACTTGCATTAAGTTGGCTCGAGTGGTAAAGGAGGTTGGTGTTTTTAAGCGAGGTCTCAAGTTCGACTCGTGAATAAAATAAATTGGTTCCCATATGAGTCCTAATAATGCTAAAACATAGATTAATCAGTGCGGTTGGAGTCGGATGCCAATAGGGAACCTAATAAGAATCTATCTACTTGTTATATAACAACATTGAAAAAACTCATTAGTATTTTTTTTTATCAAAAGGATGGATGTCATAAGGCTTTTTACATAATTACAGGGTGGGAAAACCAAGTTCTCATGGCATCTTCATATAAAGGTAGACTAAGCCACGATTATCGGTGTGATATGCATGGCAATGGCATAGACATGATTACAAAGATATCTTTCACCTTTACATTGAGAAAACTCTTATTTAATACCCTATTATCATATACAATCAAATTATAATGTAGTAATTTTTTCACTTAATATTTTTTTTATAAGAAAATGACTAATCATGCTTCAAACTTAATTAGATGTGAGGAGACTTCCTAAATTAGTAATTATATACAAACTTCATAATTAAATAATTTTAATATTATTTGAAAGAAATGTCTATAAGATGTTTCTTTCACTTTGTTTTTTTTAATTCCATTTCTTAATAATAAATCTATGTGCTACTTGCATTTAGTTGGCCCAAGTGGTAAGGGAGCTAGGTCTTTTTAAGCGAGGTCTGAAGTTCGACTCTTGAATAAAAAAAAATGGTTCCCATATGAGTCCTAATAATGGTAAAACATAGATAAATGTTAAGATGTCAAAAATATGTGATAAACATGATCTCGATGCTTTAAAATAGATATTCAAATTTTAGATGTCTCTTAAACTACACTATATTACAATCTTAATAGAATTAATATTAATCCATCACCAAAAAATTAAGAATCTATCTTAATTAAAGGCATCAAAACCCATATTTTTTTAGATTTCAAGACCATGAGATTGATCCACCACCTGTCATGAATCACCAAGATCTCCCAAGCTATTAAAATTTCTGGACTTTGGAATTTCAATGTATCCATAAGAGGCATTTGGTTGTAAATTATGTGGGTGAATTTCATTAGAAATAAGAGAGAACTTTATTATTGGCCTTTACTTTCAAATAAAAATTGTCTCTAAACTCCGCATGGTAGCCAAAGTAGGAACCCAATAAATTATGCATTGCAAATGGTGAAAACTCTATTATTGAACTTTGAAGACGAATTAAGTTGAAGTTTTTTTTTAATTATTAAGAAAAAGAATATTTTCATAACATAAAGTATTACCGTAAAATTTATGAAAAATACAATGGCACTGCATGGCATCACTTTGCATCAATAAGATTGAAGTAACGTATCTTCCCAGTTTCAGAAGCAAATTAAAATATAATACTTCACAAAGATCCTCAAAAGCAACATGGCGAAAATGAGTGCGCACTCTCCAATCGAAAGATTTGTATCTCAACCATTTTTTTCATAGAGGTCTTCATGGAGGCGTGAAGAATAATAGACTTGAAGATGATATGAAAATGGTAGCGATTAATAAAACTCATTAAAACCACATCTCAACGGTTAAAATCATGATTTTTTATTTTAGGAAACCATGGCTCTGTTTGGCAACGCTAGCTGATAATCTAGCTGATAGCTGATAAACTAGTGACAAAGTGATAATCTAAAGCGAGATAGTGATAATCTACTAGCTTGTAGCGGAAAGCTAATAATCTAGCTGATCAAGTAAAAACTGTTTGGAATGATAGATGATTGATTAGCTGATAAATGCAAAATGACAATAAAGGACATATGACACAATTAAGTTTATTAATTATATAATCATATAATTAATGTATTTTATTTATAAAATATAAATTAATACCATAATAATTTATATTATTTAGAAAACTAAAATATGTGTGTCCATAAATGCTTACATGAAAATAGCTCTATATTAATTTATAAAAATTCGTAAAAAATAAACACATGTAAATAAAATACAATAAACGGCTTGGATAACTATACATATACCTAACGCATCATCCATAACTGATAAGCAATATTATTGTTAATCTTCTTCATTTCTATAGAAGTATCTCTATAATTTACAAAATAGTAGATTAGTAAAAAAAAAATTAAAAATATGTATAGCCCACCACTCGAACACTACATCAAAAAATATTTTTATAACATCTAAAAATATTTTTATACTCGACGTTGTTAAAACTTATTTAATATGTAATAAATATCTAACAAGATTATCTATAATTAAGAAATTAATGTGTAATGATTTTTAATTTTAGTGAAATTCTTTGTTTTATAATATTTAGTTAATTATTAATCACTATTTTTTATTAACAATATTAAGCTATATGTTAATTTTAAATTCAATAAGTTTTAATAACGTATTATATAACTCTATCGGGGTATAATCGCAGGTGTTAATATTCGCGGGTTTCGTTTAATAAGGGTATAATGGGGAGAAAAAATCCAAACGACGAATTTTTGGTTCAAACGCTACTAAGAGTAGCGTTTCAATTGGGAGCTTATCATCTAGATTATTTTTAAAATAAGCTACAAACCAAACACAGCTTAACAAATAAACTAGCTGATCAGCTAGCTGATAAGCTAGTTTGTGCTTACCAAACAGAGCCCATATGTAAGTTAAAACGTGAATGGAGATAAAGGAAAGAACGCAGGAGGAGAAAATGAGAGAGAGAGAGAGAGAGAGAGAGAGAGAGAGAGAGAGAGAGAGAGAGAGAGAAAAGTGGAGGGGAGAGAGAGAGAGAAACGTGGATGTGTGTGTGAGAGAGAAGTAAATCTCTAAATCTCACTTTGTTAGGAATTGGGGTACTTTTAGAAAGTAATTCAATTTCGAATTGCACATTAAATTCGAAATCGCCTATTAATTTGGAGTTTTCAATTAAATTACCAATTTATCCCAAATTTTAAATATTTGAATCAAAGTACTTAGGGGCATTATCGGGACTTTTAGCTAAAAAGGCTTCATGGTTAACTGCTTTGAGTTTGCTATTATAATAGTATAGATTTATCAAACCTCTCTCAGAAAAGACTTTTAAAGGTTTTTATTATATTTATTTTATTAATAATAATAATTAAACTAACTAATAACAAACTATAATATAATAATACTTAACTAACTATATTACCTTAATTAACTAACACAATCCATATTTCACAATTAATCAAATAGATTAACTTTAATAATAAATAAATATCTAAACAAATATCCAAAACAATGAAACATAAACCCGTTTTGCATTCGAAACTTGTAAATCCAATCCATATAGTCATGGGCATACTTTATAAAGTAAGATAAATCATTAAACTCTATTATAAGTAAGTAAACTATTTTTAGCTAGCCATTTGTTCCTCTTATACCAGTGGAACAACTACGTTCTAATTCTTATAAGCTAACCTTTTATTTACACAAAAAAATTAATTTCATGCAATAGAACCGCATTAAAATTTATGAGAACTTTGAACTACTAAATCTAATATCTTCAGAAAGCCACTTCAACACTAAATTTAGATCTCAAATTCACTTTGGATATTTAGCCGGTGTTTGTCTTTCAAACAATCCTAGTTACTACTTTAAATAGATAATGAAACTATAAATCACAATACACATTCTAAACTATGCATGCAATACAAAGATCATGATTAAAATCAATAGATATTAACTTATTAAATCAGTGAATCAAAGGATACAATTGCTTTAAAGTATTAAACACATATTCATCTCATCATAACTATATTGCAAAACAAAGCTAGTTCACGTTCGGACTTTGTTTAGATCAAATAAACTACTCACTCATAATCATAAATAACATTGCAATAATATAAATAAAAGGCATAATTGAAAACACATCTGAATTAAAATGCTTAAATCTTCAAATCTTCTTCAAAAGCAATAAATAAAATATGAAAATAATAGATAATGGCTCCAAGAGCAATGGAACTTTTTTATCTACGTACTCAAGGGCAACTAATTTTGTAACAATAGGCTAGTATTTATAGTATTCTAAATAGTAAACACCCCAAAACAAGTCAAACAACCTGTAGTTATCTAAAATTCATGAAATCTTACCCAATGATTCACAACGATTTAGGAGTGATAGGAATCGATGTCCTTTCTTGTGTCCCTCAATTTGACCAGCAATTCAGTGTCATCCAGGAGTCGCTGAGAATCGCTGGCAAAAAGTCTAGTTCTTATTTGCTTCCTTGGTGATAATTCTTTATATACTTATTTTACTTGTTTAATTCCATTATAATCTCCTTTTTTTCCTTCATTTCTTCATATTCTCCATTTATTATCTGAAATATAAAAAACAAGAGAAAACCTCGTGTAATATAGTCTTTTACATCTTAAATAATCCTAAAATCAACTATAAACACGTCTAATTGTTAAATTTTCAAATACCTGCGAACTTAGCACTTTGTCTTCCCAAGCAAAGGAATACTCTTAATCATATTCTCTTTTCTTCTGTCGTTTTGATGTCACAGTTATATACTCTTATTATTATTATTATACATAAATGATCTTAAAATGTGAACATATTACCCTCATAAAGATACGAATCGTGATAAAATAGAAATAACTAAAGAACAACCCCTTTATTTGACATTTCAACCTCTTCATTGTGCAATACACTTTAGAATTCAAAGTTCAACCAATCGCCAAGGTCAAGGCACCACATAGGTTTTTCTCAATCTCCACTGACAAACATCAAGCTTATGATAACTAACATAGAATCTCAAGATACAAAAATCACTTAATCAATCTCATTTTTTCAAATAACACTTAAAATAACACGACAATCAAAGTCGATAGGAACTTTTATTCACCAATAATAATCATTTCATATTCATTTGTTGGAATAAACATATATACTTCACTTAACTTAGCTCTAAGAACTCGAGCTAAAACTTTTATTTGAATAGTGATTCTTAACTTCCTTCCATATTCTTATATCTATCTTTCTTCTTTAATTATATCAATTCATTTATTCTTTTATATTGTATTCATATGGTTCATTGCTCCATTTCCTTTGAAATTTGTTATTATTTTTATATAGTAATTATTCCTATAATTTTCCCACAACTAAATTCCATGCTCCATTTCCTTAGGATTTTCTGGGTCTCTCTACTTTTTCCAACTAAGTAAAGTCTATTTGATGTTTCCTATTTTTATCCTTAATTGTGGCATAAGCTTTTTTTTCTTCAATGCATATATATAAAAACTTAATCAATAATCTTTTTATAACTAGATTTTTAGAAATTTGTCTTGTTTGTCTTATACTATCATTTCGATCTTCTACCCATTATAATGTCTAACACAAATTAATCAATTCCCTCTAAACTCCTCTAGTGTATACAAAATCTAGATGAAGTCAAATATGGTGTAATAATTCCTTTCTATCATAAGATTTTTATTTTCGCGGGTAATAATAACATATCATTTCAATTTCTATTCAAATTCAAATTATATTCATATTCATATTCCTAACTAAGTAAAATAAAATGAAACGAAAAAATATTACCTGTATTGTGGAAAACTTTGAAAAATGCACAATGTTGAACTAGATTCTACCTCTCGTTTCTTCCATACTTCGCATATTCATACTTCACTTCAATTCATACCCCAAACTCATTCCAAATCTTGTCCTCAAAGTTAAATAATTAAGGCAGGTTTTTCAATAAAAATAACAAATACCTCGTGAAACATAAACAAATAAAATAAATGATTAACTATCATAGGAATGAATTTAATAAGAACAATTTAAACATATCCAAACATAATTGAATAGAATTAAATTATATTTAACACATCAAACCATTTCATTGTATCAAAGTAGGAAATCATACCGAAGCAAATGTATTAAGATGTGAACATATACCGCGTTAATCAGGGAAATATTACAAATATAGACCTCATAAGAATAACACTTACAAAAAGATTACATAGAGAAGAATAAAAATCATAATCTCCGTCTAGACATCGTGTCATCACCATCAACCCTATGACCAGGCTGTTGGGACTAGTAGTTTGCCTCAAGATCATAGGAGGTGTAGTCTACTCCCCACCATGTTATCTTCAGTAAAGGCTACCTGATTGGACATCTTCAGCTGGAGTAATGGAACGTGAAAGTTGGCTTACCCGCCTTGAGTTCTCATGGTCTTGGAACATGAACTCTTGATGTCTTTGAGTTCTCGTTTGATTACGCAAGATTGTCTGTATCACGACCATTTCAATGTCTTCTACATTTACGCTAGTGAAGCCCTCTTTAGTTGGTTTTGTGGTCCGATATGTTTGCTCATGGTATGCGGTAGTTTGAGTTTCTTCTAAGTTTCTTTTGTTACTTACCTATACTCTTCTTCTCTCAGTGATCTTTCTCTTTTGTGTGACGTTTGTCTCGTGTTTGTCCTATAAGTTAACGTATCCCGTAACCTTCTTGATTTTCTCAATGACGTCGTTAATGATGGTCTTATCCGGGAATATATCAAACAAGACTCCTCTCATTGGGACCCGGTCTTACTTACAAAAATCAGTGATCGTCAACGGAAAAGTTAGTCCTTCATTTTTCTTTGTGGTGATGGAGTTTCTAATCGCTTCATAGATTATTCGGTCAACATCTATGTACCCAGTCCCTTAGACTATGTGGTAGATAACTGCCATATAGTTCACTATATCGTAGTGTTGTAAACTAGGCTGTAAGCTTGCATTCAAGAAAAAGTTCCGAGCTTCAGTTGTTTTCCTAAAACTTTTGGCATGTATGTGTTTTGGGTATCTGTTTGAGTAAAAATGGACACCATCCCTTAGAATAGCTTCTAAACTGTTCCTAATAGTTTTGAGGGGAAATTCGTGTCTATGCATGTACTCAGGTTTAGGGTACTCCTTATGTTGCCTCCAATGCACTTTCAGTATACCATAATACCATTTTATTCTATCAGGTGAGTAGTCCGCTAGCCTTCCTTGGGCTATGGCTACTTTCTTATTCTCATCACCGTGCCTATTAGTATAGAATTCTCTAACTAAAATTTCACACCCCTTTTCAACTAAGGATCCCGCATCTTTATCAGCGTAGTAATCATTAGTTAATAATCCCTAGTTCCTCTATAATATTATGTTTAGGATCATAGGCCCGTACTTGACTTCGTTTTTCAAGTTGAAACCCCTCTCTAGTATAATCGTTCTAGTCTTACTATTGTCATTCTCCATCCTAGCAATGGCTTTGACATTTATAAGGTTATGAGCATGGAAGAAATGGTGGGTGTCTCCTCAATCTCTTCATCTCGTTCCGATCATATTTAAAACCTAACGGTGGAGAAGGCTCTCTAGGTGCTCTAGTTTGGAGTTATTCATTAAAATCCCATTGGCCTAGCGGATTTAGGTAGAGCTTCGGATCTTTGTCGAGGTTTTTCTACAAGTTGTGCCTTTCCCTTCTCCTCTTGACAACTTCTACCTTTTCCTCCTCCACCTATTATATTGGACTCCAAAAATCACAACTTCAAAAACTTAAGAAACTGTAAATAATAAAAACGTCATCTAAAATAGTTCGATAAAACTCAAGACTTTATCTTAAAAGGAGAAATCTATTTGGAAAGCTAGTTTGAGATTCGTTGTAAATGTAAAATAGACTTGGCATTGAAGTGATACCTTAAATGTACACATGAAAATTGATTTTCTAAATGTCGTAAAGTAATTTGGTGACAAAGTTGTAAGTCTTTTCAAAATCATAGCAAGTTTAATTGAAACAAAACTATAATCAAACCCTCGAACTCATTTCAAACTCGAATTTGTAAACCATTCGCAAATACATGTAAATATAGAAAAAATCTTGAAATTGTCGAATTTGTAAGATGATGATCAATGTGATCACTATTCCTAGTCTATTAGAATCAATAAAACTATTTGCACAATACAATTGAACAAATTCCAACAAATCAATTTCAAAAAATATTGAAAAATTTGCGAAAAATCTCTCAATAAAGAATTTGGTTAAGTAAAAGCTAGGGTTGATGTAATTACCTTCTTAAGAGTGAACATCTCGAGACTGAAGCTCTTGAACTCCTTTAGACCATCCATTCAAGCTTTAAGTCAAAAATTCCTAAAATTCTAGTTTGGCTAAAAAAAGCCCTTAAAATTAAGATTTTTAGTTTGAATGTGTCAGGACCTATCTCACTAGTCTCGACTTAGTCCAATTCCCCTAATTAGACACCTAATCCATACAATTAACTTTAATCTCAAAATAGTTTTAATTTCGATCCTTAATAATTCTCCAAAACTAAATTTATATGCTTAATGGAACCTCATAACTCACTTAAACTAATTTAAGAGACTCTTAAAACCTATTCAAGAGTATTTCACGACCTACATTCACCCCAAAGCCTAAAACAATATATATAATGATTAAAATAAGAAAATTAAACTTTAAACTTGAAAGTAATCACCAAAAGATCTTTGATCCTGTTTTTTCTTTCCTATCTTCACGATGAACCTGACATAATAAAAAAAACTCGAAGATGTTAGGTAAGTAAACTCCTACACTGCTTTGTATTCCTGCAAATGTTAGTCTGAATGTATGGAGGCATGTAATTGCATTTCCAAATAACAACAAATTTATATAACAACGTGGATCCCTCATTTACTATTCTAAGTTCATAACAAGTGGACCCACTCACCATGAACCTAGAATAGTCCTATGAGTTCAATGCTTGCTACCCTGGAATCGACATTACTCGCCTTAGACGCATGTAGTACATCTAGTTTAGAGTGGAACACCTCACACTCTTACGACCAAAGTAGGGGAACTCTATCCGGATGTCATGTATGCATGGCCAAGAATGATGTGAAATGCAATTTGCAGACTAAACACGAATACAAGTACAAAGATAAATTCCATAAATAATAAAGACCACTACAAGTTTTACTTACAACCAACAAAACCTTGAACTAAATTCTCGGAGATCTTGGAGCATCAGATCACCTTTAAAATAGTTCTAATAGCTTCCCTACATAACCAATTATATTATAGGTTAAGCTACAAGTGAATCCAATTAATGAAACCCAATAAAAATTGCAGCCAAAGTAAGCTTGAGAACAGTTTCCAAAAATATCAATTTACATAAATGTTTCAATTGGCTTTCAACTAGCCAACTTGGGGTAGCTTTTTAACCTTCAAAACCTCGATATTTTTCTTGATGACCTGAAAGGAACTTGTAGTACTCATTTCCTACTTTTCATAGACTCCAAGAACACTCAAATAAGATCATTAACGAAGAAATTATGAATTTTCTCATATGGCATGTGAACTAAGCAAAATTTATTTATTTTGAAATGAAAAACTTATCTAAATCAATATTTTCACAATTAAATCTCTAAAATCGACAATGAACACCATAAAACCAATCGATACCAACATTAAAATATTTTTATAGCTCGTGGAGTCAAATTGCATAAAAACAATGATCAATTCATCCAGAAACCCAATGAAAATCAATATCAACTATAAAACATCTACAGAATAGTTATCAAATGAATCACATCAACTCAATTCATCAAAAACCTAACCCATATTAGTGGGATATATTTTAAATCAGTGTACATCAACCCAATATATCAATTTTCAACAATTCCTTCCTTTTCTATTAATACCTTGTGAAAAGAATAAAAAAAATCATGAGAATTCAAATTGAATTGAGGAAAATATCATGAATTAAGTATTTACCAAATCTCAAGGTGAATATATCGTCTCCGTAGTGAAAACTTAGCACGAACTAACTGTCTCGCGATGCTTTAGGTTTTGCAAAAAGAAATCGGGCGAAAATCGGACAAATGAAGATTTGCAAGCAAAAGAAATATCAGAAAGGGTTAAGAACAACGAACGTGAAAATGTTCTGTTGTTTGCAAATGAAACAAAAGTTTCATTTGATTTTGATTTTTTACTATTTATATATAAAACCCTCAGCAGCTTGTCAGTAGATTAATTTTTTTTTTATTTATTAATTATGAAAATTCTTATTTTGACGTGCTTTAACTTCCGTCGCTTGTTTTTTATTCAATTTTTTTACCAAATTGAACCAAACTCTCGACTAAATAGTCCAACTTCATAAAACGTTCATAACACTGATTTTGATCACATTAAAACCTAAAAATCTTAACTTTGTCCACGATATACTGAAACCTTACTGACCAATTCTCTTGCCATACTTAGCCAAACTTATATCAATTTGGACTTAATATCAACCTCAACCACCACCAATTGTTATACTTAACACTTGTTTTCTAGTGACCAATAACTTTTATTGCACTTGTGCCCTTCAAACATACACTTACAACCCCAATTATGAGAAATTGAGGATACACCTTAACCCACCATGATTTATTGATAAAATACCATATAATACACACACTAAGCATTCATCATCAAAAAATAACGTTTTACCTTATGATCTCCAGTTTGTAATGCGTGGATCCCACATCGGATACCTAAACTCCAATTAAAATCTAAAAATACTTAATTATTTGTCTAATCAAGTTTATGAAATTCTCGAATTTCTCAGAATGAGACTAAGTTGAGGTGGGATTCACTTAAATACTATGGGATTGAGCTTAGAATGGTTGAATCTTGGTAAGAAACTCAGATTTTGGTGAAAGGGTGCAATGGTTTGCAAGTATGAAATGTTTATAGTGTGTGGTGATTTGAGGTTTTTGATTTTAAAAACCAAAAATTGTGCCCAATGATTCTTGTTTAAGTGGAATCATTGTGAATCGCTGAATGAATCGATTATGTGGAATGACAGAGAATCGACGGACTCCAAATTTGGCATTTTCTTATGTACTGCTACCGATTTAGCCAGTGATTCCTTATGTTAATTTGAATCGCTGGGAATCGCTAGGCTTATTTTACTATTTTTTTCATGTTACCTTGTCATTAACTTATTCATCATTCATAAAGATTCATATTAAGGTAGAATTTGACTAAAAATTTGAAAGTTTATGTGAGACATATAACTAAATAAATATTTTTATTAAATAAATAAATAAATAAACAAACATATAAGCAAGTAAATAATGCGACTTGCATAAAGGACATATAAATAAAAACAACTCGGTCGCTCCCTTTCAATTGGAAACACCTTGGGATTGAGATCTCGAAAATATTTTTAATAAAAGAGTCAAAAAGTGAGAGAATAAAAACATATTAAACTAAATTAAATTCCTAATAAAACATGAAATAAACATAGAATATAGGGTGCTTCATATAAAACGCTTTAGTTTATCATCGTTGGCTTAACTTAACCTTTCCAGAATTAGTTTGGATCTCTAAATTTGAATTTAAGGTTTTCCACTCTTATACCATTCTAGAAAGTATGTGCTCGGCTATTGATTGTCAGAGTAAGTACTTTGTTCAAAATATCAATAATAGTATGAGTAGTGGCTAAGAAAGATCTTCCTAATATTAAATGAGAATCTTCATTGATAAAGTATGGCATTACCTAGAAGTTCGTGGTAAGGTGTTGTTATCCACTTGAACTGGCACATCTGTGATCGCTCCTATTGGTTGAATTGAAGTTCCATTTGGTCAAAAGAATCGTTCAGAAGCAAGTGAACTCAACTCTAATTAAGTACTTAGAAAGAAATGTATGGGCATGCACACTGAGCTCTATACTACCAAGCCCATTTGATTTTAATGTGCAAGTGTATGTCTCCATGATTATTAAACTATATAGGATTCAAGTTTGGCTTTTTCTTTTTCATATTGTACTTAGATTTAGAAACTTCAGTCTTGTTAATAAGTTTTTCATTTCCGATTGCTTAACTCTCCATTCTTGAGTTACTTTCTTTTTCTTTTGACGCATCTTCAGCTGTTTCTTTCTTTTGAATCCCTTTATCAATTTCCATTGTAACTGCATTGCTTGCATAAATTTCAGCATTAAAATTATCATAATAGTTTAAGTCTAATAATTCAGTATCATCTATTTCATTATCGAACAATTCATCATATTCTTCATAGGTTTTATAGTTATGTTCATTATTAATCTTGAATTTGACAATCTTTTCTTCAAATTCCATAAACATAGTTCCTTCATAGATACTTAGGAAAAATGACTTTTAAAGGTTTTTCCTATTTTTATTTTTATTTTAATAATAATAACAATTAAACTAAATAATAACTAACTATAATATAATAATCCTTAAATAACTATATTATCTTAATTAACTAACACAATCCAGATTTCACAATAAATCAAATAGATTAAATTCAATAATAAATAAATATCTGAACAAATATTAAGTACAATGAAACATAAATCTGTTTTGCATTCCAAACATGTTAATTCGATCCATACACTACAAAAAAATAGCAGATCAGAAACGAAAATTTTCGTCTATGATTCGCATAAATTCCGTATCTGAAATCGTCGACGCTGATTCAATCAAAAACGGAAATGTGATTCCGTTACTGATTTAGAGACGAATTAGAGACGGAATAAATTCCGTTTCTGATTAGAGACGGATTAGAGACGAAAATTAGAAACGGAACAAAGACGGAACAGAAATGGAAATTTTTCTAAATGGTACAATTGTAATTGCATTCCGTCTCTCATTCCATCTCTGATTAGTAACGAATCAGAGACGGAATGCATTATTTCCGTCTCTGATTCCGTTGCTAATCAGGAACGGATTAGAGACGGAATTTTTCCATTCCGTCTCTGATTCCGTCTCTGATTAGCAACGGATCAGAGACGAAATGCATTATTTCCGTCTCTGATTCCGTTGCTGATTCATGCATCTATTCCTCGAAAATTAGAGACGGAATATCAACGAAATCTCTGAATTCCGTTGCTAATTCCGTCTCTGAATTCAAATCCATCTCAATTCCGTCTCTGAATTCATATATATATATATATATATATATATATATAGGTCTCAATCCAAGCACATTTAACCTGCCAATATATAATACAAATCATAGCTAAATAATATATTGATATTGCACAGTTTATATAAACTTAACATATCCATAAAATTATCTTTTCTCAATGTACTGTACACGAAACAACAAAAATAATCTAAAAAGTTTCTATTTCGTATCTTTCTACAAAAGTAAAAGCAAAAATTGTTCTAAATGAAAAAAAAAAATAGCAGATGAAGAAGTGTTCCGAGATTATATAAAGTTGATTGTGCTTAAAAAAATACTTGACTTCATACAAAACACCTGAAAAAAGATCAAAACAAAAAAAAATCACTAAATTATACAAACAATAATAGGAATATAAACAATATTATGGGAGAATTAAATCTTATGCCCGTTGATATCAATACTTGGTAAGCAAACGAACCCATAAAAAATAAAAGGAAAAAGATAGGAATTAATACCTCATTCACAGAGAAAGATAAGCTTCCCTTAATTCCTGAAACACAACAACAGAATTACGTGAAAGAAGGCTTGTACAAGTGGTTATAGTTGTCACACGAATCCACACAAACCCACAAACAACATCAACTATGAGCTAATTAGGTAACCATGATTAGTTACTACTATTATTGCTTTCATAATTCAAAGCTCCAACAGAAAACGAAAATTAGCACTCATATTACATAGACAAGTCAAAAAACTTCTTAACAATGAAAAACAACTTTTCGTAATGGATGAATACTTAAAATGGATCACCCAATACATTGCCCATGGGGTTCACCACAGTTGTTAAGATGAACATTACCCTAAAAGTTATGGTAAAAGTATGTTCTAAATCTTTGGTTGAGCTAATAACAGTAGGCAATTATAGAAATGAGAAAGCCTAAAACATACAGAAAAGCACTAGTAGCTTTGATCTAAATGGAGATAGTATGAGCATGTCATGATTTGCAAGGTTTTTAGTCAGAATCACAAGTGCTTTATGAATAAACAAGTCAAAAAACTTCTTAACAATGAAAAAACAAGCATTTAACAATCAAAAACAAGGAAAAGAAAATTTGCAATGGAGAAACTACTACTACTACTACTACTACTACTACTACTACTACTACTACTACTACTACTACTACTACTACTACTACTACTACTACTACTACTACTAAAGCAGAATCCTTATGGTGTACTACTACAACAACTAATAAACATTTAGAAGATTGGTTTATTGAAACTCTTCACAACTTGATTACTATAATATAGTTTGCCACAAAGATCGAAATCTTGCCAAAGCTATCCATTTAATCACTAACATCCAAAAAGCAACAAACAACCAAAATTGCATGGACTACGAGAGAAATTCTTAGTTTCGCCATTAATGATAATAGAACAATAATTAGGCAAATTTGAGTTCTAATTAATGTTAAAAACGACCAAGAATTGTAAAATATAAATAGGAAAGAAACACAAGAAAATTGCATGGACTACAGAGAAACTGTGACCAAGCTTTCACTTTCGGAGCGTGAGTAGAAAGAAACAACGTGAAAGTAAATATCTTTCTCTATATGAAAGCCCCGTCTTATTAGAACAGAAAATACTTCTAGAAATTGACTAATAGGTGGTTGGAATCTGTCAAGAATAAAAAATCATACAATCTCTTGTTTTAACTATTGAACTAGTCAGCCATAGCCCTTAAATTTGAACTTTCAAGACCTTGAAGTTTATTAAGCAAACTTGACAAGAATCATGAAAAAATCAATTGAAAAATGTCCAATAATAAAATCTATAAAATGTATAGAGGTCTCAAAGACTTTAAACAAAATACTATATTAACCAAGCAAATAAATTTTAAGAAACACGTCAAATCAAGAGTTATTCGAACCTAGCAAATATTTAGCACATCTCTATACAAATTTAACAGTCCGCACTTTAATAAATGGATGAAGGTATGTATAAAAAAACTAATCTTAAAATTGATTATCAGAAAGGTTAAAGAGTTCATAAGCAATCAATGAAATCCATCACAAGGATGATGTTCAAGGGACCTACTAATCGCATTAGTTCGAACAAACAAAGGCATATGAGTGATAAGGAACTCTGCAAGATTGACAATTACATTAATCACTACATCAAAGACTCGCCCTTATCAATATAATAAGCATAAGGTTCTATCCTAAAATAGAGGATAGCGGAATTATGACTAATGACTTCATTATCTAAAGTTTTTTTTTAATTTTTTTTATTTACTTCATTTTCCTTTCTTCTCCCTTATCCATATCAACACAAATTGGATTTTCATTCCTACTTCTTCATGTTGCAAATATGTATATAGCACAACTAATCATGTATTAACTAAGGGACTTATATGTAGAAATAAAATCACCAAGCAACTGCCAAGTTATTATTTTGATCCCTTGACAAAATAGATGCTTAAATTATGGCCCAAACTATATGGAGCCGCGAAACCAATAGAATTTGGAACTATAACAATATATAAAAACATGAAATTCCTAGTGGAACAAGTTCAACACTCTAGATTATAGCAATCAGATATATTCATATCACTCAAAGGCTACCAATGCTAAAAGATTCTGAGTATTGCATCTAGAGTTTCCCATTTATAACCATCGAAAACATGTTGTGGAGTGATTAACGGGAGGGGTATATATAGCAATTAGTAAATACTTACAATCTATTAGTGAATCAGTAACTGCCAATACTATAAGAGAAATATAAGCATTAATAAAGATTTATTGGACAAAAAGCAATTGAAAAAGTAGTGAAAGGATATGGTATGAACCGAAAATAAACCGACCCTATTAAAAATTCTTAAGTTACAAGCCTATAGGCCGAGCATTGATAAATGACCAAAAAATGTAGAAGAAAATAGAGTAAACCAGAAAGAAAATGCTGGAAAAAGAAAAAAAAAAAAAGAAACGTGGGCAATGGCAATAATTCCTACAAACGCAAAGAAAATGCGGGAAAAAGAAAAAGGAAACAAAAGTGACTGGGAAGGATGATCGGGAACAATGCGTAATTGAGAAGAACCTTCTATATTTCACTCGTCTCCGAACTTCTTTGAATTACTGACCTCCACACAAACCGAAAAAAGCATAAACAAAACATCTTACATTACTTAAGCAAATAAAAATGAAGAAGAAAATAGAGTAAACCAGCTACACATTTGAAGTACCTGTTCACATTTTTTTACAGCAAATCCACCTTCTCTTAGTCTTAGGGAACCTTTCCAGCTAAAATCACCTTATGTTACTAGAAAGAGTTAAAGAAAAGTTGCAAACAGGCATTTTTCGACATTGAAAAATAACTTCATAAAAGTAAAATCTAACTCCTGATTTACAGTGACGGCAAGATTACAATCGAAATACAGATAAAAATGCCTAGTTCAAACAATAATTACTAAACCAAGTCCACCATATTTATATATGATGTTGATATATAATTAAAATATACATGTATAAGAGAGTAATATGCACATCTTCAGCCGCGAAGAAATAAAAGGTGCATCAATAGTCCAATAGCAGGAAAAATCACAGTCAAGTCTGCGCTTATACTTACAAGTCACGCAAACAAATCCTTTGTTAAAATGAATTTGTAGATCGTCAGAGAATCGTCTCATGTTATCACAAAAATACCGTCATTCCTTTTACTTCTATTGTCCTGTGTTTCTCCTATATCAACTGTATAAATCTTCCAGAGAACTAATAAGATTGAATCCACGGTTAGAACATGAAGATACTTCGCAAATATCCTTCTTTTCGCGTCAATTTCACTTCTCATTTAATACTTCGACTAGAGAGAAAAAAAAATTACTTTTAAAAATGAGATATTCAAGCAGTGATTCTTAAAAAGACACACGCGATCATGAGATTAATCAACCGAAATGTAGAACGGATTCAATTAACAACAATTGAAGAAAAACATCAAACATGATCAACTAGACGTGAGCATCGCAATCATTCTATATCGAAAACTAATCCAGACAGAAATGTAGGATTATTCCTGCACTAGAAACAAATCAAATGCAAGTAAGAATAAACCCTAAAACCCTAAACAAGTCCACAATCGATCCCAAATTAGTTGAGGTATCGAAGAATCCTAAATCAGAAATGCAAGCAAGAGTAATCGAAGAAAACACGATACCTCAACAACGAGATCGAGAGAGTTCGAAAGACAGAGACGAAAGTTTAATCAATACATAACTGCAAAGGTTCATCATTCCTCAAATGAGGAGGGAGATCAACTGTTCATACACACATACTCTCATCAGATTCACCACTGTCCAATCTCTGGCAGACGACGAACAGCGGCAACGGCTTAAGGCTTCCGAGGCTCCAATCTCGGCAGACAATGGCGGCAGACCCGACGGCCTCGTCCTGCAAAGATTTAGGGTTTGGGAGAGAGATTTCGGTGAGAGAGAGCGGTGAGATTTCGGTGAGAGAGCGGTGAGAGTGAGAGAGAGAGAGAGAAGAGAGCGGTGAGAGAGAGGGTGAGAGAGTGAGAGCAGAGAGCTGCGAGAGAGAGAGAGTAGAGAGCGGCGACAGTGAGAGAGAGAGCGGTGACGGTGAGAGAGAGCAGAGGGCGGTGACGGTGTGAGAGAGAGAGAGAGAGGCGGTGACGGTGAGAGAAAGCGGCGGTGACGGTGAGAGAGAGCGGCGGTGACGGTGAGAGAGAGCGGTGAGGGAGAGAGGTTTCGTTGAGTGAAAGAGCGGTGAGGGTGAGGGAGAGAGGTTTTGTTGAGAGAGAGAGAGTTTTGGTCCCCATTTTTGAATCATCGAGATCGAAGAACGCACGAATCTCGAGACGTAACGGATGGTTGTTATAAATGAAAATTTTGGTGGGAATGTTGGCGCCATTTTTTAGAGACGGAATTTAATTCGTCTCTATCTCCGTCTCTATTTCCGTCTCTGATTCGTCTCAATTCCGTCTCTGAATTAGTCTGTCTCAATTCCGTCTCTAACTAATTTTTTTAGCAACATAACTTATTTCCGTTGCTAATTTCGTTTCTAAATTAGTTATGAACATACTTTATAAATTAAGATAAATCATTAAACTCTAATCATAAGTAAGTAAACAGCCTTTAGCCAGCAATTTGTTTCCTTTATACTGGTGGAAAAGCCACGTTTTAATTTTTTTGATCTAACCTCTTTATTTACACAAAGACATTAACTTCACGCAATAGATACGCATTAAACTTTATAAGAACTTCAAACTAGCAAATCTAATATATTCGAAAAGCCACTTCAATACTAGATTTAAATCTCAAACTCACCTAGGATATTTAAACAGTGTTTCCATTTCAGATAATTGTAACACCTTAGTAATTATTGACGTAGCTATTTCGTATAATTTCATACTCGGGCGCTAGCTCAGGACCGCTTGGACATCTCGAATGGGCTAGAACACGACTAACTGGGCATAAATAATTATTTTTGTCTGTTGGTTGCATAATTGCGATGTTAATTATTATGTATTTCATAATTCATCACATGTGTGTATGCATATTTCCATACAGTGTGAGATTATGTGATTGGTAAATGCCTCGTAAAATGTTTTGATGCAGTACTGGGTAGACGTAGTACGGGTACACTAAGTTTTATAATAGTAACTTAAATAAAATGACTAGAACAAAGTTGAATATGAAATAAAATAGATAATCAAACTTTAGGCTGAGTCATAATAATTGGGTACAACAAGGATTGGTGCGCCTCAGGATACGTGCCAAGATGTGAAACATTAGGTGCTGGGTAATTAGGTACTTGAGGAAGTGGTAGTACACCAATTTAAGACCTTAAATGGCCTACAAATGTATACAAGTGCCTAGGTTAAATCAATTGAATCAATTGATTACAAATGCTTGTAGTTGGATGAAGAATTTTATATCATATATTTGCCTCGAAACTCGCACTAAAATGGAATCCTAAGAGATTTAAGTTGGGAATTAGTGTAAAAAAGATAGAAGTTAGTGGAGTAGGAGTTAACATGGACCATTAGATTGACCTCGAGATACGTCAACAATATTGATTATAACATAACTTATGTATAGCTAAGTTAGTGGGAAATCTCTTCATGCTACAATAATAAAATGTATTCCTGAGCTGGAGTGTTGGAAAACTGAGCAAGAACTAGGAGGAATGAAGGCCATCTACTAAAGGAAATAAGCGAGGAAGATAAAAACCAAGGTGATCATCTTCTCCATCTATTTTCCATGAATATGAGCATCAAAACTTGGGTTTTGATTCAAATAATGAATTTCTAAGCTTGGTCACTAATTTTTCTAATTCTCTTTATGTATGGAGAGTTCATTATATTCACCAATTTAAGTATGTGAAACTGATTTTTCAAATGGATTGTGTTCTTGATATTTCTTGATACATGCATGTTAAGTTCTTGACCTATCCTCTATCATTTGAGCATAACTCTCTCATACAAACTCCAAATGAAGCAACTTATATGTTGTTGGGAAGCTTACTCAGAGCTCTACAATTTCTTAGGTTGGAGAAATTTTGAAATTCTAACTCTTTCTAGCTCAAAATGTTTTGCAGTCAGGCAGTTAAAATGTTAATATAAAATTTTTAAAATAAATTTTGACAAGGCATACCTCTCTCAATTTTTAGCGAAATGAGCTCATCGTTTAATATGTTGTTGTTGGGTAAGTTAGCTGCCATGTGATCGAAATATACAATTTATGAAACTATAAATTGGGAGAAATAAGTTTTACAAGATTGATAGTCGGATTTGATTATAATTTGAGCTTTTTTGGTAGAAGTTTGATATATGTTTTGTTTTAAATCAAAATCTTGCAAACCATAACTTTTTAGAAGGCTAAAGCATAAAGAAAAAAAATTTTGTTAAGTTCCTTTAATGATTTGAAATTTATAATGGTCTAATTTGCATTACAACATATGATCCCAAATTGAAAGTTGAAACTTTATTTAGTCCTTGAGGGGCTATTTTGGGAAATAAGAATCTAAACTTAATTTAAACACATTAAGTCACTCTCAAAACACTCAAAATGGATCCCATAAGACTCTAGGGCTATGGTATGGTAGTCGAGAGGATAACAGGGTTGGATAGGTGTGTTTTCGAGGTTTCGGAGTGTGATTTGAGGGATATAAATCCCTTAAGAAATACATCTTGAGTATTTAATTGTTTCAAATGTGCTATTTAGTATTATTTGTTGTTCATTATCCATGTTCTATCATTGCTTTGATTTGGTATAATAGTCAGTAGTTTTGTTCGTTGCCGAGGTTTTTCGGATGTTATGTTGTACGCACTTGAGTACGCTAGACAATAACACATGTCACTTCCACCCTTGGTGAATGGCAACCCTAGCTGCTGACCTCATCAATGCATGTGTTCGGGAGGTTGTGATACGGACCGATCCTCCGCTAGTAGTCTGAATGTGAGCCAATATAGTACAATCCGCTAAGATCACCCGGATTGACGAAGTATGGTCTAGTTTGCTACACATGGCACAATTATTTGGTTTATTGGTGTTAGTTATGCAAGCGATTATCTTATTGTTATCTATTTATTTTTGCATATTTATTTAACATTATTCTTAGCTTCTCTATTTTTGAATGCTTGGTGTTTTTTTTTGGGATCTTACTCACTGGACTCATCATTTATTTTGTAGTGATGACTGAGTGCAGATCTTAGTACTAGTAAAGGCAATGAGATCCTAAGCAACTATCTCTGATTGCCTATAGTCCAAGACTTACTAGTAAGTCTTCATTTTGATATTTTGTTTTACTTTTAGGGTTATGGGAGACTTGATGAACACTGTGTACACACACATATATATATATATATGTATGTTGTCGGCTGATATACAATGTACTATATTTCAAGTTTTCGACAATAGGACTGATGCTCTGTATGACTTGAAAGGTAATAAAAACTATGATTATGCTCTGATAAGAATTCACTGTAAATTACTGATTATCAACTTCTTGCAACTCTGTAAAAGACAAATGAAATGCTATCTAAATAATGAAGTAATTGATTGATATAATCACTAATTAATGAGTTAGCATGACTATCGAGGAGTGTTGAAGTGGTGATGACATCAACATAGTTGCGGGAACTGCGTAGCAGCCCACCCAGCGGCCTCAAGGCGAGGGGCCGCCACACAATCCTCGTTACTACTTCAAATATATTATGAAACCATATATCACAATACACGTTCTAGACTACGCATGCTATACAAAGATCATGATTAAAATCAATAGATATTAACCTATTAAATCAGTGAATCAAATAATACAATTGCTTTAAAGCATTAAACACATATTTATCTCATCATAACTACATTGCAAAATAGATCTATATCATGTTCAAACTTTTTTTAGATCAAACAAAATACTCGCTTATTATCATAAATAATATGACGATAATATAAATAAAATTCATAATTGAAAATACCTCTGAATTAAAATACTTGAATCTTTAAATCTTCTCTAAAAGCAATAAAATATGAAAATAATAGACAATAGCTCCAAGAGCAAAGGAGCTTTGATCGACATAGTCAAAGGCAACTAATTTCATAACCCAAAGCTAGTATTTATAGTGTTATAAGCAGTAAACATTATAAAATAACTCAAATAACTCGTAATTATCTAAAATTCACGAAATCTTACTAGCGATTTAGGTGTGATAGGAATCTCTAGGTAAATCTAGAAAATTAAGCTCACTGGTCCTTTCTTGTGTCCCTCGATTTGGCCAACAATTCAGTGTTGTCCAGGAATCACTAAGAATCGCTATTACAAAAGTCCCTTTCTTATTTGCTTCCTTGGTGATAGCCTTTTACATACTTCTTCCACTTGATTAATTTCTTCATAATTTTCCATTTTTCCTTCATTTCTTCATATTCTCCATTTATTACCTGAAAGATAAAAAACAAGAGAAAACCCAATTTAATATAATCTTTTACATCTAAAATCATCATAAAATAAACTATAAAATATGTTAAATCATTTACTTGTCAACTAACCATCAATAGCCAAATCATAGCGTATTAGGTAGTTCCAATTGAACTTCTTATCCATCTATCACCTAAATAACCACATACTTGGCTCAACTCCAGTATGAGCACAAAAAAATATTTTCACTACTACCGAACTAGTCAACTCAGTTGATGATGTGACTGTAGGACTTTCACCGATCACCATCACCATTCTCTCTCCTCATAGAGATTACTGAAAGATTCCAAATAGTACCAATAGTTTCTTTTCATGTTCTTTCTCTATTAAGGTATTGTAAAGGACAATTACCTTGCTTGGGTGATCCTTTAGAGGGAATTCACGTTTCTTAAATAATTTCAATTTAACTGAATAGTGAGATATTAAGGCAAATTAACAGTATTAGGAATAAAGATATAACTATTCTTTTTTTGGTTAACCTTTTCTTCACCGAATTTGGTTAGAACCTTATAAATTTCATGTTCATACAATTAAATAAATTATTCAAATCTCCATTCATTACCTCATCAATTTTTCAATTTGGGTAAACAATGAGTTCAGACTCTTAAAGTTTGATATTTCCACATCTTTCCACTGTATAAGTAATGTCTACAAGTTCCCAAACCAATAATGTAGATATTCACTCATTGTGAACTACTTCCATCGACCAAGAACCTAAAATAGATAAGTTGTTATCAATTCTAGTTTAATACCATATATTTAGGACCTCTAAACTAGTCCCTAAACCCTCAGAGAAAACTATGAGAAAATTCAACATTTTTACTATTTTCTAGGGTGGGAGCGCACTTCCTGCTTTAGTGGAGAGCGCTCCAACTTCTGAGTTCATCACTTTTCTTGAAGGGAACGCTTCCTTGCATTAGGGAGCACACTCCACCATTCAGCGTCCCGAAAAAGAATAGGGCTGCAACCCTTGCTTGATCACCAACTTATTTCGAAACACATATAAACTTCCCTGAATTATCAATGAAGGCTTTTAATGAGGACTTATACCAACAACAACCATCAACAACAACAATTATCACCAAAACTCATTGAAAACTCATCAAACTTCGAAAAAACAAAATTTGAAAACTTACCACTGGATCATCATATTCGTTGTTGTCGATCTTTCCCTCTCCTCCTTTTTGTTCCTTTGATTTTCAACAACTTAAACCCTCACCTGCTTTTCCTTCCTCATTTGAGCAATCGATCAAACAATGAGGATAAAGTCAACTATTTTTTATTGATATATATATATATATATATATATATATATATATATATTTTTTTCTTCCAGATTAGCATCGCACGATCTTGAGGATGATCTGATGAAAAAGAAACTAAAGTTACACCAACCATTAAAGTGACACAGATCAATACACCCTCATGCATCTCGAGGTATGTAAACGATCTGCATTAGTTTGATCTGAATCATATGTTTTTATTATATATATAAACCATATATATATAAATATATATACACCTATGCATTTTGGGGTCTATTAATTTTCCACCCGCACTAACGAGTACACTTGGGTGTGCACACTACTTCCATATCCCACGCGAGACACCCACTACTTCCCCTTGTCATTAAGCGTGCCCAATAATTTATTATTTATTTATTTCCTAACTATAAGATTTAAATTAATTTCCATTAATTACCTATAGTCCATTTAATTATTTCCTATGCTAAATAAATAGAATTAAATCACTTCATTACACCCAAACACTAATCGAGACAAGCTGGGTTTAGCCACAAGCCTAACTCATGTTTTATTAGAATTTGGATTAATGCTAATCACCTACTAGAGGTAAGGTGTTGTTATACCTTGATTCGCCGTAAAACTCCTACTCGATCCTCCCTCATTTAGGGTTCTTTGGGGACTCATTCGCAAATCAAAACAATGAATAAGCATTCCATGTCAATACAATTTATAATTTAAAATGATTTCATTTTTAATAATTTTGTCTTTAAGGTCCACTAGTAAGGACCCTGTGCGTTTCGCATTGCTCGGGGCCTATTTCGGGGTCCCAATGCATCAATGTTAAGGGGTGGGACCTGTTGTTGGGTCAGAGTCATTAAATTCCTCCAATATGTGTGCAAGGGCTGATCGCCTCTAGTCAATTGTTTTAGGGGTCGGTCTGACCCTTGGTTGGTCTGGGATTCAAACAAACCTCTATTGCCCTAGGACTAGGAAGGGGTGTCTAATTGGCCCTGCGAAGATCGTAAACCCCGAGGCAAACTGAGTAACGCCACGTCGCCGGACATGTCACCAAACATATTATGTCACTGTACACTTGTCCTTGACGGTCTGTGACCTAAACCTTTATTTGTATCTTATTCACAAAAACTTGGTATTCATCATGTATTTATGAATATTTCAAAAAAGCTAACTAAATTAAGTTGTTTAATTCTTATAAGATTATTATATTTTGAATATCTAAGCGGAAGTCTTGAAAGCATGCAAATATTGTAAAAATCAAAAGTTTGCATTAATAAATAACCCTATAGTGTGGAAACCAAGCATGAGACACCATGTATATTGAAAAACGATAGAAGTATAAAAGATGGTCATATACATGTATCGGGTAATAAACTCCTCCCGAAATCTCATAAAAGTAGTAAATAAATATTTATATAAATAACAACGCAAAAAGCAGATGGGGCTCCTAACTTAGAGGTAGCTGCATAAAAACCCTTACTCCGACTTGTTGTAGGATTTGTAATTTATAACCAAAAGTAATGACAAATTTCAGTGAGTAAACCCTAGAGAAAGTTAGCTAGTATTCAAGGATATCAATAAAAATAGCTATAATTCATGCAATTTAAATAAAAAAAAAAATAAGGTGATCATGATAAGCAATCATATAGACTTATATGTAGGACTAATTTAGTAGCATATTTAATATACATATCCAAAAATGAGCTCTTATTGACAGTATTTGTGTATTTTCAGGTATACAAGGTATAAAAGAGACAATGGAGTGATTTTATGAAGAAACAAGGATAAAATGCACAAAAGTAGGGTTGATGCAATGGCAACAGTGCTTGACACTGTAGGTGATGGCTAGACAGGGGCAAGGGGTGGAGGACAAAGAAAAGAAGAAAAAATGGACAACAATTCTTACGCAGTAGTGGTGTCGTGGGCCAAAGGGGACGACGTTGGGGTGGTCTAAGTAGGGCACCTAGTCTACTATGAAGGAGAAAAGCATACAAAGTGTTCGAAGTTGTGGCAGCATCGTGGCTTTACACACAACAACATCGAATCACTTATGGACAATGTCGAGACGTGAAAAAATAGAAAGTTAGAGTTCTATTTCATGTAGAATTGTCTATTAGGGTTTCTAATTATTTTTTAAAATGTCTCAGGCGTACAAATAGGTACTTGAACGTGGTAAACTACCCAATTATAATACGCCACCATAGATTATAATAGTTTAACCTAGTTTTACTTTATTCTTCAGTATTAAGAAGAGTTATGGAAGAGGAAACATTTAAGACTCATGTGTGGTTATTCAGTATTGTTATCTTTAATTTAATTGAAATTATTTAATTTAATCTCTGACTTCAACGAATACCATTATGTGCATGTTTATCTCAATGAAGGGTGAATAGTTCATTAATGTTAGCGACAATGGATCCTATTGTATGAATGCTATGCTAAAGTAGTTTTAATGAATTATAAAGATAAAAAGTGCAATGATTAGAATTTTTATTGATTCTATGTGCAATGCTACGAACATCTTGATCATGTGTTTGTTGATTAGAGGTTTTAGGATTTACCATGGCCATTGGAGTTTTTAAGCTGGGTATGGATAATAAAACCGTAAAATAAATAACATCGATAGATAGTTATTAATTAGGGAGGAACAAATAGTAAACTTAATTAGTTATGAATCTAAAAATTTAGAATTTAAAGCAATGTGGAGCTTATGTTACTCACAACGATATGTGGAGTTCTAGTTTGCGCATTAGAATCTTTTCCATCACGATAGTAAGTTGAAGTAAATTTGAAGGCAATATGTCTATTTTAATTAGGCATATTGAACATACATAATAAAGATGAAAGTAGTGAGGCAAAAAGCAAAGTTATTCATTACCTAGGTGAAGTTGTGAACTAAAATTTTCTTACTATAAGAGTTTAAAATTAATTTACATTGTTTTGTTAGAATAGAATAGTTTAGTTTAAAAATCAATTAAAAAGGGATTTCCTTAGCAATATAGTAAATCTGACTAAGTATAATAAGTGTAATACACCTTTCCCTGAGGACGATATCCGTAATTAATATAAGTTGATCACACTATTACTACCATTGAGGCATCGTAATTGCGGCCACGATCTAGTTTTTGGCACCATTGCTGAGGATAAGTAGCCACTTTTGTTTAGTTAGTTTGCAAAATTGTTAAGTATTATTTTAAGTAATTCACTTTCTAGTTCATAGAAAAAATAGTGTTTAAAGTTTCATCTTTGACAATCTGCGCTTGATCTTTTGTGTTTTCTTTTAAGGGAGAATTAGTACATGTGTAGTAAAGGAGAGAAGGACTAAGTGCGTTATGACCTTGAGATTGATAGAAGAAACAAATAAAAGAAAATGAAAAGAATCAAGATGGCGGAGGATCAAGTACGAAACCAACAATAGTGCCGAGGGAATAACCAACCCGAAGGTGATCTCGCAGTGCAATATAGAGTGCAAGGACTGAGATGTTTTTGTGACTACATTAAGCCAAAAGTTTAAGAGACTTACAACAGAGTGATGAGGCTTCCAGCCAACACCACTGAGTTCGAATCACGACCTTCTCTAATTAAAATGGTGCAAAATAGCTTGTTTAATGAGGTAGCGAAAAATGATCCAGTTGCACATGTAGAGAATTTCGTGGAGAAGTGCAACAACCAACATATTATGGGATATACAAAAGAGGTGGTCAGGATGAGACTTTTTCCATTCTCATAGGGTGGAAAAGCCAAATCCTGATTTCAAGGACTGAATGCAGGGAGTATTACCTCATGGGCGAAAATCAATGAAATATTTCTAGACAAGTTATTTCCCCAGTGAAGGTCAGTGAAAGAAAAGTGGGAACCAATAAACTTAAGCAGGAAGATGTCAAGTCTCTTGGCAAGACTTGGGAAAGACTCCAACAAAAGCTGACGAGATGTCCAAAACATGTATACATGAAATGGACATAATTACAAACTTTCTACTATAGGATGAGTCATAGTGCCAGAACACTAGTAGATGCCACAACAAGTGGTTCTCTACCAACCAAGGATAAGGATAGATAATTAGATCTCCTAGATTATATATATGTAATTAGAACTCTACATCCGATACTCATTCCATATTAAGGAAAGAAGAAGGTGTATGTGAGATCAATTCGCAAGCTATGATCATGACATAATTATCCAACCCGAGTAGTCAAATGGCGAAGTTTCAAATGGGACATCAATGTCCATAAGTGCAAGCGATATAACAATACGTTAATCACCAAGCCATGGTGGTTAATCAAATGGACATGCAATATGGAATAGAGCTTGAGGATATCAACTTCATGAACAACCAGATCTATGGAAACAACTTCAGGCTGAAAGGAATGACTCCTCAAAGGTTTTATCAAGGATACAACAACAACCCCAACTTCTCATATGGAAATACTGATAACGCACTAAATTCACCTCCAAGCTTTGATTAACAAGTCCAACAAAGGAAGTAAGAGCAGAGTGAAGAGATGACTTCATTGAAGTCAATTGAAATTTTTTTGTATGCCATCGACATGAGCAATAGGGAATGCCATGAGAAGCATGAAAAAGAGATGAAAAATATGAAGAAAACTATGAAGAGTATGGACGATAAGTGATCACAGTCCATAAAAAAACTTTGAGGGGTAAATTGGTGAGCTAGCCATTGCTTTGAATTCAAGGAAGAAAGGGCGGTTTTTGAGTAACACTATCAAAAACTCCAAAGAGAATGTTAGTGCTATTTAAGTGAATAGCACTACAAAAATGAATGATCTAATACAAGAGCAAGTCATGTGTAAGCCAAAAACAACCAACACTTTGGTTATGAGGAAGTATGAAGTGATGCATTAGAATGGAATGGAAGTGAGGCAAGATAAAATTGAAGGATTCAAGAAACAAACGATCAATGCCTTGAAAAATCATAAGAAGGGAAGAAATAGTGGAGAGCTAAGCAACAAGATAAAGAACCTTCTGAAGAAGCACCGAAAGGAAATAGTGTCAAGATTGTTTCAAAGAAGCCGTAAACAAAACTCAAGTTCAGACCTATACTTCAACCAATCAAAAAGAGATATCTAGAGACATATGCATATCATTAAACATTGATGGGCACCAATTTAAAAACATCTTATGTGATATTGGAGCCTCAGTTAATGTTATGCCAATAAAGGACATGCTACAAGTCGATTTGAAGATCAATTATCTTGATATGACAAATTTACAAGTAGTTGATGGTAACTTGGTACCAACAATAGGGAGACGCTTAAATTCATATGAAAGTGGATAGATTCACATTTATCACAAATTTTGAGATTATAGATCACGAGATAGATGATGATGTGTCTTTGATACTTGGGCGGTCATTCTTAAACATAGCTAATGTAGTCTGCAAATGAGGAAGAAAATGATCACAATGA
Source organism: Stephania yunnanensis (assembly GCA_039657365.1). Taxonomy (NCBI): domain Eukaryota; kingdom Viridiplantae; phylum Streptophyta; class Magnoliopsida; order Ranunculales; family Menispermaceae; genus Stephania; species Stephania yunnanensis. The sequence continues at coordinate 42,444,753 of CM077581.1, forward strand.
CTATCGAGGAGGATGATGTTGCCGAGAAAATTGTCTTTGTTGAAGGGCAAGAAGTACATATAAATGGTTAAGATATCATTATCTCTGACCTACAAATGGAGTATCTCAATTTAGACTAGGACTAAATAAGCGAAAAGGCATCGGGCTTATGACGTTAAACTAAGTGCTATTGGGAAGCAACACAGGGATTTTTAATTTCAAGTTTTTAAATTTTAGTCAGTTAGTTAGTTTAGTTAGTACAATCCAAACATTTTAGTTTTCTAAGTTTTGAAAGTTTGTGCTAAATATGTAGGAAATACTATTTGGTGGGTGACATTTCATCAAAATGAAAAGTCTCAAGTAACGCAGTAAAGAATGTAAAAGAGCGAAGGAGTTAAAGTGGTAAAGGTCAAGTACATGGGCAAATCACAGGAAGTTCTTATGAATTTTTTATATATACATGGTATTTCATGCTATCACAATGCCTTGTGTAGTAATACACAAAGCCAGGAGAGTCCCAATAGGGAGTTAACGAAAAATATGCAAAATTATGGAGACAGTTAGGTTTACACCGTGTGTGTACATACACAATGCCATGGGCAATAGGAGACAATGCCATCAAGGCATTGAGCTGTGAGCAAGAATTGCTCAAAGCAGTCTTGGTGCTATGGCCACACTGTGGCGGCGCCGTGACCTATAAAGGACGGTGCCGACGTTGAGACAAGGGATTTAAACCCATTTCATGCATATTTTTCACACTTGTCACGTATTCCATACACCACCAACCAAGCATACACCTCTTTAGAACCCAAGATTGAGCAGTTTTAAGAGAGTAAATAGTTTCCCTAGTGATTAAGAGTGAAAAGAGAGAGTGCATTATGGTTTTGCACAAGGAGGAAAGCGAGGGAATTGATTTGGAGATTTGATTCAAGTGAGCATTACGATTTTAGTTGTGAGCAAAGTGAGAGGGATTTTGATTGATTGAGGCTTGGAGGAGCAATCTACACTAAGAAATAGTCTGACATTGAGGTAAATTTATAATTTTATAAGTTATGCTTTAAAATATTTGATTATACTTGATGAGATTGCATGAATTATGGATATGAGGTTGTTGGATATGAATTTCAATTTGTATAAATGTTGAGCATCAATGTAGTTTATGGTGAACTAGTTTATGTCTTTTGCATTATTTGGCACGCGAATGACCCTTATGGAATTTTTTATTTTATTTTAGATGAGTTGAAGACCCGTGATGTGAGTTGTTGTGTTGAGTGAATTCGAGAAAATGCCAAAAACAAGAATGCAAAAAATTCATATTAGTGAAGTTTGAGCAAATGATTTTGAGGCATGATCCTCAAGAGATCCGAATGAGGATGAAACAAGACCTTTTAAGTCAAAGTATTTCATTAAACAAAAGGCTAAGGATAGATATGATGTCATTGAGTATAGAGAATTCATTTATGGAGCAAGACTATAGGAGAGAAAGACTTGGATGGACTTAAGGTTTTTCCATCACCTCCACCACCACAAGTACCAGTACCACCACTAGAGGACTTCACTCCACGACAACAGAGGCTATATGTTGTTGAGATGAGGAGACTGTACAGGAGGATAGGGCTCAGTATCAGGAAGCCTTGTTGAGATATGAGCGGGATATGCAGAGGAGAATGCAAGACCGACAAAATGGATAGCAAAACTTAATTCATGTTATTTGTATGTCATAAGATAGATGTAGCTAGATACGAGATGAACAGACCGATGAGACCTATTGATAGGTTTATTGGCTTTCCAACAAACACCAAACTGCATGTTAGATCCTTATGTGGTGTAGAGCAGAAAGGTGGAGCATCCTTTGTCACCATCTTTTGTTGGAGCAGATGAAGTTGATGATGATGATGATGCGCAATCATAGAGTCAAAGTCTTATAATCTCTTTAGACTTTGGGAGATGAGAGATATAGTTATATTGATTATGTTTACATTGGGATATTTTGTACCTTTATTAGTTGTTTAAGTTTTACCCTTATGCATTATTATATCTTGAGTTATTATATGTTTGTATTTTAGTGTTTTTATGTTTCAGACTTATTTTTAGGCCATGAGGATAAGGCTTGGTTTTAAGTTTAGGGGCATCAACAATACACTAAGGGAAATAGTAAGAAATGATAAAACAAGGATAAACACCTGCAGGTATGATCATAAAATTCTACTTTTGAAGCAGTTAAAGAGGAAAATCATGGTATTGTATTTCTTTTCATTTACTTATAATTTGAGTGTTTAAGTAGTATATATTAAGTTATGTATAGTAATATGTAATGAATAAGTATTTCATTTACAAAGATCATGCCTTTAATCGAGGATGAGTAAGCATACAAATGTCTTATTGATATGAAACTCAAGAGAGTGCTATAAACTTTTGAAGAAAATGAAAAATATAACAAACAATGATATGATTTCTTGATTAGAAACCTAGAGTTAGAGAGAAGACCATAAACTTGAAACAAAAACAAGAAGAATACTAGAACAGTTCTTGTGAAAAAAGATAGATCTCTACAAAATTCTATAATAAGTATGAATCTTACTTAAGTATAAAGTAAATAAATACTTAGTACTAAGAAGGGAAGAGATAGGCATGATGTTTGATGAAAAAGTTTGAGTTCAAACTTGCTTGATAGAGTGAAAATGAGTAGTGCTAATAAGAGTTTTAAATAAATAAAAAATAGAGAGTCCTAAAAATTCTACGGGAAAATGAGCAAAGAATCTGATGGATAAAAAAATTGAAAAAAATAGAATCCATAGGAAAAGAAGCAGGGACCGTGTAACTATAAAAATATATGAGGAGAAAAGAAAGAAAAAGAGATAAAAATAAAGAGAAGAAAGGCGGAAGTTAGATTAAAACTCTTCGAATAAAAGATTTGACTCTAGTACAAGTTACTATATCGAGTTAGGTTTTCTTTCCAACTATAGTAAGACAAATGGACTCTTGAAGTGCTAAAGTCTACAAAACTAGTATGATCTATGCTTATTTGTGAATTTTGAGCTTAATGAGAAATCATGTGATTGTACACTTGCTATTTGAGTGTCGAGGTGAAATAAATTTGTGAGTAGTGATGGTTTTGGTTGTGAACTACTTTGGTGTTTCGAAAGTAAATTGTATATGTTGTTAATGCTACACTTTTTGAAAATATAAGTTTTTGCAAGGAAAAATCTTGAGTGGATTATTAACTTGAACTTATTTGAATTAAAGGATACTCTATGAATGATGTGAAATGAATATGAACTTAAGTAGTAGTAGTAGTAGTAAGAATACTTAGTCTTTCAAGCATGCCAATATTGTAAGAATCAAAAGTTTGCATTAATAAATAACCCTATAGTGTGGAAACGTGACATGAGACACCACGCATATTGAAAAATGACAAAAGTATAAAAGATGGTTATCTAAATGTATTAGGAACAAAAGTCATCCCAAAATCTCATAAGCAGTAAGTATATATATAAATACCTATGCAAACAAGTTGAGAAGGGCTCTCCTAACTCAAAGTTAGTCACCTAAAACCCCTTACGTCGGCATGTCGTAAGATTTGTAATTTGTAACTAAAAGCAATGGAAAATCTCAGTTGGTAAATCCCAGAGAAAGTTGGCTAGTATTCAAGGATATCAATAAAAATGGCTATAATTCATGCAATTTAAATAATAACAAAAAATAGGTGATCGTGATAATTGATTATATAGAATTATATATAGCACTAGTTTAGTACTATATTTAGTATAAATATTCTTAAATGATCACTAATTGATGATATTTGTGTATTTTCAGGTATACAAGGTAAAAGGAGACAATGGAGTGATTTTGTGAAGAAACGAGGTTAAAATGCACAAAAGTAAGGTTGACGCCGTGGCAACAATTCTAAACTATGTGGGAGAGGGCTAGACAGCGTGGGTAATGTGTGGATGACTAAAAAAGAAGAAAAAGTGGATAGCAATGCTTGCATTGTGGCGGCGCCGTGGGCAATAAGGGATGACGCTGGGGTGGTCTAAGTAGGGCACCAAGTCTACTGTGAATGAAAATAACATACAAAATGATAGTTTGAATGCATTATAAAGATAAAAAGTGCAATGGTTAGATTTTGCATTCATTCTATGGGTAATGCTACGAACATCTCGAACACGTGTTTGTTGATTAAAGGTTTTAGGAGTTACCATGGCTATTAGAGCTTTAAGTCGGATATGGACGATACAACTGTAAAATATATAACATTGATAGATAGTTATTGATTAGGTAGGCACATATAATAAACTTAATTAATTATAAATCTAAAGATTTGGAACTTAATGCAATGTGTATCTTACATTATTCACACTTATAGGTAGAGTTCTAGTTTACACATTAGAATCTTTTCCACACGACAGTAGGTTGAAGTGGATTTGAAGGAAATATGCATATTCTAATTAGACATTGCACTCAAATAATAAAGAAAAAAGTAGTAAGGTGAAAAGCATAGTTATTCATTACCTAGGTAAAGTTGTAAACTAAGATATTCTTAATATAAGAGTTTAAAATTAATTTACATTATTTTGTTAGAATAGAATAGCTTAGTTTAAAAATCAATTAAAAATGTATTTCCTTAGCAATATAGTAAATTTGACTAAGTATACTAAGTGCAATACACCTTTCCGTGAGGACGATATTCGTAATCAATATAAGTGGATTACACTATTACTACAATCAATTTGTCATACTTGTAGCCACGATCGGATTGCATGAAAATAAGTTGCAGAGAAGTCGAGATTGGATAGGATTGCAATGTGATAGAAACCCTGGTAGAAATCTAGGAATCGACTTAGCTAAACCATGAGGGAACCCATGATGATCACCTTGCCAAATGTCTCATGGTCGAATGGCAGGAAACTAACGAACAAAAATAACCCTATCCAAACATCTCTCAAGAGGAAACTTGTGAAGAAGAGTAAGGTCCCTCATCAAACATCTCTCAACCTAGAGGCACTTGCCGAAAATAGTCACTACCTACCCGTGACTTGGGCAACTACTCTAACAATGCGGGGTAACTTACCCAGGGTGTAAGTTCATGCCATGCCTAACCTTGTCAACAAACACACATACATACGTGGAAATGTATGAGCAATAAATAACATGATAGAATAATCGAAATTTAAAATAAATCAAGTAATATAAATGAATTCTAACTAGTTTTCTCATGGGTTTACTTACCTAAAGCAATTGCAAATAACTCTTTGAAAACATCTAACTCATGCCTTGAGATGCGCACATGACACCCCGAATATAGTCGCCGAAGTCCCTGATGTGCAAATATACTATTACAAATATTTTCGAGTTAATTTAATTGGGTTTATAGCGCGGAAGCAAAAGTTTGAATTTGATTCCAAGTTTTTTGTAGTGGTAAGTTTTATGGGTTTCATTAGGGTGTAAAACACAAAATAAAATGTGGAAACACAATTTTTTACCAATTTTTCCAATGTTCTATATTTCTTATATTTTTTCTAGATTTTTTCATAGTTTTTTCAATCTATTTTTATCATTTTTCTAGAATTTTTTTTATTTAATATAGTAATTAAAGTATTATTAATTTTTAATTTTAATTAATTACTTATGGGTTTTGGCCTCTGAACTGAGCTCGGTTATGTTGGGTTTGGTTAAGCCCAACCATGGTGCCCAGGTATGGGCCTGTTCGACCTGACCCTTCAGGCACAAAGCCTGGCCCGCTTGGTAACCGCCCAAAGTAGTCTCTGGTGAGACGAATCTTGTCTCTCCCTAGACAAACATTTTGAGATTTTTTGTTAGACAACAATAACAACTATAACATCAACAACTATAACTCCACCCCCACCGCCACCACCAGCAGAAAAACACTTCAAGCACAATCCGTTTTCTTCATGAAAATAGAACAAAATCAAGAGGAGAATTATTACCTAGGGCTTGTCTTTCCTTCAATTGGTATTTTTTGGCTGGAATGCTCCCAAGATTCGAATAGTGTTACATTCACCAGATCTAGCCCCTTTTCTCTTGAAGAAATTCTTAATTTTTAAGACAAGCTTTTTATGTGTTGTGAGAGAGAGAGAGAGATAAAGAGAGAGAGAGGTGAGTGGTGGTCCTCATTTTAATGCTGCTTGGTAGGTGAGGTGTCACTCCATGGTGATAGTGATGAAGGGTGTGTATATATGTGTATGTATTTTCTTTTTATCATCAATTCATGCTAGCTTAATGTTCTAACTTTAGCCACATTAATATTAATCGAATTAACTGTAGCTTAGTTAATAAATAAAACTAATTATTTGTTCAACTAAACTGCGAAATACATAAGTCATCATTTCATCCTATGCCTGCGCTGCATGTATTCTGAGGTGTCCTACATTCTCAACACACACATGCAGAACATGACAAATGAAATCCTAACACTAGTGCGATGAGAATTATTTAATAATAGTACAACAAATCAATATTCATCACATAAAAAATAACTGTAGTTTACCTTACCAGACTTGACCTAGACTTGTCGACGACGTCCACGAGGGTCCGAGCTACGGATCCTACTCCGAAGTTAGGGAATTAAATTAATTATTTATTTGTAGGCTGTTAAAATCTTTCCAACGAAAAGGGATTTCATCCTGAAATTCAGTACTTAAATTTAAACTTACATTGGAATAGTTAGGGATAGCGCTCCCGCGTTGTAGACTCTTGCTCCCAAGTGCAACGTGTGCAAGTTTTCTTACACGATTACATATGCAAGCGACTCACTAGCAATGTGTTTCCACCTATAACTTGTAAAGGCCCTTCACAAAGAATTAAAGCTTAACCCTAATAATTAAACAATACCAAAGGGAATAGAATACCAAAGAAAAATAATTGAATTAAAATAAATTAGATCTCACATAAAGTTTGATGACCAGAGATTTGTTTGATCCACCTTTGGTCTAGATCAATGGAGTTTAACTAGACATGATGAGATTAAACACCAATTTCTAAAAGTTCTTTCATAAATAATTGATGAGAACCACTAATTCTCGAGTTTTTATTTATATAAGACCTAACAAATTCTATCCAATAACGACATTCCCAAAAATCAAGGCAAAATCTGGAGTTCACGTTTCGCATTGCGAGTTACTCCATTGGCATAAACTAGCAGCCTAGATTATATTCGCTAGAACATCAAAACGACATTGTGGGAGCATGATTCCACGCCGTAGGCATGGTCTTGCAGTGCGAGTGACGGTGTGGATCGCTGCAACACCAAGTTCATCAACCACCCATTCCGCGCTATGGCCTTGTGCATATGGCGTGGATGGCGGCGTGGATGGCGGCGTGGATCACTACTTTCCTATGTGCTCATTATTCCATTCCATGCTGTGCTGTGAGTGGTATGTGCCATGCTGTGGCCTTGCACATACGGTATGAGTGGTGGAACAGATCACTGTTTTACCATCTCTTGACTACCTTGTCCAATTATTTCGCTATTTGCACTTATATTTCAAATTGAGTCCTCGATAGATATAAATTACACAAAAGAGAGATTGTCACTAAAAAATAGAGATTTATGGTTCAAAATCATACTAAATACTATGTTAAATAATACATAATTATACACTTATCAAACACCCCCAAACTTAGACTTTGAGCGTCTCGAGCAAAAGAATGCATGATAATACACCCTACTACTAGTCAAACTAGACTCCTAATAGCTTGTTGAACTGATTAACATCTAACCCACCCTATACTCGATTCCAAGTTTTGTGAAATCTTACATGGTTCAAATGTCACTAGATCAACCATATCCTCAAAGAGTTTTAGAGTAAAAATCTGTTTGGAAATGGAGTCTAAACATCAATAGAAACTACACTTTAAACACTTATACTCGATCAAGACGAAGGCCGTCTATTACTTAAGAGTTTTCTAGGCCTAAACACTCAAGCAAGCAAGTTTACAATTTCAGAAAAAATAAGTGCTTCAATACTCAAGAGGGTACTATAGGCGAGAAGTGCAACCAAGCTCTCCAGAAATGTAGATTTAGCATAATTAGGGGTCGATAAGACTTTCAAGTAGGTTGTAAGGGGGCAGTGTGAGGTGTGAAGGAAAAGGATATTAAAAGGAAATGCAAATGTTAAGAAAGTTCAAATCAACCTTACTATAAGCACCGAGAGCAAAGGAAATAGAAGACTTCATATAAGTATGCCTCACTCTCAATTTTATTCCTCTCCCTTTTCCAATCACCGATTCGTCAATTTGGCTCTATTTTATTGAATTCCTTAATTCAATAAACTTTTCTTTTTCATTGAATTTAAAGCTTAATTAATTTTTTTCTTTTATTTGAAGTCGGTTGGAGTTTATTTCACTCAAAATATCCCCCAAACTTGAGGTTTTACACATTTCACTCCAAAGTTAGCTCTTTCTCATTTTTGTTATGGTTAACCAAACTCTCCAACTAGGTATAAGGATGTAAGGCTAGTTGGCTAGGGGTTTAATGATAGGTATTCAAGGAAATAAGGTTTGAATTGGCTCATACAGGCTAACTAGCGGTAAGATGACGAGTAGGCTTAAGTCTAAGTGTTAGATCTAAAAATGGCATACATATTTCCCTCCAAAATTGTTTCAATCATAGCATTTCGCCTTGAGCGTTTTAAACCCTCGTTCTAGCACCCTAGAAATTTAACTTTTCCACTTGCACAGTAACGACCACTAGCCCTCTTTGGTAAGTAGCATAAAGTTCCAACCTCATACTAGATCCTCAAACATGAAATATCAACCATGTCGGGCAATGCTCTAGCTTTTGTATATCTCCTAATTTCCAAAAAGGTTCATGTCATAAAAGTGGCTTAAGTAACTCATCCACAACCAAAGGTACTCGACAAAGTTTCGAATGACTCTAAACTTAACTAGATGGTCTTAACTGTGTACTAAAAACTCAACTAGATGGTCTTAACTATGAACTAAAGTATGCAGGAACACACATGTAGTTGCAAAAATTACCATGGAAATAGATAAACTACTATATGACATGTTATAATAAGATGGTGAATGAACATACTAGTGAAAAAAGATGAAAAGGTGGTACAAAAGAAGAAAGATAATGGAAGAGACACAACAATTGTTGGGTTTTTGGAGTTCAAACGCAATGAAAAATTCAAAACAATTTTGAAAACCCCAATAGGATCACAAATAAGTTCCATTAAAATTGATCTTCAAAAGTAAACCACACCTTAATGTGTGATTTCCTTCTTTGATTGTTCGATCTCCAAGATGTTCTAGCGCCTGTTTTCTATCGAAAATCTGTACTCAAACGGTGACCACAATTTGGAGTGCTAGCCCCAAGAGAGATAAAAGATGTTTTTCTTTATCTCCTAAAATCTAGAGAACTTGAAAATAGCAAAAAAATGAAATCTTTTAACTCAATTTAGGGTATTAGCTTCTTCCTTATATTTGTAGATAAGACATCACTTAAAATCTTATTCGTAATACAACTATTATATTTAGGCAGTTTAAGTAAATTACACATACGCCTCTATTAGTAAGTTATCATATAAAATTCTTTAAGGGCTTTTATGTCATGAATCTTATTAAATAAAATTCATCATTTTGGACCAATTGAAATTACAAAGGCATTCTTTATGTGCAACCTAATAGGTTCATGCGACAATGGTAGTGAACCAAAACTATTTTGGCACACAAGTCGTAAGTGATCTCTAGCAAGGCATTATGACTACCTAAGTAGCATGAATAACAAAATTGATACAACTTAATGAATAATAAATATCATATCCTTTTGTCGTGCGATATTCTTTGATTAAACATAAGGCATGGAAAGTCACCCTTAATGTTCAGTCGTACTAGTTTCAATTTTTAGGGTAGACTGAAAATATCTAAGTGACATCGGTCATATCAATTAACTTGGACATGGCCATTTAATAGTCTAACATATCGAGGGATCCACTGATATCTCTCTCTTTCTACGATAGGGACAAATTCTACTTTAGTTACACACTTTCACATAGTATTAACATGGTAACCAATCATAATCTTTATAATAGTCCAGTTGAAGACAACGTTTGATTTTGTCAAATTACCATGCTCCTAATATTGAAGTCTATGGTAATCTCAACTAGAAGGACTAAATGATATAACTATCATGAGTAACACCTATGACTTACTCCATGTGGCGTTCTCATAGCGGTTCGGTCCAGTACCTTGTTCCTTAACAAGTGCTTATGATCTCGGTTCCTATCTTTATACGCATGATCATCATATGACCATCAATCAAGATTCATACTACTCTTAATTCATTATAGTTCCCAGTATAATGACTATGGGCATTTAAGATATTTCAACAAATACCTATGGATCTTATTATAAGATAAACATGCAATCACTTTTAATAAAAATAACAAAAACAAAACATCTATTTTATTAACTAAAATTATAAGATAAACAATGTTTGCAGATTGAACTAGGGCACATACCCAAACATCTCCCACTTGCACTAGGACCAATCATTCATGTATCTAATACCTAATGACATAACATTACCATCATGCTTCACTTATGGAAGAGCCTTTGTCAAAGCATCTACAACATTTCGTTTTGTAAGAACTATGCAAATCTTCACTTCTTCCCTCTCAATGACTTCTTAAATGAGATGAAAATGTCTAAGTGTATGTTTGGATTGATGGTGTGATCTTGGTTCATTAGCTTGTGCTATCGCCCTGTTGTTGTCACAATACAAGCAAATGGGGTTAGATATACTCGAAACTACACCAAGTTTAGAAATAAACTTTTGATCCATACCGCCTCTTTAACTACATCAGATGCTGCAATATAATCAGCTTCTGTCATAGAATCTACCATAGTTTCTTGCTTCAAACTTTTCTAGCTAACTGCACTTCCATTCAAAGTAAACAGATATCTTGACTGTGATATGAAGTCATTTATATCAAATTGAAAACTTATATATATGTAACTATTTACAACAAACTCGTCTTCCAAACTTCCATAGACCAAGAAAACTTCTTTAATCCTTCTCAAATACTTAAGAATGTTCTTTATTGCTATCTAGTGACTTTCATTGGGATCAGACTGATATCCGCTATTGCGCTTAAAGTATATGATACATCAGTATAGGTGCATAACATGACATACATGATAGATCTAATAACTGATGCACGTGGAACCGTATTCATGCATTCTCGCTCATCATTATCCTTCAGACATTGAGTCTTACTAAGATATATAACATTAGACATTGGCAATGACCCTCTTCTAAAGTCTTACATACTGAACCTATTCAGTACCTTATTAGTATAAGTACTTTAACTTCAACCGATTAGCCTTTTATATCTATTCCTATAGATCTTAATCCCAAGTATGTAGGCTACATTTCATAAGTCCTTCATTGTGAAACACTTCCCTAATGAAGATTTGACACTCTGTAAGGTTGGGATTTCTTCCAGTGAGTAATATATCATCAACATAATGTACCAAGAAAACAACTATGCTTCCACTGAACTTCTTGTATATACAAGGCTCATATTCATTTTTAACGATACCAAATTCCTTAATTGCTTCATCAAAATTAAGACTCCAACTCCGAGAAGGTTGCTTTAATCCATAAATGGATCTTTGAAGCTTACACATATTCCTAGAATTTTTAGGTTGAACAAACTTTCAGCCTATATCATATACACGTCCTCAAGTAGCTTTCCATTTATAAAAGTTTTTTTGACATCCATTTGCCATATTTGATAGTCATAATATACGGCTATGGAAATTAGGATTCTAATATATTTAAGCATGGCTATAGGAGAAAAAGTCTCATCATAATCAACACCTTGAGAATGCCTAAAGCCTTGTGATACTTGTGGAGGTTTAACAAGTTCAAAAATTTACTGATCTCGCACTCGTGGTTGAGTGTTTATTTATGGTTCTTGAACTTCTTCAAGACTTTATTTATTCCCATTGTTATATTTGGAAATAAGTTTTTTTTTCATAAAGACACCATTCCAAGCAGTAAACACTTTGTTCTCTGTGGGAATATGAAAGTAGTATCCTCTAATTTATTTTGGTTAACCAACAAATACACACTTGGTAGATTTGGCTGATAATTTTACTAAGATTTGTCATCGTATGAAAACCTCACAATCCTAAATTTTAAAGAAAAACAAACTTGGTCTTTTACCAAACTACATCACATGTGGTATCACGATTTAGTGTAAATGTAGTAGTTTCTAAGGCATAACCCTAAAAAGAAATAGGAAGATATGCATGACTCATCATAGATCGAACCATATCCAATAAAGCTTTCTCCTATTAGAAACACCATTTCATTATGGAGTTAACTGTGAGATGATACCACAGTTTCTAAGATTATCTTTAAACTTTTATCTCAAATATTCACCACTTCAGTCTAATCGAAGTGCTTTAATAGTTTTACTAAGTTGATTTTGCATTTCGTTTTGAAATGTTCAAAACATCTCAAAAGACTCACCTTTATGTTTTATGAGATACACATAATAATATTTGCTAAAATCATCAATGAGAGTAATGAAGTAATGATAACCACCTCTAGCCATTGTGTTTATAAGACGACATACATCAGTATGTATTAGACCCAATAAATCACTTGCCCTTTTACTGTGTTTAGTAAAGGCACTCTTAGTCATCTTGTCTAGTAAGCAAGATACACATACTTCATATGATTCAAAATCAAATGAATATAAAAGTCTATCTTTATAGGGTTTAGAATTATGTTTCTTAATTATGCGGCCAAGAAGGATAATGCCAAAAGTAGGTTTGATTCAAATCATTTGACTTGAATCTCTTTGTATTTACGTTAAAAATAGCAGTATTAGTGCACTTTTCAAGTTTAGAATATAAAGTCCATCGCACAAATCAACATTCGTATATAAAATGTCTTCACAAGAAATAGAGCATTTATTAATCGCAATAATGAAATTAAAACAATATAAATCAAAGCATGAAACTAAAATGATGTTTCTGCTCAAGGGAGGGACATAATAATAATTATTTAAAACTAAAACAAGTCCACTAGACAAAATTAACTTATAGCATCCTACAGCTAATGCAATAACTTTTGCTCCATTTTTAACTTGTAGGACGACTTCAGTAGTGACTAGAAAACAAGAAAGTAAGTCGAGGATTTCGAAAATATGGTTTCCAAGATGTTAACCAAAAATAATAATTTTCAAAAAATTGTAATGAAATCAATGAGAGAAAATCAACATAAACCTTTGGTTTCTCAAACTTCCTTAATTGGCATACTCAAACTCAACAATCGTCGATCCATGTAAGAGTTTGCAATTCAAAAGTTTCTTATAGTAGCTATAGAACTAAGCACACACCCAGTTCTTCGTTTTCCTCTATTCCATAGCCATGGTATGATCGTTGACTACTCCTCTAGTCAATATGTAACCCTAGACTTACACACATTAGGTTTAACATGAAGACCACTTTAGATTTTGTGAAAACACTAAACCTAGACAACCGGATTACTAGTGCTTCCAATTTAGCCTAGATCCCCAATGTATATGATCGACCCAGAAAGGGTGTCGAATTATGCAGTATGGTTAAGTGCCAGACGTGTAAGTCTTTTTGCATGATTACATAAGCAATCGACTCACTAGCATTGGGTATCTACCTAGAACATGCAAATGGCCCCTTACTATGAATTAAAGCTTAACCCTAATAATCAAACATTACCAAAGAGAGTAGAATACAAAAGAAAAGTAGTTGAATTAAAATAAATTAGATTTGAATTTGATGCCAAGAGATTTGTTTGATCTACCTCTAGTCTAAAACAATGGAGTTTAGCTGGACTGATAAGATTAAACACTAATTTCTTGAAGTTCTTTCAAAAACAAAGGACGAGAACCATTAATTCTTGAGTTTTTATTTATATCAAACCGAAAAAATCAATCCCAAAATGTAATTCCTAAAAATTTGGGCAAAATCTGGGATTCACGTTCCAAGGTGCAAGTTACGTCGTGGGCATGAACTAACGCAATAGACGTCGACATGAAACACTGCCGTATCAGCTAGACCTTGAAAGTGGCATCGTAAGTGTGTGATTCCACACCGTAGTCATGGTCTTACAGAACGGGTGATGCTGTCGATTGTTGCTACTTCAATTTCATCAACCTTTTATTCCTCATTGTGGGCGTTTTTCGGCTCTGTGGCCATATGCATACATGCATGGATGGCAGCATGGATCACGATTTCCCAAATGCTCATTCTTCCATTCAATGCCATGAGTGGCCTGTTCCATGCCATGGGCTTGCATATACGACATGAGTGGCATCATGGATCACTATTTTATATCTCTTAACTGCCTTGTCCGATTCTTCCGCTATTTGCACCAATTCATCCTTTTGAGTCCTCAATACCTATAAATGACACAAAAGATAGATTGTCAATACAAAATATAGATTTATTGAACCGTAGCCCCATTTTGCTCAACACACAACCCTTTGGGGATAAAAGGTGATGATAACTTAATGGGAGAATTATGCCGGTCTTGGTGGTCCAGAAGTCAAGGAGAACTACTTGGAAGGTAATCCTCTCCCATACACCCTCTCTCACTATCGAAAATGAACATTTTAAGTTTAATGTGCTTTAACAATTGTGAAAGCCTTTCTTTCTTATTTTTTCGTGTTGGTGAAATTAATGGAGGAAGAAGACCCCAAGGGGCTACGCATTACTACTACCAGCATTGGCGTCCCTTGCAGCTGCCCGGAGGGTGCAACACCGCACATATGACGTTTGGGAACCCATGGGCAACACCTCTAGGCAACCTGAGCACTGGGCTGGGATGTCCATCTCTGCCCAACACATTTAGGGGCCGATTTGGCCCTTGAACCATGGTATAGGACAAGATGGCCCCTAGACTAGGTGAATAGGGCTAAATGACCGCTGGACGGGTGCAATTATGCCCCTGACCATAAATAAGACAATATAATATAATAAAATAAAAATAAAAGGGGCACTTTAAACCTTGAAGTGGGTAAACTCTGGCGCTTCCTAGGAAGAGTTGGGCGAGTCCCCCTCGCTCAGAGCGACGAGAACTTGCGTGACCCACATTAGTGGACTCTAAAGTGAGTTTCAAAATGGAAGGTTTAACTAAAAATGTGACTTGTATATTTAAGTGACATGTCTTAAATTGTCAAGATTCGCGAGGCGATTCACATTGAGCCCCGAGTGCGTAGGAATCGGGAGTGGATATTGCGCCAGTCGAGGTAAGTAGGGAGCTTTTTCAATTATCAAGTGTGGCAGCCCTGCCGCCCAAGGGTGAAATGTCTACATGTATTCCTTGCTCCATGGGGCCTAACTACACGTATGGATCCCTTTGCCCTTACTTGTACTAGGATTTGCACTAAATCATCACAAAAAGATAGATGACGAGTACAGTAAGTAAAATCGCAAGGAACCACTCTGAGCATTCGCATAACAAAGTAAAGGAAATGCAAGAAATAATGTCAAGTAAACATGCGGAATGTAAGAACTGACAACTCTAATTAGCTCATCGCATGAATAGATAACGGCTAAGCTAAAAAATATGTGCTCGCTCCAGATGGACTAGACTGTACTTCGGTCGCCGAGTTCCCAACAATGGTCGCGCCCAACGGGTTCGACAATTGGTCCTTCACGGTGTTGGCTAGATCCGCTGTCACCGACACGTGCACCAAGGGCGAACTCTAGTTAAACTTTACTGAGGGTCGAGTCACACAGGCTACATCTAGCGCATCACGAAAACACAACTAGGAAATTCGGGGGAGTAGCCTCAACCCACGTCCAAGTAACATAATGGAAAAAATGAAAATTAGCAAGGAAATGATATAAATGAAATTTTAAATAGAAACAAATACTCAAAGTTTTAAGTTGGGTTTTACAAACCTCAACTGGCTTTTTGACCTCCACGGACTCCTATATCCGACCCAACAAGCTTTTCGACACCGAGTTATGGTCCAATAAGTCCCTAAAGTTTAGTTTTACAAGTTTAGGTTGGTTACAAGTGTTTAGATATGTATTAAGTTGAAAATCACCAAAATAGCTCTTAAATTCATGTTTTATCTGTCATTAGCACGTTAATGGGTTTACCTTGCGCGCTAGGTTAAATTAGTGCCCTAATGGATCTACCTAACGCGCTAGGTAGATAACGATTAGTGCGCTAACCAACCCAGTTAGCGCGCTAATTGCCCTTTGTGACATAATTCTAAAATCGAGAATTCTATCCTACCCCTCTCGATTAGCTACTATAACCTGGTATATACCCTCGTTCTATCAATTTAACCTAGAAGCAACAACTAGAACACTCCAGAACATCAAATTAACCCAAATTTACTAAATCTCATGAATTCACCAAAATTCCCAATTCCATCAAAACACCGATTCCAGCTAAACCTGTTGTAAATTCTTTATGAAAATGATCTATAAACATGTAATTCCTAAGTTCTTACTAAAAATCAGAGGTCTAATCATCAAACTCGAATTCACTAAAAAATACCCAAAAATGGGTTCATTGAAGAGTATAGAAGATGAAGATGATGATTACCTTGGTTCGATATCTTGAATTGGTCTCTATTGTGTTGAGTTCCCAGCTTGAAGTCTTTTTTCTTCTTTGGTTTTTCCGGGTTTTGCATGGATTTGTGTGACGATCCCTTTTCAAATTAGGGCACCGTCCGAATTAATCCCTTTCCTAAGCCCTCAAAAGAATATCATATACATATGAAAGTAATACATCAAAACAAAAACCTACAAAATCTGGTGTAGCAACACTCCACTAGCTTAGAGGTAGTCACCGATCTTCTCTTTGCCTGCCCCGCTACTCGATGGATCTACACCCACCATCACAAACTAAACGATGAGTACTTGAAAATAGAAAGTAATACTAAAAGACATTTGTTCACATTCCCAATTATGCAACAAGTAACAAGAAGCATAATAATAATAATAGCAACTATGCTGAAAGAATATCATGCAAAGAGATACTTTAGTTAAACAAAATGAAGCTGGCAAAAGGCTAAGTAGTAATGATCTAGGGTTGATCGGTCATGATCTTCACTACATCAGCCTTTCCACTGTATATGGACGGAGTTGTACTCGACATTTCTTTTGAAGTTTGTACTTACACGGTACAATATGCCTTTATAATTATCCCAAAATCCAGTCACTGGGATGTATACTTGCCAACAACCCCGAGTCTTTCAAGTCATGAAGTTACCCAAGTTATGCTTGCCAACAACCCCGAGTCTTAAACCCCTGTGTTGCGCAAGATAGTGGAGAAATCCCAATCACCCATGAAAGTCTAGTGACCACCATATCTTAGACGGATTTCTATCCGAAAAGGACCCTAGATACAAAAAACACTTTCATATTCAAGAATAACACGACATTGGAATCCAACAAAAACAATTGCATAACTAATGCACAAAGGATATAGATTCACAATAATATGTAAAACTACCTAATAGCATGCTATTTCACTGACTACTAGTAATAACGGTCAATAATGACAACACATGAATTGGAGTAAATGAAATCATTTTATCAACAAACTTTGCCATGAAAAAACCTCATATAATGAGAAATGAAAATAATTCATGGCATATGGAGTACAAATGAAATTCAATCCAAATGACTGAGAATGAACAATCTAATAGGAATTAAATGTAAAGAAATATCTCATTGAGTTTACTTACATACACACGCAATTTCCTATGCTACTCCGGCTTCCCAATGCCTCGAAACTCATGTTTGAGCACCCAAAACAATTCCTTAGGTTCTTAACATCACATTAGATGTTTTTGAGTGTGTTTGGACCTCTACTTAGTGTTTTAAAACCATATATAGTGTTTAAGCTATTTTTAAAAATTGCTTATTTTTGTGCAATCACAGCAATTAGCGTGCTAGATCTCATATCCAGTACGCTATGTGAAGTAAAACCTATAATTCTGCAATTTGAATTCCGAATTTTATCAGAACATAGGCTATTTTGATGCTTTGGAAACCCTCATACACACCTCTAGAGTTCCAAGACACCATTTACAACATAAATCTACAACTTACAACTTCAAATACATGAATTCATGGATTTGAGCTATGTTAATGGAATAGAGAAGTTACTTAGCTTATTGAATACTAGCTGAGCTTGATCTTTTCTTCACCAACTCCATTGGATTGCTGATCTTCTTTTTCCCCAACATCTCTCTCCAGCAAGCTGCTTCTCAACTAAACAATTGAACGAGAGAGTAAGAGGTGCTTTTATTGATCATAAGCTTTATATAGTTGAATTGGATATGGTTGAATGATATCCGTTGATCATTTATGTACATATATCTCGAGACTTAACAAGTGGTCTTCCTACATACACATATCCCACAAGTTCATATTTGAGTGACACCAAACCATAACTCCATTGGTGTTGAAGCATGTCAACTCGTGTCTCGAAACATATCAAGTGGCTTATGTTCTAACTTACTAACTTAGGTGTAGCACACCTAATCACCATAATCTATATAACTCACTTAATAAAACCATATAAAGCTTGTACCAACTTACCTTATCACTCTCTACCTCGATCCCACATCGACACGCCTATCGAGACAAGTCCCTACTCACGTCTTGACACCTATCAACATGTAAGTATGACATAGTAGTTCATACATATACGATACACTAAGCATACATCACCATAATATAACATTTACCTCGGCCACCTAGCCTTAAGTAATGACACGAATCTCACTGTGTGTCCCACGTCACGAGTGATTTGATCCTGATTAACACATTAAACGAAAATTAGCTATTTGGGCTGTGACAATTTGTTTGAGTGGTTTGCTCAAAACTCCATTAACTTCCTACATATATAGGTTTGGTTAAGATCAAGTGTGCATATGTATCTCGAGGATTATCTTGTGGTTCATAAACATGTTGTCCTACACCACCTGATGACTTCATTAACACACTCATCTCTTAGAATTACTCAATATGATCATCTTGATGTCCATCTTATGGTCCTCATTATTTAGTTCAAACTATACGCTTTTCATTTATTCGATTAACTCACCTTATATTAAGCCCTATCAAACCATATGGTTAGTGTTTTATTTATCAAAATTAATCAACTCATGTCCCACTAACCTTCGGCTACTCGATATTCAGTGCCTCACATCTCGACATGCATTTCAAGGCACATTAAAATCTATTATTTAAACTTTAACTTAATTAGCCTTTGGTTACATTACCTATTTAAATTGAGTTTCTTAGTCATATTAACATGAATTAGATGAGTTCCCTAGTGTACTCATACTTCGCCTCTTGATACCCACGTTGACATACATTTCGAGGGGACTACCCGATACACAACCTTGCATGATATAATCATTCAACGTTCATACATACGATGTATTAACAAATAATTTTATAAAATGCATTGCAATTAAACAATACAACATACAATTTACTAGTGTAACTAGGATGACGTGTGTCCTAACCTACCTGCAGCGTCCATGTGGATCAGTGCTAGGGTCTATGTCTGAAATTACGAAATAAATAATGACGTTAATAAAATAGGCCATTACAATTCTTCCCAACTAAATACAATCTCGTCCCGAAATTTAATATAACTAAATGTCGTACCGTGAAATAAATGATGGTATCGTTCTCACATCGTCGACTCGAGCTCCTAGGTAAATCCTTCTGTCCCATGATGCTGCCAACGAACTAGGACATTAGTGAGCTCCCTTTTATTGAGAATTTGAACTCTGCGATCAACGATCTTTATCGGTCTCTCCTCGTAAGTCACATTGGGCTGAACCTTAATCTGCACCAAATCAATCATCGGCCTCGGCTTTGACTTAGCTAGTTTCAAAATCGAAATGTGAAATGTTGGATGAACCCTAGCTAACTTAATAGGTAACTCTAGGCGATATGCGATAGTGCCCATGCTCTCTAAGACCCTGAATGGTCCATCAATCTCAGTGCCAGTTTCTCCTTAATAACAAACCTCTGCTGACCCTTCCGAGGGGAAACCTTCAAATATACCATGTCGCCCTCCTCATAACTCAGAACCTCATGATATCGATCCACATATTTCTTCTGTCTATCATGTACGGCTCATAATCTCTAACGGATCGATCTGATCTTCTTAGTGTGATCAATAACTATATCGAGCCCAACGGTTATCGTATTTTCTGGCTTTGCCTAACACGCAGGTGATATATAGGGCCTCCCATACAACGCCTTAAATGGTGGCATAACATTACTTGCTTGGTAGCTGTTATTATATTCAAACTCACACAAAGGCAAATAATCCTATCACGAACCCCCAAACTACAATATACAAACCCTGAGCATATTCTCCAAAATCTGTATCAATCTCTCTGACTATCCGTCGATCTGAAGATGATTAGCCGTACTAAACTGCAATGTGGTGCCAAACAACTCCTGCATAGCCTCCCAAAGCCTCGAAGTCAACCCGGGATCTCTACCTAATACAATAGAAATCAGCACTCCATGCAATCTAATAATCTCCTGCTCAAATAATATGTTCAACTGAGGGAGCATTTATCTCATATAAACATGAATGAAGTGAGCCGATTTCGTCAGTCTCTCAATCACAACCTAACTGCATCGTGATGCCTCAATGTTTGCGGTTGTCCACTAACGAAATCCATGGTGATGTGCTCCCATTTCCACTATGCAATGGGTAATGGCTGTAACAGTCTACCGAGTCTCCTATTCTCAGCTTTCACCTGCTGGTAAATATGACAATTCCCGACGTACGCTCCTACGTCAGCCTTCATCCCTAGCCACCAGAATAATCATCTCAAATTATGTCACATCTTTGTACGATCAGGATAAATTGCATAGCAAGACCGATGCACATCCTCTAGAATCCCGTCCCGTATATCCTGATTCGCAAATATTCTTAATCACCTTCGGGTTCTCAAACACAGATCCGTGGTCTCTACCTAATCACCGCACTCTGGGTCCCGAGCCAAACCGCCGAACCTTTCATAAATCCCATCAACCCTCTGACACTTCGCAACTTGCTCAATCAATATGGCCAAAACTCGTATTTGACAATAATTATGCTACTCAGCCATATTCGACACCTTTGTCACGCACATAACTGCTGCCGCCTGTGACAAGCCATGCTCATGTGTCATATGTCGCAACACAGTCTAACTATCAATAACCCTCATGCTCAATGCCTTCACAACGATGTTTACTTTTATAGGGTGATATTCAATAGCGAAGTTGTAGTCCTTCAGCAGCTCAAGCCATCTCCTCTAATGCATATTCAGATCCCTCTTAGTGAAGATATATTGTAAACTCTAGTGATCTGTATATAATACGAACCTTTCTACATAAAGGTAGTGCCTCCATGCTTTTAGTGTAAAAACGATTGCTGCAAGCTTCAAGTGTGCACTAGATAATTCTACTCATGGGGTCTCCATTATCTGGAAAGGTATGCAAATGGCCACCCTCCTACATAAAAACACATCTAACGCCAATGCTCGACGCATCTGTATAAACTGTCAAAGTCTTGCTCGGGTACGACAATGTTAGTACTAGTGTAGAAGTCAACCTCCTTTTCAGCTTATAGAAAACCTGTTGACTCTCCTCTTACCAGTCAAATCTAACATCCTCTTGGTTAGTCTCATCATCGGTGCTGCAATCGAGGAAAAGTCCTGCAAAAATCACCGGTAGTATCCTACCAGTCCGAGAAAACTCCGAATATCGGCAACAGACTCGAGTGTCCTCTAGTCAATGATAGCCCGAATAATCTCTGAATCCACAGAGATACCCTGATCACTGATGACATGTCCTAAAAGCCTAACCACACTCAGCTACAAGTCACACTTAGTGTATTGGCGTACAATCTAGCTCTCTTAGTGTCGTCAAAACTTCCCTATGGTATCTCTCGTGATCCTCACGAGTCCTAATATAGATAAAGATGTCGTCAATGAGGACTATGAAAAATTTGTCCAAATACGGTCTCAAGACCCTTTGCATCAAATCCATGAAAATTGCGGGGGCGTTAGTCAGCTCAAATGGCATGACTGTGAACTCGAATAACCATAACTCGTACTGAAAGCGGTCTTCTGGATATCCTTCTCTCGAATACTCAACTGATGATAACTAGAGCAAAAATCAATCTTCAAAAAGAATCTGACACCTGCGAGCTGATTGAACAGATCATCTATCCAAGGAAGTGGGTAACGGTTCTTAACTGTCATTTGATTCAACTTCCTACAGTCTATGCACCTCCTAATCGATTCATCCTTCTTCTTCACAAATAACACTGGAGCTCCCCAAGGTGACATACTAGGTTCAATAAAACACTTCTCTAATAACTCATCTAGCTATCGTCTAACCTCCTCCTGCTTCGATGGTGACATCCTATAAGGTCTATTGGCGAACGGATGTGTTCATGGTATCAACTAAATGAAAAACTCAACATCCCATGGTGGTGGTAATCCTGGTAGATCATCTGGAAATACATAGAAAAAATCTCTGACTACTGGAATGTTCTCAATTCTGACCTCTGTCCTAACCTCCGGCTCAACTATCACTGCAAATGCCTCCATCTATTCCGCGGGTAAGTCAGTTATAGATCCAACTAGTTAGAACTTTGGTATTTGAAAAACATGAAACTCAATCCTCTTACTATAAAAATATATCCATGCATGATAGGGTGACAACCAATCCTTCCCGAGAAGAGCATCAGACTCTAAGTAGTTTAACACTCGAAGATCTGCCGAGAACTGATGTTCCTAAACCTTTATCATCACGTCTCTACATATCCAGTTAGGGTAAATCTTATCCCCAACGGCCATACTGAGGATAAGGTGTGTGTCCAGTCTGTATATCTAGCCCTAACTCTCCAACAATATGTCCAACAACAAATGATAAAATGCTACCAGAATCAGACATATCATGCATAGGTCTACAATAAATGTATAACGTACCCTTGATGAGTTGTCTAGTCGCCCACTATCTGGTTGTGCCACTGCATGGGCTCTCTCTTTGGATGGCTCTGGTTCTCAACGTGGTGACGAGGGTATCTTACAGTCTACCCTCAAATGCCCCCTTTGACTACACCTCAGACATCTACGATGATTCTGCCTACCAACCTGTCCATCTCCAAATCTTGAATCCTAACCGCGGTCTCTCTGACCCCTATCATGTCCCCCATAATCTTGACCCTGATGGTACATTCATAGCGGTGACCTACACTGATTTGTCAGTTCTGGTGCGATGGCGTGAATCGGTTGTCTCTCCTTATACTTGACTTGACTGCCCTAAGGATCATCCCTGTGGGCCCTATCCCATTTTTCATCCCTCCGACCTCTATCCAGACGGTCTCTCTATCTCTTCAGCCTCTGGTTCGCTCGAGAACTTTGCCCTGTCTATACTTCAGTTCCAGTCACACGTCTTCCATCCCTCTATATCATGTAGGTCTCACGCGCCAAAGCTCTATCAAATATGTCATGTAGAGTACGTGCCCCGAACGGCCGAAGCAATCTTATCCTTAACTCCTCTAATGAAATAGTATATCTATAGACGCCCCGTCCTGGCTACATCCATCGAGAACTGGAGTAAGAACTAGAATATCTCCATATACTGCAGCAAAGTATGGTTACCCTGTCTCAGAGTCAGGAACTCTTCCCTAAGTCTTAGTCTCACCAACATGGGTATGTACTTATCATAGAACAACACCCTTCAAGCATGCCCCGGATAACCATGCCTAAACACTTTCATCATTCCTCATTAGCTTACGGAAATGCTGATGAGATAAAATCCATTTCCCCACAACCTTATGGTCACCACCTCAGTAAAAAAAGCCTAGCTACAACTTCAGAAACTCTCTCAACATCTTCGCCTCTAGAGCCAAGACTAATCCCGATATAGTAGAGGTGGTAGTGGTTGCAGTCAGTTGATCCGTGGTCATGGATGGAGGTAGGAGTCGACATCTCTAATGGAACAACAACTACGGTGGCACTCTCAGTCTGTGTCCTCGCTGTTACCCTCTCAACGGGTGTCTTGGGAAGAATTAGGGCGACGGTTGTCCCCGTAGGTACAATAACTGCTACTGGCTCTCCAGGAGCAACAAGCTCTGTAGTAAGGGCTATTAGTGCGGTGGTCTGATTTTGTAACAAACGTTGCACCTCGGCCATTTGAATCTCTTGAGGCAAAAAACAATCCTCCAAACTAGCCGTAACCGGGGAATCCCTAGTTGCATTACTAGCCTGATCAGTCACATGAGGCATAGTCGACTATCCGTCCATAATCTGCACCGAGAAACATGCTCTAGATCAGCCTCGGTGTATATACGGATATCATATATATAATGGAAATATAATAAGTATATAAGCTCTATCTCTACCCGTCTCACATCACTTCCCAACTAAAGTTCTAAGGAAAAAACATCGGGTTTCCACAACTAAAGTTTATTCATTGAATTTCATGTTCTTTCATTTTACATTCCAAAGTTCCTAGATAACCTTGCTCTGATACCAACTGTGGTGCCTTCTGCCTTGAGGTGACGTGTCTCCGTGTATTCCTTGCCCCATGGGGCTCAACTACACATATTCGACACTTGCTCGTCCACATATTGTCTCCAAATTCATGACCACGTGTGTTTTATCAAATTAATTAGTGGATAAGCAGCATTTTCTTAACTTATTCTCTTTAAGTATTTCAAAGTTCATTCTAATACCTAACCATACTAGTGGGTTGTATCTTACATGTTAACATATATCAGCGGAAGCCTTAATTGATACAATTAGAATAAGTACCTAGCATGGTAAATATTATTTATAAGAGCAAGTCCTACTATGGAAAACCCGCAAGAGTAATCTGTACATAAGAGACAGTACCATAAACAAGGTATATATACATGTGTCGTGTCATATCAAGTCCCACAATACCTAAAATAATAAAAAATATCAAAATGAGCACATAATAGTAGGTCCTTGACGGTGGACAATTAGACGTAGTCGTTTAGGATCCCCTTGCCCCTATTGGTACTAGGATCTGCACTCAATCATCACAAAATGACAAATAATGAATACAGTAACTAAAATCCCAAGGAACCTCTCTAAGCATTCACATAATAAATTAAAGGAAATGCTAGAAATACTATCAAGTAAACATGCGAAATGTAAATACAAACAACTTTAATTTGCTCATCGCTTGAATAGATAACAGCTAAGCTAACAAATGTATGTGATTGCTCAAGATGGACTAGACAATACTTAGGTCACCAAGTTCCCATCAATGGTCGTGCCCAAGTGGTCCGACACTTGGTCCTTTGCGGTGTTGGCTAAATCTGCAGAGTCACCGACACATGCACCAAGGGCAAGCTCAGGTTAACGTTTATTGAGGGTCGAGTCACACGTGCTACAGTCAAGTGCATCATGATCATACAACCAGGAAATCCAGGGGAGTAACCTCAACCCACGTCCAAGTAACATAATAGAATATGAAAATCAGCAAGGAAATGATATAAATGAAATCTCAAACATAAATAAATACTCGGAGTTTTGAAGTTGTGGCTTACAGACCTCAACACCTCCCCAGACTCCCGTATCAGACTCGTCAAGCTCTCCGACATTGAGTTACGGTCCACTAAGTTCATGAAGTCCAGTTTTACTAGTTTAGGTTAGTTACAAGTGTTTATATATTTATTAAGTTGAAAATTATCAAAACAACCCTTAAATTCATGTTTTATCTATCATTAGCGCGCTAATAGGTCTACTTAGTGCGCTAGAGGAAGTTAGCGCGCTAGGGTATCTGTCTAGCGCGCTACTGTTCTTCATTTTAAAAAATAGTTGGAACCCAGAACAATTAGCACGCCAATTAGCCTAGTTAACGCCCTATTGGCCTTTGTGACGGAATTCTCAAATCGAGAATTATGTCCAACCCCTTTCAATTAGTTACTATAACCTGGTTTATACCATCTCCATATCAATTTAAACCAAAAGCAACAACTAGAACCCTTCAGAACATCAGATTAACCCAAATTTATTAAATCTCACGAATTCACCAAAATTTCCAATTCCATCAAAACACCAATTCCAACTAAACCAGTTATAAATTCTCTATGAAAATGATCTATACACATGTAATTCATTTAGTTCTGACTAAAGATCTGAGGTCTAATCATTGAACTCGAATTCACTAAAACATACCGAAAAAATGGGTTCATTGAAGAGTATAGAAGATGAAGATGATGATTACCTTGGTTTTATCTCTTGAATTGGTATATAATGTGTTGAATTCTCAACTTGAAGTCCTTATTTTTTTTCTTTTTATTTTTTTTTCTGGTTTTGCATGGATTTGTTTGAGTGGTTTGATTAAAACTCTTTAACTTCCTACATATATAAGTTTGGTTAAGATCAAGTGTGTGTACGTATCTCGAGGATTATCTTATGGCTTATAAATATGTTGTTCCATGCCACCTGATGATTTCATTAACACACTCATGGTCCCACTAACCTTTGGCTACCTGATATCTAGTGCCTCGCATTTTAACATGGATTTCGAGGCGCGCCTTAGTCTAATATTTAAATTTCAATTTAATTAGTCTATGGTTATATTACCTATTTCAATTGAATTTCTTGGTCATATTAACATGAATTAGACGAGTTCCCTAGTGTACCCGTACTTCACCTCTCGATACCCGCATTGACACGCATTTCAAAGTGGCCACCCGTCACAAAACCTCGCACGATATTACCATTCAAAATACACACATGTGATGTATTAACAAATAATTTCATAAATGCATCACAATTAAATAATACAACACATAATTTACTAGTGTACCTAGGTCGACGTGTGTCCTAACCTACCCGCAGCGTCCACATGGATTTGAGATATGGTCTATGTCTGGAATTATGAAATAAATAATGTCGTTAATAAAATCTACCATTATAATTCTTCCCAACTAAATAAGATTTCGTCCTGAAATTTAACATAACAGAATGTCGTACCGTGAAATAACTGATGGAATCATTCTTGCATCGTCGACTCGAGCTCCTATGTAAGTCCCACCGTCCCATGATGTTGCAAACTAACTAGGACCTTAGAAGCTCCCTGTTCCTAAAAATCTGAACTCTGCGGTCAACAATCTTTATCGGTCTCTCCTTGTAAATGATGTCAGGCTTAACCTCAATCTGATTCAAATCAATCATCAGTCTCGGTCCTGATTTAGCTATTCTCAACATCAAAATGTGTAATATCGGATGAACCCCAATTAACTTAGCAGGTAACTCTAGGCGATATGCGACACCGCCAACTCTCTCCGTAATCCCGAATGGTTCAAT
Source organism: Stephania yunnanensis (assembly GCA_039657365.1). Taxonomy (NCBI): domain Eukaryota; kingdom Viridiplantae; phylum Streptophyta; class Magnoliopsida; order Ranunculales; family Menispermaceae; genus Stephania; species Stephania yunnanensis. The sequence continues at coordinate 42,472,106 of CM077581.1, forward strand.
AAATCTTGGTGCCAGTTTCCCCTTAATACCAAACCTCTGCTAACCCTTCCAAGGGGAAACCTTCAAATGTACTAAGTCGTTCTCCTCATAACTCAGACCCTCGTGATATTGATCTGCATATCTTCTGTTTATCCAATGCAACTCATAATCTCTAACAAATTTGTCTGATCTTCTCTATGTGATAAACAACTATCTCAGGCCCGATATTCATTGTATCTTTCAACATCCCATGCAATCTAATAATCTCCCGCTCAAACAATTTGCTAAGCTTTGGGAACGTGTATCTCATAGAAATCGAAATGAAGTGAGCCGATTTTGTTAGTCTATCAATCACAACCTAAACTGCATCATGACGCTTGATGTCAGCGGTAATCCACTGATGAAATCCATGGTGATGTGCTCCCATTTCCACTATGGAATGGGTATTGGTTGTAACAGTCCACCGGGTCTCTTGTGTTCGGCTTTAACCTGCTGGCAAATTTAACGACTCTTGACGTATGCTCCTACGTCAACCTTCATACCCAGACACAAGAATAGTCATCTCAAATTATGTTACATCTTGGCCCGACTAGGATGAATTGTGTAGCAAGACCGATTTCTATCCTCCATAATCCCGTCCCGTATCTTTTGATCCGCAAGTATCCATAATCTCCCTCGATGTCTCGAACATAGATCCATGGTCTCTTCCCAATCAGTGCGCTTTGGGTTGCGAGCCAGACTTCTGAACCGCACAGAAATCCCATCAACACTTTGACACTTGGCAACTCACTCAATCGATACGACCGAAACTCTCATTTGAAAACAAATGTGCTGCTCAGCCATAGTCGATACCTCTGTCACACACGTAACTGCTGCCGCTTGTGACAAGCCATGCTCATGTGTCATATGTTGCAACACAGTCTAACTATCTGTAACCCTCCTGCTCAATGCGTCCATAACGATGTTTACTTTTATAGGGCGATATTTAATAGCAAAGTTATAGTCTTTCAGCGGCTCAGGCCAACTCATCTGACGTATATTCAGATCCCTCTGAATGAAGATATATTGTAAACTCTAGTGATCTGTATACAATACGAACCTTTCTCCATAAAGGTACTGCCTCTATGCCTTTAGTGCAAAGACGATTGTTGCAAGCTCTAAGTCGTGCACTAGATAATTTTTCTCATGCGGTCTCTATCGTCTAGAAAGGTATGCAACTGGTCAACCTTCCTGCATCAAAACACATCTAAGAGTAATGCCCGATATATCTGTATAAACTGTCAAAATCTTGCTCGACTTCAAAAATGTTAGGACTAGTGCGAAAGTCAACCTCCTCTCCAGCTCACACAAAACCTGCTGACACTCTTTTTACCAGTCAAATCTAACATCCTTCTTGGTTAGTCTCGTCATCGGTGCTGCAATTGAGGAAAAGTCTTGCACAAACTGCCAGTAGTATCCTGCCAGTCTATAAAACTCTGAATATTGGCAACAGGCTTGAGTGTCCTCTAGTTAATGATAGTCCGAATCTTTTCTAAATCTAAAGAGATACCTTGATCACTGATGAAATGTCCTAAAAACCTCACCACACTCAGCCAGAAGTCACATTTAGTGAACTTGGTGTACAATCTATGCTTTCTCAGTGTCGTCAAAACATCCTCGAAGTGTCTCTCGTGGTCCTCACGAGTTCTAATGTTGATAAATATGTCGTCGATGAAGATTACGAAAAAATTGTCCAAATACAGTCTCAAGACCCTGTGCATCAAATCCATGAAAATCGTTGGGGCGTTAGTAAGCTTAAACGACATGACTATGAACTCGAATAACCATACCTTGTACTAAAAGCGGGACTTCTGGATATCCTTCTCTCGAATACTCAACTGATGATAACCAGAGCGAAGTTCAATCTTCGAGAAAAATTTAGCACCTGCCAACTGAGCGGACAAATCATCTATCCAAGGAAATGGGTAATGGTTCCTAATTGTCACCCGATTCAACTTCCTATAGTCAATGCCAATCCTCATCAACTCATCCTTCTTCTTCATAAACATCACTGGAGCTCTTTAAAATGACATAGTAAGGTGAATAAAATGCTTCTCTGACAACTCATCCGACTATCCACTAACCTCCTCCTGCTCCGATGGTGACATCCTATAAGGTCTATTAGCAATCGGTGGTGTCCCTGGTATCAACTCAACGAAAAACTCAATAGCTTGTTGTTGTAATCCCTATAGATCATTCGAAAATACATAGAAAAAATCTCTGACTATCGGAACGTCCTCAATCTTGACCTCTGTCCTAACCTCTAGCTCAACTATTGCTAGAAATGCCTCCGTCTCTTGCGCAGGTAAGTCAGTTGTGGATTAACCAGTGAGAACTTTGGTATCCCAAGAATACGAAGCTCAATCCTCTTATCATAACAATCTATCCGTGCATGATAAGGTGACAACCAATCCTTCTCGAGGAGAGGGTCAAACTCTAAGACTATGAAACTCGAAGATCTGCCGAAAACTGATGTCCCTAAACCTTTATCATCATGTCTCTACATATCCAGTTATGGTAAATCTTATCCCCAACAGCCGTACTGAGCAAAAGGTGTATGTCCGGTGTGTGTATCTAACCCTAACTCTCCAACAATATGTCCAACAATAAATGATAAAGTGCTATCAGAATCAAACATAACACGTATAGGTCTACCATACATGTATATCATACATTCGATGAGTTGTTTGGTCGCTTAACCATTTGGCTGCGCCACTGCATGAGCTCTCTCTCTAGCTGCCTCTAGTTTTCTACATGCTGATGAGGGTGTCTTGCGGTCTACCCTCAAATGCCCCCTCTGACATCTGCGGTGATTCAACATACCAGCCCGTCCATCTCCAAATCATAAACCCTAACCCCGATCTCTCTGACCCCTGTCATCTCCCCCCTAATCTCGACTCTGATGGTATATCAATGGCGGTAACCTACGCTGATTTATCAATTTTGGTGCGATGGCATGAACCGGCTATCTCTTCTCATAGTCGAACTTACTTCCATGGTGATAATCCTTGTGGAACCTATCTCATTTAGCATACCTCCGACCTTTATCCAGATGATCCCTCTATCTCTTTGACCTCCGATCTAGTTGAGAACTTTGCCATGTCTGTACCTCAATCCCAGTCACACTTCTGCCATCCCTTTGCATCAGGTAGGTCTCATGTGCTAGAGTTATGTCAAATACGTCCTGTAGAGTGGGTGCCCCAGACGATACCACTGCCGAAGTAATCCTATCCTCAGCTCCTCTAGTGAAATAGAATATCTGTAGACGCTCCATCCCAGCTACATCCATCGAGAACTGGTGTTAATACTAGAATTTCTCCATATACTGCAGCAAAGTCCGGTCAAGGTTCAGAACTTTTCCCTAAGTCTTAGTCTCACCTCCATGGGTATGTACTTATAATAGAACAACTCCCTAAACTCAGCCGATGCCGTCGTATCTGGATGGGTATCTTGATATGTGGTCCACCATATTACCGCGTGGCCTTTTAAGCATGACTCGGATAATCGTGCCTGAACACTCTCATCATTCCTAATTAGCTTATGGAAACGCCGATGAGATGAAATCCATTTCCCCGCAGCCTCGGGTCACCACCTTTGTAAAAAAAGCTTTGCTGAAACTTTAGAAACTCTCTAAACATATTCGCTTATGGAGCCAATATAAAATCTCGATTTAGTAGAGGTAGTTGAGGTTGTAGTCAGCTGATTCGTTGTCATGGCTAGAGGCTTAAAAGTCGGCATCTCCAGTGGAACAACCGTGGTGGCACTCTTTGTTTGTGTCTCCGTTGTTACTACAGGTTGGCAAACCACGGTTTGGCGCTGAAAACCACCAAACCACCCCCAAACCGAAGGTTTATGGTTTGGCCATTTTACAAACCATCACCAAACTGTGAACCCACAAAATCGCACCTAAACTGATCATGGTTTAAGTAGTTTAGTCAGTTTAGTTTTGCGGTTTATTTAAAAAAATAGTGGGAAACGGGATTGATAGGAGGCTCCACTAGCGGTTTGGAGGCACGACTGTGAGAGGCGAATTGTTGGGATGCGTGGCTTTGGGAGGCACTACTGTGGGGGCAATTGGTGGGAGGCTTGGTGGTGGAAGTTGTCGACTGGTAGACAATTAACCGGCGCGGGTGGTGGAAGGTAGAGGTAGAGACTTATAGATGGAGAATGAGATAAGAGGCGGAGGTGGGAGGAGGTGACTCGTTTGAGATGTAAAAGAGAGAGAGAGAGAGAGAGAGAGAGAGAGAGAGAGAGAGAGAGAGAGAGAGAGAGAGAAAGAGAATGACCAGCTATTGAGAGGTTGAGAGAGAGAGAGAGTGGAAGAAACGACTAGATGAGAAGAAAGTTAGGGTTTTAACTTTTGATATGTATATTGAAGGATTTTACTAAACTACCATCGGTCTGGTAAACTGCTATTTTTTCAAATTGAAAACCACCACCAAACTGTGGTTCCGCAGTTTTTAAGTTTTTCAAAGCACCTCCAAACCACGAGTTTTTAAAACTAAACCAAACCACAAGATTTATGCAGTTTGGGCAGTTTGAGCGGTTTTGCACAAATCAATGCCAACCCCTAGTTGTTACCCTCTCAACGGGTGTTTTGGGAACAACCGGGGTGACGACTATTTTCGTAAGTATTGTAGCTTCTTCTGGCATGTACGAAGCAGGTCTATCTCGGCCACCACCACCACATCAAGATCAGCAACATGCGCAGACAAATTTCGCTAATCTACCACAATAGCAGGACAATGTTCATCGGGAGATATATGACTAGGTTGTAGGGGATGAGCAGCTTAGGGATACTTAGGTATCTTTATGGTTGTTTGTAAAACTTTTTAATTAGCAGCTCTTTTTGTAGATGTTTAGAGGATTGGGTTGCATGGAATAAGCAGTTTTGGGATACTTAGATATCTTTTATATCTCTTATAGTTGTTTGTAGAACTTTTGGATTAATAGTTCTTTTTTGTGCATATTTAGAAGACTGAATTTTGAGGGATGAGCAACTTTAAGATACTTAGGTATTTTTATGATTGTTGTAGGACTTTTGGATTGGTAGTTATTTTGTGGATACTCATGTATCTTTTATATCTTTTATGGTTCCCTAATTTATTAGGTATGCAAGTCTTTTTTATTTTCAAATTGTACATTTTTCCTCATTTGAATCTTTGTTGTTGTGTTGATATATATATTGTTGGTTATTGTGTATATGTGAAATCTTGCTTTTTTAAAGTGATGTTAGCACCTCCACGGAGTTGTTGGAGAGGGTGCAGACGATGGAGCAAGTCAAATTGTTGCTGTTTTAAGGTTTTGAAGTTTTAGAGAATTACTTTGATAAAGTGCGGAATTTGCATTACCAAAATATCATGTAGTTTGCTAGGCATGTATATTGCATTATTTGGCCCATGCACACCTCTATGCTCTTATCCTAAAATGCAAAGTTTTGAGTAGCCTCCACTCTTTTCTTTTTGGTTCTCCAATAAATTTGATCTAGGTATACATATGAGATCATATTAGAAAAAAGGGCCACTTCTACTGATCATCATTCTTTCTTTTTTATTTTTTTCTAAAAGAAGGTGGAGAAAAAGTGAGGACGGAAAGTGAGGTGAAGGTGATAAATGAACAGAGAATGTAATCACTCATTGTTAATTTCTTACATTTTTGTAAATGACTCACTCTTTACTCCACCTCTCGCTTCAAATTACTCACCCATTGAGAAATGTGTATATAATTTTTTTTTTTTTTAATCAAAACCTTAGTTTTCATAAAGGCATTTATGGAATTCTATTCATTAAATTTTAAATTATAGTCATCGCAAACCTTGTTTTGAATATCGAACTGCACCGAATTGCAAGCTAAAAGAGGCAAAATCCCCGTCGTGATAATTGACATCTTGATTTACGAGTTTTCAACTAACTAATTATTTATTTTCACTCGTGCACTTCAAACACACTTAGAATCCTGATTATGACAAATTGATGATACACCTCAACATACAAACAACGCCATGAAATACAGTATCATAAATCAAGATGATGATCAAGGTATATAATTAATCGAAGTTAGATTATTAGATTATATATATATTCCTTTTATTCGAGTTATGTATTTTTGCGATATAACTTCAATAGAAACCTGAAAAATAAATACGGCCTCGCCTAGCATATTATCTAGCCACGCGTCAGTCCTAACCATGCTACCTATGTAGCATCGAACATCTCGAATTTCGCCATGTGTATAATATTCTATTATTTTATTATTTAAGTAATAAGCAAAAAAAAATATAAAAGAAATAATCAAGTTCTATGGTCCACTATATCGAGCATGGTTGTGCCACCCGGTCGAACCAGGTCTGAGGCCTTTGATCCTTTCGAATCGGGTTAGTTTCGGCCTATTTTGGTGATGGTTCCTTACACTAGTGATTTCACGAATCTTACTGCGATAAGTATGCTAAAATTTGTTGATTGCTCTCCCTAAGATTTTACGCTTGTTAGAGACTCTTTTACCAAAAGTAGGAAACCGTGGAGTGATAGGTTCTTTTTGAAGCTCTATTGCTAGTCCATTAGAACTAAACCAAAAAAATATTTATATAATCGATGACCAAATCCTTGAACTTGAGTTGAACTTGATTTTCCTAACCTAGGAATTTACATATCTTGTCTTACGTTACTTACTTTCATACAATAAGTTTAGTTATTTCAACTTTTCCTTGTCGTCGTAGTTAGTTTATTGTTAGTTCTCTTAAACTTTACGTTAGTTAGTGTAGTTAATTGGATACTTCTCTCTCCCTTTCTCTCTCTCTTATTAGTGTAGTTAATTAGATACTTATATTTCTCTCTTGAAAACTTCTCTTTGACCAAAGTTAAATTATCAATTCCTGTGAATTAACAACTGTAACGACCCAAATCACTAGTAGTAGATTTATCATTATTCAATGGTCACTGACTCATGACGTGACCCGACAACAGGTACACAGTATGACACTTGGCACGGAGGTTGAGATGTATTATATATTTGTTTAGTAATTTTTTAGTGTATTGTACATGTGTTGAGTTATTAAGTAATCTCTACTTTTCATTTATTGGCTTAGAGACATGAGTGGAAAAATGCCTCAAGATATGTACAAGCGTAGGATTGGGTAGAGAATGATATGCTGAGTCATTAGTTTAATTTTTTACGTACATTTTGTAGCCAATGTATCTATTTATAGAAGTCTGTAGTATTTATAAAATGAATACAAAAATAGAAAGCCTAAAGTTGTAAAATAAATCCTATATGCATAGATAAGCCTCGAGATGTGTGCCACAACCAATCTAAATGAAAATATGTATACAAAAGTGTGCAAGAGAGCTGATATTAGTAGGTTGGTAGGAGCAAATAATGATACTTTGAATTCATGGAGATGTAAGTATGCACAAGATCAAAAGTTAGGACTATATAAACCACACTTAGCTTCTCAATTTCATTTGCATGTCCATTAGAGAAGAAAAATCAGAGCTACGACTTAGGAAATTGCAAAAAAAATTGGGTATTCAAGAATGTAAACCACGTTTTATGTTGTATTGAATGAATTCAAGGAGGGATCAAAGGGTTTTGTTCACAAATGAGTTCATATGTTCACTTTCACTGATTGTTAGCATATTGAGCTTTGAATTTGGGTTTTGAAGTGTTAATTTTGAAATTTTAAGGTTTGCTTAAAACTGGATTTTCAATTATATGAAATTCATTTTCTAAAATTCACTTAGGTAGATGTTTTTTTATTTCAATAACCAATAGAGTTTTCAAAACCCTGATTTCGAGCTGATAATCTAGCTATTAAGAAGTTTCCAATTTGAATTTGAAACAAAAAAGTAATGAATTTTTTATGTTTTTTATGTTCTTAAGTTTTTATGAAACATGCATGTTTAAACCTCAAAATCTTGATGAATTTGATTATCATACTCGAAGTGTAAGCTATTATTTTTTTGTGCAGTGTGTTACGGACCTTTGGCAAAGGGGAGTGAGGGTCTGTGGTGATGGAGTCGAGACATGGTACGAAATAGACAAAATAGAGGTGCATCCCAAGCTTGACGCTGTGGTGGCGTCGTGGATTTGCATGCACAGACCCAGGCATGGCTTGAGGTTAACTCAGAGGGCCGAAGCTCGCGCCATTGCGACACCATTCATCTGAACACACATCATTGTGGTGACGTCATGCATTTACATGCATGGTGCCACCACAGCACCGTGCCCATGCCCTAATAAAAAATGTTGCGTCGTTACCCTGTAGATACAATGCCACCACAACGCTAGACCCTAAAAACATATTAAAAACTGAAATAAAAACCTTAGGCTTTTCTTATATACCTCAAGCAACTTCAATAGCCAGTACAACTACTGAAACACATTAACTAACCTCATGAGTTTAAAGGAGAGTCTCACGGAGTTCTTCACGAGATAAAATAAGAACTTTGCATGGAATTGTAAGTAAACTAGCATGACACTTGTCTCCATTTCCATTTTTATGTCACTTTGAGTAGTTGATAAGTGTACCTAAATAAATGTTTAGCTTAATAGTATATTTAGTATAAATATCCAAAATGAGCTCTAATTAATGATGTTTATGCATTTTTAGGTAAATAAAGCATATAAGAATGAAATAAGAGAAAATGAGAAGAAACAGAGCTAAAACTCACTAAAGTATGGTTGGCTCTATGACATGAAGGTGTGGCATTGTGGAGATTAAAGGGATAGCACGGAATTCCTAAGCACGGGGTAGGAGAAAAGACAAGTAAGGAAATCGAGATAGAGAGGTTGGTGAAGTGGTGGCACTATGGAGTGTTAGGGGACGGCGCTGGAGGCCATGTGGACAGTATCGAGGTCACTGAAGAGAAGAAAACTAGACCAAAGAGGTGGCGTAGTGGTGGTGCTGTGGCATTACACGCACGACACTGGGAGTTAAGTACAACTTCAGAATACAAGAAAACTGAAAGTTGGAGTTCTATTTCGTTTTAAATCATGAAGTAAGGTTTCTAATTGGTTAGAAACGTGATTAGGGAATATAAATAGTTAGGAGAATGTGGTAAACATATATAGTACAATAGATTAGCCACCTTTAACATAGTTTATTATAGGTTTTACTTATTCTGGAGTATTAAGATGATTGCGAAGAGAAGATATTGAAGACTCGCGAATGGTGATTCGGGTATTTTGTTATTGATTTATTTGAATTATTTCTAATATATCTTTGACTTCAATGAATACCACTATGTGCATGTTAGTTTTAATGAAGTATGAGTACGTTAATAATCTTAGGGATCAATAGATCCTATAGTATAAATGTTATGCTATGAACATGAGTGTAAATTTAACATGAAAAGTGCAATGGTTAGAATTTGTATTGGTTCTAAGGATGATGCTATAGAAATCTTTATCTCATGTTCATTGATATTAGGTTTTAGAAGTTATCATGGCCATTAATGTTTTTAAGCTGGATATGGAAAGAATAACCGTAAAATACACAAGATCGAATAATAGTTATTGATTAAGGAGGCACAGATAGTAACTTAATTAGTTATGAATCTAAAGATTTGGAACATTAAAACAATGTGTAGCTTATGTTATTTACATTGATAGGTGGAGTTCGAATTAGGCATTGCACACAACATGATAAAGATGATAAAGTGGTTGAAAAGCGTAGTATTTCATTACCTAGGTGAATTAGTGAACTAAGATAGTCTTAATATAAGAGTAAAAGTAATTGCATTGAATTGTTGGTATAGGTTAGCTTATTTTAGATATAAAATAAAATAAAAAAGGGGATTTCATTAATTTTATTTTAAAGTTAACTAGTCATACACCTTAGTGCAAAAACCTTTCCCTGAAGATGATATATGTAGTCAAGGCAAGTTTGATACACTATTGCTTTAATTAAGCTGTTATACTTGTAGCACACCTACTAAGTTTTAGGCAAACCTACTAAGTCTTACGCGCCATTATCGAGGATAGGTAGCTACTTAGATTTACTTAGTTTGAAAAGTTTCATAGTTTTATTGTAAGTACTTTACCTTCAAGTTTATAAAAACTAAAAGAATAAAAATTAAGGCTTAAGTTTCAAGTTTGACTTTCTGCACTTGATTTTTTTTTCTTTTTAAGGATAATTAGTGCATGCATAGCAAAAGAGAGAAGGACTTAGTGTCTTACATCCCTAAGATTGACATAACCAAAAAAAAAAGAAAAAGAAAGGAATCATAATGGTTGAGGATCAAGCATTAAACCGACAACTGGGCTAAGGGAATAACCAACCCGAAGGTGATCTGGTAGTGCATGATAGAGTGTGAGGATAGTGATGCCTTTGTGACTACTTCGAGCAATCAATAGATTTACAACAAAGTGATGCGGCTTCCAACCAATATCACTGAGTTCGAATGGAGACCGTCTTTGATCAACATGATGCAAAATAGCTCGTTCCACGAGCTAGCCAATGAAGATTTAGTTACACATATAGAGAACTTCTCAAAGAGGTGCGACACCGTGCACATTACTAGACTTACTAAATAGGTGATCATGACGAGACTTTCATTGAGTGAGAAATTCAAATCTTGGTTCTAAGGATTGAATGTAGGGAGTCTGACATCATGGGTAGAAATCAATGTAAGATTTCTTGACAAGTTCTTTCCCCCAGTAAAGTTCAGTGAAAAGAATCTCGAAATCAATCACTAGAAATAGGAAGATGTCAAGTCTTCAGGCGAGGCTTGGGAAAGATTCATAAGATGCTGAGGAGATGTCCAGGGCATGAATAGCGGAATGGGCACAACACCATATTTTGTACTATGGAAGGAAACACAAAAATAATAGTAGATGCCACAACAAATGGTTCTCAACTAACCAAGGATGAGGATGGAGCATCGGATCTCCTGGTTCTTATTTCTCAAAACTCTATAGCCGGTAATTGTCCCATAGTAAGGAAACTAACGAGGGTATATTAGATTGATTTCCAAGCTACGATTATGGCACAACTACTAAATCTGAGCAATTAAATGGTGAAATATTAAATGGGATAACAAGGTCCATATGTGCAATCAATACAACATCCCATTAATCATCAAGCCATGGTGGTTAACAAAATGGATAAGGAATGGAATATGAAGATGTAAACTTCATGAACAACCAAGGCGATGGAAACAACTTCAGACCCAGAGGAATGGCTCCTAAAAGTTTTTTCAAGGATACAACAACAATAATCCAATCTTCTCATATGGAAATCATGATAATGTGCAGAAGTTACCTACAGGGTTCGATCAACAAGTCTAGTAGGGGAAGCTAGGACCGAGTGAGGATATGAACTCATTGAAATCAATCGAGAAGTACTTGCAAGCCATGTACATGAGCAAAAGGAAATGTTATGAGAAGTACGAAAAAGAGATGGAAGGATTGAAGCAAACTACAATCCATTAAGAACTCTGAAAAATAGATTGGACAGTTAGCCATTGCTTTGAACTCAAGGAAATGAAGGATAGTTTCAAAGTAACACCATCTCCAATCCCATGGAGAACGTTACGAGTATTCACATGATGAACCTTACGATAGCAAATGAGCCAAGACATGAGCAAGTGATGTGCAAGCAAGAAAAAGTCAACACATTGGCTATGAGTAAGCATGAAGTGATGCTTGAAAATGGAATGGAAGTAAAGAATGATGAACTCGAAGGATTCGGGCAACAAAGAATCAATGCCTTCAAAAATAAAAAGAAGGTGAAGAAACAATGAAAGCTATGCAGAATGATGAAGGAAATTTTAAAGAAGCAACATAAAGCAATAGCATTTAGGTAGTTCTAAGGAAGTCGGAACAGAAGTTCAAGGTCCTCCCAACCAATCAAAATGAAAGATCCTTAAGAGATATTCATACTAATAAGCATTGATGGGTACATGTTTATAAATATCTTATGCGATATAGGAGAATTAATCAATGTCGTCCCAATAATGGACATATTGAATGCGGATTTGAAGATCAATTGCCTCGATACAACAAATTTATAAGTATTTAATTGCAAATTGATACCTAATATAGGAATAGTCGTGAATGTGCGAGTGAAAATGGGTAGATTCATATTCATCACGGATTTTGATGTTATGGATCACAATATGGATGATGATTTGTCTATGATACTTGGAAGACCATTTTTTAACACTGCGAATGCAAATATGTACATAAGAAAATAGATCACAATGAGTATTGATGAGGATGATGATGCAGAGAAAGTTGTCCTTGTCAATGGTGAAAAAGCACATTCGAATGTGAATGATATTATATTCTCTGATCTACAGTATAAGTATCTCGATTTAGACCCAGACTAAACAAGGAAAGGTGTTGTGCTAATGACGTTAAACTATGCACTACTTGGAGGCAGCCCATATGTTTTTAAAATTTCAAGTTTTTAGGCATTGCACACAACATGATAAAGATAATAAAGTGGTTGAAAAGCATAGTATTTCATTACTAAGGTGAATTTGTGAACTAAGATAGTTTTAATATAAAAGTTAAAAGTAATTGCATTAAATTGTTAGTATATATTAGTTTATTTTAGTTGTAAAACCAATTAAAAAAAGATTATATTAGCAATAGCTTAAAGTTAACTGGGTATACAACTGGGGTGCAAAAATGTTTCCCTAAGGAAGATATTCATAGTCAACGTAAGTTGGTTACACTATTACTCTAAGCAAGTTGTTATCCTTGCTACATGCCTACTAAGTTTTTTACGTCATTGTCGGGACAGGTAGCAACTTAAATTTACTTAGTTAGTTTGAAAAGTTGCTAAATCTTATTGTAAGTACTTTATTTTCTAGTTTATAAAAACGAAAAAAATAAAAATAAAGGCTTAAGTTTCAAGTTTTACTTTTCCAACTTGATCTTTTATGTTTTCTTTTCAAGGATAACTAATGCATGCATAGTAAAAGAGAGAAAGACTCCCCGAGATTGACGTAATTGATAAAGGAAAGAAAAAGAAAGGAATCAAGATAGTCGAGGATTAAGCAAGAAACAAACAACATGGCTAAAGGAATAACCAACCCGAAGGTGATCTGGTAGTGTAAGATAAAATGTGAGGACAAAGATGCCTTCGTAACTACTTTAACCTAAAAATTCAAAAGATTTACAATAAAAATGAAGAGGCTTCCAGCCAACATCACCAAGTTCGAACAGAGACCATCTCTGATTAACATGGCGCAAAATAGCTTGTTCAATGGGCTAGCGAGTGAAGATTTAGTTGCACATGTAGACAATTTCTTGGAGAAGTGCGACAACATGCATATTACAAGAGTTACTAAAGAAGTGATCATGATGAAGCTTTTTCCAATCTAATTGGGTGGAAAATCCAAATCCTGGTTCCAAGGATTGAACGCAGGGAGTATGAGCTCATGGGCAAAAATCAATGTAAGATTTCTTGACAAGTTCTTTCCCCTAGTCAAGGTTAGTGAAATGAAGCTAGAAATCAATAAATTTAAAGAGGAAGATGGTGAGTCTCTAGGCAAGGCTTGGGAAAAATTCAAAGAGATGCTGAGGACATATCTAAGACATGAATACATGAAATAGCACAACTCCAGATTTTCTACTATGGAATGAAACACAACATAAGAACACTAGTAGATGCCGCAGCATGTAGTTCTCTACTGACCAAGGATGAGGATGGAGCATTGGGTCTCCTTGACCTTATTTGTCAAAACTCTATAACGGGTAATCATTTCACAGCGAGGAAACTAACATGGGTATATGAGATTGATTCGCTAGCTGCAATTACGCACACGTATCAAATATGTGCAATCAAATGGCAAAACTTGAAATGGGACAACGAGATCCATAAGTGCAATCAATATGACAACCTGTTTATCAGTAAGCCATGGTGATTAACCAAATGGACATACAACAAGGAATGGAATATGAAGACATAAACTTCATGAACACCTAAACCAATGGAAACAACTTAAGAACTAGAGGAATGGCTTCTCAATTATTTTATCAAGGATACAACAACAACAATCTAAACTTCTTGTATGGGAATCATGGTAATGTATAAAAGTCACCTCCAGGCTTTGATTAACAAGTCCAACAAACGAAGCTAGGACAGAGTAAGGAGATGACTTCATTGAAATCAATTGAAAAGTACTTGCAAGCCATGGAGATTAGCAATAGAGAACATCATAACAAGCACGAAAACGTTATGGAAGGAGTGAAACAAGCCATGAAAAGGATGGATGATGAGAGATCACAATCCATCAAGAACTTAGAAAAATAGATTGGATAGCTAGCCGTTGCCTTGAACTCAAAGAAGGAAAGATAGTTTCCAAGAAAAACTTCCATAATCCTAAGGAGAATGTTAGTAATATTCACATGATGAGTCTTACAGCAACATATGATCCAAGACACAAGCAAGCGATGCACGAGCAAGAAAAAGTCAACACTTTAGGTAGAAGTACGCATGAAGTGATGTATGAGAATGGTACGAAATTAAGGAATGATGAACTTGAAGGATTCGGGCAACAAAGAATTAATGCCTTAAAAAATAACAAGAAAGTTAAGAAATAATGAAAGCTAAGCAAAATGATGAAGGACATTCTGAATAAGCACCGTAACGCAATAGCATCAAGGTAGTTCCAAGGAAGTCAGAATTGAAGTTCAAGTTTATGGCGAGACTTCAACCAGTCAAAAGGAGATATCATTGAGAGATACGCATACCAATAAACATTGATAGGTACCAGTTTAGAAATGTCTAATGTGATATGGGAGACTCAGTTAATTTCATGCCCATAATGGACATGTTGCATGCCGATTTGAAGATCAATTGTTCTAATACAAGCAATTTACGAGTAGTTGATGATAAGTTGATCCCTATTTTAGGAAGAGTCTTGAATATGCATGTAAAAGTGGGTAGATTCACATTCATCGTGGATTTTGAGGTTATGGATCATAATATGGATGATGATGTGTCTATAATACTTGGAAGGCCATTATTGAACACTGCCAATGCATATTTGTCTAAAAGAAATAAGATCACAATGAATATCAATGTGGACTATGATGTAGAGAAAGTTGTCTTTGTCGATGGTGAAGAAGTACATCTGAATGGGAATGACATCATAATCTCTGATGTACAATATAAGTATCTCGATGTAGACTCAGACTAAACGGGCAAAAAGGCATTGGGCTAATGACGTTAAACTAAGCACTACTGGGAGACAACCCAAGGTTTGTAAAATTCCCAGACTTTAAATATCAATTAGTTAGTCTAATAAGTACAATTCAACACATTTTAGTTTCTAACTTTCCAAATTTTATGTTGAATGCACATGTAAGACAATTTGTTGGGTGATAATTCATAGAAATGGAAATGTCTCGCTAACTCATGAAAGAGCGTAAATGATCAAAGGAGTTCAAGCGGCAAATGTGAGGTATATGGGCAAGGCACGAGTAAATTTTTCTGTAATTTTTATATTTACTTGGATTTCATGCAAATACGACATCTTGTGTAAGTGATACACAAAGTCGGGAGTACGTCGAAAAGGAATTAACAAAAAACACATACAAAACACATGGACAGAGTGCTCGACACTGTGGGTACCAGTTACAATGTTGTAGGAATGAGTGACAACACTACCAAGACGTTGAGAAGAGCAGAAAAGAATGTGAGAGCATCCTCAAGGCTGTCATGGTGATGTCACAGTGCCTTTCCTATTTAAGCACGATGCTAGTGCGTTATAAGTGTTTTAAACCCATATTCATCACTTTCTTTACACTTGCATCCAAAACCTCACTACAACCACTCGGTATACATCCATGTAGAACCAAAGTTTGATTATTTGTAAGTGAGATAAGAGAAATCCTAGTAATTGAGAGTGAAAGAAGCCAGTGCATTGTGATTTGCACAAGGTGGAAAGCTAGGGATTGAGTTTGGGAATTTAATTTCAAAGAGAGGTAGGGTTCTAGTTTGTTAGAAAAGCGAGGGCTTGGATCGATGGATACTTTAAGGAGTGTTATACACCAAAACTTGTCCGACATTGTGGTAAGATTTACAGTTATGCTTTAAATTTTGGAAAATTTTAATGAAATTGCATGGATAGTGGATTTGAGGTTGTTGGGTAAGGATTTGAAAGTTGTATGAATATTGAGCATTAATGTTATCCATGGAGACATATTCTACGTTTTGGAATTATTTGGTATATGAATGATCCGTGTGATATAAATTGTGATTTTTAGGTAATTTCAAGACCTGAATTGTTAGTGGCATTTGTTGTGCACTTGTTTGAATTTAGAAATTATCGAGAAAAGGAAGGAAGTTAGCCAAGCGAGGACAAATAATTTATAGGCATCAACCTTAAGAGATCCCACAGAGGAGCCAAAGCCATTTAAGACCAAATATTTTATTAGTAGAGAGACCAAAGATAGATATGAGGATATTCAACATAGGGTGTTCATTTATAAGATAGGTATAAATTTGCGAGCTAAGTATGAAAAAAGAGTAAACAATTTTATTAGGCGACAAAATTGGGAGCATTTCACTCAAGATTATACAAAAAATGAAATTAGAGAGGTGGGTAGAATTGTGTATGCGTTTTATGTGAATGAGAAGTTCATTAAGGAGGAGCCAGTGAAGGTGAGAGAGGTGTTTTTCTCTTTTAATGCGTGTGAAATTGATATTATCTATGGGTTGGAACACTTAAGTAGAGCTTGAGCCAAACCGAGTTTTCTGAACAAATTATATGAGAAGCCCTATAACCTATACCCTTTTGGAGCCATAGAGAGAGCATTGGTTGACTAAGGACAACCTAACTAGGTAACGGGAGCCGAGAACATACCAAAGCAAATCAAGAAGGGGAGTGTATGGAAAGGCTACCAAATGTGGCAACATTTCCTCGTTGCATCGTTATACCCCACCACTCAGCAAAGCGAGATAAACAAGCCAAATGCGGCTTGTTTATATGAGATTTTAAAGAACGGGGAGATAAATGTCGACGAGATCATCTACAACAATAAGAGGGAGTATATCATGTTAGATTAAGACAACGATTTGTTGTTTCCTATATTGATTACTCAGTTATGCTTGAATGTTGGAGTTAGATTATGAAATGATTAAGAGTTTGATATTGAGGGCCAAGCAAAAATAGATGATGCTCTCATGTTTACACTGAAATCAACATCTAGTTATCAAGACTTGAGGTCGATTTGTTAGTCAAACAATAAGAGGATAGCGCAGTAACAACAACGTCTGCAGCAAAATTATCACGGGAATAGGAAGATAAAGGATATAGAGAAGATGAGGATCACTAGTAGGCATTTGTTGAAGGCTATGAGTTCGTAGACCCACTTATTGGACAACATGACTTGGATAGTCCTGAGGTTTTTCCTTATCTTCTCCTTAACATCCACTAACACCACCAATAAAGGACTCGACTCCATCGTAACAAAAGCTATGGATTGCTGAGATGAGGCAATAGTTTAGAGAGGACAAGGCTCCATGTTGCGCTATGGGAAGCAC
This sequence comes from Stephania yunnanensis, assembly GCA_039657365.1. Taxonomy (NCBI): domain Eukaryota; kingdom Viridiplantae; phylum Streptophyta; class Magnoliopsida; order Ranunculales; family Menispermaceae; genus Stephania; species Stephania yunnanensis. The sequence continues at coordinate 42,489,624 of CM077581.1, forward strand.
AGGCGGAGGAAAATGAAAGATTGATTAAATGGAAAACGAGACTTTATGTTTTTTTTATAGATCAGAGGGACTTAGCAAGGTATGAGTGGAGCAGACGGATAAGACCCAGTGATAAGTCTTTGGGTTATTCACTAGTCCTAGCTTATGTCTTTGATCTAGATATGGTGCAGAGCAGGAGGATGGAACATCCATTGACATTATCCTATGCTGGAGCTTTTGAGGTAGATAATGATGATGATGATGTGCATTCCTGATGTTAGTGTCTGTAGGATTTCTTTAAACTTGGGGAGTTAAGAGATACATTAATACCATCTTATTTTTAAATTTGGGATATTTTGTAAACTATTTTGTAGTTTATATTCATTTTTTAGTTTCGTTTATATTTTATATCTTATGTTATTATATATGTTTGTGTGTTTTAGTGTTTTCATGATTTCGGACTTATTTTTAAACTATGAGGAAAAGGTTTGGTTTAAGTTTGGAGGCATCAACACTATACTATATTATAGGAAGATGTAAGAAAGTTTGAAATAAGGGTAAACACTACATGTATGATCATTTAATTTTTATTTTGGAAGTAGCAGTTAAAGAGGAAAAGCATGGTAGTGTATTATCTATTTCATTTACTTACAATTTAAATATTTAGTTAATATAGATTAGGTTATATATAGTAATATGTAGTGAATAAGTAGTAAATTTGCGTATTCATTCCTATAATTTAGGATGAGTAGAATACAAGTATCTTGTTGATATGAACCTCAATAGAGTGTTTATAAAATTTTTGTGGGAAAAATGAAATGTAGCAATAACGGTATGACTTCATAGTTAGAAACCTAGAGTTAGGGAAGATCATCGACTTGAAAAAAATGTAAGGAGAATACTAGAAAAATTATTATGGAAAAAATTAGATCACTAGGGAATTAACTACGAATCTTACATGATAATATAAAGTAAAGAAAAACTTAGTTGAAATAGGGGTAGAAAGGCATTCTAAATGAAAAGTTGGACTTAAATTTCTTGATTAATTGAAAGCGAGAATTTCTAAGAAGAGTTTTAAAAATATAAAAATTAGTGTCCAACAAGATCTACGGAAAATGAAGCAAAGAACTTGATGGTTGACGAAAGTGAGGAAAAATGAAGTCAATAGGAAAATGAGCGAGGAACAGTGACTTAAAAGATGTAAGGAGAAAGGAGAAAAAGAAAAGAAAAAAAGACAAAATAAAGAAAAAAGGCAGAAGTTAAAATAAAACTCTTTAAATAAAAGATTTAGCTCGAGTGCTAGTAGCATCATTGAGTTAAGTTTTCTTTCCATTTATATTAGGTCATATAGACTTTTCAAGTGCTAAAGTCTACCTAGATTAGTTTGGTCTATGCTTATTTGTCAAGAACTAAATGAGAGATCATGATATTGAACACTTGTTAATTGAGATTTGAGGTGACATAAACTTTTGAGTATTGATAGTTTTGGTTATGATCTACTTAGGTGTATCGAAAGTGAATTGTATGTGTTGTTAAAGCTACATATCTTGAAAATATAAGTTTTTGAAAACAAAAAACTCTTAAGTGGATTATTAACTTGAAACTTACTGAATTGAATGATGATCCATGAACAATGCAAAATGAACGAGAGCTAGAGTAATAGGAGTAGTTAGAATACTTAATAAAATACACTTTTGCTCTGAATGTGCAAAATTTTATGTTTGGGGGTATTTGATAAGTGTTTATTTAGACTTATATATAGGTTTAGATTAGTAGTACTTTTAGAATAAATATCACTAAATGAGCTCTAATTAATGGTATTTATGCATTTCCACGTAAACAAGGCACGAAAGAAATGAACGGGCAAAATCGAGAAGAAACTGAGCTGAAACTCACCAAAGTGTGGTTAGCGATATGACATGAAAGTGTGGTGTTGTGGAGCTTGGAGGGACAACATGGAGGTCTTAGGCACGGCGTAGGAGAGAAGAAAAGTGAAGAAAATGAGATATAGAGGTTGGCGCAGTTGTGGTGCCGTGGATTCTTAACGGACAACACCGGAGGCCATGTAGATAACGCCAAAGTCACTCAAGACAAGAAAAGCTAACAAAAGCAGCAGCACAGTGGCGGCACCATGGCCATACATACACGACGCCGTGTATAAATAGGTAGGAGAATGTGGTAAACATATAGAGTACAATAGATTAGCCACCATTTACATAGTTTAGCATAGGTTTTACTTATTCTTGAGTATTAAGATGATTGTGGAGAGAAGGCATTGAAAACTCATATATGGTGATTTAGGTATTGTGTAATTGATTTATTTGAATTATTTATAATATATCTCTGATTTCAATTAATGCCATTATGGGCTTGTTTGTTTTCATGAAGTGTAAGTAGTCTAGTAATCTTAGGGATGCATCTTATGGTATGAATGTTATGCTATGAACATGAGTAGAAAGTGAATATGAAAATTGCAATGGTTAGAACTTGAATTGATTCTGAGCTTAATGCTACATACATCTTTATCAAATGTTTATTATATTAAGTTATAGAAATTATCATAGCCATTGAAGATTTTAAGCCGGATATGGACGGTACAACCGTGAAATACACAACATCGAGCGATAGTTTTTCATTAGGGAGACACAGATTGTAAACTTAATTGTTTATGAATCTAAAGATTTGGAACATTGAAGCAATGCGGAACTTATGATATTCACACTAATAGGTGGAGTTCTAGTTTGCACATTAGCATATTTTCAACCGCGACAGTAGGTTAATGTGTTTTTAAAGGAAATACGTCTATTCTAATTTGGCATTGCATGCAACATGATAAAGATGATAAAGTTGTCGAAAAGCATAGTATTTCATTATGAAGGTGAAGATCTAAACTAAGATAGCCTTAATATAAGAGTTAAAAGTAATCGCATTGAATTGTCCGTATAGATTCGTTTAGTTCAATTATAATCCCAATTAAAAAAGGATTTCCTTAGCAAAATTTTAAAGTTAACTAGGTATACAACTGAGTGCAAAAACTTTTCCTTGAGGACGATATCCATAATCAATGTAAGTTGGTTACATTATTACTATAAATGTGTTGTTATACTTGAGGCACGCCTACCAAGTTTATGGCACTATTGCCGGGGATAGGTAGGCACTTAGATTTACTTAGTTAGTCTGAAAAGTTACTAATTATTATTTTAAGTTCTTTACTTTCAAGTTTATAAAAACAAAAATAAAAAATAAAGGCTTGAGTTTCAAGTTTGACCTTCTGCACTTTATTTTTTTTGTTTTCTTTTCAGGGATAACTTGTGCATGTGTAACAAAAGAGAGAAGGCCTTAGCGCCTAATGCCCCAGATATTGAAAAAACCAACAAAGGAAAGAAAACGAAAGGAATCGAAATTGTTGAGGATCAATCAAGAAACCAACAACATGGTCGAGGGAATAACTTACCTGAATGTGATCTAGTAGTGCAGGATAGAGTGCGTGGAGTGAGATGCTTTCATAACTACTTCAAGCTACAAGTTTATGAGACTTACAACAAAGTGATGAGGCTTCTAGCTAATACCATCTAGTTTGATTTGAGACCGTCTTTGATCAACATGGTACCAAAATTGCTTGTTTATTGGGCTAGCAATAAAAGATCCAGTTGCACATGTAGAGTTTTTCTCGGAGAAATGTGACACCATGCACATTATCGGAGTTACTAAATGGGTGATTCAGATGAGACTTTTTCCATTCTCATTGGGTGGAAAAGAAAAATCCTGGTTTTATGGAATGAATGCTGGGAGTATGAACTCATGGGTGGAAACAAATGAAAGATTTTTCAATAAGTTTTTTCCCTCAGTGAAGGCCAGTGAAAGGAAACTAAAAATCAATCAATTCAAATTGGAAGATGTTGAGTCTCTTGGCAAGCCTTGGGAAAGATTAAAAGAGATAATCAAGAGATGTCAAGGGCATGGATAAGTTCAGTGGGCACAACTCCAAATTTTCAACTATAGAATGAAATACAACACAAGAACACTAGTAGATGGCATAGCCGGTGGTTCTCTACTAACCAAGGATGAGGATGAAGCATTGGATCTCGTTGATCTTATGGGATCACATAGTGCCAGGAATATTCGTGAATCTATCAAAGGATCACCTTATAAATATGTGGTTAGGCTTCTTCTGATGGTTTGAAGAGCCTCCACTACTGAGTAGTTGCTAATCTTCCTATGAGCCGAAGGGCACCCCAAATATGTCTGAGCTTAGTATCACTCCAATTACACCAAAAGCCTTTATTTCCCACATTCACTTATTTACTATTTTACCCTGGTAACTTCTTGCATGCATTTCCTTTTGACTTGCTTTTAGTAACCTATCTTTCTAACTCAAAATGTGGATATGCCGCCTTATGATTTACTCACTACAAGTGTCATCTTTGGTGACTACCTCTGAGCATTCGGCGAGTCAGTTACTTCAGACTTGTTTATGTTTTGATATTTTGTGTGTTTCCATACTTTGTCTTTCAGGTACTATTTGGTTGTATATATTAGGTTGAAATACCATACTCTCCAATTGATGTATGTATTATACCGTTTGATTTACATGTGATCATTTGTTAACCTAGTTTCTCAATACAACCCAAATTCCTAATTTAATATTATGGCATAATCAAAATTATCGACTCGTGATGTGGGACCCACATTGAAATACATGCACTAACCGAGGCATGTGACCGAGGTATATTATAAATTTTTTTTGTGTATTCTTAGTGTATTGTATATGTGTAGACTATTAAGTCATTTCTACTTATCGTTTATAGATGTCGAAATGCGAGCAAGGATGTGCCTTGAGATGCGTGTTGGTGTAGGGTTGGGGTAGAGAGTAATATGGTATGTCATAATTTAATTAAATGAGATTATAAGAACTAATTTAATGTGGCTATAGTTTAATTGATATTAATGTAACCTAAGTTAGAAAAATAAAAATAGCCATTGATATATCTCAAGATGCGTGCTATCACTATAACTAAACAAATTAAGTTAAAGTATGTGTTAGGAGGGATAAGTTAGTCGATGGACAATGGATTGTAGGACCACGTTATAAGCCATTAGATTAGTTTAGGGATGGGTGTACCCATAAAGATTAATGGCCTTAAATTCACCATACCACTATATAAGAAAAGAAGTCGATTTTTCATGCAAATGACCCAAATTTTGCACAAGAGAGGGTGAGGAAGATCAAGAGGAAGAGATGAACAAATTAGTGGAAAAGTTTAGGTGAATTAAAGGTGTTTGATGAATTTGGGAGGTTTTGCAACTAGCTAAGTTATTATACTTCTTCAATTTGTGAAATTCAACAAATAATAGTAAGTTTTGATTAAGTTATGGTTCTTCAGCAATTTATGTGGGCAAATGACTTTTTATTCAAATGCTAATTTCATATTTGTGTTCCTTGTGAAATTCCCACTAATTCTATTATCAAAGAAGTTATGGATCTGAATTTGTTTTCATAGAAGTTATGATATTTTAAAGTTGTAAGAAAAAATTAAAAAATTTGCATGTTAATGTTATTAACCAGTCTTGGTAATTTGGTCATAACTTCCTCATTTTATATCAACATTGACCCATTCTTTTGGCATTTGAAAGCCAAATTAACTAAAAAAACTTTTGTTTACTGAAATATTTTGAAATTCGAATATTTTCATGTCTAAAAATCATTTGCAACTTTGATAATTTCTTCTGAAATTTTTGGGTTCACATTTTTGCTAATGTCTTGTTGTTTTGAGCATAACACCCTTATTTCTTATTAGATTGAGCTTATCTTTTAGTATGACGTTTCAAGATAAGTTAGTAGGCTTTAGTACAAAAATCGAGATTTTTTAAACTATGGCTTAGAAGAATTTAAATTTTAAAAGTTGCTTGTTGAAGTTCAAAATTGTTTTGTAGTCAGATTTTCATGACTCATTTGATTATTAACGAAATTGCGTAAACCTTATAGTTCTAAAAAAATAAGACATATATTTAAAAATTTATCCTTGGGCTACACTAAATAATTATAACGTTTTGGTAATTGAAATCTACTCATAAGTTGTTGTACCAAACTTATTTCTATTTTAATAAAGTAGATTTGGACATAAACAATTAATGGGGCTGATTTGAAAATTAGAATTTACAACCACTTAAACCAACTTTAATATCTCGTACAACTCCCAGAGCACCATAATTAACTTTAGGAACTTAAAAGGAGAGTTTCAAGAGTTCGGGCACGCGTTTTGGGGTTTAGGGAGGCCGAATAAATTTGCCTTACTTGTAAGTAAACTGATTAAGATATTTCTTTCCATTTCATTTCCTATTATATTTTTCGTTTACAGTCTTTTGGATTGTCTTATCTATTATACTCTTGATGCCATGATTTTGTTATCTTTTCTCATTCCAGGAGTTTGTTATCATTGCATTATTCATCTCGAATGGTATTCATTTACTCTTATTCATTTGCAATGTCATTCTTATCTATTTTGGATGGTTGATCATGCAAAATAGCATTCTATTAGGTAGATGAATTATGGCATTGTGAATCTATTCCTCGTGCTTTACTTAAGCAATACAAGCCTTGGAATCCTAAATCAGGTTTTTTTATTGATTTGTGAAAGTAGTTCTTGTATCTAGGGCCATTATATGTTGGAGATGAGTAGCACGTGGAGTCACTGCTTCTCGAGGATGTCGGCATCTCACTACTAACTTGTTTCTCACATGGGGTATGGGGCCCGAGGTAGTCGTCAAGTATTTACATTTGTGATGGGCATTTGTGAGAATGCTCACGCCCTAAAATAGTGGAAAAAGCTTGATGCGATCAAACTCACGACCGACCGAACCTAGATCATTAATGATTAGTCGAGTGTTAGTCACATGTTTTTTAATTGAAATATCTTACAACATGATATTTCTACAGCATTATTTTGCTATTGTTCTGGTTTCTAATACTTGTTGTATATTTAGAAATTTGGGTAAATATTTTGTTGTTTTACTTTCAACATTCCTGTATTCATCGTATTTTTTATGACAGCAGGTGCATATCCATGAATTACCATGCCGGGCAATGAGAAGATCGACGACAACTTCTGAGCCACTAGAGTTCTACTACTTTAGATTTTATAGGTTTTAGAGATTTTGTTATATGACCTATCTATGTATTTTCACACACTTTGGGTTGTATATTTGGGTTGAGCGATTGTTCCTTGACCATACACATGTTTGTTAAATTGTTATCACCGTATTATCATTTATATACATGTGATCCTTGTTTCCTAGTTTCCGCACTTATTTAGGTTTTATATTTATTGCTTCTGTTAATTTGTTAAGACTTTCATTGAATAATCTACAAGTTATTTAAGTTTTAATTAACTATGAAGTTAATAACAATAATTAGAATTGTGTAGTTCTTATTCTTAAAATGTTTAACAGGGTGAGTAGGACAATAAGGCTGACTAATACGTTGTTGAGTATATGGCTTAGATTAGGGCCTAACTATGGGATTAGAACAAGCAGAGCCCTTATATTTAGGAAAGGGTAGTCACAGTCAAAATTAGAGCCAACATTTCAAATAAGCAAAACATAAAATTCAATAAAACACAAGTTTTACTTATGGAAACCAAACGATCCTTGCCTAGAAACCATTCGTTGGGATGTGAATGAAAGTGTGCTGGGAATTTTTATATTTACATGTTAGTTTCGATAATTATATAAAAATTATCTATGTAATAGTTGATTTGCATTCTCTATCAACTTGCATAAATTGATGGCTGATTCACATGACAGTGGGGATGTGGGTGCTAGTTGAATTCTACCTCCTACTTTTGTGAATGATCTACAAAGGCTGTCTCGCTAGGTATCGGCTCATGAACAAAAGTTGACTGACTTCATCACCATGAAGAAAGCTTGTTTTGCTCCACTAACATAGACATTAACCTCTACCACTACTACTACTCCTACGTTACCAGCACAAGAGCTTCCTACTATGACACGAGTAGCTTTAGTAGTACATATTATTCCTTTTGTGATAGTACCGATAGCAGAGACAGTTGATATAATATCATCTCCCCATCCCTCATCTTTTAGTATGTAAGCCAAAATTCAGTTGGTGAAAGATTTCACCAAATTGAAACTAGTTTACTTTGATGGACAAAGATATTTTTAGAAGATTGATAAGTGGATATTGCCTCAGGGGATAATTCATAAGGTCTTGAGGATTGAGGATAGATTTCTGGTGGAGATCACATCGTACACACTATGGAGAGATAACGGATGTTTCGTGGCGTACGACGATAGAGACTAATGGACACTTTGAGTCTTGGGATGCATTCAAGAAGAGTTTCTATCAGCAGTACTTCCCATCTGCAACAATGAAAAGGTTGAGGAAGGAGTTCGTGAACTTGGGATAGGGTGCTGATGAGTTATTGATGAGCTACAAAGATAGATATGGAAATTTGAAGCAGTTTTTTTAGGGATCTAGTGAGAGATGACTCAGAGGATGTGTAAGACTTTAGAGATATACTGAGGCTAGAAATTATGTATTATGTGGTCAATTTAGGTGCCGAGACACTTTGTGAGATATATGAGCAGGCACCTTCTCACGAGAGTTATTATTACGGGCATAGTTAAAGATGGGACAGCGTTAGGACCAGCATTGCCGTGTGACCATGCTGTATAATTTGAGAGGATGTGAGTAAGGGGCAAGGGATATAGGAGATGGGAGAAGGGTTCTTAAGGATCAAGGGCAATATTCATTGTCGACAGGGATAAGAAAGTCGCAGGGATAGTCCCAATATCAGGATTGGGCATCTGGTGAACGATTTTCTATAGTTGGTAGCAGTCTACCCTTAGTGGAGCAGTGAGAGAGCTTACATGGTAGCTCTGCCAGATGTTGATGCCACACGTTGTCTTATTTAAGGTATGGTTTCTATTTACGATAGAGATTTATACATCCTATTTGATTTAAGTTCTACTATATCTTTCATTGTTGGTCACATGATAGAAATCATACGATTGACATCAGTAAGGATCAACATGTATTTGATATTGAATACTATAGTCGGGGATGGGCTTTATCCTAATATTCTTATTGAGGGATATCTAATAGTGGTAGGCGGGTTAGAGTTACTTGCAAACTTCAGGGTTCTCGAGTTTTTAGGCTTTGACGCAATTTTAGGGATGGATTGGCTAGCAGAATATCAGGCTCATATCAATTGTTTCAGTAAGATAGTGAAATTTGAGATCTCAGGGAACCTAATTTTCACTTATATAGGTAGTCTATCAAGAGACGAGGGCAAGAGAAGTCGAATTACAATTAGGGGAGAGATGGAGACTCTAGTAGTAACGAGACAAATACAAAAACGTGAGGATATTCAGGCAGTTTGTAAGTTTACATACATGTTTTCAGAAGACTTATCTGGTTTACCATTACCAATATACATAGATTTCATTATTGAGTTGGTACCAGATATCAGGCCTATTTTCATACCGTCGTACGGCATGGCTCTTAGAAAGTTGGTATAGTTGATAAGTCAGCTCCATAATTTAAGAGGTAAGGGATTCATCACCCCTTTCGTGTCACCATGGGCAGTACACGTCCTGTTTATGAATAAGAAGGACAGTACTTTGAGACCGTGTATCGATTACATACAATTTAACAAGGTCACAGTCATAAACAAATATCTACTACCACGAATAGATGATTTATTTGATTGGATGAAAGGACCACTATATTTCTCAAAGATAGACATACGATCAGGGAATCATTAACTTAGGATTAGGGATGAGGATACTTCCAAAATAGTGTTCAACACAAGATATGGACATTATGAGCTTATGGTCATTTGTTTGTGCTGACCAACATCCCCGTCATGTTTTTAGATTTGATGCATCGAATGATGAGACCAATTCTTGACTTCTTTGTGATAGTTCTCATCAATGAGATATTAATGTGCTCAAGGACTCGAGAGGATCACGAGCATCACCCTAGGGAGACATTGTCGACTTCGAGGGAGTACAGACTCCATGCTAAGTTCAATAAGTGTAAATTTTGGCTATCGGAGGTAAAGTTATTAAGTCATATTGTTGGGGCAGTAGGGATCAATGGATCCGGCCAAAATTCAAGCTATCATGGATATGTCTTTAGACGTGAGTCATCGAGACTGGGATTTTTGTGGGGTTAGCAATGTAGGTTCGTGAAGGATTTCTCAAAGATCACCGATTATAGGATTGACTCAATGAGACGTTGTGTTTGACTTGTCGGAGGATTGCAAGTAGGCATTGGCTCATGTGAAGAGGTTGTTAACAACTGCACTAGTATAACTGTTACTAGATGCTGGATAAGGATTCTTAGTGTTTATAGATGCTTCTTGTACGGGTTTAAGCTATTTATTGATGTAGGATAGAGGTATAGTGGCTTATGCCTCCAGACAGTTGAAGATATAAGAGAAGAACTATCCCACTTATGATTTATAGTTAACAGCGGTGGTGTTTTCTCTGAAGATATAGAGATGTAATTTGTATGGTAAGAGATTCACACTCTATACTGATCACAAAAGTTTGAAATATCTCATCATACAGAAAGAGCTGAATATGAGACAATGCAGATTGTTGGACTTCCAAAAAGACTAAAATTTTTTCTTGGAGTATCACCCAGGAAAAGCCAATGTAGTTGCAAATGTGTTGAGTAGGCTTACGACTGGAGATGCCAAGTCTATTAGATGTCATATGACTTATGAGTATGGATTGTTCGAGGAGTGGCGATAGCGAGTCAGTTGAATATTCCTATAGATAATTGGGTGATGATTTGTGCACAAATGAGATTATAGATAATATATACACAGAGAGTGTCAAAGGTCACAGAGTCAACATTTTATACCTGAATCTCAACGAGTTGGCTAAGAGTGGTGATTGTGTTGACTAAAAAGAGATAACGGGTCAATGTCCAAGATTTAGAGGCAAATCATAGATATCGTCGGTGGTAGAGTTGAGAATCATCAGGATTCACGTCGGTGGTAGAGTTGAGAGATGAGAATCCTTAGGATTCACATCGATCCCAGTTCATCGTTCATCCAGGCAGGACTGAGATGTACTATGACATGCGAACACATTTCTAGTGGCCTATGATGAAGGTGAATGAATCTGAGTTCATTAGAAACTATGGAATTTGCTTTTATGTTTTGGGGTTCATACGCTGCAAAAAATTAAAAATGATTTTTGAAAAACCCCAACAAGATAAAAAAAGAAATTATATTAAACTGGATCAACAAAATCAAACCATACCTTAATCCATAATTTTCTTCTCTGGTTGTTCGATCTCCAAGACGTTTAAGCACGCATCCTCTATCCGAAATCTACACACGAACGGTGACCACAATTTGAAGTACTAGCCCCAAGAGAGGTAGAAACATTTTTTTCTTTCCCAAAATCTACAGAACTTAAAAATATTAAAAACAAAAATTTGTTTTAAGGTTTCAACCTCTATTTATATATGTAGATGGTCTTACTTAAAAAATCTATTCGTAATACAACTATTGTATTTAGGTAATTCAAGTAAATTACACATACGCCCCTATTAATGAGTTGTTATAAAACAAATTATAAAGGCTTTTTATGTCATAAAACTTATCATATAAATTCATGAACCAATTGAAATTACGCAAAGTCGTTCTTTATGTGACCTGATAGGTTCATGGGATGTTGGTAGTGAAACTAAACTATTTTGGTACACAAGTCTTAAGCAGTCTCTAGAAAGACATTATGCTACCTAAATTACATGAATATTAAAAGCGATACAACCAAATGAATAACATATATCATGTCCTTTTACCGTGCCATATCCTTTGATTAAACATAAGTCATGGAAAGTTACATGTTATGTTCAATTGTACTAGTCTCGATCTTTAGGTAGACTGAAAACATCGAAGTGACATTGATCATATCACTTCACCTGGACTTGGCCATTTAATAGTCTAACATATCGAGAATACACTGATGTAACAAATTCTATCTCGATTACACACCTTTATATATTATTCACATGGTAACCAATCATAGTCTTTATAATCATATGGTTAAAGACTACAATTGATTGTCAAATTATCATGCTCCTAATATGTAAGTGTATAGTAATATCAAGTTGAAGGACTTAATGATATAGCAATCATGAGTAACACCTATGACATAATTCTTGTGGTGTTCTCATAGCGAGTCAATTTAGTGCCTTCTTCACTAACAAGTGCTCATGATCTCAATTCACATCCCTATAAGCATGATCATCACATGACCATCAATCAAAATTCTCACTAGTCTTAATTCATTATAGTTCAAAGTATAGTGATCGATTAGAAAAATTTAAGATATATAAACAAATACCAACGGATCCTATTAGAAGGTAAACATGGAATCACTGATAATAAAAACAACAAATGAAAACCTCTATTTTAGTAACTAAAATTATGAGATAAACAATGTTTGTAGATTGACGTAGGGCACATTACCCACTACCACTTGCACTAGGGTTAATAGTTCATTTATCAAATACCTAATGACCTAATATGACAACCATGTTTCGCTTATGAAAGAGCTTTAGTCAAAAAGATCTATAACATTATCTTCCATGGGAACTCTACAAATCATTACGTCACCCTTCTAAATGGTTTCTTAAATAAGATGAAAGTGTTTAAGTATTTGTTTAGATCGGTGGTGTGATCTTTATTCTTTGGTTTGTGCTATCACCTCGTTGTTGTCAAAATACATGCAAATGGGCTTTGCTATACTAGGAACCCCAACAAGTTTAGAGATGAACATTTTGATCAAAACTGCCTCCTTAGTTGCATTGAATGTTGCAATATACTAAGCTTATTTTGTAGAATCTACCACAATTTCTTACTTAGAACTTTTCTAGCTCACGTCACCTCCATTCAAAGCAAACTCATATCTAAACTGCAATCTAAATTTTCTATATCAGTTTCAGACTGATATCTGCTTGTTACGCTAAAAGCGTATGATACATCTAGTCGAATATATGACATGGCATACATAATAGATCCAATAGCTGATGCATATGAAATCATATTCATGCAATCTCGCTTAATATTAGTCTTCGTACATTAAGTCTTGATAAGACTTATACCATGAGACATTGGCAACGACCTTCTTTTATAGTCTTGCATAATAAACCTCTTAAGTGCCTTGTCAATATAAACACTCTAACATAGACCAATCAACCTTTTAAATGTATCCCTATAGATCCTAATCCCAAGTATATAGGTTGCATCGCCTAAGTCTTTCATTGAGAAACACTTCCCTATCCAAGACTTAACACTCTGCAAGGTTGTGATGTCATTTGCAATGAGTAATATATCATCAACATACAGTACCAAGAAAACAACCACGCTCCCATAAACCTTCTTGTATACACAAGGCTCATTTTCATATTTTATGAAATCAAATTCTTTAATGGCTTAATCAAAATGAAGATTCCAATTCTGAGAAGCTTGCTTTAATCCATAAATCTATCTTTGAAGCTTGCACACCTTCTTAGAATTCTCAAGATGAACAAACCCTTCAAACTGTATCATATACATGACCTTAAATAACTTTCCATTTAGAAAAGCTATTTTGACATCTATTTGCCATATCTCATAGTCATAATATGCGGCTATAGCAACTAGAATTCTAATGGAGTTGAGCATGGCTATGAAAGAAAAGGTCTCATCATAAAGAACACCTTGAGTCCATTTGAAACCTTTTGCTACTACCTGTGCTATATCGGTATGCACATTGCCATCAATGTCAATTTTCTTCTCAAAAACCTATTTAAATCCAATGGTCTTACCACCTTCAAGTAAATTAACTAGGTTTCAAACTTAGTTATCATACATGGATTGCATCTCAGCATTCATGGCACTAAGCCATTTATCTACCTCAACATTCATGGCACTAAGCCATTTATCTACCTCAGAGATAGACACAACCTCCTGATAAGTAGTAGGCTCATTTTGATCCATAAGAAACACCTCACTACTATCAGTAATAAGAACTCCAAATCTCTTAAGATGATGTCTAACCCTATGAGACCTACTCGAGCCTTGTAATACTTGTGGAGGTTTAACTTGTTCAAGACTTTATTAATCTCCCACTAGCGGTTAAGTGTTTATTTGTGGTTCTAGAAATTCTTAAAGAGTTACTTGATTATTGTTGTTCTCTTTTGAAATTAACTCATTTTCCATAAAGACTCCATTTCGAGCAAAACAAATTTTGTTGTCAGTAGGATTATAAAAAAATTATCCTATAGTGTCGTTAGGATAATCAACAAATACACACTTGGAAGATTATGATCACAATTTTTCTAAAATTTTTCATCGTACAAAAACCTCATAACCCATAATCTTAAGGGAAGACAAACTTGGTCTTTTCTTAAACCACATCTCATAAGATGTTTTATCAACCACTTTAGAAGGAAACATGTTTCAGTGTAAATATAGCAGTTTCTAATGCATAGCCCCAAAAGGTATTAGAAAGCTCTCCTTAACTCATCATTGATCAAATCATATTCAATAAAGTAAAATTTCTCCAATCTGATACACAATTTCATTTTGGAGTTGCTAGAAGATTTAACTATGAAAAAACCCCACAATTTCTAAAATGATCAATAAACATTTGGCTCAAATAATTACCACCTCTATCTGTTTGAAGCGCTATAATGTTTTCCCAAATTGTTTTTTGACATCATTATAAAATGTTCGAAACATCTCAAAAAACTCACCGTCATGTTTCATGAGATGAAGATAGCCATATCTGCTAAAATCATTTGTGAAGTTTTGAAGTATTGATAACCACCTTTAGCTATTGTGTTTATATGATAGCTTAGATCATTATGTATTAGACACAAAAAATCACTAGCCTTTTCACTGTGCCAACTAAAGGGACTTTTTGTCATCATGCCTAGTAAACAAGATACACATGTTTTGAATGATTCAAAATCAAATGAATCTAAAAGTCCATTTTTCTGGAGTTAAGAAATGTGCTTCTCATTTATATGGCCAAAAGGACAATGTCAAAGGTGGGTTCGACTCAAAATATTTGACTTGAATCTATTTGAATTTATATTAAGAATATGAGTATCTGTAGACCTTTTCATGATTAGAACACAAAGACCATCACCCAAATCAGCATTCACGTAGAAAATGTCTTTACGAGAAATGGAGCATTTATTATTCGCAATAATGAAATCAAAACCATCCAAATCTAAACATGAAACTGAAAATGATGTTTCTACTCAAGGCAGTGACGTAATAACCATTATTGAAACCTAAAAAAAGTCCGCTAGTTCAAACTAACTCATAGCATCCTACAGCTAAAGTGACATCCTTTGCACCATTTCCAACTCATAGGATGACTTCCCCTTTCTTTAACTTTCTACTTTTGGTGAGACCCTACACATTAATACAAATTTGTGACCCTTATCCGATCTCCAATACTCAGGAAACACTAGTAGACAAGTTACTTTCAATAACATAAATACCCGAAGTAGTAGTCGCACTAGTTTTCTTTTTATTCAGATATTCAAGATAGAGCTTGCAATTTCTAAACCAATGCCCAAGTTCATGACAGAAATGACAATTTTCTTCTTTTCCTTTTTCCTTTTGGGACTGTGAAGTAGAAGCGGCTTTAGATGTGACTTGTTTTACAGGCTTTATTATAGTCACAATAGCCTTGGTAACTTTAACCTTGCCTTTGGCCTTTTTCTTCATAGACTTTCCTTTTTGAACTATCAACACATTAGTAACGAGTTTCTTGATATTTTGCTCAACACTTTTAAGCATCAAATGCAACTTTGAGGTAGACTTCTCCGTATTATTCATGTTATAGTTCATTACAAATTGTGAATAACTATCGGGCAATGAATCAAGATAAAATCCATAGCCAACTCTTGGCTTATGAGAAGTCCAAGTTTGTAAAGATGGTCAACATTGCCCTTCATTTTCAGAACATAGGGACTAATTGACGCACCCTCAGCCATCTTTCAAGAATGAAGGTTCTTGACTGTCTCTAACATTCCATGCCTAGCCTGTTGTTGGAACATTTCCTTTTCATCGTAGCAATGTCGTAAGCTTTCATGTGGTCCATATCCTTCTAAATTCCAAGAACCGTTTAATTGCTTTATCAAGTCTAAAAGGTTCAAACAATAGAGTAAATGTTACTCAACTTGCCTTACCAAGATAAGAGAATACACTGTACGGAGGCAAACCCAAATTGTTGTGATGAAGCCTGAACAAGTGTTTGAGTATGGATGGCACTTGTCTTAATATTTGGAAAAGGGATTTTTATTTGTTTTAGTGATAATAATTTAAACAAGATAAATATCATATATTACATTGCATGTACAATAACTAAACAAGTTAGGAAAGTTTACTAATATTGAGTATTATACGAAATATCTTGCACTACGAACAGGTAGCGATGGTCTCGCTGACCCAGAAGTTTCGAAAGTTGAAAAGTTCTTAAAATGTATCATTATTTTAGTCAATCCAATTGACCTGAACTGCCCTTTATTTTAATTCTAAAAATATTATTTCAAACATTTTTAATTAACTTGAGCCCACTCAACTTAAAATATTGTCCTAATTCAATTAGAATTTAAGATACTTTGAATCCGTATATATTACAAATTTGTTATATATATCGCCCATCTTATATGATTTGTACTTGTTATCGGATTAGAAGTTTATATCCTATCTAATAGGAATATATTAACAGATTACCACAATGAGATATATGATCAAAACTAATTTCGCTTCTTATCCATACAAAACAAGCAATTGAATTAATAAACAAAATACTAATCATGCATTCAAGACTAGGATAATATTAAATTAATCATACTAACCTAATTATGATTTCTGTCATGGAGACATACACAATTATTAACGAAAAACGAAATATATAGTCAACAACAAAATCACATTAACCTAACCATGACTTCTACTATGTGAACATACAAAATTCGTATCGTTTAATATTAAAACATATATTAATCGAAATATTCTAAACATGAATTCATCGTTCAATCAAATCATGCATATGTATCAAATACAAGACTTAACAACACGCTTTCAAAATCAATTATTATAGAACCTTTATGTGCATCATAAACACGTTAATCAAGATCATGTTTTCACACATATATCATATATACATCAGAAAAAACATGTAAAAGTTAATGGAATCAATCTTAATAATCTGATAACACTGTTGGGTTTTGAGGTTCATTAGTAGCGGAAAATTCCAAATAATTTTTGAAAAATCTCAATTGGATAAAAAATAAGTTTTATTAAGCTAGATCTACAATAGTTAACCATTCCTTAATCCGTGGTTTCCTTCTCTGGTTGTTTGATCTCCAAGAAGTTTAAGTGTGTGTCCTCTATCCGAAATCAACACACGAACAATTACCACAATTTGGAAAGCTAGTCCCAAGAGAAATAGAAATTATTTTTTCTCTCTTCTAAAATCCAAAGAACTCAGAAATAGTAAAAATGAAAATCATGTTTCGTTTTAGGGTTTTAACATCTATTTATGTGTGTAGATAAACTTAATTAAAAATCATATTCGTAATACAACTATTGTATTTAACCAATTTAAGCAAATTACACATACACCCCTATTAATAATTTATCATATGACGAATCGTAAGGACATTTATCTCATATATTTTATTATTGAAAATTTATTACTTTGGACTAATAGAAGTTGCGCAAAGCCATTCTTTGAGTGGGGCCCAATAGGTTCATGCGACGTTGCCAGTGAACCAAAATTATTTTGATTCACAAGTCATAAGCGATTTCTAGCAAGATATTTTGACTACCCAAGTAGCATGAATATCAAAATCAGTACAACTTGATGAATAACATATATCGTATCCTTTTGTCATGCGATATCCTTTAATTAAACATAAGACATGGAAATACATCCTTAATGTTCAATCATACTGGTCTTAATCTTTAGGTTGACTGAAAAAATCTGAGTGACATTGATCATATCAATTCACATGGATTTAGCCATTTAACTGTCTAATATATTAAGGAATCCAATGATATCTCACTCTATATGAAAGGAAAAATTCTATCTTGATTACACACCTTCACATATTATTTATATGGTAACTAATCACAATCGTTATAATCGTCCGGTTAAAGACAACGTTTGATTATTTCAAATTATTATGCTCATATTATTGAAGTCTATGGTAATGTCAAGTCGAAGGACTAAATGATATAGTTGTCATGAGTAACATCTATGATATAATCCATGTGGTGTTCTCATAGCAAGTCAGTCCAGTACCTTGTTCCTTAACAATTACTCATGATCTTGATTCGTATCCCTATACACATGATCATCACATGACAATCAATTAAGATTCATACTAGTCTTAATTCATTATAGTTCCCAGTATAATGATCGACTAGGGCCATTAAGGATAAATGAATAAATACCCGTAGATCTTATTATAATTTAAATATGCAATAACTTATAACAAAACAACAAATGAAAACATCTATTTTATTAACTTAAACTATTAGATAAATAATGTCTGTAGATTGACCAAGGACACATTTCCCAATACGAGTATTTCTTGCCTAACCTGCTATTTGAACATTTCTTTCAACATCCTAGCCATATCATAAACTTCTATGTGTTCATGTCCTTTTGAAGTTCAGGAACCATGGTTTCCAACATGATGCATGCAAAATTAGTTGAGTCATTGACATGCTTAGTTTGTGCATCCTTCACGGCTCGTAAAGCATTGGTTGGTGGTTCCTAAGGAATAAGATCATCTAGGACATACAACTTGTGTTCATGCTAAAAAACAATTCTAAAGTTTCTAAACAAGTCAAGAAAGTTTGTCCCAAATAACTTATCCTTCTCAAGGATGGAGTACATTGACAAGAGATTAGTATGATTTGAAGAGGGCATGGATCTACGACAATAACTATGCAAAAGTTCTTTTTAGGGGTTCATACGCATTGAAAAGTCCAAAGCAATCTTGAAACACCCTAATAGGATTGAAAATAAGTTCTTTTCAACAAGATCTACAAAAGTAAACCATATATTAATCTATGATTTTCTTCTCTGATTGTTTGATACGTAAGACGTTCAAGCGCCCGTCCTGTATTGTAAATCCACACACGAAAGCCCCAAGAGAGATATAAAGTATTTTTCCTTATTTCCCAAAATCTAGAGAACTCAAAAATAGCGAAATAGAAAATCTTGTTTCATTTTGGGTTTTTAAACCCTCTTTATACGTGTAGATAAGTCCTCACTTAAAACCTTATTCGTAATACATCTATTGTATTGATGCAATTTTTGGCAAATTGCACATACGTTATTAGTAAATTATCATATAACAAATTGTAAGGGGTTTTTTGTTATAAATTTTAACATAAAAAATTCATTACTGCGGACCAATTGAAATTACGAAAAACCATTCTTTGCGTGCGACCCAATAGGTGCATCTGACATTGGTAGTGAACAAAAACCATTTTGGTACACAAGTCATAAGTAATATCTAGCAAAGGCATTATGACTACCTAAATAGTATGAATATCAAAATCGATATACCTTAATGAATAACGTATATCAATTCCTTTTGTCACGCGATATCCTATGATTATACATAAGGCATAGAAAGTCACTCTTAATGTTCAATCATGCTAGTCTCGATCTTTAGGTAGACTAAAAACATCAAAGTGACATTGATCATATCAATTCACTTGGACTTGACGATTTAACAGTTTAACATATCGAGGGATCCACTCATATATCAATCTATATGAGTGGAAAAAATTCAATCTCAATTACACTCCTTCACACATTATTCACATGGTAACCAATCCAAATCTTTATAATCGTCTAATTAAAGGCAGTGTTTGATTGTATCGAATTACGATGCCTTTAATGTTGAATTCTATTGTAATCTCAAGTCAAAACTAAATGATATACTTATCATGAGTAACACCTATGACTTAATCCATATGGTGTCCTCATAGCAGGTCGGTATAGTACCTTATTCCCTAATAAGTACTTATAATCTCAATTCGTATCCATATACGCATGATCATCACGTGACCATCAATTAAGATTCACACTACTATTAATTCAATAAAAGTTCCTAGTATAATGACCAACTAGGGACATTTAGGAAATTTAAATAAATACCTATGGATCTTATTACAAGGTAAAAATGCAATAACTTATAATAAAACAAAAAATGAAAAACTCTATTTTAGTTACTAAAATTATAAGATAAAAAATGTTTATAGAATGACCTAAGGCATATTCCCCAACATTTGCCAGCAGGTGAAAACTAAGCAATGGAGACCTAGAGGGTTATTACAACCACTTCCAAATTCACGATCAAAATTGGAATACATTGCCATAGTATTTGTTAGGGGATTGCCGAGTACTACCTGAAGAAATGATTCTATTTGGGTGATTGTGGACAAATAGACAAAATTCACCTATTTCTTACCAAATGCAACTTATTACACATTTGACTAGTTGAGTGTATTATTTGAAAAAGAGATTATCAAGCTTCATGGGGTACCTTCGACTATCACATTAGATAAAGTTGCTATGTAAATGTTCAAAATATAACAAAGTATGCAAGTGCAGTATGGTACACGCCTACAATTCAACATAATGTTTGACCATAAGACTAATAGGCAGATTGAGAGGTAGATTCAGGTTCTCGAGGATATGCTCCGAGCTTGTGTATTGAATTTGGCGGATCTTAGGAGCAATACCAACAGTTATGTAAGTTTACATATTACAACAGTTATCAAGCTAGAATTGAGATGGCGCCATTTGAGGCTTTTCATGGCAGACCGTGTCGGTCGCTTTTATGTTGAGTTAAGTAAGAGAATCGGGAGGTAATGGGGTCTGAGCTTGTTGTTGATCATACAGAGAAGGTACGACTGATTTGTTAGAGGCTTAAAGAGGTCAAGAGAGGCAAAGGAAGTATGTCGACATGTACTGTAGTGATCTTACGTACATGGAGGGAACCTTGGTCTATTTAATGGTTTCTCCTTAAAAAATGTTCACATATTTAGATTGAAAGGCAAATGAGCACCGAGATTTATCGGGCCTTTCAAGATCAGGAGGCACATAAGGAAAGTAGCTTATGAGCTTGAGTTACCTTCACATATATCAGGGATTCATCTTGTCTTTCATATCTCTATGGTTTGACTTACTAAGTTGAAGGTATGCATAATATCGATAATTAACTTAAACAAGATTAATTTGAGTGAGGATGTCACTTATGAGAAGCACCCATTACAGATCCTAGATCAAAAGGTACATCAGTTGAGAGGTAAGTATATCCTAAATGTGTTGGTTAAGTGGCAGTTCCATGATGATTCGAAACTTGCTTGGGAGCGGGAAGACTATATGGGAGATACATTTCCATACCTTTTCAAGTTAGGTATAACCTTAACTTGAATTTTAATTTTGAGGATGAAATTTCTATTAGATGGGAAGATTTATCACGACCCAAATCATTAATTCTAATATTATGGCATAATAAGGATTATTGACCCGTAACGTGGGACCCACATCGAAATATGTGCACTGACCGAGGCATGTGGTGGAGGTATATTTTTGTTTTTTTTATGGTATATTCTTAGTGTAATATATATGTGGAGACTACTAAGTCATCTCTTTTTGTCGTTTATAGATGTCGAGACGTGAGTGGGGATGTGCCTCGATATACAAGTTGGTGCGGGACTAGGGTATAGAGTGATATAGGAAGTCATAATTCAATTGAATGAGATTAAAAGAACTAATTTGACATTGCTATGTTTGAATTGATATTAATGTTACCTATGTTAGAAAAATAAAATAATAGCCTTTGATATATCTCTAAATGCGTGCCATCGCAATCACTAGACAAATTAAGCTAAAGAATATGTTGGGAGGGATGAGTTAGTGGATGTATAATGGATTGTAGGAACACATTATAAGCCATTAGATTAGTCTAGAGATGGGTGTACTCATAAAAATCAATGATTTTGAAAGCACCTATCCACTATACGAGAAAAGTAGCTGATTTTTCATGCAAATTATCCATGATTTGTACAACATAGTGAGAGAAAGATCTAGAGGAATCAATAAACTTGTGGGGAAATTCTCATGAGTTAATGGTGTTTGATCAAGTTTGGGAAGTTTCACAAGTAGGTAAGTTAAAATAAATCTTCAATTTGTGAAATTCAACAAAGAATTGTACATTTTAATTTATTTCTAATTTTAAGCAATTTTAATGGGCAAATGACTTTATTTTCCAAAGCTAATTATACATTTCGATTCTTTATGAAATTCCACTAACTCTACTTTAAAGAAGTCCTGGATTTGGATTTGTTTTCTTAAATTTATTAATTTTTGAAGTTGTAGGACAAAATTGGAAATTTTGCATGTTCTCATTATGAACCAGTCTCCATAATTTGGTCATAACTTCCTCCTTTTAAATCCAAATGGACCCATTCTGGTTGCATTTGAATTCTAACTTAAAGGGAACAATTTTGGTCACTGAAATATTTTGAAATTTAAATATTTTCATGTCTAAAAATTCTCTGCAACTTTGATAATTAATTTGAAGTTTTTGGGTTCATAGTTTTGCTAATATCCTTTCGTTTTTAGCATAACTCTCTCATTTCTTATTGGATTGAACTCATCTTTTATTATTATGTTCTATTATTTTTTAGTGGGCTTTAGAATAAAAATCTCAACTTTAGAAGCTATGGAATATGCAAAATAAATTATTCGAAATTGCTAGTAGAAATTCAAAACTATGTTGAGCCATTATTGTAAACGTTTCCTATCTTCTTCGATTCATATTGAATTTGCGCAAAACTTATAGTTTTGGAAAGCTAAGACATAACACATTAAACTTCTCTTCAGGCTACAATACATAATTTTAATGTTTTGCTAATTGAAATCAACTCACAAGTTCTTGCACCAAAAGTGTCTATATTTTAATCATGCAAATTTGGACATAAACAATTAATGGGGCTGATTTGAAAAATTGGAATTTAAAACCACATAAACCAACTCTAATAGCTTGCACAAATCCTGAAGCACCCTAATTAACCTCGGGAACTTAAAGTTGAGTTTTAGGAGTTAGGGTAAGCGTTTAGGGGTGTCGAGAGCCAGTTAAGCTACGAAATTTGGTTAACTTGTAAGTAAACTGATTGAGATACTTCTCTCCATTTCATTTCCTATTATGTTTTTCATATACAGTCTTTTGGACTGTCTTATCTATTGTACAGTAGATGCCATGAATTTATTGTTTTATCTCATTCCATGAATTTGTTATCATGGCATTATTCATGTTGAATGGCATTCATCGACTCTTATTCATGTTGATGTCACTTTTGTCTGTTATGGATGGTTGATCGTGTAAAGTATAATGCTATTAGACAGATGAATTACGATATTGTATATCTAGTCCTTTGTGCTTTACTTAAGCAATACAATTCTTGGAACCTATTCATGTATGTTATTCGGGTCCTTTATTGATTTATGAAAGTAGTTCTTGTATCTTGGACCTTATATGTTGGAGATGAGCAGCACACGGGTTCCTTGGATTTCGGAGACGTAAATATCTCACCACTAACTTTTGCGGCACACGAGGTATAGGATCTGGGGTACTCAACAAGTATTTATATTTGTGATGGGCATTTTTGAGAGTGCTCACGCCCTTATATATAGTGGAAAAAGGTTGATGTGATAAACTCACGGTCAACCGGGTCTAGATCATTAGTACTTAGTCAAGTGTCAGTCTCATATTGTTTAGCTGAAGTATCTTATAACATGGTCATTTTTCAACATTATTTTTCTATTGTTGTGTTTTTAAATACTTGTTGTATATTTGGAACTGTGGATAAATATCTATCAGTTTTACTTTCTACTTTCATATACTCATCATCCTTTTTATGACAGTGGGTACAGATCCATTGAGTAGCACACCAGGCAAGGAGAAGATCGGCGATTACTTTTGAGCCACTGGAGTGTTGCCACTTCAGAATTTGTAGGTTCTTTAGATTTTGTTGTGTGAGTTAATTATCTGTCGTTTTACTTACATTGGGTTATATATTTGGTTGAGTAATAGTTCCCTGACCAGACACATGTTTGTTATACTTTTGTCGTCGTATTATCATCTGTATAGATATAATCATTATTTATTGGTTTCCACACATATTTACGTTTTATATTAATTCCTTTTATTTTTAAGACTTCAGCTGAATAATCTATTTTTTATTAAATTTTTAATCAACTTTGAGAAAACAATGATAAGAATCCTATATTGCTTATCCTAAAAACGTTTAGCGAGGTAAGAATGATAAAAGGTTAACTAATACATTGTTAATTCCTATGTTGCTTAGATTAGGGCTTAATGACGGGGTTAGGTCGAGCGGAGCCCTATATTAAGGAAGGTGATGTAACAATTCCATAGTAGGTGTTTTTATAATGATTCCGCAAATTTTATTAACTCTTCTATTGAACACCTGTAACGATCCTTTGATTAGGGCTTAATAACTCTAAATTAAACAAATAAGGAGATAGTAGTTGTTCTAATCCTAAACACGTCTATCGAGGTGAATAAGATAAAAAGGTTGACTAATCATTGCTAAGTCCAATGGGGGTGTAATTATTGCCTAATAATGGGATTTTGCTAGGCGATGCCCTAGATTAGGGAGAGGGCGTAAGAGTTAGTATCATAGCAGAGGTTCTATGAACATTATGGTCAAAGAGGTTATAATACCAATACAGTTGGTATTAGAGCCAAGTTTCTCAATAAGTAAACACAAACTTGAATAAAACACAATCCTTAGATATGGAAACACGATGATCCTTGCCTAGAAATCATTAGTTGGGAAGTGAGCGAAATTAAGTTAGGGATTTCTATATGTACATGTTGATTTCTATGTTTATATATTTGTGTTATGCCACGTAGTAGCTACTATCGCATTCAATATCAACTTGCAAACATTTATAGTTGATCCACACGAAAGCGGAGACATGGGTGCCAGTGGCAATCAGCCTCCTAATATTACTGACAATCTACAAAGGCTATCCGACTGGGTAACGGCTCAGGGACTGCAGTTGAATGATTTAATCATCATGATGACCGTCCATTTTGCTACACTAGCATCAATACCGACATCCATTATGGCTACTACTTCCATTTTACTGGCGTTAAAGGCTTCTACGATACCAACAACATTTTTGTTATTACACATTTTGGTTGTAGTCAAAGTGCCACATTTAGAGATAACTGATACAATACCGTCTTACCACCATCACATCTATTGAGGTCTAGCTGGGGAAGGATTTTGTTATAATCAAGCTGGAGTATTTTGACAGACATAAAGACTTTGAGAATATCAAGAAATGAGTGCTATACAAGGACAGTCTACGCAAGATATTGAAGATCAAGGATATACTTCGAGCCAAGATTTCATCGTACACCCTTAAGAGAAGCGCCAATGTCTTATGGCGCATGAAGACATTTATTGATGGGGATTTCAAGTCATTGGAAGCCTTGAAGAAGAAGTTCTACTAGCAATACTTCCCACCATCAATATGAAGAGGTTGATGAATATATTTGTGAATATAGGCGGGTAGCCGACGAGTCAGTTATGCAGTATCGAGAAAGATAAAATTATCTAAAGGCATTTTGTTGGGGATCTAGTGAAGAATGACTCAAAGGATATTTACCACTCGGGGGACAGACTGAGGCTAGACATCAGATACCTTGTTGTCGCAGCCGAGGCCAAGACACTTATGGTGTGTTTGGTAAGGTTGATATGGTTATCTTGATAGGGTTAGATTAACTGACATTCGATTACATAGCTATGGATTTGTCGTAATCCAAACCAGGAAACTTGTTTAATTGGCATGATAAGATGTAAAGTGGTTTCATGAAAATGACAATTTGCCACTCCCCATATAAAAATCCCTAAGCAACACATAGCATTAGGGAAGAAGAAGATCGAAAATTGGCAGAGAGGAGGAAGAAATGAGGCTCCACCACGCCTGTAAATAAAACAATCAGTCCTTACGATTCCATTGATGAGTATAGAGTGTTGATTAACAATTTAATGTATGAAGTATCTAATCACATATGTTGTGATTTATCAGTGTTTGTGATTAGTAAGTTGTTTTCTAAGTTCATTGTTTGTTGGGACAATATTGTATTTAAAACTATGCTCGCGACAATCGAAAATAGGAAGAGAGGAGGCTCAACCCCTCAAACCCCAACCCCTCCCCCTCCCCATGCCACTGGCTTAGCGTTAAGTGCTCCAGATGAGGCCGAGTGGTTTGCACTTCAAACATTGTGTTTGGTTCATCTTTAAATTATAGTGAAGGGCAATGTGGCTTTTTCATTTGTTGGTGAGGACAAACTAACTAGTGACACGGTAACACTCCGCTTAATTTAGTCCATAGTTTGTGTGATTACCTAATCCGATGCATTATTTAATTATACAAAGTGAACGATGGATTACATCTAATCCAATGGATTAGCTAAGAAGTCATGCGAACCAAACGTACCATTAGTGAGATATATATGCACGCCCTCTCCCACGAGACATATCGTATGAATAGGATTGCTGCTGGCACTGTGTAGGGTCCATAAGTAACGTCAGATCAGAGTACCAATTTTGAAAAGAGGAGACAAGAAGGCAAATGATAGAAGAGATACACCGAGAGATCTAAGAATGTAAGACCAACAACACCCGCTACCTCGGTAGAGCAAAACACATATACACCGACCTTGCCAGCTCTAGCTAGACTAGCACTATCGCCCCCTGCCAATTATTTTTAATATATTGTTATGTATACAATACATATACAAACATACACACACCTATAATCATGTTTTTATAATTTTTCCGTGTGTGCCAACAAGTACACTCCGGCGTTCACGCTACCCCATGACCTATGTGCATCAATTTTAACCCACACATACTATTAGGCGTTCCATAATTTTTCATTTATTAAATTATAGACAAATTAATCTGATTACTTCCATAGTTAATGAACACAATCCATACAAACGTCAAACGACATGCAAATCCACACACATTTACTGATCAAAATACATCAAGCTCAACTATAATCCTAACTCGGGTTAATTGACATTCTAATTATAGTTAATCACCTAATGAGGGACAGCTGTCATTACATTATATCTGTATCATAGTTATATCTTTAGATTTATATCAAAAGGTAGCAGAGCCAATAACCTAAGCTCTAATACCAAAGTGTAGTAGAGTTGTTATGTATATAAAAGCCATTAATACTCAGGCTCTGATACCAAACTATATCATAGTTATACCTTTAACTTTATCCAAAAGTGTAGTAGAGCCAACAACCTAACCTCTTATACCAAACTGTAGCATTCCCTATACCGATTAGGGCGATACCTTAATTAAGCCCTGGTACACAAGCTGGACTTTACTTGAGCCAGCTGCCTTACCTTCAAACCTATTAATCACAACTTGTGTATCTGTAAATATCGCATAAGGGAAGTAAATATGCAGCGAAATTAAGATTATTTTGATAAATCCAAAAGATATACGAATAAACAAAACGACCGGAATAATCCTTAATTATAATACAAAAACCCCAACCCTGTTATATTATAAAATAGTAATTCAAATAGTATAAAGTTACATAAAGATTCCACTACAATAGTGGAAATTTTTAAACACCTAGATCTTCCCATTCCTTTCATCATTAGCGCTAATCCAAGTTCTTGAAATGTTAAAACGGTGAGCGCTCCATCTTGCTAAGTAAGTAATACTCATATTCCTATCAACTACCTACTAGTAATAAATGAATAAATGAATAATAATATGAGCAAGTAATAGCTACTCAGGGAAGCAATATTACTATAAACAATACATATCATATGCAAGTTACTCAGTGTATCGCAACTGTACTATGAACCTTCTTTCCAATTATTATTAAAAATGAGAATCTTTCCGCCCTTTACGCGAGAACACAACTTAAGAGGTTCTACACTGGCCGAATCTAAAATCCAAAAGAGTGCATTAACGCCAAACTGAGATTCTGATTCTAATTGGATAGTGAATGAATAAGATATCATAGTTAGAACTGAAATTGAATTTCAGTTACCATTTTATTATAGGTTAGTACTTATCCGTTTTCCTCTATGGTTGGTACTTATCTACCTTCCTCTAAGATTAGTACTTCTCCTTCGCTCTTTGATATTAGTAGTTATCCTCTGCTCTTTGAGATTAGTAATAATCCGCGAACTTCAATATATTTAAGTCATTCACCCCCTTTCCATTACACATTCTAAAACTGAGATTATAATACCTCAAATAACATGTGTCATAGTATAGTGTCCCAAACACAATCCATAAATCAACATGAGCTAATATACTCATTACAAAAAATAATTATTAAAATAAATAAGTTTCCCTTACCTTGAAAGTTGTTTCCTAATTCTTTGCTAATCATTCATGCCTCCTACGAGTGTTCATCGGATTAATCTACAAAAATTGAGTCAAAATACATTAATTTAATTCTTAGACCAGTTGTATTACCTTCCTAGTACCCTAGCCGAAGTCCCGTTTGACTCTCACTATCAATCTTTAATGTTCTTTATTTTTATTTTTTTTGCAAAATTTAGCTGGCAGCGCCGTGGCATTGAGCTTCACAGCAGCACCTGCAACGCCATGCCTATATTGAAACTAACTTTACCACGGATATAAAATATTACATAACCAATTGCATTAAGAATCATCATTATTAGCTAATGCTCACCAATTCATTCATGTCCTCAACTTTGAACCAAATTATGAACTACAACAATTAAATTTAAAACAAACACATAGATGTAAGTCATATAAAGTCTCATTTACCTCAATTAGGATTCATTATAACCATAATTCCATAGCAACACCCTCAGCTGTTCATTAATTTGTTATGTAGAAAATTAAGGAAACTATCGAAAATCTATCCAAACACACTCCACCACTGATTTCCATTCTTTCCGAGCTTCAATTAAATTAAATCACTTCAGTACTAGCATCCTCTAGCATTCCCTAACTCGTTTGGTCGATTGAACATGGTTATGTACGTATTTTCTAGCAATTTTCCAAATTTTCAAGCTTTTACTACATTTGTTTGTTAATTGTAGCATACCGGTTTTTTAATCTCACCATTAAAATTTACATCTCCAAGAGATACACTATTGCAAATCTCGATGTAATCTTATGATCTTAAATGAGAAAACACAAACTTCACAGGCTCCCCACCTAGGACACCAAATGCCACCTTGTATTGAAATCCAACGCTATGCATTTCCAATCTTACCACTTAGCAACCAATGCTACACCTGATCATCCTAGTGATGTCATCGTGTATCTTGAGATGCATCTAATAGAAGTGTATGTAAAGTGACCCTTCACTAATATGATACTTATCTCTACTTACTAGATCTTGAGGCCATCCAATAGTTCAAATAGTTTACTATAAGTTATTTACATACATATATATATATATATTATATCTATGTAATTTTACACCTATAAATTTATTGGCCGCGTTAAAGAGTACCCTCTGATATGCACAATATTTATCCCACGCGACACCCTCCACCCTACGTGTCATTAAGCGCCCATAAATTTATTAGTTATTTCTCGCATATATTTAATAATATATATATATATATATATATACATATGAATATATTCATTTGTTTATGATTTCGTCGTGCGCGACAACGAGTACACTCGGGCGTCCATACTACCCCACGACCCATGTGCATCAGCCTTCCCACATACTGTATTAGGCGATTCATAAATTTTCAATTATTCAATTATTGGCTAATTAATTTAATTGTTTTCATAATTAATTGTTGGGTTTTTGAAGTTCATATGCATCGAAAAATTCAAAACAACTTTTGAAAAACCTCAACAAGATCGAAAATAAGTTTCATTAAACAAGAACTACAAAAGTAAACCATACCTTAATTCGTGATTTCCTTCTCTGATTGTTCAACTCCCAAGATGTTCAAGTGCGGGTCCTCTATCGGAAATCCACACGCAAACGGTGATTACAATTTGGAGTGCAAGCTCCTAAAGGGATAGTAAACGTTTTTCTTTCTTTTTCAAAATCTGGAGAATTCGAAATTAGCAAAAAAATAAAAGTTTAATTTCGTTTTTGGGTTTTAACCTCTTTTTATACGTGTACATACGCCCTCATTTAAGACCCTATTCGTAACACAGCTATTGTATTTAGGCAGTTTTAATAAAATAACTCATATGCCCTATTAATGAATTATCATATAACAAATTGTAAGGTTTTTATTTCATGAATTTTATCATATAAAACTCATTACTCTAGACCAATTGAAATTGCTCCAGGCCATTCTTTGTGTTGGACTCAATAGGTTCATGCTTTGTTGGTAGCGAACTAAAACAATTTTGGTACACAAGTCATAAGCGGTCACTAGCAAGGTATTATGACTAGCAAAGTAACATGAATATCAAAATCGATACAATCTAATGAATAACATATATCATATCCTTTTGTTATGCGATATTCTTTGATTAAAAATAAGGCATGAAAATTCACCATTAATGTTCAATCGTACTAGTCTCGGTCTTCAGGTAGATTAAAAACATCTAAGTGACATTGATCATATCAATTCACTTAGACTTGGCCATCTAATAATTTAACATATTGAGGGATCCATTGATATATCTGTAACGGCCTAAAATCTTTAACTTTATTAAATTCCTTAAACATGATCAACGACCCGTACCGTGGAACCCACACCGTAAATATGTCCATTTACCTTGGCAAGGGCCGAGGTATATTTTATATTTGTTGTGATGTATACATAGTGTATTGTATATGTGTAGACTATTAAGTCAAATTTATATGGGTGTATAGGATCGAGACGAGGGGAGACGTACCTCGAGTCGCATGTCGACATCGGACCGAGGTAGCGGCTTATAGGGTAAGCTTAATTAATTTGAGTTAAATGTGAATTTATGTTGGTTTTATAAGTGGCATTAGTGGCTTAATGTGGTCACATTTCATATAAACATTAATGTGCCTCAAGTTGTGAAATAAAACAATAAGCATTACATGTGCATCGAGACAGGTATACACCCATCAAGATACAAGGTGCGTCAACATGTGGAGTCACTCAATGGTGACTTGAGGGATAAGTGTGACAAGGTGGTCCATGAGATAAACCTCGAGATATGTGTGCACACATGAATCAATGGCTAAGGTTCAAACATATAAATATATATGGTCAAATGAAGCAATAGTCAACAATTTTCATTTCTTATCTTCACAAAATCAATGCGAGGCTTGGAGGAGAGAAGGAAGAGTGAATTCTGGAGTGATTTGGTGAAGAAGAGGAGAAAAACATGGAAGTTTTGGTAAGGAGGAAGGTCATCAAGTTAGGAAACTTCTCCACACCATAAACTTTGTGATTTCATAAAGTTGATGTTGTTGTTGCTTTTTATGTTGGGATGGGTGTTAGGGAGCTCTTGTAATGAGTATGAGGGTCCCTAAGGCGAAAACAAAGATTATGTATGGTAAAAACTTAGAATTCGAAGTGCGTAATTATGGGTTCTGCTGCACATAGCGCGCAAGGTCGATAATTTAGCGCGCTAGAGGTGTAATATAGCACACTAATTTGCCTCTGTCAGTACAAAAATGAGCGAAGTCCAAACATGGTTTAAACACTATAAACGGGTTCAAAATCACGCTAAAACTTATCAAACAACTCTAGGGAACTAAGGGAGATCTATAGAGTTTGGGAATGCATTTCAAAGTGTTGAAAGTTTGGATTGACTAGGACAAGAGTGTGAATTTTAAGTTAAGCTGTGGAAAGTCTATATTTAATTTCATTCACTTTTATTGGTTTATGGTTTATTGGTAAACATTGCTACTTGTAATCTCACATCATGTTGTTCTTATGTATATTCATGACTGAATATTGTAACATGATGCCTTATGAAATATTTCATTGATTCAAATCCCTACTTTCAATGTCATTTTTTTATAAAGAATTGATGAAAAGCATGCTATTGGGATAATTTGGATTTGATTAGACTTGTACTCTATTCCTTTTGGCTTTGTGGCCTATCTAGTTTTGGAATCCTAGAGATTTGGAATTATTTGTCTTTAAAAACTAAAGTAGGGATTATCTATTGTCAATTGCACGAGAAATGCACGGTTCACGAGGACATAGGTCTACCGGGGTTCTGGCACTCGCCACTACACTTGCGCGACACACGAGTTATGGGACTCAGAGTGGTCGACAAGAATGATATTGATGTTGTATAAGCATAGAGCGCAGCTCCGCTATTTTGTGTGAGATATGTTGAGGGTAGCTCCATATAGTAGTGGGAAAGGCTAGGTGATAGTTCTCACCGTCGAACGGACGTAGATCGTCTCGACTTAGCCTGTGTCAATCTATATATTTTTAATTATGGTATTTATTTACATTACTTGACTTAACAATTCTTTCGCTACTTAATGCTTTTAAATACCTGTCTTATATTTTGGAAATGTATCATTGAATTCTCTAGTTATTACTTAAATATTACTATACTCACCGTCTAGTTTGTGACAGTGGGTGTAGGTCCGTCGGGCAACAACAAATCGGGGAAGGAGAAGATTGATGACTTTCGTTGAGTATTTCGACAACTTTCCTCTCTCATTTTGTATGACTCGAATTTTGTTGTATTATTAGTGCTTATGCTTTTACTGTACATTTTGGGTTGTACATTGGGTTGAGCATATAGTTCTCCAATTTTTAGACTTATATATTTTATACATGCATGTGATGCTGTATTTTCTTGATTTTTCACACTTAGGGATTTTGAGTAGTAAAAGCATTCGCATAATCTTTAAAATATGTAATAACACTAAAATGAAAAAACGTTTTTAATTAAATCTGAAATCTAATAATATCTGAACATGTGTTTCGAGGAATATAGGGACGAAAGGGTGACTAATATGTAATTAAGTCTTATGTGGTTAGGGTTAAGGCTTGATTACGGGATTAGGCCAGGCGGTGCCCTGTTTAGAAGTTGGGCCATCACAATATCTCTCTATAAGACAGGAAAAAATCTCATCTTGACTATACACCTTCACATATCATTCACTTAGTAACCAATCACATTCTTTTTAATTGTCCAGTTAAAGATAACGTTTGATTATGTCAAATTACCATGTTCGTAATGTTGAAGTCTATGATAACCTCAATTCGAAGGACTAAATGATATACCTATCATGAGTAACTGTTGGGGCATGTGCCATAGGTCAATCCATTAACCATCTTTATGAATACTTTTAGTTAATAAAATAGAGGATTTCATTTGCGGTTTATTATAATTAATTTGCATGTTTACATTATAATAAGATCCATGGGTATTTGCAAAAATATCCCAAATGTCCCTAGTCAATCATTATACTTGGAACTATAATGAATTAAGACTAGTGTGAGTTTTGATTGATGATCATATGATGATTATACGTAAAGGGATACGAATCAAGATCACGAGTACTTGTTAGGGAACAAAGTACTGGACCGACCGGCTATGAGAACATCACATGGATTAAGTCATAGTTGTTTCTCATGATAGGTATATATTCCAGTCCTCTGACTTGAGATTACCAGAGACTTCAACATTAGGAACACAGTGATTTGACACAATCAAACGTTGTCTTTAACCGGACGATTATAAAGGTTGTGATTGGTTACTGTTTGAGCAATGTGATGAAGTTGTGTAATCAAGATAGAATTTGTCCCTCTGACATAAAGAGAGATATCTAGTGGATCCCTCGATGTGTTAGACTGTTAAAAGGTCTAGTCTAAATGAATTGATATTGATCAATGTCACTTGGATGTTTTCAGTCTACCTAGAGATCGAGACTAGTACGATTGAACGTGTTGGATGACAATTCCATGCCTTATGTTTGATCAAAAGGATATCGTGTGACAAAAGGATGTTATATACACTATTGATTAGGTTGTATCGATTTGATATTCGTACAACTTGGGTAGTCATAATGTCTTGCTAGAGACTGCTTATGACTTGTATACCAAAATGTGTTTTGGTACACTGCCAACGTTGTATGAGCCTATTGGGTCGCACACTAAGAATGGTTTTGCGAGATTTTAAGATGATTCAGAAAAACGAATTTTATGTGACAAAATTCATGACAGAAATGTCCTTATGGTGTATTACACTTATAATTCTTTAAGTAAGGGTATATGTGTAATTTACTTAACAGTATATATACAAGGGTTGTATAAATAGACGATTTAAGTTAGAACACAGGTACGAAAGATCAAAAGGCCGAAACTCTATTTTCGTTTTAGAAACGACTTAGGGTTTTTGGTATGCTCTGGATCGTTTTGGAGAGAAACAAAAGGATTTGGTATTCTCTCGAAGCTAGCACTTTGAATCTCGGTCGCCGTTCTTGTGTGGACTACTAGTAGAAGGCATTCGTCGTAGGCAGCGCCTTAGAGATTGATCAACCTTCTGAAAGGTATATTGCGATTGAGGTATGACTAAGTTTTCATGGTTTAAACGTTTTTAATGGAATTAGATTCGGATCCTGTTGGGGTTTTTGTCAAAATTGTTTTGTAATCTCCGCCGCGTATGAACCTCAAAACCCAACAGTGGTATCAGAGCCTTCGAGTTCGATTCCATTAAATTCATTGCATGTTTTCTTCTGATATATACATGATATATGATTGAAAGCATGTTAATAGTTGATGTATATGTGATATAGACAAGTTTTCTGTGAGATTTATTATCATGCTTTGTGTATATGATACATATATTCGTAATTTTATTGAAATTTGTTTCGTACATGCTAGTAACCATGTTAGGTTAATTTGAATAATTTTAATGAATTGAGTTTCGTGTTCTATGATCCATGACACCATTAGGTTCGATTGGGATAGTAGTTCATGATTCAATTACATGTTTTTGATTATTTGGATGAGGACCGAAATTATAAATAATTAATTTTCGAAATTATTTATTTATCTTGTTATATCTATTTTGTTATGAAGTTTCTATTTTATAAAGATATATAACAAATTAGAACATGAGATAAATATCAAGAATCTTGTTATTGGTGATATACTAGGATTCAACTATCTAAAATTCAAATTAAATAATTAATTTTCGAAATTATTTATTTATCTTGTTATATCTATTTTGTTATGAAGTTTCTATTTGATAAAGATAGATAACAAATTAGAATATGAGATAAATATCAAGAATCTTGTTATTGGTAATATTCTAGGATTCAAATATCTTAAATTCAAAATAAATAATTAATTTTCGAAATTAATTATTTATATTGTTATATCTATTTTGTTATGAAGTTTCTATTTGATAAATATAGATAACAAATTAGAATATGAGATAAATATCAAGAATCTTGTTATTGGTGATATGCTAGGATTCAAATATCTCAAGTTCTATTTGGATTAGGATAAGATTAGTCCTAATTGGATTAGGATAAGATAAGTCCTAATTGGATTAGGATAAGATGATTAGTTAGATGTGGGTCCGGATTAATTAAAAATGTTTTAATTGACTTAATTTCTGATAAATTAAGGGGTTAATTTATGATAATAAAATCAGAGAAAATTATGATTTTCTATAGCGAATTTTAATTTTCCAAATTGAGATTCGTCTTCAAAAAAAAAAAAAAAAATCTCCAAATTGTTTAGTGATTGAACAAATCAATAAAATATTTGATATTTCGTTGTTTACATAAAATCACTAAAACTGAATAAAATCCCTCTATTAAATTTTAAGTCTCGTGCCATCCATTTTAAACACTTGTCAAGGCCTCGATCACACTAATATAGTTTCAGCCATAGTTGGGTGTATTGTGTTATCTTGGTGAGACAAGTTGGGTAAGAGTTACCTTAATGTTTAAAATGGTCCGACTTAATAAAGCCATCAAAATAGTTTTGAGCTTTAGGCAAATGATGAGATAAAAACATGCTAAGACATAAGATGTCCCATATCTCATAAAAGGATCTAAAAATTACATAAGATGTAATTGGTAATTGTTACCTACCTAAATAATCTAGTTCTGTGTTTCATGCCATAGCTGTTATAGAATTAGGTGAAATATTGATTTTAGTCCCCTAAATAAATAATACGTTTTAGGAGGGTTGTTAATTTAGTGGGAGTCTATTCCTCTATACTAAAATAAACTTTGCATAATCTTTATTGTAGATCAATGGCCTCTTCAAGTAACAATAATCCCCTGTCACTGCGATCAATCCTTGAGAAGGATAAGCTATCTGGGACTAACTTTCTTGACTGGTTCAAAAACTTGAGAATTGTTCTTAAGCATGAACGCAAGTTGTATGTCCTGGATGCTCCAATCCCTGAGGACCCACCACCCAATGCTACGAAAGTGTGAAGGATGCGCATAGTAAGCATGTCAACGATTCTACCGATGTTGCATGTATTATGTCGGCAACTATGGTTCCTGAACTTCAGAAGGACATGGAACTAATGGAAGCCTACGACATGGCTATAACGCTAAAGGAAATGTTCCAACAACAAGCTAGGCAAGAAAGGTTTGAGACAGTCAAAAACCTACATTCTTGCAAGATGACTGAGGGTGCGTCAGTTAGTCCTCATGTTCTGAAGATGAAGGGCTATGTTGACCAGCTTGATAGACTTGGATTCCCCATAAGCCAAGAGTTGGCTACGGATTTGATCTTGAATTCATTACCAGAGAGTTACTCACAATTCGTGATGAACTACAATATGAATAATATGGAGAAATCAATTTCGAGTTGCATTTGATGCTCAAAACTTGCTGAACAAAATATCAAGAAACCCTCTAGTAATGTGTTGATGGTCCAAAAGGGAAAGGGAATGAAGAAGAAAGGCAAAGGCAAGGCTAGAGTTGCCAAGGCCATTTTGCACCTATCGCAAAGCTCGTGGAACAAGTCAAGCCCGCTACTATTCTCGCTTCAAAACACCCAAAAGAAAAGGAAGAAAATTGTCATTTCTGTAATCAAACCTATCTTTGGCATTGTCGTCTTAGACACATAAACGAGAAACGCATAATGAAGCTCCATAAAGATGGGCTTCTAGATTCATTTGATTTAGAAACATATGAAACCCGCGTATCTTGTTTATTAGGCAAGATGACTAAAAGTCCCTTTACTGGACACAGTGAAAGGGGAAGTGATTTATTGGGTCTAATACATACTGATGTATGCGGTCCTATAAAGACAATGGCTATAGGAGGTTATCAAGATTTCAAGACATTTATTGATGATTTCAATGAGATATGGTTATGTATATCTTATGAAACACAAAGCTGAATCATTTGAAATGTTTCGAACGTTTCAAAATGAAGTGCAGAATCAACTTGGTAAAACTATCAAAACACTTCGATCATATCGAGGTGGTGAGTATTTAAGCCAAGAATTTGATGATCATCTTAGAAATTGTGGGATTGTCTCCCAATTGACTCCACCAGCAACTCCACAATGGAATGGAGTTTCTGAAAGGAGAAATCGAACCTTATTACACTACCAAAAAACAGCAAATTAGAAACGGAATTTTCCGTCTCTGATTTGCCTAAATTCCGTCTCTAATTTAAATCAGAAACGGAACAGAAACGGAATAAATTCCGTCTTTGAAATCGTCGTTGCTAATTCAATCAGAAACGAATTTGATTCCGTTTCTAATCAGAAACGGATTAGAGACGGAATAAATTCCGTTTCTGATTAGAGACGGATTTAGAGACGGAAATTAGAAACGGAACAGAGTCGGAACAGAAATGGAATTTTTTTCAAAATTGTACATTTGTAATTGGATTCCGTCTCTGATTCCGTTTCTAATCAGAAACGAATCAGAGACGAAAATAATAAATTCATGAATTCCGTCTCTGATTCCGTTACTAATCAGAGACGGAATCGGAGACGAATTTTTGCATTCTGTCTCTGATCCGTCTCTGATTAGCAACGGATCAGAGACGGAAATAAAGAATTCCGTCTCTGATTCCGTTGCTGATTAATGATATATTCCTGAAAAATTAGAGACGGAATAGCAACGGAATGTCTGAATTCCGTTGCTAATCCGTCTCTAATTTTTCTTTTTGTTTAATTTACAAACATAAATATAATCCAATTGGTTCTCCAAACCTATAACTTGAAATTACAACCATAGAACCTACTCCATCGCCTGCACCCCCTCCAACAACTCCTTGGGGGTGCTAACATCCCCCAAAAAAGCAAAACTTGACATTCATACATCGACAAAATATATCAACAAATATTCAAATGAGAGAAAAAAATGTAAAATTCAAAATTTGAAAAAGCTTTATATATCCACGAAAAATTGTCTAGTATAACAAATGCTCCAAATTTCTAAGTATTTACAAAAACCACCAATCCTATTGTTCAACAACCACAAAAAAAACTTACAATCCTCTAAATATGCACAAAAAGAATTATCAATCTAAAAGTCATATAAACAACTATAAAGTTACAACATATGTTTTTATTTCCTCATATCTCACTTGGAAACCAGATTATGGCAGGTATTGTCACAGGGATATGGGCAATCAATGGCACTAACTCCCACTCGATCGAAGAACCAGTCACCTATTGATAAGGTCACGCTCTACGAATATTGCAAAATAGATCAAACTCATGATAAAAAATACAAAACTGCAAAAAAACTATCTCCATTTACATAAGAATATGCATGCATAAACTTCAACATGTAATCTAATTTAATCCAAGTAACCCAATCTTCTAAACTGAATTTTTCTTACAATTAGCCAATCGCCTGGTCTTCAAGTTGCACAGTATGGCACATGCTTAATGCAGACGTGCGAGAATAATATTATATATATATATAAGCCATGATTGTCACAGCTAGCCCATGTTGTCCAAGCAATAAATCCATGTTGATAAAGCATCGAAACTAGATATCATCACAAACGGAAGAGCAGTGTCCAATTGAGAGAGAAACCAAGTTATGAGTCATTACAAATTTACACTACAAATCATGCAGAGGACAAGTAATAGCATCATCTCTATGAGGGATGAAAGGATTATCATCCGCCGACAGGGATAGTTGACAGACACCAACAAATCAATAAAAACGAATGCAAGAGCATAATGCTGGTTCGAGAAAAGCTTATACTGCGTACTTGGGATAAGTATTTTTTTTTTTTTCGATTTAACAACAGCTCTAAGTTTATCTCTGCAGTTATTGCAAGTACTTCACAAGGACATAGCAGTTGCTTTGGTAAGAAAAAGGAACAAAGTTTTAGACAAGAATTACCCCATAACTTGATCGAGTAGAGATGAGAAGTCTACCTCGCAGCGCAAATCAAAGCTGCAGAACACCCTCTCCGATACATCTCTACTAATGTTCAAGCTCTCTGCTCGCACAAACAATTGAGGATATATAAGGTTATTATCATGAAGAGTCCGAAAATAGTACATGAATCAAGTATAAGACCTTTGTTATCTTATCAACTTCATCAATGTAGACAATGCCTTTGAGCGACTTACACATTGAACTCAAGAACCTAAATGCCAACATAAAGGAGGAAACAAGACAAATGAGAAAATTGTACGTGCTAAATGAAAAAGGCAAAGGCTTTGTCGTTATAGAAGACTAAAATGTCATCCAATGATTACGATTGGCAAGCAAAATTCCAAGTTAAAGATCTATTCTTGAATTGTCCCATAGATTAGAAAACAAGACAAGCAAAAAAAAAAAAAAAAAAAACAAAACAAAGCAAAAAAAAAAAAAAAAAAAACCAAAACAAACATGATTTGATTATATAATTAAGTAATAACAAAGCAAAGGCTAGCATTTAGGTGAACAAATGGTGAAATTCAAGAAGTAACAAACATTTCATAAAGTCATCTTCATATATTTCGACTAATAACAATGATTTCAATAAAGATGATTAAGAAGGCCCTTCAAATACGTAGAGGTTTTCCAAAGGATTTGAAAGAAAAATATGGCAAAATAAAAAGACTTTCAAATAGATATATGATAGAATATGAAGAGGAGAAACATGAAACTGTATTCATTCAAAAACAAAATACAGAAGTGCAAAAACAAAATGAAGATGGAATTCTTAAAAACAAACAACACAAAATAAAAAGACAATAACAACGACAACAACAACAATAGAATTTAATAATTTGTAGAAGATAGCGTATGAGAAGCTTTTTTCTTGATATTACTGTCTGTATGTTCTATTTATTCATTGGTGCGATCTTCAACAAGCGGAAAGAATAGAAAAGGTAATGGACAAAAGAGGTTCAAATTACTTATTTCTTACCCGAAACACAACCTTATTTGAGGTTAAATTTTTCCGAGATAGACATCTAACTGAGTAATGGTACCGAAACCTAGCTATGATGCCAGTGAGGTCTTCCATGTTTACAGCTTCACATCAACAATGTTGAAACTTTGGTTACGATTTATAGATTCCACAGATTTATTCGCAAGTCGTCTCTGAGATATAAATGTCTCCCCATCACTCGTGGATTGTTTGAAAATACGTAAATCGAGAAAACAAGAATGACAATTTGGATAAGAGTAAGTATAGGTAAAACATGATGAAAATACAAAAGTGTTTTTTGTCACTTAATTGATTTCACGAAAGAACTAAATCATTCCTTGTTTATGAGAGGAACCTATATATTCCACAAGATTCGCACTTTTGAAATTTCGAATTCCTCAAGATTTATTGCAAAGATGGACAATATTTCCATAAATATTAAATCAATATAATGTTTCAATAAAATATCAAATTAAAATGAGATTTCAATCATTTTTTCATATTAATATTACTTGGAGCTTAAACTATACGGGCATGCAACATTATTTCAAACTTCATGTACGTCAAAAGAAAGTTAAAAAAAAATGCAAGTTAATAGTTAAAAGATGACTTCTCCATATTAGCAATGTTTCTTATCCATGCTTTTCAAATTACTCATTTTGCAACATGTATAGAAGAAACGAATGGGATGGGATGAGTGACAAGTGATATAGAAAATAGAGTGACAAACAGACCTGTTGTTTGAAATGGAATTAATATGATAATCATGAGCATGAGCATACATTCTTCGACATCTTGGTACCAAGTTTGTATCATGGTCGACAATCATCCGCTTGAAAAAAAAATTAATGTTGAGTCATGGTCCATAGTAGTTTTCATGTCATTCTCACATTAAAAATTAATAATACTATTAAAAACTAAATTTACTTATTTATGAATGTAAATTGTTTCTACATAAATGTTCCTCCTTTGACAAAAAAAAAATGTTCCTCCTTGAGTGCGCACAAGTATGCATTATATCTAAAATGCAGTATACATACTAACTCTATATTTATACAAGTGTAATAAGTTCAATCAAATTTTATTTTGATTTGAATTGATCTATACACAAGTATTGATTCCACATGCATAAAAAGATTCAACAGGATATGCCCCTTTGGTGACAGGTAAAAGCAAAATAAATTGTACAATCAATGAAAGGAAACGATGTGATTTCCAAGTACGCAATAAAAACAAAATAATTATAGACGTGTTACCTTTCCGCATTAACTAGGAGACTAGGACAACTTTTACAAGCCAAGGTAAAGAAATAGGTACAAACCTAAGGTGGCCAACTTGTACAACTCAGTTTCATAATAATGGCTCCCAGATCTGCTACTCCATCGCCCAATTGACGGTTGTGATTGAATCTTTTGAGGTCCCAATGATTTGTACTGTACTTTGTGGGATCTGTAATGTCAATTTTTGTAATATATGAGACTGATAGATCAATGGTGGACCAAATCCAACAAGAACAAACTCAAACTATAATTAATTAAGCTAAAAGCTCATCATGCAAATATGAAGAGAATCCCAAAGACTCGAATAAAGAAGCGAAGCTAAAGTGATAATACACATTTTCGAGATGCGTGTTCTTAAAAGAACTGTAATTAAACGCGCTTACCCTATTGAATAATGAGGTGTGCTCCGGATCACGCAAAAATGCATTCATGATTTAAGGCACACCTGACGACCCACAAGAAGCAAGTGCCTAATTACAGGCTTGCAAAGTTTGAGCCAATATATGAACTATAAAGAAGCATAAGATAGCATAATGAGGTCGTCTGCATGAATCAAACTTTTCCACTCTGCTCAAATTAATGCGAT
This sequence comes from Stephania yunnanensis, assembly GCA_039657365.1. NCBI lineage: Eukaryota > Viridiplantae > Streptophyta > Magnoliopsida > Ranunculales > Menispermaceae > Stephania > Stephania yunnanensis. The sequence goes on from CM077581.1 coordinate 42,531,924, forward strand.
TAAGAAAACATATAATACAAAAACGAAAAAAAAAGAAAACAAAACAAAAAACAAAAAAACAAAGACATAAAAAACAAAACAAGTATGTAATGTGATTTAAACATAACTTCTCTCATTCTAGCTAACTCAAATCAGGGGGTTAGGTCACACACTTAGGCTAACCTACCGGGTGAAGACTGCACGATACACCTCGAGATGCAAGTCGCGCTCACATCGAACTGCACCCAAGTCAAAGCCAAAATTCTGTCAACCGATCATTTTCCTAACTAAAATCTATCAATTTGGTCTCGTAATAGTCAATGCCAGTAAGCATAAACGACATTTATTGAGCATTGAAGATCACAATAATGGATAGCTATAAACCTTTTCTTTTTGGGTAAGGCAGCTAACTGTTTAAAATGAACTAAAGTTGCCTGGCAAAAAGAGAAATAAGTTTGTGAAGCACATGGTTGGGTTGGCAAAAGCGCCTCGCCTCGAGAGACACTAGTGCAAATTATGCAACCTTTTTGCAAAATAGAAGGGATTAGGTGTAGAAGTCCTAATTAAGTTCATATAATGTCCCCATCTCAAATCAATACCATATTAAAACATTCAACTAGGATAGATAGCAACAATTATCTTACCAACTTTGTTTGGCTTTTAATAGAAGAAGCAAGAATGGCCAACCCGAACAAAGAAAGCAAAGTACCCCTATCGGGAAAAAACAAAAAATAGAAGGAAAGAACAGAAATCGGTTTACCTGCATCATGGGGAAAGAAAATTCGTTAGCAAATACAGCTAAGTCATTCGTAGACATCACAAAAAAAAAAGTGTGCAATAGACCGTAGGGAACACATTCATTAAACATCTTGCAAGGATCCTTATATTTACAACTTCTAAATCACAGGCCTTCTCCTTCGCTTGACAGTCACTCACATCAGGAACACATTCCTCGATTACTTTTCATGACAAATCCACATTTCCACAAATAATAGAATATGAGTGGCGATCTAGAAAACCACAAAGGACCAGCGATCTATAGCACTAAAAACAGGGATCCAGTTGTGATATTAGCAAGAAATCGCCTCCAAATAGATCTAGCTAGACAAAGGTGTGAGCAAAAGCACTATAGCATTGGGATATCATAGCCTAACAATCCAACAAGTCAACAAAGAAAGATCGAAGAAAACAAGACGAACTCCACGCGGACAACCTCTCAAATCATTCAAATCTCACATTTTTAGCAAACAAATGAAACAAATCTCATTTACCTAAAAGTAACACTTGAATTCCCTAAGAAAATCAAAACAACCCAAAAACCGAACCTTTGAATGCGAATCTTTGCGCGAGCTTGAGCTTGAGCCCCATCACCAAACCCAAAACCGAAATCCTCCAAAGAGAAATACACATCATCGCCATGTAACCGCAAATCTGCAAAGCCAAAACACCTCACAAACTCACAGTCAAAAAAAAAAACCCCCAAAACCAACCAAAACACACCAAAAAAAAAAAAAAAAACCCTAAAAACTTGAAAACTCGTACATGCGGAATTGAGGTTCGAAGCAGCGAGAATCAACGAGACGAAGCGCTGGAGCGACGAAGACGAAGAAGATCGGAGAAAGAGAGAGACACGGCCTTGTCGAAGAGCGAGCTCGAACCCTAAGCCGGAGCCGAATCGAGCCCTAGATTTGGAGTCGTCGGTCCCCATGAACGATCCCAAGACGATTGCGAGGGGGGAAGGCCGCGAAGGCGGCGTAGCCGGAGTCGCCGAGCCACGCGCGCCACACTCCGCAGTCTCGAGCCGGAGAGCGAGAGAGCGAGACGAGAAGGGATTTGTGGGTTTTGGGGAGGCCGAGAACCGTGGGATTTGGGGTTTTTTCTTGGGGGGGTGGGTTGGGGGTGGAGGGGATACTTATCAAATCTCGAGATTTGATGCACAAATCTCGAGATTTGATGAACGGTCAAAAGAAACGAGATTTTGGTGGGAATGTTGGCGCCATTTTTTAGAGACGGAATTTAATTCCGTCTCTGTTTCCGTCTCTATTTCCGTCTCTGATCCGTCTCAATTCCGTCTCTAATTTAATCCGTCTCAATTCCGTCTCTAACTTTTTTTTTTAGCAACGGAACTTATTTCCCTTTCTAATTCCGTTTCTGATTTGCGACGGAAATTATTTCCCTTTCTAATTTCGTTTCTGATTTGCTATTTTTTTGTAGTGTTAGATATGGTTCGATCTATGATGAGTCATGCAGATCTTCCATTATCCTTTTGGGGTTATGCATTACAAACTGCAGCTTTCACTCTAAATCGAGTTCCTTCTAAAGCGGTTGATAAAACACCATATGAGATATGGTACGGGAAGAGACCTAGTTTGTCTTTCCTTAAGATTTGGGGTTGTGAGGCTTACGTAAAACGACAAGTCTCAGAAAAACTAGCACCTAAATCTGACAAGTGTTTATTTGTGGGGTATCCTAAGGAAACAAAAAGATATTACTTTTATAATCCCGTTGAGAACGAAATATTTGTTGGTCGGTATGGTGCCTTAATGGAAAAATAGTCAATATCAAAAGACACTAGTGGGAGAGAAATAAATCTTGAAGAAGTTCAAGAATCACAGATAAACCCTGAACCGCTAATGGAAGTTCAACAATGTTCTGAACCAGTTGAACCTCCGCAAGTGACACAAGACCCACGTAAATCTGATAGGGTAAGACACGAGCCAGAGAGATTCGGATTTCTTATTACTGATAGTCGTGATGTGTTGCTTATGGATCAAAATGAGCCCACCACTTATCAGGAGGCTATGTCTGGACCAGACTCAGATAAATGGCTAAGTGCCATGAATTCCGAGATGCAATCCATGTATGATAACCAAGTTTGGAACTTGGTTTATTTACCTGAAGGTGGTAAGACCATTGGATGTAATGGGTTTTCAAGAAGAAAACTGACATGGATGGCAAAGTGCATACTTTTAAAGCAAGACTTATAGCAAAAGGAGGACTCAAGGTGTGATTATGATGAAACTTTTTCACGGTAGCCATGCTTAAATCCATAAGAATTTTAATTGTCATTGCTGCATATTATGACTATGAGATATGGCATATGGATGTAAAAACAACATTTCTTAATGGAAAGCTGCTTGAGGACGTGTATATGACACAACCTGAAGGTTTTGTACATCCCGAGAATTCTAGGAAGGTATGCAAGCTTCAAAGATCCATTTATGGATTAAAGCAAGCTTCTCGGAGTTGGAATATTCGTTTTAATGAAACAATCAAGGATTTTGATTTTATTAAGAACGAAGATGAGCCTTGTGTATACAAGAAGGTCAGTGGGAGTGTAGTTGTTTTTCTGGTACTGTATGTTGATGATATATTACTCATTGGAAATGACATCCCAACATTGCAGAATGCAAGTCTTGGTTAGGGAAGTGTTTCTCAATGAAAGACTTAGGAGATGCAACCTATATTCTAGGGATAAGGATCTATAGGGATAGATCTAAGAGGTTAATCGGTCTAAGTCGAGTGCTTACATAGACAAGGTCTTGAATAAGTTCGGTTTGCAAGACTCTAAAAGAGGATTGTTGCCAATGTCTCATGGCATAAGTCTCAAGAAGAATAAATGTCCTAAGACAAATGATGAGCGAGACCGTATGAATAAGATTCCATATGCATCGCCTATTGGATCTATCATGTATGCCATGTTATGCACTCGACTGATGTATCATATGTTTTGAGCACTACAAGAAGATATCGATCGAGATCCAGGTGAGAGTCACTTTGGATAGCAAGTAAAGAACATCCTTAAGTACTTAAGAAGGACTAAGGAAGTGTTCTTGGTCTATGGAGGTTTTGAAAATGATCTAGTTGTAAATGGTTACACAGATGCAAGTTTTCAAACCGATATAGATGATTTTAGATCGCGATCGAATATGCGTTTACTTTGAATGGGGGTGCGAAGAAATTTGGAAAAGTTCGAAGCAAGAAAGCGTGGCATATTCTACAATGAAAGTTTCGAGTATATTGCGGGGTCCGATGTAGCAAAGGAGGCGTTTGGATCAAAAAGTTCATTTCTGAACTAGGTGTGGTTCCAAGTATTGCTAACCCTGTTTGTTTGTATAGTGACAATAACGGGGCAATAACACAGGCCAAGGAACCTAGATCACACCACAGATCCAAACATATATTCAGGCGTTTTCATCTCATCAGAGAAATTATTGAGAGGGGAGACGTAAAGATTTGCAGAGTACCTATTGAAGACAACGTTGTGGAACCCTTGACAAAAACTCTTCCACAAGCAAAACATGACGGTCATGTTAGATCATTAGGCATTAGATGCATATGTGATTGGCCCTAGTGCAAGTGGGAGATGTTGGGGCATGTGCCCTAGGTCAATCCATTAATCGTCTTTATGAATACTTTTAGTTAATAAAATAGAGGATTTCATTTTCTATTTATTATAATTAATTTGCATGTTTACATTATAATAAAATCCATGGGTATTTGCAGAAATATCCCAAATGTCCCTAGTCAATCATTATACTGGGAACTATAATGAATTAAGACTAGTGTGAGTCTTGATTGATGATCATATGATGATTATACGTAAAGGGATACGAATCAAGATCACGAGTACTTGTTAGAGAACAAAGTACTGGACCGACCGGCTATGAGAACATCACATGGATTAAGTCATAGTTGTTTCTCATGATAGGTATATATTCCAGTCCTCTGACTTGAGAGTACCAGAGACTTCAACATTAGGAACACAGTGATTTGACACAATCAAACGTTGTCTTTAACCGGACGATTATAAAGGTTGTGATTGGTTACTGTGTGAGCAATGTGATGAAGTTGTGTAATCAAGATAGAATTTGTCCCTCTGACATAAAGAGAGATATCTAGTGGATCCCTCGATGTGTTAGACTGTTAAAAGGCCTAGTCTAAATGAATTGATATTGATCAATGTCACTTGGATGTTTTCAGTCTATCTAGAGATCGAGACTAGTACGATTGAACATGTTGGATGACAATTCCATGCCTTATGTTTGATCAAAAGGATATCGTGTGACAAAAGGATGTTATATACACTATTGATTAGGTTGTATCGATTTGATATTCGTACAACTTGGGTAGTCATAATGTCTTGCTAGAGACTGCTTATGACTTGTATACCAAAATGTGTTTTGGTACACTGCCAACGATGTATGAGCCTATTGGGTCGCACACTAAGAATGGTTTTGCGAGATTTTAAGATGATTCAGAAAAATGAATTTTATGTGATAAAATTCATGACAGAAACGTCCTTGTGGTATATTACACTTATAATTCTTTAAGTAAGGGTATATATGTAATTTACTTAACCGTCTATATACAAGGGTTGTATAAATAGACGATTTAAGTTAGAACACAGGTACGAAAGATCAAAAGGCCGAAACTCTATTTTCGTTTTAGAAACGACTTAGGGTTTTTGGTATGCTTTGGATCGTTTTGGAGAGAAACAAAAGGATTTGGTATTCTCTCGAAGCTAGCACTTTGAATCTCGGTCGCCGTTCGTGTGTGGACTACTAGTAGAGGGCGTTCGTCGTAGGCAGCGCCTTAGAGATTGATCAACCTTCTGAAAGGTATATTGCGATTGAGGTATGATTAAGTTTTCATGGTTTAAACGTTTTTAATGGAATTAGATTCGGTTCCTGTTGGGGTTTTTGTCAAAATTGTTTTGTAATCTCCGCTGCGTATGAACCCCAAAACCCAACAGTAACAACTAAGACTTAATTCATGTGGTGTTCTCATAGCGAGTCGGTCTAGTACCATGTTCCCTAACAAGTACTTATGATCTCAATTCGTATTTCTATATGCGTGATCATCACATGACCATCAATCAAGATTCACACTAGTCTGAATTCATTATAGTTCATAATCTAATGACAGACTGGGGACATTTAGAATATTTCAACAAATACCAATGAATATTATTATAAGGTAAGCATTCAATTACTTGTAATAAAACAACAAATGAAAACCTCTATTTTATTAACTGAAATTATAAGACAAACAATGCTTATAGATGGACCAAGGGCATATGCCTCAATATTAACAAATACAATCAACACAAACACCAACGATATGCAAATCCATATGCTTACTAATCAAAATACATTTGGCTTAACCATGAGCCTAACTTGGGTTAATTAAAAATCGAATTTTTATTCGCCAACTACTTAAGGACACCGGTCGTTAAATTATATAACTGTATTAAAGTTATACCTTTGAGTTTAGTTTATACTAAAATGTAGTATAGGCAATAACTTATGCTCTGATACCATACTGTATTGGAGTTATTATATGTATCAAAGCCGTTAAACCTCAGGCTTTGATACCAAGCTGTGTCAGAGTTATACCTTTACCTTTATCCATAAATGTAAAAGAGCCAAAAACCTAAGCTCTTATACCAAACTATATTATCCCCTATCTCGATTGCAGTGATAGGCAGTCTGAAATACTAATTAAGCCTCGGCATACAAACAAAACTTAACTAGAGCCAGCAGGCTTACCTTCCAACCTAATAATCAGAAACCGTGAATTTTGAAATATCGTATAAAAGAAATAAATTATGCAATGGAATTGAAACCTTTTCGATAAATCTAGAAAATATGTGAATATACAAAATGACCAGAATAATCCTTAGTTATAACACAAAATCCACAACCTTATTATATTACAAAACAATAATTCAAAAACTACAAAGATAAATAAAGAGTTCACTACAATAGAGAAGGTTTTTAAACACCTGGATCTTATGTTTCCCTTCATCTTTAGCACTAATTTGACTACCTGAAATGTTAAAACGATTGAGCGCTTCATTTTCCTCGGTAAGTGATACTCATATTCGTTTCAATTATCTACTAGTAAATAATAAATAATGAGTAACAATATTAACAAGTAATAGCTACTCAGGGTAATAGAATTCATATAAAAATTAGATATCAGATGCAAGTTATTCAGTGTATTGCAACTGTACTGTCAACTTTCTTTCCAATTATCATTAAAAATGATAATCTTTCTCTCCTTTCCGCGAGAACAAAGCCTAAGGTGTTCTACATTGGCCTAATGTAAATTCCAAAGAGTGCATTAACTCCAAACTGAGATTCCAACTCTAATACGATAATGAATGGACGAGGAATCATAGTTAGAACTGGAATTGAATTCCGGTTACCATTTTATTAGAGGTAGGTACTTATCCGCCTTCCTTTGAGGTTGATACTTATCCTTCTTCCTCTGAGATTGGTACTTTATCTACTGCTCTATGAGATCGGTACTTATCTTCCAACTTCAATATATTTAAGTCATTAACCCCCTTTTCATTACACTTTCAAAAAATTGAGTTTATAATTCATAACATGAGACATATTACAGTGTCCCAAACCCAATCCATAAGGTACATGACCTAATATACTAATTACGTGCCTCCTACAATTGTTCACCAAATAAATCTACGAAAATAGAGTCAAAATATATTAATTTAATTCTTAGACTACTCGTATTAACTTCCTAGTAACCTTGCCCAACTCTTGTTTGAATCTCACAATCAATCATTAATGTTCTTAATTCTTATTTTATTTTCTTGCAAAATTAGGATCGAAGCGCCGTGGCCTTCAGCTTCATAGCACAACCTACAACGCCATTGCAATGTTGAAACTCACTTTACTACGGATATAAAATATTTACATAACCAATTTCAATTAGAATCATCATCAATTGCACCTGTTTACCGAGACACTCATGTACTGAACTTTAATCTAATTGTGGACTGTTAGAATTAAATAAAAAAAGCACTTGGATATAACTGGTCCAAAGTCTCATTTACCTCAATTAGGATTCATTATAACCAAAAATTAGATTCCATAGCAACACCCTTGGCTGTTCCTTAATTTTTTTTTATTTAAAAAATTAAGGAAACTATCGAAAATCTTACTAAACACACTCCACTGATTTCGATTCTGTCCGAGCTTCAATAACATTGAAGTATTGAATAACTTCAGTACTAGCATCCTCTAGCATTCTCTAGCTCGTTTGATCGATTGAACAGGGTTATCTTTGTATTTTCTAGCAATTTCCCAAATTTTTAAGCTTTTACTACATTTTCTCGTTAATTAAAGCATACCGTTTTTTAATCTCACTATTAAACACATACATTTTCCAGATACACACTAATGTGTATCTCGATGTAATCTTATGGTCTTAATTGAGAAAACACAAACTTCCACAAGCTCACCAAACGCCACCACGCATTGAAATGCAACGCTATGCATATCCAATCATACCATATAGCAACTCATGCTACTCTTCATCATCCCAGTGATTTAATCGCATATATTGAGGTGCATCTAATAAAAGTGTATCCAAAGTGACGCTGGTCAATATAGTGATGCTACTCTCTACTTACTAAGATCTTGAGACCATCCAATGGTTTAAATAAATTATTTCAAATTTATAGGTTATTTATATATATTTATATATCAATAATATATATATATACCTATGTAATTTAACAGCACTAAATTTATCGGTCATGTCAACAAGTACCCTCAAATGTGCACACCATTGTTCACCCCACGCGTGTTACACTTGAACTCGCATGTCATTAGTCTCTCACCAATTTATTAGTAATTTTTAAAATATACATACATGCACACACGCATATATTTATGCATTTATAATTTCCTCGTGCACAACAACCAGTACTCACTGGCGTCCACACGGGCGTCCACACTACCCCACGACCCATGTTCATCAACCTCAACCCACACATAGTACTAGGCGTTCCATAATTTATCAATAATTGAACTATAGGTGAATTAATTCAATTATTTCCACAATTAATAAAAACCATCCTTAGAAACATCAAACGGCACGCAAATCCACTCACACACTAATCAAAATACATCGGGCTCAACTACAAGCCTAACTCATGTTAATACGCATTTTGATTATAGTTGAACACCTACTTAGGGACATCGGTCGTTACATTATATAATTGTATCAGAGTTATACCTTTCAATTTATACCAAAATGTAGCAGAGCCAATAACCTAAACTTTGATACAAAATTGTATTTGACTTATTATATGTAGCAAAGCCATTAAACTCATGCTCTTATAATGTTAGAATGCTAGAACATACATTAAAACATGCATATTACTAAACTATAATGCATCATACTTGAATTAAATTACAAAGAACTAGATAAAATAATACAAGAGGCTTGCACTTAATGGCAATGTCCTAAGACAAAATTTCCTCCAATTTAGTGTATGAAAGCTGCAAGAGGTTTGTCTCCAGGATACAACTAGATTGATCTTTGATTACACAACAACCAAAAATCTTTTTTTTTTTTTTTTTTGCAATAGCGAAAATATCTCTAAAAAACCAAATGAAAAACAATCTCTATTTCGAAAAAAAATTTCTTTGTAATTGAAGTTTGCGCCATTTTTTTTTTTATCATTTATAAGCAAAAAACTACCTCTCTTGAATAGTTACAACTGTTCAAAATGAGGTTATTAGTGTTGTGGTTCATTAACCACCAATTATCCCAATAATTAAACACCTTTTCACAGGCTAAAGGTTGTAACTGTTACTACTAATTACTAACTACAAAATTATTTAAGTATAATGTAAAAAAAGAAAAAAATTTGTATTGTGAATTGGCTAAGTCATTTAATCATTAGCCCTAAAGGCCCTAAGGCCCAAGGTTTTATCAAAGACATTTTAAATATCAAGTATTTAATATGTATTAATCAATGGAGAATACCCATGGTATTTTCCTCCAAACCCACATTCTCTTAACCACTTACTTCAAGTGTAGGATCTCTTATAAGGAAAGAAACAAAACATGTGGGACTAAAATTGTATACAATACAAACTCAAATAACCTTTAAAGTTCAACACCTTTAAGGCTCAACATCTTGCTCTGTAAGTAAAGCTCGTATTCCTATCAACTATCTACTTGTACTCAATGAATACACGATTAACCATATAAACCACTAATAGCTACTCAGGTAACATAATTAATATAAATAATTCATATTATATGCAAGTTATTAAGTATATCACAACTATACTGTGACTCTTCTTTCCAATTATTGTTAAAAATGAGGATCTTTGTCTCCTTGACACAAAAACATAGCCTAAGGAGTTCTACACTTGCCTAATGTAAAACCCCACAGAGTGGATCAACATTTAACTGAGATTCTAACTCTAATTGGATAGTTAATTGACATGGTATCATAGTTAAAACTAAAATTGGATTCCGGTTACCATTTTATTAGAGGTAGGTACTTATCCGCCTTCCTTTGAGTTTTGTACTTATCTACCGGTTTCTAAGATTGGTACTTATCCATCAACTTCAATATATTTAAGTCATTGAACCCCTTTCCATTACACTTCTAAAAATAGAGTTTATAATACATTAAACAACGTGAGTCATAGTACAATGTCCTAAACCCATTCCTTAAGCTACATGAGTTAATATACAAATTAAGTAATTATGTAGCATAATTGATGAAATAAATGAGTCTCACTTACCTTCGTCATTGTTTTCTAATTCATTACTAAAAGTTCATGCCTCTTAAGAGTGTTCACCGGATAAATCGACAAAAATTGAGTCAAAATACATTTATTTATGCCTTAGACTAGTCATATTACCTTTCTAGTACCTTAGCCCAAGTCGTGTTTGCATCTCTCAATCAATCTTTGGTGTTCTTTATTTTTATCGCATTTTTTTTTCAAAATCGGGCTCGCAGCGCTATGACCTTCAGCTTTACGGTACCACCTACAACGCAATGCCCATCCCATAATTCACTTTACCACGGATATGAAATATTTACGTAACTAATTGCAATAAGAATCATTATCAATTGCAACATTTCACCAAGACATTCATGTCCAGAATATTGATTAATTATTGGAGAACAAGAATCAAATAAAAAAAACACATAGATTTACCTAATCTTAATTCTCATTTACCTCAATTAGGACTCATTATTTTTATAAATTAGATTCCATAGCAACACCCTTAGTTGCTCATTGATTTTCTATGTTGAAAATTAAGGAAACTATCGATAATCTTATCAAACATGCTCCACCATTGATTTCCATTTTTTCCGAGCTTCAATTACATTGAAGCACTTCAGTACTGGCATTCTTTAGCATTTTCTAACTCGTTTGACCGATTGGACATGGTTATGTTTGTGTTTTTTATTAGCAATTTCCTAAATTTTCAAGCTTTTACTAGATTAAAGCATACCCTTTTTTTAATCTCTCCACTAAACGCATACATTTCATAGAGATACACTGATGCAATCTCGATGTAATCTTATGATCTTAAATGAGAAAACACAAACTTCAACAAGCTCCCCACCTAGCACACCAAACACCACCTTGCATTGAAATGTAACGCTATGCATTTCCATTCTTACCACTTAGCAACTCATGCTACTCTTGATCATCCTAGTGATCTCATCTATTTAATCTATCTTTCCTTCTTAGATCAAAACACTTTAACGAGGGGAGAAGACTTCGTTTAGGTTTTAGTAGTAAGTTTTTATTTATTTTTGCATTATTTTTCTGTCAATGAGTGGCTAAGTTCTATGTTCTAGACCAATGTGATTGCGTTATAGGGATTTAAGTATTCGGGAGGTTTTGTGCTTTCAATTCGAATGTTATTTAATTCTAATTTTTCTATTCTTGATTACAATGCTTTATAAAGTTAATTTTTTTTTCCTTTTTCGTAGTTTAAGTGCACATGCACTCCAGTTTGGGTAAAATGTATCGCTAGTGATCTTACAACCGCTTGGTAAGGGACCATGTTAAGTAGAATAGAGGGCTTTGTATGTTGGCAATCGATGTGTTTTTGTTTCGTTGAGTTATGACAAAGGTAGCAGCGTATTGTAATATCCACGTCATAGGAGGAAGATTAGGTGCTAGTTATTACTCATGGTAGGTGTTTTCACAGAGCATAATGTTGTTATTTCGTTGAAAATATATGGCAAATCTAGCAAGTTTTGTGATCTAATTAGTACATGACTGGGTCACATGTTATTTCCATAGACAAGAGGAAAACTAGGTGGCCAGAGTCACTATAAGCCTCTATATGGAAATAAGTACCAAAACAACCTCTTGAAACCGAAGAGTGAATCTGATCCTTTGAATTTCAATTCACATTAGGTTCTAGAATGTTATAGTTATTGATTTTTGTTTTTCTAAGTACTGAGTTTACTTTCTAGTATAGTTAACTCTGGTTTTCAAGAAACCCCCATTTTCGTTTAATCGAAAAAGGAATATCTCAATCCCTGTGGGTTCGACCTGGTACATACCTCGCTACAAAATCTAAAGGAGTCGGTGAATTCGAGAATATTATTGGTTCCTTCAATGTGGCATACCAATTTTTAGTGTCATTGTCAGGGATTGGTTCTAATTTGTTTTCTTTTAAGTTTTGTTTTATAGTTGTAGGTCACCAATGTTCACTTTTTGCAAACACTTTAATTCCACTTGATTCAGATGTGGACCAGACATATAGAAAAAGTAACAAAGAGAGCTAAAGGATGGAAAAATCGTAAGCGAATATAGACTTAAAGGGAAGAGATGCAAATCTTCATGTTGTGTAAGATGTTGGGAAAAACAACCAGGATAATGCGAGGCATGAACTAAGGCAGGAAAATGAGCTCACATTTAGGGAGGCGAATAAACACCGTGGAGGGTCATTAACTTTATGTATCGAGTATCTAGTAGCTATAGGTCAGTTTAAGCTTAAATCAAGGTTGATTCACAAATTGCATCATTTTTATTGGAAAAGGATAGAGGATCCTTAGAAGTTCCTCACACAATTTAAGATGGTGGTAGTAGGCATGAAGCTTGCAATAGTTGATGCTAACTTAGTAAGACTAAACGCATTTCACTTTTGTCCCAAACATGATGCATAAAATTGGTTATTTCACTCGTCGCGCGCCTCTATCATGAGCTAGAATGAGCTACTTAAAGAGTTTTAAGGCAATTACATGCTAGCCAAGAGGATGCTCAACTTATGAGGCAAATATGTCAGATTCTGATGAAAGATGATGGAAAGAATAATGAAATGGTTAGCCTTAACAAGGTTCTAGAGATTACACAAAGCGTGTCCTTAACAAGGTCTTAGTGAGAAGTCCTTGATGGAAAGCTTCTATGAAGGGCTGACTAATAATGAAAGAGACTTATCAATACAGTCTGCAATTGGAGTCTACCGGATATCACACCTATAGAGGCTAGGATGTATATTGAGAAAGTAGCTAATCAAGCCCAACAGTATGGTATAACTAGTGAAAGAAGAGCAACATATTTAGGGTAAATTGATTTGATAATGATTTGTTAAGACTCAAATCTGTGGTGAAATAAATGATGGTTGTAACATAGACAGAGAAAGCCTGTGGTATATGTTCAAAGCCGAATCATTTTAAATACCAGTGTCCCCAGCTTTTTGAAGATACTTGAGAAGTCAAGGTGGCATGTCAATTTCAAGGGCAACCTACTAGACAATACATGCATCATAATAAGTACCGTGGATGAAAGGATAGGAATCCTAGCTTCAACTATGTAGCCAAGAATCACAACTACTAGAACTTTATGCCAAGAGGATAGTGAATGCTAGTAGTTCCTCTAAATCACTACCCCATTCACATGGCCCTGATTTGGAAAGAATAATGAAATGGTTCATTTTATCTCAATAGCATTATCAATCTCGGGTTGCGGCTTCAATTAATTAATTGCTAGCCAGGATTTCAAATATGTCAGTTCAGATAGGCCAAGCCAATAATTAAGGAAGGTTGCAATCACAACTTCTTTCAAGCCATAATGCACATGTGAATGCAGTTTCACATGTCAAAGCCATTTTAGTAGCTGAAACTTCAGGAAAGCTTGAGATAGGAATTGCCATAGCAAAGGAATAAGAGAAACCCGAAAAAAAGAAATATGAAAAGAAAAACTTGAGAAAAAAATGGATGAATAAGATCCAGTACAGTGTACCATTTTCACAGATGTTATATCTAGAAAGGTTTGCGACCATGTTCACGAATCACAAAAAACTTGATGACAAAAAAAGTAATGGAAACTAATGAAGTAGTTAAAAATCTGAATAAGTGAAGCTTGAAATTGAAGTCTCTTTCAAACCCTTTGAAATAACAAGACTATTTGAAGAAGAGGAGGAGAACTTCCATTCAGGTAACATAAACTTACAAAAAAATGCGAGGATCCAAATACTTTAAGGATTTCTTGCATGCTTGGAGATACGCATATAGAGAAAGCTATGTTTGATCTAGAAGCATCTATTAACATCATTTCACTATCAATTTTTTCGTCTATGCATGAAAAAGTTTTGAAGCATTCCGAAATCATCATTCATTTAGTAGACGAATCTTCAATTTGACAAATTGGGATATTGGAAGATGTAAATGATGGCGGCAAAAACTTGATTTTTTCTGCTGATTCCCACGTCATCGACATGAAGGACATACTTATGTCCAATCATGCGCCTATTCTATTAGATCGAACGTTCTGGAAAATGGCCAAATCCTAGATACATGTATTTGGCGGTTTAATTTATTTAGAGCATGATAGTAGGGTCATTTATTTGTTATGTTTTTTTACTTATGTACTAATGTTTATACCATGTACATATGTTTGTCTTCTTTTAATAAATAATGACCTGCAGGATTTTATAAAAACTTTTTAGATAACTTGAAAAAGATAGAAGAAATGGAACGAGAAATGAATAGGAAAAAGTAGGGAGAGAAAGAAAGAATACCCGACTATTAGGTATTGATGTAGGACAATAAGCTTCGGATGATATATCTTACCGAGTTAGATTCAGGTTCACTAAACGACATCCTTGTATCATGCATGTTCAGCATAAAAAAAGAACCAAGAGTTGTGAAGCAACAGGAGAAAATTAAACCGTTGGGCAAAGACGTGATCAAGCTGCCACTTGAAATTATTGACATTGACTACAAATATTCCAAGATGGTGGTAACGTAGGGCCATTGACATTAAATACCCTACGCTATATAGGAGAGAAACCATATTTATTTTTCCTGAATTTCATTTAATTAAGTTTTAATAAATTTTTAATTTAAATAAATTGTTCTATTTTAAATTAGCTAGTTGAATAAAGTGTGAAAGAAATTAAGGAATTTCTATATTCTCTTTGATTTTTGTAGAAATCTTGTGGAGAAATTAGAAAATATGGATTGTTTTGCGTGCATTAAAATACGAAAAACTTTTTGCGATGTAATTCAAGGTGTGTGTGATTCAAATTAACACATTTGCATTAGAGCATATGCATACATGGAGAATTACACAATGGATATTAGGAATAAAAAATCTTGGGGACAAATTTGATTTTTAAGGCTAGTGAGGCCAGTGATTTCCTAGCACTCGTGTTAACACGTAAGGCATTGGGATAGTGATGAGCCTAAGATAAGAAATGTCATTCGAGCAAGCGATGTGCCAATGATGTGAGAGAACACGTAAGGTGCTACCACGTCGCTGAAGGGTAACTTGCAAAATTCAAAGAAATTTCAAGCGATCTCCTAGTACCTTGTCGGTGCCGTGACTTTTGAATGTACGACACTGGACATAAATTATTGTTTTTAAAAAAGGGGCTGAACCCCATCTTCTTCCCTAAAATTATACCTTAGCGCCTTTACACCATCGTCTACACCCTAGAACCCACTTCCAAACACTAAATCCTTCATTTTTATGCCCCAGTATCACTCATTTTTTATTCTACATCAAGTGGTGATCATTTTGAGCCGTGAAGCCAAGTGATTAGTGATCACCTTGACGAAGTCGCAACACAAGAGTTGAAAAATACAAGCTCCCAAGATGAACATAAGGCCAAGTAGGGCCTTATGGATTACATTGCTTTCTAAAGTTTAAAAGTTTTTCCTTTTTTCATGGTGCACATGCACACTGGTTTTGGTAAAAACTATTGATAATGATCTTACAATCACTTGATAAGGGAGATCACGTTAAGTGGAAAATAGCACCTTGTTTGTCTGCAATAAATGTGCTTTTGTGTCATTGAGATATGTGAAAGGTAGCGATGTATTATAATATCCACGTGACAGGTGGAAGATTTGATGCTAGTTACTACTCATGGTAGGTGTTGTCACAAAGTTTAATGTTGCTAGTTCATTGAGAATCTACGACAAATCCGGCAAGTTTTGTGATCTAGTTAGTAAATGGTTGCGTTGCACATTCTTTCCATTGACATGAGGAAAACGAGATGGCGAGAGTTACTATAGGCCTATCTATAGAAATTAATAGTGAAACAACCTTTTTTAAACCAATGAACGAATCCGATCCTTTGAATTTCAATTCACATTATGTTTTTAGAGTTTTATAGTAATTAATTTTCATTTTTCCAAGCACTGAGTTAATTTTCTTGAGTTTAATTTCTAGTATAATTAAGTATTGTCTTCAAGAAACCCCTATTTTGATTTAGTCTAAAAAGGAACATCCTAATTTATGAGTGTTCAACCTTGTATTTACCTCATTACATATCTCAGGTCGTCGATGAATTCGAGACTATTATTGGTACCTTCAAAAGGGCATACCAATCTTCACAAAGCTTAATACGCAACGTCCCTAATAAGTATCCATTTATCGGTTTAAGTTAAAGCCAATGATTCCTTGGAGATTTCAGTACTTTTGGAGGCGGTGTAAAGGCACTAAGCCTTTCTCTAGCTTTTGACTGGATTTTTGAAATTATTTTTTATCCAATATCTTGCATTTACCCTGAAAATAAAAAAGACAAAAGTTTTAGATTATAAAAGGAGATAAAAACCTTGGAATTCATTCTAATATCAAACTAAAATATGACATATTGGGCGACTTATTGCATATAGATGAAAAACTTAAGGGATATTTCATAGCGTTATTGGCATTAAACTTTACCGTTTCATTAATTTACTATCGTTATTAGAGTTCTGTTAGAAACATCTATTTTCGTGTTTTGCCATTTTTAAGAAAGGACATTCTAGAATAAGATAGGTTTTATTAAAGAAATGGTATTCTTTCATGTCTATGACATTAAAATCGTCTGGGAAACCTAAATCATTTACCCTAACCAATACAACGTCCAATACTCCTATAAGTTGAATGGTAGATCTATTCGCTAATTGTACTACTATACTAGTTTGATCTAATGGTACGTTTGCCATTTGCAAATATATTGATAAAGACATAACATTAATTGAGGCGCCTAGATCACATAATAGTTTAGATATACCTATATTTTCTATTGCGCATGGAATGAAAAACATTTCATGATCATAACATTTAGGTAGTAATTTTTTTGGATTAGTGCTGACACATATTCTCCCACGCTTACCATTTTAGTAGGTTAGATTTTGTTAGCATGTAAGTTTTTTAAGATTTTTTTTCATATTTAGGTACGTTTTTTATGATGACATGAGTCAAATGTGTATAATAGTTTCTCATGTTTTTCTATTATTTGTAGTAGTGGTAAGTGGAAGACTGCCTCCACAGGGATTTTACAAACTTCTAAGAGAAGTGTTTTTGTGTTTTGTTTTTCTTAATTTAATTAATCTAAGTAAATGGGAATTGAAATATTAAATAAGTAAAAACTACAACTACTAACTTAATTTACCAAAATAACTAAGCTAATTCAAACAATTCAATGCATACTTATTTAAACAAAATTCAAATTCAATATAATATAAAAATCTAAACAAATATCTAAGCAAACCCCTCACTAAACAAAGCAATATGCTTGGATTGCATTCAAATACTAGAACATAACATTACCTCGTAAGCTTATTCTAATTATATCATATAGAATCTTGGAATCATTAAATCCTAATTCATAATAGGTTGATAGTCTTTAGCAAACCATAGATTTTCCTATATTCAATGAAAAATAGCCTTATCCTTATTATTGTAAATCTATCTATTGGATAAAACACAGTAAAATAGAAATACGATAGCATTAATATTAAATGAAAATCATGCCTAATCTAAACCAAATATTAATCAGAATATGTCGATCCATTACTAACTTAGAACATCCATTCAGGAAATTTGCCCTATAGATTATTCATAGTTACTACTTCAATAATTGTTTTCAATAATCATAGACATAGAATAAGAATATCGAATATCACAATACATATTTGCAACTATGCATGCAATACATGAATCATTAGTTTTAATATGCAAACTAAATTTATTAAAACTGCGATTGTTGTGTATGAATAGATTTAAAAAATTAAAAATATGATTCCTTAATTATAACTATATAGCAATCCAAAGTATATACAAGTCTAGGGTTTGTTTAAATTAATAAACTACTCAGTCATGCTGAAATTAAATAATGCAATAATATAATTGAAAAACATAATTAAATAAATACGTCTTATGGAAAAAACAAATTTCTAATGTTGCTTCAAACATAAACTCAATAAAAACTAACTTACGGCTCTCACAAACTTATTAACAGAAAAGGGGGCTCCTAATTTGGAAGCCTCGGAGTCCTATTTATAGATTCCTAAGCTATAAAAATTGTTGATAAATTCAAATTCATCGTAATAATCTAAAAAAATCGTCATTGACTTCAGCTATTTGTCAGCAAATCTAATATTGTACAATGATCACTGAGAAAATCATTGAAGATACCTATTCGTGCTCTACTGATTCATCCATCGATTCTTAGTGTAAACTACAATTCGCCAGGTAATCGCTGACTCTTTTCTATAGTTAACTGTTTTGCTTTTCTTCCTATTTTTTTCCCATTTCTTCAATTTCCTGATTAAATCTTGAAATCACAAAAAAAGATAATACGTAGTGTAATATCATAGTTTATATCTAAAATCATCCAAAATTACACTATAAAACATGCCCAATAATTGACTTGTCAAATAACCCCAAACTCAATACTTTGCTGTCCTAAGTAAAGGAATACTCTCAATCATATTATATTTTATTCTTTATATATTGATTTCAATCTAATTTATTTTAACTTTAAATAATAGAAATTCTTAATATAAGTGATATTCAAATAGAAACATATTACCCACAAGTAAATAGAAGTTTTTATAGAATAGAATGATTTATAAAACGAATCATCCCTCTATGGTTTTTCAATTACCCAATTCAATACCTCTTAGATGTTTAAGTTTAATACTAAGGCCAGCACAAAAAATAGGTTTCTCAATCCCCACTTACAAGCATCAAGCTTAGAATGACTACTATATGATCTCAACACATAAAAACCATAAGATTAGTCTTAATTTTGAAAAATACTTAATAATAATATCTAAATCAAAATCAATTGAAACTTTGCTAAGATACCAGTGAATATATCATTTAAAATGTGTTAGACTAAGAAATACTTCACTCAACCATAGCTTCGAGCACTCAAGCTAAATCTTTACTTTGAAGAGTTTAAGAACATCTGCCTTTTTCATCTTTTTTTTTACTTCATCTTAATTATTTTTTCTTTATTATTTATATATAATTTTTTCATTTGACTTTGAGTCCTTACTCCATTTCTTATGGAAATTCTCCATTTTTCCACTATAGATTCCATGCTCCATTTTGTATGGACCTTATAAGCCTCTATATATATTTGTAAATTTTTATTAGCACTTCTTACTATCCACTAATGTTGATGAAAGTATCATTTCTAACATATAAAAACTCATTGGTTACCAACCCATTTATTCTTTCAATTGCGGCATAATAGTTTTTTATGTAATATCAAAATACTTAGATAGCCTTTGTATCACAAGATTCTTCGAGATCTGTTTTGTTCACCTTACATTATTGTTACTTCTACCCATCAGCATGATGAACACAAGCCAATTAATTCATACGTCAACTAGTAAGTTAATCAAAAAGGGTAAAAAAATTGAATATTTATATCATAGAATTCAATTGGTTAATAACAATGACATATTCATTTTCATTCTTTTCCTAACTAAAATTAAAGTAAAATGAAATTCAAACTTGCTTGAGTTCATAAAAAAATTTAAAAATTTTCATCAACTCACTTGAATATCAGATCACAACTTTCGATTTTATGTCAATTTTGAACTTATCTTCTTCCTTTCTTTTCTTTCTTTTCTTTTTTGCTATCATTGTCATACATCATTTAAAACACCCCTAAACTCATTTCAAACTTTGTCCTTCAAGTTAGAAATTAAGATGGGTTTTCGACTAAACAAGTAGACCACGCGAAGTATAGGGGAATTGATATAATCGCAAGTTAGGTAATCAATATAAGAATAAACTCAATATATAAATATCATCAAACAGAGTGCATTAAAAAACATAAATAACCATTACTAATGTATCAAATGTAGAATCACCATTAAATGTATCACCACAAAATCCTATCAAATGTATCGCAATAAATAACATCACCAGGAATAGTATCATAGACATTATATCATCCGCACATATCACATAGTATCATCACCAAAGTTACAAGCAAAGCCTCACACATCATCATTCAGAAACAAAAGAGATAAAGTAAAGTAAAGAAATTAATATCATAGTCCTGAAGTTGCATCATCATTATCCTCTACTTGATCAATCCACTCAGACTAGTAACTTGCAGCAGGATCATATAGTTGGTAGTCCTGACCTGGCGGTGGTTGAACATCAAAACTATTAATCAATAGCCTCATTTGTGCGGATCATACATAAAGCTCTACGCCTCCTCATCTTCTATGTCTTCTTGACATCGCCCTCTCCATTTTGTGAATGCTCATTGATAAGACCCTCTAGTCCTCGAACACACCAGTTATTGATTCAATAGAGTTCTCATGTGATTGCATAGAAATGAATGCACAAAGGTCAGCTCCGACTCCTCCATGTAAAGTACATCGTAGTCCAAAATAGGTAGCTCTACATTTGGATCGTTTCTTGCTCTAGAAATTTAGTCTAAAACTCTCCTAGTGTCATCTCTAATTTTTCTTCTTTGCCCCATTTCTTTTATGGCTATCTTACACTTCTCCTTTTCGTGTTCTGAGTCTTCATATCAATCGGTTTTTCCATAACTCTCTATTATTGCATCCGTGATAGTCTTCTCTAGTAAGACATCCATCTGAAGTCGTGCCCTCTTTACTCGATCATCTCTGCAGAAAAATAATTATTATCAAAGGAAATGGTAATCCATCATTCTTCTTCGTTTTAATGGTAATACTTATCGATTTATAGATAATCTTTCCAACATCTAAATACCCCTATTCATGCACAATGCCATAAAGGAAAGCAGCTTTGTAGTTCACGATCTCGTAATATTGTAGATATGGCTATAAGCTAGTGTTGAAGAAATAACACCACGCTTACATGATCTTCCTAAAAAACTTGGTATTGATGTGCATTGGGTACAATTTTGTATAAAAAATGAAACCATCACCATGGATTTCCTCTACTCCTCCCTTAATTTCTTCGATAGGGTAATGGTACTTAATTGAATATTCAGGCTTTGAGTGTTCATCATTTTATTTTTGATGAAATTTTGGTAAACCAAAATACCGATTTATTCGCAGAATAGAATAATCTAATGTTCTTCATCAAACTCATGATTTTGTCTTGCTGTCACTTCCATAAGCATTCACATAAAACTTTCTCAATAAATTGTTGCATCCCTTCTTATTAGGAACTCTCTCAAGGTCTAAATGGTGACAGTCCCTAGTTAATAATCCCCAAATTTTAACATCAATAATATCTAAGATCTTAGGCTTATATTTCAACACGTTATTCACATTGAATCCCCCTTCAAGGATCAATGTCCATTCTCTCACTATATCATTCTTAATCTTGGCAAAGGCCTTATCATTGAAAAAATTTTCTTCCCTAAGAACATACAACTTCGCTCCCTTCGATATTGTTTCTTCTATTTCGTCCTCTTAATCTTCATATTCTTCCTCAAAATCATTGCTAAATGATAATGGTTGAGTAGGCTCACTTTGCGGACTAATCCTAAGTGTATTGAAAGAAATTCCTATAGGTCTGATTGGGAAAATTTTAGAATTATTCTTAGGTTTCTCTACTAACTTCCCCTTCATTTAATCTCCATCAAGTTTCTAACCTTCTACTTCTAACCATTTCAATAGGTATAAGTAAAAGAATAAGCCTATAAACCATTTAAAACCAAATTGTCAAAAACGTATTCAGTAAAATTTAACTCATCAATCTAATAAGGATAAAAAAATATCTTTTATAAATTGAGAGTTTGACATTCATATAAAATTAATTGATAAAATAATCATTCGTAAGTAACTCAAGTCATGCGATTGGCAAGAAATCCCCAAACTTATTTAAAACTTATTCTCAAATTAATTTGAGTATAAAATTTAATCTATTCACCATATACTAAATTTAGTTTGCAAATATGATATCAATAAAAAAATTTATCACACCACTCCCATACTAGTATAATAATTGAAAATATTTGACATTAAAACTTATTTGGAGCTAAAAGATCGAGATTTAGGCTTTATCCTAAATTAGAACGCAAAAATCCGTGGAAAACCAAAAGTATAATAATTAAAAGGCTAGGGTTCTCATTGATTACCTTCTTGAAAGTGAATTTTTAAAGATCAAAACTTTAAAACTCCTCTAGAACACTTCTCCAAGCTCTAACAAGAAATTCCCCTTGCTCAAGCCCTAGTTGGATATACACTTTCAAAACTTACTAAATTTTGAGTCGATTATGTGAAGATTAAGGTGAGAATCACTTAAATACACTAAAATCTAACTTTGGAAGGTTGAATTAAGTAAAAAATTTGGTGTTTGGGTCAAAACGTTGTAATGCTTTTTGAGTGTGAAGTGAGTAAATGTGGCGATTGTGTGTTTTTCTTTAAAATCATGTGTTTGTTCTTAGCGAATCAGGGTTTAAATAGATTAGCTGGGAAATCACTGCCTAAATAGCTTAAAATGAGCCTTGGTGGCTCACAACCTAGTTTAGCAAATCCTAGTTATAAGTGCAAATCACAGACCTAAAATTATACTAAAACTTCTGCAAATTGATACCGATTTTCTTAGCGAATTGTCGTACAAAATAGAATCATTAGGAAATTGGTAGCCTATTTTAACTATTTTTTCAATTTAATTGATTTTTTCATATACTTATCACATATATATCAATTTAAAAGGTAGAATAATTCAAAATTATCATAATACGACTATGATTTGTACTAAATATTAATTTCATTTGTATAAATAATCGACTAACGTAAAAACTAATGTACGAAGACAATATAATATGGAAAGACATTGCCTCGATCAACCCCTTCACTTGAAATTATTTCAAAATGAAATTCCTAAAATTCCTATTATAAGAGTAAAAAATTAAAAGAAAATAAAAACAACTAACTAATCCGTATACTGTAACTGGAAGTAAGGATATAGTGTGGGTTGTTTCCCATAGAGCACTTTTGTTTACAGTCATTGGCTCGACTGAACCACATAGTTCTAAATTGGTTCTATAAACTTAAATGTAGGATTGTCTACTCTATTTTCGTTGCATAATGTAATTGCTAGTTCATGCACCCTACAAGTGATCGTCTTATTAAGAGTATCCATGACAGCATACGAAGTGGCTAAGAAAGATAGTCCTGAGATTAATGAATGACCTCCATTGATGAAGTGTGCCATAAACAAAAAGTTTGTGAAAATAATGTACTTGTCAATTTGAACTGGTACATCTGTAACAACTCCTATCAGTTTCACTTAATAAACGTTGGGTAGAGTAACTATTTTTGAAGCAAGTACATCCTACTATAGTTGAGTATAATGAAAGAAGTGAATTGGCATATAGTTTGCTCTAGAAACCGTATCACAAACAACTTTAAATTACCAAGCCGATTTAACTTTGGTGTTTAAGCATATATCTCCTGGATCATCGAGTTTCATAATTGCTTGATTCTTCTTTTTCTTCTTTTTATTTCTCATAACGTTAAACTCCTCCCTTTTAAGATCGTTCTCAACATTGTTTAATTGCTTAACACTCCATTCTTGAGTTATTATCTTTTTATTTGATGTTTCTTCCACTAGCTCATTTTTTGTCATAATATATTTATCTTCCATTGTTACTGCATTAAGAACATATACTCTAGCTTTTCAATTATGATGATTTAATTCTATAGATTCATTATCATTAGTTTGTTCATTATCTGATTCATCAGAATTATCATAGAAATCTTCATCCTTAAAAAGAAAAGTGACAATTTTGTTTTCAAATTTCATAGACATTGTTCCTTCAAATATATCTAACTTTATTTTAGCTATTTTGAAAAATGGTGATTTTGATGATACTAACTCTCCCATTTCCATTACATAGAAGTATGTTGAAAATAGTAAGTCATTTACTTTTACTAAAACATGTTCAAGTAAACCATAAGGTTTAATAATTGTATTGTTGGTTAACGAAAGATTAATAGGTGTATTAATCAATGAACATATTTTCAATGACTATTATAGTTTATGTGACATAGCATTAATTGATGCTCCAAGATCACAAATAGCAAAATCTATAAAAGAAAATCCTAATGTAATAGGAATTCCAAATATTCCTGGATTGGAACATTTGTCTAGTATTTTCTTTATAAATTAAGCAGACACCTTTTGTTTTAAATTTTCTTTAAATTCTGCTAAAAATTTATCCTTAGATTCAGAGAATTTTTTTCAAACTTCATCATAATTAGAAAATTGCATAATTGATTCTATCATTGGTTTAGTAATTTCTTTTTTCCAAGATACTTGAAGAATGTCTTCACTATTTTTTTTTTCCAAGCATCAGCTAATCATTGTAGAATGATAGAATATGAATACATATCTTCATTCAAACTATTATAAATCTTATCATTTTCATCCTTATAATTATTTCTAACTTTTGTAAAGCTTTTTCATAAGCTTCAACTCTAACTAAATACCATGGGTATAGCCTTTTAGGAAAACATATATACTTCAATTGTTCGGTCATCCATTCTCTATTAGGAATGACATTAGGCATCATTTCTTCTTCTTCTTCTTCTTCTTTAATAGTTTTGTGTTTTCTTTTTATTACCTTGTTTAAGCACCTTTCCAGTTATAGTTATCTTTCTCATCAATGAATAAAGTATTAACTTGTACTTTATTTGTGATAGTAGCAGCATCAGTTTGAGTAGGTGCTTTAGCTAGATTACTTTGTTGAGTACTTAACCTATTTATTTGTAAATTTATTTGACTTTAATGATTTTTTAGTTCATGAATAATAGATTAGTCTTAATCTAATTTTTAAAAATCTGTGTAATGTTTTGATTTGGTTCATAAAATTATGCAAGATTTTCTCTAAAATTAGATTCGTAGATTAAGCATTTTGTTGAGGTTGTTGATTTGGTGCAGATTGAATATGAGCTATTGGTATATAAGAATTATAATTATGATTTTGAGGACCATAACTAAGATTTGGATGTCTTATAGGATAATAACTATTGCTATTATATTAATTTCTTAGAGGACGAGAAAATTTGTTCATCATTTCATTTCATTAATCTCTTCGGTATTCTCTTCATGTAGAGTAGGACACACATCCGTAGGATGTGTAACCTCATTTCAAAATCAACAATCTTTAACATGATTAAATCTATCTTTAATTAAAAATTTAGCCATACTAGATAATTCATCAATTTTTATCATCAGACATATTATTTCTTCTACTATTAACTTCATAAAGTTTCTTCCTTGAGGATTTAATCTTTTTACCATATTGCTTAGATTGTTTATCCATTTGATAAATTTTTTACTTTGCTTAAGTAAGTGTTGTTTCAAAAAAACAATCCACTACATAATGTGTCTAATTACCTTAGCTCAAAGTTGTTGAGGCCTTCGAAAAATATTCTAATAAAGCTCTATGAGTGTATCCATGTTATAGACTAGAATAAATTAATCTTTGGAATCTATCCCAAAACTTCATTAAAATCTTCATCATCTTTCATCTTCACAATTGTGATTTGCTTTCTACATGAACTGATTTTTCTAGTAGGAATATATTGATCTAGGAAAGCTTTTAACATTTAAGTCCATTTAGCTATTGAATCTTGGGGAAGATATAACAACCAATCTTATGCTTGATCCTTTAGTGCAAAATGAAAAGCTTTAAGATTGACTTGTTCTAAGGTACCAACTTTTGATTTTATCTCCTTAACCTTATATTGATACTTTTTTATGAATTTCTATGGGTCATCATTATCTTTGCCATATAAGTTCGATAAGGCACTAATAAAAATAGATCTAAGTTCAAATTCAAGAAATTCATCAGGGTATACTATGCACATAGACTCATATGATGTAACATTTAGATTTGCTTGTCTAAAAGTAAGCTCTCTATTATTATTGTTATTATTATCGATAATTCTATTATCATTATTATCATTATTATTAATGACATTTTCGTTATTGTTATTATTGCTATCCTCAATCCCATTAGCTAAATTTTCTCTAAGTTGTTGTCTTCAATTTTGATTAAAAGTTATATCTACTTCAAGATCAAACAGATGTAAGGATCGCTAAGAATAAGAACAATGAATTTCAAAAATCCCAGGCAACGACACTAAAAATTGACGCCTAACGACCGTGCACAATAGTTTCCCAAAGTGGAATATCATCTCTATTGGGATTTCGCAAACTTTTAAGAAAATTATTTTTTGTTTTTATTCTTAATTCTGTTAACCTAATTAAATAGGAATTGAAATACTAAATAATTAAAAACTATGACTCCTAACTTAATTAACCAAACCAACTAAGCTAATTCAA
This sequence comes from Stephania yunnanensis, assembly GCA_039657365.1. Lineage (NCBI taxonomy): Eukaryota > Viridiplantae > Streptophyta > Magnoliopsida > Ranunculales > Menispermaceae > Stephania > Stephania yunnanensis. Next base: position 42,558,755 of record CM077581.1, read on the forward strand.
ACATCTCAATGCAAACTTAATTAAATGAAATTCAAATTCAATATAATATAAATATCTAAACAAACATCTAAACAAACCCGCGCTAGACAATGCAATATACTTGGATTGCATTCAAATACTACAATATAACATTACCTCTTAACCTAGTTAAAAATATATCACATGGAATCTTGGAATAATTAAATCCTAATTCATAATAGGTTGATAATCTTTAGTAAACCATCAAATTTCCTATACTCAATGTAAAATAGTTATATCCTTATCATTGTAAATCTATATATTAGATACAATGCAATAAAAAATATATATGATAGCACTAACACTCAATGAAAATCATGACTAATCTAAACCAAATATTAACTAGAATATGCCAATCAATTATTAGCTTAGAACACAATCACCTAGAACATCCACTTGGTAAATTTTCCCTATAGATTAATCTCAGTTACTACTTTTATAACTGTTGTTAATAATCATAGACATAGAATCAGAAAAATCAAATATCACAAGACATATTTGCAACTATGCATGCAATATAGGAATCATTAGTTGTAATACGCAAAAATAACTTATTAAAACCATGATTGTTATGTATGAATAGATTTAAAGCATTAAGTACTTGATTCCTTAATTATAACAATAGAGCAATCTAAAGTATATACATGTCTAGGTTTGTTTAGATTAATAAACTACTCAATCATGTTGGAAATAAACAATGCAATAATATAATTGAAATACATAATTAAATAAATACCTCTTATGAAAAAAATAAATCACCAATATTGCTTCAAAGATAAACTCAATATAACCTAACTTACGTTTCTCACAAACTTGTGAAAAGAAATAAGGGCTCCTAATTTCAAAGCCTTAGGGTCCTATTTATAATTTCCTAAGCTATACAAATTATAGATAAACTCAAATTCTTCATAATAATATAAAAACCTCATCACCGACCTTAAAGATTTTTCAGCGAATCCTATGTTGTACTTAAATTGCTAAGAAAATCACTGCAAATATCTCTATGTGCTCAACGATTCATTCACCTATTCCTAGTGTAAACTCCAATTCAATTGATAATCGCTGGCTCTTTTCTTAAGCTAACTATTTTGCTCTTCTTCCTTTTTCTTCCATATCTTCACTTTTCCTAATTAAATTCTAGAATCACAAAAACGAGAGAATACCAATTGTAATATCATCATTATATCTAAAATCAACCTAAATTACACTATAAAACATGTCTAATTATTGACTTCTCAAATACCTCCAAACTTAGCATTTTGTTGTCCCGAACAAAGGAATACTCTCAATCATATTCTATTTTCATTCCTTATATAATGATTTCAATCTAATTCATTTTAACTTTAAATAATAAAAATTTTAAATAAAAGTGATCTTCAAATAGAAACATATTACCCACAAGTAAATGAAAGTCATGATAATATAGAATAATTTAGAAAAATAATCATCCCTTAAACATAACTCAACCACATGATGTAATACCCCTTATAACTTAAACTTTAATACCAAGGGTAGCACACAATATAGGTTTTCTCAATCTCCACTAATAAGCATCAAGCTAATGATGACTAGTATAGTATCTCAAAACATAAAAACCACTAAATTAATCTTAATTTTATAAAATACTTTCTAATAGTACCACAATCAAAATCAGATACCAATGAATATATCATCTAAAACGTGTTAGACAAAGGAACATGTCACCCAACCTTAACGTCAAGCAATCGAGCTAAATCTTTTCTTTGAAAAGTTTAAGAATATTCATCTTTTTCACCTCTCATTTTTTTCTACTTATCCAAATTAATTTTTCTTTGTTATTTATATATTTTTTTCCATTTGACTTTTGAGTCCATGCTTGATGGACATTCTTACATATTTTCCACTATAGATTCACTGGTCTATTTCCTATTGAATCTATAGGACTCTAGATATATTTGTAAGCTCTTGTTAGCACTTCTCACTGTCCACTAAAGTTGGAATAAAGTATTAATTCAAACCTATAGAAATTCATTGGTTTGTAACCCAGTCTTTTTTTTTCAACTTGTGACATAATATATACTATAAAAATACTTAATCAATAGCCATTATATCTCAAGATTCTTAGAAATCAGTTTTTGTTCATCTTACTCTATTGTTTCGATCTTCTACCTATTCTCATGACTAACACAAGGCAATCAATGCATACATTAACTAGTAAAGTTAATCAAAAAGGGTATAAAATTTATTCCTTCTATCATAGAATTCACTTGGGTAGTAAAATATCACTTTCATTCAAAATATTATATATATATACATTCATTTTCATTTTTTCCGAACTAAAAATAAAGTAAAAATAAATTAATATTTACTTGAATTCGGAAGAAATTTGTAAATTTTCATCAACTCACTTGTATATCATATCAAAAGTCTTAACTTTGCACCAATTCTGAATGTATCTTTAGCCTATATTTTCTTTCATATCTTTCTTTCCTATCACTATCATACTTAACCTAAAATACCCACAAATGCATTCTAAAGCTTGTCCTCAAGGTTAAGAAATTAAGTTGGGTATCCAACAAAACAAGTATATCACGTGACAAATTGATATAATCAAAAATTAGATAATCAATATAAGAATAAACTCAATATATAAATATCATCAAACAAATTGCATTAAAAAATATAAATAACCATCACAAATGTATCTAATGTAGCATCACTATCAAATGTATCACATGAAATCACATCACTAGGAATAATATCATAGACAATATAGCATTAGTATGGATCACATAGTATCATCACCATAGTTACCCGCAAGACCACACACATCATCACTCAGAGACAAATGAGATAAAGTAGAGTGAAGGGATTAATGTCATCATCTTGAAGTTGCATCATCCTAATCCTCCACTTGATCAATCCTCTGGGACTGTTATCTCGGTGTAGGATTATAGAGGTGGCAGTCTTGTCCAAGCGGTGGTTGAACATAAAAACTATTAATCTGTATCCTAATTTTGTATAGATGGTACAAGAACCTTAGCGCCTCCACGTCTTCTTTATTTTTTTGACATCATCCTATCCATCCCGTGAATGTTCCCTGCTAAGACCCTCTGGTTATCGAACACTAGTTCTTGATTCCTTACAGTTCTTACTTGATCGCGCATAATTGAACCCATAAAGGCCAACTCTAACTCCTCCATTTAAAGTCCATCGTAGTGTGTAGACATTTCTTCTAAAACTCTCATCGTGTCATGTCTAATATTTCATCTTTGCTTTGTCTCTCTTCTGGCTATCTCAGCCATCTTCATCTCGTCTTCAGAGTTTTCATGTCCATTAATTTTTTTCATAACTCTCTATTATTGCATCCATGATAGTTTTCTCTGGTACGACATCCATCTAAAAGCTTGCCATGTTTACTTAATCTTCACCGCAAAACGCTGTGATCATCAAAGAAAATGATAGTCCATCATTTTTTCTTCATTATGATGGCACTCCTTCTCGATTCATAGATAATCTTACCGACATCTTAATATCCCAATTCCTGCACAATTTGGTAAAGCAAAGTGTTTTTCTAGTTCACGATCTCATAATATTTAAGACTTTACTTTAACCTAGCATTGACGAAATAACGCCATGCTTTCGTTATCTTCCCATAAAATTTGGTAGTGATGTGTTTCGAGTACCCCTCTGTGTCTAAAATAAATCCATCACCATGGATTGCCTTTAATCCTCCTCTAATTTACTTTGTAGGGTAATGATTAATCAAATATTCAAGCTTTGGATATTCATTATTTTCTTTTTTGTGAACTTCTTATTCTCGTAAAAAAATAATCCCATGTTCTTCCTCTACCTCATAACTCTGTCTTACTGGCACTTCTATAAGCATTCGCATAAAACTCTTTCACTAAAATGTCGCATCCCTTCTCATTAGCAACATTCTTAAGGTCTAAATGGTGATAGTCCCTAGCCTATTAATCCCTAGTTTCTCACATTAATGATATCTAAGTTCTAATGCCTATATTCAATTCATTCTTCACATTGAATCCCTTCTCCAAGTCAACTTCCTTTCTTTCAAAATATCATTCTTAAGCATGGCAAAGACCTTGTCATTATTAAAATCTTCCTTCCTAACGACATACATCTTCCTTCTTTTTGGTATCTCTTCTTCTACTTTCTTCTCTTCATCATCATATTCTTCCTCAGAAACGTTGCTAAATGATAAAGGTGGAGTAGGCTTTTTATGTAGTCTAATCCTAAGTGTATTGAAAGAAATTCCATTGGGTCTAATTGGGGAAACTTTATATTTATCCTTAGATTTCACTACTAACTTCCCCTTTCCTCTATTCTTCCTCGAATTTTTACCCCATTCCACTTCTGGCCATTTCAATATGTATAAGTAAAAGAATAAGCCTGTAAAACCATTTAAAATCGAATCGTCAGAAAAAATTTTGGTAAAATTCAACTTATCTATCTAATAAGGACAAATTCATCGAAAAAAAGCATTTATAAATTGAGAGTTTAAAATTCATTTCAAATTCATTGATAAAAACAATTATTCATAACTAATTCAAGTTATGCAACAGATAAACCCAAAAACCCCTAAACACATTTAAAACTTACTCTCAAATTAATTTGCTTATAAAATTTGATGTACTAGCCATATGCTAAAAATAGTTTGACGATTCAATATAAAAAAACAAGTTAGCACACTACTCCCATACTAGTATTACAATTAAAAATATTCGACATCAAAACCAATTTAGAACAAAAAATTTTAAAATTTACGCTCAAACCTAAACAAAAATCCAAAAAAACCATGAAAACTGAAAGTATAATAAATAAATGGCTAGGGTTCTCATTGATTGCCTTCTTGAAAGTAAGTATTTTATGATTGAAACTCTAAAACACCTCTAGAACACTCCTGTAAGCTCAGACTTTGAAGTCCCCATGCTCAAGTTATAATTTGCTCTATACTATCAAAACTCAAAAAAAACTTAGGTTGAATGTGTGAAGATTGAGATGAGAATCACTTAAATACACTAAAATCTAGCTTTGGAAGGTTGAATCTAGCCGAGAATTTAGAATTTGGGTCAAAAAGTTGCAATGGTTTATGAGTGTGAAATGAGTAAATGTGGAGATTTTGGGTTTTTGTTTAAAAACACGTATTCGTTTTCAGAGAATCAGGGTTTGAATGGATTCGCTGAGAAATCGCAGCCTATTCTTTGAAAATTAGCTTTGGTGGCTCATGAACTAGTTCAGCGAGTTCTAGTTATAAGGGCAAACCATTGATAAATTGTTGACCTGAAATTATACTAAAATTTTTACAAACTGATACTAAATTTATCAGCAGATTCCAGTACAAACTAGAATCATTGAGAAATCGCTAGCCTATTTAAACTATTTTTTCAATTGAATTTTTCTATATAATTATAACAAATTTATCCAATATAGAGGTAGAATTATTCAAAATTATTGAAAATTGATAGTGATTTGTACTAAATATTAACTTCATTACTGTAAATAGTTGACTAACGTAAAAACTAATGTGTAAAGATAATATAATATGAAAAACACAGGGCCGATCAACCCCCCATTATATGAAATTATTCCGGAATTAAATACCTAAAATGTCAACATTATAAGAGTGAGAAGTTTAGATCACATAAAAATAATTAACTAATCTTAATACTAAAATTGAAAGTAAAGATAGAGTATGGATTGCTTCCCACAAAGCGCTTTTATTTACTGTCAATGGCTCGATTGAACCACCCAGTTCTAAACTAGTTCTATAAACTTAAAATTTTCCACTCTAGTGCAATTCAAGAAAGTGAGTGCTAGGACATGCACCAAAAAACTTATTGTCTTGTTTAGAGTGTCCATGATAGCATGTGAAGAGGCTTAGAACGGTCGTCCCAAGATTAACGGAGGATCTTCGTTGATGAAGTGTGCTATAACCAAAAAGTCTGTGGGAATAATGTACTTGTCAATTAGAACTAGTACATTAGTAACCGCTACTATTAGTTTCACTGAATAAGATTTTGGTAGAGTAACTTTTTAAGAAGCAAGTACATCATACTCCCGTTGAATATGAAGAAAAGAGTGAATGGGCTTGTATTTTGCTCTAGAACCAGTATCACAAACATCTTTTATAATACCAAGCCCATTTGACGTTTATGTTTACGAATATATTTCTTGGATCATTGAGCTTGAAAATTCTTAGATTCTTCTTTTTCTTCTTCGTTCTTTATAACTATAAACTCCTTCATTTTAAGATCATTCTCAACATTTTTTAGTTGCTTAACCCTCCATTCTCGAGTTGTTATCCTTTTATTTGAAGTATCTTTGACTCACTTTTTTTGTCATTACATTTTTGTTTTCCATTGTTACTTCATTAATATCATATACTTCAGATTTTAAATTATGATGATTTGAGTCTAAAGATTAATTATCATTAGTTTGTTCATTATTAGATTCATCAAAATTATTATAGACACCTTCATCGTTAAAATGAAGAGTGATAATTTTGTTTTCAATTTCCGTAAGACATTGTTCCTTCAAAGATATCTAATTTAGTTTTTGCTATTTTAAGAAATGGGCTTCTTAAAAGTATAGGCTGAGATTTATATGATATTGAATCTTCCATTTTCATGACATAGAAGTCAGCCAAAAATACTATGTCATTTACTTTTACTAAAACATCTTCTAGAAAACCCTAAGGTCTATTAAATGTTTTGTCAGCTAAGGTAAGACTAATAGGGGTATTAGTTAAAAAACCTATTTTTAATGACTCAGAGTTTAAGTGACATAACATTAATTGATGCTCCAAGATCACACAGAGCAAAATCTATAAAAAAATTCCTAACGTAATAGAAATTCCAAACATTCTTGGATCTAAACATTTCTCAGTTTTTTTCTTTTTAATTGAAGTAGACACCTTTTTCCTTAAGTTTTCTTTCGACTCATCTAAAGATTTACTTTTAGATTCAGAGAATTCTTTCAAAACTTTATCGTAATTAGAAAATTGCATAAATGATTCCATCAATGGTTTATTAATTTCTATAATTTAAATGCTTCAAGAATGTTTTCATTGTTTTCTTCCGTCCAAGCATCACCTAATCATTGCAGACGGTAGAATATAAGTGTATACCTTCATTCAAACTATCAAAAATCTTATAATTTTCAAGAATAGCAGCGGCATGTGCCCTAGCTCAATCAACAAGTACTTTGTATCTTATTATTTTATTTAATAAAATTGAGATTTTAATTTGTTTTTTTTTATCATAAGTGATTGATTGTTAACCTTATAGTAAGGTCCATAGGTATTTGTTAAAATATCTTAAATGACCCTAGTCGGTCATTATACTAGAAACTATAATGAATTAAGACTCTTCTAAATCTTGATTGATGGACATGTGATGATCATGCGTACAAGAATACGAATCGAGATCATGAGTACCTGTTAGGGAATATGATATTGGAGGACTCGTTATGATAACACCACATGGATTAAGTCATATGTGTTACTCGTGATAGGTATATCATTTAGTCATTTGACTTTATATTACCATAGACTTCAATATTAGGAGCATGGTAATTTGACACAATCAAATGTTATCCTTAGACAGATGATAATAAAGATTGTGATTAGTTACCATGTGAACAATATGTGAACGTGTGTAATCAAGATATAATTTTTCACTCTCGTATAGTGAGAGATATTAATGGATTTCTCAATATGATGCACTGATAATAGCTAAGTCTATGTGAATTGATATAATCAATGTCACTTGAATGTTTTTGGTTTAGCTAAAGATTGAGATTAGTGCAATTGAACATTAAGGGTAATTTTTCATGCCTTATGTTTAATCAAAGGTTATCGCACGACAAATAGAGTATATTAATTTTGATATTCATGGTACTTAGGTAGTCAGAATGCCTCGCTAGAGATCGCTTATGACTCATTTACCAAAATAGTTTTGGTTAATTGCTAACATAGCATGAACCTATTGGGTCACACATATAAAATAGCTTTTCGCAATTTGAATTAGTCCAAAGTAATGAATTTTATATGATAAAACTCATGGCATAAAACCCCTTACAATTTGTTATATGATAACTATTAATAGGGTCGTATGTGTAATTTGCTTAAAATGTATAAATTCAATAGTTGTATTATGAATAGGTTTTTAAGTGAGGGGTTATCTAAACATATAAATAAAGGACGAAACCTTAAAATGAAATAATCTTTTTTGTTTTTGTTATTTTCGAGTTTTCTAGATTTTGGGAGAAAAAGATAAACATTTTTGGTCTCTATTGAGACTAGCAATCAAACTCGTGTTCATCGTTCATGTGTGGATTTTTCGATAGAGGATGGACGCTTGAATGTCTTAGAGATTGATCAATTAGGGAAGGAAATCATGGATTAAAGTATGATTTACTTTTGTAGATCAAGTTTAATGGAATGTAATTTTGATATTATTGTGGTTTTTAAAAAAAATATTTTGAATTCTCCACCGCGTATAAACCGTATAACCTAAAAAGAATCTCTTCATTGTTTTATTCCATCCTAGTATCTATAATAATCTGATTTTGAGAAATCTCTGTAATGTTTTGATGACTTTGATTTAGAAAATTAAGTAAGATTTTCTCTAAATTTGGATTCGCAAATGGAACATTTTGTTGAGGTTGCTGATTAGGTGCAGATTGTATTTGAGCACTTGGTCTATAAGTATTATAATTTTGATTTTGAGGATAATAACTAAGATTTAGGTCTTGCCTTTCAGGATAATAGTTTTTTTATTATATTGATTTCTTATAATACTAGAAAATAAGTTCAACAATGCATTAACCTCTTCAGTATTCTCATCTTGTAGAATAGGACACGCATCCTTAGGATGTGTAACCTCATTATAGAATCCACAAGTTTTAACTTGGTTAGATCTATCTTTAACTAGCAACTCAACCATATTAGATATATTATCAATTTTATCACCATACGTATTACTTCTATTATCAACATCATAAAGTTTTTTTCTCGAGGATTCAATCTTTTCACCATATTGCTTACAATGTTCAGTCATTTTATTTATTACTTCCTTTGTTAAAATAGGTATCATTTCAAATAAATATTTACCACATATTGTGTCTAATAACCTTTGTTCAAAGTGCTTGAGTCCTTCATAAAAATATTCTAACGAAGCTCTTTTAGTATATCCATATTGTGGATCATAAGAAATTAATCTTTCGAATCAATCCCAGAATTTATTCAAATTATCATCAGCTTTCATATTTGTAGCTGTGACTTGCTTTCTAGGACTAATTTTTTTAGTAGGCAAATATTATTGTAGGGAAGCTTATAACATTTAAGTTCATATAGTTATTTAATCTTGGGGGAGAAAGAACAACAAATCTTGTGCTTGATATTTTAATGCGAAATGAAAAGCTTTAAGTTTGACTTGTTCTAGAGTATCTTCTTTCCGTATGCTAAGCACAAAGGCTTAAATGCGGTAACATTTTGATTTGCTTCTCTAAAAGTAAGTTCTCTATTATTATTGCTATTATTATTGATAACTCTATTATCATTATTATTATTATTATTATTATTATTATTATTATTAATGAGATTTTCATAATTGTTATTATTGTTATCCTCGCATACTATTAGTTATATATTCCTTAAGTTGTCGTTGACTTAATTTTGATTAAAAATTCTATCTATTTCAATATCAAAGGGATGTAAAGATCCTTTAGAATAAGAACTACAAAATGTAAAGAACATAAAACGTTTAACATCCTAAGAAATTATTTAAAAATGCCTAGCTAAAGCACCAAAAATTGACACGGGTCGACCGTGCCCAATAGTTTCCCTTATTTTTTAATATATATAGTAGTGGTAAGTGGGATATAATCTCCACAGAGATTTTGTAAACTTATAAGGGAATTAATTTTGTTTTGTTTTTCTTAATTTAGTTAAACTAATGAAACGAGAATTGAAATACTTAATAACTAAAAACCATAACTACTAACTTAATTAACCAAATTAACTAAACTAATTCAAACAATTCAATGCAAACATAATTAAACAAAATTCAAATTCAATATAACATAAATATCTAAACATACTTCTAAACAAACCTCCAGTAAATAATGTAATATACTTGGATTGCATTCAAACACAAGAACATAACATTACCTCATAACCTAGTTATAATTATATCATATGGAATCTTAATTCATAATAAGTTGACAGACTTTAGCAAACCATCGATTTTCCTTTATTCAATGAAAAATTGTCATATCTTTATCATTGTAAATCTACCTATTGGGTAAAACGTCACAAAATAGAAATAGAATAGCATTTACACTCACTGAAATCATGCCAAATCTAAACCAAATATTAATCAAAATACGCTAACTTAGAACATAATAACCTAGAACATCTACTTCGGAAATTTGCCCTATAGAATAATCCTAGTTGCTACTTCTAACATTGTTTTCAATAATCAAAGACATAAAATCAAAAAATTGAATATCACGTTACATATTTGCAACTATGCATGCAATATGCAAAAATAATTTATTAAAACCGTGATTGTTATGTATAAATAGATTTAACGCATTAAGTACAGGATTCTTTAATTATAACTATATAAAAATCTAAAGGATATACATGTCTAGGGTTTGTTTAGATTATTAAACTACTAACTCATGCTGGAAATAAACAATGCAATAATATAATTAAAAGACATAATTAAATAAATACCTCTTATGGAAATTAAAAAATCTCTAATGTTGCTTCAAACATAAACTCAATAAAAACTAACTTAAAGCTCTTACAAACCTGTTAAAAGAAATGAGGTCTCTTAATTTCAAAGCTTTAGGGTCCTAATTATAATTTCCTAAGCTATACAAATTGTAGATAAACTCAAATTCTTCATAATAATCTAAAAAACTCGTCATCGAATTCAGCTATTTTTCATCAAATCCTATGTCGCACACAAACCGCTAAGAAAATCACTGGAAATACCTCCATTTACTCTACTGATTTATTTAACAATTCCTAGTGTGAACTCCAATTCCATGGCTAATCACTGGCTCCTTTCTTAAGTTAGCTATTTTGCTTTTCTTCCTTTTTTTCTTGCATTTCTTCATTTTTCCAATTAAATCCTTAAATCACAAAAATAAGAGAAGAGTTACTGTATTTTCATCATTTATATTTGAAATTAACCTAATTTACACTATAAAACATGTCTAATTATTTACTTGTCCCCAAACACAGCATTTTGTTGTCCCGAGTAAAGAAACACTCTCAATCAAATTCTCTTTTCATTTTTTACATACTAATTTCAATCTAATTCATTTTAAATTTAAATAATAGAAATTTTATGTAGAAGTGATATTCAAAAATGTATTACCCAAGTAAATGAAAGTTATAATAGAATATAATGATTTAGAAAAACAAACCATCCCTTAATGATAACTCAACCATTCAATGCACTATACCTTGAAAATTTAAAGTTCAATACCAAGGCCAGCATACAATATATGTTTTATCAATCTCCACTAACAAACATCAACCTTACAATGACTAGTATAGAATCTCAAAATACAAAAAGCACTAGATTATTCATAGCCTTAGAAACACTTTATACTAGTAACACAATCAAAATCAATAAGAATTTTAGCAAGATAGCAATGAATACATCGTTTAAGACGTGTTTGACAAAGAAATACTTCACTCAATCCTAGCTTCAAGCACTCGAGCTAAATCTTTTCTTTGAAAAGAATAAAAACTTCCACCTTTTTCATCTCTCATTTTTTTCTACTACATATTAATTATTTTTTCTTTATTATTTTTATATATTTAATTTGACTTTTTAGTTCCTGCTCAATTTCCTATGGACATTCTTACATTTTTCGCACTACCGACTCCACGTTTCATTTTCTATGGAATTCATAGGACTCTATACATATTTTTAAACTCTTGTTAGCATTTCCCACTATCCACTAATGTTAAATTTCTAACTAATAGCAATTCGTTTGTTTCTAACCCATTTTTTCTTTCAATTGTGGTATAACAATTTTCTATATATATACTATAAAAATACTTAATAAATAGCCTTTATATTACAAGATTCTTCGAAATCTATCTAGTTCATCTTGCACTATTACTTCGACCTTATACCCATTCTCGTCACTAACATAAGGCAATCAATGCATACATCAACTAGTAAAGTTAATTAAAAAGGGTATAAAAACTGATTCCTTCTATCGTACAATTGCCACGGCCTATATTCCTAATACTAGTTGAATTTTTTATTTAGGATCTTGACCTGTGACATGGGACATGCATAGAGATACGTACACTTACCGAGGCATGTGGTCGAGGTATATGTTAGATTTTTGTATTATATGCCTAGTGTATTATATATGTGTAGACTACTAAGTCACTCTTACTTTTGTATGAATTTCAAGACATGAGCGGGGATGCACCTCGAAATGCATGTTGATGTGGGACCGGGGTAGTAAGTGATGCGGTAAGTTTAATTTAAGCTAATATTGTTTTAACAACTAATTTAATAGTGGCTAAAGCATAAATTGTATAAATAATGCCCATGTTATAAAAATAAAACATTAGACATAAATGTTCCTCGAGATATGTGTGAACACACGATATCAATTGTGTTACATTATGTGTTATCAAGGAATACTTAGTGGAGAGTTAATCTATTGTAGGGTCACAAATAAGGCCATTAGATTAATCTAAAGATAGGTGATATACATAAGATCAAGGACTAAAAACCTAACTTAACTTAATATATATAAGATTGAATGGGATAAACATGCAAACAATTCATTTGAACTAAATCGGAGAAAAAAAGATTTAGAGAAGGAAATTAAAAAATTGTGAGGAGATTTTGATAAATTTGAGAGGGATTTATCAAGTTGCTGATGTTTTACAACTAGGTAAGCTAATTTACACTATCGTTTTTGTAAAAGTTTGTTAAAAAAATTAAAGTTTAATTTTATTTATGGTTTATGCTTAATTTCTTAGGGTAAAATTAATCTTCTTCAAAATTGGTTTATAGTTATGGATTCCTTGGAAAAATCAATAAATTCACTATCAAGAAAATCTGAATTTTGATTTGAATTAACAATTTTATGACATTTTGATGTTGTAGGTATTCGTGGTGGATATTTTTAGCAAAAGCTATGAATTTAGGGTATTTTTAAATGGTTTAGTCCAATTTCGGTTATTTGTATAAGTCATAAAACACCCTATTAAATCTTAGAAAACTAGGGAAGAGTCTCAAGAGATTGTCAGTGAGATAAGGGGTGTCAAGAGGCCGGAATATCCTTGGAACTTTGCGTGGATTGTAAGTAAACTGACTGAGATATTTTTCTCCATTTCATCTCCTGTTTGTGCATCTATATTACAGTCATTTGGACTGATGTGCCTATTATACTCTTGGTGGTATGGCTTTATTGTTATCTCGTAATATGAGTTTGTTATCATGGCGTTAGTTTATATTAAAATGGTTTTCATTGACTCTTAATCATGAACTATGTTATTCTAGATTATTGAGGAATTAAGTTAAATGAAATAGCATTCTATTAGGTGCGTGATTGGTGATATTGTGTGTCTAAATTATTGGTTTAATTACACTCTTAAATTCATAAACCATATCATTTCTTGATTTATGAAAGTAGTTCTTGTATTTAGGACCATGATATAACAAAGATGGGTGGTACATAGGGTCTTTAGATCTAGGGTGGTCGACATCTCACCAATAGCTTGTGCAATACACGAGGTATGTTGATAGGTATATATACATGTGTAATGAGCATTTGTAATGATTTGAAGGCATGTATGGGATTGACAAGCCCTAAATCATTACTGGTTACCTGAGTGTCATTTCCATATTATTGAAATGAATTATCTTATAGCATAGTTTTTTTCATCACAGTTACTATCGTTATGCTTTCAACTAATCTTATACATTTGGAAATATGGATAAATGTCTCTAAGTGTTAGTTTATACTTTTCTGTACTCACCGTTCTTTTTATGACGGTAGGTGCAGATCCATTGAGTAGCGGATTGTGCTAGGAGAAGATTGGTGACTACCACTGAGCCATTGGAGTGGTACTACCTCTGATCTCGTAGGTTTTGGTTTTGTTTGTGTGACTTATATGTCTTTGATATACTTTTGGGGTTTCTATTTTTGGGTTGGGAGATAGCTTCCCAACCAAACATATGTTTGTCATACTGATATTGCAGCTTTGTCATATATTTGCATATGATCGTTGTTTCCTAGTTTTTCACTCATACTTAAGATTTATATTAATTGCTTTCACTAATTTATTAAGACTTCAGCTTAATAAGGTTAAGTTATTAAAATTTTAATTAACTTTGAAATATTAATTGACAAGAGAATAATTTAATGCTTATTTTAAAGTTAGCTAGTTTGGAGAAAAGTTGAAAAGGCTAACTAATACGTTGTTAAGCCTTATGTTGCTCAGATTAAGGCCTAATGATGGGATTAGGCCGAGCGGTGCCTTAATTTGAGAAGGGGTCCTTACAGTTGGCATCAGATCCAACTTTAAAAATAGTCAACCTATGAATTTCCATAAAATATATATTATAGTTGTGGAAACTAGATGATCTTTTCCTAAAAACCATTAGTTAGGAAGTAAGTGAAAGTGGGTTGGGGATTTATGATATTGACATATTAGTTTCTCTATGTATATATATGCGTTATCTACATAGTAGCTAATTCGCGTATACTATCAACATACAAACATTGATAGTTGATTTACGTGATAGGTGGGATGCAGGTGCTAGTGGCAGTCAGCCTTTTACCTTTGCGGATGATTTTCAGTAGCTATCTGATCGAGTATCAGCTCACGGACAATAGTTAGCTGATTTCATCGCTATGATGACAACTCATTTTGCACTACCAGCACAGACATTGGTTCCTACTACTACTACTGCTCCCACATTACTGGCACCTAAACTTCCTACTACGACACTAGCAGGTACAGTGGTACAAACGCTTCTAGTTGGGATAGTACTAACCATGAAGACAGTTCATACTGTGTCGTCTCCCACTCCTACATCTTCTAGATTGTCAACCGAGTTTTAGTTTGTGAAGGATTTTATCAGACTGAAGCGAGTTTACTTTGAGGGATAAAGAGACTTTGAAAAGTTAGGGAAATGGATATTGTCTTAATTGCTACATATGGTTTTGAAAATTAAAGATAGATTTCAGGTTGAGATGTCGTTATATACACTATAGAGATACATTGATGTTTGGTGGCATGTGATGATAGCTATTGATGTAGACTTTAAGTATTAGGATGCATTTAAGAAGAACTTTTATCAGTAGTACTTCCCACATGCAGTGATTAAGAGGTTGAGGAAGGGGTTCATGAATTTAAGACAGGAAGCTAATGTGTCCGTGATGAGGTCTATAAATAGATATGGATAACAAAGACAGTTTGGTAGAGATCTAATAGGATATCCAAGAATATGCGCCATTTCGAAGATAGATTGAGGCCAGACATAAGGTTTTATGTGGTTAGTTCAGGTGCCAGGACTTTGGGTAAGATATATGAATGTGCACTTTCTCACCAAACATATTATTTGAGTAAAATTAGTAATGGGACACCGTTGGGACCCGCTTTGTCATCTAATCAGGTTACAGAGTTTTAGAGGAAAAGAAATAGGGCAAGGGATAAAGAAGATGGGTGAAAGATTCTCACCTTAAGTAAAATCAGTTGTATCTTATGCATCATACCTACTCCACTACATAATATAGTTAGTAAACCCACACTGCCACCTTTATTATGATCAGCTTTGCCAACTCCTACTACTTTACCTGCACTTCCACCACCACCACCGCCACATATGTTGTAGGGTAGTAGAGGCTAAGGCAGAGGTAAAGGTAGAGGGCGAGGAGGTTCGCGAAAGCAATAGAGACATGCACAAGCCAATGGTCGGCGCAGACCAATTATTTTCTTTAGATGTGCTTCAGATGGGCACATGTTGAGAGATCATCCAAAGTCTAAAGCGGTTTTACTACAATAGATTTGAAAGGGAGTACACAAGGTAACATAGGCAGATGCCGATGCCATATGATGTCTTATTAAGGGTACAATTTCTATTTGTTGTAAAGATTTAAATGTAATGTTTCATTCAGGTTTTATAGTAACTTTCGTTTATGGTCACATGATATGCATGTTAAGGTTAGCACCGATTTCAGTTAGTGTACATTTGATTTTAAGTATCGTAGCTGGGGATATGGTTTACACTAATTGTCTTGTTGAGGGATGTCTAGTCGAGATAGGCATTGTAGAATTACCTATAGATTTCGGAGTACTTGAGTTTTTAGATTTTAAAATATTGTCAGGGATGGATTGGTCAGCTACGTATCATGTTCATATTGATTGTTTCAGCAACACAAAGATATTTGAGAACCCAAGGCGTTTAATATTTACATACAGTAGTAGTACACCGAGAGCCGAGGGCAAAAGAGGTCGACTTGTGACAAGTGGAGAGATGGAGACTCTGAATGCGTCATATAGAGTAGCAAAGAGTCAGGGGACCAAACTTGAGGAAATTTTAGTAGTATGTAAGTTTCTAGATGTGTTTAAGGAAGACTTTCTTGGTTTACCATAGTTAAAAAAGATAGATTTCATCATCGAGTTCGTACCAGGCACCAGGCCAATTTCTATACCGTCGTACTGTATGGGTCCTTAAGAATTTGAGGAATTAAGAAGTTAGCTTCAGAATTTTGGACATAAGAGATTCATTGCCATTTTCATGTCACCATTGGGAGCTCCTTCCAGTTTGTGAAGAAAAAGGACAGTACTTTGAGACTGCGTACTGATTACAGATAGTTGAACAAGGTCACAGTTAGGAACATGTCTCCACTGTCACATATTAACGATTTGTTTGATCAACTAAAAAGAACATAGTTTTTCACCAAGATAAGCTTGTGATCAGGGTATCGTTAGCTTAAGATTAAGGATGAGGACAGGTCCACGATAACATTCAACATGAGATATGGACACTATCAGTTCACGGTCATGCCATTAGGGTTGACCAACACCCCGCCATGTTTATGAATTTTAATCATTAGGTAATGAGACCATTTTTTAACCACTTCGGGACAGTTTTCATCGATGATACATTGATATATTCAAGGACTCGAGAGGATCACCAGAAGCACCTTAGGGAGACATTGCAGGTATTGAGGGAGTATAAACTCTACGACAAGTTTAGTAAGTGTGAATTTTGGCTTTCAAAGGTCAAGTTATTTAGGCATGTTGTTAGAGCAGCAAGGATTGCTGTGGATCCAGCCAAGATTCAGGCTGTTATGGATTGGCCACCACCGACGTCGGTTACTGAGATTAGGAGTTTTTATGGGTTGGCTAGATACTATCTTATGTTCTTGACAGATTTCTCAAAGATTGCTTCAAGGATTACTAGATTGACTCATAAAGGCATACAATTTAATTGGTATTAGGAATGCGAGCAAGCAGTTACTCAGATGAAGAGGTTGTTGACAACCACACTAGTATTAGTTTTGCTAGAGGCTAGACAAAGGTTCTTAGTGTATACAAATGTTTCTCATACAGGTTTAGGTTATGTATTGATGCATAACAAAGGCACAATGCCTTATGCATCAAGACAACTGAAGATACATGAGAAGAACTATTCCACTCATTTGTTTGGAGAGTGAGATTCATATTCTACACTAATCACAAAAGTCCAAAGTGTCTTTTCACAAAGAAGGAGCTAAACATGAGATTGCATAGATTGTTGGAGTTTCAGAACTACTACAGCTTTTCTCTAGATTATAACCTAAGAAAAGCTAACATAGTTGCAGATGCATTGAGTAGGATATCGATCGAAGATGCCGAGGTTCTTAGATTTCATATGACGCATGAGTATGGATTACTCAAACCAACGATGATGATTTATTCAGATATTCCTATAGACACTCAGGTACTGAAATGTGCAAAGATGAGGTTACATACATTGTTTACATCTAAAGTGTTAGATGGTTAGATAGTCGACATGTTGTACCCAAGGTTTAATGAGTTAGCTAGAGTGATAATTATGTAGATTGACAAATATGAAAAATGAGTGTCTGAGATTTAAAGGCAAATAGTGGATACCGTTAGGGCAGAGCTGAAAGATGAGATTATTCAGGATTCACACCATTCCCGATTCACTGTTCATCCAACACGACCACGATATACCATGATACGAGGAGACCTTTTTGGTTGCATAGGATGAAGATGGAATTATCGTAGTTAATTAGGAACAGTAGGATTTTCCAGTAAGTGAAGGCTAGACATTGTAGACTTTGAGATTTACTACTGCTATTTCCCATTCCACAATGGAAGTGGGAAGACATAGCCATGGATTTTGTTTTAGGATTGTCAAGGAAAGCCAATTGACATGATTCCATCTGGGTTATTATGGATAAATTGGCGAAATCTTTCATTTCCTACCAGCTGTGGCTTACTACTCATAAAAGTATCGTAACGATCTCATTTATATCTAGGGAGCCTTGTGTATTTAAATGTTTCTCGAAGACGGATTTTGTTTGAAAGGCAAGTTAGCACCAAGATTTATTGGTCAATTCAAGAATAAGAGACGGGTTAGGAAGGTTGCTTATCAGCTTAAGTGACTTCCATAGATGTTTAGGATTCATCTAGCCTTCCATATTTCTACGCTTTGAGTGGCTAAGTCAAAGGAACGTATACGACCGATAGTTGAATTAACCCAGGTTGACCTGAGCAAAAATGAGGAGTAGCCAGTTTAGATCTTAGAACAAAAGATAGAGTAGTTGATAGGCAACTACATTTTGAAGGTGTTAGTTAAGTGACAGTTCCATAGTGACTCAAAACTCGATTTCGAGCGGGAAGACTATATGCGAGATAGGTTTCCGTACTTTTTTTAGATACGTTTAACTCTAACTTGGGTTTTAATATCGAGGAAGGAATTTACATTAGTTGGGAAGATTCGTCGTGGCCCAAACTCCTAATACAAGTTTAAAGTCTTAATCAAGATTATTGACCCGTTGCATGAGATCCGCATCGAAATATGGGCACTGATCTGGGCATTTGGCTGAAGAATATGTAATATTTTTTTGTAATGTATTGCTAGTGTATTGTATATGTATACACTACTAAGTTACTCCTTCTTGTCTATAGATATTAAGACATGAGCGAGAATGCGCCTCGAGATGTGTATCAACATGGGACCCAGGGTAGTGAGTGACGTGGTAAGTTTAATTTAAGCTACTTTGTTTTTAATAGCTTATTGGATAGTAGCTAAAGTTTAAATTATATATATGAAGCCTAAGTTAGAAAAATAAAATATTAGTCATAGATGTTCCTCGAGATATGTGTGAACACATCATAAGACCAATTGTGTTAAATTAAGTATAATAAAAGAATAGTTGGCAAAGATTTAAAGGAATGTGATGTAGCATCCCCTATCCCAATTATGGTGATAATCAACCTGAAACCTTATCTAGGCCCCTGTACACCAGTCGGACTCAATTATAGTAACAGTACAACCGTCGTTCATATGTGATAATCACAAATACAATATATTGTAAATCTAATAAATAATTGAAAATGTGATGGAATTAAAACTTTTTTCAATAATATAAATAATATACTAAAATGGACATAAACCTCAGTCGTAAAACCATATCCTAACCTTGTTTATTACAAAATAGTAATTTAATAAATTTATATAAAATGGGGAAATGAATTTATTGTGGAGAAGACTCTAAACTCCTAATCTTCTCCATTTGTAAGTTGAAGTGAATGTTATAACCAGAAATGTTCATTAGGGAATGACACTCCAACTTAGTCAGTAAATGATGCTCATAAACGTATCAATTATCAACTACTAACAATGAATAAATCAATAGCAATATGAATCCAAAACATATATACTCTGACATTACAAATGATATAACAACAGACAACATAATGCAAGTTCGTAGGTCAATTGCAACTGTATTCCTAACTTGAAATTTTCCTTTTCATTTTAGAGTCATACTCTCACCTTACATAAGAATACGTTTGCAGAATCCACATGTTGACCAACATGGGGTTCTACCAGTGGGTTTAAACGTAATAGAGCTATCAAATCTTAATAACTTGAGAGTTTTCTTCTCATCTTCCCCAAGAATATGATCCATAAAACCCTCATGTAGGTCATCATTTGATTATGTTGGTGTATTCAAGTGTAATTGAGCTACTAACCTTAAATGGATAGTGAATGACTAAGGAAAAACTTCAGCCTATTAAGGATGGAGGAGTGGAATCCCTTTCAATGCTAACCTTTTCCTTTTATTAAGTAAAATGGTAGAATTCATTTTCAGGCAAACCTTAACATCGCTCAATTTGACACTTCTAAAGATTTTGACATTTTAAAATAAACGTAGTCAAGTTACGGTACATTGCCCCATTTCTAGTCCTGGTCCAACTTACATGATTCTCGAGATCCATATACTTTTTTACGTCAACCAAAACTTTAAATTAAACCAATTTACATGAATTTTGGGTCCAATACTAATTAATTGTGACTCCTAAACTGGTCCTAACTAAATCTAGAACCAATTTATAACTTTTTAGGTCATTACGATCATATTACGCTTTTCAAGGTAGAACCCTTGGTATAAAGTTCCAAATGATTATCAAATTTTATATTTTTCTCGAAATTCCATAATTTCAATTTATTTGGCTGAAAATATTATTTTTTAGGATTTTCCTTTATTTTTCTAAAAGCTTTTCCTAATTTCTATCGTGAGAGAGTGTCCGCATCCTGCAACAGTGTGCGCACAACACTCCCGAGAAGAGGTTGAAATGGTAGCCAAGCCAGACGCCGATGGTACACGATGTCTTATCGATGGTACAAATGATTATCAAATTTTATATTTTTCTCGAAATTCAAAAAAATTCTTGTTCATGTGTGCTATGAATAAGGGAGAGCCTCTGCCTTCATAACCTTTTCATGTTCTCATGCAAGGTTAAAAAAGACACAGCTTTGTAGATTATAGGGTTGGTATTCAAAATCACTAAACAAGTACATTTTATTTTGAAGGAATCACTGAGGTTCTTCTCTTGTGCTTATTTTCAGATATGCTGGTGTTGTTATTGGAATCACTGATGCTCTTGAGGTTCTCGCTTCCCTTTTTGTTGAAAGAATCGATGTTGTTCATGATTCAATATTTGTTTGATTTTTGATCATTTTAGTTGGTTTCATGAAATGTGTGGCCATCGATTTGTTGTTTGTTAATTGGTCGTAGAACACTGCAAATTTCTTGATGGAATAATAATATTGCGAGTGGAATGTAGATTTGTTATATTTTCAATTGAAAATGGAAATTAATTCTGGGCATTTTCAACTATTACTTTTATTAAATTACATTTGATGGGGGTTTCAAACCCCTATGTAAGCTTTTGACGATAATATAGAGGTTTCAAACCCCTGTGAAATCACTACAATTGATAGGGGTTTGAAACCCCCATGTAAGCCTCTGAAGATATTATAGAGGTTTCAAACCCCTAAGAAATAGCCAGATTTGATAGAGGTTTGAAACATCTATGTAAGCTTTGAAGATACGATAACACCTTAAAAGATAACGCTTTTCATAGAGGTAAAAAAAACCTCTATGAAAAGTCTTTCATAGAAGTTCAAAACATTTTACTCAAAGAATTAAAAAAAATACTAAGGATTTCATGCATGCTCGATTCCTGAGATTCATGGTAAGAACTCCCATTCGAGTAACCCTATGCATTAGGTAATTAGGCTTTTAATAGCAACTAATACATGGAAGTTTAAAAAAACCACTACGTAACCACTACATCCGATTAAAACAAAAGACGTTCAACACCTCACTCGTTTTTCGTCATCTCGTCGTCACATCGTCTTCACAGCATCGTCTCATCGTCTTCACAGAACCCTAACTAGGGTTCTCACTCTCCTTCTCATCAATTTGTTGTGATCGCTTACCTTCTCCTCATTCGATAGCTTCATCTTCCCCAGATCCCTCACCTCCTCATCAACACCTCCATTTGATCCCTCTTTAACCTTTTTCGCTCGAAATTTGATAAGTAGGTATTTTTTTCGTTTCTTCTCCGTTGTTTTTGCTCTTATTGTAGATGTTTATGAATCATAATCATTTAGAATTTCTTAAATTCTTCTCCTTGATTGATCGATTTTGACTTGAGTTGGTTTAGTGATTTGAGCACAATACTCGACCTATATTGATCAAAAGTTTGAACACTTGGATTTGGATAAACGATTTCAGTAATTCGCATTGTTGATTTGTTAAGGTTGTGCGAGATCTCAAACATTGGCTCTCAAATTCAAGTTTTTTAGTCGAATATGGTCTTTGTTTGTGCAAATGCTTCAATGAGATAAGGTGAAATGCATTTGTTGATTGTGTTGTGGATATTATGATTGAGTTTATAAAATGTGATCGACAACTTGAATTAATTATGGTTCATATGTGCTTTATTTTAATCATGCTTATAACATGTTAAGAGCCTCAAACGTATTTATTTTTAGTTTAGCTAGTAAAGTACTAGTACTGGTTCGTTGGTAGATTATGGATTCTAGTCAGAATGGATTGAGAGTTGACGACCCACTTTTTAAGATAAGGTTGGCGTTACTGAGACTTGCATTTGGTTATTAAATTATGATCTTGTTGTGTTTGCAAATTTGCAATTTCAGTTCGTGACACCGACTAGCGCTTGTTGATTGTTGCGTTTGCAAATGCATCTCTTTCACTGTAAATCTGTGGTTGGTTTTCAGATTTCTTTGTTTGGGTGTTTTTGATCTTAATTAGACTAGTTAGTATTCTAATGGGATTTAGTATTAAATTCAGTATGGTTGTGTTTTTAGTGGAAAATGATAGCTGTGAAAGATTGAGTGGCACCCTCATTGTCTAAACAAGAGAATTTTGATTGAAATCCTTAAGATTGTTTTTTTGGGTGGATTGGATTGTGAATGATGATGTCTTTTTTAGTCATGATTTTATGTTATGTTCTTCTTCCTTTAGTTCTTAATAGGGGAAAACCATACACTTGACAATGTCCATTGTTTTTTCTTTCCAAATCCCAACAACTCACAAAAGTTGGCACCCACAAGTTTCACAACATGAGTTATCTTCAATTCAAACAACATGTGATTTATTAACTAACGCTTGACATTTTCAGTCTTGTTTGTGTTCTATTTTCATATAAGCTTTTTTGTTTGGGTTTTTGGATATTAGTAATTAAGTTTCAAAATGGGTCACATAAGCTTATATTAGACACTGCTACATGGATTGAAAATTGTTTTTGTAGTTGTTGAGTCATTTTTTTTAATCATTATCAATTCTAGTAAGTATTCCTACCTAAGTTAGGCACCGCCTCTTCAAAGTATATTTACATGGGGGTTTGTAAATATATTTCTGTGGAAATAGTGAATTATTGCTATGATTTAGTGAATTATCCATTGGATGCTTTTAAGTTTTAACTCTTTCACTTCCATATCAAGTCACATTAGATGCTTGTCTAAGGAGCTTATTTTGTCTAGTTTTAAATGCTTTGTATGAGACTAAGCTTTGTTACTTTTGTGTTTCTTTAAATACATCCTGCTAGAATATTCTATGAAAATTCTTGGAATCTTCTTCTACCATTGCGAAGATTTGAAAATTAATATATAAGGGAGAAAAAGAATGGAAGAGAATAAAATCTTGAAGAAAATGGATTGATCATTAAAAGCTAAGTGATAGATAAGTTAAGATGCCAATTGTCCGGAAGATTATCAGGTCATACTGGTGCTCCTTTGATTGCTAGTTCTTTTATATATATATAGGCCTTTACCAGAAATGATTTCTAAAAATTCTATTTATGGTTTTGTATAGCTAATGTTGGCAGATATGCTGGAACCATGGGGAAAAACATAACATTGCTAAAGTTATCTCTTGTGAACACGTCCGGAAGATTATCAGGTCAGTTGCTCTTGTGAGATTCTTGTTTAGTTATATCTCTCTTACTTGATGAAATATGTTTTTTGGTTGGACAATATAAACTATGTCGAAGTTCCTATGTACATGCTCTTACTAGTAAGATGTAAAAAATTTATAGCATGACACATTGCTATATATAAAGGTTAGAAGTTTTATGTTTGAAAATTTGATTTTCGTGGAATGAAGTACTAAAAGAGAGTAGTTAAATGAAGTCAATTCTCCTTAACCAATTACTACCTGATCGTCCTTGTAGGTTTCAAAATTGCCTTCGATGTAGCCGTTGTTCATTGATGTACATTAAAGTTGTTTCTTTGCCTAAAATTCAGTTATCAGTGTGTGAAATGGTTATTCAATGTGATTATACTATCTTCGTGTTTAAACGATTCGACATACTTCAATAACAGTGTGTAGTCTCATTTTATGCAATGAAAGTTAGAGAAAATAAACAATGTGTTGCTTTATAGACAATTCCTGACCTTAATGGAGTATGTGCTGTTTGTTCACTTATTGGGAAAACATTATGGGCGCGGTAGAGCTTTTTCCTATTTGATAGTAATATGTGATTTGTTTTTGTGAATTACGCGGCATTGTTATTGTTAGGAGTTTTTCAATCAAAGCAGATATTTATAACTTGGATTGTTGGCTTTTCCCACTTCACTTGGCATCCTATGCATGCTTGATCATGAAGTACTTGGAGATAGCCTTGTTGTCCATCAGTGCTGTACCCGTATTTCATAAATGAGTTCTGCCTATCTTGTTGTGATAATGTGGTTTTTCTTTCCAGATAGAGATTACTTTTGTGAATTTTGAAGCTATCTGAACGAAAACTACGAAAGGGTCTGATGGTTTGACTGGAGTTTGTTTAACACATGATTGATTTGCTTATATTAATAATATGTATTTTTAACAAATGGTCCCGAAGTGAACTCTATTTACTCAGGCTTTTCCTTGCAACGTCCTGTTTTGCTTGCAAATTTTTGAGTCGATTTTATCATGTTGTTTATGTTCTGCCAGCCCAACCTGTCAACCAAAACTTCCTTTCATGTCATTTAGAAATCCAAAAACACTGCATATGGGCACTGCTAGATTGATAGTGCACTTATGCAGATCGATGAATATTCCGAGAGTAAAAAATAATTTCCATAAAATGCATATTTTTTTTTTACTTAAATGAAGTGCATAAATAAGTGAATCTCTCCTTTTATTAAGAGAAGATTCAGTTTGAATATAGTATGTTTTTTGTTCAATCTGTCAGTAAGATGATCCAATTTGCAATTTTAATACTGTGACATATATTTGAGAATGGCATCAATTTCAATAGAATGAAACACGAGAAGTTCGAGACTGAGAAATTTTGTATTATTATATATAGGGATATTAGGAGAGCCACTTCACTTTCAATTGAATGGCTTGATATCGGATTTGGGCGTGAAACTTTGTATTCAACCATTGCACTTTACCTTCAAGTACATGATTTTTCTACATCATTGATGCCTCATTTTTGAACCTACAATTTCTTAGTTTAGTTGTAGTGGACATAAGAAGAGGATTACCCAACACTAGTTTTGTTATATATTGCTACTTGTCATTTGGTGCTTGCTTGAGTCTTCCCTATTTCACTTGGACATAAGAAGAGGATTACAAAACACTATTTCAATTAGTATCGAGTTTCGTCATCTCTTGAATAGTTTCTTACTTGCATCTGTCTTTGCTTCCATTGTAGTGAATCCAACCATTGCAAGCACTCTCGTGGCTTAAATTGCGCTTGCATTCATCGGCATTTGATGTTCCTTTGCAAATGAGAAAGTTGTGGACTATTTATTTAGTTTGTCGTTGAGCAAGTTTTGTATAGGTTCTTCAACAAGTTATGGATATACAACGATTATTCAACATTTTAGTGAATGGATATATTTTTCTATCATTCAATATAAATAATTCTGGGCATTCATCCATTATTTTTTTTTTTTTAAAATGACATTTGATAGGTGTTTAAAACCCTTATGTAAGCCTCTGTGGGTATTATAGAGGTTTCAAACTCCTATGAAATAGTCAGAATTGATAGAGGTTTGAAACCCCTATGTAAACTTTGTATATACGATAACTAAAAGATGACGCTTTTCATAGAGGTCAAAACCTCTATGAAAAGTTAAATTTGTTTTAGTGGTATGAGCAGCAGCCTTTCAATTGCAAAAAGCGGGGAGTCTCTGGTATGACTATTATTATATGAGGTGCTTACAGTGTTGGCATCTCATTGGTTGTAACAATACATCCCTTTCTATAAATAATAAATGTCTATGTGACAAAGGTCCGAGAAACTTAGGTTTGTCATTTCTACGTACATTAATTATCACATGCCTCGCCGTCAAATGCAATGACCAGTCAATTAATATATTTAATTAATTAACCATACATGTGAACAAATTAGTTAGTATAATTCTGTTAGGAAAACTTGGCATTAAAATAGCAACAAAATAGTTTAACAGTTTCAAATTTTAACATATTTACGCAGGTTAATTTATGACTAGAAAATATATAATCAATAAATCTACTTAGACTCATAAGTTCGGACTCATAAAGAGGTTTTTAAAATTTTTGTAAATATTCAAGGGATATCAAAGAAATTTTACAAGTGATTATGGTTGCTTCATTAATTGCTCAATGATGCATGTATTTGAAATTAAAAAAAGTTTTGAGTCTAGACTCACGAATCTAAATAGCACTACCCATATATAATTAAGTACAAGGCTAATATGTGATGATTCCATCTATTAGTCAGTTACCTATATTAAAGTCAATGTGGGCATTAAAAATCATGTATCAGCCATCCATCAGTGGAGTGGCAAGTAATGGCTACTATTGTTTCGACCACTATATATATTATACACACACATATGCAACCACTATAAGCACAAATAATTAAGATTAAAGAAGACCTCCTTTTATTTTATCTTTTTTGGGCATAAGAGGATCACTTTTAATTTTCATTTTTTTGTGTGTATGTACGTCCACATCATAATCCAAGTTCTCAAGGTCGCCGACCCTCACCTAGCACACATATATAATACACCACCACATGTACAAACAGCAAGTGCCCATAGATATCTATTACTTAAAAAGCAAACTAAGCGCTGCTGCACCACATGCGAGCCCTATAAATACTCCCAACTAACACTTTGCAAGCATACCACGAGAGCTTAATTATTAAACACATATATACTAGAGCGCATTTAGAATTTTAGGGTTAATTAGTTTTCAGCAATGGCCTCGGTTGGATTCAACATGGCTCGAGTGCATGTGATGAGAGAGAAACAGAAGGAGAAGAACATGAACAAGAAGAGAGAGGCCATGGGATGTGGTGATCATGACATGGGCAACGACAACTCTTGTAGTAGTGTGATGGCGGTGACGAAGAACTTCCATCCAAGAAGCGATATGTTTATAGATTCTGGTCTGACCGATGGTTCAAAGTGATCAACAACAAGAACATCTATAGGCCAGTAATATATATATATATATATTTATCCTATAGATTAAGAAGTGTTTTAAATGTTGTACGTGGTTGTTTGATTGTGGGTTTATAGAGTTGTAGAGCTTGGCATGTGTGGAATCACTGGTTTTGTTTGTACCTTGTCCGGCCCGTAACTTCCAGTCTTCTGTAAAAATGTTTGTCTACGCTGAACTTCATTTATATATATCTTTTGCGCGCCTACTCTAGAATTGACGTGGTGCTAGTGTACATGTATATGTATTACATATTAAATATATTTATATGCCTCTTAAAGTTTGTTTTCGGTTTATTTATATAAGTAGACTAGAGAGTATTTGATAGCAAAGAAAATTCTCAATGAGAAAAAAAGTTTTTTCTTTAACAAATTTATTGTAAAGAATTTTCTTAAAAAACTTTTTCATATTTATTTGATTGCACATGAGAAAATTTTCTTTTTCAATTTGCTATTATTCGATAACTAATGAATTTTGCTTTTTTTCAATTTTTGCACTAGCTTTTTTTGCACTCCCACAAATTTGAACATGCTTAGAGTCACAAATCAACAAAGCTAGAGCTAGAAAACCAGTTGTAGCCTAATGGGAACTTAATCCAAAAAAAAATGTTTCTTGGTCCAATGCGTCCATCTAGTCTATGCGATAAAAGACCTCCATTTCGATTCCATCCTGTCACTTAAACATTGTACGCATACAAAAAATAAGAATATGAAATGGGAGACAAAGTAGCAACATACATTACCTCAAGGATATGATCATCTGTCTTTAACTTCTTTGAGTACACATGTAACCAAGTGATTTCATAAAAAAAGGTGTAACGCCACAAATCTTGATTAGAATAAGTTGCTCCTTTATCAAGGCTAATTTGGTAGATATGCATGGTATGTGTGAAATAATAATGTTAATAATATATGTACTATATACTATTTAGTTGACTTAGGTGGGAATACAAGCCTAAGTAAATAAAAATAAACCTAAAAAACTTGTAAAATAATTATTACAAAGAGAAAGAGCAAATTGATAATTGAACACATATTAGACTATTTATGTGAAATACAGGAATGACAAATTTAAAGTGGACTCAAAGATCATCCTAGTTCCTAAATCCATCAAGATGAGACAGGGTTGTGATTCGGTCATCCAAAACCTAATTTGAATAACTAGGTATTTCAACCACAATTTGGCCTTCAAGCCACTTTTAGTTTGAATTCACTATGTAGAGAATTGAGAAGGAACCCCAAACACTTGCTTTGCAGAATTGGTGGAGGAGAGAGAGTTTTCATCAAGATCTCACTAAGCAAGGTAAACAACTTGTATCATATTCTCTACTTTTCTTTGTTTGGTTCACATATTTAATTTTGATGGAAATCACAGTTTCTCTTTGAGTCTTAAGATGGAAAATGAACCACATATGTTTTGATTCATCATTTTGGTCATCTTTATCTCATTTTGTTCGATTTATTCAAAAGAATTGCAAAATCTATGTTTTAATATTGCATTGTGTGACGACCCCTACTTCTAAACTGTACACCGTACGGCCTAATCCAGTAATCAAGCCTTAATCTTAACAACATAAGACTTAATTACGTGTTAGTCAGCCTTTTGTCGCTATATTCGTCAATACACATGTTCAAATATTATTAAATTTTAGAGTTAATTAAAACTTTTTTATCATTTTAGTATTATTATATAATTTAAAGATTATGTAGAAACTCTTATTATTCAAAATCCTAATTGTGAAAAATCAGGAACACAACATCTGATGCATGTATGTATCATGAAGGTAATAACACCATATGATATACGAGTCTCAAAATGGGGAACTATACACTCATCCCAATATACCACCCAAAAATGCACATTAAAGACATAAACATTAATAATACAACAAAAGTCAAGTCATGCAAAAATGAGATAGGAAAGTCACACAAGTGCTCAAAGGAAGTCGTCGATATTCTCCTTATTCAGTCTGCTACTGCTCGACGGACCTATACCCGTCGGTCATAAACTAGATAGTGAGTATAGTAATATTTAAGTATTTATTGGAGAATTCTATGCCACATTTCCAAAAACATAAGAATGGTATTTAAAAGCATAAAGTGGTGAAAGAATTGTTGAAGCAAATAATGCAAGTAAATACCACAGTTTAAAATGTATAGACAGACACAGGCTAAGTCGAGATGATCTATGTCCGGTCAGCGGTGAGAACTGTCACTTAATCTTTCCCACTACTATATGGAGCTGCGCTCAACATATTCCATACCAATTGCGGAGCTACGCTTTACGCATACAAATCATCTATCTCGTTCTTGGCGACTACCCTGAGTACTATAAGTCATGTGCTGCGCAAGTGTAGTGGTGACTGTTGGAACCTCGGTAAACCCATATCCCCGTGAACCGCACATCTCTTGTGCAATGGACAGTAGATAATCCCTACTTTAGTTTCAAAGACCAATATTTCCAAGTTTCTAGGATTTCAATACTAGTGAAGCTACAAAGCCTAAGAAAAAAGATCAATACAAGTCCAATACATTCCAACTTATCCCAATAACATGCTTTTCATCAATTATTCATCAAAAATGATATTAAGAGTAGGAGTTGGAATCAATAAAATGCGTCACAAGGCATTATGTCACATTATTCACTCATGATTAGACACAAGACTAACATGATGTGAGATTACAAGTAGCAATGTCTGCAAATAGACCATAAAATAATAAGAGTCAATGAAATGAAATATAGAATTCTCACAACTTTACTTACAATTGACAACGCTTGTCTTAGCCTATCCGATCTCTCGACACTTCGAAATGCGTTCCCAAACTCTCGAGTTATCCCCTTAGTTCCCTGGAGTTTTTTGATAAATTTTAGAGTAAGTTTGGACCCATTTATAGTGTTTAAACCATTTTTGTAAATTGCTGATTTTTGTTCTGTTAAGGGTAATTAGTGCGCTACTTTTAACCCTTAGCAGCGCACTAATTTGACCATTAACACACTACATAACATATCTAATGCGCTAATTAATATTAGCGCGGTAGATTATAGACCTAGTGCTATGCGTAGCAGAACCCATAATTCTATACATAGAATTCTGGGTTTTTGCTACACATAGGCATTGTTTTTTCCTTAGGGACACTCATACCTACCATAAAATGTCCCTAACACCAAACCCAATACAAAACAACAACAACAACAACATCAAATTCCTTGAATTTACAACTTAGTGGAGTGAAGAAGTTACCTTGATTGATGATCTTCTTCTTCCTCACCAAAGCTTCAATGGATACGCACTTCTCCTCGTCTCCTTGATCACATAAGAAAACTCTCTATTCTTTTCTTTCCTACCAACGATTTGATGATGAAGATAAGAAATGAAAATTTTTCACTTATATTCATTTGACCATTTAGATATGTTGAACCTTAAACTTTGATTCTTGTGTTCACATATATCTCAA
Organism: Stephania yunnanensis; assembly: GCA_039657365.1. NCBI lineage: Eukaryota > Viridiplantae > Streptophyta > Magnoliopsida > Ranunculales > Menispermaceae > Stephania > Stephania yunnanensis. The sequence goes on from CM077581.1 coordinate 42,589,765, forward strand.
GGTTTAACTAGTGGACCACCTTGTTACACTTGTCCCTCGAGTGATGTTTGAGTGACTCTACAAGTTGACTCCTTAATCTTTTGATGGGTTAATACATGTCTCGATGCACATCTACTGACTATTACGTTATTTCACTAACTTTTGGCACATTAATGGTTATTTAAATGTGACCACATTAAGCCACTTACAAAACTAACATTAATTCACATTTAATTCCAATTTATTAAGCTTACCCGATATGCCGCTACCTCGGCCCCACGTCAACAAATGACTCAAGGTATGTCCCCACTCGTCTCGTTACCTATATGCCCCTAGAAAATTGACTTAATAGTCTACACATGTACAACACACTAGGCATACATAACGACTAATACAAAATATACCTCGGCCCTTGCATCGGTCGATGGACATATCACGGTGTGGTTCTCGTAGTACGGGTCGTTGATCCTGTTTAAGAAATTAAACATGGTTAAAGGTTTTTTGGCCATTACACTAATGAAAATCTCATCCTCGAAATTTAAAATTTGAACTAGGATTTATACCTGACTCGAATAGGTACGGAAACCTATCTCGCATATAGTCCTCCAATTCCTAAGTGAGTTTCTTATCATTGTGAAACTGCCACTTGAAAAACACTTTTGAGATAGACTCACCTCTCAAGTTTAACACCAATCAATCCAAAATCTGGACAGGCTGATCCTCATATGAAATATCCTCACTCAAGTATATCTTACTCAAATCTATAGTCGAACAATCACCTGCTCTCGACTCAGCTAATCAAAGCATTGAGATATGAAAGACTGGATGAACACCTGACATTTGTGGAGGTAGCTCAAGCTCATATGCAATCTTCCTGACCCATTTCTTAATCTTGAATGGTCCGATAAATCTCGATGCAAGTTTACCTTTTACTACGAAACCCTGAATACCCTTTATAGAGGAAACCTTTAAATATTTATGTGATATGTGAGATCACCGCGATATGATCCGCATATTTCCAATGTTTGTCTAGGGCTCCCTCGAGCTTCTAACGAATCAGGCATACCTTCTCCGTGTGATCAACAACAATCTCATACCCCACAATCTCTCGGTCATCTGGCTCAACCCAACACGATGGCGAGCGACATGGCCTACCATATAAAGCCTCAAAAGGCACCATCTCAATACTGACCTGATAATTGTTGTTACATGCATCTCGATCTCTTAATCTGCTCGTCAGTCTGAGGATGAAAAGTCGTACTAAACATAACATCTCGATCTGACGTAATAGTCACTGGTACCCCATGTAGTTTGATAATCTATCACTCTAACAGTATACTCAACTGATCAAATGTGTAATGTGCGACCACTAGTAAAAAATGAGCATACTTCGTTAGTCTGTCAACAATGAACCAGAAGGAATCATGTATCCGGGCGATTCTCGGCAATCCTCTCACAAAATCAATAGAAATGTCCTCCCACTTCCATCATGGAATAGGAAGAGGCTGTAGCAATCCTGCTGGTCTGCGATGTTCAACTTTTACTTGTTGACAAATCCCACAGTTCTTGAGAAACTTTGACACATCCACCTTCATCCCAAGCCACTAAAATGCCTCTTCATGTCATGATACATTTTGGTCTTCCCTGGATGAATGGTGAATTTGGAACGGTGTAACTCCTGAAGAATATCCTCTCTCAGCTCTGGTAATGAAGGTATCCATAACCTGCCCCTGAATCTCAAACACTGGTAAGACGTCTCCATCCAATCAACATAATTTACACTCTACGCTAACTCACTAAACTTAGGGTACTAGCTATCGGTCCTCGGACCCTCTAACACTTTCTGTGTAGACACGGTCTGTACTCTCAGCTGCGTGCAAATCTTTGTATCTCCTACAGGTATCTTACTCAATGCGTCTACGGTTATGTTCGCATTTCCCGGATGATACTCCAAAGAAAAGTCGTAATCCTTCATAAAATATAACCATCTGCGCTTCTCATATTTAGATCATTCTATGTGAAGAGATACTTCAAACTCTTATAATCAGTAAAGAGTATAACTTTCTCTCCATACAAGTAATGTCCCCATATCTTGAATGCAAACACTACTGCTGTCAGCTCCAAATCGTGCGTCAGATAATTCTTCTTTTATACCTTTAACTGTCCAGAAACGTAAGCTAGTGTACTAACACCTTGCATCAACACACATCCCAGACCTCTAGAAGAAGCATTAGTGTACACTAAGTGAATGCCTCCTCACAATCCCCAGTCCGTTCAAGTTTAACATCTTTCTGGGTAAATCTCGTAAGTGGTGAAGCTATTTTTGAGAAATCCTTTACAAATCGGTGATAATACCCCGTCAAACCCAGAAAACTCTTAATTTCAGTCAGTGAAGACGGTTTGGCCAATCCATAATTGCCTGAATCTTGGTTGGATCCACTGATATCCTTGTTACTCCGACTACATGCCCTAGAAAAAACTATGAAAAAACGAAGCTAAAACTTACCAAAATGTGGGTGGCATTGTGGCATGAAGGTGTGGCGCTGTGAGAGTATAAGGTCTAGCAACGAGGACCTAGGCCTGACGTGTGAGAGAGGACATGTGAATAGAATGAGGAAGGAAGCTCGATGTCGTTCCATGTAGTGGTGGCACCCTGGAGCATAAGGTACATCAATAGAGCCCAATTGGACAACGCCGAGGTCACTAAAGCAAGGAAGAGGACACAAAAGATGCGGTGCATTGGCAGGGACGTGAAGTAACATACACGGTACTAGGGCTTAAATGATAGTGCCAGAACAGAAGAAAATAGAAAGTTAAATTCTATTTCATATTAAATTGTAAAGTAAGGTTTTTAATTATGTTTACGAAGTAAAAATATATATTAGGATGTGGTAAACTCACCACATATCATTAGCAACCAGTTAAGTATTTTAGCATAGGTCTTACTTATTGTTGAGTATTAAAATCATTAATGATTAGAAGACATTGAACGCTCATTTGTGGTGAATCGGGTATTGTGTTATTGATTTATTTGAAGTAATTTTCACTACAAAAAATAGCAGATCAGAAACGGAAATTTTCGTCTCCGATTAGCATAAATTTCGTCTCTAATTCAATTCCGCAACGTAACAGAGATGAAATCTATTCCGTCTCTAAAATCGTCGTCGCTGATTCAATCAGCAACGAAAATGTGTTTCCGTTTCTGATTAGAGACGGATTAGAGACGGAATTTAGAAACGGAACAGAGACGGAACAGAAATGGAAATTTTTCTAAAGGGTACAATTGAAATTGCATTCCGTCTCTGATCCATTGCTAATCAGAGACGGATCAGAGACGGAATGCAAAATTGCGTCTCTGATCCGCCTTTGATTAGCAATGGATCTGAGACGGAGTTATTTTATTCCGTCTCTGATCCGTTGCTGTCTCCGATCTGTCTCTGATTAGCAACGGATCAGAGACGGAATTATTGTATTCCGTCTCTGATCCGTTTTTGATTAGTAACGGATCAGAGACGGAATACAATAATTCCGCCTTTGATCGTTGCTAATTTATGCATCTATTCCTAAAAAAATAGAGACTGAATAGCAACGGAATCTTTGAATTCCGTTGCTAATCCGTCTCAATTCTGCTTTGTTTAGTTTTCAAACCTATGATTAATCGAATTGGTTCTCCATAAACTCTAAACCTGAAAATACAACCATAGGACCTACTCCATTGCCTGCACCCCCTCCAACAACTTCTTGGGGGTGCTAACATCCCCCAAAAAAGTAGAATTTGACATACATACATTGACAATATATATCACCAACAAATATTCAAATGAGATAAAAAAATGTACAATTCGACATTGAAAAAGATTTATATATCTATGAAAGCTTGTCAAGTTTAATAAATGTTCCAAATTTCTAAGTATGCACAAAAACCACCAATCCTATTGTTCAACAACCACAAAAAAAAACTTCCAATCCTCTAAATATGCACAAAAAGGCCTTATACAATCTATAGCGACAGTGCCAGGACAACACATTTACATGAAATTCAACATCATAGATAAGTAAATAGATCATGTACATAGCTACTCAGTTAACTCAAAAGGGATAGCAAAAGAGGGGGAACACGACCACATATCAAGTCGGGTGCAGCTTTACAATGAGGTAATGTGCACCCTCGAAGTGGGGGGTGATCACTGCCCGCCATGAAACCTAACAAAATACCAATAAAAGTTTAGAGACCAAATGCATACCAATAAAAGTAATGACTTGTTTATTCAATGTCCAATAGCCTGAAATTAAGAAAAAAAAACCATCAAACATAACAAAAGTTTCCAACTATCTTAAACCAACAATGGCGTCCTGACTAAAAGCAATATTAATAATCAATAAACATGTAAGACTAATACATCAGTTCGCTATGGAGAATTAGTACTTATTCTTGCATTGCAACAATTATATATGTATAAGCAAACATACAAGAATCATGTACATCAGCTCATATTTAGAGAACCAACTCGAGAATCATATGGTTGTTTGAAAATGTATGAACAATAAACTAGTATAAAATTAAATGCATGAACAAGAGCATGAAATCAACAGAAATCAGATCATACAATGATATAAACAACTTATGAAGAACTGACAAAGACATAAGATTCAAAAGGCAGTTGTAAGCGAGTGATCAACAATTAAACTTTCGAAAATAAACACTATTGTGAATGGGAAACTTGCAGTTCGCCATACAACCACATAAAGCAAGTTCAAGTACTGGAAAATGCATAAGAGGTGGCCATGCATACAAGTCTGAACAAGAAAAAATGGCGGAATAAAACAAAAGTTTTTGACACATAAAATTAAATGCATGAGCAAGAGCATGAAATCAACAGAAATCATATCATACAATGATATAAACAACATATGAAGAACTGACAAAGATATAAGATTCAAACGGGCAGTTGTAAGCCTAGAAACAAAAACCAAAACAAAATTGAGTATGTTGGTTTTGGTTTCTTCACTCTACCAATTTGGGACTGAAGAGCCTCATCTAATGGAACTGATCCATGGCTTCTATCCTCATCTGTAGTATCTCCATATGTTAGTGGTCATGTTCTTCTTATTTTTCTAGAATAGCAATATCTTCAATAATATGTTCCAAAAGTTTCTCTATTCCATCACTTCAATTCTTATTCAACGAGTTCCAATTTTGTCTTAAACTTGTAAAATACAAATATTCACTCTTGTGATGAATATAAAAAATCTTTCAAAATGAGGCCAAATTGGTTTCAGGAGTTCGAGAGGAAAAATCAGGACAAGGGATACATTCATCAAACACAATTATGAAGTGGTTCATTACATTGAGAATTTCACTGAGGATATATTATACAGTTTATACTTTGGATATGTTTTAATATTATCCTTGTTCTCAATTATTAGTTTGAAAAGTTCACATTACTAACATATAATGTTCAGCTATCAATTTGTTAAAAAAATCTTCTATTGCTTTCTTGCTACCCCTTTTTTAGAGTATTTTTGATTTTCTGTTGTGTTTGCGTGAGAGACAAATCCAAATAAGAAAATATGTTCCTATGTTTTTCCTTTAAAAGGAAACATGAAAAACAAAGTTCGAAAAAACACACACATAAAACAAAGTACAAAGTCCAAACTCACCACTAATTTCTGTTGTTTATTTGAATCTGAATCACTTTCATCTTGTTCAAAGTCTGCTACATGGTTTGTTGGAGCACCCTGAATTCGAACATTACACAGAAAAATTAAATTAACAACCAGATTTAATAAGCTAACTTCCATTGCAATAGAAAAATAATGATCACGGAATCCGGAAAGTATTGACTCAAAATAAGGAATCGCTTAGAGGTTAAAAAAGATAATATATAAACAAATGCAACACAAATAACTAATTCCAGTTTGAGTAATTTTCATGAAACTCACTGTTCCTACATGATAGCCTACTTGTATATGCACTAGCCATAACAACAACATGCAAAAAATCTTGATCACTCGGTGAGCAATTGGAGACAATTCCCAATGCAAATAATCTCTCACCAAACAATGACTTTTATGGTTAACTTGACCATGTGAGTAACTAGAAACAATATTGTGACAATTCTCCAACTACTTGACCATGTGAGTAACTAGAAAAGAATGAGAAATCAGGCAAAGGAGATAAGGGCACAAATGAGAGAGGAGGCGATTCTAACCTTCGCGAATGAGAGAAACGGTGCGAGCAAAATATTAATACTATTAAATATACATTTGATAACAATATACCTTGTAAAGGGGAACCTTCTTCATGCTTGCTCCTACTTTGCAAACTGCAATAAAAACGACCAAAATAACATTGGCTCCAAGCTGCAAAAATAACAAACGACGAAGTGGATCAGCCACATACATCGATCCATACAAAGTAATAGAAAGTAAATAAAAGCAATCAATTGCAAAACTGACTAAGGTTTGATTGTGTGCTTTGTCAACTCTATTCTAATTCCAACATAATGCTGAAACTGAAACTTATAAACCAATAAAACACCTCAACAAACATTAATTACAACACATTTTCATCGTCTAACAAGTGAAACATGAATGTCAAGAAAAGAAAAAGCCCATTAGGGAAGATCTCAAACCCTGGGGTCTTTCTCAAACTTTAGAAACTTTCATGAGCGTGAACTCGCTGTACGCATTCGCAGTGTTAGTAAGACTCTCTTGGAACCCAATCGACTCCCGAAACACCACCAACACCCTGATCTCCAACCCAGCCTGCGCCCTACCATTGAGGCTCGCAGAAAACATCATCACCTTCCAAGTCTACTCTTTCAGCTCCTTCCTCTTCTCCACCCTCCTCGCCCTCTCTCTCAAGCAATCATCCCCATCTCCACCTCCTTCCAAGTTTGATCTGCTGCATCCTGCAAAAGAAAGATGAATTTGATGGCAATTTTGAGCTTCGCGAGTTCAGTGCGTCAAGAGGTTGAGAGGCTAGAAAGGAAGCAGAGAGACTTCGAGTGAGGTTAGGGCATGTCTTCATCAATAACTAGGGTTCGCAAAGGCGAGGGTGTCAAGCCGAAACTACACCGGGAGCTTCGTGGATTACTTGCCTCAATGTCGAAGATGGGGCTTCAGATCCCAAACCCTAAAACAATGGCTGCAGTGAAGAGAGGAGACGACGGCAACAGACAGAGCGAACGACGAAGATGGACAGAGCAAACGAAGACGGCGAGGGACAGACGGAGACAGATAAAGCAGACGATGGCGAGGGCTTATGCGACGGTGACAGCAGAAGGCACGAGCTCCGGAAGAGAGCAACTCAAGCTCCGAACACCACCACCAAAACCCAGCAAATCCAAACCTCCATTTCTAAATCTCTTCAAACAACACCAAATCTCCCAAACTAGCTCTGCAATCTCCATCCAACAAAGCTGTAACTGCCCTCGACGATGAAGACATCAGATATGGGGAGCACCGGTGAACAAAACCTATCTGCGGCGACTATTTCGCAAAGATTTAGGGCTTGGGAGAGAGAGAGAGTTCGAGACGAGACAGAGAGTTGAGGGTTTGCAGAGCCGTGAAGAGAGGTGTTGCTGAGCCGCCGGTGAAGAGAACATTTGTTGAGCTGCCGGTGAGCTCGATAGAGGTCGAGTTCAGTAGAGGAGAGAGGTCGAGTTCGGTCGAGGAAGAGGGAGAGACTTCATTCGAGGAGAGAGAGTTGGGAGAGAGAGTTTGAAACAAATAAATATTTCATCTATTAATGCACGAATCTTGAGATGTGATGTGTGGTTATAAACTACTGAATTTTTGGTGGAAAGTTGGCGCCATTTTTTTAGAAATGGATTTTAATTCCGTCTCTAATTCCATCTCTATTTTCGTCTGTAATCTGTCTCTATTCCGTCTTTGACTATTTCCGTCTCAATTCCGTTTCTAACCATTTCTGATTAGAAACGGAATTAAATTCCGTTGCTATTTCCGTTCTAATTTACATTTTTTTGTAGCGTTTAATATTTTATAGACTTAGATGAATACTATTATGCGAATGTTTGTTTCGTTGCAGTGTGAGTGGTCTATCAATCTTAGGGATCAATGGATCTATGGTATGAACGTTTTGCTATAAACATGAGTAGAATAGAAGTATAAAAGTGCGATGTTTAGAAATTGCGTTGATATTGAAAATAATGCTATAGATATGTTAATCATATGTTTATTCATATTAGGTTTTAGAAATTAACATTGTCATTAATGCTTTTAAGCAGGACATGGATGGAACAACCATAAAATAGACAATATAGAGCAATAGTTGTTGACTAAGGAGGTACAGATAATACATTAATTGTTTATGAATCAAAAGATTTAGAAAATTAAAGCAATGTGGAGCTTACATTGTTCACACAAATAGGTGGAGTTGTAGTTTACACATTAGAATCTTTTTCTTCGTGATAGTTGGTTGAAGTGGAATTGAAAGCATATATTTTTATTCTTGATAGGCATTGCACCCAAAAAAAAATAAGATGATATAGTGGTTGAAAAGCATAGTATTTTATTACATAAGTGAAGTTGCGAACTAAGATAGTTTTAATATAAGAGCTAAAACTAAATTGCATTGATTTTATAAAACAAAATAGTTCAGCTCATCATTGTCCAATTGGAGTTGGTAGCTATGTCAAGTTTCAATAAACCAACAAAATTCACTGTGTCAAGACTTGTGTCACTAAATCTTAACATAACCTAATTACCCTAATTAGGCATCTTAACCACCTAATTACCTTTAAACCTCGAAATGACTCTCAATTCAATCCTTATACCTCTCGCTTGTTCAATTGATGCTAATTAGGAAATCATATAGAATTTTTTTTTATAATAATTTCAGCAGTACCTTATCTAATTATGGAGTGTTGGAACTTATAACCTTATAGTTAGTAGAGTAAGGAGAGCATAAAAGGACTCATACCTCCTCGTAGTTCAAAATATGATATCAAATGTGAATTATAAACTAAAACGCAAATTTATAAACCCTAATTTCACCTTAACAACTTCAAACCAGAACTAAAATGGTTTCTCAGCCAATAATAATAATAATAAAAAACTAAACCACTAAAGTTTTAAACCTATTTCAACCCAATTCATAAACTTCACAAACCATTTCTCATGTGATTCGTGCTCTACACTAACCCTTATAACCCTAATGAAAATAATATGTACAATAATCATATGGAAATGGAAAATAGCTCCTTAGCATAAGTTTTCTAGCTTTCTCTTTCCTTTTCGATCCTCCTTAGCCTCAAAACCTGACAAAGCTATTTCAAGAACACCAAACAATAGTGTGCACAAGATAAAACTTTTACGATAAGTAAACATCTACCTTGCTTCATACAACAGGTAATAATAAGAGATAATATGAGTATTGTACGATAAAAATGAAATACTGCATTAAATATACATGGGTTAATGAGTCAATAAATATGCATTTTTATATAGGTGTTTTGCTTTGTATATCAAGTTCAAAGTCATAATTTATGGTTCTAAATGTGTACTTTGGAGATTTACAGGGTATTTGAGTATTTATGCATAAATTAGACAAATTCTGGAAAGAAGTCAAAGTTCGGCCTAAGGATCACAAATATGACACCCCCACAATGAACTAATGGCTCCATGAAAGTCCAACGCAGCCAATGAAGGCGTTAAGAGCAGAATAATTCACAATTTTAGAAATGAATGGATAGTGCAATGTTTTACAATAGACGGGGCAACCAATGACACCAGGATTAAAAATGTTCTACTCTTGTACATAGGCTCACCTATATAAAGAATGGACCTTTATGGAAAAAAACATATTGTATTCAGAGTGATTTAGGAGTAGGGCAATGTAGATTTGCCATGTTCAGCAAGGCTCTTTAACTCCTAGGTCGGGGATGCTGGCTTTTTTAATGTCTTGTTGAGGTTATCTTTAATAATACTGTGTTGTTGAAGTTCTCAATCTTTATGTTATGATTTTTAACAATGCCTCAGTGGTAGTTTAGATTTGGTAAGTTCACTGCAAATCTCTAGGCTTAAATCCATTGCCTTACTATCAATCGGGTTGAGCCCTTGATAGCAACCAAGTTGGGAAGTGGCAATCACCTAGAACAAGAAACTTGACACACTTATTGTTCTAGGTGAATAACATAAAAAATAAGGTTAAATATTGAGGGTGGTTGTCGAAAGTTATCTAGGGGTAGGTTTTCTTATAGAGTTGTTTACATTACTCACTTACCAAATCTTGAGAGTGGTTGTTCAAGGTTGTACGGTGGAGTAAGAGAAGTATTTAGAGAGTGGTTCCCCTATCTAATGAAATAGGACTAAGATATTGTGAATTCTTAGACTTAGGTATATTTCTATTCTTTAATTTACAACTTATTAATCTTCTTATTTAGTAGACCTTTAGGACAAGACTCTCTAAAAAACCCTTATGATTTACTTTTCTATTCGTTAGACTAAGTTTGAGTGAATCATGTGGATTTGACCCCATGCTTGCCTCTACTACATTCAAGTTGTATTAGTAACCCCGTACAGGTTATATTTGACTTGCCCGACACTTGATCATGGATTTCTTATTTCCTCTTCTAAGATCATAATGAGCGGACCCTTACATGATGAAGCTAGAACAATACTTTAAATTCAATACATGCCACCCCAGAGTCGATATTACCCGCCTAAAATGCCTGTGGTACGTCTAGTCTGGATTACAGCACCTTAAACTCTTACTACAAAATTAGGGGAAACTCTATCCGCATGCTATGAATGCATTATCAAGAGATTTACTCGTTCACTGTGTAAAATATAAACCAAATTAATGTAAAAAGCAAGAAATAATATTTATTTACAATCAAACCAACACAAGTTTGTTAAAAGAGTCCTCGCTTGCACGTTCCATGGATTCCCTTTTTTCAAAAATCCTACTAAATCACTAAAATTCAAAATTTATGAGTCTCGACTCAATTGTACTATTTTTTAACAGTCTCTAACAATTTTTCGAGTCATGTCAGTTTTTAATCTTCATAAAACTCCGATAGGTAATTAATATAAAGGCTAAATATTCCTTAAAACCTCAATTTCGGATTGGATTCCCAATTGCTATAATTTATTACTAATTTGAATCAAAAACCAATTTTTATGGTCATTGGAATACAATTTGGGTTTTTGGCTCGATCAGCCTTAATTACGCTTTACGAGAAAAAACCAAGTTACGAGAAAATCTGAACCTTTCCATATTTTCCATAAAAGTCTTCGATTTCTATTTATTTGGTCAAAATCCCTTTTATTCGAATTTTTTTGTAATTTTCTTGGATTTGCCATTTTAATTTGTCAAATTAGATTTATTTTTAATTTAATAAGAAAGTTTTTGACCCCAGAATCTCGCCCGGTTGGGCTAAATTGAGCATAACCCGATTTGGCCTGGTTTACGGGATCTTCCCCTTCACCTCTACTATTTCATCAAAACGAAACAAAGGGTTCTATTTTTAGTTTCGATGAAATGGTTCTTCATCATTTCCATTTGGTTTTGAGTTTCTTTGGGCTAGTTCTTGGCTCTCTCTTCATCGTCTTCCTCCTCCATCTTCATTGTCTCGAACCTCTAATTCTATGGTTTATTTTTTTCTTTTATAGATGTTTAGTTATGTGTCTGTTGGACTATTTTTTGTTTTTGTCATTATTTGAATCGATTAATGAAACCTTCACGTTATCTCTCTTATTTTCGAATTAAAACCATACATATACACAATGATAGTCCTCATTTGATTCGTCCTGATCCCAATTGAATTCACAGCAAAATCAAAGTTCAATTTGATGCTCGATTTATCTTCAATTCACAATAGGCCCGATTCTACAATTCCAATATCTTAATTGAGATCAGTGATGAGAGAGAGTGTGTGTGATTTCATGCCAGTTAAACGAAGAATGAAGAACAAATAAGATGAAAGGAAATGAAAAATAGTCGAATAGTTAAAACGATGCCCCTGTTTCATTTCATTTCTGATAAAAAAAAGGTAGCCAAATTATAGTTTTAGCCCTCTTAAATTATCTTTTATTATATAAACAAGTTTTTTAAGTAATTCGCCTTTATCTAATTAATTCTCGTTTATCACTTTTTAAGTAATTCACCTTTATCTATTTATGCACTCCGAAACACTAGGAAAACGTGTCCGAACAACAATTGGACCACATTTTAAGATAAATAGAGTTTAATACATACATTAGGCATAAAACAAACAAAAATATATAATTATTGTATGATCTCTGGTCCGTCTCAAGTGGGTCTTACCTTGGATACCTAAAATTCAAATCAAATTCAAAAATAGTTAATTAGTTTTCAAATCCAATTGAAGAAATTCTTTGATTTCATATTTATCGACCAACATGTTGATTATGTGGTTGTATCCTTGAGTGACGTGAGTATACAACTCCAAAATTAAACTCAAATTACAAATCACGAGTATGGGTGCATGATAAATATTTGATTTGAACGATGTTATTTATTATTAATATCGATTACAATGACATAAAAGATATGTTTTACATTCATATTATTATTCATTGATTCATTCATGTTTGTTTATAATTGATATTTTTAGGAGCATCACTTACTGAGGAAGTTGGACCGCTCACTCTCCTTAATATTTAAGGTTCCCACACTGGCTCTTCAACGAAAGGCTATGAGAAGGCTAAAGAGTTTATTTATCTTCTTTGCAATGTAATGAGCCTTCCTTGTGTATATATATATTATATGAATTACATTGTTGTAATATAAAAAGGTTGGGAGGTTTTATAATTGTGTTTTGGTTACGATAAACTCTAAATTTATCTATATCGTTTACATTATCATAAACGTTTTTAATATTCTGTTGCGTATACTTTGATATATATTTTTTGGTATTGATATATTGGTTAAGTTAATCGAGTACGTGATGAGAGGTTGCATATTGGCTCTGGTTAAGTCTGGCTTGTGTACCAGGGTTTAGTTAGGGTTTCAAGATGGGTATCGCCCTAAACATGATAGAGGATGCTAGAGTTTGGTATCATACCTAAGGTTCACCACTTGGAAATTGAAGAATAAATCTGATACAGTTTAGTATAAGAGTTTAAGTTAAAGGTTTTCCTTGTTTTTGAACTAAGGAATAGCTCAAATATAATTAAATATTACCTTTGATACACCTTGGTTCGAAAACATAAGTTCACTATACTTGAGACTTGTCTCAAGTAATAAATGAACTTAGGATAAGATAAACTATTTTATCACGGTTTTGAGGGAAAATGTAAATAAAAATATTATTATACGTTATTTGATGCACTTATTGTTATCTATTATATAGATGTACGTTTCCTATCTTCTCTTAATATTATCTGAATAGTCTTATCTCCATTTAATTTAAGAATCTAATGGTAGGTCATGGACAGTGTTCGTAATGGCTTGGGCCTTTGGCTAATGAAGAGAATGAAGGTTGGTAGTAGCTTAGAATAGAGCAGCAAATGAAAAAACTCATGAAATTTTAGGCAAAGCTATTGGCAATGCTGATGGCTCATGTAGGACCACAAGCTTAGCAACTTAAAGTAAAACATGTAGTCAGTCTCTACATTAGCAGGACTCAGGATTGATCTAAAATAGTAGCAGCTGTAACATAGCCTATACACGTTATCTTTATCATGTATGGATGGAAGGTCTGTTGGATCTAGTTAAGTCTGGCTAGCGTACAAGGGTTTACGTAGGGTTTCAAGCCAGGAATCACCTTAAATAAGATAATGGATGCTACATGGTGGTATAAGATCTTAGGGTTTTATTATGGCTATGTAAATGTATTGCTTTGATCTAGGTGAATATTAAAGCTTGGTTCTCTGTTTTCCTTTGTATAAGATAATGGATGCTACATGGTGGTATAAGTTTTCCTATATTGTTCTTTAGCTAATTAACTCATGTTTTGAAACTTCTTTCTACCAAAACCTTAGTTTAGTAACTCTGAGAGTTGTCTCAACTTATGAAAAACTTAAGATGTGATAAATGGTTTTATCGTGGTTTTCACTGTAAAATGAAAATGAAAGCATTATTTTACTTTATTTGCTCCATTTATTGTATTTTGTTATATGGATATAATTTTCATGTATTCTCTAAATATTAACCTAATGGTCTTATATTTCCATTAATTTTCATAATCTATTGGCCGATCAAAAAGAGAGAGAGAGAGAGAGAGAGAGGGCTTGCAATGGCCTAGAAATTTGGGTAATCGAGAATTTGAAGCCTAGTGGTAGTCTATAATTGAGTAGCAAATGATAGAGCTTATGGAATCTTAAGCAAAGCTTAAGGCAAGGTTGAAGGCAGAAATGAGACCTCCATCTCAATGACTTGAGATACAGCCTATAGTTAGTCCCAAGGTTAGCAGGACAGGGGACGTAGCATAGATAGTAGCACCTCCAACATAGCTAGTTAATAGGTTTAGGTCGGGTATCACCTTAATCAGGATTGGGGATTCTACAACTTAGTATTAGAGCTTATGATTTTATTCAGGCTAATATAGCTTTGATATAGGCTAGTAATCAACAATTGTTTGAAGCTTTCCTTGGTATTAAATTAAGTAATCAACAAGCTTCGATATGTCTTGGTTCAAAAACCTAGGCTTAGTAACTCTTAGAGTTGTCTCGAGTTATATAAAATCTTAGAATGTGATAAAATAATTTATGTGGATTTTGAGTGGAAAAATGAAATGAAAACATTATTATACTTTATTTGTTGTATTTATTATTATTCATTGTGCTATATTTTAGTGTTATATTACTATGAATTCCATGACTTTAATTTTCATTTATAGTCTAAGACCTTTGTTTTCATATTTTTAAGGTAAATACGGGCTATTGGTAAAAAAAGGAGTGATTTCCTACAAAAATCCAGTTGAAAAGGTAGACATAGTCCAAACACCTTCCCAACGCCTTCAGTTATGAAGAAATCGCCAAGGAATCATCACCATGAAGTCTCCTTCCCAATTTCATATTTTGCGGATTTCCAAGTTTCATGATTAGATTATCTCTTATCACACTTCTATTATAAATACGAATCCCTAGAACCACTTTAGCGTCTTCTTTTACATTCTCTTCTCCTCTCTTCTTTGTCATATTTCTTTCATCTTATCTATGATTTATATGGCCATACTCGGCTAAACTATTGTCTAGATTAAGGAGACCTGTAAGTGATTTAAGAGATTCATATTTTAAATTCCATATTTTTCATTATCGCCTTATATTTTTGATTGCATTGCCTTATAGATTCAAATAGAATTTCTACTTTTCTGATGCATAAATGCATGTGTACATTAGTTAGCATAGAAATTATTGCCATCGATCCCATCGTTGATCGATATGAGGTATTGTGTGAGGTGGCAAGTGGGGCCATATCCGTTGGCAATTGATGTGCCCTTATGCAATTGGGATATCTGCAGGGTAGCAGCGTATTGTAATCTCCATGAAACCGATGGTAGATTTGACGCTCGTTACTAATCATGGTAGGTGTTTTGAGAAACTTTAATGCTGTTGGTTTGATGAAAATCTGTCGCATATCCATAGGTTTTGCCCGCGTTGTTAGTATGTAGTTGTGTAGAACGCTATTTGTAATGAAATGATAAGTCAATAATTAGATCCAATTTACAATGTAATTCAGGTTAATTTTATATACAAATAATTATATTTCATTAGGTATTCTCTTATTTTTGTGATTTCAGTTTATAAATAGGAAATGAAGAAAAGGAAGAAAATAGATAGAAGAGTGAAAAAAAAAGTCAACTAAAAAGAAGCTCAACTATAAGCTAGTGATTTGGAATAATACAAGGAATCACCACCCAAATCGGAAAGCAAAAAAAAGCCAGAGAATCCTCAGCGAATTGGATAAAAAATTAGAAATTGCCAGCTGAATCGTTGGAGCACTAAGAGCTAAACTCAGTGATTAGCTCAACAATTTGGGAATAAGTTAGGAATTGCTGACAAATCATTAGGGTCGGTTATGAGTTTTTTAGATTAATATGAACAATTTTAGTTTATCTTAGAGATGTAAATGTAAGGAGACTATAAAAAAGGTCAGAGACGTTGAAAATAACTCACACGTTTTACTTTTCTTTCGCTCTACATTATTTCTATTATCTATTTCACTTGATGTTTGAAGATACATTAGAGCTTTGATTTGTATTAAGGTATTTATTTATTCATTATGTATTTTAATTATATTTATGCATTGTTTATTTTCACTATGAGTGAGTAGTTTATCAATCAAAACCAACCCAGACAGATAATAAATTTTGGATTTCTATATAGTTGTAATTAAGGAATCATGAACTTAATGCTTTAAATCTATCAATACACGTAAATCACGGATCAAATAAGTTGTTTTGTGTATTACAACTAAGGAAGCTTAGTATTGGATCCATAGTTGCAAATGTCTTATGTGATATTTTGATTTTGATTCTTTTTCTATAGTTATTTACAACAATTATAGAAGTAGTAACTAAGATTAATCTATAAGGCATTTTCTTGAGTTGATATTATAGGTTATTGTGTTATATTTGTTTATTATGCTGTTTCGGTTAATATTTTCTTAGATTAGGCACGACTTTCACTGAGTGTAATGTTATCGTATTCTAAGATGTAGCCATTTATCCAATGAGTAGATTTACAATGATAAGAATATGACATTTCCATTGAATTTTAGAAAATTGGTGGCTGGCTAAATGCTATCAACCTATTTTGAAATAAGATTTATCGATTCCAAGATTCCATGTATTTTATAATTACAACCATTGAGTAAAGTGATGTTATGTTCTAGTGTTGGAAATCAACGCAAGTATATTGCATTGTTTAGTGGAGATGATATCCCATTTACCACTACTACAAGTTAATATTTTAATATTTGATTAATTAAGTTAGTATTTATAGTTTTCAATTATTTAATATTTTAACTCTCGTATAATTAGATTAACTAAATTAATAAAAGCAAGAAAAATACTTTCATTTGAGATTTGAAAAATTCATGTAGAGACGATATGCTGTTTATCACTACTACAAAGTTAATTGTAAAATACAAAAATTATTGTGCACGCTCGACACATATCAATTTTTAAGGTCGTTGTCAGGGATTTTGAATTAATTTCTAAGGATTCTAGACTTTATATGGCCTAAACATTTTGTAGTGTTAATTTAACATGATCTTTACATCCGTTTCATCCTAAAATAGATAAAACTTTTAATCAGAGTTTAAGACATTGATGACTTAGGAAAAATTTACCTAATAGAATCGAAAGACAACAATAATGATATAATTGACAATGTCATTAATACTAATAATGATAACAAAGTTGTCAATAATAATAATAATAATAATAATAATAATAATAATAATAATAATAATAATAATAGAGAACTCAATTTTAGGCACGCAAATCAAAATGTTACAGTATATGGGCCTATGTGCATTACATACCCTGGTGGATTTACTAAATTCAAACTTAGATCTGAATTTATTAGTGTCTTACATTAATTTTATGGTAAAGACATTTAAGACTAACATAAATTCATAAGGGAGTATCAACACAAAGTTAATGGGGTGAAATCGAAAGAATGTATTTTAGAACAAGTCAAACTTAAGGCTTCTTTTTAGAATGAAAGATCATGCAAAAGACTGGTTGTTCTATCTCTCACAAGATTCGATAACTACATAGAACCAATTGTTAGAAGCTTTTCAAGATGAATATATGCCCGCTAGAATAATTAGTTCATATAGAAAGCAAATCACAATTGCGAAGATGAAAGATGAAGAAAACTTTAATGAATTTCAAGATAAATTCCAAAGGCTAATTTCTTCTGGTTCACAACATAGATAAACTTAAAGAACTTTATTAGAATATTTTTATGAAGGACTCAACCATTTTGAACAAAGACTACTAGACCAAGTATGTGTTGGATCTTTATTTGAGACAACACCTACTTTAGAGAAAAAACAATTAACAAAATGGCAATACAATCTAATCAATAACGTGAAAAGGTTTAAACCTCAAGAAACAAACACTATGAAGTTGATAATAAGAAAAATGATGCATCTAATGATAAAAATGATAACTTATCTAACATGGTTAAGCTATTAGTTAATGATAGATATATTCTAGTTAGGGATTGTGGATACTATAATGCAGTTACGCAACCTATGGATGCGTATCACACTCTACATGAAGAAAATACTGAAGAGGTTAATGCAACGTTGAATCAATTTCCTTTCCACCAAGAAATAATATATTAATAATACTTATATATTGGAAGACCGAGTCCAAATCTTAGTTGTGGTCCTCAAAATCATAATTATAACACTTATAGACCAATAGCTCAGATAAAATCTGCACCTAACTAGCAGCCTCAACGAAATACCTAATCTACGAATCCAAATTTATAGCAAATCATATATAACTTTACGAGTCAAAGTCATCAAAACTTTACACAGATTTCCCAAAATTAGATTAAAACTGATACTACTATTAATGAACTAAAAAACCAGTTAAGTCAATTGAATTTGCAAATAAATAGGTTCAAATACTCAACAAAGTAATCAAACTAAAGCACCTACTCAAACCAAGGTTGCCCGTACTAATCAAGCACAAGTAAATAATATATTCGTGATAAAAAAAGACTTAGTATTTCTTGCTGACTTCTATGTAATGGAAATGGGAGCCTCAATATAATCTAAGTCCCTATCTATATTTTTAGGAAGACCATTCCTTAAAACAACTATAACAAATCTACACATCTTTAAAGGAACAATGTCTATGGAATTTGAAAACAAAATTGTCACTTTTCGTTTCAATGATGAAGATATCTATGGAAGTTTTGATAAATTTGATAATGAACAAACTAAGGATAATGAATCTTCAAAATTAAATCATCATGAAGTTGAAATTTATGCTATTAATGCTGTAACAACTTACGATGAAAATGCTAAGAGCACGAACAAGCAAGGTGAAGATACTTCTAATCAAAAGACAATAACCAAATAATGGAGGTTTAAACAACCAAACAATGTTGAGAATAGTAACATGAAGGAGTTTAAATTTATGAAAAATAAGAAGAAGAAAAAGAAGAATACGACAACTGTCAAACTCGATGAACCAGGAGATATATATATATAAACATAAATGTCAAATGGGCTTGATATTTTAAAGCTATTTATGATAATGGTTCTAAAGGAAACTACATGCCAATTCATTTTTTTCTTTCACACTCAATTGGAATTAAATGTACTTGTTTTCAAAAAAGTTACTCTACCAAATGGTTAGTCAGTAAAACCAATAGGTGTGGTTACTATTGTACCAGTTGAAATTGACATGTATACTATTTCCATAGTCTTTTCGGCTATGCTATACTTTATCAATGAAGATCCTTTGTTAATCATAGGATGACCTTCCTTAGCTACTTCGAAAGCTGTCATGGATACTCTAAACAAGACAATTACTTTTCAAGTACATGGGCAAGCAATCACTTTTTGAAATAGCATAAGAGTGAATAGCCCTACAGGTAAGTTCATAGAACTAGTTCAGAGCGACCTAGTTCGGTTGATCCAACGATAGTAAACAAAACCACTTTATATGTGACGACCCCTTCTAAAAAAAGGTACTGCCCAGCTTAATATCTTTATTAAGCCCTAACCTTACCATATAGGGCCTAACAAGGAATTAGTCAGCCTCTTTAAAACATTATTACCTATCAATTATTCATTGTTCAAATAGATATAAACATATAACTATCCTATGTAAATTCATAAATTAGAGTTAATTAAAATTTTCTAACTTAAAAGTTATTCAACAGAAGTCTTAACAATTCAATTAGCACAAACTTATAACATATAGCCTAACCTTTGTAGAAAAACCAAGAAATAGAGATCACATGCTTATATATAATGAAACTATGATATACAACAATATTTGTCTGGTCGAGGTACTTATCACTCGTCTCGTAATATACAACCCCCAAAAGAATATCATATACATATGAAAGTTATACATCAAAACAAAATCAATAAAATATGGTGTAGCAGGACTCCACTGGCTTAGAGATAGTTGCTAATCTTCTATTTGCCTACCCTTTTACTCGATGGATCTGCACTCATCGTCACAAGCTGACGCTGAGTACTTTAAAATATAAAGTAATATTGAGATACATTTGTTCACATTCCCAATTATGCAACAACTATCAAAAAGCATAATAATAATAATAACTATGCTGAAAGATTATCATGCAAAGAGATACTTTAGTTTAATAGAATGAAATTGACACCTGGCTAAGTTGTAATGATCTAAGGTTGGTCAATCGTGATCTTCATCACATCAGCCTTTCTATATATGGACGGAAGTGCGCTCTACATCTCTTATGAAGGTCGTACTTACACGGTACATACTCTTTTATAATTACCCTGAATTTCAGATACTGGAATGTATACTTGCCAACAACCCCGAGTCTTACAACTTGTTAAGTCACCCAAGTTATGCTTGCCAACAACCCCAGTCCCATACCTCGTGTGTTGCGCAAGATAGTGGAGAAATACTGATCACCCTATAAAGTCTAGTGACCCACCTATGTCAAATGTATTTCTATAAGAAAGAAACCATAGATATAAGAACCACTTTCATTTCCAAGAACAACACGACCTTGGAATCCAACAAATACAATTGCATAACTAATGCACAAAGGATATAGATTCACAACACTTTGTAAAAATACCTAATAGCATGCTATTTCACTGACTACTAGTAATAATAGTCAATAATGACATAGCACATGAACTAGAGTCGATGAAATCATTTTATCAACAAACTATGCCATGAAACAACATCACGTAATGAGAAATGAAAACAAGTCATGGCATACGGAGTATAAATGCAATTCAGTCCAAATGAGTGAGAATGAACAATCCAATAGGAATGACATGTAAAGATATATCTCACTCAGTTTACTTACATAGACACGCAATTTCCTATGCTAATCCGACCTCCCAATGCCTCAAAACTCATGTTTGAGCTCCCAAAACAATTCCTTAAGTTCTCAACATCACATTAGATGTTTTAAGTGTGTTTGGACATCTAATTAGTGTTTTAGAACCATTTATAGTGTTTAAGCCATTTTTGAAAATTGCTGATTTTTTTGTATTGTCACAGCAATTAGCATTGTAATTCTGGAATTAGCACGCTAATTCTCAACATAGCTCGCTATCCTGCCTTATCTAGCGCGCTAATCAATATTAACATGCTAGATCTCATACCTAGTGCACTATATTCAATAAAACCAAGAATTCTATAATCTAAATTCTAAATTTTATCAATATATAGGCTATGCTGATGCCTTAGGAACCCTCATACACACCTCTAGAGTTTGAAGACACCATTTACAACATAAATAAACAACCCACAACATCAAATACATGAGTTTATGGATTTGAGCTAGATTAATGGAGCAGAGAAGTTACCTAGATTGATGAATACTAGCTGAAGTTGATCTTTTCTTCACAAACTCCATTGGTTTGCTGATCTTCTTCTTCTTCCTCAACAGCTCTTCACTTTTCTAGCAAGTTTGATTCTAAACTAAGCAATTGAATGAGAAAGTGTGAGGTTATTTTATTGATCATAAGCTTTATACTGTTGAATTATATACGGTTGAAAGATAGCTATTGATCATTTGTGCACATGTATCTATAGACAAAACAAGTGGACCTCCTACACAGACATGTCCCACAAGTTCATTCTTAAGTGACACCAAACCATAACTCCATTGGTGTTGAAGCATGTCAACTTGTGTCTCGAGACATATCAAGTGGCTTATGTTTTAACTTAGTAACTTAGGTGTATCACACCTAATCAACCATAATCCATATAACTCACTTAATAGAACTGTATAAAGCTTGTACCAACTTACCTTACCACTCTCTACCTCTATTCCAGGCCGACACGCTTATCGAGATAAGTCTCTACTCGAGTCTCGACACCTATCAACACGTATGCATGACTTAATACTCTACATATATACAATAAAGTAAGCACACATCACTACAAATATAGTATGTACCTCAGCCACATAGCCTCGGTAATAACACGAATCTCACTGCGGGTCCCACGTCATGGCTCATTTGATCTCGATCAACACATTAATCTAAGATTAGCTATTTGGACCGTGACAGCCCATACTCTATCTTTATTTTCGATTTTAGTATTAGGATTAGTTAGTTATTTTTTATATTCTCTAAACTTTTGACTCTTATAATAGGGACGTTTTAGGGAGTCTATTCTATAATAGTTTCATGTAAAGGGGATTGATAGAGCCAATTTACTTCCTTATTATATTGTTATATGCATTAGTTTTTACATTACTTTATATTTATAGTAATGAAATAGATTATTTAATACATGTCATGGTTAAATTCTTAAAATTCTCTATATTTCTGCATTTGTTGAATATATATTTATGTATATGATAATTAAATGGGACAATCAATTTAATTGAAAATACAACAAAAATATGCCGGCGATTTCCCAACAATTCCTTTTGTACCAGAACTTGCTATGAAAATCAGTAGCAGTATGCAAAGTTTTCAATAAAAATTCGAGTCGGGGATTTCTCACCGAATCAAGCTTATAACTAGAATTAGCTTAACAAATCGTTGAGCCATTGAGGCCCATTTTTAGTGATTTTCTCAACAATTTCTCAACAAACTCGCTTAAACCCTGATTTTCTGCGAACAAAGTCAAGTTTTCTAAAATAAAAATCCCAAATCGCCATATTTAAGCCCTTCAAACTCTTAAACCATTGCAACATTTCGATTAAGAGACCAATTCTTGATTGGGTTCAAACTTTCAAAGCTTAATTTAAGTATACTTAAGTGATTCCTACCTCAATCCTCACACATTCAATCTAAAATGTGGTGAGTTTTGAGAGTATAGAGCCACCAAAGGCTCGAGCAAAGGAGGTTGGATTGGAATTTGGTGTAGTGTCTTATAGAAGAATTTTGAGTCCCATACTTGAAAAAATCACTTTGAAGAAGGTAATCAACAAAAATTGCAACATTTTATAGATGGAATTTTGATTTTGGATTGATTATAAATTTCGGAGCTTAATTTAGAAACTTTTACTATAAAATAGTTTTCATATAGAATGACTTCTGTTATAACACGAGTATAAGAATGATGCGACGATTTTTTTAACATTATGGAATTTTTGAAAAAAATTTAGTATATAAGGAGTGGATCGAATTTTATACGTAAGCTAATTTCAGACAAAGTTTCAAATGAGTTTAGGGGTTTCGATGAATATTTATCGATTGATTTGAATTGTATATAAATTTTATTTTTCCCGATAATGTTTTATCAACAACTTTCATTAAAATTTCAAACTCTCAATTTCTAAATAACTTTTCTCATGATTCTCATTCTCGATAGATAAGTTGAATTTTACCTAAATCTTTTGCAACAAATTTTGTTTTAAATGGTTTTACAGGTTCATTCTTTTACTTACACTATTCCAAATGGCCGGATGTGGAAAGGGTAGAGGCTTAAGAAAGTAGAAATGAAAGGGAAAGTTCATAGATAAACAAAAATCAAAATCAAAAGTTTCCTAAACCCAACCTACATCAATATCTTTCAACACACCTAAGATTAGACACTAAGAGAACCTAATCCACTTTCTTCATTTAGTTTCAATATAGAGGATGATTATTTAGAAGAGGATAGGGACATAGAGGACATTGATTAAGACATACAGATGAAGGAGTGGAACTACGAACTAAAGAAAGAAAATTTTATCAATGAGAAGGCCTACGAGAAATTTAGGAATAATATAATTAAGGATGTGAAGTTGATTCCAGAGTAAAGATTTAATATGAAAAACAAATTCAAGTATAGGCCGGGCATTTTATATGTCATTGAGACCAGGAACTGGGGATTATTGACTAAGGATTACAACCACCTAGACGTAGATGATGTTCCAAGTGAACGGGGTTGTGATGTCTTAGTGAAAGAGTCTTATGCAAACGCATATGGAAGTGAGAGTAAGACTGAGTCTCTAGTTTGAGGGAGGACAATGCACTACTACGCTGCAAGAATAAATCGATATTTTAGATTTCAAGATTCTTCCCAAAAATAAAAAGTTGAGTACCCCGAGCTCGAAAATGGCATTCAATACCATTACCTTACTGAGATAATAAGGGGAGGTTTAGAGGGAATTGATGGAGAACGATTTATTTTTGATACGGAGTGGTACTCCAAGCACATAATGTAATGACCCGTTTTCCAAATGGACCGCTATGGGGGCTAATGCGGGCCTACAACCTGGCCTACCAGCGCCAATTGCGTCCCACATGCCAACTCATCCACCATTTAGTCATTATTACCCTTAATGAAAACAATTAAATGTTTAAATTGTTACTGAACTAAAGTCATGTGCTAATATAAGTTTAAACCCAAACGAACAACAGCGGAAGTCTTTTAACATGACAAACAACATATATCATTATAGTCATGCATTTCACTCTGATACCTAGTGTTGAAAACCCATATGACATCATATATCAAGTATAAACCTCAAAGAGCTCAAAATATTAATGTATAGTGTATCTCACAAGCCCTAATCTCCAATGTAAAGAAAAATAAATATATACAAACACACAAGTATGGCTATATGCCTTTGAATCACAAATATTCATGTAGCTTTCCCTTGCCACAGCTCATACTAGAATTTGTACTCAAGCCATTACAAAAACGCAGATGAGGATTCCAGAGTGAGTATTTCTAAAGAAATTAAGTGAGCAATACGGAAAGCAAATAATGAAATTTAAACAAAACTATTTAATAAACATGGAATTAAATACAGGCAACTGTGCTCATCGCATGCATAACTGATACTGAAAGCTTAAAGTGTGTGTTCCTAGAGCCTAGGGTTACACAAGCGCCATACTTCTAACTCCCAACAGACTTTAGCTGGCGAGTAGCACTCAAACAGGGCCAGTATCTTGATCCGCTAAGTAGCACTCACTGAAGTACCCACGCGTGCCCGACACGACTCTCGGGTAGCCCTATTCACCGAGATGGCACACATGCTATGGCCTAGTGGACATGTACATGAAAATGGCACGGAGGGAGAGCCTCAACGTTCGTCCATTATAACACACCAAAAATAGAGTAATGAACGACATAATATGAATTCAAAAGCAAAATATGGTCCTGCTCAACAAATTTCAGTTGACATACTAGAAACTTCAAACCGCACTCTAAGTCCCGTCAATAACCCCTGGCCCGGCTCTACCTAGTCACAAATATCCCAAATTACTGCCTGAAATGACTTATTTGCATTTATAATTGATTTTTAGACATTTGGATGTGTTTTAAGTCTCTTAACAAAAATAATGTCAAAACTGCAAGATCAAGCGCGCTGCGTCTGGAAATTAGCGCGTTGATTCCTAGGAAGTTATACGTTCTTCATCAGGAAGAACATCAACGCGCTAGGTGACATCATTATTGCGTTAATCGCATTTTGGATAGCAAAATTGCTGAGAATCTAGGTTTTTTTAGCAACCCCATAAAACCAATAACAACCGTAACACCAACAACAGAACTTCAAAACACAACAAACCACATCAAAACAACAACCCATCAACCACCAAACAATCAGCAAGACCTTTAAAAATTGAGATCAAAAGATAGAGAAAGTTGAAATGTTTGTGGTTCTCACTATGCTTTTGATGTTCTCACCCCTCTAAGCTCCTCAAATCTCCAAGTTTGTTCACTGAAACCCTTGTTTCCTTGGCTCAAATTTCAGATGGAAGGATAAGAGAGAGAAAAGTTGGTGGAAAATGAGCGTAAAACTTGACTTTTATATTCAAATGACATCTTCTCTCTCATGTGCCTCTCTAGTCAATCCAAATCTCTTCA
Source organism: Stephania yunnanensis (assembly GCA_039657365.1). Taxonomy (NCBI): domain Eukaryota; kingdom Viridiplantae; phylum Streptophyta; class Magnoliopsida; order Ranunculales; family Menispermaceae; genus Stephania; species Stephania yunnanensis. The sequence continues at coordinate 42,615,699 of CM077581.1, forward strand.
TTTGCTCCACTTCCAACTTCTAATGACTCCACTTGTGACACTAATGGCATACTCACCCTTATATTTAAGTCAAAAAGTGGTGCTTCAGGTGTTCCGACGCCCGATTTCGCGTCCCGAACTGCAACATACGCGTACTACCATGTCTCTAAACACCAAATATACATTACATATTATTATTTAACTCATTTTATAAATTTTGTGTGTGTATTCGTTTCCCCCGGCCTAGTGTTGAATCGGTTAAACTACACAATACCTACATCGACACGTATATCGAGGCGAATACTTCACACGTAATCTCGCACGTCAAATATAATAGAAATATACACATTGTGATGTCGTTTAATTATTTCAACATAAACATTGCATATTAAACAATTCAGCACACAAAATTACTATTTACCTAGTTTCAGGCGCGCACAAGCCGAACTGCGGGTCCTACGAGCATTTGAGCTATCAGCCACGTTGCAACCACATCAGTAATAACGACGAATTAAATTCGAGCCATTACAGTTCTTCCCAACTAGGTGGCATTTCATCCCGAAATTTAAATAAAACTGAAAATAATTATTGGCAAATAAATGGAGATATCGTCGTCGCATTGTAGACTCAAGATCCTAGGTAAGTCCATCAGTCCCGTGATGCCGCCATCATACCAAAACCTTTGGAATCTCCTTATATCTCAAAACTTGAGTCCTCCTATCCATGATTTCAACAGGCTCTTCCTCGTATGACACGTCAGGTCGCACTTTAATTTGATGTAAATCAACCATAGGTCTTGGTCCCGACCTAGCTAAACTCAACATGGAAATAAGAAATACTAGGTGTACCCTTGCCAATTGTTGTGGCAACTCCAGATAGTATGCCACTCTACAGATGCGTTCCTCAACTCTAAACGGCTTAATGAAACCCGGTGCTAGTTTCGCCTAATGCCAAACCTCCGATGACCTTTCTAGGGCGAAACCTTCAAATATACCAAGTCTCCAACTTCGTAGGTTAGACCTGCAAGGTATTTTTCTGCATTTATCTTTTGCCTATCCTGCCACCTGAAGTCTCTGACTGATCTGCCTTACCTTCTTTATATGGTCCATAACAACCTTAGGTCCTATAGCCGTTGTATCTTCTGGTGCCGCCCAACATGCTGGTGACCTACAGGGCCTACCATAAAGTACCTCAAACGGTGACATCCCGATAGTCAAATGATAGCTGTTGTTGTAGGCATACTCAAACAAAGAGAAGTACTCCTCTCACGATCTACCAAATTGTAGAATACACGCCCTAAGGATATCCTCGAGAATTTGAATCAATCGCTCTAACTACCCATGAATCTGGGGATGGTACGTAGTGCTAAATTGTAAACGAGTGCCAAACTACTCCTTCATACTCTCCCATAGTCTCAATGTAAACCTCAGATCTCTGTCAGAAACAATGAAGACCGAAACACCGTGCAATTTGACAATCGCTCTCGAAGATAATACTCAGATGTGTAACAGAATATCTCATGGCAATTGGTATAAAATGTGCCGACTTCGTCAACTTTTCTATAACCACTTAAATTGCATCATGTTTCTTCGTCGTCTAAGGTAGGCCGCTAACGAAGTCCATGGTCACGTGTTCCCACTTTCAATGAGGAATGGGTAGTGGCTATAGTAACCCAGTCGTTCTCCTATGCTCAGCCATAACCTGTTGGCATATATGACAACTCCGGACGTATCTACCCATATCAGCCTTCATCCTTGGCCAAAAAAACAACCTCCGCAAATCGTGATACATCATGGTCCGACAAGGACGAACTGTATATCGTGATCGGTGTGGATTCCCAAGAATGTTTTCCCCGAGCTCTGATACCACTGGTATCCATAATCGACCCAAGTGTCTCAAGCACTAGTCTGACTTTCAGACCATATAGTGTAGCTCAGATCCTGAGCCAAGCTACTGATCTGCAAATATCGATCATCAACACTCAACAACTCAGCAACCCACTCTAGAGACAACATAGGACTTTGGATCTAATAGAAAATCTTTAGCTCAGCAATAGCCCCTATCAAACATAACATCGACACAGCCTCAAATAACTCGTGTTCATGTGTCGTATACTGCATTACTGTTTGGCTCTCAATGCCACTCTTGCTTAGCGCATTAGCTGCAACATTCGCCTTACCCAGATGATATTCAATGGCGAAGTCATAGTCCTTTAGTAACTCGAGCCCTTCAACTCCCTCTTAGTGAATAGGTACCTAAAACTATGGTGGTCTTTGTATAGCACGAATTTCCCACCATATAGGAAGTGCCTCCTGACCTTCAGTGCAAACACGACGGTCGCAAGTTGTAAGTCGTGCAATGGATAGTTTACCTCGTGAGTTCTCAACTGTCAAGACAACCAATCCAATGTCTGATGCATCAATATAAATTGAGAAACCTTTACCTGCTACTGATAAAGCCAAAATTGGCGCTGAAGTTAATTTCCTCTTCAACTCCCAAAAAGCATCCTCACACTCCGGTGACTAGTCAAATCTAACATCCTTATTGGTTAGCCTTGTCAACGACGCTGTAATCAAAGATAAATCCTGCACAAAGTGCTTGAAATATCCTACCAAACCTAAGAAACTCTAGATGTCATATACAAACTCAGGTGTCTTCTAATCAATAATCGCCCGAATCTTGTCACCATCAACAGATATGCCATGATAACTGATGACATGGCCCAAGAACTTCACCTCACTCAGCCAAAATGCACACTCGAACTTGGCATAAATTCAGTGCTCTCTAAGCGACGTCAAAACATCTCGAGATGCCTCTCGTGCTCCACACGAGTTTTACTATAAATTAGGATGTCGTCAATAAAAACAATGATGTATCGATCCAGAAATGGCCTCGGCACCCTGCGCATCTAATCCTTGAAGATCGCCGGTGTGTTAGTCAACCTAAACGACATGACTGTGAACTCGAATAGGCCGTAATGCGTACTAAACTCAGTCTTCTCCAAATCGTCCTCTCGAATCCTCAATTGATGGTATCCTAATCATAAGTCGATATTCGAGAAGAACTTGACCCTAGACAACTTATCAAATAAATCATCAATCCTCATAAGTGTGTAATGATTCCTAATTGTTACCTGGTGCAACTTCTGGTAATCCACACATATCCGCATCGAGCCATCCTTCTTCTTCACAAAAGAACTGGAGCTCCCCAAGGTGACATTCTAAGGTGAATAAAACCATTATGCAGTAAGTCCTCTAACCGGGTCCGCAACTTCTCGTGCTCTGATGCTGACAACCTATATGGTCTGCTGTACATTAAAAGAGTCCCCTTAATTAGCTCAATGATAAACTTAATAGCTCTCGTTGGTGGCAATCCTGGAAAATCATGAGGGAACACATCTGGACATTTGTAGATGATAGGGACATCCTCAATCTTAAGCACAGTCTTACACTCTAGCTTAACCATAGCCGCTTACGTTTCCATCTCCTGCGACTTCGCAAATCCACCTCGAGTGATAGGTAATCCATAGGCAACTCCAGCAAATGTAAACCTTGGAATTCCCTCGATGTCAAATGTTACAGTCTTACTGAAATAATCATTCTGTGTGTGATAGGATGGTGACCAATCCATCCCAAACTTAGCGTCGAACTCCAAGTAATCTAACACTCTCAAATCAGTCGGTGGCTGATGTCCCTAAATCTCCACTACATAATTTAGGCATATCCGGTTACGGTAAATCATATCCCTAGTTGTCGAGTTGAGAACAAGATGGTATCTTAAGTCTATGTAGGTAACCCTAACTCTCCTAACATGCATTTAGAAATAAAAGACAGTGTACTACAAGAATCCATCATAACATGCATAGGAATACCACAGACAGATAATGTACCCTTAACTAGTTGTCTGGTCACCTCCTCATCCGAATGCACAAACCTAAATGCTACAGACCGAGCCCTATCTCTTGCTTGCTACGTTTGTGGTGGTAATAGTGCTGGTGTGGTAAAATCTGCCACAATAAACCCCACTTGAACGCATAGGTTACAAGTACGGGTCTCTAATCTGCCAAAATTTCTCTGACTCTAAGTCTGACTCTCGCCTCGAATCTAGCCTCTCAAAACTTTATCCTGCCTCTGCTCTCAACTATGATCAACTGGTGCAGCAGCCATGGAATATGTCAACTATCGATCATCATGTCTATCCCTGTCCCCTCTACGACATTGATCTAACTGCCAATCACCTCAATAAGGTCTATATCCTTGTCTTTACTGATCCTGATCTCTCATTTGTCTATTCGGCATCTAATCAGATAGAGAACTCAAAGCTGGCTGACTTTGCTTACCCTACAGCGCAGCCTGAATCGCTAATCCACCAACACTCCGAACCAGGTATGTCTCGTATGTAAGGGACTTATCGTAAATCTTAGCCAGGGTAAGAGCTCCACCAGATACCATTATGCTCGCAATTCTCTCATCCATACCTCAAATTAGATAGTATATCTTTAGTCGCACAATACCTCTTATGTACATCGAGTACGAGAATAGATACCGTTACCTCTCCATGTATAATACGACCGACATATCACCTTGTACCAATGATAAAAACTCCTCCCTCAAGCAAACCCTGACCTCCATCGATATATACTCCTCTATAAACAACGTTCAGAACTCTGCAGAAGTAGTAACAACAAGATGAGTCACAGTGTAGGTAGTCCACTATATCAAAGCATCGTGTCTCAAGCAGAAAATAGATAACCTCGATCGATCAATCTCCTCTACTCGAAGCAAGTCGTGTAGCTGCTCAAGCGATAACAACCACCTCCCAACTTCTTCTGGATCTCTGGCTCAATAAAAATATCTTGGCGAAAACTTAAGAAAATCCCTCATATTTTTAGCCCCTAAAGTCATTTGACTCTTAGAAGTCAATGCCATACCGGACGCTCGGTCCTAGCAGGTGTAAGTACTACTGTAGCCTCCGCTGGTACTGTTGTTGTTGTAGCCTTCTTTGCCAACGTCTTGAATACTGCCGCCTGCACCTGAGCCTCGGCCATAGTAGGAGTTGCAATTGCTTATGTAGTCTTCATTGTTGTAACCAAAGCAGTTGTCAGAGCTATCGTAGTCTCCCGAGCATCCCAAGCTCTCATCATCTTTGTTAGCTTCACGAACCTCTCAGCCATTATCCACGCTAACGACTCCAATGTCAAAGTCGGTCTCATCGGATCACAAGTATCTCTAACCTCAGCGTGAGTTGTATTTGATGGTTGTCAATCCATCGGTATCTACATCAAAGAACGTGCATCCAGTCAGCCTCACTACTAATATACATATAACGTATATGTATAATACAACCAAAACTTAACATATATATATATCCCTAATTTCTACCCATCTTACCTCATTTCCCAACTAGGACTCTAAGCAATTCCTTAGGGTGTCCACATCTACAATTTATTCATCAGGTTTGTCCTCAACTTACACCATAAAATTAATCGCATAAGAGTTGATTGCCAATTCCTTAAGGTTCACTAACCTTAATTTGATAACAAAATATAACGACCCATTTTCCAAATGCATCACCATGGGGGCAAATGCGAGCCCCCACCCCGGCCTACCAGCACCAACTATGCCCTACATGCCATTTCATCCACCATTTAATCCTTATTATTTGAACACAATTTAATGTTTAAATTGTTACTAAACACAAGTTATTTGCTAAGATTAGGTTAAACCCTAATAAACCACAGCGGAAGTCTTTTAACATGACAAACAATATATCATTATAGTCATGCATTTAACTTTGATACCTAGTGTAAAAAACCTATATGACATCATATATTAGATATAAACCTCAAAGTGCTCAAAATATCAATGTATAGTGTATCTCTGAAGCCCAAATCCCCAATATAAAATAAAATAAATATATACAAATGTACAAGCCTGGCTATATGTGTCTGAATCACAAATATTTCGATATCTGGCCCTTGCCATGGCTCGTACTAGGATTTGCACTCAAACAATCACAAAAATGCAGATGACGAGTCCAGAATGACTATTCCTAAGGAAATTAAGTAAGTAATATGAAAAGTAAATACTAAAATTTAAATAAAACTACTAAAAAAACATGCAAAAATAAATACAGGCAATTGTGCTCATCCATGCATAGGTAATAGTGAATGCTCAAAGTTTGTATTCCTAGAGCCTAGGGTTAGACTAGCACAATACTTCAAACTCCCACCAGACTGCTGCCGGCGAGTTGCACTGAAGCAAGGCCAGTATCTAGATCCGCTAGGTGGTTTACGTGGAACCTACGACGCACCCAGACATGCCAGATAAGACTCTCGTGTAGCCTTATTCACCGAGATGGCACACTTGTTATGGCCTAGTGGACGTAGATACATAAATGGCACGGAGGGAGAGCCTCAACATACATCCATTATAACACACAAAGAATAAAGTAATAAAAGACAAAATATGAATTCAAAATCAAAATAAGGTACTTCTTAAGAAATTTTTGTTGGGATACTACGCACCTCATACCACACTCGGAGTCTTGTCCATAACCCCTAGTTCGGATCTTCCTATTCTTAGAAATCCCAAATTACCACCCGAAATGACCTATTTCCATTTATAATTGATTTTCAGTTATTTCGATGTGTTTTAAGTCACTTAACAAAAATAATACCAAAACTGCAAGATCTAGAGCGCTGAGTGTAGGGAATCAGATTCCCAAGTAGTTATACGTTCTTCACCAGGAAGAACATTAGCGCGCTAGGTGACGTCATTAGCGCGTTAATCACATTCTAGATAGCAAAACTGCTAAAAATTATGGGTTTTTTAACAATCCCACCAAACTAATAAAAACCACAACACCAACAACAGAACTTTAAAGCGCACCCATTAAAAGAACAACCCAACAACCAAAACAATTAGCAACACCTCTAAAATTAAGATAAAAATATAGAGAAAGTTGAGGTTTTTGTGGTTTCACCTTGCTGATGTTCTCACCCCTCCAAGCTCCTCAAATCACCAAGTTTGATCACTCAAACCCTTGATTCCTTACCTCCAATTCAGGATGGGAGGATAAGAGATGGAAAAGGTGGTGGAAAATGAGGGTCAAACTTGACTTTTATAGCCAAAAGACATCTCCTTTCACATTTGCATCTCAAGGAAATACAAAGCTCCTCATTTGCTCCACTTCCAACCTCTAATGACTCCAATTGTGACATTTATGGCACACTCACCCTTGTATTTAACTCAAAAGGTGGTGTTTTGGGTGTTCCAATGATCGGTTTAGCGTCCCAAACTGCAACAGACGAGTACTACCATGTTTCTAACTGCCAAATATACATATCATATTATTATTTAACCCATTTTATTCATTTTATGTGTGTATTCTTTCCCCCAGCCTAGTGTTAAATCGGTTAAACTACCAAGTACATGCGTTGACATGCATAGTGAGGCGAATACTTAACGCACAATATCGCACGTCAAGTATAATAGAAATTCACACATTGCAATGTCCTTTACTATATTTCAATATAAACATCGTAAATTAAACAATTCAACACATAAAATTACTATTTGGCTAGCTCCAAGCGCGCCAAGCCTAACTGTGGGTCCCAATGGTGTCTGAGCTGTCAGCTACATCTGCAACCGTGTTAGTAACAACGGCGAGTTAAATTTGGGCCGTTACACATAACCATGAAATCTTTTTGGAAAACCATTAAAGCTTGGTGTTATTTTATCAAAGCCACCTTATAGTTGAGCTTGTAGTACTGCATGGTAGTGAACTACAAGGTCGCATTGCATTACCATATTGTTATGGGATTATGATACTTTGATGTTGGAAAATTATTTGTTAATCGATTATAAGTGTCGTCACCACTAAGAAGACTGATGGACTACCTTTCCCTTTGATAATTACGACTTTTTGTATGAGAATCAAGTGAACGTGGCACGCCTTGATGGGGATGTTTTACTGGAGAAGATCATTACTAATAAGGTTATAGAGAGATATGGAAGAGTGAATGGTTATGAAGACACAGAGGTTGAGAAAGAAATGGCTGAGATAGCTAGAAAAAAAAAATGAGTAGAGAAGGAAAATTAGAGATGAAACGAGGAGAGTTTTGAAAGAGATGTTGAAAGCTAGAAATGATCCAAACATGGAGCAGAATGACGACCCATTCTCAAATTAGGGAAACGCCCAACCTAATCACTTTATTAAGCCCCAACCTCACCATATAGGATCTAATAAGGAATTAATCAGCATATTCAAAAACCTTATTACCTATCAATTTTTCATGGTTCAAATAGATAAAAACATATACCTATCCTATGTAAGTACATAAATCAGAGTTAACAAAACTTTCAAACTTAAAAGTTATTCAACAGAGGTCTTAACAATTAAACGAGTAGAAGCTTATAACATGTAGCCTAACCTTTTATGGAAAAATCAGGAAATAGAGATCACATGAATATATATAATATAACGGTGATACATAACATGTATTTCGTTAAGGTACTTGTCACTCAGCCTATAATATACAACCCCCAAAAGAATATCATATACATAAGAAAATAATACAACAAAAACAAACCTACAAAATTTGGTGTAGCAGCACTCCACTGGCTCAGAGGTTGTCACCGATCTTCTATTTGACTGCCTTACTACTCAATGGATCTGCACCCACCGCCACAAATTAAACGGTGAGTACTTGAAAATAGAAAGCAATACTGAGAGACATTTGTTCACATTCCCTAGTATTCAACAAGTATAAAAAACACAATAATTATAGCAAATATGCTAAAAGGATATCATGCAAGGTGATACTTTAGTTAAATAAAATTAAACTGACACTAGGCTAAGTAGTAATGATCTAGGGTCGATCGGCCGTGATCTTCATCAAATCAACCTTTCCACTATATATATATATGGACGGAGCTGTGCTCTTCATCTCTTTTGAAGGTCGTAATTACACGATACAATACACCTTTTTCATTATCCCAAATATCAGTCTTTGGGATGTATACTCGCCAACAACCCCGAGTCCCATTCCCCGTATGCTGCGCAAGATAGTGGAGAAATAATTCTAGTGACCCCTATCTGTCAGACAGATTTCGATCATAAAATGACCCTAAACACAAGAACCACTTTCATTTCAAGAAAACAACACGGTATTGGAATCCTACATATACAATTGCATAATTAATGCATAAAGGATATAGATTCACAACCCTATGTACAACTACCTAGCATGCTATTTCACTGAACACCAATAATAACAATCCATAATCACATAACACATGAATTGGAGTCAATAAATACAAACAATGCCATGAAACAACTTCATAAATGAAAAAAGTCAAGGCACAGCACACGGAGTACAATGGTAATTCAATTCAACTAATGGATAATGAATGTTTAAATTAGAATGAAATGTGAAGAAACATCTCAATCAGTTTACTTACATACATACGCAATTTCCTCAGCTACTTCGGCCTCGCAATGCCTCAAACTCATATTTGGTTCCTCATAGCTCTTCCTTAGGTTCTTAACATCGTATTATATGTTTTCGAGTATGTTTGGACCTCTACTTAGTGTTTTATAATCTTTATAGTTTTTAAGCCATTTTTGAAAATTACTGATTTTTGGGCTGTCACGACAATTAGCACGCTAATTTTGGAATTAGAGCGATTATTTTAAACTTAGTGCGCTATCTAGCCTTATCTAGCGTGCTAATCAACATTAGCGCTCTAGATCTCATACCTAGCATGCTTGTGCAGTATAACCCAGAATTCCGCAGTACGGATTATGAGTTTTATCAGCATAGGCTATGCCGATGCCTTAAGAACCCACACACCTCTATAGTTCCAAGATAACTTTTTACAACAAAAAACAGCTCATATCATCAAATACATGAATTCATGGAATTTGAGCTATGTAATGGAGTAGGAAGTCACCAAGCTAGATGAACACTAGCTGAAACTTGATCTTCTTCTTCAATTTAACTAGTTGTTGATTTTCTTTCTCTTCAGCAGCCTCTCCTTCATTCCAGCAAGGTTTTCTTCTTGATGAAGCAATTTAAATGAGAGAAATGAGAGGTGTTTGTGTTAAGCAAGCTCATATATATGGTTTACATATGGTTGAATGATAGCCCTTGATCATTTTGTAAAGACGTATCTCAAATCCCAACTTGTGGACCTCCTCCTAACCCATGTCCCATTAGTTAATGCTTAAGTGACACCAAACAATACTAAATTGGTGTTGAAGCATGCCCACTCATGTCTCGAGGCATATCAAGTAGCTTATGTTTTAACTTATAAACTTAGGTGTATCAACCCCGAATCAACCATAATCCTTACAACTTACTTAATAAAAATCATATAAAGCTTTTACCAACTTACCACATTACTTCTCTACCTCGATTCCACGCCTACTTACACATCGAGGCACTTTCCCACTCATTTCTCAACTCCTATAAATAAGTAAAATTGACTTAGTAGTCTATGTACATACAATACACCAGGCATACACCATAATAAATATAACCTTACCTTAACCACCTAGCCTTAGTAATGACACATATCTCGCTGCGAGTCCCACCTCACTGGTCATTTAATCATAATTAAGAAATTAAACATAGATTACTATTTAGGCCGTGACAAGCATCCTAATAGAGATTATGACAGATTACACATGAATGAATCAGACTTGCCTTTCATGGGTGCAATTTTGACCAATCAGATGACCACTCTCAGTAATTAAGAATTGGTGTTTAAAACCAGATAGCTTTAACAAGGAGCATTCAATTGATGGAGTGTACGATATCCATGAGAAATAAATTATAAGGAGGTGCAGAGGTTCCTATACCATCTGCACCTACATGGTACATTTGTTATATTGAAAAAAATACTTCATTTTAAAACCTCGAAGACGATTTTTACAATGAGTTTGGGGGTATTTTAGGTAAAATATGACATTCATGGCAATGAAAGAAAAGAAAGGTAGAAGTGAGTTCAGAATTACCTTTAATCGGATATTCAAATTAGTTGACAATGTTTTTCAAATTTCTTCGAAATTCAAGTGAGTATGATTTTCATTTTACTTTATTTTTAGTAAGAATGATAAAGAATGTAGAATAAATTCTCGAATGAAGGTGATATTTTTACCCCAAATGAATTTTATGATAGGAGGAATCACTTTTATACTTTTTTTATTAACTTTAGTAGTTGTAGTGAACACTAAATTGAATACCTCATGTTCGTTATGATAATGGGTAGAAGATCAAAACAATAGTGCAAGATGAACAAGAAAGATTTTTAAGAATCTTGTAGTACCAAAGGCTAATGATTAGGTATTTTTATAGTATAAGAAAGCTATTATGCCACAATTGAAAGAATAAATGGATTATAAAATGATGAAATTCTATAAATTAGAAAAAATGCTTTAGTAGATAGTAAGAATTGTTAAGATGACTTTACAAATATTAATATATAGAGAGTCCTATAGATTCCAAAGGAAATCTAGAAAGGGATCTATTGTGGGAAAAATGTGAGAATGTCTATAGGAAATGGAGCAAGGACTTAAAAAGAAAACTAATAGAAATATGTTAAAAGAAAACAATTAAAATGAAGTAGAAAAAAGAAAACGAAAGATGAAAAGGATTGATGTTATAACACTATTCAAAGAAAAGATTTAACTCGAGTACTTAATGCAAGAGTTAAATGAAGTATTTCTTAATCTAACAAGTTTTAAACGATATATCCATTAGTATCTTGGAAAAATTTCTATTGATTTTGATTATGTTACTATTACAAAGTATTTTCTAACATTGAAATAAAAATTGTGGTTTTTGTGTTTTTAGGTTCTATATTAGTTATCGTAAGCTTGATGCTTGCCAATGGAGATTAAGAAAACCTATATTTTGTACTGGCCTTGGTTATGAACTTTAAGTTCTGAGTGGTGTTACATTAGGTGGTTGAGTTATCATTAAAGGATATATTCATTTTGTTAAAATCATTCTATTCGATCATAACTTAATTTTTATTATTTAAAGTTAAGATGAATTATATTAAAGTAGTTTATAAGAATTAAAAGAGAATGTGATTGAGAGTATTCCTTTGCTTGGGATGACAAAGTGCTGAGTTTGGGAGTATTTGACAAGAGAATAATTAAACACATTTCTTTGTGTAATTTAGGTTGAATTTAGATTTAAATGATAGTAATACACTATGTACTCTCTTATTTTTGTGATTTTAGATTTTCAATAGGAAAATGAAAGAACTGGAAGAAATGAATAAGAAGAAGAACAAAAAAATAGTCAACAAGAAAAGAAGCCTAGCGATTAGCCAGGAATTTGGAATAACACTAGGATTCGCTACCTAAATCTGGAGCAAGAAAAAGCCAACGATTCCACATCGAATTCGAGAATGAACTAGGAATCGCAAGCTAATTTGGTGGAGCAATGAGAGCTAAACTTAGTGATTTGCTCAGCGATTTGTGTATGAGCTAGGAATCTTTGACAAATTGCTTAGGTCAGTTTCGGGTTTTTAGTTGATGTTTGAAGATACATTGGAGCTTTGATTTTTATTTTGGTATTCATTTTTTCATTAGGTCTTTTAATTCTATTTATGCATTGTTTATTTTAAGTATGAGTGAGTAGTCTATCAATCTAAATAAACCATAAACATTCAATATATTTTGTATTGCTAGATAGTTATCATTAAGGAAGCACACACTTAACGCTTTAAATATATTCATACACGTCAATCACAGATTTAACAAGTTGTTTTTTTGCATATTACAACTAATGAAGATTAGTATTGCATATATGGTTGCAAATGTGTAATATGGTATTTCAATTTTGGTTTTTTTTATACTTATTGACCACAATTGTAGAAGTGGTAACTTGGACTAATCTATAAGGCATTTCCAGAGGAGACATTCTAGGTGATTGTGTTATAAGTTGTTTACTATGTGGCTTCATTTAATATTAGCTTAGATTAAGCATAATTTTCACTTACTGTAATGCTATAGTATTTCTAGGGTGTTGCATTTACCCAATGGATAGATTTATAATAATATGAATCTGGCATTACCATTTAACTTAGGAAAATTGGTGGCTGGAAAAAGACTATCAACCTATTATGAAATAGGATTTAATGATTTCAAGACTCTACTTGTGTTTTGATTATAACTATAAAGTGAAGTGATGTTATGTTCTAGCGTTACAAGTAATCCAAGTTAATTACATTGTTTAGTATGGGTTTATATAGATGTTTGTTTAAGATATTTGAATAATATTGAATTTGAGCATTGCTTAATTTTGTTTGATTTGAATAGTTTAGATTCACTTAATTAGTTTGATTAATTAAGTTAGTATTTATATTTTATTAGTTATTTTATATTTTAATTCATGTTTACTTAGATTAAGTAAATCAATAAAAAAAAGAAAAAAAACTTTTGTTTGAGATATAAATAATCCATATTGAGATGATATCCTATTTACCACTATAATAAGTTAATAGTAAAATACTATAAATTATTGTGCACGCTCAACTCATGTCATCATATTAGGAGAACGAGTTGGCTTGTGTCAATATAAGCCTAGCTATAAGACTTGATGAAAACTAATCTTTCGAAATCGAAGACTTAATCATGCTTACATTGGTCTAAGTGTCTCCTCGCACTGGAATTATTATAATATTGTTAATTTAGTAGAACTTATAGTTATTTGTTCTTGCATTTATTTCCTAGCTTCTTAGTTAATTAGTAATTAGGTTATACAGTATAATTAAGTAAAAACCCCTTTTTGTAAATTAAATTTCTTGCCATTCACTCTGGATTCAACCCTACTTACCGCTACAACAAATCAATATTAGCTCGGTATTTAAGATTATTAATTGTATTGTTCGGAGCGACATCAATTTTTGGCACTGTAGCAGGCGTCTTGTGCTGATTCATTTTAGTTACTATTAAAAAATAAGAAAAAATAAAAATAAAATTATAAAAACTTCTACACCCTTTTATTTTTATTTTCTCTGGTTCACTTCATGCTCATTAGTCCTCCAATCATGAATTATATAAAGACTCGTAGTGTTACAACATAAATGGGGTAAGTATGTAGTTTTATGAACTTGATTTTTCTAATAGACATTCGTTTGTGCAACAAGTCAATGATTGTGAATCTTGTAAAGATTACTCTAATTATGCTTAAGTTTTTCAAGAATTCAAAGATTTTATGTGGCGGTAGAGCAGATTTGTTTCAATGCGAATAGGATTCTTAAGGATCTACCATACTTGATGCAATAAATGACGTAATGAAGTTGTCTTCAAAAACACTTCCTAGCATGGAATTTGAGAGACTAAAGCTTCCCAAACCTCTAGAGGAGCCCGACCTGCCTATTATGACTCCATGACAATTTAACTTACTCCTTAATAGAAAAAACCTTTTTGAAAGATAAATTGAGGATCATTTTAAAGTAGTAACATTGATACATGTCAGAGGAGCCACAACCTACCTATTATGGCGAGAAGTTTATATTATTTTTAGATAATAAAAGTCTGAAATACTTGTTTAGTCAGAGAAAGTTGAACAGGATGCAACATAGATGGCTTGAGATTCTTAAAGACTGTGACTTCACTTTAGAGTACAACTTAAGGAAGGTAAATGTTGTTGCAAATGCCTTGAGTAGGAGAAGAAAATGAATAAAGAATGTACCTAACGCTAGAGATTCTCATTTTAGAATTCTTGTGGAAGCTTCTATAATGATGATTTGTGAAGCTCTGCTTGCGCATCATCAACTGAGAAAGCAGATTCTAAAGCTACTGATATGTTTCTTTTGTGCTCTGATTTGCATTGAATCAAATATCATTCAGTGGGTGGTTAGTTGTCAGAAAGCCGATTAAAATTACTTAGTGCGTCAGAGGTTAGCGGCTAATGTGGTTCATTGAGATAGGTTAGGTTTTTTATGATGGTCTCTTACGTTTCATTGATAAATTGTAGATTCCACCACAAGATCAATTGAGGTAAATGTTGATACAGGAATCTCATAGATCTCTTTACTCTATTCATTCATGTAACACTAAGATTTATCCATATATGAGGCATAGTTGTTGGTGGCCTTGGATAAAGACTAATAGTGCTAAGTTTGTAAAGATAAGTGAGATATGTTAGCAAGTTAAGGCTGAACATCAAAAACCTAGATAATTGTTGCATTTATTGCTTATTCTTGAGTAGAAATTAGAGCATATATTGAGGGATTTTAGTTCTGTTCTACCATTAAAACAACATAAGCATGATGCAGTATGGGTTGTAGTTGACAGGTTGATGAAGTTTTTTGCATTTCCTGCCAATTTCCATGCAAGATCCTCTCGTCATATTATGAGAGATACACATACATGAGATGTTGAGCTTTATTGAATTTTTATTGTCGATTACTTCAGATAGAGATCTGAGATTCAAGTCTAAATTATAGTATGAATCGCAGATACGGTAAGGAACTTTCTTAACCTCGGTACAACATATCATCCTTTGACTCATAGGAAAAATAAGCATCTAGTCTTAGTACTAGAAGACATTCTTCGAGCAAGTGCCTTTGAGTTTACTAGCTACAGGGAGAAATACATTCGTATTGTGAGTTCTTTTATAATGATAGCTATCACGATAGGGTTGGGATGGCTCCTTTTGGAGCTATTTAAGGTCGGTCTTGTCGTTCACTTTCATGATGGGCAGAGAATGAAAATATGGTAATGTTGGGGCCTAAGTTAATTCAGGACTACATAGACAGAATTCCGCATAGCCTTCAATGTTTGACTTCAACATAGTAAAGAAAAAAGAGATAAGCCGATATGCATCAAAGGTTTTTGGAGTTTTCAAAGGACAATTATTTTTTGATAAAAGTCAGACCAATGAAAATGTTGCATCACTTTGAATTGCAAAGTAAGGTAGCTCCTAGGTACATTAGGTCATTTAGAGTAAAAGAAAGAGTCTTTCCTATTACTAATAGGTTAGAGTTATATCCTCATATAGTTGGATTTCATAATGTCATCAACATGTCTATGCTTCATAAAATAGAAACTCACTTCATTCCAATGACTGATTGGAATGAATTTGATCTCCTAGAAGACTTATTTTTGGATGAGCAACCAATTTGAATCCTTTGTCATAAGATTCAAAAGCAGGGAACAAATGAGATTCTTTTGGTTAAGGTGAAATGGTTATTTTGTGGAGATGGAAAGCTAACTTGGGATTGGGAATCTTATAAGGAGTATTTTCCTTTTTTCTTTAAAACTATTTGTAATTTCATATTTACTTCAATTCTGAGGATGAAATTTCTTTAAATTGGAAAATGGCAATGACCCGTCACTTTAAGCTAGTGATAAGCATTAACCTGAGTCCTAATTAACTCGAATTAGGATCATGGTTAAGTTAGGCATACCTCAATTAGAGTGAGCGTGAGTTTGTATGATGTTACGTGTCGGTATGACGTGTCGGTATGACGTGTTTTAATAAACTTTATAGGTTGTGGGATTAATTGTAGATTAATACACGTCTATAATTGAAAAATAAATAAATAAATAATAAATTGTTAGTACACCAACTGCGAATAGGGGATCATGAAATAAATTTGCATGCCAAAGAGTACCTGTTGCCTCGTCTCGTGAGTTTATTGGCATTATAATACATAGGAATATATATATTTATCATTTGCCTTGACGTGTTTAATATGATAGCTAAAACATTTATAGATGAGCGTACGTAGAAGATAGTGTTAAGATGTATGCCATTTTAAGGTTGTGTCTATTTAACACTGTCTCCATTAGATCAAGCTTGAAATAGTGTGATGCATATATCAAGAAAATCCACATTTATAAATCAAAACCAACTAGAACATACCACTGCTTCATCGATCCATAGGGGAGAAGCAACCGAGGGTTTCATCTGTAGGATTGGTGTAATTCAAGAAAAAAGAATATGGAGTTTGGAAGTGATCAAGAGGTCAAAGAATTGTGAAATTGTAGATGATAACAATTTGTAAGGTCAAATTTATGTTTTTTTGAGTTTAAGTTAAATTGGTGGTGAAATCTTTGTTAAATGTGGTTGTTGTTGTTGTCTGGAAATGGTGTAAGACCTTAATAAAGGCCCTTCTTGATGTTGTGGGAAAGTATTTGTTGTTGTAATAATGAGTTTGTGATCGAACAGGCATTACTACCCTATTCTTTATTGTTATGCTCGACGATGGAGCACGTTCCTTGTAGTTGGGAAACTTGCTCCTTTCAAAGATAGTTATGAACCCACTTTATGGAGTGTGCCCGACAAATGCATAAAGCGTGCTCCCACCTCATGAAACATTAATATTATGGAATGATTCATGGGGATTTCCAATAGCCTAGGGACTGGTTTAGGGGTTCTAAATGTGAGGTATTAGAAATTCAATGACCTCAAATGATTCTTGTTAAGTACTCAACATAGGGAGAAATTTACGTAACACAGAAGATAGTGAAATAGGAGCGAGATTTAGAGAAAGTCGACAAAGGGAAGTGGGACTCAATTATATTCTCAATTGTGCTATGTAAAGTATTATATTAAGTTCATATAGTTTATGGACTAGGAAACGGGGGTAATGTACTATGACAAGCATAAAACTTAACTTAAAATAGGATAAGAGTTGGATAGAGTTAACTAGATATGAAGTGGTTATGAGGACACTAAAGATAAACCTTACCCTTCTCGTTTGTAGTCTATAGATTAATATCATCGCTTATTATCCAGAATATATGCAAAGACTCAGCTTGCCTTGAATATAGTAATGGAATCACAAATTTGTGGATGTGTTCATTTCATTAATGGTATTTTTGAGTAACTAAGAGACAACTCTTGTAATTGAATTGAAAAGTGATGTAACAAGTACAGTTGCTATCGAACTATGGATTTGTATATGTTATGTATTGTTATATCTTTTTGATGCACCGAATAGATAGTTATCATATTCATATTGTTATTAATTATCCTTATTTATGAAATAGCCTTTGATATATAATTGTTAGTCACTTACTACAAAATTTGAAGCGGTCACCCCTTTAAATTTTTCAAGTTCACACGTAGGTGCTTCAATAAAAGGGAAAGAGAAGATTTATGAGTTTTATCTTATTCTCTACAATGTAATAAGCCTTCCATGTATAAATGTATTGTTTTAATGACATTGTTGTAATATAACAGGGTTGGGAGGCTTTGTAAAAGGGTTTTAGTTTTCATAAACTCTTAAATTTCGTCTATTGTTTATATTGCAGAAAAAACTTCAAATTTTTTGTTGTTTATAATTTGATTTGCATTTTGATATTGATATATGTATTAAGTTTATTAGGTACTAAAGGAGAGGCTGATGTCTTCAGTAATTTGTGGCTGGTGTACTATAGCTTAATTAGGTTTTCAGGTTGGATATCGCCCTCATTGAGTTAGGGGATGCGACAAGTTTAATGCATAATGGTTTGGTCAAGTTGTTATGGCTTTTATGCAATTTATGTTATTTGTCCATTTATTTAATTAATAAAGTAATAAAATTATTAGTTTGTTACATATCTTTGCTAAAATTTTCTAATTTTTACAGTAGCATTATACCTTTATGTTGATTATTATAATTGATATATATGATAAATATGATTTAAATTCGTTAAACATCATCTATTTTCTTGCGAATCCATAGCGATATGAGTTTATATTGTAAATCACTAGCCAAATAGGTAATAGCGAGCCAGAATTTCCAGTAAAATTCAAGTTTAGCTACTTAATATTGAATTGACATTATAACTGTGATTCACTATGTATATCAGTGAGCCATTGTTGGGTTTTTATGTTCATATGCAGTGGAAAATTAAAAACAAAATTTTTAAAACTCCAACATGAGCGAAAATAAGTTCCATTAAACTTGAACTACAAAAGTAAAACATACCTTAATACATGATTTTCTTCTTTGATTGTTCGATTTTCAAGACGTTCAAGTGCACATCCTCTATCAAAAATCCACATACGAATAGTGACTATAATTTGCAGTGCTAGCTTAAAGAGAAATTGAAAACCTTTTTCTTTCTTTCCTAAAATCCAAAGAACATGAAATTTGAAAGAATGATAAAGTTGTTTCGTTTGAGGGTTTTAACCTCTATTTATATGTATAGATAAGCCCTCACTTAAAATCTCATTTGTAATACTTTTGTTCTATTCAGGCAGTTTAAGAAAATTCTATGTACGCCCTTACTAATATGTTATCATCTAACAAATTGTAAGGGCTTAAATGTCATGTACTTTATCGTATAAAATTAATTACTATGGACCAAGAAATTGCTCAAAGCCATTATTTGTATGTGCGATGTTGGTAGTAAACCAAAATCATTTTGGTATACATGTCATAAGCGGACTTTAGCAAGACATTTTGACTACTCTAGTAGCATGAATATCAAAATTGATACAACCTAATGAATAACATATATCATATCCTTTTGTTATGTGATATCCTTTGATTAAACATAAGGCATGGAAAGTCACCCTTAATGTTCAATAGTACTAGTCCCAATCTTTAGGTAAACTGAAAACATCCAAGTGACACTGATCATATCAAGTCACATGGACTTTGCCATTGTGAGTGTCTCATATCAAGGGATCCATTAATTTCTCTCTCTCTACAAGAGTGAGAAATTATATCTTAATTACACACCTTCACATATTATTCACATGGTAACCAATCACAATCTTTATAATAAATCAGTTAAAGATAATGTTTGATTGTGTTAAATTACTATGCTCATAATATTGAAGTCTATGGTAATATCAACTCGCATAACTAAATGATATACCTATCATAAGTAACACCTATGACTTAATCTACGTGGTGTTCTCATAGCGGGTCAGTCCAGTACCTTGTGCCCTAACAACAACTCATGATCTCAATCGTATCCCTATATGCATGATCATCACATGACCATCAATCAAGATTCACACTAATCATAATTCATTATAGTTCCAAGTATAATAACCAACTAGGGACATTTATAATATTCCAATAAATATTCATGGATCCTACAATAGGGTAAATATGCAATCACTTATAATAAAACTGCAAATGAAACCCTCAATTTTATTAACTAAAATTATAAGATAATTAATGTTTGTAGATTGATCTAAGGCATATACCCCAACATGCACATACCCTTATTTTTAATTATTTACAAGTTGATTCACCAGTAAATCCACTTAAAACCTTGATTCACTATGGTCGAATCCAAATTTATAAAAGAACACCCCAATAAGCCACGTATAACTCATTTCAAAATTACCAACCATTAAACCCACTGAACTGAAAGAGAAAAGATTCTCCTAGATTCAGTATTCTTAATAAGATCTTAGTATTTTTACATGATTCACACCTCAATCTTATTTCGTTTAACCTAAAAGAGGGCGAGTTTGATAGTGTAGAGCCATACTAAAGTTTCAGCAAGAGAATTTTGATGAGAATATTGGGAGAGAGATTAAGAGGAATTTAAGAGTTTATAACATGAAGAATTCACTATCTAGAAGGTAATCATGGATAAACCCTAGTTTTTGTATTGAAAATTTTTTATTTTTGATGAAGAAATGATTTTCAAAACTTGTTTCTTGGAACTCATTTTACTATTATTGCTAAATGATTTAATTTATTTCAATATAATATAAATTGTGAATATGAAGATTCTATGTTTTCAAAGCAAGATTTTTGAAATTTTTGTGTTTATCGATTCAAAGATTTTTCTATGCAATTTGTTTAAAATTAAGTTTCAAATAAGTTTGGTGGTGTGCTTTGTTTTAGAAAGACTTTAAATTATTGCAAGATTGATTCTTGTTATGAAAGATTTGAAAAACCTAATATAAGTTTATAATGAGTAAAATCTTTGATGTCAATTCTTTAACTTAAGTCTCGATTTCTTTTTAAACTAGCTTTATAAATAAATTCATCCTTGATTAAGTAGATTTATGTAGAATTCTATGAAGTTGTTTTCGAGAAATCGTTTAGAATTATTTACAAGTTTAAATTCCTATTTGAACCTTTGGTATTCGACTAATGGCCTGAAGTGGAAAAGGTAGAGGTTCGAGAGAGAAGAAAGGAAAGTCAGTGATGATAGAGAAACTAAAAACCAAATCTAATGTTCCACATACCCGAATTAGGCCAACAAGAGATTCGAATAATACCCTTAGAGTTAGACCACAACCAAAACCTACTCCACCGGTATACTATAGAAATGATTCGAAGGAAAGGAAGTATAGGAAAAGAACTTGGTATTGTTGACTAAGATTGTAATCATTATTATTAAGAGGATATTCCTAAGTAGATGGGTTGTGAAATTTTGGTTAAAGAATTTTTTTTCGAAAGGGAATGCAGTAAAAAAAAACTATTTCCATGGTTAGAAAAAGGCTAGTGGATTATTCTCCTGAAAGAATAAACCGATATTCTAGATTGCCAAAATTTCATAAAAGAAAAAATAATGATAACCCAAAATCGGAGTATCGAATTAAGCATTGATTTCCCTTTGAGACGATTAGGAGTAGATTAAAAGCAATCCCGGTTGATGGATTTATTTCGGATAAAGATGGGTATCCTAAACAAATCCAAACAAAAAGTCTAGAAAAATCATGAAAGCATGGAATTATTTTAGCAATGCATCTTTGCATCAAAGTTTTCATTATTATGAAGTTATAGTTAAGTTATAATGATTTTGACAAGGCCATTAATTTTTCGGTTTGGAATGCTATGACCAAGAAAAAGAATGAAGGGTTACCTTTTAGCTTGATGAACCTATAATTTTAATGACAAGATCGGGCTCCTTTGGTAGGTCTTGAAATAAATGTTTTTTTTGGCAAGACCATCGTCGATACCTACATAGAAAGCACCAAAAAGGTGAGATACTATGAGGATTCAAAGGTTGAAATAGAGAGAACAAATATACTATGAGAGAGACTGAAATAGAGAAGAAAAATATTAGCTGAGAATAAAAGAGATTTGGAAGAAATGCAAGTTGTTGCGGATAATGAAAGATTGCATCAAAACTCAGAACTAATTATTGAGGGTTATACTAGTATTTACGCGGATGAGACGAAGTTGGCCATGATGGAATCAATTATGCAAAACCAAATGAAAAATTTAAGGAATTTAGATTTAATGTTTCATAACCAATGTGAAATAGCAAGGAGTTTGCATGGTCTTAAATGAAGAAAGGCCATAAGAATTAAAAGAAGAGGAACATAAATTCTTGTACCATATACCAAAGTAATTTTACCAAATGAGGGAGTCTTTTTAGACAAAATCTTAGAGATTGGAGAAGACTACAAACTCTACGATCATACGGCGAGTTATCAATCTAAAAAAAATGATCTATGCGGTGGTGGTGATGATTCGACTTGTGTAAGGTATTGATTTGTAATTTGATACTATGATATTTGATATGTGATATTGTGATACTATGGTTTGATATTTTTTGATTTGATATGATGTTGATACATTATTATTATTATTATTATTATTATTATTGATGATGATAATGCTTGGTAGTTTATTTTTGTCATGATTTCTTTGTTTAAGGAAAATTTATTCGTATGATTATTTGTTCATTAATTATTTTTACTATATATAGCTTGTTTATGCTTCATGAAGTACATTTGATTTGTTGATAGCCTGACTTAATTTAAAACCTTTAGGACAAAGTTTTGGAATGAGTTTGAGGTATTTAGGTGAAGAAAAGTACAAAGAAGTGAAGCATGGAAGATTCGAGAGGTAGAATATATTTATTCAATATTCAAAGTAGACTAAAGTTTTAAAGTGATTGATGAAGATACATGTAATATTTACTTATTTTACTTTATTCAGTTAGGAAACCATGAAATTGAATATAATCTGGATCTAAATAGAAGTGATATGTTTTTTACCCATGAAAATAACAACTTTATGATAGAAAAGAATTGTTATATTGTATTTGACTTACTTAGAAAGTATATGCACTATAAGAGTTTAGAGGTATCGATTGCTTTGTGTTAGACATGAAAATGGGTATATGATCGAAACAAAAGTGCAAGATAAACAATTCATATCCCTAAGAATCTTGTAATGCAAAGATTATTTGTCAAGTATTATACATGTATAATTAAATGAAAATAACTTATATTCTAGTGAAGGAGAAAAATAGGAAATTACCCAATAAAACTTTACTTAGTTGTAACTAGGACTTCCTTAACTATACTAAATGTATAAACTGCTAATGAGAGTTTTTAAATGAAATAATAGAGAGACCTACAGGTTCCAAAAAAAAAAAAGTAGGGAATCTATTGGTGGGAAAAAAGCGAGAAAGAAATTTCTATAAAAATAATAACGGTATCAAAGGGAAATAGAGCAGGGAACTGTAGGAATGGAAAAGAACAAATATGGGAAGAAAAAAAGAAAATAAAAAGAGAGATATAGAATATTGACGAATTTTTATAAGAAAAAAAACTCTTAGATTAAAAATTTAGCTTGAGTGCTTATTCGTAAGTTGAGTAAACTATCTTTTTTACTAACATTCCAACAATTGAACATGATGATAAGATTTATTGGTGTTTGAAAATTCCTATCGACTATAATTGTGGTTTTATTATTAATTATTTTTTGAAATTGAGATTGATTTAGTGATTTTTGTATCTTGAGATTCTATATTTGTCATTGTATACCTAATGCTTGTCATTGTATACCTGATGCTTGTCATTGGAGATTGAGAAAGCCAATATAGTGGTCTGTCTTTTTTATTGATTAAAGTTTGTTTTATGAGGTGTATTATTTAACGAGGGTTGAATTGTTAAATAAGGAGTTATTCTATAAGTCTTTCTATTTTATCATAATTTTTATTTAAATGAGGCTAGTATGTTTCTATATAATGATCACCTTTTTTTTAAGAAAAAAGTAAATAATTACGAAATCATAATACTGAATGACAAATAAATATAATTAAGTATATTCCTTGGTTCGAGACAACAAAGTGTTGAGTTTGGAGATATTTGATGAATCAATGATTAGACAGTAATTTATAGTATAATACAGGGTCATATTATTTATAGAAGGCTATATTACGTTAGTTTTTCTCTTGATTTTGCTATTTCAAGTTATATTAAGGCTAAATAAATAAATAAATGGAAGAAAAATGAATGAAGAGTAAAGACTTCAATTAATTGAATAAAGTCACAATGATTTCCAAGCAATTCTAAGTCAACAAAAAGATGCACTACATAAATCGACAACATAAGAGTTCGACGATTCATCAATGACTCCTTAAATGAAAAAGAATTCACCGCACGAATTGGTGAACCACAAAGTCTTATTTCCACCGACCTTAAAAATGCATTAGCTAGAGGATTAGATTAGGATTCTCTAATATCGGCTATAAGAATGTTGGGTTGAAACACGGGATTTATGTTCGACTGCGCTATGTACCGCTTAGAATACTATATATAACTCGAAGGGCTTCAAAATTAAGTGCCTTTGATTGCTCTTGAAGCCACATTAACTAATTTAAATTAAGTTTAGTTTAGCTTTATTGTTCTTCCTTTTGAAGATTCTTTGGAGATTCAAGTATTAAATAAGTGGTATTTTTCATTAATATCTTTTGATTATTTTATTGCAATTTATAGTTTGAATATGTCTGTGTAGTATATTAATCTAAAAAAAGTCTGAAGATGAACTTAAACAATTTTGCAATGTAGTCAATAGATTTGTTTTTAAGTAATACAATCAAGAAAATTTGTATTACATGCATAGTCTAATGTGTATTGTGATATTTAGGTTCTAAATCTGATTTAAAGTACTAACTAGGACTAACTTATATGGTCTTTTATTGTTGAGAGTACCTAGGTGAATTGTGTTATAAGCTTGATATTAATATGGCTGATTATGATAATATTGACTTATTTGTAAGAAGTTCTTATAGAGTGTAATGTAGTTTTGTTTCTATAAGTTATCTTTGGACTTTCGAAGAACTAATTGTGATAAGATAAGAATATGAATTTTCTATTGATACAAGGAAAACCGATGGTTTTATAAAAGCTATCAATCTTGCTTATGATGTAGGTTTAATGATTCAAGAATAATTTATAAGATGATGATAATATGATTATGACTACTTTAATTATTACGTTCGGATTCAAAACTATTTATGTTTTGTTGTTCTGAATATTTCTTTAGATGTTTGTTTTATATTGATTTGATTTGAATTGAGTTTAGAATATTTGGTATTAATGAATTTGATTTGTGTTAGATTAATAAATTTAATTGATTGTCATAGTTTGATTAGTTAATTTTAATTCCCGTTTTGATTAAATTAAATTAATTATGTAAAGTAAAAAAGCTAAAACCCTTGGAAAACCCTTTTCATAAAATGTTTATAAAATCCTAGTGGAGACAATCCCACTAAGCATTATTGCAAATAATAGGAATATACGGGAAACTTATTATACACACTCAATACTTGTCATCAAGTAACAATAAAAATCATATTAACTAGTATCAAAACTTTTTTATATCTAGAAAAATTCATTAAGTATATTTTAGCCAATATAGACACATTACATAATTAATTTCTTAAAAAGTTGATTCAGATTTGAATTTCATTAAAAAAATGTTATAACTTCAATTAATGAATATAAGACATTGAGAAAGTGCACATTGTAATTGGACATTCCATTTACATATCAAACAAGATAGAAAAAGTACAAAATGTAGTCCGTATAAGTAGTTGATATTTATGTATGCATAATTTCAATTAATTAGATGTAGTATCTTAAATATATAAAGAAACAATTTTGTTGAATTTTCAAAATTGGAAGTTTTCAGTTTAGGAGTTAACACCCTAACTTAAAGGATGCCAACACACTAAATTGAGCATATAATGAGACCAGGGGCACATGGAATTATTGTCGAGTATTAGGTTACACGTTTTAGAAAGTGTGGTAGTCACATTTGCTTGGGTTTTCCTACGTTTTTGAAGTAATTAAACCAGTAAGAGGTTCGATTCTAATTCATTTTTCATATCCTTTGTTTACATTTGTGCAATCCTTTAATATTGGACTTCATTCTACATTGTCAAGTGTCTAAGGCTTGAGTGTGCCAGAAATGTAATATTGGGTTTAGTGCTACATGGAAAAACGTGACCTCACCCCGAGTACTTGATTGTAGGTAGTAAACTTGTGATAAGTCGGTATTTATAGGTATTTAATAGTCTATTTTAGTATATTTAATTATTAAAAGTATTTAAAATATATATTTAATTATATTTTTTGATCATTTTTAGGTGAAACGGAGGGCGAGGTTGAATTCGTGGCGGAAAAATACTCAAAATGGAGTATTTACTTGCAGTGATCGGATGTCGGACAGTTTGCCTCGAAATACGCGTTGCGCAGGGTGTCGAATAGCAGACATGATATTTCAGCCAATAAGGCGATGCCACGTCAGCGTGAAAAGCCACTATGAACCAATCGGATGATGCTAGGTGGAAGTTCAAAGCAAACAGAACGTCAATACGCCAATTCTGGCCAATAGGGTGTTGCCACGTGTCAGTAAATCTAGTTCCAGGAACCAATGAGGAACCGCCACGCGTTGCCACGTCACTTTGCACTGCCACGTCACCCGCACGACATTCATCGCGTTTCAGAATCCATCGATTTGCCTCGAGATGCCTTCCCGCACAGACTCCCTGATTTTCGCAAATATTCGTGCGATTCTCTTCCGCCAGCGCGCGTACACGTGGCGAGCTCGCATTCGTCCAGACACGTCAGTACTCGGCGAATCTAGCGGTTCCTAGTAAGCGGCAATGACAGGGGCGGTCCAATGGCGTGTAGACACGTGGCGCGATGATAGTTAAAAATAAGTATCCGAGTACAATTTGGAGTACTTTTATATATTAGGAACCTAGGTATTATGAGAAAAAGAATTAATTAGTATTTATTAGAGATCAATTATTATTTTTAGTAGTGATTTTTGAAGATGATGTTCGGCTAATCAATTTTTTGCCTAAGTCGAAGGGGAAGCAAGTCAGAATTATTGATTCAAAGCATATTATGTGAGATCTTTTATTTTTTTATTTAATTAATTTAATTTCTCGTATTTCATTGTTGTTGATTTTAATGATTACGATTTAGATCTAGGGTATATATGAGGCTGATGCATGCTTTTAGATGGACAATCTAATGTAATTTGGAATATTAGTATCTGTGTAATTATGCATTTAGACCAATAAAGTAACAAACATTCACCCATTTGCCGTAAAACCCTTTCGATGTTTGAATGAGCAACAATTGAATCTAGGTTAAATCGATTGCGGTTGCGATCCGATTATCTAGGATTAGTGTTCCCATAGATCTATATTACAGCGGTTAGTATGTTAAACCTGATTGGCGGATGTCTAGGGTTATACATTAATTAGGGAAATAGATAGTGGCGGATGTCCTAACTATCAAAATAAGGGGAATAAGAAATTTTTGGCGGATGTCAATTTTTTATAGCTAATCTAGGAGAATTTAAATTAATAATTTATTTGGGAAAGATTGAGGACCACTGAATGCTATTGAATCTTGATTCTGATTTGTAGAACTGGAGATTTAGGTGATTTTTCATCATTGATATTATTTCTGAGAATTTTTATTTTTGTTAGCTTAATTAATTGTTTTATTGAATTTTCTGAAAACCGCCCATTTTTAGTTAACATGGAGTAAACTCAAGTCTTGTAGATTCGACCCCGTATTTACTACTACTACTACACCCTTGTGGTTGGTAACTCGATTACGGGTTATATTTGGCATGCACGACACGTGACCAAATTTTGGCACTCTTGCCGGGGACTTAGTCTTTACTCTGAGTTTAAGCGTTAGTTAGTTATATTTATTATTCGTAACATTAGTTTAGTAAATTTATTTATTTTGTTAGTTAGATTAGTAATTAATTGTTTTTGATTTATTAGTTTAGTTTAGTTTATTTATTTTTATTTACTTCGAGTTTAGGTTTTTATTTTCTTTTCTTTTTATTATTTTATTTATTTATTTATTTATTTTAGTTTTATGCTACCACACCTCACTCGACACTCGGTCAAAATCGGCCGGTTCATTATTACCTTTCGACCATGAACCAGAGAGAACTTTTTATAGGTGGATTAGAGAGACCCAGCTTAGGCAACAGGAAGGCCACAATCTTTTGGACATGGCTGCAAATCGCCAAATCACCATGGGTCACGCTAATCATGAGCTTAAAGCTCTTTTGGCGCAACAACCCCTCTGCATCAACTATCCGATTAATGCTGAAGACTTTGAGTCGAGGTCTGGGTTCATTCATCTCCAACCATCCTTCCATGGTGGCGAGAATGAAGACCCTATCACTTTCCTGAAGGAGTTTCATACTATTTGCAAGTCAATGAAACTCTCCAATGCGGAAGAGGAAATGGTTAAGCTCAGATTTTTTCGTTCCGCCTTAAAGACAAAGCCAAGGAATGGCTTTTCTACCTTCCGCATGGCTGCATTAATTCCTGGAATGATATGGCAACCACATTTTTGAATGAATATTTCCTTGAGGATAGAGTTGCTCAACTCATCAAGGAAATTTGCAGCATCAAAATGAGGTCGGGCGAATCACTTTGCGCATGTTGGGATCGCTATAAGCGATTGATTACCAGTTGCTCGCAACATGGCCAATCTGAGAAGGCCATAGCTCGATTATTCTCCGTTGGCATGTCACCCATGGAACGACGCATGATCGATAATGCGTGTGGGGGTCACATTCGAGACAAAACTCCAGCCTAAATGAAGCAACTTTATGAGGACATCGCACAGCAGTCACCCCTTTATGGTAATCTCAATGCTACTGCTTACCGAAGTCTGACTACGGGCAATATCTCGAGTTCCACTGACCAGAAAATTGACAAACTAGCCTCTATAATGGAACGTCTCGTCTCATCCGGTAAAGTGGAGGCAAAAGCTTGTGGCTTCTGTGCTTCCACAAATCATGCAACTAATGAATGTCCTACACTCTTTGATGATGATCAATAGGCCAATGCCATGGGTAATTAGATCCAAGGGTCAACTAGAATCCCATTTGGGAATACCTGTAATCATGCCACGGCTAGGAAAAATCCAAACTTCAGTTACGGACCTCAGAATCAGAATTATCAAACCTTCATCCCAAGAGGTCAACCATTGCCTGCACCCTCCAATAATTCCTCTTCACTTGAGGATATGATTAAAGCCCTTATGAGCCAACAAAGCCAAATTATGAATGAACTGAACCAATTAAGGGCTAACACCGAGAAATCCTTCATCGAACTCAAATCGATTGTCCGAACTATTCAAGTTCAAGTGGACCAACATGCACAGCAGATTGGACATCTCGAGGAAAGGGAAAGTTGCCTTCGCAACCGTACCTGAATCCTAACACAAGTGCTAACGTAGTTACACTCCGTAGTAGTATAGAGCTTGAGGGACCCAAACGGGACAATAGGTCATCTAATGCCCAAGACCAGGGAAATGAGGAAGAACACGGGGTAGTAGTGACTCCGTCTGTCCCTTAATAGATAGTAACTACTCAAAACGAAGCACCACCCACATTTAAGGTCAAACATCCTTTTCCACAATGACACATCCTAGATAAGAAAAAGGAGGAAAAAAAAGAAATTCTCGAGACCTTTCGGCGAGTGGAAATCAATATTCCACTCCTTGATGCTTTGAAGCAAGTCCCTAGGTACGTAAAGGTTCTTAAGGAACTTTGTACTAACAAAGGGAAACTGAAAGGCAACGAAAAAATCCAAATGGGAGAAACTGTCACGGCTATCCTACAAAAGAAGTTGCCCCTAAATGCAAGGATCCTGGGATGTTCTCAGTACCTTGTGTTATAGGTGATGTAAGCATTTAGAGAGCTAGGCGCGACCTTGGCGCTTCCATTAATGTTATGTCATTATCTATTTACGAGACCTTGCATGCAGGCCCATTGGAGGAGACTGGTATTGTCATTCAGTTAGCAGACCGTTTCGTTGTCAGACCTGTCTATGTTCTCGAGGATGTTATAGTTCTAGTGAATGAGTTTGTGTTTCCTGTTGGCTTCTATGCGGTCGATATGAAAGAGGAGTCATTCCCCAATACTTCATCAGTACTCCTAGGACGTCCGTTTTTGAAAATAGCGAAGACAAAGATAGATGTTGATGATGGATCTCTTACCATGGAGTTCGACGGTGAAGTCATCAAGTTTAACATCTACAATGCGATGCGATACCGCAGCGATGTGTCTTCTGTGGTGTGTACCATGGATTGTGTGGATCCACTCGTTGAGCAGACCTTGCTTACGAGTGGCGATGATGAAGTTAAAGTAGTGTTAGAGCATCATCTCGACATTACTCAAATCAACGAGAGTGATCTGACATTCGATACTAATGTCGAAGATGTTGTTTTCGAGTTGGATTCAATCCAACCCCTACCCCCAAATGTCCATTATTTGGAGTTACCTACTTCTAACTTCGAACTTTCTCCCTCATTGGTCAAAGCTCCCATACTTGAGCTGAAGCCATTACCTGAGCATTTAAAGTACATGTTTTTAGGTGAGAATGACACACTCCCTATGATCATCTCAACCAAACTTACACATTTGGAGGAGAGAGGCTCTTTCGAGTACTTCGGGAGTTTAAACAAGCTATTGGGTGGACCATAGCGGATATCAAAGGTTTGAGCCCTTCCACTTACATGCATCATATATATATGGAAGAATGGTAGAAACCTATGAGAGAAGCCTAGAGGAGGCTCAATTCGCTAATGATGGATGTAGTGAAGAAGGAGATACCGAAGCTCCTTGATGCTGGTATGATTTACCCTATCTCTGATAGCAAATGGGTAAGCCCTATCCATGTGGTTCTAAGAAAACGGGAGTCACAGTAGTCACCAATTCATATGGTGAGTTGGTTCCAACCTGTATTCAAAACGGATGGTGGGTATGCATTGACTATAGGAAATTAAACGCTTCCACCAGGAATGATCACTTCCCCCTACCATTCATTGATCAGATATTGGAGAAGCTCGCTGGTCGTTTTTATTACTGCTGTCTTGACAGTTATTCTGATTTTCATCAGATACCGGTAGCACATGAAGACCAGGAAAAGACAACTTTCACCAGTCCGTTTGGCACTTTTGCCTATCGGCGCATGCCCTTTGGGTTATGCAATGCCCCTGCCACCTTTCGAAGGTGCATGGTGAATATCTTTTCAGATTTTGTTGAGCATTTCATTGAGTTCTTCATGGATGACTTTACCATTTACGATGATTCATTTGATAGTTGTCTCAACAATCTGACAAAAGTTCTTAGCTGGTGTATCGAGAAGATCTTGCTTCTGAAGTATGAAAAGTGTCATTTGTGGTAGACCAAGGTCTTATTTTGGGACACATTGTCTCAGCCAGAGGCGTAGAGGTAGACCAAGCTAAAATTGATGTTATCAAGAAACTTCCCTACCCTACGAATATGCAGCAGATTAGATCTTTCCTTGGACACGCTGGTTTTTATCGTCGTTTCATTAAGGACTTTTCAAAAATCACACAACCTCTATGTCGTCTACTTCAAAAGGATAAACCTTTTGAGTTTGATAAGGCATGTAAGAGTGCATTTGATGCACTGAAAGACTCACTTACTAGCACACCAGTGATTCAGGCCCCTAATTGGGAGTTTCCATTTGAAATTATGTGTGATGCTAGTGATTATGCAGTGGTTGAAGTCTTAGGAGAGAGATTCGGGAGAGCTTCACATGTAATCAACTATGCTTCTCGTACTCTAGACGCGGCTCAGATGAACTACACCACTACTGAAAAGGAGCTCCTTGCTGTTATCTTCGCTGTTGAGAAGTTTCGGCCTTACCTTTTGGGAACCAAGGTTATCATTTACTTTGATCACGCTACCTTGAAGTACCTGATGAGTAAAAAGGATGCCAAACCTAGGCTCATTAGATGGATACTCCTACTTCAGGAGTTTGACATCACGATCAAACATAAAAGTGGTGTAGAGAATCTAGTTGTAGACCATGTCAGCTGAATTAAAAATGGTGAGAGTCCTACCCCTCTTATGGATGATTTCCCGATGAGCATATCTATGCTGTTATGGACGATCTCCTTTGGTACGCCGATTTGGTGAACTATATCACTTCGGGTGAACTATCTCCTCACCTTTCGAAGGCTCAGAAGAATAAAGTAAAGAGTGATGCTAAGTACTATGTATGGGATGACCCGTACTTATGGAAATTTTGATTTGACCAGGTTATCAGGCGCTGTGTTCCTCAGGCCGAGAGTCATTCCATATTGGCTTTTTGTCATACTTACGCCTGCGGAGGCCACTTCGGTCCCTATTGGACAGCTAGGAAAGTTCTTAAGAGTGGGTTTTATTGGCCCACCATTTTTCATGATTCATACATGTTTACCAAGACTTGTCCAAACTATCAAAAATCTGGTAATCTTAGTCAACGAGACCAAATGCCACTTACCCCGATTCAGATTTATGAGATATTTGACGTTTGGGGTATAGACTTTATGGGGCCGTTTCCAATGTCATTTGGTAATGTTTACATACTTTTGGCAGTGGACTACGTGTCTAAGTGGGTGGAAGCTAAGGCTACGCGCACTAATGACTCCAAAGTGGTATGCGAATTCCTTAAATCGAGGATTTTCATAACATTTGGTACCCCACGAGCCCTGATCATTGATAGGGGCAGTCACTTCTGTAATTGTATGGTTGAAAGTCTTATGAGGAGGTATAATGTCACTCATCGAATGTCTACAACATATCATCCCCAAACGAGTGGCCAAGCGGAGGTCTCTAATAGAGAAATCAAATCCATCTTGGAAAAGAAGGTGAATCCTACTTGTAAAGATTGGAGTGCACGTCTTGATGATACGGTTTGGGCTTACCGAACGACGTTTAAAACGTCAATTGGGATGTACCCATATCGCCTTGTGTTTGGTAAAGCTTGCCACCTGCCAGTCGAGCTTGATCATAAATCTTACTAGGTTGTGAGACAGTTTAATATGAAGCTCGATGAAGCAGGAAAAGAGAGAAAGCTTAATCTCCAAAAGTTGGAGGAAATCAGGAACGACGCATATGAAAATTCGCGAATTTATAAAGGAAAAACTAAAGCATTCCATGACAGCAATCTCTCTAGGAAATCTTTCCATATTGGTCAGAAAGTGCTTTTATTTCAGTCACGTCTGAAGATTTTTGCAGTTAAGCTGAGATCGAGGTGGACATGACCATATATTGTGACTGCGGTGGATGATCATGGAGCAGTGGAGATTCAGAGTATGAAGATTGGTAATGTGTTTAAGGTGAACGACCACAGATTGAAGATCTTCTATGAAGACTTCTCGAGCCATGATGTGGAGGTCGTCTCACTGGCAACGCTAGTCTATATTGATTGACAAACTCCGACCAAGTCGAGCCAACGACTTTAACTAAAAGCTTTATTGGGAGGCAGCCCAAACTTTGATAAGTATTATTTAGTTTATTTATTTTCATATTTTTATTATTTTTCATGATTTTGTATCATTTCCTTTCTTTTATTTTTATCATATTTTTTCACCATCCTGTTTGTTTTATATGTGTGAGCCTCTTGACTTGTTTTGATTGTTGAGGACAAGGTTCGGAATAATTTTGGAGGTGTTTTAGGGATTGTGGATTTTTTTGGATGGATTTTATTGTGAAAGACCGCAGGTGAGATTGTTTAATTTTTTTTTATGCGGTTATATGCGGATATTGGGTGGTAATGGTGGTGTTTTATATCATTTCTTCCATTTCTTTCATTTCTTTTCTATTCATATTCCTTTCTCATTCATTAGGAATTGATACACTTTCATGTATATATTTAGTATGGTTTATTTATTTTAGAGTCACCCGAAACTTCGTTCATGCCTTTGGTTGTGGATGAGTAAATTACAGTTGCCTTTTAACTTGAAAATTAGAGAAATTAGGTGAAACACTTAATCAAGTTCGTAGGTCAACATTTTTATGATTTCATGATTAGAGACTTAGATGATGGTTGGACTTAGCGCTAGATAATGAAAATAAGTAAACGGTCAAATTTATGCAAGTTATATTATTTTAACCCACATCGGGGGATTTGCTTGATTATAATGAAAGTGAGAAGTACTAACATGAGTTTTTCTAATAAAAATAATAAAAAAGAGAGTCCCACAGGTTTTCGCGGGAAATAGAGCAGAGAATCTTATTTTGGGAAAAAGTGAGAAAAACGGTCCACAGTAAATGGAGAAGGGATCGTACAACTTGAAAAAAAAAAGTGGTTGATGAAAAATAGAGAAAATAATATTGAATAAAGGTGGAAGTTGTAAAACTCCTCAAATAAAAGATTTAGTTAGGGTGCTTTCAATATATTAAGTAAGATTTTGAACTTGCGTGCTTAATTGTATAGACCAATAAAACTTGCGATTAGTTGATGGCCTTTGTTTTGACCGAGTCTTTTCTCTTGAAAGTGCGATCTTAATTGTGTTTGACTTGCGAGACTTGACATATCATAACTCTGAAATTTTCCGAGTTACTTGTTAATTTGGTGACTATGTAAAGCAAAGGACCTCCATGAATTTGGGTCGGATATAGGATTAGTTGAGTCAGTGCATTATTATATTAGGAGTCTAGTTTAGTTTGTGTTGTCATTTACGCCTTTGGACGGGACGTGCAAAGTCTTAAGTTTGTGGGTATTTGATAAGTCGGTATTTATAGGTAATTAATAGTCTATTTTAGTATATTTAATTATTAAAAGTATTTAAAATATATATTTAATTATATTTTTTTGGTCATTTTTAGGTGAAACAGAGTGCGCGGTTGAATTCGTGGCGGACTAATACTCAAAATGGAGTATTTACTTGAAGTGATCAGATGCCGAACAATTTGCCTCGAAATACGTGTTGCACAAGGTGTCGAATAGCGACAGGATATTTCAGCCAATAAGGTGATGCCATGTCAGCGTGAAAAGCCACTCTGGACCAATCGGATGATGCCACGTGGAAGTTTAAAACAAACAACACATGAATACACCGATTCTGGCCAATAGGGTGTTGCCACGTGTTGACATGTCAGCAGATCCAGTTCCAGGAACCAATGAGAAACCGCCACGCGTTGCCACGTCACCTTGTGCAGCCACGTCTCCCGCACGACATTCATTACATTTCAGAATCTGTCGATTTGCCTCGATATGTGTTCCCGCACAGACTCCCAGATTTTCGCAAATGTTCACGTGATTCTTTTCCGCCAGCGTACGTACACTTGGCGAGCTCCCATTCGTCAAGACACGTCACAGCAAGTGGTTCGACCAATCAGAAGCATCCATGTGGCGCTGACTCACCTCACACACAACTGAACGCACAGTAATCGACGAATCCAGCGGCGCAAAGTAAGCGACAGTGACAAGGGTGATCCAATGGCGTGTAGACACGTGGCGCTGCGATAGTTAAAAATCAGCGAATTACGCTGTGACACGTGGCTGAGTCAGAATTTTGATCGAAAAAAACCCCTACATTGCTCCTCGATGCACGAGTCACCTCCATAACCCCTAAAGTTAGTATTCGAGTACAATTTGGAGTATTTTTATATATTAGGAACCTAGGTATTATGAGAAAAAGAATTAATTAGTATTTTTTGGAGATCAATTATTATTTTTAGTAGTGATTTTTGAAGATGATGTCCGGCTAATCAATTTCTTGCCTAAGTCGAAGGGGAAGCAAGTCGGAATTATGGATTCAAAGCATATTATTTGAGATCTTTTATTTTATTACTTAATTAATTTAATTTCTCCTATTTCATTGTTGTTGATTTTAATGATTATAATTTAGATCTAAGGTATGTATGAGGCAGATGCATGTATTTAGATAGACAATTTAATGTTATTTGGAATATTAGTATCCGTGTAATTGTGCTTTTAGACCAATAAAGTAACAAACATTCACCCGTTTACCGTAAAACCCTTTCAGTGTTTGAATGTGCAACAATGAATCTAGGTTAAATCGGTAGCGGTTTCGATCCGGTTATCTAGGATTAGTGTTCCCACATATCTATATTACTGCGGTTAGTGTTTTAAACCTGATTGGCGGATGTCTAGGGTTATACATTAATTAGGGAAATAGATAGTGGCGGATGTCCTTGTTGGGGCATGTGCCCTAGGTCAATCCATTAACTGTCTTTATGAATACTTTTAGTTAATAAAATAAAGGATTTTATTTGTTATTTATTTTAATTAATTTGCATGTTTACATTATAATAAGATCCATGGGTATTTACAGAAATATCCTAAATGTCCCTAGTCGATCATTATACTGGGAACTATAATGAATTAAGACTAGTGTGAGTCTTGATTGATGATCATATGATGATTTTACGTATAGGGATACGAACCAAGATCATGAGTACTTGTTAGGGAACAAAGTACTGGACCGACCCGCTATAAGAACATCACACGGATTAAGTCATAGTTGTTTATCATGATAGGTATATTTTTCAGCCCTCTGACTTGAGATTACTAGACACTTGAACATTAGGAACATTGTGATTTGACACTATCAAAAGTTGTCTTTAACCGGACGATTATAAAGGTTGTGATTGGTTACTGTGTGAGCAATGTGATGAAGTTGTGTAATCGAGATAGAATTTGTCCCCCTCATATAAAGAGAGATATCTAGTGGATCCCTCGATGTGTTAGACTATTAAAAGGCCTAGTCTAAGTGAATTGATATTGATCAATGTCACTTGGATGTTTTCAGTCTACCTAGATATCGAGACTAGTACGATTGAACATGTTGGATGACAATTCCATGCCTAATGTTTGATCAAAAGGATATCGTGTGACAAAAGGATGTTATATACACTATTAATTACGTTGTATCGATTTGATATTCGTACAACTTGGGTAGTGATAATGTCTTGCTAGAGGTCGCTTATGACTTGTATACCAAAATGTGTTTTTGTACACTACCAACGTTGTATGAGTCTATTGGGTCGCACACTAAGAATGGTTTTGCGAGATTTTAAGATGGTTCAGAAAAATGAATTTTATATGATGAAATTCATGACAGAAACGTCCTTGTGGTGTATTACACTTATACTTCTTTAAGTAGGGGTATATGTCTAATTTACTTAACCATCTACATACAAGGGTTTTATAAATACACGCTTTAAGTTAGAATAAACGTACGAAAGATTAAAAGGCTGAAACTCTATTTTCGTTTTAAGAAACGACTTAGGGTTTTTTTTATGCTCTGGATCGTTTTGGAGAGAAACGACATGTTTGGTATTCTCTCGAAGCTAGCACTTCGAATCTCGGCCGCCGTTCGTGTGTGGACTACTGGAAGAGGGCATTCATCGTTGGCAGCGCCTTAGAGATCGATCAACCTTCAGAAAGATATATTGCGACTGAGGTATGATTAAGTTTTTCATGGTTTAAACGTTTTTAATGGAATTAGATTCGGATCCTTTTGGGGTTTTTGTCAAAATTGTTTTGTAATCTCCGCTGCGCATGAACCTCAAAACCCAACAGCCCTGACTATCGGAATTAGGGGAATTAGAAATTTTTGGCGGATGTCGATTTTCTATAGCTAATCTAGGAGAATTTAAATTAATAATTTATTTGGGAAAGATTGAGGACCATTGAATGGTATTGAATCTTGATTATGATTTGTGGAACTGGAGATTTAGGTGATTTTTCATCATTGATATTACTTCGAGAATTTTTTTTTTGTTAGTTTAATTAATTATTTTATTGAATTTTCTTAAAACCCCCCATTTTTAGTTAACTTGGAGTAAACTCAAGTCCTGTGGATTCGACTCTGTATTTACCACTACTACACCCTTGTGGTTGGTAACTCGATTACGGGTTATCTTTGGCACGCATGACACATGATCAACTTGGGTGAGGTATTTGGGCACCATTGATCCCCCTCCCCCACATTATAGCGAACTAAGCATGTTTGACTCAGAGAGTTGCTGTTATACGCTTTCCCTCGACTCGTAGGCATTCTTTGTCGTTGTTATCTCTTTCTAGTCCATTTACCTTGCACTTTTATTTTCTTTTTTCGCATTTAAATTCAAGCAAGACACTTAGACTTATTAATTTAAATTCATGAATTCGTAATTGAATCTCTACCGATTTTATTCATTGAAATTGTCTCATTTTATAATAGTTGCAGATTTGCTTCCGAGCAGAGTGAAAGAGTTGGTCGTTGAGGAATATCAAAGCGACTTCTCCCCTTGGTTACTTATTGGTTTTGCACTTTTGTATTGTATGTGGCATTATTGTGTTTTATGCTCACTAGGTTTGATATTTTTGGGTTGTCAGACACAGACTCATGTATTCTTGCACTCTCATAGTATTTGTCGCCAAATATACATGATTATCTATTTTAAGGTTTCACACCATTAGGATGTCCTGACATTATATTCTTGAGTTGTTTAGATTTTTTAAGTTTTCCATCCACTATTAAACTATTAAGAAATGCAAATCATTATAATTCCACTTTAAATTCTAAAATAACTTATAATAATGCGTAGGAGCTGCCAACCAATAAGCAACTTGAGGCAAGGTCTCCTACAAATTTCGTTCTCATTTTCTAGCACTACTGATTTCTACGTGCATGCAAACCGAAGAAAATCCTTTCATGTTACTTAATACTTGATTACTAGTTTTTGGGCAACTAACGATTTTTATTTTTACTTATACCCTTAAGATACACACTTACAACTCCTAATTATGACAAAATTTAGGAATCACCTCAACACGATAACTTTGGGATGGAATATCTTATAATACACACATTAGTATTTAACCAAAGAAAAATAACATTGACCTTTTGATTTCTCTTTTTCACCAATCTAAGTCATAATCCATAACATGTGTCAAGACCCACTAATCTCCTAATTAAATCCTAATTCAGATTTATTTAAATCAAAGATTTCATAATACTCCTAACTAGTTTTAATTTTGTTCGGTAAACTTGTTTAGGAAAGATTTTCTTATTCAAAACTTATAAGAAAGTAATTCCAACAAAGCATGACCACCTATAAGAAAAATCTTCTTATTCATATATATATATATATATATCTATTATGACATTTATGAGTAGCTCTTCTGAAAAATTCAATTCTTGATCTCTTATTTCTAGATCCAGCGAAAAAGTCATATTAACTTTTCTTGCCATTTAGGCAATTTTTAATTCCTAACAAATCTTTTATTCGATAGACACTTCCTAGCAAGATGTAGCCTATCATGTTTTTCATGAAGCAATATTAATCTTTATCTGGTTAATTATTCCACAACAAGTATATAATTATTTCTTTATCCGTCAAACTCTGGTACACATGTCAAAATTTGTTTATCTATCACCATTTATCTTTTCAATATAAATTTTGCCCCCATCAATTCTTAGATTATCATTAGTCTAAGGATACTAGTGATGTAAACAATATATAAGTGCAACATTAGATTCTAAAATATAATTACATGTTTATCTTATATGTCACCATTTCAACATTTCTATACAAAAACCTGAAATTATATAAGTCATCACACGACTAGAGATCTCAAATTATTTATATCATTTAGAATTTGAGATAACAAGAAAAATATTAACTTTGACCCAACAAATTTAATTATTTCCATAGCTTATTGGACAATATATCTATTTGTTTTAGATATAATAACATTGTCATTAAAAAACATTTTCAATTATCATTCCCTAATACTCTCATCTTTTCAAGAAATCAATTTGTTCCTCGAATTTTAATAAAGTACATTTGTATCAACCAAATTTTTTTTCTAAATAACAAGTTATAGAGATATCAACTTTTCTAAAAATTGTCATATCATATCCCTAATAGCTAATTCTAGCCATTATAATATCATTTCCCCAATACCTTAATTTCTAACACGTTCGTTCATCTTGTCACTCTGCCTTTCATTTTTTTTAAGTTAAGGATCTTTGTCAATCTTTCTATCTTTACTACATATGTTACATTATCAACTAAGATTAATCCTATCTTGATTGTTCCCACTTGTTCAATCATTACTTTGTTTAAGTCATAAAAGCACTATACTCAACGTCACTTATGATTATGTGACTTGAGTAGTACAATTAAGAACATTCAATGCTTGCCTTTATAAGTTATATGGTTATTTTAAACAATGGTTACATTCCATATTTAACTTTGTGTTTTGCTTTCGAAAGGAGATAATAATTTGCTTCAAAGTGTTTTATTTTCATTGAACCCAACTTAAACAACTTAACGATCCTATCAAAATCTCATTAAAATATTCAAGTCAAAAAACAGTTTCTCCAATCAACTTCTATTTCCAAAACATTGTGTCACATTTTTTATTCAAATTGAGTCTATTTAGGTAGCAACTCTATATTAATTGTGAATTAAATCAATCATTTATAGAATAGATTTTCCCGAGTAACAAGTTCAACTAGCACTAACCTCATTCTGAAATCTAAGATATTCATATTTTTTGTTTCCCCAAAACCTCGATTTCATTTTCATATTTACCAAATGATTTTTAATCGCTTGTGACTTTAGTTTTTTAAGCTTATTTTGACATCTCCCTAAGTGTTTCACAATTATAATAATTAAATACTTCGATTTCAAAGAAATCTATGTTCATTACTTACATTCCAGATTAATTTAGACTTATTTCTCAACAAGTTTCCCATTGGCTTTATAACTAATAATTTCAAGTAATTATCCTAATATAAAACTATTCACAACCTTTTTTTATTTCAGACTTCACAAGTCTATTTCATGTCCAATCATGCTTAGTTATCGTTTCATAAGTCTATTCTCTACTTAATTATTTGTTCCTCATCATTTTCTTCGTATTTCACGGATTAAGTATCGAACAGAGAAGAAGAATAAACTTCCTATCGCATATCAATGATCATACAAAAAATAACAAACATAACATAATAACCAAGTATCCCAAACACACAACCACTTCCCAACTAGTCGTGCTCTATCACTCTTTGGTTCTCAACTAATGTTTTCCTCAAGTGAGCAAAAGCCAAGGCTTTTATACAAAGTCTATTAGGGCCTGTTTCAATAAGCATGGACTTAACCTAATTTTTCTAATAATGTCTTGAACCCTTTAATAAAGTAAATTGTTTGAAATACCTTCTATTGACTTAATTAAGACAAAGTTTACAAATTACTTAAGTTTCCAAACTCAATAGAAATTTTGGTAAAGTTTCTCTAATAACAATGGTTGCCGAAAATCCTAGACCTCGTAAATAGATTGAGAAGAAAGCCAATAAGGACTCACATCTTCTTGTAGTTCACAATATATCAATTGAATTAAATTAAATAATTAAATCAAGTCATTTTCGTAAGTTTATGCATACAATTCCCAAATTTCAACTTAATAGTTTCACAAATCGTATAAACATCAATATGAATCAAAAGCTAGCATAAATTCTCGTAAGACAACTTAAAACCACATTCTAATCAAAGCATAACCTACTCTCACGATGGAACCCTAAAACATTAAATATAATTTACTTCAAGAAAATATTAACTTAAAAATTCACCAAAATTTTTCAAGTCTTGTTAGTTCTTGCTTATCGTTGCGAAGAACCTGACATCATCAAAAACAACATGAAAATGTAAATAAGTAAACTCCTACATTGATATGTATTCCACCAATTGTTAGTCTGCATACATGAACACATTTAATTGCAATTAAAAATAAACAACAAATTTATGTAACAACTTGAAACCCTTTGATTTTTATTCAAGTTTCACAAATAGGTTGGCTAGGCAAAAATGAACTTAAAAAAGTAATAAAAGTCTAATGCATGCTACCCAATATTCGACATTATCCTCGTTACATACCTGCAGTTACATCCAGTATTAAGTGGATCCCATCCGACTCTTATGACCAAAACATGGGCAACTCTATCCAACTGCCATGTTTGCATGACCAATCAGAATGCGAAATGTAATACAAACTAAACACCAACATAGGTACAAAGGAAAATTCCATATCAAGTGAACACCATTGTAGTGTTTACTTATTACAAACCAATCTTGAACTAAATTTTTGGGGTTCTTAGAACGCCGGGTCACCATAAAAATTACTTCAGCAAATCTCCTACATTCCTAATAATTATAAGGGCTTCAAGTGAAATCAAATAATGAAATACCACTAAAACAACGGCCAAAGTATGCTCGATAATTTTTTCAAAAGTATTAATTTATAAGAATTTCAAGTAGCTTTCAACTAGCTAATTTTCGATAACTTTTTTGCCTTGAAAATCTCGATATTTTTCATATTGTCCAAAAAGGAACGCGTAAAGCTCACTTTTAATTTCCATTGATTCAAGCAACACTCAAATCAGACCATAAATGGAGAAGTTAAGAATTTTCCAATGTAGCTCATTAATTCCACAAACTTTACAAATTATGAACTAACAAAACTTCTCAAAATCTATATTTTTGAAATTGAGTCCCCAAAAATCAACATCCAACAACAAGAAATAACTAAATATCAATTTCAAGATATTTCCAAACCTTGGGGAGTAAATTTGGAAAAAAAATCTAATTATCCTATTTGTCTGAAATCCCAATGTAAATAAATTTTAAATATAAAACAACTTTAAAACCGATATCAACTGAATTGGATAAATCTCAACTCGTCTAAATCCAAACCCATGTAAGCGTGCTTGATTCTAAATTAGTGCAAATCTACGCAAAACATTAATTCACGACAATTTCGATCAAATTTCATAAAAAAACCACGAGAGAAATCGAAAAATAGCGAAAATTAAAATTGAATTAAGGGAAATATCTTGAATTAACAATTTGCCAAATTACAAGCCAAATACCTTATCTCTGCCACGGAAACTTGGCTCAAACTAACCTTTTCACGATGATCTACAATTTTGGGAAGAGAAATTGGAAGAAAATCTTAAGTAGGCATATCCAAGTGTGAAAGATTAGGTTGAGAGGGTCGAGGAAGAAAATGTTTTGTTCCTTTGTAGAAAATGAAATCAAATGAAGGTTTTCATTTTGATTTGATTTTTTATTTATATTCAAGGACCTTAGCAGATGTCGCCGTAGGTGGTTCTCTACCAAGGAAGGATGAATATGGAGTATTAGATTCACTAGATCCTATATCCCAAAATTTTGCAATAAGAACTTGTTTCACAATTCGAAAGCCGATCGAAGCTTATGAGATTGATTCACAAGCAACGATCATGGCATAACTATCCAACCTGAGTACTTTGATAGTGAAGCTACAAATGGGACAATCAAGTCCATAAGTCCAAGGGATACAACAACTTGTTAATCACCTAGCAATGGTGGTTAATCCATTGGTAATGCAACAAGGAATGACGTTTAAAAAGGTCAACTTCAAGAATAATTACAACTATGGAAACAAATTCAGGTAGAGATGAACGACTCTTCAAGGATATTATGAAGGATACAATAAATAGAACTTCCCATATGAAAATTTTGACAATGTACTAAACCTACGCCTAGGTTTTGATCAACAAGTCCTACAAGGGATGCTAAGCTAAAGTGAGAAAACGACTTAATTAAAGTCGATTGAGGGATTTTTGCAGGCCATTGACATCAATAATAGAGAACGCCACGAGAGGAATAAGAATGAAAAGGAGAATGTGAGACAATCTCTAAAATAAATGGATGATGAGAGAACGAAATCCATTAAGAATTTGGAGAGAAAATTGGTCAGTTAGCCATTGCTTTTAATTCAAGTAAGGAAGGGCAATTTCCAAGTAACACGATCACAAATACTACTAAGAGTGTTAGTGTTATTCACATGATGAGCACTACTACAACAAATAAGCCAATGTAAGAGCAAGCAATGTACAAACCAGAAAGAGACAATACTTTAGCTATAAGAAAGTTGAGAAAATCATAAGTATGCATGACAATGGGACATAACTGAGACAAAATGAGCTTGAAGGGTTAAAGAAAGAAAAGATCAATTCTTTGAAGAATGAAAAGAAATGAAGAAACAATGAAGAGTTAAGAAATAAGATGAAAGACCTTCAGAAGAAGCAACAAAAGAAAATAACATCAAGGTTGTTCTAAAGATGCCAGAATGAAAATTCAAGCTCACACTGAGACTAAAACCAATCAAGATGAGAGATCCTAGAGATATATGCATACCATTAAGCATTGATGGTTACTAATTTATAAACGCCTTTTATGATACAATGACTTTAGCAGATGTAATGCCTATAAGAGTTTCAAGCAGATTTAAAATCAATTGTCCTAATACAACATATTTGCAAGTAGTTTATGGTAACTTGGTACCAACGATAGTGAGAGTCTTTAATGTTCATGAGAAAGTGAGTAGATTCACATTTATCCCTAATTTCGAGATTATGGAACATGACATAGATGATGATATGTGTATGATACTTGGGTGGCCATTATAGAACATTGCCAACGCATTTTTGTACGGAAGGAAGAAAATGATCACAATGAGTATCGAGGAGGATGAAGATATGGAGAAAATTGTCCTTGTTGGTGGGCAAGATGTACATCGAAATGGGAGAGATATCGTTATCTCCAATCTAAAACTGGAATATCATGATTTAGTTATTAAGGATATAAAATGAAGCTCTAT
This sequence comes from Stephania yunnanensis, assembly GCA_039657365.1. NCBI lineage: Eukaryota > Viridiplantae > Streptophyta > Magnoliopsida > Ranunculales > Menispermaceae > Stephania > Stephania yunnanensis. The sequence goes on from CM077581.1 coordinate 42,660,369, forward strand.
TGAGAGGCCACCCAGGGTTTTCTTATTTTAGTTTTTAAGTTTCAGTTATTTACATTTATTAGATAGAGCATTCAAAAATTTTAGAAATTTGATAATTTTAAGAAGTTTTGTGCTTAATATGTAGAGAAGGACCATTTGTCGAGTGGGTTTTCATCGAAGTATAGGAGTCAGGACATACTCAGCAAAGAGCGTAAATGAGCAAATGAGTAAAGGTTGTAAATATCAAGTAAATCGACAAATCGTGATTATGTTTTATGCAATATTTATATAGATATGTTATTTCACGCTATTCCCACAACTTGTGTAGCAATACATAGTATTGAGATGAAGGTAATGGGGAGTTAAAGCAAAATTTGTAAAATTACGGAGAAGGGTTAGTTGATGTTGTGCGTATAAACACATGACACGGTGAGACAATACAAACGGTGCCTGAACTACGCTGACCTGTGTGCATTTTATGCTCACAATAAACTCAATGTCCTACCCACGATATGCTGCCACAGTGATATGGGTTTCATAAAGTTAAGCTAGGGCATCAACTTTATGAAATCAAAAGAGCATTAGGGTAGGAATTTTGTATGCAAAGTAAAAGGGCTTTGAGTAATAGAGGCTTGGAGAAATAATCTAGACTGAAAACTACTCAGACATTGAGGTAAACTTTCAATTTCATTAGTTATGCTTTGAATTTTTTATATTATAGATGAAATCGAATGGATTGGGCAAATTAGGTTTATGGATAGGAAATTTAAGTTGTGTGGGTTTAGAGCATTAATGTGCTTCTTTTGGATTAGTTTATATCTTTTTGAATTAATTGACATGTGAATGACCTTTGTGAATCAAAATCATGATTATAGGTGATTTGAAGACCCTTTGTTGATTTGTTTGTTGTTGTGGTTTTTTTTATAATGGCAAAAACTAAGGATGCACGCAAGTAAATTTAGTGAAGTTAAGGTAAATGAAAAGGAGGCATCAATCTCTGGAGCACTAAATGAGGATGGCCTAAGGCCATTCAGGTCGAAGTTTTACATTAGTAAAGAGGCCAAGCAGAGGTAGGAGGTTATTGAAAACAAGGAGTTTATTTGTGAGAGAGGAATCAACCTCCATGCCAAGGATCATGAGAGAGTCAATAATTTCATTATGCAATGGGGTTGGGAGAAATTCATGCAATACTATAGGGAAAATAAGGTTTATGGAGTGCATGAAGTTTTTTACCAATTTTATATTGATGCTAAGTTTACAAAGATAGGAGATCAAGTAAAGGTAAGAGGAGTAATGGTCCTAATTTACGAGCATTACAAAAACAATATCTATGGGTTCAAATACTTGACCTTAAGTGGGAAAGCATGTGGCCCAGATGAAATACTCATAGAGGTTTGGAAATGCTTAGGAGAAATAGGATTGACTTGGTTGACAAAACTTTTCAATAAAATTTTAAAATCAAAACGGATGCCAATGGATTGGAGAAGAAGCACGCTTGTGCCAATCTTCAAAAACAAAGGAGACATTCAAAGTTGCTCAAACTACCGGGGAATTAAACTCATGAGTCACACTATGAAACTGTGGGAGATGATAATTGACAATAGGTTAAAGAGAGAAACAACAATATCAGAGAACCAATTTGGTTTCATGTTTGGGAGGTCAACTATGGAGGCGATTTTCCTTGTAAGACGATTGTTAGAAAAATATAGAGAAAAGAAAAAAAATCTTCATATGGTATTCGTAGATTTAGAAAAAGCATATAATAGGGTCCTTAGAGATGTTCTTTGGTGGGTTCTAGAAAGAAAAAGAGTGCACGCTAGATACATAAACACTATTAAAGATATGTACGATGGAGTAGTAACGAGTATAAAGACATTTGGAGGAGCTACAAAAGAATTTCCCATTACGATAGGACTACATCAAGGATCGGCTTTAAGCCCATATTTATTTACTTTAGTTATGGATGAATTAACTAGACATATTCAAGAGGATATACCATGGTGTATGCTATTTGCAGATGATATTGTCTTAGTGGATGAAACTAAAGATGGAGTGAATAGAAAATTAGAACTCCGGAGAAATACATTTAAATCTAAAGGCTTTAAGTTGAGTAGGACGAAAACGGAATACATGCACTGTGAGTTTGGAAACACTATACATCGAGATGACGGAGTGGTAAAATTAGGGGAAGTAGAAGTTCCTAGGGTAAACCACTTTAGATACCTAGGTTCAATCATACAAAATGATGGTAACATTGAAAATGATGTCACACATAGAATCCAAGCTGGATGGAAGAAATGGCGGAGTGCAACGGGGGTGATTTGTGATCGACATGTTCCTACTAAGTTAAAAAGAAAATTTTATAGGACCGCAATTAGGCCAGCTATGCTCTATGGAAGTGAATGTTGGGCGGTAAAGCAACAACAATTACATAAAATGAATGTAGCAGAAATGAGGATGCTTAGGTGGATGTGTGGTAAAACTCGTAAAGATAGAATAAGAAATATAGAAATTCAAAGACAAGTAGGAGTAGCACCAATTGATACAAAGATTAGGGAAGGGCGGTTGCGATGGTTTGGTCACCTGCAAAGACGGCCTACAAATGCCCCAACTAGAAAACTTGACTCAATAGAAACTGTAAAAATTCGACGAGGTAGGGGTAGACCAAAGTTAACATGGGATGCATTAATTAAGAGAGATTTGAATGGTTTGCAAAGCTCACCATCAATTGCACTTAATCGAGCACAATGGAAAAGTTTGATCCATGTAGCCGACCCCAGTTAATTTGGGACTGAGGCGTTGTTGTTGTTGTTGTTGTAGTAGTGGTATATTTAATATCATCTCCACAAGGATTTTTCAAATCTTATAGGAAACTATTTTTTTCTTGTTTTTATAAATTTTGTTAATCAAATTAAATTGGAATTAAAAAAATAAATAACTGAAAACTATAAAAACTAACTTAATCAATCAAACTAACTAACTTAATATAAACCATTCAAATCAAACAAAATCAAACAATACTCAAATTTAATGTAATTCAAATATCTTAAGCAATCATCTAAACAAACCCCCACCAAATAATTTAATATACTTAGACTGCTTTCAAACACTATAACATAACATCACTTTACTCTATAGTTATAATCATAACACACATGCAATCTTGAAATCATTAAATCTATTTCATAGTAGGTTTATAGCCTTTACCCTGCCACAAATTTTCATAAATTCAATGGAAATGCCACATTCTTATCATTATAAATCTACCCATTAGATAAAACGCAACACCGTAGGAATACAATAGCATTACACTCAGTGAAAATCATGTCTAATCTAAGCTAATAAAAATCTAAGCCGCAAAATAAATAACTTAGAATACAATTACCAAGAACATCGACTAATGAAACACCCTATAGATTAATCCAATTTACTAATTCTACAATTGTTGTTAATAACTATAGACATAGAATTATAATCAAAATACCATACAACACAGTTGCAACTGTGCATGCAATACTAATCTTCTTTTGTCACAATATGCAAAAATAACTTTTCGAATCCATGATTGACCTGTATAAATAGACTTAAAGCTTTAGGTTTATGATTCCTTAAGTATAATTATATAGCAATCTAAAATATGTTTTATGTTTAGAGTTTTTTTAGATTGATAGACTACTCACTCATGCTTCAAATAAACAATACTTAAATATAAATAAAAGACATAATAAATAAATAAATACCTTAATATATATCACGGCTCCAACTATCTTTAAACATAGAGAATAGAAATAATGTAGAGCAAAACGAAAGCAAAAGGAGAGTTATTTCAAAGACCAAATACTTTTTTATAGTCTCCTTATGAATACATATCTTAAATAAACTCAAATTCTTCATATTAATTTCAAAAAACTTATAATCGACCTCAACGATTTGTCTGTGATTCCTAACTTGTACACAAATCATTAAGCAAATAACTAAGTTTAGTTCTCTATGCTCAACAAATTCAGTTGGTGATTTCTAGTTCATTCTCAAATTCTTTGTGGATTCGATAGCTTTTTCCCACTGCCGATTTAGGTGGCTATTCCTAGTGTTATTCCAAATCGTTGGCTAATCGCGGGAATTCCTTTCCTATTAACTATTTTTCCTATTTAAAACCTAAAATTAATAAAACACGAGAATACCTAGTGTAATATAATTATTTATATATAAGATCAATCTAAATTATACTATAAAATGTTTCTAATTATTTACTTTTCAAATACCCTCAAGCTCAACATTTTCTCATCCTGGGCAAAGGAATACTCTCAATCACATTCTCTTTTCATTCTTATAAACTGATTTCATCTTAATTCATCTTAGATGTAAATAATATAAATTTTAAAATAGAAGTGATTTTTAAATGAAAACATATTACCCACAAGTAAGTCAAAGTTATGATAGAATAGAATGGTTTAGACAAAGTGAAACATCTATTATCGAAAACTCAACCACCTAATGTAACACTGTTTAGAACTTAAATTTCGTAACCAAGTCCAGTACACAATATAGATTTTTCAATCTCCACTAATAAGTATCAATCTTACGATAACTAATATAAAACCTCAAAACACAATAATCACTACGTTAATTTCAATGTTAGAAAATACTTTATAATAGTACACTTACCAAAATCATTAGGAATTTTGCTAAGATACCAATGAATATATCAATAAAAACTTGTTAGATTAAGAAATACTTCATTCAACTCTAGCTTCAAGTACTCTCGTTAAATCTTTTCTTTGACGAGTTTAAGAACATATGTATTTTTCATCTCTCATTTTCTTTTTTCTGCATCATTCTAATTGTTTCTTTTAACATATTTCATTGACTTTTATTTTTGAGTCCCTGCTCCATTTCCTATGGACATTTTCACATTTTTCTCGCTATAGATTCCTTACTCCATTTCCTTTAGAATCCATAAAACTCACTATATATTATATTTGTAAACTCTTTGTTAACATTTCTTACTATCCTTTAATGTTAAAGACAGACTTCTTTTTAACTTATAGAATTTCATCTGTTTCTAACCCATTTCTTCTTTCAATTGTGGTATAATAGCTTTCTATATATGCTATAAAATGCCCAGTCAATAGCCTTTTGTATCACAAGATTCATAGAAATCTTTCTAATTAATCCACTATTGTCTCGATCTACTACCTATTATCATGACTAACACAAGGTATTCAATTTAGTATTCACATCAACTAGTAAATTTAATCAATAATGGTATAAAAATTGATTAATTCTATCATATAATTCATTAAGGTTAAATATATCACTTTCATTTGAGAATCTAATTCTATGTTCATTATCGTTTTTACTAAAAATAAAGTAAAATGAAAATCATACTTGAATTTTAAAGAAATTTTAAAAATTTAGCCAACTTAGTTGAATATCAAATTAAAAGTAATTCTGAACTTTTCTTCTACCTTTCTTTCCTTTCATTGTCATTAATGTCCTACTTTACTTAAAATACGCGAAAACACATTCTAAATCTTGTCCACAAGGTTTTAAAGTGATGTTTGAATTTCAACATAACAAACATACCACGTGAAGTATAAAATAATTGATATAATCATAAATTTGACAATCAAGAAATTAATAAAGTTAATTTAAATTTATAATAAGACAGAGTGGATAAAAATTAAATGAATAAACATTACCATTTTATATCAAGTTTTTTATTATCATACACAAGCAATAAATAAAAAGTATCACAGAATATACCACCAGAAACACAAAGTATCACCAAGAAAGACAAGCATATCACCACTATCGAAATTACATAGATGAGCTCTCATAATATCACTTTGAGATAGAGAAAATAAATAAAATAAGGGAATCAATGTCAGTGTCCAAATGTCGTGTCGTCAACATCCTCTGTTGGATCAATCCTTTATGACCTTTATGACTATTGCATACTGCAAGGTCATAGAGGTGCTATTACTTAACGCTCGATTGTGTAGATGGTACAAGAACCTCTGCACCTCCTCGACGTCTGTTTCTTCCTGACATCTTAACGCTCCATCCTTTAGATACTACTTTGTAAGGTCTTTGGTTCTCAAACAATAGTTCTTGATTACGAGTTTAGTCATCTGATTGCATAAAACTACACCAATGAAATCAAACTCTGATTCTTCCATGTATATTCTTTAAAATCTCTAGCCGGCATCTCTATGTTCGGATCATTTCTAGCTTCCGATATCTCCTCCAAAATTCTCCTCATGTCATATTTAGTTTTCCTTCTCTGCTTAGTTTCTCTTCTAGCTATCTCAGTCATTTCTCTATACACATATGTGTGTTCATCACCATTGACTGTTCCGCATCTCTTAATAAACTTATGAGTTATGGTCTTCTCCGATAAAAGCTCCATGTCAAGCTGTGCAAAGTTCACTTGATCCTCCATACAAAAGGTCGTAATCATCAAAGGGAAAGGTAGTCCATCATTCATCTTAGAGGTGATAGAACAACTTATCGATTCATAAATAATTTTGCCAACATCCACATATCCTAATCCCATGACAATGTTGTAAAATTGAGCGGCCTTGTAGTTCACTCTCTCATAGTACTGCACGCTCGACTGTAACTTGGCGTTGATGAAATAACACCAAACTTCAGTAGTCTTCCTGAAAAATTTAGTGGTTATGTGCGTAGGTTACTTCTCTATGGATTTTCTTTAGACCACCCCTTATTATCTTAATGGGATAATTTTATTTAATGCCATATACAAGTTTATGGTACTCATTGTTTTATTTTTGGTAAAAATATGATGATAAAAAATTTGATTTATTCTTAAAGAAGGATAATCCACTAACCTTCCTCGAACTTGGGACTCAGTCATATTCTCAATTCTATATGCGTTGGCATTAAATTCTCTCACTAAGACATCACAACCTCGTTCACTAGGAACATCCTGTATGTCTAGGCAGTTATAATCCTTAGTCGATAATCCCCAATTTTTGGACTCAATGATATATAGGATCCTAAGCCTATACTTAAATTCATTCTTCATATTAAATCTCCTCTTTGGGGTCAATTTCCTATCCTTAATTATATCAGTCATACATGTTTAATAGGCCTTAGCATTGAAAAAATTCTTTTTCCTAGGCTTGTAACTTTTCTCCTTCATCGGTATCTCTCAATCAACCTCCTCCATGTCATTCCCCCTCTTCTAAATAATCATCCTCACTATTGAAACTAAATGAAGGTGCAGTAGGTTCTCTTTGTGGTCTAATCCTTGGTGTGTTGAAAGATATTAACGTAGGTTTGATTTAGGAAACTTTTGATTTGGATTTTGGTTTCTCTACTAACTTTTCTTTCCCTTTCTCCTCTTTTGAACCTCTACCATTACTACCTCCAACCATTTTGAATAATGTAAATAAAATAATGGAACAGTAAAACAATTTAAAACCAAATTTGTTGGAAAAGTGTTTGGTAAAATTCAACTTATTTATAGGGAATGAGAAATCATTGGAAAAATCATTTAGAAAGCGAGTGTTTGAGATTTATATGAAAGTTGTTGATGAAACATCATTCTGAGATACAAACTTTGTATGTAATTCAAATTAATCAATAAATATTCACAAAAACCCTTTAAACTCATTTGAAACTTTTTCTCAAATTAGCTTATGTATAAAATTCTATCCATTCGCCATATCGAGATGTTTTTTTTTTCAAAATTCAATAGTGATAAATAAATCATCACATCATTCCCATACCTGTATTAGAAAAGAAATCTTTTGTTATCAAATTCATTTTATTGTTAAAATTTTTAAATTTAGCTTCTAAACTAATAATCAATATGAAATCAACGAAAATCAAAAACTTTAATCTGTAAAAAGTTAAGGTTTTCGTTGATTACCTTCTTGAAAGTGATTCTTTCAAGTATGGGACTAAAAAATCTTCTCAATGACACTCCTCTATGCTCCAATCTGAACTCCCTTACTCAAGCCCCAGGTAGCTTTATACTATCAAAATGCATCACATTTTGGGTTAAATATGAGAGGATTAAGGTATGAATCACTTAAATAAAATAAAATTAAGCTTTGGAAGGTTGAATATAGTTTAGAATTGGTATCTCGATCAAAAGGTTGCAATGGTTTGAAAGTGTGAAGGGTTTAAATATGGCAATTTCGGATTTCTATTTTTAAAAACTCGAATTCATTTGAAGCAAATCAGGGTTTAAGTCGATTCACTAAGCAATTGCTGACAAAATAGTTGAAAATAGGCCTCAATGGCTTAGCGATTTGTCTAGTGAATTCTAGTTATAAGCTTAAGTGGGTGAGAAGTCACTGACTCGGACTTTCACTAAAAACTTTGCATACTACTACCAATTTTCTTTTAGCAATTTTGAATACAAATATGAATTTATGGGAAATCACCAGTCTATTTTTGATATTATTTCATTGAAATTGACTGTCCCATTTAATTATCATATGTATATTTAATCAAGATATAAATATTCAAAATTCGAAAAATTTAATTATGATATCTATTTAATAATATATTTCATTACTATAAATATTAATTAACATAAAACCTAATGCATAAAACAATATAACAAGAAAGTAAATTGGCTTGATCGACCCCTTACGAGAAACTATTTGGGAATTGAATTCCTAAAATATTCACACTATAAGAGTCAAAAGTTGAGAGAATATAAAAAAACTAAGTAATCCCAATACTAAAACTGAAAATAAAGATAGAGTATGAACAGCCTCTCATAAATCACTTTTGTTTACTATTGTTGGCTCGATTGAACCACGTAGTTGTAGACTGCTTCTATGAACTTAAGTGTACGATTATTCACTCTTGTGTCATTCCAAAAAGTGAATTTTAGTCATAGCACTAGAAAAGTAAGTGTCTCGTTTAGAGTATCCATGACAACTTGCGAATTTGCTAAGAAAGGTCGTCCTTAGATTAACGGAGGATCTCCGTTGATGAAGTGTAGCATAATCCAAAAGTTTGTAAGAAGAGTATACGTACCAATTTGATCAGGTAAATTAGTAACCACACCTATTGGTTTTACTGAATAACCATTTAGTAGAGTAACATGTATCACAAATAGCTTTTAAATACCAAGACCATTTGATCTTTATGTTTATATATATATATATATATAGATATATGTATCCTGGATAATCGAGCTTGACACTTGTTGCATTCTTCTTTTTCATCTTCTTAATTTTCTTCAATTTAAATTCTTCCATGTTATTATTCTCAACATTGTTCGATTGCTTAGGTATCCATTCACGGGTTATTTTCTTTTGAATTGAAATATTTTCACCTTGCTTGTTCGTGGTCTTAGCATTTCCATATTGCATTAATAGCATATATTTCTGCTTCATGAATATTTAATTCTAAAGATTCATTATCCTTAGTTTGTTCATCATCAAATTTATCATAATTTCCACAGATATCTTCATCATTGAAATGAAAAGTGGCAATCTTGTTTTCAAATTCGATAAACATTATTTCTTAAAAAATTTCTAGTTTTGATTTAGCCATTTTAAGGAATGATCTTCCTAAAAGTATAGATGGGGATTTAGCTGATATTGAGTCTCCCATTTCCATGACATAAAGTCAGCGGGAGATACTTATTCATTTACTTTAACTATGACATCTTTTAGTATGCCATACGATTTAATAACGTTGATGTCAACTAATGTAAGATTAATAAGCGTATTAGTCAACAAACCTATTTTCAATGACACATATAACTTGACTGACGTAATATTTATGGATGCTCTGAGGTCGTAAACTCAAATAATCTGTCAAATGAGTCCCTATTGTGATAGGAATTCATAACAACCCTAGGTCAGAATATTTTTCGGGTATTTTCTTTTTCATTAAACAATACACTTTTTGTCTTATGTTTTCTTTTGATTCTTGTAAAAATTTATCATTTTATTCAAAGAATTCTTTGAAAACTCCATCATAATTAAAAAATTGCATAATTCATTCCATCAACAGTTTATTGTTTTCTATTTTCCTAAATTATTCAAAAATATTTTCATTGATTGCTTCTTCCCTAACATTAGCTAATCATTATGGAACGATAGAATATGAACACATATTTTCATTCAGAATATCATAAACTTTATCATTTTTACCATTATCGATTAATTCAGACTTTTGCAAAGATTTTTCATATGCTTCAAGTCTAGATAAATACCATGGGTACGGTGTTCGATGAAACGGTGTATATTTCAATTTTTCAGCCATCCATTCTCTAGTTAGAATGACATTAGCCATCATTTCTTCTTCTTCTTCTTTAATAGTCTTATGAAACTTTTTTTATTACTCTGCCTAAGTGTCTTGCTAATTATAGTTTTGCATTTTATATCACTGAATATAGCATCAACTTGTGCTTGATTAGTATGAGCACCATTGGCTTGAGTAGGTGGTTTAGCATAACTACTCTGTTGAGTACTTAAACTATTTATTTGTAAATTCAATTGACGTAACTTCCAATTCTTTTTTTCCTGAACACTTAATTAGAGTGAACTACATGCCAATTCATTTTCACCCTCACACTCAATTGGAATTGGATGTACTTGCTTCCAAAAATGTTTTTTTACCAAATGGTTATTCAATAAAACTAATAGGTATGGTTATTATTCTACTTAATAAAAAGGACAAGTATATTATTCTCATGAACTTTTTGACTATGCCACACTTCATTAACAAAGATACTCTATTAATCTTAGGATGATCTTTCCTAGCCACTTTGCAAGCTATCATGGATACTCTAAATAAGAAAATTACCTCTCGAGTGCATGGCCTAGCAATCATTCCCTAGAATGGCACAAGAGTGGATAATCATTTGCTTAAGTTTGTAGAACCAGTCTAGAATAGAGTAGTACAGTCAAACAAACAATAATAAACAAAAGTGCTTTATGGGAGGCAGCCCATACTTTATCTTTATTTTGAGTTTTAGTATTGGAATAAGTTAGTTGTTTTTATACTCTCTTAACTTTTGACTCATATAATGAGGATATTTTTGGAATTCTTTTTCATAATAGTTTCATGTAAGGTTGATTGAGCCAATTTACTTTCGTATTATATTATTTTATGCGTTAGTTTTTATGTTAATTTGTATTTATGTTAATTTGTATTTATGTTAATGAAATAGATTATTTAAAACATATCATAGCTAAATTCTACAAATTTTTTAATATTTCTACCTTTATTGAATGTAAATATGATAATAAAATGAGATAGTCAATTAAATTGGAAAACAATAGATAGTGGTTGGCGATTTCCAGTGATTCCAGTTTATACTTGAAATTGTAGAAAAAATTTGCAAGACTACGCAGAGTTTTCAATGTAAATTTGAGTTAGAAATTTCTCGTTGAATGAACTTATAACTTGAAATCGCTATACAAATCACTGAGTCACTAAGGCTCGTTTAAGGAAATTTTGAAATTAATTCCTTAGCGAATCCACTTAAACCCTTATTCGCTTAAAAATTGCCACATTAAAACCATTCACACTCACAAACCATTACAACCTTTCGATTAAAGGATCGAGCTTTGACTAGATTCAACCTTCCAATACTTAATATTAGTGTATTTAATTTATTTCTACCTCAATCCGTACACATTTAAACCAAAACATGGTGAGTTTTGAGATTGTAGGGCCACCTAGGGTTAGAGCAAGGGAAATTGGATTGACGCTTGGATGAGTTTCATAAAGAAGATTTTTGACTCCCATACTTGAAAGAGTCACTTTTAAGAAAGTAATCTAAGAAACCCTTGCCTCTTTTGGATTAAAATTTTAGTTTGTCCTCGATTTTGGATTGATTATTAGGTTAGGAGCTCAATTTCAAGATTTTTACTCTAAAATGGTTTGATATCAAATAATTTCTAATATAATACTAATATGGGAGTGAAGTGATGTTTGTTTATTACTACCAAATTTTTGAACAATTTTTCATATATGGTGAACATATCGAACTTTATATGCAAGTTAATTTGAGACTATGTTTCAATTGAGTTTTGAGGATTTTTGCGAATACTTATTGATTGATTCGAATTACATACAAAGTTTGTATTCTTAACCATGTTTTATAAACAAGTTTCATATAAATCTCAAACTTTTAATTTCTAATCAATTTTTCGATGGTTTCTCATTCTCGATAGATAAATTGAATTTTACCAAACACCTTTCAAACAATCTTGGTTTTCAAATGGTTTAATAGGTTCAATATTTTAATTACACTAGTCCAAAAGGTTGGAGGTGGAAAGGATATAACTTCAAGAGAGGAGAAGGGGAAGGGAATGTTAGATGGGAAACCAAAAACAAAATCCATATTTTCCTAAATCCAACCTACAAAAATATTTTTCAATACACCTATAATTAATGCACAAAGAGAACCTACTCCGCCGTATTTATATAGTTTGAACACCTAGGATGATTATATAGAAGAGGAGGACATTGAGGAAATTGAACAAGAAGTACCGATGAGGGAGAAAAATTATGAATTAACGAAAGTGAACTTTGTCAATCACAAGGCCTATGAGAAATTTAGAAATTATATAACTAAGTATAGGATGTTGATTCAGGAAAGGGGATTTAATATGAATAACAAATTAAACTATAGGCCTAAAATATTATATATCATTAAGGCTAGGAATTGGGACTATTAACTAGGGATTACAACCACCTAGACCTGAAGGATGTTCGTAATGAACAAGGTTTTGTTATTTTAATAAAAGAGTTTTACGCTGATGCATATGAAAGGGAGAGTATGATCGAATCCTAAGTTCAAAGGAGGACAATTGACTATTCCGCAAAAAGAATAAACCAGTATTTTGTATCACTGGATTATAACTAAAAACAAAATGATGAGTACCCCAAAACAGAATATGGCATTGAATTCCAACACCCCATTAAAATAATGAGGGGAGGTTTAGATGCACTTCATGTATATGGATTTATTTTTTATATGGACAAGTACCCTAAGCACGTAACAAAAAAAGTTTTAGGAAACGAATAAAACTTGGTGTTATTTCATCAACGCCAGCTTACAACTAAGCTTGTAGTAATACGAGATATTGAACTATAAGGGTGCCCTACTTTGATACATTATCATGGGATTAGGGTACATGGATGTTGAAAAAATCATTTATGAGTCGATTAGGAGGGGCATCACCACTAAGAAGAATAATGGACATCCTTTCCTTTTTGATGATTATGGCCTTTTGTAGGATGGACCAAGTGAACATGCCAGGGCTTGATATGTATGATTTAATGGAGAAGACCATCACTGATGAGGTTATATAGAGATATAGAAGAGTGAGTGGTTGTAAAAACATAGAGGATGTGAGAGAAAAGGTTGAGATAGCCAAAAGAGAAACCGAGCAGAGAAGGAAAATAAGAGATGACATGAGGAGAATCTTAAAGGAGATGTCGAAAGCTAGAAATGATCCGAACATGGAGCATCCCGTTAGGGATTATGACAACCTGCATATGGAAGAGTTGTAGTTAGCTTTTGTAGTTGCAATTTTGCACAATTAGATCACACTCTTCATGATCAAGAACTGGTGTTTGAGAACCAGGGAGCCATAGCAAGGAGCATCCATAGGATGGAGCGTACGATGTCCACAACAAATAGATGTCGAGGAGGTGCAAAGGCTCTTGTACCATCTTCACATATACAATTATCACTTAGTGGAAATCTTGATGTTGGGACATTGTCAAGTCAGGAATACCACCTCTCTCGACCCCACTATGAGCTATCAGTCCTAGAGGATTGGCCAAATAGAGAATGTTGACGATAAAGCAATTTTTGGATGTTGACATTAATTCCATTACTTTATTTTATTTTCTCATTCTCAAATTGATACTTTGAGAGCTCCTCTATGTAATTCTGGTAGTGGTGATATGCTTGGTCATAGTTTATGTTTATGATGGCATATTAAGTGTTACATTTTATTTTGTGCTTCACTATGGTATTTAATACACTTGAATCATAATGGTAATGTTTAATCATTAATTTTTATGCAATCTATCCTACTATACTTTTAAATTAACTTTATTAATTTCTTGTTTGTGAAATTTATGATTTTATCAATTCTTTTATACTTCACCTGGTATGTTTGTTATGTTGAAAATAGGACTTCATTTTTAAACATTGAGGACAATGTTTAGAATTACTTTGAGGGTATTTTAGGTGAAATATGACATTGATGGCAATGAAAAGAAAGAAAGGTTGAAAAAAGTTTAGAATTAATCTGATATTCAAGTAAGCTGAAAAAAATTTAAAATTTCTTCTAAATTCAAGTAACTATGATTTTCATTTTACTGAGAACAATAATGAATTTATAATGGATTTCCAATTGAAGTTATATTTTTATTACCCAAGTGAAATCTTTAATAGAAGGAATCAATTTTAATACCCTTTTTGACTATCTTTAGTACTTTATGTGAATACTAAATTGAATGCCTTGTGTTAGTCATGATAATAGGTAGAAGATAGAAATAATAGTGCAAGATGAACAAGTCATATTTCTAAGAATCTTGTGATTGAAAAAGGTTAATGATTAATTAATTTATTGTATATTTATAGAAAGCTATAATGCTAAAATTGAAATAAGAAATGGTTTAGAAACAGATGAATTCATATAAGTTAGAAAGAAATGTTCTTCGACTTTGGTGGATAGCGAGAAGTGTTAACAAGAGTTTGTAAATATAAATATATAGAGATTCCTATAGATTCCTAAGGAAATAGAGCATGAAATCTATAGTGAGAAATATATGAGAATATCCAAAGGAAATGGAGCAGATACTCAAAAAGCCAATGAAAATGAAATATAGTAAGAAGAAATAATTAGAATGAAGTAAGAAAAAAAGATTAGAGATGAGAAAGACAGATGTTCTTAAATTCTTCAAAGAAAAGATTTTGCTCAAGTACTTGAAGCTACGGTTGGGTGAAGTATTTCTTAATTGAACACGTTTTAAATTATATATTCATTGATATCTTAGCAAAATTCCTGTTAATTTTGATTGTGGTGCTATAATATAGTATTTTCTAAAATTAAGGTTAATATAGTGCTTTTTGTGTTTTGAGAATCTATGCAAGGCATCGTAAGCTTGATACTTGTTAGTTGTGAATGAAAAAACTTATATTGTGTACTAGCCTTGGTAATGAACTTTAAGTTATAACGAGTGTTACATTAGGAGGTTGAGTTATCATTAAAGGATGTTTTCATTTGAATAAATCATTACATTCTATCATTACTTTCATTTACTTATTGGAATTATGTTTTCAATTGAAAATCAATTCTATTTTAAAATCACTATTATTAAAATTTAAGATTAATTAATTTGAAGTCATTATATAATGAATGAAAATAGAATATGATTAAGATTATTCATTTGCTCGTGACAGCAAAGTGCTGAGTTTAGAGGTATTTGACATGTTTGTAATTAGAAACATTTTATAGTGTGATTTAGGTTGGTTTATGTATAAATAATAATATTGCACTAGGTATTCTCTTGTTTTTGTGATTTTGGGATTTAAAAAGGAAAATGAAGAAATTAAAGAAAATAGAAAAAAGAGCAAAACAATCAACTGAAAAATCGTTCTTGGGATTTGGAATGGCACTAGGAATTGCCACTTTAATCGGTAGCAGGAAAGAGGCAGCAAATCCATAGTGAATTAGAGAATCAAATAGAAATCTCCAGTTGAATCGGTGAAGCGCTAAGAGTAAAATTTAATGATTTACTCAGCAATTTGTGTATAAGTTAGGAATTGCAAGGAAATTGCTGAAAATGGTGATGGGTTTTTAGATTAATGTGAAGAATTTGAGTTTATCTTAGATATGTATGTGTAAGGAGATTATAAAATGGTCAGAGAGCTTCAAAATAACTCTCCTCTTTTACCCTTCCTTTTGCTTACCTTTTGCTCTACATTATTGTTATTGTCTATTTGATGTTTGAAGATACATTGGAGATTTGATTTATATTAAGGTATTTTTTGTTCATTATGTATTTTAATTACATTTATGCATTATTTATTTCAAGCAAAAGTGAGTAGTTTATCAATCTAAACCAGCCCTAGACATGTAATATATTTTGGATTGCTAGATAGTTATAATTAAGGAATCATGAACTTAATGCTTTAAATCTATTCAAACAAATCAATCATGGATTTCACAAGTTGTTTTTGCATATTTCAACTAAAGAAGACTAGTGTTGCATGTTTAGTTGTAAATGTATTATATGGTATTATAATTCAGATTCTAGGTCTATAGTTATTGACAATAATTATAGAAATAGTAACTAGGATTAATCTATGGGGCATTTCCCGAGTGAATGTCTTAAGAGATTGTGTTCTAAGCTATTTACTATGGAGCTTCGATAATATTGGCTTAAAGTAGGCAACATTTTCAACGTAATGCTATCGTATTTCTATGGTGTTGTGTCTTATCCAATGGGTAGATTTACAATGATAAGAATGTTACATTTTCATTGAATTTAGGAATATCGGTGGCTGGCTAAAGGATATCAACCTATTATGAAATAAGATTTAATGATTCCAAGATTCCATATGTGTTATAATTATAACTATGATATGAAATGATGTTTTGTTCTGGTGTTTGAAAGCAATCCAATTATATTATATTGTTTAGTGGGGTTTGTTTATTTATATTAAATTGAATTTGAATAATTTTTAATTTAGTTTGCATTCGAATTGTTTAAATTAGTTTAGTTCCTTTTGTTATTTAAGTTAGTAGTGTTAGTTTTTAGTGATTTAATGTTTTAATTCTCATCTAATTAGATTAACTAAATTACTAAAAACATGAAGAAAATACTTTCCTTTGAGATTTGATAAATCCTTTTGGAGACGATATCCCATTTACCACTACAACAAGTTAATAGTAAAATACAAAAAATTATTATGCACGCTCAACACATGTAATTGCTTAGGACTTGCAAAATCTTAAGTTTGGGGGTATTTGATAAGTGCTTAGTTAGACATATATAGGACTGGTTTAGTTTTATAATAGGCCTAAATTTCCCAGAATGAGATCAAATTGATGGTATTCACATGTTATTGGGCTTACAAGGCATGAAAAAGAAAAAAAGGTATTTGATGATGAAATGAGGAGAAAAAAAAACACATGTGAAGCCATGGGAATGGAGCACAAGGTGTGGAAACCAAACAATAAGGTGTAGTAGAATTGACGTCATGCATGCATTGTTGGCGTTGTTGGCCTTGGGGAAATGTACATGTTCAATGAGTCCATTGTGAGGAGAAAATAGACATACAAGGTTGATGCTGTCGCAGTGCAATTACTTTACATAGAGGGCATGGATCACTTACAAACAACAACAGGATAGAAAAATAGAAAGTTTTGGAATACTAGTTTTTTTGAATTGTTAATTGGGATTTCTAATTGTATTCTTAATAGTTTAAATAGGTATTAGAATTTGGTAAAGTCACCAAAGGAAATAGTTTATGTGGCACCATCATAGATTAGCATAGATTAGCATACTTTATATTAGATTTGAATATTGGAAAGAGTTTTGAAGGAGAAGACATTTAATGCTCCTATTTGCTATTCAATCTTTGTTTCATTTACTCAAATAAAGGTATTATTTAGTTTAATTTCTTATTTTGATGTTGTTTAAGAATTGTATGATGTTGGTTTCATCGATAAGTGAGTAGTCTATTTATCTTAAGGATCAATGGATCCTATAATATGAATACTATGCAAACAAAAATATGAATAGATTATAATGTTTAGAAGTGTACTGGTTAGAATTTATGTTTAATTATATGCGTAATGATACATTCATCTTGATCACATGTTTGTTGATTAGGGGTTTTAGGAGTTACCATTTCCGTTGAAGTTTTTAAGTTGAATATGAAGAACACAACCTTAAAATATATAACATCAATAGATAGTTGTTGATTATGGAGACACAAATTGTAAACTTAAGTGTTTATGAGTCTAAAGAATTGGTACTTATTGCTATGTGAGACTTACATTATTCCCACTGATATGTGGAGTTCTAGTTTGAAAATTAGGGTCTTTTTCACCACGACAGTTAGTTGAAGTGAATATTAAGGAAAGCTGTGTATTTTAATAAAGCATTGCACATACGAAAGAGAGTTGAAGGAAGCACGATATGGGAAACATAGTAACTTTGTATCTAGGTGAAGTTGTTAACTAAGATTTTTCTCATTATAAAAATACAAGTTGATTTACATTGTTTTATAGAATAGAGTAGTTTAGTTCAAATCAAAACAAAAGAGAACTACTTAACAATATGGTGAATTTTCACTAAGTGCGTGTGTCCATAGAAACCTTTCCCAAAGAAATGATATCTGTAATCTTGCTTTTTTGATCACATTATTACTACAATTGAACTGTTATAGTTGCGATTACTATCGCTAATTTTCTTTAATTTTATTATGATTATACTTTCTCTTTTCTTTTTCTTTTTATATTTCTTGTTCTTTATTTAACTCCTTGCTCCATTTTTGGATATCGCTTTTAGCGGGATTAGCTTACTTTAAACTCACGCTAGCACTTCTCACCTTCACTATAATAAAGCAAGTTTTCTAATGTGGGTTTAATGAATATAAAGCCAATGGGTTAAGTCTAATAGTAGGTGATGAAAGAATCAGGTTCGGTTTGCTCAATTCGGCTACCTAGGGAAAATTAATAGGTAGGCTAAGGCTGGTTTCTAAAACAAACACGCTAACTTCTTCCCTCAAACTTATTCTTGAACTGACATTTAGTTTGTCATGGTATGCAAACCTATTCTGGAATCTCTAGAGATTTTGTTGAGTCTTACCCTATTTTGACCTTTTTACTTATTTTCATATGTAAGATAAAGCCTTAAGTGCACACTAACCCTATTTAGAGTATCCTTGGTACGGTAGACCAATCATAAGAATGAATTTTTCTCCTCAACTTTATCTAAGTTTTTGTCTTTCTATGGCAACATTTCATCACATTTTAATTCTTAATTGTCCAGCATTTTATTTATGTAGGACTTAGGCATTCGTTTAAGCTCATAATATAAAATAATGAAAAAAAATGATATGGAAAAAGAAGATAAGGAATGTATACCGCCAATCATATCATAAATCCATAAATATAAGTAAAATTGTATAACCTAAAATCCTCCTAGGATATTCTACAAAATTTTGAAATTTGCAAAAAAGAAAAACTACCACCATCCTTCCATATACGGCTCATTTTCGTGGAATCCATTCAACCTGCATAACCCTAAACTTTTCATGAACCTTGTTATCAAGGTTCAAGAAAATACGACAAACCACAGACATTCCAAAAGAACAAGTGAAAGTAGAAAATGGAAGTTAAGAAATGGAATGGAATGAAATGAAATAAATATATATATAAGATGATAACTGTATGCAAAAGATGTGTTTTGTGCTGGCATTAAAAAAAATAACACATAAATATGTATCCTCAAAAGTACAATAAAATCATAATACAATGTCAAAGCTCCCTCTCACTCTCTGAAGTACATATTAAGATAGTATAAATAAACTCTTAATTACCGGAGCTCTCCTGCTACTGCGTACTCTGCTATGGGGTTTGTTGTGGGGTTTGCTGTGGATTACGCTCTCTCCGTGAAGATCGAGAGTTGCGGGCTCGGTAAAATTAGTTGCTAGAAGCATGATAAATGGAATGTTTGAAACTGGAGAGGCTACGTGAGTGGGATGTTCATGAATATGTATGTCTCTCACTATCTTGTAATATACAAAACAGATCAGCTCCCTCTGGTTAAGAAGTATCATCTCCTCCATAGTCATCTTACATGTAACTCTAACTGCGGTGAAAGTGTAGATGACAAAGCTAATGGAATAATGGAAGCGCATCCCCTCCTCTAGGTGGCTCTCAGAACATGAATCTCTTGTTGTTGTTGATAAACCCGTGCTACGACTTTGGTTAATTGGCTTTTGGCTCTGGTTCTTCTAGATTCTAGCTCTCATTTCTTGCATACTTCACATCTTCATACTTCAATTCACATAATACCCCAAAACTCATTCCAAACTTTGTCGTCAAGATTTAAAAACTAAGTCGGGTTTTCCTACAAAATTAAAATTGCTTGTAAAGCATAATTGAATAAATGGAATAATTACTAACTAACGTACGAATGAATCGCTTACTTAAAGACTATTTTTAAAAAATTATTAAATTTCTAAATATCTTCGAATAGAATTGAGCACATCAAACTAAATCATTATATCAAATTGTAAACACACCAAAGTAATTGTATCAAAGTAGTACATATTCCACACCATTCGATTCATGGTATTACAAACATAGACATCTCTATAACAACACTCAGGAAAAGATTACATAGAGGATAAGGAAAATATCGTAACCGTCATCCAGACGTCGCATCATCACCATTATCCCCACGATGAGCCTTATTAGATTGGTGGCCCAATATAGGATCATATAAGTTACGTAGTCCATTCCCGCCATTGTGAATGTTGCTTTAATCTATAGATGATTCAGGCACTTTCGCATTGGTTCTAGATTATGAAATATAAATATCTCTGAATTCTCATCTAATTGAGATAGATTGACCCCATCATGGTTATTTTTGTTTCATCCACCTATATGTAGTGAAGTCAGCTACATGTGGCTTTGGTCTCTAGTTCGTTTGCTCGATTTACTCAGCAATCCGCATTTCCTCCAAATTTCTTCGATTTTCTTCTCCTACTCTTCTTCTCTCCATGGTCTTTTTTTTTTTTGTTTCTCTCTCATTCCTCTTTCGAGTCAACATATCCCAACACCTCCTTGGCCTTTTCAATGATTTCATCAGTGATTTTATTAACCGGGATAACATCTAATTCAACTCCTCTCATCGGAACTCGGTCTTGCTTGCAAACTTAGTAATCATAAAAGGAAAAGGTAGTCTTTTGTTTTTCTTTTTGTTCATGGCAAATGATTTATATATTAAGTTGTCAACATCAATATAGCCTGATCACTTGGACTATGTAGCATAAAAGAACCGCCCTATAGATCACTATGTCGCATTGTTGTAAACTTAGTTGTAGGCTCGTGTTTAAGAAAAAGCTCCAAGTTTTTGTTGTTTCCTATAATATTTGCTTATTTGTGTTTTTGGTACCTATCTTTATCAAAATGGAAACCATCCCTTGGAGTAGCTTCTAAATCATTCCTAATAATCTTGTGGGAAACTCATGGTATACATATATTCAGGTTTTAGAACTCAAGATATTGTCCCAAATGAAATTTCGGTAAACTATAATACTGGTTTACTTTCCGGTGAATAGTCAACTGGTTTTACTCGGATAATAGCTACTATTTTTTCATCTCCATGACTGTTTGCATAGAATTGTCGTACTAAAATTTCACACCTGATTTCAACCGAGGACCCCGCCTCGTTATTGGCGTAGTAATCCCTAGTTAATAATCTCTTATTCCTTTCCTTTATTATGTTTTAGATTATAGGCTTGTACTTAACTTCATTTTTCATGTTGAAACCCCTTTCGGGTGTAATCTTTCTATTCTTATATTGTCACTACTCATTCTAGCAATAGGTTTCGCTTTGATGAGGTTACGAGCATGGAAAGAAATAGTAGGTGTCTCCTCAACTTTTTCTTCTCCCCGCGAATTATTGGTAAAACTTAAGGGTGGAGAAGGTTCTCTAGGTGCTCAAGTTCAGGGGTTATTCATCAAAACCCCCACCAACTTAATTGGTTTGCATAGAGCTTTAGATTATTGCTAAGGTTTCTCTACTATTTATGTTCCTTCTCTTCTTGATAGCATTTACCTCTACCTCTGGCCATTATCCCATCTTTCAAAAGTCACAAGTTCAATAACCAAAGAAACATATAAATGATAGAAACAACATTGTTTGAAATAAGTTAGTAAAATTGAAACTTTTATTTTAACAAGAGAAATTTTTTTGGAAAGTAGTTTAAGATTCATCTTATATTTTAAAATAGAATTGGCATTGGAGTGTTAACTAAAATATAAAATTTAAAATCACGTTATTAACCCCCTCCCCTCCCCCTCCCCCTCCCCCCAAACTCATTATAAGCATAATTTTCAAACCATATTCAAATATGCGCAAACATAGCCAAAATTCTGAAAGTGTTGAGTTTCTAATCAACGATCAACGTAATCATAATGCCTAGTCTATTGGAATCAATAAAATCATTTTAGCAAGACAATTGAATAAATTCCAAAGAAAACAATTTGGAAAAGCAACAAAATATTTGTGAAAATCTCTCGAATCAAAAATTTGTAAAAGTAAAGAGCTAAAGTTGAGGTAATTACCTTTTTTAGAGTGAATATCACCATATTAAAGCTCTTGAACTCCTTTAGATCTTCCATCCAAGCTTTGGGTCAAAATTTCCTAAAACCTTAATTTGGCTCAAATTCTCCCAAATCGATAATTCTTGTTTGAATGGGACTTTGTAGATGTGAGAATCACATAAATACTAAGAGATTAAGTGTAGAATGGTTGAGTCTAGGCAAGAAAATGGGATTTTTTAGAAAGAATACAATGAGTTTGTTATTGCGAATGGTTTCTTGTGAGTGTAGTCATTTGCAGCATTGCTTTTAAAAATCAAAAGTCGTGCCCAATGATTCCTTGCAAAGAGAATCGCTAGGATTCACTAGACTCCATGTTTGCATTTATTTTTCCTATATACTACTACCCATTTTTCCAACAATTACCAGCGTTATTTCAAATTGTTGGAGGAATCGCTAGGCCAAAATTTGGCTATTTTTGCAATTTATCTTATAAGTAAGTTATGTATCATTCATTAAAAGTTATATTAAGGTAGAATTGACTAAAAATCCAAGAGCTTGAGTAGGACATGTAAATAACTAAATACTTTCATTAGTTAAATAAGTAAACAAACATATATATGAGCAAGTAAGTAATGCGACTTGCATAAAGTTCATATAAGCAAAAATAACTCGATCATTCCCCCCCTAATTGAAATTATCTCGGAGCTCAAATCTCGAAAATATTTCTTATACAAATGTCAGAAGTGAGAGAATATGGGCTACCTCCCGGTGAGTGCTTTTGTTTATCGTTGTTGGCTCGACTTGACCCTTCTATAATAGGTTGGATCTCTTAACTTAAATTTAGGATTTTCCGCTAAAGCGCCATTCTAGAAAGTGATAGATCGGCCATTAATCTTCATAATGATTCTTATGTTCATAATGTCCATAATAACATGTGTAGTGGCTAAGAAAGGTGATTCTAAAATCAAAGGAGGATCTTCTTAATAAAGGGTTGCATTACCAAGAATTTTGTGGGTCGATGTTGTTGTCGACTTGAAGTGGCACATCCATAACCACTCATATTGGTTGGAATGAAGTTCCATATAGTTAAAAGAATTGTGGGAAAGAATTAAGTTCAACTCCAATTGAGTGTGTGGAAAGAAATGAATGGGCATGAGATTTGCATTAGAGTTTGTGTCACACTGAGCTCTGAAGTACCAAGCACATTTGATGTTAATGTGCGAGTGTATGCCTCAAGGGTCATTAATCTTTATACAACTCAAGATTAACCTTTTGTTTTTCTTATTGTACTTGGAACTATAAACATTCAGCTTGTTAATGATTTTACCATTCTTCGGTCTCTTAACTCTACATCCTTGGGGTATTTTCTTTCCTATTGAGGTGTCTCCAACTTTTTCTTTCTTTAAAATCCCTTTATCAATTTCCATTTTTACTATGTTAATTGCATAAATTTTAGAGTTAAAGTTGTGATAATAATTTAAGTCAAAAACTCATGATTATCTATTTCATTGTCAAATAATTAATCATATTCTTCATAAGTGTCATAGTTATATTCATCATCAAAATTGAATTTGACAATCTTATCTTCAAACACTGTAGATATGGTTCTTTCATAAATACTTAACTTAGTTTTAGTCATTTTAGAAAAGGTCTAACTAACAATATAGGCAAAGGACCAGGTGATGTCGAATCTCCCATTTCCATGATGTAAAAATCAACTAGAAATATTAAATTTTGTACTTGTACTAGGATGCCTTCTAATTATCTATACGGTTTAGTAACAATATTGTTGGGTAAAGTAAGATTAATAAGTGTATTATTCAACGATCCTGTTTTCAATGATTCATAAAGGTTAAGTGACATAACATTAATAAATGCTCCAAGATTACCTATAGTAAATTCAATATAAGAATTTCTATGTTGATGGGTATGACAAACATTTCTAGGTTGAAACATTTCTCAGGCATTCTCTTTTTAAACTTAGATAATTCTTTAGTAACTTCATTATGAGTTGATTTCGTTAAGATTTCAATAATTTCTAATTATTTAAATGGTTCAGATATCAGTTATTTCTTTTCTTCCTCCCTAGATTTTGTTAATCGTTATGGAGCTGTAAAATTAGAATGCATATCTTCATTCAACTAACAAATATTATTTACATTTTCTTGGTTGTTAATTTCGAATTTTGTATAGATTATTCCTAGGCTTTCACTTTGGCTAAATACCATGAGTATAACCTTTGAGAAAAAGGTGTATATTTCAGTTGTTTGGCCATTCATTCTCTAGTGGGAATGACATTTGTCATCATTTCTTCTTCTTGTTGTTCTATTTTTTTAGGTAATTTAATTTTCTTTTTGCCTTTTTTTTATATATTTCCTTGCATATATGTTTCTTTCTCCTTTCCACAAATTAAAGCATTAACTTATGCTTGATTAGTAGAGTTTGTAGTTTGAGTAGTTGCTTTAATTTGATTGCTTAACATGTTTATTTATAAGGTTATTTGACTTCATTGATTTTTGAGCTTGTTAATAGAAGTACAAATTTTAATTTGATTTTGAGAAACTCGGAGTAAGGACTAAACTCAAAGCAAGGACTAAGTCCTGGGTAACGACGTCAAGATTTGATCAAGTGTTGTCCGTACCAAATATAACCCGCAGTCGAGTTACCAACCACAAAGGTGTAGTAGTGTTAAATACAGGGTCAAATCCACAAGACTTGATTTTTACTCAAAGTTAACTAAAAAATTTCAGAAAGCTAAAGGAAACAATTAGCTAAATTTGCAAAAACAAAAAGTTTGCAAAAAACAAAAAGTTTGCAAAAACAATATAATATCAATAAGAGAAATCACTTAAGTCTATGGTTCCACAAGCAAAAATCAAGATTCAATGGATTTAATGGTCCTCAATCATTCCAAAAGTTATTAATAAAATTTCTCCTAGATTAGCTATGGAAAATCCAACGTCCGCCATAAATTCCTAATTCCTCTAATCTCGATAGTCAGCACGTCTGCCACTAACTACTTTTCTAATTAATGTATAACCATAGACATCCGCCAATCGGGTTTAACACACTAATCATAGTAATTTTGTTGAATCAGAATACTAATCTTAAATAACCAAATCGCGTCCGCTTCCAGTTTAATGTAGATTCAATTGTTATACACTCAAGAACTGAAAGAGTTTTATAGCAAATGGGTGAGTGTTCATCAATTTATTTGTCTAAAAGTACAATTACACGGATACTATCGGTCCAAATAACTATAGGTTGTCCTCATAAAAGCATGCTCTAGCCACATATACACCATATATGTAAACCGTATACTTTAAAAGCCACAACAATGAAATAGGAGAAATTGAATTAAATTAAATAAAAGTCATAGATCTCACATAGTATATGCCATGAGCCATGAATCCCACTTGTTTCTCTTTCGACATAGGTAAAGATTGGTCTAGCCGGACATCATCTCTACAATCTCCAAGTATGAAAAATTGTGTGTGGCGCCTCCAATGTAGACTTTTCATATGAATGCCCTAGTTCCTCATACGAAAAACCAATAAAAATTGTTATCTTAAGATGAGAAAAACTAATTTTGGGGGTTGGTCTCGTAACACGTGCGCCGAGTAGTATCTAGGGATTTTTTTTTGGTGAAAATGTGTTTCGTACACGTGGCAATGCGTGATTAGAGCATTTGAGCTGAAACCACCACGTGGCATCAGCTGGTTGGCTGGAGACGGCTATGTAACGTTGCTGGAGAAACTGGGTGACGACACATGGCAACAGGTGGAGCAATTTGGTTCGTTTAAACGAACAAATTCATGAGACGATTGTGATGTGGAGATCTTTAGGAAGATCGTGAAACTGCAGTGCGTAAGAGATTGAGGACGTGCTGTTGTGCTGTTGGGGAATGGTTGACATGCAAGCGTCTGATTGGCTGCGATCTGTGCCGGTGTAGTGAGAACGAGCAACGTGTCCGTGAGCAAGGAAATAAATGGAATAGCTTGGCCCGCTGGACAAATAGATGGCTAACACGTGGCATGTTGAAGCGAGTTGGACCAATGAATGATGCCACTTGTTAATTAGTCTATTGATCACCTTTTCTACCCACCATGCAATGCGTAACTTGAGGCAAATTGTCAAGTGTCCAATCACTGCATGTAATTACTCTATTTTGAGTCTTTTTCCCCCACGAATTCTACCATGCATTTTGTTTTACCTGGAAACGACTAATGAATATAATTAAATATATATTTTGAAACTTTCCACATTAAATATACTAAAATAGACTAACAAAAGCATGTAAAAACCAACTTATCAAATTCGCCTCGAGTTTTGGTGACTTTAGGTCATAATATGTAATATTTGTTCTGAATTTGGTTTCATAGTTTGAATACATTGTTGAGGTTATTTCATTGGTGTAGGTTTTGTTGGTGCTCTTGGTCTATAAGTGGTGTTCTTTTGGTTTTGTGGACAATACCTAAAGTTAGAAATAGGCTTTTTGGTGTAATAATTATTTTTATTATATTGAATAATGGTTCATAACTGCATTAACTTCTTCATTGTTATTTTCTAGAAAATTAGGACATGCATATGTAGGCTATGTAACTTCATTACAAAATCCACATGGTTTAACTTGATTTGATCTATCTTTTAATAGTAGTTTAACCGTGTTAGACAATTCTTCAACTTTCTCTTCGAATTTATTACTTGTTGTATTATTAACCGCATAAACTTTCTTTCTTGATGTTTCAGTCTTTTCACAATATTGGTTAGATTGTATGGTCATCTTATTAATAGCTTCTTTTGCTAAATTGGTGTTACATCGAATAATGATCTATCACGTACTATATCTAATAGTCTTTGTTCAAAGTGACTTATTCCTTCATAGAAGTATTCTAATAAGGCTTTTTGATTATTTCCATGTTGTGGACAAGATGAAATTAATCTTTGAAATGTATCCAAAAATTCATTAAGATTTTCATCATCTTTCATTTTTACAGCTGTGATTCCTCTTATATAAGTAGATATTTTTCTTGGAAACATATATCGATCAAGAAAATCTTCTAACATTTAAGCACATGTTGTTATCGTATCTCTAGGAAAATAAAATAACCAATCTTGTGCATGATATTTCAATAAAAAGAGGAAAAACATTAACTTTGACTTGTTCTAACGTGCATTATTTATGTTTCAGGCCATTAACTTTGTGTTCATATTCCCTTATGAATTTTTCTGAGTCTTCATTGTCTTTACGATAGAATTTAGGTAAAATGCTAACGAATCCTTATCTAAGTTCAAACTCAGGAAATCTTTTAGGATAGGCAATGCATAATGGTTCATAAGAAGTGGCATTATGAGTAGCTTGCTTAAAATTAAGTTCTCTATTATCATTATTATTGTTAATATTGAAGTTATTATTGACTTTTATTGTGGTAAGTTGGTGTTCTCTACGTTGTAGTTGTCTAAAATTATGATTAAATGCTATCTTCCTTTGGATCAAACAGATGTAAAGATCCCGTGGAATTAGAATGACAAAGTAAATAGACCATGCAACATCTAAAACTCCTAAGAAATTGTGTTTAAATTCCTAGAAACGACGCCAAAAATTTATGTGTCTAGTGTTTACAATAAATCTTCCATCTATATTATACTTTTAAATTTGTAGTAGTTTTAAATGGGAATTGTCTCTATAAGAATTTATCAAACTTCTTTAGGAAAAAAGACTTTTAAAGGTTTTTCTTATTTTTATTTTATTTTAATTAATTATATTAAATAGTATTTAAAGTAACTAATAATTAACTATAATATAATATTTAACTAATTATATTAACTTAACTAACAAATCCAAATTCAATATCAATCAAATAAACTCAATTCAATTGAATGTAAATAAATGTCTGAACAAACATCCAAAACAATGAAACATAAACCCGTTTTGCATTCCAAACATGTTACTACAATCAATATATAGTTATGAGCATAATTTATAAAGCATCATAAATCATTAAGCTCTAATCCTATGCAACTAAACAACATTTAGCCAGTCATTTGGTCTCCTTGTATGGTGGAAAAACCATGTTCTAACTTTGTTGTGCTAATCCTTTTGAATATATAAAGACATTAACTACACGCAATAAAAACGCATTACACTTTAGCAAATTCTTAAATAACAAAATCTAACATCTTAGGAAAAGCCACTTCAACACCAAATTTAGATCTCTAATTCACATAGGATTTCAAAATAGTAATAGCTTTCATACAAACCTAGTTAGTACTTCAACTAGATAATGAATCCAAATATTACAATACAATCTAGATGTTGCATGCAATACGAAGATCATGATTAAAATAATAAATAATAACCTATTCAATCATTGAATAAAAAAATACAATTTCTTTAAAGCATTAAGCATATAATCTTCTCATTATAACTACATTGCAAAACGGATCTAGTTTATGTTATGAATTAGATTAAGATCACCTAACTACTCACTCATAATCATAAATAACATTGCAATAATATAAGTAAAGGATATAGATAATACCTTTGAAATAAATACTATAAATCTTAAAATCTTCTCCAAAAGCAATGACTAATAAAGAAATAAATTATGAAAATAAACAATGGCTCATAGAATAATGAAATTTTGATCAAAGTACTAAAGGCAACAAAATTTGTAACCCTAGGCCTCTTTTTATAGTATTCTAGGTAGTAAATATCCTAAACCAACTTAAAAAAAACTTGTAGTTATCTTAAATGCATAAAATATACCACAACGATTCCTAAACTATTTGTGTTTTAGTAGAATCACTGGGTAAATCCAGAAAAGTGAACTCCAAATTTTTCTCTTGCTTCCAATGATATGTAAAGTGATTATGGGTCCCTAGTAATCGCTGGCAGATCGCTTGGCTTGTAAACCAGCTTCATTGATTCCTTAGTGATAATTCTTTCCATTCTCTTTCCAGTTGATTAATTACTTTATAATCTTACATTTTTTTGTTGATTTCTTTGTATATTCCATTTTTTACGAGAAATAACAAAAAGAATAAAAAACACCATTTAATATAGTCTTTTACATATAAAATTGTCAAAAATGAACTACAAAACAAGTTGAATTATTTTCATGTCAAAGCATTGCACAACGAGGTTGTGTCACATAGTGATGCAAGGTAGTAGGGTAGAGGGATGCATCGAAAAAATATGATCAAGCCTTTAGAGTCTTCCTAAGGTAGGTCGAGGGGCTTCAAAAAGGTGTTGGCTATATAGGCTCGATTGTGCTCGCGGAAGCAAGTAAAAGCTTCCTTTTTTTTCTTAAAAGAGTAGTGAAGGTCATTCAAGTACCTATCATAGGGGATATCCTAATCTCTTATGTTATCAAATGTGGGTAGGCCATATTATGTGTTAATGGTCTTTGGGCTATAGTCAATCTGTACCCCACTCACTCTAACACTCTCTCTGCTATTGGTCACGTGTCCATGACCATATAACTCCTGAACCAACAACTCACACAGTTGGATCAAGTTTGGGTTATAGGGGAGTTGGGTTAATGGTTGGTAGTCCTTAGTAAAGAACTCACACCCCTTCTCTAGAATAAAGAAGTCTAATTTCTTCTCATATAAGGGTCTCTCAATCTTAATCCTCTATCAACTAAAGATTTCCTCCTCTTATTCTTTAGGTCACTTTAATATCTCATATGGGCCATAGTACTCACAAAAATGGTCTCATTATGGGCCTTTTACTTCATAAATATCTAGGCTCTAGGTCTAAGGGGTGGTAGATGGTTAACATTCCCCCAACGCAGCCTATCTGCTCTTGTAGAATGGGTAAAACAACTTGACTCCACTCTCTCCATAGCACAAATAATCAGGGTACAAAAAAATAACCCGAGAAAGATCATGTCCCAACAATAGCAAACATTTCAGTTCATAGCATTCAGTAAAACAAAGATTACCGATTTCAAAACACGGAACTTCACAAAAAATAGCTCATGGCATTTGTAATGACCTGTCACCTTAAGTAGGTGAGTAGCACTAAAATGCTAATTAAGCTAAGCTATGCTCGTGGTTAAGTTTAATGTACCTTCATTAGTGTGTGGGTGTGTTGGCATGACTATATTGTGTTTAGATGGTTTGATAATGAATAAAATGTACTATAGTCTGTTTAAAACAACTAATAATATAAATTAATGTAAGCCTATAGTTGGAAAATAAATAATTAATCAATAAATTGTTGGCATGTGTAGTGTGATGTGAGGGTCGTGAAATGAGTATGCAAGCATGTGTGTTCTTGGTGGCACGCCCTAAGAATTTATAGACATTAAAATACATATGTATATATTTAGTTATATATAAGTGATATATAAATATATATAAATAAATATATAGTTTAATCTAATTAATTTGGCAATAGATCTGAGACTTGTGCTTGTATGAGATATGTGAAGATGTGTATCACTTTTCAAATGGTTTCACTTTAAGGCAATCTCCATTAGATCCACCTTGTGATCGCGCAATGAGTATGTCTAGGAAATCAAAATACTTCAAACTTATCTAGTTGTTTTACCAATCAAATTGAGAAAGTGAGAGAGGTGCTTGGATGGTTTCATTTGAAGTTGCTAGAGTAATCAAGGGATGTGTAGAAGAGATCATCCTAGCTACATTAAGTGATTATCATAGTTGAATAAGGTGTGGGTAATTTTCTCATTAAGATATTCATTTTTTGGATTTAAAGGATGGGTTTTGGAGGTTTTAGATTAAATCTTATTAATTACGGTTATTGATTATCTTGGATGGTGTGCTACCTCGTTTGAGGCCTTCCAAAGTGATTTTTGATGTTTGGAAAGTGAATTAGGATCATACAAATGCTATTTTCATTATCTTTGTTCTGGTATGTTGAGAGTGAAACGTGCAACCTACACCAAGGAAACACACACTCTCTATTAATATTGACGATATAAGAAGGTGAAATATGCTCAATCAAACCATGAAGCGTCCTCTCCGTAAAAAAAATAAAGTTGAAATGACTTAAGCTATTTTCTAAGGTTTAGGGACAGGCCCAGAGGTCCTAAACCTTTAGTTTTTGGACATATATTAAACTTATATATGTGTTTTAGGTACATGCTCGAACACCAGAAAAGGGTCTAATCTCTCATAATTAGTAAGTTATGAACGAAACTTAAGGAAATTTCACAAAGTTAATTATATTATCAATTGTGATATGTAAAGCGTTAGAATTAAGTCATGTAGTTTATGGACCGAGAAATGGTATCAATGTACTTTGATAAGCATAAAACATAATATACAGCTCAAAGGTGAGTTAGCTTGAGTTATCCGAATAAGAAGTGGTTATGAGGTCACTAATGATTAGCCTTACCCTCATACCTTCATAGTATGTAGAATAATATCATCGCTCAATATCAAGAAAAGTTTGGAGACTTTGCTACTATTGAATTACTGATGAAATCATACATCGACCAATTTGTGGATTTCCTTTGATAGCCTCTTGCCATTTTTGTGAATATAATTTTTTTCAACATTCATCAATTGATTATGGCTCTGGATCATCATCATTTTCACATATTTCAAAGAACACATTAAAATCAAAGATATTATGATTGTCATCGTTTTCACATATTTCAAATAACACATTGAAAACAAAGATATCATCAAGAACAATATTATTTTTATCCTATATCTTACGAAAGTTTATATAATTTATTGAGATCTCTTTTTTTTTATCTTTTCTTTTTTTTCATAGAGGTAGTGTTTATCGTAAAATCAACTTGTTCTTACAAATCCTTATCAAATGATTCTTGTGCTTCCTTAGAAGTATTTTTATTTGCATTTATTTTCACTCGTATTTTCCTCTTTCAAGGAATTATATCCTATGAACAAAGTAGTCTTCCATGCATTAGGTGTATTGTTGGTTCTTGCAATTTGTTGAAAGACATTAATTCCTAAATGCATTTACGGCTAGAATATTAGATTTTGTTACTCGTTTTGCTTCAGTAGATACATCGGGTAATTGATTTGCACATTGTTGCTAACTAATGATCATTCAAACTTCAAGTTCACACTGATTTGTGCATGGATTGTAATATGATAAAGTTCGCATTCCAAGCAATTTCACGCAAATTATTTTGATTAATAGTTTTGTGAAACCATATTGAATGTGCATATGTGGAACATAATGTTTAATGGTAATTTCTATAAAAAGTCATAATCTCTAAATGCTTGCAATTGAATTTTTCACGCATCATAAAGATCGATGGTCGTGATTCGGTTCTCAGTTAATTCTACGTTTAACTTAATGATTTGGGATAAAAGTATAGCAATGCAACATTACGTGTTGAAAACAACACCTAGTTGACGCATCTATTAAAACCATGAAATATCGAAATGGTCCATAATGAGGATGAATAGGTCCACATATGTCTCCCTGAATGCATTCTAAAAAAACTAGGGATTCCACATCAATTTTACTTGTAGATGGTATAACAATTAATTTACATTGTGAAGAACTGGAACAACTACAATCCCTAGCTGAAAGTATTTTAAGACTCTTTAAAGGATGTCCGTGCAAGTTATCAATTATTCTTCATATCATTGATTATCGTGGTTGACTAAGTCGGTGATGCCATAAAATGAATGTCTTTGGATCATTGATTATTCTATTTATGATGACATTTATTTCAACATTCCTTATATGAATGAAAAATAATCCAGATGATAAAGTAGGTCACTAACACTTTTTTTTTCCATTTTAAACCATTGTAATATAGAGGATTTCTCTATTATCTTTATACATGGTTTCAAAATGATATTCATTATGTTGAATACTTCAATGCTAAGTAAATTCATTCTGGATTTTTCAAGTATAAGACATTGTTAACATAAATTGTTGTAACCCCAGACAACATAATATTTGCCCTTCCAAAGCCGTTAATCAAATTAGAGATGCAGATACTATATGAACATTTACCACGCTCGACGTGTGTCGAGCATGTATAATATGTTTTCTTTGTATCATTATTATTCGTAGTAGTGATAAGTGGGATTGCCTCTACAATGATTTATCGAAATTCTTTAGGAAAAAGTCTTTCAATTTTTTTTACTTTAATTTAATTAATTAAATTAAAATGGGAATTAAAAATCATTAATTCAAATTATAATACTATAATAATTAACTAAACTAATTAAACTAATTTAATTAACAAAACTCAAATTAACTATCATTCAAATCAAATCAATTCAATAATAAATAAATATCTTAGCAAACATATAAAACAACGAAATAATAATCCGTTTTGCATCCTAAATTATATAGTGATGAGCATACTTTAATTTCTTA
This sequence comes from Stephania yunnanensis, assembly GCA_039657365.1. Classification (NCBI taxonomy): domain Eukaryota; kingdom Viridiplantae; phylum Streptophyta; class Magnoliopsida; order Ranunculales; family Menispermaceae; genus Stephania; species Stephania yunnanensis. Next base: position 42,694,017 of record CM077581.1, read on the forward strand.
ATAAAGTATAATAAATCATTAAAGTATAATTATATGTAAGTAAATAGACATTATTAAGCCATTAAATCTACTTATACTGGTGGAAAAGTCACGTTCTAATTTTATTGAATTCACCCTTTGAATATTCAAAGAAAATAACTTTAAGCAATGAAACCACAGTACACTATGTGAAAACATTGAAATATTAAATTTAATACCTTCGGAAAGCCACTACGATATGAAACTTAGATCTCAATTAACCTTTGACATATGAACGGTAGTAAACATTTTAAACTATGCTAGTTACTACTTTAAACTAGATATTGAAATCAAATATCATAATACACATTCTACATTATGCATGCAATACAAATTTCCATGTTTAAAATCTGCAAATATTAATCTATGAAGTAAGTGAAGTAAATAATATGATTGGTTTAACTCATTAAGTACAAAATTATCTCATCACGACTACATCACAAAATGGATCAAGTTCATGTTCAGACTTTGTTTAGATTAATAAACTACTTAATCATCATCATTATAAACATCACAATAGTGTGAATAAAAGACATAGATAAATACCTCTAAGTAAATATTTTAAATCTTCAAATTGTCTCCAAAACTAATGAACAATAAAGCAATAAACTAAGACAGTAAACTATGGCTCTAAGAGCAATGAAATAATTGAACTAAATACTCAAGGGAAATTGATTTCGTAGTGCTAGGGTCATATATATAGTATTCTAAAAGGTACAAATCCCATACTAACTTAAACAATTGGTGGTTATCTAATATTTTTGAAATCAAACCTAGCGATCCCTCGACGATTCCACTTATTGCTCTGAGAAAATCCTTGGACAAACTACCATTGTGCTTCACCAATTCGGGTGGCGATTCCTAGTACAAATCCCAAGTCGATCAAAACTCGACAACACTAAATCCTAATTGATCCTTGATTCGTAGATGATTCTTTGTGTACTACTTCCATTCAATCTAATCCTTCATTTTTTCCCTTTTTCATCTATTTGTTTAAATATTTGAATTATTACATGAAAAACTAAAACAAGAGAAAAACATGAGTAATATAGCTTTTTACATCTAAAAAACATTATCTAATTATTGACTTATCAAATATTTAATGGCCCCCAAAATGCTAATAGTGGATTAGTCTGTAATCAAAGGTCACCGACACATGACATGGGCCAAAAACCATTACGCGATCCTAATACTCAGTTCAGAGACCAAGTAATATATTATTTTAGTTGTGTTGTATTTCTTATGTATTGTATATGCGTATACCTTTTGAGTCACTTCTAGTTGGATACACACGTCAAGATAGAAGTAAGGACATGCCTCGGATATGTGTCGGTGTGGGACCGGAGTAGAGAGTAATATGGTAAGTTCTAAATTAGTTAAGTGTGGTTAAAATAACTAGTTTAATGTGCCTATTATTGAATGTATATAAATGTGGGCGAAGATAACAAAATAAAATAACAAGCATTGAGATCCCTCAAGTTGCGTGTTATTAACATCACTAGGTAACTTGGTGTTAATAGGGGGTGCTAACTTGATGGATTAAATGGATTGTGGAATCAAGTTATAAGTATTAGATGTCCCTATAGATGGGTGTTTCACAAAAGATGAAGGGCCATAAATGAATTTTCACATTATATAAATTAAGCAGTTAGTTGTTTTGTCATTCATGCACACAAAAGTAATACAAAGTTTGAGGCTGGAATGAATCAAACTTCCTCATTTTAAATCAAAATGGACTCATTTTGGTGTAATTTGAAAGTTAAATCAAAGGAGAACAAGTTTTTCCACTGAGATATTTTGAAATTCAAATGTTTTCATGTCTAAAATTCTTTTGCAACTTTGATAATGAATATGAAGTTCTTGGGTTCACAATTTTTCTAATTTTCTGTTGTTTTGAGCATAACTCCCTCATTTCTTATTTGATTGAGCTCATCCTATTATAATCTATGATATGTTTGTAGGCTTTGGTAAAACAAAATCATGAGTTTTGAGGCTATGGTTTAAGAGAAATGAACTTTTTTAAAGTTGCTGGATGAAATCTAGCGCTATTTTGAGCCATCGCGGAAAATTTTTCATATCTCCTTCGATTCTTATCAAAATTACGCAAACCTGATAGTTTTGGAAAGCTAATACATAGTTCTAAAAACTTTTATGTAGGCTACAATACATAATTGTAAAGTTTTGGTGAATAAAATCAACTCACAAGTTGTTGCACTAAAATTGTCTCTATTTTAATAAAGTCGATTTGGACATAAGCAAATTATTAATGGGGTTGATTTTAAAAATTGGAAAATACCACCACTTAAATCAACTCTAATACCATGTAGGAGTCTTAAATCGCCCTAATTAACCTTAGTAACTTATAGGAGAGTTTTGAGAGTTTGGGTACGCGTTTTGGGGTATCGTGAGGCTAGATGAGCTAACGAAATTTGATTGAATGGTAAGTAAACTAATTGAGACATTTCTCTCCATTTCATTGCAATTGTATATTTGCATTCAATTTAATGTTTTCAATTTCTTTTTTTTGTTAAATCTTCATTGTTGTCAAATTAGAACATGTGTTCAGGTTTCTTGATTTGATTTTGGGTGTACACTCCATACGACGTATGGGACTCAAGGATGTCAATATTTCGAATAGGTATTAAAATGGATCTACCATATGAGGATTATGAAATTAACAAACAACGACTAATAAGGGTATTACCGAAGTGTTATGAGTTCTGACCTATTACATAAGTTCGATATGTTGTATTTCATAACCCATAGGATATTACCTACATTCAAGACTCGGCACAAATGAAGAAATGAAGAAGAAAAGCTAATTAAGTTACATCAAGTTTTCGAAATCATTTCTCAAAGTCTTAAGTTGATTTCAAAATTTAAAAGTGGATTTTAAACACCTAAATAGGTAAATGCTTGAAATCTATGTGACCAAAAGGCCATGAATAAATGTAATGGACAAACGATTAACCCCAAGATAATTGCACTCTGAATTTGTTCAAGCTTTGAATTTGAATTTTTGATTTGCTAATACTAATGTCGATATTGTTTTGTTTAATCGTGATGTCTTCTATCATGTTTTTATTTCTTAGGTTGTAAGAAATTTCTAGCATTTCTTTGTGATTCATATGCTTTTAGATGTCTTTCAATATTGTCTTGAAATGTGGATAAATGTCTCCCAATGTTACTTTCTATATTATTATACTTACCGTCCTTTTTATCACTTTTGTTGTAAAGTGTATCTTTGGGTGCAAAATTGTTGTAATTGAATGATTGTAAGACTTAGTGGGATCTTTTTATCCTAGTGGAGTAGCTAGAAGTCTAGGTGGGAAAATCCTAGTTGCGGCTAGGTGGGAAAAATCCTAGTTGAGGCTAGGTGAGGAAAATCCTAGAGGAGTCTAGGTGGGAAAAAGCTAGAAAAAGATGCTTAGGTTGTGACTACCTCTAAGACCCTATAAATCTTGTGTCACAAGCATTTCTTTTAGTAGGTGATCACTTTGAATATTTATTATTTACTTGCAAGGATCTTTTAATCGTTTCGTAGAATCACAAAATGAGATTATTGATGATCTCCAAAATGACTTAAATAAAGTCATAAAGGAAAGAGATGCTTTAGTCAAGGAAGTAGAGGACTTGACTAGCACAAAGGCATAAGTTTACAAATGGTAAACAAATGTTTGACATGATGTTAGGAGCACAACGACGTGCACTTAACAAAAGAGGCATAGGTTATGGAGCAAACTTGTTAAGCTACAAGAAATTATTAAATGATGATCGTAGATGCTCTAAATGTAATAAGACTCACATGGTTGGGAAATGTTCATTGCAAAAGGTAAAAATGGGTAAACTAGCATGGGTAGCTAAAAATGTTTATGACACTAACACTCGGACCCAAAGGTGTTTGGGTACCAAAAACTAGTGTGTTTCCCATAGTATAGGATGCGAGGAGAAGCACCCCATGGTACTTGGGTGCTCAAGTCACATGACCGAAGATGCACATCAAGTTATTAAAAGCTGCATGATGGTGAAAAGGTTACAGTTGGAGACAACCACAAAGGAAGATTTATTGGTCTCAGAACTGTCGGTAACAATTTATTTTCTATTTCTAATATTTATCTTGTTGATGGTTTGAAACTTAATTTTCTAAGTGTTAGTCAATTGTGTGACAACGGATTTCATGTTATGTTTAAATCATCAGAATGCATTGTTAGAAATGAGAAACATCAAACCTTGTTTATTTGCATATATAGATAAAAATGTTTATGCCATTAACGTTGATATGCAAAATGTTTCATGTTTTGAATGCACAAAGTTATTGTGATGCATGATTGTGGCACCATAGTTTAGACACCATTCTTTGCGTGATCACATCCAAAAAGGGGAAATGTTAAAACTCATCCATGTGCCCATATAGGATCAATTAGCCGATATACTCACTAAGCCTTTACCTAGAAAAACAAGTTTTTTTAAATTCGGCGTGAGTTAGGCATGTTTCGAGAATTGGACCTTCTACATATGTTTTAGCCATTCCAAACCTTTTTATATGGTGTTAGTGAAGTGTCCATGAAGTTTGAGAAGAATCGGAGCTAAATTGCAAAAATTCAAAATTTTTGTCAAAAACATTCCAGAGATGAATTAGCGCGCTAATAGCGCAAATTAGCGCGCTAACTGCCCTGTGACCGAAAAATTCCAGAGAGGAATTAGCACGCTAATTCAGTCCATTAGCGCGCTAATGTCGATCGGCCAGGGTTTTATAACCTAAATTTTTCATAAAACACTTACCTCAAACACAAGTATCTCCTCTCCTCTTGCCAAATCCACTCTCCGTGTACTCTCCACCGCCTCCACACCCTTCTACATTCGGCGGCTTAACACCTCCTCCTAATATGTCACCTTCACTGGCATATGTATCGGACACTGGGATACTTGCATGATTATATGACTCAATCCTTCAATGCTGTCGAGACGACTCTTCGGAATCACAGTGATCGGCTTCGTCGCATTGAGAGTCAACGGCTCCCAGCTCGGCCCGCGCGAGATGATCACGCTTCTAGTTCTGCCCATCCACCACCATCTTCTAGAAGAAGCGTCTAGATACACCCTAGATGAGCATTAGGCTCCCATATGTTAGTCTTAGGTGTTCTGATTTGTCAAACTCATGTTAAGCCACAATTATGCTATCTCATTACTTTTTGCTATTTATATCATGATTTTTTGCGTATCTCTGAGTTTTCTTTATGGCTATTTTGTGCTTCACTATGTTTTCTAGTCTATGCATGTGTATCGCTTCCGTATGTTCTTTATTAATTTGCATAAAGTGAGGGGGAGAATGTTTTTATCATGGTATACCGTGTTATTTATTGATATGCATAAAGTAAGGGGGAGAAATTTATTGCTAAAGTAAGGGGGAGAATGCTTTTATCTTGGTATATTGCTTATTGATAAGCATAAAGTGAGGGGGAGAGTTTATTTCTCTCGTATTGTTTGAATCGTGTCTATCTTTGCAGATACTTGACCCCATTGTCTTAATAATATCAAACGGGGGAGAAAAGGTAGAACTTGAAAGGGAGATATTGTGATATCTTTGCTATTGTTATAATTTTTGAAAGGACGATATGAAAGGGTGTTATTTTCATTGGTATATATTGGTATCGGGTTCATAATTCTCATTTTTTTGGTATCAAGTTGATAAGTTAATATTATTGATTTTTGTAAGCTGGTATCAAGTTAATAATTTTAACTTTTGCATATATTGGTATACTTGAAAAAGTTGTTGGTTTTTTTTTGGTATACATGAAAGGGAGAAATATTGTGGATGCTTGACCCGCTTTTTGATAATATCAAAAGGGGGAGAAAAATGTGGTGAACTTGAAAGGTTTGAAGTTTGAAAAATGTGGTGTTGAACTTGAAAGGTTTTTATCTTGGTACATTTGAAACGGTTGTTGGTTTTGAACTTGCATATTTGAAGTTAAATGTGGTTAAACTTGAAAAGATTGATGTGTTGAATGTGATATACATTTAGATTGTGTTTTCACACCTTTAAAGTTCACATTGTTTGTTATCATCAAAAAGGGGGAGATTGTTGGACTAAGTGGTTAGTCATTCACATTCCTACCGAGATTTTGATGGAAACAAACAAAGTGAAAATGTACTAATCAAGTATTTCGGTGTGTGTTAAAGGATGCAATACAACACATCGGGAATATGGAGACAAACAAACAAGGTGAAAATGTATTCAAGAAATATGAAGAAATTGTGGAATAAATGATGCAATACAAGACTTCAAGAGCATTCAAGAAATACAAGTTCAAGACTCGGCACAAATGAAGAAATGAAGAAGAAAAGTTCAAAGCGCAATTTGTAAAACCAATGTAAGGTATACAAATTCTTTCACACAAGCCAAATGCATTAGTTCATGCATACATCAAGTTTTCGAAATCATTTCTCAAAGTCTTAAGTTGATTTCAAAATTTAAAAGTGGATTTTAAACACCTAAATAGGTAAATGAAGTTAAACAATGTGAAATCATGTGTGAATGGTCATTTACATATTAGAAGATCATTATAAATGTTTTTGAAAAAGAAAAACTTGTTTTTGAAATGTAAAAGCTGAAAAGTTGCGGGAAAGCCCCTAATAAGTTGTGAAACTTTGAATTTCCGTTTTAGGGGTTTGTAAAACTATCCAGGACCACCCAAGTAAGCTTAATGAATCATATTAAACATGAATAACATGTTATATAAGGGTTAGTTAGGTCCCGGACAAGTTTAAGGGTTGCTAACACAAAGGAACAAATTACATATTCGAAGTTCTGAAGTTAGCGCGCTAATCTTGTCGTTAGCGCGCTAAGAGAAGTGTTAGCGCGCTAACCCAAAGTATTAGCGCGCTAATTGCACTCGCACTGCAATTTTTGACTTTTGGAAATCAAGCTTTGAATTTGAATTTTTGATTTCCTGGATTCCTAGAACGGTCATAAACGGCTATATTGGAATTCCTACCACTATAAAACCACCTCAAACTTGGTTTTAAAAAAGAAGAACAAACACACTCAAAATCAATAGATCTACAAGGTAGAAATCATATTTTTGTGAAGAAATAAGGGAGATCTCAGTGGCTGTTCTTTAGCTCACATATCCAGCACATTTGAGGATTTCAAAAGGAGTTCAATAATCACTCCAGAGCTGATCTCTTCTGTCATTCTTACGGTTGTAAGAAATTTCTAGATCTACAAATCTTACTTGTGCTTAATCTATATATTTTGAGTAGTTGATTTGAAAATCATTTTGGTATGTGTGTTTGAACATATTCTCTGAGTTTTTGTACTTAAAATTTATACTCTCAAACTCTGAGATTGATTAGAACAAAAGTGTTGCACCTAAACTTGATTCTTGTCAAACTTTTGTTCTTAGCCTTGAAATCGGTTTTCATACAAATGTATTAAGTTTTTGAGACGATTTCAAATTTGGAATTTGTAACAACATCTTCTCGAGTTTTTGCACTTAAATTTATCTTATCAAACTACGAGATTGATTTGAACAAAAGTATTGCACTTAAACTTGATTCTTGCTAAACTTTTGTTCTTATACTCGAAAATCGGTTTCACACATATATATTAAGTTTTTGAAACGATTTCAGATTTGGAATTTGCATCAACATCGGTAACATATTTTGCATATTCCATTTATACTCACACTTGCATGCATAAGAGTTAGGCTCTAGGTGGCTTGCTTGTGTTTGAATTTGATACCACTTTTGTTGTAAAGTGTATCTTTGTATTTCAGCAGAATTGTTGTAATTGAATGATTGTAAGACTTAGTGGGATCTAAGTCGAAAGGGAAAATCCTAGTTGCGGCTAGGTGAGAAAAATCCTAGCGGAGTCTAGGTGGGAAAAATCCTAGTTGCGGCTAGGTGGGTAAAATCTAGAGGAGTCTAGGTGGGAAAATCCTAGTTGAGGCTAGGTGGGGAAAATCCTAGTTGCGGCTAGGTGAGGAAAATCCTAGAGGAGTCTAGGTGGGAAAATCCTAGTTGCGGCTAGGTGGGAAAAATCCTAGTTGAGGCTAGGTGAGGAAAATCCTAGAGGAGTCTAGGTGGGAAAATCCTAGTTGCGGCTAGGTGGGAAAAATCCTAGTTGAGGCTAGGTGAGGAAAATCCTAGAGGAGTCTAGGTGGGAAAATCCTAGTTGCGGCTAGGTGGGAAAATCCTAGGTGATGCTTAGGTTGTAACACTTATTGGTAATATAAGTGGGTTGAAATCCTAACTGAGGAGGTTAGGTAGTGGATGTAGATCGTTGGATCGAACCACTATAAATCTTGTGTCACTTTATATTTCCAGCATTTCTTTTACTTGCATAGCTTATATATATATCATAGTTGTAAATTGCGCACAAAGTTTTTAAAAGGGCAAAAACTACTCGGTAACCCAATTCACCCCCCCTCTTGGGTGACCTTCAATTTGTTCGTTGCTAATACTAATGTCGATATTGTTTTGTTTAATCGTGATGTCTTCTATCATGTTTTTATTTCAGCATTTCTTTGTGATTCATATGCTTTTAGATGTCTTTCAATATTGTCTTGAAATGTGGATAAATGTCTCCCAATGTTACTTTCTATATTATTATACTTACCGTCCTTTTTATCACGGTGGGTGCATATTTTTTTAGTAGCAATCTGGGTAAAGAGAAGATCAGTGACTACCTCTAAGACCCATACAAGAGTAGGTGATCACTTTGAATATTTATTATTTACTTCTCTTTTAATCGTTTTGGGTTGTATAATGGGCTTGAGAGATTAGATTCTTGTCTGATGCATGAATTTCTTTGTTTGAGTTCATGTGATCGTTTAGTTACGTAGTTTTCATAATAGGTGTTTTTATAATAATTTCGTGAATTTTATTAAGTCTTCCACTAATAATATTAAAATGAAAAAAGGCTTTAATTGAACCTGAAATAATAATAATAATAATAATAATAATAATAATAATAATAATAATAATAATAATAATAATAATAATAATAATAATAATAATAATAATAATAATGTGAATCATGCGATGCTTGTTCGGAACACAAATAACAAGTTGAATAGGACAAAAAGGGTGACTAATATATTGTTAAGTTCTACGTGGTTGAGATTAAGACTTAATGACGGGAGTAGGCCGGGCGGTACCCCAGATTAAGGAAGGGGTCGTCATAAAATACATTCGTGCTCATCAAATTGTTGTCCCAAGTAAAGGAATACTCTTACCTATATTATGTTCTCCTCCTTTGCTCTAAATTCATAAATGTGTACTATTATTCTTAAACAGAGGTGATCATTAAATAGAAACATATTACTCTCTTTCAAATAAAAATCATTATAGAATAAAAAGATTTTAACAACAAATCCCTTATTTGACAACTCAACCCCTAGCTATGCAATACACCTCATAATTCAAACTTAAATAAATCACCAAGGCTAAGCCATTATATAGGTTTTCTCAGTATCCACTGACAAGTATAGAATCTCAGGACACAAAAATCACTAGATCAATGTCAATATCAAACAATATTTAAAATGCCGCCACAATCAAAGTCGATAGGAATTCTTAATCACCAATAAATATCATTATAAGGTTCAATTGATGGAATGTTGGAAAAAGAAGATAATTTACTCAACTTAGTTATAAGTTTTCGAGTTAAATCTTTTCTATGAGGAATGTTTCATAAACTTCCTTCCATTTTTTATATATCTTTTTCTTCTTCTTTCTCCCTTAATTATATTTTTTTTATTCTTTATATTGTATTCTACTATTCACTGCTCAATTTCTTTTGGAATTCTTTATTCTTTTTTAAGAATCATTCTTCTCATTTTTTCGACCACAAGATTCCATACTGTATTTCTTTTGGAATCTGTTGGTCTCCCTATCTTTTACTCTTAAAAACTATTGTTATCTCTTGTCACTTTCATTATAGTTAAGGAAGCATCTTTCAAACTAAGTAAAGTTTATAAGCTAACTTCCTATTTTTCCCTTGTGGCATAAGCTCTTTTTATTATATAATATACTTGATCAATGATCTCTGTATGACAAGTTTTTTTTTTAAAATGTCGTATTCATCTTGCACTATTGTTACGATCTTCTACACATTATAATATTTAACACAAAGCTATTTATCCCTTCTAAACTCCACTAGTGTATACATAATATAGGTTAAGTCAAATAGGTTATAAAAATTCCTTGCTATCGTAAAGTTTCTATTTTTATGGGTAGCAAAAGTATAACACTTCTATTTAAATCCAAATTATATTCAATTCATATTCCTAATTAAATAAAATAAAATGAATAAATATTACCAGTATCTTAAAACACTTGAGAAAATTCAGTTAACTTTAAACATTTAATAAATAGATTATGGCAATCATTTCTTCCACGCATCGCTTCATTATACTCCACTTCACTTAAATACCCTCAAACTCATTTAAAACCTTGTCCTCAAGATATAAAAATGAAGTCGGGTTTCCAACAAAAGAAAAAATACATCATGACGAAGAAACAAACTAAATAAAATAGCATAATAAATTAAATAACTAAATGGAAGAATGAATTTCAAAATTAGATAAAATATGATAACTAAAATTTTCCAAGCATCATAGTAATAGAGGATAACACATCAAACATTGTATACAATGAACCAAACCATAACAATTTTATCATTGGAACACAGTACATCACACGTATCATCGTATAATAATACAAACCAAGAACTCACACTTAATAACTTAAATATATACTAAACATGGAATAATTAGTAGCTCAGAACCATTGTCCATAAGTCACATTGTCACCACCTTCCCATTGCTCAAACATTAGAGACTTGTACCTCATTGTAGGATCTTATTGCTTGTAGTCCATTCCCACCACTAGAGTATTTTCGTAAATGACTCCCTCATTTGGAATTTTTAGATGGGTAGATGGTACTGAAATTTTGTCTCCTTTACCTTGCATCCTTTGGGCCATACTTATCTCGAGCCCATGTTTGCTCCTTCCAATTTCAAGCTAGTAAATATGAACCATTTATTTCTCAAAGTTTGCATCTCATTCCGTAAGAGCGACCCAATCAATGACATCTCTGTCTATTTTGGGTACATGCCAGTAGAATCCTCTGCAGGCTCTTGTTTGTCCTCTCATTATACCCAGCAAATTGCATCTCATGTAGAACTTTTTTGTTCTGTGCGTTTACTCTTCCTTTTTATGTGATCTTTCTTCTAAGTTTGTAGTACTACGAGGTTGTGAATGTGTTTTGGATACATATCCTTATCAAAACAGAATCCACCCCCCATAATTTCTTCTAAACCATTTCTAATGACTTCATTAAGAAATTCATGTCAGAACCTATACTCTAGTTTTAGGTACTGATTATTTTCTCTCATATGGAATTTCAGTAAATTGCAGTACCAGTTTATTCTTACAAGTGAATAGTCTAGTTATCGTTAATGGACTATGGCTACCATCTTATCATCCTCTCTATGTCCAATCGCATAAGAATCATGCACTAATATTTCACAACCCATCTATATAGAGGACCTCGCATCATTATCGGCAATGTAGTCTCTAGTCGATTGTGGCCAATTCCTCTCCCTTTTGTGTTCAAATTTCTAGGCTCGTATTTTATTTCGTTCTTCACATTGAAACCCCTATCTGGAATAATTTATCTATTATTGGTAATATCACTCTTCATTCTAGCGTCAGTCTAAGCATTTATTAAATCATGAGCTGAAAAAGTAATCCTTGGTGTCTCCTCAATTTCCTCTTCCCTAAATCTAGGGGTGAAGAATGTCCTCTTGGTTTTCTAACTCTATAGTTATTTATTGAAATTCCTATTTTCCTATTAGGTGTGAGTGGAACTTTGGAATTTTTTTTGGGATTTTCAACTGGAGGTGCTTTTTCTTCTCTTTCTTGAATGTATACACTCACCACTTTCTGCACTTTTCTAAGTCAAAAATCATAAGTGCATATTACAAATAAATGTTTTAGTCATAAAATAATGTTTGTCGAAAATCATTCGGCAAAATTGAAAACTTAATTTTAAAAGGAGAAATTCATTTCGAAAGCTAGCTTTATATTCATCAAAAATGTTGAATAAAATTGGCATCAAAGTTCTAACTGAATTATAAACTTTAAAATCAGTTTTCCAAATCTTGTAAAACATAAGTGTGATAAACTATAGTCTTGTCGAAAATAAAACAAAACAAACCAAACCCCCAAACTCATTTTAAACTCTATTTTCAAACCATTTGCAAGCACGCATAAATATATTAAAATCTCAAAGTTGTCGAATTTATAAACCATTAACCATTATAACCACTATGCTTAATCTATTGGAATTAATGAAATCATTTGTTTAAGGCAATATAGTGTATTCTAATAAAATAATTTTGACAGCACTAAAATAACTTACAAAAAACCTTCAAACCAAAAATTTGTTTAAGTAAAAAGCTAGGGTTATTGTGATTAACTTCTTAAGAGTAAATCCTGTAAGATATAAACTTTTAAACTCCTCTCTATTGGTTTTTCAAGCTTTAAGTTGAATTCCCAAAAATCTTAGTTCGCCTTAACACTCATAAATTCGAGAATTTTTGGGTTGAAAGAGACTAAATTGAAGTAAGAATCACTTGAATACAATATTTTTAAGCTTAGGATGGTTCAATCTAAGGTGCAACAGTTTTTGTGCATAAGGTGAATGTGTTTATGGTGATTTGACATTTTGCTTTCAAAACTTAAAATCTTGCCTATCGATTCCTTTGCTAAGTGAAATCGTTGGGAAGTCGTTATACAAATCAGTGGAAATGAGGTCTAGTTACCCACTAATCTGAGCAGCAATTTCTATTGAAAGGTTGAATCATCTGAGATTCATCAAACTCAAATTTTCCTTTAATTTTTTGGTTTCTATCACCGATTTAGCTAACAATTCCTATGGTTATTTCAAATTGCTAGGAATTCGCTAGGCTAATATAATTTTATTTCCAATTTATGGCTGAATTAACATATATATCATCCATTATAACTAATATAAATGTAGAATTGACTGAAAACTTGAAAGTTGGATTAGGATATGTAACTAACTAATAATTTTATGAAATAAATGAATAAGTAAACACTAAAGTGAATAATTCAAACTTGCATAAAGGCCATAGAAAAAAAAATAACTCCATCACTCCCCTTAAAATGAAATTACTTTGGAGTTTAAATTCAGAAAATATTTTCAATACATGAGTGAAAAAGTAAGAGAATAAGATCTTGATATACAAAGTAAAATAGAATCCGAATAAGATATAAACAAGCATAGAATATAGGATACCTCCCATATAGTGCTTTTGTTTACTATCGTTGGCTTGACCTAACCCTTCTAGAATTAGATTGGAAAACCTAAATTTTGGATTATCCAGTCTAGTGTCATTCGAAAAAGGGAATGCTCTTCCATTAATCATTAGAGCAATTACTTTGTGTTGAATATCAATAATTGCTTGAGTATTGGCTAGGAAAGGCCATCCTAAAATTAAAGGAGGTTTTTCATGAATAAAATGTAGCATGACCAACAAGTCTGTGGATATGATGTATTTGTCCACATGAACTGGTACATTTGTAACCAAAACTCTTGCATTATTTTTCTTTATTAAGGATGACACATTTTGCCTTAGGTTTTCATTAGATTCATCCAATTTTTTTATGGTGAGAATTCTTTAATAACTTCATCATGATTTGATCCAATTAAAAGTTCAATAACTTATATTTTCTTAGTGATTTAGAAATGTCTTCTCTAGTTTCCTACTTCTTACCATTTGCGAATCGTTGTGGAATGACAGAGATGGAATGGATATCTTCATTTACTTTATAAATATCTTTATCTAATTTATCTTGATTAAGTAATTCGAAATTTTGTGACGATTTTTATAAGCATCAACTCTGGCTAAATACTATGGTTATAGCATTTTACCAAAAGGTGTATATTTCAATTGATCAACCATCCATTCCCAAATGGGAATGACATTGGCCATCATCTATTCTTCTTGTTGTTCTCTTATTTTAAGTACTTTATTTTTCTTTTTACCACTTTTAGGTATATTTTCTTGTGTATGTGTTTCTTTTTCATTTTCACAAAATAAAGCATTACCTTGTGCTTAATTAAAATGATTTGTAGGTGGAGTAGATCCTTTAGTTTGGTTACTTAACTTATTAATATGCATATTCATTTGACTTATTTGATTTTTATACTCATTAATGGACGTATTAGTTTTAGTTTGATTTTGAGAAATTTGCGTAGAGTTTTAATGTTTTTAAGTCATAAGATTATGCAGTATTTGTTCTAAACTTGATCGTGGAGGTTGAATAGTTTGTTAAGATTGTTGAATTGGTGTTGGTTGTAATTATGCACTTGGTCTATAAGGGGAATACTTATTATTTTGTGGACCATAGTTAAGACTTGAATTTCATTTTCTGGTGTAGTATTTATGGTTATAATATTGATTTCTTGGTGGAACAGAATATTGGTTCATAATTATGTTGACATCTTCAGTATTATCTTCTTGAAAGTTGAACAAGCATCCGTAAGATGTGTAACTTGATTTACAAAAATCCACAAGATTTCATTTGATTTAATTTAACTCTTAACAGTAATTTTACCTTGTTAGACAATCCATCCGCCGCGTCACTGGATGCTTCATACCCATTCCATATTAGTTTCTTTGCAAATTTTTATATTGTGACTTACCAAAATGCTAACTACCCGGTTCCCCAGCTCGTACGCTACTCGAGGCGTGTCCCTGCTCTCGTCTCGACGCCTACAACTGTACAAACTAACTTTGACAGGAAATAAGCAGACTTCGTCGGTCTATTAAATATAACCCGAATTGAATCATGTCTCCTCGCGGTCCTCGGCAATCCTCTGACAAACTCCATAGAGATGTCTTCCCACTTCCATCGAGGAATGGGAAACGGTTGTAGTAATCCCTCGGGTCTGCGATGCTCGGACTTCACTTGCTGACATATACCACAAACTCTTGATGAATCTGGACACGTCTGCCTTCATCCCAGGCCACCGAAATTTTCCTCAAACATATTACTTCTTTTATTATTAACTTCGTAAAGTCTCTTTATTAATGTGTTGTTCTTTTCAACATATTGTTTAGATTGCTTAGTCATTTTGTTAATGATCGACAATATACGGTACATAATAGTTTTTGTTCAAAATTATTAAGTCCTTCATAAAAGTATTGTAATAAAGTTCTTTAAGTAAATCCATCTTGTCGACAACATCTGATTAATCTTTGAAATCTATTCCTAAATTCATTAAAATTTTCATCATCATTTATTTTCACAATTATGATTTTTCTTCCATAAGTACTAATTTTTCTTTCTGCCATATCGATCTAGGAATGCTTCTAACATTTGAGCCAATATGGTTATCGAATCTCCAGGAAGATAAAACAACTTAATCTTGTGCTCTACTTTTTAGTACAAAAAGAAAAGCTACAAGTTTCATTCTATCACACTATCTTTAGGTTTCATCCCATTAACTTTGTGTTGGTTTTCCTTTATAACTATGTAGAAGTCTTCATTTTCTTTACCGTAGAAGTTAGGTAGGCACTAATGAATCTCGATCTAAGTTCAAATTCAGGAAACTCCTTAGTATAAGCAATAAATATTGGTTCATAAACATTGATATATTGATTAGCTTGCCTAAAAGTAAGTTCTCTATTCTCATTACTTCTTTTAATATTATCAAGGTTATTATTGGCTTTCATTGTGGTAGCTTGGTGATCCCTACATTATTGTTGTATTAAATTACGATTAATAATCTTTTCTACCTTATGATCTTACGGATGTAAGAATTCTGTGGAATTAGAACAATGAAGTGTGTAGACCATACAACGTTAGAAACTACTAAAAAACATTGTTAAAATTCCCTGCAATGGCGCAAAAAACTGATATGAGCGTTTATAGTAAGTTTTCTCTACATCCTTATTATTTCTAGTAGTGATAAGTGGAATCATCTTCACAATGATTTATCGAACTTCTTTAGGAAAAAGTCTTTCAATAGTTTTTACTATTGTTTATTAGTCGAGCAAACGACTATATACAGTAGTGCTCTATAGGAGGCATGCCTTATTTGACATTTCTTTAATATATTTCAAATTTTAGTAGGACATCTACATTTAGTATAGTTTGTTTTTATCCTCTCTATTTGACTTTCTTTTGGATACTTTCCAAAGTTATGCTCCAGAGAAGCTTTATTAAGAAGGGGATGATCGAGTAGTTTTTATTTCAATGGCCTTTATTTATTTCGCATTATAAACTTGCTTATTTGTTTATTTATCTATTTCATTCACTAATTAAACTACTTGTTAGATACATATCCCAACTAAATTATGAGATTTTTCAGTTTTTTTAGTTATTCTTACTTTATGTTTACTTTTAGGAAAAATGTATAAGTTACTCATAAAATAAAATCGCAAAACAACAAAATTGAGGCTCAGTGATTCCCAGCATTTCCGAATAACACTAAGAATTGTTGGCAAAATTTGCAGCAGAACACAGGAAAATCAACGTAAAAATTAAAGTCTGGCAATTGTTGGCAATTCCACTTACATAGGAATCGCATGTAAAATTGGCAGGTCATTAAATTTTCTAGCAGCTCACTTATTTCTGATTGAAGTAGCAATTCTCAGTGATTCCACTTATATAGGAATTATTGGACATGGTTTTTAGTTTTTAAAACCAAAACCCCAAATCCCCACTCATAAAGCCTCATTCACACCATCAAACCATTACATCCCTTCACAAAAATCCCAATTCCTTTCTCACCTAAGCCATATCTTAGTTTATATATGTGATGTCCACCTCCACTTAGCTTCATTCAAAACCAAAAAATCAAAAATTGTAAGAGTAGAGCCAAGCTGGGATTTGGGAAATTCATATTTAGAGCTTAAAATACCTGGTGAAAGGAGTTGGAGAGTGTATATCTTAAGAGACTCACTCTCAAGAAGGTAAATAACACATAATTTTGAAAAACATTGGGTATTGCAATAGTAAGAGTGTTGGTTTAAAAATCCCATGATTTTGAAAAACATTGAGATTGAGTTTTGGAAGAGTATTTGAAAAATATTTGAGATCAAATTTTTCAACAAAAGGTGTAATTCATGAGTTTTTGAAAGAGCATTCGATAGATTTGTTCTCATATTTTTTACTATCATAACTTTGAAATGAGTTTTGCCAAAAATCTATTCTTTATTCATATTCTTTTTTACTTTCTCAATAGCAATTTGATTTTCAATAACTTTCTTGCCTTAAGTCCATTTTTGTATCAAATATATGATTTTGTTTTACCGATTCACAGTAGTATTTTGATCATTATGGCGAGATGAGATATTGGAAGGGATAGGAGTAGTGTACAAGTGAAAGGAGAAAAAGTTAAGGTAGAAACATCCCTGAAAGACCATCCGAGTCAACTAACATACATTCTACCTATCGGTATTATTATTAAAGACTCATGACTTAAAAGGGCATATTTGAGAACACCTACTCCACCATGCTATGATGAGGATTCTAACTACCTAAACCAAGACACATAAGTCCCCTATGACCCCATGATTTTTGTAAGTCCTAAAGCACATAATAAATACATTTGAGATATGAAAAGAGTTATTATTCCCGCGAGAGAACTTCAAATCTACAATGTGAACAAATATGAAGATAAAGTTGTGAGCATAGTATGGGAAATAGAGTGGGAACACATTCTTAGGGATTACGAAGGAAAATTAGAGAGAGGATGTCCGAAATTAGTCTACCAATGCTACGGTAATGGATATGTGAGTGGAAATCATAACAAAGTAATAGTTTAAGGAAAAAGATAGATATTTCACCAACGATGCATAACAAACGTTTTGAAATTCCGGAGCTTAGAGTTAGACAAGAGTATATCAACTATCCTAGCTGGCATTATTGAATGAAAGATGCTTACCTATACCCAAGAATTCAAGAAGCATTATAGGTAATTCGCAAGTGGGGAGTCTTTCTCGATATCAAAGGTTACCTGAGGTTCATCAATACCACCAATTTTAGTAGAACCACAAAGTGTTCGAGCTATATCATAGACTCCTGCCTATACCCTACTAAGCAACATTCCGAAGTAGGTAACCATCGAGTCTCTCTGCTCTACCATATTGTTGCAAAGGCTGGTTGGACATTTAATTCACGATGCAATAAGATGGGCGACGATGTATAGGAAGCATGATGGCCTACCATTCCTAATTCTAATCACTCATCTATGTATGAGGGCTAAAGTTAATTTACATGAGATGGAGTTTGATGTGCTACCTCAAAAGACTATCACAAACATTAGAATTAAAAGGATGAGAGTAGTGAATGGATACACCAATTCAGATGAAGAGAGGGAGACCAATGAAATAAGGATGTATACACTTGAAGATCGAGCTAATAGGCAGAGACTCCATGCTGGCATATATGAAGAAACGAGAGAATAGTGAATCTGATAGTTAAATCATATCTTTCAATGGCAGGGAGTAGTTCTACATCTACCGAGAAACTAATAAGGAAAAGATTTTTCAAATCCTTATTTTTATCTTTTCAATGCAATGAAAAGAAAATCTTAAGGAATAGTGAGATGTTAGAAGCAAATGAAAGAACTCTGGCACACCACCATTTCATGTCAAATATGAGTATAGAAAGTTTGAAAGATCATAGGATAAGCATCAATGTTCCTTTGATGCAATCAAGACCACCATTGAGAGTTCATAACCATGTTCTTAACTACACTTCCTAACCTATTGCGCCAAGGAATGAAAATGAAGATGAGGATGAAGAGAGTGATGATGAATTTACTTCTATGCAGAGTATTTGGTAATTTTGAAGTATTAGTTTATTTGTGTGGAATAAGAACTCTGTTTAAACCTTAATGAGAAATGAATGCTTTACTCCATTATGTATTTGTTTTATATAATGTTTATCGTTTAAATTTTGAAAAGAAATTCATATTTCATATTCAATTCCTTTATGCTTCATGTGGTATTTTTGTTTTGTTTTGTTGAAAACTTGACTTCATTTTGAAACCTTAAGGACAAGACTTGAAATGAGTTTGGGGGTATTATAGGTGAAGTTAACTATAAAGAAGCCAAGTATGGAAGACTTGAGAGGTAGAATTTATTTGACTGAAAATTTATGAAAATGTTATAAAAATTCAAGTAATATTTCTTCATTTTACATTAATTAGTATGAAATACGTGAATTGAATATAATTTGAATAGAAATGGAAGGGATATATCATTATTACCTTTGAAAATAGAAAGTTTAAGATATAAAGGAATGGTTATACCCTATATGTGAACTAACATAAATTGTTTATGCACTAGAGGAGTTTAGAGGGGATTAATTACTTTGTATTAGATATTACAATGGGTCGAAGATCGAAACAAAAGTGCAAGATAAACATGACAGATTTTTAAGAATCTTGTTTTACAAAGATTATTGATCAAGTATTTTATTTATTTATGTATTCAAAAGAGCTTATGCCGCGATTGAGTGAAAAGATTGTGTGAAGAATTACTAAGGAATTAAGGAGAAGAATTAAATTTTGAACTAGTGATTCACAACGATTCCTTGAGACACCAGAATTGCTAGCTAAATTGATGGACATGAGAACAGACAAGAGAGCTCAAAATTCTATATATTCCCAGCTATTCGTGAATCATACAAACTTTTTGGAATTGCTGGGTGCGAATTTAGAGATTTTGGGTTACAACAAGGATTTTAAGTCAATTTAGGATATGTATCATCTAATATACTATAAATAAAACCCTAGACTACGTAATTAGGGCGTTTGGTTAGTTTTACAACTTTTGTTGTAGTTTGGAGGCCATCCTTTTATTGCTTTAGTTTTGGGGAAGATTCAAGTTCTTATCAACCTAACGTTAATTATATTTTCTAATTCCAAATTTATTCTGTTATTTATCATCATGAACGAGTAGTTCGTTAATCTAAATAAAACTCCAAATATGAACTAGATCAGTTTTGCAATTTAGTTATGATGAGATGAATATATGCTTAATGCCTTAAACCTAATTTTATTCTTTGATTCACTATTTTTGTAGATTATCGTCTATTAATTTTAATCATAGATTCGAGTATTATGTGCATAGTTGCCAATATATATGTGATCTTTTGATTCATTAACTAATTAGGTTAGTAACTATAATTGTTTGATAGGCAAACATCATTTAATTATCTTAGGTGAATTTGAGATGTAAATCTAGTGTTAAAGTGAGTTTCCAAAGATGTTAGATTTAGTAGTTTATAGTTGTCATAAAGTGTAATGCGGTTTATTGCTTGAAGTTAATTTCTTTGTGCATTCAAAGGGGTTAGCTCAATAAAATTAGAGCGAGGCTTTTTCACTGCTATAAAGAGAACAAATGGATAGCTAAATGCTGTTTACTTACTTTTGATTGAGGTTTAATGAAATAGGATATTTTATAAAGTACATTCATGACTATTGTTTTCAGTTACATGTTTGGAGAGCAAAATGGATCTATATTTCATCGTTTAGTAGGATTATTTCGATATTTATTTATTATTAAGTTTTATTTTATTGAATTGATTTTACATTTAATGACTTTGATTTGTGTTACTTAAGTAAGTTTAGTTTGTTTAAATTCTATTTTTATTAGCTTAAAACATAAAAATAAAAATAATAAATTTTTTTTTTGAGGAATTTGAGAAATCCCTATTGATACGATTCCCACTTATCGCTACTACAAAATACTCTAGTATACTATAAAGGGGAAATTATTGTACAAGCTCGATACATGTCAGTGGGGAGCACTATTCTTTTTTGAAGATGAAAGGCAAAACCCTACTTATATGCTTGATTATAGGTAGCTTAATCAGGTAACTATGAGGAACAAATATCCATTGCCCAAGATTGGTGATTTTTTTGATCAGTTGAAGGGTGCTAGATATTTTTGAAGATTGATTTGAGGTCTGGTTATCATCAGCTGAGGATCGTGGATGAAGATATCTTGAAGACAACTATCAGTACTCGGTATGGGCACTTCGAGTTCACAGTGATACCGTTTGGACTCATTAATGCTCTTGCTATTTGCAAATATTTGAATCATAGGGTGTTTAAAATCTATCTTGACCAGTTCATCATCGTGTTTATCGACTGTATTTTTATATATTTGAAAACTCTAGAGAAACATTCACATCACCTCAGAGTTAGATTGCAGACTCTGAAGGATAATTGATTGTATGCTAAGTTTAGTAAGTGTGAATTTTGGTCTTCAGAGTTCAAACGTATCAAACATGTTGTTAATGCTGAATACATGTCTATTGATCTGGCAAAGGATGAGGCAATCTTGGATCGGCTTACTCATAGTATGGTGTCAAAGATTCCAAATTTTCTAGAGTTAGTAGGTTATTATGGGTGATTTGTTTAATGTTTCTCCCATATTGCTCAACCACGGACATAACTAACACAGATAGATGTTGACTTTGTTTGGTCTGATGAGTGCGAGGTTAATTTCGAGGAATTGAAATGTAGTTTGACTATAACACCTAATCATAAAATACCTAAATCGAGAAAAGAATTGGTGATTTATGTTGATGCTTCTCATTCAGGCTTGGGATGTGTTGTGATATAGGAAAGAATGGTTGCAGCTTATGATTCAAGGAAACTTAACACTAATGAAAGAAACTACCTAGTTCATGATCTTGAGCTAGTAGCAGTTGTGTTGGCCTTGAAGATTTGGAGGCATTAGTTTTACGGTAAGAGATTTACAATATTTTTCGACCATAAGAGTATGATATACATGTTTACTCAGAGTGAATTAAACATGTGATAGTGTACATAACTTGAGTTTCTCAAGGATTACGACTTCACTTTAGAGTACTACCTAGGCAAAGCAAATGTAGTTAGTGATGCCTTGATTAGGATAAGAACAGGTAGATAGAATGTAGCTACTACTAGAAATTCTTAGTTTAGAACTCTCGATGAAGCATCTGTGATGTTGATTCGTGAAAGTTCAGCTGACACATCACCGAGAGAGCTAATTCTAGAGCTACTAATATTTTCTTTTGTTATCATATTTCAGCTGAACTAGAGATTCTTCAGCGGGTGGTTGATTATCAGAAAGCTAATCAAGATTACTTAAAGCATCAAAGGTTAGCATCTAGTGATGATCCACCTGATTGGTCAGTTTCTAGTGATGGTGCATTATGATTTAGGGATAGATTATGGATTCCATCTTAGGATCAATTGAGGTAGAAGTTGCTACTAGAAACTCATAAATCTCTTTACTCTATTCATTTAGGTAACACTAAGATGTATCACAATATGAGACATATTTATTGGTGGCTTAGGATAAAGACTGATATTGCTGAGTTTGTAAAGAGATGTGAGATATATCAATAAGTTAAGGCTGAGCATAGGAAACTAGGAAGGTTTTTGCATTCTACGCTGATTGCTAAATGGAAGTGGGATTATATATCAATGGATTTTGTTTCCATTCTACTTCTAAATCAGCGTAAACATTACGCGGTTTGGGTTGTAGTTAATAGTTTGATAATGTCTACACATATCTTGCTCGTATCCATGTGTGATCCTCTTGATCGATTATGTGAGATATACATACGTGTGGTTGAGATTTCATGGAGTTCAATGTTGATTGCTTCGGATAGAGATCCATGTTTCATGTCCAGATTGTAGAATGAATTACAAAGATAATTGGGAATTGTTCTTAACCTCAATATGACATATCATCCTCAAACTGATAGGTAAACTGAGCATCTAATCTTGGTGCCAGAGGATATGTTTTGAGCTTGTGTCAAGGAGTTTGGTAGCAATAGGGAGAAATACATTCCTATATGTGAGTTTACATATAATAATAGCTATCAAGTTAGCATTAGAATGGCTCCTTTTGAAACTCTATAAGTTCAGCCTTGTCGTTCACTTGCGTATTGGGCGAAGGTTGAAGACACAATTTTGTTAGGGATTGAGTTTAGTTCGGACTACACATAGAAAATTCAACATATTTGCTAGTGTTTGTTTACAACACAGGTAAGTTATAAGAGATATATTGATAAGCACTATAAGCTTTTGGAGTTTTCAAAGAATGATTATGTTCTATTGAAAGTCTCACCTATGAAAGGGTTGTACAAGTTTAAATTACAAGGTAAGATAGCTCTAACGTATATTGGACCATTTAAGGTGAAACAAAAAGTTGGTCCTGTTGCTTATAGGCAAGAGTTACGTCCTAAGCTAGGTGGAGTTCATAATATCTTCCATGAGTCTATGCAACGCAAAATAGAGACTCAGTTCACTTTAAGAATTGATTGGAAAGAATTAGATATCTGGGAAGACTCATCTTACGACAAGCGAGTGATTCAGATCCTTGATCGTAAGATTCTGAATCTGAGAACCAAAGAGATTTATTTGGTTAAGGTGAACTGGAAATTTCACGAAGATGAATAGCTAACTTATGAGCAAGAATCTTATATGAAGGAGGAATTTCCTTTTCTCTTCGGAACTACATGTAATCATTATGTTTACTTTAATTTCGAGGACTAAATTTCCTTAAATTGGGGAGTTTGTGATGACCCATTCCTTTAAGCTGGCGAATAATGTTAACCGAATCCTAATTAACCTCAGTTAGGCTCATGGTTAAGTTTGTCGTACCTCAATTAGCATGTGCATGGGTTTATGTGATGTTTTATGTTTGTGTGACGTATGTTTAATGAATTTATAGGTATTTGGGATTAATTGGAAATATATATAAGCCTATAATTGAGGAATAAATAATTAACTAATGAATCTCTGGAATGCCAAGTGTGATGAGGGGGTCATGAAATGAATGTGCATGCTCGAGAATAGTTGTTAGCATTTTATGAATTTATAGGCGATAAAATACCTGAAATATATATATATATATATATAAATAAATATAAATAAACCTATAAGTTTGATTTGATAAATATGGATCATTGGATCACATCGAGATGAGCAAAAGTAAAAGATTGTGGTAAGATGTGGGTCACATTAGTCTGTGTCACTTTAATGTAATATTCACTTGATAAGCCTCAAGATAGTGTGATGCGTATCTTGAGAAGAATCCATATATCGAAATCAAAACCAACTCAAATTTATCATTATTTGATTGATTGAGAAAGCAGAAGCAGCTAAGGGTCTGATCTGTAAGGGAGATTAACTAGGAGAGGGTTTTTGAAGTGATTTGAAATAATTAAAAGGGATTAAACCAATATCAATCTAGTGATCATCATAGTTGGTAAGTTCGAATTTAGTTCATGAGTTGAATTGTAAATAGGTGATGAGTTCTCTATTAACTATTGTTGTTGAAGATGGGAAATGGGTTGAGACCTCATTAGAGGCCCTACCTGATGTTTTGTTGAGGTTATGATTGGTAATATGGCGATGTATGATTGAACACAGGTTGCTAACCTATTCTCTATCAAGATATTCGATGGCGGGGCACACTCCCCGTAGTGGGGAAGGGCACTCCCTTAATAAAGTTAGATGAGGCCAGTTGGTGGAGCGTGCCCTAATAAATGAGTCAGCGTGCCCCGACCTTAGAAAATAATAATTTTACTGAATAATTTTTGGAGTGCTCTGAGGACTTAGGGACTGATGTAAAGGTTCTAAATATATAGTTTTAGACTTGTATTTAGCTTAAATGATTTTTCATAGGTTCTTAAACACCAGGAAAGGTCGAGTAACTCAAAAAGTTTTGAAATTGGAAACGAAACCTAATCGAGGAAAATGCAAATTTGCTTATTTATCAATATTGCCTGAATATTGTAATATATGTAGTTCATATAGTTTATGGAATGAATAGGGGGCTATGTAAACTATGATATGTTTTAATAAAATGGAAAACGATATATGATGTGATTGGCGAGGGTAAACCCTAGAGTTGAGAATTGGTTGTATATAATATGGGTTTGTTTCTTGGCCTATATGTTAAATCCTACTCAACTGAATAAGTTGCATAGATTACGCATTCACTAACGGGTTTAGGACAGAACCATTGAACATTAATGTATTAGATTGATGCACATCGACCAATGCGTTCATCATGCAATCACATTAATGTTGTCAGTGAGTAATCTACCATAGTTTTACAAATCAAATAAAAATCACAGTGTAACAGCCATTCATTGATTTGAATTTGTTTATTAATTGGATTATATGCTTTCCACGATGTTGTTAGCTATATTTGGTTCGTGTTGTTAATGCATATCACTATTGATTATAATATGAAATGTTGATATTATATGAATCCTTACTTATTGAGCATGTTTGAGTGCTTACCCTAAATTTGACATTTCAGGTCCTCATCCGAACATCTCGGCGAAAGAGAAAGAAACGATTTAGGGGTTTTTCCATATTTTCTAAGATGTAATGACTCCCTTTGTATATATATTGTTTGAATTACATTGTTATAATATAACAGGGTTGAGAGGTTTTGTAAAGATGTTCTGGTTTTGATAATCTTTTTATTTGTGCATATCGTTTATATTATCAATATTTTTTTTTAATTTTTCCTCCGTATACTTTGATTTTTAATTCGTTATTGATATAAAATTTGAGTTTATTAGGTATTAAAAGAGAAGTTGCTAGCCCTAGTTATGTCTGATTAGTGTACCAGGGCTTAATTGAGGTTTCAAGTAGGGTACCACCCTAATTGGGATAGTAGATGCTACAATGGTTTGTATCAAAAACCCACACATGAATGAAGACTAAGATTTTGAGTGCTAGCTCAAGATTGAACGTGAAAACAATTTTCTGTTCTCCCTAAAAACTCCAGAACAGCTAAGAAATCTAACTAGTTTCTTAAAAAAGATTCCAACCATAATTTCTCTCCTAATGTGAATTCACTTATCACGCCAACTTATACAGCCTTTGTGTAAAGCCAAATAAGTGAATTACTATTACATGCATACTTAAAGTGGTATGAATATGACACATCATAAATACTTTTATGTTACGAATTTATCATATAAAATTCATTTATCCAAGTAATTTAAAATCCTACAAAACTATTATGTATGTGTGACCTAATAGGTTCATGCAATATCAATAGTGAACTAAAACCATTTTGGTATATGAGTCATAAGTGGTCTCTAGCAAAGCATTATGAGTACCCATGTTGTAGGAAAATTAGAATCAATAGAGCTCAATCAATAGTATATATTATATCCTTTTGTCATGCGATACCCTTTGATTAAACATAAAGTAAAAAAAGGTCACCCTTAATAATTGATCGTACTAGTCTTAATCTCAAGGTAAACCGAAAACACCCAAGTGAGAATGAACATATCAATTCACTTGGAATTGGCAATTTTTAGTTTAACATATCGAGGGATCTATTGATATCTCTCTCTAAATTAGAGGGAAAATTTAAATCTTGATTATAACTTCAAACTTTATTCAAATAGTAACTAATCATAACCATTATAATCTTTTGATTAAAGACAAAATTTGATTGTGTCAAATCATTATGATCCTAATGTAGAAGTCTTTGGTAATATCGAGTCAGAGGAATAAATGATATACCTATTATGAGTAACACCTATGACTTAATACTTGCGATGTTCTCATTATGGGATTGTCTCCACTGAAAATTTGTAAATCTCTTAAGAAAAAAGGGTTTTCCTAGGGTTTTTATTATGTTTCTTTAATTTAATGAAAGTAGGAATTACAATTATCTTATCAAACTTAAACAATTAAAACAACTAAATAAACTAATTAAACTAACTTAACTAACATAATTCAAATTCACAAATACTAAATATTCTAAATTCAATTCAATTCAATTTAAATCAAATTAATATGAAACAAAAATTTACACAAATATCCAGAGCAATGAAACGTAAACCATTTTGAATCCAAACATATTAATTAAAGTGTAATGCCCCCTGCCCTCATAAATTGGGCTGCCTAACACTAGATCTACGTGGACCGTTGAATTAGCTCTTGTGGGGTCAACGCAAGCCTAATTAGCCTCCTTCTCCATTATTATCATTAATATAATATTTTATAGCTGATTTATTAAGTCTTGGAAGTTATAAACTTACAAGGGAAGTAAACTAACATCAAAATAACTTAAATTAATAAACAAGTCGAGACAACTTATGGTGTGGAAGCCTAGTAAAAATAAGCTCAAGTATATATATATATATATATATATATATATATATATATGTATGTATATATAGGTCACCAAAAAGTATGAGGAAATGATATATATGTATCACAAAACGTCATTCAACCCATTAAACAGTTTTACAAAAAATAGCATATACATACATCAAAATATCAAATCTACAAAGTAACTAGAAGAGAGTTGGCTATGAGGAAAGCTCATAGGAAGTTACTGATCTCTTACTCTTTACTTTGGTACTAGAGGGACTTGCAATTATCACTAGAACAATGAAAATTCCAGCAAGTAAATCTAGAGGAGTCTAAATAGTACTTCAGATATCAATAAAGAATAGTCCATATATCATGTAGATAACGAAATAAATTGAAAAGTTGTAAATGGATTATATACATACTAAGATAAATAAATGACAAGAAATGAGCGAGAGAATATAATGGATAGATGTCTAAGTGATCTCAACGATCTTCAAACTTTGGGCTCACAGCCTCTTCTAGAAACAATTCAAAGTAATCCTAGCAAGTTTTCGTAGGCCTATGACCACTCCCAAGAACAACATGATAACTTTCAAGAAAAAAATGATAATAATTCGAAAAACTGTAGGTCTATGATCACTTCTAAGAACAACTAGAGACTCAAAATGTGGGCATTAGGCCACATCTGAGAACAACTTGACCTTACATTGGTGGACTCAAGTCCATCCCAACAACATACGATACAACTTGACCACCAAAACTCTAAGTCACTCGATAGTATGAGTCGACTCAAAGGAATGCAATTTATACTAAGTGCATATTCAATAAGGAACAAAAATTAAATGAGAAAAGAACTACTATTAAGGTCCATGTTGGTTTACTTACCTTTAACTTACGAAAAATCTGAACTTTCGTGGATCCCACATGCCTCTAACCAATCCCTGACACCTGACACTATGCGATTAGTTCCTAGTATTCATTTGGAAAAGTCTTAATTATATTAGAGTTTATTTAACTTAGTTGACATCTACTAATATAATCTCAGCCTTATATTGGTTCATAACAAACTTTTTACATATGTTACTTCACAAAAATGAGTCAAAATGACTCAAACTTGTCCTAAAATGATCCAAAAAGACTCGAGTCTCAATTCTAGCGCTATCGAGTGAAATCCAACATTAAAAACTCATTTGGAAATTAGTAATATGGTTTGAAATGAAGTTGTGAAAATTAACCCATAAGTGGACCTATTTGAGGTCAATAAGTTATCAAATCAACTAATGTCTTGAAAGCTCTACTAGGCAACTCGTAATGACATGAAAATTGAAGGCAAAGAAATGATAAATAGAAACCTTAACAAAAAAACTTAGCTAAATCAGCTAAGTGGAAGGACCCGAACATTCCTTAAATAAAACTAGCCCAAAAGTTGCAAAAGTGTTATCCTCACGGATAAAACCTAACTTTCAGAAAACTTTCAAAAAATCAAATGACTCGATTTTTGAAATGTAATGACCCTAAATTTTTGTTCTCTCTCTCAGCTTTCCAAGGGTATATGGAGCGTCAAAATCCAAGTTAAAACAAGGAAGATGCGATCATTATACGAAGTCACTTATAATAGTCCCCAGGCTGCTAAGAATGTAGAGTGCACTCCACGTTATGGTAGAGCGCGCTCCATGGTTAGGTAGAGCTATAGAAATGCAATTTTGCATTTCCAAATCACCAAAAAAATCATATCTCTAGACCCCAAGCCATACCCAATGACTAAAATTCAATTAATCTTTCTTATATGGAACAAAACAACATAGTTGCAACAACTTACACTTCAATTTATCAAGTTAAGATGAAAACTTACATTCACGAACCCCTAAAACATGAATTGAAATCCAAATTTAAAAAACATGACTTGGAATCTATTTGAAAATCAAATCAACCATTGGAAATGTGACGACCACAATTCCTTTAACAAGGGCCCCCAAACCTAAAACATTGCTAAACCCTTTGAGACGACCTTGTGAGTCGGGCAATGATCTAGTAAGACATAACCTCTAAAAATACATCAAGAGTTTCTACAAATAGACTACTAATATATAAACTAAGATATATAATAGGTGCAGTCTAAAAGTCTTCTAAGTTTATTAAGTTCAGAAATAAATAAGAAGGTCTTACACAAGTTAAACAACTAGGCTATGTATTTCACAAAGTCTACCCTTGATAAATCCCTTGTTTATTACATTAATGTTCCAAAACCAAATAAATATAAATAAGAACCTTGCAAACAAGAAAAGAGCTTCTATGCTATGATCTTGTTATTTCCTCTATCCTAAGCAGTAGTTGAGGTACCTAGAGGGGAAAAGTAGTGGGGTAAGCAATATTTCAACGAGCTCTGCAAAACAAAAGCCTGCTCCTTAATCATCCAAGTAATAACTAATGCATAATAACTAGCATGAACAAGGTTATTGACTAATCCTACTATCATTTCGGGCATGAAAGGATAAAATAAAAAACATAATATATAATGCAAGGTATAACAAGGCAAAGCTCGAACAAGATAGTTAACAAGACAACGATGATAACATGAATATCATGGAGTCAACGATGCGAAAATAATATAAAGTGCGTAATATGATAACCAACAATCCTTAAAGGTATCGAAGATGATCCTACCTCAAAGATTGGTGTCTAAGCATCATAATGACCCTGCCAGCCGATATTGTCCCTCAAAGGTATCATTTAATAGCGAAAGGAGATGACCTGTGGCTTCCGACTCTCCAAACCAAAGTACCACTTATAAATATTCATCCCACGCATATTGGTTACATAGGCATTGATAAATAGAGAGCTCAAAGAAAAAGATAAAGAGTAACAACAAGATATATTCAAATTTATTCCAAGCAAGAGATCAACCATTTACTACCATTAATCCTAGCATTACTAATAGTATGGCATAATTGAAGATAAAGTAAATCACACTTACCTCAAAGTGTTTCTTTCCTATCTAATCATAAATTGAAAGTTCATATCAAGTTCTCCTCATGTCTACATTGATATAGGCTCATGTATGTATTATTCATATATTGTATTTAAGGTAAGTTTACTCAATTTGTATTAATATCTTGAATGCAATTTAGAACCCTTTTCAAATCAATGTCACACCTTAAATGCGACAACAACATGATGACAAAGGTTTTCCGAGTTAGTTCCCACTACCCAAATCCTTGACCCAACGTTATATCTCGATAAAAATCGGTGATTTTGGAAAATAGTGAAATTTAATTTTATTCTTGACAAACTGTCCAGCTGCATCCCTGTACCGTGGGTTGACCTATAAGGCTATAAATAAGTCAATAATTAGACATGTTTTATAGTTTAATCTATGATGATTTTACATGTAAAAGAATATATTACACAAGGTTTTCTTCTAATTTTGTTATTTCACCTAATAAATGGAATATAAAAAGAAATGGAGTAAAAATGGAAGATTATGAAGGAATAATCAGGTGAAAAAAATATGCAAAGAATCATCAACAAGTAATCAAGAAAAAACAGGTTCATAAGCACAACAAATTTGTAATGATTCTTATGTACAATGAATTGACACTCAAATAACTGGAAACATGAAGTTCAATTCTATGATTTTACTTATCATTTCAACTTAACCCTGAATCACTGAGGAATTGCTTGAGCATATTTCAAAGATTTTAGATAACATCAATTAGTTTGGAATGTTTACTACTTAAAACACTATAAATATAACCTTATGACTACCGAATTAGTTGACCTTAAATACTTAGATCAAAGCGTCATTACTCTAGGAGCCATTGCTTATTTTCATTCTTTATTGTTTTTATTTTGTTGCTTTATTGTTCATGACTTTTGAAGAAGACTTAAAGATTTTAAGAATTTTTTCAAAGACATCTATCTATGTCTTTTATTTTTATTGTTACAATGTTATATATGATTACGAATGAATAGTTAGTTGATTTAAACAAAGTCCGAACGTGAACTAGATTCATTTTGCAATGTAGTCATGATGAGTTGAATATGTGCTTATTACTTTAAACTAATCATATTTATTGATTCACTGATTTAATAGATTATGATCTAATGATTTAATTCATGATCTTTATGTTGCAAGCACACCCCAAAATGTAGTCGACTCCAGTTAATTTGGGACTGAGGCTATGTTGTTGTTGTGTTGTAACTAGAATTTTTTGAAAGGTATGACAATTTAGATGTTCTAGGTGAATTTAAGATCTAAATCTGATGTTAGAGTGGCTTTTCGAAAAGCTTAGATTTAATAGTTCGAAATTTTCATAATGTGTACTGTAGTTTTATTGCATGAAGTTAATGTCTTTGTCTAAATAAAGGGGTTAGCTCAAAAACTTAGAATGTGGCTTTTCCAACAGTATAAGGAGAAAAAGTCGCTCGCTAAAGGCTATTTACTGGCATATGATTAGAGTTTAATGATCTAATATGCTTTATAAAGTATGCTCATAACTATATTGAATGAAGTAACACATTTGAAATGCAAAACAAGTTTTTGTTTCATTATTCTGAATATTTGTTTAAATATTTATTTATATTGAATCAAATTGAGTTTATTTGATTGATATTGAATTTGAATTATGTTAGTTATGTTAGTATAATTAGTTTAGTTAACTAATAGTGAGTTTAGTTACTATTTTGATTGAATTAAAGTAAAAAACAAATAATGAAATCTATTAAAAGTCTTTTTTCCTAGAGAAGTTTGATAAATTCTTATGGAGACGATTCCCACTTACCATTGCTACAAAATATTAAAAGTATAGTGTAAGAGTAATATTTATTTTCACGGCCTACACATGTCGATTTTTGGAGCTATTGCTGGTGTTTGAAATATAATTTATTTAGAGTTTTAGACTTTGTATGGTATTTCCACTTCATCATTGTAATTCTACGGGATCATTACATCCATTTGATCTTGAGGATGACAAGACATTTAATAGTAATTTAAGAAACCAACAATGTAGTGAACACCAAAGTACCATAATGAAAGTCAATAATAACTTTAATATTAATAATAATAATGATAATAGAGAACTTACTTTTAGGCAAACCAATTAAAATATCTTTGCATATGAACTTGCTTATTGCCTATCCTAAGGGATTTTTCAAATTCAAACTTAGATCTGGATTCATTCGTGCTCCATATAACTTCTATGGTAAGGACAATGAAGACCCATATTAATTTATAAGGGAATGTAAACATAAAGTCAAATGGGATGAAACCTAAAGACTTCACGTTAGAACAACTCAAACTATTAAAAGATCAAGCACAAGTTAGTTGTTTTATCTTCCTCAATATTTGATAACCGTATGAGCTCAAATGTTATAAGCTTTCCTAGATCAATATATGCCTGTAAGAAAAATTAGTACTTATAGAAGACAAATCACAGTCGTGAAAAATGAAAGATGATGAAAATTTTAATGAATTTTGAGATAGATTTCAAAGATTAATCTCATCTTGTAAACACCATGGATACATCCAAAAAGCTTTATTAGAACACTTCTATGAAGGATTAAATCATTTTGAATAAAGACTATTAGATACCGTATGTTGCAGATTATTATTCGATTTACACTAACTCTAGCAAAAGAAGCTATTAATAAGATAGTCAAATAATCTAAACGATAAGGTGAAAACACTGATACAACAAGAAAGAAAGTTTATAAAGTTAATAATAAAACAAGTAATAAACATGACAAAAAAGTTGAAAAATTATCTAACATGGTTAAATCATTACTAGAAGATACACGAAATCAAGTTAAACCACATGAATTTTGTAATGAAGGTACACACCCTACGAATGCGTGTCGTACTTTATAAGAAGATAATAATGAAAAAGTCAAAGCGGTTATGAAACAATATACTGGTCCTCCTAGAAATCAGTATAATAACGACTATTACACTAGAAAACTAAATCAAAACATTAGCTACGGTCCATAAAATTAAAACTATACCACTTATAGATTGAGAGCACCTATGCAACTTACACCAATGCAACAACTACAACAAACTATTCAACCCATGCAATCTAATTTAGAACAAATACTACATAAGTTTATGGCCCAAAGTCATCATAATTTTAAGCAAATGTCTCAAAATCAAATTAAAATTGATAAGTATATTAAAAAGCTTAAAATTCAATTCACTCAAATGACATCACAAATCAACAAGTTAAGTAATAAAGCTAAAGAATCTACTCAACCTACAAACACTACTAACAAAACACAAGTTAACGCTTTCTTTTGTGATAACGAAAAAGAAACAAACACATAAGAAAATACACCAAAAAGAGGTAAAAAGAAAATCAAAGTACATAAAGAATAGAACAAGAAGAAGAAATGATGGCAAATTTCATTCCTACCAAGGAATGGTTCGCTAAACAACTAAAATACACACCTTTTTCCAAAAACCATACTCATGGTATTTAGCCAAAATGGAAGCCTGCAAAAAATCTTTATAAAATTTTGAATTAGTTAACCAAGACAACGTATACGATACTTTTGAACCGAGCGAAGATATGCATTATAATTCAACCGTTTCACAATGATTAGAAAATGATTAGGAAGAAATACTTAAGGAAAATATATTTGAATTATTTAAGAAATTAGAAATCAAAGAAAATTTATGACTAAAGGCATCATCCTTAAAAAGAATGTATGAGAAATGTTCTAACCCAAGAATATTTTTTATACCTATTACAATAGGTAATTCTTCTATTTAATTTGCAATATGTGATCACGGAGCATCAATTAATGTTATATCACTTAAACTTTGTGAATCACTGAAAATAAGATCATTAACTAATATGCCTATTAATCTAACATTAACAAACAATACCATTATTAAACCATATGAGTTATTAGAAGACATCTTAATACAAGTACATGATTTAGTATTTCTAGTTGACTTGTATGTCATGGAAATGGGAGGCTCAATGTCACCCAGTCTTTTGCCTTTACTATTAGGTAGACTTTTTCTAAAGATAACTAGAACTAAGTTAGATATTTTTGAGGGAACAATGTCTATGGAATTTAAAGATAACATCCTCAAATTCAAGAATAATAACGAACACAACTATGTAACCTTTGAAGAATAATGGAAACTAATAAAGGGATTTCAAAGAAAGACATATAGAAATAAGTTGGATATTTATAATGAACTATTTGATAATGAAATATATAAACTGACTTTTTAGACTTAAATTATTATGATCGATTTAATGCTGAAATTTATGCAGTTAATGTAGTAACAATGAAAATTGCTAAAGGATTTCAAATAAAGAACAAGCTTAAGACACATCAAAAGATAAGAAAGTAACTCAATAATGGGGAGCTAAGCAATCGGAGAATGATAAAATCATTAACAAGCCAAAAGTTTATAGATCTAAATATAATAAGAAAAAGAAAAAGCTGAATTTGAGTCCTATACAACTTAATGATCATGGAGATATACATTTGCACATTAAAGTCAAATGGGACTGGTACTTCTAAGCTCAATTTGATGCGAACTCTAATGTAAAGCTCATGCCCACACATTTCTTTCTACATACTTAATTGGAGTTTAATCCACTTGCTTCTGAACGATTCTTTTTACTGGAAAGAACTTCAATTCAACTAATACGAGTGGTCATGGATGTGCCAGTTCAAGTGGACAACAATACCGTACCGATTGACTCTTTGGTTATGTTACACTTTATTAATGAAGATCCTCTTTTAATTTTAAGATGACCTTTCTTAGCAACTATACATGCTATTATGATTATTCTTAACAAAACAATCATTCTGACAATTAATAATCAAGCACTCACTTTTTATGGAATGGCACTAGAGTGGATATTCTTAAACTCAAGTTTAGAGATCTTAACTAAGTTTGGAATGGTTAACTCGAGCCAACTACATTTAACAAAAGAGATCTATGGGAGGAAGCCCATATTCTATGTTAACTCTATGTTTATTTAATTTTATTAGGAATTTAATTTAGTTTAGTATATTAGGTTTTCATTCTCTCACTTTTTGACTCATGTATTGGAAACATTTTCAAAACTTAAACTTCGAGATAATTTCAATTAGGGGGTGGGGGTAGAGGGGGGAGGGGTGATCAAGTTGTTTTGCTTATATGGCCTTTATGCAAGTTGCATTATTTACTTGCTTATTTATTTGTTTATCTATTTGTTTAATTAATGAAAGTATTTAGTTAGTTACTTTCCTACTTAAACTTTCAAAATAGTCAATTCTACTTAATATTAATTTTAATGAATGATGTATGAGTTAATTATAAGATAAATTACAAAACAGGAAATTAGGCCTAGTAATTCTCCATCGATTTGCAATAACACTAGCAATCGCTGACAAAATTAATAGCAGAACACAAAAAATTTAGAGCAAATTTGGAGTATAGTGAATCCCCTGATATTCGCCTTATAAAGAAATCGCTGCTTAAATCAGTGGGTTGCATTTCATATAACCTCACTTAATACCGAACATAGTGATTCCCAGTGATTCATCTAATAAAGGAATCGCTGGACACATTTTTTTATTTTTAAAACCAAAACCCCAAATCGCCACATACACCAACTTGAACACACTAATAAATTGTTGCACCTTTTCATAAAAAATCTCAATTTCTTGCCTAGATTCAACCATTATAAGTTCAATTCTATTGTATTTTGAGGGATTCTCACCACATCCTAGTCCCATTCATACTAAAATTTTTTATTTTGGAAGTGTTGAGCCAAAACTAGAGTTTTAAGAAATTTCAACCTAAAAGTTGGAAGGACAATCTAGAGGAGTTCAAAAGTTTAAATCTTGAGAGGTCCACTCTCAAGAAGGTAAAAATATCAACCTTAGCTCTTTACTTTGACAAATTTCTGATTTAAGGGATTTTTACAAATTCTTTATTGCTTTTCAAAATTGATTTATTGGAATTTAGTCAATTGTCTTACACAAATAGTTTTATTGATTCCAATAGACTAAGAATAGTGATCACATTGATAGTTAATTAAAAAATTTAATAATTTGGAGATTTTTACTATATTTACACATATTTGCAAATGGTTTATGAAGCAAGTTTAAAATGAGTTTGGGGGTTTGGTCCTGGTTTTGTTTTAATTTAAGTTGCAACGATTTTGAAAGACCTACAATTTATCACTTAATTATTTTACGATATTTTAAAAACTAATTTTCAATTTTATATTTTAGTTCACACTTCGATGCCAATTTTATTTTAAACTTACGATGAATTTCAAACTAGGAATTTTGATCGCATTGATCATTAATTTACATATTCAACAATTTTGAGATTTTTAGTATATTTACACATATTTACGAATGGTTAAAAAAAATGAGTTTGGGATTTTGGTTATGGTTTTATTTCGATTTAATTTATTGGTTTTGTGAAAGTCTTAAGATTTATTGCACAATTACTTTATGATATTTAGAAAACCAATCTCAAGTTTATATTTGAGATAACACTTGGTTGCTAATTTTATTTTAAAAATTCTTACAATGAATTTCAAGGTAGTTTTCCAAAAGGATTTCTCCTATTGAAATGAAGTCTAAAATTTTGCCTAATTATTTCCAACAATGTTGTTTCTATCATTTATAGGTTTCTTTAGTTTTTGGACTTGTAGGTTTTAAAATATGAGATAATGGTCGGAGGAGGTAGAGTTTAAAGCATAGGAGACGAGAAGGGGAAGGCACAATTAATAGAAAAACCAGAACAAAAAGTCAAAGCTCCACCCACACTAATTAGGCTAGCATGGATATTGATGAATAACCCCTGAATTAGAGTACCAAGAGATCCATCTCCGCTATTAAGTTTTATGGATAAGTCAAAAAAATAGAGAGAGAGAGAGAGAGAGAGAGAGAGAGAGAGAGAGAGAGAGAGAGAGAGAGAGAGTGGGGCTATATAGAATCTAATTCTATGCCCATAACCTTATCAATGCCAAAGCTATTGCTTGAATGGAGAGCGACATTAGAAAGCATTTGAAAATAATACTGGAGAGGGTTTCGTTGTGAAAAATGAAGCTAAGTATTAGTCTAAGATCTTAAATATAATAAGAGAGAGGAACTGGAGATAGTTTACTAGGGAATACTACGCCTATAAAGACACGGGGTCCTTAGTTGAAATAGGTTGTGAAATACTAGTAAGAGAGTTTTATGTAAACATGTACAAAAAAGAGAATAAAGCAATCGCCATAGTCTGAGGAAAACCAGTGGACTATTCACTTGAAAGAATAAATCAGTGTTATGGTTTACCAAAAATACATATTAGACAAAATAATGAGTACCCAAAACCCGAATATAGATATAGACGTAGAATTCCCCATGAGACCACTAGAAATGGTTAAAAAGCTATACCGATAAACATATTTCTTTTTGACAAAGACAAGTACCTAAGACATATACAAGTCAAAGAAAACAACCAAAGCCTCGAACTTTTTCTTAAATGTGAGCCTACAACCTAGTTTCAAACATTATGTGATAGTGAACTATATGGTGAATTTTTTGTTCCGTATAGTTTAAGGGATCAACTATATTGATTTTAGCATGATTATCTATGATTCGATTAGAAATGTCATGACCACCAACAAAAACAAAAGATTGCCTTTTCCCTTAATGATTATAGAGTTTTACAAGTAAGACTGAATTGCTATGAGAGGTCTAGAGTTAGATTTTTAGTTGGATTGGACAATCACTAATGAAGTCATTAAAGGCACCAAGAAGGTGCCTACATATGTTGATTCGGAGGAGGAACGAGAGAGAAATGATACATACAGGAGAGAGGCTAGGAGAGAAGGAGAATACGACCATAAAACTAAATAAATTTAGAAGAAATGTAGAATGTTGCTTAAAATGAGCAAATAAACCAGAGCTTAGAGCCAGATGTAGAGGACTTCACTAACATATATGTAGAGGATACATAAATGCCCATGATGTGGTCAATCTTGTGCAACCAGATGAAAACGCTGAGACATTATGAGTTTATGTTCTAGAACCAACGTGAGATTGCTAGAATAATCTATAGATTTGAGAAATGCATAACTAGGAGAATGCAATGTAAGGGAAATGACGTTCACTTTCCATAAACCCAACTAAGAATGCCCAACAAAAGAGTCTTTTTAGAAGATAACCAAATAGTAGCAGTGGACTACACCTTATAAGATCCTGGAAGGTGCTTCCAATCTCAACATTTTGATCATGAAGATGGTGTTGACAATGCAACATCTAGATAGCGGTATTGATAGTTTAATATTTATGTGTGACTTTTTTCTTAGCGTCATTGTTGAGATGGCTGTGTTTGTAATCATATGATTGATGTGGTATGTGCTACTATGATACGTTTCCTTTGGAGTGTCCCAATTATATACATTGGTTTGATGTGCTGATTTTAAATCATATGATTCTTGAAATGTTTAAATTTATCATGTTTTTGATTACTTACGCAATTCATTCTTAAATTAGTTATATATTTATTTATTTATTTAATTTATTCGTTTATGCTTCACAAGGTGTTTTTATTTTTGTTGGAAACCCAACTTAATTTTCAACGTTTAAGGATAAGGTTTGGAATGAGTTTGGGGGTATTAAGTGAAGTGAAGTACCAAGATGCGAAGTATGGAAGAAATGAGAGTTAGAATTTAGTTGAACATTGTGAATTTTTTGAGATTTTCAATAATACAGGTAATATTTTCTCATTTCATTTTATTTTATTTAATTAGGAATATGAATTGAATATAATTTGGATTTGAAAAGAAGTAGAAGTGATGTATTATTATGACCATGAAAATAAGAATTTGATGATGAAATGAATATGATAGAAATCTTATGATTATGAAATCAAAATAAGGGAAGAAAAGAGAATATGATTGAAAGTATTCATTTTTTCGACACAATAAAGTGCTAAGTTTGGGGGTATTTGATAAATCAATAATTAGACATTTTATAGTTCATTTTCAGATTGTTTTAGATGTAAAAGACTATATTACATGAGGTTTTCTCTTGTTTTTTGTGATTTAATCAATGGAATATATAAAGAAATGACGTAAAAAG
This sequence comes from Stephania yunnanensis, assembly GCA_039657365.1. Taxonomy (NCBI): domain Eukaryota; kingdom Viridiplantae; phylum Streptophyta; class Magnoliopsida; order Ranunculales; family Menispermaceae; genus Stephania; species Stephania yunnanensis. Next base: position 42,733,321 of record CM077581.1, read on the forward strand.
GAAAGATTATGAAGGAATTAATCAAGTAGAAAGAATATGCAAAGAATCATCAACAAGGAATCAAGGAAAAACTGGTTCATAAGTACAATGATTCCCATGTACACACAATCACCATTAAAATAAGTGGAAATAAGGAGTTCAATTCTACGGATTTACTCAACGACTCCACCTAACCTCGAATCGGTGAGGAATTTGCCAGAGTAGATTTTAAGGATTTTAGATAAGAATGATTGATTTAATTTTGTTTTGGATGTTAACTACTTAAAACACCATAAATAAGACCTTACGTTTACGAAATTAGTTGCCCTTTAGTACTTAGATAAAAAATCAATTGCTCTAGAAGATATTGCTTATTTTCATTCTTTATTATTTTATTTTATATTTTTATTGTTAATTGCTTTTGGTTAAGACTTGAAGATTTAAAGTATTTATTTTTAAAGTATTTATCTATTTTTTTATATTATTGCGATGTTATTTGTGATTATGAGTAAGTAGTTAATTGATCTAAAGAACGTCTGAACAAGAACTAGATTCATTTTTCAATATAGTTATAATGAGATGGATATGTGCTTAATGCTTTAAAAAAATCATATTCTTTGATTCATTGATTTAATAGGTTTTTATCTAATGATATTAATTATGATCTTTTTATTGCATGCATAGTCTAGAATGTAGATTATGATATTTAGATTCATTGTCTAATTTAAAGTAGTAACTAGAATTGTTTGAAAAGTCTGACAGTTTAGATGTCCTAGGTAAATTTGAGATCTAAATTTGATATTAAAATGGCTTTCTGAAGAAGTTAGATGAAGTAGTTTGAAGTTTTCGTAAAAGGTAATGTTGTTTTATTGCTTGAAGTTAATGTCTTTGTAGAAATAAAGGGGTTAGCTCAATAAAATTAGAACGTGACTTTTCCACTGGTATAAAGAGAACACATGGCTTGCTAAAGGTTGTTTAATTACTTATGATTAGAGTTTAATGATCTAATATGCTTTATAAAGTATGCTCGTAATTATATTGATTGAAGTGTCATGTTTACAATGCAAAACGGGTTTATGTCTCATAGTTTTAGATATTTGCTTATATTGAATTGAATTGAATTTATTTGATTGATATTGAAATTGAATTGTGTTAGTTTAGTTAGTATAACTAGTTTAATTAATTATTAGTGAGTTTAATTATTGTTTTAATTGAATTAAAGTAAAAAATAATAAAAAATTTTAAATTTATTTTTCCTAGAGAAGTTTGATAAATCCATACGAAGAAGATTTCCATTTACTAGTACTACAAAATATTAAAAGTATAATATAAGAAGGAAATTTATTGTATACGCATGACTGAAGTGAGCGTTATGGTGAAATCACTGGCTATGAATCAAAACTCAAACCTCATCCCAACTATTTGCTGACGATATGCATTACATGCCACGACACTAGGGTATCACAAGATTGACTTCTCTGAATGCCTAGGCAGTGCCGTGACCAGTGGCATAGAGCCTGTGGGCGAGGCGTTAGGCACAAATTCAAAATTCCAGATCCGAATCCAATTTTGAATTCCTCCCACAACTCGTGTCGACCTACAAAGGTCCAAATCCCATCAAAACAATACTAAACCACTCAAATGAAAATACAAGATCATTCCCACTATCAAGAAATGTATCTGAAATACGATTCTACCATTAACGCATAAATTTTGCTAGTCCTATTGAATAAACCAAAGAAAATGAAATAAAGATGACCCAAATCACGAATCAAAACATATGGGTTCATCTTTCATCTTAAAACTCCAAGAGAAACCATAATTTTTTACAAAATCAAATACATGATTTAAATAGATGAAATTAGAGAAGTTGAGACGAGTTGTTTTCCTTGCTTTGTGAGATCTTGATGAGAGTCCCTCCCCTCCACCAAATCCACTTAAAAGTGTTCTAGGGGTTCTCCTCAATTTCTATGTAATTATTTCAACCAAAAGAGGCTTGAATCCCTTATTGTGGTTTAAATACTTAGTTAATGTTGTTACGGTTTGGTTGACCAACTCAAAACCCCAAATCTCATCTTGATGCACTCAAGTATTTGGATGATCCTAGAGTCCACATTAAGTGCATCATTTCTTGTATTTTATATAATTATCCTTATATGTTTTTAGTTATCAAAATCGCTCTTTTCTGTTTAATTCATTTAATAAGTCATTTAGGCTTATTTCCATTTACTTAGGCTTATTTTGCCACCTAAGTCAAGTAACTAGTATATAATACACACCTTATTCACACCGTTTCACATATACTATGTGTATCTACCAAATTAATCTTGATAAACGAACAAATTACCTAATCAAGATTTGGGGCGTTACAAGAAATCGAAATAGACACATTAATCTAAGAGGGAACACAAATCCAAATTCCATAATTTCTTAGCTCTACCAAACTTCCAATTACACCACATAAAACATGAGAGATGTTTCTTGTACTCAGGCTAAGGTTCTTGAATTGGCTTATCTCCTTAATTCATTGACCACCAACATGCATCCAATATTCCTCAAATCTCTGAATCTTTTTGAGTCCTTCAACCCTTTTTTCCTTTAATGATTTGATATTTGTTCATGAAAATGACTAAGGGTTAGTATTTACATTTCTTGCCCTATTCAAATCATAGCCCCATTTTTTTCATTATGTTCATCTAGAGGTGCATCAAAGGCCCTTACTTACTCTATAATTTTCCATTAACTTTCTCTAACCTCTAACAAAATAAACTGAATCTCCTAATATTTAGAAGTTTTTGGATCTCGAGGCAAGATTAATGGTTCGTGTTTTATTTATTTGGAACTTAGACTTATTTGACTTGGCTTAGTTAAAGAAATCAATTCCCTAAGTAGATTGAGTAACCTAAGTACAATTATTTTTACTATATTGAAGAAATACTTAGGTACTTGCTACATCATTTACAACTTGGGTCTCACGCCGGCATGCATATGGAGGTATGACTCCAATCACGCACTTGACTATAAAGTTATTAAATTTGCACACGAGTACCTATATGGTAGTATACATCATCATCCGCAAATAAAAATATTTTAGGGTCATTACATAAACTATAGTCATAATCACACTATTATCATCTTATGAAGTATTATTGAATCATTAAACTTAAATCATAAACAAGATTTCTAACCTTTATAAAATGATAATTTAATAATTAGACAATGTTTTGTAGAATATTTTAGGGTCATCTTTGATATATAAGGCTATATGTGGGGGTATGCACTCTAAGGGAACTCTATAAATGTTGTTTAACTATTATAAGTAGATGCATTTTTCTTTTATAATAGTATTGATGAATAATTACCGTATTATTCTAAACATCCATAGTTAGTTATTATTGTAAGAATAATAATAAATTAACACTAGTATAAGTCTTGATTGATGGTCATGTAATGATTATGCGTATAAGGATACATATTAAGATCATGTGTATTTGTTGGGAACGGATGTTGGACTAGCCCGCTATGAGAATGCTATATGTTCTACGTCATAAGTGCTTTCTATGATAGTTATATCATTTATTCATTTGATTTGATATCACAAGAGCCTTTAGCATTATGAGCATAATGATTTGACATAATTGAATGTTGTCTTTAACAGAATGATTATAAAAGTTGTAATTGGTTATTGTTTGTCTTATGTGTAGATTTTGCATGATCAAGATGGGATTTGCCCCTCTCTTTTGGAGAGAGATGTCGATTGGGCCCCTTGATATGTTAAAATGATAAATGGCCATGTCTTGTGAATTGGTTGGATCAATGTCACTTAACAATTTTCATCTACTCGAAGATCAAGACCAGTAGATTGGACTATAAGGGTGACATTCCATGTCTTTTGTTCAATCAAAAGATATCACTTGGGAAAGAGATATGATACACACTATTTGTTAGGTTGTATCGATTTACTGATCTTCATGGAAATTAGGTAGTCGTAATGTCTTATTTGAGGTCGCTTATGATTTGTATGATAAAAAAAGCTTTGGTTCCCTGCTTATGATTTGTGCGATTTAATATTATCTAGGTTGATGAATTTTAATTGATAAAATTTATTTTGAAGATTCTCATTAAGTATCGTAGTTTGACTAGGATTCAAAACTCTCCTACATTTCTAGTATGAATAGAAATTTTATTTCTTGGTTAATATTATTTTGAATAGGACTGTAATTGGAATTATAGTATGACTTTAATTTTTATTTTAGTTTTAGATAAATTACAACTCTTGTTGGATAAGTAATTGTAGATTATCTATGACTCTATCCTTTTTACAGTTGATTTTTATCTAAGACTTTATTTGGAGTGTGACTATGAGATGAGTTCTTTTACAACTCAACCTATTTTACTATAAATAAGACATTAAGGTCACAATTGTGGTAGAGATTTTTCCTTGATAGTTTATTGTGAGAATTTTTTCCTTGGAGTTTTTTGCTCTAGGACTCTCGTCCGTTCATGTGTGGATTTCTAATAGAAGACATTTTTCTGTGGCAGCGTCTTGAAGGAATTAATCAACACCAAACAAGGCAGACGTGAAGTTGTTTTTGTTAAGGTATGATTTTTCTTTCTTGGTACACCAATTTAATGGAATCAATATGATCTTGGTTTGGGGGTTTTTGTAAAGGTTTCAAAAACTTTCACTGCACTTGTTCCCCAAAAGTCAATAGTAGTATGAGAGCCTTTTTGGTTCAATTCCATTAAACTTCACTAAGTGTTTTTTAACAAATGTGATATTATGGAAAGCATAATTTTTATTAATGTATAATTGTTATCTTCTGATCGATTGTTTAAGAGTTTGATGAATAGTTCATCAGATTCGTGGCGGACTTGCCATGTTGTGGAAGTTCTTGGTACCTAGTCGGACTTGGTTACTTGGAGGTTTTTTTGGGTTAATTCGAACTGCAAAAGGAGTTGGTGTTCAAAAACTATTTTTCCTTGGTGGTCTAGGAATGTGCACAAAATGAAATTAGGTTGAGAACGCACTTCCAATATGTATGTCATGATGAAGAGATGAACTATGATCGATAAGTTTCAACACATGGTTTGTTATTTATTGATGCTGATCATGACAGTTAATTAAAAAATACGTGACTTTACTGAAGCCAAAATACATGATTTGTATAGTTGCTAGCTATTATTGTAAGATGGCTTGGGTACGAAATTGAGAGGCTCGTGGTACAAAGAGATTCTACTGTGCATGGTGATACATTTCATGAAACATGGGGTTAGTCACGAATGGAACACTAGTTGATTGGATATCTTTTGAAAAAAAACTATTCCTATAAATAAGCATGTGATACGGAAAAGTTTATGGCTAAATAAAAGGGAAGTATTTAATATTAAATAGGCAACATCCCATCACCTACGACCAAGTGTATCCTAGACCTACCAATAAACATGCAAGCAAGGTTTGTGCAGAATAATATTGCATGTCATTAAGTTATTGTGATTAACTTATGATACTCAGATACCTATAATTGTGCCTAGCATACCGTGTGATTAAAAAAAACACTATATCCCATAATAAATTAAGTTAATTACTATTGTTTTAATTAAACATAAAGGATATTTAGAAAATGAATATAATTGATAATCTTATTTTGATTAATATGATTTAATTAAATAAGTATCAATTCAAGTATATAAGGCTCAATTCATCAATTATATTGATTGGAATTTAGGGGTTGTTAAATATATTAAGTAAATTTGTTTTATGAAGCTTTGTTGATATATACGAAAATTGTTTCCCTTTTTATTTATGATCTTTATTCTATGCATAAGTTGATGCATTGGATATTCCATGATTAAATTAGTGCTAGAATTAATTATCATAAAAATACAAAAAGGGTAATAAAACTTATTAAAGTTCCTCTTTAAAATTTGAAGTCAATGCCATTCAATTTTAGAACATTTGTCAAGGCCTTGATCATATCAATATAGGTTTACATCGACAGAGTGTGTTGTGTTATCTTGATGAGGCAAGCTGAGTAATGGCTATCTGAATGTTTTAAATTGGTTTGACTCAATAAAGCTATCCAAACGATTATGGGCTTTAGGCATAGATGAGACATAACATGTTGTGATATATGATGTCTAGGTCTCATAAATAACCTAAGATTTGCGTATAATGCAATTGGTAAAGTTACCTACCTAAATAACTTGATTTCGAGTGTCAAGCTCTAGCAGTCTAAAAAATTAAGTGAAATATGGATCGTAGACCACTAAAGTAATATTTGCAAGGATTATTGATTTAGTGGATGTTTAATAACTGAGTAATAAATTATTTTATATAATCTTCTTAGTGTATATATTAAACTAATAACTTTAATCCAGAGAAACCACGATCAATCCTTGAGAAAGGTAAATAATTTTTAAGACTAATTTCCTTGTTTAGATTGAAAAATTGATAATGTTATCAACCATAAAAACAAATATGTATGCCTTAGATTAATCGTTCCTTTTAAACTACCATTTATTAGTACAAGAATTATATGTTATGTTAGCAAATATAAACTGGACTTTCGAAAAGATTCGGTACCGTAGAAGCTAATAACATAATAGTAACGACATTGAAGGAAACGTTTCAATAGTAAGTCATAATGGAAAAGGTATAAGATTACTGAAATTCTTAGATTCTTATAAAATGGTTGAGAACCTATTAATATGTCTTTCTGTTTAGAACATGAAAATACTATATTGATTATCTCAAAAGACTTGAATCTTCATATGCCAAAAATTGGCAGTGGATTTGATATATAATTCATCAAAATAGTTTTGAACTATATAATATGAATGACATGGAGAAATTTGTTTACAGTTGCATGTGATGTTTAAAACTATAAGAAAAAATATTAAAAAAAAAGTCCTTAGACATGTATTTCATGGTTCGTAATAGAAAGGAACTTAATATAGAAAAGATAAAAGGAAGGTAAGAGCTACCAAAGGTGTATTGGTCGGACACAGAAACCTTACTTCTAAGCTAGACCTTGCCTAGTTCTAAAGATAAGCCTTAAAGAACTGATTTAACTGTTAATAAAATGAAGTTGTTCTTTTTATAATGAATTACAAATCCTATTGGGAACACATAACATTGAATCATTATGAACATTTCAAAATGAGTGTAAAAAAATCACTTGGCAAACCATTAACATACTTTGATTGAGAAAAGATGTTTTAAGAGGAGAAATCAAATGTATAGGATATAACTCAATTTATGATGTACCACAGAGACCTTCTAAAGATGTCCAAGTGAGGTTGTACTTTAGAAACCACTACACTTTGCATTAAACCTTATTTTCTATAAAGTGGTTAATAAAGCTCCATATATAATATGGAATAAAAAAACTTAAATTGTCTATTTTTGAGAATTTGAAGCGTTGAGACTTGCGTAAGAGGCTAAGTCACAAAAAGTTTGTTGCCTAAGTCATTTTGCGTCTAGTTGTGCTTGAAAAATATGAGACTATTTTATACAATTGAGAACAAATTGTTTGTTGCTCAAAATTATGCCTTTCCAAATAAATAGTTTATTTCCAAGACACTATTGAGAATAAAATAAATCGTGAAATGTTCAATAGCCATAAATGAGAATTGAACCACTTTAAGATGCTTAACAAAGTTTTGAACAAGTTGAGTATACACGAGAAACATATATCTCTTAAAAATCTAGAATAATAAGAAATTGGCTAGAAAAACCTAGAATTTCTTATTATTAATAGTTGTATTAATAGTTGTGATATACTTTTGACACTGGATCATAATGAATCACTACTTATCAAGTGACGTGTATCCTCTAAATTGGATGAAGAGACTAAATGTTAATGAACTCTGAGTTTTAATTTATGCATGTTATTCAAGTTTCGAACTTGATTTATTTACTTGAAAGTGGTATGACCATCATATGTAAATGTTTTGAAATGACATGAAAAACAAAAAGGGAGCATACTTAAAAGCACGACTTATCAAAAATTTCAAACTAATCCAGGTGTTGATTGTGATAAGATTTTTCATCGGTAGCTAAGCTCCAGTTCTAGGATACTAATTGTCATTACTTCATAATTTGACTATAAGATATAACTAACACGTGTTAAAATAACATTACTCTGTGCTCCTTAAATATGTGTATGACCAACTTAAGGGTTTTGATTATCTTGAGAATTTTAGAGATGAATGCAAGCTTAAAGGATCCATTTGTGGATTATAATAAGTTTGTAAGAGTTGTGAACTTTGTTTTAATGAAATAAATAATGAATTAAGTTAATTAAATAAAAATAAAGCTTTTGTATACATAAAGGTTCACGGGGGCATAAATATCCGAATCTGTTTGTTGATGATATAATAATAATTAGAAACGATGTGCTAAACTTACAGAATGTCAATTCTTGGTTAAGGAAAAATTTCTGAAGGAAATTCTAAGGCAATTAAGCCTATATCCTTGTGATATAGACTTATAAAAATAGATTTAAAAGGTTAATTGGTCTAAATTAGAGTGCTTATATAGACCAATAGCTGAAAAGATTTTAGTTTGCAAGATTTTTGTAGAATTTGTACTTATGTCTTATAACATAAGTCTCTACAAGACTCAAAGTTTTAGGACAATTGATGAGTGGTAAAATATGAATATGAATCCATACGCATTAGCTATAAAAAGCATCGCATATGTTATACTTTGCATTCAACTTGATATGTCATATTTTTGAGCAAAACATACATATAACTAATAGATTCAAGTGAAGGTCACCAAACATTTATAGATAACATTACAAAGTACTTCAGAAGCACTTGAGAAATGTTATTTAATTTGTATAGGTTTGAAAGATATGACTCTTCTAAGTGGTTACAAAACACACACTTTCAAGCTACAATAAATGATTAATGATCGCAATATGGATGTGTTAACTTAGTAGGAAGATGTTGTGAGTTTGAAATGTTCTAAACTCACTCTAACAAGTTCTACAACATAAATTTAGTTTTTAGTGGTATTTGATGCAGCCAAATAAAATTTTCAGATCATAAGGTTCATGATTGAATAAGGTGTGATTCCAAGTGTTGGAAACAACGTTGGCTTTTATAGTAAAACGAATGGACAAATTTAGGTTATAGAACGTAAATAACACTATAAATCTAAAGAATCTCTTGAGCATTTTTGTGTTATTAGAGAAAGAATATGAAGATTAACAAAACATCAATATTAAGCAATGTAGAAGATACATCAATAAACTTCTTCCTCTAAGAACGCATTAAGGTCACACAGTATTTGATACGTGCTGGATTGGACCTAGTGCAAGTGGGAGATGTTGGGGTATATGCCCTAAGCCAATTCTGTAAAGGTTGTTTAACTATTATAAGTAGATACATATTTCTCTTATAATAGTACACGTGAATAATTATTGTATAATTCTAAATGTCCATAGTTAGTTATTACTGTAGGAGCAAGAATTAATTAAAACTTGTATGAGTCTTGATTGATAGTAATGTAATGATTATGCATATATATATATATGGATTAATATCATTGGTATTTGTTAGGAATAGATGCTGGACCGACCCGCTATGAGAACGCTACATGGTCAATGTCATAAGTGCGTTTCATGATAGTTATATCATTTAGTCCTTTGACTTGTGATCACAAGACACTCCAACATTAGGAGCACAATGATTTGACACAATTGAACGTCGTCTTTAAAAGGATGATTATAAAAGTTGTGATTGGTCATTGTTTGACTAATGTGTTGATGTTGCGTAATCAAGTTGGAACTTGTCCCACTATTTTAGAGAGAGATATTTGTTAGACCCCTCGATATGTTAAAATGATAAATGTTCATGTCTAGTGAAATGAATGCATCAATGTACCATACAATTTTAGTCTACTCAAAGATTAAGACCAGTAGATTGAACTATAGGGGTGACACTCCATGTCTTATGTTCAATCAAAAGATATTGCGTGACAAAGGGATATTATAAACAATATTTATTAGGTTGTATCAATTTATTGATCTTCGTGCAACTCGGGTAGTCATAAGTCTTGCTAGGTGCCCTTTTATGATATGTGTGCCAGAAAAGGTTTTACTTCTTGACCGACGTTATATGAAACTATTTGTCGAACATAAAGAACAGATTTGCGTAATTTAATATTGTCTAGGTTGATGATCATGTATGATAAAATTCATTATGAAGACTCTCATTAAGTGTCTTATATTGATTAAGATTCAAAACTCTCATACATTTCTAGTGTGACTATAAACTTTCCCTCTTATAAAATCCTATTTTGAATAGGTTTCTAATTGAAATTATAGTATAAATATAATTCATATTTAAGTTTTAGATAAATTAAAACTTTGTTGGATTAGTAATTTTAGATTATCTATGACTCTATTCTTTTTAAAGTCGGAATTTATCTAAGAATCTATTTATAGTGTGGCTGCAAGATGAAGTTCTTCTATAATCGACCTATTGTACTATAAATAAGACATTAGGTCACAATTATGGTAGTGATTTTTCCTAAAAGAGTTTTTTTTTTTTAGAATCTTGCCCAAAAATTTTTGGTACTAGCATTTCAGATCATGATCGTCCGTTCGTGCGTAGATTTTCAATAAGTGCGTTCATCTTTGGCAGCATCTTGAAGGAATCGATCAATACCAAACAAGGCAGAAATAGAGTTGTTTTTGTTAAGGTATGATTTTTCTCTTTTAGTACATAAATTTAATGAAATTAATTTGATTTTGGTTTGGGGATTTTTGAAAGGTTTCAAAAACTTCTACTGTGATTGATCCCTGATACCCAACACTATATTCCAATAGGTTTTCTTTTGTGGTTTGTGATTTCAGGTTATATTAATGTTATAAGAACAAAGGGTGAAGGAAAGTAAAGAACTCAGTCAATTGAATAAAACATACGACGATTCCGCGATGATTAAAAAAATAAACTAGGATTCGTTACATAAATTGGCAGCAGAGGAGTCGAGCAGTTCATCAGTGATTTCGAAAATAAACTAAGACTCGCTACACAAATCTGTGAATAATAAAGTGTGACACCCCTATCTCGATTAGGGCGATACTAGGCCTAAAACAACCCTTATATACCAGCTAGACTTTACTTGAGCTAGCAGCCTCTCCTTCCGTACCTGATAAATCAAACCAAAGATCGATATCAAAATATATATTTCAAAGTATACACAATGGAAAATTTAAAACGTTTTTGGTAACATAAATGATATATTTAAATTCGGAGTTCATTAAAACCAAAACATGTTTATAAAACCTCACTTCCCTATTATATTACAATAATGCAACTTAAAAATAATATATTTATCTATATACAAAGAAGGTTCATTTCATCGTTGAGAAGACAAATAAACTCTTAACTCTTATCCTTGCCTTTCGCTAAAGCGCCTACTTACGAACTTGAATAGTTAAGTGGAGTGAGTGCTCTCACTTGCTCAGTAAGTGATGCTCGTAAACAGATAAATTATCAATCATTATTAATAAATCAAAGAGTTGCCATATGAATCCAAAATATATTTATTTTGGTGTTGAAACTTATATAAAAAAAATAAATTGAATGCAAACCTGATAGGTAACATGCAATCGTAGTCATGATTTGTATTTTGGGTTTAATTACGGAGTCGTACTCTACGGTCACTCAAGAATGCAACAACAAAACCAAGATGTTGGTCGAAAATTGATTCAATTGGTTTATTCATACTTGACTAAACTTCCAACTTTAAATGGAAAATGAAAACTAAGTTAAAACTCAGGCTAACCGAGGATAAAAGGGAGGAATCTATTTCCAGGCAAACCATTTCCATTTATTAGGACAAAGGGCAGAATCCATTTCGTAGCTATCCCTTTCAATCCACTGTCCTAATCTGCCTTATCAACCATTTCTGTGATTTCCACATATAAAACAGTTAAATCACAGTGTGTTGCCCAAATCGCAGTCCATATTGCTATATGAACTAAATATAATAACTTATGAAACATAATTGAAAAAACTATGAGTCCCACTTACCTTTAGAACTTATGAGAAACCATCAGAGGTCAATATAGGTATAATACCCTACTTTTAGAACCTTTAAACAAGTACCTAGACTGTCGTAAAAGCCTGTGTAAAGATAAACATTATTGATGTAGTCTACAGTGGGAACGCCCTCCTTAATTTGACAGGGTGCACACCACCAACTGGATTCTTTGAAATTTATTAAAGGAGCATGCTTCCCTACTATAGGAAGCGCGTTTCATCATCGATAACTCCCCGTTATATCAGGGAGGCCCTCTAATGCAGTCTTAAACCATTTCTAAACAACAACAACCACAATTAACACAGATGCATCACCAACTCATGAATTCAACTCACAAAAAAAAATTAACTTACCAACGGTAATGATCACAAAATCAACTATGGTTTGATCCCCATCGATCATTTTCTCTCTTCCTATTAAAACTAATCCATTAGCTTAAACAATTAAACCCTCACCTGCTTCCTCTCGATTGATCAATTTCGATAGTGATAAGTTTGAGGCTTTTTTATTTTATATGTCAATTGTCTCGAGATACACATCGCGCTCTCACGAGGTTGATCGAGTGATTATTGTGTTATAGTTTTGTAGCTAAAAGTATCACACTTCTTAACACTATCTTTAACTTTTGCTTATCTCGAAGCGATCCAATGATCGATATTAATCAAATCAAACTTATATATATCAATTATATATAAATATATATTTATCATGTATTTTATCGCTAGTAAATTCATTGCCTGAGCTAACAAGTAATCTCGGGTATGCACATTCATTTCACGTCCCCATCATGGCATTTGGTTTATCATCATTTTATTGATTAATTATTTAGTATCCCAATTGTAAGCTTTTATTAACTTTCAATTAATAACAAAACCTATAAATTTATTTAAAAATATCACACTAACACCAAACATCATACAAATCCATGCACTATTTGAGGTATGCCAGACTTGACTATAAGCCTAAATTGAATTAATTAGGATTTGAGTTAACACTATCACATACTTAAGGTAATGGGTCGTTACAGTCTTTCCAATTTAAAGATATTTAGTTCTTGAAATTAAAGCAAACATAAAATTACCTATAGTTTCGAAGAGAAAAGGAAACTTCACCTTAGCGAAAGGAACTTTTTTAGTTCTCAGCTTCTGAATCTTACAATCAAGAATTTGAATTGGTTGCTCGTCGTAAGATAAGTCTTCTTGAAAATCAAAATCATTCTAATCAATCGTTGGAGTGAACTGACTCTCCATTTTACAAAGTGTAGATAGGTGGAAGACATTACGATCTCCAGTTACCTAAAAAGGTAACTCTAACTTGTAAGAAATAGGCCCGACTCTTTCTTTTACCTTAAATGGCCCAATATATCCATTGGAGCTAGCTTACTTCGCAGCCTAAATCTATATATCCTTTTAATAGGTGAGATTTCAATAGAACATAATCGTTCTTTCAGAACTCTAAAAACCAATGATATTTATCGGCGTTTATTTTATGTCTTAGTTGTGCCATAGTCAAATGCTGGCGAATCTGCTAAATTCTCTTTATGTAGTTATGAATCAACTTCAGCTCCAACAAAACTATATCTCTAACCTCTGCCTAGAATGCAAGTAAACGAGAAGTTCGACGATATAAAGCTTCAAAAAGAGTCAATCCAATATTATTCTGATAGCTATTCCTATTTAAAAACTTATATAGAGGAATGTATTCATCCCAGTTACGACCAAACTCTAAGACACAAGCTCGAAGCATGTCCTCTAACACCAAGATTGGATGCTCAGTTTGCCGAAGATGGTATTTCGTACTGAGGTTAAAAATAGTTTTCTATTCGTCCTACAATCAAGATGTGAATCTCGAATCACTATCCGAAGTAATTGACATTGGAAATCCATGAAATCTCAACATCTCATGTATGTATATCTCACATAATCTATCAAGAGGTTCTCACATGGAAATTGGAAATAATGTGTTGACTTTGTCAACCTCTCAACTACAACCTAAACTATATTTTGCTTACATTGATTCAGAGGTAGACCGAAAATAAAATCCATCAATATATGCTCCCATTTTCACTCAAGAATTGGCAAAGAATGCAACAACCCTCTTGGTTTCCTATGCTCAACCTTAACTTGCTGACATATCTCACATCTCTTTACAAACTAAGCAATGTTAGTGTTTATGCCAAGCCACCAATAAATACACCTTTTATAGTCATACATTTTAGTGTTACCTGGATGACTATAGTAACAGTCGATGAGATTTTCGTAGCAATTCTAACCTCTACTAATCCTATGCTAGAATCTATAATCTATCCCTAAAATGTCACGCACCATCCTCGAAAGCTAACTAATCATGATAATCCACTCTAGCTAATAACATTTGATGGGCTAAGTAATCTTAATTAGCTTTTTAACGATAATCCACTCGCCGAATCTTAGCACAAAAGAAAAGATTTGTAGATTTGGGACTAGCTCTCTTAGTTGATGATGTGCTAGCTGGACTTTCATGAATCATCATCACTGAAGTTTCCATAAGAAGTATAAACTAAGAAGCTATAGCAGTAGCTACATTCTCTTTGCATTTCTTCTCCTACTCAAGGCATCAACAACCACTTTGGTTTTGCCTTAGTGGTATTCCATGAAGTCATAGTCCTTGAGAAACTCAAGCCACCTACGCTACCTCATGTTCAATTTACTCTAAGTAAACAAGTATTTTAGACGCTTATGATCTAAAAAAAATATAAATTTTTCACCGTACAAGTAATGCCTCCGAATCGTGAAGGCAAACACAACTGCTGCAAATTCAAGATCATGAACTGGGTAATTTCTTTCATTAATCTTTAGTTTCTTTGAAGCATACGCTACAACTTGCCTTTCTGCATCAGTACACAACCCAAACCTAAATGAGAAGAATTAACATAGATCACTAGCCTTTTCCCCAATTCAAGTAATGTAAAAATATTATTGTAGTCAAACTACGTTTCAATTTTTTGAAGGCAACCTTGCATTTACCAAAACAATTAAATTCCATATCCTTTTGCATTAGAGGGGTCATTGGTCGAGCGATACATGAGAAACCATTAACCAATCGACTTTAGTAACCCGTTAATTGGAGAAAACTCAAAATCTCTAACACTGTAGTAGAAGTGGGCCAAACCTGGATTGCCCTACCTTTGTTGGATCAACAAAGATAAATTTAGCATTAACTGCATGTTTATTTGACCTCCGAAGATCAGAATTCACACTTACAAAAGTTGGCAAACAATTGATTATCCTCAAATTTTGTAATGTAACTTTGAGGTGGTGTATATGTTCCTCTTAAGTCTTCGATTAGATAAAAATATTGATAAATACGATGACAAGCTGGTCAAGATAGGGTTTGAACACTCAACAAAAAATCCATAAAAATGGAAAAAACATTACTAAGCTTAAACAACATCATTCTGAACTCGAAGTGCTTATACCTAGTATAGAAAGCTGTATTCGAGATATCCTCACCTTTGATCCTCAGATAATAATAACCAAACCTTAAATCAATATTCGAGAAATATTGGGCACCGTTCAACTAATAAAAAAGTCATTAATTATGGGCAATTAATTCTTGTTCATGATAGTTACCGAATTAAGTTGTCTATCATAAATGCACGTACATAAGGTCTAGTCCTTCTTTTTCATAAAAAGAACTAGCGCTCCCCTCTGTGGCATATTAGGATGGATAAACCCTTTTTGTGGTAACTTCAAGCTCATACTGCAATTCATGCAAATCCTTCGATGTCATAAGGCATGAAGGAATAAATATAGGTTTAATTCTAGAAATAAGATTAATGTTGAATGCAATGACAATGTAGTCGAAGCCTTAACAAGTTTGATGGAAAAACTATAAAAAAAATTCGCAAACTATTAGTATCTCATTAACCTTAAATTCATGACCAGGCTCTCCAAATGTAACAACCCTTACCATAAAAAATCTCTTGGAGTAGCTAACTAATCGATACATAAAGGTTAGGAATCTAAAAAATTACCTAATCATGAAAGAAATCAATACTTTTATAGTATGTTGCTAACTAGTCCATCCCTATAAGTGCATCATATTTTAGGAACTCCATAACCCTCAAATCTATTGGTAGTCCATTCTCTACAATTTTGACATTACATATCACGCAAATCAGGTTAGGATAAACCTCTCTATCACTGTTATGCTTAAAATTAGTAATGTACTAGCTTTAATAGGTTTCAATTTCAACTCATCTATTGGGTTTTGAGGTTCATATGTAGTGAAAAATTCGAGACAATTTTTTGAAAAGCCCCAACAAAATCGAAAATAAGTTCTATTAAACTTGATCTACAAAAAAAAAACCATACCTTAATCCGTGATTTCCTTATCTGATTGATTGATATCCAAGATGTTCAAGTGTGCGTCATCTAAAAAATCCACACAAGAATGGTGAGCACAATTTGGAGCGCTAGCCCTAAGAGAGATAGAAAATATTTTTTTCAAGATTTCTACCTCTCTTTATAAGTTTCATTAAGCCATCACTAAAAACCTTATTCGTAATACAACTATTATATTTAGGTAGTTTAAGCAAATTACACAAATACCCCTATTAATAAGTTATCATATAACCAATTGTTAGAGTTTTTATGTTATGAGTTTTATCATATGAAATTCATTACTCTGGACCAATTAAAATTGTGCAAAGTTGTTGTTTATGTAGGGCCCAGTACGTTCATGCAACATTGGTAGTGAACCAAAACCATTTTTTACAGAAGTCAAAAGCACTTTCAAGCATGGCATTAAAACTACCAAAGTAACATGAATATCAAAATCACTAGAAACTAATGAATAAAATATATCATATACTTTTGTTGTGCGATATCCTTTGATAAAACATATGGCATGGAAAGTCACCTTTAATGTTCAATCATACTAGTCTCGATCTTCAGGTACACTGAAAACATCCAAATGACATTGATCAAATCAATTTAGTTGGACTTGGCCATTTAACAATCTAACATATCGAAAGATCCACTGATATCTCTCTTTATATGAGAGGGATGAATTAAATCTTGTTTGCACAAATTCACATATTATTCACACGGTAACCTATCACAATCATTGTAATCGTCTGATAAAAGACAACATTTGATTGTGTTAAATTACCATTCTCCTAATATTAAAGTCTATGGTAATCTCAAGTCGAAGGACTAATGATATACCTATCATAAGTAACACCTATGACTTAATCCATATGGTGTCCTCATAGGGGTTCAATCTAGTACCCTATTCCTATAACAAGTACTCTTGATCTCAATTTGCATTCCTATACATATGATCATCACAGGACCATCGATCATGATTCACACTAACCTTAATTCATTATAGATTCTAATATAATGATCGACTAGGGACATTTATCATATTTCAACAATTACCCATGGATCTTGCGATAAGGTAAATAAGCGATCACTTATTATAAAAAAGGTAAATGAAAACCTTAATTTTATTAACTAAAATTATAAGAAAAAAAATGTTGTAGATTGACCTAAGGCATATGCCCCAACATCTCCCACTTTAATTAGGGCCATTTATTCATGTATTCAATACCTAATAACCTAACATGACCATCATGGTTCACTTGTGGAAGAGCTTTCATCAAAGTATCATCAATATTGTCTTATGTAGGAAATCTTCAAATCTTCACTTCTCCCCTCTTGATGATTTCTCGGACGAGATGAAAACGTCTAAGTATATTTTTGGATCAATGGTGTGATCTTGGCTCCTTTGCCTGTGCTATCGCCCTGTTGTTGTCACAATACAAGTAAACAGGGTTAGCTATACTCATAACCATACAAAGTTTTGAGATGAACTTTTTGATCCAAACTGCCTCCTTAACTGCATCAGATGTTGTAGAATAGTTAGCTTCTATTGTATAATCTGCCACATGCTTTAAACTTTTCCATCTCACTGGACCTCCATTCAAAGTAAACATATATTCAAACTATGATCTAAACATCTATATCAGATTGATAACTTGCATCTATATAACCATCTACAACAATCTAGTCTTTTAGACATCCATACATAAAAAACACTTCTTTAGTCCTTCTTAAGTACTTAAAAATGCTCTTTATTGCTATCCAATGACTCTCACTATAATAAGACTGATATTTGCTTGTTGCGTTCAAAGCATAAGATACATCAGGTCGAGTGCATAACATGACATACATAATAGATCCAATAGCTAATGCATATGGAATCGTATTCATGCATTCTCACTTATCATTAGTTTTAGGCCATTGTGTCTTACTAAGACTTATACCATGAAACATTGGCAACGATCCTCTTTTAAAATCTTACATACCGAACCTATTCAATACCTTATCAATATTAGCACTTTAACTTAGACTTTAAGATCTATCATTATAGATATTAATCCTAAGGATTGAGGTCGTGTTTCCTAAGTCATTCATTGAGAAAAACTTCCTTAACCAACACTTGGCACTCTGTAAGAATGGGATATCATTTCCAATGAGTAATATATTATCAATAAATAGTACCAAGAAAACAACAATGCTCCCACTGACCTTCTTGTATAAACAAGGCTCATCTTCCTATTTAATGAAACTAAATTCCTTAAATGCTTCATGAAAACAAAGATTTCAACTCTGAGAAAAGGTATTTGAAGCTTGCACACCTTCTTATAACTCTCAGGATGAGCAAACCCTTCAGGGTGTATCATATACACGTCTTCAAGTAATTTTTCATTTAGAAAATCAATTTTGACATAAATTTGCCATATGTCATAGTCATAATATACGGCTATGGCAAAATTCTAACGGATTTAAGTAAGGCTACATGAGAAAATGTATCATCATAATCAATACCTTGAGTCAACCTGAAACCTTTACTAGTAGTGCTTTATAAGTATGCACACTTCCATCCATGTCGATTTTCTTCTTGAAAACCCATTTACATCCCATAGTCTTACCCCTTCAAGTAAATCAATCAAGTTCCAAACTTGGTTATCATACATGGATTGCATCTCAAAATTTATGGTACTAAGCTATTTATCTGCATCAGCGCTAGACACAACCTCGTTATAAGTAGTAGGCTCTTTTTAATCCGTAAGCAACACCTCATTAATATCAGTAATAAGAAATCAAAATCTCTCAAGCGCACGTCTTACCCCATTAGACCTACACAAGCATTGTGATACCTATGGAAGTTTAGCTAATTCAAGACTTTGTTGGTCTCCCGCTAGCGGTTAAGTGTTTATTTGTTGTTAATGAACTTCTTCAAGACATACTTTATTCATGTTATTGTCTTTTGAGGAATAGATTCTCATTAAATTAACAATCCCGCTTAAAACACTATGTTAATTTAAGGGACTAAAACCCATGTTTCACCTAATTCCAAGGTAGCTAAGGCATGACACTTTAAATTAGGTTATTTAGGTAGATACCGATTACCAATTACATTATATGTAACTCTAAGTTGTATTTTATGAGATTATGACATCTTATGCCTTAGCATGTTTTATCTCATCTTGTGCTTGAAGCCCAAAACTATTTTGATAGCTCTATCAAGTCTAATCATTTTAAACAATAGAGTAACCATTAATCAATTTGCCTCACTAAGATAGCACAATACTCTTTGAGGAAGCAGACCCAAATTGACATGATCGAAGCCTTGACAAGTGTTTGAGAATTAATGGCACTTGACTTGAAATTTAGAAGAGGGATTTTTTTATTTGTTGTAGTGATCATAAATTAAACAAGATAAATATCATATATTACAATGCATGTGTAATCACAAAACAAGTTAGGAAATTTTACTAATATTGACGATTATATGAATTTTCTTGCGCTACAAACAGTTATCAACAATCCTGCTGGCCGGTCAGCGAATGGGGGTATATGGGCAATACCCCTATTTTTTATTTTTTTATACAATGAATTCCAGTCTCAAAAATTGAAAATTGCCTTAAATTTCTTATTATTTTAGTCAATCTAATTGGCCAGAATTGCCCCGTATTTTAATTCCAGAAATATTAATTAAAATATTTTTTATTTACTCGAGTCCACCTCTAACTTAATATCTTATCCTTATCCAATTAAAACTTAAGATACGTTGAATCCTTATCCAATTAGAATTTGTTATATATCTCATCTATCTTATAATATTTGTAATTCTTATCTGATTACAAGTTTACCTCCTATCTAATCGGAATATACTAACAGATAACCACATTAGATATATGATCAAAATCAATTTCAATTCTTATTCATATGAAACAAGCAATTCAATCAAGAAATGAAATATTAATCATGCATTCAACACCATAATCATATTAAATTAATCATATTAATATAATCATGATTTCTATCATGGAGACATACATAATTATCGAATAAAAACAAAATATATATTTAACAACATAATCATTTTGACCTAATCAGGACTTTTACCATGTGAACATACAAAATTTGCATCGTTCAATAATAAAAAATATGTTAATCAAAATATTCTAAACATGAATTCTATCTTTGAATTAAATCATGCATATGTTTCAATATATATGAACTAACAATATGCATTAAAACCAATTATTGATAACAATTATCATAGAACCTTTATGTTCATCATATATATATATTAATCAAGATCAAATTTTCATACATATATCAACTATACATCAAAGAAAACATGCAAGTGTTTAATAGAACGGAGCCTATGGCTCGGATACCACTATTGGGCTTAATGGTTTATACCTAGCTAAAAATTCAAAACAAGTTTTTGAAAAACCCTAACAGGATCGAAAATCAGTTCCATTAAACTTGATTAACAAAAGTGAACTATACATTAATCCGTAATTTCCTTATCTGGTTGATCGATCTTCAAGACGTTCAAATGTGCGTCCTCTATCAAAAATCATCACATAAACGTTGACCATAATCTGAAGCGCTAGCCTCGAGAGAGATAGAAAACGTATTTTCTTTCTCGCCTAAAATTTAGAGAACTCAAAATTTGCAAAAATTAAAATCTTATTTCATTTTAAGCTTTCAACCTCTATTTATATATGTAGTTAAGCCCTCACTTAAAATCGTATTCGTTACGCAACTATTGTATTTAAGTAGTTTAAGGAAATTACACATACGACCATATTAATAGGTTATTATATAACAGATTGTAAGGGCTTTTATGTATTGAAATTTATCATAAAAAATTCAATACTCTGTACAAATTGAAATAGCACAAAGCAATTCATGTGTGTGACCCATTAGGTTCATGCAACATTATAATGAACTAAAATCGTTTTGGTACCCAAGACATAAGTGGTCTCTAGCAAGACATTATGACTACCAAAGTAGCATGAATATCAAAATTAATATAGCCTAATTAATAACATATATCATATCCTTTTGTCGCGTGATATCATTTGATAAAACGTAAGGCATATAAAGTAACCCTTAATGTTCAATCGTATTAGTCTCGATCTTAAGGTAGACTGAAAGCATCCAAATGACATTGATCATATCAATTCACTTGTACGTGGCCATTTAGCAGTCTAACATATCGAGGGATCCATTATATCTCTCTATATAAGAGGGATAGATTCAATCTTGATTACGCACTTCACATATTATTCACATGGTAACCAATCACATTCTTTATAATCATCCAATCAAAGATAACATTGGATAGTGTCAAATTACCATATCCTTAATATTGAAGTCTATGGTAATCTTAAGTCAAAGGACTAATGATATACCTATCACGAGTAACATCTATCACTTAATCCATGTGTTGTTCTCATAGCTGGTCAGTCTAGTACCTTGTTCCCATAACAAATACTCATAATCTTTATTCGTATCCCAATATGCATGATGATCACATGACCATCAATCAAGGTTAACACTAGCCTTAAATCATTAGTGTTCCCAGTATAATGATCGACTAGGGACATTTAAGATATTTCAACAAATACCCATGGAGCTTACTATAAAGTAAACATGCAATCACTTATAATAAAACAATGAATGAAAACCTCTATTTTATCAGCTAAAATTATAATATAAACGATATTTGTAGATTGACCTAGGGCATATGCCATAACATCTTCAACCATCATGCCAGCATTAAATGAAGTTGTAGAACCAACATCAATAAGAACATGCATATCTCGACTAAAATAATTTAAATTACCTTCCACATGCCTCCTCGTAGCCTCGAGATCCACCTTAGCCAATGAGTGAGACTGATCTCAAATCTGCATCACACTGCCTACTAAAGAAGCTAAATGTACAGTACAATATTTTGAATGTGGCCTAACTAACCACACTAACAATTAATTACATTAGGCCTATAAGATCCTCTATTGGCTTGAAAAACCTGCCCAAAATTACTCTGTCTTGGCCAAACCTGACCCCTTCCTCTACCTCTACCTTTTAACTGAGTTGGTGGTGGTAAAGGGTGTTTCACTATTAAAGGTTGTGAAATAGATGATGCAACAATTGGTGTACTAACTTATAATATTCTCTATAGAACTTATTCAACTAGAGCCATAGAAAAAGAATAACCATCTACTTATTCCCTTTCCTTTGCTATTGTATAAAATCTCGAATCTTCTTCTTTCTAAATGATTGAGTCGGCTAAATATGGATTAATTCCTGAGCCCTTTGATTCCCCAGATGATAAGGAGCTGATGGTGGAATAATCATTGTCTTGGGTAGATAAACTAACATTGTTACTTCCACTTCCATTACTCTATCAAAGATAAATGCGTACCTAGTAAAAAGATAAGCGAAAACTACCACACGTATCTTGTAGTTCAATCCATTGAGAAAGATGTCTATTTTGTTCTCCTCTAATTCCGCCATCTTTGGAGCGAATTCACTCAACTCAGCGAACCAATGCTCATATGCCCGTACATACACCTTTCCTTGTTTCAATTATATGAACTTTGTCTTCTTCCCATTCCAAACTCATTTTGAAAAATACTACCTCCAGAATATGTTTCTAAACTATGGCCAAGGAGTCACTATCTTACCTTCACTCTCTAAGGAGTTCCACCACTTACAAGCAAACTCAATAAAGAAAAATGTGACAAGTTTTACCTTAAATTGGTCCTCCACATCAAAAATAAAAAACCTCGCTCCATCTCAAGTATTCAGGTCTTGGCTACCCTATAAAGCCTAAATTTCTAAAATTATAATTTAACCTTAGTGATGGGGGTATTTAGGTAAATATTTATGGCATTGGTGTAATGGTGTGAATAATGTGTGTACTATATACTATTTAGTTGATTTAGGTGCAAAATTAAGCCTAAGTTAAGGAAATAGACTTGAGTAAAAGGTTAAGTAAATTAAACAAATAAAAAGGGGCGATTTTGGTAATTAAACACACATAAAGGTATTTAAGTAAAATAGAAGAAAGGATGTAGTTAATATGGATTTTAGGATCATCGTAGTACTTAAGTCCCTTAAGATGAAATGTGGGGTTGTGATTGGATAATCAAAATCTAATCTCGTTAAGTCGGTATTTAAACTAAAATTAGGGCTTCATGCCACTTTAGGTTTCAAAATGCTCCGTAGAGAAATTTAGGAGGAACCCTAGAATCGTTATTTGCTAGATCTCGTGAAGGACAGTGCCCTTCATTAAGATATCACAAAGCAACGTAAGACTTAATTATCTCATCTTCACTGATTTCTCTATTTGATTCATGCTTTCATTTTCGGACTTAAATCATGTTTTCTCTTGTTGTTTTTAGATGGAAGATGAACACTTATGCTTTGATTCTGATTTGGGACATCTCCATCTCATCGTTTTTGGTTTATTCAATGGACTTGCAAGATCTATGTGTTTATGGTGGATTTATGGTTTGGATGCATTCTTTGATTCAATGAGTATGATCTTGAGGTTTCAAACAAGGTGTTCTATATTTTTTTGATCAGATTTGAACCCTTAGGGATCGACGTGTGTTGTTGGGGAAATTCGAAATCGAATTCAATTCTTAAATTCTGAATTCGTGCCCAGCACTGTGCTAGCACCTCACCTACAGGTAGTAGGGCGTTGACCACGGTGCTGCTTAGGCATTTTGAGAAGTCGATCCAGTGATTCCTCGCCCTGTGGTATATAACGCATGTCGCTAGCAAATCTATGGACCTATTTTGAAGTTTTTGATTTGACTACAACGATTTCACCACAACACCTTGTGATTAAACCAATGGTGTTGGGGCTTTTTACAAATTTAAATTAGACGTTTTATTTTCAAAAAAAAATTATAGAGTTTTATCAAAATATTATGTCGGGACAAGGGTTGGGGTAGTTGTAACCAACCCTAAAAAAGATATAGGTATGACATTGTTTCGAAAATGGTTTTATATCATTTTAGTAATATTAGTTCGAAATGAGTAAACTTACCTTAAACAAATATATTTATAATACAAAATGAACCTATACCAATGTAGACATGAGGAGAACATAATAGGAACTTACTAGAAAGGATTGGATATGATAGCGACACTTCGAGGTAAATGGGGTTTGCCCCATCATCAATCATGTCATTCTAGTAGATATGCTAGGATTTAACTTCAGTAATTGTTTATGAATTACTCGAAATTTGTCTAGATATCTTTTCATGCTTATGGAACTAATATAACGTTGAATGATTGTAATTGGTACCAGAGATAGGAGGGTTGGTGGCCACTGGTGACCTCTCTCTGCTATCTTATGATATCTTAAGGAGCATAATTGTTTAGATATTATAAGTGATTCGTTTGATGTCCTTTATGACTGGTTTCGAGTTTCCATTTGATGAGTCATTTTGGTGGTTCAGGTATAAGTGATGCTTTGATGTCCTTGTTAGCTAGTTCATGGTCTCCTTTGATATGTTATCTGGGTGGTTCTGCTCACATTATTGAAATATCGGGTTTTCACTTCCTTTGAGTCAAAGGCATTCATATATCTTTATTGATTAGGCTTGTTAAAAATTCATTGTGTTACACATTGTTTGGTTCTTATATCGTGCTATATTATTATGGTTGTTGAAGTATTTCTTTAATTATCGAAAAATGATAATGTGTCTCATGACCTGAAATGTGAAAATCTAGTTTTGAATGTAATAGGTATTACTTGGATGATTAATAGTAGAGTAGGCTCCCGAATATATTAAAAATATGTTTTGGATTCATATTGCTTTTGATTGCCCTTGTTGCCCTGTATTGCCTTGTGACCTCATAATTAGTTTTAGACTATTTTTTCAATTAAGTATAGTTTAGTTTTATTTTTCTTGCATTTAAATACTATTTAGAAATTCAAGTAAACAATAAGAAGCATTTTTCATTAATGTTTTTTATTTATTTTACTGCAATGTTCATTCTCAATATGTTTGAGTAGTTTATTAATCTAAAGACACTCTGAACATGAACTTAAACGGTTTCACAATGTGGCAATAATAAAGAATAATTTATGGTTAATGCTTTAAACTTAATTGTATACGTTAATTCACAATTTCAATAGATTTGTTTTTGCATATTAAAATCAAGAAACTTTATATTGCATGAATAGTCTAGACCGTATATTGTGATATTTAGGTTCCAAATTTAATATAAAGTAGTAACTAGGAATAATTTAAAAGTTCTTTGACTGTATATATATCTTAGGTGAATTGTGTTCTAAGTTTGATATTGATATGACCAATTCCGATAATATTGGCTTAGTAATAAAAAGGCATCATAGAGTGTAGTGTCGTTATGTTTCTACTAGTTATCTTTGAGCTTTCGAATAATTAGTGGTGATAATATTAGAATATGACTTTTCTATTGATATAAAGAAAACAGCTGTCTTGATAAAAGGATATCAATCTTGCTTATAGTTTATGTTTAATGAGTCAAGAATAATTTATAATATGATTATAGTTTAATTATGAATATACTTTAATTAATATGTCCAGATTAAAAATGGTTTATGTTTCATTGTTCTGGTTATTCATCTAGATGTTTGGTTTATATTGATTTGATTTGAATTGAATTTAGAATGTTTAGTATTAGTAAATTTAAATTGAGTTAGTTTAATGAGTTTAATTAGTTGGTTTAAGTATTTTAGTTTCATTAGTTAATTTCAATTCTCATTTTAATTAAATTAAAGTAAAATAATAAAAAGCCGTGGAAAACCTTTTTTTATTAGGAAGTTTGCAAAATCTCTATGGAGATGATCCCACTTACCACTACTATAAATAATAAGAAAATACGGAAAACTTAATGTACACGCTTAACACGTGTCATTTTTTTGTGCCATTGCTGGGGGTTTTTACATAATTTTTAAGAGTATTTCTCGTTGTATGTCATATAATATGGCAGAAGGCAAGCAAGAACTTACTTTTAGGAAAGCCAACAAAAATCTCACAATTTACGAATCTATATGTATTTCTTTTCCCAAGGAATTTCCCAATTCTGAATTATATTCGGATTTATCAATTCGTTATCTCACTTTCACGGTGAAGATGATTAAGATCCTCATCAATTTATTAGGAAATACACTTAAATTAAGTGTGATAAAACCCAAGGATATAGAGTTAGAATATGTTATGCTGAAAGCTTTCCCTTATTATTTAAGAGGTCAAGCTCAAGATTAGCTATTCTATCATCCTCTTAATTCCATAAACACATGGTTTAATTTGTTACAAGAAATTTTAGATCAATATGTTTTATCATGCAATATTAGTTTAGAGACAAAAAAAATTAGTAATGTAAATATCGAAAGTAAAGAGACTTAGGCTGAGTTTTGAGATAGATATAAAAGATTGATTTCATTATGCCCATAAAGAGGATATAGTGAAAGAGCTTTATTGGAATACTTCTATGAAGAACTCACTCATTTTGAACAAACTTTGTTCGACACCGTATGTGGAGGATTTTTATTCGACAAAAAACTAACTTTAGCAAATGAGGTTATTTATAAAATGGCAAAACAATCTAAAGCAAAATGGTGAAAAGAATGAGATATCAAATAAGAGACTTTAAAAAGTTAATAATAAGCCATCAAATGATAAATTTTGTGATTTAGCTAGGATGGTTAAGCTGCTATTAAAAGATAGATCAAACCAAATAAGACTATGTAGATTCTGTAATGAAGTTATGCATCATATAGATGCGTGCTCTACTTTACATGAACATAATACTGAAGAAGTTAATGCAGTTATGAACCAATCGTTTGGTCCTTCCAAGAATCAATATAATAAGAATAGTTACTATACTAGAAAACCACCTTCAAATCTCAGTTATGGTCCACAAAATCAAAATTATACCACTTATAAGACAAAGAGCACATATTCAATCAGGAGTAATTCAACAATCTCAACAAATGGTTTAACGTATGCAATTAAATTTAAAGCAAATCGTGCGTAATCGCATGACTCAAAGTCATTAAAACATTACACTGATTCTCAAATAAAGTTAAAAATGATACATCTATTAATGAGTTGAAAAATATAAAAATTAATAGACTAACATGGGTGTATTCAATTGAGATTTTAATGAACTTTTGGTTACTTTTAATTAATAAAAAAGTTTAGGTGTATTTAATTAAAACTTCTAGAGAGTTTATAAAAGTAAGGTGTATTTAATTTTTTGGTGACTTTTGAGGTTTGGTTACAAATCTAGACTTTATAAACTTTTTGTATAAAAATACATATAAAGAACTTTTCAACTTCTCTTCCCCTCAACCCAGAAACTGTTATAGACTTCTAATTTTTTGGTTCCCTTATTCAATTAAGACTTCATTGTTCATAAGGTATTTTTTAACCAATTGTTTTTATCAACTTCTCCAACCACTCCACACAACTCATGGATTTCGTTGCTCACTCGTTATACTCTAATGTTTTTGTTTATGAAAATGTTGTTATTAATATATATGATGTCGTTCTTGCATCATTATACATTTTTATACGATTTTTTTACAAAGAAGTTTCGTTTATTAAGTGCATAATTATAATCTCAAAAAGTGTAATATTATTATTTTTGAAGAAAATAATCATTTTTTTTCAAATGCAAGAAGTGCATTTTAAGAAATTTAAACAATCATTCTTAAGGAAAAAATATTAACTTTTTTATTTAAGTCAAAAAAGTGCAAAATTTTTACGCAATGATCTTTACTTATTCTTTTTTGCCACTAAAAGATTATTCATTTACCTATTTGTTTTGTTGATATTTATTTACTTATTTGTTATGCTACTATTTTGATAGTAACTCATTAATATGTATATATGATTTTTTTTATTAAAATAGAAAAATACTTTTAAAAAAATTAGTAATAGTTATTGAGAATAAGAAATATAATTATGCCTTGATTGATCATCAAAATCATGTTTATGAAGTTCACAAAAGTCACTAAAAATCTTAAATGTTTATAAAAGTCATCAAAATGAAGTTCACGTAGAAGTTCATCAAAGTCTTTAAAAAGTCTACGAAAATCTATAAACTTCAGAAAAGTCATCCACTTATAAAAGTAACTAAAAGTCTATTAAAATCTTAATTGAACACACCCATGTAAGTAATCAAACTAAAACATCTAGTCAGACTACTACTCTTACTAATCAAGCACATGTTAATGCTTTATTTTGTGATAATTAAAAATAGGCATATATACTAGAAAGGCTACCTAGGATGGGTGCAAATAAAAAGAAAATACATAAAATAATAGCAAAAGAAAAAAAGATGATGAAAATGCCATTTCTACTAGAGAATGGTTGGCTGAACAATTGAAATATGCACATTTTCTTGCAAAGTTGTACCCATGGTATTTTGCCGGAGTTGAAGCTTATGAAAGGCCTTTACAAATTTCTAAAATAGTTAATAAAGAAAAAGATGATAAGATTTCTGATAAATTAAATGAAGATATATATTATATTTCACCCGTTCCACAACGATTAGCAGATGCTGGGAAGGAAGAAATTAATGAAGACATTTTTAAGGCATTTAGGAAAATACAAATTAATAAACTTTTGATGCAATCAATTATGCAATTATCAAATTATGATAACATTTTGAAAGAATTCTCTTAATCCAAAGATAAACTATTAAAAGAATTTCTAGAAAACTTAAGGTAAAAGTGTCAGCTTTAATAAAAAGATAATACTTGAGAAATGTTCCAATCTAAGAATATTTGGAATACCTAATGCAATAGGAACTCTTCTATTAAATTTTTTATGTTATCTGAAAGCATCAATTAATGTGATGTCACTTAAATTATGTATATCATTGAAAATATGATCCTTACTAATAAACCTATAAATCTTACAATAGCTAATAATACAATTAGCAAACCATATGGATTATTAAAAGACATTTAAGTGAAAGTAAATGATTTAGTATCTCCAACTAACTTTTATGTCATGTAAATGAAAGATTCACTATCACCTAATTATCCACTTATATTGTTAGGTAGACATTTTATTAAAACAACTAAAACTAAGTTAGATACATTCGAAGGGTCGATGTCTATAGAATTTGAAGACAAAATTGTTACGGTCAAATTTAGTCATGAAAATATTTATGATGATTTTGATGAATTAGTTGATAAATAAATTAATGATAATGTTTCTTTAGAATAAAGTCATTATGATAATAAGCACTGAAGTATATGGCATTAATGCAGTAACAATGGAAACTGAAAAATTATGTTTTAAAGAAAGAACAAGTCAAATAAACCTTAAATGAGAAGAAAGTAACTCAGAAATGGAGAGTTAAGCTACTTGAGAACATAAATGGTATTCATAAGCTAAAATATTTTAATTTTAAGAAGAATAAGAAGAAGAAAAAGTTGTGTTTAAGTCCTATAAAGCTGAATTATCCTAGAGATATATATTCGAATATAAATGTCAGACGGGCTTGGTTAGTTAAAGTTTAGTGTGATACGGGTTCTAATGAAATTCTCACACTAATACACTTCTATCTACATACTTAATTAGAGTTGGATGACTTTGCTTATGAAAGAGTTCTTATGAAAGAGTTCCTTACCAAAAGGTTCTTCAATTAAACCAATATGGGTTGTTACAATTGTATCAGTTCATGTAGACAAGAACATTTTACCAACATATTTTTTAGTTATGCCACTCTTTGTCAATAAAGATCCTCCTTTAATTTTAGGACGCCCTTTCTTTGCCACTTTTTGAGCTATCATGGATATTATGAATAAAACAATAATTTTAAGAGTGAATTGCTAAGAAATTACTTTCTGGAATTGCATTAGAGTGGACAATCCTAAATTCAAATTTATAGATCTGATTTCATAATGGAATGGTTTAGTCGAGCCAACGACAGAAAACAAAAGTGCTCTATGGGAGGCATCCTATATTCTATCTTTATTTCCATTTTATTAGTCTAGTATGTTTTTAAACTCTCACATTTTATATCTTGTATTGGAAATAATTTTTGAATTTAAGCTATAATGTAGCTTCAAGTAAGGGGGGTTTGATCGAGTTATTATGTACTTCTTGCAATATATTATGCTCTTCATGCAATTTTTTTATTTTTCTATATATTTAATTAGTAAAGTAATAAATTATTAGTTTGCTACATATCCTATTCAAATCTTCAATTTTTTATTGAATTCTTCCTTTATATTAATTATTATAAGTGATATATAAGTTAATTATGAATTTAATGGGATAACTAGTATTTCCTATCTATCGAATCATGACCGATGTGAGTTTCTACTGTAAATTGTTGGCTAAATTGGTAATAGTGAGCATTAATGTTTAGTGAAATTCAAGTATAGCTATTCAGCCGTGAATCGACATTATAACTAAAAATTGCTAAGTAAATCGGTGAGGCACATAACTTTATTTCCACTGATTTAAATAGAAAATTACCAACGAATCCACTCAAAACCTTGATTTGCTGGCCTGAATTCAAGTTTTTGAAACAAAATTAGCCACATATTACTCATTTAACACACACTAACCATTGCACCTACTCGATTCAAAGGCCAAATTTTTGCCTAGATTCAACCTTCTTAACCTATATTTTAGTGTAGTTAAGTGATTCCTACCTCAATCTTGTTTCGTTAAACCGAAAAAAGGGTGAGTTTGAGAGTGTCGATCCATATTAGGGCTTGAGAAAGGAATTTCGAGTAGAAGCTTCGAAGAGATATTTTAAGCAGTTCAAGAGTTTATAACTTAAGAGATTCACTCTTATAAAGGTAATAGCGAATAAACCCTATTTTTTTTAAATTGAAAAATTTTTGTTTTCCATAAATTTTTGGAAGTTTTGGATGAAAAATTGACTTCGAAAAATTGTTTATTGGAATTCATTTTATTATTATTGATAAATTATTTCATTGACTTTAATAGAATAGAAATAGCAAATATAATGATTCTTGGTTTACAAAGCAAAACTTTTTGAAATTTTTGTATTTATTGATTCGAAGAGTTTTACTTGCAATTGTTTAAAATTAAGTTTTAAATGAGTTCGGAGGTGTGTTTTGATTTAGAAACACTTGAATTTGTTGCAGAATTGTTTCCTATTAAGAAAGAATTTAAAACTAATTATAAGTTGATAATATGTAAAAACTTTGATCCTTATTCTTTTATTTAAGTTTTCGTTTGACTTTCAAACTAGATTTTCAAATTAATTTCTCCTTGATTAAGTAGAATTATTTTGGATTCTACAAACTTTTTTTCAAAAAATGGTTTTGAATGAATTACAAGTTTAAATCTCTACTTATACTTGTGTTATTTGACTAGATAAATGGCCAAAAGTAGAAGAGGTAGAGGCTCGAGAAAGGAGAAAGGAAAGGCAGTGATGATGGGGAAACCCAAAATCAAATCCAAAGTTCCACCTATACCAATTAGGCAAATAAGAGTTTCAATTAATACTCTTAGAGTTAAACCACACCAAGAACCTACTCTACACCAATAGAAATTAGTGATGATTTAGATAGAGAGGAATTTAAGGAAAATGCACAAGTGGTGAGGGAGCTTACTTATAATTTGGATTATCTAATTACCAAAAAAAGTTCTTGCTAAATTGAATATTGATATTAGGAAGAATAAAAAATGATCCTGAATAGGGGATTCAATATAAAAATGAGTTGAAATATGGGCCGAAGATTTTAAATATAATAAGGTAAAAGAACGTGAGATTGTTGACTAAGGACCATAATCATGATGATTATGAAGATATTTCTAGGGAGATGGGTGATACATGTCGAGTGTGTACAATAAGTTTAACATATATCTTTATTATTTATAGTAGTAATAAGTGGGATCGTCTCCACATAGATTTATCGAACTTCTCTAGGAAAGATTCTTTCAATAATGATTATTATTATTATTATTATTATTATTATTTTAACTTTAATTTAATTAATCTTATTAAAAGGGGAAACAAAAATGACTAATTTAATCTATTAAACTATAATAATTAGCTAAACTAATTAAACTAACTTGACAAACTTTTTTAAATAATTAAATTAAATAACAAAATTCAGATTCACTAATATTCAAATTAATTAAATTCAATGATAAATAAATATCTAAACAAACAGCCAAAATAATAAAACATCAATCCATTTTGCATCTAAACATGTTATTTCAATCATATATTCATAAGCATAGTTTATAAAGTACGATAGAACATTAAACTATAATTATAAGTAAACATACCTTATCAAGGAAATAGTTTTCTTTATAGTAGTGTAAAAACTAAGTTCTAATTTTATTTAGCTAACCCTTTGAATACATAAGTAAAATAACTTTAGGCAATAAAACTATATTACACTTTATGAAAGTTTCGATCTACTAAATTTAATAACTTCAGAAAACCACTTTAGTGTTATACTTAAATCTCAAATTCACCTAGAACATTTAAACGGTAACATACCTTTCAGATAATCCTAGTTACTATTTTAAACTAGATAATGAATCCAAATATGACAATACAAATTCTAGACTATGCATGCAATACAAAGTTCATGTTTAAATCCGCAAATAATAATCTATTAAATCTGTAAATCAAAGAATACAATTGGTTTAAAGCATTAAGTACAAAACCATCTCATCATAACATTATAATAATGTAAATGAAAGACATAGATAAATACTTTAAATCTTCGAATCGTCTCCAAGAGTACTGAACAATAAAGAAATAAACTAAAACAAGAAAATAATGGCTCATAGAGCGATGAAATATTGATATCAGTACTCAAGGGAAATTAATCTTGTAGTCTTAAAGTCGTATATATAGTATTCTAGGTAGTACACATCCCAAACAAACTCAAACGTCTCATGATTATCTAAAATTCTTTAAATCAAACCCAATGATTGTTTAGCAATTTGTGGTTTAAGTGGAATCACTAAGGAAATCTTTGAAAAATTGCCTCAGTGTTCCATTGATCCGAGTGGCAATTCCTAGTAAAAATGTAAAATCGCTTAAGAATCGCTGGCTATAATTTCATATTCTTCCTTAATTTGTTGATGATTCCTTGTATATTTTGATTTCAAAATTATATACTCTTATTCTTAAACGAAAGTGATCATTAAATGGAAATATATTACCCTAATAAAAACAAAAATCATGATAGAATAGAAATATCTTATTAAATAACTCAACCTTCTAGTTATGGAATACACATCATAATTCAGAATTAAATCAATCACTAAGGTCAAGCCACTATATAGGTTTTCTCAATCTCCACTAGTAAGCATCAATCTTAAAATAACTTATATATAATTTCAAGATACAAAAGTCACTACATCAATCTGATTTTCAAACAATATTTAAAATATGACCATAACTAAAGTTGATAGAAATTTTTAATCACCTATAATCATCATTTTCGTAGTCTTTTTCATTTGTCGAAATGTTAGAAAAAAAAGAAATACTTCACTCAACATAGCTATATGAAATCTATGTAAATCTTTTATTTGAATAGTTTTCACAAACTTCCCTTCCATTCTTTTTTATCTCTTTTTCTTTTCTTTTTCAATTATATATTCATTTTCTTCTTTATCTGTAAATTCCTATGTTTCCCTGCTTTATTTCTTTTGGAATCCCTTATTCTTTTTATATGAATTCAACACCTCATTTTTCTCACCACTAGATTCTCTGCTCCATTTCCTTTGAAATTTATGGGTCTCTCTTTTTTCCATTTAAAAACTATTGTTAGCTCTTTCACTTTCACTATAGTCAAAAAAGCACTATTTCCAACTAAGTAAAGTTTATTGGCTATTTTCCTATTTTTCTCTTCAATTGTGGTATAAACTCTTTTCATTATATATATAAATAAAATACTTGATCAATAATCTTTGTATAACAAGATTCTTAGTAATACGTCTTGTTTATCTTGCACTATTGTTTCAGTCTTCTACCCATTATAATGTCTAATACAAAGCAATCACTTTCCTCTAAAGTCCTTTAGTTTACACACAATCTAGGTTATGTCAAAATGGGAATAATAATTTATTTTTATCATAAAATTTATATTTTTATTGGTAAGAGAAATATATCACTTTTATTTAGATTCAAATTATATTCAATTCCATATTCCTAACTAAATAAAGTAAAATAAAATGGAAAAGGTTTACTTTTATCTTCAAAAATCCAGTCAACTTTGAATAAATGGATTCTACATCTCGTTTCTTCCAAAATCTGTTTCTTCATACTTTACTTCACCTAATACCCCAAAAATCATTATAATCCTTATCCTCAAGGTTTAAAAATAAAGTTAGGTTTCCAACAAAGCAAAAATAACTTGGAAAGCATAAACGAATAAATAAATAAATAACATAAGGATGAATTTCATAAGTTAAAGGACATGATAAATTGAAGAATTTGCAACTCATTGTTAAAAGAATTGAACATATTAAACCATTGTATAATATAAACCACACCATAGAAATTATATCACAAATTCACACCACATTAAATAGATCATCACATTACAAACAAAGACCTTGCACTTATTCACTGAGTGATACACTAAACAGAGAACAATTAGTAGATCAAAACGGTAGTCCAGAACTTGAATCATCACCACCATCCCTTTTGTCATGTTGTTGAGTCTAGAAGCTCGCTGCAAGATCATAGATCTTATTTCCATTAGAGCACTTTGTGAAAAGACTCCCTGGTTGGGCATTCTTTGTTGGGTGGATTGTACTGGAATATTAGCTCCCCTGCTTTGCATTTGTTGGTCATGCGTATCTCAAAATCATGTCTAATTTATGCAAGTTTGTACTATTTCTGAAAACTTAACTCTTGATTTCTTAGAGTTCTCATCTAGTTCCGCAAGACTGATTCCATCTTGGCCATCTTCGTCCCTTTAGCATACATGCTAGTAAAAGACTTTACAAGTGGCTCCTGGCTCTAGTTCATTCTATTTCTACGTGGCAGATTTATTTCTTCCAAAAATTTTCTATTCTCAGCACATATTTTTTTTCTTCATGGTCTCTCTCCTAAGTATTTCATTCCTCACTTTTTCCTCCTACGAATCCATATATCCTAGCATCTTCTTGGTGTTTTCTATGATTTTGTTGGTGATGGTCTTGTCATGGTAAATATGTAGCCTAAACCTATCATAGGAACTTGGTCTTCTATGCAAAATTCAACGATCATTACGAGAAAAGCCAATTTTTTATATTTCTTTGTGGTCATAACATTCCTAATTGAATTATAAATTATTTTGCCGACATCGATATAACATATATGTTGAACAATGTGGTAGAGGGAATTTGTTTAGTGTGATTTGTGAAATGTAATACCATGCATTATGGTTTATGATGTTGTGCTACTATAAAAATGTTTGACAATTCTTAATATTATTATTCATTTCTTTAATACATGTGTTATATTTATTCATTATTGATTTTTCTAATTTTTGATTATTTTTATCATTTAATTTTTTTATACTTCACAAGGTATTTTGTTTTGTTTGGTGGAGCCTAACTTAATTCTTTAACCTTAAGGACAAGGTTTGGAATGAGTTTAGGGGAATTTAGGATATGTGAAGCATTGAAGGCCGGTCCCACAGGGATTGGTAATCTCTTTATTCAAAGATTTTGAAAATCTTAGAACGAGTTTAGGGGAATTTTGAAAATCTTTGAATAAACTCTTTATTCAAAGATTTTCAAATCTCTTTATTCTTTAATCTTTGAAAATTTAGGATATGTGAAGCATTGAAGGTAAAATTTATATGAGTTTATTCAAAGATTTTCGAAATTTTCAAGCGACAAAGTAATATTTACTTCTTTTTTAATAAAGAGATAGATGACGCGTGTCGAATGAGTCAATAAAATTTAACAAAAAACCTAAACCAACTATTTTGTAGAATAGTGGCAAAGGGTCGATCCCACAGGGATTGGTAATCTTTCTTTGGTCAAAAATAACAAAATGGAAAATCGGGGGTTTAAAAGAGAATGAGTTAATTAACTAATCTAAAAATAAACAAAGTAACTAAAGCAATGAAAATAATTTAAAAACAATTAATAAAAATACCTAGGTCAAGACATACAAGTTCGGTTCGGTAAAAGATTGGATTTGGTCGTCGATTTATGTAAAATATGCAAATCGAAATATCTTAGTGTAGCTATAGACCCGGTGACGCACTCGGTTCCTCACACTTCCTAATCTCGGTAGCCAAGGTCCGACGGTGACTACTTCCCTAATCAAACACATAACCACAATTCAAGTGAATTGGGTTTAATGCGTTGACCGCATTGAGCTTCCTGAAGGCACTACACCTAGACAACCGGATCACTAGTGTGTCCGATTTAGCCCATATTTCTAAGGTATTCAACCGGTCCCAAAAGAGACTAATCAATTGGTAGGGTCAATTGCCACTAGTGTGGTCTTATTGCACAAGTACGGATGCTTACGACTCACTGACAAATAAATATAAGTTTAAACAAGTGTTTAACTTTGATTGTTCAAACAATACCAAAGAAAATAAAATAATAATGAAAAGACCGAAATTAAAATATATAAATCTCACGAATCCATTGATATGCGCAGTCGAACCTTCCTCGCAGTCTTGCCTAGGCTAGAGGTTTTAGCCTCGCATCAAGAACACAAAAGAATAGAAGAAAAATAAAAAATAAAGAATGGGGGAGAGGAGAGGGTTCGGCCGCCAGCCGAGAGGAAAAATATAAAACCAGCGAGAGAGGTCGGATGAATCCCTCCACTTCTCATTCTCCAAAAAACTACTAAATTGGTCCCTGATCGTGCATCATTATCGACACGTGCGCCGAGGTGAATCTGTGGCTATTTTTGAACTATTTTCTGGTCTCTGCCACGTGTCGCGAACGCATTGATGGGAGTTGCCGACCAGACGACGTGGCGAACGCATATTGGTTGGAACGGCTGCAGTGACGTGTCTACCCAATGGAAGCCCGCCACGTGGACACAAAACGCGAAAGAAAAGTCACGCGACTCGCGCGAATTACTGGGAGTATGTGCGTGAACGCATCCCGAGGCAGATCGATAGGCTGCTGAAACGCGAAGAAGAAAAGGCGGTGTGTGACGTGGTCTATCCCGGCTGAAGTGGCAATTTCCCATTGGTGGCACTAGCTTTGTGTGTGGTTGTGGACTAATAGGCGCCTGACACTTGGCGGCTAGTGTGACTTTCAGTGTAAAAAGGATCCAAGCATAGTATTTTGGAGACCATTAGAAGATTTAAAGTATTTAATTACTTTAAGATCAATTGTTTATTGTTTTACTTTATTGCTTTATTGTTAAATGCTTTTGGAGACCATTAGAAGATTTAAAGTATTTATCTATATTTTTTTATTTATATTAGTACAATGTTATTTATGAATATAAATGAGTAGTTTGTTAATCTAAACTAAGTCCAAACATGAACTTGACAAGTTTTGCAAATATACATAATGAGATGATTTTGTTCTTAATGCTTGAAATCAATCATATTTTTTAATTCATTGATTTAATAGATTACTATTTACGGATTTTAATCATGAATTTTGTATTGCACGCATAGTCTAGAATGTGTATTGTAATATTTGGATTCATTATCTAGTTTAAAGTAGCAACTAGGATTGTTTGAAAGGTCTTTTACTATTTAGATTTCCTAGTTGAATTTGAGAACTGAAAATAGTATCAAAGTTGCTTTTTAAAGATATTAGATTTACTAATTCAAATTTTTTTAAAAAGTGTAATGTGGTTTTATTTCTTAAAGTTAATTTGTGTATGTATTCAAAGGCTTAGCTAAATAAAATTAGAACGTGGCTTTCAAACCTCTATAATGAGAACTAATGGCTTCATAAAGGTTGTTTACTTACATAAGATTAGAGTTTAATGATCTATCATGCTTTATAAAGTATGCTTATGACTATATGAATTAAGTAACATGTTTCGATGCAAAACAAATTGAATATTCATTGTTTAGATGTTTGTTTAGGTATTTATTTATTATTGAATTGATTTTATTTGAATATTTTTGAATATGAATTGTGTTATTTAACTTAATTGTTTAAGAAAGTTATTTAAGTTTGTTTGGTTAAATTAATTAATTATTATAGTTCTATAGATTGAATTAGTGATTTTTAATTCATTTTTAATTAAATTAATTGAATTAAAGTGGAGAAATAGTAAAAAACATTGAAAGACTTTCCTAGAGATTTTTGAAAAATTTCTGTAGAGATGATCTCACTTATCACTACTACGAATAACAAGGGTATACAAAAACTTATTGTACATGCTCGACACGCGTCAATAATTCAAATTGGATACATAATAATTGATTCTCAACATCAAATCCAAATAAAAATCATTTTGAATTATAAATTGGGATTTATAATTGCCAAGTTTTAGGCTTTGCCAATTTAAAACGTTAATTTAGAAATTTTAGTAAGTCCCAATTGTCCCATTTAGCAACAAACAAATCAGTTCATTTGTTTTTGTTCCATTTCCTTTTTTTACATACTTTCTTGTACAGATGATCCAACACACCATTACTGCATATTTAAAGTATATTAAATGTGGAAAATTTATTGTACACACCCGACAAGTGTCAATTATTGGCGCAATTCCCAAGGTTGGCGAGTTTATTTTTCTTTAGTTTTTTTTTATGTTTTTATATCCAGATTATTGTCTCTAGTTTTTCTAACAGGATTACTTCATGCCCTCCTATACAACTATCATGATTAATATGAAGACTCACATTAATAAAATGTGAAAAGTAAGCATATCTAATGATAAACAAAGCATTTTCTACTCAGTGTTTTAACGTGCAACATGTTAGTCCTTGTAGTTTTTGTAACACAATAAATTAATTAAACTAGGATTAGCAATAATTTCAAGGATTAACGGTCGTAATTTGGGCGTTAAGTGCACAACTTGGTTGACTCGAACATGAGAACCGAAGATATATGTTAGTTATGAATAATAGTTACGTATATGCGGTGTTTAAACATAATTATAATTGTATTGCACCGCTTGTGTGTATGTTGTTATCGGGCGAGTAGGTGTGACGGAAAGTTACCTCGAAACACATGTCGAGACGCGGGCATCGGGTGCCGGGTAGTTGAGGGTTAATGGGATCACAAAATTGTTGACTTCGGAGAATAAAAAAAACTAAATAGATGCATTATAATATGCCTAGGATAATGTAATTAGAACAAATAAATAAATGCCTATAGTTTGGTTATTTAAGTTGAAACTATAAAACTTTCCTAGAGATATGTATTAACACATCATGGAACCTTGTTAGTAGCAAAATAGTGTGACTTGAATTGAATTAGTGGATAGTAAGTGACATACATGGCAAGAGGCAAACAGTTGGATGAATCTCGGGATACGTAAATATATAGAGATAAATGGCTAGAAATGAACCTCACCTTAATATATATAGATGATTGATCAAACAAATGCAAATGAACCAATTCATTCTATGAAATCTGGAGAAGAAGATGGTGTTCGCTGGAGAGAGAAAGAATCAAAGGAAGTTGGTGAGAATTTTACAACTAGGTGCTACATTAACTAGGTAATCTTACTACATTAATATTTGAGCTAAAAATTTGATGTTTTAGCGTAAAATGAATATATGAGAAATGGGTCACTTATTTGGATAAATTATTGATGAATTATAAGTATTATTAGCTTTTCCATTGATGAATATGAACTGGTTTTGAATGAATTTAAGTTTTACGGTGAATTTGGGAAAAACTTGTATTTTCATGAAGTTGATGAATTTGATCTAATTGTTGTTATTCTCTTAGTTTGGATTATGTTTTGGAGTTTATATTATGTAGAGAGTGGTTTAATGGGGCTTAGTTAGTAATTTGAGGAGTAGGTGACAAAATTATCGAGTTGAGAAATCTATCACAGAACGCAGTATGCACACTAAATAGGCTGGTTAGCACTAACTAGTCTTGGCACTTAATTGTTTTTCAAAATAAAGAATGATAGCATGTTAGGCAGATCACTTAGCACGATAAGTCCACCTAGCACGCCAGGTAGACACATTAGCGTCCTAATAACTGGTGAAAACTAAGTTTAAAGGGCTCTTTTTTGGATTTGGAGTTATTACATACCCTAACACCTAAAAACATACTAAATATGTAAAATTGGACTTCAGGGACTTAGGGTATTGAGCTCAGGTATCATGAAGCTAGCCAGATTAGTTCATGGGAATATAGCTTAATGTTGCAAAGGTCATATTCGTTTGTCTTGTAGTTTGCCAATTTTATTTTATAAATATTATGTGGACTTCGCTAGTCTTATGACGGCATTTGTTGGGTGATTGAGTGTAGGTCTTTTGATGAGCACTGCAAAGGCAATAAGGTATTGTGTGACTACTTTTAAGATAGTGGCGCCAGCTCGTGTGTGACTACAATATGTATATATTTACTTTTTGTTGGGTTTTGGGGACTATAGAACCCTGAGTAAATGTATACAAATCTTTTGTTGTACTTATCTTGCCTTTTATATGTACTTGGTATATTTTTATCGGGTTTTCTACCGCTTAGGATTCTTAAATATCGCATAACATACTCAATTACAGACTTCAGATGTAAAATTTTAATATAATTTGATAAATTGACTACCTGGCTAATTAAATCATTATTCAAGATTAATTAGCTAAACTAGTGTTAGTTGGAAAAGAGTAAGTAACCTGTTAGGTCATGGGGCATTATAGGTAAGTGAGCCATGATGTGGCAAGGCTTGGTGAAGTGGGACACAACATGGCAGGTCCCAAGATGGCCTCAGGATTTTGGTCCGCTATAATATGGTATCAAAGAAAGGTTAAAGGGAGCCTCGGGAATAGTTTCAAGAAAGAGAATAAGACTTAAACAAACAAACCTTAGATGTGAAAATCGAAGATCCTGACTTAGAATCCTAGTTGGGAAACAAACTTGAAACAGGTAATGATAGGATTTATATAAGTGTTCTGCTTTTTATTATAAATTATATACATATATACAGAAGGTGATTTGGTACACGATTTTTGATGTAGATCACGATGGACGATCAGCAGACTCCACCTACCACAGATGTTTGTCAGATGGGTGAATAGACTAGAGATGAGTATCTAGATCTGGTAGTAGCGCCACAATTAGCAACTCACGAAAGGTTGTCTTAGCTATTGATGGATATAATGCGCACACAGATAGTGGTGATTGCATCACTCACCGCCGCTCGGGTAAAGAGCACGATTGAGAAGATAGTTGCTCTATCAGTTCCATAGACTATTTCGACTATACGGACTCATCGAGTTGTACATGAGGCTTAAATAGTGGTCGCTGCACCAAAAGTGGCACATATCGAGATGCGGACTGCTATGTTGGCACATATCTACATGTTTGAGACTTCAATAAAAATAGAGGTCAAGTTGATGAGGAATTTTACCAAATTCGGTCCTTGATATTTTCATGGAGGCGTAGACCCAAAGGCAGCCGAGAAATGGTTGATTGCACCTCATAGATTACACAAGCTACTACATATTCAATAGAGAGTACAGGCAAGGGAATTAGGGCATATGGTAAGAGTAGATACGGTCGTTTGGTGGATAACATTCACATAAACTCACCTAGAGTCGACGATATGGGCAAAGTTTATAAAGTTATTTTATGATCGGTATAAACCTATGGAGGTGAGGTTAAGATTGAAAGATGATTTTCTAACTTTGAGATAGGGTAATTGGTCAGTGTTACAGTACATGGATAAATACCAGTACTTGATACTTTTTTCCACGGATGTTGGAAGAACCGAGAGTCTATAGATTTATTACTTCGTCTAAGGTTTAATTAAGGACATATCTAGCGCCATTGTTTCCTTCAGAAATCAAACACCATATAAGATGTATGATAAAATTCTTACCTATGTGACACATCTGATTAAAAGGGGCAATAGGCATTCACCTACTTAGTTAGAGAGACAGACTGGAGAGAATTCTGGGTAGAAGAGAAAGATAGATCAGGATGATAGAGAGGATACATGGTACAGTCAAGGCAGTCGAGATGATGATCGAGCTGCAAAAGCTTATATTATACCCGTAGTACCACCACCGTTACAAAGACAGACTCAAGACTAGGGAGGTAAGGAGTGGAGATAACAAGGTCAAGGTCAGTAGTCTTGGAGTCAGCGGGCAAGAACAGGATGGAGGATCACCTATAGGCGATATGGGCAGAGGGTTATGTCAAGAGGGGTTATTCATGGAGATTGGTGATTGCAACTGTAGTGACACTAGTGCAAACACAAGAGCCAGTGTACGTGGTGACAGAGTCAAGCTAGGAAACGTCCCAGCAGCGGGTTCATGGTGCCTAATTTAAAATTCTAAATAATTACAATTAAGGTTCATGCATACATGGTAAATTATGGTACTATGATAGTATGTTAGAGTATACTATAATAGGTTTTGGAATGGCATAGGATCGTCATGGTGAACTAAGTTAGGTTTTGGTATGGCATGAGATTGTCATGGTGTGTTGTGCTTGGTTAGTACAATTATTTTTTGATACATAATAGGAGAGGTTCATGGTTACCTAGTGTAAGGTAACTAGGTTGGGGAAACTTGGGCATGGAATTAAGCTAAGAGTAAGTTGTGAAGGTGTTGGAGAGCATGATGGATTGTGATCACCTAGGCAGCATGCGCCTATATCTCAGTGCAACACTACGTCCCCTATGATGAGTATGAGAGTAGTGGGATTCAAGGGAACGTAAAATTGAACTATCAAGGTGTAAGGCGTGGTCACATGGGGATAAGTTAGATGCATTATAGTTTACTTGAGATCTAAATTTCGAGAACGAATTTTCTCCTAGTCGGGATGAATTGTAATGACTAAAATTAATTAAACTAGGATTAACATTAATCTCGGGGATTAAAAGTCGTAATTCAGGTGTTACATAGACAACTCGGTTACTCGGACACAAGTACCGAGGGAATATGTTATTTATAGCTGATGCTTGAGTATATGTGGTGTTTGAAAATCATTATTATTTTATTTCATTGCATGTGTGCATGTTGTTATCAAGCGAGTTAATGTTATGGGAAGTTACTTCGAAATGCATGTTGAGACGCGAGGCATTGGGTGCCGAGTAGTCGAGGGTTGGTGGGATCACAAATTTATTTATTTTGGTGAATAAAAACACTTGCCATATGTATTATAATAGGCCTAAGCTAATGTAATTGGAACCAATAAATAAAGGCATATAGTTTGGTTATTTAAGTTGAAACTATAAGATTTTCCTAGAGATATTTATTGACGCATCTAGGAACCACGTCAGTAGAAAATTAGTATCACTTAGATTGTATTATTGGAGAGTAAGTGGGATACATGGCAAGAGGTAGACCATTGGAAGAATCTCAGGATACTTAAATACAAGGAGAATAATGGCTAGATATGAACCCCACCTTAATATATATAGATGATTGATCAAACACATGAAAATGAACTAATTTATTGTAAGAAATCTGGAAAAGAATATGGA
This sequence comes from Stephania yunnanensis, assembly GCA_039657365.1. Taxonomy (NCBI): domain Eukaryota; kingdom Viridiplantae; phylum Streptophyta; class Magnoliopsida; order Ranunculales; family Menispermaceae; genus Stephania; species Stephania yunnanensis. The sequence continues at coordinate 42,777,298 of CM077581.1, forward strand.
ATTTGCTAGAGAGAAAAAGAATCAATGGAAGTTGTAAGAATTTCATAAGCCAAGTGGTACATTAATTAAGTAATCTTACTACACTAGTATTTGAGCTAAAAATTAGATGTTTTAGTGTAAAATTGATATTTGAGGATTGGGTAACTTATTTAAATGAATTATTGAAGAATTATAAATATTATTAGCTTGTACATCTATTAATATAAACTGGTTTTAAATGGATTTGGGCTTTTGGGTGAATTCGGGAAAAACTAGTGACTTCATGAATTTGATGAATTTGATGTAATTGTTGTTATTCTGTTGGTTGGGATGATGTTTTGGAGTTTATCTTATGTGGAGAGTGATTTACTTGGGCTTAGTTGGCTAATTGGAGAGTTGGTGACAGAATTCTCTAGTTGTGAATACTGTCAAAAAAACAGTTAGCGCGCTAACCAGGCTATGCGCTTAGCTATTTTTCAATATGAAGAATCGTAGTGCACTAGATAGATCCCATAGCATGCTAACTCCACCTAACATGCTAATGACCAGTGAAAACTAAGTTTAAAGGATTATTTTTTGGATTTTGACTTAATACATACCCAAACACCTATAAACATACTAAATACATAAAATTGGACATTAGGGACTTAGGGGACCATAGCTCGGGTATCAGGGTGCTAGACGAGTCAGATTCGGGAGGCGTATATAAATTGGTTGTGGCTAAATCGCTTGCACAGGTTACTTAGTTTAGTGCTCGTGTCGATGATAGTAGAATATATCTATGACCATCTGGAGGGATTTAAGATGTTATTTAGACTTGAAACAGCGTTTAGAGGGTTCATTCGTTAACTGAAGTTGTGGTTTAGTAACTGTAAGCTTGTTAATATATGTGGTTCTTGTCCTGTTTTATCAATTACTAGCTGTTAAGGTCAATGTTTTCTAGTGATTATACAGTTGTTTATTATTAATGTTTTTTTAAGCTTGTTTATTGAGTATGTGCTGCTGATTAGACGTTATTGTTTTTGTTTTTCGCATGCTACCTACATTCATGGGAATATAACTTATTATTTCCAGAGGTCATATTAATTTATCTCGTAGTTTACCGGTTTTATTTTATGAATATTTTATGGAATTCTCTTGGGGCTTTACTCTCTAAACTCGCCACTGTATTTACTGGGTAACTGGGTCCAGATCCTTCGATGAGCAAGGACAAGGGCAAGGAGAAATTAGGCTACTACCTTTGAGATAGTAACAACAGCTCGTGTGGGACTATAGTATGTATATATTAACTTTTCATTATGTTTTGGGGACTATAGAACACTGAGTTCATGTATACGAATCTTTTGTTGTACTTATCTCACTTTTGATATATACATACTATATTTTTGTCGAGTTTTACAGTGCTTAGGATTGTTAGATATTGCATAACGTAATCAAATAAAGACTTCGTCTGTAAAATTATAATATAATTTGCATAACTCAATTAACGACTTCTCGCTGTTAAATATTGCATAATGTAATCAATTAAATATTGCATAACTAGCTAATTAAATCATTAATACTTATATATTGATTAATTAGCTAAACTAGTGTTCGTTAGAAAGAGTAAACAACACGTTAGGTCATGGGGCATTATAGGTAAGCGAGCCATGACGTGGTAGGGCTTGGTGACGTGAGATGCAACATGGTGAGTCCCAAGGTAGCCTTGAGATTTGGGGGTACTATAGTTTTTCTGGAGATTATTCTCATTTTATTGATGTGTCAACTAACTATCCGGATGAATATGAATTTTGGAGTGATGAGCTGAGTCCACCAGTTCCTCCATATCAAGAACATCTATGAAATGATTTGTAATTTCTTAAGGAGACTTCACAATATTGTGAGACTCAAAAAGAACAGCTTAATGCTCGACTGTTATAGATGTAGATATAAGGAAAGATTGATGAATTGCTCCATGATGAAACCTCGAGTGAAGTTTCATGTGAAGAGATGGTTGAGTCGTTACTAGTAGATGATGACCTAAATGAAGAAAATAATGAACCTGACAAGGAACTCGAACCAAATTACATGTCAAATCTTCATGATTGCCAGATGAACCATATGAAAAAAGCAAGGAAGATCAACCTCTACTTTTGATGAATCCACATCATGTTTCATGCATACTTGTGGAATTTGAAATAGGGATGGAACAAAAGGGGCACTTTGAATTTTTTGTAGTGTTGACAACTATGTGTTAAATGCTTAAGACTACATGGATAGTTATGTGTTATAATTCCAAGACGAACTCAAAACTTTGAAGTAGGGCATGCATATTTCATTGCCCATCTACTATGAATCCATTTGTTTGTGACTACTACAAAATTAATGGGCGTTAAGTGATCGTTCATGCTAAGTCTAGCAGATGAAAAAATGAAGGCCCTTATTTGTAGGCAACTCGCCTTAATTTTATTTATTTCATCCATTTCCTCCAAGTTTAACTTAGCCTAGTTTAATTTACTTCAGTTTACTTTATTTTGTTCATTCGATCATTTTAGTTATTCTCGAACTACATTTATTAATCTTTACTAGTTAAAAAAGTCTTAAGATGAGGGAAGGAGAGAACACCTTATTTTGGGTATCCAGTTTGACTTTCAATTAAATTTTTTTAGCATGATTTGAGTTATAAATTATTTTGGAAGTTAGTTACTTGCCCAGATTTATTTGTTTTGAGACTTGATTAGAAATACAAAATCTAACTTATGTCGCCGCATATGTGGTAGGTCATTATATAGAACTCGAAAGACTAGATTTTATTTATTCTATTTTGTTGATTTTACCTTTAGATGAAAAATTCCGGGCTTGAAATATTGGTTGAAGTTTTTTTAAGTCATTACCTTGATTTATAAGTTCATACTCTTATTGTATTATGGTTTCATTGTTTTTGAAGAAAAAGTTAAAAAAAATATTTTGTTCTCTCATATTTTACTTTACTAAGAGTATAGTATTAGTAAAGTATGTTTTTATTCGATCATTTTTTTACCCTTGTATTTGAAATATTTTTGGAGTTTTAACCCCAAAGCAACTTCAATGAAAGGGGAGTGATCGAGTTTCTTTTGTTTATATGACCTCTATAAATGTTTACATTTTTCACTTGCATGTTTGTTTAGTTATTTAATAAATAAAATTATTTGCTCGCTACAAATCTTAATCAAACTTTCGAATTTTAAATCAATTCTACCTTTATATTAATTTTTATGAATGATATATATGTCAATTATGTATTAAATTGGAAAAATAGTAAAATGGGTCTAGCGATTCCTGAGCGATTTGCAATAAAACTAGGAATCACTAGCCAAATCCATGTATGAAACCAATAAGATTTAGGCAAAACTTGATCCTGGGAAATCTCTAATGATTTGGATAATCAATGTCAATCGTTTGTCGAATTGGTGAGTCACTACACCTCATTCCCATCGATTTATCTAGCGATTTCCCAGCGATTCTAGTTTACACATGAATCATTGAGCATGAATTAAAATTTTTAAAATATAAACTCCAAATTGGTTTAAATAAGTCAATTTACGCTACAATCCCTTGCACCCCTTCGACTAAAAGTATTCAAATTATTGTCTAATTCAACTTTCATAAGCCTTATTACAAATTATTTATGTAATTCTCTTCTCGATTACGATTATGATATAGTTTAAATGGTTTGATTTTTTATAAATTTTCAATTTTGAATGAATTTAAGACTTTTCATGATTTTAAAATTTATATGGCTTATGAATGTTCACTATATGGCTTATTAAATAGTTGGTAACTTAAGTTAATCAAATGATTTTCAAATTATTTTTTGAAAAACTTGAATTTTTTACCAAAAGTGTGATTCTTACCTAATTTAGATAATGATTGTTGTGTTCAACTTATTAGTGTTTGTTTTAGTAACTTATTATTAGCAAGACTTGAATTTATCGCAAGATTGGTTCCCATTATGAGATGATGTTGCTTAGTAACTTGTTATTATCAAGATATTTTTGCTTATGAAAATGTACTCATAATGAAAATTTTTTCATTAATTATTATTATTTCATATACTTCAATTATGCTTCACGATGTATATTTGTTATTTTAAAAACCCGACTTCATTTTAAACCTTCAGGACAAGGTTTAGAATGAGTTTGGAAGTATTTGATGAAGTGAAGTATAAAGACGCTATGTTTGGAAGTAACGAGAGGTAGAATCTATTTGAACGTTGAACATTATGAATTTTCGAAACTCTCCACAATACAGTTAATATTTTTTCATTTCATTTTACTTTATTTAGTTAGGAATATGGAATTGAATATAATTTAGATTTAAATAGAAGTGATATATTTTTATTACCCATGAAAATAGAAAGTTTATGATCAAAGGAATGGTTATACCTTATTTGACTTAAACTAGATTATGTATGCACTAGAGGAGATTAAAAGGGATTGATTGCTTTGTGCTAGACATTATAATAGGTAAAAGATAAAAAAAAAAGTGCAAGATAAATAAGAAAGATTTCTAATAATCTTGTTATACAAAGATTATTTATCATGTATTTTATATATTTATATATATTATAAAAAGAGCTTATGCAAAAATTCAAGGGAAAAATATGAAATTAGCCAATAAACTTTACTTAGCTGGAAATAGTACTTCCTTAAATATAGTGAAAGTCACAAGAGCTAACAAGAGTTTTTAAAAGAAAAAATAGAGAGGTCAACATATTGCAAACGGAATGGAGAAGGGAATCTTGTGGTGGGAAAAAGGTAAGGATGAATTCCTATAAAAATATAACGTTATCAAAATGAATTAGAGTAGGGAACTATAGGAATAAATAGAAAGAAAAAATATGTATAGAAAAAACAAAACAAATTTATATAAATAAAAAGAATGTAGAAAAAAGGTGTATATGAAAAACTCTTCAAATAAAATATTTAGCTCGAGTGCTCATAGCTAAGTTGAGAGAAGTATCTCTTTTTTCAGCATTCCAAAAAATGGATATGAAATTATAATTATTGGTGACATAAGAATTTCAATCAACTTCGATTGTGGTTATATTTTGAATATTATTTGAAAATTTGATTGATTTAGTGATTTTTGTACCTTGAGATTCAATATTAGTTATCATAAGCTTGATGCTTGTTAGTTGAGATTAAGAAAACCTTTATAGTGGTTTGACCTTGGTGATTGGTTTAACTTTTTATTCTAAGGTGTATTTTATAATTAGAGGTTTAGTTGTCAAATAAGGGGTTGCTTTTTAAATCTTTCTATTCTATCACAATTTTTATTTTTATGAGGGTAATATGTTTCTATTTAGGGCCCAGCTATATGGACCTTAAAAAACACTAATTGGCAAGCCAATAAAATTTTGCGCTCCCTTTTATATTAGCTCCTAAATTAAATGACCTATTTACCCCTCTTAACTACTACAATCACTCATGTGCCCCTTTATTTCTCTCAACTTTGTGCGCCCCATAAAGTCGACCAACGAGAGCCATTTTGGGGTGCGATGCAAAAATTGACCGGAATCAATACTTAGTGCTAGTGCTCACATTTGTTCCAATGACTTTGAAAATTTATTTTTTCGAATTAGGAGTTCTGGGGTGTTCTTCTTAACACAATGGCATTTTAGGAAAAAAAAAGATTTACAGAGGGGATGCCTTTATCAATCGATAGGTGCACTTATTGTGTGGCTTGCCCTTAATTTTTTGTGGGATGCACATAGTCGGACCCTTCTATTTAATGATCACTTATACTTAAAAATAAGAGTATATAATTATGAAATCAAAAGGAGGTAAGAAAATAGAATATAATTGAGAGTATTTCTATGCTCAGGACAACAAAGTTCTTTGTGTGGGGGTAATTGATAAGTCCATAATTCAACATATTTTATAGAACGATTTTGGATGATTTTGGATGTAGAATACTATATTAAATGAGAGCTTTTCTTGTTCTTGTTATTTCAACTGATAATTGGAATATACGAAGAAATAGAGTAAAAAGTGAAGATTATGAAGGAATTGATCAAGTGGAAGGAGTATGTAAAAAAATTTTAACAAATGAAGGAAGAATCGAGATTTAGTACCAGTGATTCCTGATCGATTTGTCTATACATAGCAAACGATACTTAGATCAGTGGTACATTGAAAATACTTCTCCAAGGATTTTCCAAGGGATTGAACTTAAACCTGAATTCCAGTAGAATTGCTAGTTTTTTTTTCGTGAATATTAGATAACCATAATAGATTTTGATTTTGATTTGATATGTAATACCTACAATACTATATATATGATGCTTAGGTCTCGAAATAAATTGCCCTTGATTGCTCTTGGTGCTATATTTACTAGTTTTATTTAGTTTTAGTTTAGATTTATTTTTCATTGCTTTTTATTGCTTTTGAAGAATTAAGTATTCAATTAAAAAAAATTATTAACGTCTTGTAATTGCTTTATTGCCATGTTATTATGATTGTGAGTGAATGTATTTTAATCCAAGCAAAGTCCGAACATATTTTGCAATGTAGTAGTGATGAGAAGATTTTGTTCCTAGTGCTTTAAACCAATCGTGTTCTTTAATTCATAGATTTAATAGATTGTTATTTGTGGATTGGAATCATGAAACTCAGTATTGCGTGCCTAGTTGCAAATGTTTATAGTGATGTTTTGATTCTATATCTAGTTTAAATTAGTAACTAGGATTGATTAATAGCTAGGTCTATTACCATTAGATGTCTGAGATGAATTTGGGATCTAAGTCTAGTATTGAAGTGGCTTCTGAAGGTATTCAATATTGTAGTTCAAAATTTTCATAAAGTGTGAAGTAAATGTCTTTGTGTATTCAATTGATTGGCTTAATAAAATAAAAAGATGGTGTTTCCATCTGTATAAGGAGAACAAATAGCTTGATAAGGATTGTTTACTTAGTTATGATTAGATTTCAATGACCTAGGATACATTATAAAATATGTTCATGATTATAAGATTGAAGTAAAATGTTTAGATACAAAATGGATTCATGTTTCATTTTTTTGGATGCTTATTTAGATATTTACTTTATATTTATTTATTATTCAATTGAATTTCTTTAAAGATTAGTGACTTCTATTTATGTAAATTAAGTTAATAAAAACCTTTTGAATAAAGAAAGCTAAACAATCCCTGTGGAGATGGTACCACTTACCACTACTACAGATTTAAAGTAAAATAAAGGTGGAAAATTTCTTGTACACGTTCGACAAGTGTCACTAATAGACAAACTGGTCACTAATATGTGAACATTCTTCCTCTTCTTTACTGTAGTGATTATCTTGCCATTCCCTAATGTAATGTTCACCTTTTTAACGTCTGTTAAAGACAACTAAGACTTCTCGAAGAATGTTAAAGGCATGACATTGATTTCATCTCCAATCTTCAACAAAGATTTTTCAAACGTTTCACCGTCAACTCTCAAAGGGTGTAAATAACACTTGAATCATCCATCTTCTTAGTACCTCTTGTGGTGACATTATCGTTTTATGCTTGTTTTTTACCCTTGGATTCAGTGTTTTTGGTTTCCTTTGAATAAATACTTTAAAAATCTCCTCAAAAGTTTTCTCCTTCTAGGTCTCTTCTATTTTCTTATATTACTTTGGTTTCACTCTCCATTACTGTTTTGGCTTACTTTTCAAAGTTAAAACATACAATGCCTTGCTAATCTTTCTCGTATAGTCAAATGGTACCTCTATCGGCTATAGTCAATGCCAATTTTCACGGTCATGCCGAAGTCTTCATAAAACAGCTTCAACTTATATCTATTCACCTCAAAAGTTTTTGTGCTCTCCATACATTGTATTTCAATAGCATGAAAAAAGATATTAGTAAAAATAAATCGACCTACCTATTTAGATGTAAGCTTACCCTATGAGATGTTTAATCTAGAATCGAGGAGAAGATCCTTTTGATCTATTACGAAGGATTTTCTCATCAGAAGATGATCATGATAAACTTTCATGTTATATTTATAAATCATTGTTGTCTCACTTGCATGCATCGTTCCAAATGTCTTCTAATTCTAGGATATCTAATTTTTGCGTAACACAAATTTTGTTGTAATTTAAAATACAATGTTTAAATGCATAATATGCCTCATACTCTAACTTTACAAGAAGGTGACATGCTTTCCAAAAATCAAACATATACGAGACTGTCCAATAGGTGTTTCGAAAGCCTTCCTGTATGTCCATAGTGCGTCATCAAAGAGTAGAATCTTGTCTTTTTTTATTGGATAAACAGTCTTTAAAAAAATGTATTTCATCTTTCTATTAGGGACCTCAGGTTGACTATTTGATTGGAGGTGATAGGCTTTAAAATTCATATGAGTAATTTTATATTTTCTAATAAAGCCTATATAATCCTATTATGGAAATAGGTTCCTCTGTCACTAATGATCAAGCGTGGAGCTCCAAATCTTGAGAAGATTCATTACTTAAGAACTTGATGACTGTCTGGGTAATATTGCCCTTGATGGCTTTAGCTTCAACACCTTTGGAAATATAGTCCACTGCTAACAAGAAATAGGTATTCTTGGTAAAAGGTGGAAATGGGACCATGAAGTTAATGCCGTAGATGTCTAAGATCTCACACTAGACAATCTTAGTCATAAACATTTGATCTCTTGATCCTAATGACCCGTAGTTCTGACATCTAGATGAAGAAAACAATTAATGAAGCCGGGTACACCATTCCTTTATGTGCACAAGCATTACCCCATCGTGCGAATTTCTAGACGCCATGCATGCCTTGGCTGATGCATCAAACCTCTCTCCACTGATCAGTTACCACAAGATTGTCCTCCATGCGTGCTATGTTGTGTTGAAGAAATAAAAAGACAATGACACACTTGAACGTACAGAAGCTTTTTCAAAATGAGTGTATTTAATTGATGAGTGACAACACATATAAATAGCTACATTACATAGAGCAAATATCGGATAAACACAATCACTACTAGCTATTCTATAGGAACAACGACCCACTATAGGTTAGACTAAATCAACAATAGTCTTATTCTCACAACAAATTAACTACTCAAAATCTACTAGCTATACCAAATCAACAGCCACATTTATTCTCTAACCAATTAACTACTCACAACATAAGTGACTTGGTCAAAATACTTTGAATCACACTTCATCAGTCCCCCTTGATTCAAAGTTGGACACTCCAAGCAAATTTCTGAAGAAGCTGAACTTTTCAAGGGACAAAGCCTTTGTAAGTATGTCTGCCAATTGCTCATCTGTGTTGCAGTACTTCAAAGCTATCTCCTCCTTTGTAACAAGATCATGAATGAAATGATGACGCAACTCAATATGCTTTGTTCTGCTGTGAAATGTTGGATTCTTTGTCATGGAGATAGTTGCTTTGTTGTCACAAAATATCTCCGTTGGCCCATTTCGTTCTTGTAGAAGATCTGCCAAGACTCTCCTTAACCAAATAGCCGGACAAGCTGCTGAAGTAACCGACATGTACTCTGCTTCCGAGGTTGATAATGCCACTGTTGCTTGCTTCTTTGAGCTCCAAGTGATCACCCCAGATCCAAGGGTGAAAACATTAGCTGAGATGTTTTTTCTGTCATCCAACGAACCTACCCAATCACTGTCGGTGAAACCACACTATCTAAAATTTACAACTTTAGTGTACCAAATACCATACTCCATGGTTCCAGCAACATAGCGCAAGATCCGTTTTGTTGCCCCAAAATGAATCTTTGAAGGTTCTTGCCTAAACTTGGAAATAACACCAACTGAAAATGCAATATCTGGTCGAGTGTTGGTTAAATAAATTAAACCTCCAACCAAGCTTCTGAATAGCTTAGCATCTGCCATTCCTGCACCATCTTGAAGCTGCAATTTCTCATTTAAATTCATGGGTGTAGCCGCAGGCTTGCAATTTGACATGCCAAATTTATTGAGAAGATCATTGGCATATTTCCTTTGTGATAGAAAAACTCCATCTTTAACTTGAGAAACTTCAAGACCAAGAAATAGTGCAACAACCCCATATCTAACATCTCAAACTCGTGCATCATTTGAGACTTAAACTTATTCAAAAGAGAACTAGATGAACTAGTGTAGATGATATCATCAACATAAAGGCAGATAATGATGAAATCAGATTTACCTTCCTTTTTGACATACAAGGTAGCCTCATTCTTGCTCCTCGTATACCCATTTTTCTGAAGATATCCATCAATCTTGCTATATTAAGGCCGTGGCGCTTGCTTTAAGCCATACAAAGCCTTTCTCAACTTGTACACTTTTGTTTGATTGCATTTTTCAAAACCTTCGGGTTGTGCTACATAGACTTCCTCAAGTAACTCACCATTAAGGAACACCGACTTGACATCGAACTGATACACCATCCATTATAATTGTGCCACCAATGCTAGGATAAGCGGCACTGTTTCAAATCGAGCCACCTGAGAGAAAGATTCTTCAAGATCAATGCCATATTGTTGTGCATATCCCTTCGCCACTAACCGAGCTTTGTGCTTCAATATGCTACCATCAGCTGCAAACTTTGTCTTGAACACCCATTTCAAGCCAATTGCAGTTTTACCTTCTGGCAAATCAGTAATTTCCCATGTCTCATTCTTCTCAATAGCTTTCATTTCCTCTTCCATTGCTTTTCTCCAATCTTCTTTTTCAGCCGCCTCTCCGTAATTAATAGGATCTGAAATAGTGACCGCAAACTGGCAAGAAGCATAAATGTCAGTTAGTGATCTATACCTCGCTGGTGGTGTCTCGTCTGATGATTCTTCAAGAGTGGTAGAAGAGTTTCTGCTAGGTGTTGATGTGCTTGTTGAAGGAGTAGTGGCAGAGCTTGAAAGAGTTGGCTCATGTTCTTCATTTGCAAAGATTTCAGCAGCCAAGGTTGCAAGAATGTTGTGTTGGACTTGGTCTTCACTCCACTTCCAGCATGTGTTTTCATCAAACACTACATCCCTTCTAATTACAATCTTCCCACGAAGAGGGTTATACAATCTATATGCTTTGGATTGATTACAATATCAACAAAAATACATTTTTAGATTTTTCATCAAGCTTTTGACGAACTTGAGAATTAACCAAAGCATAGGAAATACAACCAAAAACTCTTAAACGACTTACAGAAGCTTCATATGGAGTTTGATTCATGACGGCTCTGGTTGGGGAGATGTTTAATAAGTAGATAGAAGTCGCCACTGCTTCTGCCCAAAATTCATTTGAAAGGCCGCTTGCTTTCAACATGCTTCGTGCCATCTCTACAACAGTTCGATTCTTCCGCTCAGCAACACCATTTTGCTTGGGAGTGTAAGGAGTTGTCAAATCCCTTTTGATGCCATTCTTTTCACAAAATTGATTGAATTCTTTCGATACAAACTCTCCTCCTCTATCTGTGCGAAGAGTTTTGATATGGCAGCCGCTCTGCTTCTCCACCAAGGCTTTGAACTTTTGAAACCTTTCAAAAGTCTCGGATTCGCTTTCTAGAAAATACACCCAGCTCATTCTACTAAAATCATCAGTGAATTGCAAAAAATATCGACTCCCACCCAAGGTCTTAGTTTGCAAAGGGCCACATAAATCAGCATGAATTAATTCTAAACATTTTGAAGCTCTCCAAGCTTTTCCTGAAGGGAGAGACTTTCTAGTTTCTTTGTCATAAACACACCCTTTCACATAACTCAATAAATTAATTCTAGGCAACCCATGAACCATACCTTTGTCACTTAGCAGCTTTAAGCCCTTGACATTGAGATGCCCATATCGTAAATGCCAAAGCTTGGAGTCATCATCTACTTTTGCAGCAAGAGCAAAATTTTGGATGTTAGAGACATCCAAGGGAAACATCTTGTTTGAAGCCATACCAATGCAAACCTCCTTCCCTGATTTCTTGTTTGTAATAACATAAGCTTCGTGATCAAACACTATGGAGTAACCGCTCGCCATTAGTTATCCAACGCTCAGTAAATTGTACCCAAGATCAGGCACAAATTGAACATTGTCCAACACTCTTACTCCGCCTTGAAGAGTGTCAACGCCTACTGAGCCGTTTCCTTCAACTTTCCTTTTGTTGCCTAGTTGTACCTCAATTTTTTGAGTTTCATCGAGCTCCTCGAACATCGATTTGGTGCCGGTCATATGATTTGAACACCCGCTGTCTATGAACCATAGATCACTTGCTCTCTGGCCATCATCAAAAGAATCCATGAAAAGCTTGTTTTCTTCTTCAGTTCAGCAAAATTGATTTGTTGGTCTTTGTACCAATAGTCAGCTTTGATGTGCCCATACTTCTTGCAGTGGTAACATTGAACACCATTATTTGTGTTTCCTTGCTCGTTGTTTTGTCGTTGACCATCATTCCTTCCTCTGCCTCTGCCATAGCCATGACTATGGCCACGAAATCTGCCTCTTCCTCGACCTCTGCTGCTGGTTGCATGGTCATTTCCTCCATGTTTGTTAGCTGGTTCTTTCACTTGAAAGGCCTTCTCTTCATTCTTTTCAACTGATCGGTTGATTCTTGACTCATGTGCTTGAAGAGACCCAAGCAACTCATCAACAGAAAGGACCGTTAGATCCTTAGATTCTTCAATGGCAGCAACCACATGGTCAAACTTTGGAGTCAAGCTTCTCAGTAGCTTTGTAACAATCGTCGCATCGAAAATCTGCTCTCCGTATGAACGCATATGACTGACGACTCCCGTTGCCCTTGACAAGAAATCAACCACGGATTCGCCATTTTTCATCAACAAGGTTTCAAAGTCACGCCTTAGAGATTGCAATCTCACTGCGATGACCTTTGAATCACCTTGAAACTCCCTCTGCAAAACAGACCATGCTTGCTTTGACGTTGTTGCCGCTACAATCCGTGATAAGATGGACTCATGGACAGCTTGTTGAAGAATGAACAATGCTTCAGCATCTTTCTTTCTTGTTTTCTTCAATCTATCCTCTTCTTCCTCAGTGGGATCTAGAACATCAACAAACCCATACTCCACCAGATCCCACAACTCTTTGAGATGAGTAGAGTTTTTACTTCGACGCTCCAAAACTCATATTTCTCTTCATTGAAGATGGGCAGGAATGGCTGAGAAGAGGAAAAACCTGCAAATGGTTGTGAAGAAGAAAACCCCACTCCTGCCATAATAAAGACTCTTTGTCTCTCACTTTTTCAAAAAACGAGATGACAATTAAAGCTTCTATATTTGACTTTTTCACACTCAAAAGACAAGGTGTCATGCAATTGCCCAAAGGATCATAGCCAATGCTCTGATACCAAATTTGTTGAAGAAATAAAAAGACAATGACACACTTGAACGTACATAAGCTTTTTCAAAATGAGTGTATTTAATTGATCAGTGACAACACATATAAATAGCTACATTACATAGAGTAAATATCAGATAAACATTATCACTACTAGTTATTCTATAGGAACGACTACCCACTACAGGTTAGACTAAATCAATAATAGTCTTATTCTCACAACAAATTAACTACTCATAATCTACTAGCTAGACCAAATCAACAGCCACATTTATTCTCTAACCAATTAACTACTCACAACATAAGTGACTTGGTCAAATACTTTGAATCACACTTCATCATGTTGATCTCCTACACAAATTCACTTAAAATAAGGCATTACTGACATTTTGAAAACCAATTATGGTTTCGACCCGTGATTCCTACGTCCACACATACGCCGCCCCATTATTCATTCTCTCTCTCTCTATATTTCTCTCCTAACTAATTGGGCACAACAATACATCTCCGTAACTAATTCAGCAATTCCGAGACTCACCTGAAATGCAAGAAACTCCCCCCTTCATTTTCGATCTCTCTCTCTCTCTCCCTTTCCCATTTTAACTATTCACTCACTCATCTTTTCTCTCTCATCTCTATTTTCGTAATAAAACTTTACAATTCATTAGATAATTATGATTTTGATATTTGAATAGGTGAAGAACTTCCTAGCCTAGGTTAGGAGAGAAAAAAGGGAAGCTCAATTTCTTCACACAAATGGGCAATATGAGATTTTCAAACTCTTGATTCACATTTCATTCAAAATCTTATCTTGTTTATTGTTAATTAATTACCATGACTCATGTTTTGCTTCATGTGGTTTCAAATACACAGTTTTTAGGTCTAATAATAGTTAGGGAATTCTACATTCGTAATTGTGTGGACTTCTTAACAACAAGTAGCAAGCGACTACTTTAATTGGTTGGCGTTTTACGAAAAATCAAATAATTAACAATTCTAGGCTAAGCTTAGTGTTTTAATAATCTGGGGTTAATGGTTCCATCGATTTTAATGCAATAATTGTGTTTAATTCTAGTGTGCTTTACTAAGGATTATATATTATTTTAGGGAGGAAAATAATAGTCTAACTTTGTTTGCCATAACTAGGGAGTCTAGGGGTTTATGTGCGATTTTGAACCTTATAGCTAACCTAAGAATTAATTTAGAATGATTTTTTTTAAATGAAAATTGACGATTATCGCATGTGAGTGTTAAGTCAATCTTGCGAGTCCCTCAGGCCTAGGTTAGTTTTTTTATGCATGATTGCATCGCTTCATTTATGTTCGTTTGTTGGTGTTCTTGTTTATTTTCGTTATTTGGTTGTGTTTAAAGTTATATACATTATTTTAGGTTCACTCTACCATTTGAAATCAGATTTTTAGGTTTTTTCACATAAAGTAATCCACCTCCCTATGGTTCGACCCCTTTGCTTACTACAACTACAAAATAATGTGCACAATGGTAATATAATAAGGGTTATATTATTTTTTATGGTTTCAGCAAGCATCAAGCTCCAAGGTATATTGGGTCGTTAAAAGTGAAGGAAATAGTTGGTCTTGTTGCTTACAAGTTAGAGTTACCGACTCAGCTTGCTGGAGTTCAAAATGTCTTCTACATATTTATGCATTGTAAAACGGAGACTCGGTTCACTCCTAAGATTAGTTTGAATGAATGCGATCTTTAAGACGACTTATCTTATGATGAGCAGTCTATTCGGATCTTTTATCGTAAGATTTAGAAGCTTAAAACCGAAGGGATTCCTTTGTTTAAGATGAAAAAATAATTTCTTGGAGATGAGCAAACCAAGGAGTAGAAATCTTATATAAAGGAGCAGTTGCCTTTACATTTAAAAACTTCAAATAATTTTGTGTTTTCTTTCATTTCAAGGACAAAATCACTTTAAATGGTGGAAGTGTAACGATCCATTACCATAAGTACATAATTAGTGTTAACTCAAATCTTAATTAAACGGAGTTAGGCTTCCGATTAAGTCAGACGTACCTCAATTATCATTTGAGTAGGTTTGCGTGATGTTTGGTGTTTGTCTGCCATGTTTAGTAAATTAATAGATTAAGTGGAAGTAAATGAATTGATGTAAACTATAGTTCGAAAAATCAAATCGATTAAATAATAAGACACGTTGGATAAGCCTTGAGATTGGCAAAAGTGAGAGATGAGTCAAGATTGGTGTCACTTTAGCATCAAGTGCGCTTCAAGGCTTGATTCATTAGATACGCCTCCAAATTCGTACGAGTTTAATGATGAGATTGAAGTAGGAGGTAGCTGGAGGAAGCATGAGGTGAAGTGATTTTCTTTGGCTAATTGATGAGATGAAATCAAATCACCTTATCATCACCCTCACCTTTAACTTCACTTTTGTCATTTCCTCCAACTTCAGAAAAATGCCACAATAGCCACCACCTTCACTCTGTTAATATGGCCATCATCATTATCACCCCTGTCATCACCATCATCATTGTTATCTTCATCGTTAGAAAGCTTGGTGAGTTTTCTTTATTTTTAGACTATTTTTTCATGGCGTATAGGCGAGGTTTAGTGGTGTAAGTGTCATGGTGGTTTTGGCCACAAGCTTAAGGGTGTTGAGAAAGTTGGGATGTTCACTAGAATATCCAGTTAGGGGTTGTTAAAGGGTATTGGTTGCTATAGTTGTTATGGCTGTTGATGTTTTTAATTTGGTTGTTGAGATGGCTCAGGTGAAATGATATTATGTAGTGGCGTTCAATGTTATTGAAGGAGTTATTAACATGGCAAAACCCATTGGTGGATTCCTTTTTGTGATTTGGACGTGATTTGAGGTGGTCATGATTCGGGAGGCGGTTGGAGTTATCGGGAAAGGGCGCAACCCTATAAATGGGTTGTAGCGATTGGTGCCACCTATGGCATTACTTGCTAGTCAAGTGCCACCGTGGTCGGCGCGACATATCTTAAGGCCACAGCACCACCCACGGTGTTGTGAGCCTAAAATTTTAAAAAATAAGGAAAACTTGAGTTCCAATTATCGGATTCGAACGAGATTTAGACCAAAGTTATACGATAATAAAGGAACTAGTTTAACATCGAAATTCACCCATATAAAATAATATTGATGTAGAATTATCCGTGAGTTCTCTAGGAGACTCGAAAGGTATAACGAGATTAGGAAACGCAAATCGGGTTACACAAATTTCGCTCAACTTTTAATGTTGCCTGGATATTTAGTAGATGTAGTTCATATAGTTTATGGACTTGAATAGGGGATATGTACACTATGATGTGATTTGATAATAAAGAAAACGGTGTACGATATGATTAGTGAAAGTAATCTTAGAGTTAAGGATAGGTTGTATATCGTACGGATTTTATTCCTAACTTATATATTAATTCTTCCTCAACCGGATAGGTTATGTGGATTACACAATCGCTAGAGGGTTTAAGACAAAGCCATTGAACATTAATGAATTGACTAGACAACAAATTAGCCAATGTGTAAATCTAGCCATCTTATCAATAGCTTTGATTGGTAATTTGCCTTAGTTTTGGAAATGAAAAATGAATCACAGTGTAATAACCAATAACTAAATGATTTGCATTCATTTATATATTGTTTTATATGCTTTCCATATTCCTAATAGCTCTATTTTGTTCATATTGCTATTGCATTTCATTATTCAATATTATACGGATTGTTGATATTTAATTGAATCCTAACTTACTGAGAAAGTTAGAACGTTCATAAACAAATAATATGCATGGAGTTTGAAGACAAAATTATTACATTCAAAATTAACGATGAATGTAATTATGACGAATATGATGAATTACTTGATAATGAAATTAATGATAATGGTTTTTTAGTATTAAACTATTATGATAATCTTAATATAGAGATTTATGCAATTAATGCAGTAGCAATGGAAACTGATAAAGAAATTTCAATGAAAGAACAAGTTAAAGAAAGTTCAAAAGAAATGGAAGTAACAGAAGAATGGAGTGTAAAGCAACTAGAGAATGGGAAGAGTATTAACAAGTAAAGAAATTTAAAATCTTGAATAAGAAAAAGGAAAAATCGGATTTAAGCCCTATAAAGCTTAATGATCCTAGAGGTATACATTTGCTCGTCAAAATCAAATGGGCTTAGTACAATAGAGCTCAGTGTGATATGAGTTCCAATGCAAATCTCATGCCCATACATTTCTTTCTACATAATTAATTAGAGTTTGATGCACTTGCTTCTGAATGAATAACTATACGGGATGGTACTTAAATTCATCTAATAGGAATGGTCAAGAATGTAAAAGTTCGAGTGGACAAATAAATTGTACCCACGGACCTTTTGGTCATGCCACACTTTATCAATGAAGATCCTCATTTCATTTTAGGACGACCATTCTTAACCACTACTCATGCTATTATGTATTTTCTAAAGAAAATAATTACTTTCTAGAATAGCACTAGAATAGATAATCCTAAACTTGAGTTTAGAGATCAAGCCTAATTCTGGAAAGGTTCAGTCGAGACAACTAAAGCAAACAAAAGCACTCTTTGGGAGGTATCCCATATTCTATGATTATTTATATTTTAACTTTAGTATGAGTTTAGTATTAGTATAGTATATTTTTATTCTCTCACTCTTTTACTCTTGTGTGGGAAATATTTTCGCAATTTGAACTTTGAAATACTTTCAAATGAGGGAAGTGATGGAGTTGTCTTTCTTTCTATGGCCTTTATGCAAGTTTGCAATATTTGCTTGATTATTTATTTATTATTTGTTTGTTTAATAAAATTATTAGCTACTTACATATCCTAATCACACTTTCAAACATTCAATAGATTCTACTTTTATTCCAATTTTATGAATGCTATATATGTTAATTATGAAGCAAATTGAAAAAAAGTTAAAATAAGCCCACTGAATGCTCAACGAATTGAAATAACATTAGGAATTGTTGGCTAAATCTGAAATAGAAATAAAAAAATTAAGTAAATTTTTGAGTTTAGCGAATCGGTGGCAATTCGGCCCTATAGCGTAAATCGCTGGTTAGATAGGTAAGTCACTGCACCTTATTCCTACCAATTTCCTAGCGATTCCACTTACACGTGAATTGCTAGGCACAATTTGGAGTTAATAAAAAAAACATCAAAACTTCTAAACACAAACCCAGTTCAAAAATACAAATTGTTGCACCGCCTTCATCCATACAATAGGTTTTTTGTCTAGAATCAACCTTCCTAAGCTCAATCTTAGTGTATTTATGGTATTCTCACCTCATTCTTGTTTCATTGAACCCAATATTTCAAATTTGAGAGACCTGAGACAAAATAGGGTTTAAGAAATTTTAACTAGGAGCTCGAAAAAATCAATGTAGATGAGTTCAAGAGCCTGTATTTCGAAAGATTCACTTTAAAAAAAGTAATCATGATAACAATGATCATTTGTTAATTCAAATTGATTAGGCATTGCTTTTAGAATTATCATTGGCTTACAAATTCAATATTTTTCGGAATTTTGGTATTTTTATATTTATTCCCAAATGGTTTGAAATTGAGTTTCAAATGAGTTTGAGAGTTTGTGTTGTTTTTGAAAAACTATAATTTATCATACAATTGTTTTTTTATTGTTTGAAACACCAATTAGTTTATAATTGAGTTAAAAACTTTTATTCCAATTTTATTTAAGTTTCCAATTAATTTTAAGCTAAATTTCAAAATGAATTTATCATTTTTTAAAGGTTTTGAATTGTATCGAATCGTTTTTGACAATTTTTTTTTTATTATCTACATGTTTAAATTTTTATTCGACTTGTGACCTTTGATTTCTAAAATGGCTAGAAAGGGTAATGGTAGAAACCTAAGAGTTGAGAAGGGAAAAAGAGAATTAGTCTAAAAATTTAAAACAAAATCCAAAGTTCCAACAGTCAGAACACCTAGAGAATCTTCACCGATCTAAGATTTTAATGAGTCAGAGATAGAGGAAGAACTTGAGTAGACAACGAAAAACTCATTTTTCGACCCATAATTTAATAAATGCAGAAGGCTCTAGCAAGAGGTAAATTGACATTAACAAAAATTGAAAATAATTCTTGAGAAGGTTTTCGTTGTAAAAAAAAAATAACTACGGGCCTGGAACTTTGAATATAATAAGGGATAAGAATTGGGAACTATTGTGTAGAGATTACATTATCGATAATGACACGGTGTCCTCTATAGAGATAGGTTGTTAGATCTTAGTCTGAGAACTTTATGCAAATGTATATGAGAGTGATAATAAGATGGAAGTCAAGGTCCGAAGAATACTAATGAACTATTCACATGAAATAATAAAATAGTACTACGATTTACCGAAAACTCATAAAAGAAAAAATATTGAATACCGAATACCTGAATATGGATTCTGACATGGACTTCCCTATGAAATCAATAGAAAAAAATTAGAAGAAACTTTGGGGGATGGACTCATTTTAGATAAGGATGAGTATCCAAAAGACACTTAAACTAAAATCTTTTTTGAAAACCACTAAATCATGGAATTATTTTAGCTGAGGAGTTTTAATGATAGACTCGATAAAAATTTTTCCTAAAGGCAACAACTGACTGATTTCATTGCTATGATGACTACCCGTTTTGACCCACCGACACCAATAAAGACTAACATTACCGCTACTAATTCCACATTACCAATGGTAGTGCTTCCTACGACATCAGCGCCTCTTGTATTACAGACCTTGGTTGAGCTATATGCGTAGCTAGTAGAGAAAACTAAGATAGTACTATTTTCCACACCCCCACCTAGAACCAACTTGACTGTTGAGGTCCATCAAGTAAGGATCTGGTCTGACTTAACCTAAAAACTTTGATACAGAGATGATTTAAAAAGATTGAGAAATAGGGGTTGTCCCAAAAGAAGCTTCATATGATACTAAAAATTGAGGATAGGTTACGACCTGATATAGTACACGATTTAGAGAGATGCAAATGTTTGGTGGCATTTCATGAGATCTACTAATGGTGATTTAGAGTCTTGGGATGCATTGAAGAAAAAGTTCTATCAGCAGTACTTTCCACCTGCGATTATGACGAGGTTGATGAAGGAATTTTTGAACATTAAATAGAGACTTGATGAGTTAGTGATGCGGTACAATTAGTATCATGTATTTTGAACTTGAGATATATACAAGTACCTGAGATTGTTCGCTAACAATTTAGTGAAGGATGATTCAAAGGATGTTTACTCTTTACAAATAGACTTAGGTAACGAATTGGGTAATATGTAGTCAACACTTAGGTCATGACACTTAGTGAGCTATATGAGCGTGCACTCTCCTACGAGAAGTATTTTCTAAGCAGGGTAGGTTTTGGGATAGTCTAGTGTTCAGGATCATATCAAACAATAAGTTATAAGAGGAGGAGCCATTAATATAATGGACAAAAGAAATGGGGCAAGAGCTAATAGGGAACATGGATGGGCACTCCTCAGACATTTGTTATGCCCTACACATCTTACCTTGCCTCAAGTTTGGGTATAGGAGGGAAACCTCCCTCACCACCACTGATTAGAATAGTTTTACCATCACCCACCAAATCGGTACTTCCGACACCATAGGCACCATGAAAACAACATCAGGGTGGCCGAGGTAGAGGAAAAGGTAGTGGTAAAGATGGACCCGGGTAGGGACAAAGATATGTACATGATCAGGTTCAACATTATAATCAGAGGAGATAATTGATCTGTTATGAGTGTGGCCATGTCGGACATCTGGTTAGATATTGCCCGCTGCCACAAGCTGTGTGACCACCCCAAGGCTAAAAGGGAGCCAACATGGTCGCTCAGCCGGACTCTGAGGCTATAAAAGGTTTTATTGCGGGTACCATTTCTATTTGTAGTATGTATATATGCATTCTCTTTTTTATTCTTGTTCTACTTTTTCATTTATTGTTGGTCATATGGAATGTATCATAGGTTTGGGACCTATTAATGTTAGTGTCCTCTTAATATTAAATACTGGCACTGGTGGAAGAGTGTACCTTAAGCTTGTAGTTGAGAGGTGTCCAGTAGTGGTTAGCATGATATAATTACCTATAGATTTCTGAGTGCTTAAGTTTTTAGAGTTTGATACGTTGTTAAGGATAGAGTGGTTAGCAACATATCATGCCCACATCGACTCTTTTAGTAAGACGGTGAATTTTTAGATCCCATGTCGTTCGACTTTAACCTGTAGAGGTAGCTCACTAAGAGCCATTGACATGAGAAGTTGACTTGAAACTAGTTAGTAGATGGAGACTTTGGTGGCCTTGTTCAACGCGGTAGAGAGTCAGTAACCCACACTTGAGGATATTTTGGCTCTTTTTGAGTATTAAGATGTATTTCAGTAGGATTTACTTAGGCTACCACCGCTACGAGAGATCGAGAATCATTTACATTATACCTGGCACTAGAACCATTTCGATACCTTCATACCGTATGACATTGATCACTTGTCGCGCGTGTCAAATATAACCTGTTATACGTTAGCAAATCCAACTAGAATGATGTATAGCTAAGAATGGCGTTAAATGCACATGATTCAGGCAAAATGAGTTCAATAATAGAAAAGTAAATCTGGGTTGAAAGAGTTTTATCTTAAATTCTACTTAACAACTAAGTAAAATAGTAGTAAAATAGAGAAATAAGGACATACCTAAGTTTATGAATCTATAAACAAGCTTCGTGTTGTTTCCATATTTTGTATATTTAACTGTAAAAGACGGGTTTCTAAATAGTTTTCCCTATATAAACTATAGTTGTTGAGGTCACCAACGCATTAGTCCCCCCATTATTGATAGAAAGGATGATTGCTTTCTAAATATTTCTTCTACTCCACCATACAACCTTGGGCAATGAATTTCAAGATTTAGTATGTGAGTAGCATTAATAGCATTGTGGGATCACGTACCCCTAGGCAACTTAAGAAAACTGCTATCAAGATTTAGCCTATTTATTGATATTACCCACTTAAAACAACAAGTGTGTCAAGTTTCTTGCTATTTATGATTGCCACTTCTCAACCCGGTTGGTATCAAAAACTCAACCTGATTGATATCATGTCAATGGGTTCTAGGCATAGAGATTTGCAATGAATGTACAAACTCTAAATTGCCATTGAGATGCCATAAAAAATGACAACACAGAGATAAAGAATGAAAATAAAATAATATTATTATAGAAAATCTCAACAACACATAGAAAAAAATCTACTACTCGTTAGAGAGCTTCATCCCTGTCTTTGATTTTAAAGAACTTAGCCGGACATGGCTACTCTACCTAGGTTTACATCTAAATCACTCTTAATACAATACATCTTCATTCATAGAGGTGCATCCTTTATATAAGAGTGCCTTGGTAAAGGAATAACAACTCCTGGTGATAAAAACCCTCTATAAAATCCTAAAACATACATTCTGCAATATTGGTGTCGTTTATGGCACCATGGTTATATGTGTATGGTGTCGTGTTGCGATGTTGAAGTATATGTAAAGTCTTGGGCTTCAAGTCGATCCAAAAATTCTATTTCCGAGTTTAGCACTTTGGGTGACGCTATCCATTCAAATCCTAGCGTCTTGTGTTTAAAATCAGAGTCATGTGTTGATCCATTTTAACCCTTGGTGGTGCCGCTATTCCTTTCCTGGCACTGTCCATTCATCTGCACGGTGTCAACCCAGATGCTACTTTGACCAATAGTTGACTTCTTTCTTGAAATTGTCCTATTCATGTACAAAAGGTTAAATACCCTGTAAATCTCCAAAGTAAACATCTATAGCCATAAAACCTAACTTTAGCCTTAATTTACATAACAAACACCTTTGAAAAAATCCATAGATAAAGAATCATCAAATACCCCAAAAGTTAAACCTTTGCATGTCCCGAATAAAGGGTTCTCTGACTTCAACAACTAAACATATTGTGACGGAATTGGTTGATGCTTTCACAAAGTCCTCACACCTACTTTGAAAAACAATGGAGTTATTTCAATCAAAAGTTTGTTGATTTGTTTAAAAAGGTACTTAGAATTTTTGAAGGTTGGTCAAACATGATAACCTTTTGAAGACAACATCCTTTCAACACTAAAAAAAACATAACCTTCAACTTACTTTTAGGTTTTCTAGGACCCTTTTTCAAAGTAGTAAATCTAAATTGATATCTTTATTAGATGGATTCTTTTAAATGGAAATTTTCACCAATTTTTTATTATTTGCAGATTTATACACCTTTGAGAGTCCATATTACTTATTTATACGCATGACATTATTTGGTTCATGGAATTGCAAACACTTACTTAACCTTGCTACAAGCACTCATGCTAAATGTTTACTTCTTTAAAGGAGTTTATTTATTTGAACTTTTTCCTTTCATACAACTAAAGGTCCTCACATTCTCCCTTCATATGGTTTTTCTGTTTTATTCCGGATAAAGGAGGAGGACTCTGACGCCCATTTTTCATACCGAAAAATGGGTAAGGGAGGTCCCAAACTCACTTTTCATACCCGAAAAGTGAGGGAGGGAGGCCCCAAGCTCATTTTCCATTATTGGGAAATGGAGGAGGGTTGCGATAGGTTGACAGCCAGCGTAAAACTTTTGTCACTTTTCATGAAACGGATCAAACATATATAAACGTTGGGGCGTTCCCACCTAGCGACGCGTTGCATCAGAGCCCGGGTGTAGTGAGAAATGAGCAAGGGTGTGTTTCACATCGCTGCCTGGGTGTGAAGAAAAATGAGCAAGGATTCCCACACATAGGACGTGTGTGGGTAAAGAAGCTAGTTCCTTCACATCATCGCCCGGATGTGAAGAAAAATGAGCGAGGGTTCCCACACAAAGGACGGGTGTGGGTAAAGAAGCTAGTTCAAAACAAAAACAAAAACAAAATCATAGATACGAACACTAGATCTTTTAGACAAAATAGAAATAGAAAAGAAAAACAAATACAAAAGGAGAAAAAATTCGTTTAGGAACATGGAGCATAGGAACACTACGGGGAAGTCAATAGAACTAGTACATACCATGATTAGAAGGAGAGTCAATATTGTTTGCCTCCAAGAGACAAAATGGGTAGGAGAAAAGAGTAGAGAAATAGGAAGCACAGGGTTTAAATTGTGGTACACTGGTATAGATAGAAAATGCAATGGAGTAGGAATTGTGGGGGATAATGATTATATGGATAAGGTCGTAGAGGTTAAAAGAATGGGGGATAGATTGATTCTAGTTAAATTAATTATTGGAGATGAAAAACTGAACATACTTAGCGCGTATGCACCACAAGTAAGATTAAGCGAGAGCATCAAACGCAAATTTTGGGATGATATGGATGGATTTATGCAGAGTATACCATTAGATGAAAAGGTTTTTATTGGAGGAGATTTAAATGGGCATGTCGGGGTAAGTAACGATGGGTTTGAGAGAGTTCATGGAGGTTTTGGTTACGGTAATAGAAATGAAGAAGGAGAATCAGTTTTAGAATTTGCTTCGGCATATGATCTTGTCTTAGCAAATACTAGTTTTAGGAAGAGGGAGTCGCATATAATTACTTTTAGTAGTGGTCATAACAAGAGTCAAATATATTTTCTTTTAACAAGAAAAATAGATAGAAAACTATGTAGAGACTGCAAAGTAATACCTGGTGAAGCACTTACTACCCAACATAAGTTAGTAGTACTTGATATTGAGCTAACACAACGGAATAAAATGAATAAAAGAGTTAGCGACCCTAGAATAAAGTGGTGGAACCTAAAACATAGTAAACAAGTAGAGTTTAGAGAAAAACTACTGAAGGAAAATGTTTGGAATCTTGACTTAGATGCTAAAACAATGTGGCTAGAAATGAGTAGTTGCACAAGGAGGGTGGATCAAACATATTAGGTATATCTAAGGGTTTGGGACCTCCAAAGAAGGAAACATGGTGGTGGAACGAGGATGTCCAACGAGCAATTAAGACTAAAAGAGATGTATAAGAATATACCTAAGTGTCAAGATGAAGATGCGTACAATCAATATAGAGAAGCTAGAAAACAAGCTAAAAAAGTAGTTAGTCAAGCTAAAATAAATTTCATGGAAAATCTATATACAAGGTTAAGTTATAGAGATGGCAAAAAATATATATATAGGCTAGCCAAATTAAGAGATAAAAAGAAACAAGACCTAAGTCGTGTAAGATGCATTAAGGACGAAAATCAAAATGTTTTAACGCGCGAGGAGGATATTAAGGAGAGATGGAGAAGTTACTTTGATAGTTTATTTAATAATGACCAAGTTGATACTATAATAGATGAAAACCCACACCAAGAAAGAAATGTAAACTATACACGCAATATTAGAATTGTAGAAGTTAAAGAGGCATTGAAAAGAATGAAAATAGGGAAAGCATGTGGCCTAGATGAAATACCCATAGAGGTTTGGAAATGCTTAGGAGAAATCGGATTGACTTGGTTAACAAAAATTTTCAATAAAATTTTAAAATCAAAACGGATGCCAATGGATTGGAGAAGAAGCACGCTTGTGCCAATCTTCAAAAACAAATGAGACATTCAAAGTTGCTCAAACTACCGGGGAATTAAACTTATGAGTCACATTACGAAACTGTGGGAGAGAATAATTGACAATAGGCTAAGGAGAGAAACAACAATATCAGAGAACCAATTTGGTTTCATGCCTGGGAGGTCAACTATGGAGGCGATTTTCCTTGTAAGACGATTGTTAGAAAAATTTAGAGAAAAGAAAAAAGATCTTCATATGGTATTCGTAGATTTAGAAAAAGCATATGATAGGGTCCCTAGAGATGTTCTTTGATAGGTTCTAGAAAGAAAAATAGTGCATGCTAGATACAAAGACGCTATTAAGGATATGTATGATGGAGTAGTAACGAGTATAAAGACATTTGGAGGAGCTACAAAAGAATTTCCCATTACTATAGGACTACATCAAGGATCGGCTTTAAGCCCATATCTATTTACTTTAGTTATGGATGAACTAACTAGACATATTCAAGAGGATATACCATGGTGTATGTTATTTACAGATGATATTGTCTTAGAGGATGAAACCAAAGATGGAGTGAATAGGAAATTAGAACTCTAGAGGAATACATTAGAATCTAAAGGCTTTAAGTTGAGTAGGACGAAAACTGAATACATGCACTGTGAGTTTAAAAACACTAGACATCGAGATGACGAAGTGGTAAAATTAGGGGAAGTAGAAGTTCCTAAGGTAAACCACTTTGGATACCTAGGATCAATCATACAAAATGATGGTAACATTGAAAATGATGTCACACATAGAATTGAAGCTGGATGGAAGAAATGGCGTAGTGCAACAGGGGTGATTTGTGATCGACATGTTCCTACTAAGTTAAAAGGAAAATTTTATAGGACCGCAATTAGGCCAACTATGCTCTATGGAAGTGAATGTTGGGCGGTAAAGCAACAACAATTACATAAAGTGAACGTAGCAGAAATGAGGATGCTTAGGTGGATGTGTGGTAAAACTCGTAAAGATAGAATAAGAAATATAGAAATTCAAAGACAAGTAGGAGTAGCACCAATTGATACAAAGATTAGGGAAGGGCGGTTGCGATGGTTTGGTCACCTGCAAAGACGGCCTGCAAATGCCCCAACTAGAAAACTTGACTCAATAGAAACTGTAGAAATTCGACGAGGTAGAACAAACCAAAGTTATCATGGGATGTATTAATTAAAACGGATTTGAATAATTTGCAAAGCTCACCATCAATTGCACTTAATCGAGCACAATGAAAAAGTTTGATCCATGTAGCCGACCCCAGTTAATTTGGGACTGAGGCTATGTTGTTGTTGTTGTTGTTTGTATAATCCTTACTCCATTTTCTTTGGCTATCGATTTTGCATTCTTTTTTCCAACCAATAAGTTCCCTGCTCCATTTCCTATGGAACTTCTGGGACACTCTATGTTTTTTTTTAAAAATATCTTGTTAGCCCTTTTCATTTATACTAAGTTAAATTAGTTCTCTAATGTAGAACCATCATGCCCATGTTAGATTGAATTAGCCTATTTTTCCTCTTAAAAAAGCTAAATCATTAACAATTATACTAAAAGTTGATTGGTCTTAGTTTCGGAATCCTAGAGATTTCGAATATTCATGTTGATTTAATGTAACCACATAACTACTTTGGTCTCCAATCATGACTAGGTTATACTCCAATGTTCTATTAATGTTGTAAAGTACTTGTAAAAGCTCATCTACTTCTTCTATATCTGAAGGCAAACACTTTGACCAAGTTTTTACTCCAAGAATCAAAAGCAGATTTTCACTAGTAGGTATGACTTTATAAAATAGTAAATACGTTAAACTAACTAAGATATGCATGCATTATTTTACTAATTTCTAGTTGATGAAAGAAGTGGGAGATAAGGAATGGGATGTAAGGGGAGAAATACCACAACGATGCCACTAAAGTCGCAAATAACTTGAAAGAAATTCAATGCTTATACCTGCAGGTCCTCAACCAATAATTCCGTCCAATGCTCTGCTTACCTAAACATCTTTAAACTTATTCTGAACCTTTTCGTCAAGGTTCAAAACAAGCTGGCATAATAAACATAAAAGAAAAGGTGAAAACAGGTGAATAATATATAAAATTTAGTATAATACTTGATGCATGGTTAGGAAAAGTAGCAAAAAAAAAAAACTAAAACCAATTACAAACTAAGAGATTATTCATGGGCTACCTCCCACTAGCGCTTTTGTTTAATGTCGTTGGCTTGACAAATTTAGCACCCCTCTAGAATGGTTAAAATTGAATATGAGTCCTCATCTTAATGAACTCTTCAATACCTACCAAATTATGAAATCTGACGACATTAACTTAACTGATGCTCTCAAATTAAGCATTACTTTTTAAAAATAGATTGCACCTATTGTGGAATGGATACCTACTACTCCTGAATTGACACACTTAAGCAGGATGCTATTAGAACTTCCCTGGGTGTTGGGTTTGTCATCCAATTTTTTTTCTCTCAGGGTGATTGTTTTGCATGCCTCATTCTCTAAGGTGGCACTATCGCAAACAATAACATTCACTTGTGAGCTTAGCAAGTTAGTACCTATATTTTTGGTTGCGAAGGAAACTTCCCCTACCAATTAAATTAATCGAATTGTTGTTCAATTTAGCCCATCTGGGTTTCTAGGTTTCAGACTATGACTTACATGTCACTGAAAGCTTTCTTGGTTTTTTATGGAATTGGCTCATGTCTCTAGAGAATTAGCTTTATTGAGTCGCAAAAGTTTTAATCATATCCTTTACTAAGAACTAACTAGTCACTTGTTCATGCAGCGGTTGCCCTCGAAGGACAAAGATTGGTAGTTCTATTTTAAGGCCTATAACTGAAGTTATGGTTATTCCTTGCGGTTGCTTGCTTGTTGGTATTTTTGAAGGGCACTCGGGTCTGCCCTTGGAAGTGGTTACATACAACATTGAGGTGTCGATAGTCCTTAAACAAAGTAGGACATTGATTAGTAGCACGGCTTTAGCTGAGTAGAATCCACAAGCTTTAACATGCGTTAGCCATTATTCAGAAAATGTTTCACTAGGGAAGATAAATAGTCAATTTTCTTGTAAGTGGAGCAAATAGTAGCTGCAAACGACGACCTTCATCACACCAACACCAATATCCAATTATAGTCAGGACTATTGTGCTATGTCCTCGTAGAGTTGCATCATCAGCTCAAGGATTTTGTCACGAATGTGACCTCAATAAGCACTATCAATCATATGCTTCTCTAGAGGGACATGCTGACATAGAAGAACCAGACAATGGCCCTATTGAATTGGCCATACTGTGGCGAATTGGCAATTAGGTGCTTATAGTGCTCCAAGTAATCATCAAAAGAATCACAGGTCTTCATCTTAATGGTACATAACTCATAAATGAGTTGGGGGAATCTAGACTCTCTATTTAAAGCTTCCCTATCCACCCCAAGTGTTTTCTATTGATTTTTAATTGAAAGGTAATAGTGAACCAGTCGATTTACATTGAGTTTTTCGACCGTACATAAACTAGTAGTCTAATAGAACAAAACAAAAACAAAAAAGAAAAAGTCAAACTCAATTCGGAACCGAATCCTCGGCAACGACAAAAAATTGATCATGGATTGTGCCTATTAAATATAACCTGTTATAGGTTACCAAATCCTACCAGAATGTACTAGTGGTAATAATGGGTTCGAATCTACAGGATTCAATGAAGTTGTGTTTAACAAATAAAAAAAAAGTAAATTTAGGGTATTTTTAATGGGTTTTGTCTAAAAGTCTACTAAACAAGAAAGTAATAGTTGTAAAATAGAAAATAAGGACATACCTAAGTGTAGGAATGTTGTGATGGCCCCTCCCTTAATCTAGGGCACCGCCCGACCTAATCCCATCATTAAGCCTAATCCTAGACATGTAGAACTTAATAATACATTAGTCAGCCTTTCTAATAAACCTTCCACCATTCTCATGACTATGTAGTATTTCAGAGTTAATTACAACTTTTTATAGTTTAAAGGCTACTCGGCAGAAGTCTTATCAATTATGCGGAAGTGATTCATATAAAACCTAAGTGTAGAAACAAAAAAAAATGATCACATGCATATATATATATATATCAAAACGTTGATAACTATATATCAACATGTATCTGGTCAGTATACTATCTCTCAACCCATACATCTAAATCCAAAAGTACATAAAAGACATATATAAGCTATCTAACAAAATAAAAAACCTACAAAATTAGAGATAGCAATAACTCTAAAGGCTCAGAGGTAGTCATTGATCTTCTCCTTATCTAGTCTGCTACTTGATGGATCAACGCTAACCGTCATAAAAAGGACAGTGAGTACAGTAATGTAGGGAGTAACACTGAGAGAGATTTTTCTACATTTCCAAACACACCAAAATATACATTTCACAATACATACATTCATTATACAACAAGAACTATAAAAAAACAAATTACCAAACAATATAACATCTATGAACTATTCCAATGAACTACACATTAAATTGTCTACCTAACACAGTTAGCCCAGTAATACCCTATTGATCACATTGATCTTACGTAGTCATTTATTTGGCACGACATCTTGACCTCATGTAATAGGTACACATACATAGTACTTGAGTATTAACCTTGTTGGTTGCCGCTTATCATTAGGCCTTCTTATTAGTCGTGAAACATGGCATATTGACCTCATGTAATAGGTCCACACACATAGTACTTTGGTATTACCCTTGTTGGTTGCCATTTATGCATAGGAATTCTACTTATTAGTTGTGAAACACAACATATTAACCTTATGTAATAGGTCCGCACACATAGTATTTCAATGTTACCCTTATTGGTCACCACTTAATCATTTCACATATTAACCTAGATATTACCCCTTAAGTAAAAGCTTATATAACCCATCATTATTAGTTGTGAATCACAATTTAATGAACTCGTGTAATCGGTAGACAATAATAGTACGCCTTATTACCCTAATAGGCAACCACTCGTACATTTCATTAACTTCATATGGTATGTTCATGACACTAACTAGTCAACTATACCGACATCCTCGAGTCTCGTGTCCCATGTGTCGTGTATACCCCAAGGCACATAATGAAACCTAAACACACATATTGTAATTTAACTACAACAATCAATTAAGTCAACAAGCATAAGAATTCAAGCAAGTATGACAATTTACATAAGTGTCAACAAGTAGCAACATTAAAACATTAAATGGAGAGAAATATCTCAATCAGCTTACTTACCTCTACCCAAATTTCTTGGCTCATTTGGCCTCCTACAACCTCTAAACATATACCCAAACCTTTGGTACTCTTCCTTAGGTTTGTGGTACCATAAGACATGTTTTACAATGATTTTAGACCCTCAGTTTGGGTGTTAAACTTTATTTTAGGTATTTAAGTTCTAGTTAGGAAATTGTAGATTTTTGTGCAGGCAAAGCACCTATTGCATTGGGTTGAAGGTCTAGCGCTCTAATGACCTCATTAGTATGTTAGTCAACCTCATTAGCGTGTTATACGCAGGTAGTGCACTATGTGCCACTAGAAACCTAGGACACCCACAAAAACAACAAGAACGACCTACATCTCAATTATGTCCTAAATTCATCAAATTAAACTAAATTACTAGCGTAAGTAGAATTACCTAGTTGATATACACATGTCTTAATCAACTCCTTCAACTTCACTTATTGATTTCTTTCATCTTTTTTCTCTAACTTTGTTTCTCTAGCACTTTACTTATTCTCTAAATTTTGAAATGAGACTAAAATGGTTGCATGAGTTCGTAATTTCAATCTCATATATTATAGATAAGTTTTATTATTAGCCATTGATCTTTAGGTTTACACGTATCATGAGACTAATCTAATGGCCTTGATATTGACAAAATTTTTAATAACTCTCCACTATATCCACTTAACTAACATCAAATGGAAACTCAATTAGTCTCTTGATGTGCCAACACTTATTTTAAGAAGTACCAATAACTAATGTTTAAACTTACTAACTTATATTTCATTTAATATAAAATTAACTATAAGCATTTTAATACTACTATTTAAGCTACATTAAGCTTAAATCAACTTACCAAATAACTCTTTATCAAAGTCTCATGCCGAAAAACATTTTAAGGCACATCCTTGCTCACATCTCAACCTCTATACACAAGTAGCAATGACTTACTCCGTCTATCCATACATATGCACCAAGCATATGTCACACCACAAACAATACATTACTTGGTCTTCATGTTGACTGCTGGGTTCATGTACCCGTTTTCGAGCTACATCACGGATCGGTGACCCTCAATTATAGACCAAATTCACCATTAGAAATTTAGACCATTACAATTATCCATATTAATAAAAATTTCATCCAAGAAATTTACTTATTCCCAATTCTTAACCAAAATTTCTTTCACTTCCTCATTATAATTACCATAGCCAAAAATTCAAATGATATTATCTTCAAAGTGTGTTTTTCACAACTATTAAGGTGGATCCATTGACCATTTTAGTCCTCGGTTCACAAATCTTTACAAGTAAGTCTGGATATAACAAACTCCTCCATATCATCACCTATACACAATACTTGGTCACATTACTTAATAGAAATCCTGCTAATCATAATTTTCTAAGGAGTTGTAGATGTTTCTTATTCAGATAACACTACTCATATTTATCAACAATTTAATTTAATGTCATGCACAAAGCAAACAAAACAAACAAATAGTGCAAAAATAAATAAATTCACTTAACCTTTGTACTGCCATGTACTGTCTCTAGGTTAGATCTTATCACCGCCTAGTTCTTACTCTGGCTTATGATTATGATGTCGTCTTCTAATAACCAAATGGTTGTGGACACCGACGAACAATAAGTCCAACTCGAAAACATCTATAATATTTCAAAGGTCTTCTCCATCATATGGATATGGTTTTGGTCAGCTTATGTATCCGTGAATCAAGGCCTCTGTCGCCCAATACCTACCGTGCTGAAGGGGCCGATAACGTAGACCTCACTAGAGCTAGAAAGGCAGGTACATTCGAACTATGCTCCATCGAGGTAGCAGATGCTACTGGTCCTACATTTGGAGATCCCTCAGTCCAACTCTTTTGTCCTTTACATTCCTGCCTCTTCCCCTCTAGATCAATACTCAAATATGTCGTCACTCCCTGACCTCGAGTTGTCCTATTAGTAACCCTACCAAAATGATATGTCTTTTGGGAGAAAGCATGCTAGTATATATTGCTAAGTGTCCTAGCTCAAATACTGAAAACTTAATATATGATATCAGGTTACAGTCCATCTTCAAAGTGCTATACATCCTCAAAATCATCTCTCACCAAGTTTCTTACAAACTGCCACAAATAGTTTTTTCTATATCGATACTATATCACCGACTCATTAGCTCTGTTTCTCAAGTTCATAAATTCATTTTCCAACCTCTTTATCACTATAAGTGGAAAGTATTGTTGATAGAACTTCTTCTTCAATGCATCCCTAAACTCAAAATCACTGTTTGAAGCTATCATCGCACGCCACCAAATATCTACGTCTCTCCACAATGGATATGATGAAATCTCAATCCTTAAGACTTTATTTAACTTCTCATTAGACAACACCCACTTCTAAATCTTAATGACCATCAAAATACACTGACTTTAGTTTGAGGAAATCCTTCACTAACTGAACTTCCGCTAACGAGCTAGAATATGTTGTACTGGAATATAGTGTATCAACCATCTCATTGGCTGGTACCACAATTGACGGTATAGCCTGTATTATAGGAGCCACTGGTGTCATAGTAGGAAGCTCTAAAAACGTTGTCATAGGCATAGCATTAACATTAGAATAGGTGTTTATGCCAAGGCAAAATGAGCTATCATCATAGAGATGAAATTGGTCAACTACTGCCCCTAAGCTGATACATGGTTAGACTACCTCTATAAATCATCCATAGATATAAGAGGTTGATTGCTACTAGCACCCGTATCCTTGCTATTGCGTGAATTGGCCATCGCTATCTAAAAATTAATAGTGAGCATGATATCAACTATTATATAACTTAAGATGTATTCCTAACTCATATAAATTCATTTCCCAACTAATAGTTTCTAAGTAAGGATCACTTGGTTTCCACATATAAATCTTGAAATTATATTCACATTTCATTTCATACTTGTTAAATCAACTAATACTCCTATTGCCAAGGCTTTAGGAACCTAGGCTAGAATACCAACTATGATGCCCCCTTAATCTAGGGCACCGCACGGCCTAGTAACATTATTAAGCCCAAATCCTAGCCACTAGAACTTAATAGCGTATTCGTCAGCTTTTCCAATAAACCTTGCACCATTCTCATGACTAAATATTATGTCAGAATTAATTAAAGTTTTATATACTTTAGATGTTACTCAGTGGATTTCTTGACTATTATACATAAGTCATTCATATAAAAACTAAGTGTGGTAATGAAGAAGCAACAATCACAACCATAAATATAACAAAACAATGATAACTATATATCAACACATGCCTAGTTAGTATATTATCTCTCATCCCATACATATAGCAAAAGTATATAAGTTGTACAACTACATAAAAAACGTATGAAATCAAAAGTAACAGTAACTCCAAAGGCTCAGAGGTAGTCACTGATCTTCTCCGTACTAGGTCGCTACTCGATTGATCTGCACCCACCATTATAAAAAGGATGGTGAGTACAATAATGATGAAAGTAAAATTGAGAGACATATATCAACATTTCCAAACACAGCAAGAGATACATTTCACAATAAATACTTTCATTATACAACAATAATTATCAATACAAAAACATGTTACCAAAAAATATAATATCAATGAACTATTCCAATGAACAACACACATTAAAAATCGTACCAAACACAATAGGCCCAGTAATACCATATTGATCATATAGACATTGGGTATTGTCCTCATAGACCTTAGTTAGTCATTTATTTAGCATGACATCTTGACCTTGTATAATAGGTTCGTACACATAGTACTTCGATATTACACTTGTTGTTCGCCGCTTATCATTAAACATTCTCCTTATTTGTTGTGAAAAATGGCATATCAACCTCATGTAATAGGTCGGGACACATAGTACTTCGATATTACCCTTATTGGTCGCTATTTATATGTAGTTACTCATCTTATTAGTTGTGAAACACAACATATCAACGTCATATAATAGGTCGACACGCAAAGTATTTCTGTGTTACCCTTATTAGTCACAGCTTAATCATTTCACATATCGGCCTAGATATTTCCCTTTAGGTAATAGCTTATATATCATATCCATGTTAGTTATGAAACACGTTTTATCGACCTCATGTAATAGGTCGGCAAACGTAGTACTTCGTATTACCTAAATTGGTCACCTCTTGTACATTTCATCAACTTTATATGGGAGGTAAGTAGAACTAACAAGTCCGCTATATCGATGTCCCTGAGTCCCATACGCCGTGTGCCACGTATACCTCAAGCTATATCATGAAATCTAAACACACATTAATTTAACTACAATACTCAATTAAGTAAACACACAAATCATGGCATAAGAATTCAAGAAAGTATAACAAATTAACAAAACTATGAACAAGCAACAATATCAAAACATGAAATGGAAAGAAATATTTTAATCTACTTACTTGCCTCTACGCAAATTTCCTAGTTAATCCAACCTCCCGACATTCGAAACACGTACCCAAAACTCCAAGACTACTCTCTAGGCTCCTAGTACTATTACATAAGTTTTACACTATGTTTAGATCCTCAGTTTGGGTGTTAAACTTTATTTAAAGTGTATAAGTTCTAGTTAAGAAATTACAAATTCTTGTGTGGTCAGAGCACCAAGCGTAGTAGGTGGAAGGTCTATCAAGCTAATGACCTCATTAGCATGCTAGTCAACATCATTAGCGTGCAACATACAGGTCTCACTAGTTAGCACATCTAGCATAGTATGTGCAAGAAAACCTAGAACTCTGCACTTTAAATTTTGAGTTTTCTATAAACATGGCCAATTCAAACCCCTCGAGATCCCTGATCAAACAATCTAGAAGCCCTGTACTCCCACCAAAATTATTAGAAAAACCCACAACTCAATTATATCCAAAATTCATCAAATTAAACTAAATAACTTGTTTACATAGATTTATCAGGTCGATGAGCACTTATGGATTGATCAACTCCTTCAACTTCACATACTGATTTTTTGATCTTCTTCTTTAACTTTGTTTCTCTAGCACTTTACTTGTTGTTTATGTTATGGAAATGAGAATGAAATGGTTGCATGAGTTGACATTTCAATCTTATATATTATAGATAAGATTGATTATTGGCCATTGATCTTTATATACACACAAATCCTAAGACTAATCTAATGGCCTACATATTGACACAATTTCCACTAACTCTCCACTAACTCCATCTGATTAACACAAAATGGAAACATAATTAGTCTCTTGATGTTCTAAAACGTATCTCAAGAAGAATTAATGACTAATGTTTTAACTTATTAACTTAGGTTATATTTAATATAAAATAAACCTATAGCCATATTAATACAACTACTTAGGCTACACTAAGATTAAATCAACTTAACCCATCACTCTTTACCCCAGTCTCACGCCACCATGCATTTCAAGGTACATCCCTGCACATGTCTCGACCTCTAATGTCTAGTGTTTGGTTCGTATACTTGTTGAGCTACGTCACTGGTCGGTAACCCCTCGTTACAGGCCAGATCCATAATTAGAAATTTGGGTCATTACAAATTCATAATTTAGCCTCGTGTATTTTCCATGTCTTGTATCATTGAGTTTAAAATTTGGGTTTTAAAATGGTTTTCCCTAGATAGGTTATAGGTGTTGGCATCCGTAACAACTTAGTCCCCCTATTCCCAAGTAATAAGGCAACCACTTTCTAAATACATCTCTTACTCTGTCGTATAACTTTATGCAATTGTTCTCAAGATTTAACATTTTGGTTGCATTAAAAGCTTTGTGGGAACGCCTACCCTTATACAACCTTGGGCAACCATTATCAAGATTTAGCCTAGTTCTTGATGTTACTCACCTAGAATAGCAAGTATGTTAGGTTTCTTGCTCTAGGTGATTGTCACTTCTTAACTTGGTTAGTATCATAGACTCAACCTTATTGATAGTAGGTCAATGAGTTTTAATCCTAAAGATTTGCAATGAATATACAAACTTTGAAGTACTATTGAGACATCATTGAAAATAGCAACACAAAGATAGAGAATTGACATAAAATACTATTATTATATAAAATCTCAACAAGATAGAAAAAAATACTACTGGCTAGAGAGCTTCACCCTTGACCTAGGTATTAAAGAACCTAGCCGGATGAGGCTATTCTACCTTGCTCTGCTATTAAATCACTATGAATGGAATATATTTTCATTCATAGTGGTGACTCCTTTATATAAGTTGACTGGGAAAAAGAATAGCCACTTTCGTGAATAAGAACATTTTAAGAAGTTCCAAAACTTCTATGCTACAATGTTTGTGTCATCCATGGCGTTGTGTTTATGTATCTATTATGCCTGGTGGTGATTTCGATTTATATGGAAAGTCTAGGGCAGTAGGTAAGTTTAAAACGTCTATTTCTGAGTCTGACATCGTGGGTGACATCGTCCATTCAAATATCGGAGCCATACGTTTAAAATTGATGCCTTTTTTGATCTATTCTGACACCTTGGTGGCATTGTTGTTCCTCTACTGGTACCATCCATTCATCAGTAAGGCATCAACCCAGTTGTTGCTTTGACCGATTATTGACTTATTTCTCAAAATTGTCCAATTTACGCAGAAAAGCTCACATATTTTATATATCTCCAAAGTAAACTTATAGAGCCATATAACCTAACTTTGCTCATTATTTACATAGTAAAACACCTGAAAAAAATGCATAAATAAAGATTCATCTAGCATTGAAAGAGTTAGAGGAGTTAAAAAATCGGTTTGAGGAGTTTGGGAGTAAAGGATTCATCACCCTGTCCATGCAAACGTGGAAAGCCTTTGTCTTACTTGTTATGAAAAAGAACAACAGTTTAAGATTGTGCATTGACTAAAGACAATTGAACAGAGTTATAATTAGGAATAATTACCCACTTCCTCGAATTGAAGATTTAGTTGATCAGCTAAAAATAACGCACTTTTTCTCTAAAATAGACTTGTAATTAGATTATCACATATGGATCATGGATAACGCTAAGTCTAAAATGGCTTTAGCACCAAATACGGACAATATTAGCTCTTGATCATGCCATCTGGGCAGACCAATGCTCCTGCCTTATTCATAGACTTGATTCATCGAGTTTTAAAACCATATCTAAACCATTTCGTGATCGTTTACATTGACGATATAATGATTAAAATGCGGACACGAAATGATCACAATTATAACCAAAGGGAATACTCCACACTTTGAGAAAGCTCATAATTTATGCAAATTTTAGTAAGTGCGAGTTTAGGTTAACCGAGGCCAAGTTTTTGGCCCACGTTGTTTAGGTAACTGGAGTATCAGGGGATCCAGCAAAGATTGACGCTATTATATATTGGTCGGCACTAACATTAATGATAAAGATCAGGATTTTTCTAGGTTAGGAAGGCTACTATAGTCATTTTGTAAAGGAAGGATTTCTTAATAAGTTACCAAATTAACATAAAAGGATGTCGCTTTTGAGTAGACTGAGGAGTGCGAGTAGGCATTTGCATAGTTGAAGAGATTATTCACTATCACACCAGTGTTAGTTTTGCAGAGGCTGGGTAAGAATTTCTTGCTTATACAGATGGTTCTTATATGTGCCTAGGTTATATGTTAATGCAATGTATATGAGCAAAAGTGTATGAGTCTATATAGCTGAAGATACATTAGAAGAACTATCCTACACACGATTTAGAGTTGGCAGTAGTAGTGTTTACGCTGAAAGTATCTAGAGATCACATGTATGGAGGAGATTTCACAGTGAACACAAATCACAAGAGTGTGAAGTATCTCTTTAAATAAAATGAGTTGGATATGAGACAATGTTGGAGGTTACAGTTCTTGAAGGAGTTAGAATTTTCTCTGTAATTTCAACCAAGAAAAGCTAAAGTAGTCGCAGATGCACCAAGTCTGATACCGATTAGAGCAGTCGAGATTGTCAAATGTCAAATGACACAAAGTTTAGGTTACTGGAGCCAGTAGCGACAAT
Source organism: Stephania yunnanensis (assembly GCA_039657365.1). NCBI lineage: Eukaryota > Viridiplantae > Streptophyta > Magnoliopsida > Ranunculales > Menispermaceae > Stephania > Stephania yunnanensis. The sequence goes on from CM077581.1 coordinate 42,816,417, forward strand.
TAGAAATTCAGATGTTCTTATCGATACTCGGGCAATGATATGTGCACAAAAGAGATATAAAACACTTCTACACAAGGTGTGGCAGAAGACTAAGAAGTCGTACCCATGGTTCTATAAAGTTAGTGTAGAGTACAAGTTTTGTTAATTGGGTAACAACATTAGATTAATGTCTGCGATACAGAGGCAGATTGTAGATACCTTCTATGGCCGAGATAAGAGAAGAGATTCGTGAGGAGCCACACCGCACCGGGTTCACTATTCATACAAGCATGGCTAAGATTTACACGACATGTGGAGACATTTCTGGTAACTTTGGATGAATGCGAATGTTTCTTTGTTCATCAGGAACTCCCTTACACACCTACAACTCAACTAAACCTCTGGAAACATATTAAACATGTTAAGTATAAATCATTCCAATTGGGTTGCCTGGATTGTTTCACAAACCCTTAAAATTAGAAATCTAGATTTCATAAATCATGTAGAACTTTTCTTTAAATATTTTCTTTTCTTTTCAAAAACCATTCAAATTGATTTTGTTGCTTTCTAAGTCGATCACAATAGTTTCCCATATCCAATGTATGAGTAAAAACTCATTTTCACAATATAAAACCATTTCAAGTTGTGAAACTTTGATTGTGCTAAAATCAAAACTTGAAACTTCGGAAAACATGGAAAAACAAATATGCATGAATCTAATACATTTGGTTTGCATAATTTGATGCATATACCTTATATATGATTTGTACATATTGTAGTGTAAGGTTTCCGATCCTTATTTTGTTGTGTGAGGTGAATCTTAAACTTTACAAGCTAAATTAGACTAGAGGTTGTGAGAACTCAATCTTCCTTTTGAACTTGCAATTTCTATCTAAGTTTAGTATTCTAAGAAAACTTATCAAACCCATAAGAATTTTTCTTATTCTTTTTGCCATCAAAATCCAGAGTGGAGTATAAGTGACTAACCAATTAGTCAAACAATAACTAAATGTGTATAAGGCAAAAAAAAATCAAAAGGAGCAAAAGTAGGAAATTACCAAAGTAAACTATAAGTAAAATAAGTGTGGAACAAAAAAAGTTTAGTCATTCTAGGTTCGATTCAACATGTCATGTGCTTTATCACATTATCGTTTATGAGATACGTCAGCCGTGAGCTTGGTTACATCAACCAATATATTCCACGTGTATAGGCCATGAGATATGTCATATAAGCTAATTTGCATGGTAGTATTAGCCGTTAGCTACGCTGCATTAGCTATGAGAGAATCCTATAAGTAGCCATGAGATACGTTACATCAGCAAGTTATTGTATAGCTACATAGCGACTATTACCCCATGTCTCTTCTAATATGCGCCAATAAATATATTGACCACTAACTATAGATTTGGAGAGAATCTTACATTCATAAAATGTATATATTTCAATTATTGATAATAAATAAGATAGCATGAGCTTTAAATCATTTTGCAAAACATAAGAAGTCAATAGAAAATTTATTTCAACGTGATCATAAATATAGAAGTTCTACAAATAAGAGTCCTACAACTATTTTAAATAATTTCAAGTAATAATGGAAGTCAAGTCATAACATAGAAAATGATTCCATAGATGTTATAATGATAAATCAACAACCCTAGATGAGGCATAGTATTTTAAATGAGAAGAGTACTCAAAATAGTTTAGACAACTAAAAATACAATTAAATAGGGAGTGAAATGGAGACAACTGCACTACAAGTTTCCTAACTCAACCCGTGAAAATCCTAGCTAAAGGCAGTCATTTTGCTCTTCACTTTATGTTCCCTAAACTCGACGTTAATTCCATAAGATCAATTTTCCAGTCTCATGTTTTAAAATCTTATTTGAGTACTTATAAGTAATTGTTTTTTTTTGCTAGTTGATTTTTATTGGGATTGCATATGCTATGTTTGAGCAGTCTCAAATATAAAGTTTTGGATGCTCTAATGTACTAATGTTTAAATTTTAGGCAAACTCAAAATTAAGTTAGACGGTCTAAACCAAACTAAGCAAGATCGAAAATCTGTAGCAATCTCAATTTAATTAGGCAAGCTCAAAACTTAAAGCAGTCTTAATATTATCTGGCACGGTAAAAAATATTCTCTTTAAGTGTGCTCAAACTACACATAATTTATGCAACTCTAAAACTTCATAAAAATCTTGAGTCTTAGACTATTAGGCTTCAAACCAACTCTATTGAGTTCCAACAACATCATGCAATCATTAATACTAAAATTCCAACGCAATAGATACCCAATAACCATCAATCAAGGATATAATTCATCTTGCTATAGACATATATAACTTAACAACCACAACAACCTCTACCATAATACCCAATAAGGAATTTTCACTCAATGAGGTTTGATATAGACTTCTTAACCCTACTGGCAACAATTTTAAATATATAAAAATAACTTGGAACATAATTTTTGTAGATTTTTGGCGAAGAAAACAAACATAAAGCATTAATGGAGTCTTCCTATTTAGCTTCTATCAAGATCCTACGAGCTCCACCGAGTTAGATTTAGCGTGGACCTTTCATGCAGTTCCAAAAACATTCAACAACATCACACACCACACCGCCGATTCTCAAACTCTTCTATATTGGTTTCCTTGAACTCCTTTTCCCTATCTCTCTATTTTTCTTCAAATTAGGAAAAAAAATGGAAAACATAAATGTTAAGTTATTGTTTTTACTTGGATTCTCAAATAGGTATCTCAAGAGACATCTAATGTTACTTTCTCTCCAACACATAACCAATTACGTCATTATTAACAACCAATTGGCCATTTAGGTATAACACTTAGCATCCACCTTGTTTCCATTGGCCCACCTACAAGACATATGACGTTTCCCATTTTTTCCTTGACTATTTAAATGAATTACATGCACGAAATGTCTCTTATTCCTACAGCTAGGGTCTCCAAAGCAAAACCATCTCCATACCGCTTTAAATGACCTAATGAGTTAAGTGAAGATCTTGTAAGTCTTAACCTATAGGAATAGAACTAGACAATTTACAAAAATAATACTAAGATATATAAAAGCTGCCGAATGAAAGTCTTGAGTCTATTAGGCAACTGAAATAAAATAGAAAGTCTAACAAAATTGAAACAACTAGGTTATCAGTTTAACAAAGTCTACACATAAAAATCCCCTGTTTATTACATAAAATGTTCTAAAACTGAATAATATAAATAAAAAACCTTACAAATGTGATATAAGCTTCCATGCTATGACCTTATTCTTTTGTCTATCCTTAGTAATAGCTGAGGTACTAGAAGGGAGAAAAGTTATGAGGTGAGTAATATTTCAACGGGCTTAGTAAAACAAAAACATGTTTTACCTTTAATCATCAAAGTAATACCTAATACATAATTACTAGCATGACAAAAGTTATTGAGCAATCCTATTATTATTCTAGGCATGAAAACATTACACCACAAGCATACTATAGAATGTAAGATACAACAAAGCAAAGCCCGAATAAGATAGTCAACAAGATAACAATGATAAGATGAATGTCATAGAGTCAACGAAGTGGAAACCAAATAGAAAATGTGTGATATGAAAACCAACCAGCTTTAAAGGTATACGTTAAGATCATGCCTCGTGGATTGGTGGGTAAGCATTATAATAATACTTCTTGCCAACATTGGCCCTTAAAGGTATCGTTTAATATAGGAAGATTATGATTGATGGTCATTGGATCTCTAGTCCAAGGTGCCATTTACAATTATTCATTCCAAGCAAATCAATTTGATAAGTAATCATAAATAGAGAGCTCAAAAGAAAAGATAAAATAGAACAACAAGATATGTTCTATATGATTCCAAGCAAGATATCATTACGAGATTTGCTGGGGGTTTGGTAGAGGAAATTGAAGATCTTCTTCACAAGGATGCCTGACAGCCGATTTCTCACATTCCTAGATCTGGGAACTCAGTTGCACATGTAATTGCAAACATATTTGGGTTTATCGTATTTCTTCTATAAAACATACTGTAACGCCTTTATATTTTTCTAATGTTATACTAACCAATATTAGGTCCATCTATTAATCAAATTTGAGTTGAAATTAAAAACAAATCCTGCCATAAATAATAGAATTGTATGATTGAAGAAAAAATAATCCCCACTTACCTCGAAACATTCCAAGAGAAATGATGATTTCAATAAAATTGAATATGTAAACCTAAATAAATTAGGTAGAATTAATATAAATTTAATACCTTAAAATTGGGGATTTGAGTTTTTCATTAGGATAAGTAAAAAAGTGATAGTTAAATTAATAAATAATTACGTTAAATTCCTATAAATTAACTAAATATGCTTTGTGTCACTGTCTAAATTTTTTACCATTATTTCATCCGTTATTAGGATCACTGATCCATGACGTCAAACCTACTAAGAGACATGCCCAGTTACTTTGGCACATAGCCGAGGTATAATTTATATTTTTGTGATGTTGTCCTAGTGATTTATATTTATGTAGATTAATAAATCATATTCTCTACTTATTTATAGGTGTCGAGACACGAGGGCCATCGAGACCTAGGGATGTGGGCAAGCGTGTGACTAAATAGATAGTGATTAATGTGTCTTTTAATTGATTTTATAATACATACACACATTAATCAAACAAGGTAGTTTATTACATAGCCTATGGTTAATATCAAATCAAAAGTCTAGGACCAATTTTTTACATGTTAATTGGGAACCATTGATAAACTTAGAGGTGATTGCATTAACTTGATTATAGGTATGATGAGTTTATTAGTTATGTTAGTTAAAGATTGTTAGTGGGAGTGGGATGCATGATGCTCATGCGATCAATCTTTATATGATGAAAGAACATTAAGATAATTGGCTAGTATGAATCATCCTCACCAACCTATAAATATCCATACTTAGTGGAATTCTCCAAAATGCATCACCTTCAAACAAGAAAGAAATTTCAAAACTACATTATTACTACAAATCAAACATTTAATGAAAGGAACTCAATTCATTTCATAAAAAACAAGGAGCATCAAGTTAAGGAAATACAAGTAAGAACCCTAGGTGAGAATATCCACCTTGTATGCTTTCAATTTTTATGTATTTCAATATTAATAAAAATGAATTCGCTAAAACAAATGGATTGCATTTTAGTGTTGAATTGGTCAATGCAAATGCAATTTTGAGTTTCCTAGCCACATTTTTATATTTTGTGATTTTAAGCATAATTGGGGGTTTTTCATGAAACTTAAATTGGAGGGTCTGGTATATAAAATGAGTTTTTTTAAAATAAATTAAAGATTTGGATTCCTCATAAAATCTCAATTAGTCTACTATATTGCATTTTTGTTTTTAAGTAAGAACTTAAGTTATTAAGAATTTTTCAAGTTCATGAAGTTCTTAAAACATAAATAGGGATTTTGAAGTTCTTATTCCGAATCATTCTCTAGAATTTGATCATAAATTTCTCATTTTAAATCCAAATTGACTCATTCAGGTGGCATTTGGAAACTTAGCCATAACGCTAAATTTTTTTATCTCACCTACAATTTTAAGATTGGGATCCCTTCCTATCCAAAAATAATATGCAACATTGATGTTTAATCTGACATTTCTGAACTTCACGCTTTTGATAATGCCTTTATATTTTGTATAATAACTCCCTCATTTTTATTAGATTGTGCTCATTTCTTTGTATGATGTTTTTAGGTATATTTATAGTCATTTATAGAAAAATTGTGACTTATCGAGCTATGGTTTAGGTGAAATGAATTTTTCAAATTATGTTGGTCAAAATTAAAAACATTTTTTATTGTTTAGACTAAAATCTCAATATCTCTCTCGTTTTGTATCAAAATTGTGCATACCTTATAGTTTTGAATATTTAAGTCATAGCTGTAAAACCTCTCTCTGGACTACAATACTCAATTTAAACGTTTTGGTAATTGAAATCAACTCGCGGGTTCTTGCACCGGAACTTTTTTTATTTTGCTAAAGTTTATTTAGCCATAAACAAATTATTAAAAGGGCTAGTTTTAAAAATTGAATTTAAAGAGCACTTAACTAACCTAAAAAACTTTAAATCCAATTGTTATGACACCTCATGAGCTTAGGGAAGAGTTTCAAGGACAAGTATAAAAGTTTCGGGGTGTCAGGTGGCCAATTTAGCATATGACTTAGCGTTTATCAAGGTAAAGAAATATGTAGTACACTTATTTCCATTAAATTCCATGTTATACATTTTATTTACAATCATTTGGACATTAGGACTTGTTTAGCTATATGTATTCCTAATGCCATGAGTTGTGCAGTTTTACTTAATTTATGAGTGCTTATTATTACATTGCATGAGTATTGGTTTTCTTGGACTCTTGGCCTGATGTTAAGTCTTCTTTGCTATCATTGATATATCAAATTATTTAAATAGCATTCGATTATTGTAGAAGAGTTGTATGTCGTATTCTTATGCCTTATGTGTGGTGCTAAGTATATTACTTATTGAAATCTTAGCTTTTATCAACACTTGATAGTGTCAAAATGCCTCTTGCGTTTCGGTTCACCAACTTGATTGAGATGAGTGACACATTGGTCAGTTGGCCCTAGGATATCGGTATTTACCACTAGCATTACGTGGCACAAGGGATTAGTACATCTAAGAATTGTCAGCACTATGGCTGATGTGATGAAACTCACTTCCCATTGAGAGTGGAATAGTAGGCTACTGTGATGAAACTCACGGCCGATCAAATGTAGATCATTACTACTTCTTCTTGAGTCAGTTTTGTTTTACTTAACTATGATACCTTCAAGTATATTTCCTTTCAGCATTTAGTTCTCTACTTATATGCTTTGAGTTACCGTTCGTATATACGGAAATGTGAATAAGTGGTCTTATGTTTACCTACTAAGGCTTGTTATTGATTGTGGTGATAAGCTAAAGATCCGTCATGCAGTGAATCAGAGAAGGAAAAGATTTTTGACCACTTCTGAGCCTCTAGCCTTTTCCACTACTCAGTTTGTAGGTTTTGGTATTTTGATGTATTTACGTTCTTTATGACTTTTATACTTTTGGGAGTGATACCATTGGGCTGAGCAACTAGTTCCTTAACTCCACAAATCTTTTCCAAAGCTTTTATTATCTTTATAAGATATACATATATCTATATTTATGTGATCCGTTTCCTGCTTTCCTCACTAAGGTGTTTTACTTATTTTTGCTTGTAAATTAAGACTTCCACAAACTTGTTAAACTTAAAGAAAAAAAATTTAGTTGACTCTAAAAATCACGGATAAGGTGAAATAAAAAATACTTATCCCGAACACGAGTTATAAGGAAAATATGATAAAATGCTATCTAATACGTTGTTAAGTTCGGCATTATTAGAATTAGAGCTTAATAATAGGATTAGGCTAGGCGGTACCTTATTTAAGAAAGGCGTCATTATTGTTGGTGTCAGAGACTAGTTTTTGATGATTACAATATGAAATTTAAATAAAACACATACATTAGAAGTGCAAACTACAGAACCATAACCTATGGACTATTAGTTGGGAGGTGAGAGAAAGTTAAAGCAGGAGAATTTTACAATTACATGTTAATTGCTATATGTATTCCTATGCATAATCGTCATAGAGGTTGATTCCTAGTTTGCAACCTATTTGCAAAGCATGATGACGGATCAATCAGAGGGTTGAGATGGTAGCAACAACGGTAGTTAGCACATTATTTCAATTGATGAATTCCAATAATAGATTGATCAGATTACCACCAAAACCAACAGCTGACATATTTCATTACTAGACTACTGCTTGTGTTCCACACCGACAACAACACTGACTCCCATTACTACTACAACTTCCATACTACAAGCACTAACACTTGCTTTAATGTGATGCAGACCTTACTACAGGTGACAGTGCCGTCAGTAAAGAGAGCTGAGATTGTATCATCTCCTTTGGTACACCTACCACCATATCTACTGTAAAGGTTTAGCATTTGAAGGATTTTGTAGTAAATATACTTAACCCAGTATAATTTAATGGAGAGAAATACTTTGAAAAGATTGAGAAATGGGCGTTGTCCCAACATAAGCTCTATAAGATAAAAAATATTTTGGATAAATTACGGCCTAAGAGATTTTTGTACATGGTTTAGAGAGATGTAGATGTTTGGTTGCGTAGAATGACATCTACTAATGGTGATTTTTATTTTATGAATGCATTCATGAAAAAGTTCTATCAGCAAAATTTTCCACCAGCAGTTAAAATGAGGTTGTGGAATGAAATTAAATTATGAACATGATACAAGAACCTAATGAGTTAGTAATGCGACACATACATAAGTACGAGTACGTGAGACAGTTTGCCTGGGGATTGAGTGAAAGATGATTTAGAGGATGTTTACCACTTTATAGATGGACTGAGGGTAGACATTGGACATCATGTATTCAACACCAGAGTCAGGACACTTAGTAAGATATATGAGCGTGCACTCTCCTAGAGGACATATTATCTAAATAGGGTGACTGACGGGATAGCCTAGCGTTCAGGACTTAAATCAAATCAGTTTGTTGAGTTTGTGAGGAAGAGACGCAAGGGCAAAGGACATAAGATATTGGACAGGGGCTAAAAAAGGACATGGATAGCTACACCTCACACATTATTCCCTACGCATCTTACCATCCCTCAAGTTAGGGTCTATGAGGAAGACCACTTTCACAAACACTGATTAGACAAGGTTTACCAACTTTCAACAAATAGGTAGTTTCGTCACTACAAGCACCACGACAGCAGCATCAGGGTGACTGACTCACTGGCAATTATAAAGGCCGAATTGGATCCAGGCAAAGACAAAGATAGCGTTAGTATCCATTTAATATTGTGTATTGCAATGAATGGAGAACAATGGTTGGTTAGCATGACATCGAGGCTAAAAGAGGTATTATTGTAGGTACAGTTTTTATTTGCAATAAAAATATGCATGCAGTATTTGATTCAGGATCCACTATTTTTTCTATTGTTAATCGCATGGTAAGTATCTTCGGTTTTAGATTTGTTAGTGTTAACATCCATTTAATATTGAGTATTACTGTTGGACGTAGAGTGTACCCGAACCTTCTAATTGAGAGGTGTTTAGTAGTGATTAGCGGAATATAGTTAGCAATATATTTTTGAGTGCTTAAGTTTATAGAGTTCAACGAGGTGTTTGCAATGGATTGGTTAGTAGCATATCATGTCGACATTGGATCTTTTAGTTAGACATTGATTTTTCTCAACTCGAGGCATTCGACTTTCACTTATGGAAATAGCTCATTAAGAGTCGTTGACATGAAGGGTTGACTTGCAATTGGTCAAGAGATGGAGAGTTTGGTGGGCTTATATAATGTGGTGGAGAGTCAAGGACCAAAATTTAAGGATATTGCGATTGTTTTTGAGAATTTTGCGTGTCTACCTCCACCACAAGAGATTGGGCATCTTTTACTTGATACAAGGCACTTAACCCATTTCAATACCTCTATACCGTATAGCTCCAAGAGAGGTAAAGGGTTGATGTTGGGTTATAGGCACTACAAAAAAACTGCAAATCAGAAACGGAATTAGAAACGGAAATGAGATCCGTTTCTAAATCAGAAACGGAATTAGAAACGGAATAAGTTCCGTTTCTAAAATAAAAAGTTAGCGACGGAATTGAGACGGAAACATTCAGAGACGGATTTGAGACGGATCGGAGACGGAATTAGAGACGGAATTAGAGACGGAATTAAATTCCGTCTCTGAAAAATGGCGCCAACATTCCCGCCAAAACTTTATTTTGTTAGACCCGTTCATCAAATCTCGAGATTTGTGACAACAAATCTCGAGATTTCTCTTTACCCCCTCCAAAACCCCCACTCGTCTCGTCCTCCACAGCACCGAAAGCCACTGAAAGCCCTAACCAAGCAAACCCACCGAGCGATTCGATCTCATCGTCTTCGTCGTCTCTCCTCTATACTCTCGTCTCTCCTCTTTGGTCGCGCGTCTCTCCCGATCACCGGCCCCCAAATCTCCAACCCCCAACAAATCTGCGCGTCTCTGTTCGTTGCTCTCAACTCTCTCTCTCGGTCTCTCCGTCTCTCTCCAGTCACCGCCCCCCAAATCCCCAACCCCCAACAAGTCGTCCCCGCACTACATTGCTCCCTGGTAGCGCTGCCTTGCTCTGGTCCTGTTCGGTTGTCTTGCACCATTTCAGTCCGCGCCTCTGCTCCTCTCGGGTCTCACTTTGTGCTCTCATTCAGTCCCGTCTTCGATCTCTGTTCGGTGGTATTGTGTTCTCATTCATTCCGCGCCTCGCTGTGCTTGATTGGTGAGTTCTCCCTCTTTCCTCTCAAACCATTGTTTTTGGTGAATTGGCAGTGAAATGTTATGTAGGTGTTCCTTGCTATTTTATCATATCTTGATGTTGGTTTACCTATTTAAATGTATAATTTAAATAAATTTGATTTGGTTGTAACTTTACCAGTATGTCTCCCTTGCTATTGTATGATATCTTGATGTGTATAACTATTCAGCTATCACAAGTGATATATTGATGACTTTGTTATATGTTCGGTGTCTCTCTTGATGTGTTATGTAGGTGTTCAACTAACATTTATAAAAAGAACAAGTTTCCACTTCCTTTCAGTCTAATGAAATCAAGAATTTTCGTTCAGTATTTTTGTTCAAATTTATCATGTTAGGCATTGTTTTTTATTCCTTGCTATTTTATTATGTTTTGTTTTGCTATTATGAAATGCCAAAAAATTGATAATAGGTGCAATGATCTGAAATATGAAAATCTAATTCTGAGTATACTAGGTATTACTTTGATCATAGTTCTTTGCATGATTCTTGATCTCATTCAAGAGCTTAGTGAATGCCCTGATGGTTGTGGCTATGTCTTATTCGGAGCCAACTCTGAAAGTCTCATAGTGCCCCTCGATTATCAACTTTTTTCTTCACTTGATGTTTACCTTTATAATGTACCCTAAGCTTCTCCTTCACTTCCTTAGTTGTTGGACAAGCCCTAACTCTGTTAAATTTGTTCTCATAAAGCGAGGAAAAAAAAATTATTCATGCCTTGATCATTGGAGAGCTCAATCTTTGTCTCCTCAATGATGTATTCTCTAATGGCCCTGTTCGGTGGACTGTACCTATTCTCGATTGACTCCCACAAAAGTCTAATTTTCACCCTAATGTAGAACATCATCCTTACTTTCCAATGAGCATAGTTGGTATAGATAAAAAACACTTTGAATTTTCAACTCCCTATCCTTAGTTCAATGAAAAGTTAAAACAATTACTTTCTAATCCAGGCATCTTACATATTTATGATGAGGTAAATAATCCAGTTAGAGGAATATCGAATAAATGTTGTTGTACTTTGCATTTCGTGCCTTGAATTGCATTCAAACATTAATACTTAGCAAGATAATAATTAAGGACAACATTGGATATTAAAGTAAATTTGATCTATCACCGTTCTAGCATTTCTTAATAAAACCTATAATTATATAAGTCATTCCATGACTAGAGTGATCTAATTACATCTATCATCATATGAAAAGAGACATTACATTACAATACGATCATAAATGAAACCTGAGACATCGTGTAACGCTGACTAGTTAGAAAATTAATGACTTTCTAACTTTGTCAATTTATTCTCTATTCATGAGTTCAACAAGAACCTCGTTCTTTCACTTAGCTATCAATTTCTTCTAAATTGTCTTGATCGCTAATCCGATTTACACTATTCTCCAATAATTGAGATTTCCTATCATCATAATCATAATGGTTTCATTACTTGAATAGACAACCGGCTCGACAACGGTTACGTTCGAATAGGAATGTCGTCTACAAGTAGAGACTGGATATACAACCGGCTCGACAACGGTTACGTTCGAATTGACTTCGCGGCGAAGGTTAAAGAATTCATATCAATTGCCAAACAACATTGTCCTACATACCAAAGTGAAAGGAAGATTAGATGTCCGTGCAATTTTAAGAAATGTCGACTTGTACCGTACCTGGACGTCAAAACGGTTGAGTACCACATATGTAGGTATGGATTTGTCCCGGGATATCACTGTTGGTACGAACATGGTGAGAACGGAGATGAAGGCCCGCAAAACTTTCACGAAATGGATAGCCATATTGATGATGCTGATGTGGGAGGATACGATCCGACACCTTACCGCGAGATGCTACACAACGTGGCAGTCCAAGTTTCAATTGGAATGACGTGGAAGAATCTCCAAACCCCCAAGCACGCCAACTATATGACATGATTGATGCAAGTAGGGAACAATTGTGGCCTGGTTGCGAAACCATGACAACGTCATCCGCAATGGCAAGATTACTTGCGATCAAGTCTGAACATCATATATCTGAACGAGGGTATAATGAAATCATTAAACTCATGAAGGATTGTTTGCCAAATGACAACTCATTGGTTGAAAATTTTAATGCCACTAAAAGACTAATGCGAGGTCTAGGTCTACCTGTTGAGAAAATAGATTGTTGCGAGGACCAATGTATGATTTATTGGGGAGTAGACTCTGAGTTGACGTCATGTAAATTTTGTGGGAAATCACGATACATTGCACATCGACGAGGTCGTGGTCGGAACACAAAAAACCGCCCTTGGAAAAGAATGTACTACTTCCCTTTGGGCCCTCGGTTGCAACGATTGTATGCGTTTGAGTCAACCGCAAAACATATGCGATGGCATGGAGATCATTCATCGCCAGAAGATGTTATGCAACACTGTTCTGATTCGATTGCTTGGAGACATTTTAATGACGTCAATAGAGACTTCGTCGCCGAGGTTCGGAATGTTCGTTTAGGATTGTGCACTGATGGTTTTCAAGTATTTGGGCTTTCCGGGAAATCGTACTCTTCGTGGCCCGTGATTTTGACTCCTTACAACCTTCCACCGTCGATGTGCATGAAATCTCGAGTTTATGTTCTTAACGGATATCGTTCTGGACCGACCAGCCCAAAGCAGAAAATCGACGTGTTCCTTCAGCCGCTTGTGAAAGAGTTGCAAGATTTATGGAACAATGGGGTGATTACATACGACGTCTCCACCAAGACAAATTTTCTCATGCGAGTTGCCCTTTTATGGACTGTTAGTGTTTTCCCTGCATATAGCATGTTGTCCGGTTGGAGCACACACGGTAAGTACGCTTGTCCATATTGTATGGAGGATACAAATGCATTTCAATTGCGAAATGGTGGTAAGACATCGTGGTTCGACCGTAATCGTCTTTTCTTGGCGAAGTCATCACCATTAAGGAAAGACAAAAAAAATTTCATTAGAGGCAAAATGGTCATAAATGATGATCCGCCCGCTTTGTGTTCTGGTGAAGAAATTTTGGCAGAAATTGAATCGTTTGGCTTGATGAAGGTGACAGAAATCGGAGCTGAATCTGTGAATGGGCGGATAGCTAAGAATTCGGGATAGAGGAAGAAAAGCATATTCTAGGACTTGCCGTATTGGAAGACAAACTTGATCCGCCACAACTTAGATGTCATGCACATTGAGAAAAATGTTTTTGACAACATATTCAACACTATTATGTGTGTACTGGGCAAGAGTAAGGACAATGCAAAATCGAGGCAAGATATTCGTGAATATTGTCACCGACCTTCTCTACACATTGATTCGGCGACAAATACTTACGTCCTTTGGTGTTATGCTCTTGATACATCAAAAAAACAAAAGTTGTGCGAGTGGGTTGAAAAATTGCGTTTTCCTGATTGTTACGCATCGAATCTTGGTCGATGTGTAGATCCAAAGAAACTGCGAATGTTCGGCATGAAGAGCCATGATTGTCATATATTCATGCAACGGTTGATACCAATTGCATTCAGAGAACTCCTCCCAATCCCGGTTTGGGTTGCAATTAGCGAATTAAGCCTTTTTTTCCGATCCCTAACTGCGAAATGTGTCAGTTTCCAAGATATGGAGGTCTTAGAGTCTGAAATACCAAAAATCATTTGCAAGTTGGAAAAAATATTCCCTTCAAGCTTATTTGACTATATGGAACACCTACCAATCCACTTGGCCTACGACGCCCGTCTCGCCGGTCCCGTTCAATTTCGATGGATGTATCCATTTGAGAGGTACTATCTTGAGCCCTTGAAATTATTTTCCCATTCAATAGGTTTTATATCAACATTTCCTATAACATTCATACAGGTACCTTAAACATTTGAAGAACAATGTGCGAAACAAAACGAAGGTTGAGGGCTTCATGTGTAATGCTTATTTGGTCGAAGAGGTCGCATCCTTTTGTTCTTACTACTTCGAAGATCACGTCTTTACGTTGCATGACAAAGTGCCACGTAACGACGATGGCGGTCTCGGGCCCACACCGAACTTCGTCGACAATTTCTCAATTTTCACTTATCCTGGTCGACCCATGGGCAAGTCGAAAGAGCGGTACTTAACAGAGCATGAGTATAATGCCGCTCATTTGTACATACTGCTCAATTGTCCAGAGATAGCTCCTTACGTTCAGTATGGCCGTCACTTTCATTCAATAATGCAGTACATTCATTGTTCATATTTTAGTAAGACAACCTACTTACATGTTCGTTTCTTCTAGGATATTCGTCGATGAAATCACTCAAGCAATGGGGGAGTCGGAAGTTGATAGTAGTCTAGAGCACAACTTCCCCATTTGGTTTCAAATATATGTAAGGTCATTACTTTTGTACGTTATAGATTCATAAATTTCTTCCATAAGTAATGTGTCATATTGCATTTCTAATTTTTTTGAATAGGCTCGGAATTCTATAGTTGACGAGACGCTCGTTGATCTTTCTGTTGGTCCTAGTCGATCATGTACTGTCTACCCTGGTTACCTTGTTAATGGGTATAAGTTCCACTCTGCAACATATGACGTTAATAGATCAACGCAGAGCAGCGGTGTTTTGGTGAATGGTTCGAACTACGCCGATGTTTCCCATAACTATTATGGAGTACAGCAAGAGGTTGTTGAGATTGAGTATACCTGCCTCAAGCGTGTGGTCTTGTTTAAGTGTGAATGGTATGACCCTACACCGAATCATGGTGTGAGGACTCACCCAACACTTCAATTGGTAGAGTTTCATCGAAGTCGACGATATAACAACTACGAGCCATTTGTACTAGCAATGCAAGCCACTCAAGTCTACTACCTTTCGTACCCTTCTATGAGGAACGACCGACAAGAATGGCTAGCAAGTTTGTTACTGTCAGCTAAAATTCGCTGACGAGGAAACTAGCAAAGACGATAATGACCAGGGCTCGGCAGAGATTGCTTTCGAAGATGGGATGCCCACCACGTACGTAGTCGATGATGCAATCGCCGATATCAACAATCTGGATGATCCGACTGGGACTCGATTCATTGTTGAAGCGGGTCCAAGTGAAGAAGTTTATAGTGGAGATGATTCAGAAGAAGAATCCTCACCTTCTACTCATGAGAGTGAATTTGAAACGGATGATAGCGAATAATGTATGTATATGATATGTCAACGTCCAATAATGTAGTTACTTTTATTAGCATGGATCCTGTGTTATTAAGTCCAATTATTTAGACTTAATTTCTAATTTTTGTATGCCCTCATTCTCTGATGTTTTATTGCTAATTTGTTAGGTTTCATGGCCGGAGGTGGTCATCCCCCACGTCGAGGTTTCCCATTAGGAGGCCATTGTCCAGGCGGAAGAGGTGCAGCACCGACCTCTGGCGGCGAAATACCTACTGGGCCTCATGGTCAGGCCACACGAGTCCATAGAGGTCGTGGCGGTCGAGGTCGTGGGTCGATACCTGCATTATCGATTCTGACTTCTCGGTCTCTCGAGCACGATACATACAGCGCGGCGTCACCTTCCCCTTCCATACCGTCGGCGTCGTCTGTACCATCATCGTTGTCATCATGGACTATACCAAATCTGCACTTCCAGTTACCATCAACGACATCAAGGACTCCTTTACCCACGAGGCCTGCACCCCCAGCCACAGCATCACCGGCAACATCCCCACAAGAAGACATAAGAGCAGGGTTGGAGGTGAGAGGCCCTCCGCGGCCACCTCAGAGGACAGGGATGGAGCCCCCTCGCGTGCAGGGGATCCCTATCAGACTGATTGCCAAGGATACGTAAGTTTGTGTTTGACTCTTATATGTCATTTTAAATATGGATGTCAATTATTGAAGAAGTAGTTAAGGTGATATGCATGTTCATGAAACACAGGGAGTTGCATCCTTCGCATTTTTGTGCAAGGAGGATGACAAAAGTTTTCAAACGATGGATGATTCCTGAAGGGCATATGTGGAAGTCGGTACTGCCTCATCATAAAGACCAATACTGGCGCCAATGGAAGGTAAACAAGACTACTAAATGCCTTATGATTTATACTATTTTCTCAATGTCTCGTAACAATAGTAATCGCTAATTTGTAGGTATTTTTTAGATGGGATGACGCGATTCCCGAGGATCTCGTGCGAGCGGCGTACGACAGGCTTGCAGGCACAAGGTACACCGCATTGATGCACAAGTTAAAGAAGAGTCGTGTGCGCCGGTGCGCTTTTTGTTACTGAGATGAGGCATGGAGGAGATACTTGGAGTGCGGGAGAGCGAGGACTTCCAGGCCAGGTCTAGGCAAGCGACGGAGAATAGGAACACCGAGGTCGAAGGCCCTGGGGATGGACCCTCGAAGCACGGTGGTGGTTCCGTGTCTTTTGTGACTACCCAAGAAAGATTGGTAAGTTTTTTGTAACATCTTGGATATTTTTTACATTTATACACTTGTTCACTATGCTTGGTCCTGCACGCAGACTGATTCATCCGAGACGCCACCGACTGTGAATGACTTGTATTTGCATCTCCACACCGTAAATCACGACAGGATGACATTCATCGATACTAGATCAGAGCGGTTCTATGTAAGTATTGAAATTATATGTAAAATAGTATTAAGTTTACTTTAACCTATATCATGTATTTTGTTCATTGTTCATATCTGCAGGATAGGCTCCAGAGCAGACGTCGTGAGCTGACCCAGGCTACACCGGACCAATCAGTGGATGATGAGGTGGTGTACCTCAATGTGGCTGGTGAGTGTTCCAAAGGACGTGTCTACGGACTCGGGTCCGTATGTAGAAAGAAGAGGAGATACGGAGATCCTGGTGCTAGCACGTCGGAGATGCCGGATGTGGTGCCGCGGGCAGAGTTCAATGTCGTTGCGGAGCAATTACGAAAGGTTATGGAGTTCATGCAGCAGCATCTCGGGATGAACATGGACGAAGCAGGCCTAGCTCAGCAACAACCACCACCACCGCCACCACCACCGCCACCACCACCGCCACCTCATGACCGCAAGCAATACCGCCGCAAATAGATCCGATCGATCCACCACAACAAGGGGACAATGTTGAGCGTGAGACGTAAGTGTGTCTCTCGAGAGATGAGCAGGTTGGTGATACATAGGTATTTCACTTGTTGTTTGTGTAAATTCTTAGATTAAACATTTCCCTTTGTAGCCAACTTTAGCAATTCTTCGAATTACTTTATGATTGACACTTCTTTTTGTGCATATTTAGATTGATATTCCATAATTTATCGTGGATTTTACTTTTTTGACCTTTTCTGTCTTTACTAGAAAAATTCTTATGTAAAGAAAAATATACTATATATGCAAAATGTTTGCAGAATATTTGGGAGAAGAAAACATGCTGGCTGTTGTGTAGTCTTATGTTGTTGCAGGTTCTCTCGAGTGCGATGATGAAGAAAGTGGTAGAATTGACTGGGAGCAACATTTTCACGCCATAGCAAAAGAATTTGGGAAATCGATAGAGGATCGTTTTTCGGTCATCAGTGTTGAGAACATGTAGGTTCTTGTTCTTCTAGAATTAGCTTTGAGTTGCCGATCATGTACGCTCTTGTTCTTCTATAAAAGCTAATTCTAGAAGAACAAGAGCCTACATGTTCTCAACACAGATGACCGAAAAATGACCCTTTATCGATTTCCCAAATTCATTTGCAATGGCATGATCCGAATGGCTCCCAGTCAATTCTACCACTTTCTTCATCATAGCACTCGAGAGAACCTGCAATGGCATAAGACTTGCACACAACAGCCAGCATGTTTTCTTCTCCCAAATATTCTGCAACCATTCTGTAGATATAGTATATTTTTCTTTAAATAAGAAATTTTCTAGCAAAGGAAAAGGTCAAAAAAGTAAACAGCATGATAGACTATGTATGAACTGGGATTCCAAGGCAACTAAGATATACAGAGGATAAAGGAAGAAAACATTTACTTGCAATTCATGGTGGGCTCGTTCATCTCAAAGGTATGCATCCAATAATCTAAACAGCACGCTGAGTGTTTGCTAGGAAGTGAAACAATTGTCATACAACAATTGTCATACTTTGTTAGGCATAACTAACGAATGTAGGGGTTTATACACAATATTGAACCTTATAACTAACCTAACGGTTGATTTGGAATGCTTTTTTTATGTGAAAGTTGATGATTCTTAGGTCTAAGTGTTGAGTTGATCTTGTGCATCACCGTGGCATTTGTTAGTTTCTTATAATTGATTGCATTGCTCTATTTACATTCATTTATTAGTGTTCATATCTGCTTATTTTTTTTTGCTTGTATGTTTAAGTTGTATACAATAGTTTAGTCTCACACATCCTCCATTAAAATCGGATTTTTCATATATTTGTCTCCTAAACTAACAAAATTCCATGTGGTTAGGTCCCTTGACATTTCATTATTAGTATGGAAAATGGTATCCTATTAGAGTTTTATTTTATCTCGTCGGACATTTGTGAAAATATATCACATTATATCATTCTTATTGCTTAATATTCTAAGTCTTATCATGACTCGTTACTATGGAACTTCTATTTTAATAAACATGGGATAATTTTCTAGTCAAATCATTTGTCTATAGTTAAAAATTTAATTGAATCATGGGATATTGTTCTTCACCAATTCATTCTAATATTTCCAGATAATAAGACGGGTCGCACCTATTTTTTATATTGTGATTGAATCATGATTATGAAATTGAGTTGCTTAGACTTTTAGTCTTGCTCAACTACTCTAGTGCATTCCTTACATTGATTAAAGGAGTCTTTTCCTTCCATTTCCATCAATCACAATTAATCTCTACATCTCCTTTTTTTATGCAAAGTTTACTCAATTTCAATTCTTGTATCTAAGCTATTCTAATGTTTATATCACCTTGTCGTCCCTTTAACAAATTTCTCAAGGCTTTGCTGTCCACTTTGACCACTAAAATTCTTTTTATCTTAATTGACACAAGTTTATGTTCTTAACTCTAATTTTTTGAATTGGCTATGAACAATATAAATTCATAGAATCTTGTAATCAATTGAAGTCTTTCGTAGCTAATTCTTATTCAAAGTTTATGTTCTTAGTATTTTTATTTTTCTGTGTGGATTACTTCGTTCTCATACCATGATTGTTCACCATTTGTAGAACTCAATTCAAGTATGATATAAAGGCTATAAACATGATTATTCTCATAACATATATCCCAATTGCTCCCTTTATATGAAAAACTGGATGTACTGCAATGACACTGTCGATTCTTTTAAAAATTCTCAGCAAATGTGCTGAGAATTCAATCAAGGCAATATTTCGGCCCATATCTATTTACAAATAAAATAGTGCAAGGTTCTGGGAGTATTTGTATATGGAGTAACTGAAGTTAGCTAATTTTCTCAATCATGTTTTATGCTAATATACTTTTTTGGTGAACTGAAACAACTTCTTTATATGTGGATTACCGTTTTGCATACTCATAAGAATCTGGATGATAATAGGTGGGAATTCTGCTAATGAACATGGAGAGCAGCAGGAGTCACTATGCTTACATATTTACAGTTCAGCAGGAGTTAGTAAGGGATACTAGGTGGGAATTCTTATAACCTACGCAATTGGATACCTCCTAGCTGAATTTGAATTGTGAAACACAGCTCATTCTCTGAGAATTTAACATATTAAAAACTGGAAAGATGATTCTTCTGGACTTATTTGGATCTCGAAAAAATAGAGAAAGCTGAGTGAAGGAAAAATGCTTGAAGAAGCAATTACCATCAACAAGTCCCTTTCTGCTCCTGGTAATTCCTTCAGCCGCTTTGACTGGGATTCTGCGAGATGCTCCTGCTAATTACTAGGATTCTCTGAGATGCTCTTGTAAGCCATTTTCCCCTTTCCTCGATTTCTCCATGTTCAATATGCCTTATACTTGCTTTTATGGTATATGCTTTGCTCACACAACTAATTGATCTATCCATGAGACTTGGGAAATGCATTTGAGTGCCGTATAGTGTCATATTAATCATAGGGAATTTGATAATTTGTTTTTGTAGCAACATTGTGTGTGAAGAGTGAAGGCACTGCTAAATGGCTACTTGATGAGATAGCTCGCAGAGAGACAGACGCCGAGAGATCATTAATGCACAGGTGAGAGCCTCAAGCATCTCACCGTTAATGTTTTGGCATGTCAATGTCTTTTCGAGATGAGAGCAGTTGTGTGATAATTCACTGTTTGCTATGACTGTTATGCTGCCTCCGATTACTAGGTTTCCATTTTTTTTGTTCCTGAATCTGCCTTGTGGTTGTTTTGATGCTGCCTGTTCCAATTTTGTTGAACTTAATTAACGTTTGTGATGATACTGTTTTTGAGCAGATTCGCCAGAATATGGTAACGTCAATTCCGCTTATGGTGCAGCTGTTAAGCCCTACATCAAATGGCCAGCCTCCATGGCTACATCTTTAGATAGAGGGGTTCCATGGGTTATGTGCCAGCAATCAGATGCCCCTGATCCAGTAGTGAGTTCATATTTTTCAATTTTATGTTTGTTTTTTATGGGAGCATGCTTAGGTTGTCCATGTAGTATGAATTCATCATGTATCCGATACCAAGTGAAGACAACCAGGGACAGATTTTACAGTTCCAGTCAATAGCAGTTCCTCTTACTTCTTTAATGCTTACTTTCCTCAACATTGACACATTACGGGGAACCTTGCAGATCACCTTTTTTTTACAGCCAGTTTATGTTCTAAACAGGATTATGCAGCAGAACTCATAAAGGGAAGGGAGTTGTCATTGTGGGGAACCAAAAATCAGGACTTGACATTGCGGTTGAATGTGCATCATTGGTAATGTACAAATTAATATTTCACTGTCTGTTTTTGGCTTGTTCATGAGTTTATTATTGATTCATTGTTGCTCAACTCTGATAGCTTTTGAATGCCAAAGTTTGTCTTTGTTCTTTAGATTCATACAGCTTCAGATTCTCCAGCTTCTGATCTAAGGCAGAGAATTCGCGATGAAATACTTCTTATTCAGGTTTCTCTTTCACTTTTTAACTTCTATCTTATACATCATGGTTTTTTTTTTTTGGTTTTTTTTTTTTTTTGGGATTGCTATCAGCTGTTGGTTTTTTCTTTTATTGGGACAACTCCTCTCGCTTTACCTTTACTAGTGTTTCTAATAACATTCAAGTAAGCAAAGAAAACAAAGATTTCTCAACTCATTGAAGAGAAATCTCAGATTTCTAGCAAAGAAAGCTCTTTATTTTGTTAGTGAAACACAAAAACAAAACAACAAAAGCCTCAAACCATTGAATTAGGTAATAGCCTATTTGTCACATGTAATTCGATTACAACGGCAGTGACCTTGTTTTACTTTGAATGGAATACTAGCGACTATGCTTGAAAGAATTCTAATGCAGTTCACATAAATCCACGATTTTGCGATCTTATAGCACCAATTTGTTTTGCTTCCTTTATATACTTTTTTATTTTGTGCCATATAAATGCAAATAACTAGGACTTCGACTATTATGGCATTGCAAGAACTAGATGTTGTAAGAATTTTTGCATATATTGCCACAACTCTTTTATCTGTTGTAAATTTGGTAAACTTTTTTCAATCTTACCCAATTGACTGCATGGTTGATGTATATAATATCAAGTTTCCGAAACATTCGTATGCTTATAAAATGTAGAGTAGCGCAGTAAGAATTTTAGATTTTATATTGATCTCGTCGCTACCATTTTTACAGGGCCTCTCCTGCTCTTTCTATTTGTGCAGGGCCATGATGGCAGAGCATGGCCCTATTAGTAGGTGGCTGGTTCTTCGATCGAGTGGGAGTTAGTGCCATTGATTGCCCATATCCCTGTGACAATACCTGCCATAATCTAGTTTCCAAGTGAGAGATGATGAAGCATTAACATATCATGTAACTTTTATAGTTGCTTACATTACTTTTAGTTTGATAATTCTTTTTGTGCATATTTATAGGATTGTAAGTTTTTTTTTGTGGTTGTTGAACAATAGAATTGGTGGTTTTTATGAATACTTAGAGATTTGGAGCTTTTGTAATACAAGACAATTTTTCGTGGATATATAAATCTTTTTCAAATTTTGATTTTTACATTTTTTTTTCTCTTTTGAATCTTTGTTGACATATATTGTCGATGTATGAATGTCAAATTTGGCTTTTTGGTGGGATGTTAGCACCCCCAAGGAGTTGTTGGAGGGGGTGCAGGCGATGGAGGAGGTCCTATGGTTGTAACTTCAAGTTATAGGTTGGAGAACAAATTGGATTATGCTTATGTTTGAAAATAAAATGAAAACGAAAATTATAGACGGATTAGCAACGGAATTCAAAAATTCCGTTGCTATTCCGTCTTTAATTTTCCAAGAATATATGCATGAATCACAAACGGAATCAGAGACGGAAATAAGAATTTCGTCTCTGATTCTATTTCCGTCTCTGATTCCGTTTCTGATTAGCAAAGGAATCAGAGACGGAATTCATAAATTTATTTAATTCCGTCTCTGATTTCGTTGCTAATCAGCAACGAAATCAGAGACGGAATGCAATTACAAATGTACCATTTCGAAAAAATTCCATTTCTGTTCCGTCTTTGTTCCGTTTCTAATTTCCGTCTCTAAATCCGTCTCTAATCAGAAACGGAATTATTCTCTATTCCGTCTCTAATCAGAAACGGAATCAATTTTCCGTTTCTGATCGAATCAGCGACGACGTTTTCAGAAACGGAATTGATTCCGTCTCTGTTCCGTTTCTAATTGCAATTAGATACGGAATTTTTGCAAATCAGAGACGGAAAATTCCATTTCTGATTTGCTGTTTTTTTGTAGTGAGGGTTCTAACACACTAGAAATTCAAAACGATTTTGAGAAACTCCAACAAGACCAAAAATAAATTTTATTAAACTAGATCTACAAAATTAAAACCACACCTTAATCCATGTTTCCTTTCTCCGATTGTTAGATCTCCCAGAAGTTCAAGTGTCCATCCTCTATTGGAAATCTACACGCGAATATTGACTACAATTTGGAGTCCTAGCCCTAAGAGAAAAAAAAAAAAAAAAACGTGTTTATTTCTCTCCCAAAGTCTAGAGAACATAAAATAGCAAAAATGAATATTTTATTTCGTTTCAGGGTTTCAACCTCTATTTATATATTTAGATGAACCCTCACTTAAAATTATATTAATAATACAACTATTGTATTTCAGTAGTTTAAGCGAATTACACATACATCCTTATTAATAAGTTATCATATAAGAATTATAAGGTCTTTTATGTCATGAATTTTTTCATATAAAAACTCATTACTCTGGACCAATCGAAACTACGTAAAGCCATTTTTTGTATGCAACGAAATAAGTTCATTCAACGTTGGCAGTAAGCCAAAACAATTTTGGTACATAAGTTATAAGTGCTCTTTAGCAAGAAACTATGACTACTCAAGCACCGTAAATATCAAAATCGAAACAACCTAATGAATAACATATATCATATACTTTTGTCATGCGATATCCCTTCATTAAACACAAGGCATAGAAATTCACCCCTAATATACAATTGTACTATTATCATTTCTAAACTAAACATCCTAGTGACATTGATCATATAAATTAACATGGACTTGGCCGTTAGAGGTCTTTCACAGTGAGGAATCCACTGATATCTCTCTCCGTACGAGAATGAAAAATTCAATCTGGATTACTACCGTCTCTTATTATTCACAAGGTAACACATCACGATCCTTATAATCGTCTGGTTAAAACAACATTTGATTGTGTCAAATTACCATGCTCGTAATATTGAAGTCTATGGTAATCTTAAGTTGAAGGACTAAATGATATACTTATCATGAGTAACACTTTTGACTTAATCCTTTATGTCCAGTACCTTATTCCCTAAAAAACACTCATGATCTCGACTTGTATCCTACTACGCGTCATCATCAAATGACCATCAATCAAGATTCTTACTAGTGTTTATTCACTATAGTTCCTAGTATAATGACTAACTAGAGACATTTATGATATTTCAACAGATACCATGGATCTTACTATAATGTGAATATGCAGTCAGTTATAGTAAATCAACAAATGAAAAACTATATTTTATTAACTAAAACTATAAGATAAACAATGTTTATAGATTGACCTAGGCACATTCCCTAACATCTTCTTTTAGCACCAGGGCTAATCATTCATGTATTTAATACTTAAAGACCTAACTTAACCATCATGTTTTGCTTATGAAATAACATTTCTTAAAGGATCTGCAGCATTGCTTTTTGTAGGAACTTTGTAAATCTTCATGTCTCCCCTATCAATGATTTCTTATGAAAGAATTTAGGTACATGTTTGGATCAGTTGTGTGATCTTAGCTCCCTGGCCTATGCTATCTCCCCGTTGTTGTCATAATACAAACAAATGTGGTTAGTTAAACCAAGAACTACAACTAATTTAGAGATGAACTTTTTGATCTAAACCGCCTCTCTAGCTACATCAAAGGTTGCAATATATTTAGCTTCTATTGTAGAAACTGTCATAGTTTCTTGCTTCAAACTTTTTTAGCTCACTACATCTCCATTCAAAGTAAACACATATCCTGAGTACGATCTGAAGTCATCTATATTAGTTTAAAAACTTGAATCTGTGCACCCATTTATAACAAGCTTATCTTTCAAACATCCATAGACCAAGAGCACTTCTTTAGTCTATCTCATGTACTTAAGAATGCTCTTTACTACTATCAAATGACTCTCACCGGGATTCAATCGATGTCCGCTTATTGTGCACAAAGCATATGATACATTAGTCAAGTGAAAAACATGGCATATATCGTAGATCCAATAGCTAAAGCACATGGAATGGTTCTCATGCGTTCTCGTTCATCATTAGTTTTCAGACATTGAGTGTTCCTGAGACTTATACAATGAGATATTGGCAATGCCCTTTTTTTATAGTCTTGCATAATGAACCTATTCAGTTTTATTGTCAATATAAGCACTTTGACATAGAATGATAAACCATTTAAATCTATCTATATAGATCTTAATCCCCAGGATGTGGGTGATATCTCCTTAGTCTTTCATTGAAAAACAATTAACTAACCAAGACTTGACACACTGATAGGTTGGGATTTCATTTCCAATAAGTAAAATATTATCTACATAGAGTACCAAGAAAACAACCAAGCTCCCAATGACCTTCTCGTATACACAAAGCTAATCTTCATTTTTAATGAAACAAAATTCCTTAATGGCTTCATCAAAATGATGATTTAAACTTTAAAAAACTTGCTTTAATCCATAAATTGATCTTTGAAGCACATACAATTTCCTAGAATTCTTAAGATGAATGAACCCTTCAGGCTGTATCATATACAACTATGGCAATTTGAATTCTTATAGATTTAGGCATGTATATAGTAGAAAAAGTCTAATCATAATCAACTCCATGTTAGTTTTCTTCTTGAAAACCTATTTGCTTCCAATATTTTTACCACCTTTAGTTAAATTTAATAGGTTCCAAACTTGGTTATCATACATGAATTACATCTCAAATTTTGTGGTATTAGGCCTTTTATCTATATCAGGTTTAGACAAAGCCTTTTGATAAGTAGTAGAATTATTTAGATCCATATGGAATGCCTCATTACTTTCAGTAATGAGAAATCCAAATCTCTCAGGCTGATGTCTTACCCTATCAGACATACTCGGGCCTTATGATACCTGTGGAGGTTAAACTTGTTTAGAACTTACTTGATCTCCCAATAGCATTAGAGAGTTTATTTGTGGTTGTTGACTTCTTCAAGACTTACTTTATTCTCATTGTTGTCTTTTGAAATAAACTTTGGTTCCATAAAGATAGCATTCCGAGTAACAAACACTTTATTCTCAATAGGATTATTAAAGTAGTATCCTTTAGTTTCTTTAGGATTACCAACAAATATGCACTTGGTAGATTTGGCTTATAATTGTTTTGAGATTTTTCATTGAATGAAAAACTAACAACCCTAAATCTATGGAAAGACAAACTTGGTCTTTTCTTGTATTACTTCTCATATGGTGTTTTATCAACCGATTTAGAAGGACCACGATTAAAAGTAAACATAGCAGTTTCTTAGGCATAACAATAAAAGGACATAGGAAGATCTTCAGGACTCATCATAGATCAAATCGTATCTAATAAATCATGATTTCACCTCTTAGAAATTGATTCCATTGTGGAGTTGAAGGAGGAGATAACTGTAAGAAAATCAAACAATTTCTAAGATGATCATCAAACTCTTGGCTCAAATATTAACCACCTCGATCTGATGAAAATGTTTTACTAGTTTTATGAAGTTGATTTTGCAATACATTCTAAAATGTTAAAAAAAACTTAAAAGATTCACCTTTATGTTTCATGAGATACACGTAACTAAATCTACTGAGATCATAACTGAAGGTAATGAAGTATTGGTAACCACATCTAGCCGTTGTGTTCTTAGGGCCGCATAAATCACTATATATTAAACCCAATAAATCAGTTACACTTTCAATTTGTCTAATAAAGGGACTCTTTGTCATCTTGCCTAGTAAAGAAGACACACATGTTTCATATGATTCAAAATGAAATGAATCTAAATGTCTATCTTTATGGAGTTCATAAATGTATTTCTCATTTATGTGGACGAGACGACAATGCCAAAGGTTAGTATGACTCAAATTATTTGACTTGATTCTCTTTATGTCTACATTAACAATAGGAGTATGTGTGGACCTTTTCTAATTTAAAATGTAAAGACCATCACACAAATCAACGTTCGAATAGAAAATGTCTTACAAGATATGGAGCATTTATTATTTGCAATAATGAAATTAAAGCCATCCCAATCCAAACATGAAACTAAAATAATTTTTTGGCTAAAGGCATGGATAAATAATAATTATTTAAAAGTAACACAAGTCCCCTTGGTAAAATTAACTAATAGCATCCTACGGCCGAAGGAGCAACCTTTGCTCCATTTCCAACTCAATGGATGACTTCTCCTTTTTTTAAATGTCCATTTTTGGTGAGACGGTAAAAATTAATACAAATGTGAGATCCACATCTAGTATCCAATACCCAAAAATCACAAATAGACAAGTTAACTTCATTAACATAAGTACTTGAAGTAGTTCTTGCACTACTCTTTTTTTCTTTTGATTTCAATATAGAGCTTGCAATTTCTGAATCGATGCCTAGGTGCTTGGTAGAAATGAAATTTTTTTTTCATTTTCTTTTAAAGACTGTGAAGTAGAATCAGCCTAAGGCTTGACTTGTTCCACATGCCTTGGGACTGAGATAACAGCCTTTTTCTTTAAAACCTTTCCTTTTTGAACCATTAACACATTAACAATAAATTTTTCGACATACTGCTCAGCTGTTCTAAGTATCAAATGCAACTCTGAGATATACTTCTCCGTGTTATTCATGCTATATTTCATCACAAATTGTGAATAACTATCAAATAATGAATTTGAGATAAAATCCTTAGCTAACTCTTAGATTATTAGAAATATAAGTCTGTCAAGATGGTCAATATGACCTTTCATTTTTAGAACATGATGACTAACTGATGCACCCTCATCCATTTTGAAAGAATGAAGGTTATTAATAGTTTCAAACTTTTCTCACCTAGCTTGTTGTTGGAACATTTCCTTCAGTATCTTTGCCATGTCGTAAGCTTCAATGTTTTCAATATCCTTCTGAAGTTCAAGAACCATGGCTGCCAACATAACGCATGCAACATCAGTTGAATCATTGACATGTTTCGTATGTGCATCCTTTACGGTTCTGAAAGCATTAGCTTGGTGTTTCCTTAGGAATAGGATCATCTAGGACATACAACTTACGTTCATTCTTAAGAACAATTCTCAAGTTCAGAACTAGTCAAGAAAGTTTGTCCCAGACAACTTATCCTTCTCAAAGATGGATCGCGTTGATAAGGGATTATTATGATTTGAAGAGGCCATAGATCTATAACAAAGATTATACAAAAGTTCATTTTAGTATAGTGGAATAGTCTCCCACTAAATTAACAACCCTCTTAAAAAAGCTATGTTAATTTAATAGACTAAAATCCATGTTTCACCTAATTCCAAGAGAGCTAAGGCATGATACACTGAATTAAGTTTTTTAGACAGGAACCAATTACCAATAATATCATATCTAACTTTTAGTTATTTTTTAGAGATTACGACTTTTTATGTCTCATCATATTTTATCTCATCTAGTGCCTAAAGCCCAAAATTGTTTCGATAGCTTTATCAAGTCTAAACTTTCAAATAAAATAATAACCGTTAATCAACTTGCCTCACCAAGATAACACAATACACTCTACGGAGGCAAACCCATATTGATGCAATATGAGTGTTTGAGAATTAATGGCACTTGACTTTAAATTTTGAATGACTTTTTTATTTGTTTTAGTGATCATAATTTAAACAAGGTAAATATCCTATATTACAATGTATGTACAATCACTAAACATGATAGTAAATTTTACTAATATTAACTATGATATGAATTTCCTTCCATTATGAATGGCCGGTGGACATTGGTCTAGGGGGCAGTGGCCCAATTTTTTTTAACAATGAATTCCAATTCTGAAAATTGAAAATCGCCTAAAATTTCTCATTATTTTAGTCATTCCAATTGACCACTGTTGACTTAATATCTTATCGTAATCCAATTATAATTTAAGATACTTTAAATCTTTATCCAATTAATATTTGTTATGTATCTCACCTATCTTTTAGGATTTGTATTTCTTATCTGATAACAAGTTTATCTGCTATCTAATATGAATATAATAATAGATAACCAAATGAGATATATGATCAAAATCAATTTTGATTCTTATTCATATGAAACGTGCAATTGAATCAAGAAATGAATTATTAATCTTGCATTCAGCAACAAAATTATATTAAACTAATCTTATTAATCTAATCATGATTTCTATTAAGTAAACATACATAATTATTGCATAAAACGAACTATGTATCCAACATAAGAATAACATTAATCTAAACAAATTTCGCATTGTTAAATATTAAAACATATGTTAATCAAAATACTCTAAACATGAATACTATCATTAAATAAAATCATCAAATACATAAATATAAAACATGTTTTAAAACCAATTCTTGATAACAATTATCACATAACCTATATGCATATCATATATAGATTTATTGAGTTCATGTCTTTTCACACATATAAAATATACATCAAAGAAAACATGTAAATATTTAATATAACTGAGCCTAAGGCTCTGATACCACTGTTAGGTTTTGGGGTTCATACGCAGCGAAAAATTAAAACATACTAATTAAACTCCAATAACATATAAAATAAATATTATTAAACTTAATCTACAAAACTAAAACCATACCTTAATCCATGCTATCATTCTCTAATTGTTTCATCCCTAAGACGTACAAGCTCCAATCCACAATAGGAAATCCACACACGAATGATGACCACAGTTTGGAGCGCTGGCCCCAAAATAGATAGAAAATGTTATTCTTTCTCTCCTAGAATTTAGAGAAATCGAAAATAGCAATAACAAATTCAACCTCTATTTATATGTGTAGGTGAGCCCTCACTTAAAATCCTATTCGTAATACAACTATTATATTTATGCAGTTTAAGCAAGTTACATATATATCCATGTTAATAAGTTATCATATAACAAATAATATTGGCTTTTATGCCATGAATTTTATCTTTTAAAAACTCATTACTACGCATATCCATTCTTTGCGTGCGGCCCAATTGGTTCATGCAATTTTGATAGTTAACCGAAATCATTTTAGTACACAAGTCATAAGCGTTCTCTTGCAATGCATTATGACTACCCAAGTAGCATGAATATTAAAATCGATGCAATCTAATGAATAACATCTATCATATCCTTTTGTCGAGCGATATCCTTTGATTTAATATAAGACATGGAAACTTATCCTTAATGTTGAATCTTACAAGTCTCGATTTTTAGGTGAACAGAAAACATCTAAGTGACATTAACCATATCAATTCACATGGACTTGGCATTATTAGTCTATTACTATTATTATATTCAAGAATTTCATAAACATGATTGGACGAAAAATTAAGTAGTTTCGAATTTTAACTAGGGTTTAGGTATGCGAGATAGAACACACGTGTTTCAAACCGGAGTTAATAAGCTAAAATATTAATTTTTCGATAATGAATACTTAGTGTGTGTATTATATGGTATTTTATCGCGAAGTCAGGGTGTGTTGATGTTTATTCTCAATTAGATACAATCATGGGTTGTAAGTACACATCAAATGGGTACAAGTGCAATAAGTATTGTTGGTCACTTCAAAACTAGTAAACAAGTGGAAAGTATCACATGGAGATTTTGTCTCAATTTACGTGCAAGTTGGTATCAGTGGTAGTTTAAAATAAGAATGAAGTTGGTGCAAGACTTGCCTCGAGTTTCATATCAATTGGCAGTTGTCAAGGTTGAGATCATGTCAAAATTGGAACAAATTTGGCTAACTATGGCAAGCGAATTAGTCCCTAAAATTTTAATATATTGTGGACAAAGTTAAAATTTTTAGGTTCTTAGATTGACCAAAATATTTTTCATGGACATTTTAGTATCCCTAAACCCTATCTGCACTTATTTTTGTTTCGCGAGCTCCCGATGTCTAGTTTTCGCTCTATTTTTTTTTGCCAAATTGTAGAGCATCTCAAGACGGTCAGTTCGAGCTAAGTTTTCGTAGTGAAAAGTTCAAATCGCGATTTTGTAAATATTCAATGTTGGGCATTTTCCTCAATTCAATTTGAATTCTCATGATCTCAATGTCTTTCGCAGAGTATTGATAGAAATTGTTAGTAATAGTAGTGAAATGATATATTGGGTTGATATGCGTCAATTTGGAATAAGTCCCACCAACTTAGGTTAAACTTTTGATAAATTGATCTAATGAGTATATTAATTTCGCTTTTAGCACTATTAAGATAAAATGCTTAGGAAAATGTTAGCACCGACTCAAATTAAATCACAAATGATTGTGAATCATTTTGTAAAACATGAAAAAATAAAGTTGAGACTTGTTGTAAGGACAGGATATGCAATATCTTAAGTTTTAGAATGAGGTTAGTACCAGTTGAATTAGTAACTTTGGAAAGCCTATTAAATAAAGTATTGGTTGAATTTATAACCAATTGAGGGTAGCTTTAAAAAAATTTATCAACAAGGTAAAATGAGACACGTTGTTTTGAGAAAAGAAATTGAATATTGACTTGGAAATTACGATGAGATTGTGATATGATCAGTCAAGTTTTTTAGGTCGGATTCTACGAAAGCAAAATACTTTAAATCAAAGTATTATCTCATTTCAAAAATGAAACACAAGTAGTTGTGTTTTGAAGTTTAAAGTATCAATAGCCACTTCTAACCAAATTAAGTAAATGATTTATATGGAAGTCAGTATGAAATTTCATATATGAGAATTTTTGTTGATATTAATTAAAAGATTA
The DNA here is from genome assembly GCA_039657365.1 of Stephania yunnanensis. Taxonomy (NCBI): domain Eukaryota; kingdom Viridiplantae; phylum Streptophyta; class Magnoliopsida; order Ranunculales; family Menispermaceae; genus Stephania; species Stephania yunnanensis. The sequence goes on from CM077581.1 coordinate 42,848,378, forward strand.
AAACAATATGTTTTTAAAATTTTATTATTGTTCAATTAATCAAAAGAGTTTGGAAATTCAATTTTTGAGATCCCTTCCGTTAAACAACAATGGATAAATGAAAAAAAAAATGAATTGACAATCATTAAGATACTTTGATATCTTAAATAGTATCTTTAAAAGCCAAGCAAATTGGAGACAAATGGAAATAACTTAACGAAATAACAACATTAGAACAATTTGGTTGTAAAGTTTCTATGTTTTGAACAAATATTAGTTAAGGAAGAATTCGTGTTATCAAAGGTTATACGAAGTTGCATCATTCGTAGCTATATATTTCGAAAAGAGAAGAGGTAAAAATTGTCATTATAAGTTAAGAGTAAGGAGATGTAAGTGGTTATGGTGTTCATTGAAAGTAATTAAAAGTTTGAAAAAATAGGCCAAAATATAAGATAAATGCGAGATGTTGAGTTTGTCAAATGTCACACAATGCGGAGTATGAGTTACTCGAGGCAGCGACAATATCATGTCAATAATAGGTTCCTATGGATACTTTAGTTGAGATTTGCACACATATTAGAGTGTAGAACATGTATATTAGAGGGTCAGAGGGTCGGAGGACCAATAGAATGTACTAGAGGTTTAGTGAGTTAGCACAAATGATTGTCTAAGATACAAAGGTAGAACGTGGACACTGTTAGTGGTAGAGCTGAGAGATGAGAATCTGTAGGAGTCACACTGTTTCTAATTCATTGTTCATCCAGGAGGGACTAAAATGTACCACGACATAAAAAGAAAATTCAGGTTTTGTGGGTTGAAGCCAAATTTGTTTAAGTTCATTAGGAACTGTAAGATTTGTCAGCAGCAATTGAAGGCTGACCATCGTAGATATGGAGGTTTGTTGTAGCGATTTCTCATTCCACAGTGGAAACAAGAAGAATTTTTCATGGACTTTGTTAGAGCACTACCGAGGACTGTGGATAAAAGGATTCTTACGGGTGATTTTTGACAGATTAAGAAAATCAACTCAATTCTTACCGGTTGCAACTCATTACTAATTCGATTAGCTGGGTATATTGTTCGAGAGAGAGATCATCAAGCTGCATGGGATACCGTTGACTATCATGTCTAACATAAATGATATATATACATTTAGGATTTGGTAAAAAATGCAGTAGTCTGGTACGTGCCTGCAACTTAGCACAAACTTTCACCAACATACTGATGGGCAAATTGAGAGGTTGATTCAAGTTCTTGAGGAAGTGCTCTGGGCTTCTGCATTGGAGTTTGGTGGATTAGGGGAAGAGCACCTACCGTTGTTAGTTTGCTTATAATAACAGTTATCATACTAGTACTCAGATGGCGCAATTCTAGGTTTTTTATGACAGACCTGTCACTAGCCATCGTATTGGGTTGAGCCAAAGGACTGGGAGATTTTGGTGCCTGAGAATGTTATTGACCTCATGAAGAATATCAACCTGCTTCGTCAAAGACTCAAAGGTGCCCTATAGAGACATAAGAAGTTTGCAGATGAGTATCACGGTGATCTCGCATATTGATAAGTGATTATTATGCGTATATTTAGGGTTAATTTAGTAGATATATAGTATAAATATCTTCAATCCAATGCTAGTTCATGGTATTATTTCATTTTTTTAGGAATTAAGGTGTATTGGAAAGAATTAAGGAAAAATGAGAAGAAACGGAGCAAAAAGCAACAAAATAAAAGTTGGCACCTTGGGGGAATGTATTGAGGCAGTGGGGAAACAACGTTTGGCGTAGGGATGAGAGGCACAACATGGGATATAAGAAGTAATGAAAAAATCAATTTTGGAGTTATCGCCGCCCCGGCACACAAGGGGCATCAGTGGGACACAAAGAGGACAACATCAAGACACTAAGGGCTCTAAAACACACAATAAAGTAGCGGCATAGTCATGGCACCATGGGATAACACAAGCGATGTCGAGACAGTAAGTGATGGTGCCAACCTCATAGAAATTAGAATGTGAAGCTTTAATTTGGGTTAAATTTTAATTTAGGGGCCTAACTGTTATTAGTGAGTATAAATAGGTATTAGAACATGGTAAACTAGGAGAACACCACCATATAGATAAATATTTGCCTCCAATATAGTAATATAACATTGAGTTTGCATATTAAGGAGTTTTTATTGGAGAAAAGATTGAAGACCGTATGTTTGCAATCAATATTTTTTGTTTCATAAATTATTCTAGGTAATATTTATTTTCATCTCTGATTTGCAATGATTTCTGTATTGAATTGTGATGTGTGTATTCAATGAAGTGCAAGTAGTCTATTAAACTTAGGGATAAATGGGTCCTATGGTATGAATGTTATACTTTAAATAGGAATAGAAATTGATTTTAAAAAATACAATAATTCTAAGTGTAATGCTTTAGATATCTTAATCAACTATTTAATGAACTTAAGTTTTAGGAGTTATCATTGTCATTAAGGCTTTTAATCCATATATGAATGGCATAATCATCAAATACACAACATCGAAAGATAGTTGTTGATTAGGGAAGCGTAAATAGTAAAACTAGTTGGTTTTAAATCTAATGATTTGAGACTTAAAGCAATGTGGAGATTACGGTATTCACACCTATAGGTGGAGTTCTCTTTTGCTTATTAGAATTTTCTCCGTCATGAAATTAGGTTAAAATGGATTTGTAGGAAAGTTATCTATTCTAATAAGGCATTGCATATAATATATCGATATCTAAACACGAATACAAAGCATAGTATTAAATTACCTACCTGAAGTTGTAAACTAAGATATCCTTAATGTAACCGTTCAAGTAAAGTTAAAGTTATTTACTAGAATAGTTTAGTTTAATGTAAAGCCAATTAAAAGTGAATCCCTTAGCCACAATTAAATTTAAATTGGGAAGTAACAACTAGTGCAAAAACATTTCCCTGAGGACGTTATTTGTAATCAACATAAGTTGATTGCACAATTAATACAAGCGAGCTATTATACTTGTGGCACGCATGTCATGTTTTTGGTGTTGTTGCCGAGGATAAGTCGCCATTAGAATTTCTTAGTTAGTTTGAATAGTTGCTAAGTTTTATGTTTAGTACTTTACTTTTTAGTTCTTAAAAACAAAATAAATTCAAATAATAGGCTTAACTTTCAGTTTTACTTTCTACACTTGAACTTTTTATGTTTTCTTTTTATGGATAATTAGTGCATGCCTAGCAAGGAAGAGAATGACCTAGCGCCTTAGCACTAGAAGATTGATAGAACCAATAAAGGAAAAAAAATAAAGGATCTTAGATTTTTGAGTAGTAAGCTAGAAACTTACAACATGGCCACAGGAATAACCAACCAATAGGTTTTATGATAGTGCAGGAGAGAGTGCAAGGACCAAGATGCCTTTCTGACTACTTCAAGCTAAAAGTCTTGGAGATGTACAATAGATTGATGAGTCTTTTAGAAAACACCACCAAGTTTGAGCTTAGACAGTCTCTAACCATCAATATGCAAGGTAGTATTTTCAGTGGTCTATCTAACGAAGATCCAATTGCACTTGTTAAGAATTTTGTTAGAGAACTGCGATACCATGCATATCTTTAAAGTTTTGAAAAAGTTTAATCAGGATGAAACTTTTCTCATTTCTAGTAGGTGGAAAATCCAAATCCTACTTCCAAAGGGTAAATGTAGTGTGTATGACTTCATTGGTGGAAATCAATGAAAGATTTATGGACAAGTTTTCTCCCATAAAGGAGGTTAGCAAAAAATAAACTTGAAATTAACTTATTCACGCAATAAGACATCGAGCCTCTTAGCGAGGCTTTTGAAAGATTTAAAGAGATGATACGGAGATGTCCGGGACATCGATATGTAAAATGGGCGCAACTCCAGATTTTCTCCAAAGGGATGAACCACAACACGAGAAGGCTAATAAATGTAGCATTAGGTTTCTCTTTACTTACCAAATATGAGGATTGTTCATTAGATCTCCTTGATCTCATGTCTCAAAATTCTACCGTTGGTATTCGTCCCATAGTAAAAAATTAGTAGGTGTCTAAGAGATTGATTTGCAAGTGGCTAATATGGCAAAGCTATCAAATCTAAGCAGTGGGATGGAAAATCTTCAAATGGGAAACCAAGGTCCACTAGAAGCACAACAACGTATAAATCACCATAGCACGCTGTTTAGTCAAATGGATGTACAACACATAATCTAGCAGGAAGACATCAACTTCATGAACAACCAAGGGTACGGGAATAACTTCAAGCCGAGTGGAGTAGTTTCTTAACGATTTTATCGTGGATACAAGAACGACCACCCTAACTTTTCTTAGGGAAATCTTGATAATGCATTGAAGTTACCTTAAGGCATTGAATAACAATTCCAACAAGGGAAGCTGGGACAGAGTGATGAAATGACTTCACTCAAGTCAATTAATAAGCACTTCGAAGCCTTATAAATGAGAAATAGGGAGCACTATGAGAAGCATGAGAAATAGTTGGAAGGAATAAAGTAAGCCATGAGAAGGATGGATAATGTGCATTAACAATCCAAAAAGAACTTAGAGAAGAAAATTGGTCAACTTGTTATAGCATTTAACTTGACTAAGGAAGAATAGTTTCCCAACAACATCTTCACCAATGCTAAGGAGAACATGAGTGCCATGCACATGATGAACACTATGTCAACAAATAAGTCAAGATAAGACCAAGTAATTTATAAGCATGAAGAGATGCATGAGCACGAGATGGATGTAAGGTAAGATAAGCTTCATTGTTCCAAGAAATAAAGAATAAATGCCTTGAAGAAAAAAAAGGGAAGCAACAATGGAAAGCCAAGAAAAACCATGAAGGACCTCTTGAAGAAAACCCAAAAAGTAATGACATCGAGTTAGTTCCGAAGAAATCGAAATGAAAGCTCAACTTAATCCCATGACTTCAACTTATCAAAAGTAGAGATCCTTAATAGTAATGTTTAAGGAATATAGTTCTTAATGCTTTATATCTATTCATACATTTCAATCACAGAGTTTACAAGCTATTTTTGCGTATTACAACTAATGAAGATTAATAATAGATGCATAGTTGCAAATATGTATTATACTATTTTTTATTCTGAATCTATGTTAATAATTATTGATTACAATTATAGCATTAACAATTACGATAAATCTATAAGGCTTTTTTCAAGTGGATGTTCTAGATGATAGTCTTCTAAGTTGTTTAATACGTGGCTTTGGTTAATATTGCCATAAATTAGGCATGATTTTCATTGAGTATTAATGCTATCAAATGTCTATATTGTGGAGTTTTATGCAATAGTTAAATTTACAATGATAGGAATGTAGCTTTTTCATTGAATTTAGGAAAACCTTGTGGTTGGGTAAAGGCTATTAACCTATTATGAATTAGGATTTAATGATTTCAAGATTCCATGTATTACAATTATAACTATAGTATGAAGTTATATTATATTCTAGTGTTTGAATGCAATCCAACTATATTACATTGTTTAGTAGGGGTTTGTTTAGATGTTTGTTTAAGATATTTATATTATATTGAATTTGAGAACTCTTTAATTTAGTCTGCAACGAATTGTTAGAATTAAGATCATTAATTTGGTTAATTAAGTTAGTAGTTATAGATTTTAGTTATTTAGTATTGTAATTTCAAGTTAATAAGATTAACTAAGTTAATAAAAATGAGGAAAAAATACTTTTCTTTAAAATTAGAAAAATCTCTGTGGAGACGATATCACATTTATTACTTCTACAACAATAGTAAAATACAGGAAACTATTATACATGCTCAACAAGTGTCAAGTTTTTGCATCGTTACTATGGATTTTTAAATAATTTCTAAGGATTTTTTGGGTTGTATTGTCTACACAGTTCGTTTTGTTAATTCAACATAGTATTGACATTCATTTGATCTTGAAATAGATAAAACATTTAATTGAGTTCAAGACAACAAGAACTTAGGGATAATTTCGCTAATTGGATGGAAGATAACAAAAATAATATTAATGATAATTTCATTAATAATAATAATGATAATAGAGTTATTGATAATAATAACAATAATAGAGAACTCACATTTAGACAAGAAAATCAAAATGTTGCAACGTATATGCCTATTCGCATCGCATAACTCGATGGATTTCTTGAATTTGATCTTAGAATTGGATTGATTAGTGCTTACCAAACTTTTATAGTAAACACAATGAAGAACAACATAAATTCATAAGAGAGTATGAAAATAAAATTTATGGAATGAAACCGAAAGAAGGTATTTTAGAACTAGTCGAAGTTAAGGCTTTTCCTTTTGCATTCAATGATCAAGCAAAGATTGGTTGTTCTATCTCCCACAAGATTCAATAATTAAATGGACTCAAATGTTAGAAGCTTTTCAATATGAAAATATGCTTGCTAGAAAAATTAGTTCCTATAGAAAGCAAATAACAGTTGCAAAAATGATGAAAACTATAATGAATTTTGGGATAGATTTCAAAGATTAATTTCTTCTTGTCTACAAAATGGATGTACTCTAAGAGCATTATTAGAATATTTTTATGAAAGAATAAACAACTTTGAACAAATTTTATTAGACACAGTATGTGGTGAGTCTTTATTTAGCAAAAGAATCAATTAATGAAATGGCTAAACAATCTAAATTATATGGTGAAAAGGCTGAATCCTCAAGAAAGAAACTCTACAAAAATGATGAGAGAAGAAATAATGCGCCCGATGATAAAATTAATCAACTTTCTATGATAGCTAAGTTATTAATTAATGATAGATCCAAGCAAGTTACGATTTGTGGATTTTGTAATAAGGTTACACATCCTACCAATGCTTGTCTTACTAAGAAAATACTGAAAAAATTAATTTAATGATGAATCAATTTTTTTTCCCTTCAGAAATAAATATAATACCAAGATTTATTATCCTTGAAGACCAAATCAAAATCATAATACTTATAGACCAAGTGCTCATATGCAATCTACACATAACCAGAAACCTCAACAAAATATTCAACCTATGAATCTAATTGTAGAGCAAATCTTGCATAATTTTACGAGCCAAAGTCATCAAAAATTTACCCAGATTTCTGAAAATCAAATTAAGACTGTTGCTACTATTAATGAAATGAAAAATTAGTTATGTCAAAAGAATTTTGAAACAAATAGATTAGGTAATCAACAGAGTAATCAAGCTAAAACACCTACTAAAGCTAATATTGCTCCTATTAATCAAGCATAAGTTAGTGCTTCACTTAGTGATAAGAAAAACACACCTTAAACTGGGAAGATACCTAAACAAAATATTAAAATGAATACTCATAAGATTATTGAAGAAGAAGAAGAAGAAATGATAGTTAATGTGATTCTTATTAAATAAAGGGTGGCCGAACAATAAAAATATACACCTTTTTTTAAAAGGATAACCCCATGGTATTTAGCCGCAGTTGAATGATATGGAATCATTTTTTACAAAACTCTAAATTAATTGATTAGGATATAAATTATCTCATTTACGATGATTTAAAAGAAGATATATGTTCATATTCTATTGTTCCAAAATAATTAGTTGATGCTAAGGAGGATGAAAACAATGAAGACATTTCTAAAATGTTTGGGAAAATAGAAATAAATAAACAATTGATAGAATAAATTGTTCAATTTTCTAATTATGGTAATGTTTTAAAAGAATTCTATGATTCAAAGAATAAATTTTTAAAAGAATCCAAAGAAAACTTAAGCAAAAGGTGTTTGCTCTAATTAAAAAGAAAATACCCGAGAAATGTTTTGATCGAATAATGTTTGTAATTCTTATTACATTAAGGACTTCTGTAACAGATTTTGCTATGTGTGATCTTAGATCATCAACAAATGTTAAGTCAGTTAAACTATATGAGTAACTAAAAATAGGTTCGTTAGCTAATACACCTATTAATCTTACTTTAGTTGACGACGTGGTTGCTAAACCTTATAGTTTATTTGAAGATGTCTTAGTAAATATAATAAACTTACTATTTGTAGCTGACTTCTATGTAATGGAAAAGGGAGACCCAATATCATCTAAGTCCCCACCTATACTTTTAGGAAGACCATTCCTTAAAATAACCAAAATAAAATTTGATATCTTCGAACAAATAATGACTATGGAATCCGAAAACAAGATTATCACTTTCTATTTTAATGATGAAGACGTATATAAAAATTCTAATGAAATTTGATAATGAACAAACTAATGATAATGAATTTTTAGAATTAAATCTTCATGAAGCTGTAGTATATGTTATTAATGCAATTACAAGGGAAAATGAAAATGTTATGACCAAGCATAAGAAAGTTGAATTTACTTCAAATCAAAAGACAATAACCCAAGAATAGAGGGTAAGCAACCAAACAACGTTAAGAGTGATAATAATATAATGGAATTTAAATACACAACAAATATGAAAAAGAAAAAAAAGAATTTAGCAATTATTAAGACCAAATATCCTTGAGATATATACCTAAACATAAAGTCAAATAGGCTCAGTAATTTAAAGGTATTTTGATACGGGTTCTAGAGCAAACTACATGCCAATTCATTTCCTCCTTCGTACTCAACTAGAATTGGATGTACTTGCTTCGAAAACATTACTCTACCAAATGGTTATTCTGTGAAACCAATAGTTGCGGTTACTAAAGTACTGGTTCAAATTGATCGAGTACATTATTCCTACTGACTTTTTGCTTATGCCAGACTTCATCAATGAATATCCTCTATTAATTAGAGGAAGACCTTTTTTAGCTACTTCGCAAGCTGTCACGGATACTCTTAAGAAGACAATCACTTTTACGGTGCATGGATGAGCGATCACTTTTTGGAATTGCACTAGAGTGGATAATCTTCCACTTAAGTCGATAGAACTAGTTAAAAACTAGGTGGTTATGTCGAGCCAACGACAATAAATAAAGGTGCTCTTCGTGAGGCACCCCATAATGTATCTTTAATTTAAGTATCATTATTAAAATTAATTAGTTGTTTTTATATTCTTTCACCTTTTAACTCTTATAATTGGGATATTTTAGGAATTTATTCCTGAAAAATTTTCATTTATGGGGGGTTAATCAAGTGAATTTATATTCGTATCTTATTGTTTTTATTCATTAGTTTTATGTTAATTAGCTATTTATAGTAACGAAATATATTGTTTAGTACATATCATAGTTGAATTCTAAAAAATTTGAATAATTCTACCTTTTTAATAAATATATATCTGATAATTTAATGTACAAAATCAATTTATTTTTAAAATAGTACAAATAGGCTAGTGATTTCCCAACAATTTTAATTAGTACTGGAATTTGCTTAGAAAATCGACAGTAGTGTGCCGAGTTTTTAGTTAAATCTATAGTCGTCGATTTCTCACCGATTTGAACTTATAACTAGAATTCATTGGACAACTAGCTGAGCCATTGAAGCTTTTTTTCAGCACTTTTGTTAGCGATTTCTCAGTGACTCCACTTAAACCCTAATTTACTTTGAATGAGTTAAAGTTTTCAAAAATAAAATCACCATATCAATACATTTAAACATTTTACACTCACAAACCAATGTACTGTTTCGATCAAGAGACCGATTTTCGACTAGATTCAACCTTTCAAAGTATGATTTTAGTGTATTTAAGTGATTCACACCTCGATCTTCACACACTCAACCCAAAAAAATTGGTGAATTTTAAGAGTGTTGAGCAGCCTAAGACTTGATCAACTAAGTTTAAATTGAAGCTTGGAGGAAAGTTCTAGAAAACTGTTTTGAGTTCCAATCTTGAAAGAATCACTTTCAAAAAAGTAATCAAGGAAAAACCCTAACCTTTTTTTAATTAAAACTTTAGGTTTTTTGTCGATTTTTTACTGTTATGACTTTAGAAGCTAAAATTTGAGAATTTTATGAAATGGTTTTGATATCAAATATTTTCTATTAGAATACTTTTATTGGAGTGATGCGAGGATTTGTTTATTGATATTGAATTTTTGAACTATTTCATATACGGCGAGTGGATCGAATTTTATATTTAAGGTAATTTGAGACTATGTTTTGAATGATTTTAGGGGTTTTATGCATTTCTATCGATTGAATTGAACTACATACGAATGATTGCTTTTCCTCAATTAGGTTTTATCAACAACTTATTTTTAACTCTCGATGTATAAATGACTTTTCCGATGAATTTGTCCTTTTAAATAGATAAGTTTAATTTTGATGAACATTTTTATGAGAAATTTGATTTTAAAAAGTTTTACAAGTCCAATCTCTTACTTGTACTTACCCAAATGGCTAGAGATGCAAAGGTAGAATATTAAGAGAGGTGAAAGGAAGGGGAAAGTTATTAGAGAAAATAAAGACCAAACCCAAAGTTTCCTATATCAAACAATCATCAATCTCTTTTAACAAATCTAGGATTATACTATAAAGATAACTTTCCCTACCTTCATTATTTAGTTTAAATACTAAGGATGATTATATAAAAGAGGAATATGAAATGGATGAAGTTGAATAAGAGATACTAACGAGGGAGAGAGTTTATCTACATAGGAAGAAAAGCCATGTGAATGAGAAGGCCTTTGAAAAATTTAAGAATGATTTAGTGAAGGATAGGAAGTTGTTCTTATAAAGGGAATATAATATGAATAATGCATTGAAATACAGGCCTAGGATTCTAGATATCATTGAGGCAAGGAACTGGAGATTGTTGATAATGGAGTATAACCATTTAGACCTAAAGAATGTTCCTAAAAAGAGGTGATGTAATGTCTTGGTGCTAGAGTTTTACGCAAATGTTTATGAAAGTGTAAGTATGATCGAATCACGAGTTCTTGGAAGGATAGAAGATTATTCCACTTCAAGAATAAAACTATTTTTCGGTATACCAAAATTTCTACAAAAAACAAAGTGGTAAGTACTAAAAGCCCGAATATGCATTTAAGAACCACTACCCATCGAGACAATTTGGGAGGTTAAGAATCAATCATAGATATGGATTCATTTTTTATACAAAGGGATACACGAACCATATAACCACCAATTTTTTTAGGAAAATTAGTCAAGCAATTGTTATTTCCTCAATGCCAACTTATAGTCGAGCCTACAGTATTTTTAGATGATGAACTATAAGGCCACCTTAGTTTACCATATTGTCATGGGATTATGATAATTTGATGTGGGCAAAATTGTCTATTAGTCAATTAAGAGTGGCATCACTATAAAGAAAAATGATCGACAACCTTTCCCATTAATGATTACACTTATTTGTAAAAAGGATTAGGTGAACATGGCCCTGCTTGATGTGGATCTCTTATCAAAGAAGACCTTTATAAGTGAAGTTATAGAGAGATTGGAAGAGTGTGTGGTAACAAAGACAAAAGGAAAGAAATATAGGGGGTTGAGTTGGCCAGAAGAGAGACAAAGTAGTGAAGGAAAATCATAGATGACATGCGAAAAATTTCGAAGGAAATGTCGAAAGCTAGAAATGATCTAAATGTGGAATATCTTGCTAGGGATTATGATGGACTATACATTAAAGAATAGGAGTTGGCCTTCAAAGGTGCAATTTTGAGTAATCAGATGACAATTCTGCAAAATTAAATACTAGTTTTCAATAAACAGAGGTCCTTAATAAGGAACATCCACAGGATGGAGCGAACAATGTCTAGGAGACATAATTGTTAAGGATGTACAGAGGTTCATGTACCATCTACATAGATGAACTACTATTTAACAGTAATCTAAAAGTTCCATCACTATCAGGTAAGGACTACCACCACTACAACCCCACTGTGAGCTAGCAGTCCCAGTGGATTGGTCCAGCGAAGGACGATAAGGACCTGATTCAGGATAATGACTTTGATTTTCTTATTTTACTTATTTTTTGTCTCCGAGTGATTTTTTTTGAGGTCTTCTATGTAACTCCGGTATTGGTGATACACCTTTTGATTTACGGTGATACTTTATGTTTATGGTGGTGCTATATTAACAGCATTGGTATGATATTCGATACATTTATTGTATAATGGTTATTTTTATTCTACTTTTTTGCACTCTGTTTGATGATCATTGTCTATTGAGCTTATTCTTATAATGATTGTCCAATTTATGATTATATCTATTCCATTAAACGTCATGTGGTATATTTGTTTTGTCAAAAACCCGACTTCATTTTCAAACTTTTTAGACAAGGTATCGAATGACTTTAGAGGTGTTTTAAGTGGAATATGACAATAATAGCAATTAAAGCAGTCAAAGACAAGAAAGATAGAAATAAGTTCATACAATAGATCCAAAAAAGTTCAAACTTTAGACTCGATTTTCAGGTAAATTGACGAAATTCTTTAAACTTCTTTTAAATCTAAGTAAGTATGAACTTTATTTTAGTTTATTTCTAGTCATAATGATAATAATAATGAACAAAGAGCTGGTTTTTGAATGGAAGTGATATTTTTACTACCCAAGTGAATTTTATGATTGAAGGAATCAATTTTTATGCCCTTCTTATTAACTTTACTAATTATTTTATATACTAAATTGAATGCTTTGTGTTAGTAATGATAATAGGTAGAAGATAAAAACAATAGTTCAAGATGAAGAAGACTAATTTATAGGAGTCTTATGATACAAATGCTATTAACTAATTATTTTATAATATAGATATAGAAAGTCATTATGCCACAATTACAAAAATAAAAGGTTAGAAACCAAAGAATTTTTATATATTAAAAAGAATGATTTATTCAACTTTTATGGAAACTAAGAAGTGTTAATAATTCTAGTGGGAAAAATGTTAGAATGTCTATAACAAATGGTGCAGGGACTCAAGATCCATGCAAAAGAAATATAACAAGAAGAAATAATTAGTATGGAGAAAAAACTAATAAGAGAGACGAAAAAAATGGATTCTCTTAAACTTTTCGAAGAAATGATTTAACTCGAGTACTTGAAGCTGGAGTTGAATAAAGTATTTCTTAATCTAACATATTTTGAATGATATATTAATTAGTATATTGAAAAAAATTTATTGATTTTGATTGTGGTACTATTTATAAAATATTTTATAAAATTAAAATGAGTCTAGTAGTTTTTGTGTTTTCAGATTCTATAGTAGTCATCATAAGCTTAATGCTTGTCTATAGAGATCGAGAAAACCTTTATTGTGTAGTGGCCTTGATAATGAACTTTATGTTCTAAAGTGTGTTACATTCGGTGGGTGAATATCATTAAGGGATGTTTTATTTTGTCTAAGTCATTTTATTTTTTCATAAATTTCATTTACAAGTGGTAATATGTTTTCATTTGAAAAGTCACATCTATTTTAAAATTTATATTATTTAAAGTTAAGAAGAATTAGATTGACATCGATTTATGAAGATTGAAAAGTGAATACGATTGAGAGTATTCTTTTGCTTGGGATATCGAAGTGTTAAGTTTGGGGGTATTTGATAAGTCTTAAATTAGACATGTTGTACAGTGTAATTTAGATTGATTGTATATATCAATGATGATATTACACTAGGTATTCTATTATTTTTGTGATTTGAGGATTTTAATATGAAAATGAAGAAATTTAAGAAAAAAAGGAAGAAGAGCAAAACGGACAACCGAAGAAGAAGTCCGCTGATTAGCTAGTGATTTTCATTTACACTAGCAATCACCACCTAAACAAACTGTAGGAAAATCCAGCGAATCCACAATGAATTGAAGAATATACTAGAAATACCTGAGGTTAGTTACACGATTTTTATATTAAAATAAAACTTGAGTTTATCAAGGATATGTATACTTAGGGAGACCATAAATAAGGTCATTTTGCTTCGAAATAACTCTGTCCCTTTCTTTTTAGCTCTCTCTCTCTCAAAACTGTTTATTATGTTTTTATTAGTTTTAGTTGATGTTTGAAGCTACATTGGAGCTTCGATTTATTTGAAGAGGTATTTATATATTTATTCATTATGTCTTTTAATTATATATTTGTATTATTTATTTCCTGTACGTGTGAGTATTCTATTAATCTAAACAAACCTTAGACAAGTATATACTTTGGATTGCTAGATAGTTATAATTAAGGAATCATGTACTTAATAATTTAAATCTATTCATACATGTCAATCACGGACTTAACAAGTTGTTTTTGCGTATTACAACAAATGAAGATTAATATTGCATTCATAGTTGCAAATATGTATTGTGGTATTTTTATTGTGAATATATGCTTATAATTATGAATAACAATTACAAAAGTAGTAACTAGGATTAATCTATATGCCTTTTTTTGAGTGGATGTTCTGTGTGTTTATGTTTCAAGTTATTTATTATGTGGCTTTAGTTAATATTGGCTTAGATTAGGCATGATTTTAATTAAATGTTAATGTTATCGTATTTCTACGATGTTGTAGTTTATCCAATGGATACATTTGCAATGATAAGAATGTGGCCTTTTCATTGAATTTAGGAAAATTGGAAGCTGACTAAAAGTTATGAACCTATTATGAATTAGGATTTAAAGATTCCTAGATTCCATGTGTTACAATTAAAACTATTGTATGAAGTTATGTTAAGTTCTAGTGTTTGAATGCAATCCAAGTGTATTACATTGTTTAGTGGGGGTTTTTTTAGATGTTTACTTAAGATATTTATATTATATTGAATTTGAGTATTGTTTAATTTAGTTTGCATTGAATTGTTTCCATTAAGTTAGTTTATTTGATTAATTAAGTTATTCATTTTAGATTTTAGTCATTTAGTATTTTAAATCTCATTTAATTTGATCAACTAAGTTAATAAAAACATGAAAAAAATACTTTCCTTTGAAATTAGAAAAATCCCTCTAAAGATGATTTTCCATTTTCCAATACTATAAATAATATTAAAATACAGGAAACTATTGTATGCGGTCTACACATTTCATTTAATAAAATAGAAATTAATGAACCTTTAATTGAATCAAATCATGATAAAGTTAGTGAAGTGTTCTTTGACTCTAAAGGCACATTTTTAGATGAATTTGAGGAAACTTAGGATAAAAGGTGTCATCATTAATGAAGAAGAGAATGCTCGAGAAATGCTCCGACCTAAGAATGTTTTTCATACCTATCAGAATAGAAAGGTCTTCTATTGACTTTACTATGTGTGATCTCGAAGCTTTATTTAATGTAATTTCACGTAAATTTTATGAATCACTTAAAATAGGATCATTAACTAATACGCCTATAAATCTCACTTTAGCGGACACTACAACTAGTAAACTATATAGAGTAATAGAACATATTTTAATACAAGTATACAACTTAGTATTTCTATCTGACATTTATGTCAATGTCACCTAATTCTCTACTTATACTAATAGGTAGAAATTTTCTTATAACAACTAAAACTATGTTAGATATTTCTCAAGGAACGATGTCCATGGAATTTGAACATATAATTATCGCGTTCAAAAAAAAAACAAACCTAACTATGAAGAATATAGTGAGTTATTCGATAATGAAATTGATAATTATGATTTTCTAGATTTAAACTATTATGATGAACAAAATGCTAAAATCTATATAATTAATTCAGTAACAATGCAACAGATGAACATATTTCAAAGAAAGAACAAGTTGAATATTCTTCAAAAAAAAGAAAGTAACTCAATAATGGAGAGTTGAGTAACTGGAGAATTGGAAGAATATTATCAAGCAGTGAAATTTCAAATCTAAGATGAATTAGAAAAAAAGGCAGATTTAAGCCTTGTGAAAGTTAATGTTCCTAGTGGTGTACATTTGCACATTAAAACAAAATGGCCTTAGTACTTCAAAGATCAGTGTGATACGAGTTGTAATGCAAATCTCGGTCCCATACATTTCTTTCTACACACTCAATTGGAGTTAGATTCAATTGCTTCTGAACGACTTTCTTTATCAGATGGTAATTTAATTCAACCAATTAAAGGGGTCAAGAATGTACCAGTGCGAGGTGAAAAATACATTGTACCCATGAACTTATGGTCATGCCACACTTTATTAATGAAGATTCTCATTTATTTTAGGATGACATTTCTTAGCCACTACTTAAACTGTTATGAATATTCTAAACAAAACAATCACTCTAACGATTAATAGGTGAGCAATCACCTTCTAGAACTTCACTAAAGTGGATATTCCTAAATTTCAGGTTACAGATCCAGCCTAATTTTAGAAGGGTTTCATCAAGCCAACAATAGTAAATGAAAAGGCTATATGAGTGGATGCCCGTAATCTATTTATTTATGTTTTAATATTATTAGGAGTTCAGTTTAGTATAATATTTCATTATTATCTTAATTCATGACTCCTGTATTGAAAATATTTTCATAATGTAAACGCCAAGGTAATTATAATTAATGGGGAGTAATCAAGTTTTTTTTTGTTTTTATGGCCATTATGCATGTTTGCATTATTCACTTACTTGGTTATTTATTTATTTAAATTATTAGTTAGTTATATATCCTAATCAAACTTTTGCGTTTGAAATCAATTCTACATATATATATTAGTTATGAAATAAATTGAAAAAATAGTAAATTAAGCCTAACAGTTCCTCATCTATTTGGATTAATAGTAGGAATTGTTGGCTAAATCGGTGACATAAACCATATATTAACGAGAAAACTTGAGTCTGGTAAATCATTGATGATTCAACCTTTCAACGCAAATCGGTAGTCATATCGCTGAGTCATTGCTCCTTATTTTCACCGATTTGAATAGTGATTTCCCAATGATTCCCCTTAATACATGACATGTTGGGCATGATTTTGAGTTTTCAAAATAAAACCCCAAATTGCCATACACACACACTCACTTCCAATATACAAACAGTTGCACCCCATCATCAATACAATCAATTTCCTGCCTATATTCAACCTTCATAAGCTCAATTTTAGTGTATTCAAGTGATTTCTACCTCAACCTAATTTAATTCAACCCAAAAAATTTGAATTGGGGAGAGTAGAGCCGAACTAGGGTTAAATGGAATTCAACTGCGAGCTTGGAAAATATAATCTAGATGAGTTCAAAAGCTTGTATCTTAAGAGATTTCCTCTAAAAAAGGTAATTATGAATACATTAGCACTATATTTTGAGTGGTTTATGGTTTGAAGGATTTTTTTTGAAATAACTTTCAATTGGTTTAGAAATTATTTTATTAAAATTCATTTTGTTAACATGATTAAATGAATTCATTGATTTTATTTGATTAAGCATTGCAATTACAATGATCATTTGTATACAAATAAAATATACTCAAAATTTTGGTATATTTATATGTCCTTGCCATTTGTTTGAAAATTGAGTTTTAAATGAGTTCTGTGGTTTATTTTGTTTCATTTTCGACAAGACTAAACTTTTCACACAATTTTTTTTAGATTAATTAGAAAATTGATTCTAAGTTTATAATTGAGTTAAAACATCGATGCCAAATTTATTTAATTTTTTGCTGAATTTTAAGCTTATTTTCCAAATAAATTTCTCATTTTAATTTTTTTTATTAGGCAGAATTATTTTCGATGAAAGTTATTTTTATTATTAATAATCGCTTAATTAAGCTTATATATAAGGTTAGTTTTGTTATATAGTAGGCACAAATATCCCTAAATGACCTTCAATCGAAGATATTTATGTGTTTTCAACTATATAAGGTATAAAATAAACAAAGGAGTGATTTAATGATGAAATGAGGAGAAAAAGCACAAGACCACACTTGACATTGTGGACAACACACTTGATGTCGTGGGAAATGAATGCAAGGCGTGGTGACAAAAGAATGAGGTGTAGGATAATTGACGCTGTGCACGAAAAGTTAACGATGTAGAGTTTACATACATGATGCTGAGAAACTACATATTCACCAAGTCTCCGGAATGAAGAAATACTCAAACACGGTGGATGTTATGGCTGCTCTGTCACTTCACGCAGGTAGCGTAGATCATTTACACACAGTTGCGAGAGTAAAAAAATAGAAAGTTTAGGAATTTTAGTTTATTTGGGATTTTTAAATAGAGTTTCTTATTCTACTTTTAGGAGTCTTAAAAGTGTGAATATTTATTAGAATATGGTAAACTGATCCAATATAAGAAACCACCATAGTTTATATTAGTTTTGACTATTACGAAAAGTTTTTGTTGGAGAAAACATTTAATACTCCTATTTGCAATTCAATCTTTATTTCATTGATTTAATTAAATGTATTACGTAGTTTAATCATTGACTTCAATGATGTTTATGAATTCTACGATGTTAATTTCAATTATAAGTGAGCGGTCTATTTATATAAGGGATGAATTGATCCTATGATATGAATACTATGCAAAAAGAAGTACGAATTTATTATAATGTTTAAAAATGCAAAGGTTAGAGTTTGTAATTGATTCTATATGTAATGTTATGAATATCGTGATCACATGTTTGTTAATTAAGGATTTTAGGAGTTACCAAGGCCATTGGAGCTCTTAAACTGGATATGTACACATAATCGTAAAATATAGAACATCGATAGATAGTTTTTTATTAGGGAGACATACATAGTAATCTTAAATGTTGACGAATCTAAAGATTTGGTACTTAATGCTATGTGAGACTTATGTTATTCACAATAATAGGTGGAGTTCTAATGTGTACATTAGGACTTGTTTCATCACGACTGTGGGTTGAAGTCAATATTAAAAAAATTTGTCTATTCTAATTAAGAATTGGACATATGTATACATATGAAGGAAATCTGATATTAGAAGCATGGTAATTCATCACTAAGTGAAATTGGGAACTAAGAGTTTTGGCATGGACAGGATATCAACAACCATATTATAACTCGTAAGCATTTACCAAATTTGTTGGAATTTAAGAGCATTTCAACTATATACAAGGAAAAAAGTCATGGCATAACTACCAAGTTTATGGGATGTCAAGAGCATTTCAACTGCATAATAGGAAAAGAGTCATGGCATAATTATGAAAGCATTTACAACCCTCACGTTGAAAAATGTCTATTAATCATCATGAAGTTCTCATAAAAACTAGCTATCATGACAAGATTAAGGGATGGATGAACAATTTTCATTCGCATCTTTAGAACAAATAGTAAGAAAAATGGTTGTGCAGAGTGAGCATAATCTCGAGAAGTATGAAGAAAGATTAAAGATTTTTGCACAATCATTTAATATAAAGGATAAAGAAGATGATCTACCCTTCTTAAATTAGGAAAAGGATTTAGAAGAAATATTAATATTAGTAATTCAAGACAAGAAGTATTTATTGAGTCCATGAGAACCAAGTTGAGGAGTTGCTATCAAGTGAGGAAGCATGTCATGAAGCATATGAAGATTTAAAGAAGCACAATTAAGAGGATTACAAAATTTTTGATGCTTTAGGGGTAGATGATTCACTCGACCTTATTAGATAAGAATGTCTTATCGAGGAAATTAAGCAGCATGATACTAGTGTTGATCTAAAGAAGTTTGAAACAATAATGAGTAATGAAAGCAAGGAAAACTTGAGATCACATAATACAGAGTATATGCTAGGGACAAAAAAATTTGTTGCATCACAAATGCCATTTTAGGAAGAACTATAAGATCAATGGAATGGTGAGAAAATTTGGTTTTGGCGACTATATATGAGAAGATTTTAATAATCCCTTTTGTCGAAGCATGAAAAGACCTGCTAATTATACACATTTTTTAAAGGATAGGGTAGCATGCTACAAAAAGACTAGAGTATATGAAGAACTTCGCGAAGATACATCATTAAAGTCACCTTTATGCATCACAGTGCTCAATATAGAGCTGTGATGCATATGTCTGACTAAGGACGTTGAACGCAACACTATTAGAAGCAGCCTGGAGGTTTAAATTTAAGTTATTTAGTTTTTTTAGTAGATATAAAAATCAAAATGTTTTAGTACATATTTTTATGATTTTACATATTTTGTGCTAAATGTGTAAAAAAAAAGACCATTTGTAGGGTGAATGTTCATCGGAATGGATGAGTCTCAACATACTTCATAAAAAGCATAAACAAGCAAAGAAGTTAGAGTGGTAGAAGTCAGGTAAATGGACAAATCACAGGTAAGCTTTTATGAAATATACATAAGTATACATGGTATTTCACTCTATCCCGATGCCTTGTGTAGTAATTCACATAGCCGAGAAAG
Organism: Stephania yunnanensis; assembly: GCA_039657365.1. Taxonomy (NCBI): domain Eukaryota; kingdom Viridiplantae; phylum Streptophyta; class Magnoliopsida; order Ranunculales; family Menispermaceae; genus Stephania; species Stephania yunnanensis. The sequence goes on from CM077581.1 coordinate 42,868,568, forward strand.
TGCAAATAGGGAGTTGAATGAAAAATTTGAAACTTATTGAGAAGGACTAGTTGACGTCGTGTGTACAAACATATGTCGCATGAGCCAATAAAGGTGGCTCTAAGACAACGCTGACCTGTGAGCATTTCATGATCACAGTGCACTTAATGTCGTGCTCACGATGTGGTTCTGCCGTGCCATATAAGGGACAATATCAACTTCAAGGAGGTTTTTAAGGCCATTATAAACCAAAACTTACACACTTGAACCCTAGTCCAAACACTACCAAAGAAGCATACATCCCTCTTGAACCCCAATTTAAGCAATTTTATGTGAGCAAAGAGGTTTGCTAGTGATCAAGAGTGAAAAGAGAAGTTATATTATAGACTTTTACAGAAGAGGAGAGCTAGGTCATCAATATTGAGAAGTGAGTCAGGAGAGCGATCAGGTAGGAGTTAGTCAGCAAAATGAGAGGGCATTGACTGATATAGGCTTGGAGAAGTAATCTACACAGAAAAGTAATTCGACATAGAGGTAAACTTTCATTTTATTAGTTATGCTTAGAACTTTTTATATTGTAGATGAAATTGAATGGATTGTGTAAATTAGATTTTGGCATTGGAATTTGAAGTTGTATGGATTTAGAGCATTAATATGGCTTCCTGTGGATTTATATAAGTCTTTTTGAATTAATTGGCATGCGAATGACCTTTATGAATGAAGATCTTGATTGTAGGTGATTTGAAGACTAATTGATGATTCGTTATGGTTATTGTGAGTTTTTCAGATAATGGCGACAGTAAAGAAGCAAGCAAGTCTAGTTAATGAAGTTAGGGGCTATTGACAATAAGGCATCATCCTCACGAGCCGAAAATAAGGAGGCCCCGAGGCCATTCAAATCGAAGTTCTATATTAGTTAGGAGGCGCAGGAGAAGTGTGAGGCTATAGAAAATAAGGAGTTAATTTGTGACAGAGGAATGAACCTCATGGCCAAGTATTATAAGAGAGACAATAATTTTATTAGGCAATGGAGGGAGCAATTCATGCAAGACTATAGGGAGAGTAGGGTTCATGGATTGTGTTAGATTGTTTACTAATTCGATGCCAATGCCAATTTCAAAAATAAAGGAGAACCAATAAAAGTGAGAGGAGTAATGGTTCTATTTAACAAATGGTATTCATTAGCCAGAATACTTTAGTTTGAATGGAGAACCACAAAACTTCCAAAATGATTTAAAAGATAGACTCTATAACCAATATCCTTTTAGAACCATAGAGAATGCATTACTTGTCCCAAGACAACATGGATGCATAAGAGGAGCTAAGAATGTGCCAAGCACACTTAGAAGAGGAGTGTAAGGAAAGTGTATAGAATGTGACAACATTTAATGACAGCTTATACCCAACTACTCAGCAAGGTGAGATAAACAAGCCCAAGGTTGCTTTTCATAAGATATTATAAAGAATGGGAAGATCAATGTGTGGAAATTTATTTATATGAATTTGTTGGAGTCAATCTCGACTGAGAGAGACAATAATTTATTATTTTCGATCCTAATAACCCAAATGTGCTTGAAGACTAGAGTGAGATTTACCCAAAATGAAGAGTTTCACATAAAAACTGAAGCAATAATAGAAGAGGAGTTTATGTTGACCTTGAAATCACCCATTTTATACAAAGACTTTAAGGATAATATAGATAACCGAAAGGGATTAGAGCTGTTAGCCAAGGAAGGCTAGAATCACACAATAATAAAAGTAGCAGAAACAGAGTTTGGCTAAGATATAAGGAATGAAATATATGGAGAGGATAAGGATGACCAACAAGGATTTGTTGCGGGCTTTGAGTATGTAGACCCATTGATTGGAGAGGAAAACTTAGATGGTCCTAAAATTTCTGCACCAACTCAACCACTATAGGCACCAATAATACCACTTCAAGATTTAACTCCACGATAGTGGAGGCAGTGGATTGCAAAGATGTAGAGACAATATAAAGAAGATAAGGCTCATTATCTTGAGCCTTGTTGAGATATAAGTAAGACGAGCATAAAAGGATTCATGATCGATTTAAGGGATAAAGGAATATCATGTTATTTGTAGATAATCAAGGGGACATAGCTAGATATGAGAGTAGCAGAAGGTTAAGACCTATTAATAGGTCTATCACATTTCCAGCAGCAACGAACAACGAGTTTGGTCTTAAATTAGTGTCGAATAGTAGATTGGAGCATCCTTTAACACTATCTAAGGCTGGAGATGATGATAATGATGTTGATGATGATGTATAGTCATAGACTTTGATTCTTAGGTTTTCTCTAGATCTTGGCGAAATGAGTGATAATCCTGATTATTTTTAATTTGGGATATTTTGCCACATTTATAGGTTTGTTTTTACACATTTTTATGTTTATTATTATGCAGTTATCAAATTTTGTTATAGATGTTTGTGTTTTTAATGTTTTTATGTTTCAGGCTTATTTTTAAAACTTAAGGATAAGGTTTGCTTTATGTTAGGGGGCATCGACACTATAAGAAGTTGTAAGAAAGGATGGATTAAAGTTAAACACTGCGGGAATAATCATAAAATTTTTATTTTTGAAGAAGTTGAAGAAGAAAGAATGGTAGTGTATTTTGTTTAATTCTTCTTCATTTACTTATTATTTAAATGTATGTTAAGTAGTATGGATTAATTTATTTATACTAGTATAGTAATGAATAAAGTAAATCATTTGCAAAGATCATGCCTCTAATTGAGGACGTGTAAGAATATAAGTATCTTGTTGATATAAAACTCAAAAGAATGTTATCATTTCATAAGGAAATAAAAAGTAGCAAATGACAGTATAATTTCATGATTAAAAAATTAGAGTTAGTGAAAATCATGAACTTGAAATCAAAGCAAGAAGAATACCAAAACATTTCTTGTAGAAAAAGGTTGATCTCTAAGGTATTATATAATAAGTATGAATCGCACTTGAGTATAACTATATAAAGACTTCGTACTAAAAGAGGAAGGGATAACCATGGAGTTTAATGAAAAGTTGGATTTAGAATTTGCTTATAAAAGTGAAAGTGAGAAGTGCTAACAAGAGTTTTAAATAAAAATTTAGTGAGTCTCCCAAGTTCTACAATAAAAGGAGCAGAGAACTTGATGGTTGGAAAAAGTGAGAAAAACGAAATCCAAAGGAAAATGAGCATAGTTCGTACAACTAAAAATATAAGGAGAAATGAAAAGAGACATATAGAAAGAAAAAAAAGAGAGGATGAAATTATATTAAAACTCTTCAAATAAAAAGATTTAGCTCGAGTACAAGTAACTTAGTTGAGTTAAGTTTTTCTTCCAACTTGATGAAGTCTTAAAGACACTTGAAGTACTAAAGTTTATAAAAATAGTATGATCTATATTTTTTTGTGAATTCTTGAGCTTATTGAGAAATTATGAGATTACACACTTGCTGCTTGAGTGTCAATGAGAAATAAACTTTTGAGTAGTGATTGTATTGGTTGTGAACTACTTTTGAGTTTCAAAAGTGAATTGTTTGAGTTGTTAAAGCTTCGTGTTTTGAAAGTATTAGTTTTTATAAAGAAAAATTCTTAAGTGGATTTGTAACTTGAACATATTTCAATTAAACAATACTCCATGAACAATGTAATATTAGTAAGGATTACGAGTAGAATTAGTATGCGTACTTAGTAGAATATTTTTTTGCTTGGGACCTTCAAGATTGTATAATAGGCCTAAATATAATAGGGTAAGTTTATTTATAATGGGCCTAAATATGTCAAAATGAGCTCAAATTGATGGTGTTTATGTGTTTTTATGTATATGAGGCATAAAAGAGAAAAATAAGTGATTTCATGATAAAATGAGGAGAAAAAGCACAAAACGACAATTGATGCCATGGAAATCACACCTGACGCCATAGGAAATGAATGCAAGGCGCGGAGACCAAAGAATGAGGTGCAGGACAGTTGACACTGTGCATCTAAAGTTCACGATGTGGGGTTTACACACATGGTGCCGAGCAAGTACACCGGGGGCACCGCTTCAACAAAATGAGGGAAATACACATACAAGGTTGATGCTTTGGTAGTATTGTAAAATGATCCAACTCAAGAAACCACTGTAGTTTATATTAGTTTTGACTATTTAGAATTGCTTTTTAAATAGAAGACATTAAATACTCCTATTTCCAATTCAATTTTCGTCTCGTTGATTTGATTAAAAGTATTGTTTCACGTAAACTCTAACTTCAATGATGCTTCTAAATTGTATGATGTTGATTTTAAAGACGAGTGAGTTACTCTATTTATTTTTGGGATCAATGGATTCTATGGTATGAATACTATGCAAAAAGAAGTATGAATTGATTATAATGTTTAGAAGTGCAATGGTTAGAATTTATGTTTTATTCTATGTGTAATGTTATGAACGTTTTGATCAAAAGTTTGTAGATTAGGGGTTTTAGGAGTTACCATGGCCATTGGAGCTTCTAATCAAGATATGAACAACACAACCATAAAATATATAACATCGATAAATAGTTGTAAATTAGATAGACATGGATGATAAACTTAAGTGGTTATGAGTCTAAAGATTAGGTACTTAATGTTGTTTGAAACTTACGCTATTCACACAGTTAGGTGGAGTTCTAGTTTGCACACCAGGATCATTTTCAAACGACGGTGGGTTTATGTGAATATTAAGGAAATCTATTATTCTAATTAAGCATTGCACATACATAAGAAATATTAAGGAAACATGATAGGGGAACCATAGTAATTCATTCTCTCGGTGAAGTTGTCAACTAAAAGTCTTCTCAACATAAGAATACAAGTTAATTTATATTGATTTTATAAAAATGATTAGTTTAGTTTAAATAAAGAAAAATTGATATTTTTAGCAATATAGTGAACTTAACTAAATGAGTATATCCATATAAACCTTTTTAAGAGGAACATTATCCATCATCACCTTTTTATCACATTATTACTATAATTGAATCGTTATACTTGCAGTTACGATCAATGATCCATCTGTTTAAATTGTTATTCAAACTTATGACTATTGATTTAGAAGATTTTCAGAAGTGGTAAGTAATGGTAGAATTAGAAGAGAGGTGAAGGGAAATGGAGCTTTAGTCAAAAAATCCAAAACAAAATTCAAAGATCCAACCAAACTTATTAAACCAACAAGAATTTCAATAAATAACCTTAGAGTTAGAACACCATAAAAACCTTCTCCACCTTTAAATTTTAGTGAAGAGTTTGAGAAAAAGAGAGGAATAAGTTGAGGAGACTACAAGGATTCTTTTTTCGGCCTAGAAATTAATATATCCAAAGGCTCTCACCAGGATGAAAAGGGATATTAACAAAAATAGAAAAAAGATTCCAAAGAAGTGTTTCAATGTAAAAAGCGAAATTAAGCAAGGGCCTAAGATTTTGAATATAATAAGGGTGCGCAATTGGGGATTGTTGACTAAGGATTAAAATGTCGGCAATGATTCGGGGACTTCTATAGAGATGGGATGTGAGATCTTAGTCCGAGTATTTTATGCTAATAGGCATGGAAGTGATGATAAGACGATAGCCATGGTCCCAGGAAGACCAATGGACTATTCACCTCTAAGAATTAAAAAGGTAGTATGGTTTGTTAAAATTGCATAGGAGAGCAAATAATGAATACCAAAAACCTAAATAAGGATTCAGACATTGATTTCCCCTATGAAACCATTAGAAATGGAGTAGATGCAATTCAGGGGATAGATTCCTTTTTTATAAGGGTGGGTGTCCAAAGAACATTTACACTAAAAATTTTAGGAAAACCATCTATGCATGGAATTATTTCATCAATGCGAGCTTACGGATGAGTTGATTGTATTACGAGGTTGTAAACAATAAGATGGCGCTGTTATACCATATAGTTCAAGGGATAAATTACCTTAAGGTGGCAAGATCATATATGATTCAATTAGGAATGCCTTGACCATAAATTAAATGAAGGTTCACCTTTTCTCTTGACGATCAAAGAATTTTGCAAACAAGACCAAGTTTCGATGAGAGGTGATAGGTTATCTATTTACCTTGGTAGGACCATTATTGATGAAATAGAAGAAAACATGAAATAAGTGTAGGACATGTAAATTCGGAGGAACAGAAAAGGAAAGAGATGCTTAGAAGAGAGACCACGGATAGAAGAAGAATACGAACGGAAAAGAGAAGAGTTTTATATGAGATGCAATTTATTGTGTATAATGAAAAGACAAACGATAGCTCAAAGCCACCTGCTAAAAACTTCACTAGCGTGTATACTAATGAGATAGATATAACCATGATAGGGTCAATTTTGCATAACAAAATGCGAAACAGGAGAAACTCAAGAGTTCTTGTTTTAGTACCAACACGAAAATGGCAAAAAATATTCATGGGTATGAGGTACGTACGACCAGGAGAATGGAATGTGGGGGAGCTAAAATTCATAAACCATTTACTTAACTGGGAATCCTTTTTGAGGGAGTCTTTCAAAAAGTAATTTGTAGGCAGGAGAGGACTACATGCTATATAATCTTGCAGCGAGCTACCGATCTCAACAACATTCAGAAAGGGATGGTGGTGATGATGTGACTTCTGGACATCAGTTCTAATTCAATCTCTTCTCTATTTTTTTATCTTTGATGTGTGAGGTCTTAGTTTGTAACACGATAATATTATCTATATGATTGGTTTGATACTATGCTACTATTGCTATGGTTTGGCATATACTATACAATGTTTGATGTGTTATCGACTATTACCATGATACTTGGAATTTTTTCATTTTTCATGTTTTCTTTGATTATGAAACTCACTATTGTGATAATTTATTTTTTACTTAATACATTATTTATTTTATTTAGTTCATTTATGTAGCATCCCCTAAACCGATTAAGGCGATACCCAACCTGAAACCCTAATTAAGCCTCATTAATCTGCTAGATTTAACTAAAGCCAGCAGCCTCTATTTCTACCTCTTGATACCCACTACCATATATTGAATATCAAAGTAAAACATATAAGTAGAAATTTAAAACTTTTTGATAATAAATATAATATACAGTACCAAATCAAATCGGAATAAACCTCAGCTATACGTAACCCCCCATCCCTTGTGATATTATAAAACATGTAATTCAACAAAAATATATATGATGAGGAGAGATTCATACATAACAAAGAAGATCGAGACTCCTAAATCTTCTTTATCACATAGCCCTAGCACTCGTCGGTCTTCCTACAATATTAATTTGAGGTGAGCGCTCCAACTTGCTTAATAAGTAAGGATTCAAAATGCAAACAACATAACAAAAAATAGTCAAAAACTTTTTGCAATAGCAATATGCACCAATGCTAACTAACGAGAATATAGAAAGCATATAATTCAATCAATAACGGATGTAAATCAAATTTTAAATGACTATAATACTGTGATTCTCATTTTATTTATAAAACTTTGGTCGATCACTCGCTGATGCAATTAATGGGATTGCGAGACCAATACATTGGTCGATGTTCTGTCTAACCAATCCATTAATTCCTAATCATTCTATCTGAAACCCTCTAGTAAGTATGTAATCTACACAACCTATCTAACTAAGTAGGAAGTTACCTATAATCTGGGAGATTAACCCTGATGTACGCCGAAAGCGTCAATAAAGTAAAGTTCCCTTAACCAACTATTTTGTTGAGTACCGGCAAAGGGTCGATCCTACATAGATTTGTAGTCTTTCTTAAGTTAAAAACAAAGAAAGGAAAATTAGGGGTTTTAAAATAAAATTAATTTAACCAACTAATCCAACTAAACTAAATAAAATAAAACAACTAAACTAATTTTGAAAACAAATAATGAATACCTAAGTAACTCTTAAGTGTACAGTTCCACAAATCAGGATCAAACTTCAATGGCAATCATGGACTTCAATCTTTTCCAAAAAGTAATTAATTTAAATTCTCTTAGATTAGCTAGAAAATCAACATCCATATAAAATTCCCCATTCCCCTAATCTCGATAGGCAGGACGTCTATCACTAGCTACTTCCCTAATTAATGTATAACATTAGACATCCGCCAATCGGGTTTAACAAACCAACCACATTTATTTGGGTCTGTGGGAACACTAATCCTAAATACCTGGGTTGTTACCGCTCCTGATTTAACCTAGATTCAATTATTGCATGCTCAAGAATCGAAAAGGTTTGATGGCAAACGGGTTAGTGTTTATCATTTTATCGGTCCAAAAGCACAATTACACGGATACTATTAGTCCAAATAACTATAAATTGTCCACCTAAAAGCATGCACTGGCCACATACACACCCTAGATCTTAACCATATTCATTAAAATCAACAACAATGAAATACAAGAATTGAAACTAAGTTAAATAATAAGATAGAAGATCACACATACAATGCCACGAATCCATGATCTCGACTTGTTTCCCCTTCGACCTAGGTAAGGAGTTGATTAGCTGAACATCATCGTCGAAGAAAGTCGATAACAAAAAATTAATAATCCATCATCAAAATAATAAAACCTAAGTTTCTAATATATAAAACTACAAAAAATTTATCTCAGGAGGTGAGAAAAACTAATTTTGGGGGTTGGGGAGGTGACTCGTGCGCCGAGGAGCATCATAGGGCTGTTTTTAGCTCAAAAACTAGTGTCCGCCACTTGTCGCAGCGTGATTAGCTGTTTTCCTGCAGAGCGCTGACTTGTCATCGTTTGATTGTCTGAGACGGCATGTGATGCACACTATGGCTTAGTGAGTGAGCACCACAAGACGTCCAAGGGGCCGTGAAGAATCGCGTGAGTTCAGTGAATATCGGGGAGTTTATGTAGATGCGCATCTCGAGGCAAATTGATTAGTAGCTCTGCAAGTGAAACATTATTGGTTTGTGACTCGGATGTAAACGCTAATGTGGGACATGTGGCTGCTTTTGATTGGTGGAGTTAAATGGAGACGTTTAAATGGCGAGACGTGATTGGTCGAGAACCAATGAGTGACGTGCTTGGGGGTGTGAGAGGTAGGAAAGTGCCACGTGTCAGCTGCTGTGATCAGAGCTGCTGACGTTGCTGCCTGTGATTGGTTGAAATATGTTGTCTCCTATTCTACTCATCGCTTAATACGTAAATCGAGGCTAACTATCCTGCATCCGATCATTGCATGCAAATACTCAATTTTAAGTATTTTTTTGCAACGAATTGAACCGCGCACTCAGTTTCAATTAAAAATGACTAATAAATATAATTAATATATATTTTGTATACTTTACGTAATTAAATATACTAAAATAAACTACTAAAGGCATATAAAAATCAACTTATCAAATACCCCCAAACTTAAGACTTTGCACGTCTAGGCCAAAGGTGTAAACGAAAACACAAACTAAACTAGACTCTTAATATAATAATGCACTGACTCAACTAAATCTATACCCGACTCAAATTCATGGAGTTCCTTTGATTTATATAGTCACCAAATTAACAAGCAACTCAAGAAATTTAAGAGTTATGATATGTTAAGACTCGCAACCCAAGCAAAATAACAATCCCATTTTCAAGACAAAGACTCGGTAAAAAAAAGGCCATCAACTACTCATAAGTTTTCGTGGTCTATACATTAAAGCAAGCAAGTTCAAATTTCACTTAATCTAGTGAAAACACTCGAACTAAGTCTTTTATTTGAAGTGGTTCACAACTTCCGCCTTTATTCAATTTACATTTTCTATATTTTTCTCCAAATATTTTTTTTTAATTAATACGGTTCCTACTCCATTTCATGTGGACCGCTTTTCTCACTTTTTCCACCACAAGTTTCCATGCTCCATTTCCTGTGGAAACGTGTGGGACACTCTACATTAAGAAAACTCTTATTAGTACTTCTCACTTTCAATATGTCAATAAATCCCCTAATGTCGGTTAAATAATACCATTTGTACAAATTTAACCGTCTGCTCATTTTCATTATCTAGCACAAAGTCCAACCATCAACTAAGTCCTAATCATGAAGTCATAAAAATGCAGAGCTAAGACCTCGATTGAGTGTTTCTCATAATTTTCCCTAAGTTTCAAGTTAAAAAGGCAACTATAATTTACTCATCCAAAACCAAAGGCATGAACAAAGTTTCGGGTGACTCTAAATAACTAAAATAAAAAATATACTAAATACATATATGCATTAAAGTGTATCAGATCGTAATGAAATGAGAAAGGAATATGAATGGACAAGAAATGAAAGAAATGGAAGAAATGATATAAAACACAACCATTACCATCCACAACCGCATATAACAACATAAAATTCAAAAAAATATATGATCTCACCTGCGGTCTTTCGCAAGGAGTCCATCCAAAGCAATCCACAATCCCCAAAATACCCCCAAACTTACTCTGAAACTTGTCCTCAAGGTATAAAACAAGTCAAGACATCTATATAACAAAAAGAAAAAGACAGCGGTGAAGAAAAACATGGGTAAGAAATGATTCAAATGCATGCATAATAAAAAAGTGTCTAAAAACCAATGAACGAACAAAATCTCTCATGTGTAAATGATTAAGGAAACTATAAAAGAACAATCATAACAAGAGCAAAAACTAGTAAACATAGGAGTTAACTTAACAAAAAAACTTTCAATCAAGTCTTGCAAGCCCGAAGTATGTCAACTAAGGGTGAAATCAACAAGATGATGGAATGAAGTTTAGGGTTTTGGGTCTACTCAAAAACTCGCTACTTATGCGGTGAATTAAGTTTGATATGTCCCAACCAAGTCTCGAAACACCTTAAATTCTCTAAACATGGTAATTCCTAAAAAGTGCTCAAATTATGCTTAAAAAAATGTAATCCAAAGTAAAACCTACAAAACTCGGTAGTCCAATCCTCCGATCAACGTTAAACGTTACATATCACCTGTAAAAATAAAGAGACCAAATTAGAGTGTTGTTAAAAATAGTAAACGAAGAAACTAAAACTAAAATAAATGGAAGAAATAAATAAAATAAAATAAAAATGTAGCTGGGTTGCCTCCTACCTAGCCACCTTTCTTTTAAGTCTTTGGCTAGACTTGGCGTGATTGATCATGTGATGCCCTCTCCTTTAGAAATGTCAACAATAAATGGTGCATCTATGTATTTGTGCAATGAAGCATACATGGCCTCTTTCAAATTTAGGAGCGTATTGGGACTTCCAACATGAAAGAATCTATTGCATCAGGATCGTCCAACACAAAGGTGTCGGCAGTGTAGAAGATATGCGAACGCTCATTTACTTCCTCCCCCTTATAAGGTGTACCAAATGTGCATGGGAGGGTGGGTGGTTGCACCAACACCAGAGGTTGTTCTTCCTCGCTCTCTATCTGCTGCTTCTCCGGCTTGTTTGAAATGACATCAATTTTCATCTCATTTCCACCCTTTATTTAGTGCAATAAGAATTCCTGGCTCAATTTGAAAGACTTCACATTTTTTCGATGTTTCTCTTGAATAGTCCTCCACCTGTGTAACCTCATTCACCTCAAATATTTTCAACTTATCAACACTCACATCCTCATCTGGGTTAAAAATTGGTTGTGTAGTACATAATTTTTCCTCATTAGTAATAATTTGAACCCTAACATTATATTGAATTAATTAAGTTTCTAAGTCCTTCAAGCCTGAAATCTCAAAATCAATTTGTCATATCTCTTCAAAAAGTTTTCGAGATTGTTGTTGATTATCTATCAATTCCTTCATCATATCTACCGAGGAGGTGCTTTGATGAAACTATTGATTTCCTTCATGTTGAGGAACCTGTGGGTTTGACATGAGCCCAAAGAAGTCTGGTTGTGGCAATGCAAGCTAGAATAGTGATAATTCTCATACTATGGAGAATATGGACAATTACGTGCAGAATGAGAATAGTCTGCACAAATTTTGCAAACCTCAACCTGGTGCATAAAAATTAACACATCCACCAAAAATTCGACCAAAATTTTGCAAACCTCAAACTATTGATATCCATTATGTGACATACCTACCCCATTGACATTATAATAATGTGAGTCTTCAAATCGACCAAAATTATGAGGCTAGGAGGAGTCCATTCCGGGGTTGCCTCCATACATGTTTAGAGCAAGGGACTAGATAGGCAAAATAAAAATTAAAAATTAAAAAATAAAAATAAAAATACCAAAGAAAGAAAAATACCAATCCTTGGCAACGGCACCAAAAATTGGTGCGTGCCGAATGCGTCAATAAAGTAAAGTTTTCTAAACCAACTATTTTGTAAAATAGTGGCAAAGGGTCGATCCTACAGAGATTGGTAGTTTTTCTTAAGTTAGAAACAACAAAAAAGGAAAATCAGGGGTTTTAAAATAAATATTAATTTAACTAACTAATCTAGCTAAAGTAAATAAAATAAAACGACTAAACTAATTTTGAAAACAATTAATTAATACCTAAGTAACACCTAAGTCTACAGTTCAGCAAATTAGGATCAAGATTCAATAGCAATTATGGTCTTCAATCTTTCGCAAAAAGTCATTAATTTAAATTCTCCTAGATTACCTATAGTAATTCGACATCCACCAAAAATTCCTCGTTCTCCTAATCTCGATAGCCAGGATGTCCGCCACTAACTACTTCCCTAATTAGTGTATAACCCTAAACATCCGCCAATAGAGTTTAATAGACTAATCACAATAATATGGGTCTCTCGGAACACTAATCCTAAATACCCGGGTCGCATCCACTCTCGATTTAACGTAGATTCAATTATTGCACACTCAATAACCGAAAAGGTTTGACGATAAACCGGTGAGTGTTTGTCACTTTATTTATCCAAAATTACAATTACACGGATAATAATAGTCTAAATAACATAAATTTTCCACCTAAAAGCATGCTGACCACATGTACACCTTAGATCTAAACCATATTCATTAAAATCAACGACAATGAAATTCAAAAATTTAAACTAAATTAAATAATAAGATAAAAGATCTCAGATAATTTGCCATGAATCCATGATCCTGACTTGTTTCCCTCCGACCTAGGTAACGAGTTCATTAGCCGAACATCATCATCGAAGAAAGTTGAAAAAAACATTAATAATTGGTCATCAAAATAATAAAACCTAAGTTCTTAATATATAAAACTTTTAAAAATTGGCCTTTGGAGGTGTGAGAAACTACTTTTGGGGGTTAGGGAGGTGACTCGTGCATCGAGGAGCATCGTAGGGCTATTTTTGGCTCAAAAACTTTGTCCGCCATGTCTTGTAGCGCGATTGGTTGTTTTCCTTCAGAGTGCTGACGTGTTGTCATCTGATTGGCCGAGACGGCATGTGATGAAACGTTGTGGCTTGGTGAGTGAGCGCCACGTGGCGTTCAAGTGGTGGTGAAGAATTGCACGAGTGAAACGCTGTTAGTTTATGACTTTGCTGCAAACGTTGATGTGGCGACTTGTAGCCGCTTCTGATTGTGGAGTTTAATGGATACGCAGACATGGCGAGATGTAATTGGTCGAGATCCCATACGTCACGTTTTTGGGGGTGTGAGAGGGTAGGAATGTGCCAAGTGTCAGCTGTTGTGATAAGAACCGCTGACGTGGTAGCCTGTAATTTGTTGAAATATGTTGTCTCCTATTCTACCTACGTGCAAAACATAAATCGAGGCAAATTGTCCATCATCCGATAACTGCATGCAAATACTTCATATTGAGTATTTTTCCGCCACGAATTCAACCGCGCGCTCTGTTTCAATTGAAAATGACCAATAAATTTAATTAATATATATTTTGGATTCTTTGCATAATTAAATATACTAAAATAAACTAGTAAAAGCTTATAAAAACCAACATATCAAACCCAACATCCTATATAACTTGGTCTTAGTCCTTAGAAACTTACTTTCATTAAACACATTAAACACCTTTTCTCATTTACAAAAACAATAACAGCGTACATAGTCCCCCAATTAGTCCATAAACCACATAAATTACATATATTAAGACGGCCAGGCAATATTGAAAACAAAGTAAATCCATACTCACCTCGCTTTAGGTCTCCATTATCAAATTCCAAACTTTTATGTTATCACTCAAGCTTTCCTGAGAATTCAACACCTATCACAAACCATTTGTGATTGATATAGGTCTAATCCCTATATTTAGAACTCCTAGTTCAGTCCCTAAGTCCTCTAAAAATTATAATAAAACTTAGCTTATTTTAGATTTTTTGGGGTGGAGGCATCCTCCCTAACTAGGTGGGGTGCACTCCATTAACTTGATTCATCCAAATTTATGAAGGGAGCTCGCTCCTGTACTAGATGGAGCGCGCTCTACCTTACACCACCTCAATAGTGAATATAGTAGCATCCACTATTCCCTTACCAAATCATTGCCACAACCTCCAACACTCTCCCAAATCTTCAGGGAGGACCTCTAGTGAGGTAACAAATGATTTCCAATCAACAACTACAATTCTCAGAGAAATCATCACTAACTACTGAATCGAACTTGAAAGTCAAAGCTTAACTCACCATGATGATGACCTCTAATCCCTCAGTTGTTTAAGCTCTTCAATTCATGTTGCAATTCCTTTTCTGATCAACTCTCGCTGGATGAAATCATCAGAACCCTCTCCCTCTCTCTCACCTTCTAAAATAATTGACTCTAATTGAGGTTAAGTTTGATGATTTTGGATTTATATATATAGATTTTTCTCGACATACGCATCATGAATTCTAGAGGTTGACAAAGTGATTGATGTGTTAAACTAACACTCCCAAAATTGACACCAATTTTAACAACATCAACACGCATGATCATCTTGAGGCTGATTAAACGATCCATATTATTTAAACTAAACTTATATTTATATATATATATATATATATTTATATATCAAAAATATATAAATATATATGTTATAATTCATTTATTTTCTAGCTAATAAATTCAACGGACATGCCTTTGAGTGTTATTGGTTGTGCACATTCATTTCATGACCCTCGTTGCAGTTGGTGTACCAGCTATCTATTGTTTAATTACATATTTTTTATTATAGGCTTATAATAATTATCTACTGATTCTATAACCTATAACATTCATTAGGCACCCTAAAAAACCATCAATCATCATATAAACCCAGCGTAAGCTAACTGAGGTACTTCAGACTTAACCACGAGTCTAAGCAAGATTAATTAGGATTTGTGATTAGCACTAATCACCAACTTAATGTAACAGGTCATTACAATTTATGCTCCTCGATGTTTTTTTTTATTGAAAACTCGACCTAATTTTTAAACCCTAACGACAAGGTTTTGAATGAGTTTGGGGGATTTTTTTGAAGTGAAGTGGGAAGAAGTAAACTTTGAAAGAAACAAAAGGTAGAATCTTTTTATTCAACGTTTAACGTTAACTTGAAATTTTCAAGTTTTTTAAGATACAGGTAATATCTCTTCATTATTCTTTATTCATTTAATAGACAAGCCAAGAAGTTGACATGTTTTATAGTTCGCCATAGGATAATTTTACATGTAAAAACTACATTACACAAGGTTTTCTCTTGTTTTTGGTATTTCAGGTAATAAATGAAGGATGTAAAGATTAAAAATGAAAAAGAAAAGATTATAAAGGAATTAATCGAAAAAAGATACAAAGAATTATAAGCAAAGAAGAAAAAAATAGGACTTTCGTACCAGTTATTCTCAGCGACTCGTGGATGTACTTAAATTTCTAGCTCAATTGGTGGACACAAAAAAAGACTTGAGAGCTTAAATTCAAATTTTTTCCAGCTATTCATCACTCATACAAATCCTTGTGAATGGCATGGTAAGATTTCATGAAATTTACATAACTACAAGTTTTTTGAGTTAGTTTATGATTTTTATTACTTATAATACTATAAATATTTATCTAGGGTTTTGAAATTAGTTGCCTTTGAGTACATAGATCAAAATCTCATTGCTCTTGGAGCCATTGTCTATTGTTCTCATATTTTATGGCTTTTGAAAAAGATTTGAATATTCTAGTACTTTAATCCAGAGGTATTTTCAATTATATATTTTATTTATATTATTGCAATATTATTTATGATTATGAATTAGTAGTTGTTTGATGTAAACAAAGTCTGAACATGAAATTATATCCATTTTCCAATGTGATATGTTAAGATGAATGTGTTTAATGCTTTAAACTTACTCGTATTCTTTGATTCACTAATACTATAAGATACTAGCTATTGATTTTAATAAGCATCTTTGTATTGCATAAATTGTCTAGAATGTCGATTGTGATATAAGGTTTCAATATTTATTTGAAGTAGTTACTAAGGTTGTTTGAAAAGCAAATGTTATTTACCTGTCCCAGGTGAATTTAAGATCTAAATCTAGTGTTGAACTAGTTTTCTAAAGATGCTAGATTAAGTAGTTCAAAGTTCTCATAAAATATAATGGGGTTCTATTGAGTGAAGTTAATGTCTTTGCGTAAATAAAGGGGTTAGTTCATTAGAATTAGAACATAGCTTTTCCATCAATATAAGGGTACCCCATTGTTGATTAAAGATTGTTTACTTACTCATGAGTTGAGTTTAATGATCTATGATACTTTATAAAGTACATTCAAGACTATATGGACTGGATTTACGTGTTTGGAATGCAAAATGGTTTTATATTTCATTTATTTTGGATGTTCATTTAGATATTTATTTATTAGTGATTTTAAACTATTTGATGATTGTTAATTTGGATTGTGTTAGTTAGTTAAGTTAATATAGTTAGTTAAATATTATTATATTATAGTTAATTTTATTTTGAAACCATAGTTAATCATTAGTTAGTTAATTACTATTACTAAAAAATGAAAAAAAAAATTAACATTTAGAAGTCTTTTTTCCTGGAAAAGTGAGATAAATCTCCATAGAGATGATTCCCACTCGCTATTACTACAAAATATTTAAGGTATTATCAAAATAGGGAAATCATTCTACACACTAAACACGTGTGAATTTTCGGCAATGTTGCAAGGGATTTAAACACAATTTCTTAGTACTTTTAGACGTTGTATGGTCTATCCGCTTAGTCATTTTAGTTTCACGAGATCTTTACATCTCTTCGATCCTAAGGTTGAGAGGAAACATGATTTAAGATAATAACAACATGGAATACACCACAATTGAAGCAAATAAGAAGTTTAATTTGTATAATAATAATAATAATAATAATAATAATAATAATATTAATAATAATAATAATAGAGAGCTTACTTTTAGGAAATTTAATCAAAATGTCACTACTTATGAACAAATGAATATTGCCTATCCTTAGGGATTTATCGAATTTGAACTTCAATTTGGATTCATTAGTGCTCTACCCAACTTCTTTAGTAATTACAATAAAGGCCAATAAAGATTTATAAGGGAATATCACAACAAAAGTAATGGGTTGAAACATAAAGGTTGTACACTAGAACATGTTAAACTCAAAGTTTTTCCTTTTATATTGATGGATCAACCAAAACATTGAGCTCAAATGTCGTTAAATCTAGTAAAGGAAATAGTAGAGAAAAAGATTTTAAAATGGTTGAATGCCAGAATCATCTATGCTATTTTAGATAATTCATAGGTTTCACAATACATGTGGTTCCAAAAAAAGGGGGAATGACCATTGTTCAGACAGAAAATGGATAAACTTTTTCCATTAGAACAATCACTAGTTAGGAAGTTTGCATTGATTATAAGAAGTTAAATAAGGCTATAAAGAAGGATCACTTCCCTTTACCATTCATTGATCAGATGTTGGATAGGTTAGAAGGATATGAATACTATTGTTTCCTAGATGGGTATTATAATAATACAAATTGATAATAGTGTTTTAGTCTGTAATTAAGATTCGTCGACCTATGACATGGCCCGAGAGCGGGTAGACAGTCCTAATACTTGGCTCAAAGCTGAGTAATATGTTGTTTTGATTGTGATGTAGTCTTAGTGTATTATATATTTGTAAACCTATTAAAATACTTATACTTGGATATAGACGTAGAGACGCGAAAAGGTGGATGTGCCTCGAGATGCGTGTCGGTGTGCGATTAGGCTAGAGAGTGATATGGTAACTTCCAAATTAATTAAGTGAAATTAAAAATAACAAATATAATTTTTCTACTGTTGAAATTACATAAATGTGATCTAAGAAAAATAAAATTGTGAGCATTGATATGCCTTGGGATAAGTGTTGTAACCATCACTATATAACTTGTGTATGTATGGGTATTAGTATGGGTAAGATAGTAGGTTGTAGGACCAAGTTGTGAGCTTTTAGATTTTCCTAGGGATTTATATACTCAAAATCAAGGTCCTATTATTTAAACTCGACTTGGTAGAAAAATCATGCAAAATAATTCTTATCTTCATGCATATGGAGAGAGGAAAAGATCTAGACTAGAAATTCAAAACGCTGCTGAGGAGATTCAGTGAGTTTGGGTTTGTTTGATCAAATTATTATGGTGATCATGAAAACTAGTTACAGCCACATGAATATTTGGATACCTATGTCTAGGTGAGTGTTTATAGATATCATGTAGGTTCAATTTGCACACGATTAAGCTTGTAATCATGGAGTTTTGTTCTAAAAAAATCAGAATTTATTTTGGTTTGTTTGATTTGTGTTTAAGTTCCATTGAAATTCCCTTGCTTCACTTTCAAATTTAACAGTTTTTTATGAAAATTGGGTTTTGAAAATCCATTTTGGTTTTTCTATTTTTTCAGTGGGCAAATGACTTAGTTTTCAAATCTAATTCCATATATGGATTCCTAGTGAAATTTTACTAAGTCTGTAATAAAAATGTTATGTGGATTTATTTTCCTTTAGTTATAAATATTTGAAGTTCGTCAAGTCCTAAAACAAAAATGGAAATCATATATGTTATTGTTAAGAACTAGTCTCTGTATTTTGATCATAACTTCCTCATTTTAAATTTCAATGGAGTCATTACGGTGGCATTTGGAAGCTTCTCAAAGGGGGAAATTTTTTTCCTTCTCAAAGATTTTGAAATTTGAATGTTTTCATGTTTAAAAATCCTCTGCAACATTAGTTACCAATCTATAATTTATGGGTTCATAGTTTTGCTAATTCCCTGCTATTTTAAGCATAAGTCCCTCATTTCTAATTTATTGAGCTCATATTTTACTATGATGTTCTAAGATAATTTTGTAGTCTTCATTATGAAAAAATCATGAGTTTTAAAGCTATGGTTTAGGAGAAATGAGTTTATCAAAATTGTTCGTCGAAATCTAAAATAGTTTTGAGTCATTGTGGTAAAATCCGAACACGTGTTTAGCTTTCTTAATTTGATTTGGGGTGTACACAGCACACAGGGTATGGGACCTAAGGATGTATGTATTTTAACTAATTAGGGACACAGACCTACTATGTGAGATCGATTAAATCAACAAGAAGTGACCAATTACAGTAGTAACGAAGTTCTATGTTTACGGACCTATTACATGAAGTCGATATGTCATGTTGCATAACCAATAAAGATATTACCTACATGCACTACTCAATAAGCCATTACTTATTCAATGTGACAAAAGGGTAGTATCTAAGCCAATGTATTAGACACACGGTGGACTGGACTTAATTCGTTTTAACAATTGTGTTGATCTCACTTTGTTTAGCTGTAATGTTTTTAGCATGTTTTTATTTCAAAATTTATTTACCTTTTATACGCCTTTTAATATCTTTTTGTAGTACTTGGAAATGTGGATAAATGTCTCTTAGTGTAACTTTCTACATTACTGTACTCCGCATTTTTTGGGTTGGTGGGGTGTAGATCCATCGAGTAGTAGGAAGAGCAAGGAAAAGATCGTCGACTAACTTCGAGCCGTTTAAGTGTTGCAACTTCAGATTTTATAGGTTTTAGATAGTTTGTTGTGTAACTTACTTTATGTCTTTTAAATACTTTTGGGTTGTATATATTTAGGTTGAGTGATAGTTTCCTGACAAGACCCATGTTACTACACTGAATATCGTCGTTCTATTGGTTATATAAATGTTGTCATTGTTACCTAGTTTCCACAATACGTGTTTTTACAAAATCTTTCATTGATATTATTATGATGATAATGAATTTTTATTTAACTCTGAAATAATAACTATAATGTGAAATATGTAATGTTTTATCTGAACGAAGTTAATGAGGAGAATATGACAAAAAGGATGGCTAATATATTCTTAAGTTCTACGTGGCTGATATTAGGGCTTAATGATGGGATTAGGTTGGCAACTACCCTCGATTAGGGAACGGGCCGTCATAGGTATTCGTGATATAATTAAATTTCTATAGCACTAGAAAATCAAGAGAAAACTACGTTTACTTGTCCTTATCGAATGTTTGCATTTAAAAAGGATGCCCTTTGGATTGTCCAATGCACTAGCCACATTTTAGATATGTATTATGTCTATTTTCTTCGATATGGTGGAGGATATTATGGAGGTGTTTATGGATGATTTTTCAGTATTTCGAGCATCGTTCGACTTAAGGTTACAAAATTTGGCCTTATCATTGAAACGATGTAAAGACACAGATTTTGTACATAATTGGGAGATATGTCACTTAATGGTTCGAGAAGGGATTTTTTAGGATATAGAGTGTTTGGTCATGGATTAGATGTCGATAGAGCAATAATAGTGCCAATTAAGAAACTTCCTATACCAATAAACATTAAAAATATAAGGAGTTTTGTACATACGGATTTCTACAAAAGGTTTATCAAGGATTTTTCAAAAATCACTAAACCATTGTGCACATTGTTGAAAAATGATGTTCCATTTGAAATGAGCATGCATGTGTAAATCCATTTGAGACCCAAAAAGTAGCTTTAATTTCATAGATAAGCAATTATTTCAAACACCCAAAGTCATGGAATATCTCAATTTAAACTCGAGCTAAATGAGCAAAAAGGTGTCGGGCTAATGACGTTAAACGAAGCGCTACTGGGAAGCAGCCCATTGGTTTTTAATTTAAATTTTTTATTTGTTTAGTTAGAATAATCCAACGCTTTACTAATTTTTTAATTTTCAAATTTTTGTGCTAAATGTATAGGAAAGACCATTTGATGGGTGAATGTTCAGGATGGAGAAGTCTCAATATATGCAGAATCCTCACATTAGATATTGGGGAGATGAGCGACACTTAAATACTTATTATTTTTAAATTCGAGAAATTTTGATACTTAAGTAGTTAATTAAGTTTTTGTTTCTAATGTTTATTATGTTAAAACTATGTGAAATTATATTATACATGTTTGTGTCGTGTTTAGTGTTTTTATGTTTTAGGATTTTATTAAAACCTTAAGGACAAGGCTTGAGTAAAGTTTAAATGCATGAAAACTATAGGAACTTATAAGAGATGATGAAATAAGGATACATACTGCAGGTATGATCATAAACTTTTATTTTTAAAGTAGTTAAAGAGGAAATAAAGGTATTTTTCATTTACTTATTATTTATTTATGTATAATAGTATAGATTTCGTTATATATATTTTTATAGTAATGAATAAGTAATTCATTTGCAAAGTTAAAGCCTTTAATTGAGGTTGAGTAAGAATACCCGCATCTTGTTGATATGGAACTCAAGAAAATATTATAATTTTTTGAAGGAAATAAGAAATGTAGCAAACAATGGTGTAATTTTATAATTAGAAACTTAGAATTTGGGAAGACCATGAACTTGAAACAAAACAAGAAGAATACTAAAACACTTCTTGTGCAAAAAGTTTGATCTATAAGGAATTTTATAATAAGTATGAATCTTACTTGAGTATAAAGTAAGTAAAGACTTAGTATTAAAAAGGGAAGAGATAGGCACGGTATTTGATTAAAAGTTGGAGTTATAACTAGCTTAATAGAGTGACAGAGAGAAGTGCTAATGAGAGTTTTAAATAAAATTATTAGAGAGCCCCACTAGTTCTATAGGAAAAGGGGTAGAGAACTTAATGGTTGAAAAAAGTGAGAAAAATGAAATCCAAAGGAAAAGGAGCAAGGACCGTACAACTAAAGAAAACTCGAGGAGAAAAGAAAAAGAGATATATATCTATATATAAGGAAAGAAAGGTGGAAATTATATTATAACTTCTCAAGTGAAGCGATTTAGCTCAAGTACAAGTAGCTTAGTTGAGTTAAGTTTTCTCTCCAACTATATTAAGTCCTATGGACTCTTGATGTACTAAAATCTCGAAAATAGTATGATGCTTGTTTGTGAATACTTGAGCTTAATGAGAAATCATGAGATTGTAGACTTGCTACTTGAGTGTCAAGGTATAATAAACTTATGATTAATGAAGGTTTTTGTTATTAACTAATATTGAGTTTCGAGAGTGAATTATATCCGTTGTTAAAGCTATCATTTTTGAAAATATTAGTTTTTATAAAGAGAGAAACTCTTCAGTGGATTATTAACTTGACCTTATTTGAATTAAAGGATACTTCATGAACTATACAAAATGTGTACGGACTATAAGTATTAGTAATAAGCGTATTTAGTCGAATACAGTTTTGTTCGAGATGTGCAAAATCCTAACTTTAGGGTTATTTGATAAGTGTTTAATTAAACTCGCATATAGAACTAGTTTGGATAGATAATTACTGATCTCTAATTGATGGCATTTATGTATTTTTAGGTCTATAAGGTATAAAAAAGACAAAATAGTGATTTCATGATGAAATGAGGAAAAAAAACACAAAAACACACTTGACATCATGGCATACACTATTGACGTAGTGGGAAGTAGTGCAGTTGACACAGTGGCGGCGCTATGGCAACCCGCGCCCTGAGGCCCTATAATTTTCATAGAACCCTCAAGTACAACCCCAGTTGTTCCACAAACACAGATTGATAAAGTAGATGCGGAGACACAGGCAGAGGGAGGTACAACTACTTTCATTCCAGTGAAGACTCCAACTCCTATGCTCCCAGCCACGGCTACAGAGCAATTGATTACCGCTACTATTGTTATTATATGAAGGTTCATTTTGGCCATAAAGGTGAAGCTTGTAACAGAGTTTATGAAGTTTCGGCCAGGTTTCATTTATGGAGGTGGCGACCATGAGGCGGTAGGAAATGGATAATTTCCCATCATCTGTTCTATAAGCTTATGATGAATGATGAAAGGGTGCAGACACGTCTATCTAGGGCATGTTTGAGATGTCATGCAGTAGTCTGGTGGACCCCGTATCAAGACATACATCTAGTGCCAACGACATGGGCAAAGTTCAGAAAGCTATTTAATGATCAATATATACCTATAGAGATGATATTTAGGTTGAGAGAGGATCTTGCCCCGAGATAGGGTAACCACTCATTAATGCACTACTTCGAGCGTTAGCAGTACTTGTTGCAGTTTTTAATGGATATGGTGGGGATAGAGAGACTATATATCTATTACTTCATAAAAGGTGTGGATGATAGTATTGTTGCGGTAGTGGTTTCATTTGGGGCTCCCTCTCGGTAAGAGATTTATGATAGAGCATTAGCACATGAGACCTTTCTGATGTAAAGAGAAGGTAGGCATATTACTGGGGCTGAGGTACAGACTAAGCATAGTTCTCGGCTGACTAAAGGCCAAATAGATCGAACGATCATTTGGACAGGGGTCAGAGGGACAATAGAGGAGGCAATGACCATGGGGATGATCACTAGGACAATAAGTTTTAGTATGGGTATAGGTAGTAATTTCAAGCTTTGGCACTAACACAGACTGATTAACGTAGGAACCATTCACAACAATACCGTCAGGTAGAAATCAGGGAGGACATGACAAAGGTCAAAGAGACCGAAATTAGGGTTGGAGATCTGAAAAGAGACTCCCAGATAGATTTGAGTGCGTCAATGTTTCTATTGTGGTCAATCTGGAAATCTCAGAGCTAATTGCTAGATTGCATCACCACCATCAGAGCCATATCAGACCCGAGATAGGGCTCGCAGAGTTGATCAGCCGGGTAAGGTGGCAACCAGACAACATGTCGAGGGTAAGTTTTTTGACACATCTTATTAGTTATTTATTTAACTATGCGCATATGTATGTTGATTCCTAGCTATGCATATGAATACTTAGTGTTGGGCTAAACACTAGGCAATAGCACGTGGCAAGGGCGTCCTCAGTGAATTGCTACCTGAGTTGTTTGTCGTCGGTGCACTTGTCGATGGGTCGTGGGTCCATGCCGACCACCGCGAAGGCTATTAGGTGATGGACTAGTGAAGGGGTAGAGAAGCCCCCTGGAAAGATCCCAATGTATTAGAGAATGGTCTGGGAAGATTTGAGAATGATTAGGCGATGACAATTATTCCGCCACAGTTTCAGTGTCATGAAGAGATGAACCAAAAAGTCCTCGATGTCTAAATTTTAGGGATAAATTTTCCCTTAGTTTGAAAGATTTTTAACGACCAAAATTAATTAAGGTAGGATTAGTGATAATATCTAGGATTAATGGTCATAAATTGGGCATTACGTGGATAACTCAATTGACTTGGACACCAGAACTGAGAGAATATGTTATTTATGGATAATAGTATTTATAAGTGTTGTTTGAAATTATTAATATTGTATTACATCGCATGTGTGTATGTTGCTATTGGAGAGTTGGTGTAATCGGTACATGCCTCAAGATACATTTTGAAAAACCTGCACCGGGAGCTTGGTAGTAGAAGGCTAGTGGGACCACAAATTTGTAAATTTTGGTGAATTAAAACACTAACTATAGGATTGAATGAGCCAAAGTAATTTAATTAAATCAATTGATATAAGGCCTATAGTTTGGTTAATTTCATTTGGACCTTAGATGTGTATTTAGAAGTTCCAAGTTAAGTAAAACTACGATAGATAGAGTCATAAATTTGTGACAATATGTGGATAGCTTTGTTGTGGGACATAAGATTTTCCTCGAGATATGTGAACATTATTGATTACATCAACAACTATATTTAAATTGACTTAATAGATTTCCTAACAACCCTACTCATGATTTACATGCAAATTTGGAGGAAATCAGGACTTCTGATGCAATTGGGAACTAAAAATTTAGAGATTAAAGGTTAAGTAGGGAGTTCCAAATTAGGTAATCATCTCCTTCATCTATTCCCCATGAAAGTGAACTTAATTTTGTAGATTTTAAAGAAAATGAATTTTTTATGCTTTCTTACTATTTTAAAATGATCTTTAGTATATTTTTAGTAAATAATAATGATCAATTTTTTGTTTTAAAATTGATTTTGGTCGAGAATATGTGTTTTAGTGGAAATTGAGAAAAACTAGTGAATGCATGAATTTGTGGATTTTGATTGAATTAGTATTATTTATGTTGTTGTGATTGATGTTTATGAAGTCCCCATTAAGTTTAGAATGAGTTTACAGGTTTAGGTTAGCTAATTGCTGTGTTAGGGACAAAATTCTCGAATTCAGAATTTTGTCAACCATCGTAGATAACATGCTAACAAAATAAGATAGTGCTCTATCCAATCTAAGTGCTTAGTCGTTTTTTTGAAATGAAGAACAGTAGCGCTAGACGGACTCTTTAGTGCACTATCTACACCTTGCACACTACGCGGACCTATCAGCTCGCTAATGGCAAATGAAAAATAAATTCAAGGGCTGTTTTGAGTAACTTTCAACTTAACACATTTTTAAACTTTTAAAATTGGACTTCAAGAAATTAGGAAACCATAGCTCGATGACAGAGAGCTAGTCGGGTAGGATTTGGGAGTCCGAGGAAGTCAGAGCATATTAAGGTTTGTGAAACCCATAAGAACGTCATTTGTGTATTTACTTGATTTTTTTAGACCATAACATGTGTATCAGGAGTCCTCGGTGAATGACGACCTGAGCTATTTTGTCAGTACATGTGTCTGTGCGCTGTGGGTCTACACAGATCACCGAAAGGAGCAAATGATGGGCTAGTTGGGTGTGCCTACTTGTGGGTCCTGGGGAGGGTATCAAAGTATGCTCTAGTCTAACTAGAACAGATATACACT
Organism: Stephania yunnanensis; assembly: GCA_039657365.1. NCBI lineage: Eukaryota > Viridiplantae > Streptophyta > Magnoliopsida > Ranunculales > Menispermaceae > Stephania > Stephania yunnanensis. The sequence continues at coordinate 42,894,581 of CM077581.1, forward strand.
TTTGCGTTTTATTGTTATTTATGCATGCGATGATCAATTTACAGTTGCATATGTACATTTGGCATGTATATTTAACAATATTTATTGGATTTCCTTTATTTTATCATTAAGATACTCAGTGAATTTCATTAGGATGTTACTTATTAGACTCTTCATATGTTTTTTTTGTGATGACTGAATGCTAATCCTTTTACGAGTAAGGGAAAGGGGAATATTGTTGGGTTTTGGGGTTCATACGCAGCGGAGATTACAAAACAATTTTGACAAAAACCCCAACAGGATCCGAATCTAATTCCATTAAAAACGTTTAAACCATGAAAAACTTAATCATACCTCAATCGCAATATACCTTTCGAAGGTTGATCGATCTCTAAAGCGCGCCAACGACGAACGCCTCTATCAAGATCACACACGAACGGCGCCGAGATTCGAAGTGCTAGCGTCGAGAGAATGCCAAACCTTTTTGTTTCTCTCCAAAACGATCAGAGCATACCAAAAACCCTAAGTTGTTTCTTAAACGAAAAAAAGAGTTTTTGGCCTTTTGATCTTTCGTATGTGTGTTCTAACTTAAAGCGTCTATTTATACAACCCTTGTATATAGACGGTTAAGTAAATTACACATATACCCTTACTTAAAGAAGTATAAGTGTAATACACCACAAGGACGTTTCGTCATGAATTTTATCACATAAAATTCGTTTTTCTCAATCGTCTTAAAATCTCGCAAAACCATTCTTAGTGTGCGACCCAATAGGCTCATACAACGTTGGCGTGTACCAAAACACATTTTGGTATACAAGTCATAAGCGCCTCTAGCAAGACATTATGACTACCCAAGTTGTACGAATATCAAATCGATACAACCTAATCAATAGTGTATATAACATCCTTTTGTCACACGATATCCTTTTGATCAAACATAAGGCATGGAATTGTCATCCAACATGTTCAATCGTACTAGTCTCGATCTCTAGGTAGACTGAAAACATCCAAGTGACATTGATCAATATCAATTCACTTAGACTAGGCCTTTTAATGATCAGCCTAACACATCGAGGATCCACTAGATATCTCTCTTTATATGAGAGGGACAAATTCTATCTCGATTACACAACTTCATCACATTGCTCACACAGTAACCAATCACAACCTTTATAATCGTCCGGTTAAAGACAACGTTTGATTGTGTCAAATCACTGTGTTCCTAATGTTGAAGTCTCGGTAATCTCAAGTCGAGGACTGGAATATATACCTATCATGAGAAACAACTATGACTTAATCCATGTTATGTTCTCATAGCGGGTCGGTCCAAGACTTTGTTCCCTAACAAGTACTTGTGATCTTGATTCGTATCCCTATACGTATAATCATCATATGATCATCAATCAAGACTCACACTAGTCTTAATTCATTATAGTTCCCAAGTATAATGATCGACTATGGACATTTAGGATATTTATGTAAATACCCATGGATCTTATTATAATGTAAACATGCAAATTAATTATAATAAACAAGCAAATGAAATCCTCTATTTTTATTAACTAAAATTATTCATAAAGACGGTTAATGGATTGACCTAGGGCACATGCCCCATCATCTCCCACTTGCACTAGGGCCAATCATACATGCATCTAATGCCTAATGATCTAACATGACCATCATGTTTTGCTTGTGGAAGAGCTTTTGTCAATGGATCCGCAACGTTGTCTTCGTAGGTACTCTCTGCAAATCTTTACGTCTCCCTCTCAATAATTTCTCTCGATGAGATGAAAACGCTCGAGTATATGTTTGGATCTGTGGTGTGATCTAGGTTCCTTGGCTCGTGCTATTGCCCCGTTATTGTCACAATACAAACAAACAGGTTAGCAATACTCGGAACCACACCTAGTTCGAAATGAACTTTTTGATCCAAAACCGCTCCTTTCTTTGCATCGGACGCCGCAATATACTCGCTACTGTTGTAGAATCCGCCATCTCTTGCTTCGAACTTTTCCACTTCATCGCACCCCCATTCAAAGTAAACACATATCCAGATCGCGATCTAAAATCATCTATATCAGTTTGAAAACTTGCATCTCGTGTAACCATTTACAACTAGATCATTTTCAAAACCTCCATAGACCAAGAACACTTCCTTAGTCCTTCTTAAGTACTTAAGGATGTTCTTTATCGCTATCCAGTGACTCTCACTGGATCTCGATCGATATCTACTTGTAGTGCTCAAAGCATATGATACATCGTCGAGTGCATAACATGGCATACATGATAGATCCAATAGCCGATGCATATGGAATCTTATTCATACGGCCTCGCTCATCATTTGTCTTAGGACATTGAGTCTTGCCGAGACTTATCCCATGAGACATTGGCAACAATCCTCTTTTAGAGTCTTGCAACCGAACCTATTCAAGACCTTGTCTATGTAAGCACTCGACTTAGACCGATTAGCCTTTTAGATCTATCCCTATAGATCTTTATCCCTAGGATATAGGCCGCATCTCCTAAGTCTTTCATTGAGAAACACTTCCCTAACCAAGACTTGACATTCTCGCAATGTTGGGATGTCATTTCCAATGAGTAATATATCATCTACATACAAGATTACGGAAAAATAACTACACTCCCATTGACCTTCTTGTATACACAAGGCTCATCTTCATTCTTAATAAAACCAAAATCCTTGATTGCTTCATCAAAACGAAGATTCCAACTCCGAGAAGCTTGCTTTAATCCATAAATGGATCTTTGAAGCTTGCATACCTTCCTAGAATTCTCGGGATGTACAAAACCTTCGAGGTTGTGTCATATACACGTCCTCAAGCAACTTTCCATTAAGAAATGTTGTTTTTACATCCATTTGCCATATTTCATAGTCATAATATGCAAAGAATGGCAATTAAAATTCTTATGGATTTAAGCATGGCTATCGGCGAAAAAGTTTCATCATAATCAACACCTTGAGTCCGCTCGAAACCTTTTGCTACAAGTCTTGCTTTAAAAGTATGCACTTTGCCATCCATGTCGGTTTTCTTCTTGAAAACCCATTTACATCCAATGGTCTTACCACCTTCAGGTAAATTAACCAAGTTCCAAACTTGGTTATCATACATGGATTGCATCTCGAGTTCATGGCACTTAGCCATTTATCCGAGTCCGGTCCAGACATAGCCTCCGATAAGTGGTGGGCTCATTTTGGTCTATAAGCAACACATCACGACTATCGTAATGAGAAATCCGAATCTCTCGGCTCATGTCTTACCCTACTAGATTTACGTGGGTCTTGTGTCACTTGTGGAGGTTCAACGGTTCGAACGTTGTTGAACTTCCGAGCGGTTCAAGTGTTTACCTGTGATTCTTGAACTTCTTCAAGATTTATTTCTTTCCCACTAGTGTCTTTTGAAATAAACTGTTTTTCCATAAAGGCACCATACCGAGCAACAAACACTTTGTTCTCACGGGATTATAAAAGTAATATCCTTTTGTTTCCTTAGGATACCCCACAAATAAACACTTGTCGATTTAGGTGCTAGTTTTTCGAGACTTGTCGCTTTACGTAAGCCTCACAACCCCAAATCTTAAGAAAAGACAAACTAGGTCTCTTCCGTACCATATCTCATATGGTGTTTTATCAACCGCTTTAGAAGGAACTCGATTTAGAGTGAAAGCTGCAGCTTGTAATGCATAACCCCAAAAGGATAATGGAAGATCTGCTCGACTCATCATAGATCGAACCATATCTAATAAGGTTCGATTTCTCCTTTCAGAAACTCCATTCCATTGTGGAGTTGCTGGTGGAGTCAATTGGGAGACAATCCCACAATTTCTAAGATGATCATCAAATTCTTGGCTTAAATACTCACCACCTCGATCTGATCGAAGTGTTTTGATAGTTTTACCAAGTTGATTTTGCACTTCATTTTGAAACGTTCGAAACATCTCAAATGATTCACTTTATGTTTCATAAGATATACATAACCATATCTCTTTGAAATCATCATAAATGTAATGAAGTATCGATAACCTCCTCTAGCCATTGTGTTTATAGGACCGCATACATCGTATGTATTAGACCCAATAAATCACTTGCCCTTTCACCGTGTCCAAGTAAAGGGACTTTCGATCATCTTGCCTAGTAAACAAGATACGCACGTTTCATATGTTTCTAAATCAAATGAATCAAGAAGCCCATCTTTATGGAGCTTCGTTATGCGTTCTCGTTTATGTTCCCGAGACGACAATGCCAAAGATAGGTTTGATTACGGAAATGACAATTTTCTTCCTTTTTCTTTTGGGTGTTTTAAAGCAGGAACAGGCTGGGGCTTGACTTGTTTCATGGGCTTTGCGCATGTGCAGCAACAACCTTGGCAACTCTAGCCTTGTCTTTGCTTTTCTTCTTCATTCCCTTTCCCTTTTAGACCATCAACATATTGCTAGAGGGTTTCTTGATATTTTGTTCAGCAGTTTTGAGCATCAAATGCAACTCTGAAATTGATTTATCCATATTATTCATATTGTAGTTCATCACAAATTGTGAGTAACTCTCCGGTAATGAATTCAGGATCAAATCCGTAGCCAACTCTTGGCTTATGGGAAATCCGAGTCTATCAAGTGGTCAACATAGCCCTTCATCTTCGAACATGAGGACTAACCGACGCACCTCGGTCATCTTGCAAGAATGTAGGTTTTTGACTGTCTCGAACCTTTCTTGCGTAGCTTTTTGTTGGAACATTTCCTTCAAGCGTTATAGCCATGTCGTAGGCTTCCATTAGTTCCATGTCCTTCGAAGTTCAGAACCATAGTTGCCAAGCATAATACATGCAACATCGTAGAATCGTTGACATGCTTACTATGCGCATCCTTCACAAACTTTTTCGTAGCATTGGGTGGTGGGTCCTCGGGGATTGGAGCATCGGGACATACAACTTGCGTTCATGCTTAAGAACAATTCTCAAGTTTCGAACCAGTCAAGAAAGTTAGTCCCAGATAGTTTGTCCTTCTCAAGGATGGATCGCGATGACATGGGGATTATTGTTACTTGAAGAGGCCATTGATCTACAATAAAGATTATGCAAAGTTTATTTTAGTATAGAGGAATAGACTCCCACTAAATTAACAACCCTCCTAAAACGTCTTGTTTATTTAGGGGACTAAAATCCATATTTCACCTAATTCTATGACAATTTATGGCATGAAACATAGAACTAGATTATTTAGGTAGGTAATGTTACCAATTACATCTTATGTAATTTTTAGATCTTTTATGAGATACGAGACATCTTATGTCTTAGCATGTTTTTATCTCATCATTTGCCTAAAGCTCAAAACTATTTTGATGGCTTTATTAAGTCGGACCATTTTAAACATTTAGGTAACTCTTACCCAACTTGTCTCACCAAGATAACACAATACACCCGGCCTATGGTCGAAATCGTATTAGTGTGATCGAGGCCTTGACAAGTGTTTAAAAATGGATGACATGAGACTTAAAATTTAATAGAGGATTTTATTCTCGTGTTTAGTGATTTTTATGTAAACAATAAAATATCATATATTCTATTGATTTGTTCAATCACTAAACAATTTGGAAATTTCTATATTATTCTCCAATAAAAGAATTTCCTTGCGCTAGGATTAGTTAGACGGCGGTCCCGCTGGCCGGTCAATGAGCGGTGGATTCCATTGCCAATGGTCCACAATGGGGGTACAGGGGGCAGCGCCCCAAAACCCAAAACCCAACAGTGGTATCAGAGCTAATTCCATTAAAAACGTTTAAACCATGAAAAACTTAATCATACCTCAATCGCAATATACCTTTCAGAAGGTTGATCGATCTCTAAGGCGCCGCAACGACGAACGCCTCTATCGCAGATCCACACACGAACGGCGGCCGAGATTCGAAGTGCTAGCGTCGAGAGAATGCCAAACCTTTTTGTTTCTCTCCAAAACGATCCAGAGCATACCAAAAACCCTAAGTTGTTTCTTAAACGAAAAAAAAGAGTTTTTGGCCTTTTGATCTTTCGTATGTGTGTTCTAACTTAAAGCGTCTATTTATACAACCTTGTATATAGACGGTTAAGTAAATTACACATATACCCTTACTTAAAGAAGTATAAGTGTAATACACCACAAGGACGTTTTGTCATGAATTTTATCACATAAAATTCGTTTTTCCGAATCGTCTTAAAATCTCGCAAAACCATTCTTAGTGTGCGACCCAATAGGCTCATACAACGTTGGCGTGTACCAAAACACATTTTGGTATACAAGTCATAAGCGGCCTCTAGCAAGACATTATGACTACCCAAGTTGTACGAATATCAAATCGATACAACCTAATCAATAGTGTATATAACATCCTTTTGTCACACGATATCCTTTTGATCAAACATAAGGCATGGAATTGTCATCCAACATGTTCAATCGTACTAGTCTCGATCTCTAGGTAGATCGAAAACATCCAAGTGACATTGATCAATATCAATTCACTTAGACTAGGCCTTTTAACATCTAACACATCGAGGATCCACTAGATATCTCTCTTTATATGAGAGGGACAAATTCTATCTCGATTACACAACTTCATCACATTGCTCACACAAGTAACCAATCACAACCTTTATAATCGTCGGTTAAAGACAACGTTTGATTGTGTCAAATCACTGTGTTCCTAATGTTGAAGTCTCGGTAATCTCAAGTCGAGGACCGGAATATATACCTATCATGAGAAACAACTATGACTTAATCCATGTTATGTTCTCATAGCGGGTCGGTCCAAGACTTTGTTCCCTAACAAGTACTTGTGATCTTGATTCGTATCCCTATACGTATAATCATCATATGATCATCAATCAAGACTCACACTAGTCTTAATTCATTATAGTTCCCAGTATAATGATCGACTATGGACATTTAGGATATTTATGTAAATACCCATGGATCTTATTATAATGTAAACATGCAAATTAATTATAATAAACAGCAAATGAAATCCTCTATTTTTATTAACTAAAATTATTCATAAAGACGGTTAATGGATTGACCTAGGGCACATGCCCCATCAAATATTAACTACTTTCTTTGAGCTTGCACCTTGTTCGACACACTACTCGTAGGTCTTTATTTTGGTATGTTGTTATATTTTTGGTTTATGGCAGACTGGTGAAACATGTGTACTTATATATATTTACTTTTCTCACCATATATATACAGTGTGCTCTATTTCGAGTTTTCCACAGTAGGGCTAATGCTCTATAAAATTGAAGAGTTAATGAAAATCAATGTTTATGTTTATTTTAGAACTTTCGCTGTAAATTATTGATTATCTACTTGCAACTCTGTAAAACACAAACTCCTAGCATGGCCAGGACTTGAATTAGCGACATATAGTTGAACTTAAGGAGTTGAAAGTCTTAAGGAAATAACATAAGAAAGATGTGAATAACCGATTAACTAAACTAATTACACATACGAGGAAACGAAAAACGATACATGAGATGGACCTCCGATCTGTCGAAACATCAATTTCCTACCTATAAAAATGTAAAATGTACATAACATGGACATAACTTAAGTTTCAGCCTGGTTTCTTCCAAGGAGCTAATGACCCTAAGGCGTCAAGGAAATGGATAGTATCCCATCAATGGTTCCATAAGTTAGTGATGAACGATGAGAGGATGCAAGTTGTCTAAAAGCTAAATACATGAGGCTAAGTAAGGATCTAAAGTGCGTCGGCCATGATCTTCATCACGTCAGCCTTTTCCATTATATAAGGATGAAGCTAAGCTATAAATCTATGTGAAGGTCTGAGCAGTGCTCTTCGCCTTTATAATCATCCCAGATGTCAGTCACCCGTGATGTATACTTTCCAATAACCCTAAGTCTTACAACTTGTGAAGTCACCTAAGTTGTACTTGCCAACAACCACAGATCCCACACCCCATGATGTCACCTTAGTTATAGTGGAGAGATTCTGACATCCTTGGATAGTCTAGTGACCCCCGCGTGTCACGGCCTATCTCTATAATTTAATGGTCCTAGACACAAGAACTACTTTCTTATTTCAAGATATAATATGGTTTGAGAATTCAATAAATCAATTGCATATCTAATGCACAATGGAAATAAATTTACAACACTATGTAACACCTACCTAATAGCATTCTATTTCATTTGACCACTAGTATTAACAATAAAAAATGACATAGCACATGATTTGGAGTTAATTAAACCATTTAACAAACAATCTATATCGTGAAAGCAAACTCATGAAATGAGAAAGGAAACAAGTCATGGTATATGGAGAACAATAGGCAAATAAGTCCAAATGACTGGAAATGAACAACTAAATAGGAATGAAATGTAAATAAATATCATAATCGGTTTACTTACAAATACGCAAATTTTCTAGCTACTCCGGTCTTCCAACACCTCAAAACTTGTACCTAAACCTGCGAGACTATTCCCAAGGTTCTTGTTATCATTTAACATGTTTTTGAATATGTTTAGACCATTAACTAGGATATTGAACTTGTTAATAATGTTTAAGTTAAATTTTGAAATTTCAACTTTTAAGCTGTCATAGCAACAAGCAGGCTAGGTGACTGAGTTAGCATGCTAATGATCTCATTAGCACACTACAAAGTTTCTCTAGTGCATTATGCAAAGTTAGCGTGCTATACAAAGTTAGCGCTTTAGCTGACCTACCTAATGCGGTATATGTAGGAAAATCAAGAATTCCGCACTTTAATTTTTAGGTTTTCTCTACCTATAGGCTATCCTCAACACCTAGGAAACTTTCATACAATCTTTAGAGCCCCAAAACATTAACAAAAGCATAAAAACAACCACATATCTATTAATTCATGAATCTACCAAATTAAGCTAAGTTGCTCGTATAGTAGAATTACCAAGTTGATGAACCACCTAGTTTGATCTACACCTACTGATTTCTTTTTCATTTCTTCTTCTTCAATTACTTCTCCTGCAAGATTTCTCCTTAACTTTGTAAATGAAAATGAATTGTTTGGTTTGCATGTGTTGATAATTAGCTTTATATATGTAATGGATATGGTCGATTAAAAGCCATTGATCTTATTGCAAATATGTAGCTCGAGACTAATAAATGGCTTACACATTGACACATTTCCCACTTATGCTCCTATATCTCTCTCTAAATAAGAAGAATCTTACACTCAATTGACTTTTAGATGTGTCAACACGTATCTCGATTATCATCACACGGCTATTTTTTTAAAATGTTAACCTAGGTTACATTTAATATATAATCAACCTTAGCCATATTAATAAGCTGCACCAGCCCTAAATCAACTTACCACATCACTATCTACCTCGGTCCCACGTCGGCACCCATCTCGAGGTGTCTCCCCACTTACATCTTGACATCTAGTAGGAGTGACTTTATAAGTCTCCATAAACACATCAAACTAGGTATCCAACACCTCAAATCTAACTCATTTATCGATCCTCACATTGAGTATTCAAATCGTGTACCCACTCTCGGCCACATCTTAGATCGGTAACCCCGATTAGTGACTAATTTACTATTAGTAAGTTTTAGGGCATTACAGTATTCCCAATTAATAGAAATTTTGTCCTTGAAGTTTAACTTAATCATAATCTTAATCCTACAACTTAGTCTCATTTTTTATCATAAAGTTACTCATCAGTAAACTCTTAGTTTTTCACTTTTAAAATTTTATTTTTACTTCCTTCTTTTAATAACTATCATATCAAAAACTTTAAATGTTGTTGTCCCCTAATACCGTGTTTTCTCATTTGCCTCAAGTGGATCCCCTATTGGTATATCCTAGGTTTAATTATTACTTGGGGTCAGTCTATGCTCAGTTACCACATGCATACTATAACAACATACATCACTCTAGTTATAGTACACAAGAGAAAAAATACTAGGAATAATCTTCCTTTTGAAAGTTTTTAATGTGCTTATCATGTAACGCTACTTTAGTCATCGTATTAGCTTATATGAAATGGACTGGTTTCCACATCTAAGATTTGTGTTTTATTCAAGTTTCGTTGTGCACTTGTTGAGAACTAAGATTCTAATAAAAACTATAACATATACATTAATATCAAAATCTCAGACAACTCAAATAATATGAGAATTTAAGTTCTAAAACCCCAGGGATATATTATTGCAGTTGTTTGAAATTGTTATATCAATGTCTTTATTATAGTTTATATGGGAATCTAATTTCTCAACAAGTGCACAATGAAACTTGAATAAAAAATAAATCTTAGATGTGGAAACCAAATGGTCGTTGCTTAGAAACTATTAGTTAGGAAGTTAGCGAATGTGAGTTGGGAATTGTTATATGTATATGTAGTGTTTTCTACGTATGTATTGCAATATTTACTTAGTAGTTGATGCCATGATCATTATTAACATGCAAACTATGATGACAGATCAGTGCGAAGGTGGATATCGTAATGCAAGTAGTAGCCAACATATGATATCGGCTGAGGATTTTCAAAGGATATCTGATAGAGTTGCGGCATAGGGTCAGCAGTTGGCTGACTTCATGACAAATATGAAGATGTGTATGTCCAAACTTGCACACTCCATTACAACCGCTATTATTTCAACTGTAGTACTACCAACACTTTATATAAACGTTGTTACGACTAATGATATGTAGCGTTGGGCTGACATAGTCACTGCACAGAGACATCAGTTGACCGAGCTCCTCATGATTATATGAGCACATTTGGTTTCACTGGTTGTTCCCACTGAGCCTACTACGAAAATGTTTTCAGTGCCTGAGGTTCTGATGGTATCGACTACTACCACCACTGCACTATGAGCTTTTGAGCTACCTATAACACCGACAGTACCTATTACATTGAAGATGTTTTCTGTAGTAGCACCAGCAAAGATTTTGGTTAACACTACACCACAATGATTAAGAACAATAGAAGATGGAAGAGAGGCAAGGGATTGAATAAATGTTTAAAGGATTTAGTTCATTAAGATTGGAAGTACTAGTCACAATGGTAGTACCGTGCGGACATGGTTCCTATTGGCATCCGTGTTGATGAGTAGACTTCCATCTATGTGTTTGATTGTTATGGTTCCACCTACTTCTATTTCTGATTTTTCCAACTGATTAATTTCAAGGGTACAATCATTGCCACAGTTTCAGTAATCTTAGGGTAGTGTAGACTAACATGCATCGACATAGGAACAGAGATTTCTTTCGAGATTTATTGAGTTAACAAAGCAGATGAGTCATATGACGTGTTGCATATGTAGCCAGGAGGTGCACATCATGAGTTGTGGTCCATACTTAGGAAGTAGATCTCTCATATCAACATGGGCATGATTAGTACTATCAACTTTGCAGATTCAACAAAAGTTAGGTGACAGTGGCTGAGATGCACCGAGGCAGAGAGAGACTCTAACCACAGTTACAAAGCGGAGAAGATTACCGATGTTTTATAGATGCCATCGGAATGGACACATAACTCGTTAGTGTGCATAATCAGAGAAAGAGAGTGGGATTGGAGATAGTGGCATTAGTCTGTAGGCATAGAGATTAGCATACGGTCATGCGATCTTGATAGCACCGAGAAGACAAATGGCAAGCTATGAATGTGGACTAGCTGCACACATGCTTCGATGATGTTTGCAGCTTCATTACTTTCAGCAACCTGCCATGTAGCCATAGGCTGGACTTGGAGTTCACTTGAAGACAAAGCTAAACCTAGATATGGCACATGACCCTTACAAGGTTATTTGTTTAATTATTTTGTTAATGATGCACTTTGATTGACGTAACAATAGCAGTACTATTGATTGGGAATTGAAATTGATAACTTTATTGACGAGAATGACTTGAACCAGTCCATATCACATAAGCTAATATGATAATGAAAGTAGTGTTGCCTGATAAGCACATTAAAAACTTTCATAAGGAAGATTATGCCAATCAAGATTTCTTTTTAGTACATGGACCAGAGTGTCGTATATTGTTATAGTTTGCATGTGGAGACTGAGCATAGACTCACCCATAGTAATAATTAAACATAAGATATACGGATAGGGGATGTACCTGAGGTAAATGAGAAAACATGGACATTGGGGCTAGTATCATTTGGAATTTGTGCTAGGGTACTTATTGAGAGAATGAAGAAAAAATAAATTTTAAAAAGCGAAAAACTAAAAGTCTACAGATTAGTGACTATATTTTAAAATTAAGACTGAGTTGTGAGATAAAGCTTATGATTAAGTTTAATTTCGAGGACGAAATTTCTATTAATTTAACATACTTTAATGGGCAGAAATTTACTAATAGTAAATAAGTCCCTAATTAGGGTTATCGACTTAAAACGTGGCTCAGTACAGGCATACAGTTCGAATACACAGTGTGAGGACCGAGATATGTGTTAGATTTGATATGATGTATGCCTAGTGTGATGTATTTATGCAGACTTATAAAGTTACTTCTACTTGTACATAGATGTCGAGACGTGAGCGGGGACGCGCCTCAAGATGCGTGTTGACGTGAGACAGGGGTAGAGAGTGATGTGGTAAGTTTATTTAGGCCTAGTGTAGCTTTGACACGCACCAAACGCGTCAATAAAATAAAGTTCATAAACCAACTATTTTGTAGAATATTAGCGAAGGGTCGATCCTACAGAGATTGGTAGTCTTTCTATGGTTAAAAATACTAAAAGGAAATCGGGGGTTTTAAGATAAAAATAATTTAATTAACTAAAATAAATAAAATAAATAAATAAAGTAACGAAACTAATTTCAAAAACAATTAATGAACACCTAAGTAACACCTAAATATACGGTTTCACAAATCAGGATCAAGATTCAATGGCATATCAAGGTCTTCAATCCTTCCAGAAGATTATTAATTTAAATTCTCTCAAATTAGCTATAGAAAGTCTACATCCGCCAGAAATTCCTCATTTCCCAATCTTGAAAGCTAGGGCGTTTGCCACTAACTACTTCCCTAATTAATGAATAACCCCAGACATCCGCCAATCGAGTTTAACACACTAACTACTTCCCTAATTAATAAGGATCCATGGGAGTACTAATCCTAAATAACTGAATTAAGTCCGCCTTCGATTTAACTTAGATTCTATTGTTGCACACCCAAGAATCAAAAGGGTTATACGGGAAACGGGTGAGTGTTCGTCACTTTATTAGTCCAAGAGTATAATTATACGGATTCTATTAGTCCAAATAACTATAGATTTTCCATCTAAAAGCATGCACTGGCCACATACATACCCTAGATCTAAACCATATACTTTAATAGCAACAACAATGAAATAGGAGAAATTAAATCAAATTAAATAATAATCATAGTTCTCACGTAGTATATGTCAAGAATCCCGACTTATTTTCCCTCCGACTTATGAAAGATTTGATTAGCCACAACTACAACGTCTAAAAAATATAAAAGACGATCACCAAATAATATCGGTCTTAAAATAATATAAAAGTCGATTTTTCAATAATACCCAAAGTTCATAATATAAGAAATTACTAAAAATTGGTCCTGGGAGGTGAGAGAAACTTATTTTGTTGGTTGGTTGAGTGACTCGTGTGCCAAGGAGGATCTTAGAGCTGCTAGGCATTTTTTGCACTGCCTGGAACACGTGTCAATAGTCAATTGGTTGAGAGAGTTGAAAACGCTTGCGTCGCACGTTCTGGTTGGTTGAAGAACTGCTACATGACATGGTGGACAAGGAAGAGCATGACACATGGCACGCGTTTCATGGGGCACATTGCTATCTCAAAGACTTAGACGAAAACGTGGGAAAATGCACCAGCATAGATCCCAAGGATGATCGAAATCAGTTGAGGCGTTTAACTTTTGTCCTGGATACGTGTAAAGCATTGGTTGGTGGAGCTGCTGGAAAAGCTGACGTGTCGTGGCTTGAATAAAGGAAACATTTGTTGATGACGACGTGGTGAGTCATGGCTCAACACGTGGAGTAGATTTGGTGTGATAGACAAGTCGGAAGCTGACGCGTGGCACTAGCTGGTCCAAGAGAATGCACTAGACGTGTGTACCTATGGCAGCAAAATCAAAAGCATCTCAAAGCAATCGTATAGTTGCTAATGACTGTGTGACTTAAGTGAGTTACCCTGGAGCGTTACATGGCCTTCTGGTCACTACACCATCTGCGCAGTACGTAACTCGACGCAAATTTTTCGACATCTAATCAATAAAAGTAAATACTGTTGTGAATTGAGTTGAAACTTGTTAAGAAATAGAGAAGGAAATAGAAGACTAAGAACTTCTACTACTACAAACTACTACCACAAAGGAGAAGAGAAGAAATGAGATAGTTGAAATGAGAAGTTTTCATTCAACTTGGTGTGTTCTTACAATGAGGTTAGCACCCTTTATATAGGTCATTTGGTATGATGACAAATGTGCCTTAGCAATGTGGGACAATTAACATATACACGATACACCTCATGTCATACAACACTTTAAAAGTAATCAATGTGGGACAATTAACGCATACACCCCATGTCATACAACACATTACAAGTAATTTGACAATACATGAAAATGACAATACAAGTTACTTGACTACACAATATGTTGGTGTGCATGAATGGTCATCCACACTTCACAACACTCCCCCTTAAATGACACTTGCTTAGAGATTGTGCCTCGTTAAAACTTTTACTAAGAAAAACCAGTAGGAAAAATATAGTAAAAGAAAAAGAGTACACTATTCTCATAAATATTAAGATGGGCATAATATTGTTAAGATTACCTCATTAAAAACCTTGCTAGGAAAACCCAATGGGATAAAACTATAGCTAAGGAAAAAAGAGTGCAATACACTAATCAATAACTCCCCCTCATGTGAACATGGGTTAAACTTGTTCGGTTTCTTTACTTGCAATGTCTTTAAGTTTAAGCAAGCCAATACCATATGTAAGCCTTTTAAATGTCATAGTTGGTAAGGCTTTTGTGAATAAATCAGCAAGATTATCACTCGATCGGATTTGCTTGACACCAGTTTCACCATTCTTCTGAAGCTCATGCGCATAAAAGAATTTTGGTGAAATATGTTTTGTTCTGTTACCTTTTATGAATCCTTCACTTAATTGTGCAATACACGCTGCGTTATCTTCATATAATATGGTCGGAGAATTTTTTATTGAAGACAATCCACATGATTCTTGAATATGTTCAATCATGTTTCTCAACCATACACATTCACGACTTGCTTCATGAATTGCAAGTAGTTCAGAATGGTTGGAAGAAGTAGCAACCATAGTTTGCTTTACTGACTTCCATGATATAGCAGTATTACCACATGTGAATACATATCTCGTTTGAGAACGGGCCTTGTGGGGATCGGATAAAAATTCAGCATCAGCATAACCATGGAGATTTAATTTTATCCCTCTCGAGTAGAATAAACCCATGTCACTTGTTCCTCGAAGATATCGAAAAACATGTTTAACCCTATTCCAATGTCTTCGAGTTGGTGAAGAGCTATATCTTGCTAGTAGGTTGACAGCAAAAGCAATGTCAGGTCTTGTACAGTTTGCAAGATATATAAGTGCACCAATTGCACTTAAATATGGTACCTCCGGACCAAGTAGCTCTTCATCACTTTCATGAGGTCGAAATGAATCCTTATCCACTTCAAGTGATCTGATAACCATTGGAGAGCTCAATGGATGCGCCTTATCCATATAAAATCTTTTTAATATTTTTTAAATATAATTTGATTGATGGACAAATACTCCACTTGAAAAATGTTCAATTTGCAAACCAAGACAAAGTCTTGTTTTTCCAAGTTCTTTCATCTCGAATTCTTTTTTCAAGCATTCGGATGTTCTAACGATGTCGTCGTGGTTTCCCACTATATTTAAATCATCAACATATACAACAATAATCACAAATCATGTTGATGATCTTTTAATGAAGACACATGGGCAAAGCGGATTATTTACATATCCTTCTTTCAGTAAATAATCACTAAGGCGTTTGTACCACATTCGTCCAGATTGTTTCAATCCGTACAAAGACCTTTGTAATTTTATAGAATGCATGTTATGAGGTTTTAATTTTATTTTTTCGGATATTTCAAATCCTTCAGGGATTCTCATATATTTTTTCACTGTCTAGAGATCCGTAAAGATATGCTGTAATGACATCCATTAAATGCATATCAAGCCCTTCAGAAACTGCAAGGCTTATTAAGAACCGAAACGTGATTGCATCTATAACAAGAGAATGTGTTTCCTCATAATCAATGTCAGGTCTTTGTGAGAAACTTTGAGCTACAAGTCTTGCTTTATACCTTGTAACTTCATTTTTTTCTTTTCTCTTTCATACAAATACCCATTTATATCCAACGGGTTTTATGCCATTTGGCGTTTGAATGATTGTTCCAAAAACCTCTCGTTTCCTTAATGTGTTTAACTCTGCTTGGATAGCCTCTTGCCATTTTTGCAAATCAGGTCTTTTTCGACATTCGTCCACCGATCGTGGTTCTGGATCATCATCATTTTCACATATCTCAAAGGACACATTGAAAGCAAATATATCATCAGGAACAATTTTATTTCGATCCCAAATCTTACCAGAGTTTAAATAATTTATTGAGATCTCATTATTTTCATATTTTTCCTCTTTTTCTAGAGGTTGTTCTCCCTCGTCAGGATCAACTAGTTATGATAAATCCTTATCAAAGGATTCGTGTGCTTTCTCAGGAATATTTTGATTTATATTTGTTTTTACTCCCATTTTCCTCTTTCAAGGAATTGTATTCTTTGAACCAACTGGTCTTCCACGCTTTAAGCGTTTCGTTGGTTCTTGTGCATTTTATTACACAGAGACATCAATTCTTGCATGAGCATTTACAGCTAGAATATGCGATTTTGTCACTTTTTTTGCATCTGTAAATGCACCAGTTAATTGATTTGCGATTTGTTGCAAATGAATGATCTTTTGAACTTCAAGTTCACACTGATTTGTGCATAGATCATAATGTGATAAAGTTGATGCATTCCAAGCAATTTCGCGCCATTCCTTTTGAATTGGCTTCTTATCTCCCCCTAATGGTGGGAAAATTGCTTCATCAAAGTGACAATCAACAAAACGTTCAGTAAATAAATCCCTTTTTAAGGGCTCAAGGTATCTTATAATGGATGATGAGTTAAATCCAACATAAATCCCGAGTTTTCGTTGTGGACCCATCTTAGTTCTATTAGGAGGTGGTATAGGAACATACACTGCACAACCAAAAATTCTCAAGTGTGAAATATTTGGTTGTTGACCTAAAATGAGTTGCATGGGGGAATGTTCATGGCATGCAGTAAGTCTATAACGAATGATAGATGCTGCATGAAGGACTGCATGTCCCCGAACTGAAGTTGATAACTTAGTTCTCATGATTAAGGTCTGGCAATTAATTGCATGCGTTTAATCAGCGATTCTGCCAAACCATTCTAGGTACACGTGTGGAACAGAATGTTCAATCGTAATTCTTATAAACATGCAATAATTTTTAAATGCTTGAGATTGAAATTCCCCAGCATTATCAAGACGGATGGTCTTGATTGGGTTGTCAGGGAATTGTGCTCTTAACTTAATGATTTGTGCTAAAAGTCTAGCAAATGCAACATTGTGGGTGGAAAGCAAACAAACATGTGACCACCTAGTTGATGCATCTATCAAAACCATGAAATATCTAAATGGTCCACGGTGAGGATGAATAGGTCCACATACGTCTCCCTAAATGCGTTCTAAGACAACTGGGGATTCCACAACAATTTTACTTGGGGATGGTTTAACTATCAATTTACCTTGAGAACAACTAGCACAATTATAATCACCAGCTGAAAATATTTTGTGACTCCTTAAAAGAATGTCCATGCGAATTATTAATTATTCTTAGGATCATTGATGATCCTGGATGACCAAGCCGGTCATGCCAAAAATGAATGTCTTTGGATCATTAATTTTCTTATTTAAGACGACATTCGTTTAGACATGCCTTATATGAGTAAAATATAATCAAGAAGATAAAGCTGAGAGTTTTTCTAACACTTCCTTTTTCCCATTTGAAACCAATGTGACATAGAGAAATTCTTTATTATTTTCGTTCATGGTTTCAATGTGATATCCATTTTGTCGAATATCTTTAAAGTGAGAAAATTTCTTCTGGATTTTTCAGAGTATAAGGCATTGTCAACACGAATTGTTGTTCCCCCAGGCAACATAATATTTGCTCTTCTAGAACAATTAATCAAATTGGAGATGCCAGATATTGTTTGAACATTAGCCTCAGCTAAGTTCAAATTGGAGAAATATTCGATGTTTTTAAGGATTGTGTGCGTTGTAGCACAATCAACAAGACATATATCACTCTTATTTGATTCATGATTCGAACTCATGATTTGTTGATCCATCAGGACAAAAATATTTAGCGACTTAGAAAAAGAGTCATATACCATAATACATAAGCAATAAATTCATCGCCTATATTTAGCTCAGATTTGAACACATCTGAATGTGTCTGTTTTATCGAGCCATTTTAATTTTACCTTTGATTTTGAAGGCATGGTAAGGTCAAAAAAATATTCGTGTATATATATGACAATCTTTTGGCAAAATAGCCTTTCATATGTGACGAAGAATATCCCAATGCTGACCGCTCATTGTCAATAATTATTTACCCTTTCTAGTGGTGCACCACTTTTATTCCCACTTTTAGTGGAATTGTCAATACGACCTTTACCATATCTTTTCATCTTTTCCACGTCCATAAATTTGTTATTGTGATCATGATCATAATATGCAACATATGCTTCTTAATTTGAAGCTGAACCAATTGGACGAGAGTGATATTATATTTCATCTCATTATTTTACTCAGCTACCATGAGACAAGAAATCAATCCTTAATATTTATTGGATTGATGTGCGCACTCGATATTTGTTGCAGCAATAAATCGAGGCATGTCACGTGACCCTTTTATTGTCTCATCAGTCATATTTCCGCAAAGCCTCAACATAGAGGTAATTAAAATTACGAAATTATAATTAATATTTGACTGATTAAATTTTGTAGCATGAGACTTAGCCGAGCATTACCCTTTTGGTATGTATATTTATAACTCCATAAGGTGAAAAGATATATAAAGTGAAATATTCACTTTTCAAATCTCTAAAGAGAAATTGACGAATAATTGTGTATAACGCACGATTTTGCATATATGCTTTATTCACAAATTGTAGTATCTAATTATCATGACAATAAATTCTTGTCAATAATATAATAAAGCAACAATTCCAACTATGGTTGACTAATATTTTGAAAGAAAATGTAATATAAAATAATTTTATCTTTTTATGTAAAAAACATAACATATGATTAAATATATGTTCATAACTTGATTCATTAATAAACAAAATGTACTATTCGTATGAGTTGGTGAGACAACCTCCAGGTTAAGTGGTGAGACAAAGTTTACTTAATACCATGCCTTCTCGAATGGGATAACCCGTCTCCCTTTCAATGTTTAGCTTTACTGGGGACAAGGCTTACCCACTATCAGCTCAAACTTATAGCATTATTTGTATTATAAAATCAAGAATAGAACAATAACTAGTTGTATGTAGTTTTAAGAGAAAAACTATATGTCACACGTTGACTTTTGATTTCTGATGTAGAAGATCGTACGAGACGTAACTACAGAGCATACTTTCGCAATCGGTAACATTATAATGCATAGTATATATAAGTGATGCATGTAATAAAAGGAAGCAACCATGATGATATAGAAATAAATTGAACTTATTTAAATAACAAAAGTTATACCTTCCTAGCTTTGTCTCCTTAACAAGCCTTCTTGAACTTCAAGATCTCCTTAATGCTAGAGCAAGCTCGTGTTGATAACGTGTTGTGAATTGAGTTGGAACTT
Organism: Stephania yunnanensis; assembly: GCA_039657365.1. Lineage (NCBI taxonomy): Eukaryota > Viridiplantae > Streptophyta > Magnoliopsida > Ranunculales > Menispermaceae > Stephania > Stephania yunnanensis. Next base: position 42,914,549 of record CM077581.1, read on the forward strand.
GCTAAGAACTAGAGAAGGAAATAGAAGACTAAGAACTTCTACTACTACAAACTACTACCACAAAGGAGAAGAGAAGAAATGGGATAGTTGGAATGAGAAGTTTTCATTCAACTTGGTGTGTTCTTACAATGAGGTTAGCACCCTTTATATAGGCCATTTGGTATGATGACAAATGTGCCTTAGCAATGTGGGACAATTAACATATACACCCCATGTCATACAACACTTTACAAGTAATCAATGTGGGACAATTAACACATACACCCCATGTCATACAACACATTACAAATAATTTGACAATACATGGAAGAGTTGGTGTACATTGGAAATGACAATACAAGTTACATGACTACACAATATGTTGGTGTGCATGCATGGTCATCCACACTTCACAACAAATACTTTATTTTTAGTTTTTTTCCACCCCGGATTCAATCGTGCGCTCTGTTTCACCTAAAAATGACCAATAAATATAATTATATATATATATATATTTAGAAGCTTTCCTCATTAAATATACTAAAATAAACTACTAAAATTACATAAATACTAACTTATCAAGTTTATATAGTAGTATTAATGTGGCTATATTTGAGTTTATATTAAATGTAATCTAAGTTAGCATTTTGAAATAATAGGCATGTGATCATCATCAAGATACGTGTTGACACATCTAAAAACAAATCAAGTGTGAGATTGGTGTTACGTAAAGAAAGAAATAGTGGAGAGTAAGTGGGAAATGTGTTAATGTGTAAGCCATTAGATTGGTCTTGATATACGTATGCATAATAAGATCAATAGCTATTAATCAACCATATCCATTACGCTCATAAAGCTAATTATCAACGCATGCAAACCAAAAAATTCATTTTCATTTACAAAGTTAAGGAGAAAGCTTGCTTGAGAAGTAATTGAAAAAGAAGAAATGAAGGAGAAATCATTAGGTCTATATCAAGCTACGTGGTTCATCAACTAGGTAGTTCTACTATACTAACAACTTAGCTTAATTTGGTGAATTCATAAATTAATTAATATGAGGCTATTTTTATGTTGTTGTCAATATTTTGTGCCTATGAAGGTGTGTATGAGAGTTTTCGAAGTGTAGGGGATAGCATATGTGAGCAGAAAACCTAGAATTCAAAGTGCAAAATTCTAGATTTTCTTGTACATAGTGCACTGGGTAGTTTAGCTAGCGCGTTAACTTTGCGCACTAGAGAAACTTGGTAGTGTGCTATGAGATCATTAGCATGCTAACTTAGTCACCCAGCGTGCTCAGCGTAATGATAGCCTAAAAACTAAAATTTCTAAAGTTAACTTAAATACTACTCCAACACGAAAATTAAAGGTCTAAACACATTTAAAAACATCTCAAATGATAACAAGAACCCAGGGAAGAGTCTTGGAGGTTTGAGTATGAGTTTTGACGTGTTGGGAGATCGAAATAGCTTGGAAATGAGCTCGTTTGTAACTAAAATGATTGAGAATCACCCTAAGGCCTAGTGGTTACTCAGTTTTTCCACTGTAGCAGCCTTGCGCCCCTAGGCTTAGTGGTTGTCATAGCACTCGCAAGGACATCCATCGCCCCAGATATTCTATAGGCAGATTGATATAGTAGTTACAGAGATACGGGCAGAGGGAGCTACACCAGCTGTCATTCCACTGAAGACTTTGACTCCTACGTCCCTACACATTACCATAAAACAATTGACTATCGCTATTGTCATAGCTACATTAGGGTTCATTTTAGCCTTGAACGCAAAGCTTGTAAGAAAGTTTATGAAGTTTCATCCAGTTTTCTTCTATGGAGGTGGTGTCCTTAAGGCGGCAGGGAAATGGGTAATGTCTCATCAGTTGTTCTATTAGATGATGATAAATGACGAGAGGATACAGGTACAACTATTTGGAGAATGTTTAAGAGGTCATAGAACAGTCTGGTAGACCACGTATCAGGACACACACACCCAGAGTTGACGACATGGTCAGAGTTTAGAAAGTTATTTTATGATTAGTATTGACCTATAGAGGTGAGGTTAAGGTTGAGAGGGGAGTTTTTTCCCTTGAGACAAGGTAATCACTTACTAATGCAGTACGTGGACCATTACCGGTACCTGTTGCAGTTTTCAATGGATGTGACGAGGAAGAGCGACTATAGATATGTAACTTCACTAGAGGTGTAGATGAGATGATTATTGCGGTAATGGTGTCATCTAGGGCACCCACTCTGCTGGAGATTTACGACAGAGCATTAGTACGTGAGATATTTCTATTTAAGAGAAAGAGTAGGCATATCACTAGGACGAGGTTATAGACTAGACAAAGTTCTCTGTAGAATCGGAGGTTGAAGAGACTGAAGGATCATTCGATAAGTGGTAAGAGGGAATAGACGTGATAGGGACCAAATGGATGATCACTGGGATAATCGATTTCATTATGGGGATAGGCAACAAGTTCACGCTATGGCACCGGTATAGAATGATCCGCGTAGGCACCAGCTAAAACAGTTACGGCAAGGTGGTAAATAGGGAGGACATGACAAGGGTCAGAGTAATCGGAGTCATGGTCGGAGATATGGAGACAAATAGGCAGACAAGTGAGAGATGTGCCAATATTTTCGGTGTACTCGGGTTGGACATCTTAGAGCTGATTGTTTGATTACATCACCACCACCAAAGCCATATCTGACCCAAAAGAGAAATCACGTAGTTGGTCGGCTAAACTGGGAGATGACTAGAAAACATGTAGAGGGTAAGTTATTTGATGCATCTTGTCAGTTATTTATTTAATTATGCGCATATGTATGTTGATTCCTATTTATGCATATGAAAACTCAGTGTTGTGCTATACATTATGCCATAACATGTGGCACGGGTGTCTGTAGTGAATTATGACCTGAGTTGTTTGTCTTTCGTGCACGTGTCAGTAGGTTGTGAGTCCACGCCGACCAATAGAAGGGCTATTGGGTGATGGACTAGTGGAGGGGATAGAGAAGCCCACTGGAGGGATCCGAACATACTGAAGTTGATCTAGAGGGATTCGACAATGAGTTGGTGTCGTCAATCGTTTCGCCACAATTTCAGTTTCATGAATAGGTGAACTAGAAGTCCCTTAAGATGTAAATTTTGGGGATGAAATTTTCATTAGTTGAAAGAATTGTAAAGACCCAAATTAATTTAGATTAGCATTAATCTTGGGGATTAACAATTGTAACTCGGGCATTATATAACAGCATGTGTATGGCACGCTAGACAGTAGCATCAACATGTGTATCAGGAATCCTTGGTGAAAGATGGCCTGAGTTGGCATTTGTATCAGGAGTCCTTTGTGAAAGATGACCTGAGCTATTTAGTCAATACACCGTGGATCTATGCTAGCCACCGATAGGACCAAGTGATAGGCCAGTTAGGTGCGCCCACTAGTGGGATCGTGAGGAGGGTATTCGAAGTATGTTCTAGTCTGACTAGAACAGACACACATTTGTGCCTTATTGTTATTTATGCATGCGATGATCCATTTACAGTTACCTGTTTACATTCCGCATGTATATTTAATAGTATTTATTGGATTTCCTTTATTTTATCGTGTGAATGCTTACTGATATTACATGGGATTTTACTTACTGGACACATCATTTATTTTGTTGTAATAGCTGACTGTACATCCTTCCAAGAGTAAGGGTAAGGGGATTGTTGGCAACTATATTTGGCTTGCCCACTGTTCGGCACATTATGAGTTTATGTTTATTTTGGTATATTGTTATATTTTAGGTTTATAGGAGTTTGGTGAGACATATGTACTTGTATATATCTACTTTTCTTGCCATATATACAGTGTGCTCTATTCTAGGTTTTCCATAGTAGGACTGATGCTCTATAAAACTTAAGAGTTAATGAAAATCCATGTTTATGTTTATTTTAATACTTCCACTATATATGACTAATTATCTACCTACAACTATGTAAAACATAAGCCACTAGCACGGCTAGGACTTGAATAAGCTATAGACAGTTGAACTTAAGGAATTCAAAGACTTAAAGAAATAACTTAAGAAAAATATGAATAACAGATTATTAAACTAATTACAAAGACATGGACACGAATAACGAAACATGAGATGGATGGGCAGGTGCCTGACACGTGTAGCTAGGCCCATCAAACAATGAGCACATGACATGATAACACATAAAGTAGCCTTAGGGCACGAGGCAACCACATTTTGTATTTGAGCAGGGTCAATGGAGCCTATAGGATCAATATTAGTTATTTATTTAATCGGATACCATCGTTACTATTTGTATCACAGCACGGTTAATGGAGTCTATAGGAGAAAACAAAGCTTGTTCTTTAACCTAATGTCAATGCCGCAATTGGTATCAAAGAAACGAGTTTTAGGAACTAGGGAAATTTAAAATGAAAGAGTATAAAATTTATTAAATGAACTTTAGATGTGGAAACCCTATGATATTGCCTTAAAACATTAGTTAGGAATTGATGTGAGGCTAGTAGAGTTAGGGTTTATATACATGTTATATTTAGTTATATATATGATATATGTATATATACAGAGGTCGATCCTAGGGCATGCTTTTTGATGTAGATAAAGGACGAACAGTTAACTACACCTAAAGAGACTAAACAACCTAGCAATGTCGTTAGAGATCTCCTATCAAAACGGGTATAGAGGACTAACTCGCAGCTTAGGAAACTTAATTGGTCGAGTTACTCTGATTGTTACAAAATCAGGCTAGAGCACTTATAGCACTTGCTAAAGCTTTGGCTACAACACCGCAAAACCCAGTTGTTGTTACATTACCCACAAGGACAGCCGTCTTGACGGATGTTCCATAAACACAGATTGATAGAGTTGCTGCAAAGACACTGGTAAAGAGAGCTAAACCAATTTTCATTCCACTAGAGATTCCAACTCCTACACCCCTCCCATAACTACGGTGTAGTTGACTACCACTATTGTTGCGGGTACATCAGGGTTCATTTTGGCCTAGAGGCAAAGATGGTAAAAGACCCTATGAAGTTTTAGCTAGGTTTCTTCTACGGAGGTAATGATCCGGAGGAGTTAGGGAAATGGATAGTATCCCATCAACAGTTCCATAGGCTAATGATGAACAACGATAGAGTACATGAACGTCTGTCTTGAAGATATATGAGAGGTCATGTAACAGTTTATTGGACCATGTATTAGGACACACACCCAGAGTCGGCGATATGGGCAGAGTTCAAAGAGCTATTTTTTATCGGTATATACCTATGAAGGTGTGGTTGACGTTAATATAAGAGTTTCTAGCCTTCAGACAGGGTAACCCCTTACTGATGCAGTACATGGAGCATTACCGATACTTCTTGTTGTTTTTGATGGATATGACAGGGATTGAGTGACTACATATATATTGCTTCACCAGAGGTGTAGATGAAAGGATTGTCATGGCAGTGTTGTCATTTCGGGCTTCCACACTGCAACAGATTTACTAGAAAACATTAGCACTCGAGACTTTTCTGATTCAAAGAGAGGGAAGGCATGTTACTGGGACTGAGTTATAGACTGTAAAGATCTCTCGAACAAATAGGAGGCCAAAGAGACCGAAGGTCATTCAAACAGGGGTTAAAAGGTCGATAGATGGGACGGGGATCGCAAAGATGATAATCTGGATAGTCAGATTTGGTATATGGATAGGCAACAAGTTCATGCTATGGCACCAGCACAACTGATCAATATAGGCACCATCCACAACAGTACCATTAGGGTAGAGATTAGGGAGGACACGATAGGGTCATAGAGACCAAAATCAGGTTAGGAGATCTGGAAACAAACAAGCAATTAGTTGGTCAGCGCGACAGGGAGGCGATCAGACAGCATATCGGGGGTAAGTAATCTGACATATCTTGTCAGTTATTTATTTAGTTATTGGTATATGTATGTTTATTCCTAGCTATACATACGAAGACTCAGTGTTATGTTATACACTAGGCCATAGCACGTGGCACGGGTGTCCGCAGTGAATTGTGAGCTGAGTTATTTTTATATATTTTTATATATTTTTATATTTCGATTTATAGGAGTCTAGTGAAACATGTGTATTTGTATATATTTACTTTTCTCACCTCATATATAATGTGTTTTATTCTAGGTTTTCCATATTAGGACTGATGCTTTATAAAACTTAAGAGTTAATTAATATCAGTTTATGTTTATCTTAGGACATCCGCTATAAATAATTGATAATCTACTTGCAACTATGTAAAACACAAACCACTAGCACGGCTAGGACTTGAATAAACTACAGACAGTTGAACTTAAGGAATTGAAAGACTTAAGGAAATAACTAAAGAAAAATATTAATAACTAATTAACTAAACTAATTACACACACGTGGACACGAATAACGAGACACGAGATGGACGGGCAAGTGATGGACACATGTAGCTGGGCTACCAAGCGATGAGCGCACAACATGGTGACACTCGGGGCGGCATCGGGGCACGGGGTCGACACAGCTGTTATCAAATCAGGGTCGATGGAGCATATGGGATAAACCGTAGTTTGTTATTTAACCTGATACCAACGCTATTATAGTTATCAAAGCAAGGTTCATTTCATCTATGGAAGGAATCGTAGTTTGTTCTTTAACTAATGTCAATGCCTCTTTTGGTATCTGAGAAACAAGTTCTAGGAACATGGGAAATCTTAAATGAAAGAACATATAATTTAATAAACAAACTTTAGATGTGGAAGCCATATGATATTCCCTCAGAACTTTAGTTGGAAGTGTTATGGGATGGTAGCCTTAGGGTTTATATACATGTTATATTTTATTATATAGATAATATATGTATATATAGAGGATAATCAATTTCATGCTTCTCGATGCAGATCATGGACGAATAGTTGACTACGCCTAAAGAGATTGGATATCCTAGCAATGCAGTTGGAGATCCCTATAATAATGGGTGTGGAGGACCGACTCGTAGCACCTCAAGACTAAGTGGTTGTCAAAGTACCCGCGGGACACCCATCGCCCTGATTGTTCCACATAAAGGATTGATAAAGTAGGTGCAGAGACATGAGCAGAGGGATCGACACCAATTGTCACTCCACTGGAGATTCCAACTTCTATGCCTCCACTTACAATTAGAGAGCAGTTGACTACCACTATTGTTGCGGCTACATCAATGTTGTTTTTGGACCAGAAGTAAAGCTTGTAAGAGACTTTATAAAGTTTCAACTAGGTTTCTTCCATGAGTTGGTAACCTGAGGAGATAGGGAAATGGATAGTATCCCATCAGCGGTTCCATAAACTGATGATGAATGAATGACGAGAAGGTGTAGGCACATCTATCTATAGCATGTTTGAAAGGTCACGCAACAGTCTAGTGGACCACGTATCATGACACACACCCAAAGCTGACCAAATGGGAAGAGTTCGAAGGGCTGTTTTATGATCAATATATACCCATAAGGATGAGGTTAAGGATTAGATATAAGTGTCTGGCCTTGAGACATAGTAACCACTCACTAATGCAGTTCATGAAGCGTTGCCAATACCTGTTCCAGTCTATAGTGGATGTAGAGGGGATAGAGCGACTACAGATCTATTACTTCGTCAGAATTGTGGATGAGATGATTGTTGCGGCGTTAGTGTTATATGGGGCTCCTACTCTATAGGAAATTTACGACAAAGCATTAGCATATGAGACCATTCTAATGCAAAGAGATGGTAGGCATATTATTGGGACTGAGGTATAGACTGGATGGAGTTCTCGACTTGATTATAGGCTAAAGAGACTAAAGGATCGTTTGGACAAGGGTTGAAGGGACGATAGATGGAATGGGGACTGATAGGATGATCACCGGGATAGTTAGTTTCAGTCTGGCGATAGGAAGCAAGTTCACGCAATGGCATCGAGATAGATTGATAAGCATAGTTACCATCCACAACAATACCATCATGGTATAGATCAGGGAGGACCTGTCAGGGGTTATAGATACCAAACTCAAGGTCGGAGATCTGGTTTAAGAGAAATAGTCAGGTTAGAGATGTGTCGATGTTTTCAGTATGGTCGAGCTAGACATCTTAGAGCTTATTGTCGATTACATCACCACTATTAGAAACATATCAGACCTTAAAGTGGGCTCACGCAGTTGGTTAGCCGGACAGGGAGGCAAACGGACTACATGTCGAGGCTAAGTTATCTGACGCATCTTGCCAGTTATTAATTTAGTTTTGCGCATATGTATGTTGATTCCTTGTTATGCATTTGAAGACTCAGTGATATACTATACAGTAGGCAATAGCACGTAGCACGTGTATGCGTAGTGAATTATGACCTGAGTTGTTTGTCTTTGGTGCACGTGTCAGTGGGTTTTGGGTTCATGCCGACCACTGTAAAGGGTATTGGGTGATGTACCAGTTGAGGGATCCCAATAGAATCAAATATGATCTAATGGGATTCGAGAATGAGTTGGCGACATCAGTTATTCCACCACAATTTTAGTTTCATTAAGAGGTGAACCAAGAATTCCTCGAGATTTAAATTTCGAAGACAAAATGTAGCTTAGTTAGGTTGAATTTTAACGACCCAAATTAATGAAACTAGGATTAATGTTAGTTTTAGGGATTAAAAGTCGTAAATCGGTCGTTAGACCATAGCATGTGTACGACACGCTAGACCATAACATATGTATCAAGAGTCCTTGTTGAATGACAACTTGAGCTACCTAGTCGGTACATGTGCCGTTACGCTAGTCACCGAGAAGACCAAATGATTGGCTAGTAAGGTGCGCTTACTGGTGGGATCTTGGGGAGGGTATCTGAAGTATGGTTTAGTTTGACTGGAACAGACACATACATTTGCGCTTTGTTGATATTTATGCATGCAATGATCCATTTACAGTAGCCTGTTTACATTCTATATGTATATTTAACAGTATATTTATTGGATTTCCTTTACTTTCTCGTATGAATGTTCAGTGAATTTACAAGGGATTTTACTTCCAGGACTTGTCATCTGTTTTGTTATGATGGCTGAGTGCAGATCCTTGTACGAGTAAGGGTAGGGGATTTTTGGCGACTATTCTTAGCTCGCCCACTGTTCGACACACTACGCATACGTGTTAATTCTTGTATATTATTATATTTTGGGTTTATGGAAGTCTGGTGAGACATTTGTACTTGTATAAATTTACTTTTCTAGCCTTGTAGACAGTGTGCTCTATTCCAAATTTTCCATAGTAAGACTAATGCTCTATAAAACTTAAGAGTTAATGAAAATCCATGTTTATGTTTATTTTAAGACTTCCGCTGTAATTTACTAATTTTCTACTAGCAACTATGTAAAACACAAACCACTAGCATGGCTAGGACTTGAATAAGCTACAGATAGTTGAACTTAAATATTGGAAGGCTTTAGGAAATAACTTAAGAAAAATATGAATAACATATTAACTAAAATAATTACACACACGTGCACACGAATTACTAGACAAGAGATGGATGGGCAGGTGCCAGACATGTGTAGCTAGACCCACCAGTGATGAGGACACGACATGATGACACTCGAGGCGGCCGCGGGGCGAGGGGTTGACAATGTTGGTATCAGAGCAGGGTCGGTGGAGGCAATGGGATGAATCATAATTTGTTAATTAACTTGATACCAACGCTACTATTGGCATCAGAGCAAGGTCAATGGGGTCTATAGGAGGAACCGTTGTTTTGTTCTTTAACCTAATGTCGATGCCACATTTGGTATCAGAGAAACTATTTCTGGGAACTTGGGAAATTTAAAACGAAGGAGCATAAAATTTAATAAACAAAATTTAGATATGAAAACCCTATGATTTTCCTTAGAACTTTTGTTGCGAAGTGATATGAGGCTGTTAGAGTTTGGTTTTATTTACGTGTGATATTTTGTTATATATATATGATATGTGTATATATAGAGCTTGATCTAATACATGTTTCTCGATGCAGATCCTGGACAGACAATCGACTACGCCTAAAGAGATTGGACAGCCTAGGAATGTAGTTAGAGAACCCTTATCACGGCAGGTGCAAAGGACCAACTCGCTACCCTTGAGACTCAGATGGAGAAGTTACTCCAACTACTACCGTATCAGGCTGGCGCACTTACAACACTTGCTACAACTACAACTACAACTACAGCACCTCTAGACTTAGTGGTTGTTACAATACCCGCTGGGACAGCCTTTACCCCTGTTTTTCCACAAATAGAGATTGATAGAGTAGCTGCGGAGACACTGGTAGAGGGAACTAAACCATTTGTCATTCCACTAGAGATTCCAACTCATATGCCCCCACCCATGACTATAGAGTTGTTGACTACAACTATTGTCTTCACTACATCAAGGTTCGTTTTAGCCACATATGCGAAGCTTGTAAAAGACTTTATGAAGTTTTAGCTATGTTTCATCTAGAGAGGTGGTGGCCATGAGGAGTCAAAGAAATGGATAATATGCCATTAATGGTACCATAAGTTGATAAAGAACGATGAGAGGATGCGAGAATGTATATCTTGAGCATGTATGAAAGGTTATGCAGCAATCTGGTGGACCATGTATCAGTACACACACCCAATTATTGGTAGAGTTTAAAGAGCTATTTTATGATCAGTGTATACCCATGAAGGCGAGGTTGAGGCTGAAGTTGAGATAGGATTATAGGTAGCAAGTTCAAGCTACGGCACCAGTACAAATCGATCAGCATAGGCACCATCAACAGTTGTACCGTAAGGGAGGAGATCAGGGAGGACATATTAGGGGTCATAGCGACCAGAGTTAGGGTCGGAGATCCGGAGACAGACAGGCTGTCAGGTTAGAGATGCTTCAATGTTTCTTATGTGGTCGGGCTGGACATCTAAGAGCTTATTGTTTGATCACATCGCCACCACTAGAACCATGTTAGGCTTTAGATAGGGCTCACGCAGTTGATTAGTCAGACAGGGAGGCGACTACATAGCATGTCCAGGGTAAGTTCTCTAGACCATAGCACTTGGCACGAGCATCCTCAGCAAATTGTAACCTAACTTGTTTGTCATTAAAGCACGTGTAAGTGGGTCATGGGTCCATGCCAACCATCGTGAGGGCTATTAGATATTGGGCCAATTGAAGGGGTGGATAAGCCCACTAGAAGGATACCAACATACTGAAATATGGTTTAGTAGGACTCGAGAATGATTTGGCGATAACGGTTGTTCCGCCATAATTTTAGTTTCATGAAGAGGTGAATTAGAAATCCCTCGAGATCTAAATTTCAAGGATGAAGTTTCCCTTAATAGTGAAGAATTTTTTAGGCTCAAATTAATTAAACTGGAATTAGCATTAATCTTGAGGATTAACGATTGTAAATCGGGTGTTACGTGGATAACTCGGTTGACTCGGACGCGAGAACCGAGATAATATGTTATTTGTGGATGGTAATTGTTTATATGTAATGTTTAAAATCATTTTTATTGTATTACATAGCATATGTGTGTGTTGCTATCTAGCGAGTTGGTGTGACAGGTACATGCCTCGAGATACGTATCAAAATACGAGCACCGAGTGTCAGGTTTTTCGAGGATTAGTAGGACCACAAATTTGTAAATTTTGTTGAATTGAAACACTAACCATATGAATGAATGAGCCTAAGTAATTTAATTCAATCAAATGATATAATTCCTATAGTGTGGTTAATTTAAAGTGGAGCTTAGAAGAATATTTATATGATCCTAGTTAAGTAAAACTAGGATAGATGGAGTCATAAATTTGTGTCAACAAGATATGGAAAGCTTGATTTAGAGGCGTAAGATTTTCCTCGAGATACTTGAACATAATTTACATGCAAATTTGGAGGAGATAAGGATTCCTAATGCAATTGGTGGCTGGAAACTTAAAGATTGAAGATCAAGTAGGGAGTTCAACACTAGGTAATCATCTCCTTCATTTATTCTCCATGAAAATGAACTCAATTTTGTAGATTTTGAAGAAAATGAATTTTTATGATAGCTTACTGTTTTAAGATGTTCTTCAATATATTCTTAGTTAATAATAATAATCGATTTATGTTTTAAAAACTGATTATGGTCAGAAACTTGGTTTTGGTGAAAATTAGGAAAAACTAGTGAATGCATGAATTTAAGGATTTTGATGGAATTACTATTTTTTATGTTGTTGTGAATGATGTTTATGAAGTATCAATTACGTGTAGAATTAGTTTATAGGGTTAGGTTAGCTAATTGGGGTGTTGAAGATAGAATTCTCAAATCGAGAATTGAGAATTGGATCACCCTACACAGATAGCACTCTAACTGTACTAGCTAGCGCGCTATCCAGTGTGGGTGCTTAACTATTCTTTGAAATGAAAAATAGTAGCATGCTACACAGACTGCCTAGTGCACTATATACACCCAGCACACAAGGCAGACCCATCAGCGCGCTAATGACATATGAAAACTAAATTTAAGGGATATTTTGAGTAGGTTTCAACTTAATACACATTTAAACACTTATAACCAATTTAAACTTATAAAATTGGACTTCATAGACTTAGAGAACTATAGTTCGATATCAGGGAGCTAATCGGGTCAAATTCAAGACTTCGGGGAAGTAAGAGCGCATATTGAGGTTTGTAAAACCCATAGGAATGTCACTTGATTATTTTGTTGATATTATACCTTTTTTTACTCTATATTGTTCGGTGTAATCCTGATTCTATTCCTTATTTACTTTATATATATATATTTATATATATATATATATATATATATCTGCATCACCATTTGAACAGTTCGTTGAGTTTACTCCCGCTAGGTGTGCTGTTGTATTTTTATGGCGCTCTATAATGTAGTATATGTATCAGGATTCCTCATTGATTGATGACCCAAGCTACTTTGTCGGTACATGTGTCGGTTGGCCAGTTGGGTGTGCCTACTATTGGGATCCAAGGTGAGTAGCTGAAGTATGGTCTTGTCTGAATGGGACAGACACACGTTTGCGCTTTATTGTTATTCATACATGAGATGATCATTTACATTTACTTGTTTACATTTCGCTAGTATACTTAACACTATTTATTGGATTTCCTTTACATTATCATACGAATGCTTAGTGAATTTCTTTAAATTTTACTTACTGGGCTCGTCATCAGTTTTGTTATGATGGTTGAGTACAGATCCTTCTGTGAAATAAGGGTAAAGGGATTCTTAAAGACTATATCAGACCTTGCCCACTGTTCGGCATACAACTAATAGGTGTTTATTATGGTATATTATTATTTTTTGGGTTTATGGGAGACTGGTGAGACATGTGTATTTATATATATTTACTTTTATTGCCTTATACATAGTTTCTTAGCAAATACTAGTTTTAGGAAAAGGGAGTCGCATATAATTACTTTTAGTAATGGTCATAACATGAGTCAAATAGATTTTCTTTAAACAAGAAAAATAGATAGAAAAACTTGTAGAGACTACAAAGTAATATATGTTAAAGCACTTACTACCCAACGTAAGTTAGTAGTATTTGATATTAAGCTAACACGACGACATAATATGAATAAAAGAGTTAGCGACCCTAAAATAAACTGGTAGAACCGAAAACATAGTAAACAAGTAGAGTTTAGAGAAAAACTGCTAACGCAAAATGTTTGGAATCTTGACTTAGATGCTAATAAAATGTGGCTAGAGATGAGTAGTTGCATAAGGAGAGTGGGATCAAACGTATTAGGTATATCTAAAGGCTTGAAACTACCAAAGAAGGAAACATGTTGGTGGAACGAGGATATCCAACGAGCAATTAAGACTAAAAGAGAGATGTATAGGAAAATACCTAATTGTCAAGATGAAGATGATTACAATCAATATAGAGAAGCTAGAAAACATGCTAAAAACGTAGTTATTCAAGCTAAAACAAATTTCATGGAAGAACTATATACAAGGTTAAGTAATAGAGATAGCGAAAAATATATATATAGGCTAGCCAAATTAAGAGATAAAAAGAAACAAGACCTAAGTCATGTAAGATGTATTAAAGACGAAAATAAAAATGTTTTAATACGCGATGATGATATTAAGGAGAGATAGAGAAGTTACTTTGATAGTTTATTTAATAATGGCCAAGTTGATACTGTAATAGATGAAAACCCGCACCAAGAAATAAATGTAAACTATACACGCAATATTTGAATTATAGAAGTTAAAGAGACATTGAAAATAATGAAAATAGGGAAAGCACGTGGCCCGGATGAAATACCCATAGAGGTTTAGAAATGCTTAGAAGAAATTGGATTGACTTGGTTAACAAAACTTTTCAATAAAATTTTAAAATCAAAATGGATGCCAATGGATTCGAGAATAAGCATGCTTGTGTCAATCTTCAAAAATAAAGGACATGCTTGTGTCAATCTTCAAAAATAAAGGACACATTCAAAGTTGCTCAAACTACCGGGTAATTAAACTTATGAGTCACGCTATGAAACTTTGGGAGAAGATAATTGATAATAGGCTAAGGAGAGAAACAACAATATCAGAGAACCAATTTGGTTTCATCATGGGATGTGAACTATGGAGGCGATTTTCTTGTAAGACGATTGTTATAAAAAAATAGAGAAAAGAAAAAAGATCTTCACATGGTATTCGTAGATTTAGAAAAAACATATGATAGGGCCCCAGAGATGTTCTTTGGTGGGTTCTAGAAAGAAAAATATTGCGTGCTAGACACATAGGCACTATTAAGGATATGTATGATGGAGTAGTAATGAGTATAAAGGCATTTGGAGGAGCTACAAAAGAATTTCCAATTACGATAGTACTACATCAAAGATCGGCTTTGAGCCCATATCTATTTACTTTAGTTATGAATCAACTAACTAGACATATTTAAGAGGATATATGATGGTGTATGCTATTTGCAGAAGATATTGTCTTAGTGGATGAAACAAAAGATGGAGTGAATAGGAAACTAAAACACTATAAGAATACATTAGAATCAAAAGGCTTTAAGTTGAGTAGGACGAAAACCGAATACATTCACTGTGAGTTTAGAAGCACCAGACATCGAGATGACAGAGTGGTAAAAATAGGGGAAGTAGAAGTTCTTAAGGTAAACCACTTTAGATACCTATGATCAATCATATAAAATGATGGAAACATTGAGAATGATGTCACTCATAGAATTCAAGCTGGATGGAAGAAATGGCGAAGTGCAACAGGGGTGATTTGTGATCGAAACGTTCTACTAAGTTAAAAGGAAAATTTTGTAGGATCGCAATTAGGCTAGCTATACTCTATGGAAGTGAATGTTGGGCAGTTAAGAAATAGCAATTACATAAAATGAACGTAGCAGAAATGAGGATGCTTAGGTGGATTGTTGTAAAACTCGTAAAGATAGAATACGAAATATAGAAATTCAAAGACAAGTAAGAGTAGCACCAATTGATACAAAGAAGAGGGAAGGGCGGTTGCGGTGGTTTGTTCACCCGCAAAGATGGCCTACAAATGCCCTAACTAGAAAACATGACTCAATAGAAACTGAAGAAATTTTACGAGGTAGAGGCAGACCAAAGTTAACATGGGATGCATTTATTAGGAGGGATTTTAATGGTTTGAAAAGCTTACCATCAATTGCACTTAATCGAGCACAATGGAAAAGTTTGATCCATTTAGCCTACCCAGTTAATTTGGGACTGAGGCTATGTTGTTGTTGTTGCCTTATATATAATTTGCTTTATTCCGAGTATTCAATGGTAGGACTGATGCTTTATAACACTTAATAGTTAATGAAAATCCATGTTTATGTTTATTTTAATACTTCGGTTGTAAATTACTGATTATCTACTTGCAACTCTGTCAAACATAAACCACTAGCATGGCTAGGACTTGAATAAGCTACAAACAGTTGAACTTAAGGAGTTGAAAGACTTAAGGAAATAACTTAAAAAAATATTAATAACTAATTAAATAAACTAATTACATACTTGGACACGAATAAGAGACATGAGATGGACGAGCAGGTGCCGGACACGTGTAGCTCGACCCACTAGGCGAAGAGCGCATGACATAAAGAAACCCGGGGTGGCCTCTGGATGCGGGGCCGCCACATTGTGTAGTATCAAACATGGTGTTAGGCTAGTGAACTTGGAGTGTCGAGCCTACTGTGAGGAAAAAATTCACACAAAAAGTCGAAGTTGTGGCACCGCTGTGACTTTACACAAATAGCGTGGATTACACACATAAAAGTAAAAAGTTTTGGAATTCTACTTCACTTGGAATTGGCAATTAGAGTTTCTAATTGCATTCTTAAGAGTTTTAAAATATTAATAGGTATTACAACATCGCCTAATATCACCACAAGAGTCCAATTATCATAGTTTTACAATAGGTTTGTTGTTTTCTGAGTATTGAGAAGAGTTTTGAATGAGAAGATATTGAAAACTCCTATTTTTCAATTCAATATTTGTTTCATTGATTCAAGTAAAGGTCATATTTATTTTAGTTTCTGATTTCAATGATTTTTATGAATTGTATTATGTTGATTTCAATGATGCGTGGATACTTTATTTATTTTAGGGATTAATTGATCATATCTCATAAATGTTATGCTAATGGAACTATCAATGTATTGTTATGTTAAAAATAGCAATGGTTAGAATTTTTATTGATTCTATACAAATGCTATGAACATTTTGATCATATGTATATTGATTAGAGGTTTTAGGACTTACCATGGCCATTAATGCTTTTAAGTCGGATATGAACAATATAACTGTAAAATATATAACATCAATAGATATTTATCGATTATGAAGACACACATAGTAAATTTAGCTGGTTATGAGTCCAAAATTTATAACTTAAAACTATGTGAAACTTACGTTATTCACACTGATAGATGAACTTCTAGTATACTTATCAGGATCTTTTCTACCACGACAGTGAGTTGAAGTAAACATGAAGGAAATGTGTATATTCTAATTAAGCATAGCATACACATATTGAAGATGAAGGAGGTATGAGATGAAAAGCATAGTAGTTTATTACGTAGGTGAAGTTGTGAACTAAGAGTCTTGTCAATATTAGAGTACTCGTTAATTTACATTAATTTTATAAAATAGAGTAGCTTAGTTAAATCCAAACAAAAAACCTTTGTTGATAACATTATTACTACAATTGAACTATTATATTTGCGATTACAATCAATAGACTAGATGAGCACCTCAGGACATGTGTGGCACCCAATATGTCGGAGACTTATGCGAGACCAATGCTAGTGCACAACATTACGAGGCAACAGATCAAGTCAGCTAGGACCGGGAGGCTATGCCACCACAACGAATAATTAGTAAGGATGTTATCGAAGAGTTAGTAACAGCAGGTTTGAGGATACTTATTAGGTGGGCTACTATAAGAAAGCTACGACAGAGAACATTCTGGCAGTTTCACTCATTCGGTTCGACCCCGTAGGTAGTATAAAGTTCAGTAAGGACCACTCAAACCTCTGGCCCCTCGACTACCCACTGTTCAATATATAAACTGCCACATTCACCACGATATATAAGCTGCCACATTCACCATGACGATTGGAAAGTACTTAGAGTGGGAGTAAGGAATTGACCTGGTTAAAACCAAGAAAATCGGTGACATCATCACCTGCGACATTTCATAAGGCTAAGGATTTGTGTTTTTGATGCAAGCAGATCTGGCATTACAAGGTAGATTGTCCTAACAAACAGGCGAGGTCCACATATAGCGTTGTTCAGAAAGTCTGGGGAGGAATGCATGCTATTATCGAACCAAACTCGAGGGTCGCTCAATAGTTGATGTCAAGTATGGTTTATATTTACGATAGAGTTATGCATATATTTTTTGATTTTGGGTCTACTATTTCATTCGTGAAAATGGTTAAAGAGCTAGGATTGAAACCGATTAAAGCTACAACAATTTTGATCATGAGTATTGCTACTAGTGAGTTTGTGAGTTGAAGACTCAGTGTGATGAATTATTTGAAAAAGGCTTTATTTACCCAATAATATTGCATTGAGGGGGAACTAATGTTGTTTGTAAAGAAGGACGATCGTTTGCGAATATCCATTGACTATCGACAGTTGAATAGGGTGACCATTAGGAACAAATAACCCTTCCCTAGGATCGATGACATGTTTGATCAGCTATGGGAAGCGAAGTTCTTTTCAAATATAGATGTAAGTTCGGGATAACACCAGTTGAGAATACATGAGGAATACATAAAAGTAGATTATTTTCAAAAAGATATCATAGACATTATGAATTCATAGTGTTGTCGTTTGGACTTACCAATGCACCAATAGTTTTCATGAATCTCATGAGTAGAGTATTTAGGCTTTATCTTGTTAAGTTTATCATTGTCTTCATTTACAAGACTCAATAAGAGCACAAAAGACATGACACAGTAAGCTTGCAAACTTTGAAGGATCAATGGTTATATCATAACTTTAGCAAATGTGAGATTTGGTTTTAGAGATGCAATTTCTTTGTCAAGTGGTGCAAGTAGTAAGGAGTTCTGTGCTTCCAGCTGAAGTTGATATCACCACGAAATGGTCGAAACCTACCTTGGTATTGGAAAATATAATTTTTTTTTTATTATCGTGTTGTAACCAAAGGTTCGTGAAGGAATATTCAGAGATTGTGGCACCAATGATACGGCTAGCTAAATAAAAATTGGAATTTGAGTGCACAAAAGAATGCAATAATGCTTTCAATGAATTGTTAAACAAGAAAGGCTGACTTTGGCAACCATATTAATACTTTTGAAAATGGGTAAGGAGTTGGTTATTTACGCTAATGCTTCGAAGATCGATTTGGGATGTGTTTTGATGCAAGGATGAGAGTAAGTGCCTATGCTTCATGATAGTTAAAGATACATGAAAAGAACTACTTAACCCATGAATTAGAAATAACAATAGTTATGTTTGCCTGGAAGTTATAGAGGAATTAATTGTATGGTGAAAAGTTCATAATGTTATCATATTAGAAGAGTTTCAGGTAATTGTTTACACAGAGCAAGTTGAACATGCGGCAAAGATATTGGCTTGAGTTCTTGAAATACTTCAACTTTACACTTAAATATCATCTTGGAAAGGTGCATGTCATGGCATATACTTTGCGTCTTTCGAGGAAAGAAATAGAGGATGTGGGTATGAGGATGACTAAAGAGTATAGATTGCTCAAGGAAGTCTTGACGATGTGTATACATAAGTCACGTATAGTAGAGTCTGATTGGCTCCTTAGTACGAGTTGAGTTAACAGTAGAGCTGGAGGTTGTTTCTAGAGTAGCAGACTATCAAAGAACTGATGCAGAATATGTGAAGTACAGATAATAGGCCGATAGTGAGGAATATCCAGATTGGTATCTTTCGACATATGTAGCATTGAGATTTATGGATAGGCATGGATACCACAACATGCACAATTGTGAGAGCATTTACTTTAGGAAGCTCATCGATTTCGTCATACTATTCCTCTGGGAACATCAAAATGTACTATGAAAGGGAACGAATGTATTGTTGGTCGGGGATGAAGCATATATTGCTAAGTGTATCCAGGAATTTGTGACTTGTTAGCAAGTGAAAGTGGATCACCAGAAGCCTAGGGGATGTTGCAACCTTTATATGTTCTAGAGTTGAAGTTGGAACATATAGTTATGGATTTTGAAATCGGACGATCGTAGATCATTTGATTTGTCTGCACACTTCATTCCTATTTTCGTGGGAGATTTAGTGGGCAAGCTGGGCCGAAAATATATTGATGAGATCTTTAGGCTACATGGTGTCTCGGTGTTTATTGTTTCAGATCAAGATCCACAGTTAACTTCCAAGTTTTGAAGGGTTTGCAGATCTAGATGGGAACCAGGCTCATCTCGATAGTCTATTTCATCCTCAGCTAGATGGCCAGATTGAGGGACTTATTCACATTCTAGAGGATATGCTCAAGGCTTGTGTTTCGATTTCTCTGAAAGTTGGGATGACTACTTACCATTATGCGAGTTTGCCTACAATTACATTTTTCAAGCAAGTCTTGGTATAGCGCCTTTTGATGCACTTTATGAAAGGCCTTACAGGTCTCTGGTATGTTGGGCAGATGTTGGTGACAGGGTGTTTATCAGGCCATAGATTGTGCAAGATCACACTAAGGGGATTAAGTAGATAAGACAACGACTACACATTGTACACGACAGACAAAGGAAGTATGCTGATAAGGATCATCGGGAAGTTCACATAAAGAAGAACGACTATGTGTTACTTAAACTTTCACCAACGAAGGGAAATCACAAATTTGGGTTGAAATGGTATGTTTTATTGTAACGCCCCAAATCTCTATTTAGATAAGTTGTCCTTTTATCAACGTTAATCTGGCAGATATACGAGGTATGCGTGTAATGGTGTGAATAATGTGTGTACTATATACTATTTAGTTGACTTAAGTGCGAAATCAAACTTGAGTTTAGGAAATAGACTTGGAAAAAATGGTAAATAAATCAAACAAAACATATTAATAATACGTACATGAACATATACCAATGTAGACACGAGGAGAACCGGATAGAAACTTCCAAGTTGGGATTGGATAGGATAGTAGCGCTTCAAGGTAAGTAGGGTTAGCTTTATCTTCGATCAAGTCATGTTATTAGTTACGTTAGGATTCACAGTAGTGAATGGTTGATATATTGCTTGGAATCAAATTGACAATTAATTTTGTTGTAATTATAAGCATAGTATTATTGTATTATGAGTGAAAGTATGTGTATTACAAGTTTAGTTTAAGATAAGAACGAATAAAAAAAGATAAGGATAGTTTTTTAAGTATCTTAAAAAAATGTAATAATTTTTTTAGTTAAATATACTTCGAAATTGACATAAAAATTCCGATTATATTAATGTATATTAAGAAAAAGTGAATTATAATTTTCGTTACGCTTTATTAACTAAATTCTTTTGTATTCGAAAATAGTATATATGAAATACAAAAGTCTTAAAAAAATGTTGCTAGCATGTATTAAAATAAACTCACGAAATCTTTTATATTTATAATTTAAAAATATATGGATCAAATACTTTCATTGTGCTTGATTTAACTGCAACAAAAACAACATAGCCTTATTCATTAATTAATTAGGATCAGCTACATGTTTCAAAGTCTTCCACTTTGCTAGGTTTTATTGCAACGAAATATAATATTAAATTTATTTGTAGATTTTTCTAGAAATAGTTCCAAAGACAAAAAATAATAACTAATTTATTTTCGTGACGAAAAGTGTAAGTTAATAATTTTCAAGCTTAACACATTTTTTTTCAAATCGACAAGTTTTTTAATAAAAGTAGATCACTAAAAAAAATATAATTTATATATATATTTTAAATTGAATGTAAGCTTTTCTTAACAAAATAATTCTTTTTATCTATAATGAAATTTATGTTAGTTAGAATTAAAAATATAGTTATTTGCAACAAACAAAATTTGGTTCGAAAAAGATTAATGGAAAGCATAAATATTAAAGTTTTTTTATTAATCCATGTTTGGAAAAAATTGATTTACAACAAAATAAATAATATTTATAAAAATTACATAAATGAAGAAACGTGTGCATTCTTATGACTAACTAAAAGTTGTAGCAAAAGGAAAGTATTTGTAATCAACTTTTTTGGCTATACGACAACTATTTATGAACAAAAAATATATTTTTAATTAAATATATTATAAATATTAATGGTAAATGAATTAATAGGTCATTTATGACTATTTGATAAGTTGTTGCTAAAAAGATGTTTTCATGACGAATATAATTTCTTTTGCTAAAATAAATAAGTAATACAAAAAAAAATTATCGGTTAAAAAAAGTAAATTAATTTTAATATAATTTAATTTGCAACCAAATAATTTAAATTTTATGACCATTATATAAATAGTTATAAAAAGTTAACCTGTAATGAGTAAAATTTTCTTTAGTTGGAAAATAAGTTTACTATTTATAACACAATATTTGTTGTTGGGAAAACTTCGTCACCAATGTTAATTTAAAATCATTTTCGTAAATCAAATTTGATTTTAACTTTTTTGCAACCAAATTAATGAATCATCGGTAACCATTATGCAAGTGATTGAAAAAAGAAAAAAGAAAAAAAAAAAGAAACTCTTTCGTGACTAAACTTATGTTACTCAAATGATATTTATTGCATTGCCTTCTTTATGACTAAACTTATTTCAACCTTTTGGCATTCTTCTCGAGCAAATATATTTTACTAAAACTTATTTTATTTTCGATAAAGCATATCTTTAGTGACGTCTTATATTTAGTCGCAAATGTTTAGAAGCAAAACACAACTTGGACTCTGAACCAACTTAGCAATTTGGAAACTGTCCAACTTTGACAGAAAATAGCAACTCCTAGCTAACTTGGTAGCCATGTTTGCGCCACCGACTAACACTATTATCATTTTCCGCTACGTTCATGTTTTATGTACTTGTTGTTTTAGCACGCTCAATATTTTCTTCCGAAAAGCATAGTTAACCAAATTGCTTTTAGAGATTTTGACATTTCTTTTGTTTTTTTTTTTTTTTTTCTTGATAAGGGACTTTGGGTTTTTCTACCTTTTAGCAAGTTATGTCTCATCTATTTCACTGGAGATACTTTGGCCACATAGCTCTTTTTAACTATTGTTGGCTTTAATTAGGCGCGACTTCTTTTAAGTAAGTACGTACTCATTTAGGTGGGCACGAGTCGTGTGACGTTTAGAATAGGAAGCAGCTAAAGACACACACTTTAGACACTAACTTTGGGCAGGTGCACCTATATTACACTTTGGGATATGCGTTCGAGGTGTATTGAACGACGCACAACCGTTAGGTACTTAAAGTCGGTGTCTAAAATGTGTACCCCAAGCATTTCCCTTTAGAATATGCTATATATATTTTTAAGAGTTTCTCGAAAAGAATATTCTACTCTTCCATATGCATGGATATGCTTTCAACACCTTGTGCAGTTTGGTTGCACAAAAATATTTTTAGAGTCGTTTCTCTTTATTTTAAGCAATTAGTTGTTGCACTGCCGCGCTCTCTCTCTTTTTTTTTTCTTTGCCGACTGACTGACTTATTTATTCTTATATTATTTGGAGCATAATTACCGACTGCTATCTTCAGATCTTGTAAAATTAAAATTAATAAATCCAAGTAATGAACGTCAGCGACTGAAGAAAAGATGGGCAAGCATATGCTGCATCAAATGTGGGAACTTATATTGGCCTCTTATTCATTAAGACTTGCAAGTACATTAATGTAATATGCTTTGATTCTTATACGCTAAGACACGCATATTTTTATCATCTTAATTATTGGTCGATCGCTCACTACGAAGGAAAGTACTTCCAAGAAAATAAATTAATATAGAAAGGATGCATATGCATCTAGCAGTAATTTCTTGCAAGTACATTAATGTAATATGTATGTCTGTATTCAAAGTGTGGTTGATACTGCTAGGTTAGTAATCACTAGCTAGTATCTTTTAAGATATGGGTGGAGCTTTCATCAAAAGCAAATAAATAATGTGGCAAATTTATATAGATTAATATATATATATATATATATACCGAACGGAACAAAACATTGCATTAATGTAGTTGTTAGGAAATTAATGTAATGTAGTTGTTAGGTCTCACTAACTAGATCGAAGTACATTTATGTATCTTTAAAATCACTAGCTAGTTTGTATTTTCTTATTTTTTATTTTTTAATATGAGAAAGGACTACCGTGCCCCAATGAGGCTCCAACCTCTAAACTCTTATACTCTTTGGTCGATAAATCTTTTTCTAAGTCAAATGTCTTGCCTGACTGAGTTGTCTACTACGAAACAATCAAGTTAATCATGTGAAATGAAGGCTCACTACAAAATATTGTGTTTAGCGACATTAATTTATTCATTTAATAATATTAATTAGTGTCTTTAAAAATTTTATTCACGGATCATAAAGTGTTGCCACTTGTGTTGGTAAAAGTGATGTCGCTCCATTCTTTTACAACACAAAATGTATGTGTTGGTAACATTTATTTATGGCACTTTTGTTATAAGCGTCGTTAAAGTAGGGACGCTTGTTGTTTATGTGTCTTTAATTTTAGGACATTTATTTCTTATGTGTCTCCAATTTATAGACACTTTTTATATATGCATCCCCAAATTGAGGACACTTTTAAGTTTAGCGTCCTTAAATTGACAACACTTGTGCACTTAATGTCTCTAAGTTGACAACTCATGTACACTTAGTGTTTCTAAATTGTCAACGCATGTACACTTAGTGTCTCTAAGTTGACAACACATGTACACTTAATGTCTCTAAATTGACAATCTACACTTAGTGTCTCTAAATTGACAACGCATGTACACTTAGTGTCTCCAAATTAACAACGCCTGTGCACACTGTGTCTTTAAATTAACAACGCAAGTGCACTTAGTGTCTCTAATTTGACAACACATTTATACTCAGTGTCTTTAAATTGGCAACGTATGTACACTTAGTGTCTCTAAGTTGATAACCCATTCATATTTAATGTCATCATATATATATATATTTATATATAAATTAAAGATGTTTCCACTTCTACTTATAGGAATATTATTTATTTATCAATGGAAAAAAATTATTTATTTCATTTGAACAAAAATCAAACTAACAAATGTAAAAATTCAAGGTGAAAATATATATACATATACACACACGGTTGAATTTACTTATGAAAACAGAGCTGTAAAAACTTTATTTTTTATGTTTCAATGAACACGTGTGCAAATCTTACTTCTACTTACAAAAACTATTGGACTTCTCCTTCAATAATTTTCATTGTTGGATGATAGCTCTGCAAATATTACTTTATTGTTCACTTGGCACCTCCCCGAACCTTCAATCAATCAAGACAAGAAATGAAAAACTCAAATAAAAAACCCCCCAAACACGTAGCAAAATTGTCAAAATCTATCAAATTCAATCCAACAATACCGAAACATATCGCTTTTTGGATTAATAGATAGTCACAAAAGCATAAAACTCATCACTCCAAATTAATTCCTTGCTCGGTAAAACTGCGCTAACAGCATCACTTTTTGTTGTATGTTTCAATCAAAAACTACGAATGGATTGACTTGCATGGTTCACAATCCCACAACTAAAATAATTGCTTCAAATACTAGAAATCTTGTCAAAGTCTAGTTTTATAATAAGTATATTTATAAGCTTCTTAATAATAGCAAAATATTTATCAGGGCATTAGTACTCATTGTGAGCTTAACAAAGCCATTAATTCCTATCTAGCTATGTATCAGAGTGTCGGTACTCACCGTGTTATTGTGATTTCTTTTTTGTTTTGCAATGAGTACAAGTGCAAATGAAAGAATCTAACTTGAAAGAGAACAAATTGTTGAGACGAAGATCAATGGAAATTGCAAAGTCTATAATTAAGAACTATATAAGATCTGCAAAAAAAAAAAACAAAGCATGGGAATTCTATGGTACAAACAATATATTTCTTATATGGAAACAAGTAGTCCATTTAATGCCTACAACACTTTTTCAAGGTACCACAATCAGAATACACCAATTGATGTAAAGGGAAGAAAACAACTCACAAATCTAACAAAAATGAGAGTACTAATTAATTCAAAAAAAAATGAAATTTAGGGAATTCTAGGAAGGTTCTCTAACGCCAAAACATTTATCTGAAAATTCAAGACATAATGTTGGAGTTGAGTAGGTTTGGGACTTATCTAAGTGAAGCTTATTGGAAGGTGAAGAGGTTCATGAACAATGCACTATGGTATGTGTCACGGGGCCGTTAAGTGATGGGCTTATCCTAAGAAGATTTTTCTCGCTTAACCCAAGCCAGTGGTGCCTAAAGACCGCCTTATTTCAGCAAACAACCGAAAACATGATTTGAACAACAACAATGGCACAAAAGAAGTTTACTACTTAGTTCAATGAGATTACAACTCTGGCATCCCATGCATGCTCTCCCAAGCTTTCATGCCTTGGCTTTATAGCAAAACAGCCAAGTTAGTCACATAACTATCGAGGACACATGTTCAATGTACATTACACAATAATAAGTAAACCACCACACCCATGTAGTGCTCAAAATAGCCACCTAACTGCTTCCTTCATTTGCTGCCATATGGTTCCATAACCGTTTTGATCCCCAAGTCAATAGGCATAGGCTTAAAGTGCATGGAAATTGTTGGGACGTGCCTTGGTGATGCTATGAGTCATGACCAAGGTAGTTAGATAACCGCCTGTAACTGCACATGAATTGGTCCGTCCAAGCTTATAGTTCTCCTTGCTCGAAGGACAGGGTCTGATTGGTGGTATCTAGCTGCGCGCCAAGGCACCTTTAGGTGCTAGCCAGGGCTCAATCCTATCCGAGTCCCACCGGCTTGGGCTGGCTAGTACCAAACATGCTTAAGGTCTTCCTTGCTCCCTTACCCATGTCACCCCTAAGAGATTCACCCCTCCTTATAGTAGATGTTAAGCCGTTCCCTGAACTTCAATAGGAAACATCAAGAAATGAGACCAATCGTACTTTGACTTGGTCAACGCCCAAGTCAAGCTTTGTCTACCCTAGCCAAGGTATGTCTTGCCCATGCATGCCAAGGCGCGACCTTACTCGTGCCAAGGCCCGTGCCAAAACACCAATTTGTTCCCTGATAAGGAATGTGCCAAGGAATGTGTCAAGGTCTAACCATGCTCGTGCCTAGGCGCCACTGCGCTTCCGCCAAAGAATGTGCAAAGGAACTTGCCAAGGCCTAACAGTGCTCATGCCGAGGCCCGTGCCTATGAGCCACTGTGCTCCCGCTAAGGAATGCGCCAAGGAACATGCCAAGGCCCGTGCCTAGGCGCCATTGTGCTCCCGCTAAGGAACGTGCCAAGCCCAACCGTGCTTAAGCTATGGCCCACGCCAAGGTGCCACTGTGCTCCCGCCAAGGAATATGCCAAGAAACGTGCCAAGGCCCTACCGTGCTCGTGCCGAGGTGCCACTGTGCTTTCTGCCTTGGCATCGCGCCTAAGCGTGAACCAAGGCCCGACCTTTCCCACGCCCATATACACTGCCTCGTCCATGCCACATACGATTTACCCAAGCGTATGCGCGACCCTCCGCGCGCTATACTACGAACCATCTGTGGTGCACAATCTAACAACTAACTCCCATGAAACTTTATGAGTCCACCAAACGCAAGATATTGCTAGGTTTTCCCGCTGCTAGCCAACTCACTTAGGTCACGCTTTTGAGGGGTTGAGTGATAGAATGTTTTACACTAATAATTGTTCTAGCAATAAATGTTATATTTTTCACTTTCATCTCTGAGATTCTGAGTTTTTGATACATACAAATACAAATTTAACAAACTTAAATTAGAGAAACATGTATAGAGATATAACAATTTGTAGAATCATTTAGAGATTATCCCTTCAACAACGTTGCCTATGTTTTTTTTTTGCACAAGTATAAAGGGGACGTTGAGAACAGCTTTTGAGAAAGCTAGATATAACAACTCAACAAAATTTGAATCAATATTGCTCAAAGGGAAAACAAGATCTCAATATATATACAACCTTACCAAGAAAAGTAATCAAATAGCTTCCAAATCAATACAAGGCAAACACTTCATAGCAGCTCCGTATAAATGTCACATTCGAGAGATAGTCTTCCATTTGACAGCTACATGATTTGAGAAATAAGACAGTATAGAACATGAATCTGATGCAAAAGCTTGGTCCATGTCATGCCAAATACATATAACACTAATGTATGCTAGCAATTTTCTTTTGTTAGTTCAGCTCAAATTATAATCCCTCAAGCCACATATATTTAGTTTATTAGTATTAATTTCAAATCAACCGATATAACAAAATAAAGGAAATTGTTAGGGTTTTAAGTAAATTGAAATAAATTACTAAACTACCTTCGGTTTGGTGAATCGCGGTTTTCTCAAAATGAAAATAGTCAGCAAACCGCGATTCAGCAGTTTTTAAGTTTTTCAAACCACCCCCAAACCGCTAGTTTTAAAAACCAGACTAGATCGCGCGGACTGCAACCCACCCCTAAGATCTATACTTGAGAATTTGCTACTTTTTAAATACATTGAAAAACACATACATTGAGCTCTAAATATATCAAAATACTTACGAAAAAAAAGAGTTAGACATTAGAAACAGTTGGTTGAACGAAATCGTGCTTGCAATGAAGACCTAAAAAATTGCTAACAAATACAAATAATGAAGTATGTTAAGGAAACTTGTATGTTAAGGAAACTACCAGTTATGGAAACTCAATATTATATTCCGCAGTTAAAGAAATTAGTATATTATGTAATTAGTAGTTTCCATTTGTGATTGCACTTTCCTTTGTATTCTAAGCCTCGTATGTGTATATATAGATTACCTTGTACACAACATGAATACATACTAAGCATATTCTATTTAAAAATTTACATGGCATTATAGCCCTAATTGTGGGTTTCTTTGGTTGTGCGAGACACAACTATGTCCTCTCTGGTTGTGCGAGACACAACTCAGACCTCTCTAGTTGTATGAGACACAATTCTGTCTGCCGCCACCACAGTCTGATTCCGCCGTCGCCACTGCTGTCGCTGGTCCTCGGCGTTGCTCGTCGTACGACCGCGTTGCCTGCTGTCGGTCTACACTAGTGCATCGCTGGTCCTCGCTGTTTGCTGTCCGTCCCTTGTTGGAGCTTTGTCCGTCGTATCTATAGGCCGTACATGCCAGCTGCCTCCCGGGCCCTGTCCACACCCCTACCGTCGCTCACACCAGATCGCCGCTATAGCTGCTTCCGCCGCTCACACCAGTCCGTCACTACTGTCGCTCGCCTTACTAGCCACTTGTACGCCGTCATTGCTGCTCTGTCGCTACTCGAACCAGCTAATCGCTACTACGCTGCCACCCCTGTTCCACCGCTGCCGCCGTTCAGACTTGATCGCCACTGCCGCCGCTGCTGTCGCCGCGCACCAAATCTTTCATCCGACAATTGGACAAGTTTCTTATTCGATGGAGAAAAGTAAAGTCTCATGACCTATCTCCATGATTCTTGATAGTACAAATTACTTACTTTGGTCCCAACGAATTAACAGTTTTTTAATTGGTCGAAAGCTTTGGAGAATCGTTATTGGAGAGAACCTTAAACCTGAAAAGATGCCACGAAGACACAAGCCAAGTTTCTTGACCTACTTGACGACTAGGACGGTAAGAATAAATCATCACCTGGTTCTGGACACATCTACTCCATCTATTCATATTCGGTTTGTAGATTTTGAGACGGCTAAAGAAATTTCAGATTTTTTGGTCGTTAGATCCAAAACATCTGGTTTGGCACAGTATTATCAATTGTTCACCACCTTCAAAAGTTTGAAACAAGAAGTCGGTCAGTCTATCAATAAGTTTTTAGCACTCATTCAACCAATCTGGAACCAATTACAACAGGCCGAAATCAGCAAAGACCACCTTCATTTCATTTAAGTTCTCATGGCCCTTCACCTTGAATATGAATCACTCTGTGCGGCCCTCTTGCATCGCGATCCACTACCTTTTCTTGACAAAACTGTAAAATAAATTTCGTTTGAAGAAACTTAGCTTGGCATGGTCAACTCTGCCCTTTCATCAGAAGTAACCTTCGCAACTACTCAATCAGGGCCTAAATCTGTCCCTCGCCCTTTTAGGAATTGCAAAAAAATGGGACATTCGTTTGTTAATTGTCCTACAATTGAGGGTCGATACTGTCATAAACGCAGTCACATAGTGCAGAACTGCCTAAATAAACGATCTTGTGTCGGCCCTAATTTTCCACAAACTGGGCCCCACTCGGCAAAAGCCCACGTAGACCCCGAGCCAGTCTCGCAAGGTCAACGCAAACCTACTTAGCCTTCCAATACATCATTATCAGTAAATTCAAAAGTTTTAAGTTGAGTTATTAATATTTTTTAAGCTTTACAGTTTAGCGGAAGCAATACTACATGAAATAACTCAACAATAATATCAAGGAGTTAGGCAACCTAATTATGGAACCCATCATATATATATCACCATCGGAGTAGAGTAAATAAAAGATATATGAATAAATTCACCACAAATGGAATAGTAGAATCTAAGCAGACTCGGGTCTTAGGATGCTGCGTCGCTTGCTGTACCTAGATAGTCGCAAATGAGGGATATCAATTGTGCCCCGGATAAAACACATCTCATTCTTACCAAATACTCAAGTGACTCGAGGTCATGGCCCCGGTTGCAAGCCAGCGACCACTCCAATGAGAGACACTTGTAGGACTCACTTGGCCCTCGGACACTCATAGGTGGATAGGAATTCCAAGAAGGGGACATGGCTCAACATCAAACAAAAATGCAAGCTCGATGAACTATTGTACATTTTCTAACTTGTTTTACTTACCTCGAGAATCACAAATCGTCCCAACACGTCCTGCTCACGCTTCCATATGCGCACCCGACATCCAACTCCTAAGTCCCTAGTGTCAATTTATACCATTTAGGCCTAATTTACTAAGTCATTCAATCATAGCCAAATTCCTCAACATAAAACTCACTATGGCCTTGTAACCTCATTTGAATCCCTCGCGTCACAGAACTTCGTCGAATCGCACCCCTCATCGAGGAGCAATCGGTCCTACAACGCACCATCGCACCGTTCACCGCGTCGTTGTCGCTGTCGCGCCAACACCGCTGCCAAGCCGACGCCGCCGTCGCCGCCACTGTTGTTGTCGCGCCATTGCTGCCGTCATCGCGCCATTGCCGCCCTCGTCGCTGCCGCTACCGGCCAGCTGTGCTGTCGTCGCTGTCGCGCATCTCCGCCATCAGTGCTGCCAATCGGCCACCGCTACCGGCGTCGTCCGCAAGCTGCCGCTGCTGGTCCACCGCCCCACTGCCGATCCTCCATCCGCACCAGCCGCACTGCCTACTGGTTCGCTGGCCGTCCGTCGCTGGGAAGCTCGGCCCACCGCGCCGTTGCTGGGACGTCGTCACCGCCGCCTCCAGCTCGCCCTCGCCGGAGCCGCTCGCGCCGCCGATATCCTCCTCTCTCCACCACTTTTTCCCCCTCTCCCTAGTTCCATCTCTTTCTCTCTACACCAGTTGCTCTCTCTCTCTCTCTCTTCTTTTCTCTCTCATTTCTTTCTTTCTCTCTCATTTGATCTTATATATAAATTATTATTTTTTTTCGTATTATACATATTTATATACATATATATATACATTTTAATTTTAATTTTCTTTTTTTATGAGACCACATTAAGATCACTATAGCCACATTACGCTATTACCTCGGTCCACGTCGACACGTGACTCGTGACGCGTCCATATTCGTGTTTCTGCTCCCCGAATTCTCCGCGTATACGTTATTTGTAACACAACTCAATGATTGGTATTCTAATCTCAAATTGAATAATATTAAATAATACACACATCGCAGATAAATATCATACCTTGGTGCCTCCACCCGAGATTCAGACATATGCGTTTTGACGAGTAGGTCCCACATGTGACCCTGACCTGGCATGTGGCACAAGTCTGATTGTCGGGCCGTTACAGTCTTCCTAACGAATTAAAAATTTCCTCCTCGAAATTGCCACAATTCTCAACTGAAGATAGTATGTTATGAATGAAGACCCAAGGCCATACTCGCCCAAGGCCATACCCTCATCTTACTCTGTAGGGCTGGGCTCCTCCGCGACAAGCTAGGCTCCTCCGTGACGAGTTGGGCTCCTTTGTGACCTCCAAGCAAAGAACAATTCATCTGTCTCCTCCCATCAATATATGCCAGGGCAACATCCTTACAACATATATTAGAATACAAGGAAACTATTAGTCCCATGATCCGTTGTCATTAACATACTCATATCCGCACTATGTCCGTGGGGATGTAATTCAATCTCTTTGACTGTCCATTTCTCTGATCGAGTGAATCTCAACCCAACTTATACCCTCTATCAGTTTTTGATGGTAGTAGTCAGATCTGACTGTCTACACTCCCAAACAAGTACGTTGAACTCTCGATCTATATGGAACATGTTGTCCATGTCCCTGTCTCTGTGCTTGACTAGACCTTTGTCTCTATCTAAGCACTTGACCGGAACTTTGACTCTGTCCTAGTCTCTGGCCACTGCCTCTGCCATCAGCCCTTTGATGGTACTAATGTTGAGGATTCGATGGTGCTGGCTACTGCAGCGCACTAGCGTAACTCTACGCTGCACCAACTCGACTTTGGCGACGTATACGCGCATATGGCAGAAACGCAATTAAGCTTGATCTCTTAGCCACGACCATCTCATTTTCTTTTTCCTCTAATCATCTCAAACCCTCGCACTCATTATAACGATGCTGATAATGTGACTGGTACTCCAGTGCGTGTGCTCCCAAAGCTCTCGCCAGGTATAACCCTTGCTTAAGCCTCCTGTATCAGGCTTGGAGCCGTCGTCACCCAACAAAACCAATAATTTCCAAGAAACCGTGTATGACGTAGCACGCGTGGTCAGTGTGCATGTCAGCCGCACCCCTAGCATATTCGATCACGCGTATATACAGATCTATATACTGCAACCGACTCCCCGGTCCTCTATCGAATGGTCTGAAACTCTGTCCTCTTCAGGTTACGGACTGTCCCCCCATCGATACCTCTGTAGTACGCCACCAGACATCGACCTCGCTGACCAATGGAGTTGGTGATATACTTGGTTGCTTTTGCATTGGTATAGCCAGTACATCATGTATCTTGACATAGCTATATATTTGTGGCCTCAAGGTTAGTCCCGTGCAACTTTTTCGATCAATGCCTCTGAAACTTGCGCGTCTGCCTGTTGAAACATGATAGGTGTTCTTTAAAATCTTCGCTCGAGTAACACGTTCATTCAATTCATATGTGTTTGTCCTTTCCTATCATGATTTGTCAAGTGAGTTATTATTTTCTTAGCAAATTTAAATGCACTTGTTTACTTACGCATCTGGAAAAAAAATTAGAATGTGAGAAATCTTGCTATGTACAATCTCGTAAGATTTATACTTAGGTGGCCGCTAACTGTTAGAACTATTCGTGGACTCTACCTCAGCTCGTAACACTTAATTCATTTATAAGTCCATAAATGTGGTGGTCGATTTCACCAACTCTGAGACTATAAATGCATAGTGTCACTAAAGTGGAGTTACTTGCGCTTTTGCTCCAACACTACTACTCCAAAGCTTTCGTCAAAGCTAAAGGAGTCCATACATGATGTAATTGTTAGCTCTCAAGTCATCTTAACCCTATGCTTCATTAGAGTCTGCATTAACCCACTTGTCTCACAAATCTTCGTTATTCGTTCTTTTTTTTTTTTTCTCAAATTTTACTTTCCTATGTACTCCTATTCAGATTTTCTTATAGGGACGTATGCATAGGCAACGCAATCAATTTCTCTGAATTCGATAAATTTATCGTCAATCTTTTTTAATTTTTGTTTTTTCCTCATCGTGTCTCAAGTGTAAGAAGTACGAGCTTAACCTAAACCTGTGCCTCCTCGGCCACTGTGGGCCCTGCCTGAACTGGAGATGTTTTAGGTGGGTTGTAAACTATAAAAACACACCCAACCTGAATAACTAGAGCTACTAACGTAGACAGCGATAGTTTAGCCCGTGCCTTTAACAGTCAAAGAATCTCTTGCAGTTGCTGGTCAAGCGATACAATTCCTTATGACAGAGTATGTAGCTCCTGCGCACTCGCAAACTGCGAACCTGCACCCCCACGATCATTCATAGACCCGGTCTGAAACGTCGTCCCATTTTCTATAGCCACGAATCCTCGAATCAGTGTATAATTACCGATATCGTATATATATTACAACACAACAAATATACCATATAGGATACCTTTTTATTTTTTCCCAACTCTCCTCACTTCCCAACGAAGACTCAAGTCAGGACCATGGGGTTCCACTTTAAGTTTAGGGTTCCTAATTTCTGTTGGTTTATGTCTTAATGAATTGTGATTTCTTTCACGAGTCGAGTATTTACAATTGTTGCTCTTATACCAACTGTGACAGCCCCAATTTTTCATAAACTGGGCCCCGCCCGTCCTGAGCCCATGTGGACCCCCGAGCCAGTCTCGCAGGGTCAAGGCAGACCTAGTCAGCCTTCCAATCCATCATTATCAGTAAATTCAAAAGTTTTAAGTTGAATTATTAATATTTTTCAAGTTTTACAGTTTAGCGGAAGCAATACTACATGAAATAACTCAACAATAATATCAAGTAGTTAGGCAACCTAATTGTGGAACCCAACATAAAAATATCACTATCGGAGGGAAGTAAATAAAAGATATACAAAACAATTCACCTAGTTATGGAGCTTTCCCTTTGCTACTCGTCTACAACTCTACACTCAGTCAAAAACGAGATTGACGAGCCCATGTAAGTAAAATCCAGTAGAATCTAAACAGTAATTCATTAAAATAAACAGTCTAAAAGTCATAGGGATAGAAAGAAAAATATATATGAAATGCATCATAATGAGACTATGAAAATGAAAGTACAACGAGAATGAGTGTCACGGGAAACGATAGAGAGGTGCCCAAGTAGTCTAAGACCACCGAGTGCGGGTGCCACAGGGTCGAGGTCATAGAGTCGGGGCAACGCCAAGCATACTCGGGTCCTAGGATGCGGCGTTGCCTGCTGTACCTAGACTGTCATGAATGAGGGATATCAACGGTGCCCCAGATAAAACACATCTCACTTCGACCAAATAGTCTAGTTACTTGAGGTCATGGCCCCGGTTGCAAGCCGGCGACCACTCCAATCAAAGACACTCATAGGACTCACTTGGCCCACGGACACTCAAAAGTAGGTAGGAATTCCAAGAAGGGGACATGGTTCAACATCAAACAAAAATGCAAGCTCAGTGAACTATTGTACATTTTCTAACTGGTTTAACTAACCTCGAGAAATCACAAATCGTTCCAAAACGTCCCGCTCACGTCTCGATACGTTCACCCGACACCCGACTCCTAAGTCCCTAGTGTCAATTTATACCATTTAGGCCTAATTTACGAAGTTAATCAATCACAACCAAATTTCTCAACATAAAACTCACAATGGCCTTCTAACCTTGTTTGAATCCCTCGCATTGTCGAACTTGGTTGAATCGCACCGACAACGCACCATCACGTCGTTAACCGCGCCGTTGCGGCTGTCGCGTCGATGCCGCTGCCAAGCAAACGTCGCTGCCGCGCTATCGCCGCTTTCGTCGTCGCGCCATTGCCGTCGTCGTCGCTGTAACGACCAGCTCTACCGTCGTCCCTGCCGCACATCTCCGCCGTCCGCACTACCGATCGACCGACGCTGCCGGCATCGCTTGAACCGCTGTCGGGTGCCTTCGCCATCGTCAGTCGTCGCACTGCTGCCGTCATGTCGCGCTCGCTGTCTTTTCGCAAGCCGCCGCTATCGGTCCCCATGCCTGCCGGTCTTTGATCCGCCATCCGCACCAGCCGCACTGCCTACTGGTTACTGGCCGTCCGTCGCAGGGAAGCTCCGCCCACCGCGCCGCTGCTGGGACGCCATCACCGCCGCCTTCGGCTCGCCCTCGCCGGAGCCGCTCGCATCGCCGATCTCCTCCTCTCTCCGCCGCCTTCTCCCCCTCTCCCTAGTTCCATCTCTCTCTCTCTCTCTACACCATTTCTCTCACCTTTCTTTTTTCTCTCTCTCATCTTATCTTATATATATTACATTTCTTTTTCTTATTATACATATATATACATATATATACATTTTAATTTTAATTTTCTTTTTTTATGTTACCACATTAAAATCACTATTGACACATTACGCCGCTACCTCAGTCCAAGTCGACACGCGACTCGAGGTGCCCTTCTACCTCGGTTCACGTCGAGACGGGACTCGAGACACGTCCCCATTCGTGTTTCGGCTCCCCGAATTCTCCGCGTATACTTTACTCGTAACACAACTCAACAATTAATATTCTAATGTTAAATTGGATAGTATTAATTAATACACACATCGCAGACAAATATCATACCTCGGTGTCTCCACCCGAGATTCGAAAATACGTGTTTCGATTAGTGGGTCTCACATACAACCCTGACCTCGCACGTGTCACAAGTCAAATTTTCAGGTCGTTACAATCTCATCCCAAATGCAAACCTAAGTCTGCATCTGTCTCTAACACTAGTTCTTCTGTTACTGTTGCAATAATCAAACAGGTGATACTTACCCAACCCACTGGCCTATCCATAACCTCAGATAACCAATGGTTTTTTTGATTCGGGGTGTTGTAATTATATGACTCCAAATCTATCTCTATTTTCTAAAAATAGTCCTTCGCTGCATTCCTTGAGAATTCAAACTGCAAACGGCAGCTCCATGTCTGCTACCCAGTCAAGAACCGTGTCCAACCATAGTTTGAATCTCCCTGACACCCATTGTATTCCCGACCTTACTCTGAACTTAATTTATGTCGGTCAATTATGTGACCAAGGCTTCACTGTTTTATTTTCTCCTACTGGTTACAAAGTACAAGACATTTGGACGGATCAGATTTTGGGAACGGGGATCAAAATAGGACGATTATTTGAGCTCACGTCACTTCACATGCCTGCCGTAAAATAGATTTCTACAGCAGTTTCCGCCCACTCAGTCTATCAATGGCACCTTCATCTTTGTCATACATCAGCTAGTAAACTCCGTACTCTTATTTCTAGTGGGTCATTGGGTTTTTCTAAATTTGAGTCTTTTGATTGTGTGCATTGTCAGTTAGCAAAAGAACTTGCTTCTTCTTTGAGTCTTAACGATTCCATCAATAATACTCCGTTTGGTTAGTTCATTCTGATGTTTGGGGTCCTACACATATTTCCACTATGAATGGTTATCGATATTTTGTACTGTTCATTGATGATTATTCCAGATTCACTTGGATATATTTTATAAAGCATCGATCTGAAATATCTCAAACATATATTAAGTTTGCTAATATGATCAAAACTCAATTTGCACGTACAATCAAAATTCTTTCACACTAGCAATGCTTTAGAATACCGTGATTTTATACTTCTTCGGTTTCTTAAACAGCAAGGTACCATTATTCAACGTTCCTGCCCATATACCTCTTAACAAAATGCTCGAGTTGAAATAAAACATTGACATATCTTAGATTTTGTTCGAGCCCAACTTCTCTCTGCATCCTGTCCTGAAAAGTTTTGGGGTGAAGTTGCTTTAAATTTTGTCTTTACCAATAATCGACTTCCTACACCAGTGTTAAGGAACATCTCTTCTTTTGAACAATTATATGGTACGCCACCAGACTATTCTCATCTTCGGGAATTTGGTTGTGCATGTTTCGTTCTTCTTAACCCCATGAACATACCAAACTTGAATCGCGTGCTCGTCTATGTTGTTTCCTCGGGTATGGAGTTGAACATAAGGGCTATAGGTGTTAGGATTCTCTTTCTAGGAGATTACGTATCTCCACACATATCACTTTTTAGGAAAATACCATGTTCTTTACCCTATCCAAATTTGACAGTTCACTATCATGTCCTCAACCATTTTTCACTAACCCCTTTATCGAACTTTTCCCATCTCCTACTGCAGGTACGTCAGATGAGCTCAATGATCGTGATCCCATTCCCGCACATGTTATCAAAGAATATGTCCCCTCTGATACTCATGTTCCTACTCTTGTCCCACCTCGCCGGTCTGAACAAGTATCTGAACCTCCCCATTACCTCAAAGATAATCATTGTTTTTCTGCTATTTATTCTTTACATGAGCCCTCCTCCTATCGAGAGGCTAGTTCTGACCCCTTGTGGCAGCAAGCAATGGTAGAAGAACAAAGTGCACTAGAGAAGACTCATACTTGGGACTTAGTAGAGCTACCCTATGGCAAGACTCTGATTGGATGCAAGTGGATTTACAAGATAAAAACTCACTCTGATGGCTTTATTGAATGGTATAAGGCTCGTTTGGTTGCTAAATGTTACACACATGAATATGATATTGACTATGAAGAAACATTGGCCCCTTGTAGCCCACCTGACCTCTGTTCGAAGTTTACTTGCTGTAGCAACTATTCGACATTGGCCTTTGTTCCAAATGGATGTTAAAAATGCATTTCTAAACTGTGATCTTGTAGAAGAGGTTTATATGTCTCCACCTCCTGGCTATTCTCATTCTTCAAAACGAGTTTCACTTCTCCGTCGCGCATCGTATAGGCTTAAACAGGCTCCCCGTGCCTGGTTTGCCAAGTTCAGTTCTATTATTACACAGTTTGGCTTTCATTCAAGTCCTCATGATTCTGCCTTGTTTACCCTACGAACTGACAGAGGAATGGTTCTTCTCCTACTTTATGTTGATGACATGATCATCACCGAGGACGACCCACCTGGGATTTCCGACTTACAACAATATCTCAAAAACCACTTTGACATGAAAGACTTGGGTAATTTGAGCTACTTTCTCGGACTTGAAGTCAATTCTACTTCTTATGGATATTATCTTTCACAAGCAAAATATGCCTTTGATTTGATCTCTGGTTCTGTCGTCGCTGATACAAATATGGCATCCACCCCATTAGACACAAATGTTAAGCTGACTCCGTCAAATGGTACACTTCTTTCATATCCTACCTTATATCGTCAGCTTGTGGGGAGTTCGGTTTATCTTACTGTTAGTCGTCCAGACATTACTTACGCGATTCATGTTATCAGTCAGTTCAAGTCAGCCTCCGTACTGCTCACTTCACTGTTGTTCTCTACATCATTCGATACATGAAAGGTACTATATTTCATGACCTCCACTTCTCTGACAACTCTCCATTGGTATTATCGGGTTACTTCGATGCAGATTGGGAGGGTGATCCTACCGACCGACGTTCTACTACTAGTTACTGTTTCTCCTTGGGCGACTCGTTAATATCCTAGCGAAGCAAGAAACAAACAATAACATCTCGATCTAGCATAAATCCTGAGTATCGGGCTCTTGCTGATGCTACCTCTGAATTACTTTGGCTTCGGTGGTTACTTGAAGATATGGGGGTTACACATGATTCTGCTACCATCCTGCATTGTGACAATCGAAGTGCGATCCAAATTGCACACAATGATGTTTTTCATTGGAGAACAAAGCATATTGAGAATGATTGCCACTTCGTATGTCAGCATCTGGTTCGGGGCACTCTTCAGCTTTCTTTTATTTCCTCTTCTAATTAGACGGCTGATATCTTTACTAAAGCTCATCTTCTGGGTCGCTTTCATGCTTTAGTATACAAACTTAAGTTGATTTCTACGAATCTATCTCGAGTTTGAAGGATGGTGTTAAGGAAACTGGTATGTTAAGGAAACTACCAGTTATGGAAACTCAATATTATATTCAACAGTTAAGGAAATTAGTATATCGTGTAATTAGTATTTTCCATTTGTGATTGCACTTTCCTTTTGTATTCTAAGCCTTGTACGTGTATATGTAGATTACCTTGAACACACGACGAATACACAATAAACATATTCTATTCACAAACTTACACAGTACCTTCATTAGCAACAGTCGGATCTGATAGCTCATTAGATGACACTTAACACTCAATATGTGAGATCTCCTTCTCAATTAGAACAAACCTTTCAAGCACTTATGGAATACTAACAAACAACACAAATATGTTGTACAAACATATCAAATCACTAAACAATTTCAACTTTTCAACATTGATATCATAATTTCAACCAATTCAAATCTTCAACCACTCATTTCACCAATTATAGATCAAAATTCAGCTAGGTGTTCAAATTATACATAAAAACCAACTTAAACTACCAAATTTGATCAAAATCCAAAAATACCTCTATAAAGTCCCCTTCGTGAACAACGATTGTTCTATCGACGGTGCACGGTGCGTGATCGAGTACCCTCCTTTAAAGATTTGATCTTTACAATCTCAGACGCGAGACGAACGACTCCAGCAGCCCAACGTCACTTTCTCCTTCATCGACCTTAAAACTACCACTGGATCGCATCTACACAACCAAATCCACCAAAACCCCCAAAATCAAACCCTAAGAAATCATAATTCAAGCTGAAATTTTGACCATTTAGTACCTCGTCCATGTCGGAGTGAGTTGAAACATAGCGTAATCGAGACGAGTACTCAAATCCATGAATATGGATCGGAGATTCGTGAATCGAAGAAACCCTAATTTCAAGATCTGGTGAAGCTCGTCGATGAACCATCGAAGATAAATCTGAAGTTTTCGTTGCCATAGCCATCGTCGAGAGTGTGAATCGCATATGGATTGAGAGAGTGAACGCGAGGGATCGGAGCTCGAGCGACTCGTGTGACGCGCATGTGACTTCTCGTCCTGATTGGTTATACAAATGCTTGTGCTGCTCTCGTCACCGTGAGTGCGACCCGTGTTGTTATTAAGTCCCAAATCTTGTAAATTATGTGTCTTTAGATTTGGAATTTAAGAACACTTGTAAATTATGTATCTTTAGATTTAAAGTCTAGCAACACTTGTAAATTATGTGTCTTTAGATTTAAAATATAACAACACTTGTAAATTATGTGTCTTTAGATTTAAAGTTTAACAACACTTATCATGTGTCTTTAGATTTGCAATTTAATAACACTTGTAAATTATATGTCTTTAGATTTGAAGTCAACAACACTTTAAAATTATGTGTCTTTAGACTTGAAATTTAACAACACTTATAAATTGTGTCTTTAGATTTAAAGTCTAACAAACTTGTAAATTATGTGTCTTTAGATTTTAAATTTAACAACACTTGTAAATTATGTGTCCTTAGATTTGAATTTTGACAACACAAATAAATTAGCGTCCCCAAATTTTAAATTTGATGTCACTAATTTACTAAGTGTCTCTAACATAGGAGACACTTATAAATTATGTGTCCCTATATATTGAAATTGACGACACTTGTCGTTTGTGCCCTCAATCTTAATTTTAGCGACATTTATAAATTATATGTCCTTAAATTTCAAATTTAACAACACTTATAAATTAGTGTCTCCAAATTTCAAAATTGGCAATACTTATTTAACAACACTTATAAATTAGTGTCTCCAAATTTCAAAATTGGCAATACTTGTTTATTTAGTGTCTTTAATTTTGAAACACTTGTACATTATACATCTCGAGATTTTAAATTTTGCGACGTTTTAAAATCAAGTATCTTTAATTTGGAGACACTAGTATGTTATGCGTCTCAAAATTTTAAATTTGCCAATGCTTATATATCACGTGTCTCTAAAATTAAAATTTGGGGACATTTTTTATTAGCGTTCATAAAAAAGTGTTGCTATGGACCCACTTTGTTGTAGTGGCTATTTTAACTCGCATGATATAGGCAACAAACAATAAACAAGAATATCATGCACACAACAAATGAATTAGACATAAATATTATCTAGGATCTTGATGAATCACGTGTTTCGCCTTTCGTCATTAGAGTTCTTTCGATAGTGATTGTACTACCACTATGGAGTACGATCTTCTATCCACAACCTATAAGCGAAGATGAAGAAAGAATATACGCCACTATTTTCTCTAGAAACTCAACCAGCGAAAGCAAGTTCTTTTATCTATTTATAAGATATTTATAGAATCTCAAAAAGTAGGAATCTATGAGTGAGACTTTTGGTAAGAATTCAATAAACGTGTTCCTACAAGTACAAAAGGAAAAATGCGTCTCCACACATCATGCTAATACACATATGAAAACGAAGAGATATGACTCTTCATGCACGTCACTCTACTCGTATGGCTTAAAACTCACACCATTTTAATTCATGTGATGAAATACTCAGAGAAATCGTGTACTCAAAGAGGTCTTGTAATAGCCCCAATCGCTTATTCCTGTTTTATTTTTAGTTATAAGATCATAAACCCGTGGTGTGCATTCATTGGCAAGTAGTAGTATGGTCTGACCCTTGACATGAAGACTGAGGTATATATTATTTTTGAGTGATGACTACCTAGTGTACTATTCCTGGGTATTTTTTTTTGGTAATACGTGTGAGTCATTACCTCAAGATACATGCATGCAAGGGTTTGAGTAGTATTGACGTTAGGAATATTCCAAGAGAAATTTAATAAGAATTTACTACATCATGTTCAAATGGGACTCAAGTTGGTAAGTTAAGATTTTTTTCTTTTTTTTTTTGAAAACGGTAAGTCAACATTTGATTACATAATAAAGGCCAAAGTTCGAATGATTTGAATAAATCATTGACCAACCTCAAGATACATATACCATGGTGAACTCCCAGGAGGTTGTGGTGGAGAGTAAGTGGAGTTTGAGTGGAGTTTGTGTTGTCTTATTTAAATCCCTTGATAAATCTAGGTATTTCCACAAACAAGAGACGAATGGCTAAGATCAACAGATGGAAACACACATGCATTTATATATATATATATATATATATATATATATATATATATATATATATATATATATATATTATTAATCCTACTCATGCCAGTTTTATAAGACTGTGACCTGAAAGTTAGTCCGACGTGGCTTACTCAATTATGACTTAAGCATCAGCATCCAAATAATAATATATTTCATTTATGTCTCATGCCATGATTATATATATCTATATGTGCATGCACAATTACAGTTACTTTTATCATCGATTTTGGCGAGTGAGTATTTTCCTTGAGATACATCAACATGGGCGTCAGGAAAGTCGTAATTATTTTGGGTAAGTCAATAAAACCGAGATGTTTAGACTAGTTATGACTTCATTTCTGTTAGAAAGTTAATAAATGTCTAAGTCATAGGGTTAACCCCAAAAAAATTTGGTAAGGAGGTAAGGAGAGAGAGAGTGAGAGAGTGAGAGAGTGAGAGAGAAGGTTTATCCATAAAAAAATGTTACATGATTTATATATGTCACATAAACTCATCTAGTCGTTACATAGGGCCGGGTTTGATTTAGGTAACCTAATTAGATAGCTGGGCATGGCCTTTCATTTTACTATTCAAAATCTGCTAATCAGCTCGGCGTTTTTGTCACACTTTTTATAACAGCTCGATATTTATTGA
Source organism: Stephania yunnanensis (assembly GCA_039657365.1). Lineage (NCBI taxonomy): Eukaryota > Viridiplantae > Streptophyta > Magnoliopsida > Ranunculales > Menispermaceae > Stephania > Stephania yunnanensis. The sequence continues at coordinate 42,957,682 of CM077581.1, forward strand.
TATCATTATTATGTTTATTTTTAGACTCGGATGCCATCTCAAGTCCCGTGGACACCTCAAATAGACTAAAACACACCAGACTGGGTGTAAATTATTATTTTTGTTTGTTGCTTGCCTATTTGCGATATTAATTTATTTAAATATTTTATATTGCATTGCATGTGTGACTTTATAGTGACATATTCTGTAAGGATATGAGACAAATATTCATTTTGTAAAACATATCGACGCGGGTATTGAATAATCGAGTAGTCACAGTTAGTGGGACAACAAATGGGTTAATTATGTAACTAATTACACTAACCGTATCATAATTGTAGTTAAGTCAAGTTAATTAAATTAAATAAAAAACATATGCATATGGTTTGATTATAATTATAGTGAGATCCATGGGCAACATTAAAGTGGGTGGATTTAGAATTGCATGTAATTATTTTAAAAGATCATCTGCAAAATGAAAAAATATACTATGTCTTGTGTATGTGGATCAATTGGAGATCAGGTGCAAGTTACGTGTCACATTTAAAAATAACAAGTGGTTGCTAGTAGAGATGTAGTGGATTATATGTTGGAAATATATTAACTTTAGATGTATCTTGAGATATCCACTTGAAGATCCAAATAAGGGGTAGTTTCTTAAACCCCAGGTTTTCCATTTTTCTCTCATTTGAACAAAAAGAAATTATAGAATAAAGAGAACATTATGCTATGGGAAGAAAAAGGTGAAGGATTTGATCACTTTGTGTTTGAAATTGTTGAAATTCTTGGGGATTCATGAAAGGTTGAACAAGAGTGACGACTCCATTGAAGCCATATGTATGTTCTTCACCAAATCTTGATAATGCATGTTTTAAGATTATTGTTCTTTATGACTTTTGGCGTATGGAAGGTCCATCAAATTAGATCGACCCTCAATGGGTAATAATCCCTTGTAAGGGAATCATTTTTGAAGTTAATGTTGTTGGTGGGTAATGATTATACGAGGAAGGTGAAGAATATTAACTTAATGTAAAAGTTGATTTGGTGTCTTTTGCATATATTTTAATCCATTTTATTGCATGGTAATGAAAATTAAGTGCATACTAATTTAGGTCAAAGTTATGAGCATACTCAAGTTATGTGCATACTATTTTAATCCAAAATGGTCGAGACTTTAAGTTAAACCATGAGATTTTTTGAGTTTTTACCATATAGAGCACCCTGCTGATAAATCGTGGTCAAAGTTATGAGCATACTCAAGTTATGAGCATACTTGTTTCAAGTATACTCAAACATTTCAAGTATACTCAAACTTTGAGTAAGCTCAAACATTGAGTAAACTCAAGTTTTTAGTGGACTCAACCTTAAGCTTGCTCAAACCTTAGCATGCTCAAATCTAAAGCATGCTCAATTCTTACTAATTAGATTAAAGACTTGAGCTAGCTTGTAAGGGCAATGCCTGATCTAATCCCATCATTTAGCCCTAATCTCGCCACGTATGACTTAACAACGAATTAGTTAACCTTTTTTCTGAAACCTTTCACCTCAATAATTAATTTTTTACATAAACTTAAAAATTGTTCAGCGGAAGTCTTAACAATTTAGCGAAAGCTTTTAACATGATACCAAAATACCAAAGAATTGTGAAAACTAGGAAATAAAGATCACATGCATGTGAATATATATATATATATATATATATATGAAACGGCGAAAATAAGTCATTATGTATCTAGTCAGGGTACTATCTCTCAACCTATAATATATATAACCCTAATGTATGTGGAAAACATATAAAAGTGATGCAACAAAATCAAAACCCTACAAAATTCAGTATAGTAGCACTTCACTGGCTCAGATGTAGTCGTTGATCTTCTCTTTGCCTTGTTTGCTACTTGATGGATGTGCACCTATCGTCATAAAAAAGGCAGTGCATATAGGAAAATAGAAAGTAATACCGAGAGACATTTGCTCACATTTCCAAATATACAAGAAGTATCTAAAAGCATAATAATAGCAACTACACTGAAAATAAATCATGCTAGAAGATTCTACAATTAAACAATATCAAACTAACACTTGGCTAAGTAGTAATGAACTAGGACCAGTTAGCCATGAGTCCTATAAGAATGCCTTTTCACTATATAAGGATGGAGTTGTGATCTACATCTATGTTGAAGGTCGGATCTGAGCTCTACACCTCTATAATCTTCTACAAGTGTCCAGTAACCTGTGATATATGTGCTTGCAAACAACCCATGGTCCCATACCACATAGGCTACGCAAGGTAGCGTTGAGATCCCAATCACCCCAAAAGTCTAGTGTTGCGCCATCTCTATCATGCCATGGTCATAGAAACAAGAACTATTTTCATTACCCTAACAATGACACGGTTTAGGAATACAACAAAGTAATTGCATATCTAATGTAAAAAGGAATTTAGATGTACAATACCATCAAATATATATCTAATAGCATGTTATTTCATTTCACAAAGTATAACAAAAAAAATGACAGTGCACTTGATTTCGAGACAATGAGACTATTTAAACAATAATCAATACCACGATAGCAAAATCATGAAATGAGAAAGGAAACAAGTCATGGTATCTAGAGTATAATAGGCAAATTAGTCTAAAAGACTAGAATTGAATTACAAAATAGGAATAAAATGTAATTAAATATTTTAATAAGTTTACTTACAATCTATGCAAATTTTCTAGATAATCCAGCCTCCCAATACCTCAAAACTCATCTCCGAACCCCGAGACTCTTCTCTAGGTTCCTGACATTATTTAACATATTTCTTAGTGTGTCTAGACTTTTTGTTATTGTATTATACTTGTTTATAGTGTTTAAGTTAATCTTAGAAAATCTTAGATTTTAAGCTATAATAGCACCTAGCGTTGAATAGCATGATTAGCGCGCTAATGACCTTATTAGCGCGCTACCTCTTCTTACTAGCGCGATACTCAAAGTTAGAGCGCAAGTTGGCACATCAAGCATGCTATGTGTAGGAAAATAAAGAATTCTGCATTTTAAATTCTGGATTTTCTTTACATATTGGCCACCCCAACATGTTGGGATCTATTTCCTCATCTACTAGAAACCCCAAGACAACATCCACAACATAAAGACAACCATATATCATATATTTAATAAATTTATCAAATTTACTAATTAATAGTGTAAATAAACTTACCTAGTTGATGAACACCTAGCTTGATCAACACCTCTTACACCAAACTCACCAAATCCTTGTTGATTTTATCCTTCTCTGATTCTCCAACAAGTTTTATTCTCTCCTAAGTTTAGGAAATGAAATGGTTTGGTTTACAGGTGTTGATCAATCAAATCTTATACATGACATTAAGATTGATTATTAGCCATGGATCGTAATATTCATACGTATCTCGAGACTAATGTAATGGCCTATAACATCACACATTTTCCACTAACTCTCCACTAACTTCTTCCAACTAACACTACTATCAAACTCGTTTGGTCTTTTGATGTATCAACACGTATCTCGAGAATCATCATATGGTTATTTTTTTAATTGCTAACTTAGGTACATCTAATTTAAAATCAACTATAGCCACATTAAAATTACTATTTAAGCCACACCAAGATTAAAATGAATTCGCCACATCATTCTCACGCATCTCCACTCACGACTCAACAGATATACAAAAGTAGGAGTGACCTAATAGTTTACACATATACCATACACTAAGCATATATCACAACAAATATAGCATATACCTCAACAATATTACCTCAGTCACGACACATATCTTGACGTGGGTCTTACGTTACGGGTCATTGATCTTGATTAAAGAATTAAACTAAGATTTAGAATTTTGCTCTGTGACAAATCTTCCCAACTAATGGAAATCTCATCCTTGAAATTCAACTTTAGTTAAAGTTGTACCTAAATCGAAAAGGTACAGAAATCTATCATGCATTTAGTCTTCTCGTTCTCGAATGAACTATGAATCACTATGAAACCGTCACTTGACTAACACCATCGGGATGGACTTGCTTCTCAACCATTTTACCCTCAGATCTAGGATCTGTACTGGCTGCTCCTCTTAAGATACATCCCCACTTAGGTCAATCTTACTCAAGTTAACTTTCAAACCAATATCTGCCTCCGACTTAGCTAGTCGAAGCATCGAAATGTGGAATATTAGATGAATCCCTGACATCTGTGGAGGTAATTCATGCTAGTAAGCAACCTTCATAACCCATATTTTGATCTTGAAAGGCCCGATTAATCATAGTGCTAACTTGCCTTTCAGACAAAATTTGTGAAGACCATTCAAAGAGTGATCAACAATAGTTTTAGGCTCCACTAACTCAGGATCCTCTGGTTCAGCCCGACCAGATGGCGAGCGATACGGTCGACCATATAACGCCTCAAATGGTGCTATTTCAATGCCAGCTTGAAAATGTTGTTATATGCAAACTGATAAAGTGGTAGTTACTCCTCCCATGATCCGCCAAACTTAAGTACATAAGCCTTGAGCATATATTCGAGTACTTAAATCAACCTCTTACTTTGTCCATTAGTATGAGGGTGGAAGGCAGTACTGAACTGGAGGTACGTACCATACTGCTTCTGCATACTCCGTCATATCCTGGACTTATACATAGCATCTCTTTATGATGTGATAGTCAATAGTACTCTATGCAGTTTGATAATCTCCATCTCGAACAATATGGTCAACAAGTGAAATATGTAGTGAGTGCAACAAGTAAAAAATGGGCAGATTTTGGCAACCAGTCTACAATCACCATATAAAATTGTGTCATCCAACAATCCTCGAGAATTTCATGATAAATTATATGGCTATGTCTTCCTACTTCTATCGTGGAATAGGAAGCGGCTACAATAATCCTCTAGGTCTACAATGCTCAGCCTTCACCAGCTGGCAAATGCCACAGTTCCTAATGAACTCCGATATGTCCATTTTCATTCCAAGCCACCAAAAAAACATCTCCTCATATCATGGTACATTTTAGTCCTACCTAGATAAACGGTGAACCGGGAATGAATCCTAAAAAATCTCTTCTCTCGGTTCTGCTGCTTCTAATATCCATAATCTGCCTCTAAATCTCGCATATTGATTTTTCGTATCCATCCAATCATTACAAACAGTAATTTGTGCTAAATCACTAAACCTTGGGTGTAGAATGTCGGCTTTCTAATCCTCTAACACTATTTGTGTAACACTACCTTTAGCCACATTCGTGCACAAATCATCACCCGAGCGTCAGTACGAATATCTTACTAACTCATCATTGTTGCTACCTTGACTAATCCATACTCATGTGTCATATGGGATCTAACAATCTTGACATCTCTAATCAGTATCCTACTCAGTGCATTAACAACTATATTATCTTTTCTTGGGTGATATTGTAAAGAAAAGTCATAGTCTTTCAAAAACTCCAACTATTTGCCTTATCTCATGTTCAGTTTTTTCTGTGTGGAGAGGTATTTCAAACTCTTATGATTAGTGTAAAGTGGGAACCTCTCTCCATACAGATAATTTCTCTATATCTTCAGAACAAATACCATCGATGCCAACTCTAAGTCATGAGTGGGATAATTCTTCTCATGTATCTTCAGTTGTCTAGATGCATAAGTTAACGTGCCTCTATCCTAAATCAACATATAACCTAGACTCGTATGAGAAGCATCTATATATACCAAGAATCCCTATATAGCATCTTGTAATACCAATACTGGTGCGGTAGTCAACAACTTTTACAGTTGAACAAATGCCTCCTCGCATTCCTCAAACCAATCAAATCTAATGACTTTCTACGTCAACCTGGTAATCGGTGAAACAATCTTTAAGAAATCCTTCACAAATCTGCGGTAATATCCTGTAAACCCAACAAAACTCCTGATCTTGGTGACCGAGGTCCTTGCCGTCCTATCCATAATAGCTTGAATCTTTGCCAGAAATACAGTAATACCTATTGCTCTAACATGTCACAATTACTTGACCTTTGACAACTAAAATTCACACTTGCTAAACTAGGAGTAGAGTTTGTACTCCCTCAAAGTCTACCATTTCTCCTTGAGGTGTTGCTCGTAATCCTCTCGATTCCTTGAATATATCAATATATCATCAATGAAAACTATCACGAATCAGTTAAGAAATGGTCTCATCACTCAATGCATCAAATCCATAAACATGGCATGAACGTTGGTGCAGCAAGGGCAGTGAACAACAACCCATATCACTATTTTAGTGCGTGAGTTAGGAAGGTTGGTGATGAAGTCCATGGAAATGTCCTTGCAGACTGGGAATTGGTAAAGGTTGAAGAGTGACGTAGGGTTTATTGGTTGAGTACTTGTTTTATTGGTAGATCAAGCATTCTCTAACCAAATTCTTGACATCTTTTGCAAGGCCTAGCCAATGAAGGAGGCATCTATGCAAGCTAATGTTACACGAGAACCAAAGCAGCCACCCATAGGAGAAGTATGACATTCTTGACATCTTTTGCAAGGCCTGGCCAATTAAGGAAAGGTAGTGTGACGGAGGAGACAGATAAGGAGATTAGGAAAGGATTGTGACCAATATGGCGGGACAATGTGTCAACAACAACGTTCTTCTTTCCTAGTGTGTAGAAGATATTTAAGTCAAAACCAAGCAACTCAGTTACCCATTTTTTTGTCTATAAATTGTATTGTTTGAGAGACTATACCCCTAATGCTTTTCTAACTAGAGTATGTATTAAATTCCCACCCAATAGGCATTGCTTTCATTTTATGACTGCCTCCGTAATTGCATATATTTCTCAGATGTAGGTCATTGTAATCACAAGTATAACAGTTCAATTGTAGTAATAATGTGATTAATAAAGGTTGATTATAAATATCATTCCTTTTAGAAAGGTATATATGGGCATAAATCACTTAATCAAATTCACTATAATGTTAAGAAGGTCTTTTTTGTTTCAATTTAAACTATACTACTCTATTATATGAAACATAGTAAATTAACTTATATTCTTATATTAAGAAAACTCTTAGTTCAAAACTTCACTTAGATAATGAATTATTATGCGTCTTATATCAAACTTTCTTTATCTTTCTTATGTATGTGCAATGCTGAATTAGAATAGATATATTTCCTTAATATTCACTTCTACCCATGTCACGGTGAAAAAAGATTCTAATGTGCAAACTAGAACTCCACCTATCGGTGTGAATAACATAAGTCTTACCTATCATTAAGTACCAAATATTTAGACTGAAATACACTTAAGTTTATTATTCATATCACCCTAATCAACGACTATCTATTGATGTTATATATTTTATGATTGTGTTGTTCATGTTCAGCTTAAAATCCCTAATGGCCATGGTAACTCCGAAAACCCCTAACAAACAAACATGTGATCAAAATATTAATTGCATTACACATAAAATCAAACACAAATTCTATCCATTGTCCTTCTAAACATCATAATCAAGGCATACTTCTTTCCATAGTATTCATATTATCGAATCCATTGATCCCTAAGATAAATAGACTACTCACTCTATATAAAAAAACATAAAAATCATGGTATTCATTGCAATCGAAGATTAAATGAAATAAACATTAATTAAATCAAATAACAATAAGAATCACGACAATTGGAGTCCTCAATATTTCTCCTTCGAAACTCATCTCAATACTCAAATCTAATGTAAAAATATGTTATCTCTTGTATATTCTCTCTATTCTATAATGGTGGCTTAGTTTACCACGTTTTAATACTTATTTATACTTCTAAGACACGTAAAAAGTAAAATTAGAAACCCTAATTAAGAATTTCAAACGAACTAGAATTCCAAAACTTTCTAATTTTCTGTCCCAGCTAACATGTGTTGAGTGTGCACAATAGTTTTCTACGTTTTCCTATTATTTGTAGTGTTAAATGGTATATTATCTCCATAAGGATTTTTCATGTCTCAAAGGAAATTATTTTTTTCTTTTGTTTTATTAACTTAGTTAATCTAATTAAATAGGAATTAAAATATTAAATAACTGAAAACTATAAATACTAACTTAATTAACCAAACTAACTAACTTAATCTAAGTAATTCAACTCAAACTAAATTAAAAAATACACAAATTCAATATAATTCAAATATCTTAAACAAACCCCCCACTAAGCAATGTAATATATTTGGATTGCTTTCAAACACTAGAACATAACATCGCTTTACACTATAGTTATAATTATAACAAATGGACGCTTGGAATCATTTAATCATACTTCATAATAGGTTAATAGTCTTTAGCTAGCCACCGATTATCTTAAATTTAATAAAAACGCCACATACATATCATTGTAAATCTGTTATTTGATACAACGCAACACCATAGAAATATGATAGCATTATACTCAATGAAAATCATGTCTAATCTAAGCTAATATCAATCGAAACTGGATAATAAACAACTTAGAACACAATCATCTAAAACATCTACTCAGGAAAAGCCCTATAGATTAATCTTAGTTACTTCTTATATAATTGTTATCAATAACTATAGACATAGATTCAAAATCAAAATACCATGATACACATTCGCAACTATGCATTCATTATTAATATTTTATAGTTGTAATATACAAAAACAACTTGCTAAATTCTTGATTGACGTGTATGGGTAGATTTAAGCATTAAGTTTATGATTCCATAATTATAACTATTTAACAATCCAAAGTATATTCATATCTGGGGTTTGTTTAGATTGATAGACTACTCATTCACGTTGAAAATAGACAATGTAAATATATAATTAAAAGAAATAAACAACAATAGCATAGCCTCAGTCCCAAATTAATTGGGGTCGGCCGCATGGATCAAACTTTTCCGTTGTGCTCGAGTAAGTGCAATTGATGGTATGCTTTGCAAACCATTCAAATCCCTCATAATTAATATATCCCATGTTAACTTTGGTCAACCCCTACCTCGTCGAATTTTTAGAGTATTTATTGAGTAAATTTTTCTAGTTGGAGCATTTGTAGGTCATCTTTGCAAGTGACCAAAACATCGCAACCGCCCTTCCCTAATCTTTATATCAATTGGTGCTACTCCTACTTGTCTTTGAATTTATATATTTCTTATTCTAACTTTACGAGTTTTACCACACATCCACCTAAGCATCCTCATTTCTGCTACGTTCATTTTATGCAATTATTGCTGCTTTACCGCCCAATTTTCACTTCCATAGAGCATAGCTGGCCTAATTGCGGTACTATAAAATTTTCCTTTTAACTTAGTAGGAACATTTCGATCGCAAATCACCCCTGTTGCACTCCGCCATTTTTTTCCATCCAGCTTGAATTCTAGGTGTGAAATCATTCTAAATGTTACCATCATTTTATATGATTGATCATAGGTATCTAAAGTGGTTTACCTTAAGAACTTTATTTTCCCTAATTTTATCACTTTGTTATCTAGATGTCTAGTGTTTCTAAACTCACAGTGCATGTATTCAATTTTCATCTTAATCAACATTAAGCCTTTAGATTCTAATGTATTCCTTCAGAGTTCTAATTTCCTATTCAGTCCATCTTTAGTTTCATCCACTAAGACAAATCATCTACAAATAGCATACATCATGGTATTTCCTCTTGAATAGGTCTAGTTAGTTCATCCATAACTAAAGTAAATAGATATGGCTTAAAACCGATCCGTGATGTAGTCCTATCATAATGGAAAATTCTTTTGAAGCTCTTCCAAATGTCTTTATACTCGTTACTACTCCATCCTACATATCCTTAATAGTGTCTGTGTATCTAGCATGCATTTTTTTTATAGAACCCACCAAAGAACATCTCTAAGGACCATATCATATGTTTTTTCTAAATCTGCGAATACCATATGATGATCTTTTTTCTTTTCTCTATATTTTCTAACAATCGTCTTACAAGGAAAATCGCCTCCATAGTTGAACTCCCAAGCGTGAAACCAAATTGGTTCTCTGATATTGTTGTTTCTTTCCTTAGCCTATTGTCAATTATCCTCTCCCAAAGCTTCATAGTGTGACTCAAAAGTTTAACTCCCTAGTAGTTTGAGCAACTTTGAATGTCTCCTTTGTTTTTGAAGATTGGCACAAGCGTGCTTCTTCTCCAATCTATTGGCATCCGTTTTGATTTTAAAATTTTATTGAGAAGTTTTGTTAACCAAGTCAATCCAATTTCTCCTAAGCATTTCCAAACCTCTATGGGTATTTCATCTGGGCCACATGCTTTCCCTATTTTCATTCTTTTCAATGCCTCTTTAACTTCTACAATTCCAATATTGCGTGTATAGTTTACTTTTCTTTCTTTGTGTGTGTTTTCATCTATTATAGTATCAACTTGGTCATCATTAAATAAACTATCGAAGTAACTTCTCTATCTCTCCTTAATATCCTCCTCTCGCGTTAAAACATTTTGATTTTCGTCCTTAATACATCTTACATGACTTAGGTCTTGTTTCTTTTTATCTCTTAATTTGGCTAGCCTATATATTTTTTTTTTGCCATCTCTATTGCCTAACTTTGTATATAGATCTTCCATGAAATTTATTTTAGCTTGACTAACTACTTGTTTACCTTATTTTCTAGCTTCTCTATATTAATTGTACACATCTTCATCTTGGCACTTAGGTATTTTTCTATACATCCCTCTTTTATTCTTAATTGCTCATTGGACATCCTCGTTCAACCACCATGTTTCCTTCTTTGGAGGTCCCAAGCCCTTAGATATACCTAATACGTTTGATCCACTCTCCTTATGCGACTACTCATTTCTAGCCACATTGTATTAGCATCTAAGTCAAGATTCCAAACATTTTCCTTTAATAGTTTTCTTTAAACTCTACTTGTTTACTATGTTTTAGGTTCCACCACTTTATTCTAAGGTCGCTAACTCTTTTATTCATATTATGTCATCGTTTTAGCTTAATATCAAGTACTACTAACTTATGTTGGGTAGTAAGTGCTTCACCAGGTATTACTTTGCGGTCTCTACATATTTTTCTATCTATTTTTCTTATTAAAAGAAAATCTATTTGACTCTTGTTATGACCACTACTAAAAGTAATTGTATGCGACTCCCTCTTCCTAAAACTTGTATTTACTAGGACAAGATCGTATGCTGAAGAAAATTCTAATATTGATTCTCCTTCTTCATTTCTATTACTATAACCAAAACCTCCATGAACTCTCTCGAACCCATCGTCACTTGCCCCGACATGCCCATTTAATCCTCGTCCAATAAAAACCTTTTCATCTAATGGTATAATTAGCATAAATCCATCCATATCGTCCCAAAACTTACATTTGATGCTTTCGCTTAGTCCTACTTGTGGTGCATAGGCGCTAAGTATGTTGATTTTTTCATCTCTAATAATTAATTTAACTAGAATCAATCTATCCCCTATTTTTTTAACCTCTACGACCTTATCATTGTAATCATTATCCACCATAATTCCTACTCCATTGCATTTTTTATCTATACCAGTGTACCACAATTTAAACCTTGTGATTCCTATTTCTCTACTCTTTTCTCCTACCCATTTTGTCTCTTGGAGGTAAGCAATATTGACTCTCCTTCTAATCATGGTATCTACTAGTTCTATTGACTTCCTCGTAAGTGTTCCTATGTTCCATGTTCCTAAACGAGTTTTTTCTCCCCTTTGTATTTGTTTTCCATTTCTATTTCTATTATGTCTAAAAGATCTAGTGTCTGTATTTATGTTTTTGTTTTTGTTTTCGTGTTTGTTTTGAACTAGCTTCTTTACCCACACCCGTCATTTGTGTGGGAACCCTTGCTCAATAAAAGAAATAATGAATAAATAAATAGATAACCTTAAAATGAATCAAAGCTCCAATGTATCTTTAAAAATCAACTAAAAATATAGAATAAGCAATAGAAATAATATAGAGAAAAAGGGAGTGGGTTATTTCGAAGTTCTCTGGCCTTTGTTATAGTTTCTTTTTGTACACATATCCAAGATAAACTGAAATTCATCATATTAATAAAAAAAAACCTGTAACCAGCCTTAGTGATTTTTCAGTGATTCTTAAGTTGCAAATAAATTGTTGTGTAAATCAATGGAAATAGTTCTCAGTGCTTCACTAATTTAGCCGCAATTTTTAGTTCATTCTCCGATTCGCTGTAGATTTCGCTGGCATTTTCTTGCTATCGATTTAGGTGGTGATTCCTAGTGTAATTATAAATCACTATCTGATCGCTACACTTCTTTTCTACTTGACCATTTTGCTCTTCTATGTCTTTTCTTCCATTCTTCATTTTCCTATTTAAATCATGAAATCACAAAAATAAGAGAATACCTAGTGTAATTTCATGATATAAATATATAATCAACCTAAATTACATTAAAAATGTGTCTAATTATTGACTTTTCACCAGCATTGTCTGTAAGTGATCCACGCTTCCTATGTAAAGCGACATCGATGCCACATTGTCATGTTTTCATGTGTATTTTCTCCATTCAATGGACTCGGCGCCGCCAGTACAACCGCATAACACTATTTGTGTAAACCCTACATCATCAACTTTGTGTGTATAGTGTCAACTCTCCTGCATCTCTTCCTTTCATATCCATGCCTTATGTTGAATCTTCATAGCATCAACTGTGTCCTCCACGATGTCAAGTTTGATTTTGTGTTTTTTCTCCTTATTTCATCATGAAATTAATCCTTTTTATCTTTTATGCCCTGTAAACTTGAAAACACAAAAATACCATCAATTTGAGCTCATTCTAAGATATTTAGACCAATTATACAACTAAACTAGTCTTGTATATAAGTCTAATTAACTACTTATCAAATACCCCAAACATAAGATTTTGCATGTCTCGAAGAAAAGTGTATTCTACTAAGTACGCATGCTAATATTGTTATAGTCCTTACTCATTTTACATAGTTCATGAAGTATCGTTTAATTCAAAAAAGTTTCAAATTAATAATTCACTAAAGTTTTTTTTTTTATGAAAACTAATACTTTCAAAATACGCATCTTTAACAACACATAATTTACTTTCAAAACTCAAAAGTAGTTCACAACCAAGACTATCGCCACCTACAAGTTTATTTCTCCTTAACACTTAAGTGGCAAGTGTATAATCTCATGATTTCTCATTAAGCTCAAGAATCCACAAATAAGTATAGATCATAGTATTTTTGTAGACTTTAGTAATTTAAGAGTCCTTAGGACTACATATAGTTGGAAGGAAAACTTAACTAAATTACTCGTACTTGAGCTAAATCTTTTCATTTAAAGAGTTTTTATTTTAACTTTCGCTTTTCTTTCTTTATATACATTTGTATATCTTTTCTTTTCTCCTTATATTTGTTTAGTTGTACGATCCTTATCCTTTTCCTGTGGATTTTGTTTTCCTCACTTTTTCCAACCATCAAGTTCTCTTTTTTTTTTCTATAGAACTTGTGAGACTCTTTATTTTTTTATTTAAAACACTAGTGAACACTTCTCACTTTCACTTTTATTAAGTAAGTTTTAATATTTACTTTTTATTAAACACCATGCCTATATATTCTCTTTTTAGTACTATGTCTTCATTTACATTATACTCAAGTAAGATTCATACTTATTGTAGAATTACTTAGAGATATAACTTTTTTCACAATAAGTATTTTAGTATTCTTCTTTTTTTGGTTTCAAGTTTATGGTCTTCTCTAACTCTAAGTTTCTATTATGAAACTATATCGTTCTTTTCTATACTTTTTTTTTTCTTCAAAAAAGATAACATTCTCTTTATTTTGATTTCAACCAGATACTTGTATTCTTACTCATCCTCAATTAAACGCATGAACTTTGCAAATGATTGACTTTTTATTTCTATATTATTATATAAAACCTAATCTATACTACTTATACACATTCAAATAATAAGTATATGAAAAACAATTAAACAAAATACACTACCATTCTTTCCTTTTTAGCTACTTCAAAAATAAAATTTTACGATCATACCGCAGTGTTTATCTTTAATTCCTCCTTTGTTACAACTTTCCATAGTGTCGATGCCCGTAAGCTTAAACTAAACATTGTCCTCGAGGTTTAACAATAAGACTGAAATTTAAAAGCATTAAAAACATAAATATCTATAATATAATTTGACAGTTGCATAATGCTAAACATTAAAATGTATAAAAATAAGAAACTACTATATTGTCAAAATATCCTAAATTAAAAAGAATCAGTATTAATGTATTACTCATCTCCCCAATTCTCGTGTGAATATGATGCATATGTCGAGACTTCTCCATTTTGATTAAAAGTCACACAACAAATAGTCTTTTTCGACACGTTTTGCGCAAGGCTTCTAAAAATTAAAAACAACTAAAATGTTTGGATTGCTCTATCTAATGAAAATAAAAAACTGAAAAATTTAGAAACAAAAATTAAAAACACCTAGGCAACCTCCCAATAGCGCTTCATTTAATGTTTTTAGTCCGAAAACTTTTCATTCATTTAGACTGAGTCTAAATTGAGAAACTCCATGACTTTAGATGTTTGAAATAATTGTTCATCCGTGAATACTTTGATTGTGGGCTTCCCCGTATCACCTTCATCGTGAGATAACTTAGATAGATTGTCTGCAACCAAATTCTCGCTTCCTTTTTATCTTTAATCTTTAAATCAAACTCTTGCGATAGTAAAATGCATCTAATCAACTTTCATTATGTATCCTTTTTCTCAAACAAATAACGGATTACTGCATAATCAGTGTCCACGGTGACTTTTGATTCCACGATGTAAGCTTTAAACTTGTCACATGCAAACACTACTACTAATAGCTCCAAATCTATAATAGTATAATTTTATTGTGTTGGGTCCAATGTTTTGCTTGCATAGTATATAGCTCTAAAAGTTATATATCTCTGTTGGTCTAACACTTCTCCTACCGCATAGTCACTTGCATCACACATTATTTCAAAGTCACACTCCCAATATGGTACTACTACTATTAGTGCTAAGATCAAAGCAAATTTTAAGGTCTCAAATGCATTTACACACGCAAGACTCATTTCAAGTGAAACATCATTTTCAACAACTTCCGCAATGGCTTAGTGATCTTTGAAAAACCTTATGTAGAAACCCGAATGTCCTAAAAATCTCCTTATACTTTTAATGTTTCTTGGTATAAAAGTTTGCTCTATTGGTGCTATTTTTACTCTATCAACTCTAATCCATGAGCGTACACTCCAAGTCCTCAAACAATTACTTCTCGAACCATAAAGGGACATTTTTCCAATTAAGTACTAAATTTTTGTCGTGACATCTTTTCAATACCAAGCCCAAATTTTGTAAGTATAAGTCGAAGATGCTCAAAATACTGAAAAGTCATCCATAAATACCTCCGTAATATCCTCCACTATATTAGTGAAAATAGTCATCATACATATTTGAAATGTTGTTGATGCATTGCATAATCCAAATGACATTCGTCTTACTGCAAACGTACCATAAGGACAAGTAAACGTAGTTTTCTCTCAATTTTCTGGTGCTATAGCAATTTGATTATATCCTAAATAACCATATAGGAAACAATAATATTCATATACTGCTAACCTATCCCACATCTAATCAATTCATGATAAAGGGAAATGATCCTTCTATGTAGCCTTATTTAACTTCTGATAATCAATGCATACTCTCAAACCAGTAACTATTCTAGTAGATAATCTCTCCTCATTTTTAGTTTGAACAATAGTCATTCCCCCTTTCTTTTGTACCACATGTATTGGTTAAACCCATTAATTATCAAAAATAGCATATGTGATTACAAAGTTCAGTCATTCTAAAATCTCTTTATTTGCCACTTTTTTCATAACTGGTTTTAATAGCCTTTAAGCTTCAATTGAATGTTCAAGATTCTCTCCCATTAAAATAATATGCATTCAGACATTTAGACTAATTCCTCTTACATCTTTAATTGTCCATCCTAATACTAACCGATGCTCTCTCGAATCTAGAAGCAGTTTTCTTTCTCCAATTCTATCAAAGTCGCATAAATAATAATACGATACGTTAGATTTTCTCCTTGGTAAGTGTATCTCAAGTCACGACCCAAATTCCTAATCCTAGTTTAATTCATCAATTAGGATCATTGACCTTTGATGTGGGACCTGCATCGAGATATGTGCATTGATTGAGGTGATGTGACCGAGGTATATATTAGATTTGTTGTGATGTATTCTTAGTATATTATATATGTGTAGACTACTGCTCCTACATGTATTTAGATGTTAAGACGTGAGCACAGAAGCACCTCAAGATGCATGCCGGCGTAGGACCGGGGTAGAGAGTGATATGTAAGTTTAATTTAAGATTAGTCTAGCTTAAATAGCATTTTGAGCTGACTATAGTTTAATTTGTCTAAATGCAACATAAATTAGAAAAATAAAACATTAACCATTGATATTCTTTGGATACGCGTGGACATATCACTAGAAAAATTGAGTTACATTGTGTGTTATCAAAGATCAAATAATGTAAAGTTAAAGGATTATGGGTCACAATTGTAGCCATTAGATTGATATAGAAATATGTAATGTACATGAGATCAAAGGCTATAAATATACCTTACGTTATGTGTATAAAGGATTGAATTGAATGACATGCATACAGTTTCGTTTAATCTAAAGGAGAGAAAAAAAGATATGAAGAAGGAGATCAAAGATTGTGAGGAAATTCTGGTGAATTTTGAGAGTGATTGATCAAATAGATGATGTTCTACAACTAGGTAAGCTATTGTACACTATCATTGTGAAATTGAAAAACTTAATAAACTCGATTGGGTTACTAATTAAGTATTTTTGAATTTATTTTACAAATTAAATATCCGAGGTGGATCTTATGCATTACGAACCAGAGATCATGAGGTAAATTATCATTTTTTCGTTGATGAATGCCTAGTGTGTGCATTATACAGTATTTCATAATGAAATCTGTGTGTTCAAGTGTATCTTGAATGTCACATAATCTAGGTTGCAAGTGTGCTTCTAAAGGGCACAAGTGCAATAAGAATTATTGGCTACTCGAAAACTAGTGATCAAGTGTTAAGTATTATTTGAGGGTTTTGCATCGGTTTATATGCAAATCAAGATCAGTGGTATTACAAATTGTGAACAAAGTTAGTGCAACATGTTACCTCGAGCTTTATGTCGGTTGCCAATGGATGAGGTTGATATTGGATCCAAATTGGTGTAAGTTTGGTTTAGTATGATAAGAGATTTGGCGGTAAGGGTTTCGTATGTTATGGACAAAGTAAAGATTTTTGGAGTTTTGGTTTGTGCAAAACCTGTATTATGGATGTTTTATTAAGATGGACTATTTTTTTTAGAGTTTGGTTCAATTTGGGGAAAAACCGGAGCGAAAATTATTGCTGGAAGCCAAAACACGTCTAAATATGGATTTCAGGAATTAATATATAAAAAATAAATTAAGCTGCTGACAAGCAGCTGATGGTTTATATATATATATATATATAAATCAAAATAAAAAATGAAAAAATTCCTTTTTTCTTTCGTTTAACATAACATATAAACGTTCAATTCCCTATCTCTCTCAACTCAAGATTTCACTCGCAGAGCTCCATACATCCGATTTTCACCCAGTTTCTTTCTGTGAAACTATAGAGAATCGTGAGACAGTCAGTTAGAGCTAAATTTTCTTGGAGGAAATGAAGTAATACGCCTGCAATTTGGTAAATTCTCAATTCAAGGAATTTTCATCAATTCAATTTGAATTCTCACAATTTCTCGATTCCTTTCACAAGGTTTTGATTGGAATTGGTATGAATTGTTAAGAATTGATGTATTGGCTTGATCTATGCTAATTTGGAATAAATCCCACCAAATTTGGTTTAGGGTTTTGTTGAATTGAACTAACGCAATTTAATTGATAACTCTTTTGGATATGTGTTTTAGTTAATATTGATTTACATTAGGTTTCTTGATGAATTACTTATTGGTTTTGATCCAGTTAGACTACATGACTGTTGAGATATTTTGATGTTGGTATTCAGTGGTTTCATTTTAATGGCTAAATATTTATTGACATCGTTAATGAGTTTATTTTTAGACTCATATGCCAATTAAAACCCTCGTGAACACTCGGATAAGCCAAAACAAGTCTCGCTAAAATTGTTATTTGTGTATGTTCGTTGCATAATTGGGAGGTTAATTATTATTTATTTCATAACTCATCGCATATGTGTATTTTTATTGTCATACCGTGTGAGAGTGTGTGAAATGCTTCATAAAGCTTGTCAACGCGGTTATTAAATAGGCTTAGTACGGATACACTAAGTTTTATAATAGTAACTTGAATAAAATGACTGATAATCAAGGTGATTATGTCATAAAATGGAAAATCAAACTTAAGGCTATGTCATAATCGTCAGGTACACAAGTATTAACGCGCCTCGAGATGTGTGGCAAGACGCGAGGCATCGAATACCAGGTAATCAGTGGTTAGTATGACCATAAAATACTTTAAATATTTGATTGAACATACAAAATGTATGTAATTATGTGCCTAGGTGAATTAATTGGGTTTAAGATAAAATAAAGTCCTATAGTTAGATAGGAATTAATTGAGCCCTTAATCAACCTATTGATGATCCTAGAATACATATAACAAGGCAAGATGATTGGCTTTCATATGGGACAAGTGGCTTCATGTAGGACAAGTGGAATTGAGGGATGACATATGTCCTAGCAATTGACTAATAGTAAATCAAAGATTTGGCTAATTAATCTACTTACTAATATAAGTATATAGGACCTATACTTAATGAAAGAGCTCAACGTATACATTTGAGCTGAAAGATCAGATAAATTGAGGAGAGCCTTGGCTGAAAAATCCAGAGAGATGAAGGAGATCGGATCTCAAATCAAAGTGTCATCAACCTTAAGTACACGTCTTTCTATTTCAAGTTTGAAATCAGTTATGAGTTTTAGTCGTTTTAAGAAGGTAGATGTTTTATTATTTGAAACTGATTTATATGTTTGGATTCCTCATTTTGAGCTGATAATCCAGCTTTTATGAAGTTCTTAATTTGGTTTTGAAATCAATAAGATATGAACAGTTGATGTTGTAAAACCAAAACTGAAATTCTGCATGTTGTATTACGAACCAACCTATGTAATTTGATCATAGCTTCCTCATTTTAAATTTTAATGGACCTAATCTGGTGGCATTCGAAAGTTAACTTAAAGGGAAATAGCTTTGTCCTACTAGAAATTTTGTAATTCGAATGTTTTCATGACTAAAACTGCTATACAAATAGGCAATTGAATGCATTACAAGATTTTTGAAACTAAATTTTTAAAAGTCATAACTCCTTAATTACTTATCCTTATGAGCTGATATTTTAGTATGTTGTTATTGGATATGTTACTGCTTTGTGACCAAAAATCACTATTCTTGAAACTATAGATTTAGAGATATAAATTTTCTAAATCTACCAATTGAATTAGGTTCCAATTTGAACAGTTTGAGGTAAAATCACGCACTTTTGTTTTATATTGGAATTTCACCAACAAAACTTTTTCGGAGAGCTAAAATAGGGACAAAAAATTATGTACGAAAGGAACATTTTGTGATTTGGACAAGTTCATGCTTAAAATTGTGCTACAACATATGATCTCAAATCGAATGTTGAAACTTTATTTACTCTTTAAGGGGCTATTTTAGGAAATAGAACTCTAGACCTGATTTAAATACCTTAAGTTACTCTAAAACACTAGAAATTGATCCTAAGGGATTCGGAGGCTATGGTATAGTATTTGGGAGCGTAGCGAGGTTAGATCGAGGTGTTTTCAGAGCTTAGAAGTGAGATTTGAGGTACATAAATCCCTTAAGAAACACATCTTGAGTATATAATTGTTTCAATTGCACCCTCAGTGAATGGCAACAAGAGTTGTTGACCTTATTGGTGCACTTGTTCAGCAGGTTCTAATATGGACCGACCCTCCGCTAGTAGTATGGTTGAGAGCCAGTATGGTACGAGCCATTGAGATCATCTAGATTGAGGAAGTATGGTCTAGTTTGCTACCGTGACACAATTATTTGGTTTCTATTTGTCATAGTTATGCATGCGAATGCCTTAAAGTAGCTCGTTTATTTTCGCGTGTTTATTTAATATTATTCTTGGCCTCTCTATTATTGAATGCTTGGTGGTTTTCTTTTGGGGTCTTACTCACTGGACTCGTCATCTATTTTGTTATGAAGACTTAGTGCAAATCCTAGTACCAGTAAAAGGCAAGGAGGTCTTATGCTACTATCTCTGATTTCTTACAGTCTAGAACTTAATAGTACGTGTTCATTTTGATACTTCATTTTACCTTTAGGGTTATGGGAGACTTGTATAGACACGTTACTTGTCTATATTTACTTTTCATAGCATGTTATTGCATGATATACAGTGTACTTGATTCCTAGTTTTCCATAATATGCCGATGGTCTATATGACTAGAAAGTTACTAAAAATCTATAGTTATGTTATGTAAGACTTTTGCTCAAAATTACTGGTTACCTATTTGTAACTTTGTAAGACATAAGCCATACTTGTAACATAATGAAGATCTTGAATAATTGGTAAATAATATAGAGAATATGACGAATAGCAT
Organism: Stephania yunnanensis; assembly: GCA_039657365.1. Classification (NCBI taxonomy): domain Eukaryota; kingdom Viridiplantae; phylum Streptophyta; class Magnoliopsida; order Ranunculales; family Menispermaceae; genus Stephania; species Stephania yunnanensis. The sequence continues at coordinate 42,978,354 of CM077581.1, forward strand.
GCACATAGAGGAGTGTTGACATGGCAACATATGTCGGTAGGGCTATAGGACCTACGAAGCAACTCACACGGTGGCATCGGGGCGTGGGGTAATCATAGTTAGTATTAGAGAGAGGTCGAAGGAGCTTAAGAAAAATAACACATAATTTATTCTTTAACATGATACCAATGCCATAGTTGGTATCAAAGCATGGTTGAGGAACCTAAGGAAATAATGAAAGAGCGTAACATTTAATGAACAAAACTTTAGATGTGAAAACTTGATGTACTTGCCTTAGAACTCTAGTTGGTAATTAATTATGAGGTCAGTAGAGTTAGGGTTATATACTTGTTATGTTTTTACTGTATGTTATACACTATATGCATTTATATACTGATGTTGATCTGCGCATGTTTCTTTATGCAGATCACGATGGACATACATCATATTACCCTACCAAAGACATGTCAAATTGGCTATCCAACTTGGACCACTACCACTATTACTACACCGAGTGTTGAGGACCGACTTGTCGAACATGAAGCTTAGTTAGGTGAGATTCTTAACTTACTATGGGTTCAAGCCGCATTAGCCACCGTAGAAGTAATAGCTCCTACTATACTTGTGTTACCAGCTAATACTACAATAATAGTCATTGCCCAAACTATTCTGTAAATGCATGTTCGGGCTACTATAGCTACAATAGTTCCATAGATAGCTACGCCAGTTGTTACATCAGTTGAGATGCCGACTCCCACTTCTACACTGACGGCTACTAATAGCAAACTACCACTTCTGAGTTCACTTTGTTGCTTGAGGCAAAATCGATTAAGGAGTTTATCATATTTTAGACACGATTCTTGTTTCAGGGTCTTGTTTTCGAGGAGAGCATGCAAGCACGAATTTTAGGGTCTTATTTTCGAGGAAATGCAGCAGTTTGGTGGACGACGTATTGGGACACTTATCCATATTCAACAACTTGGGTGAAGTTTTTTTATCCATTTTATAATGAGTACATACCGGTGGAGGTACAGTTGAGGCTAAAACAGGAGTTTTTTGCCCTAAGATAGGGTAATCGATCAGTTCTTCGATATATGGAGAGATACCAGTATTTACTATAGTTTTTCAGAAACATTACGAGGATAGAGAAATCGCAGATCTACTATTTCATCAGAGGATTGGAGAAGATAATTGCCAATGCTATTGTGTTGACCGGGGCTCGTACTATGCAAGAGATGTATGACCGAACACTCAGGCAAGAGAATTTTCATCTACATAACGAAGGGAGACTCGTATTTGTTACGTCGGAGAGGCAGCCAGGGTGAAGCTCGACGTTAGACTAGAGCTAGAAGAGGCAAAGAGATCAATCTGATAGCGACCATACTGACGACCGACAACATAATTGTTGGGTTTTGGGGTTCATGCATATCAAAAAATTTAAAACGAATTTTGAAAAACCCTAATAGGATCATAAATAAGTTCCAACAAACTAGGTCTACAAAAGCAAAACATACCTTAATCTATGATTTTTTTATTGTTTGATCCCCAAGACGTCCAAGCGCACGTCATCTATCAGAAATCGACATATGAACGGTGACCACAATATGGAGTGCTTGCCCCAAGAGAGATAGAAAACGTCTTTCTTTCTCTCCCAAAATCTAGAAAACTCGAAATTTGCTAACAAGAAAACTTTTTTTCATTTCAAGGTTTCAAGCTCTATTTATATATGTAGATAAGTTGTCACTTTAAATCTTATTTATATTACAACAATTGTACTTATGTAGTTTATGCAAATTACACACAAGCCCTTACTAATAAGTTATCATATAATAAATTGTAATGGCTTTTATTTCATGAGTTAAATTGACATATGAACGGTGACCACAATATGGAGTGCTTGCCCAAAGAGAGATAGAAAACGTCTTTCTTTCTCTCCCAAAATCTAGAATGCTAACAAGAAAACCTTATTTCATTTCAAGGTTTCAAGCACTATTTATATATGTAGATAAGTCATCATTTTAAATCTTATTTATATTACAACTATTGTACTTATGTAGTTTATGCAAATTACACACAAGCCCTTACTAATAAGTTATCATATAATAAATTGTAATGGCTTTTATGTCATGAGTTTTATAATATAAATTTGATTACTTCGACCAATTGAAGTTTCACAAAGCCATTCTTTTCGTGACCTAATAGGTTCACGCGATGTTGGAAGTGAACCAAAATCATTTTGGTACTCAAGTCATAAGCAGTCTCTAGCAAGGCATTATGACTACCTAAGTAGCATGAATATCATAATCGATACAACCTAATGAATGACATATATCATATTCTTTTGTCATGCGATATCCTTTGATTCAACATAAGCCATGAAAAGTCACCCTTAATGTTCAATCGTACCTGTCTCGATCATTAGGTAGACTAAAAACTTCTAAATTACATTGATCATATCGATTCGACTGGACTTAGCCATGTAAAAGTCTAGCACATCGAGGGATCCACTTATATCTCTCTCTATATGAGAGGGAAAGATTTTATATTGATTAAACACCTTCATATATTATTCACATGGTAACCAATCACAATCTTTATAATCCTCCGGTTAAAGACAACGTTTGATTTTCTCAAATTACCATGATCCTAATATTGAAGTCTATGCTAATCTCAAGTCAAAGGACTAATGATATACATATCATGAGTAACATCTCTGACTTAATCGGTGTGGTGTTCTCAAATCGGGACGATCCAGTACCTTATTCCCATAACAAGTACTCTTAATCTTGATTCATATCCCTGTATGCATGATCAAAACATGACCATTAATCAAGATTCACAGTAGCCTTAATTCATTATAATTCCCAGTATAATGACCAACTAGGGACATTTAGGATATTCAAAAATAACCATAGATCTTACTATAAGGTAAACATGTAATTACTTATAATAAAAGAACAAATGAAAACCTTAATTTTATTAACTAAAATTAAAAAATAAACAATGTTGGTATATTGACCTAAGGCACGTGCACCAACAATGATAGGAGCTCTAAAGATGATCGTGATCATAGGGATAACTATTCGTTTGATCAATATAGATATGTTGATACACATGTAGTAAATGCCATCGCGCCCGCTCTAGCAGAGCAACCAAGACATCAGTACGGACTGGACCAGAAATATGGAGGCTTTGATATGGTTAGAGAGATTGAGGTCAGGATTAGAGATCTGGGAATATATAGGTAGGGAGGTCGAATAGACACGTATGCTTTAGATTTAGATAGAGAAATTACATTAGCATCGATTGCTAGAGAACTTCACCAGTACCAAAATAGTTCCGACATGAGAGAGAGCCCTTGTGATTGCTTTGCCAGACAGAGTGACAACTAAATAGCGCGTTAAGGGTACGCTATCTTTTTCCTTAACGAGTTAATTGGTTCATTCTTTTATGTGCATTTTTGAATACATAATAGGAGAATTTCAACTTATCATATTATGTACAAAAACATCGATAACGTTGTTCATGACCAAGAACGTGTGGCGTCATCAATAGTTTGGCCCACATTAACCTTCTACTTGATGAGAATAACATAGGAATAGAAGAGAAAGTGGCGTCTTCTACACTTCTATCGTATCTTCTTCCTCACCTTGAAACAACATGCGGTGGTGTTGTCTGTTATTCCGACATAGGTAATTTTCCTTAAAAGTGGCTTGTAGTAGTTATGTTGATGATTTCACTACTTTTGAGCAGCATAACAAAAGAGATAAGTTCCATCTGAGATTCCAAATAAGAAGAATCTAGCACTAAGTTCACTTAGGGTATGTTTGATAGCAAAGAAAATGAAAAAAAAACATATAAAATTGTCTACTTTTTTTATGTAACCGTTTTATCCATTGTTTGAAAGTTTTGTAACTGCACTGAGAAAAAAAAACCACTTTCCCCTATTTTCCTAATTTATTTTCTCATATTTTAGTGTGGAAAATCGAAAATCTCTCAATCTCTCTCGCGAACTGATCATTTCTTCCACCCAAGCAAATTTGGCATCTACTACTCTTTCGCGGATATACATTCTTTATTTCTTTCTTCGTCTCCGGCTTCGTCACCAACATCATCGTCGAGCCGCCCGACATCGACGATGATTGAGATGCGCACATGGATTGAACTATAAAAGAAAATTCTTTCTCGTGCAATCAAACAACTAGGAGAAAATTTTCTTTATAAAATTTTCTCAAGAAAATTTTCTAAAAAAAAGTTATTTCTCATTGAAAATTTTTTTTTACTATCAAACACACCCTTAGGTCGTTAGAGTTATTAAATAGTCCTACGATACACAATATTGTTTGCCTTAAATCGTGGGACAAAATCTTTCCTAGTTAGGAAGAATTTTAATGGCCTAATATTTATTGACATCGTTAATGAGTTTATTTTCATATTCGGATATCAATTCAGACCCACGTGAATGCCCTGGATAGGCAAGAACAGGTTTGACTGGGCTTAAATCTTTATTTATGTCTGTTGGTTGCATAATTAGCATGTTAATTATTATTTATTTCATTACTCATCGCATGTGTGTATTTATATTTCCATACCATATGAGACTGTGTGATGGGTAAATACCTCGTAAAGCATGTCGACACAGGTATCAAATTTGGCATCTACTACTCTTTCGCGGATAGGCAAGAACCAGTAATTTACGACGAAAGTCTCAACAAAAATACCTTAATTTTTGTAAAACTAACTAGAATAAAATAACTATGAATCAAGGTGAATATGACATAAAATGGAGAATCAAACTTTAGGCTAAGTAATAATAATCAGGTACATCAAGGATTGGTGCGGCTCGAGATGTGTGCCGAGACATGAGGCACTGGGTGTCGGGTAATGGTAGGTTAATGATACATAATATATGTTAAATATAATACTAAACGCACTTAACATATGTAATTTTATGCCAAGGTGAATTAATTGGATTTAAGATAAAATAAACTCTTATAGTTGGATAGGAATTAATTGAACCATTGATCAACCTAGTGATGTATATAACAAGGCAAGATGAGTGGCTTTCATGTGGGCAAGTGAACCTATCTTCATCCCTGATCCTAAACTGATAATACCCAGATCGCAGGTCTATCTTGGAGAAAAATTAGCTCCTCTCATCTGATCAAATAAATCATCAATTCGTGGTAAGAGATATTTGTTTTTTACTGTAACCCTCTTCGACTGTCTATAATCGATTCACAGTCTCAAAGTACCATCTTTCTTCTTCACAAATAAGACTGATGTTCACCATGGAAACATAAAAGGTGTAATGAATCCATTCTCTCCTAAATTCTGCAATCGACTCCTCAACTCCTCCAACTCTCATAGAGCCATGCGGTACGGTGGTATAGAAATTGGTCTAGTGCCTGGTACCAACTCAATAAAGAAATCTATCTTCCTCAGTGGTGGTAAACCAGGTAAGTCTTTCGGGAACACGTCCTGAAACTCACACACAACCAAAATCTCCTCAATTCTAGGTCCCCGACTCTCTACTATGGTTTATAACGATACTATAGTCTCCATCTCTCCACTAGTCTCAAGACTACCTTGAGTGCCCTTGGCTCTCAGTGTACTACCACTATATGTAAACATCGAATGCCCTAGAATCTCAAATATCATTGTTTTACTAAAACAGTCGATATGAGTGTAATACGCTGCTAGCCAATCCATCCCTAACAACGTATCGAAGTCTAAGAACTCGAGCACTCTGAAATTTGCGGGTAACTCTATTTCACCTATCCGTATTGGACACCTCTCAATAAGATAATTAGGGTAAACTCTATCCTTGGCTATTATAATCAAAATCAGATGTAGTGGCACCTTAAGATGCCTAACATGACACCATAAATGAAAGATACTGTAGAACTTTAATCAAATAAAACATACAATTGGCTACCACAAATGGAAATCATACCCTCAATAAGTCTTCGTGTGACACTTACATTAGGCCGTGCAACCATATATACACCCTCTTGACTCTGTGTTGGAATCATGGTTGCTGGTTGTGGATAATCTCGAATCACATGTCCTACCTGACCACACCTATAACAAGTGACTAGCCTACACTAACCTATGCCTGATCCTAGGCCTATGCCTGTCTCTACCCCTGTTTGGAACTATCTCGTCCCTTACCTCTACCTCTACCTCTGCATCTAATACCCTGCTGCAGCTGACGTGGCATTAGTGGTGTTGATAGAGCTGGCAAACTAGTAGTAGTAGTAATGGTAGTAGTAGGAGTTGGCAATGCAAGTCTAACTGGTGGTAAAGGAGGTCTACCAATAATGGTCTGCAAAGGTGTAGGAGATGATACATATGGTATAACTGTTGTAGATATGCCAGCTCCCTGGGAATCTCTATCTTATCTCCTCGATGCTTTGCCCCTCTATCTCCTCCTCTCATAATCTGGAACCTGATCGAGTGTCAATGCTGGTACTAGCAGAGTCCCATTATCAACTCTCCCTAATAATAGGTATCGTGAGAGAGTGCACGCTCATAAATCTCCCCAATGTCTTGGCACTAGAACTGACCACATAAATCCATTATCGGGCCTTAGTCCATCTCTGAAATGATACATATCGTCAGAATCCTCTCTCACCAAGTCTCTAGCGAATTGCCTCAAATAGCCATATCTGTCTTTATAGCTCATAACTAACTCGTCAGCTCCCTGTCTCAAGTTCATAAACTCCTTCCTCAACCGTTTCATCACTGCAGATGGGAAGTACTACTGATAAAACTTCCTCTTGAAAACATCCCATGACTCAAACTCTCCCTCGAAAGCTATCGTTGCATGCCACCAAACATCGGCATCTCGCTCAAGACTGTATGAAAAATCTTAGCTTTGAGTCTGTCATCAATCCTCAAGGCTTGATGTAACTTCTTCTGAGAAAACCCACTTCTTTCTTCTCAAAGTCTCTCTGGCCTTCAAAATAAACTAGTTTTAGTCTGATGAAATCCTTCACCAACTAAACCTTTGCTTTCGAGCTAGAAGATGAAGGTGTGAAAGATGGTGTAAAAATTGTCTATACAACTATAGCTACTATAACTTGTGTAGTATGCACTACCGACACTACTGTCGGTAATGTGGAAGTACTCGTAGTAATAAGGACTGGTGTAAGTGTTGGTAGAGCAAATCGAGAAGTCATCATGGTAATGAACTCTACCAACTACTGACCCTGAGCAGTTACTCGATCAGATAGCATCTGAAAATCATCTGCCAATGGTATAGACGAATGGTTGCTACTCGTAGCTGCATTCCCTCTATCGCGCTATCATGTGAATTCACCATCAATGTATATAGATTGATAACGGACGCGAATCACCTGTTACGTAGATAACGCATACATATATATATGGAAAATTAACATGTACATATATAAAATCCCCAACTCACTTTCACTCACTTCCGAGCTAATGGTTTTTAAGCAAGGATCATGTGGTTGTCTATAATTAAGATTTATATTTTTATGTTTGAAGTTTTTATTTGTTATTTGTTGAAAACGTTAGGCCTTTAGCTACATATTATAGCTTTCGTATCATATTGTAGAATGATTATATTCCATAATCTTATTGTTTATACCCTTAAGTTTTATAACCTAAATTTGTATAAACATTGGTTCTAATTCCAACTGTGACGACCCTTTCTCAAATTAGGGCTCCGCCCGGCCTAATCCCTTTACTAAGCCCTAACCTCACCATATAGGACCTAACAAGGAAATAGTTAGCCTTTATAAAAAAACATATTACCTATCAATTTTTCATGATTCAAATAGATATAAACATATACCAATCTTATGTAAGTCCACATGTAGCCTAACTTTTGTGGATAAACCAGGAAATAGAGATTACATCATATATATATAATGCAACGAAGATATATAAAAAAAATTTATCTGGTCAAGGTACCTATAACTCAGCCCATGATATACAACCCCCAAAAGAATATAATATACATAAGAAAGTAATAAACAAAACTAAACCTACAAAATCAAGTGTTGCAGCACCCCACTGTCTCAGAGGTAATCGTCGATCTTCCCTTTGCCTAGCTTGCTACTCGATGGATCTACACCCACCGTCACAAATTAGACAGTGAGTAATTGAAAATAAAAAGTAATACTGAGAGACATTTGTTCACATTTACAAGTATTCAACAAGTATCAAAAAAACACAATAATAATAGTAAATATCCTGAAACGATATCATGCAAGGTGATACTTTAGTTAAACAAAATGAAACTGACATTACGCTAAGTAGTAATAATCTAGGGTCGGTCGGCCGTGATCTTCATCACATCAGCCTTTCCACTATATATATGGACGGAGTTATGCTCTACATCTCTTTTGAAGGTCGTACTTACATGGTAAAATACGCCTTTTTAATTATCCCAAATGTCAGTCACTGGGATGTATACTTGCCAACAACCCCGAGTCTAATAACTTATGAAGTCACCCAAGTTATGCTTACCAACAACCCCGATTCTCATACCTCGTGTGTTAAGAAAGATAGTGGAGAAATCCTAATCACCCTGGAAAGTCTAATGACCACCGAATGTCAGGCGAATTTCTATCGTAAAGTGACCTTAGAAATGAGAACCACTTTCATTTCCAACTAACAAAACCGTATTGGAATCCAACAAGTACAATTGCATAACTAATGCACAAAGGATATAGAATCACAACCCTATGTACAACTACCTAATAGCATGCTATTTCACTGACCACCAATAACAACAATCAATAATGACATAACACATGAATTGGAGTCAATAAAATTATTAAATCAACGAACTATGCCATGAAATAACCTCATATAATGAGAAATAAAGACAAGTCATGGCACACAGAGTACAAGGATAATTTAGTTCAAATAACTGAGAATGAATATTTAAATAGGAATGAAATGTAAAGAAATATCTCAATCAGTTTACTTATATACACACGCAATTTCCTAAGCTACTTTGGCCTCCAAATGCCTCGAAAGTCATATTTGGGTTCTCATAGATCTTTCTTAGGTTGTTAAAATCATATTATATGTTTTTAGTATGTTTGGACCTCTACACAGAGTTTTAGAATCATTTATAGTGTTTACGTCATTTTTGAAAATTGTTGATTTTTGTGCTGTCACAATAATTAGCACACTAATTCTAGAATTAGCGCACTAATTTTCAACATAGCTCACTATCCGGCCTTATCTAGTGTGCTAATGAACATTAGCGAGCTAGATCTCATACTTAGCGCGCTGTGTAGCAAAACCCATAATTTTTCAATATGAATTATGGATTTTATCAACACATAGGCTATGTTGATGCCTTGGGAACTCTCATACATACCTCTAGAGTTCCGAGACACCTTCTACAACATAAAACAATAACCCAAAGCATCAAATACATCAGTTCATGGAATTTGAGCTATTTCAATGGAGTAGGAAGTTACCAAGCTTGAAGAACACTAGCTGGAACTTGATCTTCTTCTTAAATTTCACTGGTTGCTGATTTTCTTCTTCGATTTCATTGGTTGATGATCTTCTTCTTCTCCAGCAGCCTCTCCTTCACTCCAGCAAGGTTTTCTTCTTGATGAAGCAATTAAAATGAGAGAAATGAGAGGTGCTTGTGTTGATCAAGCTCATATATATATATATGGTTTAGATATGGTTAAATGATAGACCTTGATCACTTTGTGCACATGTATCTCGAGGCTTACCTTATGGACCTCCTCCTAACACATGTCCCACTAGCTTATGCTTAAGTGACACCAAACAATACTCAATTGGTGTTGTAGCATGTCGAGCCGTGTCTTAAGGCATATCAAGTGGATTATGTTTTAACTTATAAACTTAGGTTTATCAACTACTAATCAACCATAATCCTTATAACTTAATAAAAACCATATAAAACTTGTACCAACTTACCACATCACTTCTCTACCTCAATTCCATGCCCATACGAATATCGAGGCATTTTCCTGCTCATGTCTCGACACCTATAAATAAGTAAAAATGACTTAGTAGTCTATACGCATACAATACATTAGGCATACTCCACAACAAATATAACATTTACCTCTCCCACTTAGCCTTGTTAATGACACGAATCTCACTGCGGGTTCCACATCACGGGTCATTTGATTTTCATTAACACACTGAACTAAGATCAACTATTTAGACCGTGAGAGGAATTTTGCAAATTAAACCTTTTTGAAAAGCTTAAATAGAGACTAAAAACGTCGTAAGAAATGAAGATTATTAGATTTGGAAAAGTTCATGCCTAAAATTGCATAGCAACATATGATCCCAATTTGAAAGTTGAAACTTTATTTAGTCTTTACGGGGTTGTTTTGCGAAATAGAACTCTAAAACTAATTTAAACATCTGAAGTCACTCTCAAACAGTGAAAATGGATCCTAAGGGATTTGAGGGCTATAGTGTGGTAGTCAATAGTGTAGCAGGGTCGGACCGGGGGTGTTTTTTGAGCTTCAGAGTGCAATTTAAAGTGCTTAAATCCCTTAAGAAACACATCTGGAGTATTTAATTGTTTCAATTGTGCTATATTTTTTTCTTTACAGTTCATCATCCATGTTATATCATAGCTTTGATTTGGTATAACAATTGGTATTTTTGTTCATCACTAGAGTTTATTCAGATGTTGTATCGTATGGGCTCTAGTATGCTAGACCAAAGCACGTATCACTTGCACTCTCAGTGAATGGAAGCTCAAGTTGTTAACACATCGGTGCACATATTATGGGATATGATACAGATCGGTCCTTTGGTATTAGTCTGAAGATGAGCTAGTATGGTACGGGCCACTGATATCATCTAGATTGACGAAGTATGGTCTAGTTCGCTATGCGTGACACGATTATTTGGTTTCTATTGGTGTTAGTTATGCATGTGATTATCTTACGGTTGCCTATTTATTTGACATTTTTCTGGTCCTCTCTATTAGTGAATGCTCGGTTGTTTTCTTTTGGAATCTTACTCACTAAACATGTCATCTATTTTGTTGTAAGGACTTAGTGCAGATCCTAGTACAAGTATGGACAAGGACGTCTTAGGTGACTATCTCTAATTTCCTACAGTCCATGACTTACTATTACCTTTTCATTTTGATATTTTGTTTTGCTTTTGAAGTTATGGGAGACTTGATAGACACGGTACATGTATATATTTACTTTTCACAGTATGTTGTTGTCTGATGTATAATGTACTTGATTCCTGGTTTTCCATAGTAGGATCGATGCTCATATGACTTGAAAGTATTTTAAAAATCTATGGTTAAGTTTTGTTGAGACTTTCGTCGTAAATTACTGGTTACCTATTAGCAACTCTGTAAAACACAAGCAATACTTGTAATTTAATGAATATTTGAAATAATTAGCAAATAATATAGAGAATATGAAAACTAGCACGCATATCAAGGAGCGTTGAGTCGGCAACAAACATCGATAAGGCCGCGAGACCCGCGTAGCAGCTTGCACTACGGCCTCAAGGTGCTGGGTGCCACATTTATGGTATTTTTTGTCGAGTTTTAATGATTTAATTGCTAAAAAATTGATTTGGAGAAGTTTTTTAGTTCAAAATAAATTAATTTTGCCTAGTTGACAGGTCATATTGGAAAATTCTTTACTTCTCTATCGGTGATCCAATATGAGTGTTTTTCGAGTTTATGAAAAGTAGGACATGAGTACTACAAGTTCCTCTTAGGTCATCATGACAAATATTGTGGTTTTCAAGATTAAAAAGTTACCCTAAATTGGCAAGTTGAAAGCCAATTGAAAAAGTTATATAAATTAATATTTTTGGAAATTGTTCTCAAGCAAACTTTTACTGCAGTTTTCATTGTGTTTCATGATTTGGTTTCACTTGAAGCTTAATAATTTTCAAGTTGATCCGACACTCCGAGAACCCTGAGGATGTAGCTGAATGTTTGTTGGTTATAAGGAAACCCTATAGTAGTATTTGCTATTTATGAAATTTATCTTTATACTTGCATTTGTGTTTAATCTGCATTGCATCTCATATCATTCTTGGTCATGCATACATGGCATCTGGATAGAGCTGCCACTGCTTCGGTCATAAGAGTGTAAGGTGCTCCACTATAGACTAGATGTACTGTGGGCGTCTAAGGCAAGTAATCTCGATATCAGGGTAGCATGCACTAAACTCGTAGGACTGCTCGAGGTTTATCGTGAATGAGCCCACTTGTTATGAGCTTACAATAGGAAATGAGGGATCCACGTTGTTATATAAACTTATTTTTATTTCGAAATGCAATTACATGTCTCCATATATTAAAAAAAGCATTTGCACGAATATAGAGCAATGTAGGAGTTTACTTACCTGGCATCTTCGAGTTGTTTGAGGATGTCAGGTTCTCTGTGAAAACAAAACAGAATTAGGAAAGCTAAAGATTTTTCAGAGAAGGTTAGGTTTAAAAGTTTAATTTTCTTGTTGTAATCACTTTATATATATATATATATATATATATATATATATATATATATATATTGTTTTGGGTTTTAGGGTGAGTGTAGGTCATGAAATAATTTTGAATAGGTTATGAGAGTCTCCTAAATTAGTTTGAGGTAAGTTAAGGGGTTTATGATTCAGTTTGATTTATTTTGGGATTGTAAAGTTGTACTAAGGTATTGGATATTCTAAGTTAATACTTAATGTTTAAATTTGATATAGAGTGAGCTTCGGGGTGTTATGAGTCCTTTTAAACCACTTCTTAGTTCTGTTGTCTATTAGGTGAAGATTTTCGACAAGTCATTTTTAAAGAAGATGCTGCTGAGATTTTTATAAGAATAAGGTGGATAATTTGTATGATTTCCTAATTTACTCTAATTAAGTAAACAAAGTATTGAGTTTCATTGAGGATAAAATTCGTTTTGGACATTATAAGGGTTAAAATGAAATGTATTTTGAGGTGTAAATATTAATATGAGGTTTAGGTGCCTAATTAGGGTAATTAGACTAAGTCAAGACTTGGTAAGATGGTTCCTGACAATTATTTTGTAGAAGTTTGTTAAAAAAATTAGATTTTTACTTCGATTCTAGTTTTAGCTTAATTTCATAGGGTAAATGTAATCATTTTCAAAATATGTTTATAGATTTAGATTCTTCACAAAAAATCAATAAATTTGCTATCAAGAAATTCGAATTTCAGTTTGAATTGAAAAAGTTATAGAATTTTAAAGTTATAGGTGTTCTTGATGGTTTTTTATAGCGAAAGCTTCAAGTTTTGGGCTTCAACACCTAAGTTTTATAAATTATGGATATTTTGATGATGATCAAAGTTTATTTGGGCTTAATTGAGGTGTATGAAGAATGGGAATCATCTAAGTGTGGAGTTCAGTTCAAATAAGGGTGTACAGGCTTAACGTTGTGGCGACGCCATAGGTGCAGAATGCACGGTGCCACCACAACAACGGGACTTGAGCTGTATGTGCGAGGGTCAGTTTAAATGGCGATGTCATTGCATCGTGAATCTATATACACTGTGCCACCAAAGCGCCAAACCTAATAGATGATGGAATTTCTTATAAAAGTTTTGGTTTTTCATAATTAGTTTAATCTAACTATGATAGTTTGTATTAGTCCTAAAACACCCTAAATAACCTTAAGAATCTAAGGAAGAGTCTTGAGAGCTTGTTGGCGAGATATGGGGTGTTAAGAGGTCGAATTGGGTAGGTGATTTGAGATATAGTGAATCTAAATTGTTAATGCATTAGTTATGGAATTACACTTTTGAATTACTAAACCGTGTTATTTCTTGATTTATGAAAGTACTTCTTCTATCTAGGATCATGATATAATAAAGATGGGCCATACACGAGGTTACTAGATTCTCGGGGTTGTCGACATCTCACCACTAGCTTATGCAAAACACGAGGTATGGGACTTGGATTTGTTGACAAATATATATATATATATATATATATATAGATATTTGATGGACATTTGTAATGATGTAAAGGAGTCTATGAGACTATTTATGCCCTAAATATTTGAATAAGGCTGATGTGTTCGACTGGCCCTATATCTTAACTGTTTAGCCGAGTTTCAGTTTCATATTGTTTAGCTGAAGTATCTCACAACATGATTCTTTTTCAGCATAGTTGCTATTTGTTATGTTTTAAGATTCTTGTTGCATATTTGAAAATATGGATAAATGTCTTTTAGTGTTACTTTTTACTTTTCGATACTCACCGTCCTTTTTATGATGGTGGGTGCAGACCCATCGAGTAGCAGATCAGCCAATGAGAAAGTCGACGATTACCTCTGAGCCAGTGGAATGCAGCTTGCTCTGATTTTTTAGGTTTTGGTTTTTATCGTATGGATTATATGTCTTTTATAAATTTTTGACGTTGTATATTTCGGGTTGAGAGATAGTTTACTGACTAGGCACGTGTTGGATATATTCTTATCGTTGTTTTATCATATATTAGCATGTGGTTATTTGTTCCCTTGTTTCCACATATTTAGGATTTATATTAATGGCTTTCGTTGATTTATTAAGACTTTCGCTGAATAATCTTTAAGTTTCATAATATTTTAATTGACTCTAAATTGTTAAATAACATGACATGGGTTTAATGCTTATAGTAAAAGTAACTAATAAGGAGATAAAATTGAAAAGGCTGACTATTACATTATTATGTTCTATATGGTCGACAATAGGGCTTAATGACAGGATTAGGCTAGGCGGTGCCCTAGTTTAAGGAATGGGTTGTCATGTTGATAATAGAGCCAACTTTAAAAATAATCAACATATGAGTTTCCATAAAATAAGATTTTAGTTGTGGAAACCAGAAGGTCTTTACCTAGAAACCATTAGTTAGGAAGTGAGTGAAAGTGAGTGGGGATTTCTTACATGTACATTTTAGTTTCTATATGTGTATTAATATATATACGATATCAACTTTTAGTGGATTCGCGTTCGCTATCAACTTGCATAGACTGATCGTTGATTCTCGTGATAGCGAGGATGCAGGTGCTAGTGGCATTCAGCCTCCTACCTTACTAAGTGTTTGCTCATGGACAACAACTAACCGATTTATTCACTATGATGACAGCTCGTTTTGCACCACCAGCATAGACACTGGTCCCCATTACTAATATTACTTGCACTAGAGGTTTTCACTGCGACACAAGAAGCATGTGGTACAGACTATTGGTTGACAGTACCAGCTAGAGATGACAGTTGATACAATATCGCATATCACTCATACATCTTTTAGCTTGTTTGCTGAGGTTGAGTTGGTAAAGGATTTCATGAAACTTGAGACAATTTATTTTGACGAACAACGAGACTTTAAAAGATTAAGAAGTTGATATTTTTTTAAGAGAAGCTTCAAAGGGTTTTGAAGATTGAGGATAGACTTCGGGCTGAGATTTCATTTTATACATTACATTAAGACATTGATGTTTGGTGGCATGCGACGATAGCTTTGGATGGTGATTTTGAGTCTTGGCATGCATTTAAAAAAAAGTTTTATCAACAGTACTTCCCACCTGCAATGATGAAGAAGTTGAGGAATGAGTTCATCTAATTTGAAATAGGAAGCTGATGAGTCAGTGATGATGCTAGAGATATAGTTAGAGATGATTCTAAGGAATTGTATCATTTTGCAAGGTAAGATATGTAAGAGTGTACACTTTTTCATGAGACATATTATTTGAGTAGAGTTACCGATGGGACACCGTTAGGACCAGTATTATCATTTAATCAGATCGTGAAGTTTGAGAGGAGGAGATTGATGGACAAGGGACATAGGAGATGGGAGAGAGGTACTCGAGGAGCAGGGACAGCTACATTAGTTACACCTTAAACATCATACCCTACTCCTATATAGAGTATAGATGGTAGACCCCCTTTCCACCTTCAGTGAGACTATCTTTGCCAACTCGCACTACTTTACCTGCACTTCTAGCACCACCAGTGCGACATTAACAGCAACAAGGTGGTACAGGCCAAAGAAGATGCAGAGGCGAAGGTGGTTCCGGATTGATATAGAGACGAGCACATGCCCAAGATCAGGCACACGGTCAATGCAGACTGATTATTTGCTAGAGATGTGGTCGGGATAGACACATGTTGAAAGATTGTCCAAAGCCGACAACAGTATACCCACAACAAAGTTAAGAAGGAGTACACATTGTAGCACAACCAAATGAATATGCTACAACAGGACTTATTTATGGATTTGATGCATAGGATGGTGAGACCATTTCTTGACTGCTTCGTGATAGTTTTCATTGATGATATATCGATATATTTGACAACTTGAGAGGATCACAGGCTGCACCTCAAAGAGATGTTGGGGCATGTGCCCTAGGTCAATCCATTAAATGTCTTTATGAATACTTTTAGTTAATAAAATAGAGGATTTCATTTCTGTTTATTATAATTAATTTGCATGTTTACATTATAATAAGATCCATGGGTATTTACATAAATATCCTAAATGTCCCTAGTCGATCATTATATTGGGAACTATAATGAATTAAGACTAGTGTGAGTCTTGATTGATGATCATATGATGATTATACGTATAGGGATACGAATCAAGATCACGAGTACTTGTTAGGGAACAAAATCTTGGACCACCCGCTATGAGAACATCAAATGGATTAAGTCATAGTTGTTTCTCATGATAGGTATATATTCCAGTCCTCTGACTTGAGATTACCAGAGACTTCAACATTAGGAACACGGTGATTTTACACAATCAAACGTTGTCTTTAACCGGACGATTATAAAGGTTGTGATTGGTTACTGTGTGAGCAATGTGATGAAGTTGCGTAATCGAGATAGAATTTGTCCCTCTCATATAAAGAGAGATATCTAGTGGATCCCTCGATGTGTTAGACTGTTAAAAGGCCTAGTCTAAGTGAATTGATATTGATCAATGTCACTTGGATGTTTTCAGTCTACCTAGAGATCGAGACTAGTACGATTGAACATGTTGGATGACAATTCCATGCCTTATGTTTGATCAAAAGGATATCGTGTGACAAAAGGATGTTATATACACTATTGATTAGGTTGTTTCGATTTGATATTCGTACAACTTGGGTAGTCATAATGTCTTGCTAGAGGCCGCTTATGACTTGTATACCAAAATGTGTTTTGGTACACTGCCAACGTTGTATGAGCCTATTGGGTCGCACACTAAGAATGGTTTTGCGAGATTTTAAGATGGTTCAAAAAAATGAATTTTATATGATAAAATTCATGACGGAAACGTCCTTGTGGTGTATTACACTTATACTTCTTTAAGTAGGGGTATATTTGTAATTTACTTAACCGTCTATATACAAGGGTTGTATAAATAGACGCTTTAAGTTACAATACACGTACGAAAGAAAAAAAGGTCGAAACTATATTTTCGTTTTACAAATGACTTAGGGTTTTTGGTATGCTCTGGATCGTTTTGGAGAGAAACAAAAGGTTTGGTATTCTCTCGAAGCTAGCACTTCGAATCTCGGCCGCCGTTCGTGTGTGGACTGCTGATAGAGGGCGTTCGTCGTTGGCAGCGCCTTAGAGATCGATCAACCTTCAGAAAGGTATATTGCGACCTAGGTAAGATTAAGTTATCATGGTTTAAACGTTTTAATGGAATTAGATTCGGATCCTGTTGGGGTTTTTGTCAAAATTGTTTTGTAATCTCCGCTTCGTATGAACCCAAAACCCAACAGTGGTATCAAAGCCTTCGAGTTTGATTCCATTAAATTCATTGCATGTTTACTTCTGATATATACATGATATATGATTGAAAGCATGTTAATAGTTGATGTATATGTGATATACATAAGTTTCCTGTGAGAATTATTATCATGTTTTGTGTATATGATACATATATTCGTGATTTAATTAAAATCAGTTTCTTACGTGCTAGTAACCATGTTAGGTTAATTCAAATAATTTCAATGAATTGAATTTCGTGTTTTGTGATCCAAGACACCATTAGGTATAATCTTTATTTTTCGTGTATTGATGCATGGATGAAATCTCTGTAATTCGGTATGCATATTTAGGTTACATTGTCTTACGTTTCTTGAATTGTATAAGGCTGAATATTAATTCGAAACTAATATGATTAGGTTCGATTGGGATAGTAGTTCATGATTCAATGGCATATTTGTGATTATCTGGATGAGGACCGAAATTGCAAATAATTAATTTTCGAAATTGTTTAATTATCTCGTTTTATCTATTTTGTTATGAACTTTCTATTTGATAAAGATAGATAACAAATTAGATTAGGAGATATAATCAAAATCGATTTCGTTATCCCTATTGGATAGGAGATAAATATCAAGAATTTTGTTATTGGTGATATGCTAGGATTCAAATATCTAAAGTCCTAATTGGATTAGGATAAGATGATTAGTTAGATGTGGGCCCGGGTTAATTAAAAATGTTTTAATTGACTTAATTTTGGATAAATTAAGGGGTAAATTTAGTATAGTAAAATCAGCGAAAAATATGATTTTCTATAGCGAATTTCTATTTTTTAATTGAGATTCGTCTTAAAAAAAAAAAAAAAAAAAAAAAAAAAGCGCGCCCCCTGTACCTTGTCCATCGGCCAAGTCAATGGAACCACCGCCATCATTACGACAAACCAATGGGACCGCATGTCTAACTAATCCTAGCGCACGAAAATTCTTTTATTAGTGAATAGTATAAAAATTTCCAAATTGTTTAGTGATTGAACAAATCAATAGAATATATGATATTTCATTGTTTACATAAAAATCACTAAAACTGAATAAAATCCCTCTATTAAATTTAAAGTCTCGTGTCATCCATTTTAAACACTTGTCAAATGCCTCGATCACACTAATATAGTTTCAGCCATAGCTGGGTGTATTGTGTTATCTCGGTGAGACAAGTTGGGTAAGAGTTACCTAAATGTTTAAAATGGTCTGACTTAATAAAGCTATCAAAATAGTTTTGAGCTTTAGGCAAATGATGAGATAAAAACATGCTAAGACATAAGATGTCCCGTATCTCATAAAAGGATCTAAAATTTACATAAAATGTAATTGGTAACTGTTACCTACCTAAATAATCTAGTTCTGTGTTACATGTCATAGCTGTAATAGAATTAGGTGAAATATAGATTTTAGTCCCCTAAATAAACGGTATGTTTTAGGAGGGTTGTTAATTTAGTGGGAGTCTATTCCTCTATACTAAAATAAACTTTGCATAATCTTTATTGTAGATCAATGGCCTCTTTAAGTAACAATAATCCCCTATCACTGCGATCCATCCTTGAGAAGGATAAGCTATTTGGGACTAACTTTCTTGGTGGTTCGAAACTTGAGAATTGTTCTTAAGCATGAACGCAAGTTGTATGTCCTGGATGCTCCAATCCCCGAGGACCCACCGCCAATGCTACGAAAGTTGTGAAGGATGCGCATAGTAAGCATGTCAACGATTCTACCGATGTTGCATGTATTATCTTCGGCAACTATGGTTCTGAACTTCGAAGGACATGGAACTAATGGAAGCCTACGACATGGCTATAACTTATTTGAAGGAAATGTTCCAACGACAAGCTAGGCAAGAAAGGTTCGAGACAGTCAAAAACCTACATTCTTGCAAGATGACTGAGGGTGCGTCAGTTAGTCCTCATGTTCTGAAGATGAAGGGCTATGTTGACCGGCTTGATAGACTCGGATTCCCCATAAGCCAAGAGTTGGCTACGGATTTGATCTTGAATTCATTACCAGAGAGTTACTCACAATTTGTGATGAACTACAATATGAATAATATGGAGAAATCAATTTTAGAGTTGCATTTGATGCTCAAAACTGCTGAACAAAATATCAAGAAACCATCTAGTAATGTGTTGATGGTCCAAAAGGGAAAGGGAATGAAGAAGAAAGGCAAAGGCAAGCCAAGAGTTGCCAAGGCTATTGTTGCACCTGTCGCAAAGCCTGTGGAACAAGTCAAGCCTCAGCGTGTTCCTGCTTCAAAACACCCAAAAGAAAAAGAAGGAAATTGTCATTTCTGTCATGCACCTGGACATTGGTTCAGAAATTGCAAACTCTATCTGGAAGATCTAAGGAAGAAAAAGGGTAGTGCGACTACCACTACAGGTATTTATGTTATTGAAATTAATTTATCTACTAGTGATTCCTGGGTATTAGATATCGGATGTGGATCTCACATTTGTATAAATGTGCAGGGACTCACCAGAAGTAGAAAGTTGAAAAAAGGAGAAGTCAACCTCCGCGTAGGGAATGGAGCAAAAGTTCTTTATACATTTGTTGGATCATATGACTTAGTTTTATCTAGTGGACTTATTTTAACTTTAAATAATTGTTATTTTGTGCCTGCCTTGAGCAGAAACATCATTTTTGTTTCATGTTTGGATATGGATGGTTTTGATTTTATTATTGCAAATAATAGATGTTCCATTTCTCGTAAAGGCATATTTTATGCAAATGCTGATTTGTATGATGGTCTTTATATTCTGAGCATGAAAATGTCCATTGATACTCCAGTCTTTAACATAAATACAAAGGGATTCAATTCAAATGATTTGAATCAAACCTATCTTTGGCATTGTCATCTCGGGCACATAAATGAGAAACGCATAACGAAGCTCCATAAAGATGGACTTCTAGATTCATTTGATTTAGAAACATATGAAACGTGCGTATCTTGTTTACTGGGTAAGATGACTAAAAGTCCCTTTACTGGACACAGTGAAAAGGCAAGTGATTTATTGGGTCTAATACATACTGATGTATGCGGTCCTATAAACACAATGGCTAGAGGAGGTTATCGATACTTCATTACATTTCGATGATTTCAAAGAGATATGGTTATGTATATCTTATGAAACATAAATTTGAATCATTTGAGATGTTTCGAGCGTTTCAAAATGAAGTGCAGAATCAACTTGGTAAAACTATCAAAACACTTCGATCAGATCGAGGTGGTGAGTATTTAAGCCAAAAATTTGATGATCATATTAGAAATTGTGGGATCTCCCAATTGACTCCACCAGCAACTCCACAATGGAATGGAGTTTCTGAAAGGAAAAATCGAACCTTATTAGATATGGTTCGATCTATGATGAGTCATGCAGATCTTCTATTATCCTTTTGGGGCTATGCATTACAAACTGCAGCTTTCACTCTAAATCGAGTTCCTTCTAAAGCGGTTGATAAAACACCATATGAGATTTGGTACGGGAAGAGACCTAGTTTGTCTTTTCTTAAGATTTGGGGTTGTGAGGCTTACGTAAAGCGACAAGTCTCAGAAAAACTAGCACCTAAATCTAACAAGTGTTTATTTGTGGGGTATCCAAAGGAAACAAAAGGATATTATTTTTATAATCCCGCTGAGAACAAAGTGTTTGTTGCTCGGTATGGTGCCTTTATGGAAAAACAGTTTATTTCAAAAGATACTAGTAGGAGAGAAATAAATCTTGAAGAAGTTCGAGAATCACAGGTAAACACCGAACCGCTACTGGAAGTTCAACAACGTTCCGAACCAGTTGAACCTCCACAAGTGACACTAGGCCCACGTAAATCTAGTAGGGTAAGACATGAGCCAGAGAGATTCGGATTTCTCATTACTGATAGTCGTGATGTGTTGCTTATAGACCAAAATGAGCCCACCACTTATCGGGAGGCTATGTCGGACCGGACTCGGATAAATGGCTAAGTGCCATGAACTCGAGATGCAATCCATGTATGATAACCAAGTTTGGAACTTGGTTAATTTACTGAAGGTGGTAAGACCATTGGATGTAAATGGGTTTTCAAGAAGAAAATTGACATGGATGGCAAAGTGCATACTTTTAAAGAAAGACTTGTAGCAAAAGGTTTTAGGCAGACTCAAGGTGTTGATTATGATGAAACTTTTTCGCCAGTAGCCATGCTTAAATCCATAATAATTTTAATTGCCGTTGCTGCATATTATGACTATGAAATATGGCAAATGGTTGTAAAAATAGCATTTCTTAATGGAAAGCTGCTTGAGGACGTGTATATGACACAACCTGAAGGTTTTGTACATCCTGAGAATTCTAGGAAGGTATGCAAGCTTCAAAGATCCATTTATGGATTAAAACAAGCTTCTCGGAGTTGGAATCTTCGTTTTGATGAAGCAATCAAGGATTTTGGTTTTATTAAGAACGAAGATGAGCCTTGTGTATACTAGAAGGTTGGTGGGAGTGTAGTTGTTTTTCTGGTATTGTATGTTGATGATATATTACTCATTGGAAATGACATCCCAACATTGCAGAATGTCAAGTCTTGGTTAGGGAAGTGTTTCTCAATGAAAGACTTAGGAGATGCGGCCTATATCCTAGGGATAAAGATCTATAGGGATAGATCTAAGAGGCTAATCGGTCTAAGTCAGAGTGCTTACATAGACAAGGTGCCGAATTGGTTTAGTTTGCAAGACTCTAAAAGAGGATTGTTGCCAATGTCTCATGGCATAAGTCTCAGCAAGACTCAACGTCCCAAGACAAATAATGAGCGAGACCGTATGAATAAGATTCCATATGCGTCAGCTATTGGATCTATCATGTATGTCATGCCATGTACTCGACCTGATGTATCATATGCTTTGAGCACTACAAGCGAGATATCGGTCGGATCCTGGTGAGAGTCACTTTGGATAGCGATAAAGAACATCCTTAAGTACTTAAGAAGGACTAAGGAAGTGTTATTGGTCTATGGAGGTTTTGAAAATGATCTAGTTGTAAATGGTTACACAGATGCAAGTTTTCAAACTGATATAGATGATTTTAGTTCGCAGTTTGGATATGCGTTTACTTTGAATGGGGGTGCGAGAAGTGGAAAAGTTCAAAGCAAGAGAGGCGTGCAGATTCTACAATGAAGTTGAGTATATTGCAACGTCTCGATGCAAAGAAAGGAGGCGATTTGGATTAAAATGTTCATTTCTGAACTAGGTGTGGTTCCAAGTATTGCTAACCCTGTTTGTTTGTATTGGGACAATAACGGGGCAATAGCACAGGCCAAAGAACCTAGATCACACCACATATCCAAACATATACTCATACGTTTTCATCTCATCAGAGAAATCATTGAGAGGGGAGACGTAAAGATTTGCAGAGTACCTACTGAAGACAACGTTGCGGATCCATTGACACAAGCTCTTCCACAAGCAAAACATGATGGTCATGTTAGATCATTAGGCATTAGATGCATGTATGATTGGCCCTAGTGCAAGTGGGAGATGTTGGGGCATGTGCCCTAGGTCAATCCATTAACTGTCTTTATGAATACTTTTAGTTAATAAAATAGAGGATTTCATTTGCTGTTTATTATAATTAATTTGCATGTTTACATTATAATAAGATCCATAGGTATTTACATAAATATCCTAAATGTCCCTAGTCGATCATTATACTGGGAACTATAATGAATTAAGACTAGTGTGAGTCTTGATTGATGATCATATGATGATTATACGTATATGGATACGAATCAAGATCACGAGTACTTGTTAGGGAACAAAGTACTAGACCGACCCTCTATGAGAACATCACATGGATTAAGTCATAGTTGTTTCTCATGATAGGTTTATATTCCAGTCCTCTGACTTGAGATTACCAGATACTTCAACATTAGGAACACAGTGATTTGACACAATCAAACGTTGTCTTTAACCGGACGATTATAAAGGTTATGATTGGTTACTGTGTGAGCAATGTGATGAAGTTGTGTAATCAAGATAGAATTTGTCCCTCTCATATAAAGAGAGATATCTAGTGGATCCCTCGATGTGTTAGACTGTTAAAAAGCCTAGTCTAAGTGAATTGATATTGATCAATGTCACTTGGATGTTTTCAGTCTACTTAGAGATCGAGACTAGTACGATTGAACATGTTGGATGACAATTCCATGCCTTATGTTTGATCAAAAGGATATCGTGTGAAAAAAGGATGTTATATACACTATTGATTAGGTTATTTCGATTTGATATTCGTACAACTTGGGTAGTCATAATGTCTTGCTAGAGGCCTCTTATGACTTGTATACCAAAATGTGTTTTGGTACACTGCCAACGTTGTATGAGCCTATTGGGTCGCACACTAAGAATGGTTTTGCGAGATTTTAAGATGGTTCAGAAAAATGAATTTTATATGATAAAATTCATGACGGAAACGTCTTTGTGGTGTATTACACTTATACTTCTTTAAGTAGGGGTATATTTGTAATTTACTTAACCGTCTATATACAAGGGTAGTATAAATAGACGCTTTAAGTTACAATACACGTACGAAAGAAAAAAAGGCCGAAACTCTATTTTCGTTTTAGAAATGACTTAGGGTTTTTGGTATGCTCTGGATCGTTTTGGAGAGAAACAAAAGGTTTGGTATTCTCTCGAAGCTAGCACTTCGAATCTCGGCCGCCGTTCGTGTGTGGACTGCTGATAGAGGGCGTTCGTCGTTGGCAGCGCGTTAGAGATTGATCAACCTTCAGAAAGGTATATTGCGACTGAGGTAAGATTAAGTTTTCATAGTTTAAACGTTTTAATGGAATTAGATTCGGATCCTGTTGGGGTTTTTGTCAAAATTGTTTTGTAATCTCCACTGCGTATGAACCCCAAAACCCAACAAGAGACATTGTAAACTTTGAAGGAGCACAGACTATACGCCAAGTATAGCAAATGTGAATTTTTGCTATCAGTGGTCAAGCTTTTAGTCCATGTTGTGGGAGCAGCATGGATTGCAGCATATCCAAGAATGATTAAAGCTATTATGGATTTTGCTGCCACCAACATCAGTTACTGATATATAGAATTTTTTGGTGTTAGCAAGACAATATCGCGGATTCGTAAAGTATTTTTTGAAGATCGCTTCACCGATTACCAGATTGACTCAGAAAGACGTTATGTTTTCTTGGTTTGAGGAGTGCAAGTACACATTTGCTTAACTAAAGAGGTTGTTGAACACGGCACCAGTATTGGTTTTGCCAAAGGTTGGATAAAGGTTTTTATTGTATACAAATGCTTCTCAAATGGGTTTAGGTAGTGTATTAATTCAGGACAGAGGCACAATGACTTATGCATTTAGACAGCTGAAAATACATGAGGAGAACTATCTCACTCATGATTTAGAGTTGGCAGAAGTGGTGTTTGCTCAAGAGATTTAGAGACATCATCTGTATGAGAAGAGATTTACATTCTACACTAATCACAAGAAATCTTATGCCTTCACATAGAAAGAGTTAAACATGAGACATCGAATATGGTTGGAGCTTCAGAAAGACTAAGACTTTTCTCTGGAGTACCACCAAGGAAAAAGGTAACGTAGTTTCAAATGCGCACAATAAGATATCGACTGGAAATGCTGAGGTTGTTAGATGTCATATTACGTATGAGTATGGATTACTCAAAGCAGCGGCGATGATGGGTCAGTTAGATTCCTTAACAAGTGTCAAGCATGCATAATAGTTTCTTGTATTTTTTATTATTTATAGTAGTTGTAAATGGGATTTCGTCTCTACATGGATTTTTCAAATCTTAAAGAAAAGTAGTTTTTTTCTTGTTTTCATTAATTTAATTAATCTAATTAAACAAATTAATTAACTTCATTCGAAAATCTAACTCAAACTAAATTAAACAATAGTCAAATTCAATATAAATATAAATATCTTAAACAAACAACTAAACAAACCCCTGTTAAACAATGTAATATACTTGGATTGCTTTCAAACACTATAACATAACATCACTTCATACTATAGTTTTAATCATAGCACATAAAATTTTGGAATCGTTAAATCCTAATTCATAATGGGTTGATAGCCTTTAGCCAGCCACCGATTTTCTTAAATTCAATGGTAAAGCCACATTCTTATCATTGTAAATATATTCATTGAATAAAATGCAACACTATAGACATACGATAGCATTAAAACTCAATGAAAATCATGCACAAACTAAGCCAATATTAATCGAAATCATATAATAAACAACTTAGACCATAATCACCTAGAACATCCACTTGGGAAAAGCCCTATAGCTTAATCCTAGTTACTACTTCTGTAATTGTTGTTAATATCTATAGACATAGAATCAAAATCAAAATACTACATAACAAATTTGCAACTATGCGTGCAATATTAATCTTCGTTAGTTGTATTACGCAAAAATAATTTGTTAAATCTGTGATTGACATGTATGAATAGATTTAAAGCATTAAGTTCATGATTCCTTAATTATAAATATCTAGCAATCCAAAGTATATACATATCTAGGATTTATTTAGAATGATAGACTACTCTCTCATTTTAGAAATAAAAAACGCAAATATATAATTAAAATACATAATAAATAAATAAATACCTTAAAATAAATCAAAGCTCCTAGGTAGCTTTAAACATCAAATAAAATATGTAGAATAGGTTTAAGAAAAAGCAACAAAGAGTCTATGAGAGAGTTATTTCGAAGCTCTCTGGTCTTATATATACTATCCATATGTATACATATCTTAGATAAACTCAAATTCTTCGTATTAATCTTAAAAACCAATAATTGACCTCAGCGATTTGTCGGTGATTCATAAGTTGTACACAAATCACTGAGTTAATCACTGGAATTGGCTCTACGAGATTGTTTATGCCCTAAATAGTGGAATAAAGATGGCATGATGTAATTCGCGATAGGCCAACATTAAATCATTACTGCTTAGTTGAGTGTCAATTTTATATTGTTTAGCTGAAGTATCTTATAACATGATTCTTTTCAGCATAGTTTCTATTGTTATGCTTTTAAACACTTGTTATATATTTGGAAATGTTGATAAATGTATGTCAATGTTACATTCTACTTTCTTGTACATACTATCCTTTTTATGATGGTTGGTGCAGATCCATCGAGTAGCAAACCAACAAGGAGAAGATCAACGATTACCTCTAAGCCAGTGGAGTACATTTACCCCTAATTTTATAGGTTTCAGTTTTTTTGTATGGATTATTTGTCTTTTACATACTTTTAGGGTTATATTTTTGGGTCGAGAGATGGTTTCCTAACTAGACATGTGTTGGATATATTATTATTTCTATTCTATCATACATTAGCATGTGATCATTTATTCCCTGATTTCCGCATATTTATTATTTATATTAATGGCTTCTGCTGTTTCATTAAGACTTTCTCTAAATAATATTTAAGTTTCATAATATTTTAATTAACGTTGAATTGTCAAATAACATAGCAATAGTGTAATGCTTATTGTAAAAGTAAGTAATGGGGAGATAAGATTGAAAAGGCTAATTACTATGTTGTTAAGTTCTATTTGATCAAGATTAGGGCCTAATGACGTGATTAGTTCAAACAGTGCCCTAGTTGAAGGAAGTGGTCATCATATCGCAAATGCTTTAGCAAAGGTTTTAACTTCACTATTAGTTCATAACTGCGATTTCCCTTTCCGTTTCTAATTTCTTAAAGCCTTTAAGAAACCTTGATGGTCCTACTGGTGATAGAGCATTGACTGCCTCCTGAAGACCACCTTTAACTATAAAAATTGTTTTTATATTTTGAACTAGACAATGATCTAGTGGGTCATTTAACATATATTCCTTTGTTATCTTGGAAACATAATTAGACATTAGATCTCTGGCTTCAATGCGTTTACAATGCTCTCCCTCACTTGAAAATTTTCAAGTCTATGAGATATTGAACATAACTTCCTCATCATTTACTCTTAGCCTTAATTCTCCCTCTTAAACATCTACCAAAGCTCGTACAATTGCTAGAAATGAACTTCCTAAAATTAATGGTACCTTTACATCATTTTTCATATCCAATATTAAAAAATCAATGGGAAAAATGAACTTATCCAGTTTTACCCCACTCACTCCTTTTGGATAAGTCAATGATCGTTCTTGTAATTACAAAGCCGTGTTGGTTAGTTGAACTTTTTCATAACCTAGCTTCTTAAAAACTGATAAGGGCATTAAGTCTATACTTGCTCCCAAGTCATATAAGACATTATCAAACAAATCTACTCCTATAGTTTATGGAATGGAAAAGCTTTTTGGGTCCTTCAACTTTTTAGGTAACTTCCTTTATAAAATAGCACTGCATTCTTCTATCAAGTTTATCGTTTCATATTCTTCCAATTGCACATTCCCTGACATTATGTCTTTCAAAAACTTTATATAATTCAATATCTCTCCCAATGCATCAGCGAACGAAATGTTTATGTGTAGCTTCTTGAACATTTCTACAAACTTCTTGAACTATTCTTGATTTTTATGCTTCTTGAAATGCTGAGGATATGGTAGTGGTGGAGTGATTAATGATGGATTATTAGGAAATGTCACTCTCCTCAGTAACACATCTTTTTTTTTTGCCTTTCTTCCACTACCTTCTTTTGATCCAATTTTGATTCTTCTATTGGTGCAACTTCTTTTTGATTACTGATGTCACTTTCCATATGTTTTGAATCCTTTTGATGATGCTCATCAATTAGTTTCTTTATGTAATTTATTGTATCTTTTGATTGCATTGGGTCATTAGTCATTTTTTCACTTCATTAGTAAACTCATTTATGTTCTCCTTGGGATTCATTACTGTATTACTCAAAAATTGCCTTTATTCCTTGAATTAAACATAATTGCTAGCTGACCAATTTTTCTTTCCAAATTCTTAATGGATTGGGTTCTTTCATCATCCATCTCCTTAAAAGTTTGCTTCACATTTTCCATCTCTTTCTCATGCCTTTCATTACATTCTCTATTGTTAATGTCAATGACTTGCAAGAATCTCTCAATTGACATTAATGAAGTCATTTCTTCACTTTGGCATAGCTTCCCTTGTTAGGCTTGTTGATCAAAACCTAAAGGTCGTTTTGGCACATTATCATGACTTCCATATGAAAAGTTCGAGTTGTTGTATCCTTGGTAATATCTTCAAGGAGCCATTCCTCTCCACCTGAAGTTGTTTCCTTATTTATAATTATTCATGAAGTTAAAATATTCAAACACCATCTCTTGTTACATGTCTGATGGATTAACCACCATTGCTAAGTAATTAACAGGTTGCAATATTCCTTGTAGATTCGCCATCTAACTACTAAGGTAGATAATTGTGTCATGATCGTTGCTTATGAATCAATCTAAGAAACTTCTGCTAGCTTTCTCACTGTAGAAAGAGTTTCTCTTGTAGAATTCTACGACATATGATCTATAAGATCTAATGTTCCATCTTCATTCTTAGTTAGTAGAGAACCACCTGCTGTGACATTCACAAATGTTCTTATGCTGTGATTCATTCCATAGTAAAATATTTGTTGTTGTGCCCACTTCACATATCCATGTCCAAGACATCTTCTTAGCATTTCTTTGAATCTTTCCTAAACCTCATCAAGAGACTCGGTATCATCTTGCTCGAATTTGTTGATCTCCAATTTCCTTTCACTGACTTTCAAAGGATGAAAGAACTTGTCTAAGAATCTCTCGTTTATATCTGCCCTTGAAGTCATGCTTCCTTCATTCAGTCCTTCAAACTTGGATTTGGCTTTTCCACTCAATGAAAATGGGAAAAGTCTCATCTTAATTACTTCCTTTGTAACTCCTGTAATGTGAATAGTAACACAGTTCTCTAGAAAATTCTTCATGCGTGCAACTAAGTCCTCGCTTGCTAACCTATTGAACAAGTTATTATACACCATGTTGATAAAAGACGGTCTCAACTTAAGTTTTCAGTAGTGTCAGCTGGAAGCCTCATCACTCCATTTTATGTTTATTGCACTTTTTGTTTGAAGAAATCTCAAAGACATCTTTATACTCTTACTCTGTCTTCTAGTACTAGATCACCTTCGCGTTGATTGTTCTTTCGAACCTAATTTTGGTTTCTATTTCTCACTTGATCATATGCTAATTTGGTCCCTTTCTCCTTCTTTCCCTTATTAGTTCTATCAATTTTTGAATCGTAAGGCGCCAAGTCATTAACACGTTGACTATGCATGCACTACCTTTTACCTGAGAATGAAAACACAAATGATCAGATTTAGATTGTCAAACTTGAAAATAAAACTTTTTTTCCTTTTTATAAACTTAAAAGTATATTGCTAAAAATAAAATTCTTAATAATCGTGTAAACCAAACTAAACTAGTTGTGGTAACCTATCCCTGGCAATGGCACCAAAGACTTAATCGTAACCGCAAATATATTGGTTCAACT
The DNA here is from genome assembly GCA_039657365.1 of Stephania yunnanensis. Classification (NCBI taxonomy): domain Eukaryota; kingdom Viridiplantae; phylum Streptophyta; class Magnoliopsida; order Ranunculales; family Menispermaceae; genus Stephania; species Stephania yunnanensis. Next base: position 43,008,562 of record CM077581.1, read on the forward strand.
GTATTAATAATGTGATTAACAAAAGCTGATTACAAATATCATTCATCTAAGAAAGGTGTATATGGACACAAGTAACTTAGTCAAATTCACTATATTGTTAAAAAGGTCTGTTTTGTTTTGATTTAAACCAAACTACTCTATTTTAGAAAACAATGTAAATTAACTTGTATTCTTATATATTAATAGAACTTTTAGTTTACAAATTCACCTAGGTAATTAATTACTATGCTTCACATATCAAACTTTCTTTGACTTTCTTATGTGTGTGCAATGCTTAATTAGAATAGATAGATTTCTTTAATATTCATTTCAACCCACTATCGTGGTGAAAAAAGATCCTAATGTGCACACTTGAACTCAATCTATCAGTGTGAATAACGTAAGTCTTACATAGCTCCAAATCTTTAGCCTCATAAACACTTGAGTTTACAATCAATGTATCCATAATCAAGAACTAATCAATCAATGTTATACATTTTAGGGTTGTGTTGTTCATGTTCGGCTTAAAAGCTCTAATGGCCAAAGTAACTCCTAAAACCTTTAATCAACAAACAAGTGTTCAAAATGTTCATAGCATTACGCATAGAATCAAACACAAATTTTAACAATTGCATTTTTAAACATTATAATCGATTCATACTTATTTGCATAGTATTCATTCCATAAGATCCATTTATCCTAAAAATAAATAGACATTCACTTTAAATCATTAAAAATAACAAATCATGGTATTCATTGCACAAAGATTAAATAAAATAAATTTTAATTAAATTAAAGAATAATACTGAATCATCACAATTGGAGTCTTCAATGTATCTCCTTCAAAACTCTTCTAAAATTCAAATCTAATGTAAAATAATGTTATATCTTGCATGTGTTCTCTATTCTACGATGGTGGCTTTGTTTATGAGATTCTAATACTTATTTATACTTCTAAAAATCCTTAAAGCAAAATTAGAAACCCTAATGAACAATTCCGAACGAACTAAAATTCCAAAACTTTCTATTTTTCTATCCCAACGCTGTCAGTAAGTGATCTACGCTCCTTGTGTAAAGTGACAGCGCCTCCACAACGTCAACCTTTCACGTGTATTTTCTCAATTTAATGGACTCGGTGTCGTCTGTACAACTGCCTGACGTTTTGTGTGTAAACCCCATAGCGTCAATTTTGTATGCACAACGCAAACTCTCTTGAATCTCATTCTTTAATCTCAACGCCTTATGTTCATTCTCCACGGCGTTAGCTGTGTCCGCCATAACGTCAAGTATGGTTTTGTTCTTTTTCTCCTCATTTCATCATGAAATCACTTCTTTGTCTCTTTTATGCCGTGTAGACCTGAAAACACATAAATACCATCATTTCGAGCTCATTACCAAATATTTAGACTAGTTATAAAACTAAACTTTTGACAATTCCTATCCTAGGGTCATCCAACCTAAACCGCTATTTAAACCTCTCAAATATCGAGCCAAGTAAAGTGACAGCTTAGTAATCTTTAACTTGTCGAACAACTTATAAACATTAAATAATTATTTTTTAGGCTAATTAAAAATTTTGCAAAATTAGTTCAAGGCCAATTGAGTCAACTTAATTATTTCAATTATTCAAACTCTACATTTCTAACGATATTTCGTCAAAGTTACTTTTGTATTTTGAGCTATTAAAAAATCCTAAGAACAGCGGTAGAAATTCTTCCAAGACCTGTGCAGGGTATATCCAATATAATATTATCTTTTCATCCACATAATAATCTCCAAGTCTAACATTTATGTCTACAACTAGTTTCATCACAAATAATTACCCGCCTGTGTCATAAATGTTTAAATATGAGAATAGATAATATCAATACAACTATATTCACAAGCAAATGAGAAGGCCTCATGTCCTTCCTACGCCTTCCCTTTCCCAATCCTATCAAGGTAACCGAGGTACCTTGGGAGAGAAGTGTGGTGAGCAATATATCAATGGGCTTAGTAAAGGAGAAGCCTACTTTACCCTAAATTATCCAAGTAATACCTAATGCATAATAACTAGCATGAACAAGGTTATTCATCAATTCCTAATATCATTCCGAGCATGAAAGTACAACATGAACAAGCATACTATATAATGCAAGACACAATGAAATAAAGCCTGAATAAGATAGTCAACAAGATAACAGTGATAACATGAATGTCATAGAGTTAGCGAAGTGGAAAATAAATATAAAGTATGTGATGTGACAATAAACTGGCTTCAATAGTATCATGTATGACTCGGCTTCAACATATTGGTGTCGAACAACCTGGCTTCAACAATATGAAATATGACCCAGCCTCAATAGATTGGAGTCTAAGCATAGCGGAGGGAGATGGCTGGTGACTGTTAGCTCTCTAGTCCAAGGTACCATTATAAATATTCAATCTAAGCATATTAGTTCCACAAGCATTCATAAATAGAGCGATCAACGGAGAATACAAAATGGAAATGACATAATATACTCTATTTGATTCCAAGCAAGAGAGCAACCATTCAATATGTGAATCTTAGCATAACTAATAGAATGTCATGATTGAAGATAAAGCAAACCATACATAACTCACTTGTCGTGTTTACCTAAATCGATTCCTATATTGAATTGCCTAGTTAAGCCTTTATCGCGTATCTACAAACGTATTAGTGTAACACAATGTTTAAACTCTTTTATAATTTGTGTAAAATAGCTTAGACTAATAGAAAATCATCCTTATTTCTAATCGTGTTAAATCAAAATCAAAATCGACGATTTAAATAAGATAGAAATGCGGTGAAGTAAAATATGGAAAATTCAATAAAACTTGATTTTCCACCATAAATCAAATGTGTTTGGCTAATCACAACCCAAGAGATATAAAACACCGCACAAGAGTCAAAAATGACTATGAATTCCCAAATCATAGTATTTAGTCAAAATCCATGTCTTAATCCAAATAAGTTCATTTTTCAAAGAAATAAGTCAAGATCTCTTTCCCGTCTCCACTTAGCTTCAAATCCCATCCAAAGTAATGAATCACAAATACATTCAATAATTTTTACTAAGATGCTTTAAAGAGATCAAAACTGATCCATAAAGAGTTGATATTACTAACATGGTTTGAATTCCAAAAGTCAAGTCAAGTTTAGTTCATTTAAAATAGTGTATCTCACAACGAATCAGTTTAAACTCAAAAATCTTAATGACTTGAAATACATAAGAAACCATTCTATTTAATTATTTCAATAAAGATAGAGTAAAATAGCTCAAAATGGTCGCTTAAAATATGTAAAACGTGTTATGAAATGGATGGACACTTATACATGTATGTGACCACATTTTGAAGCATAGTTCTCACATTGAATTGTAACATCAAGCATGACTCTCACACTTCATGTAATTTGTAATCCTCTCCAATGTACACCAACTCTTCTATGTATTTTCTATGTTGCTTGTGATGTGTTGTATGACTTGTGGTGTATATATAACTTGTACACATTGTATAAGTACAATTATCATCATCACCAAATGGCCTATACAAAAGGTCCCAACCCCATTGTAATTCACACACCAAGTTGAATGAAAACATCTCATTCCAACTATCTCATTTCTTCTCTTCTCCTTCGTAATAGTAGTTTATAGTAATAAAAGTCCTTAGTCTTCTATTTACTTCTCTAGTTCTTAGCAAGTTCAACTCAATTTACAATACGTTATCAGCATGAAGTTTCTCTACAAGAGGAGGTCTTAAAGATCACGAAGCTTTTTAAAGATATAAAGTTAAGAAGGTATAGTTTTTAGTAATTTAAATAAGTTCAATTTATTTCCATGTTGTCATGGTAAATTTCTTTTTTTGTTACATGCATATTAAATTATGTAAATATACTTTATTCATACATTATGCATTATAACATCATCGACTACGGAAGTATGCTCTATAGTTGCGTCTTATACGATCTTCTACATCATAAATCAAAAGTCACTGTGTGACGTATAGTTTTTCTCTTAAAACTACAAACAATTAGTTATTGTTCTATTCTTGATTTTATAATACAAATAATGTTATAAGTTTGAGTTGATAGTGGGTAAGCCTTGTCCCCGGTAAAGCTAAATATTGAAAGAGAGGCGGGTTATCCCGTTCGAGGATGCATGGTATTAAATAGACTATGTCTCACAACCCAAACCTGAAAGTTGTCACATCAACTCATATGAATAATACATTTTGTTTATTAAGGAATCAAGTTGTGAACATATATTTAAACATATGTTATATTTTTATATAAAAAGGAGAAAACTATTTTATATTAAATTTATTTTCAAAATATTATTCAACCATAGTTGAACTTGTTGCGTTATTATACTACCAACAAGAATTACTTTTCATGACAATTAAATACTATAATTTGTGAATAAAACATCTATGCAAGTCTATGTTGTGTTAAACAAAAATTAAATCATTTTCCAATGTCTCTTTAGAGATTTGAAAAGTGAATATTTCACTTTATTTATTTTTTCACCCTATGGAGTTATAAATATATAAATACCAAAAAAGGTAATGCTCCAAAAGCTCAAAATAAGCGGTTGAGTCTTAAGCTACAAAATTTAATCACTCAAATATTAATTATAATTTTGTAATTTTAATTACCTCTATGTTAAGGCTATGTCGAAAATATGACTGATGAGACAATAAAAATAAGGTCACGTGGCCCTCCTCGATTTATTGCTGCAACAAATATCAAGTGTGCACGTCAATCCAATAAATATTAAGGATTGATTTCTTATCTCATGGTAGCTAAGTAAAATAATGAGATATTATAAATATAATATCGCTCCCGTCCAATTAGTTTAGCTTCAAATTAAGAAGCATATGTTACATGTAATGATCATGATCGCAATAATAAATTTATGGACATGGAAAAGGTGAAAATATCAGGTAAAGGTTGTATTGACAATCCCACCAAAAATTGGAACAAAAGTGGTGCACCACTACAAAGGGCAAATAATTATTGACAATCAGTGTTCATAATTGTGACATTTTTTGGTTATATATGAAAGGTTATTTTGCCTAAATATTGTCATATATATACCCGAATATTTTTGTGACCTTTACCACGCCTTCAAAATCAAAGGTAAAATATTATGAATTTTATCATTGAAAATGGCTCGATAAAACAGGCACATCGAGATGTGTTTAAATCATGACCTAAATATGGGTGATGAGTTTATGTCTTGTGTATCGTGTACAACAATTTTAATATATCGGGTACGATTTTATATTATACTCAGATTGCATGTACATTATAATATAAAATTGAATATTTCTCGAATTTGAACTTAACAGAGGCTCATGTTCAGGCAATATCGGGTACAACGATTTTATTGTTAATGTCTTGTTCAGAAGAAGTCTACTCATAATAATAGAAAATTTATCTTTATGAATATGATTTAATCTGAGTATAATATTCTCGGCTTTAACTTCTGGAACATATAAGGGACATTAAAATGAATGTCATCGTAAATCAAACGACATTCATAATGTGGAAAGATCTATTTGATTATCCATAATTATCAATAATACGAAAATATCGTAAATTCACACGGACATTCTTTGTCGAACTGGATTTTTTTATTAGTTGGAGATTATCTCAAGGTAAATCAATAGAAGACTTATATTGATTTAACTCTCCATTAATCGTATTATAAGATGCCTTAGATCCCTAATAGGAAATTTATTTATAGCATGTTTTGCTAATTGTCACTTTGATGAACCAGTTTTTTCACCATTATGGGAAGATATAAGCCAATCCAAAATGAATGACGGCGAGAGTGAGGGAGGTGACTGCGAGAGTGAGGGAGGTGGCGGCGGCGGGAGTGAGAGGGAGAGGGAGAGGGTTGTGCGGTTTGTGGGAGTGGGAGAGGGAGAGGGAGAAGGTTGTGCGGAGAGGGTTGTGCGTCAGTGGGAGAGTGAAGAAGATTTGGTTTTATAGTTAACTTTTAGGGTTTTTGGTTCATATTACTAAAATGCCTTCGGTTTGGTTAAACCGCGGTTTTCTCAAACGAAAATCGCGACAAAACCGCAGAATCGCGGTTTGGTCATTTTCCAAACCGCGACCAAACCGCGAGTTTTAAAAACCAAACCAAACCGCGCTGTTTGGTCGGTTTGTGCGGTTTGGGCGGTTTTTCGAAAACCGCTGCCCACCCCTAGTTTTATCTTCTAGGTTTTCTTTGCAAAGGTTTTTAATGAGGCAATTCTAACAATATTAAAACTCTGTATCTAGATTGATCAATGTGTTGCACTTTTTTCTTAGCTATGGTTTTGTCCTACCGCGTTTTTCTAGCAAGGTTTTTAATAAGGCAATCTACAAATATTATACTACCAAGCAATATTGTGATGACCCCAGTTCCCCACGACACTGGGCCTCGCCCGGCCTAAACCCACGTGGATCACATGACAAGTGGCATGTATACTTTACAGGTCGTTACAAATATTATACTTTTTTTCCTGTACTAGATTTATTCCCACAGGGTTTTTTTTAGTAGAAGTTTAACAAAATAAATTCTTTCAACAAGTGTCATCCAAGGGGAGTGTTATGAAATGGATGAACACTTATGCATGTATGTGACCACATTGTAAAGCATGGTTCTCACATTGAATTATAACATCAAACATGACTTTCACACTTCATGTAACTTGTAATCCTCTCGAATGTACACCAACTCTTCCATGTATTGTTATGTTGCTAGTGATGTGTTGTATGACTTGTGGTGTATGTATAACTTGTACACATTGTATAAGTACAATTAATATCACCAAATGACCTATATAAAGGGTTTCAACCCCGTTCTAATTCACACACCAAGTTAAATGAAAATATCTCATTCCAATTATCTCATTTATTATCTTCTCTTTTGTAGTAATAGTTTATAGTAATAAAAGTTCTTAATCTTCTATTTCCTTCTCTAATTTTTAGCAAGTTTCAACTCAATTTACAACAAAACCCTAATTTTTAAAACAATTTTGACTGGCCATGGGTTTTAAGCATAAACATGATTTCATAGAACTCTTTTTCTTAGCCAAAAAATCCACTCAATTAAAAATACAAGTCTCTTTTGTGCTTTCGGTAAACACTTGGAGTACAAGGATAAGGATTTTAACAAACTTAACGCAAATTAGCCTTAAGTTGTCAAGATGGACTATTCATAAAAACCATTCAAAACAATAAGAACAAAACCTTCCATTTAATCGGCCTCAAAATCATCAACGACAACTAGGAATTCATATGTTTAACATGGGTTTGAATTTACATGTGGTTTAGAACCTAACAACGCCTTCAATGGAGGGTCTCAACTCCATAAAAACCTCGCGGAGTCTATGGTCATGACGTCGCTGCTATCAGCCATCCGCGAGCTTCGCCATTGTGCTATCCATGCCGGAGATGACCGCCGCTGCTACGCCGTCGTAATTGCACCACGTAGTTCACCGAGCCGCTGCCGTAGTCTCCTCTATGGCTCACTGTCCGCTGGCTTTCGGTCCTACCAGCTCTTCTGAGCCGTGCCACTGAGTGCGTCGCGTCCTCCCCGGAGCCGCTGCTCCTTGCCGCATCTTGCCATTGCTGGTCGTCCTCCCCCTCTCTCGGGCGTGTTCGCCGCCCAAATTGTGCATTTGCGTTGTGAGATGGAAACAAGGGTTCAAAACACTTTTATTTGGTCTCTTATTTTCTTTTCTTTTCAAGTGAGAAATAATCTCATCTCTCTATCCATTCCCCGATTGATGCAACGCTGAAGATCAAGGGTAGATACTACTAACTTAAAGTTGAATCAAGGTCAATCTCTCTTCTGATCCCTTTATGACTCCAAAGTTGACATGCTTAGCACACATAAATTTGTCTAGATGTTAACTTAGCAAATTTTGAATAATTAATTGTATAAGGCCCAATTCGCGCGAACTCGATATAATTTAGTTGAACTAGTCGCGATAATATATATAACAAACATTAGCATACTAAACACAATAAAAATATTATATTTACTTTTTAAACACGTTGTCAGTCAATGACTCTTCATCGCGACTTATGATCACTAAAACTTCAGAATTCAAGTTAATTATTAATTTAAGATTTTACGTCGTTAGAAAATAAGTCCTATATAAGTCTCGTTAAGTACTTATTAGTAGGTTGATGCTAGTAAGAGCTGCGGACCAAGTTTCTTGCTGAAGAATGGTAAAAGGTGTTTCCCTTGCAAGAGGGCACTCCCACGGCGATGGAGGACGCGTCGATTGTAATATTAAAAGAAAGATCAAATCTGGTGTGCTATTGGGGTATGAGGTTTAGCATAGCTTTCTTTATGGCTGTAAATGATTTAGCAGCCTTTGTACTCCACTCCAGTGAAATGCATTTTTTTTCAGTAGGTCAGTGACCGGTCCTGTTATGACATCATAATTGTAAATGTACATGCGGTAGTAGCTCGTGAGACCAAGAAACCCTGGAGAGCCGTGAGTGATTTAGGTAGTGGCCAGGATTGGATGGCTTCAAGCTTCACCAGGTCAGCTACAACTCCCTCGATTGAGACAATACGACCCAAATATCCAACCGGGGAACTCCAAATGCACACTTAGAAAACTTAGGAAAAAACTAGTTAGCTTGTAATAGGCTTAGAATAAAGTGTAGGTGTGAACAAAGATCATTCATTACGACCTAGAAAGTGGATGACGCATTGAAAAAACCGAAAGGCATTACGAGGAATTCAAAGTGCTCGTCCATTTTTCAAAAAACTATTTTTTAATGTATCCTCATAGGCTAATCGGAATTGAAAATAACCCGACTAGAAGTATAGTTTGGAAAAAATAGCAGCACCCTGTAGTTCATCGGGTAACTTGTCAATTGTTCGGATAGGGAATCATTCACAGACAGTGACGATGGAAAGGTAGCGATAGTCCATGCAAAAACACCACTATTAGGAGATAATACTTATCACTTTAAATCTCAACTGTTGGTTTGTTAGATAATAGTTGTACTCGAATCTAACCAAACCCATAGATCCTTGTTATCTTTTGTAACAAATTACATTATAAATATGTACTCATTCCATCAATCGAATAACAAAAATTTGACAAAAATTTGAGTTGTTCTCTCAATAACTTAAAGAACAACATTTTTTCTACTCTTTGCTCACATTTTTTCTTGGTATCAGAGAACTGAAGATCTAGTGATCATGGCTTCTACTAATTCTTTAAATGATTCTTCATCCTCAGATCCTAAGGTAACATGGATTCAAACTTCGGATGGGCAGGTAACACGTATGGTCGCTTCATCTCGACCACAAATTAATCATGCTACATCAATTAAATTAGATTACTCCAATTATCTTTTATGGAAAACTCAGTTGTTGACTTTTATTGAAGCCAATGGTTATGAAGATTTTATTGATAGTTCTATTCCCCCACCAGAAAAAATTCTCGCCAACAATGAAAAAAATCCAAAGTATAAAAACTGGTCGCAACAAAATCGTGTTGTCATCTGTTGGTTTTACTCATCACTCACCAAATATGCAATGACTCAAATTGTTGGCTTAAACACTGCAGCCGAAATTTGGGATGCACTTGAAACAATTTTTTCTGCAGCTTCTAAGGTGAAAATAATGCAACTAAGGTTCCAATTGCAAACACAGAGAAAAGGGGGCTGAGCATGATTGATTTTTTATTGAAAATTAAATCCATGATTGACAATCTTGCCGCAATAGGTGAACCAGTGAAAGAGCAAGATTAGATTCTCTACATTTAGGGAGGACTTGGTACTGAATACAATTCATTTGTAATATCTTCTACAACCAAAACTGATTTAGTTACCTTACAAGAAATTCATAGCCCGTTGGTCACTGATGAGGTGCGAATATAGCAACAACAATCTATTAATCCAACTAATCTCATTCAAGCAAATGTCGCTTCCGCTCAACCGCGCAATAATCATAAACCGCCTATGCAATTCAAAAAAACTTATGGAGGTAACAAATCTTTATTCAAATCAAAATCACCCACCAGGAAGAGGTGGTTTTTCTATAGGCAGAAATCAAGGCAGAGGCAGATTTAATGGAGGGAGATTCAACAACTCATAAAGTTTTCCTTCCAACAATGATTGTCCTATATGTCAAGTTTGCAGAAAAATGGGACATACCGCGATCGACTGTTGGCACCATTATGATCCAAACTTTTGGGCTAATGTGAATGTTTCGCCAACTACTATGATAGCCTCGTCTTCTGCAACTGATGATACTTCATGGTTTATGGACACATGAGCTACACATCTCATGACCCCAGATTCTTCAAATCTTGTCGCACCTACAACTTACCATGGTAAGAAAAATGTGTTTGTAGGTAACGGTTCTGGACTTTCTATTACTAATATTGGTAATTATCTTCTTGGTAAGAAGGCAACATTGAAATTACATAATATTTTACATGTTCCAAAAATTTCTCACAATCTCATAAGTGTTTCTAAACTTTGTTATGAGAATGATGTTCTTGTTGAGTTTGATGCATGTGGCTTTATTGTAAAGGACTCCAAAATGAAGATGGTTATTCTTCAGGGTTAGCTTGAACATGGTTTATACAAGGTTGGAGATGGAGGACTCTGGAAGCTCTTAGCTTTAGCCGACTCTCTTACATCTTCTACATGTTTACTTCACTCTTACAACTCATATAAGTCATCTTTATGGCACTACCACCTCGATCATCCGTCCATGAGTATTGTGAACAAAGTCTTACCTACTTGTCCTTTACCTCATAAAGTTAACTCTCACGTATACAGTGTGTGTCAAATGGCCAAGAGCCATTGCTTACCTTTTGCATTGTCTGAGTCATGAGCTTTGGCTCCCTTACATCTTATACATTCAAACTTATAGGGTCTTGCACCTCAAGCTGGAATAAATGGTGCACACTATTTTGCATTTTTTGTTGATGACTTCTCTTGCTTTTCTTGGCTAAACTTATAGCACTCGAAATATCAATTAATTTCAACATTTATACAATTTAAAACTACAACATAAAAGCGATTTGAAAGTTCCATCAAAATTCCACAAACAGATGGTGGTGGAGAATATCAGGCAGTTGATAAATTGTTAACTGCTCATGGTATTATTCATAGAGTCTCATACCCATACACTTGAAAACAAAATGGTAGAATGGAAAGAAAGCATCTTCATGTTATAGAGATGGGACTAGCTCTCCTAGCACCGTCATCTATGCCTATGGTGTTCTGGCCCTTTGCATTTCAGTCCGTAGTTTATCTCATCAATAGGCTTCCTACATCAACTCTTGCCAATAAATCTCCATATGGGATTCTCTACAAGCAAGTACCATAATACAACTTATTGAGGGTCTTTTTTTGGGCATGCTTTTCATGTCTTCGTCCTTTTAATACAAATAAACTTGCTTATCGATTAGCTTTGAGCACTTTCTTGGAATACAACATTAAACACAAAGACTATTTGTGTCTAAATATGCAGTCAGGGCGCTTATTTGTATACAGGCATGTAATCTTTGATGCAATAAATTTTCCTTTTACTTCATGTAGTTCTCTAGTTGCAATATCTTTAGGATCTCTAAAGAGATATTGTACTATCCCACTTGATTTCTCTATTTTAACCACTACACAAACCCTACCTTTTCCATTAGTACTTACATTTCCAAAAGTATTGACTTACCAATCCCATCATAATATTATCCGACCTCACCAAATATTGACACATTATTATCTAGCCAACTACCTACTTCATCTACCCCTCTACGAACTACACCTACCAATCCATGTCGCCTTAACTCTACTTCTCTAGCACCCCTTTTCTTGACATATCATCATCTCCTACTTCAACAGTTCCTCCTAGTCAAGAAAATGTTAGGGCACGTGCCCTAGGTCAATCTATTATCTGTCTTTATGAATACTTTTAGTTAATAAAATAGAGGATTTCATTTGTTGTTTATTATAATTAAATTTTACGTTTACATTATAATAAGATCCATGGGTATTTACAGAAATATCCTAAATGTCCCTAGTCGATTATTATACTAGGAACTATAATGAATTAAGACTAGTGTGAGTCTTGATTGATGATCATATGATGATTATACGTATAGGGATACGAATCAAGATCACGAGTACTTGTTAGGGAATAAAGTACTGGACCGACCCGCTATGAGAACATCGCATGGATTAAGTCAAAGTTCTTTCTCATGATAGGTATATTTTTCAATCCTTTGACTTGAGATTACCAGAGACTTCAACATTAGGAATACAGTGATTTGACACAATCAAACGTTGTCTTTAATCGGACGATTATAAAGGTTGTCACTAGTTACTGTGTGAGCAATGTGATGAAGTTGTGTAATAGAGATAAAATTTGTCCTCTCATATAGAGAGATATATCCAGTGGATCCCTAGATGTGTTAGACTGTTAAAAGGCATAGTCTAAGTGAATTGATATTGATTAATGTCACTTGGATGTTTTCAATCTACCTAGAGATGGAGACTAGTACGATTGAACATGTTGGATGACAATTCCATGCCTTGTATTTGATCAAAAGGATATCGTGTGACAAAAGGATGTTATATACACTATTGATTAGGTTGTATCGATTAGATATTTGTACAGCTTGGGTAGTCATAATGACTTGCTAGAGGCTGCTTATGACTTGTATACCAAAATGTGTTTTGAAACACAGTCAACGTTGTATGAGCCTATTGGGTTCCTCACTAAGAATGATTTTGCGAGATTTTAAGATGGTTCAAAAAATGGATTTTATATGGTAAAACTCATGACAGAAATGTCCTTTTGGTGTATTACACTTATATTTCTTTAAGTAGGGGTATATGTGTAATTTACTTAACCGTCTATATACAAGGGTTGTATAAATTGACAATTTAAGTTAGAACATACGGATGAAAGATTAAAGGCCGAAACTCTATTTTCGTTTTGGAAATGAATTTTGGAAAGAAACAAAAAAGGTTTGTTATTCTCTCGAAGCTAGCAGTTCGAAACTTGGCCATTGTTCGTGTGTGGACTGCTGGTAGAGGGTATTCATCGTTGGCAGCGCCTTAGAGATCGATCTACATTTGGAAAGGTATATTGCAACCGAGGTATGATTAAGTTTTCATGGTTTAAACATTTTTAATGGAATTAGATTCAGATCCTGTTGGGGTTTTTGTCAAAATTGTTTTGTAATTTTCGCTCCGTGTATGAACCCCAAAATCTCATCAGTGGTATCAGAGCCTTCGAGTTCAATTCCATTAAATTCATTGCCTGTTTTCTTTCGATATATACATGATATATGATTGAAAGCATGTTCATAGTTGATGTATATATGATATACATAAGTTTTTTGTGAGATTTATTATCATGTTTTGTGTATATGATACGTATATTCGTGATTTAATTGAAATCAATTTCGTACATGCTAGTAACCATGTTAGGTTAATTGGAATAATTTTAATGAATTAAATTTCGTGTTTTGTGATCCACGACACCATTAGGTATAATCTTTATTTTTTATGTATTGATGCACGAATAAAATGTCTATAATTCAGTTTGCATATTTAGGTTACATTGTTTTAAGTTTCTTAAATTGTATAAGTCTTCATATTAATTCGAAACTAATATGATTAGGTTCGATTGTGATAGTAGTTCATGATTCAATTGCATGTTTGTGATTATTTGGATGAAGACCGAAATTGAAAATAATTATTTTTTGAAATTATTTATTTATCTCGTTTTATCTATTCTGTTATGACATTTGTATTTGATAAGAAATAGATAACAAATTAGATTAGGAGATATTAGAAAAATCAGTTTCGTTATCCCTATTGGATGGGAGAAAAATATTGAGAATTTTGTTATTGGTGATATGCTAGGATTCAAATATCTTAAGTCTTAATTGGATTAGGATAAGATGATTAGTTAGATGTAGTCCCGGGTTAATTAAAATGTTTTAATTGACTTAATTTCGGATAAATTAAGAGGTTAATTTAGGATAATAAAATCAGCGAAAAATATGATTTTCTATAGCAAATTATAATTTTTGGAATTGAAATTCGTCTCCTTAAAAAAAAAACAGGGGTGTTGCCCCTTGTTCTTTTGTCCGCCCACCACCCGCTGTCTAACTAATCTTAGCGCACGAAAAATCTTTTATTAGTGAACAGTATAAAAATTTTCAAATTATTTAGTGATTGAACAAATTAATAAAATATATGATATTTCATTTTTTACATAAAATCGCTAAAACTGAATAAAATCCCTCTATTAAATTTTAAGTCTCGTGCCATCCATTTTAAACACTTGTCAAGGCCTTAATTACTCTAATATAGTTTCAGACATAGCTAGGTGTATTGTGTTATCTTGGTGAGACAAGTTGGGTAAGAGTTACCTAAATGTTTAAAATGGTCCGACTTAATAAAGCTATCAAAAAAGTTTTGAGCTTTAGGCATATGATGAGATAAAAAACATGATAAGACATAAGATGTCCCATATCTCATAAAAGTATCTAAAAATTACATAAGATGATATTGGTAATTGTTACCTACCTAAATAATCTAGTTTTGTGTTTCATGCCATAGCTGTCATAGAATTAGGTGAAATATGGATTTTAGTCCCCTAAACAAACAGTATGTTTTAGGAGGGTTGTTAATTTAGTAGGAGTCTATACCTTTATTCTAAAATAAACTTTGCATAATCTTTATTGTAAATCAATGACCTCTTCAAGTAACAATAATCCCCTATCATTACGATCCATCCTTGAGAAAGATAAGCTATCTGGGGCTAGTTTTCTTGACTGGTTCAGAAACTTGAGAATCGTTCTCAAGCATGAACGCAAGTTGTATGTCCTGGATGCTCCAATCCCTGAGGACCCACCAGCCAATGCTACGAAAGCTGTGAAGGATGCGGATAATAAGCATTTCAACAATTCTACTGGTGCTGCATGTATTATGCTAGCAACTATGGTTCCTGAACTTCAAAATGACATGGAACTAATGGAAGCCTACGACATGGTCGTAACGCTGAAGGAAATGTTCCAACAGCAAGCTAGGCAAGAAAGGTTCAAGATAGTCAAGAACCTGCATTCTTGCAAGATGACTTAGGGTGCGTCAGTTAGTCCTCATGTTCGAATATGAATGGCTATGTTGACCGGCTTGATAGACTCAGATTTCCTATAAGCCAAGAGTTGGCTACGGATTTGATCCTGAATTCATTACCGGAGAGTTACTCATAATTTATGATGAACTACAATATGAATAATTTGGAGAAATCAATTTCAGAGTTGCATTTGATGGTCAAAATTGCTGAACAAAATATCAAGAAACCCTCTAGTAATGTGTTGATGGTCTAAAAGGGATAGGGAATGAAGAAGAAAGGTAAAGGCAAGGCTAAAATTGCCAAGGCTGCTACTGCAACTGTCGCAAAGCCTGTGAAACAAGTCAAGCCCCAGCCTGTTCCTGTTTTAAAACACCCAAAAGAAAAGGAAGGAAATTGTCATTTCTACTATGCACTTGGACAGTGGTTCAGAAATTGCAAACTCTATCTGGAAGATCTAAAGAAGAAAAAGGGTAGTGCGACTACCACTATAGGTATTTATGTTATTGAAATTAATTTATCTACTAGTGATTTTTTGGTATTAGATACTAGATGTGGATCTCACATTTGTATAAATGTGCACGGACTCACCAGAAGTAGAAAGTTGAAGAAAGGAGAAGTCATCCTCCACGTAAGGATTAGAAGAAGAATTGCTGCCTTGGCTGTTAGATCATATGACTTAGTCTTACCTAATGGACTTATTTCAACTTTAAATAATTGTTATTTTGTGTCTGCCTTGAGAAGAAACATCATTTTTGTTTCATGTTTGGATATGGATGGTTTTGATTTTATTATTGCGAATAATAGATGTTCCATTTCTCGTAAAGGCATATTTCATGCAAATGCCGATTTGTGTGATGGAATTTATATTCTAAGCATGAAAAGGTCCACTACTACTCCAGTCTTTAACATAAATACAAAGAGATTCAAGTCAAATGATTTGAATCAAACCTATATTTGGCATTGTCGTCTCGGGCACATAAATGAGAAAGGCATAACGAAACTCCATACAGATGGACTTCTAGATTCATTTGATTTAGAAACATATGAAATGTGCGTATCTGGTTTACTAGGCAAGATGACTAAAAGTTCCTTTACTGGACACAGTGAAAGGGCAAGTGATTTATTGGGTCTAATAATACTGATGTATGCGGTCCTATAAGAAAAATGGCAAGAGGAGGTTATTTGTACTTCATTACATTTACTGATGATTTCGATAGATATGGTCATGTATATCTTATGAAACATAAAGTTGAATCTTGTGAGATGTTTCGAACATTTCAAAATGAAGTGCAGAATCAACTTGGTAAAACTATCAAAAAACTTCTGTCCGATCGAGGTGGTGAATATTTGAGCCAATAATTTGATGATCATCTTAGAAATTGTGGGATTGTCTCCCAATTGACTCCACAAGCAGCTCCACATTGGAATGGAGTTTCTGATAAGAGAAATCGAACCTTATTAGATATGGTTCAATCTATGATGAGTCATGCATATTTTCCATTATTCTTTTGGGGTTATGCATTACAAACTGCAGCTTTCGCGCTAAATCAAGTTCCTTCTAAAGCGGTTGATAAAACACCATATGAGATATGGTACAGGAAGAGACCTAGTTTATCTTTCCTTAATATTCGGGGTTGTGAGGCTTACATAAAGCGACAAGTCTCAGAAAAACTAGCACCTAAATCTGACAATTGTTTATTTGTGTGGTATCCTAAGGAAACAAAAGGATATTACTTTTATAATCCCGCTTAGAACAGAATGTTTGTTGCTCGGTATGGTGCCTTTATGGAAAAACAGTTTATTTCAAAAGACACTAGTGGGAGAGAAATAAATCTTGAAGAAGTTCAAGAATCACAGAAAAACACTGAACCGCTACTAGAAGTTCAACAACGTTCTGAACTAGTCGAACCTCCACAAGTGACATAAGGCCCACGTAAATTTGGTAGGGTAAGACATGAGCCAGAGAGATTCGAATTTCTCATTACCGATAGTCGTGATGTGTTTCTTATGGATCAAAATGAGCCCACCACTTATCAGGAGGCTATGTTTGGACCAGACTCAAATAAATGGCTAAGTACTATGAACTTTGAGATGTAATCCATGTATGATAACCAAGTTTGGAACTTGGTTGATTTACCTGAAGGTGGTAAGACCATTAGCTGTAAATGGGTTTTCAAGAGGAAAACTGACATGGATGGCAAAGTGCATACTTTTAAAGCAAGACTTGTAGCGAAATGTTTCAGGCAGACTCAAAGTGTTGATTATGATGAGACTTTTTCGCCAGTAGCCATGCTTAAATCCAGAAGAATTTTAATTGCCATTGCTGCATATTTTGACTATGAGATATGAAAAATAGATGTAAAACAACATTTCTTAATGGAAAGCTGCTTGAGGACGTGTATATGACATAACCAGAAGGTTTTGTACATCTTGAGAATTCTAGGAAGGTATGCAAGCTTCAATGATCCATTTATGGATTAAAGCAAGCTTCTCGGAGTTGGAATCTTCGTTTTGATGAAGCAATCGAGGATTTTGGTTTTATTAAGAACGAAGATGAGCCTTGTGTATACAAGAAGGTTAGTGGGAGTGTAGTTGTTTTTATGGTACTGTATGTTAATGACATATTACTAATTGAAAATGACATCCCAACATTGCAGAATGTCAAGTCTTGGTTAGGGAAGTGTTTCTCAATAGAAGACTTAGGAGATGCAGCTATATCCTAAGGATAAGAATCTATAGGGATAGATCTAAGAGGTTAATCGGTCTACGTTTGAGTGCTTACATAGGTAAGGTGCTGAATAGGTTCAGTTTGCAAGACTCTAAATGAGGGTTGTTGCCAATGTCTCATGGCAAAATTCTCAGCAAGATTCAATGTCCTAAGACAAATGATGAGCGAGATCGTATGAATAAGATTCCATATGCATTAGATATTGGATCTATCGTGTATGCCATGCTATGCACTCGATTGGACGTATCATATGCTTTGAGCACTACAAGCAAATATCAGTCAGATCCTAGTGAGAGTCACTGGATAGCAGTAAAGAACATTCTTAACTACTTAAGAAGGACTAAGGAAGTGTTCATGGTCTATGGAGGTTTTGGAAATGATCTAGTTGTAAATGGTTACATAGATGCAAGTTTTCAAACTGATACAAATGATTTTATATCGCAGTCTGGATATGTGTTTACTTTGAATGGGGGTGCAGTAAGCTGGAAAAGTTCAAAACAAAAGACTGTGACAGATTCTATAACAAAAGTTGAGTATATTGCAGTGTCTGATGCAGCAAAAGAGGCCGTTTGGATAAAAAAAAGTTCATTTCGGAACTAGGTGTGGTTCCAAGTATTGCTAACCCTGTTTGTTTGTATTGTGACAATAGTAGGGCAATAGCACAGGCCAAGGAACCTAGATCACACCACAAATCCAAACATATACTAAGGCGTTTTCATCTCATCAAAGAAATTATTGAGAGGGGAGACGTGAAGATTTTCAGAGTACCTACTGAAGAAAATGTTGCGGATCCATTGACAAAAGCTCTTCCACAAGCAAAACATGATGGTTATGTTAGATCATTAGACATTATATGCATGTATGATTGGCCCTATTGCAAGTGGGAGATGTTGGGGCATGTGCCCTAGGTCAATCCATTAACTGTCCTTATGAATACTTTTAGTTAATAAAATAGAGGATTTCATTTGATGTTTACTATAATTAATTTTCATGTTTACATTATAATAAGATTCATGGATATTAACAGAAATATCCTAAATGCCCCTAATAGATCATTACACTGGGAATTATAATGAATTCAGACTAGTGTGAGTCTTGATTGATGATCATACGATGATTAAACGTATAGGGATAAGATTCAAGATCACGAGTACTTGTTAGGGAACAAAGTACTGGACCGACCCGCTATGTGAACATCACATGAATTAAGTCATAGTTGTTTCTCATGATAGGTATATTTTTCAGTCCTCTGACATGAGATTACTAGAGACTTCAACATTAGGAACACAGTGATTTGACACAATCAAACGTTATCTTTAATCGGATGATTATAAAGGTTGTGATAGGTTACTATGTGAGCAATGTGATGAAGTTGTATTATCGAGATAGAATTTGTACCTCTCATATAAAGAGAGATATCCAGTGGATCCCTCAATGTGTTAGACTATTAAAAGGCGTAGTCTAAATGAATTGATATTGATCAATGTCACTTGGATGTTTTCAGTCTACCTAGAGATCGAGACTAGTACGATTGAACATGTTGGATGACAATTCCATGCCTTATGTTTGATCAAAAGGATATCGTGTGACAAAAGGATGTTATATACACTATTGATTAGGTTGTATCGATTAGATATTCGTACAACTTGGGTAGTCATAATGTCTTACTAGAGGCCGCTTATGACTCGTATACTAAAATATGTTTTGGTACACTACCAACATTGTATGAGCCTATTGGGTCGCACATTAAGAATGGATTTGCAAAATTGCAAGATGGTTCTAAAAAACAAATTTTATATGATAAAATTCGTGACAGAAAAGTCCTTGTGGTGTATTACACTTATATTTCTTTATGTAGGGGTATATGTGTAATTTACTTAACCGTCTATATATAAGGGTTGCATAAATAGACGCTTCAAGTTAGAACACACGGATGAAAGATTAAGGGGCAAAATTCTATTTTCGTTTCTTAAACGAATTAGGGTTTTCTGGTATGTTCTGGATCATTTTTGGAGAGAAACAAAAAAAGATTGGTATTCTCTCGATGAGCATTTCGAATCTCGCCGTCGTTCGTGTGTGGACTGCTGGAAGAGGGCGTTTGTCGTTGGCAGCACCTTAGAGATCGATCAACCTTCATAAAGGTATATTGCGACCGAGGTATGACTAAGTATTCATGGTTTAAATGTTTTTAATGGAATTTGATTCGGATCACGTCGGGGTTTTTGTCAAAATTGTTTTGTAATTTTCGCTGTGTATGATACCCAACAAATGTGAACTCATAATAAAAGTGGCATTACCAAACCCATTGACCGTCTTTGTCTCATTCATATAAGTCCTTCCAAGCCTATTTCTCACTCTATTTCTACCCTTAGTGAGCCCAAAACACACGAAGAAGCTTCAAAATGGCTAGAATGGCAGTTTATAATGCAAGCAGAATATTCTACTCTTCAACGCAATCAAACATGGGAGTTAGTTCCTCCTCCTTCCTTAGCTAATGTAATCTGATGCAAGTGGGTGTACACAGTTAAACACAAACCAAATGGCGCAATTGATAGTTATAAAGTGCGACTAGTTTCTAAGGGCTTCCATCAAGCGTTTGGTTTTGATTATTTTGATACATTTAGCCCAATTATCGAGGCAACAACAATTTGTGTAGTTTTATCTCTTACTTTATCTCAGCATTGGTCTATTCGACAACTCGATTTACACAACGCATTTTAGAATGGAGAACATCAAAAAAAGATATACATGACAAAACCTCATGGTTTTCAAGATCCCTCTTCTCCCTCTTATGTTTTCAAGCTCAAAAAAGCCTTATATGGACTTAAGCAAGCACCTCGTGAATGGTTCACTAAGCTAAGTTATGTCTTATACGAATAGGAGTTTACTCAATTTAATATATGATAGCTCTATATTTATCTACTCCAAGAAGGATGCGCTTTTGGTCATACTCATTTATGTAGATGACATTATTATTACAGGAAGAACATATTCTCTCATTCAAGAACTTATCTCTGAACCTAACAGCAAATTCTCCTTGAAAGATTTAGCGCCTTTGACTTTTTTTCTTGGAGTGTTAATTTTTCATGCCTGCAGCACATTATCTACAAGCACCCAGCCCACTGCACTTCTCCGCGAGCCTATGATCTCCACCAGTACCAATATTATCCCCAACTTGACCACCTTTCTATTTTATAGGTGTGGGGTTTTATCTCAAAAGGCCTCGGTAGTACTTAATGGGAGATCACCACTTATATACTTCACTATGAAGTTTCGATTATCTGATGTGGGACACTGCTATTTCGGTTCACACATCTCAACAATCCACCTTGGACCGAAATCTATCCAAGAGGTTTTTTTTCTCGAGAGGTCCCGATCAAACTGTCGGCTCTGATAACATGTTAATTTTTCATACTTGCGACACATTATCTGCAAGCACCCTGCTCGCGACACTTCTCCGCAAGCCTATGATCTCCGCCAGTACCGATATTTTCCCTAACTTGACCACCTTTCTATTTTTATAGGTGTGGGGTTTTATCTCAAAAGGCCTCGGTACTAGCTAAGGGGAGATCACTACTTGAATACTTCACTATGAAGTTTCAATTATCCGATGTGGAACACTATTATTTCAGTTCACACATCTCAACAACCATGACCCATCTTTTTTCTTAACCAATAACAACGCTGTAGTGAATGGGCTAATACTAGGTTTGATGATACTATTTTTTAACATCTCCTCGATAAATAGTCATTATAGCTTTGTTATTGGCAGTGGGGGTAGCGATAAGGTTGAGCATTAATTAGGTTTCTATTGGGGAACATATGGATATGGTGATCAGGGGTCAGGGTGGAAGTAGGGTTGAAGTTAATTCAAAATCGAGGAGAATTATTGTAAAAGGTTGTGGAGGTTTGGGTTTAAGAATGTGGGAGGGATTAGGAATGGGTAATCCAGGATTTTAAGGCGGTGCGGTTCGGTTGGGATGATGGTGATGGCGTGGAAATAGGAGATGGAGTCACTTTGGGATAGGTGACATAGTTGGGAGAATAAGGAGGGAATTAGTAGATTGTGGTCACCAATGAGGGTACTAAGAGATATGTTATGGTAGAAATTCAATTATGGAATGTGTAACTCAGTTAGGAAGGATACAAGGGATTTTAACCAATGATACCCCAGAACTAGGTCGGCTCCCATAATCAGAATGACATAAGATTTGACTATGAATTGGTGGGATTGGATAATAATGGGGGTACTAAGACAAAAACCAATACAGGAAAGTGAGGCACCATGCCCACCATAACCAAGAATTGTATGATAAAATGGATGGGTAGGTTGAGGTGTTGGGCGAGACAGGGTTAAATGATATTTTGTAAACTGCGAGAGTTGACCTTAATGGATACGGGGTTGCCATTGATAAATCCATTTAGGCGTAGTATATTGGAATCAACAGAAACAGTTAAGGCTGTGGCCGATAGATGGAACTGTTGATCAAGGCTCGGTCGAAGGTTCGGTGGTTCAGTGGCCTGTAGGGATAGGGAGGAGTTGTCCGTAGTGTTAGGTTTAGAGACACCGCAATGAAACACTTTATTAATCTCTAATAAACTTAATTTATTACAATGCGGGAGCTTAACTCTAATTTATAGACTTACATAAGCATACTCCTAATCCAACTATGAAACCCTAAATAGACTCATACTCTAACTCGAAGTCCTAATCAAACTCAAACATAAATCTAATTTAGATTACAACTCCAACATATCCCTATAATCTATATTACATATCTGAATTAAAAAAACAAAACATCGTCCCCGTATAATTCAGATTGTCATGATCTTCCACTTGATCTTCTCTCGAAATGCGGATTTTGAACTCCATTGATAACATCTTTTATCATTCACCTACCGTTTATCTCGTACCGCTTCCTCAATGTTGAATAATGCACAATGCAATACTCGATTGCCTTCGTCATCAACGACATTATCATGGGTGATCTTACAATCCTGAAGTCAAGCTGGCTGACCAACACTTCTTTGTGGTCTTACTTTGGGGTCTAGCCTCAATACCAACTGAAGTGGAAGCTTCATCCTCACATCTAATCGTTGATGGTTGAGCAATATTCTTTCCTTTTATTTCCCAAATCCACGGAATATTCTCATCAAACTTGACATCTCTGCTAACAATGACTGCATTGGTAACCGGATTGTACAACTTGTACGTTCCAATCCTCCCTGGAATATAGCCAATACGTATGACCTTCACACCTTTGTCATCTAACTTATTCCCGTTAGAATCAAGAACATGTATATATGCAATGGATCCAAACACTTTCAAGTGTATGACACTTGGCTTGTAACCACTCAAAGCCTCTTCTAGGGTTATATGGGACACATCTTTTATGGGAGACCTATTTAGTAAATAAACTGAACATGCAACTGCTTTAGCCTAAAAAGAATCAGGTAGACCTATGGCCTTCAACATACTATTAACAATGTCTATAATCGTTTTATTCTTTCTCTCTGCAACACCATTTTGTTGTGGTGTCTGTGGTGGCATGATCACATGCTTAATCCCATGATGATCTCATAACTCTGAAAATGTCGAGGACGTATACTCACCACCACCATCTATCCTCAAAGTCTTGATGTAGCGTCCACTTTGTTTGTCCACAATTGCCTTGAACTTCTAAAAGCAACTAAAGGCATTAGACTTATTCTTTAAAGTATACACCAAATCATCCAGCTGTAGTCATCAATAAAAGTCATAAAATATTTGCTTCCTCTTAGCGAGGCAGTCTACAGAGGACCATATACATCTGAGTGAACCAACTGTGGTAGAGATTTCACAAGCCTTAGAGCTTTGGAAGCAAACGTTCATCTATGTTGCTCCCCCAAAATACACCCCTCACAAAATTGCTCTAGATGTTGAATCATAGGCAATCCTTTCAATAAGTTCTTATGAGTCAGCAACTTCGGACTTTTGAAGTTCAGAGACCATATCTTAGATGTCATAACCATGACTCATAAGAAACAATGGATTTAAAACATGGATAACATCAAGTCTTAATCACTACAAAAAAAAAACCAAATCAACAACAAACTAATCTGATGTAGAATTGGTACGGTTCGGTTGCTAAACCACTCTGCGACAAATCAACGACAAATAGTAGCTGTTACTAATCTCTTTGTTGCTGATGTAACTCAGCGACTGTGACGGCCCTAAATTCCAAGGCAAACCGGGTACCACCACGTCGCCAGACACGTCACCAAGCACGCCACGTCACCGCACACTTATTTTGACTGTCCGCGACCTAAACCTTTGTGCTTAACTTATTCGCCTTTAACTTAGTAATTATGGATATTTTATGAATTATTAAGTTATTCATGATTTAGTAATTTAATATAAATCATACATTGATGTGGAAGTCGTAAGGCATGCATATATCGTAAAAGTGAAGAGTTTGCATTTTTATAAACAACCATACAGTGTGGAAACCAGGCATTAAATACCATATATATCAAAAGCGGCAAAAATACAAAAGGTGAGCATATTCATGTATCGGGTATACAAGTCATCCCAAAATATCATAAAGTAGTTAATAGATACATACAACTACCTATGCAAAAAGTGGCTGCCTCTCCCTACTTAGACGTAGTCGCCTAAGACTCCCTTGCCTCGGCTCGTCGCAGGATCCACGATTTGTCACCAAAAACAATGACAAATCCCAAGTGAGTAAATCCCAGAGAACGTTAGCTAATATTCACGAATTCCAATGAAACGGCTACAATTCATGCAATTTAAATAAAGAGCAAGAATAAAGAAATTCGCATGAAAATAAGTCGTTGAGAAGTCAAATTTGGACACGAGTGTAGCGTGATACCCCGGTCGACATCCGGAAATCTTCGTAGCTAAATCGAGAGGAACCATTGACGACCACCTCGCCAAACATCTCACGGTCGAATGAGAGGAACCATTGAACGGAAGACCCCGTCCAAACATCTCTCTCGAGCAACCATTGACGTAGACTTAGGTATTCGTCAAACATCTCTCAACATACAGGTCTCGCGGAGAATAGTCACCGCGTAGCCCTATCATGGCCAATTACTCGAATAGCGCGGGGTAGCTAGCCCCGGGGTGTGAGTCCGTGCGATGCCGACCCTGTCGACAAACACACGTACACACGTGAGAGTGGATGAACAGTAAATTAATAGCAATGGAAAACACAATGGAATAATTTAGAATGCAAAATAAAGCAAGTGTATAAATTGAATTATAACTAAATTTCTCGTGGGTTTACTTACCTCAATCGCCTTCGAAATGTCCCGCAATCGCCTCGAGATATGTACCCAACACCCGACTATGGTAGTCTAAGTCTCTGGTGTTCAATTATAAAAACTTTTATTATTTTAGGGTCTCATTTAATGAACTTATACTCTGAGACCAAAAATTTGGGATTTTATTTCAAAAAGTTTAATTTCGGCACACTTCTCAAGTTATACCGGGGTGCCGACACCCCAAATGTCCTCAAAAACTATTTTTATATTTTTCCCATTTTATTATATTTTTCATGATTTTTCCCATAATTTTCTACCTATTTTTCATATTTTTCTGCAATTTATTTAATTTAAAACTATTTTTAAATTAAAATTTAATATTAAATTATTTTAATATAGGGGTGGGCCCTTGGACCGGGTTTAACCCTGTCCAATCGGGTTGGCCCGACCCGGTTCGGGCCTACCCGGGTTGGGTCCAGTTGGGCTCGGACCGGCCAAACCGGTCTCCCCACTCCATCTTCTTCACAGCGCCTCTGCTATTCTTTTTTTTTTTTTTTTGTTAATCCAACAACAATAACAACAATTCCAACAACGACAACAACAACAATTCCAACAACAACAACATTAACCACTCACTTGATCAATGGAGGTCGCCGCTGCGAGAGCGCGTCACCACCGTCGGCGCCGCAGCTGGAGTCCGCCGGCGCCGCTGGCGAGCTCCGCCGTCCCCGACCTCCTGTCGCTCCTCTCTCTCTCTCTCTCTCTCTTTTGCCGATTCTCTTCCTTTCCTTCTCTTTTACTTCTCTCTGTCTCTCTCTTTCTCCCTTTCTTCCTCTCTCTCTGTTCGTTTTTTTTTTTCTTTTTATAAGGATTTTTTTTTGGAAAGAAAGGACAAAAAGAATAATGAGGGATGGTTGATGTGATATTTGATGTGATGTGTGATGTGATGTGACAACTCAATCACATACTACCCCGTACACCCGCGTTACGCGCACACCGCGACGTCGCACGTTCTCGTCACTACACGCGTACAATGCGACTAATAAAATGTCAAATAATGCGACGCTAATTATTTAATATTAGTAAAATAATACACTCACACACAAAAATAACAAATCTTACCTCGTTAGGCGTGCCCTGAAATTTTCTGCGACGTCAACGTGGGTCTGAGCTTAGGGTCTTAATCTGAAATTTGTAAGTTAATTGGGATTAATCAGAGCGGGCCGTTACAATCTTTCCAACTAAATGGAATTTCGTCCCGAAATTCAAATTTAATGAAATCCTTACCTTGGAACAAGTGGGGGTATCGCTCTCGCAAGGTAGACTCTCTTTCCCAAGTGAGGCCCTCGTTCTTATGATACTGCCATCGAACGAGTACAAGTGGTATTTCTTTCCTTCTAAGGGTCTGTACCTTGCGGTCCACTATCTCAATGTGGTGTTCCTCGTACATCACATCTTGTCGAACCTCGATTTTCGTCATATCAACCATCGGCCTCGGTCCTGATCTAGCCAAGCATAACATCGAAATATGAAACACATTATGAACCCCTGCCAATCGACTTGGTAATTTCAACTGATAAGCGACTTTCCAACTCGTTTCTCACTTTGAAACGACCTAATAAATGTTGGTGCTAGTTTATGTTTAATCCTAAACCTCTGAAGACCCTTCAACGGAGAAACTTTTAAGTAGACCCAATTATCTACCTCGTAGCTCAGCCCATCGCAATACCTATCCGCATACTTCTTATGTCTGTGTTGGGCAGCCAACAACCGTTGACGAATCAGTCTCACCTTCTCTGTATGGTTCACAACAATCTTAGGCCCCACAGTTGTTGTATCCTCGGGCTCTGCCCAACAAGCCGGTGATCTACACGGTCTACCGTACAGGGTTTCAAATGGTGGCATCCCAATACTAGCCTGATAGCTATTATTGTAATCATATTCACAGAGTGGTAAGTAGTCCTCCCAAGACCCACCAAACTGCAACACACATGCCCTGAGCATATCCTCGAGTATTTGTATTAATCTCTCTGACTGCCCGTCTGTGTACGGATGGAATGTAGTGCTAAACTGTAATTTAGTACCAAACTGTTCCTGCATAGCTTGCCATAATGATGATGTAAGACGACTGTCTCGGTCTGAAACAATCGAAATTGGTACTCCGTGCAGTCGTACAATCTCTTTTTCGAATAATATGCTCAACGGTGTGAAATTATATTTCATAGAAATTGGTAGGAAATGAGCCGATTTCGTCAACATGTCCACAATCACCC
Organism: Stephania yunnanensis; assembly: GCA_039657365.1. NCBI lineage: Eukaryota > Viridiplantae > Streptophyta > Magnoliopsida > Ranunculales > Menispermaceae > Stephania > Stephania yunnanensis. The sequence continues at coordinate 43,035,939 of CM077581.1, forward strand.
ATATCGCATCATGTTTCCGCGAAGTCTGCGGTAATCCACAAACGAAATCAATCGTAATGTGTTCCCATTTCCACTGAGGGATGGGCAGCGGCTGCAATAACCCTTTAGGCCTCCTGTGCTCATCCTTAACCTGCTAACACACCTCACAACCCCAAACGTAGGCGCCAACGTATGCCTTCATCCCTGGCCACCAAAATAATCGTTGCATATCGTGATACATTTTGGTCCTGCCAGGATGCATTGTATACCGGGACCTGTGAGCCTCCTGGAGTATCCCATCGCGTATCTCTGCCACTGCTGGAATCCATAACCTCCCTCGGTGCCTCAAACACCGATCCACAGACTCGCTCCGATCCGAGTGATCGGGATTGCGTGCCATCTCACTGAATCTCGAGTACATCTCGTCAGTCCTCTAACACTCCAACACTTCCAAAATAGAAATAAACGGTACACCAATTTGTCCACGAATCTGTGCGTCCGCTGTAGCAGGAACCTCTGTCAAACTCAGCGTTGCCGGCGCCTCAAGTAAACCATACTCATGCATCATATGGCAGACGACTGTCTCAGAATCTGGTCCTCTCCTACTCAATGCATCTGCTACGACATTTGCATTCCCAGGCTGATATTCGATGGAGAAGTTGTAGTCCTTCAGGAACTCTAGCCAACGTCGATGTCTCATGTTCAAATCTTTCTGAGTGAATAAGTATGTCAAACTTTTATGATCTGTATATAATGCGAACCTCTCACCGTAGAGGTAATGTCTCCATACCTTCAGTGCAAATACGACTGCTGCAAGCTCCAAGTCATGCACTGGATAATTCCTCTCATGGTTCCGTAATCTATCGGGATAGGTAGGCGATTACGCTGTCTCCCTGCATCAACACACAATCTAGCCCTGTGCCTCAAGCATTAGTATGAACCGCCAATCCCTTACCCAGCTCTGGCAACACTAGCACTGGTGCGGTAGTTAGTGTCATTTTCAACTGTGTAAATGCGTCATCGCACTCCTTTGACCAATTGAAAGGTACATCCTTCTTCGTTAATTTAGTCATCGCCGCGGCGATCTTCGAGAAGTCCTTCACAAATCGTCGATAGTATCCTGCCAACGTTAGGAAGCTCCTGATATCTGTCATTGTCTCAGGTGTCGGCCAATCTATGACAACATGGATTTTGCTCGGATCCACTGATATACCTTTGTCACTGATCACGTATCCCAAGAATTTGACTTCTGACAGCTAAAACTGGCATTTACTGAACTTAGTATAAAGCTTGTGCTCTCTCAGCGTCATTAATATCTGTCTGAGGTGTTGTCCGTGATTGTTGTAGATCAATATGTCGTTAATGAATACTATAACGAATTTATCCAAGTACGACTTCTGTACTCTGTGCATCGAGTCCATGAACATGGCCGGTGCGTTCGTTAGTCAGAACGCCATCACTGTGAACTCGAATAACCTACATCTAGTGCTGAATGCGGTCTTAGGTATGTCGTCATCCCGAATCCTTAGGTGATGATAACCCGACCTTAAGTCGATCTTAGAGAAGACACGGGCTTCGCCAAACTGGTCAAACAAATCGTCAATCCTTGGCAAAGGGTAACGATTTCGTACTGTCACCTGATTCAACTTCTTATAGTCAATGCACATCCTCAAGCTACTATCATTCTTCTTAACGAACATGACCGACGCTCCCTATAGTGATGTACTCAAGTGTATAAACATCTTCTTCTCTAAGTCTTCCAATTGAGTCTTCAACTCATTATGATCCTTTCGTGCTATCCGGTATGGTCTGCTAGCTATCGGCTGTATGCCCTACACTAACTCAATATCTCGGTTTGGGGGCGATCCTGGTAAATCCTCCAGAAAGACATCGGGAAACTCACTGACAACTGGGACATCTTCAAATCTAACCTCTGGTGTCTCGGTTGACTCCACTATCCATGATCCTAGGTCGGTCTATGTCCATGTCGTGGTGCATAACCACCACCTGATAGCTGTGCTGACTTTGTGGGTACTATCGCATGAGAAATGACCATCTGGTGATAATCATGTCTAGTCCTCTGTCATCGTTTATTTATGTGATCGATGATCCTTTTACCTTTACTGTCATACCTGGTGCCTTGCTTACACGACCCCGATGCCAACTGTGGCATGGGTATCGCGGCACGAAAGAGAAGATACGTCTCATGGGCTAAGGCCCTCTCATAGATCTCTTGCAGTGTACTAGCTCCGCCTGATGCTACAACGCTCGCAATCTCATATTTAAACCAAACTCTAAAGTAGTGAACCTAATCGCGATCTGTAGAAGGCAAATCCCCAGCGAACTGCAACAGGTAGCAAAACCTCTCCATATACTGGACCACTGTGCCATTACCCTGCCTAAAACACAAAAATTCTATCTCAGACGCAACTGTATTTCCCTCGGTATATACTGGTCATAAAAGACATGTCTAAAATTGGCCCAAGTAGTCGGCTCTCCATGACTCTCGGTATGAACTGTCCACCAAACTCCGGCCTCTCCTCGGATCATATATCCAAATATCCTTGCGCAAATACTGTCGTAAATCCTCAGAAGATTATGTAATTTCTCGTGTGCAAGAAGTCATCTCGCAGCTGCCTTTGGGTCTCCACCTCCAATGAAATATCCCGGCCGAAATCTCACAAACTCCTTTGTCAGCTTAGCCTCACCTGACTTGGAAGCCTTAAATGTGATCTCTTGTGAGGTCTATGTTAGTGTCCTTGTGTGTGAAGATGCCGGTGTGATGGCCATAGTACGAGTCTCTAAAATTGTATTTGGTGTGGTAGTCTCTGTCATAACTGCAGTGACTGGCATACCCTGAACAATTGGCACGGCTGCCGGCTCGGTGGCGCTCGATGTGATGGCGGCGGTAAGCGTCGCGATAGCCGCTATCTGAGCACGGAGCAAGACCATCGTCTACTCGAACTATCGATCGTGTGCCGCAATCCTATCAAGTACACCCTGATCAGTCGCGATAGGCGTAGTACCACTCGTCTGTCCACCATCCTCCGAAGGTGGATTCGGCTGTCCGTCCATGTCGTATGCAAAAGGCTGAGATCCGTATCAGCCTCGTATATGCGTATATAATATTACAATTCAAAATATATAACATATAAGCCTTGGTACTACCCATCCCATGTTCGCTTCCAACTAAAGTTCTAAGTCAGGATCTTCGGGTTTCCATATCTAATGTTTGTTTTTAAGTTTTATTCGGTTGTATTACATTTTCCCCTAGGTTCGCCTGAACCTAAGCTCTGATACCAACTGTGACGGCCCCAAATTCTAAGGCAAACCGGGTACTGCCGCGTCGCAAGACACGTCACCAAGCATGCCACGTCACTACACACTCATTTTGACCGTCCGCGACCTAAACCCTTGTACATAACTTATTCGCCTTTAACTTAGTAATTATGGATATTTTATGAATTATTAAGTTATTCATGATTTAGTAATTTAATATAAATCAAACATTGATGCGGAAGTCTTAAGGCATGCATATATCGTAAAAGTGAAGAGTTTGAATTTTTATGAACAACCCTATAGTGTGGAACCCGACATTAGATACCATGTATATCAAAAGCGACTAAAATACAAAAGGTGAGCATATACATGTATCGGGTATACAAGTCATCCCAAAATATCATAAATTAGTTAATAGATACATACAACTACCTATGCAAAAAGTGGCGGCCTCTCCCTACTTAGACGTAGTCGCCTAAGACTCCCTTGCCTCGGCTCGTCGCAGGATCTGCGATTTGTCACCAAAAATAATGACAAATCCCAGGTGAGTAAATCCAAGAGAATGTTAGCTAATATTCACGAATTCCAATGAAACGGCTACAATTCATGCAATTTAAATAAAGAGCAAGAATAAAGAAATTCGCATGAAAATAAGTCGTTGAGAAGTCAAATTTGGACACGAGTGTAGCGTGACAGAGAACCCTGGTCGACATCCGAGAATCTTCGTATCTAAACCGAGAGGAAACATTGACGACCACCTCGCCAAACATCTCACGGTCGAATGAGAGGAACCATTAAACGGAAGACCCCGTCCAAACATCTCTCGAGAGCAACCATTGACGTAGACTTAGGTTTCGTCAAACATCTCTCAACCTACGGGTTTCGCGGAGAATAGTCACCGCGTAGCCCTATCAAGGCCAATTACTTCGAACAACGCGGGGTAGCTAGCCCCGGGGTGTGAGTCCATTCCATGCCGACCCCGTCGACAAACACACATACACACGTGGGAGTGGATGAACAGTAAATGAATAGCAATGGAAAGCACAATGGAATAAGTTAGAATGCAAAATAAAGCAAGTGCATAAATTGAATTTTAACTAAATTTCTCGTGGGTTTACTTACCTCAAACACCTTTGAAACATCCCGCACTCGCCTCGAAATACGTACCCAACACCCGACTATGGTAGTATAAGTCCCTGGTGTTCAATTATAAAAACTTTTATTATTTTAGAGTCTCATTTAATGAACTTATACTCTGAGACCAAAAATTTGAGATTTTATTTCAAAAAGTTTAAATTCGGCATACTTCTCGAGTTATACCAGGGTGTCGACGCCCCAAATGTCCTTAAAAACAATTTTTATATTTTTCCCATTTTATTATATTTTTCATGACTTTTCCCATAATTTTCTACCTATTTTTCATATTTTTCTGTAATTTATTTAATTTAAAACTATTTTTAAATTAATATTTAATATTAAATTATTTTAATATTGGGGTGGGCCCTGGACAGAGTTTGACCTGGTCCAACCGGGTCGGCTCGACCCTGTTTGGGCCCACCCGGGTTGGGTCCGGTTGGACCCGGACCGGCCCAACGGTTTTGGGGATGCACGCACGCACAACGTGCGTGCACCCCTCTCCCCACCCCATTTCTTCACAGCGCCTCTGCTGTTCTTTTTTTCTTTTTTTTTTGTTAATCCAACAACAACAACAACAATTCCAACAACAACAACATTAACTACTCACTTGATCAATGAAGGTCGCCGCTGCGAGAGCGCGTCACCACCGCCGACGATGCTGCTGGAGTCAGCCGGCGCCGCTGGTGTGCTCCGCCGCCCCGACCTCCCTTTGCCGCTCTCTCTCTCTCTCTCTTTCTCTCTTTCTCTCTCTCTTTTGCCGATTCTCTTCCTTTCCTTTTCTTTTACTTCTCTCTATCACTCTCTTTCTCCCTTTCTTCCACTCTCTCTGTTCGTTTTTTTTTTCTTTTTATAAGGATTTTTTTTATTTGGAAAGAAAGGACAAAAAGAATGATGAGGGATGGTTGATGTGATATTTGATGTGATGTGTGATGTGATATGATAACTCAATCACATACTACCTCGTACACCCGCGTTATTCGCACACCGCGACGTCGCACGTTCTCGTCACTACACTCGCACAATGCGACTAATAAAATGTCAAATAATGCGACGCTAATTATTTAATATTAGTAAAATAATACACTCACACACAAAAATAACAAATCTTACCTCGTTTGGCGTGCCCTGAACTTTTCTGCGACGTCCACGTGTGTCTGAGCTTAGGGTCTTAATATGAAATTTGTAAGTTAATTGGGATTAATTAGAGCGGGCCGGTACAGCGACCGATTTGGTATTCTTTTGCTGTTCAGCGACAAATTTGTGACAAACGTCTGTCGCTGAACAGCGATAGAAACGGGTCTGTTGCTAATCGAAGTCCAGTTAGCAAAGACGTGTCTGTTACAAATCTGTTGCTATTTAGCAACAGAAACTGTCCGTCGCTGATTTGCCTAGTCAGTAAAGACGCATTCTGTCGCAACTCTATTGTTGTTCAGCGACAAAGGTATCATCATCCTTTGATTGTACTTGATCAATATTGTCGTATTTGTCACAAATCTGTTGCCGTTTAGCTGACTAGGATCTAATAAAAAGTAATTTTCAAATTAATTAATTGTGAAAACAGTAAAAACTAAAAATAAGAAATGTCCTGCAACAAAATTTGCAAAAACAATTTAAAAGATACAAATATTCATTTTATAAAAACAATAAGGCTGAAAGCCATTATTTGGATGAAGGGTAACATATACAAACTTGACTAAAGAATTTTGATATTGGATTCGCATCATATAGATAAAATTAGGTTCTGACTTAATGGTGTGAGTTACTATATTGATACAAAACTAAAATAAACTGCCCAAATTCGACCCGCATCGCTTTTTTCACCCTCCGCGACCTGCAAAATTCATATATTAGCAAGTAGTAAGAGAGCACACTATCTCGATACAAGACTAAAATAAATAAAAAATTAGCAAACATTGACTTTAAGAAATTGCTAAGCTAATGACATACTAAATAAAAGACCATGCATCTCAGGATATATTAGGTTCACAGTGTGCCATTTAATCGGGTAGCTAGTCAAGCTAGAAATTATAGGTTAATAGAAGTATAGAATAAGTGGTAGCATGGCACAATGTCGACGAATAATTTACTAAGAGTAATTATAAAGCATGACCAAGCATTTGTCACCAACAAAACACACACATATATATATATATATAATTTTATAATTAGAAATAGATGTACATAGGATATTGCTCATCCAAAACCAAAGAAAAAACTTCACGCACAAATAAAAAAACTCCGTTCACATACCCTCTATTTTAAACAAATCCAAGAAAAAAATAGAATGTAATGCTCAAATCCTGATCTAATGAGTAAGACATTTAAGTATAATGAAACCCAACACATTGAAATAGAATATAAAACTATTTTTAACAAATCCAAGAAAAATATTTCTAACATGTTTGTACCATAACTATGGTGAAGTGATATGGAGATCAGATAGGCGTTGTCATAGATAACTAAAGTGACTAACTCAATGGGCAACATTATGCACGCAATAATAATAAAAAATATACAAACGTACGTGGTCGAAAAGAGATTGGTAAAAGAAATAGAGACACACCTGAGGAGCCTTGTTCATAAGTCCTAGATAAAATCAATAAAATGGAACAATTAGAAGAAAGAATGTTAATGATAAGTCATTAGCCAATACACACACAAAAGTTAGCACTGCATGTAAAATCATGAATAGAAGACATTGAAAGGTAGGTAAATGAAAGAACATAGGCTATTACAAATAGACCAAGTCCTTCTCATGACATTAATTATTGAATGAAACCCAACACATTAGTTAAAGATGTAGAGACACACATGAGGAACATTGTTTGGAGTGCCCATTATAGCTACGTTTATGCACATTGATCAGCTAATGAATGCAAGAACGGTGGAGTTGGGTGTAGGATTGGAAGCAAATAGAGTGAAGGGATGCGGAGGAGATGGTAAGGAAGGAAGGATTACAAGAGAATAGGTGGCCAAGGTGATAAGAGAGGTAACATTTAACGTACGTTAACAATCCTTACAAGTAGGTGTTTATATGTGTTAGCTCGTTGATAGAAGTGAAATCTCATTACATATACGGAGAAGAAAATCTTCATGATCCTAGAATAAATATATTTTTTTTCTCAATTTCTTCCGAGGTCCGAAAATACATTAGATAAAAAAAATGAACACAATAAAATAGTGTATGTATCTTGAGCTCACCTAATACAATGAGGCCAATGTGAATAAGTTGGAATCAATCTCTCAACCCGCTACCTTGGGCTTCACTAACATGAAGAGTTTAATTTGGATCAATAATGCTTTAGTTTGAAATCCTTAGATAAAGCATAAAACAAATCATAAGATGCAAACAACCTACATTTATAAATAATTTTGAATATGAGTAAAAGAAAAAAATTCACTGGAAAAAAAATTAAAACTTTAAATAATGAAATTGAAATGATGGCTAAAAATAAAACTAATGGCAACAACCAGAGTTCTTATAAAAGAATCACCTTAGCATTTACACACTGGTAATTCATGGCTTCAACATAAATATGGACATAAGTCTAAGATAATATGAAAAGAAAAAATTGGGAAAAATAAAAATAAGGCTTATAAATGTGGAGTGGACACTCCATCTTGCCTTTGCATTTTGAAGTGAACCCCAATTTCACACTTGTAGCCTATACATAAAAATTAGTCATCACACTCTCATCAACTTAGATTGGGACCTATATTACAAAATTGAACATGGTATTAGAGCCGATGGTTGACTAAATTACCCATTGTCCAAAAGCCTCGTAGACATCCAATGAAAGTGGTTGATTGATGTTCTGCAGTCAAGTCCTAGTTGGACTTGAGGGGGAGTGTTGAAGATGTTGGGATAGTCCCACATCGACTACTTGAAAAAAAAAAACTTATAAGTGTGGAGTGAACACTCCATCTTGCCTAGTGAACCCCACTTTCACACTTGTAGCCTATACATAAAAACTAGTCACTCTCCTCACCTTGGATTGTGACCTATATTACAAAATTGAACATGTGTAACACCTATCCCTTGAGCTCATTGCCTAGTAGGTGTGCATCACTAAGTTCATTTATAATAAATGTTGTTCTAAAATATGATCTAGCCTAAGTAAATTTCATAAAAATGCCTAAGCTAAAAGGGTACTTTAATTGCCTTAGCCTAAAAGATATTGATTTTTATAATGTTAGACCATTACGTGTCTCATAATTATATTTTATATTTAATAAATAATTGGAATACATAACTTAAGTTTTTAATCAATATTATGGCCATTAAGCTTCTTTGACATTACAAATTTGATAGGAATTTGTATTTATGGTGAAAGTTGAAGTTCTCCCTTTGGCCGATAAATAGTTACTTTGTACCATCAAATAAAGTGTCTAATGCATTGAGGCACATGAGGGCGTTAATGTTTAATTTTGATGATTTAAGGAGATTAAAGGCTTTTGTAGGTAATTCTCTATTAAATTTATTTCTTATGTTAAGAGAATGCTTACATATGTAGCTTAAGTTCGTGAAATGGGAATCTAAGTTTCAAGGGGCCAAGGGAGCTTAAGTTCGTGAAATGGAAATCTAAGTTTCAAGGGGCCAAGGGAGGCTGGAAGTTGTGAAATTCTAGCAATAAAAGAGTTAAGATTCCTAGGTAACCTCTTGCCTCATATCAATTTGTTCAGTTTTGGGGCTTTTTAACAATGAAATGAGAGCTTTTGTTTCAAAATCAAATCTGGAGTTTTAACAAAAAATCTGTTTGGACTCTTTGAGTCCGGACTCAAAGATTTTTTTGTTAACAATTTAAGATATCTACTTAAGTAAAAGACCTAATTACCCTTTACCCCCAAACACTAATAATGAATTTAAATTAAGGGTCTTTATGTCTTTTTGGTTGTTTGAGTCCGAACTTTTGAGTCCATCTAGCACTACTCGAGTTTTAATACCTCATTCTTCACTTAATGAATGAGATTCTGAATCTAAATTGTTAGATTCAAATCCTTGAAAAAAGAATTAAAACCGATTTTCTTAAGTTCATGTAGCTTCATGTGTTTGGTTATACTTGGACTCATGAGTCTGAACTCACAGGAAGGTTTTAAAAATTTTGTAAATATTTAAGGGGTATCAAAGAAATTTTACAAGTAATTATGGTTGTTTCATTAATTGTTCGAGGATGTATTTGAAATTAAAAAAAGTTTTGAATTCGTACTTAAGAGTCCAAATAGCACTACTCTTGTAGAAATTGGGCGCTTTTTGATTCGAACCAATTGTGGACTGATTTTCTAGTAACGAGTATTTAAAAAATTGATGTGTGCTCCTAATTCTGATTTTTAAATGAATTTCGACATGCGGCAAAACCTTCATGGGAATCGAGTCCATTTAAGTTTAGAGATTTCGGTTGTTCTCGAATGAATGCGATGAATGATCTTAATTTTATATAAATGAAGATAATAGTTGTTGTGGAACTTCTTTTTTTTTTTTGGTAGTACCATGCAAGGTGATGGCGGTGAGGTTCAAGCACAAGGCGTAATATCTTTAAATCTTTTATTATATATTTAAGGAACGACTATTAGCCCTCCACTACCATATATCAGCCCCCATTTATTTTAATACTTTTTTGAACGAAAATGTATTTAGGCGGAATTATACAAATAAACCCACTTTAAATCAATAATTCATTTCATTTCATTTTCCCTTTCTACTTTCTACTCTTTACACCTTTCCTTTACTTTACTTTTCACTGTCCACACCCCCGCTTATATGAAATCTTAAAATCATCCCCAACTCCTATCTCACTCGCTACACTTACTTTCTCCTATTCTACTTAAATTTCACTTTCTATATACTCCACCCCAAATTAAACCATATATAAACTCATCTCATTTTTTCTTCTACTTCCCCATCTCTTTGCACACATACTCAACAAACTCATTACCTAATGCAACATATTAATTATATTATTTAATTGAGATTTAATTCACATTCTTAAATGATTATAATATTTATTTTTGTTGAATATTTCCATTTAAGGATAAAAAATCAATCTTGGAATGCAACATAGTGCAAATTGAGGTAAAGAAGAGAAGAAGACGAATCGCAACAAGGGTTTGGAGGATGAGGATCACGAAGATGAAAATAAGAGCAATTTTTGGGGAGTAGGGGTACAAATATAGGCTTAGGGCACATTGTGAAGTTTATTAACAACTAAGGGGGTCTTAGTACAAGAAGTAACTTATTGAGAGCTATAAATAACATTAAATTAAATGGGGGCTGATACATGGTATAGGGCTGCTAATATTCACTCCCTATATTTAATTTAAGGAAATTAATTAGTAAATTACAATAGTAATTTATAAATTAGAAATTAGGTTTAAGTCATAGAGATGACTTAAATTGGGGAGATGATGTGGCTGCCCCAAAATTTGAGTCAAACCGGGCACCATCACGCCGCCCAACACGTCACTAAGATGCCATGTTGTCGCACGCTTATCAATGACGATACATAACCTTAACCCTTTACCTATTCCCTTTTTACTAACTTTCATTTTCAAATCAATTATATTTATTACTTAGCATGAGAATTTCCAAGTTAGGCGATTGTTACAACTTAATAGATCAATATAAGTTGAATTAGTAATGCAGAAGTATTTTAAACAAAAATGAAGTAAAATGAAGTAGTTTTCGTAAGTGTGGAGACGTATAAGTGGAAACTAGACCAAACGAAACCACGTATATCCAAAAAGAGGCAACAGAAGTATAAGAGTTTGTCATAGGCATGTATTGGAGTATCACAGTATCCCATATAACCCATAAAATAGTAAATAAATATAAACAAGCACCTACAATGAAGTCTGATGAGGCTCCGCTAGTTTAGAGGCGGTTGCGTAGAACCTCCTTACCTCGATTTGCTCTAAGATCTACGATTTGTCACTTAAAAGTAACAAATTCTAGAGAGAATCCCATAGAAGTTTCTTTAGTATTCACTAATAATCAATAAAGCGACATGTAATGCAATTTAAATAAAATGACTGAAAATGAAATCACATGCAAATAAGCCACAAGAATCAACTGGACATGAGTGTAACATAACAAACTTGTCGAATTGAGTGTCAGTTGTGCCAAATCGAGTGGGCCCTACCAGGAAAGTAAGTTACGCCATCTCTACTAGGGGTGGGCATCGGTTTGTGAAAAACCGCCCAAACCGCCCACACCGACCAAACCGCGCGGTTTGGTTTGGTTTTTAAACCTCGCGGTTTGGTCGCGGTTTGGAAAATGACCAATCTGCGATTTCGCGGTTTGGTCACGGTTTTCATTTTGAGAAAACCGCGGTTTAACCAAACCGAGGGTATTTTGGTAAATACAAGACCAAAACCCTAAAACACAAAAAAAACACCTATCTTTCTCTCACTCATCACCGTCACTCCCATGATCCCATCTCCTCCCTCGCCGCTCCGTCTCTACTCGTCACTCCCGTCTCCTCTCTTTCTTCGCTCTCGCCGCTCACTCGCCGTCTCTCTCTCTTCGCTCGTATTACCGCCGCTTTGCATCCCGATCTCCGCCGAGCCTTCCCGTCGTCCCTGGTCCACATTTGCCTCGCCGGCTCGGCGCTCGAGATCTCATCGTCGCTACCGCTCGGATCTCAAATTTTCCAAAGCACGGTTTAGCTACCTTGCATCTGCGATTCTTCATTTCGATTTGTGAAGCCAAATCATGCCACACAACAACAGACTCTTTGTTCTACCATTTTAGATCTCGACATTGGCGTCGTAAGTCTCTCCAAATGTAAGCTTAAACTGAATCTCCTTGTTACTACCACTTGAAAAGATGTATATAATCGGAGAGAAATGATGTCCGTGGTGCCTAGGAAGAAGTTTCATTTCATGAATGCTTTGGCATGACTCTTTGAGCTTCATTATTAGTCAAATGAGGGTAAGGGAAATTCTACTCTCCTTTGATTTTTAATTTAATCTGTTGAGTCCATGACATCGGCCATGCTCATTATTCATTTGGATTTATCATTTATAAACCCATGAATGTTTGATAAACTTATATGATGTTTAATTTTAACTTTGCCGCCATAAACAATGCTTCTAGGCGCGCGGTTTGATGGCCAAGAGTTGCTATGGTATGGGTGCTAAAAGTTTGGCGATGTTATCATTGGAAATCTAAAAGTGGTTATGCTTGTAATTCAATGTTTCAACCAAGTTTTTGATGTTTTCACTCAATTTGATCACTACTCATTTGTTAAATTTTTGTTTTTGATGTTATCATTGGAAATCTAAAAGTGTTTAATTGCTTGCTGTTTTTTTAATGCTTGCTGTTTTTTTTTCTTGTTGTTTTTTTTTTCTGAAAATAGAGTGCATGAAAAGTTGAAAACCGCGAAACCAAACCGACCAAACCGCGCAAACCGCGGTTCGGTTTGGTTCGGTTTTCAACTTTCGCGGTTTGGTTGCGGTTTGGAAAATCACCAAACCGTAGACTTTCGGTTTGGTCGCGGTTTGGTGGTTTTCACCACCAAACCGTGGTTTGCCCACCCTTAATCTCTACACGGTCGATTGATAGTAGCCAACAAACGAAAGTTAGACTTACGTCCATTCCTATTGAAAACGAACTTATGCAAACCCTTCTCATTTCTGAGCCTTGCGGGAGTAACTCACGACAGCTGGCGACATGTGCACATTGCTCAAACTATACATAAGATAGTAATATGATAAGTTAATAATTGGACAATTTTTTATATTGTATTTATGGTCATTTTAGATGTAAAAGCCTATATTATACTAAATTTTCTCTTATTTTTATTGTTTTAGGTAATAATTGAAGTATGTGAAGAAATGGATCAAATATGGAAGAAAAATGGAGGATTTAACTAAGTGAAATTATTACACAACGATTCATTAGCGAATCAGGAGATAACTTGAAATCATAACTGGTGATTTGACAGCAATTTGAGATTTGTATGTAAATCTCTTAACAAATCGGTGGAGTACAACAAGAGTTTTCCATGGATTTAACCAGCAATTCATGTTATTAGTGAAATTGATGGCGAGTCTCTGGAGCCTATTTTGAGAATTTTGCATTACAAAGAGGATTTTAAGTTAGTTTTGGATATGTATTACTTATAATACAATATATATGAACCGTGGACTACGAAATTGAGAGCCTTTTGATAGTTTAACACTTCTTAATTAGTTTGGAGGTCATTCTTTATGGTTTTTATTGCTTTTGGAGAAGATTTGAAGATTTAAGCTTTCAATAAGGTATTTTTAATTATGTCTTTTATTTATTCTGTTATGAATTTATTTATGATTATGAGTAAGTAGTTTATTAATATAAACATGCACCCAACATGAACTTAATCCGTTTTGCGCTATTGTTATAATGAGATGATATTTTGCTTAATTTTTTAAACTTAATGTACTATTTAATTCACTAATTTAATATATTGTTATTTACGGATTACAATAATGAATCTAGGTATTGCACGCATAGTGGCCAATGTGTATTGTGCCATTTCGATTCTATATCTCGTTTAAAGTAGTAATTAGTATTGTTTAAAAGGTATATTAATGTTTAGATGACATAGCCGGATTGAGATCTAAGTTTAATGTTGAAGTGGCTTTTCGAAGGTATTAGATTTAGTATTTTGAGGTTTTCATGGAACGTAATGCGATTTAATTGCCTAAAGTTAATTTATTTGAGTTATCAAATGATTAATTTAATAAAATTAGAATGTAGTTGTTTCATTGATATAAGGAGAATTGATGTCTAGCTAAGGGCTTTCTACTTACTTATGACAAGAGTTTAATAATCTAGAATACTTTATATAGATATTAAAGTTTGTTTATGACTATGATTTAATTAACATGTTTGGACGCAAAACAAATTGGTTTTTTTTATTGTTCTGGATGTTTGGTTAGATGCTTATTTTATATTGTTTTTAATTGAATTGAATCGATTTGAATTTAGTGAATATAGTTTGTGTTAATTAAGTTAGTTAAATCAATTTAGTTGATTATTATATTTAGAGTAATCAAATTAGATTCTTGTTATAATTAAACTAATTAAACTAAAGTAAAAAATAATAAAAATAATAAAACCTTTTTTCTTAAAGAAGTTGCAAAATCCTTTTATAGATGATCCCACTTACCACTACTACAAATCTAGAAGTATAATAAAGGTGGGAAATTGATTGTACGCATTTAAGACATGTCAATTTTTGTCACCGTTGTCGAGGATTTTAATATAATTTCTTAAGAATCATTATCGTTGCATGTTATATAATGTGACAAACATTGAGCAAGAACTTACCTTCAGGCAAACTAATACAAAATGTCACAGCTTACGAACCTATATGTATTGCTTTTCCTATGGATTTTCTTGATTTTTAGTTAAAACCTGGATTTATCAATTCTTTACCTCATGTTCAAGGGGAATGTGATGAGAATCCTTAACAATTTATTAGAAAATACACACATAAAGTAAGTGTGATGAAACCTAAAAACATAGAGTTAAAATATGTCAAGCTAAAGGCTTTCGCTTCTTCTTTAAGAGGTTAAGCTCAAGATTGGCTATTCTACCTTCCTCAAAATTCCATAAGCACATGGTCCAAAATGTTAAAAGCCTTTTTAGATCAATACATTCGAGCATGTAAAATTATTTTTGATGGAAAGCGAATTAGTAATGCTATGATGGAAACTGAAAAGACTTTTGGTGAATTTTAGATAGATATCAAAGATTGTTACCATTATGTCAACAACACATAGTTTAAAAAAATCTTATTACAATATTTTATGAATGACTAAATAATTTAGTACAAAGATTCCTAGATACGGTATGTAGAGGATCTTTATTATATATAACACCAACATTAGCAAAAAACACAATTAATAAAATGGCTAAACAATCAAAGCAATATTGTGAAACTTTTTTTTTTATGAAAAACCATTCTTATGAAATTAATAAGAGAACAATTAAGACATCAAATGATAAATTTGATGAATTAAAAAAGATGATAGAGTTATTACTATAAGATAGATCGATTCAATATAAAACTTGTGTTTTTTGCAATGAGACTGTTTATCTATATAATGAATGTCCATTGGTGCAACAAAATAAAATTAAAGAGGCTAGAACTTTGATGAATCATTAAGATAAGGCTACTGAACCTAACTACATTTCTAACAATAATGCGAATTATCTGTGACTGAACACAGGTAATGGTATAGACAATCAAAATTCTGAATGATATAGCACATTCGCATTAACCTATAGAACCATTGCATTAGAGAATTGAAACGAAGCAAAAGACCGCAAAATCCAAGCCTTGCAAGATAATATAGTTGAACTAAAAATCAATTAAGTCTAATGGTAATGCAAATGAGTTAATGGATAAAGCAAGCAAGGCATATTACCATCTCAATCTTACCCTAGTTCATATGCAAAAGCAATAACTTTGAGAAATGGTAAAGAAATGGAAGAACCAAAGATGCCAAAACAACTAATTCCAAAAAAAAGACTGAAAGCCGAATTACAAAATGAAATTGAAATCAAAGATAATAAAATCTCAAAAAAGGCAATTGTGAGTTCTATTAAAATAAACCAAGTATATTAAGACTGCAATTTCATCACCGTTAATAAGAATGCTAAGAAATTGTAAGAAGAAAAAGAAATTTATAACAGACTTATGCACTAACAAAATAAAACCCAGTGAAAAAGTAAGCCTATGAGAACATGAGTCAGTACTAATCCAAAAAATTGCCCCCTAAATATTTTAATCCTGAAATGTTTTTTGTTCCATGCACAATATAAAATATAGGGATATCTAAAACATTATCTTATCTAAGCACTTCAATTAATGTTATGCCTTTGTCAATTTATTTGCAAGCGACAAACATACCCTTACAAGAAATCGATATGGTAGTAAAATTAGCATAAAGATTTACCATACAACATTTAGGAGTATTATGGTTGATGATTTATTTTTCCGGCCGATTTTTATGTCATAGACATAAGAAAGACCGATTCTCCAATAAAACCTCTCTTATTCTAGGATGGCCGTTCTTAAAAATGGCAAAAGCCAAGATAGATGTTTCTAATGGAACTTTAACAATGGAAGTAGATAATGAAACGGTAAACCTTAATATCTACGACGCTATGAAATATCCTTGAGATGTTTTATCCTTATGCACTATAGATATGTAAAATCCTTTAACAGATAAATCTGTTAGAAAAAATAAATAAGACAAGCTTCAAAAGGTTATAGAAGACTTACAAGATGACAATAATATAGATGAAGAGAGAAAGGAAATAATCAATACTTTAGAATCTTATAATGAACTCCCCGAACTATCATACTATTTGGATTTACCTATGACCCATTTGAAACTTTTACCCTATATATTAAAAGCTTCAAAATTGGACTTAAAAGTTTAGCCATATCATTTAAAATTCCCATATTTAGAAAGTAACAATGCTATACCATTTATAACATCGAATAAATAATCAAATCAATAGAAAGACAAATTAATAAATATTCTCAAAGAATTCAAAAAAAGCAATAGGATGGATAATAGATCATATTAAAGGAATAAGTCCAGCACATGCACAAGCTCTATGTAAATTGACTCCACTGAGGTTGGAAGTTGTAGAGAACGGAATATTAAAATTACTAGATACATGAATGATATTCCCATAGTAGACAATAATAAGATTAGCCCAATACATGTAGTTCCTAAAAAGACAGGGATTACAATTATTACAAATGAACAAGGAGAATTAGTGCCAATTAAAATCCAAAATGGTTAGAGAGTGTGTATAGATTATAGGAAGCTAAATGCCGCAACTAAAAAAGATTGCTATCCACTTCCGTTTATGGAACAAATGTTAGAAAGACTAGAAGAAAGAACCAATTATTGTTGTTTAGATTGATACTCATGATTTAATAAAATTCTCGTAGCTTCAAAAGATCAAGAAAAATTACTTTTTGTTGGGGCATGTGCCCTAGGTCAATCTATAAATATTTTTTTATCTTATAATTTTAGTTAATAAAATAGAGGTTTTCGTTTCTTGTTTTATTATAAGTGATCGCATGTTTAATCTATAATAAGACCTATGGGTATTTGTTGAAATATCTTAAATGTCCCTAATTGGTCATTATACTGGGAACTATAATGAATTAAGACTAGTGTGAATCTTGATTGATGGTCATGTGATGGTCATGCGTATAGAGATACGAATCGAGTTATGACTACTTGTTAAGGAACAAGGTACTAGACCAACCTGCTGTGACGACCACAAATTTTGGACCGCCTTACGACCAGCCACTTCGTATCCTACATCAATAAGCCTTGCCATGTCATGACTCGTTTCTCCTTGATGCCTCGTGACCTAACGACTTGCTTATACTTTTCTAGCTAACTCTAGTTATGCTAACTAAACTTTACATAAGTATTAATAATTCAATTAGCCAGTTACTCAATTTATCAAGTTATATTATAATTTTATAGCAAAAGTCTTTTGATGAGTAACTTATGCAATATTTAACAATCCTAAGTAGTAGGAAACCCAACAAAAGATACCATGTATTTATCAAGGCGAGATAAGTATAACAAAAGTTTCATATACATGTAATCAGTGTTATATAGTCCCTAAAACCCATCAAAGGTAAAATAAATACATACTAATATCACACACGAGCTGACTCCACAATCCCAGAGGTAGTCGCCCAGTACCTCTTTGCCCCTTGCCCTTGCTCGTCAAAGGATCTGCACTCAGTCACCTAACAAATACAATGACAAGTCCAGTCAGTAAAATTCTAAGAGAAGTCCACACAATATTCATGAAATAAAACTATAAACTACAAGATATGCAAATATAAACCGGCAATAATACGTCATATTCCCATGAATGTATGCAACATACGACCCATAAAAGCAGTAGTGTGAAATAAATAAACAACATTTATTAATTAAATAAGCTTGGAAATAAAGGAATAATTAGTAATTAAGTGGAACAGAATTGACCAGGTGGTAGAGTCGTGGAAACACTTGTTTCTTCCATATTTCCTTTTTATCTTAGCTTCATGGCACTTTATCCGTCGACACAAACACTAAACACAAGTAACCCGTGCAAGCGATTTAGCCACAACCAATATATATGCAAATCGAATAGGAGTGAAAATCCATGTGTACCTACCAGCAGTCACACATGAAATGCGATATCGATAAATCAAAACCATGAATTCTATGAAGCATTCTCAAGGGTTTTACGCACTTCAATTTAGGCTCCGATTTCCCCAAACTCCTTTATCCGACCTGACTAGCTCCCCGATACCCGAGCTACAATCCCCTAAGTCATTGAAGTCTAATTTTACATATTTAGTATGTTTATAGGTGTTTGAGATATGTATTTAGACAAAAATCCTAAAACATGTATGTTGTTAGCGCGTTAAGGGAATAGCTTAGTGCGCTATGTAGTGGTAGTACTCAAGGTGAATGATGTAGTCCGCCACTGTTCTTCATCCTGAAGAACAGTAGGAAACCCATAACAATTAATAGGCTAACCATTCCAGGTAGTGCGCCATCTAGCCTTTGGGACAGAATTTTCAAGTCGAGAATTCAGTATTTTTCTAATTTACCTGCTTAAACTATCTAACACACTCTCCATATGCAGTTAACACTAAAACAATAGCTAAACAACCTCAGAACATCAATTTTGATTAAAATTCCCAAAATCCCATGAATCCTCAAATTTTTCCAAATTCTTCAAAACACCAATTCTAGCTAAATCAATTGTAAAATATACATGAGAATGGTCTATAAACATGTAACTCATCTTGTTTTCACAAAAACCAGGGATTTAACCTTTAAATTTGATTTTTATCAATAATACATAAAAATGGGTTCATTAGATAGAGTAAATGATGGAGATGATGATTACCTAGGTTTTATCTACCAATTTTACCTCCAAAATGGTTGAACTCTAGCTCCAGATTCTCCTCTTTCACTCCAGAACTCTTCAAGTTAAATTGGTTTCCTTTTGCATACTTTGATCAACACCTCAATATATATCAACGTGAGATTGATTTTTGGCCCTTCATCCTCATGTATTTATGTATCCTAAGGTTTATCTAGTGGTTTACTTTCAACCACCTAGCCCACTTACTTCCACTAATCAAACTCAAGTGACACCGAATAAATACTCTCCTAGTTCCTAGATGTGCCATTGTGTATATCTCAAGAATTATCATATTGTTTTCTTTTAATTTACTCAAACTATAGGCCTTGATTTATTTGATTTAATCACCTTAGCTTAGGCCCACCATATTACCTATGGCTAATGTTTTTAGTCACAAAAAATGACCACTTGTGGTTCTACTAACCCTTGACTACCCGGCACTCCGTGTCGCGTGTCTCTGCATGCATATCGAGGTTCTCCAAAGCCTATTGTTTTAATTGAATCCACTTAGTCTATGGTGACAATAACCATTTTAATTGACTAACTAGTCAAATGTGAATTAGTTGAGTTTCCTAGTGTACCCGTATTTCGCCTACCCGACCCCGCGTTGATACGCCTTTCGAGGCGAACATCTGTCACACAAACTTGCCTAACAGCAACATACACACATGTGATAAAATATAATAATATTAATTTTAAACACAACATATACCCAACCATCATCAATAAATAACATATTTCCTAGTTCTTGTGTCCGAGCCAACCAAGTTGTCCACGTAATGCCAGAATTATGATCGTTAATCTCCAAGATTAACGTTAATCCTAGTTTAATTAATTTGGACAATTAATAACACCATATGGATTAAGTCATAGGTGTTACTCATGATATGTATATCATTTAGTCAATCGACTTGCGATTACCACAAATTTCAATATTAGGAGCATGATAATATGATACAATCAAACGTTGTCTTTAACAAGATGATTATAAAGACTATGATTGGTTACCATATGAATAATATGTGAAGGTACGTAATCAAAATAGAATTTGTCTCTCTTATATAGAAAGAGATATTAGTGGATCCCTCGATATGTTAGACAGTTAAATGGCCAAGTCCAAGTAAATTGTTATGATAAATTTCACTTGGATGTTTTCAGTCTACTTAAGTATCAAGACTAGTACGATTGAACATTAAGGGTGACTTTCAATTCGTTATACTTAAGGAAAGGATATCACACGACAAAAAGATATGATATATTCTATCCATTAGGTTCTATTGATTTTGATATTCATGCTATTTGGGTTGTCGTAATGCCTTGCTAAAGACCGCTTATGACTTGTGTACAAAGAATGACTTTATGCAATTTCAATTAGTCTACAGTAATGAATTTTATATGATAAAAATCATGACACAAAAGCCATTAAAATTTATTATACGATAACTTATTAATAGGGGCGTTTGTGTAATTTGCTTAAATTGCCTAAACACAATAATTGTATTACAAATAGGTTTTTTAAGTGGGCTTATCTACACATAAATAGAGGTTGAAACCCTAAAACGAAATATGATTTCATTTTTACTATTTTCGAGTTTTGTAGATCTTGGGTGAGAAAGAAAAAACGTTTTCTATTTTTCTTGGGGCTAGCACTCCAAAACTGTAGTCACCGTTCGTGTATGGGTTTTTGATAGAGGACGTGCACTTACACGTCTTAGAGATCGAACAATCAGAGAAGGAAATCACAGAGTAAGATATAGTTTACTTTCGTAGATCTAGTTTAATGGGACTTACATTTCGATCCTATTATCAAAAATTATTTTGAGTTTTCGCTGCATATGAACCCCAAAACCCGACACTTTTACTTGCCCTTTCAGTACATATGCTTGTAGATGTGTGTCTTTTGGTTTATGTAATGTACCCGCTACATCCCAATTGTGTATAGTTATTATTTTCTCAGACTATGTTGAACATTTTATTGAAGTTTGATTGATGATTTAACTATATATATTATTTTTTTCGATGAATACTTACTTCATTTAACTAAATTACTTAAAAGAGGCATACAAAATCTAGTATTGAATTATGAAAAATGTCATTTTATTATAAATAAGTGACTTATATTAGAAGACATAGTGTCAACAGAATGTATAGTAGATCCCGCTAAAATACAAGTTATAAAGACATTACCTTACCCCACTACTATAAGGGAGGTAAGATATTTTCTTGGTCATCCAGGATTCTATAGGCGTTTTGTGAAAAACTTTTCTAAAATAACACAACCCTTATGCATACTTTTGCAAATGATACAGCTTTTGAATTCGAGACTGAGTGACAGACAAGTTTTAATAAATTAAAAGTTGCTTTGATAACCACACCCGTAAGAAAGTCACAAGATTGGTCACTACCTTTCCAAATAATGTGTGATGCAAGTAGTTATGTTGGAGGAGCTATTTTAGATCATAAGATATGAAATGATTCTCATGTCTATATTACGCATCAAGAACTTTAGATCCCGCCCAAATAAAATTTACCATTACAAAAAAGAAACTATTAGCAGTTGTTTTTGCATTAGAAAAGTTTAGACCATATTTACGAGGAACAAAAGTAAAATTTTACTCAAATCCATGCCACATTAAGATATTTGATGGTAAAGAAAGATGTTAAACCAATATTAAAAAGATGGATCTTATTGTTACAAGAACTCAATCTTACTATAAAAGACAAAAAAGGTGCTAACAACTTAGTAGCAAGCCATCTAAGTAGATTAAGAAATGGAGACCCCCAAATACCATTAAAAGATGAATTTTCAGATGAATACTTATATAAAATAGCTATCACTAGTATGTGGTACACCGATATAGTCAGTTATCTCACTACTAATAGGCTATAACCTCATTAACAAGCGCCCAAAAGAATAAGATGAAACACGATTCCAAACATTATTTATGGGATGAACCTTATATATGGAAATTATGTTCTAGCCAAACCATTCAAAGATGTATTATACAGATAGAAATACAATCTATCATGGCTCATTTGTATACTTATGCTTATGAAAGACATTTTTGTCCATGTCGTACAGCTCGTAAAATATTAGACTCAGGATTCTTTTTGCTAACTTTATTCCATGATTGTTATGCTTATACAAAGGCTTTTCCAAATTGTTGAAGAAACAAAAATTTAGGATGTAGGAAGCCTTTATGTGTTATACTTTTAACGAAGTATTCGATGTTAGGGGAATAGACGTTGTGAGATATTTTCCACCGTCCGTAGAAACATTTAAATTTTATTAGTTGTAGATAACATGTCCAAAAGGGTAGAAGCTATATGAACTAAATCAAATGTCTTTAAAATAGTAGTTAATTTCCTAAAGTTAATGATCTTTACTGTTATTAGAGCCTATAGAGCATTAGTTAGCAGTAGAGGTTCAAACTTTTGCAATAGAATTTATGACATCCCATATCCTGTTTAGGGCAATACATGTCTTGAAATCCTAGTTAAGACTCGTTACACTAGCGAAACTTAACTGGACCCATTACCCACTCCTTCCATACCTGATAAACACAACCAGAATATCAATATTGAAATATAAATCAAAGTGTACGCAAGGAAAAACTTAAAACTTTTTGATAATACATTCGATATACAAAGACATGGAGTTTATCAAAATGAAAACAACCTCCCATCCGGTTATATTATAACAATGTAACTCAAACAATATATATATATATATATACAAGGAAGGTTCATTACATAGTAGACAAGACAATAAAACTTCTATTCATCTCCTTAACTTTAGCTAAAACACCTGTGTGTGAACCTTAAATGTTAAAGGGAGTGAGCACTCCAACTTGCTTAGTAAGTGATGCTCATAATAACATCAATTATCAAGTAACATCAATAAGTTAATGAATAATAATATGAATCTAAAACATATCTATTCAAACCATAAAATTGATATAAACAATAAACAACTGAATGCAATTCTGATAGGTAGCACGCAATCGTACTCGTGAATCATAAATTGAATTTGATTACGGATTCATACTCTATAGTCACTCGTAAATACAACCATAGAATCAACATGTTGGTCGATAAGGGATTATGCAGGTTTATTTTAGCTTAACTGAGCTACCAATTCCAACAAGACAATGACAATTAAGGTAAAACTCCAGCTAACTGTGGATAAAAGGGCGAAATCCATCTCCTGGAAAACCTTTCCATTCATTATGAAAAAGGGTGGAGTTCATTTCCTAGAATTACTTTTCAATCCTCAGTCTCGGTCCGCTTAATCAACCACTTTTAGGATTCGCCACATACAATAATAGTCAAATCATAATATGTTGCCTAAATCCTAGTACATATTGCTATATGAATTGATTATACTAATTTTCAATGCATAATTAATAAGAATAAGAGTCCCACTTACCTCGATTAGGTTTTGTCACTATTTCTTAACTTTTCAGGGTCACAATACCTTTCCTGGTATTCTGAAAACTATTACAAATTATTTGAGGTTAATATAGGTCTATTATCCTATATTTAAAACCCTTAAGTAAGTCCTTAAGACCTCAGGAAATTCTATTCAAAATTTAGCACAATTGCTATTTTCTGAGGTAGGAGCGCGCTCCCTCATTTGGTGGGGTGTACTCCACCAACTAGGTTTCTAATACCTCATGAAAGGAGCGTGCTTCCCTACTATAGGAAATGCACTCAACCTTTCACTGTCTTGATAGTGAACAAGGTAGAAGCCCTTGTTCAATAAACAAATCGCAACAACAACCTCAACACACTCCCCTCACCATCAGGGAGGACCTTTAATGATGTTTTAATTCATTTTTAATGATAAACAACAACAATTCACAGTTAAATCATTACCAACTTACAAAATGAACTTTACAAACTAAGCCCAAACTTACCTACAATGATGATCTCTGATTTACTGTGATTTGATGACTTCCAAAAACTACCGGGAAATCTATTCTGAATTAATTCCTTCAAAATCAAAGCCTCGGCTGCTTACCTATAGTGATAAGTTTGAAGGTCTTGATTTCTATATATGGATTTTCAATGAGATATGCATCAAGTTATCTTGAGGCTGATCAAATGAGCATTGGTAAAATTACACAGTCTATCGTGATACACATCTTAACATAATCTCTACTTTTGCTCATCTCGAGGTGATCAAACAATCCATACAAATCAAATCAAACCTATAGTTTCATTTATATATATATTTATCTATCAATTATATATATAAATTTATATATATCTCATGTATTTTCTCGCCAATGAATTCATAAGACATGCTTTTGATTATTCTCAAGCGTGCACATTCTTTTTACGACCTTATTGTCATACTTAGTCTAATGGGAATTTACTAATTAATTATTTATCCTCTAATTATAAGCGTGTATATAAATTTCTCTTTTATACTACAACCTATATATTTATTTAAACATGCCACAAAAACATAAATCATCACATAAACCCGCACACACTCTAATTAAGGTATGTAAGACTTGACCACAAGCCTAACTCGTGTAAATTAAGATTCAGGTTAACACTAATCACTAACTTAATGTAATGGGTCGTTATAGTCTTCCTAATTTAAATAAATTTCTTCCTTTAAGTTAAAGTAAATCGAAAACGACATGTAGTTTCGAAAAGGAAAGGAAACTGTTCCTTCATATAATATTTCCGCTCTAAGGTTAGTTCCTTATCTCTGTAAAATTGCCACTGACAAGTGTTGAGCGTGTACTATAGTTTCCATATTTTTCTCTTATTTGTAGTAATGGTAAATGAAATATTGTCTCCATAGGGATTTTACTAACTTTGAATGAAATTATTTTTTCTTGTTTTTCTTAATTTAGATAATTTAATTAAAGAAAAATTAAGATACCAAACAACTAAAAACTATAACTACTAACTTAATTTACCAATCTTACTAAACTAATTCTAACAATTCAATGCAAATTTAATTAAACAAATTTCAAATTCAATATAATGTAAATATCTAAACAAACATTTAAACAAACCTCCCACTAAACAATGTAATATACTTGGATTACATTCAATCACTAGAACATAACATCACTTTATACCTAGATATAATCATATTATATGGAATCTCATAATCATTAAATCCTAATTCATAATAAGTTGATAGTCTTTAGAAAACCATCGATTTTCCTAAATTCAATAGAAAATAAGCCATATTCTTATCATTTTAAATTTACCAATTATATAAAATGCAATAAAATAGAAATGTGATAGCATTAAAACACGATGAAAATCATGCCTAATCTAAATTAAACATTAATTAGAATATGCTAATTAATAAATAACTAAGAACACAATCACCTAGAACATCTAGTTGGGTAATATTGCCCTATAGATTAATACTAGTTACTACTTTTATAATTGTTCTTAATAATTATAGACATAGAATTAGAATCAAAATACCACGATACATATTTGCAACTAAGCATAAAATATCAATCTTCATTAGTTGATATACGCAAAAACAACTTCAAAAAACCATGATTGCTATATATGAATAGATCTAAAGCACTAAGTTCATGATTATTAAATTATAACTATATAGCAATCCAAAGTATATAATGTCTAGGGTTAGTTTATATCAATAAACTATTCACTCATGCTAGAAATAAATAACGCGATAATATATTTGAAAGACTTAATTAAATAAATAAAAACCTTTTAGATAAATCAAAGCTCCAAATGAAGATTCAAACATCAACTAACTTAATACTAATAAAAGACTTATCATATATTTTAAAGAGGTTGGAGAGTGTCTGATTTGGAAGCCCTCAAGTCTTATTTATAGTCTACTAAGTTATACAAATCATAGATAATCTCAAATTTACCACATTGATCCTACAAAATCATAACCGACTTCAGTGATTTCTTAGCAATTCCATTAAGTTCATAAATCACTGAGTTAATCACTAGAAATTAGTCATTGTGCTCCATCGATTCAGTTAGTGATTTTAGTATATTTTCCTATTCGCTGATGATTCGCTAACAATTCTCTGCTGCCAATTCTGGTGGCAATTCCTTATGTAATCATATATCCCTGGCTAATTGCTGGACCTTTTTTACAAGTTAGTGTTTTGCTATTCTTCCAATTTTTCTACCATTTCATTATTTTCCTAATAAAATCTTGAAATTAAAAAAATAAGAGAATAGCTAGTGTAATATAATCAATTATATCTAAAATTAACATAAATCATACTATAAAGTATGTCTAATTATTGACTTGCTAAATACCCCCAAATCTAGCACTTAGCTATCCTAAGCAAATGAATACTCTTAATCATATTCTCTTTTCATCCTTTATAAACTGATTTCAATATAATTCACTTAACTTTAAATAATAAAAGTTTTAAAATAGAAGTGATTTTCTAATTTGAACATATTACCCAGAGGTAAATGAAAGTTACGAGAGAATAAAATAATTTAGACAAAACAAAAAACCCCTTAATGAAAACTCAACCACCTATTGTAACACCTTTTGAAACTTATAGTTCATTACCAAGGCCAGTAGACAATATAGGTGTTCTCAATCTCCACTGACAAGCATCAAGCTTACGATGACTAGTATAGAATCTCAAAATATAAAAACCACTATATTAATTTTAATTTTAGAAAATAGTTTATAATAGCTCCATAAACAAGATTAATAGGAATTTCGCCAAAATACCAATGAATAATTTCTTTATTCAACTCTAGTTTTAAGCACTCGAGCTAATTATTTCTTTATGATATATTTCTTTTGCTTTTGCTTTTGAGTTCCTGCCCCATTTCTTTTGAACATTCTCATATTCTTCTCACTTATATATTCCCTACTCCAATTCTTATGGAATCTATAGGACTCTCTATACGTTTGTAAACTCTTGTTAATATTTATCACTATCCACTAAAGTTGAAGAAATTCTTCTTTCCAACTTGTAGGAATTCATCGTTTTCTAACCCATTTATTATTTTAGTTATGACATAATAGCTTTCTATATATATAAATATTTAATCGATAGCCTTTGTATCACAAGATTCTTAGAAATCCATTTTGTTCGTTTTGCACTATAGTTTTGATCTTTTACCTTTTCTCGTGACTAACACAAGGCATTCAATCCAGTGTATACATCAACTGGTAAAATTAATTAAAAAGGGTAGAAAAATTGATTCCTTGTATCATATAATTCATATGGGTAATAAAAATATCAATCATTATCATTCTTTTCTGAACTAAAAATAATGTAAAATGAAATTCGTATTTACTTTAATTTGGAAGAAATTTTAAAAACTTCATCAACTTACTTCAATATCAGATCTAAAGTTTAAACTTTGCATCAATTCTTCACTTATCTTCTACCTTTCTTTCGGCTTTCTTTTTTATTGCTATCATTGTCCTACTTTACCAAAAACAACCC
Source organism: Stephania yunnanensis (assembly GCA_039657365.1). Lineage (NCBI taxonomy): Eukaryota > Viridiplantae > Streptophyta > Magnoliopsida > Ranunculales > Menispermaceae > Stephania > Stephania yunnanensis. The sequence goes on from CM077581.1 coordinate 43,063,743, forward strand.
TAAACTCATTCCAAACCTTGTCCTCAATGATTAAAAATAAAGTCAGGTTTCCAATAAAACAAATACATATTGTGAAGTATAAATGAATTGATATAATCATAAATTGGATAATCAATATATAAATGAACTCAATATATAAATCTCATTACACAGAGTGCATAAAAACTAGAATAAACCACCACCAATATAACAAATGTAACATCATCATCAAATGCAATGCCATAGTATCGTAACAAATGTATCATATGAAGTCAAATCATCAATTATGGATCAAATATATTATATCACCATAGATCACATATCATATCATCAGAGTTACATGTGAGACCTCACACATTATCATAAAAAAGATAGAGCATAGTAAAGAAATCAATGTCATCTTCCGAAAGTCGCATCATCATCATCCTCCACTAGATCAATCCTCTAGGACTGGTAATTCGCAGCGGGATCATAGAGGGAGTAGTCCTGACCTAGCGGTAGTTGAACATTAAGACTACTATTAATCGTTAGCCTCATCTTCGTAGATGGTCCATGAACCTCTACGCTTCCTTGCCTTCTATGTCTTCTAGACATTATTCTCTCCATCCTTAGAATGCTCCTTGGTAAGGCCCTCTGGTTCTCAAACACCAGTTCTTGATTCCTTAAAGTTTGCACTTAATTTTTCTGAATGGTGTTCATAAAGGACAACTCTGACTCTTCCATGTATATTCATAGTCCTCAGTAGGTTGCTTTGAATTTCGTTCATTTCTAGCTCTCGACATTTCCTCTAAAACTCTCCTCGTGTCATCTTTGATTTTTCTTCCCTGCTCTTTCTCTTCTACTTTTCTCGACCCTCTCTTTCTCATCTTCAGAGTCTTCATAACCATCAATTTTCCCATATCTCTCTATTACTTCATCCATGATGGTCTTCTTTAGTAGTCCATTTCAAGCCTTGCCATGTTTACTTGATCTTCTCAACAAAAAGCTATATTTATTAAAGGAAACGATATTCGATCATTCTTCTTTGCAGTGATGGCACTCATAATCGACTCGTAGATAATCTTGCCAACATCCAAATAACCCAATCCCATTTCGGTCTGGTAAAGTAAAGTGACTTTATAGTTCACTATCTCATAATATTACATGTTTGGCTATAAGTTGGCGATGATGAAATAATAACATGCCTTAGTAAGTTTCCTAAAAACTTTGGTCGTTATGTGCTTCAGGTACCCCTCCATATAAAAAAAGAATCAATCATCAATAATTACCTTTAAACCACCCTTAATTGTTTTGATGCGGTAGTGGTACTTAATCATATACTTAAGATTTAGGTACTCATTTCCTTTTTAGTGAAATTCAGGTGAAACAAAATACTGATTTATTCTTGCACCAGAATAATCCATCGTTCTTCCTCGAACTTATGACTCTGTCTTACTGTCACTTCTAAAAGCATTTGCATAAAACTGTCACACCAAAATATCATATCCTTCTCACTAGAAACATCATCTAGCTCTAAGTGGTTATATTCCCTATTTAACAATTCTTAATTCCTTGCCTCAATTATTGTTGGGTTTTGGGGTTCATACGCAGCGGAGATTACAAAACAATTTTGACAAAAACCCTAACAGGATCCGAATCTAATTCCATTAAAAACGTTTAAACCATGAAAATTTAATCATACCTCTGTCGCAATGTACCTTTCTGAAGGTTAATCGATCTCTAAGGCGTTGCCAACGACGAACCCCTCTACCAGTAGTCCACACATGAACGGCGGCCGAGATTCGAAGTGCTAGCTTCGAGAGAATACCAAATCTTTTGTTTCTCTCCAAAACGATCCAGAGCATACCAAAAACCCTAAGTCATTTCTAAAACGAAAATAGAGTTTCGGCCTTTTGATCTTTCGTTCGTGTATTGTAACTTAAAGCGTCTATTTATACAACCCCTGTATATAGACGGTTAAGTAAATTACACATATACCCCTACTTAAAGAAGTATAAGTGTAATACACCACAAGGACGTTTCTGTCATGAATTTTATCATATAAAATTCATTTTTCTTGAACCATCTTAAAATCTCGCAAAACCATTCTTAGTGTGCGACCCAATAGGCTCATACAACGTTGGCAGTGTACGAAAACACGTTTTTGGTATACAAGTCATAAGCGGCCTCTAGCAAGACATTATGACTACCCAAGTTGTATGTATATCAAATCGATACAACCTAATCAATAGTGTATATAACATCCTTTTGTCACATAATATCCTTTTGATCAAACATATGGCATGGTATTGTCATCCAACATGTTCAATCGTACTAGTCTCGATCTCTAGGTAGACTGAAAACATCCAAGTGACATTAATCAATATCAATTCACTTAGATTAGGCCATTTAACAGTCTAACACATCGAGGGATCCACTGGATATCTCTCTTTATATGAAAGGGACAAATTCTATCTTGATTACACAACTTCATCACATTGCTCACACAGTAACCAATCACAACTTTTATAATCGTTCGGTTAAAGACAACGTTTGATTGTGTCAAATCACTGTATTCCTAATGTCGAAGTCTCTGGTAATCTCAAGTCAGAGGACTGAAAAATATACCTATCATGAGAAACAACTATGACTTAATCCATGTGATGTCCTCATAGTGGGTCGATCTAGTACTTTGTTCCCTAACAAGTACTCGTGATCTTGATTCGTATCCCTATACATATAATCATCATTTGATTCAAGAATCACACTAGTCTTAATTCATTATAGTTCCCAGTATAATGATCGACTAGGGACATTTAGGATATTTCTGTAAATACCCATGGATCTTATTATGATGTAAACATGAAAATTAATTATAATAAACAGCAAATGAAATCCTCTATTTTATTAACTAAAAGTATTCATAAAGACGGTTAATGGATTGACCTAGGGCACATGCCCCAACATCTCCCACTTGCACTAAGGCCAATCATACATGCATCTATTGCCTAATGACCTAACATGACCATCATGTTTTGCTCGTGGAAGAGCTTTTGTCAATGGATCCCCAACGTTGTCTTCGGTAGGTACTCTACAAATCTTTACGTCTCCCCTCTTAATAATTTCTCTGATGAGATGAAAACGCCTGAGTATATGTTTGGTTCTGGGGCGAGATCTAGGTTCCTTGGCCTGTGCTATTGCCCCATTATTGTCACTATACAAACATACAGGGTTAGCAATACTTGGAACCACACCTAGTTAAGAAATGAACTTTTTGTTGCATCGGACGCTGCAATATACTCAGCTTTTGTTGTAGAATCTGCCACAGTCTCTTACTTCGAACTTTTCGCTTACCGCACCCCCATTCAAAATAAACACATATCCAGATTGCGATCTAAAATCATCTATATCAGTTTGAAAACTTGCATCTGTGTAACCACTTACAACTAGATAATTTTCAAAACCTCCATAGACCAAGAATATTTCCTTAGTCCTTCTTAAGTATTTAAGAATGTTCTTTACCGCTATCCAGTGACTCTCACCAGGATCTGACTGATATTTGCTTGTAGTGCTCAAAGCATATGATACATCAGGTCGAGTACATGGCATGACATACATGATAGATCCAATATCTGATGCATATGGAATCTTATTCATACGGTCTCGCTCATCATTTGTCTTAGGACATTGAATCTTCCTGAGACTTATGTCATGAGACATTGGCAACAATCCTCTTTTAGAGTCTTGCAACCGAACCTATTCAAGACCTTGTCTATGTAAGCACTCGACTTAGGCCGATTAGCCTCTTAGATATATCCCTATAGATCTTTATCCCTAGGATATAGGTGCATCTCCTAAGTCTTTCATTGAGAAACACTTCCCTAACCAAGACTTGACATTCTCGCAATGTTGGGATGTCATTTCCAATGAGTAATATATAATCAACATACAAGTACCGAGAAAAACAACTACACTCCCACTCGACCTTCTTGTATACACAAGGCTCATCTTCGTTCTTAATAAAACCAAAATCCTTGATTGCTTCATCAAAATGAAGATTCCAACTCCGAGAAGCTTGCTTTAATCCATAAATGGATCTTTGAAGCTTGCATACCTTCCTAGAATTCTCAGGATGTATAAAACCTTCAGGTTGTGTCCTATACACGTCCTCAAGCAGCTTTCCATTAAGAAATGCTATTTTTACAACCATTTGCCATATTTCATAGTCATAATATGCAGCAACGGCAATAAAAATTATTATGGATTTAAGCATGGCTTGTGGAAGAGCTTGTGTCAATGGATCTGCAACGTTGTCTTCAGTAGGTACTCTGCAAATTTTACGTCTCCCCTCTCAATGATTTCTCTGATGAGATGAAAACGTCTGAGTATATGTTTGGATATGTGGTGTGATCTAGGTTCCTTGGCTCGTGCTATTGCCGTTATTGTCCCAATACAAACAAACAGGTTAGCAATACTTGGAACCACACCTAGTTCGAAATGAACTTTTTAATCCAAAGCGCCTCCTTTCTTTCATCGAACGCCGCAATATACTCAAACTTGTTGTAGAATATGCCACATGATCTCTTGCTTCGAACTTTTCCACTTCTTCGCACCCCCATTCAAAGTAAACACATATCCAGATGCGATCTAAAATCATCTATATCGGTTTGAAAACTTGCATCCGTGTAACCATTTACAACTAGATCATTTTCAAAACCTCCGTAGACCAATAACACTTCCTTAGTCCTTCTTAAGTACTTAAGGATGTTCTTTACTCGCTATCCAAAGTGACTCTCACCAGGATCGATCGATATCCGCTTGTAGAGCTCAAAGCATATGATACATCAGGTCGAGTACATGGCATGACATACATGATAGATCCAATAGCTGATGCATATGGAATCTTATTCATACGGTCTCGCTCATTATTTGTCTTAGGACGTTGAGTCTTGCTGAGACTTATGCCACGAGACATTGGCAACAATCCTCTTTTAGAGTCTTGCAAACTGAACCAATTCAGCACCTTGTCTATGTAAGCACTCTGACTTAGACCGATTATCCTCTTAGATCTATCCCTATAGATCCTTATCCCTATGATATAGGCTGCATCTCCTAAGTCTTTCATTGAGAAACACTTCACTAACCAAGACTTGACACTCTGCAATGTTGGGATGTCATTTCCAATGAGTAATATATCATCAACATACATGCACTCAGAAAAACTACACTCCCACCGACCTTCTTGTATACACAAGGCTCATCTTCTTTCTTAATAAAACCAAAATCCTTGATCTTTTCATCAAAACGAAGATTCCAACTCCGAGAAGCTTGCTTTAATCCATAAATGGATCTTTGAAGCTTGCATACCTTCCTAGAATTCTCGGGATGTACAAAACCTTCGAGTTGTGTCATATAGACGTCATCAAGCAAACTTTCCATTAAGAAATGTTGTTTTACATCCATTTGCCACATCTCATAGTCATAATATGCAAGCAATGGCAATTAAAATTCTTATGGATTTAAGCATGGCTATCGGCGAAAAAGTTTCATCATAATCAACACCTTGAGTCCGCTGAAACCTTTTGCTACAAGTCTTGCTTTAAAAGTATGCACATTGCCATCCATGTGAGTTTTCTTCTTGAAAACCCATTTACATCCAATGGTCTTACCACGTTCAGGTAAATAAACCAAGTTCCAAACTTGGTTATCATACCTGGATTGCATCTCGGAATTCATGGCACTTAGCCATTTATCCGAGTCTGGTCCAGACATAGCTTCCTGATAAGTGGTGGGCTCATTTTGAACCATAAGCAACACATCACGACTATCAGTAATGAGAAATCTCAATCTCTCTGGCTCATGTCTTACCTACCAGATTTACGTGGGCCTTGTGTCACTATGAGGTTCAACTCGGTTCATAACGTTGTTGAACTTCGATAGCGGTTCAGATTTATCGTGATTCTTGAACTTCTTCAAGATTTATTTCTCTCCCACTAGTGTCTTTTGAAATAAACTATTTTTCCATAAAGGCACCATACTGAGCAACAAACACTTTGTTCTCAACGGGATTATAAAAGTAATATCCTTTTGTTTCCTTAGAATACCCCACAAATAAACACTTATCAGATTTAGGTGCTAGTTTTTCTGAGACTTGTCGCTTTACGTCAGCCTCTCAACCCCAAATCTTAAGAAAAGACAAACTAGGTCTCTTCCCGTACCATATCTCATATGGTGTTTTATCAACCGCTTTAGAAGGAACTTGATTTAGAGTGAAAGCTGCAGTTTGTAATGCAAAAGGATAATGGAAGATCTGCATGACTCATTATAGATCGAACCATATCTAATAAGGTTTGATTTCTCCTTTCAAAAACTCCATTCCATTGTGGAGTTGCTGGTGGAGTCAATTGGGAGACAATCCCACAATTTTTAAGATGATCATCAAATTCTTGGCTTAAATATTCACCACCTTGATCTGATCAAAGTATTTTGATAGTTTTACCAAGTTGATTCTGCACTTCATTTTGAAACGTTCGAAACATCTCAAATGATTCAGCTTTATGTTTCACGAGATATATAAAAACATATCTCACGAAATCATCGATAAATGTAATGAAGTATCGATAACCTCCTCTAGCCATTGTGTTTATAGGACCACATACATCGGTATGTATTAGACCCAATAAATCACTTGCCCTTTCACCGTGTCCAAGAAAGGGACTTTTAGTCATCTTGCCTAGTAAACAAGATACGCATGTTTCATATGTTTCTAAATCAAATGAATCTAGAAGCCCATCTTTATGGAGCTTCGTTATGCGTTTCTCGTTTATGTGTCCGAGACAACAATGCCAAAGATAGGTTTGATTACGAAATGACAATTTTCTTCCTTTTCTTTTGGGTGTTTTGAAGCGAAGAACAGTCGGGTCTTGACTTGTTCCACGAGCTTTGCGACAGTGCAAAGAATGCGGCCGTGGCAACTCTAGCCTTGCCTTTGCCTTTCTTCTTCATTCCCTTTCCCTTTTAGACCATCAACATATTACTAGAGGGTTTCTTGATATTTTGTTCAGCATTTTTGAGCATCAAATGCAACTCCGAAATTGATTTCTCCATATTATTCATATTGTAGTTCATCACAAATTGTGAGTAATTAACTTTCTGGTAATGAATTCAGGATCAAATCCATAGCCAACTCTTGGCTTATGGGAAATCCGAGTCTATCAAAGTGGTCAACATAGCCCTTCATCTTCGAACATGAGGACTAAGCGACGCACCCTCGGTCATCTTGCAAGAATGTAGGTTCTTGACTATCTCGAACCTTTCTTGCCTAGCTTCTTTGTTGGAACATTTCCTTCAGCGTTATAGCCATGTCGTAGGCTTCCATTAGTTCCATGTCCTTCGAAGTTCGGGAACCATAGTTTCAAAGCATAATACATGCAACATCGTAGAATCGTTGACATGCTTATTATGCGCATCCTTCACAGACTTTCGTAGCATTGGCTGGTGGGTACTCAGGGATTGGAGCATCCAGGACATACAACTTGCGTTAATGCTTAAGAACAATTCTCAAGTTTCTGAACTAGTCAAGAAAGTTAGTCCCAAATAGCTTATCCTTCTCAAGGATCGATCGCAGTGACAGGGAATTATTGTTACTTGAAGAGGCCATTGATCTACAATAAAGATTATGCAAATTTTATTTTAGTATAGAGGAATAGACTCCCACTAAATTAACAACCATGCTAAAACGTACTGTTTATTTAGGGGACTAAAATCCATATTTCACCTAATTCTGTGACAGCTATGGCATGAAACACATAACTAGATTATTTAGGTAGGTAACAGTTACCAATTACATCTTATGTAATTTTTAGATCCTTTTATGAGATATGAGACATCTTATGTCTTGGCATGTTTTTATCTCATCATTTGCCTAAAGCTTAAAACTATTTTGATGGCTTTATTAAGTCGGACCATTTTAAACATTTAGGTAACTCTTATCCAACTCGTCTCACCAAGAAAACACAATACACCCAGCTATGGTTGAAACTGTATTAGTGTGATCGAGGCCTTGACAAGTGTTTAAAATGGATGGCACGAGACTTAAAATTTAATAAAGGGATTTTATTCATTTTAGTGATTTTATGTAAACAATGAAATATCATATATTTTATTGATTTGTTCAATCACTAAACAATTTGAAAAAAAAAAATTTATACTTTTCACTAACAAAAGAATTTCCGTACGCTAGGATTAGTTAGACGGCGGTCCCGCTGGCCGGTCAGAGGGCGGCGGTACAGGGGGCGGCGCCCCTATTGTTTTTTAGAAGACGAATCTCAATTTCGAAAATTAAAATTCGCTATAGAAAATCATAATTTTCGCTGATTTAATTATCATAAATTAACCCCTTAATTTATCCGAAATTAAGTCAATTAACACTTTTTAATTAACCTGGGCCCACATCTAACTAATCATCTTATCCTAATCCAATTAGGATTTAAGATATTTGAATCCTAGTATATCACCAATAACAAGATTCTTGATATTTATCTCCTATTCCAATTTGTTATCTATTTTTATTGATTTGTTCATTTCATATGTTTCTAAATCAAATGAATCTAGCGGTCCATCTTTATGGAGCTTCGTTTTGCATTTCTCATTTTCGTGCCCGAGACGACAATGCCAAAGATAGGTTTGATTCAAATCATTTGACTTGAATCACTTGGTATTTATGTTAAAGACTGGAGTATTAGTGGACCTTTTCATGCTTAGAATATAAACACCATCACATAAATCAGCATTTGCATAAAATACGCCTTTACGAGAAATGAAACATCTAATATTCGCAATAATAAAATCAAAACCATCCATATCTAAACATGAAACAGAAATGATGTTTATACCCAAGGCAAGCACAAAATAACAATTATTTAAAGTTAAAATAAGTCCACTAGGTAAAAGTAAGTCATATGATCCAACAGCCAGGGCAGCATCTCTTGCTCCATTCCCTATGCAGAGGATGACTTCTCCTTTCTTTAACTTTCTAATTCTAGCGAGTCCCTCCACATTTATACAAATGTGAGATCTACATCTGGTATCTACTTCTAGTGGTTCCTCAGGGATTGGAGCATCTAGGACATACAACTTGCATTCATGCTTAAAAACAATTCTCAAGTTTATGAACCAGTCAAGAAAGTTAGTACCAGATAGCTTATCATTCTCAAGGATGGATCGCAGTGACTGGGGATTATTGTTACTTGAAGAGACCATTGATCTACAATAAAGATTATGCAAAGTTTGTTTTAGTATAGAAGAATTGACTCCTACTAAATTAACAACCTTCCTAAAACATATTGTTTATTTAGGGGTCTAAAATCCATATTTCACCTAATTCTATGACAGCTATGGCATGAAACACATAACTAGATTATTTAGGTAGGTAATAGTTACCAGTTACATCTTACGCAATTTTAGATAATTTTTTGAGATACGGGACATCTTACGTCTTATCATGTTTTTATCTCATCACGTGCCTAAAGCTCAAAACTATTTTGAGCTTTATTAAGTCGGACCATTTTAAACATTTAGGTAACTCTTATCCAACTCGTCTCACCAAGATAACACAATACACCCAGCTATGGTTGAAACTGTATTAGTGTGATCGAGGCCTTAACAAGTGTTTAAAATTGATGGCATGAGACTTAAAATTTAATATAGGGATTTTATTCAGTTTTAGTGATTTTATGTAAACAATGAAATATCATATATTTTATTGATTTGTTAAATCACTAAACAATTTAAAAAAATTTATACTGTTCACTAACAAAAGAATTTTTGTGCGCTAGGATTAGTTATGAGATGAATTTCAATTTCGAAAATTAAAATTCGCTATAGAAAATCATATTTTTCGATGGTTTTATTATCCTAAATTAACCCCTTAATCTATCCGAAATCAAGCAAATTAAAACATTTTTAATTAACTCGGGCCCACATCTAACTAATCACCTTATCCTAATCCAATTAGGACTCAAGATATTTGAATCCTAGCATATCTCCAATAACAAACTTCTCGATATTTATCTCCTATCCAATAGGGATAACGAAATCGATTTTGCTAATATCTCCTAATCTGATTTGTTATTTATCTCTTATGAAATAGAAATTTCATAACAGAATAGATATAACGAGATAAATAAATAGTTTCAAAAAATAATTATTTGCAATTTCGGTCCTTATCCAAATAATCACACGCATGTAATTGAATCATGAACTACTATCCCAATCGAACCTAATCATATTAGTTTCGAATTAATATTCAGACTTATAAGATTTAAGAAACTTAAAACAATGTAACCTAAATATGCATACTGAATTACAGAGATTTAATCCATGCATCAATACAGGAAAAATAAAGATTATACCTAATGGTGTCATGGATCACAAAACACGAAATTCAATTCATTAAATTATTCGAATTAACCTAAAGTGGTTACTAGCATGTACGAAACTGACTTCAATTAAATCACGAATATGTGTATCATATACACAAAACGTGATAATAAATCTCATAGAAAACTTTTGTATATCACATATATATCAACTATTTACATGCTTTCAATCATATATCATGTATATATCAGAAGAAAACATGCAATGAATTTAATGGAATTAAACTCGAAGGCTCTGATACCACTGTTGGGTTTTGGGGTTCATATGCAGCGGAAATTACAAAACAATTTTGGCAAAAACCCCAACAGGATCCGAATCTAATTCCATTAAAAACATTTAAACCATGAAAACTTAATCATACCTCAGTCACAATATACCTTTCTGAAGGTTGATCGATCTTTAAGGCACTGCCAACGACGAACGCTCTCTACCAGTAGTCCGCCAAGATTTGAAGTGCTAGCTTCAAGAGAATGCCAAGCCTTGTTATTTCTCTCCAAAACGATCCAAAGCGTACTAGAAAACCTTAATTTGTTTCTGAAATGAAAATAGATTTTTGGCCCTTAATTTTTCGTGCATGTGTTCTAACTTAAAGCGTCTATTTATACAACCCTTGTATATAGACGGTTAAGTAAATTACACATATACCTCTACTTAAAGATGTATGTGTATTACACCACAAGGACGTTTTTGTCATGAATTTTATCATATAAAATTAATTTTTCTGAACCATCTTAAAATCTCGCAAAACCACTCTTAGTGTGCGACCCAATAGGCTCATACAACGTTAGAAGTGTACCAAAACACATTTTGGTATACAAGTCATAAGCGGCCTCTAGCAAGTCATTATGACTACCCAAGTTGTACAAATATCAAATCGATACAACCTAATCAATAGTGTATATAACATCCTTTTGTCACACGATATCCTTTTGATCAAACATAAGGCATGGAATTGTCATCTAACATGTTCAATCGTACTAGTCTCGATCTCTAGGTAGACCGGAAAAATCCAAGTGACATTGATCAATATCAATTCACTTAGACTAGGCCTTTTAACAGTCTAACACATCGAGGGATCCACTGGATATCTCTCTTTATAAGAGGGAAAAATTCTATCTTGATTAAAAATCTTTATCACATTGCTCACACAGTAACCAATCACAACCTTTATAATTGTCCAATTAAAAGCAACGTTTGATTATGTCAAATCACTGTGTTCCTAATGTTGAAGTGTCTGGTAATCTCAAGTCAGATGACTGAAATAATATACCTATCATGAGAAACAACTATGACTTAATCCATGTGATGTTCTCATAGCGGGTCGATCCAGTATTTTGTTCCCTAACAACTACTCGTGATCTTAATTCGTATCCCTATAGGTAAAATCATCATATGATCATCAATCAAGACTCACACTAGTCTTAATTCAATATAGTTCCAGTATAATGATCGACTAGGGACATTTATGATATTTATGCAAATACCCATAGATCTTATTATAATGTAAACATGTAAATTAATTATAATAAGCAACAAATGAAATCCTCTATTTCATTAACTAAAAGTATTCATAAAGACAGTTAATAGATTAACCTTGGGCACATGCCCCAACAATATGGGTGAGATAAAGGGGCAAGAGGGTTTACATTGAAGAAATTTAATAGGGGAAGGGAAGACGATCGAATGGGGTTCGATCAAAATCCCAATTTAGATCACTATTTTATTTATCGGCTATACAAATGACTAAAATAACCTTATAGTTATCTTCCCTCCGTCACTTAACACTAACAGCTACCTTATTTGTTATTTCACTCGTCAATTTTAGGAGTGTATTCAATTGAGATTCTAATATACTTTTAGTTACTTTTATTGACTAAGAAAGTTTAGGGGTATTAAATTAAAACTTTTAGAGAGTTCCTAAAAGTAAGGTGTATTCAATGTGAACTTTTATAGACTTTTAAAGTCTCTAAAAGTCTTGAGGTATTCAATTTAAACTTTTGTAAACTCTCTAATTGTAATGCTTATTCAATTTCTTAAGAGATTTTGTGGATTTGTGGGTTTCGATGACTTTTCAAGACTTTCCACCTAACCCTTTATATATTGAAATCCTTCTTGTTAGTGTCGAAGTGTGATATCAATTATTAAAGGCTTGTCATAATATTGTTAGTACTAGATGAGTGATCCAAATCCAATACATTGGACATGTGCTTAAAACCAGAATTGTAACTGTTGGAGATTTAGTCAAAATTGGCGGTTGTAACTAGTTGCTTGAAGTGGTTAAAACAAGATTTCTGGATAAGGCAGTTGAAAATTTAAACTTATCTCAACTGATTGGCGATCAATTGAAGATTATGAAGTCAATAAGGTTTGCGATCCAAAAGACATTTCCACGTAATTAATACAGATTTCGATTGGTAAGATCTTGTCAGTTTAGTTAAGATTGAAGAATCTACTTGCGTCTATTTATAGTGTTCAAAGTGATTAAGTCTGCACACCAGTTAGAGTCAATTTACTTTGTAATGTGAACATGTTCTATTCACTCTCTTTATCAATTCGTAATGCATCCAAGGGGACTTGGGTGTTCTAGTGATGGGGATCTTCACACATAAGAGGGATCTTGTGTATGTGAGGTCCACAAATGAGGGTATGAGAGTGTGCGAGGAGGAGCTCAATGCGAGGGAGTCACTTCAAGGAGTTTTGTAGTTCTATTTGTCATAGTAGTTGAGTTTACATCAAGGTGAGGCCCCGCAGAAGTACGCTGTGGAATATGGTGTCCTGGTTTGATTGTTCTTTATTTTGTTGTTTTCGTTCATTTAAGTTGTTACTTTACAACCAAGTATTACAAACTGTTTCAAAAAATTTGGTGAATGAAGAATGGTGGAAATGGGGATTCCTTAAGGAAAGAACTCGAAATCAGTCCATTAGACAAAAGCTGAATGTCCATCTCGAAGAAAGGAGAAATCATTGGCCAGTACCTAGAGTGATTCAGAATCAGATAATGAGGGAGAACATGTGAATCAACACATCACACTTACTGTAGTGCAAGCAGTTACAACAGGAGCCAAGACATATATTGTAACCAAAGACAACAACTCTAAAAAAGAAAATCATTAAGTAAGTTATTCGGATGATTCTGATTTTGATTTACTTAACCTCTCAACTCATGCAGAAGCAAAAGGAAATTATGTTGCTATGATCTCAAAATGGGAATAAACCATTTCATACATTCAAGCACTTGAACATCTCTTTAAAAAAAAATAAGGACTTGATCAAGTGTAAGAATGCATTGGAGCATGCAGAGAACACCATCAGCAAGCTAAATAAGGGAAAAGCGAAGCTAGGTGATCTTCTCTTTATTGGTAAAAGATATGGTGATCATCAAGGAATAGGTGTCATAAAAGGCTCATCTGTACGGTCCTTCAATAAACCTATGAGGTTTGTGAGAGCACAAGGAGAAACCACTCACTAGCAAAAAGGGAGGTTCAGACCTATATGCTAATACTGTAGAATCAAAGTACACATTCGTCTAAAATGTTTCAAGATGATCAAGGAACTAGCTCGAAAATAGCTCAAGATCACTCAAAAGGCTACTAAAAAATAAAGGTCTTATACATCTAATCAGCCGAACCAATAGGTTATAAAAGAAAATGTATGTCATGTAGCACATATATCTTTGAAGTCCATATCATCTTCTGATTTGTATTTTGACAGTGGTTGCTCAAAGCATATGACAGGTGATAAGAGTCTTCTCATCAACTATCAATCTCAAGCTAGAGGATATGTTACCATTGGAGATGGATTACAAAGTCAAGTCATTGGAAAGGAAACTCGTGAGGTTCCTAGTCTACCTACACTGGAAGGGGTTCTTCATGCGGAAAATCTAAAGGGAAATTTACTTAGTATTAGTCAATTGTGTGGTCAAAATTTTGATGTAAATTTCACCGAAAATAGATTCAATGTATGTAATGCAAATGACAAATGTATCATGACCCGAGAAAGGTCTTATAACTATTGCTACCTGTTGCAGAAGCTAAGCAGGGCCCGCTACAACTCTATAACAGACATTACTAAAGAATGGCATCAATGATTGGGTCATGTCCATCGTAAAAATATGATCAAGCTCTCAAACTCTGAAACAGTACAAGGATTGCCATGGCTCACTTTATCATCCATCAAGACCTGCAAACCATGTCGGTTAGGGAAGCAAAAATAAGAAAGCCACAAATCAGTAGACTCATGCAATGCCTTAGCAGTACTTGAACTCTTACGCATTGATCTGGTTAGACTAGCTCATGTATCAAGCTTGTTTGTGAAGAGATACATTCTAGTTTATGTTGATGATTTTTCTCGATTTACCTAGGTTCTTTTCTGGAAAGAAAAATTAGATGCATTTGAAAGTTTCGGTGAACTATGTCTAAAGTTGATGAATGAGAAGTCAGCCTCTGGAGAACGTATCATCAGAATCAGAAGTGATCATATGAGAGAGTTTGAAAACTCAAAATTCCATGATTTCTATATAATCTCAGGAATTCATTAGGAATTCTCAATTCTAATTACACCTCAACAAAATGGGATGGTTGAAATAAAAAATCGAAACATTAGAGAAATGGCTAAGGTCATGCTTACCTCAAAGAATCTTCTTACCAAACAATTGGAAAAAGTTGTCAACACTATGTATTACACTATCAATAGAACATATCTTTGTCGTTTCACACATAAAACTCCCTGCGAGTTTTGAAAAGGTAGAAAGCCTAATCTTGCTTACTTTCGTGCATTTGAAAGCAACTGTTTTGTTCTAAATGACAAGGAGATCCTGAAAGGTTTTGATCCGAGAAGTAATTAAGACATCTTCCTTGGCTATGCAACTAACAACAGAGCATATAGAGTTCTGAAGCAGCATTCTCAGAGAGTAAAGAGTTAATTAATGTTTTCTATCATAATTCTCCATCAAATCAATAACCAATATAAGCTCACAACAAAGATGATGATCTACCAGTGACAACCATTCCTTTCATACATATTACAACCACTCCCAGCTACCTGTTGCCACCAGTGTTGAAGCTTCACATAACGCAATTACAACTCCTTACGAGACTGAGTTAGAACTACCTACTAGTGCTCGAGAACCTTCAAGCAGAATTCAAAAATTTCATCCTCCTAACAACATAATTGGAGAAAAAGATGAAGGTATAGTAACCAAAAATACAACAAGAATTGAGTAAAGGCGGCTAGCTGGGTATGTGTGTTATGTCTGTAGCATTGAGCCTCTGAATGTTTTTGATTCATTACAGGATGAGTACTGGACCTTAACTATGCAATAGGAACTGAATCAATTCCAGAGGCTCGATATTTGGACTTTGGTGCCTCGACCCAAGCATGCGAATGTCATTGGCACAAAATGATTCTTCAAAAAAATCTAACGCTCAGGGTGAAGTAGTTAGAAACAAGGCATGCATAATGGCACAAGGCTACAATCAGATAGAATGAATAGATTACTATGAAACATTTGCCCCTATTGCTAGATTAGAATCTATTCGTCTACTACTTTTTGTTGCTTGCTCTCTTAGTTTTATGTTGTATCAGATGGATATGACGAGTGCATTCTTGAAGGGACTTTAAATGAAGATGTGTACATTGTGTTGAGGCATGTGCCCTAGGTCAATCCATTAACTGTCTTTATGAATAATTTTAGTTAATAAAATAGAGGATATCATTTGCTATTTATTATAATTAATTTACATGTTTACATTATAATAAGATCCATGGGTATTTGCAGAAATATCCTAAATGTCCCAAGTCGATCATTATACTGGGAATTATAATGAATTAAGAGTAGTGTGAGTCTTAATTGATGATCATATGATGATTATACGTATAGGGATACGAATCAAGTTCATGAGTACTTGTTAGGGAACAAAGTATTGGAATGACCCGCTCTGAGACCATCACATGGATTGAGTCATAGTTATTTCTCGTGATGGTTATATTTTTCAATCCTCTGACTTGAGATTACTAAACACTTCAACATTAGGAACACAGTGATTTGACACAATCAAACGTTGTCTTTAACCGGACGATTATAAAGGTTGTGATTGGTTATTATGTGAGCAATGTGATGAAGTTGCGTAATCGAGATAGAATTTGTCCCTCTCATATAAAGAGAGATATCCAGTGGATCCATCGATGTGTTAGACTGTTAAAAGGCCTAGTCTAAGTCAATTGATATTGATCAATGTCACTTGGATGTTTTCAGCCTACCTAGAGATCGATACTAGTACGATTGAACATGTTGGATAACAATCCCATGCCTTATGTTTGATCAAAAGGATGTTATATACACTATTGGGGTTCATACGCAGCAGAGATTACAAAACAATTTTGACAAAAACCCCAACATATTACTCAACCCAAGGGATTTAAAGATCTTTCCTTCCCATCACATGTCTATCAGTTGAAGAAGGCTCTCTACGGGTTGAAATAGGCTCCTCAAGCCCGGTACGATCGCCTTGCACTATTTCTACTTGATAATGGTTACACCCTTGGAAATTTGGACAAAACATTATTTGTTAAGCAACATGCTTCATCAGTCCTCATAGCTCAAATATAGGTTGATGATATAGTCTTTGGAGCTACTACCAAAAACTTGGTGGAAGAATTTGTACACAAAATGCAGACTAAGTTTGAGATGAGCATGGCGGGAGAGTTCTCATACTTTCTTGGTCTCCAAGTTCATCAAATCAGCAAAGGTACATTCCTATCTTAGCATAAGTACTCATGTTCCTTGGTGAAACTTATTGGGATAGAACATGCCAAACATATGCGCACACCTAAGGGTACAATTGAGAAGCTCACCAAGGATGAGCATGGAAAATCTTTTGATCCATCTCTTTACAGAAGCATGATTGGAAGTCTACTCTACCTCATTGCTAGTAGGCCTGATATCTCATTTAGTGTTAGTCTATGTGCTCACCACCAAGCTACACCTAAGGAATCATACTTGTCAACTGTTAAGAGAATTATTCGCTATGTGGTAGGAACATCAAATTTAGGACTTTGGTATTCATCCTGTTCTAACATCTTACTTATTGGTTATAGTGATGCAGATTGGGAAGGTAGTGTAGATGACCGTAAAAGCACCTCAAGAGGGTGATTCTTCATGGGAACCAACACGGTGTCTTGGTTCAACAAGAAGCAAAATTTCCCTTTCCACAGCTGAAGCAGGATATATTGCAGTTGGAAGTTCTTACACATAACTGATCTGGATGAACCAAATGTTATGTGACTATAATGTGCAGCTTCAACCATTGACTGTCTTTTATGACAACCAAAGTGCAATTAACATTTCAAAAAATGTAGTCCAGCATTCCAGAACCAAACACATCGAGTTGAGGTATCACTTTATTCGATATTTGGTGGAAAGGAAAGTGATCTCTGTTGAATATGTTCATACTTATAAAAATTTGGCTTATATTTTAACAAACCCCTTGATGCTTCTAAGTTTGAGTTTTTAAGAGGGGCTATTGGGTTATGTTTTATCCCTGTGTGATGCACACAAGTTTACCCCTCGGCATTTTTTTATTTATTTATTCTGTTTGATTAAGTACAGTTTAAATAAAGGGGAGTAGATTTGTGTCGTGTGTGTGAGTCGTGTTAGTGAGTTATGTGTTATGTGTGTGTTTTTTGTAATCAAACGATCGTATTACTGTTTAGAATCATTATTTAAATTGTTTTATTTGTAATCATTATGTGTAATATTAATTAAGGTTGTTGAGATTTTAATGGGGTAGATAAGCATCAAGGATCTAACAAATCTCTGGCCTCTATTTCATATGTGATCTCTCTCTCTCCCATGCACATTTTTTTCCTCTGCAACCCCTACAAATCTCGCCTTCATCTTCCATTTTCAAGTAGTTGCAACACCGACGATGCCATGGTTTGAACCAGAAGTTTAGTCAAAGATGTTGCATCATTGGCACCAGCTCCACCCAAAGAAAATGAACCAGTGCAAAGAGGGAAGAAGGTTTTGAATCTAACACCTCTAAGTGTTGTTCCACCTATAGATCAGTCTCAATCTTCATCTAAAGGATTCCTGCCACTTCTAAGGAAGAGACCAACTAGGGTTGTTACCCTCCTACATCTTCATTAACAGAATCTGATCAACCTGATAAACAACAATCTTCTGAAGCCATGCATGTTGCATCTAAACCTGCTTACCCCTTAACCATAGATCAAGATCATGCCAAATCTTTTGAAGAGTAGATACAACAAGCGGTGGTTTCACCTGTTGTGACTGAGCAACCAGTCAAGTCTTCACAAGTCAATGAAGAACAAGCCAAACATGAAGCAGCCCCTAATGCATCTACCTTTGAACGATCAGAACTAGTGAACACTGTAGAGTAGGAGACCCACCACCACCATACAAAGATTCCAACTACAACCGAAGAACATGTATGTGGTCACCACTGCTCAAGCTATTGAATAGACTGTTATTCCAGACCTAAGAAATGATGGAGAAGATGAACATATGTTGTTGTCCTATATAAAAAGGAAATTGAAGAAGAAAGATGCAAAGAAAAAGAAAGTAAGCGTTTCCCCTGTTCCAGCCAATGTATCAAACATCCTGGTTGCAACAGAGGTTGTACTAGAAGAAGAATTCTTTACTGAGTCAAATGCAGAAGTATAAACATCAAGAAGCATTATTCCCGACTCAGATGGAAAGAGAGAACAACCCAGAATAAAGTTGTTAATCGTAGAGGCCACACCCACCGAATGCTAGATGAGGAGGCTGAAGGACAGTTCGAAAGTCTTAAGGGCATGAAGTACCATGCTGAGAATTACCTCCTTAAAAAGGACTATGCCAGCGAGAACCTGGTAGCCTTTTTGAAGACTCACTATCTTTTCAAGTAATTTTCCTTCCCAACTAGATATAATATGAGTCTAGTAAATGATTTTTATGCCAATTTCAAAAAGGAAGTATTTGATCCTAAATCCCTAAACTACCAAAGGGACTTCATCAGAAGGAAATTTATAAAATTCTCCCCTAAAGTCCTTAATTACTTTTTAGAGTTTCCATTTAACCTTGAAGGTCATAGATTTTTTAAGGACTTATGGTTGTCCAATACCATGTCTAATGTGACCTACACCATTACCCACAACAAGCAAACATAATGGCTACAAAGGAATATGAAGAAGGATACCAATGATCTAACTAAATTGTACTTTTACTTATGCAATCACATTACCATCAACCTTTTTCCCATTAGACATGGTATTACCTTTGATAGAGAAATGGGGATTCTTTTGTATGCCATAGGTGAAGGAGCTCCAATTAACCTTGGAGAAATCATCTTTCGAGCAATCTTGTAGAGAACCAAGCCTAGAACCACTTTTGAATATTTGTTTGTTCCTTGCTTACTAACTAAATTTCTCAGTTTTTAAAAGGTTCAAGATATTACTTAGGACTCATGGTGTTCTGCCATAGTGATTGGAATCTCGAACAAAATCAAAAAGGAGGGGGTCTTCTAACTTTAATGATCTGCCTATTTCACCTAACTTAGCTATTACTCCGCACTATTAGTTACAATCGCAGGGACACTTAGTAAGAATTGATGCTTAGGAACCTGGTCCTTCGAAAGTCAAGAAATAGAAGAAGAAGGAAAAGAATGCCCCTTCAACTATTGTTGGACCTTAATCTTCTGCACCTAATACATCCCCACCAGATGATTGACTTACCTTTAACTTAGGCATTGACGATGATGACTTTCTCATCCCAAGACAGGAACAAGAGAAAGAGTTGACGTAGGCTTTTTGAGCATTACCTAATCCCTTATTTCAGAAGTTGTTCGATTTATTGAATCTCATGCTACTCATTCTACTAAATAAGGAGTTTATGGTACTACTCTCTCTTACTTCTTTGCTATTATGTTTGTTACAAAGGGGAAAATGTACAGATCAGTTGTTAGGAGCGAGGCGAAGTTAGAGTTGCTTCTTGTAGATAAGTTTATGGTAGTTATTATGGTGTTTTTTATTTATCTTCTTGGAGATATACTTTATGGTGGTGTTTAATTTTAATGCTTGAGACTACTGTTTATGGTACAACCTGTGGATTGATGCAGTTGTAACCACTATAGTAATGGAAACTGTTGATTGTGCATGTGACAACAATATCTTTTTATTTCTCATCTTGTGAAGATTTTATGCTCCTAACTCATCTTATTTATTGTGACAACATAATGACAAAGGGGGAGATCGTTAGTGTCAAAGTGTGATATCAACAATTAAAGGTTTGTCATAATATTGTTACAACTAGATGAGTGACCAAATCCAATAAATTGAACATGTGTTTAAAATCAGAATCATAACTATTGGAGATTTTGTTCAAGATTGGCGGTTGTAACCGGTTGCCTGAAGTGGTTACAATAGGGTTTCTAGATAAGGCAGTTGAAGATTTGAACTTATCTCAACCGATTGGTGATCAATTGAAGGTTATGAAGTCGATAAGGTTTGCGATCCAGAAGACATTACCACGTGATTAATGTGGTTGGTTTTATAGATTTAGATTGTTCAAATATTTCCAGTTTAATTAATTGAGATTGAAGAATCTATTTTTGTCTATTTATAGTGTTTAAAGTGATTGAGTTCGCACACCAGTTAGAGTCGATTTACTTTGTATCGTGAACCTATTATGTTCACTCTCTTTATCGAGTTGTAAAGCATCCAAGGGGATTTGGGTGTTCTAGTGAGGGGTAGCCTCACACACAAGAGGGATCTTATATATGTAAGGTCTACAAATGAGAGTATTAAAGTGTGCTAGGAGGAGCTCAAAGTGAGGAGTCACATCAAGGAGTCTTATAGTTCGATTAGTCATATTAGTGGAGTTTGCATCTAGGCGAGGCCCCGCAGACGTAGGTCGTGCATCAAACTGTAATAACACATCTGGTGTCCTAGTTTGATTGTTCTTTATTTTGTTATTTTCGTTCATTAAAGTTGTTACTTTCTATTTCCCAGTTACAACCAAGTATTACCTACGGTTGTAACCACATTCTATTATTTCACTTCTCATTTTTTCAACCTCCACCAAAAACTTTTGTGGATTTTCAAGAACATGTTCTTGTCGACCTACCTCACAGAGCTCTTTCCTTTTCACCTCCCGCTCGCTTGCTTCTACCCTACCAAATGTAACATCCTTGACCAAGGCCATTGCAAATAGATGAAACAAATGGTCCAATTTAACTAAAAACTACTTCGGTCATGTATTTGGGTATGAGTCTATTCTATATATATATATATATTTACTTCATCTATTTGATCTATGGTTCATTTATTTGGGTTTGAATCCATTCTATTGTATATATATTTTCTTCATCTATTTGATATAAAGATAGTTTATAATTTGTTTCATCTATTAATTGCTAGCCAATGTGTTGTGTCCTACTTGATCTAAAGATAGTTTACAATTTGTTTCATCAATTTAGCTAAAAAAAACTGAAATTTGCATAACCTTTTGGGTCTATATTCTCTTTACTCATTAATTGCTAGCCAATGTATTTTTGCCCTCATTATTTATGTGTCCTATTTTATTTAAAGATAGTTTACAGTGGCATGTGAATTAGAAAATTCTTGCCTTTTTGTTTGCATATGACATTGAAAATCAAGTCTAGCTAGTGGTCCAACATAGGCACAATTTCCATCAAAGGCGTCAATGAAAACAACCACAGATCTACAATTTCAGCATAAAATTATGTATTTACATCAGTTTAAAAGGTTCTTAAAAGGTGAGAAACAAAGAAAAACTAAAAGTACCAAAAACTAAAATCGTAACACAAGATCCTAATGTGCTCTGTAGTTTTACTTTTTTCTTCCCCTTTAAAGGTAGGAGATAAAAAGGAAAAGAACTCTGTAGTTTTACTTTTCTAATAAGCCAAACCATAATAGTTCTTAAAGACACTAACACCCTTCAATCTATCCCACGACCCCACACACGCGGTGATAACAATAACACAACACACACACAAACACTCACACACATTAATGATAAACTCATAGTTGTTTTGTTCATCATTGACATTAACTAGTCCAATTTAATAATGAATTTCTTTAACTAGTATATGCTGATTTAGTACGTATTTGAATGCTATGTATAGTCAAGTTATCAAGCTTTACTTGTCATGCATGTATGCACATGTACAATATTTACTGCAAATCCTCTCTGCGACTAATTTAACGACTTCATCATGCATGTAAAACTATGAGAAGTAGATTTACAATTAGCTTAGTTGTTTTTCCTTTTTGTCTTTTCCTTTTTTTAGTGAGCCTTTTTTTAATGATTAGCAAAAGACCATTAGGAAGGTTTTATTAGGTTATGACAATTTTTATATATATTCTTATATTGATAATAATGTGATTGGAGACTCAAAAGTAAATATTAAAAAAAAAAAAAAAAAAAAAAAAAGGTATGGTAAAATATATTTCATGGACTGTAGAAGAGAGCAATGAGTTGCTTAAATAGTTTGTTGATGCTGCAACTTATGGATAGCGTGATAGTAATGGTGCTTTTAGTAAAGCAACCATTGAAAAAAATACTTCTTGTTCTTAATGCTGGATGTGAATGAAATTTTTTAAATTACAAGAGTTTATGGAAATAGTTTAAAGAACGTTATCAAGGCTATGTTGAGCTTATGCCTTGCAACTCTAGATTTGGATGGGATCCCATTATCAAAAAATTCACAGCAAGCGATGAAGTATGGGATTAATACTTCAAGGTGAGATTTTTAATTATTTCATTAACATATTGTACCGAAGTATGTATTAACCCTTTTTATTTTTTCATAGATCATCCTAATCAAAGACATTATCAAACGGAACACGTTTACTGATTATGATGAAGAATAATTGTTGGGAATGCAACTGCCTCAGGGAGATACTCGATTGGACTTGGGGATGATACTAATGCTAGGACATTTGAAGTGGAGGAAACTAGTTGAGATGTATTTGAAAATCTTACATACGGCTATGATGTCGAGGCTTTTGTACAAAGAAGTGAGCATCAACGAAGAAAATAAAAATCAACCTCCAACAGTAGGAATCTTTAATATGCCTCCAACAATTGAGTCAATGAATTTTGAGGTCCATTCAGTAACCAGAAAGAGGAACAAAACTAAGAAAGAATGAAATTTAAACTCAAGTAGAATATAATTTTCAAATGGATTCTTTGAATAAACTGACTGAAAAAATTTCCAGTTTTGTTGATAAAGTTGATAGATTCATGGCTAGAGACCAAGGATGTTGGAAACCTATTAAGGAAATCTAGTATTTTCATGATACTGCTCGTTTCAAGGTCCTTGAGTTGTTGAACACTAGAGGCAAAAAGACCGATTTCATGGAAATGCCTTTAAAGAATGTTTTAAGGGGATAGCGTTTCAATTGACGAATAAGTAGTTATTTATGCTAGAATTCTTATTTTGGAAGCCACTTAGAATTTATTTTATTATTTCATTAATGACTACATTCTTATTTTATACTTGGAGATTGTGTTTTTTTTAGACTGCGCCAGAATTTTGGATTGATGAGTGATACTTTGTTTGAAGTTGATAATATATTTTTAATATTATTCAATATTGTTATGGTCAACTATGTTTTAAACTTCCACTTGTTGAATGTTAAATTTTTAGCATGTTAATTTTTTTTATTTTAGGTGATTTTATTTACATGATGTCTCATTTAAATATGTAAAGATACGACTAATTAGAGGAAGTGGAAATGGAAGAGAACGAGATAGAAGAACTAAAAGAAATACTTAAGTGTTTATTGGTTTCTATGCAAGCAATTCTACAAACATTGCATGAAGTTATACTTTCTATATATTGTGAGCCCGTTACACGATCCTTAACCAGACGCTTTGTAATTAGAAATGGGTCTGAATACAGAGAAACAATATTGAACGAGGATGTAGAACACTTTTAACAAATTTATATAATATATCCCGACGTGTTTCAAAAGTTGTGCAAAACTATTAGAGAAAAAGCTTTGTTACATGATACAAAATTCGTAAATATTGAAGAAATGTTGGCTATATTTTTACTTAATGTAGGTCAAGATTCTCCATGTTGTTTGATTCGAAAAACCTTTCATAGATCGCATTTTAGCACTAGCGAAAGTTTCAAAAAAAATTTAAGGGCTCTGAATATAATTGTAGTAGATATGATAGCGAAGCCATTCTCTACCACACAAATCATAAAAGATAGTACAAGATGTTATCCTTACTTCAAATTAAGGTCTAATTATTGCTATAGTTATTATAATAGAAGTAATTTTTGTTGTTGTTGTTGTTCTTGTTGTTGAAGATGATGATGATGATGATGATGATGATGATGATGATGAGGTTATTAATTTTTCTTGCTCTTATTTTTAGGATTACATTGGTGCTATCGATGATACCCATATTCCACCAATGATTGTTGGAAATGATACTAGCAACTATTGCAATCGTCATGACTTCACTTCCAAAAATGTATTGGCTTCGTGTAACTTTGATTTGGAGCTCATATATGTTCTTAGCCGATGGGAAGGATCGGCGCATGATTCAAGAATATTGAGTGATGCTTTATCTGGGGGAAATGGACTTAAAGTACTACGAGGTATGATCTAATTAATGTCAAAATTACTTGTTTTCATATTCTTTTATTTAACTTATATATTTTTTAGTATATTTTTAAGTAAATATTTTTTGTTGGTTTGTGGTTTTCAATAGTGGCATCAGTTTTTAGCTCTTTTTTGAGGTGTTCGTGATCATCTTTTCAATTTTACCGAGCAAGGTCGACATCGTAGAAATGCCAAAGAATTATTCAACCTTCAACATGCATTTTTTAGGAATGTTGAAAGGTTGTTTGGAATATTCAAATCATGGTTTACAATTTTTAAAATAGTTCTTCCATTGCCATTTAAAACTCAAGCACAGTTGGTGATGGCTTGTGTGGGATTACATAACTTTCTTCGCAAGGAGTGTCATTCTGATGAATTTCCAGTTGAATCAGACACTTAAGATGAATTGCGCTCTGAAAGGGAAGAAGATGATGATTTTGAAATACTATTTAAGACTTGAGAATTGCAAAGGGAGAATGCAAACCAATGGAGGAATTTTATAGCTACTAAAATGTGGAGTGATGTTGATGCAGTGAATAATAATATGCATTAGATCCATGTTATTTCTTCATGCTTTATTTGTTATTTTTACAATAGAGATTTTTAATAACCGTAGTAGTTTATTTTTTTCAATTAAAAAGTAAGCGATGCTTTATTTTTAAAAATGTGCAAGCAACATACTTTTAAAAATTAACTATAATTTTTAAGGAGAAGTATATTTAAAAAAATCAAAAAGGGTAATATTTAAGAAGTCCCAAAAGTTAATGTTCACAGATTTTTATCAAAGATCTTAAAAAGTCACCAATATAAAGTTTATCAAAGTCTATCAAAGTCTTTAAAAATCCCATCAAAGTTGATAAAAATTCATTAAAATAAAGTCTACAAAATTCTACCAAAGTTTTTAAAAAGTCTACAAAAATCTACAAGTCTCTAAAAGTCATCCACTTATAAAAGTAACCAAAAGTCTATTAAAATCTCAATTGAATATACCCCTATTTATTTACTTTTATTTTTTTTGTTTTATTACGTACTAATAAATTATCGTGATTTGGACCAAAATCGGGGAATAATCACAACGCACTACGACAACCACGTACAAAGCCTCTCAACCTCAAACCAGCCTTATTTCGTGATGAAATGCAATATATTACGCGCACTAGTCACGTTGACAAGCAAGATATAAAATTACATAATGATATCTATTCCAAAATGCGTAGGTCCCACCTCGAATCCTTGTTGTAATGACCATTTTCCTTAAGTAGGTGATTAGGGTTAACTCAAATCCTAATTAACTTAAGTTAAGCTCATGGTTTAGTTTGGCGTACCTCGATTAATGTATGTGTGTATGTGTTTTGGCGTAATTGTATTGTGTTTGGATAGTGTGATATTGAGTTAAATAAACTATAGGCTATTGGCATATAAATTAATATAAGACTATAATTAGGAAATAAATAATTAATTAATAAATTCTTGCTACATCTACTGCGACGAGGAGGTCATGGAATGAATGCGCATATCAAACTGTACTCATTCCGCACCTGGTAAATTTAAAGGCATTAAAATACATAGGTATATATATATATATATATATATAATTGAAGTATAATTTTTAAATAAATTAACATATAGTTTGATTTAATTAATTTGGACAATTGGATCACCTCAAAAGATAATAATTGGAAGATGTGTCTAGATCAATGTCACATTAAGACTAGTGTCACTTTAAGACAATCTCCATTAAATAACCCTCGAGATAGCATGATGGCTATCCCTAGGAATATCCATATATATAAATCAAAACTCAAATTTATCTCATTGTTTAACTGTTCGATTGAGAGATCGTTTAAGAAGTAGGTGAAGGTTTAAGGGTTTGATTGTTGGAGATCAAAGGATCGGAAGAAGTGATCGACACAACTAAATTAAGTGCTTGTCACTGTTAATTGGTGTATTGGTGATGCGTGTTAAGCGTGTCAAACGTGTATAATAAATTTATCGTATATCCTTAATATTTGTAGTAGTGATAAGTGAGATTGTCTCTACACGGATTTGGCAAATTTATTAAGAAAAAAAAGTTTTCCAATAGTTTTTATTATTTTTTTAATTTAATTAAAATCAAAATCAAAATTATCTAATCAAACATCAAAACAAATATCCGGAAAAATGAAATATTAATCCATTTTGTATCCAAACATATTACTTAAATCATAGTCAAAATCATATTTTAATCATATTTTAATGTATTTTCGGATCATTAAACCTAAATCATAAGCAAGTTAATTGCCTCTATGAAGCCATATGTTTTTCTTATATCAATGGAAAAGCCACGTCCTAATTTTATTACATTAATCTTTCGAAAGCTCAAAAATAATTAATTAGAAAATAAAACAACATTAAGTTCCATGAAAACTTCATACTACTAAGCTTAATATTATCGAAAAGTCGTATCAATATCAAACTAACAACTCAATTCACCTAGGACATCAAACGGTAATAAACCCATTAAATAATCCTAGTTACTACTTTAAATTAGATATAGAACCTAAATATCATAATACACATTGGCAATTATGCATGCAATACAAAGTCTCACGATTGTAATATGCAAATAACAATCTATTAAAAAAATGAATTGACGTATACAATCAAGTTTGAATCATTACAAAAAAAATCTTTTTCTTTATGACTACATTACAAAATAGATTAAGTTCATATTTGGACATTGTTTAGATTATTAAACTACTCAAACATATTCATAATAAACATCACAATAAAGTAAATAAAAGACATTAACAAAAATACTAGTTATTGAATACTTGTGCCTCCCAAAGTTTCTCCAATAGCAATGAACAATAAAACTCAAACTAAACTAATTGAAAATAGTTGATGATGGCCTAAAACTAATCAAAATTTTCTTTTTCAAAGCATATTATTAATATATATAGTATTGTAAGTAATACATATCTCAACCAAACTGAAATTCCATGTTGTAATATAAAATTATATAAACCGACTCTAGCGATTCTTGACTGAATATTCTTTCCATCCTGATTCGCTGGGAAAATCGGTGGAAATATGCATTTGTGCTACACCGATTTAGCTTGCGATTCCTATATCCAACCTAATTCTTTGTTGATTCACTGGTAGTGAATCCTAGTTCATTTTCTAATTCACTTTTAATTCGTTGTGCACTTTCTCCACATAACTGTTTTCTTTATTTTCTTCCTTTTTTATTCCATTTCGGATATATTTAATATAATATGAAATTACAAAAACAAGAAAAAACCCAGTGTAATATAGCTTTTTATATCTAAAATCACCTTAAAAATATTTTAAATACTATCTAGTTATTGACTTATCAAATATCTCAAACTCAGCAATTTGTTATTCTGAGCAAAGAAATACTTCAAATCATATTCAGTTATCATTCCTTATTCTAATTTCATAATTACTTACTTTTATTCTTAAATAGAAGTGATCATTAAATAGAAATATATTACCCTCATAAAAATAAAAGCTATGATAGAATAGAAAGATTTAAAGAACAACACCGTATTAGACAACTTAATCTTCGTTATGCAATACACCCGAGAATACAAAGTTTAATCAACACCAAGGTCATGCCACTATATAGGTTTTCTCAATCTCCACTAACAAGCATCAAGCTTACAATGACTAATATAGAATCTAATGATACAAATATCACTAGATCAATCCTAATTTCAACAATATTTAAAAATGCTAGCACTGTCAAAGTCGATAGAGATTTTTAATCACCAATAATTATCATCATCATGTTTATTTGTTGTAATGTTGGAAAAAGAAGATACTTCACTCAACTTAGCTTTAAGCACTCATGCTGTCACACCTCGACCCTGAACCGGTAGTTTGATTGTCTCGAACCGTTCTCCGATTCTCCAACTTGGGAAAGAGTACCGAAATACGAAACAATTTATGCCTTAATTCATGTTCCCTATCAATTTAGCCTAACAATTTGTACAATCATTTTACAACATTCCTAGTTTTTCAAAACATAAGTATTAAACATATCATTAACCGTTCAGGTCCTAGTCTAAACATGATTTCAAGTGCGAAAGTCATGTGCATGCCATATATATAATAAAAAGGGAACTACAATAGAAAATCCAAAAGTTATACAGTCATTCATACGTCAAGGAACATCTAAAACCAAAATATAAACCAATGTATACAAAATCATATATACACATAAAACCTATAGTAGTGATAGTGGCGCTACTTTCCTTGTTTTCGCACATTAGTCTCAAGCCTTGCCCTTTCTCTATTATTACAAGATAGATCTGGTCCCACCGAAAGAATGACTTGGTGAGTGAACAACTAGGGAATATACAAGTTCATCATACAAAAGTAAAGGAAAGGAAATATACAGTAAGATAGAATAAAGTAAACATGCAATGAGTCTAAAAATTCTAAGGATAATTCCCATGAACTCCCTAATTCATAGGACCTTGCATGTGCCATCGGCTTGACAATAACTCATACCGAATAGGTTTTTGTAGCCACATCGCAATCAACCGATACAAACTCTGATAATAGAATGTTCCAGTCAATTCTGTACGCCAACAGGAGGTTGCAGTAATAATATGTTCTTAGCTTCTCAAGAAATGTCCCATTCGTATACATTTTATCATACTTATTCATGTGGGAAGTTCCAAGACATGTTCACTATCTAAGTCGACCCTTCAAATCCCCATGTCTACCATATGCATGACCACAGGTATAGTGTGATGCAATGTAATAAAGTTTGAAGATAATACATGCATAATAAAAGTGTATATTCACCTAGAGTTCACTGACAGACTTTAGGCTTCCCAGCTATCATATCAATCCCCATCGCTCACTTAGTCTCGAGTCATGTCCAGATTTCTATGCTAATTCTTTAATTTTTGTTTAAAACTTTATCTCAAAGTACGTGTAAAACCTCGAAAAGACATGTTTGCTTAAACTTCGACAAATTCATACCCAAAAAATTCTTCCAAGAATTATAATTGAAGTTCTTAAAATTTCAATGAGGCAAGACTTGAAATCAAAAAAATAGTTCTAAGCCACTAACTAGTGCTCAATTTTTTAACATCAAGAAGTCATAATCTTAAAAGACATTATAACAAAAGTTGTTGGTCTATAAACTAGCTTTCTAGAAAGCGAAATAACTCTTGATTTTGGTTAAAATTAAGAGAGTTATGCTTTCTAAATTGAAGCATGTTTATCATCTCCTAATCCCCACCTGGTAGTTTTATTGCCATATTGCATAGCTTTTTTAGCTATGAAAATGTTTGAATTTGGAAAATATTCAAAAACCAAAAGTTTTAGATCTCAAAGTTAGCTTTCGAATGGTGTTGGAATCAATTTATTGTAACTTCATATGAGAGAGATATCTTCAAAACATCATTGTTAGTTCAAGACAATAGAAGTCCTCATGTTTTAAAACTCTAAGTTGCAGAGTGAAATTGAGTTAGATAATTTTGAAATCTCAAATTTTATAGTAGGACAAAGTTAAAGGGCTTTGAGTTAAGTTACCAATGGCTTTGGATTCATTCCAGTTGAATACCAAAAAAATAGATATTTCCATATTACTAACACCGCGTTAAATAGATTCTCATTCAAGTCAATCAAGTGGAGGATTTACCTACTTCTAGTATCCGTATATGCATAAGGATGGTGTCGCATCATCAATGCCACACCCAGGTATGTCATAGATCCTCCCAGTAGCATGCCTTTACTCCTGGATTCTCTTTGTTCTCCCTTTCGTTCTTTCAAGTGAAAGAAATGTTTGGGTTTTGATTTATATAGGTTAATTAGGAGTGCAATTAGTCATTAATTAACCCCCAATTAGCTTATAATTTAGCCAATCTAAGGGTCAAAATGATGCGACTAATATAACCAATTAGAATGGCACATGTCTCGTACTCATTCCATTCAGCATGTAACTAATGAACTTTTTCCATACTCATATTAGCTTCTTGATTGCCTTTGGTCATGCCTCGAGATTTGTGCACGATGATGATCATGGCCATCTAAGCATGTTTGTCTCCCATGCGAGTCATTTTCCTTTTCTTTAAGGTGTACATTTTTACAAATAGGTTGATTGATGATTTATAAAATTTAACTGGAGCCATTTTACTTAAATTGAATGTGATCGCACTATATTTATTTTACTTGGTATATCTTTCAGCATTATTCTAGTCGCACTACCCATCACGCCCAACACATATTTTGAGGTGCCTTAATGTCACACTAGTGTCACATTACATTCATGCATATGTAGTTACATAATGTAATACACACACCACACATGCATATATATATATATATATATATATATTCATAGGGCATACTACGTCGAGTAAGACCACTTTACCCCATACAAATAGGTTCGGGCATCTGGTCTAGTCTGGTCAGACTAGGTTATGTCTGGTCTAATCGATGAAGAGATTTCACAACTCTTCCAAACTAATTGGGTTTTGCTCGTCGAAATTGAATTCATACCTGAGTCAAAATAGATCAGGAAAGTGCTCGTGCGTATAATCCTCAAGCTCCTAAGTGAACTCCTTATCATCATGGAACCGTCATTTGACTTTCACTAGGGGCATCTAATTCTGCTTTTTCTTCTTTACCTTCCTGTCTAATATCTAAATTGGTTGTTCCACATACGTCACATCTTGTCATAGATCAAATCGTTCCCAGTCCATTATACCACTGCTAGTCCCCTCACATCTCCTCAACATAGAGACATGCAATACATCATGAACTGTAAAAAATTGCAATAGTAATGACAAATTGCATGCAACCTTCTTGATCCTCTGAACAACCTCCAATGTCCTAGTGTACCTCGGAGCAAGTTTACCCTTAAATCCAAACCTATAATGTCCTTTCAGCGGTGACACCCATAGGTAAGCAAAATCTCATGTCTAAAACTCAACAGCTTGACATTTCAGATTGGCATATCTCTTATACCTATCATGAGCTACTTGTAACCACCGATGAATCAGCTGCTCCTTCTCTATGTGATCATGTAGCTAAATTGGCCCTATTGCCACTGTATCTGCTACCTCTGCCTAGTAAGATGGTGTTTTTCATGGTCTGCCATACAAGGCTTCAACTGGTGTCATGCCAATACTTTGGTGGTAACTGTTATTATATGAGAACTCATATAGATGAAGATACTTTTCTCAGTGGCCTTTGAACTCTAACATGCAAGCTCATAGCATATCCTTCAAAACCTGGATGAGTCTCTCGGATTATCAATCTATTTGAGGGTGAAATGAGGTACTTAGGTGTATATGCATACCTAAGTGATCTTGCAAGCTCTGCTATAAGTAAGAGGTATACCAAGGGTCTCTATCAGACACGATAGTAGTAGGTGCAAAATGTTTTGTAAGGCTTTGGGGCAGTAGAGTTCAAATAAGAGGATAATGGAAAACAAGGACATAGAACAACTAAAAAATAATGGAATGGGGAGATACAAAGGACAAATGAGGGATCTAAACAATTAGGGGACAACCGGTGCGATCACAAGGGGTTCAATAGATGGTGATAAAACCTAATCCTGGACCAGTAAATAATCGAAGGGAGAATAATATCACAAATAAGCACCAACGGAGGGTAGATAGGTATGCAACTAAGGGGAAGATATCTAAACACAGGTGGAATATATATTAGAGGTTAAATTAGGATGTAATAAAAGGTGTGAACAGGTAGGCAACGATCAAGCAATGGTGGTCTGCAACACGCTTGAACAGAAGTAAAATCTCTAATAAGAAAGAAAACTAATGGGTGGAGTTCTGATTAACAAGATAGAAGATTGGTCACCTCGAAGCCATTGGGATTAGCATAAGATCATGCTTCAAGATGAATGGGTACATATAGAAGGTTTGCCGTATTACATGTGGAATGGGGTGGCTTTCCAGATGATTGGAGATTGTTTGGGTAGGTTCATTACAAGTTAGAAGGGCAACTGTTAATAAAGAAAATTTAAGGGTTGAGTTTCTTTAAAGTCTAAGGATCATTTATTTAATTTTTCAATAGTGTGCTAAAAATTCCCTGTTGGGGGGAGACATTCCAGTTACCAATTCTCAGGCCAAGCGATAAAGAGGTGGTGGAGTTGGAGCTCAAAGCTGAAGAGGTGGGAAAGGAGGAAGGGGACAACCACATGAATGAGGGGTGGGAGAGTTATGGCCTATGACATGGGGGCAATTTGGTACCAAAACAGGTGCCGGTGTGGTACTTGAATAGAGGGCAAGAAAATGACTCAATGACAAGGGGGATGGAAAGCATGAGTGTGAAGGAGACCAAGGAATGGAAAACCTATCTTCGACCGTACCAAAGAAGGTGGTGAATGGCAGCCAATTAAACGCAAATTACGCCAAAATATAGGCTAATGCACAAGGGAGTCCAAATACAGCTACATACCCATGAAAAAGGTAAGGGTATTATCAACAGTTTTTCACCCTCATTAAATGCTTGTGATTTTAAAGATCTTGTTGATCAGGTGAATAGATCACCTCGGGTAGCCTTGCTACGTGGGAGTTCATCAAATAAGGCTATATACAAAGAGGCCCAAACCCCATCTAGCCCAATTGATCTACATCAAAGCCCAATTAGGCAGCCTTCTGGAGTTGTGCTAGTTGATTTAGAAGAGGTAGTAGGCATATACCAACTAAATTTCACCCAAGGGACAATCCAGTCGGGAGAGGTTATAAGGGCGAGAGAAAACATACCCTTCACAATGGGGAAAAACAAATATCGGACGATGAGGCAACAGTTAATCTGGGTACTGAGCAGGGAGATCAGGAGTCTTCAGAAGGGGAGTCTGTAATCCAAGTGGTGAATGTTGATTCAATCGATCAAACTAAAGGTGACATGATCGATTATGATTAGTTGGAGGAAATGGCGATGTTGGAGATTGACAGGCGCAACGGGAGGCTTGAAGAGATAAACTAACAAGAGATTGAATGTAAAAATATTTCTGAGTATATCGATGATATATATGATGACCTTATTTTTAAGCTTTGTTTAAACCAGGTAATGAGGCTAATGTTCAAACCCAGGGCATAATCGATTCACAGTTGGGGACTAGAGCAAATGATGAAGAAAATCAAACCCAAAGGACAGAAACTAACGTGGGAGAGAATACTCGAGAAGGAAAGCACCCATAAAGGGAGGAGACAAGTATAGTAGAAAGAGTAGCACAAATAAATCATCAAATATTATAGGCAAGTGTGGTCACAATTAGAAGGAGAACAACAAGAAGTAGTCTTGAGAGGGAAATGTGGAGACAATCCTTCGATGTGAATTACAATGCTCAAGATAAGAGGAAGAATGCAGTTCACCAATGAATATTGTCTCATAGAATGTTAGGAGACTTGGGGTGAAGGGCAAAAGGGGAGTGATCAAAGATGTATTACTGAAATTCAATCCAGACATAGTACTGATACGAGTGACAAAAATGGAGGAGATGGATAGAGTTATAGTGGCGAGTATTTAGGGAAGTTGATATAAACTATGGGTGATTTTGCCGTCTACAGGCGTGAAATGAGGAATTTTAGTCATATGGGACATGAGGAGAGTGAAAGTTACCGACATTTTGTTGGGGATGTTCTCAGTATCAATACAAGTAGAGGATGAACATGGATATAACTGGTGGTTTTCAGCATTTTATGGACACTCTACATCAAGGAACAAAAATGATTTATGGAGGGAGTGGGGGATTTGTACATATTATGTAATCTAAATTGGATTATAGTAGGGGATTTTCATGACGTTAGATTTTTGTGGGAAAAGATGAATAGCACTCGAGTTACCTCAAGTTTGACTGCATTCGATGCACTGATCAAAGAGCTTGCACTAATTGATTCCACTATTACTTAATGGACAATTTACCTAGACAAACAAGAGAGACCAGCCCATATGTGCACGTATGGACCAATATCTTTTCATAAAAGAATGGGGGGATGTGTTTAAGAACGCTAGGCAATCGTTGGGAGTGAGGACTACGTCTGATCATATCTCTTTATGAGTTTTTCAATATAGTTCATCATCTCAGAAAATTCACATTTTTCATCTTATATTTCAATATGATATGACATTGGCCGTACAAATAATATAAAGAGATTCATGAGATTATCGAAACAAGTTTTGTCTAATATCCTTTCTAAACTGGAATTTTTATTTCAAAAACTAATGCATACAACACAATTTAATTAGACTGTCTAATATGGATACTAACTATTAATAACCAACTCCTGGTATATCAAGTAGTTTCAATTAGACGTATTAACCATTACCCAATTTCTTATACACTTGGCTCAGCTCCAATTTGAACTTTCAAACGACATATTTGTAATTATCAATTATAACGGCTTAGTTTATGATGAGCCTGCGCAGGACTTTATTCTATCATCATTATTACACATCTCTCTCAAGAGATAGTATTGAGAAGTTCCTATTATAATTACATTTCACATTTTTTTCTATATTCAAAGTATCAATCACTTTGTGTGGCTGATTCTTAGAGTAAATTTATTATATCCATGAATTTAGGGTACTCACTTCACCTCTAATTTCTTTCACTCTGAAAACTATACTATTCAAACTATCATAATTTGAAGATCTCCAAATCACATTGCACTAACTCTTTGATTTTTATGCTTCTCATTTGCCTTCTACTGTTTCCTCTAAGATTCCCTAATTTTAGAGATATCTAAAAATCTCTCCAAATCCCTTTCACTTGGGTAAATCGGTATATTTTATAATCCTAAGTCTCAGCTATATAATTTATCTTTTCAATTCATTACATTCACCGTTCGAAATACCTTTCAAGCCTTTATTCTAAAAGTGATACCTTAAATTATTTAGTACGACTACCAAAATAACTATTTCACAATATTTATTCTCAAACTGCTTTGAACTTTATAATAATATAAACTACAATCTCTTGTTTTGTTGAGTCAATACACAACTACTTAAAGTAAAGTATTAGGTTAAACCTTTAACTTTTTTCATATTCCAGGTATAACAAAGAAATTATAGTTGTCAAGCTGCATTTTAATTTCCTCTCAAGGCATCCATTTTTCACTTATGACTAACTTCAATTTCACTTTTAGATTAATAGAATATACAACATAACGATGCCCCAAATCTTTGAATATGTTGTTTGTATCATTCAATTATTCTAAGAAAATAATATTTTTCTAGTTTTGTATTGAATAAAAGACAATTCTCCAACTATCTCAATCTTAGTCAAGTCCATTGACTCGCCATTAGCATTCTACACATATTCGATTGATTTACATTCGAAGCTTAGTATTTGCACTTGTCATCTTTGATATAAACCAATTTTATTGTCAGGGTTTACATAACTCTGCGATATTACTTGTGCCTTTTCTAAGTCGTCAACCCTTTTATATTATCATTGATAATATAATGGTAATCATATTCCAATAGAGCCTAACAACTCCTTTTCTTTACTTATATATAAACATACCATGAGCTCTAGTGAGTTTCACGGTTTCTACCATGATTTCTAACATAATCAAGCCATTGCTTGATTCATTTTCATATATTCCTAATCTTAATCTTAATTTAATTAAAACTAAATCTTAACTAACTCTTTAGAACAACTAGTTTCATGCAATAAACTTTAAATGAGTTGTCAATTCTGAACGATGAATATTCATTCTTGATTTACTTAAATTTGATTCATCACTCGAGTTGAGTTCTCAAATTCATACCATTCCCATAGTACACTAAGTAAAATGAAATTGATCATTGGTTTAGCCTTAGAAATCAAATAATTGATGAATTTAAATCTCAAATTATGGAAAAACTCTAAAAGAGTCTGAGAATCAGACTGCTTGAAACTTTTTAAATCACGATTTTCATTCATCAAGCTCAAATTCTCTTCATGAACTTACTATTATTCTAAAATAATTTCGAACCCTTTGAATCTAGAGTAATAAGTTTATTTCTATGAATCATCATTTATGAAAATTTAGTGATTTACATAATTTTCAGTTACAAGTAGTAGTTCATACCAACCTCATGATATATTGCTTACCTATTCATTCCCAATATCGTAATGTATTCCTTCAATTCTCAAATCCTCATATTCATTGACAACTTACTCTCCCCAATTTAGACTATTCCAATCTATAAAGTTAAGATTAGACCATCTCACTAGCTTGCTACCATTATCTAACCCAGATTATACACATTCTTATAAGTTTTAAATCTTAAATTCTCCCTTACTTTCCTTTTCTTGTGTGTGGGTCCACCACAATGTCACTTTTTTATTTATTCCATTAGTGAGTGTGGTTACACCACAACAACACTGATAAGCCTTTTCTTGCATTACCTTCAGTATGTGTAGCTACATCGCAACAATATAGAAAAGTTATTTTTCATTATTCCAATATGTACTAGCACCATATTTGGAATCTTACACTTCATAACAACTTTATGAAGTATGAATAATTAGTTGTTATCTAATCTCAACTAGGTTCTTATCACCATCCACCACTTAAAGGGAATCATCACCTTTGAGCTTCACTGGAAATCATTCCAAGTTTCATTAACTTCTTAGTGACCATTCTCCTAACATTTGTCTCAAAGTCCATATTTAATATATCATTCTTCACTGACTATCATTAATTAAACAATATCTGTAAAAATAAAAACTACAATAGACCATTCAACAGGAGAAACTTTATTATTTTTGTAAGATTTCTTTTGTCTTTCCTCTTTCCCATTTATTATTAGGATTTAGGTTTCTACAAACCCTAATCTTTAACACTATTTCAACTCTTGAGATGTCGATGGATATAAACCATCTTATTGCATTTATATTGTCTTCCTTGTTGGAACATTCCTAAAGTCCAAGTTTTCACAACCCTCATCATTAATACTTTTTGGATTCCCGAAAAATAAATAGGAGATAAGACCTTCAGGATCGCGTATAGGCGAGACAAGACGGCTATATTTATCGCATAGATAGTATCACCCTAATCGGGATAAGGGATGCTACAACTTGGTATCAGAGCCTAAGGTTTTATTACTTTGAAATTAAGTGGTAACTCTGATGTAGTTTGATATCATAGACAAGGCTTTGATCTCATTTTCATTTTTAAATATTTTCAAAATAAGTTATAACATATCCTTAGTAGCAAAACTTAAATTTACTAACTTTGAGAGTTGTCTTAAGTTATGAATATGCTTGAGGTATGATAAACGATTTTTATTATATTTTGAGGGGAAAATGAAAATATTATTATATGTTATTTATTGCACTTATTGTTATTTATTATATAGATACGATATCCTTATATTCTTTGATTGTTACCCTAATGATATTATCTCAACTTTGACTTTAGAATCTAATGGAAGATTAAGGAAAGGGTTCACAAAGGCCTAGATCTCAGGGTAATAGGAAAAGTGAGGATTAATGGAAATCTAGAATGGAGTATCAAATGAAGAAACTTAGGAAGTCTTAGGTAAAGCTTACAGCAATGTTGACAACTTAGATGGGGCCACTAGCATAGATACCTAAAGCACAACCAGCAATAAGTCCCGAGGTTAGCAAAGCCGAGGAAGGAGCTAAAATAGTAGCAACTTCCGCTCAACCAATTTTAGCATATGTTCAGGTGCCAAAGATAGCTCCCGTAGTGCCTGTTGATTCTGAGATTGATACATTTCTCAAAACCCGCTAGGAATTTAAAAAATATAACATTAAGAGGTTTAATGGTATAATGGAACAACGGGTGGCTGAGACCTGGATATTAGAGATGGAGCAACAATTTTTTGTTGTGGATGTTGAGGAACGGTTTAAGGTTAAACTAGACACATTATTTATTGACTGACTATGATCGAAAGTGGTGGGATTCCTTAAAGAGATAAGGGAAGATTGTTACCACTTAGCCACAATTTAGGATAATGTTTCAAAGTCGGTTTTTCATAAAATCAATCAGGAATGCGAATAAGACATAGTTTATTCAGTTTGAGACAAGGAGCCATATCTGTACTGAAATATGAGCAAAGGTTCACTCAGTTGAGTGAATTCACTCAAGAGATGGTATAGTCTGAGGAGAAGAAAATAGATTTGTTTCTTGGTGGGATGATTTATGAGATTTGTGTTGTTGTTTCCTCTCATCCTCGCACTATCTATGCTTTCATATTTGAGAATGCGATGGAGGTGGAAGCAGCCATATTAGCCAAACCTTCTAGAGTCGTGTCTACACCACTAGTACCACATTCCATGGGAATCGAAGAACCTAGGAATTTGCTTATTTCCATCCAAAGAAGAGGCAGAGGAGTGCAACTGCAAAGGTTTATAGGGATGACAATTATTAGTGCACCAATTCCACTTATTTCTTAGGCTTTATTTGCCAAACAAGCTTTTGTACCGCCTCAATCTAAAGGTAAAGGCAAGAGTAGGACACAATCATCACAAAAGAATGTATGGATCTGAGCAGGTTTCACAAGCTAGTGGATTTTCTCATAAGACTTCTATGATATGTTATCGAGGTGGGCAGATGGGGCATATTCGGATAAAATGTTGTATGCCACCAACCACATCAGTAGGTACAACACAGCCAGTAGAAACGCAAACTCATGATATGGCTGAGGCTGATCTTAAGGCTAATAGGAGGCTTATGGAAGGTATATTAAACATTTATGGTTGAGATATGCATGTATTAATTAATGATGGTTCTAAGGTTTCCTTTATCGCGGGTGCAATGGTTGATTAGTTAAAAATGAAACCTATTAGAGCCAATACATTATTGATTTTGAACACAATAGTGAATGAGAAGGTTTATCCTAACTTGATCTATGAGGGATGTGTAGTCAAAATTTAGAATGAACTCCCACTTGATTTAAGGGTAATGGAATTCCTGGAGTATGATGCACTACTAGGGATGGATTGGCTATCAGCATTCATGCCAATATTGAATGGTTCATAAGACGTTAATCTTTCATATCCCTAACCTTTCTGAAATTATAATCTATAAATGCTATAATCCTTCATGAATTGCTACTCATGGAAGGGAAGCTACTCCTTGAGATATAGCAGTTTTGGCAGAGGTTGTTACATTTGAAGAGCATGGTTAAGAACTTAAAGTTAATAAGAAACCCATGGCTTATGAATTCCTGGAAGTCTTTCCATCCGACTTGCCTGGACTTCCACCGCCACATGTCATTGAAGGGTGCCAGATAGTTCTCAAAGATAGATTTGAGGCTGGTTATCATCAACTAAGGATTAGGGATAAGGATATCTTGAAGAAGGCTTACAGTACTTGTTATGGGCACTTCCGATTTACAGTGATGTCGTTTGGGCTCATTAATGCTCCTACTATGTTCATAGATTTAATGCATAGGTTGTTCAAACCATGTCATGATTAGTTCAGCATCACGTTTATCTATGTGTTTTTTATCTATTTGAAGAATAAAAAAAACATTTGCACCACTTCACGGTTACATTGCAGACTTCTAAAGGATAATTGATGTATGCCAAGTTTAGTAATTACGAGTTTTGGTCTTCAGAGATCAAATTTCTGTGACATGTGGTTAATGCTGAGGGTATATCTATTGACCTAGCGAAGGTTAAGGCAATACAGGATTGACCTATTCCTACCATATTGTCAGAGGTTTGGAGTTTTCTAGGGTTAACGGATTATTACAAATGATTTGTTGATGGTTTCTCTCATATTACTCTGCCAATGACTTGGCTAATGCTAGAAATTTGTTGACTTTGTTTTGTCTGATGAGTGCAAGAATGCCTTCAAAGATTTGAAGAGTAGTATAACTACGACGCCTATTCTTACATTACCCAAATCGGGTAAGCAGTTAGGGATTTATACTAATGTTTCTCATTCCGCTTGGGTTGTATGTTTGTTTAGGAAGGCAGGGTTACAGCTTATGTTTCAAGGCAGCTCAAGATTCATGAAAGCAATTACCCAGTTCATGATCTTGAACTAAATGCGGTTGTTTTTTCTTTGAGAATCTGGATGCATTGCTTGTACATTGAGAAATTTATAGTATTTTCAAATCATAATAATCAAGAACATTATGCAATAAAAATATGCACTAATGTTAACTAATAGGAATATGGAAAGCATATAATTCAATAAATAACTTATGCAAGTTTGTATGTCAATAAATAGTACACTGTGATTCCCATTTTATTTATAAAACTAGGGTCGATTACCTACCAACACCATTAATGCTATAGACCAACATATTAGCCGATGTGTTGTATAGTTAATCTATTAATGTCAAATGGTTCTATCTGAAACCCTCTAGCGAGTATGTAATTCATGGAACCTATACAGCCGAGTAGGAAGTTACACATTTGCCAGGAAAGAAACCTATCTCATATATAACCTGGTATGAGTTTTAGGAACTTACTCTTGTGAATCTCATTAAACATTATTTTTCTTTCATTACAACCATCACAGTGTACATAGTCCCCCATTCAGTCCATAAACTATATGAACTACCTATACTAAGATAGTCAGGCAACATTGATAAATAAGCGAATCTATACATGCCTCGGTTTAGGTTTTCGTTGCAAATTCCCTAACTTTCCAGGTCACTCACATTTTCTCAGGGATCCAACACCTATCATAAATCATTTGTGGTCAATATAGGTCCAATAGCCTATATTTGTAACCCCTAATCCAGTCCCTATGACCTTTGGAATTTCTAATCAAAATGCAGCATAATTGTTGTTTTCTAGGTGGGAGCGTGCTTCATCATGAAGGGAGCACACTCCACCTTCTATTGTTTCGATAGTACACATGATGGCAGCTAATGTTCCATCCACAAATCATTATAACAATAACCAACACTCCCATAATTCATCAGGGAGGACATCTAGTTAGGTAACAAACCATTTTCAGTCATCATCAACAATAATTCACAGAGATATCAACATTCATTATCAATTTGAACTTCAAAAATATAAAAACCTAACTTACAAAAGTGAGGATCTCTAGATTTTTAGTCGTTTAAGCTCCTCAATTCAAACTGAATCAACTCTCTGATTGATTCCTTAAGATTACCAACTAAACCTTCAGCTCTCTATCATTCTCTAAATTGGATTATATGAAGATAAATATGAAGTTTTAGTTTAAATATAAGGATTTTCCTCGAGATATGCATTGCACTATCTCTAGGCTTATCGAATTATTGAAGTGCTAACATGACACCCCTAAAGTGACACACATGTTGACACCCTGAACACTTATGCTCATCTCAAGGCAATTCGATCCCCCGTCTAATTCAAACCAAACTTATGGTTTTCAATATATATATTTATATATCAAATACATATCGATGTATATATCTCATGCATTTTCTCACCAATAAATTCGCTAAACATGCTTACAAGTATTATTGAATGTGCACATTCATTTCACAACCTCCTCATCACACCTGGTGTACTGAATATTTGTTATTTACTTACATATATTTTGATTATAGGCTTGTACATAAACTCTCTTTTATACTACAACCTATAAAATTCACAAGCATTTCGAACAAACATAAACCATCATACAAACCCATGCACATGCTAATCGAGGTACGTTGGACTTAACCACAAGCTTAACTTGGGATATTTAGTATTTCGATTAACACTAATCACTAGCTTAAGGTAGTAGGTCGTTACAACAGCAAAGTGAACATAGCTATTGTCAGAGCTTTTCAATTTATTCTTTTTGAGGAAGCGTCGGTGATGACGATTCGTGAAAATCCTACTAGCACATCATCGATTGAGATAGCTAGTTCTAGAGCTACTAATATGTTCTTTTGTGCTCGGATTTCGGTTAAACCAGAGATGATTCAATAGGTGATTGATTGCTAGAAAGCTAAACAAGATTATATAGCCCGTCAGAGGTTAGCGGCTAGTGCAGATCATCCTAATTGGTAATTTTTGAATGATGGTGCATTACGGTTCAAGGATAGATTTTGGATTTCATCTCAAGATCAATTGAGGGAGGTGTTGCAAAGGGAATGTCAAAGATATCTTTACTTTATTCATCCAGGTAACACTAAGATGTATCGGGATATGAGGCATGTCTATTGGTGCCCTGGGATCAAGACTGATATTGGTAAGTTCATAAAGAGATTTGAAATTTGTAAGTAAGTTAAAGCTGAGCATAGTAAACTAGGATTATTATTGAATTCACTGCCGATTCCTGAGTGGGAATGGGAACATATACCGATGGATTTTATTTTTGGTCTACTTTTGAGTAAGCATAAGCATGATGTAATATGGGTTAAAGTTGATAGGTTGATGAAGTCTGCGCATTTCTTGCACGTTTCCATGCGAGATCCTATTGAGCGACTATGTAATGTATACTTACATGAGGTGTTGAGATTTTATGGAATTGTAGGGTCGATTACTTCAGATAGAGATCTAAGATTCACATCTAGATTGTGAAATAAATTGCAAAGGTAGCTGAGAAGTGTTCTTAACCTTAGTACGACATACCATCCGTAGACTCATGGATAGACTCGATTTTTTATATTGGTGCTAGAGGATATCCTTTGAGCTTATGTTTCAGAGTTTGGTGGTAACTGGGAGAAATACATTCCTCTGTGTAAGTTCTCTAATGATAATAGCTATTAGGGTAGCATTGGGATGGATCCTTTAGAAGTTTTGTAGGGTCAGCCTTGTCGTTCACCTCCGTGTTGGGAAATGGTTGGAGATACAATTTTGTTGGGCCAAAGTTGATTCAAGACTACGTAGAGAGAATTTAGCAGATTCTTCAGTGTTTAACTAGGCACAACTAAGACTTAAGAGATAAGCCAATAAACATCATAGGTTTTTGGAGTTTTCAAAGGACGATTTCGTTTTGTTGAAAGTCTCACCTATT
Organism: Stephania yunnanensis; assembly: GCA_039657365.1. NCBI lineage: Eukaryota > Viridiplantae > Streptophyta > Magnoliopsida > Ranunculales > Menispermaceae > Stephania > Stephania yunnanensis. The sequence continues at coordinate 43,107,689 of CM077581.1, forward strand.
AAAGGATTGTATAGGTTTGGATTGCAAGGTAAGCTAGCTCCAAGGTATATTTGGTCATTCAGAGTGCAAGAAGAGGTTAGTCGTGTTGCTTACAAGTTAGATTTACCTCCTAGTATCGGAGTTCATAATGTTTTCCATGTGTTTTTGCATCAAAAAATGGAGACTCAGTTCACTCAAAAGATTGTTTCAAATGAATTTGGTATTCGGGAAGACTTATTTTACGATGAGCAGTTAATTCAGATTCTTGATCATAAGATTCAAAGGTAAAGAACTAAATAGATTCCTTAGGTTAATGTGTTTCGTAGAAATAAGGAACTGACCTTGGAGGTGGGGTCTTATATGAAGGAGTAGTTTTTGTTTCTCTTCGAAACTATAGTTAATTTTATGTTTAAATTTGAGAAAGAAATTGCTTAAAATTGGGGAGGCCATAATGACCTGTTACCTCAAGCTAGTAATTAGTGTTAACCCAAATCCTGATTAACTCAAGTTAGGCTCATGGTTGAGTCCGGTGTACCTTAATTAGTTTGTGCGTACGTTTATATGATGATCGGTGTTTGTTTGGAATGTTTGGTAAATTTATAGGTTGTAGCATAAAAATATAATATTTATACAAGCCTATAGTAGGAAAATAAATAATTAAACAATAAATAGTCAGTACACCAAATGCAACGAGGGGGTCGTGAAACGAATGTGCACACTTGATAATACTCATAGGCATGGCCAGTGAATTCATTGGTGAGAAAATACACAAAATATATATTTATTTATACATAATTAATATATAAATATATATAAGTTTACGTTGAATTCTATAGATCGTTGGATCACCTCAAGAAGAGCGTAAGTGTTGATTGTATCAAGATGTTTGTCACTTTAGGATGTGTCACATTAACACCTCATTCACTTGATCAGCCTAAAGATAGTGCAATACATATCTTGAGGAAAATCCATATATTTAAATAAAAACCTTCAAACTTATACTCACTGACCAATTTCATCAATCGTGAGAGTAAGAGACAAGCAGCTGAGGGTTTGCGAAGATTGAAGGAGTTGATTAGGACGGAATTCAGTGTGGTTTGAGGAGATCAAACCACTGTTAGATCAGAGATTATGAGTTTGTAAGTTGACTTTTTGAGTTTGAAGTTCAATTTGATAATTCATGTTTTATTTATTAATTAGTAATTAGTAACAAAAAGAAAAATAATAAAAACCTTTTAATTAAAGAAGTTACAAAATCTCTATGGAGATGATTCCACTTACCACTACTACAAAATTTATAGTATAATAAAGGTGGAAAATTTATTGTACATGCTTGACACGTGTCGAAGATTGATAGTCAAATGAAAGAAATGAGGTTCTTTTATGAACTCACTGATATAGAATAATTTGACCTCGTTAGAAAAGTTTTTAATTTAGTAACTAGTAAAATGAAAACTAAGTGAATTGGCTGATGAGTTGGAATTGATAATTGCTTTATAATCCACATTACAAATGATATTGTGAGTATACATTTAGAGAATTAGTAAGAGTTGCATGATGTGTCAGGTTTTATTTTCTAGTCAGATTAAAATTTGAGATCTCTTGTCACGGTATGACATATGTAATTTGATATCTATAGCCATGAGATGACTTATATCAATGCCTTGTGGAATAGTACTCAGTTAAGAATGAAGATTGTTTCATGAAAAGCAAGATATGTTAGATCGTACTTAGTATTGATTATAGAATAGAATTCAAGGCGCAAAATGTCAAATGAAGGAAGATTTGGTAGATATTCCATAATTTGAATACATGACTCGTCAAAAATTCAAAACTGGCTAAATTGGTAGGCAAATTTTTATTACATTTTCACCGAATAAAAGAATAAGAGATCAAAAGTTGATCTTCACTATATCTCTACTAGTAAATATTACAACGGGTTTATGTGAATAACAAAGTTTTCTTAAAAGGTAGTTCTGCCTATTAAGGATTGCATTCTTATTATTTATAATCAGGAAATCTTTCCTTTAATCGAATTTCGAGGACAAAGTTTTAAATTAGTTGGGAAGATTCTCAAATCTCTGATTTGAAATAAACCAATATTTATATTTGATTACTAAGTTAGTGAGTCTTAATCATGACACGTGTTGTGGATTAGGACTCGGATCGGTGAAAAAGAAAATCACTACGTTAATGCTATTTCTCGTTGTGAATGCCTAGTGTGTATATTATATGGTATTTCGTTGCGACATCAGAGTATGTTGGTGCGTGTCCTCAATTTGAGATAATCAGGGTTCCAAGTGCGTGTTTGAAAGCTCGAGTGAAAATAAATAATTAGTAGGTCCAAAACTTCTAAATCAAATTTCAAGTATTAAATGGGAATTTTGCCTCTGTTTGCATGCAAATTGTGATAGAAAGTATTGGGAAATGAGAATGAAGTTAGTGCAAGACCTTGCCTTGAGTTTCGTATCGATTGGCGGTGGTCAAGGCTAAGATTAAGTCCAAATTGGTACAAGTTTTGTTAAGCATGACAAGAAGATTGGTCTAAAAGATTTTAGTATGTATGGACAAAGTTAAGATTTTTGGGTTTTTAGTGTGACCAAAACCACCAAAACAATTTTTATAGAAGTTTTATAAAATTAGACTATTTTTTCGAGAAGTTGGCTTGATTTAATGAAAAGTTGGATCAAAAATGAGCACTAAAAGTCGAAACATGCAAAATAGGGATTTTGAAAATCTATACTATTATAATAGCAAATTTTAAACGGTTGACAATGAAGTCTTTTCGCCAAATCCTTCCAAAATTACCACTATGTACTTTATTAAAAAAGTTAAATTTCAGGGCAATGTGGTAATTTAATTGCCAAACCCAACTAAAAAGGAAATCTCCAACGTGATAATCTACAAAAATCCCCAATATTTTAGTGCCAACAGTCTAAATAAAACTGCCCACTAAAATAGCAGTTTACATAACTAACATCTATCATTTTATTTTAAAATAGCCAAAATATTACCAAAAACCGATTATAGTAACTAGTCAATGGGCATGCGCTCTGCGCGTGAGGCGTAAATAATAAATGTGTCAAGAAACATGTGTGAAAGTTAGTATTAAAATATTATCTTAATGACAAGTATAATTTATTGACTTTATATTAAAGAGAAAAATGTGAGTCAAAATTACCTTCCAATAATAGTGATAAAAAATTTTAGTTGGGTCTAAATATCAAATTTTCAGTGAAATTAGATATATGCAGTGCTCATGAATTTAAAATATCTCATGCCGATACATACAATCCATAAAATATTTATTGTGACAAGAACTTAGACAATATTATAAATATCATTTTGAATAATTCAATCTAACGAAGTTAATTTTAATATGATCTCGATCCATGACATGTATTAACATATATCAATTACAAAGAAGCCTTTTAAAATAGTTTGACCGTGAAAGGAAAGATAGAAAAATAGATAAATATAATGTATGTATAACATCATCCAACAAAAAAAAGCATTGCGACAATGTATTTTTTTTAGAGAATAGAAGATGTGTTCATGGAAGATATTATAACTCAAAGAATGTATGTACATGGAATTTAAATAAATAATATTACTAATAGAAGCATGGTGTATTATATTAGTGAGAATATATAACTTACGTAATAAATAAATAATTTTAAAAAATATAACCGTATGTACTTTACATGGAATTGTAGCGTTGTAATATCTTCGATGTCGAACATTCCTTTGTTCAATAATCTTAGGGGTCTCTTGATTTCGTCGAGCTGCGAATAGGTCCTCTATAACTGAATTTGACATATTTTGACGTCGTTGCCTTTGAGATAAACGACGATGATTGCATTGTTCATTCATGGTAGCAGTTCTATTATTGATTTGTTGATCAATATAATGTAATGGTCAACAATTGATGGAGGAATTTGTTAGATCATAAAAGGAACGTAATCAATATCAGTGAATACTCATTAAGAGGATTAATTGGAAGGAGGGGTAGGTATAGCTTTTATTTTTTTAGATAAACTAATTCAAATTGCTTATGAGCGCGACCTACTAAATAATGATTCGAGAATTTAATTCGATAGGGGCACGTGAACACAATTTATTGTTCTAAGTAAATCATATCAAGCGACACATTAAAAAAATCACATATTGAAAGTATTTAAAATTCGATGATAAAAATGAGGAATTATAATGGATTACAACATTATTTCTATTTAGAGATTATAATTGATGTAACATATATATTCTTAAATACATGCTTATACTTAAGCATTTTGTTATTAATTGCAAGAATGGCTAAATAAACCATTCTTTCTGTGATTTCATTGAAGAGCAGCTTTTTTGTTTATTATTTTTAGTGTATTGTGTAGATACTTCATAATTAAATAATTTTAATATTATTTTAAGGAAATGTCTATAAGATGTTTCTTTCACTTTGATTTCTTAATAATCAATCTATCTACTACTTGCATTAAGTTGGCTCGAGTGGTAGGGGAGCTTGGTGTTTTTAAGCGAGGTCTCAAGTTCGACTCGTGAATAAAAAAAATTGGTTCCCATATGAGTCCTCATAATGCTAAAACATAGATTAATCAATGCGGTTGGAGTCGGATGCCAATAGGGAACCTAATAAGAATCTATCTACTTGTTATATAACAACATTGAAAAAACTCATTAGTATTTTTTTTATCAAAAGGATGGATGTCATAATGCTTTTTATATAATTACAGGGTGGAAAAACCAAGTTCTCATGGCATCTTCATATAAAGGTAGGCTAAGCCACGATTGTCGGTAGGATATGCATGGCAATGGCATAGACATGATTACAAAGATATCTTTCACCTTCACATTGAGAAAACTCTTATTTAATACCCTATTATCATATACAATTAAATTATAATGTAGTAATTTTTTTCACTTAATATTTTTTTATAAGAAAATGACTAATCATACTTCAAACTTAATTAGATGTGAAGAGACTTGAATCCACAACTTCCTAAATTAGTAATTATATACAAACTTCATAATTAAATAATTTTAATATTATTTGAAAGAAATGTCTATAAGATGTTTCTTTCACTTTGTTTTTTTTATAATTATATTTCTTAATAATAAATCTATGTGCTACTTGCATATAGTTGGCCCAAGTGGTAAGGGAGCTTTGTCTTTTTAAGCGAGGTTTGAAGTTCGACTCTTGAATAAAAAAAATTGGTTCCCATAAGAGTCGTAATAATGGTAAAACATAGATAAATGTTAAGATGTCAAAAATATGTGATAAACATGATCTCGATCCTTTAAAATAGATATTCAAATTTTAGATGTCTCTTAAACTACACTATATTACAATCTTAATAGAATTAACACTAATCCATCACCAAAGAATTAAGAATCTATCTTAATTAAGGGCATCAAAACCCATATTTTTTTAGATTTCAAGACCATGAGATTGATCCACCACCAGTCCCTAATCACCAAGATCTCCCAAGCTATTAAAATTTCTGGACTCTGGAATTTCAATGTATCCATAAGAGGCATTTGGTTGTAAATTGTGTGGGTGAATTTCATTAGAAATAAGAGAGAACTTTATTATTGGCCTTTACTTTCAAATAAAAATTGTCTCTAAAATCTGCATGGTAGCCAAAGTAGGAACCCAATAAATTATGCATTGCAAAGAGTGAAAACTCTATTATTGAACTTTGAAGACGAATTAAGTTGAAGTTTATTTTAATTAGTAAGAAAAAGAATATTTTCATAACATAAAGTATTACCTTAAAATTTATGAAAAATACAATGGCATCGCATGGCATCACTTTGCATCAATAAGATTGAAGTTATGTACCTTCCCAGTTTCCGAAGCAAATTAAAATATAATATTTCACAAAGATCCTCAAGAGCAACATGGCGAAATTGAGTGCGCACTCTCCAATCGAAAGATTTGTATATCTGCCATTTTTTTCATAGAGGTCTTCATGGAGGCGTGAAGAATAATAGACTTGAAGATGATGTGAAAATGGTAGCGATTAATGAAACTCATTAAAACCACATCTCAATGGTTAAAATCATGATTTTTTATTTTAGGAAACCATATGTAAGTAAAAACGTGAATGGAGATAAAAGAAAGAACGCTGGAGGAGAAAGCGGAGAGAGAGAGAGAGAGAGAGAGAGAGAGAGAACCGTGGAAGAGAATGAGCGAGAGAGAAACGTGGATGTGTGTGTGAGAGAGAAGTAAATCTCCAAATCTCACTTCGTTAGGAATTGGGGTACTTTTAGAAAGTAATTCAATTTCGAATTGCACATTTAAATTCGAAATCGCCGATTAATTTGGAGTTTTCAATTAAATTACCAATTTATCCCAAATTTTAAATATTTGAATCAAAGTACTTAGGGGCATTATCGGGACTTTTAGCCAAAAAGGCTTCACGATTAACCGCTTTGGGTTTGCTATTATAATAGTATAGATTATCTTCTCTCTCCTCTATTCTCTCACTTATTTTTTCTCTTCGCGTTCTCCTTTCTTCTCTATTATCCTCTATCTTTCCCACTCCTCGCTATTTCAGCCATACTTAATTTGCTAATAATGGTATCCACATCCTTCCTTACAAAGATTGTTAGATTTTCTACCCATTCCTAAGGAGATGGTGGATATTATTTGTGACATAAAGATCTAATGGGAAGACCTTTGCCATGCTAGCCGCATTTAGGATATGTTCGACTAAGTTCTGACTCCTACTACTTATAAGTGTGCACGTATATTGGTAGGCATTTGGAAAATAGTCATGAAGTGCTTATTTTTTTTATTTAAAAAATCGTCATTTTTTCTATTGTTCTTATATTTTTTAGTTTAACGTTTAGTTTAACGAACTCTTTTCAATGACCCTATGAAGCTTTTGTTACTTTGTTGGAAAAATCCTATTATATGATCATCTGGTATTGTTCTTAAATTTTTTTTAGTTTAATATTTAGTTTAACAAACTCTTTTCAATGACCCTATGAAAATTTTGTTACTTTGTTGGAAAAATTCTATTATATGATCATCTGATATAGTTCGATCATATAATAGAATTTTCTAACTAAGTAACAAAAGTTTCATAGAGTCATTGAAAAAAAAAATTCTTAGCCTAGATTTTATTTGTTTGAGCGTTAAATATTTAAATATTGCATGAATAATGAAAAAGTTCTAATAATCTTTTTTTACATAAGGTATGGCTATTTAAAGGAGATGCATGGGAGATGCATGGTCTCAAAAACGTGTCGTTGTGAATCATGAGCAGTGTTTGAAGTCCAATATTGATCTAATCTCAGACTCCTAAGAGCAAACATGATCTGTCAATACTTGAGCATTCCACAGGGGCCAAAGATGGAGGCGAGCTTGGGGATGTTCATGGAATTAAGAATTTGAGACACACTATTAAGATTTTTTTTCCTTTCGTTATCCCTAGTGCTCCTTACCATGAGTGCTAATGAACCATTCAATTTGAATGCCTAAAACCATAGTATTTGGTTGTGTTTGCACCATCTCCTCATAAGCCATTTATTTTTATTTTTTTGGGTTTTAGAGGGATTAAACCATTTCATCTTTTTCGTGGAAATGGAAATCCAACCGGCCGGCTCCTTTTTTCTTTTTTTTTTTCAACAAGTTCTCCCTTTAAATTTTAGTTTAGGTTGATGAATATATGGAATATGGACAGGCGATTCCTAAAAACTCTGTAATTATTTTGTTTCTTTTGATTTAACAATTTATAAAAAAGATTTAATTTTTTTTTTAAATCAATCACTCAACCACGTAGAGGTAAGAAGACTCATACATTTTCCACCATGCTAGACGTGTTGATATTTTTAAATTTTTTGTTAGAAGATACACATTAATATCAGAAATAAAATCTCATGTATTCATATATTTTTAATTCATTGTCGTACTTTTTTTGTTATGCTTTTTCTAAAAATTCATATATTTCTCTTCTTCTTTTTTTCTTATGAGTGCTTTTATAATTTCAAAAAAATAATAATTAAAATGGTGGGTTTGAATATATCAACCATAGAACACGATTTTGTGTTACAAATTATGGAAAATGCCATGAAGTGGCATGCAAAGCCGGTGTCCATGGGAGTCGTGCATGCGTGCCTCGAGATATGTACGATAAGTCTTATGCACGATGAATTATTTGCACACTCATTTTCATGTGGGACCTGCATGCCATTTCACATAAGGTGTCACTTGGGTCATTATAGCATTTTCCATTGTTTTGTTTTTTTTAAATCCATAAAACAATACTAAATTATTGAAAGTTATTAAATATTTTACTCTTTTCTACTTAAAAATTAAAATGATTTGTTTTTTCTTTCTTTGATTGATTTTTCATTTTATCTACCTACAATGGTTGATTTGGCTTTTTAGGAATAATTGACTTTGATTTTAAGAAAGAAAGATATTGGCGATGATTAGGTGAAAACCCATTAGTTTTTCTTTGAAATTGTTAATTTTATCAAGAGATTTATAGTTAAATTAATAATTTTCTTTTAATTTTTTTGTTATATATTGTCAAGTTTAAATAAAGGAATTAAGATAAAATTTTGTTCGAATATATTTTAAAATTTTGAAATAACTCATTTTATTTGAAATAATTCTAATTAATCCTCATTTCACGGACTTCGATCAATTTCTTCTCACTGAAAATAATCAACTTTATGTCATGTGCAGAGCACGCGCTCACTTACCAGTTAATAAATAAAAATAAATTAAGTTGATGACAAGCAGCTAAAGATTTATATATAAATATAAAAGATAAAAAAACATAAAAATGAAATCGTTCTCAACATAGAAAGATTTTCATTTTAGTTTCTAAAGCCCTTAAATCGCACTTTCGCTCCGCGATCTCCCAACGCCTGATTTTCGCCTAGGTTTTTTTCACAACAATGTAGAGTATTATGAGACAGTCAATTCGATCTAAGTTTCTATAGAAGAAATGAGAAATTTAGTCCACAATTTGGTAAATTCTCAATTTATGGCATTTTTCCACAATTCAATTTGAATTCTCGAGAATTTTTAATTTCCTTCATAGGGTTTTAATAGAAATTGGTAGGGATTGTTATTAATTCGTATATTGGATTGGTTTACGCCAACTTGAAATAAATTTTGCTGATGTGGGTTAAAGTTTTGGAAAATTAAATTGATGAAATTCAATTGATAATTGTTTTGAAGTTGTTACTGTTAAAATTGATTTACATTGAGATTATGACGAATTGGATTATTAATTTTTAATCATATTGATTGTATGAGCAATGAAAATATATTGAATTAGATTTTGTATGGTTTCTCATTGTTTGGTGCCAAGTTTTGAGGATTTAATTGCTAAAACATTCATTTGGAGAGGTTTCGTTAGTTCAAAATAAATAAAGTTTTGTCAAATCAGCATGCCTCATTGAGAAATTCATAACTTCTCCCTTTGTGATCTGATTTGAATGTTCTTAGTGTCAATGGAAAGCATGAAGTATGCTTTACAAGTTCTTTTTGGTTATCATGACAATATTGAGGTTTTCAAGGATAAAAAGTTACTCCAAAATAGCTAGTTGAAAGTTAATTGATGTTGTTATAAAAAAATATTTTTTGAAATAGTTATCGAGCATATTTCGGACGTTGTTTTCACTTGAAGTTTCAACTTTGATATAATTGGGTATGTAAATAAGTTATTAGAACCACTTTCAAGGTGATCTAAAGCTCCGGGAACCCCAAAATTAAGCTCGAGGTTCTTGGTTATTTGTAAGTAAATCTCATAGTAACCTTTACATTATATGAATATATCTCAAGTATAATTGCATGCATGATTTACCATTGCATTATTTTTCGATCATGCATATACAATCATGAGAGGAATGACGCTATTGGGGGTTCCATTGTGTTCACTAGTTATATGTGTTGTAGGGTGAGCATCGTGGTGCTCTATAGTTGCAGTCACTAATCATTGTAGATACTTGTTTAGGAAGTCATCATACCACATTTATAGTCGAGGGTGTGGCTTGCCGTGAGACTTCCTCTCAAACTCATGATTCCTTATTACTACTCTTGTACTACTTTCGGAAGTCGACGTTTGTTCGTAGTTAATGAACAAAAATGGGATAGATTGCATACTTGTATTTACAATTTTTTGAATGTTATTGTTTCATTTAAATTCTTTTATTATGATGCATTTTGATATTACAAGCATACAGAATAGTGTGGGATTCACTTATTTAACATCATCGAATTTTTATTATTGGATAATAATATGTTCAATCAACGGATCTGAATAAAAATAAGAGCGATCTTTAGTATTCTAGTGATTTCTTTATATTCTTTCTTTCTCTTTATATAATAATTTGATTATTATAGTGTTTTGGGCTTTGGGTCATGAATTACGCCAATTTTCTGTAATAAGAATTTCTAAAGCAGTATAAGATGGCAATGGCAGTATAATGACGAATACAAACTCGAATTTGATGTTAGAGGGATTCATGAAATAGTTTAACAATCAATGGATTTGTTTGAGCATATTGTTATGATGTATAAATTCAGATATATGAACTATTATTATGGCAGCTCCGCACCCTGCCGGGGTCGGGTGGGGTGCGTCATGGGTCCCGTACCCTTACAATGTCATTGACCCGTAGGGTCCCGTGCCTCGCTAATGCTAGATGCCGCGCCAACGTTCTCTGTGTTTGTGCTACTTTATCTTTTCTCATGTTATGGTTAACCAGTTATTTAGTTAAATCATTTGGTTTTTCATTGTGAGTTTCCTATCTTTTAGTTATTTTACTCTAGTTACGAAGTATGGCGCGTGTTCAATAGAGTTTTACTATTAATTTAAACTTTAAAATAGTGAAAGACTTAAACGACACGAAATGGCATGATAATGTAACTTTGCATGTCAACTATATATAATCAACCTACAATGGAAACCTAAAAATCATGTACTAAGTATATAAGGCAACGATATAACATATTGAGTATATATACAGGGGTCGCTCAAGTCCCTAGGTAACCTAATAGAAAGAAAAATATTGAAAATAAACACCTACGTGTTTATGCCAAACAATAGGCTGAGCTCAGAAGCTGTAGCTAAGAATACCCTTACCCTTGCTTGTTGAAGGATTTGCACTTATCATCAAACACGATGATAACGAGTCTACTAAGTAAAATCCAAAGGAGAACCACAGAGCATACAATAGAAGCCAATAATAATGTTAAATAAACATGCGAAAAGTAAATAAAGATGTAAACATGGATCAGTACATGTATAAATAACACTAAGGACTCAAATGTGTGTGTACCCATCTCGGACACACTAGACTATACTTTGATATACTAGGAGTCCGGCACGGTGTTCACGCCTACTAACCCTACATCCCAAACCCTTGTGATGGTCAGCCTAGTCCCACGATCCACCGATACGTGCACCGAAGAAATATCTTGGGTTGCAATTCACGGAGGGCGCAACTGCCACGTGCTACAGTCTAACATGCCACTCGACTTTACACACGATGGAATAACCACGACAATGAATGATGTGAGTGTTGCAAGCATAACAGCTCGCTTGTATTAATAGCGTAACCAATTTACGTTGATCATGAATATCGTCCTCAAGGAAAGGTTTTTGAACTAGTTATATATTACCTACTTAATTTGAATTACACTTTTTAATTGGTTTTTATACTAAACTAAACTATTCTAACAAATCAAAATAACTTTACTTGAACTCCTATATTAAAGATATCTTAGTTCACAACTTCATCTAGATAATTTAATAATATGCTTTGTAGTCACTTTTACATCTTAATATATTGTATGCAATGCCTAATTAGAATAGACATATTTCCTTCAAATCTGCTTCAACCCACTGTTGTGAGGAAAAATATTTTAATATAGAAACTAGAACTCCACTTATTAGTGTGAATAATGTAAGCTTCACATTGCTTTAAGTCTCAAATTATGGGATTCATAATCAACTAAGTTTACTATATGCACCTTTCTAATCAATAACTATCTATCGATGTTGTGTATTATATGATTGTACCGTTCATATACAGATTAAAAGCTTCAATGGCCATGATAACTCCAAAAACCTAAGTTCATTAAACACATGATGAAGATGTCTAAATTATTACGCTCAAAATCAATACAAATTCTATCCATTACATTTTTTATTATCACTTTTTGTTCCAATTCAAAGTATACCATTTAATCCATAAGATCCATTGATCCTTATGATAAATAGACTACTCACACATCATTGAAACACACATATATCACAATTTAATAAGGAAATCATTGCAAATCATAGATGAATATAAATATTACCTTAAATTTAACAAACGAAAACTAAATATTGATTGCGAGCATGGATTTTTCAATGTTTTCTCCAACAAAAACTCCTTAATACTCTAACTCAATGCCAAATTACTTTACTGGTGGCTAATCTCCTTTTATGTGGTGATATTCTATGAGTTTACCACGTCCTAATACCTATTCATACTCCTTAATAACAATCCTATATTACAATTCAACTTTTATTAAAACTACATTTTCTAGTTCTTACATGGCTGGCGCTGTCACTTACTACCTCGGAACTGTGTGTGTTAAGCTACGGCGTCGCCATTGCGCTACTGCTTCATTGTGTATTTTTCAGCTCCTAGAGCCTCGGTGCCATCCTTTGCTTGTCCAAGCGTCGTCCCTTATGTGCCACGGTGCCGCTACTACGTCAGACCTCCAGAGTTTATTTTCTTCATTTTTTTTCTTTCCTAAGCCATGTCTTGTATTCTCATAGTGTTAACACATGTACCCACAGCAGCAATTCTAATTTTGTGGGTTTTTGATCTGATTCTTCTCATTTTTTTCTCAATTCTTTCCATTACACTTTAATTCCCTGAAAATGCAATAATACAATGAATTAGAACTCATTTAGGAATATTTATACTAAATATATGGCTAAACTATAGTTATATATGTATAAATAATCACTTATCGAATACCCTCAAACGTAAGATCTTATGAGTCCCGAGCAAATGCGCATTTTACAAAGTCTCTTAATAACTAATTCTCATTCAATTCACATTGTTCATGGGGTATCCTTTAATTTTTTTTGTTTCAAGTTAATAATTCACCCAAAAGTTTTCTTTGCAAAAATCTATATTTTTAAGCCATGTAGCTATAACACTATATATAACTTCATTTTCAAAACACTAAAGTAGATCTCAACCAAAAACCATCACTGCTCACAAGTTTGTATCATTTCAACACTTAGGTAGCAAGTTTGCAATTTCATTATTATTCATTAAGCTCGAGAATTCACAAATAAGCATAGATCAAACTCATATTTGGTAGACTTTAGCACTTTAAGAGTCTATTGGGCTTTACATAGTTAGAATGAAAATTTATCTTAATTAGCCACTCGTACTCGAGCTAAATCCTTTATTTGAAGAGTTTTAGTTTACTTTCGCTTTTTTACTTTATTTTTTTTCTCTCATTCTTTATTCTTCTTTTCATTTCATTTTTTAATAGTCCCTTCTCCTTTTTCTATAGACTTTATTCTTACTCACTTTTTCCTACCATCATGTTCTCTACTCCATTTCTTGTAGAACTTGCGATATTCTCTCATTTTTCTTTATTTCTAAAAATCTTGTAAGCATTTCTCACTTTTGCTAAATCAAGTAAGTTAACTCAAACTTTTACTATACAATGCCTATTTATTCCCCTCTTGGCACTAAGTCTTTATTTGGTTTACATTATCAAGTAAGATTCACGCTTATTATAGAATCCTTAGAGATCTAACTTTTTTTTACAATAAGTGTTCTAATTTCTTGCATTTGTTTCAAATTCAAAGTCTTCCCTAATTCTAGGTTTATAAACATAAAATCACACCATTGTTTGTTCTATATATTGTTTCTTCTTCAAAATTAAAAAAATTTATCTCGAGTTTCATATCAATAAGATAATTATAATCTACTCATCCACAATTAAAGGCATGAACATGCAAATGTACTACTTAATCATTACATATTACAATATGTAACCTAATCTATACTAAAACATTCATATAGTAAGAAAGAAAAAATATACACTACCATGCTTTCCTCCTTAATTGCTTTAAATTCAAATTTAAACAATCATACCTGTAGTGTTTATCCTTATATCTCAGCCTATCTTACCACTTCCCATAGTACAGTGCACTGTCGATGCCCCCAAACTTAAACCAAACCTTGTCCTTAAGGTTTAAAAGTAGGCCTTAAACATGAAGACACCAAAACACACAAACATATGTAATAACACAAGTTATAATAAACTAAACATATAATTAAAACAAGTAAATAAGTAACAAAATATCTCGAATGTTAAAAATTGGTATAAAAGCACTTAAACTCTCCAGGTCTAAAGGACTCATGTTAGGCTATCTTCAAGACTGCATGTCATCATCGTCATATGCATCATCTGCTCCAACATGCAATGGTGCAATGGACGCTCCACCATCCTGCTCTGCATTAAATTCGGGATCAAACGCGTATGTTGGTATTGCTGGAAAGCCTAATGACCTATTAGTAGGTCTCATCCATTTGCTCCTCTCATATCTAGCTATGGCTCTATAATGATCAACAAACAACATGAAATTGCACCGCTCGTTTCATCAGTGTTGCTCTCTACATTTGTTCCTCTCAGCATGGCTACCTCATATTACACTCTATCCTCTTAGTATTGTCTCCTCATTTTTGCTATCCTTAGAATCTGCTGATGTGGAATCAAGTATTCTGGTGGTGGTACAGGTGCTTATGGTGGAGGAGGTGGTGGAAAGACTTTAGGACCATCAAAGTCTTGTTCTCCTATCTCTAGGTCTACAACATCGCAGCCATCAACAAATCCTTATTGTTATTGCTCCTCATTTTCTTCATTTTCCTCATCGTCTATCTCTTGGGCTTATTATACTACTTCTGTTTCTACTGCTGCCTGATCCTCTTGCCTTTTGTCCAACAACTCGGCCTCAAGTCTAACTCCCTCGGCCCTCTCTCTCGTCTTCTGAGTCTTGGTAACCATGTGGTGATTTCAACTTAAGCTTGAAAGTTTCATCCATGGTTGGTTGGGCCTCTATATCTAATTCTTCATCATCTATCTACCTCACTCTGGCCTTCAAGCACATCTGAGTAATTAATATAGGAAACAATAACTTTTTGTCCCTTTCTAACATGACAGATCCCTCAAACTACTGTGTATGATCTCCTCGACATTGATATCCCCGTATTTTGTAATCTCATAGAGACAAGCCACTTTCTGTTTGTTGATCTCGCCTTGCTGAGAAGTAGGGTTTAGCGATGCAACAAGAAAATGTTGTCGTATTCTATAAACCTTTCTAATACTTCCCTTCTTAATGTGCTTAGGCACATTCTCAACTCCCATTACGCATATTTGTTGTCCTGGGACATCCAATGCATTTTTATGGCTCTATATAAGTATAGGTTATAATGTATTATATATAATATGCCTGCAAAAGTCGATGCAGATTCATACAAGCTTAATTAATTCAACCCATAGATATTATTGATCTCACGTCTATTGAAGGGAACTAAAACACCTCTCACCTTCACTGGCTCATCCTTAGCCATGAACTTTGCATTAGCATAGAACTCAAAAACAATCTCACTCACTCCTTTACTTTATCCTCCCTATAATCTTGAGTGAGTTCCTCCAAATCTCGATGCCTAATGAAATTATTCACTCTTTTATCATACTTAGATAGCAAATTAATTTCCTTTTCGCAAATGAACTCCCTATTGTTCATTAGCCTCTTTATAAATGAGAAATTTGGAGGTCTAGGCTCTTCATCGTTAGGATTTCTAGAAGTAGATGCCTCAAAATCATTTGATCTAGTTTGGCTAACTTGTTTCCTTGTTCTTGCTATTTTCTTCAAACTTCTAGTAGCAAATAAAATGCAATGCAACTCGGTCCTTAAATCATCTAAAAAACCAAAATTTATATAACATGAATCGTGTATACACCAAACAATGCAAAAATATTAACTAAGTCTCCCTGGATGATATTAATCTAACATTTACACAATTTTTCAAAACCTATCCTACAATCTCAAATCCACAATTTCATATAATACCATCAAACTTTTCAAAATACAATGCATAAATAGATGAAATTGTATATATATACCTAAATGTCGGATTTATTTCTGGTGTAGATCACTTTTCCAAGTCTTTTTATTTCCAAGCCCTTTAAATTCTCTTATTAACTAGAACCCTAGTTCTATTTGGAATCGAAATCTACAAATCTAAGCCCTAGCTTTTTAATTTGTATTAATCCATAATGTACTTGTTTCTTCACTCTCAATCACTAAAACTCATTAATCCTACTTGGAAATGATCAAACTTTGGCTCTAGAGGGATGTATGTTTGATGGTTACAATGGAGTTTTGGTGTAAGTGTGTAGAATGAAAGAGAAATGGGGTTAAAACCCTTAAAATTGACCCCAACGTCTCCACAGAGTCAGCTACGTAGTAGGGATTTTTTTCAATTTCGGTGCATGCTACCACCTTGGCGTTGTGGCCTATACTCATGGGGTCATGGTTAATACCTACGGCATTGACCTCACACTCTACATTTCTGTGTATATTTTTTAGTTAATTCTCCTCCAGCGCTCCTCCAACTTTGTGTACAACTCACATAAAGTGTTGTGACTGCATAAAATCCATGAAAGTATGAAGATTCATAAAATTTTACGTTCGATTTGCCCATGCACTTTACCTTCACCGCTTTGAACTTCTTTGCTCCTTTTCGCTCTTATACGATTTAGCGAGACATTTCCATTCTGATGAATCATCGTTCGGCGAATGGTCTTTTCTGCACATTCGACATAAATTTTTCAAAAGTCAGAACTAAAACTTATTAATTGTAATTATTAAACTAAATAACTAACTACTAATTTTTAAGAACTTGAAATTTTAAACCCTTGTAGCGTTTAATTTAACGTAATTAGTCCAACATATGCACTACAGCTGTCAAATGATCACCCTGATGCACCGAGGTTACTTCAATGATGTATCCTCGCGAAGTTCCTCATATCCTCTAATCATTTTCTGGCATGCTACCATATCCATCAAAAACTTTGTGTAATTTGGCACGCCTTGCCATGCTTTGATAAAAAGGATCTTCTTCAAAAATTTCTCACATATCATTACACAAACCCTAATTATCTCACTAGTCCATTACTCTTGCAATTCTTGCTGAAATGACACATCTGATTCAATACGATTGATTATCCCTTGCACAAACTCTGTATTGTGTGATATCTAGTTTTTGTGCTTTTGTTACTAATTATTGTTTCAAACTTTTCTAGATCAACACCAGTATCATGTTGCATAATATCCTCAAGGTAAGTCTCCTCTCTTTTATGGTCAAGTAAATCATCTGGCTCTGAAGCAAGGACGATGTTTCTATCATCTTAATTGGGGTTCTCTACTTCTTCATGTTGTTTCATGACATGTTTCCTCAGTTGTTAACAACTCCTCCACTTAGTTCCCCTTAGACTCACCACAACCTCTTATCTTGAATTATGAATGTTGTAATCTCTTTTAAACTCTTTTTCCAAATTCAAGGACATTTTATCATCTTCTTCCTCATTATATTAAATGATTGCGTAGACAACTCCAATTTCTTCTCATACTTCTTGAGATCATTCTCATGTTGCTTAGCCATTTTTCTTACTAATTGCTCTAAAGATGTAAGAGATGATTGTTTATTCATCTTTTGATCTTGTCGTGATTGCAATTTCTCAGGAGAACTCAATGACGATTGATAAATATTTTGATTGTGAGGGCTGTAGAAGCTTTGATGATTTTTTCATGAATCATTCCCTTGTATGTAGTTGTAATGCCCTTAACTTCTCATAAATCGTTTAAATCTATATAGGTTATAATATGGTTGATTATATCATGTCCATGCCAAACCACTCGCGATTGGTTGTGCTTGGTATGTGGTATTGTCTCAAACATATTCACTTTGATAGACCAATCTAGAGATTCAATCAATGATTTCACTTTTTGATTCCTTAACATGATAACTATACATTCTTTAAATCCCTAAAACGCCAAAGACAAAAAAAAGTAGATCAAGTGCAGTAGGGTCAATCAACTTTACACTATTTTTTATTTTTATTTTTTGCTTTTATGAACTGAAAAGTAAAATACTGAAAATAAAACTTAGCAACTATTCAAACTAAGTAATACTAATGGCTACTTATCCCAGGTAACGGCACCAAAAACTTGATGTGTGTGCCACAAGTATAATAGCTTACTTTTAGTAATAGTGTAACCAACTTAAGTTTAACATGGATATAGTCCTCAGGGAAAGGTTTTCGCATTAGATATATATTACCTACTTAACTTGAATTATTGCTAAGGAATTCACTTTTTAATTGGTTTTTATACTAAACTAAACTATTCTAACAAATCAAATTAACTTTACTTGAACTCTTATATTAAAGATATCTTAGTTCACAACTTCACCTAGGTAGTTTAATACTATGCTTTGTATTCACATTTACATCTCAATATATTGTATGCAATGCCTAATTAGAATAGACACATTTCTTTAAAATTCGCTTCAACCCACTATTGTGAAGGAAAAGATTCTAATGTGGAAACTAAAACTCTACTTATCAGTATAAATAACATAAACTCCATATTGCTTTGAGTCTCAAATCATTGGATTCATAACCAGCTAAGTTTATTATATGTACCTCTCTAATCAATAACTATCTATTAAAGTTGTGTATTATACGGTTGTACCGTTCATATTCGGATTAAAAGCTTCAATAGCCACAATAACTAATAAAGCCTATGTTCATTAAACAAATGATCAATATGTCTAAAGCATTACAGTCAGAATCAATACTAATTCTAACCATTGCACTTTTTATTATCGCTTTTTGTTCCAATTCAAAGCATAGCATTTATACCATAGGATCCATTGATCCTTAAGATAAATAAACTACTCACACATCATTGAAACACATATATCACAATTCAATATGAAAATCATTGCAAATCATAGATGAATTTAAATATTATCTTGAACTGAATCAAAAAAACCAAATATTGATTGTGGACATGAAATCTTCAATATTTTCTCCAACAAAAACTCCTTAATACTCAAACTTAATGCTAAATTACTCTAATGGTGGCTAATCTCTTTCTATGTAGTGATATTCTATGAGGTTACTATGTCCTAATACCAATTAGAAACCCTAAATTCAATTTAACTGAATTAAAACTCCACTTTCTAGTTCATGCGTGGTTGGCGATGTCACTTATTGCCCTAGCTGTGTGTGTTAAGGCAGGTGCTGCCACTTCTCCACTACTTCATTGTGTAATTTTTAGCTCTTGGAGTCTTAGCGTCGTCTCTTGTATGCCAAGGCGCCGCTACTGCGCCGAACCTCTAGAGATGATTTTCTTTATTTTTCTTTTTCCCACATCATGCATTTCATCCCTACACCATGCCTTGTATTCCCACTGTGTCAACACATGTACCCACGATGCCAACCCTAATTATGAGAGTTTTTGCTCCGTTTCTTCTCGTCTTTCCTCAATTCTTTCCATTACATCTTAATTCCATGAAAATGCAATTATACCATGACTTAGAACTCATTTAGGGATATTTATACTAATTATAAGATTAAACTAACCCTACATATATGTATAAATAATCATTTATTAATGAACCACTTGACCAATCATACAAGCATGATTAACAGCAATAGTATAATGCAAAAATAGTAAGAATATAGATATGAATTGAAATGATGAAATACTCAAGGTATGTTTCAATTAGGTTTTACGTACTTCAAATGTTTCGAATCGTCACCCGCGAAGCCCCAAAATCGACCCCAAAGCGTACTTGACACCCTGCTACAATCTCATATGTCTTTAGTATCCAATTAATCTAACTAAAGTTGGTTTAAATTAGGTCAAATGGGTTTAGGAACTTATAACTCAAAACAAC
Organism: Stephania yunnanensis; assembly: GCA_039657365.1. Taxonomy (NCBI): domain Eukaryota; kingdom Viridiplantae; phylum Streptophyta; class Magnoliopsida; order Ranunculales; family Menispermaceae; genus Stephania; species Stephania yunnanensis. The sequence goes on from CM077581.1 coordinate 43,127,705, forward strand.
CTCTTACGATTTAGCAAAACTCCAATTTGATACATAGTATTGCAACGCAAATTAGACTATGATTAATTAGAAATCATCAAAAACACTAAACATATAAGTTGTAGCTATATGTCTTAGCTTTATTTGGAAAATAAGGTTTGTATAATCCAAATGTAAATTGAAGGAGATATCACGAATTTTTGAAGATAGCTCAAAATTTAGACCAAATTTGACCAACAAGCTTATTTAAATCATTTCACCCATTTTATAGGTCCAAAAATCAGGATTTTATGACACAAAGTAAATAGCATACCCAACAAAAAGTATACTAAAAGCTCAAGTCAATTTGATAAGAATTGAGGGAGTTATGTATTTTCAAAGTTCAACTATCAAATTCCATAATAACATTTTAACCACCTATTTGCAAAGCATTTTTAGGAAAGAAAGAATTTCAAAAACCTTCCAACGACCAAAGTTGTGGGTATCTGAGTTAGCTTTCAAATGATGTTTAGATCACCCCATTCATAGTTAAGATAAGTGAGTTGTGCCCAAATTACTAAGGTTGGGTCAAAGAAATTAACATGCGTGTAGAAGCTTCAAGAATTTTATTTGTGTTTTCAAAAATATATTGTAACCAACATTGATCATCAAATTAAGTTGAAAATTCCAATTAGACAAGAAAAATAGTAGCTAAACCTTTGAAATTATTTTTTGTCGTTACACTACAAAATTGAGCTTCATTACAACTATTTTTGCTAAATATTGAACTTGAGAAGGTGAAGGGGATGATTACCTTAATTGATTAATGTCTCCACTTGATCTTCTAGCACTCCAATGTCCTTGACTTTCCAATAAAAACCAACCTCTCTTTCTCTCAAAATCTAGATTTTTGATAAAGTGTTGAATGGTGAAAGCTTCTATTAAGTCCTAGTTTTTATGCTTTAGTTGGCCTAATCTTAACCATCCATCAAAGCCAACTCTCACATATCTATTGTAACACCCCTTCTCAAATTAAGGCATTACCCAGCCTAATCCCATCATTAAGCTCCAATGTCATAATGTAGGATTTAACAACGAATTAATCAGCCTTTTTTCAAAACCTTTCTCCTAACTAATTAAGTTTTTTATAAACTTAAGAATTATTCAATGGAAGTCTTAGCAATTTAGCAAAAGCTTTTAATATGATACCTAAGAATTATGGAAAACCAAAAAATAAAGATCACATACATATATCTAGGAAATAAAGTTCGGATATATATATATATATGAAATGGTAATGTATCATCATGTATCTGGTCAGGTATTATCTCTCAACCCACAATATATACAACCCCAAAAGTATGTGAAAGACATACAAAAGTCCTACGACAAAACCAAAAACCTACAAAATCTGGTGCAGCAACACTCTGCTGGCTAAGAGGTAGTAGTCAATCTTCTTTTTGTCTGGTCTGCTACTTGATGGATCTGCACCCAACGTCATAAAAAGGGCGGTGAGTATAAGAAAGTAGAAAGTTACTGAGAGATATTTGTTCACATTTCCAAATATACAAGAAGTATCTAAAAGCATAATAATAGCAACTATGCTGAAAAGAAATCATCCTAAAAGATACCACAGCTAAACAATATGAAACTGACACTTGGCTAACTAGTAATGAACTAGGGTTGGTCTGACGTGAGTCCTATCACAATGCCTTTTTCCACTATATAAGGATAGATTTGTGCTCTACATCTCTATTGAAGGTCGGAGTTGAGCTCTATGCCCTATAATCTTTCACAAGAGCCAGTCACTTGTGATATATGTGCTTGCCAACAACCTTGAGTTCTATACCTCGAATGTTGCGTAATATAGTAGTGAGATTCTATTCACCCCGAAAGTCTAATGGCCCCTTGTGTCATGCCATATCTATCATGTCACGGTCCTAGATACAAGAACTACTTTCATTACCTAAGAAATGACATGGTTTAGGAATCCAACAAACTAATTGCATATATAATGCACAAAGGAATTTATATGTACAATATCTTCAAATACCTACTTAATAGCATGCTATTTCATTTGACCAAGTATACCAATAATCAAAAATGATATAGCACATGATTTAGAGTCAATGAGTCTATTTAGTCAATAATTAATATCATGATAACAAATTCATGAAATGAGAAATGAAATAAATCGTAGTATATTGAGTACAATAGGCAAATCAATCCAACTAATTGGAAATGAACAATAATCAGGAATGAAATGTAAAGAAATATCTCGATCAGTTTACTTACAATTCACGCAAATTTTCTAGCTAATCTAACCTCTCAACACCTTAAAACTCGTATCCAAACCCTTGAGACTCTTCCCTAGGTTCCTGATATCATTTAACATGTTTTTTATTATGTTTATACCTTTAGTTAAGGTATTGGACTTTTTATAGTATTTGAGTTTAAATTAGGAAATTTTGATTTTTAGGCTGTCATAGCACCTACTGCTACTTTGGGTAACCTTCCTAGTGTGCTAATAACCTCATTAGTGTGCTGCCAAGTTCCTCCAATGTGCTATATGAAGTTCGTGCGCTAGCTGATCACACCTAGTGCGCTATGTGCAGGAAAATCTTGAATTTTGCAATTTGAATTCTGAGTTTTCTCTACACTGGCTACTCCAACACCTTGGGATCTCTTCCCTAACTTACCAAAGACCCAAAACATAACTCACACCCCAAAATCAGCCATACATCATATAGTTCATGAATTCATCAAATTTAATTAAACTAAGAGTGTATGCTTGACTTACCAAATCGATGAGCACCTTTAACTTGATCAACTAACTCCTAAATCAACAAGATATCTCCAACGAAACTTCTTGATCTCTCTGACTTGTTCTTCTCTAGCAAAATCTTAATTTCTAAGCTTTTAATTGAAATGAATTGCATGGGTTGATCTTAAGTTTTATATATGTAATAAATAAGGTTGATTAATAGCCATTGATATCTATGTACACACGTATCTCGAAGATTAATCTAATGATCTACAACTTGACACATGTTTCACTAATTTTCTACTATCTCAATCCAACTAACACAAAATGAAACTCATTTAATCTCATGATGTGTCAATATGTATCTCGAGAATCATCATATAGCTATTGTTTAAACTTTCTAACTTAGGTTATAATTAATATAAAACTCACCTTAGCCACATTATTATTACTATATAAGCTACACTTAGCCTAAATTAACTTACCACTTTACTCTTTACCCTGCTTCTATGCAGGCACGCATCTTAAGGTGCATCTCCACTAATGTCTCGACACCTATACACAAGTAAGAGTGACTTAGTAGTCTACACATATTCAATACACTAGGCATACCATAATAAATATAAGATATACCTCAGTCACATTGCCTTGGTCACGACATATATCTCGATGAGGGCCCCATGTCACAGGTTATTGATCCTGATTAAAGAATTAAAATAGGATTTAGAATTTCAAGCCTAGACATCTATGGTATCTAATAACCCTCATTCACCAAGTCATACTCACCAATGACACAAGTTGGGGAACTCATATAGTCTATGAGTACACAACCTAGGATCATCATGATACACATCAAGGGTCCTTAATTTGTTTATCCAACCATAGGATTTCGTTCTTTATTTGCTCTATTCAACTTAGTTACTTTTTCACATTTAGTAGTCTAATAACGATTCATTATCGGTATTTATGGCCCAATCAAGTCCCCGACTACTCAGCACCCAGTGCCCTGCACCTTGGCACGTATCTTAAGGAGCAACATGGCTTGCGTTATTAGATTATTTGACTAGGCTATGATTCTATTATTCACATTATTGTCACACTACAGGGTTTTAATGTGTTTAATTTAATTAGTATCTTTTATGCTAGCGCACCGATATACCGCCTACCCGATGCCCATGTCGACTTGTATCTCAAGGCAATTACCTATCGCACCATCTCACCCAAAAATGATAATTGCCATACACTTGCGATGCATTTTGAAATTAATAATTTAAGAACCGTAATATAACCAACAAACATTCAAAAATAACTAATGATACCTAGTTAGGCTTGCCTTAGGACTATTTGTTACGTCCGGGTGGGTTCGAGTTGGCATCCTAATCTGAAAATGCAAGTAAATGTGATTAATAAAATATTAAGCCATCATATTTATGGATATTGGTGAAGATGTGAGTCTTTCTAGGTCTTCTCCCATTGTTGTTTATCAATTTTTTGGATTTTTGACAACCCTATATATTGGGGAGACTCTGCTGGAATTTCTTTTACAAATCAAAATTTCAAATTGAAGGATTTCTTTATTTGATACAGTTAAGAAGACAATGACTTTATATTTTATTTTGAGGTTGACCATTTATCTCGAGGATTTTAGAAAATCGATGTCGAGTAAAGAAGTATATAGAGAGTTTAGAGACTGACAAAGTTATCAAAGGTTTGGGATAATCTAGGTCGGTCGAATGCCCTAATAACAAGGGCCCTGGCAACCATGTTAAAACGAAAATTTCATATAACCACAATTATGCCACCTATAGTATATGGAAGTGAGTGTTGGGCGGTAAAACAACAACAACAACTATATAAAATGAACGTAGAAGAAATGATGATGCTTATGTGGATGTTTGGTGAAACTCATAAAGATAAAATAAAAATATGGAAATTCAAAGATAAGTAGGGGTAGCACCAATTGACACAAAAGATTAGGGAAGAGCGGTTGTGGTAATTTGGTCATCTTAAAAGATGGCTTACAAATGCCCCCACTAGAAAATTTGACTTAATAGAAATTGAAGAAACTCGACAAGGTAGGGATATACTGAAGTTAACTTTGTATGCATTAATTAAGAAGGATTTGAATGGTTTGGGAAACTCAACATTAATTGCACTAAATCTAACACAATGTAAGAGTTTGATCCATGTAGTTAGCCCCAATTAATTTGAGACTAAGGCTATTTTGTTATTATTGTCATTTGATTTTGAATTTTGACAAGTCAATAATTAGACATGTTTTATCGTGTAATTTAGATTGATTTTAGATATAAATGATGAAATTACACTAGGTATTCTCTTATTTTTATGATTTCTAGATTTAATTAGGAAAATAAAGAAATGGAAGAAAAAGAGGAAGAAGAGCAAAACAGTCAACTGGATAAGAAGTCCATACATTAACCAGCGATTTGCATTTACACTAGTAATCGCCACTTAAATTAGTAGCACAAAAGTACTAACGAATCCTTAGTGAATTGAAGAATATACTTGAAATTGCCAGCTAAATCAATGGAGCATAGAGAACTAAATCCAGTGATTCACCTAGCGATTTGTGTACAACTTATGAATTGTTGATAAATCCTTGAGGTCGGTTACGGATTTTTTAGAATAATATGAAGAATTTGAGTTTATCTAGGATATGTACAATTATGGATACTATAAATAAAACAAAGAGAGCTTCAAAATAACTCTCTCAAACTACTCTCTTGAACTTTTTTTACATATTTAATAAGTCTTTTATTAGTTTTAGTTAATGTTTGAAGTTACATTGGAGCTTTGATTTATTTAAGATGTATTTATTTATTTAATTATGTCTTTTAATTATACATTTGCATTTTTATTTCCAGCATGAGTGAGTAGTTTGTTAATCTAAACAAACCATATACATGTATATACCTTGGATTGTTATGTAGTTATAATTAAGGAATCACGTACTTAATGCTTTAAATATATTCATATACGTCAATCACAGCTTTAACAAGTTATTTTCGCGGATTACAAATAACGAAGATCAATATTGCATGCATAGTTGCAAATGTGTATTATGGTATTTTGATTATGAATCTATGCCTATAATTATTAACAACAATTATAGAAGTAATAACTATGATTAATCTATAGGGCTTTTCTTGAGTTGATGTCTTACGCGATTATGTTATAAGTTATTTATTAATTAGCATATTTTGATTTTTATTGGCTTATATTAGGCATCATTTTCATTGACTGTTAATGCTATCATATCTTTATGGTGTTGCGTTTTATCCAATGGGTAGATTTACAATGATAAGAATACAACTTTTCCATTGAATTTAAAAAAATTGGTGGTTGGCTAGAGGCCATAAACCTATTATGAATTGAGATTTAATGATTCCAAGATTTCATGTGTTATGATTATAACTATATTATAAAGTGATTTTATGTTCTAGTGTTTGAAAGCAATCTAAGCATATTGCAGTGTTTAGTGGGGGTTTGTTTAGATGTTTGTTTATATATTTATATTTGTATTGAATTCGAATATTTTTTTATTTAGTTTGCATTAAATTGTTTGAATTAAGTTAGTTAATTTGGTTAATTAAGTTAGTAGTTATAAATTTAAGTTATTTGGTGTTTTAATTCCCTTTTGCATTAGATTAACTAAATTAAGAAAAACAAGAAAAAAAACACTTTCCTTTGAAGTTTGCAAAATCCCTGTAGAGACGATATCTCATTTACAATTACTATAAATAATATGAAAATACAGGAAACTATGTGCACGCTCAACACCGTGTCAATTTTTGTTGTTTTTGCTAGGAATTTTTAAATAATTTCTTAGGATCTTAAACGTTGTGTAGTATACACACTTCGTCGCATTAATTCTATAAGATCTTTATATCCGTTTGATCATAAAATAGATAGAACTTTTAATCGAAGTTTAAGACAACAACCTAGGGAAAACTAGCTAATAAGATGGAGGATAAAAATAATAATATTAATGACAATGTCATTAATAATAATAATGGTAAAAGAGTTATCAATAATAATAAAACAATAATAGAGAACTTACTTTTAGACAAGCAAATAAAAATGTTACAGCATATGAGCCTACATGCATAGCATACCCTGATGGATTTCCCGAATTTGAACTTAGATATAGATTTATTAGTGCCTTACCTAACTTTTATGATAAAGACAATGAAGACCCAGATAAATTCATAAGGGAGTATCAACATAAAGTTAATGGGATGAAGCCGAAAGAAGGTACTCTAGAACAAGTCAAACGTGAAGCTTTTCCTTTTGCATTAAAAGATCAAGCACAAGATTGGTTGTTTTATCTCCCACAAGATTCAATAACTACATATACTCAAATGTTAGAAGCTTTCCTTGATGAACATATGTCTGCTAGAAAAGTTAGTTCATATGCAAATCAAATTATAGTTGCAAGGATGATAGATGATGAAAACTTTAATGAATTTTGGGATAGACTCCAAAAAGATTAATTTCTTCTTTTTTCCAACATGGATATACTCGAAGAGCTTTGTTAGAATATTTTTATGAATGACTCAATCACTTTGAAAAAATGTTATTTGATACCATATATGGTAGATCTTTATTTGAAACAACATTTACTTTAGTAAAAGAAGCAATTAACAAAATGACAGAACAATCTAAGCAATATAGTAAAAAGGTTGAATCCTTAAGAAAGAAACTTTATGAAGTTGATAATTGAAGAAATAATGTGTCTGATGATAAAATTCATGATTATCTAAAATGGTTAATATGTAAATTAATGATAGATCTAATCAAGTTAAAGCTTGTGGATTATATATTGAGGTTATACATCTTACAGATGCGTGTCCTACTCTACATGAAGAAAATACTTAAGAGGTTAATACAATGATAAAAAACTTTAGTCCCCAAGAAATTAATATAATAATAATACTTATTATGCTGAAAAACCAAATCCAAATCTCAGTTATGGTCCTCACAATTAAAATTATAATACTTGTAGACCAAGAGCTCAGATGCAATTTGTACCTAATTATCAACCTCAACAAAATACTCAACCACGTATATGAATTTATGGCAAATCTTGCATAATTTTATGAACCAAAGTCATCAAAACTTTACACTGATTTCTCAAAATCAGATTAAGACTGATACTACTATTAATGAAGTGAAAAATAAATTAAGTCAAGTAGATTTACAAATAAATAGGTTAAGTACTCAATAGAGTAACCAAGCTAAATAACCTACTCAAATTACTACTTCCCTTACTAATCAAGCACAAGTTAATGCTTTATTCAGTGATAAGAAAGACACACCTATAACTGGAAAGACACTTACACTTAAACGGAGTAATAAAAAGAAAGTAAATAAAACTATTGAAGAAGAAAAAAAAAATTATGGCTAATGTCATTCCTACTAGAGAATAGATGGTTGAGCAATTGAGATATACACCTTTTCCTGAAAGGTTATACCCATGGTATTTAGCCAGAGTTAAAGCATATAAAAAATCTTTATAAAAGTTTGAGATAATTGATAAGGATAAAAAGGATAAGATTTTTTATAATTAGAATGAAGATGTGTTTATATTCTACGGTTCCACAATGATTAGCCGATGTTATGGAGGAAGATAACAATGAAGATATTCTTGAAGTGTTTAGGAAAATAGAAATCAATAAACCACTAATGGAATAAATTAAGCAATTTTCTAATTATGATGAAGCTTTGAAAGAACTCTCTGAATGAAATGATTAATGTTTAGAAGAATCTAAAGAAAACTTAGGACAAAAGGTGTATGCTTTAATTAAAAAGAAAATACATGAGGAATGTTCCGATCCAGGAATGTTTGGAGTTCCTATTACAATATGGACTTCTTTATAGATCTTGCTATGTGTGACCTTAGAGCATCAATAAATGTTATGTCAATTAAACTATGAGTCATTGAAAATAAGTTTGTTGACTAATACACCTATTAATCTTACCTTAGTCTTAGTAAAAGTAAATGACTTAGTATTTATAGCTGACTTCAATGTCATGGAAATGGAAAACTCACTATCATCTAAGTCTCCACCTATACTTTTAGGAAGACCATTTCTAAACGGCTAAAACAAAGTTAGATATCTTTGAAGAAACAATGTATATGGAATTTGAAAACAAAATTGTCACTTTCCATTTCAATGATGAAGATATCTATGAAAATTATGATTAATTTGATCATGAGCAAATTAATGGTAATGAATCTTTAGAATTAAGTCATCACGAAGCTAAAGTATATGTTATTAATGTATTAATAATGGAAAATGAAAAGGCTATGACCAAGAATGAGCAAGTTTAACACACTTCAAATCAAAAGACAATAACCAAAAAATGGAGGGTTAAGCAACCAAAAAATGTTGAGAATGATATTAAAAATGAGGAATTTAAATTTATAAAGAATAAAAAGAAGAAGAAAAAATCTAGCAATTGTCAAGCTCGATAATCTAAGAGATATATACATAAACATAAAAGTCAAATGGGCTTGAGATTTTAAAGCTATTTGTGATACAGGTTCCAGAGAAAACTACATGCCAATTCAATTATTTCTTCATAATCAACTAGAACTGGATGTACTTGCTTTTGAAAAAAGCTACATTACCAAACAGTTATTCAGTGAAACCAACAGGAGTGGTTACCAATGTACCAGTTCAAATTGACAATTACATTATTCCTACATATTTTTGGTTATGCTACACTTTATCAACGAATATCCTCTATTAATATTAGGATAACCTTTCTTAGCCACTTCGCAAGCTCTCATGGATACTCTAAACAAGATAATCACTTTTAGGGTGCATTGGCAAGCAATCATTTTTTGGAATGGCACTAAAGTGAACATTCCTACACTAAAAGTAAAGATAGAGTATGGGCTGCCTCCCATAAGTAAATTTTGATAATCTTAAATGATTCTGAATTTTTATTGGATATATATATATATGACAAGTATATGTGAAAATAAACTAAAGAGGAAAAAAGTAAAAATAGGTTGGTGATTTCCTAGCAATTCCAGTTTGTATTGAAATTACCTGAGAAAATTGGCAGTAGTGTGCATAATTTTCAGTGAATTTTAAGTTAACAAGTTGTCACCGATTTGAGCCTATAACTATAATTCGTTGGACAAATCGCTAAGTCATTAAGGCTCATTTTCAGCGATTTTCTCAATGATTTTTGAGCGAATCCACTTAAAGCCTAATTCGTCGAGAATTTATTAGATTTTTTAAAAATAGAAACCCTAAATCATGACATTTATCAATTTCACACTCACAAACCATTGCAACCTTTCGATCAAGGGACAAATTTTTTACTAGTTTCAACATTCCAAAGCTTGATTTGAGTGTATTTAAGTGATTCTCACCTCAATCTTCACACATTAACCCAAGAATTTGGTGAGTTTTAATAGTGTAGAGTCACCTAAGGCTTAAGCAAGGGGATTTCAAATTGGTGTTCGGTGGAGTGTTGTAAAGGAGACTTAGCATTTTAATCTTGAAATAATCACTTTCAAGAAGGTAATCAATGAAAACCCTAACCTTTTATCGATTAAAATTTTTCGTTTTTCATCGATTTTATATTGTTATTAGGTTAGAAGCTAAGTTTCAAAGTTTTTACTCTAAAATGATTTTGATATTGGATGTTTTATATTACAATACTACTATGAGAGTGGTGTGATGATTTGTTTATTGCTATCGAATTTTTGAACTATTGGTCAAGTGTCGTGCGCACTAAATATAACCCGCAATGGAGTTACCAACCACAATGGTGTAGTAGTGATAAATAGAGGTCGAATCCACAGGAATTGAGTTTTACTCTAACTTAACTAAAAATGGGGGGTTTTAAGAAAATTCAAGGAAACAATTAACTGAACTAGCAAAAATAAAAAAGTTCAAAAAAAAAATATAATATCAATGAAAGAAATCACCTAAGTCTACGGTTCCACAAGCAAGAATCAATATTCAATGGCATTTAATGGTCCTCAATCATTCCAAAAAGTTATTAATTCAATTTCTCTTAGATTAGTTATGGAAAATCGACGTCTGCCAAAAATTCATAATTCCCCTAATCTCGATAAGTAGGACGTCTGCCAATAACTACTTCTCTAATTAATTTATAACCCTAGACATCCGTCAATCACATTTAACACATTAACCGCAGTAATTTGGATCCATGGGAATACTAATCCTAAATAATTGAATTGCATTCGCTTCTGGTTTAACCTACATTCAATTGTTGCACACTCAAGAATAGAAAGGGTTTTACGGCAAATGGGTAAGTGTTCATCACTTTATTGGTCCAAAAGTATAGTTACACGGATACTATCGGTCCAAATGACTATAGGTTGTCCACCTAAAAGCTTGCATTGGCCACATACATACCCTAGATCTAAACCATATACTTTAAAATCAACAACAATGATAGGAGAAATTAAATCAAATTAAATAAAAATCATAGATCTCACATAGTATATGCCATGAATCATGAATCCCACTTATTTTCCCTTCGACCTAAGCGAAGATTGGTCAGTTGGACATCATCTTTACAATCCCCAAGCATGAAAAGTTGTATGTGGCAGCTCCAATGTCAACTCCCCATATGAATACCATAGTTCATAATATGAAAAACCATTAAAAATTGCTCTGTAGAGGTGAGAGAAACTAATTTGGGGGGTTGGTCTCGTAACACGTGGGCCGAGGAGCATCTAGGGATTGTTTTTGGGGTGAAAATGGGTTTCGCAGACGTGGCAAAACACTAGTGGCCGAGTTTGCTAGTTCAAGTTGACGTGGCAGCAGGCAATTGGGCAAGACAACTAACTGTGGAAGAGCTGGATGAACCGGGAGGAGACAAGTGGCGGGCTGAGACGGACTGAAAACTTGCACGAATTTTGCAAAGTTCTGGGAGACATCAACGACTGCATCTCGAGGAATAACTGATGGCTGCAAGAACGAAGGAGCTGTTGTTGAGCTGGACGCTGACGACATGTGGACGAATTTGTTGTTGACGTGTGGCTGCACTTGGCGAGCTAGGTGAATCAACGACTACCATGTGGCAGCGAAATAGTAATCGCACACATTGTGCAAATATGTAGGAGAGAGTGTAATGCGGATCTCGAGTCAGTCCAACAGTAGCTCAACTTAAGTGACTTAACTGTGTCACTCCTTACGTCATTTGGTCCGTTATCTCTTATTCTACCCACCACAAAATGCGTAACTCGAGAAAAAACGTTATGTGTCTGATCACTATTTGTAAATACTCCATTTAGAGTATATTTTGCCACGACTTCAACCGCGCACTCTGTTCACCTGAAAACGACCAATAAATATAATTAAATATATATATATATATATATATATGTTATGGAAACTTTCCACATTAAATATGCTAAAATAGATTAATAAAAGCATATAAAACCCAAATTATCAAATACCCTCAAACTTAAAACTTTGCATGTCCCAAGTAAAGGTGTAAATGATAACATAAAATAGACCTATACTCGATTCAAAATTCATGGAGTCCCTTTGATTTACATAGCCGCCAAATTGACAAGCAACTCAGAAAATTTTAGAGTTATGATATGTTAAGACTCGCAACTCAAACACAATTAAGATCATACTTTAAATACATAGATCCGGTCAAGACAAATGCTATCAACTACTCACAAGTTTTCTTGATCTATACATTCAAGCATGCAAGTTTAAAATCTCACTTAATCAAGTGAAAGCACTCGAGCTAAATCTTTTATTTAAGGAGTTTTTACAACTTCCGCCTTTACTCATCTTATTCTCTTTTTTTAACTTTTTCTTTTAAGTAGTACGATCTCTGCTACTTTTCCTGTGGACAACTTTTCTCACTTTTTCCACCACAAGATTCTCTGCTCCATTTCTATGGAAACCTTTGGGACTCTATTTTTTTGAAAAACTCATGTCAGCCCTTCTCACTTTCACTATAATTAAGCAAATCCCTTAGTGTGGATCAAAATATCAATATTTGCATAAGTCTGACCATCTACTCCCCTTTGTTATCTAGTACAAAGTCCAACCATCAACTAAGTCCCTAATCATGAAATCATAAAAATTTTAAGCTACAGACTCGATTGAGTGTCTCCTAGTTTTCTCTAAGTTTCAAGTCAAAAAGGTAATATGTAAGGCTTAAACAAACATAGATAGACACATGACTACTACTAATAATAATAAAAAACTATACTAAATGCATGCATGATAATGTATCATATCCTAGTGAAATGGAGGATAAAAATATCAATGATAAGAAAAGGGGAATGGAAAGATACGAGAATGAGAATAACACCACCATTACCATCTAATAACCGCATAATTTCAAAAAGTTTAATGATCATACATGCGGTGTTTAGCAGGAAAATCCATCCAACACAATTCACAATCCGTAAAATACCCCTAATCTTATTTCGAACCTTGTCCCCAAGGTTCAAAACAAGTCAAGAGTTTCATACATAGAAAATAAAGAATAAGGTGAAAATACATGAAAGATATAAGAAGAAGGAAATGATATGAGTTCATGCATAATGATTAAAAAAATACTAAAATGAATAAACAAAATAGTACTAATCAAAATTTGGGCTGCCTCCCTGTAGCGCTTTTGGTTAAAGTCATTGGCTCGACTTGGTCTGAGTCTATCAATCAGTGTAGATTGGTGTTGCAAGTGAGGCAACCTCCATATTATGGCTCGAGAAGTCTTCATAGAAGATCTTCAATTTGTGGTTCTTCACTTTAAAAACATTACCAGCCTCCAAATTCTAAATCTCCACTGCACCATGATCATAACTTGCAATCACAACATGCGGTCATGTCCATCTCGTTCTCAGCTTACCCAGAAAAATCTTAAAGCGTGATTGAAATAAAAGCACTCTTTGACCAACACGAAAAGATTTTCGAGAGATATTGAGATCATGGAACACTTTCATTTTTTCTTTGTAAATTTGCACATTTTAATACATGTCATTCCTGATTTTCTCCAATTCTTGGAAAGTGAGCTTTCTCTATTTTCATGCTTCGTCGAGTTTCATATTAAGTGGTTTCACAACCCAATTGGATTTATGCTCGAGCTCGACTGGCAGGTGGCAAGATTTACGAAACATAAGGCGATATGAGGACATTCCAATTGGCATTTTAAACGCAATTTAGTAAGCCCAAACTGCATCATCAAGACATGTACTCCAATCTTTACGAGTAGGATTCATCGTCTTTTCTAAGATGGATTTGATTTCCCTATTAGAGACCTCTGCCTAGCACTGATCACGGCACGTGGGGTACCAAATGTTGTAAAAATCCTCGATTTGAGGAATTCACGTACTACTTTAGAGTCATTAGTGTGTGTACCCTTAGCTTCCACCTACTTAGACATGTAGTCCACTGCCAAGAGTTTGTAAACATTACATACTGGAAACAGTCCCATGAAGTCTATACCCCATACGTCAAATATCTCACAAATATGAATAGGGGTAAGTGGCATTTGGTCCCGATAACTAAGGTTACCAATTTTTTGACAGTTAGGACAAGACTTGGTAAACATGTATGAATCATGGAAAATAGTAGGCCAGTAAAACCCTTTCTTAATAACTTTCATAGCTGTCTAACAGGGACCAAAGTGGCCATAGCAAGCGTAAGTATGATGAAAATCCAATATGGAGTGACTTTTAGTTTGAGGGACACAACGCCTGATAACCTAGTCGGAGCTGAATTTCCATAAGTATGGGTCATCCCATACATAATACTTAGCATTGCTCCTAACTTTATTCTTCTGAGCCTTCGAAAAGTGAGGAGATAGCTCTCCCAAGGTGATATAGTTCACAAAATCGGCGTACCAGGGGAGATCTTCCATAACATCATAAATATACTCATCAAGGAAATCATCTTTAAGAGGGGTAGGATGCTCACCATTCTCAATCCTGCTGAGATGTTCTACGACTAGATTCTCTAAACCACTTTTATCTTTAATTGTTATGTCAAACTCTTGTAGTAGGTGTATCCATCTAATGAGCCTAGGTTTGGCATCCTTTTTACTCATCATGTACTTTAAGGCAGCGTGATCAGAGTAAATAATAACCTTGGTTCCTAAAAGATAAGGCCAAAACTTCTCTAGTGCGAAGATAATGGTAAGGAGCTTCTTCTCAGTAGTGGTGTAGTTCATCTAAGCCGTATTTACAGTACGAGAAGCATATTAAATGACATGTAAAGCTTACCCAACTCTCTGTTTTAAGATAGCACCCACTGCATGATTACTAGCATTACGCATAATTTCAAATGGAAGCTCCTAATTAGGGGCCAAGATCACTAGTGTGCTAGTAAGTGAGTCTTTCAGTGCATCAAATGCACTCTTACATGCCTTATCAAACTTAGAATGTATGCCCTTTTTAGTAGATGGCATAAGGGTTAAAAAGTCCTTGATGAAACGACCGTAAAAACTGGCGTGTCCAAGGAAAAATATAATCTCCCGCACGTTCGTAGGGTAATGAATTTTATTGATAACATCAATTTTAGCTTGGTCTACTTCTATGCCCTTGGCGAAGACAACGTATCCCAAAATAGAACCATGGTCTACCGTAAAATGACATTCTTCATAGCTCAGAACCCAGTTCTTTTCGATACACCTGCTAAGTACTTTTGTTTGATTGATAAGGCAAGTATCGACTAAATCACTGTAAACAGTAAAGTCATCCATGAAGACCACAATGAAGTGCTTAACGAAATTAGAGAAGATACTCACCATACATCTTTGAAAGGTGGCAGGTACATTGCATAACCGAAAGAGCATGCGCCAATAGGCAAAAGTGCAAAATAGACAAATAAAAGTCGTCTTTTCCTAGTCTTTAGGCGCTACCATTATCTGATGAAAACCGGAATAATCGTCAAGACAGCAGTAATGAGAACGACTGGCTAGTTTCTCCAACATCTGATTAATGAATGGAAGAGGGAAGTGAACCTTCTTGGTTGAAGCATTTAACTTCATGTAGTCAATGCATACTCGCCATCATTTTGAATGCGGGTCGGAACCAACTCACCATGTGAATTGGTGACTATTGTGACTCCCGTATTCTTAGGAACCACTTAAATAGGGCTTACCCATTTACTATCAGATATGGGGTAAATCATGCCAGCATTAAGGAGCTTCAGTATCTCCTTCTTTACGACATCCATCATAGGCAGATTGAGCCTCCTCTTGGCTTCTCTCGTAAGTTTTGACGTCTCTTCCATATATATATGATGCATGCAAGTAGAAGGGCTCAAACCTTTAATATCGCTATAGTCCACCCAATAGCATGTTTAAACTCTCGGAGTACTCGGAGGAGTCTCTCTTCATTCAGATGTGTAAGTTTGGCTGAGATGATCACAAGGAGTATGCCATTCTCACCTAAAAACATGTACTTTAGGTGCTCAGGTAATGGCTTTAGCTCAAGTACGGAAGCTTTAACCAATGAGGGAGAAAGTTCGGAGTCAGAAGCAGGTAACTCCAAATAACAGGGTTGGAATGAATGCAACTCTAAAACAACATCTTTGACATTAGTACAGTCTGGTGGATATGAGTAGTGTCGAGATAATTCTCTAACACTATTTTAACTTTATCATCGCCACTCATGAATAAGGTATGCTCAACGAATGGATCCACACAGTCCATGGTACACACCACAGATGACACATCATTGGGGTATCGCATCGCGTCATAGATGTTAAACTTGATGACTTCACTGTCAAACTCCATTGTAAGAGATCCATCATCAACATCTATTTTTGTCTTCGCCGTTTTCAAAAAAGACGTCTAAGAAGTACTGACGAAGCATTAGGGAATAGTTCCTCCTTCATATCTACCACGTAGAAGTCAGCAGGAAACACAAGCTCGTTCACTTGGACTAGAACATCCTCGAGAACACCTACAGGTCTGACAACTGAACGTTCTGCTAACTGAATGACAATACCGATCTCCTAATGGGCCTGCATGCAATGTCTCATAAATAGATAATGACATGACATTAATGGAAACGCCAAGGTCGCATATAGCCCTCTGAATGCTTACATCACCTATAACAAAAGGTACAGAGTACATCCCAGGATCCTTGCATTTAGGAGGCAACTTCTTCTGTAGGATAGTCGTAATGGTTTCTCCCATTTAGACTTTTTCGTTGCCTTTGAGTTTCCCTTTGTTATTGCATAGTTCCTTAAGAAACTTTGCGTACTTAGGGACTTGCTTCAGAGTGTCGAGGAATGGAATATTGATTTCCATTCGCCGAAAGGTCTCGAGAATTTATTTTTCTTCCTTCTTTTTCTTATCTAAGATTAGTCATTATGGAAAAGAAGGTTTGACCTTGAATGTGGGCGTACTTCCTTTTGAGTAGTTACCATCTGTTTAGGGATAGACGGGGTCACTACTAACTCGTGTTCTTCCTCATTTACCTGGCATTTGGCATCAGATGATCTATTGTTCCTATTGGGTCCATCCAGCCCTTTACCACTTTGGAGTGTAACTGCGTTAGCGCTCGCGTTAGGATTCGGGTAACGTTGCAAAGGCAACTTTCCCTTATCCTCGACACGTCCATTCTGTTGTGTCATTTGGCCCATTCGAACATGAAGAGTTTGGACCGCTGATTTGGTTTTGCATATGGATTTCTTAGTGGTAGCCTTAAATTGGGCCATCTCACTCATAAATTAGCTTTGTTGACCCATAAAAGCTTTGAACATATCCTCGAGTGAAGAGGAATTATTAGAGGGTGTAGGTAACGGTTGACCTCTAGAGACGAAGGTCAAATAGTCATGATTTTAAGGCCCATAATAGAAGTTCGAGTTGTTCCTCACCGTTGCGTGATTGTATGTATTCCCAAATGGGACTCTAGGTTGTCCCTAGAACTAATTGCCATGGCATTGGCCTATTGATTGTCCTCCAAGAGAGTAGGACATTCATTAGTTGCATGATTTATGGCAGTACAAAAGTCATAAGCTGTGAATTTCACTTTGCTAGTGGAGAGGAGACTCTCCATCATGGAGGTTAGTTGGTCGATTTTCTGGTCAATAAAACTCAAGACACTCCCTACAGTCAGAATTTGGTAAATAGTAGCATCAAGATCACCATAAAGGCGTGATTGTTATGCAATGTCCTCATATAGTTGTTTCATTTGGGTCGGAGTTTTATCTCGAATGTGACCTCCACACGCATTATCAATTATGCGTCGTTCTATGGGCGACATGCCAACAAAGAAGAAATGGGTTATGGCCTTCTTAGACTAGCCATGCTATGGGCAACTAGCAATTAATCACTTACAGCGATCCCAATATGCACCAAATGATTCACCCGACTTCATTTCGATGTTGCATATATCCTTGATGATCTGAGCAACTCTATCTTCAGGGAAGTATTCATTTAAAAATGAGGTTGTCATCTCATTCCAAGAGTTAATGCAGCCAAGCGGAAGGTAGAAATGTCATTTCTTGTCATTGTCCTTAAAGTAAAATGGAAAATATCTGATTTTAACTATGTTCTCGTCCACATTGGAATGTTTCACTGACTTTCAGATAGTTTGAAACTCCTTCACGAAAGTAATGGGGTCTTCATGGTCGCCACCATGAACGAATGGTAGGAAGTGAATGAACCCATACCTCAACTCAAAGTCTCCGACATTATCTGGATAGTTGATACAGAGGGGTCGCGCCAAAAGAGCTTGAAGCTCTTGATTGGCATGACCCATAGTGATTTGGCGATTTGTAGCCATGTTCAAAGGATCTTGGCCTTCTTGTTGCCTAAGTTGGTTCTCTCTAATCCACCTATGAAATGTTCTCTCCAGTTTACAATTGAAAGGTAATAGTGAACCATCCGATTTTGACCGAGGTATGGTAGCATAAAACTTAAAAAAAAAAAAAAAAAAAAAAAAATGAAACCTAAATCCAGAGTAAAGACTAAGTCCCTGACAATGGCGCCAAAATTTGGTCATGCGTCGTGCACGCCAAATATAATCCGCAATAGAGGTACCAACTACAAGGGTGTAGTAGTGGTAAATACGGAGTCGAATCCACAGGACTTGAGTTTTACTTTAAGTTAATTAAAAATGAAAGATTTTCAGAAAGTTCAAGGAAACAATCAACTAAACTAGCAAAAATAAAAAGTTCACAAAAAATATAATATAAATGAGAGAAATCACCTAAGTCTATAGTTCTACAAGCAAGAATCAGGATTCAATGACATTTAATGGTCCTCAATAATTCCAAAAAGTTATTAATTTAATTTCTCTTAGACTAGATATGAAAAATCAACGTCTACCAGATATTCCTAATTCCCCTAATCTCGATAGGTAGGCCATCCCCACTAACTACTTCTCTAATTAATGTATAACCATAGACATTTGCAAATCGAGTTTAACACACTAACCACAATAACTTGGGTCCGTGGGAATAATAATCCTAAATAAACGAATCATGTCCACTTCTAGTTTAACCTAGATTCAATTGTTGCACACTCAAGAACCAAAAGGTTTTACGGCAAACGGGTGAGTGTTCATCACTTTATTGGTCCAAAAGTATAATTACACGGATATTATCAATCTAAATAACTATAGGTTGTCCACCTAAAAGCATGCACTGGCCACATATATACCCTAGATCTAAACCATATATTTTAAAATCAACAACAATGAAAGATGAGAAATTAAGTCGAATTAAATAAAAATCATAGATCTCACATAGTAAATGCCATGAATCATAAATCCCACTTGTTTCCCCTTCGACCTAGGCGAAGATTGGTATAGCCGAACATCATCTTTATAATCTCCAAGTATGAATAGTTATGTGTGGCGCCTCCAATATTGACTCCTCATATGAATACCATAGTTCCTAATATGAAAAACCACTAAAATCGCTCTCTAGAGGTGAGAGAAATTAATTTTGTGGGTTGGTCTAGTAACACGTGCACCGAGGAGCAACCAAGGACTATTTTTGTGGTGAAAGTGGGTTTTGTACACATAGCAGCACGCCAGTGGCCAAGTTTGCTGGTTCAAGTTGACGTGGTAGCAAGCGATTGGGCGGGACAACAAACTGTCGAAGAGCTAGATGAACAGGGAGGCGACATGTGGCGGGCTGAGATGGACTGAAAACTAGCACGAATTATGCGAAGTTCTGGGAGACATCAACGACCGCATCTCAAGGAATAACTGATGGATACTGGAACGAGGGAGCTATTTTTGAGCTAGAAGCTGACGACCTATAGACAAATTTGTTGTTGACGCGTGGCTGTGCTTGATGTGTTGGGCTAATCAACGACTGCTACATGGCAGCGAAATGAAAATCGCACACATTGTGCGAATGTGTAAGAAATAGTGTAATGCGGATCTCGAGTCAATCCAACAACAACTCAACTCAAGTGACTTAACTGTGTCACTCCCTGTGTCATTTGGTCTACTGTCTCTTATTCTACCCATCGTGCAACGCATAACTCTAGGCAAACTGTCCGGTATCCGATCACTACATGTAAATACTCCATTTTGAGTATTTTTTGCCACGAATTCAACCTCGCACCACCTTTCACCTGAAAACGACCAATAAATATAATTAAATATATATTTTGAAAACTTTCCACATTAAATATGCTAAAATAGACTAATAAAAGCATGTAAAAACCAACTTATCAACTATTTTCATATATGGTGAATATATCAAATTTTATAAGCAAACTAATTTGAGACCAAGTTTCAAATGATTTTTGGGATTTTGAATTACTTACGAACAATTATTTTTCTTAATTATGTTTTATCAATAATTTTCATATAAATTTCAAACTCTCAATTTATAAATGACTTTTTCAATGAATTTCTCCTTTTAGATTGATAAGTTGAATTTCACCAAGCACTTTTTTCGACAATTTTGATTTTAAATGATTTTATAGGTTCGTTCTTTTACTTATACTTATCCAAATGGCCGGAGGCGGAAATGGTAGAGGTTCAAGAGAGGAGAAAGGAAAGGGAAGTTAGTTGAGAAAACAAAGATTAAATCCAAAGTTTCCTAAATCCAACCCACATCAATCTCTTTAAATACCTAGGATTAGACCACAATTTCATCATTCAGCTTTCATACTAATGATGATAATGTAGAAGGGGAGGAGGAAGTAGATGAGGTTGAACAATAAATACCAACGGGGGTGAAAAATTATGTACTTAGAAAGGAGGACTTTTTCAATGAAAAAGCTAATGAAAAATTTAAAAATTACATAGTGAATGATAGGAAGTTGATCCTGAAGAGGGAATTTAATGTGAAGAACGAATTGAAATACATGCCTAGGATCCTATATATCATTGAGGGCAGGAACTGGGGATTGTTGGATAAGGACTATAGCCACTTAGACCTAGTAGATGTTCCTAGTGAGAGGGGTTGTGATATTTTGGTGTGAGAGTTTTATGCAAATACATATGGGATTGAGAGAAAGACTGAGTCATGAGTTTGTGGAAAGATAGTAAATTATTCTACTGCAAGAATAAACCAGTATTTTGGTTTATTGAAATTTCACCTAAAATAAAATGATGAGTACCCAAACCCTGAATATGCCATTAAGTACCACTACCCTACTGAGATAATTAGGGAAGGTTTAAAGGAAATCCAAGGTGATGGATTCATTTTTTATTTGGAGGGGTACCCGAAGCACATAATTACAAAATATTTTAGGAAAATCACAAAAGCTTTGGTGTTATTTCATCAATGCCAGCTTATAGTTTAGCCTGTAGTATTACGAGATAGTGAAGTACAAGGCCGCCCTACTTTACTGCATTGTCATGTGATAGGATACTTGTATGTTGGCAAAATTATATATGAGTCAATTAGAAATGCCATCACCATGAAAAAGAGTGATGAACTACATTTCCCTTTGATGATCACAACTTTTTGTAGAGTGGATCAAGTAAACATGGTAGGGCTTGATTTGGATGTTCTACCAAAAAAGACCATTACAGATAAAGTTATAGAGAGATATGGAAGAGTAAACAGTTATGAAGAGACTGAGGATGAAATAGAGAAGGCTGAGATAGCCAAAAGAGAGATAGAGCAAAGAAGGAAAATAAGAGATGATACGAGAAGAATTTTGAAGGAAATATCGGAAGCTAGACATGATCCAAATGTAAAGTAGCTTGCTAGGGATTTTGATGGACTATACATAGAAGAGTAGGAGTTAGCCTTCATGGGGGCAATTTTGTGCAATCAAATGACGAATTTAAGAAACCAAGACTTGGTGTTCGAGAATCAGAGGGCCATAGCAAGGATTATCCACATGATGGAGCGAACAATATCTAGAAGATAAACGTCGAGGAGGCACATAGGTACCTATGACATCTACACAAATGAGGCTACCACTTAGCAGTAGTCTTAATGTTCTAACACTGTTAGGTCAGGACTACAACCTATACAACCCCGCTACGAGTTACTAGTCCTAAAGGCTTGTTCCAGTGGAGGACGATGACGATGTGACTTCCGAACGACGACATTGATTTCCTTATTCTATTTATCTTTTTTATCTTTGAGTGATTTGTGCGAGGTCTTCTACATAACTATAGTAATAATGATATACTTTGTATTTTTTATGGTGTTATACTTTGTGCTCCGTGCTTAGTAATTTAAAACAGTTGTTATAGAAAGGTGATGTTTATTCCACTTTTTATGCACTCTGACTAATGCCAATTCTAAATTGATTTTATTTTTATATTGATTGTCCAATTTCTGATTATATCAATTCTTTTACATTTCACGTAGTATATTTATTTTGTTGGAAACCCGACTTCATTTTTAGACCTTGATGAGAAGGTTTAGAATGAGTTTGAGGGAATTTTAGGTGAAGTATGACAATGATAGTAAAGAACGCAAAAAATGATTTAAAGGTAGAAGATAAGTCAAGAATTGATGCAAAGTTCAAAAAGATCCGATATTCAAGTAAGTTGACGAAAATTTACAAGTTTCATCCAAATTCAAGTAAGTTAGAATTTCATTTCATTTTTCTTTAGTTATGAAAAATGATAACTTAAATGAATATAATGAATAGATTTTGAATGGAAGTAATATTTTTATTACCTAAGTGGGTTCTATGATAGAAGGAATCAATTTTTATACACTTTTTGATTAACTTTACTACTTTATGTATACATCAAATCGAATGCTTTGTGCTAGTCGTGAGAATGATTAGAAAATTGAAACAATAGTGCAAGATGTACAAGATGGATTTCTAAGAATCCTTTGATACAAAATCTATTGATTAAATATTTTATAGTATATATATAAAGTTATTATGCCACAATTGAAAGAAGGAATGTTTAGAAACCGATGAAATTCTATAAGTTAGAAATAATGTTTTTTTCAACTTTATGGTGTGTTTGTTCGCATGACTTCTTAGCTAATCCATTGGATTAGATGTAATTCATTGTTCACTTCGCATGATTAGATAATGCAACAGATTAGTTAATTAAACAAATTGGGCTGTAAATTAAGTGGCACCTCAATTCACTATTAATTAGTTCATCCTCAAACAATGATAGAAAGATGAGATTACCCATAACTAATCTCATCTCCATGGCTACTGCTGATAAGTCGATATTTATAGGTATTTAGTAGTTTATTTTAGTATATCTAATTATTAAAAGTATTTAAAATATATATTTAATTATATTTTTTGGTCATCTTTAGGTGAAACGGAATGTGCGGTGGAGTATTTACTTGCAGAGATCGGATGCCGGATAGTTTGCCTCGAAATACGCATTGCGCAGGGTGTCGAATAGCAGACATGATATTTCAGCCAATAAGGTGATGCCATGTCAGCGTGAAAAGCCACTATGGACCAATCGGATGATGCCACGTGGAAGTTCAAAGCAAACAGCACGTCAATACACCGATTCGCGACCAATGAGGATATGACACGTCAGGAGACTCCAGTCCCAGGAACCAATGAGAAATCGTCACGCGTTGCCACGTCACCTTGCGAAGCCACGTCACCCGCAAGACATTTCATCGCGTTTTAGAATCCGTCGATTTGCCTCGAGATGCGTTCCCGCACAAACTCCCTGATTTTCGCAAATGTTCGCGCGATTCTCTTTCACCAGCGCACGTACACGTGGCGAGCTCCCATTCGTCCAGACACATCACAACAAGTGGTTCAGCCAATCAGAAACGTCCACGTGGCGCTGACTCACCCCACACACAATCGAACGCACAGCGGTACAGTACTCGACGAATGAAGCGGCAACAACTCAGCGGCGGTGACAGGGCGGTCCAATTAAACGTTGACACGTGGCACGGACAGTTAAAAATCAACGAATCACGCTGTGACACATGGCAGAGTCCAATTTTTTATCTAAAAACACCCCTATGATGCTCCTAGACGCACGAGTCACATCCTTAACCCCTAAAATTGGTATCTGAGTACAATTTGGAGTATTTTTATATATTAGGAACCTAGGTATTATTAGAGAACAATTAATTGTATTTTTAAGAGATTTATTATTATTTTTAGTAGTGATTTTTGAAGATGATGTCCGACTAATCAATTTCTTGCCTAAGTCGAAGGGGAAGCAAGTCGGAATCATGGATTCAAAGCATATTATGTGAAATATTTTATTTTATTAATTAATTAATTTAATTTCTCCTATTTCATTGTTGTTGATTTAATTATTATGATTTAGATTTATGATATGTATGTTGTCGATGCATGCTTTTAGATGGACAATCTACTGTTATTTGGAATATTAGTATCCGTGTAATTGTGCTTTTAGACCAATAAAGTAACAAATATTCACCCGTTTGCCGTAAAACCCTTTCGGTGTTTGAATGTGCAACAATTGAATCTAGGTTAAATCGGTAGTGGTTGCGACCCGGTTATTTGGGATTAGTGTTCCCACATATCTATATTACTACGGTTAATGTGTTAAACATGATTGGCGGATGTCTGGGGTTATACATTAATTAGGGAAATAGTTAGTGGCGGATGTCCTGACTATCGGAATTATGGGAATTAGGAATTTCTGGCGGATGGTGATTTTCCATGGCTAATCTAGGAGAATTAAATTAATAAGTTTTTAGGAAGATTGAGGACCATTGAATGTTGTTGAATCTTGATTTTGATTTGTGGAACTGGAGATTTATGTGATTTTTCATTATTGATATTAATTTTTGAGAACTTTTTATTTTTGTTAGTTTAACTAATTATTTTATTGAATTTTCTGAAAACCCATGTTTTTAGTTAACTTGGAGTAAACTCAAGTCCTGTGGATTCGACCCCGTATTTACCACTACTACACCATTGTGGTTGGTAACTCGATTACGGGTTATATTTGGCACGCACGACACGTGATCAAATTTTTGCGCTGTTGTCGGGGACTTAGTCTTTACTCTGAGTTTAGGTGTTAGTTAAGTATATTAATTATTTTTAACATTAGTTTAGTTAATTTATTTATTTTGTTAGTTACATTAGTAATTAATTGTTTTTTTTATTTATTAGTTTCATTTAGTTAATTTATTTTTATTAGTTTAGATAATTTATTTTTATTTACTTTGAGTTTATGTTACTTTACTTTTTTATTATTATTATTTTATTTATTTATTTATTTATTTTAGTTTTATGCTACCACACCTCACTCGGTCTAAATCGATCGGTTCATTATTACCTTTCGACCCTGAACCAGAGAGAACTTTTCATAGGTGGATTAGAGAGACCCAACTTAGGCAACAGGAAAGCCAAAATCCTTTGGACATGGCTGCAAATCGCCAAATCACCATGGGTCACGCCAATCATGAGCTTCAAGCTCTTTTGGCACAACAACCCATCTGCATCAACTATCCGGTTAATGCTGGAGACTTTGAGCTGAGGTCTGGGTTCATTCATCTCCTACCATCCTTCCATGGTGGAGAAAATGAAGACCCTATCGCTTTCCTGAAAGAGTTTCATACTATCTGCAAGTCAATGAAACCCTCCAATGCGGACGAGGAAACGGTTAAGCTCAGATCTTTTCTGTTATGCCTTAAAGACAAAGCCGAGGAATGGCTTTTCTACCTTCCGCATGGCTACATTAATTCCTGGAATGATATGGCAACCGCGTTTTTGAATGAGTATTTCCCTGAGGATAGAGTTGCTCAGCTCATCAATGAAATTTGCAACATCAAAATGAGGCCGGGAAAGTTGCCTTCGCAACCTTACCTGAATCCAAACGCGAGTGCTAACGCAGTTACACTCTGTAGTGGTACAGAGCTAGAGGGACCCAAACGAGACAATAGGTCATCTAATGCCCAAGACTAGGCAAATGAGGAAGAACACGAGGTAGTAGTGACTCCATCTACCCCTAAACAGATGGTAACTACTCAAAAGGAAGCACCACCCACATTTAAGGTCAAACCTCCTTTTCCACAACGACTCATCCTAGATAAGAAAAAAAAGGAAGATAAAGAAATTCTCGAGACCTTTCGGCGAATGGAAATCAATATTCCACTCCTCGACGCTCTGAAACAAGTCCCTAGGTACGCAAAGTTTCTTAAGGAACTATGCACTAACAAAGGGAAACTGAAAGGAAACGAAAAAGTCTAAATGGGAGAAACCGTCACGACTATCCTACAAAAGAAGTTGCCCCTTAAATGCAAGGATCCTGGGATGTTCTCAGTACCTTGGGTTATAGGTGATGTAAGCATTCAGAGAGATGTGAGCGACCTTGGCACTTCCATTAATGTTATGTCATTATCTATTTATGAGACACTTCATGCAGACCCATTGGAGGAGACTGGTATTGTCATTCAGTTAGCAGACCGTTCCGTTATTAGACATGTCGGTGTTCTCGAGGACGTTCTAGTTCGAGTGACCGAGTTCGTGTTTCCTACCGACTTCTATGTGGTCGATACGAAAGAGGAGCCATTCCCCAATGCTTCATCAGTACTCCTTGGACGTCCTTTTTTGAAAACGGTGAAGACGAAGATAGATGTTGATGATGGATCTCTTACCATGGACTTCGACGGTGAAGTCATGAAGTTTAACATCTACGATGCGATACCCCAGCGACGTGTCTTCTGTGGTGTGTACCATGGACTGTGTGGATCCACTCGTTGAGCAGACCTTGCTCACGAGTGGCGATGATGAAGTTAAAGTAGTGTTAGAGCATCATCTCGACACTACTCAAATCCACGAGAGTGATTCAACCTTCGATATTGATGTCGAAGATGTTGTTTTCGAGTTGGATTCAATCCAACCCATGCCCCCAAGCGTCCATTATTTGGAATAACCTACTTCTGACTCCGAACTTTCTCCCTCCTTGGTTAAAGCTCCCACATTTGAGCTGAAACCATTACCTGAGCACTTAAAGTACATGTTTTTGGGTGAAAATGACACACTCCCTGTGATCATCTCAGCCAAACTTACAAATTTGGAGGAAGAGAGGCTCCTTCGATTACTCCGGGAGTTTAAACAGGCTATTGGGTGGACCATAACGGATATCAAAGGTTTGAGCCCTTCCACTTGCATGCATTATATATATATGGAAGAAGGGTCGAAACCTACGAGAGAAGCCCAGAGGAGGCTCAATCCGTTAATGATGGATGTAGTGAAGAAGGAGATACTGAAGCTCCTTGATGCTGGTGTGATTTACCCCATCTCTGATAGCAAATAGGTAAGCCCTATCCAGGTGGTTCATAATAAAATGGGAGTCACAGTAGTCACCAATTCACATGGTGAGTTGGTTCCAACCCGTATTCAAAATGGATGGCGGGTATGCATTGATTACAAGAAATTAAACGCTTCCACCAGGAAGGATCACTTCCCCCTACCATTCATTGATCAGATGTTGGAGAGACTAGTTGGTCGTTCTCATTACTGCTGTCTTGACGGTTATTTTGATTTTCATCAGATATCAATAGCACCTGAAGACCAGGAAAAAACAACTTTCACCTGTCCGTTCGGCTCGTTTGCCTATCGGCGCATGCCATTTGGGTTATGCAATGCCCTTGCCACCTTTCAAAGGTGCATGGTGAGTATCTTTTCAGAATTTGTTGAGCATTTCATTGAGGTCTTAATGGATGACTTTACCATTTACGGTGATTCATTTGATAGCTATCTCAGCAATCTGACAAAGGTTCTCAGCAGGTGTATCGAGAAGAACTTGGTTCTGAACTATGGAAAATGTCATTTTATGGTGGACCAAGGTCTTATTTTGGGACACATTGTCTCAGCCTGAGGCGTAGAGGTAGACCAAGCTAAAATTGATGTTATCAAGAAACTTCCCTACCCTACGAATGTGCGGCAGATTAGATCTTTCCTTGGACACGCTGGTTTTTATCGTCGTTTCATCAACAACTTTTCAAAAATTGCACAACTTCTATGCCGTCTACTTCAAAAGGATATACCTTTTGAGTTTGATAAGGCATGTAAGAGTGCATTTGATGCACTGAAAGACTCACTTACTAGCACACCAGTGATTCAGGCCCCTAATTTGGAGTTTCCATTTGAAATTATGTGTAATGCTAGTGATTATGCAACGGGTGCAGTCTTAGGACAGAGAGTCGGGAAAGCTTCACATGTCATCTACTATGCTTCTCGTACTCTAAACGTGGCTCAGATGAACTACACCACTACTGAGAATGAGCTCCTTGTTGTTATCTTCGCACTTGAGAAGTTTCGGCCTTACCTTTTGGGAACCAAGGTTATCAATTACTATGATCACGCTGCCATGAAGTACCTGATGAGTAAAAAGGATGACAAACCTAGGCTCATTAGATGGAGACTCCTACTTCAGAAGTTTGACATCACGATCAAAGATAAAAGTGGTGCATAGAATCTAGTCGCGGATCATCTCAGCAGAATTAAAAATGGTGAGAGTCCTACACCTCTTATGGATGATTTCCCTGACGAGCACATTTATACTGTTATGGACGATCTCCCCTGGCACGCCGACTTGGTGAACTATATCACTTCGGGTGAGCTATCTCCTCACCTTTCGAAGGCTCGGAAGAATAAAGTAAGGAGCGACGCTAAGTACTATGTATGGGATGACCCGTACTTATGGAAATTTTGCTCCGATCGGATTATCAGGCGTTGTGTTCCTCAGACCGAGAGTCATTCCATATTAGTTTTTTGTCATACTTACACCTATGGAGGCCACTTCGGTCCCCGTCGGGCAGCTATGAAAGTTCTTGAGAGTGGATCTTACTGGCCCACCATTTTCCATGATTCATACATGTTTACCAAGAGTTTTCCTAACTGTTAGAAATCTGGTAATCTTAGTCATCGAGACCAAATGCCACTTACCCCGATTCATATTTGCGAGATATTTGACGTTTGGGGTATAGACTTTATGGGACTATTTTCAGTGTCATTTGGTAATGTTTACATACTCTTGGCAGTGGACTACTTGTTTAAGTGGGTGGAAGCTTAGGCTACGCCCACTAATGACTCCAAAATGGTATGTGAATTCCTTAAATCGAGGATTTTCATAACATTTGGTACCTCACGAGCCCTGATCAATGATAGAGGCACTCACTTCTGTAACCGTATGGTTGAAAGTCTTCTGAGGAGGTATAATGTCACTCATCGAACATCTACAGCATATCATCCCCAAATGAGTGGCCAGGCAGAGGTCTCTAATAGGGAGATCAAATCCATCTTGAAAAAGACGGTGAATCATACTCGTAAAGATTGGAGTGCCTGTGACGGCCCCAACTACAAATAAAGGCACCGCCCGGCCTAATCCCTTAATTAAGCCTTAATCTCCCCTATAGGACCTAACAAGGAATTAGTCAACCTTAGTTAAATACCTACACACCTACCATTTATGATACCGCCTACGGTTAACTTAATTGTTCTAGTGACTAACCTATGGTTGTCTGTAAATCAGAGTTACTAAAGTTTTTTTTAACAAATTATTCAGCGGAAGTCTTATTTAATTACTAGTGGAAATGAAATCCTAAAGCCTAACCTATTGTGGAAAAACCAGGAAATAGTGATCACAGGCATATATAAACAAAAATGGTGATATATATAACATGTGTCCAGTTCTATATTCCTATCACTCAACCCAAAAGGCAAACTAACATGTACATAAAAATGTAATACACAAGAATGCAAAAACGTACAAAAATATGTCATAGCAGTTCGTCTCGGCTCAAAGATAGTCACCAATCTTCTCTTTGCCTGGTCTGCTACTCGACTGATCTGCACCCACCATCACAAACTAGACGGTGAGTACAAGAAATTATTTAAGTAATAATGAGAGACATCGATCCACATTCCCAAATAGGCAACAAATATCAAATTGCATAATTTAAATAGAAACTATGCTGAAAGAAACATCATGCAAATAGATACTTGAGTTAATCAAATATGAAACTGACTCCAGGCTAAGCAGTAATGGATTAGGGTCGGTCGGCCGTGATCTTCATCACATCAGCCTGTCCACTACAATTTGAGCTCTACTCTATATCATTTCACTTCAAATTGAGCTCTATATCATAATTCAAAAGGTCGTACTTACGATTACGCCTTTTCTATTCCAAGTGAATTAGTCGTCACCGAAATGTATACTTGCTAACGTATCCGAGTTTTAAAACTCGTCATGTTCACCCAAGTTATTCTTGCGCCAACAAACCCCGAGGTCCGGTTACCCCGTTCGAGGCACGTTACCTCGTGTGTCATGCAAGGTAGTGGAGAAATCCCCTAACATCCCGGCAAGTCTAGTGACCCCCATATGAAAGTTGAATTTATATCATCAAGTGACCCTAACCACAAGAACCACTTTCATATTCAAAAATGACACAATATTGGAATCCAATAAATGTAGCAGCATACTAATGCTCAAAGGATTATAATCAAATAAACACACTAACCTAATAGCATGTTGTATCACTAAACAATGACAAACACAACAATCAACATGACAAAGTATAGGAATTTGAATCAATGATATACAAACAAAGTATGCTATGAACATCATAAAATGAGCAACTGAACAAGTCATAGCATATGGATTTCAAAGGTAATTCAGTTCGAATAATTGAGAAGAAATAAATAAATAAATGGAATGAAATGTAAATAAATGTCTCAAATCAGTTTACTTACATACACAGAGCAATTCCTAAGCTATCCGGCTTCCGTCGCGTCGATGTACGCACCCAAACCCCGTAATAACTCCTTTACTGTCCTAATCATTTGAAATTTTATCAATTTAGTGTTATTATTACTTATTCACAATTTATAAGTTAGTCGAAATCGGTCGAAATTAAGTTCGAGATCAATTTACCGATTTTGCGTTTTTCGAGGTAAAACCCTGGTATAACGCCTCGACCGACTCCCGAATTTTTAACTTTTTATAGAAATATGGAAGTTTTATTGATTTGGGTCAAAAATATATTTTTTCCCATTTTTCTGAAATTTTCTTGAATTTTCTATAATTTTTTTCTATTTTCTGAAATTTATTATATATTAAAACTGTTTAATTAATTAAATAATGAAATATATATAATAAAAAATATATATATATATATATAAATGGGTGGGTCCGGGTCAAACCCGACCCGGTCCAGCCGGACCTTGGTCGGTCTGACCCGGTCTCCATGGGTCATGGTCGGTCCGACCCGACCCACATGGGTTCGGGTCGACCCGATCCCATATTCTTCCTCACCGGAGCACTCGTGCTTTAGTTCTGGATTTTTTTTTCTTGTGAGGCGTTGGGGTTGGCTCTCGACTCCAACCCCTATGGGTCGTGATGGCAAGGGAGCTCCCTTTGCCATCACCCACGTTCCTCTCTCGGTCGGCCATGGAGGTTCAGCCCTCCATGGTTGCGACCACCGAAACCAACAACAACAACAGCCAACACACTACACCAACCACAAATCAACAACTCACCTCAATTCGAATTCCTCGATCTGTCTCTATCTCTCTCCCGGTCTCTTTCTCTCTTCTTCTTCATGTCTCTTCTTTCTTTTTCGCCACTGTTTTTCTCTCTCGTTTTTTTTTTCCTTCCTCACCGACCACTCAAATAGGATAAGATCTTTTGGTGTCCTCGAGATTCGTGTAGCACGAATCTCGAGGCAATCCCAATCATATCCATTTTATTTCCACCGCCTTACTATTTGACTACATTTTTTTTACGAGTCCCGCGCAATGCGTATCTCGAGGCGAATCCAACTCTTATGGTTTTATGTACACACTATAGGCCCATTAATAAATATTTAGATGTAGCCACATTATAGCCACTAACTTATATCATTTTCCATTTTTTTTTATAAAATAAAATTCAACTAGTTACACTTACCCCACGAGCTGCTACCTCGCGCCTACATCGGCACGCGACTCGAGGCGCGTACACGCTCGTCTCGGTATCTGCATACCCGTAAATGACTTAGTAGTCTACACAAATACAATACACTAGGCATACAACACACGAATATAACATTTACCTCGGCCACCGTGTCTCGGTAGTGACACGTATTGCGCTGCGGGTCCCACGTCACGGGTCATTGTGTCCTAATTAACGAATTAAACGTGTATTAATTATTGGGTCGTGACAATACTTCCCAACTAATAAGAAGTTCGTCCTCGAACTTAAACTAAACGAATTTTAAAATATACCTGACTCGAAAAGGTACGGAAATCTGTCGCGCATGTAGTCTTCCCGTTCCCAAGTGAGTTCTGAATCTCCATGAAACCGCCACTTGACTAACACCTTCGGGATAGACTTGTTTCTTAACTGTTGTACTCTTCGGTCGAGAATCTGAACTGGTTGCTCTTCATATGAGATATCAGCACTCAAATCAATCTGACTCAAATCCATTGTCGATCTCTCGCCTGCCTTTGACTAGCTAGTCGAAGCATCGATATATGAAACACCGGATGAATTCTCGACATCTGTGGAGGTAACTCTAACTCATAAGCAACCTTTCCAACCCCTTTCTTGATTTTGAAAGGCCGGATGAATCTCGGTGCTAATTTGTCTTTCAAACCAAATCGATGATGACCCTTACGAGGAGAAACCTTTAGATAAACTAAAGCTCCCTCATCGTACGTGAGATCGCTGCGATACATGTCTGCATACTTCTTTTGCCTCTCCTAGGCTCCCTTAAGTTTATGGCGAATCTGTCCACTTCTTGATGATGCGGTTTGGGCTTACCGAACGGCGTTTAAAACGTCAATTGGGATGTCCCCATATCGCCTTGTGTTTAGTAAATCTTGCCACCTGCCAGTCGAGCTTGAGCATAAATCCTACCGGGTTGTGAAACAGTTTAATATGAAGCTTGATGAAGCAGGAAAAGAGAGAAAGCTCAATCTCCAAGTGTTGGAGGAAATCAAGAACGATGCATATGAAAATGCGCGGATTTATAAAGAAAAAACTAAAGCGTTCCATGATAGCAATCTCTCTAGGAAATCTTTCCGTGTTGGTCAGAAAGTGATTTTATTTCAGTCACGTCTGAAGATTTTTGTTGGTAAGCTGAGATTGAGGTGGACATGACCATATATTGTGACTGCGGTGTATGATCACGGAGCAATGGAGATTCAGAGTATGAAGACTGGTAATGTGTTTAAGGTGAACGACCACAGATTGAAGATCTTATATGAAGACTTCCCGAGCCATGATGTGGAGGTCGTCTCACTGGCAACGCCAGTCTATATTGATTGACAGACTCCGACCAAGTCGAACCAACGACTTTAACCAAATGCGTTATTGGGAGGCAGCCCAAACTTTGAAAAGTACTATTTAGTTTATTTATTTTCATATTTTTTATTATTTTGCATGAATTTGTATCATTTCCTTCCTTTTATTTTTATCATATTTTTTCACCTTCTTATTTGTTTTATATGTGTGAACCTCTTGACTTGTTTTGAACCTTGAGGACAAGGTTCGGAATAAGTTTGATGGTGTTTTAGGGATGTAGATTTTTTTGGATGGATTTTTTGCGAAAGACCGCAGGTGAGATAGTTTAATTTTTTTTATGCGGTTATATGCGGATATTGGATGGTAATGGTGGTGTTTTATATCATTTCTTCTATTTCTTTCCTTTCTTTTATATCCATATTCCTTTCTCATTTCATTAGGAATTGATACACTTTCATGTATGTATTTAGTATGTTTTATTTATTTTAGAGTCACCCGAAACTTTGTTCATGCGTTTGGTTGTGGATGAGTAAATTACAGTTGCATTTTTGACTTGAAACTTTGAGAAAATTAGGAGAAACACTTAATCAAGTTCGTAGCTCAGTATTTTTATGATTTCATGATTAGAGACTTAGATGATGGTTAAACTTAGTGCTAGATAACGAAAATGAGTAGACGGTCAAATTTATGCAAGTTAATTATTTTAACCCACATTATGGGATTTTGCTTGATTATAGTGAAAGTGAGAAATACTAACATGAGTTTTCTAATAAAAATAATAAAAAAAGAGTCCCACAGGTTTCCGCAGGAAATGGAGCAGGAATCTTGTGGTGGGAAAAAGTGAGAAAAGCGGTCCACAGGAAATGGAGAAGGGATCGTACTACTTGAAAAAAAAAGTGGTTGATGAAAAATAGAGAAAATAATATTGAATAAAGGTGGAAATTATAAAACTCCTCAAATAAAAGATTTAGTTCGAGTGCTTTCACGATATTAAGTAAGATTTTCAACTTGTGTGCTTAATTGTATAGACCAATAAAACTTGTGATTAGTTGATGACCTTTGTTTTGACCGAGTCTATGTTTTGAAAGTGAGATCTTAATTGTGTTTGACTTGCGAGATTTGACATATCGTAACTCTGAGATTTTCTGAGTTACTTGTTAATTTGGTGACTATGTAAAACAAAAGAACTCCATGAATTTGGGTCGGGTTTAGGATTAGTCGAGTCAGTGCATTATTATATTAGGAGTCTAGTTTAGTTTGTGTTGTCGTTTACACCTTTGCTCGGGACGTGCAAAGTCTTAAGTTTAGGGGTATTTGATAAGTCGGTATTTATAGGTATTTAGTATATCTAATTATTAAAAGTATTTAAAATATATATTTAATTATATTTTTTGGTCATCTTTAGGTGAAACGGAGTGTGCGGTTGAATTCGTGGTAGAAAAATACTCAAAATTGAGTATTTACTTATAGTGATCGGATGCCGGATAGTTTGCCTCGAAATACGCATTGCGCGGGGTGTCGAATAGCAGACAGGATATTTCAGCCAATAAGGTGATGCCACGTCAGCGTGAAAAGCCACCCATGCCACATGGAAGTTCAAAGCAAACAACACGTCAATACACCGATTCGCGACCAATGAGGATATGACACGTCAGCAGACTCCAGTTCCAGGACCCAATGAGAAACCGCCACGCGTTGCCACATCACCCACAAGACATTTAATCGCATTTCCGAATCCGTCGATTTGCCTCGAGATGCGTTCCCGCACCAACTCCCAGATTTTTGCAAATGTTCGCGCGATTCTCTTCCGCCAGCGCAGGTACACGTAGCGAGCACCCATTCGTCCAGACACGTCACAGCAAGTGGTTCGGCCAATCAGAAGCGTCCCCATGGCGTTGACTCACTCCACACACAACCAAACACATAGTACTCGATGAATGGGAGCTCGCCACGTGTACGTGCGCTGGCGGAAGAGAATTGCGCGTACATTTGCAAAAATCTGGGAGTTTGTGCAGGAACGCATCTCGAGGCAAATCGACGAATTATGAAACGTGATGAAATGTCTTGCAGGTGACGTGGCAACGGGTGGCGGTTTCTCATTGGTTCCTGGAACTGGAGTCTGCTGACGTGTCATATCCTCATTGGTCACGAATTGGTGTATTGACGTGCTGTTTGCTTTGAACTTCCACGTAGCATCATCCGATTGGTCCAGAGTGGCTTTTCACGCTGACGTGGCATCACCTTATTGGCTGAAATATCATGTCTACTATTCCACACCCTGCATAACGAGTATTTCGAAGAAACTGTCTGGCATCCGATCACTGCAAGTAAATACTCAATTTTGAGTATTTTTCCTCCACGAATTCAACCGCGCACTTCGTTTCACCTAAAGATGACCAAAAAATATAATTAAATATATATTTTAAATACTTTTAATAATTAGATATACTAAAATAGACTATTAAATACCTATAAATACCGACTTATCAGATGCCTTGTCTTAGCCATGGTCTCTTCCTCTATTCCTTCTCTATTTCTTCTTCTCCTTTCTATTTCCCCTATTTTCCTTCGTACCAAATCCCAAATACATCGACACTTTGTTCCTTTTCAATTCAAACCCATATTTAACCCTCCTCCCCTAACCCAAAACAAAAAAAAACCCAATTTCGCTCCACCAACCTAAAAAAAACCAATTTCGCTCCACCTACGTTAGAGACAATAATTACTAGTAGTTAGAGAATACATACTTCTAGTGGCATCATCGGCAAGGTTGTCGCCGCCACTACTGATAGTACTATCGTAATTACAGATCTCTTCTTCTTATTCCTTAAAAAAATTGCCATTTCTCGGTGAAACAAAACAGAGGAGCCCCTGATTAGTACTGTTGCGTTGCATCACAAAGAGACTAAGCGATTTGAGATGGAAGAAAATTGCGGTTCCACTACCTTCCCCGGCGTGAGGTTTGGGTTCTTCTTCATCTAGGTTAGGGCTCTTGTCATTGGCTCAAGAGAGGACAATACTTGTGGTTGGATTTTTATATGGGGAAAAGTAAAATCATCATTTTTCATGAAACCTTGTCTTTGATCTAGGCTAGGGTTCTTGTTGTTGACTCAAATTTATACTAATATAGTTTTATTTATAAATTTTTTATGTGGCTCACCAAAGTTTGATCCGTGTTGAAATTAGGGTTTAGCAGATCCAACTCAACCTTGTCTTTCATAATCTTCTTTTAAATCCAACTATTACTCATTTTTGAAGTAAATATCAAAATATTTTATAAGTTCTGCGCAACGTTGCAACTTGACTCCATAAATGTAAATTTAAACTTGCTTGCCAAATAATCGGGTTTTAACACTTGTAGAGTTCGGTGCATATTATTAGCCTTACTGCACATTGGGTGGGCTAAGCTTAAGGTGTCTTGGTAAAATTTGGCCCCCTGAACTAAACTTTTTCCGTCACTGTCGAAATCCGTCCAACCCTCTCCATGTCTGACTTCACTTCCACATTTCTGTTATTCGCTACGATCTCAACGATTGCTTAAAACGAAAAAGATGATGCGAAGGTCAGAATCTCTCCACCATTTCTCTCATTCGCTTCCAATCTACCGTCGAGTTCTGGGGTTTGTCTTTAGTTTCTTTGGAATTCAATAATCTCTCCTTCGCCTGCCTCTTTCAGGTGCATTTTGGAGTTCTCGTCAGGCCGGTTCTTCGCTCGCCGGTTCACAACTCAGGTAATGCATCTCTGCTTTGTTTTTCATCTCATTAGAACTTGTACCAAGAAAGAGTTGAAATCTGTGTTGAATTAGTGATGCCTGAGCTTATATTCTTTCTGGTCACGGCAGACCCCTAATTTCCTTTTGCCCAGAAGGGGGTTTTCATCTTCGTCTAGACCAAATGCACCTAAAAAGCTTTCTGATAACAATACAAAACCACCGGATGAATACAGAAGCGGATTTCCGAAGTTTGTGGTTGCAACTGTTGCAGTGGGTGCTGCCGTTATGGCGGCTTACCAGACTGGATTGATTGGTAAAAGACCTTATGTTGAGAAAGAGGAGTTGCCACTTGAGCCAATTGATTTTAATAAGGGCAGTGAGGTTCAAAAGGATGTGGAAAAATTAGAGGAGAACAAAGGAGTTGTTTTTGATCGTCAAGAGCCAGGGAGATGGAGCGGGGGAGATGATGGAGATGAGAAAATTGGAAATTATGTCAGTTTGCATTCTGAGGATTCCATTGAGAAAACGGGTGAAAGCCAGGTGCAAGATGGATTTAACGCGACATCCGGGAACTTAAATGTGACATCTGAAGACGATAAAATTCATGTAACGCGCCAGGAATTGCCAGGCTTTGCTGGAGGCTACGGGAAAGCTGATGATCAAACTAGTCCTTCCGAGTCACCAGCTGAAGGAAATAGAGGACTGCAAAATGCAGCTACTTCTGTGGAGCAGAGTGAGGAATTGAATAAAACTTTTGTTTCTCAAGAAAACAAGACTGAGGGAATGACTGAAATTGAACCAGAAGCAATTCCTCCTTCTCAACAAGCTGACTTTGAGGAAGCACCTGAGGTAGTTAATAGTATGAATGCATTTTTTTTCATATTGTGGATGAGGCTTCATTTGTTTTGATGGATGGCTTAGTTATACATGTTTTGAGCTTTTACGGGATAGGCTATGTTGTCGTTGTTCTATCTTGTGAACATCCTATTACCTTGGTTGTATTTTGGTAATTTTTCGTGTTTAGCCATTTCATTAGAATGTCATTTGAAAGATGGTCTAACATGAGCTTATTTAATAATATTTTCTATTTAGTTGAAGCTATGTTGTTTAACTCAAGTTCCAATAACCAACATGTATTAGAGCATCTCCAATGCAAATGTGGATTGGGGAAGAATGTGTGCCACTTAGGACGCAATGAACATTCAAATTAAAAACCGTTCTCCAATGCAACTATGGATTGATAATGTGCAGCCGTGGTGACATGAAAAAAACAGAAAACGTCTATTCTCAACGTCTGCTTCTAGACGGTGCAATCCATAACCACGTCAGCAATTCTCTCTAAACTATGTATAGAAAAAAATAGAATTCCAAAATTGAAGGCCCAATCCACATTATGCAATGGAGAGCAAATTCGAACTTCAACGTCTATTTAAGCTGATAATATAGACATCTCCTCCACATTGATGATTTGGTAAAAATCCACACCTACAATCCACATTTCCCATTGGAGATGCTTAGAGCATCTCCAATGGGATGTGGATTGGATGTCAATATGTGCCACCTAAGTACTATATATGCATCGGGGCAAAAACGAACTCTCCCATGGAATGTGCATTTTGATTGTCAAGCTGACGTCTATAAACATTGTCTATTTTAGATCTACTTCTAGATTGTGCAATCCATAGCCACATCAACAATTTTCTTCAAAATATAGAGAAACAAAAATTTTTAAAATAAAAAGTGCAATCCACGTTGCCGACGTGACATGAATCCATGCTTACAATCCACATTTACCATTGGAGACGCTCTAATGGGACCATTGATTGTGAATGTCTAGCTGATGTGGCAGGGAATCAAAGTAGAGGGTGTGTAACCTAATGTCTACTTCTAGACATTGTGGTAGACATTTTCTCCATTACCACATCATCATTTTTTGTTATAAAAATAAAAATAAAAACAAAACAAAGGTTTCATTCCATATAAAAATAATATAAAAAAGCCAAAAAAAGTCCCCAATCCATATTGCGCATTGGAAACCATTTTTGAAGTTGAATGTCTATGGATGCCACATAGGATTCGCATTCTCCCCACATCCATGAGGTGGCACCAATCCATGGACTAAATTTATGGTCTAAATCCACATTTACCATTGGGGAGAACGTGTGCCACATAAGATATAATCAACCGTTTCTTTTAGATTCTGTGTAAAACTCTTAGAGGAAAATGCCATGTTAATTTGGATTTGATTATATCTTCTAGATTCCCTTATTATGAAGGCCTATTCCTTCATATGAGATGGAATTAAGATGTCAAATTTGTCACTTCACGATCCTACTCGTAGCTTTTTGGCCAAAATGAAATAAGTGGTTCAAAAAGAAGGTGTCTTTTTGAAAGGAAACTTTCGGACCATATAATTTTGTTGATTTTGTGCGACGATGTTTTGATGGATATTGTGTTTGTGGGTTGAGGCTTTTCTTGTGGGTTTTCTCTTGCAGGTTCCTCTAAGTAGCCATGTTGAATCTTCAGCTTCCTTTCTTGATGAATACTTTCTCCAGCAGAAGGATCAAGCAAGCTTTGGAAATTCAGTGAGAGAAGAGGTTGCTAATGCTACATCAGTTTTAAAAGGGACAAAGGTTAGGTTTTCATTTATTGGGGCATTTCATATATATGTCATTTGCATACTTATTAATCTAATCTTCTTTGTGATTCATGCATCTGATTGGTTGCGTGTAATAATTATCTTTGGAATAATAGAATTTGGTAGATGGAGGTGAGGAGCTGAAAGATGCCTACATATCCAAGGATGGGAAATTGGTCCTTGATTTCTTGGAAGCCATCCACAAGGCTGAAAAAAGGCAAGCTGAGTTGGATGCTTGCATCTCTTCAGAAGAGAAGCGAATGTTGAAGGTTTGAGTTTCGCCACATTTCTAACGGGAATATTTCAATGTTCTAAATCCTTGATCATTATCATGATGACTTCCTTTTCTAATATTATCTTTGCTATATTACTCCTTAGGAGAAATATGAGAAGGAACTGAAAGACGCAAGAGCCACACAACTTATGTATGCAGAAGAGGCAGCACTTTTAGATAAGGTACTTTCTTCTTTATTTCAATGCTCATATGTCAATTTCACAATATCAAGTTGAATGCAATTGTTCGAAATATTCTTTTAATTTCTTTGTACATCTTCCGATAATTTATGAATACAATGTTTGTTTTCACTTTAATCTTTATAATTGAGAAAACTGAATAAAGGTGCTGGTGATGTGCTTACGATTCAAATTCTCCTATTTTCTATTCTCTTTAGGATGCCATTCTGTTGCTCTAAGTTTATCTTAAATTAATGTTTTTTTTACTAAAATTCAACACTAGTTGCTTTGTTCATTTATAAGATGTTTGATAATACAAACTGTCATATTTTTCCATGTTTTCTAGTACTCAAGGTGTTTATATTGATGCATTTTGTTAAGTTATTCTAGTGCCTTCTAACTTGTTATTGAGACTGAGGGAAATTTGTCATTGATTGATGCAGCAAGGCATTTACCAATTACTTGCTACAAAGAAAAATATAACTTTTTCTTGCAATTCATTGATTCTGCTAATACCGAATTGAAGAAACACGTTTCTAGAATGAGTGCTCACCTCGATGACAAAATCGTAGTCTCCAAAGACTAGTTTGTATTCCGCGAAGTCGTGTCTATCACCGTCAGACTTTGGCGCCTCGTCAAAGTTATCGGAGTCCTTCTCGAAGAAGATCGAATATACTTCGCAGTCACTGTAAAGAAAATAACTCCATCTTCTTCTTTCTCGGATACAAATTCCTCCTTGTCAAAATATTCCTCTTCTGGTTCTTCGCTGAAAGCAAACTCCTCGGTAGACACTTTGTCCTCAAACCATTCTTGATGTCGTTGATGAGGCAACAACGAGGTTTTTGCGGCTGCCTCTTCTGCTGCAATTGTTGTACTTGAAGTGCTAGATTTTCAACGGAAGTCATTAGTTGATCAATCGTTCGATCGACATGTGTCATAATATTTCTTGGAGGAACTACATGGTCTTCACGTCAACCTTGTCTTTTCGGCGACATTTCGGAAGACTATATGACCTTGATGCTCGATACCAACTGATGCAACGAGATTGCTCGCTACAAAGAAAATGATAACTTTTTCTAGCAATTCATTGATTTCGCGAATACCTTCCTTGTGATTAAACACAAAAAGTTCTAAAATCAAAAACAAACAAAAAGATATTCTCTCTCAAAACCCAATTTTATTCATCAAATAATTAATCCCCACCCTTTTAACAACCGATCAAGCCTTTATATATATTCGGCCTAATTAAGTTAACACCTTATTTGACTCCAAGTAGAATTCCTATTTTAATTATGACTTCTAACTTAGCTAAAACTCTATGTAGTCTATCTCTAATATATAAAAAATCCTAATCTAACACAAACTCTGATTTGCATCACTGATCCATGACGATTGACACATATTCTTAGGTTGCTATTCAAGGAGGATTACTAATAGATGCTTTGTGATTGATTATAGCAATGGCAGATTCTAGATCAGAATAGAAGAGTAGGATGTGTTTAAGAGTGATTTAGTTCTTGCGTACTTTTCCTGATTGCAGCGACTGAGTTGTATGTGTTGTTCAGATATCTGAACTGTAGTTGATGGCATGTATCCTTAACTTAGGTGCCCAAGTTACTATTACAATTGTTACAAGTACCGGGGTCCTGCTCCAGTTATCTCTTTACACTGACAGCTAGAAATATGAAATCGAATGGGGACTATATATGTATTTCTTGATCACAAATAAGGGGGACATTTTAGAATTGGTTCTCTTGAAGATGATAATATCTTATGTCACAATTTTAATGTGATATACCTCATGTATTCCTTGACAATTTAACAGTGGATTGATTATTGAACTTTTGCCTAATAAGCTTCATTTTGGTAGCTTATTATACATTTGAAGCGTAAGTGCACCTTAGAACCTATTGCGTTATGCTTTTGTAAATGTTTAGTTGAAGCAGCTATTCATACTAAATGTAAGCATTGTTAGGAGTTGACGAAAGAAAGAGGAAAGGCTGCAGCTGCTATCAAGTCAATTAAAGAAAAAGCAGAGGAGAATCTTCAGACAGAATTGCAACGAAAGGTATAGGTTGTCAATTTAGTATGTCAATGTTGCGAAGTTTACTGAAGTTATATTACTTGCATCTTGCATGATGGTGGCAGGAAGAGGAAGTGGAATTGCAGCTGAAGAAAATCCAAGAGTTGGCACGGGCAGAGCTGGCTGCAGCTATTGCAAGCGAGAAAGCAGCTCATATTGAAAAAATGGAAGAAGCAAATCTTCATGTATGCTTTTTCCGCCTAAACGTTTCTCAACCTTCTTGTCAATTTTCAGTGCTTCAAACATTTTTAGCAATAATATTGATTTCTGGAGATGTTTGATTTTCTTCATTCCGTGCTTATGCATTTTTTTTTTTGTTTTTTGTTTTTGTTTCTATTGTGTCAAGATGAAGATGCGTACAATCAATATAGAGAAGCTAGAAAACAAGCTAAAAAAGTAGTTAGTCAAGCTAAAACAAATTTCATGGAAGATTTATATACAAAGTTAGGTAATAGAGATGGCGAAAAATATATATATAGGCTAGCCAAATTAAGAGATAAAAAGAAACAAGACCTAAGTCATGTAAGATGTATTAAGGACGAAAATCAAAATGTTTTAACGCGCGAGGAGGATATTAAGGAGAGATGGAGAAGTTACTTCGATAGTTTATTTAATGATGGCCAAGTTGATGCTATAATAGATAAAAACCCACACCAAGAAAGAAATGTAAACTATACACGCAATATTAGAATTGTAGAAGTTAAAGAGGCATTGAAAAGAATGAAAATAGGGAAAGCATGTGGCCCAGATGAAATACCCATAGAGGTTTGGAAATGCTTAGGAGAAATCGGATTGACTTGGTTGACAAAGCTTT
Organism: Stephania yunnanensis; assembly: GCA_039657365.1. Classification (NCBI taxonomy): domain Eukaryota; kingdom Viridiplantae; phylum Streptophyta; class Magnoliopsida; order Ranunculales; family Menispermaceae; genus Stephania; species Stephania yunnanensis. Next base: position 43,170,773 of record CM077581.1, read on the forward strand.
TCAATAAAATTTTAAAATCAAAACGGATGCCAATGGATTGGAGAAGAAGCACGCTTGTGCCAATCTTCAAAAACAAAGGAGACATTCAAAGTTGCTCAAACTACCGGGGAATTAAACTCATGAGTCACACTATGAAACCTGTGGGAGAGGATAATTGACAATAGGCTAAGGAGAGAAACAACAATATCAGAGAACCAATTTGGTTTCATGCCTGGGAGGTCAACTATGGAAGCGATTTTCCTTGTAAGACGATTGCTAGAAAAATATAGAGAAAAGAAAAAAGATCTTCATATGGTATTCGTAGACTTAGAAAAAGCATATGATAGGGTCCCTAGAGATGTTCTTTGGTGGGTTCTAGAAAGAAAAAGAGTGCACGCTAGATACATAGACACTATTAAAGATATGTACGATGGAGTAGTAACGAGTGTAAAGACATTTGGAGGAGCTACAAAAGAATTTCCCATTACGATAGGACTACATCAAGGATCGGCTTTAAGCCCATATCTATTTACTTTAGTTATGGATGAATTAACTAGACATATTCAAGAGGATATACCATGGTGTATGCTATTTGCGAGATGATATTGTCTTAGTGGATGAAACTAAAGATGGAGTGAATAGGAAATTAGAACTCTGGAGAAATACATTAGAATCTAAAGGCTTTAAGTTGAGTAGGACGAAAGCGAATACATGCACTTGTGAGTTTGGAAACACTAGACATCGAGATGACGGAGTGGTAAAATTAGGGGAAGTAGAAGTGCCTAGGGTAAACCACTTTAGATACCTAGGTTCAATCATACAAAATGATGGTAACATTGAAAATGATGTCACACATAGAATCCAAGTGGATGGAAGAAATGGCGGAGTGCAACGGGGTGATTTGTGATCGACATGTTCCCACTAAGTTAAAAGGAAAATTTTATAGGACCGCAATTAGGCCAGCTATGCTCTATGGAAGTGAATGTTGGGCGTAAAGCAACAACAATTACATAAAGTGAATGTAGCGAGAAATGAGGATGCTTAGGTGGATGTGTGGTAAAACCCGTAAAGATAGAATAAGAAATATAGAAATTCAAAGACAAGTAGGAGTAGCACCAATTGATACAAAGATTAGGGAAGGGCGGTTGCGATGGTTTGGTCACCTGCAAAGACGGCCTACAAATGCCCCAACTAGAAAACTTGACTCAATAGAAACTGTAGAAATTCGATGAGGTAGGGGTAGACCAAAGTTAACATGGGATGCATTAATTAAGAGAGATTTGAATGGTTTGCAAAGCTCACCATCAATTGCACTGAATCGAGCACAATGGAAAAGTTTGATCCATGTAGCCGACCCCAGTTAATTTGGGACTGAGGCTATGTTGTTGTTGTTGTTGTTGTTGTTGTTTTTTGTTTCTATTGACTAGCAAAAGATTTATAATTTGATGTTTCTTACTTTGCAGATAAATGCTTTATGCATAGCATTTTATGCACTATCGGAAGAGGCTCGACAAAGTGAATTTGTGCACAAGCTTACTTTGGTAATTTTTTTTTTAAAATTGAAAATTTGTTTAGCCATCATTAATTCCTATTTCCGTAATTTTTTCTTAGGATTAAGAATCTCGAAAAATGTGGTTTCTAGTTAGTTTTTAGTTGCTCTACAATGCTTATTTTACTGATTATTCTTGTGTTTGGAAGGGAGCACTTGCTTTAGAAGATGTACTTCCTAAAGGATTACCAATTCAGGCAGAGGTAACTTCACTAAAAGCTTATCTTGATGAAGTTGGCAGAGATTCACTCGTGGATTTGGTTCTTTCAACCCTTCCTAAGGAAACGCTGGAATGTGGCACATCTACGAAAGCTCAATTAAATAAAAAGGCAAGTTTTTTTTTTTTCCCAATTTTCATAGATAGATTTGCTTCTTCCTTTATGCATTGCTAAGTAACTAGTTTTACCATTCAATTCTTTTTATTTTCATGATGATATTTCCTTCATGAAGCCATTTGAAGTTTTATTTCATGTTCCATCCTAATAATAAATCTTAAGATGCTTCTGTTGTTTTGCTATTTGCTGAATCATGGAGGAAAAATTCTGTCAGACTCTTTACAACGAATTGCTCATTTTCCCAAATTTGCTACTGGCAAGTTGTCATTGTGTCGCCAATAATCAACTAGCATTTGCATGATGCCCGTCATAAGTTCCGTCTTTCTTATGGTGTACGATTCATGATAGAATCCCAACTTTAGAACTAATAATCATAATTATGTCTTTGTTTCCCAATGCGTTTGATGCCCTCTAGTGGGTTTTAAGCTGGCTTCAATTGGATTTTGTTTGCAATTGTAGGACTTCGCCTTTTGATAGAAATGTATATGAGAACATGGTCTGAATTGGATGCATAGCAGCAAGAATCATATTCAACTTTAATTCTTTAACGTATACTTCGCTCGTTTATAATTCGGAACTAATTGTTAGGAATTCAATAAACACGAAGATTTTTAAAAAGAAATGCCGCGTACAATAACATCTTAGAATTTCCCTTAATTTAAAGTAGTTCAACATAATAGAATAATCGAAGGCCAAAATTATCCACTTTTGGAACAACCAATCAAACAATCAAAATATATGTTTGGGTAACCCGTCCGCCACCCAGTCCAACTAGTAAGAGGAGGTGGTTCGCAGGTGATGGCGAGCAACCCTTAATATAGGGCATTCATCCATATCTTTTTGAGCACTAAATCAAGCACAATGGAAGAGTTTGATATTCATGTAGCCGACCCGAACTAATTTTGGGATTGAGGATTTGTTGTTGTTGTTGTTGTTGTATCCTTAGCTTTCCCAGGATACAAGTAATGAACATTAAATTTGTTAAGTTTATGACACACCAATCAAAAGATAAATTTAATATACTAATAGTTAAATGAAAGAATATTTTAAATAAGATTAGTAGCTTACAAGACATTTATATTCAGTATCCATATGCCTCCCAAATTTTCCTTCTGCTTGTGAATGCAAATCAACTTGTCTTTTAAACTCCTTAACTATTTTGATTGGGATTATCCATATTAATTATCCAATCCAACCAAAGCATGCGATCCAACTACGCGCATGGCATAGGAATTCTCCGAAATTTCATGAACTTCCCGAAATTTAGATTATAATGACTTCTTAGTACCAAATGCATAATCAATTGTAAACAAAATTTTACACGAATTACATCAGAGTTAGAGAAAAATGACATGATTTGCAAATTTTCTTTCTAACCTGTGAGAAAATGAAATACGGTTGTGGCAAACTGCCAACTTTTGTTGAAAGAGATACTATTTAACACATGTTTGACAATGCAAGACTAAAAATCAATCTCATTCTCACCTATAATAAGTGAGTCGGATAAGTGCCTTAAGAACAAGGAAATAATATCCATAGTGATCCAAAGCATTGCAATTGAACATTAAAAACATTAGCTTGGTACTTAAAGAGAAAAACCATGAAATATTGCTGCATCGCCTAGGCAGGCGGTGTCCTTCTAAATATTTTTTGAAAAATTGAAGGGGAAAATTACAATTAAGTTTGGTACAATGATACCTACCAAATAACAAAATTTTAACTTAGTTAATGTTACATCGGATGAATGTAAGCTAACACTCTAGAATCTTCAGCCTTATTTTGTGTTAGCAAATGAGATTGTCGGTTTGGTAATGGTCCTTACCGTGCCCAAGTGTGGACTAGTGGGAACAATTGGCGCCAAACATTTTTTGGGAAATCAAAATAAGATCAACACTTGGATTTAATTAATTCTTACCACTTTGTGTGGAATTGCTTTATTGTGCTATTAATCATTACTTATATTGTATGAATTTACATTACTTAAATATTATTAATTTCTTATGCTTTACATAGCCGATCCTAAGTTCAGATGAAGGAGAAAGGCTGTGATAGGTCAACAACCTACATTAAACATTTTCCACATTATGAAGAGAAGTGCTATGATAACACTTGCACTTGCAGTAGCATCTAATTTGTCATTTCTAATGTGGCCCTTACATGTTCATGCCATGTGAGTGATGTTACTTGTTTGTGTCAGTTTCAAATTATGTAGTAGCTTTAGTCTCCCAACATAGCCAACCCCAATTAGTTTTAGACTGAGGCTATGTTGTTGTTGTTGTTTTAGTCTCCCAACACAAAAGCAAGGTTTGAAGCTTCGACTTCGCTTATGACTTCGCTCACTTAAATTTAGAATTAATTCGAGAAAGTTAACTTTGACGATGGAAGTTTGAAAAAAATTCGCCGGTGTATGAAAGTTTACGGAGTTTCACTTTAAAGTTAGAAAACTCAAGTTTCTTCGTAGAGATGCTAAAAATATACTTAATCATACAATAATAATGCATAAAACTCATGTCAGCGGAGGATATTCTGAATTTTAAGTATATTTTTAGCATTGACAAAGTTTCAATCGAAGTTTGTTCAACTTCCACGAAACATAACAATTTTACTTCATGTTTTATGAACTTCCATTGATGTTTTCGAAGTTCGGTCGAAGTTAGCCAAAGTTGAGTCGAAGTTTTGCAATTTTTCAACTGCCCTTGAACTTCGCTTCGCTCACCTCAACATCGACAAACTTCGGCGAAGGTTTTGCCCTAACTTCGGCGAAGTTTGTCGATTTTTTAAACCATGCACAAAAGCAACCCATTTACTCACTCTCTTTAGCGATTCTCTAAAAGATTACTTTCCCTTTTCACTCCAAATCTAAAAAAAACTCCTTTCTTGCCCCCTCTCAATCTTTTTTGGGTTTACAATGAGTAGGCTCAAAAGTTAACTTGACCAACCATTTCATGGTAGCTTTAGTCAAATTTAAAATTAACTTTTAATACATCTTTATTACTAGAGTGACATGAAAGCGAAGAAATACCTTTCTATTGAGCTAGGCTAGATAATACTTAGTTCAATTATTTGATATTATTCAAGTAATTTCTTACTAAGAGATAAGGAGTCTAGCTCTTTCAAAGGAAATAAACAAAAGCAAAGCAAAGACTTGGGGAGAAAAACTATTTAGAGACATGGAATTTTTGATCACTACTATGATTCCAATGCGAGTTGATATTGGTTGCCTCTGTGATTGATTAATTGTAGTTAAATTAATAAATGAAGACAAAAATATTTATATAGTGCTTATGCACCACACAAGATTAAATGATAATATCAACAGTAAATTTTGGGATTATATGGATATACTTATTCAAGGGATACCTTATGGTCAAGAAATGATAGGTTTGAGAGGGTTCGTGGAGAATATGGTTTCAGTAGTAGGAATGAAGAAAGCAAATCCTTGTTAGAGTTTGCTTGAACATATGATTTTGTGACTTGTCTAACCTAATACCAATTTTCTTTCACACTTAATTACTTTTTTATAGTAGACGAGTAAAGGACAAATACATATCCTTTTAATGAGAAAAGGAGTTATAAAAATATGTGTAGAATCTAGAGATTGCAAAGTAATACTTGGTGAAACACTTGCTGCTCAACACATAGGTTAGCAATACTTGTTATCAAGCTAAAAGAACGAATTAGAGATCAAAATCCCAGGAAAAAAGGTGGAACGTAAAAAGTAAAAAAAATAGAATTTAAAGATAAATTACTAGAAGAAAATGTTTGGAACTTTGATGTAGATGCCTATATAATATGACTAGAAATTAGAAGTTGCATAAGGAGAGTAGAATTGGGTGTGCTAGGTGTATGGAAGGGCTTGGGGACCACTAACGAAGGAGATATGTGGTTGTATGAAGACATTTAAAAGGCAATTAAGACGAGGAAAGATAAATATAGGAAAATGCTAAAGTCATGTAATGAAGATATGTGTATTCAATGTCGAGAAGCTTTCAAGAAAGCCAAAAAGGTAGTTAGCATAGCAAAACCAAATATTTAGAAGATTTATATACAAAGTTCAGTAATAGAGATATGTAAATATATCTATAGGATAGCCAAATTAGGAGACGGAAACAAGATCAAAGTCATGTAAGATGCATTTAGAATGAAGATCAAAATTTTTAATGCGAGAAGATGACATTAAGGAAAGATGGAGAAACTACTTTGATGGTTTATTTGACGATAACCAAATAAATAACGTAACATAACAGATGAAAAGCCTTGCCAACAAAAAATTTATATTACACTCGTAACATTAGGATCCTTAAAGCTAAGGATACCTTGAAAAAGACTAAAATGGGAAAAGTTAGTTGTCTATATGAAATAACCGTAGAGATTCGAAAGTGCTTAGAAGAAATTAGATTAATTTTTAACTAAATTTAAAATAAATAAGGATGCCAATGGCTTGGAGAAGAAGCACTTATTTTCTTTCATAAAAAAAGCACTTATGTTCTAATTTTCAAAAATAAAAAACACATTCAAGCTTGCTTAAATTATCATTAAATTAAATTTATGAATAATACCGTAAAACTTTCGGGTTGGATAATTGAGAGTATGTTTAGACTTGATAAGGGAAATTGTAGCATCGAAATAAATTAAATTTATGCCAGGAAAAGTCCACAATTGAGGTGATTTTAAAATATTGAGAAAAGAAGGGAGAACTCCATGTGATATTTGTAAACTTATGAGAGCTTGTGATAGGATCTGGTAAGACTCTTAACTCAACAAGAGGCTACGGGACCACATTAACACTAAAGGTGTGGGTTAAAGTTAACTACAAAGGAAATTGAGTAAGTTAGGATTTGTAATATAAATAGAGTTGTGAGGGTGAGTCTTGTTATCTAGAGGATTATTAAGGTCATTCGGTCGACCCATTTGAGGGTTTAGGTTGAGAGATATGGTTCTCGTTAGTTTTGGTGTTCTTTGGTTCTTGTAATCTTTGTTTATACTTGAATCAATACAAGAAGATTGGGGTTCTTATTAGTGGTATCAATGCTCTACAATTTGATCAAGAATGGGTTCAACGATTCTGACGGATGAAATTTTAAAAAGGCATTTATGAAATAAAGCTAGGGTTCGATCGCATAGTAGAGAAGCATGATACTTGGTTGGTTCGTTCTTCTTCATCGCTTGCCTTAATCTTACAAGAAGATGGAGATCGCACGTTATAGCTGCCGATACTTCCAGATCCATCCACCGTGATGAACGACAAAAATGAAGACATTGTAGATCTCCTTACAAGCAATGTAGATATTCCCAAATTAGATCTCGAATTAGGTATTCTCCAACTTGGGTGTTGAGTCTCTTGTTTGCAAAGCATAGGGTGAATGCATTATCAACTAGCACTATGCATTATCAACTCCAGTGCTAGTTGATAATGCATTGGGTGTCGGCGAAAGTCCCGGATGAGCTAAATCTAAGGTTGTCCGAGGGTTGACAGTTGTTGGTGAGCCAGAACCTCTAGATCTGCCATATCTGGTGGCATCTAAGATGTTGCCGCCTCATCTTCATCGTGCAACGTCCACACCTCCAACATCTCAATTTTCTCTAATCGATTTTTAAGGTCGTAGTGAGTTTGTGTTCATAGATCCAAGAAACTCCATTAAGTTCAGGTTTGACTCTCTGCAAGCACACAAGTACTGGAGTTCAACCGTCGTTAAGGAGTTGGCGGGAATGACAACCAAATTCATAGCCATGAGCCCTCTGCCAACCTCCACCGTTTTCTATATCATCGATGTTAGGAAAGTGAGGTTTGTGCAACGACGAGTCGTTATTGACTCCCATGCCCCATTCTATTTTCTGTCATTGCTTCTTTTTGTTGCTATCACTCCGCCTCCTTGGCCACCCCCGCAAATCGCAATCTTACTTGTCATGGGAGGTCCATTTCAGTCGTGTAGCATGCGTCGCCGCCCAAGTATTTCTCCTCCACTTTTAGTTTGGTGCTATCCTCTTAACCTTGATTTGAGAAAAGCGCGATGTGTTGGGGTATGTGCCCTAGTTTAATCTTATGAACATTGTTTCTATTACTATTTTGGTTAATAAAATATATGATTTCATTTGCTTTTCATTGTTATAATTGCTTTGCATGTTTACATTATAATAGGAGCCATGGACGTTTACCGAAACATCCTAAATGTCTCTAGTTGGTGATTATATTGCGAATTGTAATGAATAAAAACTAGTGTGAGTCTTTATTGATGGTCATGTGATGATCATGCGTATAAGGATATGATCAAGATCATGGGTACCTATTAGGGAACAAGATATTGGACCGACCCGCTATGAAAATACCACATGGATTAAGTCATAGGTGTTACTCATGATAAGTATATCATTTAGTCCTCCGACTTGAGATTACTAGAGACTTCAACATTAGGATGATAGTGATTTGACACACTCAATATTGTCTTTAATCAAACGATTATAAAGGTTGTGATTGGTTACTATACGAATAATGAGTGAAGGTGTGTAATTGAGACAAAATTTGTCTCTTTCGTTTAGAGAAAGATATTAGTAGATCCTTCGATATGTTATACTAAAAATGTCCAAGTCCAAATGAATTGATACGATCAATTTCACTTGGATATTTTCAATCTACTTAGAGATCGGGACTAGTATAATTGAACATTAATGATGACTTTTTCGTGCCTTATGTTTAATCAAAGGATATCATACGACAAGGCTATAATATACACTATCGACTTGGTTGTATCGATTTTGATCTTCATGCAACTTGAGTAGTCATAATGCTTTGCTAGAGACCGCTTATGACTCGTGTACCAAAATGGTTCTGGTTCACTACCAACGTTGCATGAACCTATCGGGTCGCACATAAAGAATGGTTTTGCGAGATTTTAAATGACTCGGAACAATGAATTTTATATGAGCTTGGTCAATGGGAATTTCGAGGAGATTTATGAACCTATCGGGTCGCACTAAATTGAACCTTTTGCATGAACTTGTTTTATTTTTAAGCTTCATCATTCCCTCTTCCATCTCCAGCCTAATTGGTCCCGAGTTCAAAGCTTCGTTTTTTTATCTCCTGCCTAATTGGTCCCGAGTTCAAGCTCTGTTGCCACTTGTTTCTCCACGCTATGTTGATTCTTCCATGGTAGTGTTTTATAGGGGCGGATGACCCAATATAGTTTTTCAATGGATGCCCTTGGTAACTACTATTGCTCATTACAGGGGATTTTGCACTTTGCAACTTCTACCCTTCTCTATTGATGGCGCCATTGTTTTGGGTCTCTTTAGGAGATGCATATTTTTATGCTTTAGCATTGAACTCGTTGCAGTATATTAATGGGATTGGCAAGCTTGTTCACATCAAATTTAATACTTGGCAATTCTGCAAGGTGTTGATTTGAACGTCCTCAAGGAGTGCTTGATTGCTTGTGTCTTGCTTTTCATTGGTCTATTGCCAATTGCGGTTGTTTCTTCACGTCCTGATTATATGCGCTTTCTTCTTTTCTTAGTGAGGACATCATGCATCAGATTAGAAGAGAAATATGATTTTCTATGTGTCACATTTTGTTTCTTGCGCTTGCCCTATTGGGACTTGTGTACTTAAATTAGGGGTCCATTAAACTTATTGCGGTGCAATCATGATTAACTTGGCCGAGTTAAGCACCAATTCTCCCTATGGTTCAGTATTCCTGCCCCTATATCAATGGGATCATTTTGGTAGGGTGTTCCTTATTTGGATGTAAGACTTGTTTGGGTTTTGGCATGGCCCGATACGTTGATTCATGGTACTGACATCACTTGGGTTCACGATCTTCGTTCAACTCTCTTCTTTTGGCTCCAATTCTCTCTTTGCCACCTTGCCAGCAAGGTGGATTTAGTGAGAGGAAGATTGATCTGCCACCTTGCTAACAAGGTGCACCCTCTCTAGAGGTGTGAGTCCATGTCATTAGGTCGACCCATTTGAAGGTTTGGGCTGAGATATGGTTCTCTCTGGTTTTGGTGTTCTTTGTTTCTTGTAATTTGTGTTCTTTACTTGAATTAATACAAGAAGATTGAGGTTCTTATCAAATTCTAAGTGATGTTATTTAATGGGTAATAGAAAGAAAATGGGTGCATGCTCAATTCATAGTCATATGCTGCTAAGGATAGGCAAAAGGTTCAATTTAGTCCTCATACTCTCAGAGAGTTGCTAACTTGGTCCTTAAAGTTGAAGTAGGGTCGACTCGGCCCCTCAACTCTCTCATTCACTCCAAATCGGTCCTTCGACGACTTTTCGTAATTAGGCCATATATGCATTATAGAAGTGAATGTTGGATTGTAACGAAACATCACATACATAAATAATTAAAGTGAAAATGATGATGTTTAGGTTAATGTGTAGTAAAAGTCATATAGATAATGTAAGAAATATGAATATTCAAAGAATGTTTGAGTATCACCAATCGGCGCAAAATTTTGGGAAAGCCAGTTGTTGGTTTGGGCACATCCAACAACAACTTGTGGATGCAAGTTAGAAAACTCGACACTTGTAGAAAATTGAAGAAATTTGACATTATATAGATAGACCTGAGGTGAGTTGGGATGCATTAATTGAAAAGGATTATAAAAGCATGCCATCAAATGCCAACTGCATTAAATCGAGCAGAGTTGAAGGGTTTATATACCCAGCTAAGTTGAGGTTGATACTTTTTTTTCTTTTTTGTTATTGCTGCTGTTGTTGCATATGATCTGATTCATGGGACTGCCTCGTCACCCTCTCGACCCTCGTGCATAATAAACTTGATTTTTTTCGTCAGTCATCTAAAGTTCTCCCAAACTTTCTTCTCAATAAAAAATACTCCCTTCGATTAAAAAACTGAAGTCATTCTACAAAAACTCACCTTCAAAAAATATAAGACGTTTTTGTAATTCGAGAGAACTTTTGTACCTTTTATACTTGTTTTACCCGTCTTTTAATTAAAATATTTAATAACAATTAAACGCTGACCCAATTAATTTGGGACTAAGGCAATGTTGTTCTTTGTTTGTTTAATTGCAATTAAACACTTGTTCAACTTTTTTTGGATGAAATAAAGAATTAAATGCACTTAATGCCCTCTATTTGTGTTAATGAGCAAGAATGTAACTTGAAGTCACAATTAATGCTTTTCTTAATATGTGTGTTTTGAGCAAAAGCGCCTTATATTATTTATCGGAGCGGGTACAACAACAAGAACAACAAAGTCTTAATCCCATATTAGTTGGGATCGCTACATGTATCAAACTCTTGCATTGCGCTCGATTTAGTGCAACTTCTCAATTAAAAATGAATAAAATAAAATCTTAAACTAAAAACAGTATTGAAGGCAACATAATGCCCATGATATGCGCATGTCAAAGAGATGCTCCTAAGATGATAATCTAAGATTCTACTATTTTGCAGTTTGATGAAATTAAAGGGTTGCTGCGTCATTACAGTCTTATCCCACCCAATGGTGGTGGTATGCTGGCACATGGTTTGGCTTATGTAGCATCTTTGTTGAAGGTAAAGCTTGATTAAATGGTTGTGGCTCATGCTATTGCTATACCGAGCTTTTTGGTTTTAACTTTTTTGTACATTTCTACTCATCAGATGAGGGAAGATGATCAATCAGGAAATGGAATTGAGTCCCTTATTAGCAGAGTTGAGAAGTACTTGGCAGAAGGAAGACTTGCAGAAGCAGCAGATGTCCTTGAAGCTGGTGTAAGGGGCACCCAAGCAGAAAAAATAATTAGTGGTTGGGTGAAACAAGCTAGAAACAGAGCTGTTACAGAGCAAGCTCTTTCCTTGCTTCAATCTTATGCTACTTCCATTAGCCTTAGATAAATTGAAAACTTAACTGTAAACCAACCACTTTATAGAGAATCCGGGTACAGGAGAAACAGAAATGGAAAGCTTTGCTCCCTTTTCTGCTGCCATCACCATTGATGGATTGTCTCATATTACTGTTATTATTTTCTTTTCGGTACCGACTGGGGGGGCGATTACAAAATCTTCCATGTTGAGTGGTTCATATTTTGAGTCCATGTATTCATTTGCAGCGGCGTTGCCAGATAAATTGTTTAGCTAACCTCTGAATAAAGCACTTTCATGCCAATGAGTTGCTGCGGCATGGACTTCCTCCTTTGTATGAGAATACTCTGCTTTTTTTCTTCTTTTTTTTTTTTCTTACTTTCACTTTTGTTATATTTTGCTCTGCAATTCATCCGAAACTATGTTGAGTAGCTGCAAAATAAAGAAGTGTGAGAAGTGCTTTATTTTTATTTTTATTATTGGTAGACTTGTGCTTTATTTTTAGGAAAGTGAGTGACATACTTCTTATACATGCGTTTGCTACACAGTTTGGATTTTTTGTACGTGCATTGAGATTTTTGCGCCAGAGTCTTTGCAAAATCTAAAAGGCTATAACTATGTTGCAAATTAAATTTCTTAAATTTCTTTTTCTTTTTGTTTTCATCTTTAGTACTTGTTCTTTTCAAGTCATAAGTTTAGGATGTTGTGAATGAGGGTGAGACTTAAATTTTGGAGTGGAGGCTTCACGAAAATGCCAATGTAAGTTGATGTTCCAATCTAACCTTACACTTCGTTTTTTTTATTTACTTGAATAATCAATGTAGAACTATTCTTAACAATATAAATCTCTTAATCTTTCTTTCTCTCTCTCTCTCTATATATATATATATATATATATATGTTGTAAATTGAATTGAAACTTGCTAAGAACTAGAGAAGGAAATAAAAGACTAAGAACTTCTAGTACTATAAACTACTACTTCAAAGGAGAAGAGAAGAAATGAGATAGTTGGAATGAAAAGTTTTCATTCAACTTGGTGTGTGAATTACAATGGGGTTATCACCCTTTATATAAACCATTTGGTGATGATGATAATTGTACTTATACGATGTGTACAAGTTATACATACACCACAAGTCATACAACACATCACAAGCAACATTGACAATACATGGAAGAGTTGGTGTACATTGGAGAGGATTACAAGTTACATGACAATACATAGACAAGTGGAGGTACTATTAAGTGAGAAATACAAGTTACACGACTACACAATATGTTGGTGTACATGCATGGTCATCCATATTCCACAACACTCTCCCTTGGATTACACTTGCTTAGAGATTGTGCATCGTTAAAACTTTTACTAAGAAAAACCCTGTGGGAAAAATATAGTAAAAGAAAAAGAGTACACTATTCTCATAAATATTAAGATGGGTATAATATTTGTTAAGATTGCCTCATTAAAAACCTTGCTAGGAAAACTCAATGGGATAAAACCATAGCTAAGGGAAAAAGAGTGCAATACACTAATCAATAACTTCCCCTCATGTGAACATGGGTGAAACTTGTTCAGTTTCTTTACTTGGAATGTATTTAAGTTTACGCAAGCCAATACCATATGTAAGCCTTTTAAATGTCGTAGTTGGTAAGGCTTTTGTGAATAAATCAACAAGATTATCACTCGATTAGATTTGTTTGACATCAATTTCACCATTCTTCTGAAGCTCATGCGCATAAAAGAATTTTGGTGAAATATGTTTAATTATGTCCCCTTTTATGAATCATTCACTTAATTGTGCAATACATGCTGCATTATCTTCATATAATATTGTTAGAGAATCTTTTATTGAAGACAATCCACATGATTCTTGAATATGTTCAATCATGTTTCTCAACCATACACATTCACGACTTGCTTCATGAATTGCAAGTACTTCAGAATGATTGGAAGAAGTAGCAACCATAGTTTGCTTTACTGACTTCCATGATACAACAATATTACCACAAGTGAATACATATCCCGTTTGAGAACGGGCCTTGTGGGGATCAAATAAAAATTCAGCATCAGCATAACCTTGGAGATTCAATTTTACCCATCTCAAGTAAAATAAACCAATGTCACTTGTTCCTCGAAGATATCGAAAATCATGTTTAACATCATTCCAATGTCTTCGAGTTGGTGAAGAGTTGTATCTTGCAAGTAGGTTGACAACAAAAGCAATGTCAGGTCTTGCAGAATTTGCAAGATACATAAGTGCACCAATTGCACTTAAATATGGTACCTCCGGAACAATTAGCTCTTCATCACTTTCATGAGGTCGAAATGGATCCTTATCCACTTCAAGTGATCCGACAACCATTGGAGAGCTCAATGGATGTGCCTTGTCCGTATAAAATCTTTTTAATATTTTTTCAATATAATTTGATTGATGGACAAATACTTAACTTGAAAAATGTTCAATTTGTAAACCAAGACAAAGTCTTGTTTTTCCAAGATCTTTCATATCAAATTCCTTTTTCAAGTATTCAGATGTTCTAACGATGTCGTCGTAGTTTCCCACTATATTTAAATCATCAACATATACAACAATAATCACAAATCCCGTTGATGATCTTTTAATGAAGACACATGGGCAAAGTGGATTATTTACATATCCTTATTTCAGTAAATAATCACTAAGACGTTTGTACCACATTCGTCCGGATTGTTTCAATCCGTATAAAGACCTTTGTAGTTTTATAGAATGCATGTTATGAGGTTTTGATTTTATTTCTTCGAATATTACAAATCCTTCAGGGATTTTCGTATATATATATATATATCTCACTGTCTAGGGATTCGTACAGATATGCTGTAACGACATTCATAAAATGCATATCAAGCCCTCCAAAAACTGCAAGGCTTATCAAGAATCGAAATGTGATTGCATCTATAACAGGAGAATATGTTTCCTCATAATCGATGCCAGGTCTTTGTGAGAAACCTCGAGCTACAAGTCTTGCTTTGTACCTTGTAACTTCATTTTTTTCGTTTCTCTTTTGTACAAATACCCATTTATATCCAACAGGTTTTACGCCATTTGGCGTTTGAACAATCGGTCCAAAAACCTCTCGTTTCCTTAACGAGTTTAGCTCTGCTTGGATAGCCTCTTGCCATTTTTGCCAATCAGGTCTTTTTCGACATTCGTCCACTGATCGTGGTTCTGGATCATCATTTTCACATATTTCAAAGAACACATTGAAAGGAAATATATCATCAGGAACAATTTTATTTCGATCCCAAATCTTACCAGAGTTTAAATAATTTATTGAGATCTCATTATTTTCATTTTTTTCCTTTTTTTCTAGAGGCAATTGTTCCACGTCAGAATCAACTTGTTCTGACAAATCCTTATCAAAGGATTCTTGTGCTTTTTCAGGAGTATTTTGATTTGAATTTATTTTTACTCCCGTTTTCCTCTTTCGAAGAATTGTATCCCTTGAATCAATTGGTCTTCTACGCTTTAAGTGTTTCGTTGGTTCTTGTACATTTTGTTGCACAGAGACATCAATTCTTGCAGGAGCATTTACAGCTGGAATATGTGATTTTGTCACTTGTTTTGCATCATTAAATGCGTCAGGTAATTGATTTGCGATTTGTTGCAAATGAATGATCTTTTGAACTTCAAGTTCACACTGATTTGTGCGTGGATCATAATGTGATAAAGTTGATGCATTCCAAGCAATTTCACGCCATTCCTTTTGAATTGGCTTCTTATCTCCCCCTAATGGTGGGAAAATTGCTTCATCAAAGTGACAATCAGCAAAACGTGCAGTAAATAAATCCCCTGTTAAGGGCTTAAAGTATTTTCTAATGGACGATGAGTTAAATCCAACATAAATCCCAAGTTTTCGTTGTTGCCCTATCTTAGTTCTATTGGGAGGTGGCATATGAACATACACTGCATAACCAAAAATTCTCAAGTGTGAAATATTTGGTTGTTGACCTAAAATGAGTTGCATGGGGGAATGTTCATGGTATGCAGTAGGTCTATAATGAATGATAGATGCTGCATGAAGGACTGCATGTCCCCAAACTGAAGTTGATAACTTAGTTCTCATGATTAAAGGTCTGGCAATTAGTTGAATGCGTTTGATCAGAGATTCTGCCAAACCATTCTGGGTGTGCACGTGTGGAACATAATGTTCAATGGTAATTCCTATAGACATGCAATAATTTTTAAATGCTTGAGATTGAAATTCCCCGACATTATCAAGAAGGATGGTCTTGATTGGGATGTTAGGAAATTGTGCTCTTAACTTAATGATTTGTTCTAAAAGTCTAGCAAATGCAACATTGAAGGTCGAAAGCAAACAAACATGTGACCACCTAGTTGATGCATCTATCAAAACCATGAAATATCTAAATGGTCCACAGTGAGGATGAATGGATCCACATTTGTCTCCCGAATGCGTTCTAAAAAAATTGGGGATTCCACAACAATTTTACTTGGGGATGATTTAACTATCAATTTACCTCGAGAATAACTAGTACAATTATAATCATCAGCTGAAAATATTTTGTGACTCCTTAAAGGATGTCCATGCGAAGTATTCTTCGCATCATTGATGATCCTAGATGACCAAGCCGACCATCCCATAAAATGAATGTCCTTGGATCATTAATTTTCTTATTTAAGACGACATTCGTTTCGACATGCCTTATATGAGTGAAATATAATTCGGAGGATAAAGCTGTGAATTTTTCTAACACTTCTTTTTTCCCATTTGAAACCAATGTGACAAAGAGAAATTCTCTATTATTTTTGTTCATGGTTTCAATGTGATATTCATTTTGTCGAATATCTTTAAAGCTGAGTAAATTTCTTCTGGATTTTTCAGAGTATAAGGCATTGTCAACATAAATTGTTGTTCCCCCAGGCAACATAATATTTGCTATTCCAGAGCCATTAATCAAATTGGAGATGCTAGATATTGTTTGAACATTAGCCTCGCTAAATTCAAATTGGAGAAATATTCTCTGTTTTTAAGGATTGTGTGCGTTGTAGCACAATCAACAAGACATATATCGCTCTTATTTGATTCATGATTTGAACACATGATTTGTTGATCCATCTAGACAAATCATGTTTGGCAAATTAGAAAAGAGTCATATTTCATTGATAAAATTCATAATATTTTGCCTTTTGATTTTGAAGGCATGGTAAAGGTCACAAAAATATTCGGGTATATATATGACAATATTTTGGCAAAATAGCCTTTCATATATGACCAAAAAAATGTCACAATTATGAGCGCTCATCGTCAATAATTATTCGCCCTTTGTAGTGGTGCACCACTTTTATTCCAATTTTTGGTGGAATTGTCAATACGACCTTTACCTGATATTTTCACCTTTTCCACGTCCATAAATTTATTATTGTGATCATGATCATTATATACAACATATGCTTCTTAATTTGAAGCTGAACAAATTGGACGAGAGCGATATTATATTTATAATATCTCATTATTTTACTCAGCTACCATGAGACAAGAAATCAACCCTTAATATTTATTGGATTGATTTGCACACTCGATATTTGTCGCAGCAATAAATCGAGGCGGGCCACGTGACCTTATTTTTATTGTCTCATCAGTCATATTTCCACGTAGCCACAACATAGAGGTAATTAAAATTGTGGAATCATAATTAATATTTAACTGATTAAATTTTGTAGCTTGAGACTCAACCGCTCATTTTGAGCTTTTGGAGTATTACCTTTTTTGGTATTTATATATTTATAACTCCATAGGGTGAAAAAATATATGAAATATTTACTTTTCAAATCTCTAAAAAGATATTGACAAATGATTGTGTACAACATACAGCCTTGCATAGATGCAAGCTTTATTCATAATTTGTAATATCTAATTATCATGACAAGAATTATAATAAGGTAACAAACTCAACTATGGTTGATTAATATTTTGAAAGTAAATATAAAATAAAATAATTTTCTTTTTTCTTTTATGTAAAAAAAAACATAACATATGATTAAGTATATGTTCACAACTTGATTCATTAATAATCAAATACACTATTTGTATGAGTTGGTGGGGCAACCTTCAGGTTGGGTGGCGAGACAAAGTCTGCTTAATACCATGCCTCCTTGAACGGGATAACCCGTCTCCCTTTCAATGTTTAGCTTTACCGGGGACAAGGCTTACCCACTATCAACTCAAACTTATAGCATTATTTGTATTATAAATTCAAGAATAGAGTAATAACTAATCGTTTGTAGTTTTAAGAGAAAACTAGTTATGTCACATATTGACTTTTGATTTCTGATGTAGAAGATCATACAAGACGCAACTACAGAGCATACTTTCGCAATCTGTGACGTTATAATGTATAGTATATGAATAAAGTAGGCATATAGAAGTGATGCATATAATAAAAGGAAACAACCATGATAATATATAAATAAATTGAACTTATTTAAATAACAAAAGTTATACCTTCCTAGCTTTGTCTCCTTAACAAGCCTTCTTGAACTTTAAGATCTCCTTAATGCTAGAGCAAGCTCGTGATGATAACGTGTTGTAAATTGAATTGGAACTTGTTAAGAACTAGAGAAGGAAATAGAAGACTAAGAACTTCTACTACTACAAACTACTACTTCAAAGGAGAAGAGAAGAAATGAGATAGTTGGAATGAGAAGTTTTCATTCAACTTGGTATGTGAATTACAATGGGTTGGCACCCTTTATATAGGCCATTTGGTGATGATGATAATTGTACTTATACAATGTGTACAAGTTATACATACACCATAAGTCATACAACACATCACAAGCAACATAGACAATACATGGAAGAGTTGGTGTACATTGGAGAGGATTACAAGTTACATGACAATACACAGACAAGTGGAGGTACTATTAAGTGAGAAATACAAGTTACATGACTGCACAATATGTTGGTGTACATGCATGGTCATCCATAATCCACAACAATATATATGTATATATATATGTATATAATCTCTTAATCATGGCGTTTGAATTGGATTATATTTTGATTATTATTGAATGGATCTAATCAGTTTCGCCACTATTTGTTCTTCTATCATAGCGTATCAAAGAACGAATTACTTATAATTAAGGTGTGTACATGATAGCTTATTGATGAGCTAGATTGCGATTACTAATTAGGTAATACTTTGAGAGCGGGTACTATATTGTTCCCAATTGTACGATACTTAAAGTTGGTATATGTGGCAACGTGCTATTGGGCCATGTGTAGTGATTATTAAATAAGGAAAGGAGGCATACAAATTTATTTCTCGTTGACGATTATGCCTCTATAGAAGTGTGCTCCCACCCAGGAAAACAATAAAAATGTTTTATCTTCTCATGGGTTTCTTTGAGGGTTTAAGGACTGGTTTAAAGGTCGTAAAAATAAGTTATTAGACCTGAATTGATAACAACTAGTCTATTTTAGGTTCTTGGTTGATGGAGGAAGGGCTTAAGGTATTCTAAGAGTTGGATAAGTCGAGACAAAGTTAGGAAACTCGACATAGGTAGGTAGGACTCGTCTATTTTATCAATTGTGCTATGTAACTTAGTATAATTAGTTCATGTAGTCTACGGACTGGGAAATGAGAGAATTGTGTTGTGACAAGCACAAAACGTAATGTATAGCCTAAAAGTGAGATGTAAATGAGATTAATCGAATATGGAGTGGATAAGTGGTCGCTAAGGATTAGCCTTATCCTCTAACTTTCATAGTTCGTGGCTTAATTTGTCTTCAATCACTATCATGGGAGTTCAGAGACTCAGCTATTTTCGAATATGCTGATGAAATCATAGATAAGATCAATGGAGTGATTTCCTCAGTCATATTATTGAATAAATGGGAGACGACTCTTGTAATAATAAAATGAAAAGTGAAGTCACTGGCACACTCTTATGATCTTAAAATATAATAAACTTCTCACCGTACGAGTAATGCCTTCAAATCTTCAAGGAAAATATAACTGCTACTAGCTTAAGATCATGAACTAGATAATTTCTTTCATGAATCTTAAGTTCCTTCAAAGCTTAATCTACAATCTTGCTTTTCTGTATCAGCACACAGCCCTAGCCTGAATGAGAAGCATCAATAAAAATCACTAACTTTTCCCTGATTCAAGTAATGTAAGAACGTGCGTTGTAGTCAACCCGCATTTTAATTCCTTGAAGGCACTCTTGCACTCTTTCGACCAATCAAAGTCAATAGCTTTTTGTGTTAGTCGAGTAAGTGAAAAAGCGATATGGGAGAAAATCTTAACAAATTACTTGTAATAACTTGCTAACCCCAAAAAGCTACATGCCTCTGACATTGTGATAGGAGTAGGCCAATTCTAGGCCACCTTAACCTTCACTAGATCAACATATATGCCCTCAGCATTAACCACATGTTCAAAAAATTTGACCTCCGAAGCCCATAATTTGCACTTACTGAACTTTACATATGCCCGATTACTTTTCATAGTCTGCAATGTAACTCTGAGGTGGTCCAGAAGTTCTTCCTAAGTCTTTGAATAGATCAAAATATCATCAATACATGAAGATAATTGATTAAGATATTGAATATTATGTGCATCAAATCCATGAACATAGTAGGAGCATTAATGTGCCCAAACGACATTACTGTGAACTCGAAGTGCCCATATCTAGTACTGAAAAATGTTTTCGAGATATCCTTATCCCTGATCCTTAGTTTATGATAACCAAACCTCAAATCAATGTTTGAGAAATATCTGGCACCCTTTAAGTGATTAAATAAGTCATCGATCCTGGGCGATAGATATTTGTTCCTGATAGTCACTCGATTGAGCTGCTTATAATCAATGCACATACGTAGGGTCCCATCTTACTTCTTCATATAAACAACCAGTACTCCCCACGGTGACATACAAGGATGAATAAACCCTTTCTTTAACAACTCCTCAAGCTGATTTTGCAACTCACACAATTCCTTTGGTGCCATACGGTAGAGAGGATAGAGATAGGTTAGTGCCATAAATAAGATCAATGGTGAATTCAATGAAACGAGGTAGTGGAAGTTCAGACAAGTAAGATGAAAAAGCTTTCAAAAATTCACAAACCACTCATATCTCTCTAATCTTAAGTTCCCAACTAGGTTCACTAAAAGTAACCACCCCTGGGATAACCTCTAATCCTTATGCAGTAGCATCTCTCCAACGAGTTGTAAGTCATGAAGGATTATAACCTTTATAGACTATAAATTCAGAAAGGCAGGGATTCTAAAAAACTACCCGTTCGTGGAAGCGATAAATACTGACATGATACGCTGCTAACTAATCCATTCCTAGCAGTGCATCATACTCTAAGAATTCCTTGACCCTTGGATTAGTTGGGAGCTCGTTTTCCCAGATTTTAACAACACATCCATTACAAATCAGGTACGAATAAACTTTCTCACTCACTATTATTCTCAACATCAATAATGCATTGGACTTGACAGGTTTCAATTCTAACTCATCAACCATTGCCCCTGTAATAAAAGAAACTTTAGAACTAGCATCACTAGGAGCATGCATATCTCGACCATAAATATTTAACATAACTTTCACTAGTCTCCAAGTAGGCTCAGAATCAGCCTCTGCCACTGCATGAGGCTGTTCAACAATCTGCATCACACTACCTACCGAAGAAGCTGGAAGTGTATGATAGTTCCTCTCAATGTGTCCTTATTGACTACACTAATAACATATTATATTGGGCCTATGAGACATTGCACTGGCCTAAGGAACCTACTTAATACTGCTCGGTCTAAGACTAGCCTGACCTCTGCCTCTATCTCATGACAGAGCTAGTAGTAGTAAATGTGGTTTCGCCATTGAAGGCCGTGAAATGGATGGTGCCGCAATTGGTGCACTAACACATATAATTCCTTGTGGAACTGACCGAGTTGGTACAATAGAAAAGATAAACCAGCTCTAAAACCTTTCATCCCTACTCTCTGTCTAAAGAACTCTCGACTTCTTTTAGACCTTGATGAATGAGTCAGCTGAATATGAACTAATTTCCAACCCATTTGACTACTAAGATAATAGGGGGCTGGTGGTGGAACTAGCACTGTCCCTAGTGGTCTTTTCACGGCCCAAATAATTAATACACATTTAATTCGTTAATTAGGACACAATGACCCATGACGTGGGACCCGCAGCGAGATACGTGTCCCTATCGAGGTACGGTGGCCGAGGTAAATGTTATATTTATGTGTTGTTTGACTAGTGTATTGTATATGTGTAGACTACTAAGTCATTTACGGGTATGAAGATACCGAGACGAGCGGACACGAGCTTCGAGACGCGTGCCGACGTGGGCTCGAGGTAGCAGCTCATATGGTAAGTGTCATTAGGTAAATAAAAATAAAAAAATAAAAATAAATAAATAATAATAATAGAAATAATAATAATAAAAAAATAAAACTTGATATGTGATTAGTGGACCATAAGTGGCCACATCACATAATATATACATAATAGATATGTATATATATGTTGGTCAAGTAAACTTATCTCATTTTGCTTCTTAAGGTCGTTGGAGAGAGAACGGAGAAAAAAAAAAACACAGAGAAGAGGAGGAAGAAAAATCGGGAGAAAGAAGAGAAGGAAGAGAGAGAGAGACCGAGAGCTCGACGAAAGTGATCAAGGTGAGTTGTTGATTTCGATTTTGTTGGTCGTTGTTGTTGTCGTGGCCGCCATGGAAGTTCGACCATGGAAGGTTCGGCCTCCATGGCCGAGAGGCGTGAGGAAGAAGATGACATGGGTATCTACCCTGCCATCGACTTCAGTTGAGGTTGGGGTTGGGAGCCAACCCCAACGCCGAAAAAGAAAAAAAAAAGAAAATTCCAGAACCATAGCAAGTGAGGAAGAAGACGGGTAATCGGGTCGGGCCGACCCTGACCCGATGGGGACCGAGTTGGGTCGAACCGGGTCCGGTTGGACCAGGTCGGGTTAATCCGGACCCACCCTAATAAAATAAAAAAAATATATATATATATATATTTAATTATTTAATTTAAATTAAACTGATTTTGAATAAATAAATGCTAAAAAATAGAAATAAATCCAAAACAATTCCAAAAAAATTAAGAAAAATTCCAAAAAATTATATTTGGACAAAATAAATACAAATCTATAAATTTATATGAAAAATAAAATATTCAAAATGTCGGACGCGACTTTTACGGGGTTTTTGCCTCGAAAAGTGCAAAATTGGCAAATTGGTCTCGAATTCGATTTCGACAAACTTATAAATTTTTAATAAGTAATAATGACTCTAAATTGACAAATTTTCAAATGCTAGGACCGTAAAAGAGTTATTACGGGGTTTTGAGTGTGTACATCGACTCAACGAGAAGCCGGATAGCTTAGGCATTGCTATGTGTATGTAAGTAAACTAATTTGAGACATTTATTTAGGGTCATTTGATGATATATCATTGATTCCAATTCCTTTAGCTTTCATACGGGGGTCACTAGAATTTTTGGGATGTCAGGGGATTTCTCCACTACCTTGCATGACACGAGGGGTAACGTGCCTCGAACGGGGTAACCGGACCTCGGGGTTTGTTGGTGTAAGAAGAACTTGGGTGAACATGACGACTTTTAAAACTCAAGTATGTTAGCAAGTATACATTCAGGTGACGACTAATTCAATTGGAATAGAAAAAGCGCAATCGTAAGTACGTCATTTTAACATTATGATAGAGATCTCAATTTCTATTGAATTGCTATAAAGCAGAGCTCAAATTATAGTGGAAAGGCTGATGTGATAAAGATCACGGCCGACCGACCCTAATCCATTACTACTTAGCCTTAAGTCAGTTTCATATTTGTTGTTTAACTCAAGTATCTTTTTGTTCTTATTTCTTTCAGCATAGTTGCAATTTAAATTATGCCATATGATACTTGTTGCCTGTTTGGGAATGTGGATCGATGTCTCTCAGTATTACTTAAATAATTTCATGTACTCACCGTCTAGTTTATGACGGTGGGTGCAGATCTGCCGAGTAGCAGACTAGGCAAAGAGAAGATCGGTGACTATCTCTAAGCCAGCGAAGGACTGCTACGACATATTTTTGTACGTTTTGTTTTTTTTTATTACATTTTATATAAACATGCTATTTTACTTTTGGGTTGAGCGATAGGAATACCTGACTAGACACATGTTATATATATCACCACTTTTTATTTATATATGCATGTGATCTCTACTTCCTATTTTTTCTTCCACAATAGGTTAGGCCTTGCGTCCACTAGTAACTTAAGAAGACTTCCGTAGAATAATTGGTTAGATAAAAACAAAATTTTAAGTAGCTCTGATTTGTTAGGTAGTTAAATTAGCTAGATAACTGTAGGTGGTATCATAAATGGTAGGTGTTTAACTAATGCTGACTAATTCCTTGTTAGGTCCTATAGGGGAGATTAGGGCTTAATTAAGTGATTAGGCTAGGCGGTGCCCTTGTTTATAGTTAGGGCTGTCACAGGTGGTATTAGAGCCAAGGTTTATACAGTTTGGATTACTTATATGGTTTCAGGCTATATGATACCAACAGAGTTACTGTCAGCGTCATGAGGTTTGAGAAAACATTGCTCTGAGATTGTAGCATATGGAGTTTCTACATTACGATACCACAACTACAATATGTAGTGAACGGACGACCTTGTTCAGCCATAAAAAACTCAAAGATTTAAAAACAAAAAAAACTGTAGAAGTTAGAAAATCTTAGTTAGATGTGGAAAACCAGATGATCCTCGCCTAGAAACAATTAGTTGGGAAGAGAGTGACAGTGAGATGGGGATTTGATCTATTTATATACATACTAATTTTGTTATGTGTATATATACGTTATCCATGTAGTAGCTGATTCGCGTTCGTTATCCATTTGTATCTAGAGATGGAAGATTTACGCGATACCAATGGTGCCGGTGCGAGCGGTAGTCAGCCTTCTATACTATCAACGGAGGATTTCTAGAGGCTATCAGATCGATAGCTGCTCAGGGACATCAATTGCCGGAGTTTATCGCATTGATGACTTCCCGATTTGCTCCACCAACGCAGCCATCACAGACATCTGGCCCTAATGCGACTACAATACTGACTGTAGTGCCGTCCGACAATTCAAATATTTTATATTTCATAGAAATTTACTAATTTCTATTTATTTTGTCGAAATATACTTTTTCAGCATTTTTCCTAATTTTATGGAATTTTCCTGAATCTTTTTTTCTATTTTCAAGCCTTTATTTATTCAAAATCAGTTTAACTTAAATTAAATAATTAAATATATATATATATATTATTTTATTGGGGTGGGTCCGAGTTACCTCGACCCGGTCCAGCCGGACCCAAGTCGGTCTGACCCGCTCCCCATCGGGTAAGGGTCGGCCGACTAGGCCCATATAGGGTAGCCCGACCCGGCTAACCGTCTTCTTCCTCACCAGAGCACGAAGTGCTCTAGTTCTGGAATTTTTTTTTCAGCGTTGGGGTTGGCTCCCAACCCCAACCCCAACTAAAGTCGATGGCAGGGAAGACACCCCTGCCATCTTCTTCCTTACGCCTATCGGCCATGGAGGCTGAGGCTTCCATGGCCGAACTTCCATGGCATATGGAGGCCACGACAACAACGACGACCAACAAAACCGTAATCAATAACTCACCTTGATCCCCTTCGTCGAGCTCTCAGTCTCTCTTTCTCTTTCTTTCCCAGTTTCGCTCTCTCTCTTCATTCTCTTGCTCCTCCCGGTTTTTCTTCCTCTTCTTCTCTGCGTTTTTTTTTTTGTTCTCTCCCCACCAACTTTTATGAAAGTGGTTCTTGTGGTTAAGATCATTTGATGATAGAAATTCAGCTTTCATACGGGGGTTACTAGACTTTCTGAGATGTCAGGGGATTTCTCCACTACCTTGCATGACACACGGGGTAACCAGACCTCGGGGTTTGTTGGTGCAAGAATAACTTGGGTGAACATGAAGACTTTTAAAACTTGGATATGTTAGCAAGTATACATTCCGGTGATGACTAATTCACTTGGAATAGAAAAAGCGTAATCGTAAGTATGTCCTTTTGACATTATGATATAGAGGTCAATTAGTATTGAAATGCTATATAACATATCTCAAATTGTAGTGGAAAGGTTGATGTGATGAAGATCATAGCCGACCGACCCTAATCCATTACTACTTAGCCTTGAGACAGTTTCACATTTGTTGTTTAACTCAAATATCTCTTTGTATGATATTTTTTCAGCATAGTTGCTATTTAAATTATTCCATTTGATACTTGTTGCCTATTTGGGAATGTTGATCGATGTCTCTCAGTATTACTTAAATAATTTCATGTACTCACCGTCTAGTTTGTGACAGTGGGTACAGAGATCAGACGAGTAGCAGACCAGCCAAAGAGAAGATTGGTGACTACCTCTAAGCCAGTGAAGGACTGCTATGACATATTTGTGTACGTTCTGCATTCTTTTGTATTACATTATATATATATATATATATGCTATTTTACTTTTGGGTTGAGTGATAGGAATACCTGACTATACACATGTTATATATATCACCACTTTTTGTTTATATATGCATGTGATCTCTACTTCTTGGTTTTTTTTTCACAATAGGCTAGGCCTTACGTCCACTCGTAACTTAAGAAGACTTCCGCTGAATAATTGGTTAGATAAAAATAACATTTTAAGTAGCTCTGATTTGTTAGGTAGTTAAATTAGCTAGATAACTGTAGGTGGTATCATAAATGGTGGGTGTTTAGGTGTTTAGCTAATGCTGACTAATTCCTTGTTAGGTCCTATAGGGGAGATTAGGGCTTAATTAAGGGATTAGGCCAGACGGTGTCCTTATTTGTTGTTGGGGCTATCACAGGTCTGGCTAATATGGCTGCTTCCACCTATATCACACTCTTAAAGATAAATGCATAGCTTGTACGAGGTTGAGATGAAACCATAACTCGTATCTCATAATTCAATGCATTAAGAAACATATCAATCTTATTCTCCTCAAATAAGTAAATCTTTACTCGTCCTCTCTTACAACCATATCTCTTTATTTCAATTGAATGAATTCAGCTCTTTTCCTTATTTTGATTGACTTCGAAAAATACTGCCTATAGAATATGGTCCTGAGTTGTAGCTATGTAGTGACACTCTTCCCCTCTCTATCAAGGGAATTCCATAATTTATAAGTAACTTAATCAGAAGAAATGCAATCCGTTCATCCTTAAATTGGTCCTCAACATCCACGACAACAAAACGTTGTTCCATCTCTAGAATGCAGGCCTCTGGTACTCAATCCTCCATAGTTCCGTTGAATTACATGAGTCGTATTTCATGAATTCTTTACGTGTTCTAAGAAGTGCAACTATCTCAAAATTCCCTAGAACCACCATTGTTGTCTCAGGAAAAACTTGTGCTGCAATTGGTTGTACTAAAACTACTGCTGTCTCAGCTCCACCCTCAGCCATGTTAACATCAGAACTAGCTGTAGTTTATGTCTTAGCTCGTTATACTAGTGGTCCCATTTGTACCATCGATATTTCCATCAGTTTCACCTGATATTCCATTAATTGCTACTCAATCTTGGATTTTCACTATGTCTCTCTTTTAGCACCACCTTCAGGTCCAGGCCTAGAAGGGCCCTGTTCTTGTTCAGGCATTGAGTTCTGTAACATATATGAAAGATATGACTATTAGAGCAATGTTCAGAAAAGACAATGAAATCATATATATATATATACACCTTGGGACATGAGCCAGACTTAACTAGAGCCAGTAGCCTCTCCTTCTTGTACCTAATAAAACTAATATATATATCGATATCAAAATAAAAAATCAAATTAAATGCATCAAGAAATTTTAAAATTTTTCGACAATGTAAACGATACACGAAAACCCAGAGTTTACTAAATTGAAACTCGATTATACAAACTTCCAAGTCCTTGTTCTATTACAATAATGTAATTCAAACAAAATATACATACAAAGAAGGTTCATTACATCGTAAAGAACACTAAAAGACTGTTATGTCTTTTCTTTCACTTAAGCTGAAATGCCAGATTGTGAACCTAAAATATTTAAAAGGGTGAGCGCACCAACATGCTCATTAAGTGACTCACAATTATATATCAAAAGTCTATTTAATAAAGAAAAATAATCAATAATAATATGATTCCAATAAAATTCTATTCGGTGCATCAAAACGATATAACATATATTAGATGCAAGTCAACAGTTCAATAGCAACTGTCCTTGCGATGCCACTTTTTATTTTTTGTTCTAAGAGTCATCTTTCAGTTACTCAAGAACACCATTAATGAAATCTACACATTGGCCAATGTGCGATTTCATCAGTGTATTCAAAACTAACCGAGTCTCCCACTCTTCTGGATAATGAGCGATTATATTAAGCCACATACTACAAAGGTAGGAAGGTAAGGCTAATCTTTAGCAACCTCATAACCACATCATATCTGGTTTATTCAATCTAATTCACCTTCGAGTTTTTAAATTAAGTTTTATGTTTGTCATTGTACATTGCTCTCATTTCATAATCAATAAACTATATGAGGTAAATATAATACTTTACATAGAACAATTGAATATATAATTGATTCCCACTTACCTTCGTCGAGTTTCCATAAGTTCCGTTCCAAATTCACTAATTCTCGAGGTACTTGAACCTTTTTTGGTATTTAAACACCTAACACAAACCATTGTACAACAATATATGTCCAATACTCAAAGTTTAAGACCCCTAAAATAGTCCTAAACCATCTAAATTCATATGAATAAATAAGCACTATTACTATTGTCTAGGGTAGGAGCGCACTCCCTACTTTGGTGTAGCACGCTCCACCTTTTAGGTTCATCAATTTTTTTGAACGGAGCATGTTCTTTGCTTCGGGAACACACTCCACCATTGAGTGACCAAAACAAAGAACAGGGCAACAACCTTTGTTCAATCCGAACTCATTCCAACACCTCCTCACAATATCAAGGAGGGCCTCTAATGAGTTCTTACACACCAACAACCATAATTAACGAGAACTCAATCCAAATTCATCCTCGATCAATAAATCAACTTAAGAAAGAGAAAAATTTAATTTAAACTTACCAACTAATAAGTCAATGATTAGATGGTGTTTAATAGTATATTTTAGGTTGATTTTAGATGTAAAAGGCTATATTTCATTGAGTTTTCTCTTATTTTTGTGAATTTAGATGATTATATTAAGTATATGTGAAGAAATAAAAAATAGGGAAGAAAGTAAAGAATTCGGTCTAGTGGAGAAAGTGCATAGTGAATAAAAAAAAATTAAAAATGAACGAAATTTACTTCCACAAATCAGGTTAGATATAGGAATAGCTAGCAAAGTAAGTGATGCACAGTGAATCAGGTTGGATACAGGAATAGCTAGCAAAATTAATGAAGCACATAGAAAGATTTTCACCGATTTTCCCAGTGAATCAGGATAGATAGAAGATTTAGTTAGGAGTCGCAAGAGTTGGCTTCTAGAATTTTGGAGTATTACAAGGAATTTCAGTTCGATTGGGATATGTACTACTTAGAATACTATACATACAAACCATAGACTTCAAAATAGAGAACTTTTGATTACCCTTGATTAGCTTTAGGCAATTATCAACTATTTTCTATTAGTTTAGTTTGAGTTTTATTTTTCATTGCTATTGAAGAAGCTTTGGGAGACTTAAGTATTCAATAAGAGGTATTTTTATTGTCTTGTATTTACTTTATTGTGATGTTTATTATGAATACATGTTAGTAGTTTATTAATCTAAATAAAGTTCGAACATGAACTAAATCCGTTTTGTAATGTAGTCATAATGAAGAAAGGTTTTTGTTTACTGCTTTAAACTTAATCAATATGTCAATTCACTATTTTAATAGATTGTTATTTGCATATTACAATCATGACTGTTAGATGTCATATGTGAATTACGTTCTAAGTTTGATAATGATATGACTTTTACATAGTATTAAGCTTGGTCATATAGTGTTATGACATAACTCAATGTTGTCTTATTTTTTAATTAATCATTTTTAAGTTTTCGAAGGATTAATGTAATAAAACTAAGATGTTACTTTTTCATTGATATAAGAAAAATTGATGGCTTGATAAAAACTATCAACTTACTTCTGATTTAGGTTTAATAATCCAGAAATACTTTATAATATGATTAAAGTATGATTATGACTATGATTTAAGTAATATGTTTGGGTACAAAACGGATTAATGTTTCATCGTTTTAGATATTCGGTTATATGTTTGTTTTATATTGAATTGAATTGATTTGAATTTAATATTAGTGAATTTAATTTATGTTAGTTGAGTTAGTTTAACTAGTTTAATTGATAGTCGTAGTTTGATTAGATTATTTTGAATCCCATTTTAATTAAATTAAAGAAAAATATAAAACTATTGGAAAATCCATTTTCTTAAGAAATTAATAAAATCCATGTAAAGAAGATCCAACTTATCATCATGACAAATAATAAGGATATACGAAAAACATATTGTCCATACTCGACACATGTCGATTTTTGTCTCTGTTTCCGGAGATTCAATAATAATTTGTTAAGAATCTTTTTCATTGTATGTCATATAATATGGCAAAAGGCGAGCAAGAACTTACTTTTAGGCAAGCCAATAAAACATCATAGTTTACGAAACTATACGTATTACCTTTTTCTGCGGAGTTTCCCAATTTTGAATTAGAATTTGGGTTTATCAATTCTCTACCTCATTTGCAAGGTAAAATTGATGAAGATCCCCAACAATTTATTAGGAAACGCATACATAAAGTAAGTGTGATGAACCCAAGACATAGAGTTATAATATGTTAAGCTAAAAGCTTTCCCTTTTTCTTTAAGAGGTCTACTCAAGATTGGCTATTCTACCTCCCTTTAAATTCCATAACCATATGGTCCAAAATGTTACAAGTCTTTTTAGATCAATACGTTCTAGCATACAAAATTAGTTTTGATAGAAAACAAATTAGTAATGCAAAGATGGAAACTGAAGTGACTTTTTGTAAGTTTTGAGATAGATACCAAAGATTGATATCATTATGTCCACAACATAAATTGACAGAAAAAACTTTTTTAGAATACTTTTATGAAGGATTAAACCATTTAGAACAAAGATTCATAGATATGGTATATGGAGGATCTTTATTTGATACAACACAAATATTAGCAAAAGATGCTATTAATAAAATAGCTAAACAATCAAAGCAATGTGGTGAGAAAAACAAATTTTAAGAAAAAATAATCTTATGAAAACAACAAAAGAACAATTAAGACATTAGACAATAAATTTGATGATTTTAAAAGCATGGTTGAGTTGTTATTAAATGATAGATCAATTCAAGTTAAAACTTGCATTTTTGCAATGAGGCTAATCATCTAGATGATGAATTTCCACTGATGCAATGGAATAAAATTGAAAGAGCTAATGCCATAATGAGTCATTACAATAAACCTACTTAACCTAATTATATCTCTAGTAACTATACAAATTTTCTACAACCAAATATAGATAATGGTATTGATAACTAGAGTTATCAAAGATATAGAAAACACACATTAATTGGTAGAACCATTGGATTAGAAAATTCAAATAATAAAAAAGATAAAAAACTCAAGCTTTTACGAGTTGATATAATTGAATTGAAAAATCAATTAAGTCGAATGATGATGCAAATGAGTCCATTGGTTAATCAAGAAAAATTACTATCTCAACCTTACCCTAGTTCATGCAAAAGCTATAACTTTGAGAAGTGGTAAACAAATAAAAGAACAAAAAATGCCAGAACAAGTAATTCCCCCAAAAGAGATAGAAACTGAATTGGAAAAGGATATTGAAATGAAAGATAGTGAAAGCTCCGAAGAAGAAGATTGCGATTTTGATAAAAATAAACCAAATATTGTAAGATCACCATTCCCCCATCGTTTAAAAAATGATAAGAATGCTAAGAAATTGCAAGAAGAGAAAAAAATTACAAACACTTCAAGGAAAGTGGTAGTTTGCGTAGTCATATAAAATGTACCCAAATGTAAAAAAAATTATTGAAGACTTATGCACTAATAAGATTAAAGCCAATGAAAAAATAAGTCTAAGAGAACATGTTTCAACACTAATCCAACAGAAATTACCTTCTAAACATTTCGATCTTGGATTTTTCTTGTTCAATGTACAATAGAAAATATAAAGATTCCTAAAGCATTGTGAGATCTAGACGCCTCAATTAACATTATGCCTTTTGTCAATCTATTTGCAAATGACAACTATACATTTATTAGAAACTGGTGTAGCAGTGCAGTTAGTTGATAGATTTATTGTTCAACCTGTTGGAGTATTAGAGGATGTATTGGTTAGGTAAACAATTTAGTTTTTCTAGCTCATTTTTACGTCTTAGACATGAAAAAAAACCAATTATCTAATAAAATCTCTTTTATTCGAGGACGCCCATTCCTAAAAAGGGAAAAAGCAAAAATAAAAGTTTCTAATAAAACTATAACAATGAAAGTAGATGATGAAAAAATGAACTTTAACATCTATGACACTTTGAAGTATCCTTTAGATGTTTATTTCGTATGCATCATATATATGTTAAATCCCTTAACAAACAAATGTCTTAGAAAATAAATCAAACAAGCTTGAAGTAATGAGAGAAGATTTAAGTCAGGACGATGATATAGATGAAGAAGCAGGAGAGATAATTAGTGTAACGACTTGTTACCTTAAGTAGGTGATTAACATTAATTTGAATTATGATTAACTCAGGTTAGGCTCGTAGTTAAGCCCAACTTTTCTTGAATAACATATGCATGGATTTGCGTGATGCTTGGTGTTTGTATGATGTGTATTAATATTTATGGAAATGATTGGGATTAATTAGCCTATTTTTGAATAATTAAAAAATTATAGAATGCCTAATACCAAGGGTGACACAAATGAGTCGTAGGGTAGCATGTATCCCCGAGTGACCTTATTGATGAACATGAAGAAATTATAAATGCATGACTATATGCATAAATATTGTATGTTTAAATATATATTAAAAATAATTAATAAAATGGTGGGTGCCTAGTAACATGCGTGAGATGTACAATAGTGTGCATGTCGAACAATGGTCGTTTGCGTGCACAATGAATTTATAGGTGCGAAATACACAGTTATCTATATATTTTTATATATATAGTTATATATAAATATATAAAAATGAATCGTATAGTTTAAATCAAATTTAATTGTACATTGGATTCACCTCGAGATACATGTTATGTTTGATTTGAGGAGTTGAATATGTTGATCATTGTATGTTGGATAGGTGTATCAACGCCTCAAGATGCATGTAAACATATCACAAGGAAAATCAATGTATATGTGTATAAATGTGTCTCAATAGGTGTCACTTTGGTATCATTTACCTTGGATTTCCTCGAGATTCGTGCATGCGAATCTTGAGAAAAATGTTTGATATCATGTAGTCGGTCAAGAGGTCACAGGTAGGCTGATAGCCACGAAATTGACCTCGAGATACACCACATATCACAAGAAATGTAAAAATATAAATTGACCTTAGATCCACCTCATGATTTGTGTGATACAAATCTCGAGGAAATAACATAATTATCCTAATCAAATGAACACTACCTCGAATTGTTTCATTTTGACAGTGAGAGAATGTATTTTGATAGAGAGAGAGAGAAATATAAACGAAGGGAGAGGGAGGACCGAGGTGAGTTGTTGCGTTGTTATTGCTATTATTGTACGTTGTCATTGTTGTTGATGCGTTGATGGATGAGGAAGCTCGAATGAACTGATAGGCAGTTCATCAGAGGTGGGAGATGGCAAGGAAGCCGTCTCCCCTTCTTAAAGAGCCTTGGGGTTGGGCAAAACCTAACCCTTGTGCTTAAATGAAAACAATGTTTTTGATTTGCAACAAAGTCATGAAATGATGAGGAAGAAGGGGTTAGGCCCCTTAAACCGGCTGGTTCAGCCTGGTCAACCCAAACACCTTTCCCAAATAATTAAAAAAAAGATTAAAGATAGAAAAATACTGGAAATTCGTGGAAAATTCCTAAAATCGAGGAAAATCCAAAAATATAATATTTGACTAAATAAATAGAAATTAATGAATTTCTATGAAAAACGAAGAAATCAGGATTCGTGCAAGACTTTATTTCGAGGTTTTTTCCTCGAAAAACGTAAAAATAGTTGGATTGACGTAAAAAGTGATAAATTGGTTCCGAATTCAAATGGGACTAGTTTAAGGGTTTAAACAAATGAGTATTAGGTTTTAGTCAAAAAAACTAATGAGTATTAGACTCAAATTGATGATAATCAATCTATTTTAGGTTATTGATCAATGGGGAAAGGTGTATGGATCTCAAGAATCGTGTAAGTCGGTATAAAGTTTAGAAAACTATGCACAGGTAAGTGGGGCTCGTATTCTTATCAACTAAGAAAAGAAATTAGTATATTTAGTTCATATAACATTATAGACTGAAAATAGGGCAATGTACCGTGAGTTGACTGTATTTGTTTTAAAATGTGAAAATCCTCGGAAGTGTCAATAAGTCGGCTCGAGACTTAGGGATGTGAATGTTAACCTAGAATTGAATTTCGCCTTTTGTCCAAATAAAAGGAAAAAGGTTATCCTAAAATGGATTTGTCCTTTACATCCTTAGTAGGTCGGCGTTTTGCCTTAGTCATTCAGTGTCCATTCAAGGTTAGTAGCTCAGTTACACTTGAATACACCGACAGAAACACATGATAACCAACATTGGTGTTTTGTGGATTGCTTTCTTGGGGTAAGGTGAGAGTACGATTCTCAAGTTATTAAGAGTTGATAGCTTGATTACATATGAATTCACTGGCAGAACCCCATGTCGGTCAACATATGGATTCTGTAGATGTATTCTTGTGTAAGGCGCCGGTATGACTCAAAAATGAAAATAAAAACACAAGTCTTGAATATAGTTGTAATTCACCTTTGAACTTGCATTGTGTTATCTATTATTATATCGTTTGTAATGCTTGTATATATATGTTTAGGATTCATATTGCTATTCATTTATTCATTTGTAGTAGTTGATAATTGATATGTTTACAAACATCACTCACTAGGCAAGTTGGAGCACTCATTCCCCAATTAACATTTCAAGTGGTCGATGTACTCTTCGACTTAAGAACAAAGAAGATTAGGAGTTTATATTATCCTCTACAGTGAATTGATTTCCCCACTGTTTATATATTGTATCGAATTACTATTTTGTAATAAACAGAGTTGGGGATATGGTTTTACGATTGAGGTTCATGTAGATTTTGATATATCTTATGTCTTATTGAAAAGTTCTAATTTTGCTGCGTTTTCCATTATTTATTTGATACAAGATATATTATACTCTGTTTATCAGGTGTGAACGACGACTATACTATTACTCTAATCGAGTCAGACTAGTGTACCCTGGCTTAATTAGGGTTTCAGGCCAGGTATTGCCCTAATTGGGATATGGGATGCTACAGTTGGTATCAAAGCCTAGCTTATTTACCAAGCTTCCTTATTCTTGAATTGTCTTAGAATCAAGAATAACTATTGCACAGTTTGTTGGGGGCATGTGCCCTAGGTCAATCTACAAACATTGTTTATTTTATGATTTTAGTTAGTAAAATTGTAGTTTTCATTTGCTATTTTATTTTAAGCAATTACATGTCTACCTTATAGTCAGATCCATGTGTATTTGTTGAAATATCTTAAATGTCCATAGTCGATCGTTATACTGGGAACTATAATGAATTAAGGCTGGTGTGAATCTTGATTGATGGTCATCTTATGATTATGCATGTAGGGATACGAATCGAGATCACAAGTACTTGTTATGGGAACAAGTTACTGGACTAACCCACTATGAGAAGTCATAGGTGTTACTCATGATAGGTATATCATTTGTCCTTCGACTCGATATTACCATAAACTTCAATATTGGGAGCATGGTAATTTGACACAATCAAATGTTTTCTTTAACCGAATGATTATAAAGATTGTGATTGGTTACCACATGAATAATATGTGAGTTGTGTAATCAAGATAGAATTTGTCACTCTTGTATAAAGAGATATATTAGTAGATCCCTCGATATAATAGACTGATAATGGCCAAGTCCATGTGAATTGATATGATCAATATCACTTGGATTTTTTTAGTTTTCCTAAAGATCGAGACTAGTACGATTGAACATTAAGGGTGACTTTCCATGCCTTATGTTTAATAAAAGAATATCGCATGACAAAAGGATATGATATATGCTATTCATTAGGTTGTATTAATTTTGATGTTAATGCTATTTGGGTAGTCATAATGCCTTGCTAAAGACCATTTATGAATTATGTACCAAAAGTGTTTTGGTTTATTGCCAATATCGCATGAAAGTATTGGGTCATACATAAAGAATGGATTTGCACAATTTCAATTGGCCCAGATTAATAAATTCTATATGATAAAATTCATTATATAAAAGCCCTTACGATTTTTTATATGATAACTTATTAATGTGGGCATATATGTAATTTTCTTAAACTACCTAAATAAAATGGTTGTATTACGAATAGAATTTTAAGTGAGGGCTTATCTACACATATGAATAGAGATTAAAACCCTAAAACAAAATAAGATTCTCGTTTTTCAAATTTCGAGTTCTCTGGATTTTGGGAAGGAAAGAAAAATGTTTTTAATTTCTCTGGGTCTAGCATTCTAAATTGTAGTCCCCGTTTGCGTGTGGATTTTCGATAGAGGACGGACGCTTGAACGTCTTGGTGATCAGACAATTAAAGAAAGAAATCATGGATTAAGGTATAGTTTACTTTTGTAAATCTAATTTAATGAACTTATTTTTTGTCTTGTTGGGATTTTTTCAAAAATAGTTTTGAATTCTTCTTGTGTATGAACCCCAAAACCCAATAAGTTTAGTGTTGGAACCTGAATTCATTACCTATAATCTGAATAAAATTCTAGGTTCACCGACTTAGAGATTGGTTCTCAAGTTATTGATAATCTAGAACTTAATAATTGTTTTTTCAATGATTTGGGGGGTAATGAAAGAAAAAGTTTGAGTTATGATATTTGTTGTGATATATTATATCTATGCAATAAATATAGTCGTCTTGTCTTGCCTATATATGATCCTGAAGGTCTTATCTCCTATTTATTTCTTAGGAATCCAAAGAGTATTAATGGTGAGGGTTGTGAAAACTTAGACTTTAGGAATGTTCCAACAAGGAAGACAACATAAATGCAATAAGATGGTTTATATATATCAACATCTTGAGAGTTTAAATAGTGTTAAGGATTAGGGTTTGTAGAAACCTAAATCCTAATAGTTCATGGGAAAGAGGAAAGACATAAGAAATCTTAAAAAAATAAAAAATCTTCTCCTATTTAATGGTCTATACTAGTTTTTATTTTCACTGATATTGTTTAATTAATGATAGTCAGTGAAGAAGGAACAATTGAATGTGGACTTTGAGATAAATGTTAGGAGAATGGTCACTAAGAAGTTAATGAAATATGGAATGATTTCCAATGAACTTCAAAGGCTATGATTCCCTTTAAGTGAAATATATACTAGTATTGAGACTAGTTAAACAAGACTCAAAAGTTGTTCAACGAAAAATTAGTGGTGAGTGGTGATAAGAACCTAGTTGAGATTAGATAACCACTAATTATTCATACTTCATATAGTTGTCATGAAGTATAAGACTCCAAATATGGTGCTAGTACATATTGGAATAATGAGAAGTAACTTGTCTATGTTGTTGTGATGTAGTTGCACATACTGAAGGTATGCAAGAAAATGCTTATTAGTGTTGTTGTGGTGTAACCACACTCACTAATGGAATAAAGAAAAAAAGTGACATTATGGTGGACCCACACACAGGAAAAGGAAATTAAAGGAGAAGTCAAGATTTAAAAACTTATAAGAATGTGTATAATCTGGGTTAGATAGTGGCAGCAAGCTAGTGAAATGGTCTAGTCTTAACTTTATAGACTGTAATAGTTTAAATCAGGGAGGGTAAGTTGTCAATGAATATGAGAATTTGAGAACTAAAGGAATGCTTTATGATATTGGGAATGAATAGGTAAGCAATATATCACAAGGTTGGTATGAACTGCTACTTGTAACTGAAAATTACGTAAATCACTAAATTTTTACAAATGATGATTCGTAGAAATAAATTTATCACTCGAGATTCAAAAGGTTTGAAATTATTTTAGAATAATAGTAAGTTCATGAAGAGAATATAAGCTTGAAGAATGAAAATCGTGATTTCAAAAGTTTCAAGCAGTCTGATTCTCAGATTCTCTTAGAGTTTTGCCCAATTTCAGATTTAAATTCATCAATTACTTGAATTCCAAGGCTAAACTAATGATCAATTTCATTTTACATAGTGTACTATGGGAATGGTATGAATTTGAGAACTCAACTCGAGTGATGAATCAAATTGAATTAAATTAAGGATGAATATTCATTGCCCAGAATTGACAACTCATTTAGGTTTATTGCATGAAAATAGTCGTTCTCAAGAGTTAGTTGAGATCTGTTTTTCATTTAATTAAGATTAGGAATATATGAAAATGAAATCAAGTAATGACTTCATTATGCTAGAAATCATGGTAGAAACCATGAAAACTCACTAGAGCTCATGGTATGTTTATACATGAATAAGAAAAGGAGTTGTTGGGCTCTATTGGAATATGATTATCATTATGTTATCAATGATAATATAAAAGGGTTGAAGACTTAGAAAAGGCATAAGCAATATCACAGAGTAATGTGAACTCTGACAATAAAACTGGTTTATATTAAATAAGGCAAGTGCAAATACTAAGCTTCAAATGTAAATCAATCTGATATGTGTAGAATGCTAATGGTGAGTAAATGGACTTGACTAAAATTGAGATAGTTGGAGAATTGTCTTTTATTCAACACAAAACTAGAAAAATATTGTTGTCTTGTAACAATTGAATGATACAAACAACATATTCAAAGATTTGGGGCATCATTGTGTTGTATATTCAATTAACCTAATACTTTACTTCAGGTAGTTGTGTATTGACACAACAAAAGAAGAGATTGTAGTTTATGCTATTATATAGTTCAAGGAAGTTTGAGAATAAATATTGTGAAATAATTATTTTGGTAGTCATACCAAATAAATTAAGGTATCACTTATAGAATAAAGGCTTGAAAGGTATTTCAAACGGTGAATGGAATGAATTGCAAAGACAAATCCTATAGCTAAGACTTAGGGTTATAAAATATAGGTGTAGATCCCAACTTATTTGAGAATCCATTCAATTGAATAGGTATGCTTGTTCGTTCATTCATCGTAGGATTTGAAATACCAATTTACCCAAGTGAAAGGGATTTGGAGAGATTTTTAGATATCCCTAAAATTAGGGAATCTTAAAGGAAACACTAGAAGACAAATGAAAAGTATAAAAACCAAAGAGTTGGTGCAATGTGATTCGTAGATTTTCAAGTTATAATAGTTTGAATAGTATAGTTTTCAGAGTGAAATAAATTAGAGGTTCAGTGAGTAACCTAAATTCATGGATATAATAAATTTACTCTAAGAAATCACCCACACAGTGATTGATGTGATTGATACTTTGAATAGAGAAAAAAATGTGAAATGTAATTATAATAGGAACTTCTCAGTACTATATCTTGAGAGAGATGTGTAATAATGATGATAGAACAAAGTCCTACGCATGCTCATCATCAACTGAGCTGTTAAAATTGATAATTATAAATTTGTTCTTTGAAACTTCAGATTGGAGCTGAGCCAAGTGTATAAGAAACTGGGTGATGGCTAATACGCCTAATTAGAACTACTTGATATACCAAGATTTGGTTATTAATTGTTAGTATCCATATTAGACAATCTAATGAAATTTTGTTGTATGCATTAGTTTTTGAAATAAAAATTCTAGTTTAGGAAGAATATTAGACAAAAATCATTTTGATAATCTCATGAATCTCTTTATATTATTTGTACAGGCTATGTCATATGGTATTGAAGTATATGATGAAAAATGTGGATTGTTTGATATGATGAACTATATTAGGAAATTCATGAAGAGATATGAGCTCTGTTCAGTAAGTTAAGACTGAATATCAAGAATCTGAAGGGTTAGCAAATTTTTTTCTATATTTGATGGTAGAAAAAGATAATAAAACTACAAGTTATGAAACAAGATTAGTCAGATCTTTGCGCCAACATAATGATGTATGAGTTGTAATTGATAGATTGACCGAAGTCTGCATTTTCTTGTCAGTGTCAGTAGTATATCTGAAATGCTTGGAAGTGGATGCAGTGAGGTAGATTTGGTCTGGATAAGGAAAAGATTAGCCGAGAGAGAAACTCTGCCCTTTATCATTATTAACCTAGAATCACCCTAAACATTCACTCTCCATTCACAATATGAATTTCTGAGCTCGTGTTTTGGAAATGTATTATAGCTGAAAGAAAATAGATTCCTTTGTATGAGCTCTCTTACAAAAAAAATTAATTAGGTGGATTTCATCATCGGATGATAAAGCTAAATATGCTCAATCTAATCATACATTGAGGTATAGAGTTAGACTAGAGATATATATTTTGTGGAAAATGAGACAGTAAGAGCTACACAGAGATGGCATGGCAGACTAGATGATTTATAACTACAATTGGGTTAAAATAAAAAATTTAGGAGATAAGCATCATAGATTGTTGGAGAGTTCAATAGAGGATTTTCGTTATGCTTTTGAAAGTCTCATTTATGAACGGGTTTTGTAGGTTTGGATTAAGGTAAAATCAAAAGATAACTTGAGAATGGTAGTTATACATGGAAGAGCAATTTCCATTTCTCTTAGAAACTATTAGTAACTAGTACATTTTCTTTAATTTCGATGACGAAACTATCTTAAACTGGAGAGAATGTAACAACCCGTTACTTTAAGTAGGTGATTAATGTTAATTCAAATTCTAATTAACTCGGGTTATGCTCGTGGTTAAGCCCGACTTGTCTCGAATAATGTGCGCATGATATTTGGCATTTGTATGACTTGTATTAGCATTTATGAAAATGACTGGGATTAATTAGTCTATTTTTGAATAATTAAAATATTATTGGACGCCTAATACCATTTGTGGGGTTAAGAGTGACGCACATGAGTCGTAGGGTAGCGTGCATGCTCGAGTTAACTCGTTCGTGTGCACCACTAAATTGTAAATACATGAATATATGCTTATTTATATTATTTATATATATATATATAGTTAGAATAACTAATAAAATGGTGGGTGCCTAGTGACCCGCGGGGTCGAGGGTGACACGTGTGAGATGTACAATAGTGTGCATACTAGGCAATAGTCTTTGGCGCACAAGATGAATTTGTAGGCACAAAATACAGGGTTGTCTCTATATTTTTATATATATATAGTTACATATAATCATATAGTTTAAATTAATTTAAATTATACATTAGATTCATCCCGAAATACATGTTACGCTTGAGTTGAGTAGGTGAATGTGTTGATCGTTATATGTTTTATAGGTGTATCAACGCCTCGAGATGCATGTAAATAGATCACTAGGAAAATCAATGTATATGTGTATACATGTGTCTCATTGGGTGTCAATTTGGTATCATCTCCCTCGGATGGTCCTCAAGATTCGTATGTGTGAATCTTGAGAAAAATGTTTAATATCATGTTCGTCGATTAAGAGGTGATGGGTAGGTTGATAGCCACAAGACCAACCTCAATATACGCAACACGTATCTCATGAAAGGCAAAAATATAAATTGAACCTTTAGATCTTCCTCAAGATTTGTGTGATACGAATAATGAGAAATCTCATATTTATCCCAATCAAATGAACACTGCTTCACATTATCTCGTTTCGACATTGAGGGTGTGAAACTCAATAAAGAGAGATGGAATTGGAAGGGGAGGGAGAGAGATCGAGATGGAAAGATCGAGACTGAGCCGAGTTGTTGTGTTGTTATTGTTGTGGGTTGTCGTTGTTGTTGATGCACTGATGGATCGGAGGCTTATAGGAACTGCTAGGCCATTCATCCAAGGTAGGAGAGGGTAGGGAGCTGTCTCCCTGCCCAGAGAGCCTTATGGACCATTCGGTTTGCTTGTAAAATAAACCCATAATCGTGGGATTATTTTACACAGGGATTATAACATGGGTTTGAGTATTAGTCCTAATAGAGGGACTTGTTCGGTTTGGGTTATAGAGGTTGGGATTACAAATGATTTCAAAGTTTTAGTTACTAAATTGCCCTGTTTATGAAAACATAAACTTGCAACTCAAAGCCTACCTACCCGTGTTTCATCTTCTTTACGCCTAACCGTGTTAATCTTCTTCACGCCTCTGTCAATCTCGCGTATTTCCAGCCCGTAATTCATCTTCTCGCTAGGTGTTCTCTTTCTCTCTCTTTATCTCTCTCGGGGTGCCATTATAATAGGGTTTTTTAGGGCACCATTAGAAAATTGTGGTGCTCATTATCATCCATTAATTGAAAACTACTTGGAGAGGTGCGACAGAGGTGGAGAGAGAGAGAGAAAGAGAAAGAGAAAGAGAGAAAGATGGAGAAAGAGATGGAGTTTACCTGGAGAAAGTGAGAAACATAGGAGAGGTGTGACCTGTGTCGAGATAAATGCTAGGGTTTTTTCACTCTTGAAAGACAGAGGACGAATGAAAATGACGAGAAAAGAGGAATCAATTATGTCTTCGTTGTTATAATATGTGGGTACTTTGGTCATTTTAGATGCACCAACAATGGGATCAAATAACACCATCCATTTCACAGTTTTAAATTATCCCACTCCTAAGTTAAAATAATTCCATCGACAATTTAAAACTCGAATCGAACACCAATATTATTTAGTACCACCACTTATCCCATGCTATTCCAAGAACCGAAGATGCATTTAGGGTTAAGCCAAACCCAACCAGTGCTCAAATGAAAAAAAATGCTTTTGATTTGCAGCAGCGATAGGAGACGAT
The DNA here is from genome assembly GCA_039657365.1 of Stephania yunnanensis. Lineage (NCBI taxonomy): Eukaryota > Viridiplantae > Streptophyta > Magnoliopsida > Ranunculales > Menispermaceae > Stephania > Stephania yunnanensis. The sequence continues at coordinate 43,213,615 of CM077581.1, forward strand.
GAGGAAGAAGGGGTTGGGCCCCTGAATTGACACGGTTAAGCCCAAACCGCTTTTCCAAATAAAAAAAGGAGGGATAAGAGAGAAAAAGTTGGAAATTCATAAAAAATCCCTAAAAATTGAGACAAAATCCAGAAAAATAATATTTGAACAAATAAATAGAAAATTGATGAATTTCTATAAAAAATAAAGAATTTAGGATTTGTGTGAGACTTTATAATGGGGGTTTTTACCTTGAAAAATTCAAAATGGTCAGATTGATCTAAAAAATGGTAAATTGGTTCTGAATTCAAATGGGACTAGTTTAAGGGATTTAACTAATGAGTATTAGATTCAAATTGATGGTAATCAATCTATTTAAGGTTATTGGTCGACAACGAAAGGTGTATGGATCTCGAAAATTGAGTAAGTCGGTATAAAGTTACGAAAGCTTGGCACAGGTAAGTGGGACTAGTATTCTTATCAACATTGTAACGTAATTAGTATATTTAGTTCATATAGCATTATGGACTAGGAATGGGGCAATGTACCGTGACTTGACTGTATTTGTTTTTAAATGCGAAAATTTTAAGAAGTGTTGATAAAGTGGACCGGGACTGAGGGATGTGAATGTTAGCCTGGAAATGAATTCTGCCATTTGTCCTAATAAAAGGAAAAGGTAATAATGGAAATGGATTTCGCCCTTACATCTTCAGTAGGACAAAGTTTTGCCTTAATCGATTACTATCCATTGAGCATAGGTATCTCAGTTACACTTGAACATATCGACATAATCACATGATGACCAACATGGGGATTATATGGATCGTATTCTTAAGGTAAGGTAAGAGTACAAATCCCAAGTTATCAAAAGTCGATAGCTCGATTACATTTGAATTTACTAGCAGAAGCACATGTCATTTAACATGTAGATTATGCAGATGTATTCTTGCGTAAGGCGAAAGTATGACTCAAAAACGAAAACGAAAATATAAGTCACGAGTACAATTGTAATTCACCTTTGAACTTGCATTTTGTTATCTATTATTATATCATTTGTAATGCCATATAGATATGTTTTGGATTCATATTACTTTTCATTTATTCATTGGTAGTAGTTAATAATTGATATGTATACGAACATCACTTACAGAGCAAGTTGGAGCGCTCTTTCCCTGATTAACATTTCAGGTCGTTGACGTGCACTTCAACTCTAATTTCAACTTAAAGACAAAGAAGATTAGGAGTTTATAATATTCTCTATGATGAATTGATTTTCCTACTGTTTATATTTTGTATTAAATAATTATTTTGTCATAAACGGGGTTGGGCATATAATTTTATGATAGAGGTTTATGCCGATTTTCGTTATCTTATATTTTTTCGAAAAAGTTTTAATTTTGCTATGTTTTCAATTATTTATTCGATATAAGATAAATTGTATTGTGATTATAAGGTATGAAGGACGTCTATACTGTTACTTTGATTGAGTTCGACTTGTGTACCGGGGCTTAACTAGGGTTTTAGGACGAGTATCCCTCTAAATGGGGTAAGAGATGCTATCATTAGTATCTTATAATCATATAATAAAAATCCTTGAAATCTCTTACCATGTGGATTTACTTATAACTTACTCAAATTTTTTTCCCTCTATAGTCAAAGCTACAAAATTAGACATAAAGGTTTTGCCCAAATCATTTAAAATATATCTATTTAAGGAATAACAATGCATTACCAATCATAATATCTAATAAATTGTCAAATCTAGAAGAAGAGAAATTAATAAATGTTCTCAAAGAATTTAAGAAAGCAATATGATGGATAGTAGTTAATATTAAAAGAATAAGTCCAACCACATGTATGCATAAGATTAATCTTGAAATAGAGACAAAGCCTTCTAAACAAGGTCAACGTAGACTAAATCCATTGATGATGGAAGTAGTAAAGAACAAAATATTAAAATTATTAGATGCATGAATGAAATTTCTAATAGGAAATGGCAATTAGGTTACCCTAGTACAAGTAGTTTCGAAAAAGACAAGGATTACAATAATAACAAATGAACATGAAGAATTAGTGCCAACTAGAATCCAAAATGTTTGGAGGGTATGTATAGATTATAGGAAACTAAATTCTTTGAGTAGAAAAGATCATTACCCACTCCTATTTATAGAACAAATGTTAGAAAGACTAGCAAAAAAACCCATTATTGTTGCTTAGATGGATACTCATGATTTCATCAGATTCCTGTAGCTCCAGAAGATCAGACAAAAAATCACCTTTACTTGTCCCCATGGTACATTTGCCTATAGATGTATGCCTTGTGGTCTATGTAGCATGCCTACTACATTCCATAGGTGTATGATTAGTATTTTTTCTGATTTTATAGAGCATTTTATTGAACTTTTCATTGACAATTTTACAATGTATGGTAATTCTTTCAATCAATGCTTAATTCAATTAATTAAAGTACTTAAAGGATGCACAAAATAGAAATGGATCCTGCTAAAATTCAAGTTGTAAAGTCATTACCTTACCCCATTATTATGATGGAAGTAAGGTACTTTCTTGGTCATGTAGGACTTTACAGACGTTTTGTGAACGAGTTTTCCATAATAACATAACATTTATGTAAACTTTTGCAAAAAATTGTCCCTTTTGAATTCACAACTGAATGCAAGACGGCTGTTAATAAATTAAAAGAAGCCTTAATTACCATACTTGTGATAAAATCACCACATTGATTATAACCTTTCAAAATAATGTATGATGCAGGTAATTATGCAGTACAAGCTATTTTAGGTCAAAGGATAGAATATGGTTCTCATGTCATATATTATGCCTTCAGAATTTTGGGTCCTATCTAACTAAATTATACAACTACAGAAATATAACTCTTAGCAATTATGTTTACATTAGAAAAATTTAGACCACATTTATAAGGAACAAAAGTAATAGTTTACTCAGATCATGCAACATTAAGATAGTTGACGACAAAGAAAGATGCTAAACCAAGGTTAATAAGATGGATCTTATTGTTACAAGAATTCGACCTTACTATAAAAGGTAAGAAAGATGTTGAAAACTTAGTAGCAGACTATCTAAGTAGGCTAGAAAATGGAGAGCCCCCAATACCATTAAGAAATGAGTTTGAAGATAAATATTTATATAACGTACTTGCAAATAGTCCATGGTACGCTAATATAGTCAATTATCTTACTACTAATAGGTTATCGCCTTATTTGAAAAGAGCCCAAAAGAATAAGATAAAAAATGATTCTAAGCATTATTTATATGATGAACCTTATTGATCGAAATTCTGTTTTAACCAAACTATTCGAAAACATATTCCACGATCAAAAATACAATCCATCATGGCTTATTGCCATACTTATGCTTGTGAAGGACATTTAGGTCCACGTCGTAAGTAAGATATTAGATTTAGAATTTGTTTGACCTACCTTATTCTTTGATTGTTATGTTTATACAAAACTTTGCCCAAATTGTCAAAGAACCAGAGATTTAGGATGTAATAATAAAATGCTTTTATTTTTATACTTTTTGTGAAGTATTTAATATTTAGAGAATAGATTTTATGGGACCTTTTCTACCATCTAATGAAAATATTTATATTTTACTAGCTATAGATTATGTGTCCAAGTGGTAAAAAGTAAAGCTACTAAAACTAATGATTATAAAATAATAGTCAATTTCCTTAAATCAATGATTTTTACTATTTTTGAAGAGGTTTACACTTTTCTAATAGAATAGTTGCTATTCTACTTCACAAATATAACGTCATACATAGAACATCTATCACATATCATCCTCAAACTGGTGGACAAGCTAAACTTCAAACAAAGAAATCAAATCAATATTAGAAAATACCATATATCCAACACGTAAAGATTCAAATTTTGGTTTAGAAGATGCACTATGGGCATATAGAGCTGCATTTAAGACACCTATAGTTATGCGCCTTATAGATTATTTTTTGGAATAGCATGTCATTTACCAGTAGATTTAGAACACAAAGCCTACTGGGCAATTAAGACATGTAATATGAATTATGATAATGTAGAAAAACAACATAAGTTAAATATTCAGGAATTATAAGAATTACGAAATAATGCGTATGAGAGTGCTTTTATTTATAAATATTTCATCATACTAAATTAAATATTAAAACTTTTAAAGTAGGGCAAAAAGTGTTACTCTTTTGTTCATGCCTTAAACTATTTCCTAGAAAACTTTGTTCACAATGGTTGGGAGATTTTTTTATTACAAATATATTCCATCATGGTGATGTTGGAATAAAAAACATAGAAACAAGAAGAATATTTAAAGTTAATGGTCATAGATTAATACCTTATTATGAAAATTTTGTTCCACTAGACATGGAGATTGTTATTTTAAATTTAGACAAAAACCCATTAAAAGATTTGAACATGGTGGATGAGCACATTGTCACTATATACTATAATGAAACATTCAAAGTTTGGATGGTTAAGACACCAAGACATAAAAAGAATAAAAAAATCACAAAAGGAACAACAACCTAACAAAAACCCGTACATGTGTGATGAGAATGACCCACATTATGAAGAGTACGATGAAAATAATGATCTTTTAAAAACCTTAAAATATGATCTTGGATATATCTTCCTCAACATATAAATAAATAAAATCTCTTTATATGAACCTCAGCTTGATATAGGATTTGATATGAGTATTTTGCATTGACAAATTTGTATATTCATAGCAAGTCTCCTATCGAGGTATATAAACCAAATGATACCTTTACAGTCATATTAGGCCTATTAAAGAATGTGTCAGTGAGAATGGGATGATTTACTTTCACTACATATTTTTTTAATCATGCCATTAACTAATCAGGATGATGTCCTATTATTGAGAAGACCTTTTCTATCACTTGCTAGAGCTATTATTGACGTACGTGATCGCCTAGTTACAATTAGAATGAGTGATGATGAAATGGTACTTCAAGATGGAATAGAACTTTGTGTTGATGATGAAGGAGACAATTTTGGCAATGGTTACGAAAACAAGAACTTTCATTATGAAAATAATGATGAAGGACATTTCTCTTATGCTTTGGAAGATGATCTTAATGAAGAATCAATTGATGTAAAGATTAAATCTTTCACATTACATGAAAATTGAACTTTATATTAGTCGAGCCAATGACAGTAAATAAAAATGCTTTATGGGAAGCAACCCATATTCTATAATTACCCCAGCTTTAATTTTGGTATAAGTTTAGCATTAGTATAGTATGCTTTTATTCTCTTTCCTTTTGAATTTCTTTTGAAAATATTTTCAGAACTCAAGCTCTAAGGTAGCTTCAAAAACATGGGGGTTAATCGGGTTGTTATATTTCTTTTTGCAATATGTATTTTCCCTTTTTAGCAAATTTTATTATTTAATAAAATAATTTATTAGTTCGTTACATATCCTACTTAAATTTTATGATTTCTAATGAATTTTTCCTTACATTATCTGTTATAAGTGATATAAATATATATGATAATTACAAATTAAATTTGAAAAATAGTTTTTAATGTCCAGAGAATCTATAGCGATGTGTATTTACACTACAAATTGCTAGACAAATCAGTGATAGTTAGCAAAATTTTAAGTGAAAAACTCAAATGTAACAATTAAGAATCAGCCTTATAACCAGATTCGCTGGGTAAATCGGTGAGACACAAAAAACTTAATTTCAATGAGTCATATAGCGACTTCTTAGTGAATCTACTTAAACCCCTGATTCTCTGAGACCGAATTCGTATTTTTAAAACATAAATCCCGAATCCGTGTAAATAACTTTCTTCACATTAGAACTCGCACCCTCTCGACTAAGAAATCAAATTATTATCTAGATTCAACTCTCCAAAGACTTAATATAGCTTATGTAAGTAATTCCCACCTCGAGGAGGATTCATTCAAACCAAAAGAAGAGAGTAATTTGAGAGTAACAAGCTAAATTAGGGCTCGAATGAGAGGGATACATGAAGAGGCTTGAAAAAGGAATCTAGCAGTTGTCAGTCCAAGACTTAAGTGATTCACTCTTAAGGAGGTAATAGTTTGATACTCTATCAATTCTTTCAATTTCAATGTTTTTTAAATCTATTTTGGAATAATCATTTTAACAACAATTACTTGATTCTTGATTTTGAATACTAAATAGGTGGGGTTAAGGGTTTCACTATACGTATAACTGAGAATTTTAAGATGAGCAACAAAATGAGTTTGGGGGAGGGGGGTGTGTTTTTCAAGTATTTGAGAAATGCTTTGATAGATTTTCTTTCGTATTATTTGGCTTAACTAATTTTTAAGATCTTTTCATAAGTTTTTATGAAAAAATCCTTTTAACAAACTTTTTAAAAATATTTCAATAAAATTTAAATATTGATGAATGATTCTTTTTGAATTCAATTTCATATCAAATATATGATTTTGATTTGCCAATTCATCATAGTTAATTGAATCACTATGATAAGAAGAGGTAAAGGAATTGTGAGCATCATAAGAGAAAGGAATTAGGAGGAACTTCTTAGGGATTATGAGGGAGAATTTGTAGAGGCTATTCCGAATTAGTAAGATAATTTTATGCGAATGGATATGTGAGTGATAATCTAAATGAAGTAATAATTCAATGGAAGAAGATTAATATTTCACTTGCAAGATTGAATAGATAGTATGGACTTTGATTAAAAAAAGATAACAAGACACCGATTACCTAAATATCGTCTATGTCAATAAGGAATCATATCCTTACTCAATGATTCAAGAAGCCTTGGAGGTAATTTCGGGACGAGGATTTGCTCTAGATCTAGAAGGCCATTCTAAATTTATTGAAACCACCAATTTTAGAAAATTACCAAATGTTGGAGTAATATTACAGATGTTTTTTTATATCAAACTACACAACATTTTAAAATTTACAAAATCCTAGAGCTGATTTACTTTATCATATTGTTATGAAAAAGGATATATTGATGTTGGGTATCTAATTCATGATGCTATAAGACAAGAAATGACAACTCTAAAACATGACGGTTTACCATTCACAATATCCATTACTAAGCTCTCTATAAAGGCCAAGTGGATTTCAACAAAGTTGAATTCGATGTCTTACTTTAAAAGACTATTACTGATGCCATGGTCAAAACGATAAGAGTGGTAAAAATAGTTATATTGATTCAGAAGATGGAAGAAAACTCAATGAATTAAGAAGATCAAGAATTGAGGAAATGAGTAGCAAACATAAAGTTGACAGTAGAACATTAGAAGATGCAAGACGAGTAACAAGTATAATGAATCAAGTGAACGTTCCAAGGACGAAAGTTAGTTCTACATCTCCATTGTGAACTAAAAGGAATGACTTTTTTTAGTCCTAATTTTTAGCTTTTATGCGTACCTAGAAGCAAATTTTGAGAAATCAGGGGATCCCTTCCTTTCTAAAAACAATATGCAACATTGATGTTGAATCTGATATTTCAAAATTTCACAGTTTTGATAATACCCGAATATTTTACAAACAAACCCTCATTTTTTTTATTAGAATGTGCTCATTTCTTAGTATGATGTTTTATGTATGTTTGTAGTCATTTGTAGAAAAATCATAAATTTTTGAGCTATGGTTCAGGTGAAATGAATTTCTCAAATTTGTTATTCAAAATTAAAAACTTTTTTTGGGTGTTTTAAGTAAAATCTCAATATCTCCCTTGTTTCACATCAAAATTGTGCATACCTTATAGTTTTGAATATTTAAGTCATAGAAGTAAAACCTCTTATGGACTATAATATTCAATTTAAATGTTTTGGTAATTGATATCAACTCGCAGATTCTTGCACCAAAACTATTTTTATTTTGATAAAGTTTATTAAAACATAAACAAATTATTAAAGGGGCTGGTTTGAACAATTGAATTTAAAGAGCACTTAACTAACCTAAAACACTTTAAATCCAATTGTTATAACACCTCATGAGCTTAGGGAAGGTTTCGGGGATGAGTATACGAGTTTTGGGGTGTCGGGTAGCAGATTTAGCATATAACTTAGCGTTTATTGAGGTAAGGAAATATGTAGGACAATTATTTCCACTAAATTCCATATTATACATTTTATTCACAATCACTTGGACTTGTTTAGCAATATGTATTCCTAATGCCATGACTTGTGGTATTTTAGTTAATTTATGAGCATTTATTATTACATTACATGAGTATTAGTTTTCTTGGACTCTTATCATGATGTTATGTCTTCTTCGCTATCATTGTTATATCAAATGATTTAAGTAGCATGCTATTAGTGTAGAAGAGTTGTATTTCGTATTCTTATGCCTTGTGTATGTTGCTAAGCATATTATTTATTGAAATCTTAGCTTTTATCAATTCTTGATAGTGTCAAAGTACCTATTGCATTTAGTTTCATCGACTTGATTGAGATGAGTGACACACTGGGTCAGTTGAACTTGGGATATCGACATTTACCACTAGCATTATGAAACACAAGGGATTAGTGAATCTATGAATTGTCGGCAATATTAGAAGGACTACGATTAACTGTAAACATAGCAATTTTAGGCACAACAACAAAAGGACATTGGAAAATCTGCATGACTCATCATAGATCACACTATATCTAAAAAATCATGATTTATACTCTTAGAAACACCATTCCATTGAGGAGTTGAAGGAGGAGTTCACTGTGAGATAATCCAACAGTTTCTAAGATGATCATCAAACTCTTGACTCAAATATTCACTACCTCGATCTGATGAAAATACTTTACTAGTTTCACCAAGTTGATTTTTTAATACATTCTAAAATGTTTGAAATAACTCAAAAGATTCACCTTTATGTTACATGAGATACACTTAACCAAATCTACTAAAATCATCAGTGAAGGTAATGCCTCAAGCCATTGTATTTTTAGGACAACATAAATCAATATGTATTAAACCAATAAATCACTTACAATTTCAATTTGCCCAATAAAGTGGATTTTTGTCATCTTGCCTAGTAAATAAGACACACATGTTTCATGTGATTCAAATTCAAATGAATCTACAAGTCCATCTTTACGGAGTTTAGAAATGCGTTTCTCATTTATATGGCCAAGACGACAATGACAAAGGTCGGTATGACTCAAATCATTTGACTTGAATCACTTTGTGTTTACGTTAATAATAGGAGTATGTGTGGACCTTTTCATGTTTAAAATATAAAGACCGTCACATAAATCAACATTTGAATAGAAAATATCGTTACAAGAAATGAAGCATTTATTATTCGCGATAATGAAATTAAAGCCATCCAAATCCAAACATGAAATTAAAATGATTTTTCTGATAAAGGCATGGATAAATAACAATTATTTAAAACTAACAAAAGTCCTATAGGTAAAATTAACTAATAGCGTCCCACAGTGAACACATCAACCTTTGCTCCATTTCTAACTCGTAGGATGACTTCTCCTTTTTTTAGCTGTCCACTTTTGATGAGAGGCTACACATTAATACAAATGTGAGATCCACATCAAGTATCTAATACCCAAAAATTACTTGTAGACAAGTTAACTTCATTAACGTAAGTACTTGAAGTAGTTCTCGCACTACTCTTTTTTTCATTTGATTACAATATAGAGCTTGCAATTTCTGAAATAATGCCCAGGAGCTTGGCAGAAATGACAATTTTCATCTTTTGCCTTTTCTTTCTACGATAGTGAAATAAAATAAGCCTAAGGTTTGACTTGTTCCACAGGCTTTGTGAGTGACCTAACAGCCTTGGCAATTTTAGCCTTGCCTTTGCCCTTTTTCTCCAAAGCTTTTCCTTTCTGAACCATCAACACATTAACAATAGATCTCTCAACATTCTGCTCAACTATTCTAAGTATCAAATGCAACTCTGAGATAGACTTCTCCATGCTATTCATGCTATATTTCATCACAAATTGCGAATAAATATCATACATTGAATTCAAGATCAAATCCTCAGCCAACTCTTGGCTTATTGGAAATATATGTTTGTCGAGATGGTCAATATAACCTTTCATTTGAAGAACATGATGACTAAATGGTTCACCCTCATCCATTTTGAAATAATGAAGGTTATTGACTATTTCGAACCTTTCTCGCTTAGCCTACTATTGGAACATTTCCTTCAGGACCGTATCCTTGTCGTAAGCTTCCATTTTCTCCATATCCTTTTGAAGTTCAAGAACCATGGTTGCCAGCTTAATGCATGCAACATCAGTTGAATCATTGACATGTTTCGTATGTGCATCTTTTACGGCTCTTAAAGCATTAGCTTTGTGGTTCCTTAGAAATTGGATCATTTAGGACATACAACCAGCGTTCATGCTTAAGAACAATTCTCCAGCTTCAAAACTAGTCAAGAAAGTTTGTCCCAAATAACTTATCCTTCTCAAGGATGGATCGCCGTGACAAGGGAATATTATGATTTGAAAAGGCCATAGATCTACAATAAAGATTATGCAAAATTTCATTTTAGTATAGAGGAATAGACTTCCACTAAATTAACAACCCTCTTAAAAAACTTATGTTGATTTAATGGACTAAAAGCTAAGGCATGTCACATTGAATTAAGTTTTTTAGTTAGGAACTAATTACAAATAATATCATATGTAACTCTTAGTTGTTTTTAAGAGATTATGACATTTTATGTCTTAGCATATTTTATCTTATCTAGTGCCTAAAGCCCAAAACTATTTTGATAGCTTTATGAAGTCTAACGTTTCAAATAATAGAGTAACCGTTAATAAACTTGCATCACCAAGATAACACAATATATTCTACGGAGGCAAAACTATATTGATGCGATCGAAGCCTTGAAAAGTGTTCGAGAATTGATGACACTTAACTTTAAATTCGGAAGAAGGATTTTTTTATTTGTTTTAGTGTTCATAATTTAAACAAGGTAAACATCACGTATTACAATGCATGTACAATCACTAAACATGTTAGGAAATTTTACTAATATTAACTAATATAAGAATTTCCTTCCGCTATGAATGACCAGTCGACAAGGGGGCAGTGACCCCTTTTTTAAAACAATGAATTCCAGTTCTGAAAACTGAAAATTGCCTAAACTTTCTCATTATTTTTGTCATTCCAATTAACCATGTTTGACTTAATATCTTATCTTAATCCAATTATAATTTAAGATACTTTGAATTCTTCTGCAATTATAATTTAAGATACTTTGAATCTTTATCTAATTAGATTTTGTTATATATTTCACCTGTCTTATAAGATTTGTAATTCTTATCCGATAATAAGTTTATCAGCTATCTAATAGGAGTATGATAACAGATAACCACAATGAGATATATGATCAAAATCAATTTTGTTTCTTATTCATATGAAACATGCAATTGAATCAAAGAAATGAATTATTAATCGTGCATCCAACATCAAAATTATATTAAACTAATCATATTAATCTAATCATGATTTCTATCATGGAGACATACATAATTATTGTATAAAATGAACTATGTATCTAACATAAGAATAACATTAACCTAAACATGACTTCGACAACGTGAATATACAAAATTCTCATTGTTCAATATTAAAACATACGTTAATCAAAATATTCTAAACATGAATTCTATCATTGAATGAAATCATCAAATACATGAACTTAAAACATGTTTTAAAACCAACTCTTGATAACAACTATCACAGAACCTATATGCATATCATATACAGATTAATCGAGATTATGTTTTTTCACACATATATCAAATATACATCAAAGAAAACATGCAAACATTTAATATAACCGAGCTTAAGGCTCTGATACCACTGTTAGGTTTTGGGGTTCATACGCAGTGAAAAATTCAAAACATATTAATTAAACTCTAATAACATTAAAAATAAGTTCCATTAAACGAAATTTACAAAACTAAAACCATACCTTAGTCCATGCTATCCTTCTCTAGTTGTTTGATCTCCAAGACTTACAAGTGCCAGTCCTCTATTGAAAATTCAAACACGAATGATGACCACAATTTGGAGCGCTAGCCCTAAAAGAGATAGAAAATGTTATTCTTTCTCTCCCAAAATTTAGAGACCTCCAAAATAGTAAAAATGACTATGTTATTTCGCTTTGGGGTTTCAACCTCTATTTCTATGTCTAGGTGAGCCCTCACTTAAAATCCTATTCATAATACAACTATTGTATTTAGGCAGTTTAAGCAAGTTACAGATACATCCTTATTATTATGTTATCATATAACAAATAATAATGATTTTTTTTTCATGAATTTTATCTTTTAAAAATCCATTTATCTGGACTAATCAAAATTGCGCAAATCCATTCTTTGTGTGTGACCCAATAGGTTCATGCAACGTTGGCAGTGAACCAAAACCATTTTGTTACACAAGTCATAAGTGTTCTCAAGTAAGGCATTGTGACTACCCAAGTAGCATGAATATCAAAATCGAATAACATCTATCATATCCTTTTGTCAAGTTATATCGTTTGACTTAACATAAGGCATGGAAAGTTATCCTTAATGTTCAATCTTACTATTCTCGATCTTAAGTTAACTCAAAATATCTAAGTGACATTGACCATATCAATTCACATGGACTTGCCATTATTAGGCTATCATTATGAAATCCGAGAATTTCATAAAATTGATTAGACGGCTAATTAAGTATTTTTGGGTTTTAATTAGGGTTTAAGTATGCAAGGTGGAACACACGTGTTTGAAACCAGAGATCATAAGGTAAAATGTTAATTTTTCGATGATGAATGTTTAAAGTGTGTATTATATGATATTTTATCGCGAAGTCGGGGGTGTGTTGATGTTTATTCTCAATTAGATATAATTAGGGGTTGCAATACACGTCTAATGGGCACAAGTACAATAAATATTATTGGTTGCTCGAAAACTAGTAAACAAGTGGTAAGTATCACATGGAGATTTTGACTCAATTTACGTGTAAGTTGGGATCAGTGGTAGTGTAAAATAAGAATGAATTTGGTGCAAGACCTGCCTCGAGTTTTGTATCGATTGGCGAAGATCAAGGTTGAGACTGGGTCATACAAATTTGGCTAATTATGGCAAGTGAATTGATCCATAAAATTTTAGTATGTCGTGGATAAAGTTAAGATATTTGGGGTTTTGGTTTGACCAAAACATGTTTCATAGATATTTTAGTACCCCTAAACCATCTCTACTCTTATTTTTGCTCCGTGAGTTCCTGATGTCCAATTTTCGCTAGGTTTCTTTTTGCTAAATTGAGAAAATTGCAAGACGGTCAGTTCGAGCTAAGTTTCTGTAGTGAAAAATTCAGATTGCAATTTTGTAAATACTCGATGTTGGACATTTTCCTCAATTCAATTTGAATTCACGATCTCAATTTCTTTCGCAGAGTATCGATAGAAATTGGTAGTAATAGTTGTGAAATGATATATTTGGTTGATGTGCGCCGATTTGGAATAAATCTCACTAATGTAGGTTAAGGTTTTGATGAATTGATCTAATGTAATTCAGTTGATAACTCTTTGAAGATATTTTTATAGTTGATATTGATTTACATTACATTTTTTGATGAATCGATTATTGAATTTTGTCCAAATTGATTCTACAAGCTGTGTGAAATTTTTTAATGTTGGTATCGGGTGATTTCATGAAGTTTGATGTTGAGTTTTAATGATTTAATGGTGAAAATATTAATTCGAGAAGTTTTTCAGTTCAAAATAAATAAAGTTTGCATGGTTTATTGGCCATAGTGAAAAATTTATAACTTCTCCATTGATGATCCCATTTGAGTGTTGTTGGAGTCTGTGGAAAGTAGGATATGAGTGCTATAAGTTCTTTTCAGGTCATCATAAAAAATATTGAGATTTTCAAGGTTAAAAAGTTACCCTTAATTGGCTAGTTGAAAGCTAGTTGAAACATTTATGTAAATTAATATTTTTGGAACTGTTGTCAAGCGTACTTTATCTGCTGTTTTAGTTAGGTTTCAAGATTTGCTTTCACTTGAAGCTTGATACATAATATGATTGGGTATGTAAGGAAGCTACTAGACCCGTTTTCAAGGTGATTCGACGCTTCGAGGACCTTGAGAAATAAGCTTAAAATTTGTAGGTTGTAAGTAAACCTTATAGTGGTCTTTACAATTTATGGAATTTATCTTTATACCTGCATTTTGTTTAGTCTGCATCGCCTTTCGCATTTTTCTTGGTTATGCATATATGGCATCCGGATAAAATTGCCCCTGCTTCGGTCATAAGAGTGTGAGATGCTCCACTCCAGACTGGACGTACTGCATGCTTCTTAGTAGGGTAATGTTGACTCCGAGGTAACATGCATTGAGCTCATAGGACTGTTCTAGGTTCATCGTAAGCAGGACCGCTTATTATGAGCTTAGAACTGGAAATGAGTGGTTCATGTTATTGTATAAATTTGTCGTTGTTTGATAATGCAATTGCAAGTCTCCATGTATTCAGACTAACATTTGCAGGAGTACCGAGCAATGTAGATTTTTACTTACCTAACATCTTCGAGTTGTTTTTGATGATGTCAGGTTCTCTATGAAAATTATATAGAATGATGATCTTCGGTGAATGTTTTATGTTTAAAAGTTTAATCTTCTTATTGTAATCACTTCACATATATTATTTTGGGCTTTGGGTTGAGTGTAGGTCATGAAATACTTTTGAATAGGTTATGAGAGTCTCCTAAATTTGTTTGTGGTTATTGAAGAGATTTATGATTCAATTTCAAATTATTTTAGGATTCTAAAATTATAACTAAGGTATTGTAGACTCTAAGAGTCCAATTTTTTATATATTGTGAACTATGAGGAGTTGTATTTCCTTTTAGGTATCTCGCCAACTCTGCAATCTATGAGGTGAAGGTTTTCTTGCAGGCCATTTTTAGAGAAGGTGCTGACGAAATTTTTTTTTTAAATAGATATTTTCTACAAATAAACAAATCATGAATAGAGTTGGAATGAGTACTTTAATTTTGCTTTGAAGCATTATTAATGATTGAAAAAAATTATTTTGAGGTTGAAATTAATTGAATGGATTGGATGCCTAATTAGGGGAAATAGGCTAAGTCAACACTTAGTGTGATGGGCCTTGACAAACTTTGTTTCAGTGCTATGGTTAAGCTTAATTAAGTAGATGATAATGAAAATGACTTTAGGATTGAGTCGATCGGGAAGTTTGGGTTAAAGCTCTTCGATTACATTAAGTTACATGAACTTAAGTGATGGTCTTGAGGAACAAGGCTCAATATTGAGGTCTCAATTAGTTGGGAAGTGACTATGAACTTGGGATACCTTGTTTTTATGATATGTTTGTTGTATATTATTATATTATTGCTAGATATGTAATAAGAAGTTTATTTTCATGGTCTGTTCGATACTTAAATATTAAGATATGAAGAGTGAGATTAAGAACAGAGAACTAAAAAGAGAAAAGACTTATGAAACAAACTTTGGCATAAATGAATGTGAACTAGACTTATGAATTTTGAATTCAAAAAGGTGTTGTGAGTAGTTCGATACTATTATAACTCAGAAAAGTTATCAGTTATAAAACCATTGTGAAATTGGTTTATAGAAAAAGTCTAAATGACTTAAGTTTGTAAGTACTAAACATTGACTCCTATAAAAACTTAAAGTATTGAACTATCACAAATATAAAACACTCAGGGAAATGTTAGCACATACTTAAATTAAGTCACAAACGATTGAAAATTAATTGGTAAAACATGAAAAAATAAAGTTGAGACTTGTGGTACGCACAAGATATGTAATATCTTGAGTTTTAGAATAAGGTTGGTACCAGTTGAATTCGTAACTTTGGAAAGCCTATTCAACAAAGTATTGGTTGAATTTATAACCAATTGAGGGTTGCTTTAAAAAAAATGTCTCGACAAGGTAAAATGAGACACGTTTTTTGAGAATAGAAATTGATTAGACAAATTGAATAGTTACTTGAAAATTACAATGAGATTGTGATATGATCGGTCAAGTTTTCTAAGTCAGATTGTACGAAAGGAAAATACTTTAAATCAAAGTATTAGCTCATTTCCAAAGTAAAACTCAAGTAGTTGTGTTTTGAAGTTTAAAGTATCAATAGTCACTTCTAACCAAATTAAGTAATTGATTTTATATGGAAGTCAATATGAAATTCCATATATGAGAATTCTTGTTGATATGAATTAAAAGATTGAAACAATATGTTTTAAAAGTTTGATTATATGTTAAATTAATCAAAAGAGTTTGGAAATTCAAATTTTGTGATCTCTTTAGTTGAACAACAATGGATAAATGAAATAAAAAAATGAATTGATAATTAGGAAGATACTTTGATATCTTAAATAGTATATTTCAAAGCCAAGAAAATTGGAGACAAAAGGAAATAACATAAAGACATAACATCATTAGAACTGTTTGGTTGTAAAGTTTTTGTTTTTTGAACAAATATTAGTTAAGGAACACTTCAAGTTATCAAAGGTCATATGAAGTTGTGTCATCCTTAACTATATATTTCGAAAAGAGAAGAGGTATAAATTATCATTGTAAGTTAAAAGTAAGGAGCTGTAACTGGTTTAGGTGTCGATTGAAAGTTATGATAAGTTTGAAAAAATGGGCCAAAATGTGAGATTAATGCGAGAGTAGCTAAGATTAACAAGAAAATTTTGACGACCCCTCTCCTAATCCAGGGCATCGCCCGGCCTAATCCCATAATTAAGCCCTAATCATATCCACGCATGACTTAACTACGTATTAGTCAGCCTTTACAACCTAAACGCTTCTTTTCTCATGTTCATGATAAGTAAATTAAAATTTAAAGTTAATTAATTAATTAGCGGAAGTCTTATTGATTATGCGAAAGCAATGAGTAACTTATGCGGAAGCCATTTATAAAATCCTAAGTGTGGAAAACCAGGAAATGACATCACATATATATAAAGTCCTCAAAATGTAGTGACACAACAAAATAGTCTAAGTCAAGTCGGGGAACTAACGCTCAACCGAATATACCACCCCAAAAAGTATCTGAAAGACATATATAAACTATACGATCAAAATATCAAAAGAAGACCTACAATCGATGCAGTGACGCACCGCGGGCTCAGGGATAATCGCCGATCTTCTCTTTGCCCGACCTGCTAGTAGACGGCTCTGCACCCACCATCATAAAAAGGACAGTGAGTATAAGAATAAAACAATAATCCCCGATGACAAGTTTAATTTGCATTTCCAAATATTCAAATGGTATTTAAAAGCATATAAATTGGAAAACTGAAAAATAAACCATATGCGAGTAAATACCAGAGTTAAACAAGTGATACTGACACTAGGCTAAGTAGTAGTGATTTAGGTCCGGTCGACAGTGAAACGTGTCACCCCGACCCAATAATCATATAGCACAAGGGACTCAAACACAAGTGTCACCAAGGACTCTAACCCCGGTATGTAGACAACCTCAGGGACTCTAACCCCGAGTGTCATACAATGTCAGGTAACGTGTGCCGACATCCCCAGGGACTCTAACCCCGTGATTCGCGCACACCTCGATCAAGTATGGGACCTAAATGCAACAACTACTTTTTAAATTTTCAAGAAATACCAAGTATGGATTGTCAAGGCATAGGCACATCTACACACCTAAACAAATAATGAATACAAGTCCTCTTAAACATTTATAAGATATTCACTAGCCTAATAGCATGCTATTTATCATTCAATTCACATTTAAAATAACAAGAATAGACATAGCATAGAATGAAATCAATGAATTAAATCAAATAAATGGATATCATGCAAACTAGACTCATCAAATGAGCATAGACACAAAGAAACGCATGATATAAGAGTACAAAGGAAAATAGTCAAAATGACTATGCAAGGACAACAATTTATAGGAATGAAATGCCAAATAAAATTGTCAATGGGTATACTCACAACAACAAAGTAACATCCTAGCTTTACTGGCCTTCACTCTCCCGTGCCCTTTTCCTAGGTTCCTGAGTTTGGTGTCTCATTAGTTAGAGTATAGTGGGTTTATTGTGTATTCAAATTGGTTCAATCAACTTTATTTTATTGAAATATAATTTTCCCAATTTTTCCCAATTTTTCCAGAATTTTTCCAAATTTTCTTTCATTTTTTCTTCCCTTTTTCTCTTCTTTTGTCTTTTTTTTACTGTTTGGGTCAGGTCGGACCCGACCCGGCTGGGCCGAGCTCGGCCCGTTCGGACCCGACCCCAACAGGGGTGTGCACACGCGCGCGATGTGCGAGTGTGCATCGTTGCCTCCTCCCGATCGTTGGTTCGATCGGGAGGAAGAAGAAATTTTTTTTTTTTTTTTTAATTTAATTTCTTATCTTCTCCGGTGATGGGTTAGGGTTGCTCTTCACCCCAACCCAGGTGGAATACCACCTCGGCATCGTTCGACCAAGGGGTTTGGCCTCCATGGCCGAACGCCTCTCGGCCACCCCCTGGAGGCCGAGCCCCTCTCGGCCACCCCCACCGCCAACCACCAGGGCTCGACCTCCCCCACCGCGAACCACCAAACCCACAACAAACGCAATGACTTACCGCGATTTCGATCTCCTCTCCTTCCCGGCGCGTCCCTTCTTCTCCTCCTCCTCTCTCTCTTCTTCTTCTTCTTCTCTAGGTTTTCTTCCTCTTCTTCAGCCCGCTCGTTTGTGTGTGTGTGTTGTGTGTGTGGTATATGTTGGTGTAGGTGGGAGTGGGTGGTGGACACGTGGTGTGGGCATTGGACAAGTGTAGCGAGTGTTTGGACAAGTGTGTTGTTATGTGTGTACAAGTGACACCTAACTGTGACACCATTTAGACACTTGCATGTGTTTTCGGGCGTTCGACGCCCGCTTTCGCGTCCGAACCGTGATATCCGCGTGCCGTCGCGTCGTTAGTCACCCAATATCTATTCCATATTGACAAATTTTTATTCAATTTGTGTGTTTTTGTTTCCCCGACCTAATATTCGGTATCATCAACTACCCTATACCCGCATTGACACGTATATCGAGGCGTGTCCCCGATCTCATCTTGACACCTACAACTGTTCCAAAATGACTTAGTAAGTCTACACAATACATAACAATAGGCACACATCAATACAAAAATACGATATACCTCGGCCATGTGCCTCGGTCGGCGCATGTATCACAGTGTAGATCCTACGTCAAGGGTCGGTGATCCTGATTAAGGAATTAAAACGGGGTTTTTGAGATTTGGGCCATGACAAAAATGGAACTGAGTGGACTTTGTATCGTAACCACAATTCATTCACATCGTAAAAGACTTTCGTGGCGCACACCTGTCTTTGAAAAATCGAATGAGTGGTAAGGATCAATATAAAAGAGTCTACGGAAGTTTCATTGGAGTCAATTGGAAGCTTAAGTATAGGCAACTAAATGGTCAGTAAATTCTCACATACACATGAAAATGAAAAGAGATGTATGACTTGCCGCTCAGTTAGTCAGTATAATTTATTCGATTTGGAAATATTGAATAAAGTTTAAGGTATCTGAATTGACATATTTGAATATTCTTCCATTGTAATCTAAGAAAAGACAGATATGTATTTAGTATTGTTGGAAAAAAGATAAAATATTTAAAAACTTGTTGGTCATACAAGTTAAAAGTCATACTATGAGAGTATAATTAAGGAATATGTTGATCTCCGTTAAAATACGAATATCTACTAAAGAAAAGTATAATTGTCTCTATTCGGGTAATAAGAGGAGTCCGAATAATAGTAAGTGATTGAAACGTGAGATGATTTGAAGTCTTAGAAATTGGATAAGTGTGAAAAATCAGAGTAGTGATCAAGGCAATCATGAAGAGATTAGTCGTTAAAGGAATGTAATGAGGTTCATTGTGAACTCATGGATAGATAATGGTTTGACGAAGTTAGAAAAGTCGTTAATTTTCTAACCAGTTAAATGAAAAGTTGTGTGAATTTGCTAACTAGTTGGAATTGGTAATTACTTTCTAGTCCATAAATCTAAATGATATTGTGAGTAGACATTTAAAGAATAAGTGAGTTAAATGATGTGTCAGGTTGCATTTTCTAGTTAGATTGTAATTTAAGATCCCTTGTCGTAGGATGACAGATGTATTATGAGGTCTATAGTCATGGGGTGAGTTTTTTAATTCCATGTTTTTGTTGAGGAACGTTGGAATGGTGATGGCTCAGATAGACACGCAACTCTATTTAGTATCTAATATTATGCTCAAATATTATTTGTGTTACATTTTAGACTGATAATAGTTTAAGAATTGATCGGCTAATAATTCAAATGAAAAGATGATCGATAATGAGAAAGCAAAAATGGATGTATATTACGGAGTTTAATGAATAGGGAAAGAATTATCAATAGTTTATGGAAATTTATTTAGTTAATAATGAAAATAATTTTATTAAAAAGCAAGATAGGCTAGATCTTGCCAAATATTAAAGCTTGAATGGGATTCAAGGCATTAAATGGGTAGTGATGAAAAGTAAAGTTATTGGATATTCTATAAAGTTGATCGTTTAACTCATAAAAAATTCACAAAATGCCAGGAATAGTTGAAAAGTTTTTTATATATTTTCATTAAAATAATAAAATGGAAATGAGAAGTTGAAATGTTTTTGATCTCTATCACTGAGTTATTGATTACAATGAAAGTGATTGGGTTCCTAACGATTTCATTTTAAAAATGGAATTTACAAGTTTGGATTAAAAATGTTATAGATGAAGGATCATATTCTCATATCTCTTTTGGTTCAGTAACCTCTAAGGTTAAGTTTCAAGGAAAAGATTTTAAATTAGTAGGGAAGAATTGTGATATTCAAGAATTTCATAAACTTGATTAGAATACTAATTAAATATTTTTAGATTTTAATTAGAGATATCCTAGGTGGAACACATGTTTCAGACTGGAGATCTTTAGGTAAAATATTAAATTTTTGATGATGAATGTTTAGTGTGTATTATATGGTATTTTGTCATGAAGTCGGGGTGTGTTAAGGTGTATCTGCAGTTAGTTATAATTGAGGTTACAAGAACATGTCTGAATGGTACAAGTGCAATAAATATTGTTGATCGCTTGAAAACTAGTAAACAAGTGTCAAGTATCACATTGAAATTTTTCTTTAATTTACCTGCATGTTGGGATCAGTGGTTGTGTAAACTTAGAACAAAGTTAGTGGAAGACCTTGCCTTGAGTTTCGTATCGGTTGGTGGTAGTCAAGGTTAAAATTGGGTCCAAATTGGTACAAATTTGGCTAACTTTGGCCAGAGAGTTGGTTCAAAAAATTTAAGTATGACTTGCACAAAGTTAAGATTTTTTGAGTTTTGGTTTGACTAAAACCAGTGTTATGGATGTTTTATGAAGATGGACTATTTCGTTAAATGTTTGGTTGAATTTAGGGAAGAACCAGAATGAAAACGAGCAATATAAGCTAAAACATGTCAAAATAACGATTTCAGGAATTAATAAATAAAAAAAATTAAGCTGCTGACAAGCAACTGAGAGTTTAAATATGAATATATTAAAAAAATCTAATGAAATCAATTTAAGACAAATGTTCAATAGAACATTTTTTTCTTTCAATCCTTAAACCCTCTTCACTCCTTTCGCTCCGCGAGCTCTCGACATCCAATTTTTATGCGGTTTTTTTTTCTGCTAAATCGTAGTGCATCGCGAGATAGTTAGTTCAAGCTAGATTTCTACGGTGAAAATGTGGTATTTGGCATGCAATTTGGTAAATACTCAATGTTGGGCATTTTCCTCCATTCAATTTGAATTCTCACGATTTCTCGATTTCTTACGTGAGGTATTGATAGAAATTGGTATTAATAGTTGTTACTTAATGTATTGGGTTGATGTATGCCAATTTGGAACAAATCCCATTGATGTGGGTTAGGGTTTTGATGAATTGAACTAATGTAATTCATTTGATAACTATTTTGGAGATGTTTTATAGTTGATATTGATTAACATTAGGTTTTTGGATGAATCGATTATTAAATCTGGTTCAAAATGACTGCACGGGTTGTGAGAAATATTTTAATGTTGGTATCGGGTGGTTTCATGGTGTTTGATGTCGAGTTTTATGGATTTAATTGCAAAAATAATGATTTGAAGAAGTTTTTTAACTTAAAATAAATAAAGTTTGCAAAGTTGACAACCCATGCTAGAAAATTCATAACTTCTCCGTCGATAATCCGATTTGAGTGTAATAGGAGTGTATGGAAAGTGGGACATTAGTACTACAAGTTCTTTTCAGGTGATCGTAACAAATATTGAGGTTTTCAAGGTCAAAATGTTACCCCAAGTTGGCTGGTTGAAAGCTATTTGAGACAGTTATATAAATTAATATATTTAAAAATCATTCTCAAGTGTACATTGGCCACAATTTTCATTGGGTTTCATGATTTGGTTTCACTTGAAGCTCGACCCATAATATAATTAGGTATGCAGGGAAGCTATTGGACCCAATTTCAAGGTGATTCAACACTTCGAGAACCCCGAGAATTACGCTCTAAGTTTGTTGGTTGTAAGTATATCCCATAGTGGTCTTTACTATTTATGAAACTTATCCATATACCTACATTTGTGTTCAGTATGTATTGCATTCCTTATTTTTCTTGGGCTTTCATACTTGGAATCCGAATAAAGTTTCCCCAGCTTCAATCGTA
Source organism: Stephania yunnanensis (assembly GCA_039657365.1). Classification (NCBI taxonomy): domain Eukaryota; kingdom Viridiplantae; phylum Streptophyta; class Magnoliopsida; order Ranunculales; family Menispermaceae; genus Stephania; species Stephania yunnanensis. The sequence goes on from CM077581.1 coordinate 43,236,336, forward strand.
AAAGTGTGAGGTGCTCCAATCCAGTCTAAACAAACTGCAGGCATCTAAGGCGGGTAATGTCGACTCCAGGGTAGCATGCACTGAACTCATATGATTGTTCTAGGTTCGTCATGAGCGAGACCACTTATTTTGAGCTTAGAACTAGAAATTAGGGATCCGTGTTTTTATATAAATTTGTTGTTATTTGGAAATGCAATTACATGTCTCCATATATTAGGACTAATATTTGCAAGAGTAAAGATCGATGTAGGTGTTTACTTAGTTGACCTCTTTAAGTTATTTTTTATGATGTTAGGTTCTCTATGAAAACTAAACAAAACGGGAAAATCTTGATGATCTTCGGTGAATGCTTTATGTTAAAAAGCTTATTTTTCTTATTGTAGCCACTTTACATATATTGTTTTTGGGCTTTGGGGTGAGTGTAGGCCGTGAAATACTTTTGAATAGGTTATGCGAGTCTCTTAAATTAGTTTGAGGTAATTGAATAGATTCATGATTCAATTTAAGGTTATTTTGGGATTATAAAGTTGTAACTAAGGTACCATAGACTCTAAGCTAGTAGTTAAAGTTTGAATCTAATATTAATTCTCAGGTACGGGGAGTTTTGAGTCTTTTTAGTTCTCCCCGAACTCTGCTATCTATTAGGTAAATATTTTCCTCTAGGCCATTTTTAGGGGAGGTGCTGCCAATTTTTTTTATAAATATGGATATTTTCTTCAAATAAACATATTATGAATTTAGTTGAAATGGAGATATTAATTTAGTTTTGGAGCATTATTAAGGGTTGAAATAAAAATTACTTTGTGGTTGAAGTTAATTGAATAGATTAAATGCCTAATTAGGGGAATTAGGCTCAGACAGGACATTGTGAGACGGGCCTTGACAATCATATCAAAGGATCCACTAATATCTCTCTCTATATGAGAGTAAAAAATTCTATCCTAATTACACATCTTCGCATGTTATTCACGTGGTAGCCAATAACAATCTTTATAGTCATCCTGTTAGAAACAACATTTGATCGTGTCAAATTACCATACTCGTAATATTAAAGTCTATGGTAATCTTAACTCGAAAAACTAAATGGTATACTTATCATGAGTACAAATATGACTTAATCCATTTGGTATTCTCATAATTGGTCGGTCCAATACCTTGTCCCCTAACAAGTACTTTGGATCTCGATTTGTATTTCTATACGCATGATCATCACATGACCATTTATCAAAACTCGCAATAGTTTTTATTCATTATAGTTCCCAACATAATGACCTACTAGGGTCATTTAAGATATTTCAACAAATACCCGTGGATGTTACTATAAGGTAAAGATGCAATCACTTATAATAATTTAGCAAATGAAAACTTTTATTTTATAGACTAAAATTATAAGGAAATTTTTTAGAAGAGTTGTCATTTCTATTCTTATACTTGATGTGCTTCGCTATGCATATTGCTTGTTAAAATATTAGCTTGTGTAAATGCTTGAATTGCCAAAGTAGTTCTTCCGTCTGGTTTTTATCGGTCTTATGTGATGAAACTCATGAACCTTTGACAGTGGAATAGTAGGCTGATATGATGAAAGTCACTGCCGACCGAACCTACATCATTACTACTACTTCTTGAGTAAGTCTCATTTTACTTAATCACAATTACTTTTAACATATTTCTTTTCAAAATTTATTTTGCTACTTATTTGCTTTTAGTTACCATTTGTAAATTTGGAAATGTAAATAAGTGGCCTTAGGATTTACTCACTAGGGCTTGTCATTGCTTTAGTGACAAGCTACAGATATGCCAAGTATCAAATTCGGCAAGGAGAAATCGGTGACTACCTTTGACCCTCGAACTTTTTTCAACTACTCATTTTTTAGCTATTGATATTTTAATGTCCTTATATGGTCCATGTCCTTCATACTTAGGGATATTTTTATCTTTCGATTGAGCGACTAGTTCCTCAACTTCACACATGTTTATCACAATGTTTATCATCAATATAAGATATATATAAATACATTTGATCTGTTTCCTAGTATCCAAACCAAGGTGCATTACTTATTTTTGCTTGTAAATCAAGACTTCTGCAATTTCCTTAATCTTAATGAAAATATTTTAGCTGACTCTAAAAATCACGAATAACGAGAAACTAAAAATATTTATCTTAAACATGAGTTACAAGAAAAATAAGACAAAAAGCTGACTATTATGTTATGAAAATCTACATGGGTGGAATTAGGACTTAATGATCGGATTAGGCAGATTGTGCCATGTTTGAGAAAGGGAGCCATTACATATTGTCATCATCCCTCTCATTATTTAAAGCTACTCCAGTGCTTTAGAATGTTTGAAACTACTCATAAATATAAATAGTATAACCTAATCCTAAATTCTAATACTAAAACGTAACTGATGTAAAGAAATAATATAGGGTGCCTGCCATAGAGCACCTTTCTTTGTTGTTGTTAGCCTAATTGTACCAATTTTATCTTAGTTTGAATCTATATTAATGAGTTCCATTTTTAGATCAGTAATTATTAGCGAATCCCCTTTCGATAGAACTTCTTCATGTTTAGTAAAAACTACTTCTTCCTCATCTATTCGAAATGTAAACATTCTCTTAACAATATCCAATAAAGTATTCGAATTGGTTAGAAAATGTCTATCATGTATTATAACTAAGCCATCTCCTATATCATGATATAAGAATAAGAAATTTGTTAGAAAATTAAATTTCCTATTGTGACATTCATATCGATAACTATATGGATAATATATATATTAGATTCACTAGCTAAAAAGGTTGTAGTGATACAATCGTTATCATAATTGAGATAAGCTTCAATAAGGTACCAGAATGGTATAACACATTACATGAGGCACTTGTATTGCACATAACATTTCTTTTCTTTTTTTTTAGAAAGACTGCACATAACATTTCTGAATCTCGAGTCACCATTGATGGTGGAGATAATTACATATCCCAGATCTTCCTTTTTAGTTTTGATTAGTTTTGAAGTTATAGATTTATCATTGTTTGCAACACATTCTCCTCTTTCAAATATTATTAGTCTTAATAACTACTTTGACTATTCTATTAGATTTATTTATTTTATTGGATCAGGATCATTTGAGTTATGGTAATTGCATTGATAGCATACTTTAGTTTTTTCAATACATGACCATTCCAGAAGGTAATTGATTCTCCAATCATCCTCAAAGTAATAGTTCTATATAGGACATCTAATATATCTTGAATAGTATCCAAGAAAGGTTGGTGCAACAATAATAGAGGGTTTTAATTAAGAAAATGAGGCATAATTAGGAAATCAGTGAGAATGGTGGATTGTTGCACCTCTACTAGCACATAGGTAACCATGCTAATAGGTTTAACAAAAATTTCATCAGCGAGTGTTAGAAGATTGTATTTCATAATCTCCAACTGAATGTTGAAAAAAATATAATGGCAAAAGATTCATTTTTCCTCTTGTTTTCGATGAGCTCGGCAGTACAACGCCAATTTTACCTTAATGTTCAAAGTTATATTGCCTAGATTTTTAAGTGTTACACGTATTAGGTTAGAAGATGAAGCTTTCGACTTCGTTTTTTTTTAAGTTTCTCTTTTTAGCGTTGTACTATTATGCTTCTCATTTCCTATTTGCGTAATTCTCAATTGGTGCTTGATCTTCTTGTTGTCTCTACTTCTTTTTACTTTATTCGTTAAATATTAATTTCCACTTTGCATATTCACTGCATTAAATTTATAAACTTTGGAATTTTCTTTTCATTTGAATTATCATGTTCTAAAGAAGTAAACTTAAATATAGATTTAGGATCATCTAATAAAAAATTGTCATTATAAGTATTTGTATCATTATATAAGAAAGTGATAATATTTCCTTCAAACTGCATGGACTTAGTTCTTTCAAAGATATCGAACTTATTATTAGCAGTTATAAGAAAAGGTTTTCCTAATGATAAACATGAAGAACTTGGAGATTTAGTATCTCCTATTCCTGTTACATTAAAATATGCTGGAAATCCTAAGTGATCAACTTTAACCAATATTCTATCTAATAATCCATAAGGTTTAATAAAGGTTGAACTAGCTAAAATAAGATTGATGGATGTATCTTTCAATGGTTTAATTTTGCAATTACTCATATAGTGGAAGTGACATAACATTAATTGAAGCACCTAAATAACATATAATAAGATCAATATAAATAATGGCTATTGTGCAAGAAATTCCATAAGTTATTAGAACATAATACATCATTGGTTGTTTTTTATTTTGTATTAATAGAGACACATTTCACTTAAGTTCTATTTGGATTCTTCTAGAATCTTTTTTTGACTTAAGAAATTCTTTCAAAACTTCGTTATACTTAGATAATGGCACGATTGAATCTACAAACGGTATATCGATTTCCGCCTTTCGAAACATTTTTAAAATATTATTATTATTATTATTATTATTATTATTATTATTATTATTATTATTATTATTATTATTATTATTATATTGATTCCTAGTTCGCACTAATCACTAATGAACTGAAGAACTAGGGTATACTGTTGGTAATAAACTATTGGAGTTATTCTCATTAGTCTCGAATTCAGATTTAATATCTTCAGATATTTTTAGTGACTTTTCATAAGCTTTTACCTTTTCCAAGAAGTTTGAATATAGTCGATCTAGAAAGGTGGAAGCTAAGTTTTTCTACCATCCATTTTCTAGTACGAAGAACAATAGCATTACTCTTTTATGTATTTCCTCTATTGTTTTATTCTTACTCTTATTCTTTCCTTTATGTCTAATCTTGTCATCTTCTTGTTTATCAAATATCGCATTTATTTATGTTTGATTGTTCAGACTAGCTTGCGCAGGTAATTTACTTTGATTACTCGGCCTATTAATTTCTAAATTCATTTAACTTTTTTATTCTTCAATTCATTCATCGAAGAGTCAATCTTGATTTGATTTTGTAGAATATAAGTAGAATATTGAAGACTTTGAGTCATAAAGTTATGCATTGTTTGCTTTAGGTAAGGTTGCAAAAGTTGAGCAATATGATGAGTTTGTTAAAATTGTACAGTTTGTGCTAGTGCACATAGCATATAAGTTATATAGTTTAAATTTTGTGGTTCTGTTAAAGTTTTTCAAACCATAAGAACATAGGGGATTAATGAATGCGTGATGAACTAACATGCACACATTAATACTAAACAAATAATTGATTTCGCAGTAAGACTTGAATGCCTTCTAATACGTAGGCTCGGCCTAAACAATCAATTAAACAAATTGATAAAGTGGACAACCACTATAATGATCTTTTATTCTCATAAAACTCAAGTATTGAACAATAATCGACACAATGGAGACCTTAAGTAATTATAGACTCAGTCCTAAATACAATACGACTCGACAAACTTCATTGGTCACCAATTTTAAATTATATTTCAATCATCCAACATTAAATAATTAAGTCTTTTGTTTGTTTAAAAATCTTGACGCGTCTTCTCCATAAAATTCTTAAGTCCTTTATGCAACATTCTCTCATACTTGTTTTTGTAATCCATCTTAAATTTCTTTCCTTGCGGTATTGAACTTCTTCACAGTTGTAGACTAATACTAACAGATGCTCGGTTGTAATATCCAACTCATATTTTATTCCTGCTTTGACTTTAGTTCTTTCATCATCTTCAACTCTGACTTTGACACTGTAATATTCAATAGAGTTTGCATTGTAATCTATTTTCGAGTTGAATCTAAATTCGCACATCTTGCTGAGTCACACATCCATCTTCATTGGAGCATTTACCTAACTAACTTAACTTCTATTTGAAAAATATTTTGCCAATAAGGATAGACTAACCCAAACATAGTAAACTAGGGTCAAACAATCTCCCATTTGTCATATATTAGTCAAAAATAGTAAATAGCAAGATAACCAAATTTTTTAGGAACTTCATAAAATGTACTATCCGAAGACTTGTAGAGTACCTACTGAAGACAACGTTGTGGATCCATTGACAAAAGCTCTTCCACAAGCAAAACATGATGGTCATGTTATATCATTAGGCATTAGATGCATGTATGATTGGCCCTAGTGCAAGTGGGATATGTTGGGGCATGTGCCCTAGGTCAGTCCATTAACTGTCTTTACGAATACTTTTAGTTAATATAATAGAGGATTCAATTTGCTGTTTATCATAATTAATTTGCATGTTTACAATATAATAAGATCCATGGGTATTTACAAAAATATCCTAAATGTCCCTAGTCGATCATTATATTGGGAACTATAACGAATTAAGACTAGTGTGAGTCTTGATTGATGATCATATGATGATTATATGTATAGGGATACGAATCAAGATCACGAGTACTTGTTAGAGAACAAAGTACAGGATCAACCCGCTATGAGAACATCACATGGATTAAGTCGTAGTTGTTTCTCATGGTAGGTATATTATTTCAATCCTCTGGCTTGAGATTACTAGAGACTTCAACATTAGGAACGCAGTGATTTGACACAATCAAACATTGTCTTTAACCGGACGATTATAAAGGTTGTGATTGGTTACTGTGTGAGTAATGTGATGAAGTTGTGTAATCAAGATAGAATTTGTCCCTCCCGTATAAAGAGAGATATCCGGTGGATCCCTCGATGTGTTAGACTATTATAAGGCCAGTCTAAGTGAATTGATATTGATCAATGTCACTTAGATGTTTTCAGTCTACGTAGAGATTGAGACTAGTACGATTGAATATGTTGCATGACAATTCCATGCTTTATATTTGATCGAAAGGATATCATGTGATAAAGGGATGTTATATACACTATTGATTATGTTGTATCGATTTGATATCCGTACAACTTGGGTAGTCATATTGTCTTGCTAGAGGCCGCTTATCACTTGTATACCAAAATGTGTTTAGGTACACTGCCAACAGTGGTATCAGAGCCTTCGAGTTTGATTCCATTAAGTTCACTGCATGTTTTCTTCTGATATATACATGATATATGATTGAAAGCATGTTAATAGTTGATGTATATGTGATATACAAAAGTTTTCTGTGAGATTTATTATCATGTTTGGTGTATATGATATACATATTCGTGATTTAATTGAAATCAGTTTCGTACATGCTAGTAACCATGATAAGTTAATTCGAATAATTATAATGAATTGAATTTCGTGTTCTCTGATCCATGACACTATTACGTATAACCTTTCTTTTTCGTGTATTGATGCATGGATGAAATCTCTGTAATTCAGTATGCTTATTTAGGTTACATTGTTGTAAGTTTCTTAAATCGTATAAGTCTGAATATTAATTCGAAACTAATATTATTAGGTTCGATTGGGATAGTAGTTCATGATTCAATTACATGTTTGTGATTATTTGGATGAGGAATGAAATTGGAAATAATTATTTTTTGAAATTATTCATTTATCTCGTTATATCTATTCTGTTATGAAATTTCTATTTGATAAGAGATAGATAACAAATTAGATTAGCAGATATTAGCGAAATCAGTTTCGTTATCCCTATTGGATAGGAGATATATATCGAGAATTTTGTTATTGGAGATATGCTAGGATTCAAATATCTTAAGTCCTAATTGGATTATGATAAGATGATAGTTAGATGTGGGCCCAAGTAAATTAAAAATATTTTAATTGACGTAATTTTGGATAAATTAAATGGTTAATTTAAGATAATAAAATCAATGAAAAATATGATTTTCTATAGCGAATTTTAATTTTCAGAATTTTCTATAACGGAACCACCACCCGGTGACCAGCCAGCGGGACCGCCGTCTAACTAATCCTAGCGCACGAAAATTCTTTTATTAGTGAACAGTATAAAAAATCTTCAAATTGTTTAGTGATTGAACAATCAATAAAATATATGATATTTCGTTATTTACATAAAATCACTAAAACTGAATAAAATCCCTCTATTAAATTTTAAGTCTCGTGCTATCCATTTTAAACACTTGTCAAGGCCTTGATAACACTAATATAGTTTCAGCCATAGCTGGTTGTATTGTGTTATCTTGCTGAGACAAGTTGGCTAAGAGTTACCTAAATGTTTAAAATGGTCCGACTTAATAAAGCTATCAAAATAGTTTTGAGCTTTAGGCACGTGATGAGATAAAAAAACATGTTAAGATATAAGATATCCTGTATCTCATAAAGTATCTAAAATTACACAAGATGTAATTGGTAACTGTTACCTACCTAACTAATCTAGTTATGTGTTTCATGCCATAACTGTCATAGAATTAAGTGAAATATGGATTTTAGTCCCCTAAATAAACAATATGTTTTAGGAGGGTTATTAATTTAGTGAGAGTCTATTCCTCTATACTAAAATAAACTTTGGATAATCTTTATTGTAGATCAATGGCCTCTTAAAGTAACAATAATCCCCTGTCACTGCGATCCATCCTTGAGAAGGATAAGCTATATGGGACTAACTTTCTTGACTGGTTCAGAAACTTGAGAATCATTCTCAAGCATAAACGCAAGTTGTATGTCCAAGATGCTCCAATCCCTGAGGACCCACCAGCCAATACTACGAAAGCTGTGAAGGATGCGCATAATAAACATGTCAACGATTCTACTGATGTTGCATGTATTATGCTGGCAACTATGGTTCCTAAACTTCAGAAGGATATGGAACTATTGGAAGTCTACTACATGGCCGTAACGCTGAAGGAAATGTTCCAACAGCAAGCTAGGCAAGAAAGGTTCGAGACAGTCAAGAACCTACATTCTCGTAAGATGACTGAGGGTGCATCAATTAGTCCTCATGTTCTGTAGATGAAAGACTATGTCGACCAGCTTGATAGACTCATATTTCCCTTAACCTAATAGTTGGCTACGGATTTGATCCTGAATTCATTAGTAAAGAGTTACTCACAAATTGTGATGAACTACAATAAGAATAATATGGAGAAATCAATTTCAAAGTTGCATTTAATGCTCAAAACTGCAGAACAAAATAGCGAGAAACCCTCTAGTAATGTGTTGATGGTCCAAAAGGGAAAGGGAATGAAGAGGAAAGGCAAATGCAAGGCTAGAGTAGGCAAGGCTGCTGCTGCACCTATCGCAAAGCCTGTGGAGCAAGTCAAGCCCCAACCTGTTCCTGCTTTAAAAAACCTAAGAGAAAAGGAAGGAAATTGTCATTTCTGCCATGCACCTGGACATTGGTTCGGAAATTGCAAACTCTATTTGGAAGATCTAAAGAAAAAAAAGGGTAGTGCGACTTCCACTACATGTATTTATGTTATTTAAATTAATTTATCTACTAGTGATTTTTGGTATTAGAAACTAGATGTGGATCTCACATTTGTATAAATGTGCAGGGACTCACCAGAAGTAGAAAGTTGAAGAAAGGAGAAGTCATCTTTCGCGTAGGGAATGAAGCAAGAGTTGCTGCCCTGGCTGTTGGATCATATGATTTAGTCTTACCTAGTGGACTTATTTTAACTTTAAATAATTGTTATTTTGCGCCTGCTTTGACCAGAAACATAATTTCTGTTTCATGTTTGGATATGGATGGTTTTGATTTTATTATTGCGAATAATAGATGTTCCATTTCTCGTAAAGGCATATTTTATGCAAATGCCGATTTGTGAGATGGTCTTTATATTCTAAGCATGAAAAAGTCCGCTGATACTCTAGTCTTTAACTTAAATACAAAGAGATTCAAGTCAAATGATTTGAATCAAACCTATCATTGGCATTGTTGTCTCGGGCACACAAATGAGAAACGCATAACGAAGCTCCATAAAGATGGACTTCTAGATTCATTTGATTTAGAAACATATGAAACGTGCGTATCTTTTTTACGAAGCAAGATGACTAAAAGTCCCTTTACTGGACACAGTGAAAGGGCAAGTGATTTATTGGGTCTAATACATACTAATGTATGCGCTCCTATAAACACAATGACTAGAGGAGGTTATGAGTACTACATTACATTTACCGATGATTTCAGCAGACATGGTTATGTAAATCTTATGAAATATAAAGCTGAATCACTTGAGATGTTTCGAACGTTTCAAAATGAAGTTCATAATCAACTTGGTAAAACTATCGAAACACTTCGGTCAGATCGAGGTGGTGAGTATTTGAGCCAATAATTTAATGATTATCTTAGAAATTGTGGGACTGTCTCCCAATTGACTCCACCAACAACTCCACAATGGAATAGAGTTTTTGAAAGGAGAAATCGAACCTTATTAGATATGGTTCGATCTATGATGAGTCATGCAGATCTTCCATTATCCTTTTGGGGTTATGCATTACAAACTGCAGCTTTCACTCGAAATCGAGTTCCTTCTAAAGCGGTTGATAAAACACCATATGAGATATGGTGCGGGAATATACCTAATTTATCATTCCTTAAGATTTAGGGTTGTGAGGCTTACGTAAAGCGACCTGTCTCAGAAAAACTTGCACATAAATCTGATATGTGTTTATTTGTGGGGTATCCTAAGGAAACAAAAGAATATTACTTTTGTAATCCCGCTGAGAATAAAGTGTTTGTTTCTCGGTATGGTGCCTTTATGGAAATACATTTTATTTCAAAAGACACTAGTGGGAGAGAAATAAATCTTGAAGAACTTCAAGAATCACAGATAAACACTGAACCGCTACTGGAAGTTCAACAACGTTCTGAACCAGTTGAACCTCCACAAGCGACACAAGTCCCACGTAAATCTGGTAGGGTAAGACATGGGCCAGAGAGATTTGGATTTCTCATTACTGATAGCCGTGATGTCTTGCTTATGGATCAAAATGAGCCCACCACTTATCAGGAGGCTATGTCAACAGACTTAGATAAATGGCTTAGTGCAATGAACTCTGAGATGCAATCCATGTATGATAACCAAGTATGGAACTTGGTTGATTTACCCGAAGGTGGTAAGACCATTGGATGTAAATGAGTTTTCCAGAAGAAAACTGACATGGATGGCAAAGTGCATACTTTTAAAGCAAGACTTGTAGAAAAAGGTTTCAGGTAGACTCAATGTGTTGATTATGATGAAACTTTTTCGCCAGTAGCCATGCATAAATCCATAAGAATTTCAATTTTCATTGCTACATATTATGACTATGAGATATGACAAATGGATGTAAAAACAACATTTCTTTACGAAAAACTTCTTGAGGACGTGTATATGACACAACCTGAAGGTTTAGTACATCCAGAGAATTCTAGGAAGGTATGCAAGCTTCAAAGATCCATTTATAGATTAAAGAAAGCTTCTCGGAGTTAGAATCTTCATTTTGATGAAACAATCAAGGATTTTGGTTTTATTAAGAACAAAGATGAGCCTTGTGTATATAATAAGGTCAGTGGGAATGTAGTTGTTTTTCTGGTACTATATGTTGAAGATTCATTACTCATTGGAAATGACATCACAACAATGCAGAATGTCAAGTCTTGGTTAGGGAAGTGTTTCTCACTGAAAGACTTAGGAGATGCAACCTATATCGTAGGGATAAGGATTTATAGGGATAGATCTAAGAGGCTAATCGGTCTAAGTCAGAGTGCTTACATAGACAAGGTGCTGAATAGGTTCAGTTTGCAAGACTCTAAAAGAGGATTGTTGCCAATGTCTCATGGCATAAGTCTCAGCAAGACTCAATGTCTTAAGACAAATGATGAGCGAGAACGTGTGAAAAAGATTCCATATGCATCAGCTATTGGATCTATCATGTATGCCATGCTATGCACTTGACCTAATGTATCATATGCTTTGAGCACTATAAGCATATTTTAGTCGGATCCTAGTGAGAGTCACTGGATAGCAGTAAAGAACATTCTTAAGTACTTAAGAAAGACTAAGGAAGTGTTCTTGGTCTATGGAGGTTTTAAAAATGATCTAGTTGTAAATGGTTACACGGATGCAAGTTTTCAAACTAATATAGATGATTTTAGATCAGAGTTTGGATGTGTTTACTTTGAATGGGGGTGCAGGAAGCTGGAAAAGTTCGAAGCAAGAGACTGTGGTAGATTCTACAACATAAGTTGACTATATTGCAGCGTCTGATGCAACAAAGGAAGCAGTTTGGATCGAAAAGTTCATTTCTGAAGTAGGTGTAGTTCCAAGTATTGCTAACCCTGTTTATTTGTATTGTGACAATAACGGGGCAATAACACAGGCCAAGGAACCTAGATCACACCCCAGATCCATACATATACTAAGGCGTTTTCATCTCGTCAGAGAAATTATTGAGAGGGGAGACGTGAAGATTTATAGAGTACCTACTGAAGAAAACTTTGCGGATCCATTGACAAAAGCTCTTCCACAAGCAAAACACAATGGTCATGTTAGATCATTGGGCATTAGATGCATGTATGATTGGCCCTAGTGCAAGTGGGAGATGTTTGGGCATGTGTCCTAGGTCAATCAATTAACTGTCTTTATGAATACTTTTTGTTAATAAAATAGAGGATTTCATTTGCAGTTCATTATAATTAATTTGCATGTTTACAATATAATAAGATCCATAGGTATTTATAGAAATATCTTAAATGTCCCTAGTCGATCATTATACTGAGAACTATAATGAATTAAGACTAGTGTGAGTCTTGATTGATGATCATATGATGATTATACGTATAAGGATACGAACCAAGATCACAAGTACTTGTTAGGGAACAAAGTACTGGATCGACCCGCTTTGAGAACATCACATGGATTAAGTCATAGTTGTTTCTCATGATAGATATATTATTTCAGTCATCTGAGTTGAGATTACTGGAGACTTCAACATTAGGAATATAGTGATTTGATACAATTAAACGTTATCTTTAACCGGACGATTATAAAGGTTGTGATTGGTAACTGTGTGAGCAATGTGATGAAGTTGTGCAATTAAGATAGAATTTGTCCCTCTTATAAAAAGAGAGATATCTAGTGGATCCCTCGATGTGTTAGACTGTTAAAAGGCCTAGTCTAAGTGAATTGATATTGATTAATGTCACTTGGATGTTTTCAGTCTACCTAGAGATCGAGACTAGTATGTTGAACATGTTAGATGACAATTCCATGCCTTATGTTTGATCAAAAGGATATCGTGTGACAAAAGGATGTTATATACACTATTGATTAGGTCGTATCGATTTGATATCCGTACAACTTGGGTAGTCATAATGTCTTGCTAGAGGTCGCTTATCACTTGTATACCAAAATGTGTTTTGGTACACTGCCAACGTTGTATGAGCTTATTGGGTCGCACACTAAGAATGGTTTTGCGAGATTTTAAAATGGTTCAGAAAAATAAATTTTATATGATAAAATTCATGACAGAAACGTCTTTGCAGTGTATTACACTTATACTTCTTTAAGTTGGTACATGTGTAATTTACTTAACCGTCTATACACAAGGGTTGTATAAATAGACGTTTTAAGTTAGAACACACGTACGAAATTTTTTATGGACGAAACTCTATTTTTGTTTAAAAATGAATTAGGGTTTTCAGGTACGCTTTGGATCATTTTGGAGAGAAACAAAAAAGTCTTGGTACTCTTTTAAAGCTAGCACTTTGAATCTCGATAGCCGTTTGTATGTGAACTGTTGGTAGAGGGCGTACGTCATTGGCAGCGCCTTAGAGATCGATCAACCTTAAGAAAGGTATACCGCAATTGAGGTATGATTAAGTTTTCATGGTTTAAACGTTTTTAATGGAATTATATTAGGATCCTTTTAGGGTTTTTGACACAATTGTTATGTAATTTTCACTGCGTATGAACCCCAAAACCCAACACTATCGCTGATAGACAAAATTTCATAAAAGTTAATCCCAAAAAAGTTATAGTCATTTGCCAGTAAGTACATCCATGAAATAAATTTTGAAAAACATAAATGCTTATGTACTCACATCCACAAAATACCAAAAAAAAAACTTACTCCCACTTTTGACTAACTACATCAAAGAGATTATAGGATAATGTTATTTAGCTACCTCAAACGTTGAAGCTCAGCGTCAACGATGTTCAAATCTTCATGCAATGAACAAATATATGCAGTAACTTCGTCTTTACAAGTAGTCAGATAAAAAGTGTAATCCAAAAAGAATCAAACAATGAAGGGTGTGGTCTCAGCAACTCTTAATAACTTGGTTGTTGCAGAGATTCTTCATGAGTAGGAGTAACATCATGTTCAAGAATTTATGTATGTGTCATTGCTGCAACATCAAGTTTTGAAGTCGTGGGTACAACTACAGTTACGTCAGAAATCGTAATGGCATTCTTTACTAGTGCAGTAGCGGTAACATCAACTTGAGTTATTTGATTGGCTGAAATGGTAGGAATAACTTGATCGACATTCAAATCCTCTTGCACAAGGTGAGTAGGAAGATGGTTTGACACACTTAGCTTAAATTGGAAAACATCATTTACTGGAGCCTTAACAGTATGTTCCATAGGAGCACTAATCCAAGGAAGCAGAAAGCCTTAAAGGTTAGCAACATTGTAGTCCACAGTAGCATAAATCTCTAATTTTGCTAGAGACTTACACTGTTCGAAAGCCTTTTCACAAGGTAGTTAAGGATAATTTTGCCAGTAGCAGCAACTAGAGAAAGAAAACTTATATCAAAGTTTTAATCAGGAAGGTAACTTCCTTTTTTTCATCAGGAAGTAGAGTAGTCGAACTCGCATTTTGTGTTGAACCAAGTGGCAGATGAGTCTATCCTATAGCAGTAGTGAGAGAATCTTCCCCTCTTACAATATCCTCGGTTAAATATTTCACTTGAATAGGACTGTTGTTTTCAACATGAACAAATTTCTAAGATCTAGAAACATCTACAATCTTTCATTTCATTATCTGTCTATATGTCCATATTGTCTTTGTATCAAGGGTAGGAATAAGAGCAACAGTAATAGCACTGACATGAGAAAGAGTTGGTGCGGCCGTAGTAGCAGCTCATTAAGATCCTAAAATTGATATGGTTGATAGTTGCTATTGTAAGAGCAGGAAGTTAAGATCAACAATACTATTATTAGGCTTCGTTTGATGATTCAGTCTGATTTATTTTTCCAACCTTTTCAACTTCTCAATGGTCTACTCAATGACCGAGTATTTCCCAAATAGAGAAGTCAGGAAACACGATAGATAAATCCTATTATGCTTCTTCCCTAAATGCACAACATAGTCATAGATCTATTTTCCAATGTTTACCTTCATCCTTAAAGAAAGAGCATGCAATAGTAAAACCATTTCCTTAAACACATGTGTCTAATAGGAAGTAGCTACAACACTAGTATTCATGACCTTCCACAGAAAGAACTCGTGCTAGTGAGAACACACATCAATGTGAATACAAATTAATCCTATCGTGTTTCCTGGTGAATACAAATTAGCTAACTAATTTTCAGTACAGACATGGTGAATACAAATTATTCCTATTTCCACTAGATCCATGATATAATGATGATGAATATAAACATGATTCATTATAGAGTGTTAAACTGGAGTTTTTAAAATATCAATGGCACTTTAACTATCCCAGTAAAACGTTAACTGAGTTGAACATATATCATAGCCTTTGAGCATTTGCTACTTCCAAATTAAGTGCATGCATCAACTACCAGCTATAATACATTCAATTTCAGCAGTAGATAGAGAAATGCAGTTCCTCTTCTATTAATTTGAAGCAATAATATTAGAACCCATGTAGTAACATCCACCTGTAGTAATCTTTCAATAATTAATATTTCCATTCCAAATAACATCATTATACCTTATTAAGTTACTGGCACCTCCCTTAGTAAATAGTATACCAAAGGCAGTTACTCCGTGCACGCAAAATCCTTTATACAATAACCAGATTAAACTCTTTTGGACATGCCTGATAGTGAGCAAAAACCCTAACACTTAAAGTAATATCTAGTTTTCTTGCATTAAGATATAATAAAATACATATCATGCCTCTATATCATGTAGGGTTTCCATTAAAATCTTTTCCATTTTATAAATCTTCTAACAAGAACTCAAAAGTGTTCGAATAGACTTCGTAGTGTCCAATCTGAAAACCTTAACAAGAGATTTAGCATATATATATTCCGAGTTATGAATATATTTTCTATACACTGTGTAATCTATAGTCCTAAGAAATATGTAAGATCTTCAACCAGGCTTATCTCAAATTCTCTCTTTATCAAATCAACAAACTCTTAAGCTAATTTTACATATGTAGCTTTGAATAAAATATCATTGACATGGAGTGTCTTAATTGTAGACTCTCTATTATATCATTTCTACAACAAAATAGATAGCCAACATTTCATACCATGCTCATGATGCTTGCTTCTGTCCATAAAATGCTTTTTTCAGATGATAAGCACCATTAGGTTTATTATGAACATCAAATCCTATAGGTTGTGTGACATAAACTTCTTCTCGCAAATACCCATTTAGGAAAGCACTCTACAACAAAATAGATAGCTAACATTTCATACCATGCTCATGATGCCTGCTTCTGTCCATAAAATGCTTTTTTCAGATGATAAGCACCATTAGGTTTATAATGAACATCAAATCCTATAGGTTGTGTGACATAAACTTCTTGGTTTATTATGAACATCAAATCCTATAGGTTGTGTGACATAAACTTCTTCTTGTAAATACCCGTTTAGGAAAGCACTTTTGATATCCATTTGCTGTATCTTGAAAATTTAGTTACAAGCATTGGCAAACAGAAAATGAATAGGTTGCAATCATGCAACTAGAGAAACCGTCTCATCGAAATCAATATCCTCAACCTGTATGTATCCTTTTGCAACTAATCCAGATTTATTGCGAACAATAACATTATTCTCATCTATCTTGTTGTGGAATATCCATTTAGTACCAATGATATTAGCATCAGTAGGTCATGGAACAAGCTGTCAGACATCGTTTCTAACAAAGACATTACGTTCCTCTTGCATAGCATTAAATATTCATCCATTAAAGCCTCCTTGAGATTTTTAGAATAAATCTAAGAAATAAAATACGCAAAAGGAATCATGTTCCGTGATCAACAGGTGGAATACCTCTAGTTTGCACTAGATCATTAACTGAGCTAATAATATTCTCAATTGGATGATCTTTGAACATCCTTGACTGTGGAGTAATAGAAGTTGAACCAAGTGCTGTAATAGTAGATGATCTTGGATCATCGTTATCATTGTCATCTTCATAATAAGATAAAATAATGATCTCTAAATTAGATGGTTTAGTAGTAGGATAAGTAATAGGTGCTGAGCTAATTGGTGTTTCCAGCTCACCTTCATCATCATCATCATCCTTTTGAAAGGACAATTGTTCTGCTTTTACGTAATCATCAACCATGAACTTAATAGATTCCATCACAGTCACCATTCACATATTGTAGACTATAAGCTTTACTATTCGTAGAATATCCAAGAAAAACTCCAACATCACTTTTGGAGTAAAACTTTCCCAAGTGATCTCTATTATGTAATATAAAGTACGTACTGCAAAAAACATGAAGATATCTTAGAGATGATTTTCTTCTTTTATATATTTTATATAAAGTTTTGTACTTAATGGCTTGAAATAAGCTCTATTGCTAATATAGGTAGCAGTTTTTATTGCTTCCCCTTAAACATTTATGGACATATTTTTCTCTGCTAGGATTACCCTTATCATCTCCATTATTATGCAACTTATCCATTCAACAACACCATTTTTTTGTGGCTTCTTAGGAGCAACAAATCTATGCATAATCCTAAATTCAGGACAATAATCAGTAAATTGGATTTTCAAACCTTATTCCACGATACTGTGAATTCGATTAATGGGAACATCCTCATCACTTTTCTAATTTAAAAGTTCAATAGTTAACTTGTTAAACTCATCGAATGTTTCTACTTTATTAGGTAGCAAACAAACCCAAATAAATTTTGAGTAGTCATTAATACTGACAAAAAAAACATATTTATCCTAAAGAATTTTAACTTGCATTAGACGAAACAAGTCCGTACGTAGTAATTCTAACACATGTTTTGTCGGTATGTCATTAAGGGCAACATGTGAAACTTAATTTTGTTTACCTTTTTGACATGGTTTACAAATAGAATCAAGCTTTAAGGACAATTTATGAATACCTATAGAAGTATAATGTGAGACAAATTTCTAAAATTGCTTGAAATTATAATTACCAAGCCTTCTGTGTTAAAGCTCTGTATTAGTTAGAGAAACATAAATGTATAACTTGCAGCTTATGAGGTGATACAATATATTAAAGCCGCATAGAGCCGTTGTTAGATTTACGAATCCCATACATGATGCATTGTCTTTCTTTATTGATTATCTACCAATGATCTTTACTGAAGTTGAAAAACAATTCCTAATCATAAAATAGACTTATATTGATCAAGTTGACAAAAATTTCTTTGACATTAGTAAGTCCCATAACATTAAGAATTCTTTTGCCAACTACATTGTCGTTCTTTCCATCACTAAACGTAACATCACCTTCCTGAAAAGATTCATAATTATTTAAGAAAGTTCTTGTAAGGAAAAACCACCATCCATATACTATAACTTAGTCGTAGTTGCTTAAAGTTGCAGATGCGCTGCCATATCCTTATGAAACTTTACTCTCCAAACCTTTTAAAATTTTTTCTTCTTCTCGAGTGAAGCAAGATCTTTAAACATCTAATAACATCATGGACGAATATGGCCAATAATCCCTCAATAATGACCTGTAGGGGGTTCTCTATTTTCAGCAAAAATAGTCAACTTTTTATATTTGCTTGCATCAACAATTTGTGGCATAATCTCTTTTGCATTTTTTTTTATTAACCTGAGTCTTATTTGATTGACTTTCTTTGATTACACTACTTTTGACAAAGACATTATGAGTATTGGTAAATCCTTCAATATTGTCAAGATCATGCTTAAGTTATGATGATTGAAAAATTTCAAAATTCTATTTAATTTTTGAGAACCATAATGTGACTTTGCGATAATAGCCTCAGAATCAGAAATAGCTTTGTAAAGTGTAGAGATTTGAGCCTCCACTCTTGTAGCAATGTAGTGCAAGTATTATATTCTATTTCAAGAGTCTTAAACCCCAATTTAACAGAGAAGATTTAATCTTTAAGTTAAAATTCTAATCATACTGAGATGCCTATTAAGCGAACAATAGATCATATAAAGCCTGAAGATCATTTGTAGAATCCTTAACCTTGATAGAAGCATATATATCCTTGGACTTTACCTACACATTTTCATGTCATATACGAAGGATTCAAGTTCAAAAATAACAACAGTCGATGGAGAATCATCAACAGTATTTGACTTTGTCAATATAGTAGTGAGTGTATAATATAATCATTAGACTTTTTATCACTATCATCTGAGTCATTGCTACTTCAAGAAGCTTTCAAAACTTCTTCTACTTACTAGTAGGATATTCAATCTAAATATTTTCAGCTCCACCATACTCATGACACTTAATGCCATTAAATTTATTATTAGAGTCTTTGTTCTTATCATTAGTAGAAGGCTTATTGCTCTCATTGCCCTTCATTTTTTTAGTTCTAGCAAAATTGTTCTTATAGTTTTTGAGATATTTTAAGAACTTCTTTGCCATCCTAGCTAAATCACCTCCCCTAGAGTCATTGGAAACTGTAGTCTCAACATAATAAGTATTCTTTGAAAGACTAGCTTTTTAAACATATTCATCTTGTATGTTTGCAGAGAACCCACTAATTCAATAAAATGCTTCTAAATAATATCACAACACTCTTCAATAGCAGTAATCTTATAGTTAAATTATGAAGGAAGAGCATAAAGAGCACGTCATAGTAACTATTTATCAGTATACTTTTCTCTAAGTTGAAAAGCTTGATTACCAATGTCTCATAAATGACCATTGAACGAGGCAATATCTTCATCATCTTTCACCTCTAGATGATCATGCATAGAATGTAATTGTTGTAACTTGGAAATTTTTAGAGAATTCGTACCTTCATAGATTGTCTTCAGAAAACTCCATGGTTGCTTTGCAGTAGTGGAATTTGCAATCAGTTTGGAATGTTAATAATAGCACCGAAGATAACATTGTTTATCATATGATTGACAACTTCCTCCTTCTTCTCTACATTTTTCCATAGAGACGATGGTTTTGGAACAACATTACAATTCGAATCTGGATGTTTTGGAGTAGTGTATTCTTTCTTCATCAATTCTTTTGCAATATCATCAATGGTAGAGTCAAACTGAACCATTCAAACCTTCCTATATGCATTGTTAGTTACTTCAAGCAATGGTAGTCGAGTTATCAATCCACCTTCATGTCCTTTACTTGTTCATTGTTGTAACAACTCATCAATCGATCCCATGGTAATAAAATTCTCAAAAATATTACTTTTTTTATGCTTGTAGAAATAACGAAGTGATAATGCTGTGATACAACTGTTAAAGTTTTAGAAAGCAGAGGAACTAAGGAGACAAAAGAATCAGTGATTAGCTAACATGCACACATCGATACTAAACACAATGTAAGCCTCTAATGTCTTCCTATGCGTAGGCTCAGCCTAAACAATTAATTAAACAAATTGATAATGTAAACAACTAATATAATGATCTCTTGTTCACATAAAACTCAAATAATTAATGATAATCAATATAACGACGACTTTGAGTATTATGGACTTAGTTTATCTACTTTATCTAGGAATTCTATTCTAAATACAATACAGCTCGAAAAACCACATCGATCTCCAATTATAAATTGTGTTGGAATCATCCAACTTTCAACAACTAAGTCTTCTAATCCTTCAAGAATTTTAGCTCATCGTCTACATAAAATTCTTCACTCCTTTATGGACCTTTTCTCTCGGATTTTTTTTGTAATCTATCTTGAACTTCAGTCCTTGCAATACTAAAAATTTTCACAGTTGTAGAATAATATTAAAAGTTGCTATGATGTAGTATCCAACTAATATTCTATTCCAGGTTCGACATCAGTTTTGTTTTCATATTTGACTCTGATATTGACAATGTCATCTTCACTAGAATTTCCTTTGTAATCTATCTTTATGTTGTATCTTATGTTGGGTTTTGGGGTTCATACGCAGCTGAAATTACAAAACAATTTTGACAAAAACCCCAACAAGATCCGAATCTAATTCCATTAAAAACATTTAAACCATGAAAAACTTAATCATACCTCAGTCGCAATATACCTTTCTGAGGGTTGATCGATCTCTAAGGCGCTGCCAACGATGAACGCCCTCTACCAGTAGTCCGCACACGAACGACGACCGAGATTCGAAGTGCTAGCTTCGAGAGAATACCAAATCTTTTTGTTTCTCTCCAAAACGATCCAGAGCATACCAAAAACCCTAAGTCGTTTCTAAAACGAAAATAGAGTTTCGGCCTATTAATCTTTCGTGCTTGTGTTCTAACTTAAAGCGTTTATTTATACAACCCTTGTATATAGACGGTTAAGTAAATTACACATATACCCTTACTTAAAGAAGTATAAGTGTAATACACCACAAGGACATTTCTTTTATGAATTTTATCACATAAAATTCATTTTTCTGAATCATCTTAAAATCTCGCAAAACATTCTTAGTGTGCGACCCAATAGGCTCATACAACGTTGGCAGTGTACCAAAACACATTTTGGTATACAAGTCATAAGCAGTCTCTAGCAAGACATTATGACTACCCAAGTTGTACGAATATCAAATCGATACAACCTAATCAATAGTGTATATAACATCCTTATGTCACACGATATCCTTTTGATCAAACATAAGGCATGGAATTGTCATCCAACATGTTCAATCGTACTAGTCTCGATCTCTAGGTAGATTGAAAACATCTAAGTGACATTGATCAATATCAATTCACTTAAACTAGGCCTTTTAACAGTCTAACACATCGAGGGATCCACCGGATATCTCTATTTATATGAGAGGGACAAATTCTATCTTGATTACACAACTTCATCACGTTGCTCACACAGTAACCAATCACAACCTTTATAATCGTCCGGTTAAAGACAATGTTTGATTGTGTCAAATCATTATGCTCCTAATGTTGAAGTCTCTGGTAATCTCAAGTCAGAGGACTGGAATATATACCTATCATGAGAAACAACAATGACATAATCCATGTGATGTTCTCATAGCGGGTCGGTCCAGTACTTTGTTCCCTAACAAGTACTCGTGATCTTGATTTGTATCCATATACATATAATCATCATATGATCATCAATCAAGACTCACGCTAGTCTTAATTCATTATAGTTCCCAGTATAATGATCGACTAGGGACATTTAGGATATTTCTGTACATACCCATGGATCTTATTATAATGTAAACATGCAAATTAATTATAATAAACAACAAATGAAATCCTCTATTTTATTAACTAAAATTATTCATAAAGACAGTTAATGGATTGACCTAGGGCACATGCCCCATCATCTTATAATGGACTAAACTTTTAAAAATGGATTTGGTCCATAATTAAGGGTTACCGACCTGTGACATGGCTTGAGAGTGGGTACACGGTTCTAACACTCGACAAGAAGGCCGAGTGATATATTATTGTTGGTGTGATGGATGCTTGGTATATTGCATATGTGTAAACTTAGTCGGTTACTTTTATTTGGATAAATACATTGATATGCGAGCAGGGACGTGCCTCGAGATATGTACTAGCCTGGGATCGGTGCAAGGAGTGATTTGGTAAGTCCTAATTGAATTTATGGTAATTGTGATAATTAATTAAATGTGGCTATTATTGAACTTACATATATGTCGCCCACATTAAGAAAATAAAATCATAATAACTGATGTGCCTCGAGATGCATGTTGGCGTCATCGAAATGTGACTAAAGTTAAAAAATGTGTTAGTAAGGATAGATTAGAGATGGAAGGACCAAGTTATTGGCTATTGGATGTATTTAAAGATATATCCTAAAGGTTCCTAGTCGATCATTATAGAGAGAACTGTAATGATTAACACTAGTGTGAATCTTGATTAATGATCATGTGATGATCATGCATTTAAGGATATGAATCGAGGTCATGTGTACTTGTTAGGGAACAAGGTACTAGACCGAGCCGCTATTAGAATATATCATGGATTAAGTCATAGGTGTTACTCATGATAGGTATATTATTTAGCCTTTAGACTTGAGATTACCATAGACTTCAATATTAGAAGCATGATAATTTGACAAAATTAAAAGTTGCCTTTACCCGGATGATTATAAAGTTTATGATTAGTTACTATGTGAATAAGATGTGAAGGTATGTAATTAAGATATGATTTGTCACTCTCGTATATGGAAAGATATTAGTGGATACTTCAATATGATATACCGATAATGACCATGTCTACGTGAATTAATATGATCAATGTTAGTTGGATATTTTCAGTTCACTTACAGGTCGAGACTAGTACGATTGAATATTAAGGATGATTTTTCTTGCCTTATGTTTAGTTAAAGGATATCGCATGACAAAAGGATATAACATATGTCATTCATTAGGTTATATCAATTTTGATATTCATCCACTTGGGTAGTCATAATTCCTTAATAGAGACTGCTTTTGACTTGTAAGTACAAAATGGTTATGGGTCATTACCAAAGTCGCATGAATATATTGGGTCACACAAAAAGAATAGCTTTGCGCAATTTCAATTGTTCCAAATTAATGAATTTTATATGATAAAATTCATGACATAAAGCCCTTATGATTTGTTATATGATAACTTATTATTAGGGGCATATGTGCAATTTACTTAAACTGCCTAAATATAATAGTTGTATTATTAATAGAATTTTAAGTAAGGGCTTATCTGCACATATAAATAAAGAGTGAAATCGTAAAATGAAAGAAGATTTTCATTTTGCAAATTTCGAGTTCTTTGGATCTAGGGAGAGAAAGAAAAACATTTCATTCTCTATTGCGGCTTGCACTCCAAATTATGGTCACCATTCATGTTTGGATTTCTGATATAGGGCAGGCACTTGAACGTTTTAGAGATAAAACAATCAGAGAAGGAAATCACAGTTTAAGGCATGATTTACTTTTATATATCTATTTTAATGGAACCTATTTTTATCTTGTTAGTAGTTTTTCAAAAATTGTTTTGAATTTTCTATTGTGTATGAACCCCTAAAAACCAACATCTACATCACCACTCTATAAAATTAAAATAAAAATTGTAAGTTTTAGTTTAGTTCTTGTTTTTTAGCATTTTTAGTGGGCAAATGACTTTTAAAAAAAAATCTAATTCGATATTTTTTCCCTTGGGAAATTCCTCTAATTCTAATATAAATAAGTTATGGACTTGGATTTGTTTTGATAAAGTTATGAATTTTTGAAGTTGTAAGACTTAATTGAAAATTCTGCATATTGTTGATAGTAACCAAACTCTGTAATTTGGTTATAGTTTCCTCATTTTAAATTGTAATGGACTAATTTTGATGGCTTTCCAAATCTAACTCAAAGGGGGAACAACTTTCGCTTACTGAAATATTTTAAAATTAGAATGTTTTCACGTCTAAAAATTCTCTCCCACTTTGATGATGAATCTATACTTTATGGGTTTAGTTTTTGCTAATTTTCTATTCTTTTGGGCTTAACTCCCTCATTTCTTATTTGATTGAACTCAGCTTTTAGTATGATGTTCTTGTATATGTTTTTAGATTTCAATAAAAAAAACTCATGAGCTTTGAAGCTATGGTTTAAGAGAAATGAAATTAATAAAGTTACTGGTCAGAACATAAATTGTTTTTTGTCATTGTGGTTAAACTATCATATCTCCTTCGATTCTTATCAAAATAGCACACACTACATAGTTTTTTAATGCTAAGATAAAGATTAATAACTTAGACATATTGGCATGTTTTAAGATTCGAATGTTTTCATGCCCGAAATTGTGCTGCGACATAGGACTAAAATTAAAACTTTATTTTGTAATCAGAGGCCGATTTGGGAAGATCAAATTAAAACCTATTCAACCAATCTGAATACATAATAAACATGCTTAGTTGACTTCAAAGGAAAAAGGAAACATAGCTCGGGTGCCGGGAGCAAGTCGGGGTCAGATTCATAAGTTTTGGTATGCGTTTGGATTGGTCGAGGGCCAAGTCAAGCTAGGAAATTTGTGTGACTCGTATGCAAGTTGATTGAGATATTTCTCTTCATTTCATTTCCTATTACTGCTTCATGTTTACAATTGTTCATACTGCTATACTAGTTGAGTTATCGGTGCCATGATTTTTATGCATTCTTTTTGTATAATTGTCGTTGAATTAGATAACGTGTTTAGGTTTTATGATTTGATTTGGGGTGTACACGACACATGGGGTATGTAACCCGGGGATGTAGATATTTTGATTAGTTAGTGTCACGGACCTACTATATGAGGTCGATGAAATGATTAAGTGGCGACCAATTAGGGTAATGCCAAAGTGCTATATGTGCCGACCTATTACATGAGGTGGATATGCCGTGTTTCATAACTAATAAAGATGGTACCTACATGCATTACTAAATAAGTTATTACTCCATGTCTATATGACAAAAAGGTTAATATTTGGGCTAATATGATGGATATAGGGTTTAGTGGATTTAGTTCTTCGATAATGTTTGTATTGATATCACTTACTTTAGTTGTGATGTTGTGTACATCTCATTTTTTCTATATTGTTGTTTGGTGTACTTATGCCTTTTCATGTATTGTTGTTTTGTTTGGAAATATGGATAAATGTATTTCTGTGTTACTTTTTACATTACCGTATTCACCGTCCTTTTTATGATAGTAGGTGCAAATTGATCGAGTAGCAGGCCGATCAAGGAGAGGATTGGAGACTACTTTTGAGCCGTTCACGTACTGTTACTTCACATTTTGTAGGTTTTTGATATTTTGTTATATGTATTATTTTATGTGTTTTACGTATTCTTGAATTGTATTTATCTTAGGTAAGTGATAGTTCCTCGACCAGAAATATGTTTATTACACTTCCATTGCAGTTCCATTATTTAATAAATGTGGTCATTATTTCTTGGTTTCCAAAGTAGGTGTTTTTATTAAGTCTTTCGGTGATAATATTAAAATGTTGTAAAATTTTTAATTAACTTTAAAAATCACAACTAACGAGAAATGAAAAATACTTTTCTTGAGCAATTAGTAAGTTGAAGGAAACAAAATGCTAACTATTACTTTCTTAAGTCATAAGTGGCTGAGATTAAGGCTTAAATGACAGGATTAGGCCAGACAGTACATCGTTTTAGGAAATAGGCCATCATCATAGGTATCAGAGAATAGGTTCCAAAACCTTAGGGACAGATTGTAGACTTTTCCGAAATTGTGATACTAACATTAAAAGTAGTATCAGGGCCTGTGTTTGTAAAGCTTAGGTAATGGATTAATAGTTGATTCAATAAGTATGAAATGAAATATGAATAAAAACAAACTTTACTTGTAGAAACCAGATGATCCTTACTTAGGCAGTGGATTATTAGTTGATTCAATAAGTATGTTTATGTTATGTCTAATACGTATATATGTACTCATTATGCCACGTTGTGGCAGATATCACATTCACTATCAATTTGCAGACATCGATGGGTGATCATCGTGATAGCAAATATTCAAGTGTCAGCGGCAGGCGGCCTCCTACTTTTTTCGATGATCTATAAAGGCTATTTGATCGATTGTCGGCCGAGGGACAACAGTTGAGTGACTTCATTACCATGATGACAACTTGTTACACTTGGACATCTTGTCGAGCCATGTTTCCATCTTCATTGCAATATTTACCTAACTAACTGTTCTTTTATTTTAACAATGTATTACCATGAAGAATAGATAGACCCGAAAAAAGTAAAATAGGGTATAACATGTTCATAATTAAGATTTGGGTTATGCTTCCTAGTATAAACATTATTATTATTTGTATAACTATATCGACTTCTATAGTCCTAAAAATTGATTCATAATTGCATTTACTTCTACATTATTATCCTTATGTAAGGTAAGATAAACATGAATTCGGTATGTTATGTCATTACAAAATCCATGAGGTTTAACATTATTTTCCTCGTTCTTAAATAATTGCTTAGCGAAACTTGTTAATTCATTAACTTTATCCTCCAAAGGATTTGTTTTCATATCAATTATTTCATAATTCTTCCTTTTTGGAGATTCTTGTTTTTTACCATGTTATTTAGATTGTTTAAACATCTTATTATTATCTTCTATTGCTTCGGTACGGTAAGAATCTATTAAGGATCCTCCACACATTGTTTCTAAAAGTCTTTGCTCAAAATGATTATGTCCTTCGTAGAAGTATTGTAGAAATGCTTTATCATAATATGTATTGTGGACAAGATGAAATAAATTTTAGAGTCGTTCCATTAATTTATTTAAATTTTTTTCATCTTTGATCTTAGAAACGCTAATTTGTTTCCTATAGGAAATAATCTCACGTGTTGACGTATATTGTTCGAAGAAAAACTCTAATATTTGATTCCAATTAGTTAATGAGACTTGGGGAAGATAGAACAACCAGTCTTAGGCTTGATCCTTTAATGCATATGGAAAAGCTTTCAATATAACTTTTTCTTGAGATATGTCTTTGGGTTTTATCCTATTGACTTTATGCTGGCGTTCCTTTTTAAATTTCTTGGGATCTTCCTTTTCTTTTACATAAAAGTTAGATAAAGAATTATTGAATCCAAATTTATGTTCAAAACTGATAAATTTTTTAGGAAAACTAATGCGCATTGGCTCGTAAGCTGGAACATTTTGGTTATCATGCATAAATATTAGTTCCTCTTTAATAAAGCTTGCGGAGCTTATTGATAAAGTTGTTGTACTATAGGAGTTCCTATCTTGTAACTACCCAAATCAGTAATAGTGTATTTGTCCTTAATAGAGGGGTACCGATCTATGACGTGACGTGACCCGACTCGGGTACACAGTCTACAACTCGGTGCGGAGGTGAAGATGTATTTAATTTTTTGAATGATGGATGCCTATTATGTGTGTATGAGTAGATTATTAAATCGTTGGCGTACACTATCCATAAGCATCGAGACGTGAGTAGGGACATGGCTCATGATTCTTGCAGGTACGAGAACTGGGTAGTGAGTGATTTTGTGAGTTGTTTTACTAAGGTGTACACATATTAAGGAACTTAAATCATGTGGATCAATTTAAATATGGACTATAGTAGAAAAATGAAATGGAATAATCAAACACCTAAGTTATGAAAATAAAACATAGACCATAGATATATCTTAAGATGCGCATTTAAGTGTAATCAATGAGATTTGAGTAAAATACTGGTGTTAGAATAGTGTGAAATTTGAAAAAATAGGTTTATTATGGGCCTTAGATTTATATAGAGATGAACAATGATGTAGAGATGTAAGGTTGATATGCTTACATGTCTTGCTTCCAAACGATGCAAAATCAAGAAATGAAACAACAAAAACTTCTGAGATGAGACACTTGATGGGATTTGAGAACTCAATAGTTCAAAAGTGCTAAATTCATCAACATTAGGTTCTACAACATCAAGGCTTGAAGACGAAGTCCCTAGGTGAGCAAACCCACTATTATGCCAAAATCTTCATTCATGCATGTGAATTTTAAGGTTTTAGTCAAAATTGGGATTTCTACATGACTAATTCCTTTTTTTCATAAACTAACTTTTTTATATTCTTCATGAGATTTTAGTCAACTTAATATTATGAAATTTTTATTTTAGGGTGGAATGAATTTGATATGAATTTTTAAAATTCATGAAGTTCTTGAAAGAAGAAGCTAGGATTTTGCATGTTCTTATTCGAAATCAGTTTTGTAATTTAGCCATCACTTTCTCATTTCAAATTCAAATTGACTCATTTTGGCGTCATTAAAAAGCTTAGCAAAAATGCTAAACCTTTTATCTCACCGACAATTTGATGATTTGTACTCCTTGCAATACATAAATGCTTGTCAACTTTGATGATGAATTTAAAAATTTTGGGTCTTAGAGTTTGGATAATGTACTAATGTTTTGAGAATAACTCATTAATTTATTATTGGATTAAGCTCAAATTTTACTATTACATTATTGTACATATTTGTATTCTTTAATAAAAAAATGAAATTTGAACTTTTATTTTTGGAAAAATCAATTTTTTAAGTTTGCTTAGAATATAAACATTTTTGAGTCATAGGGGTCAAATTTCCACATATATATATCTTACTTTTTTCTTTTCGAAATTGTACAAATCTTATTGTTATGGAAAGCTAAGATATAGCCCTAAAACTTCTTTTTAGATTATAATGCATAATTCTAATGTTTTGGTAATTAAATTCAACTAACAAGTTGTTGCACAAAAATAGTCATTATTTAATAAAATAGATTTTAACATAAATAAATTATTAAAGGGGCTACTTGTGAAAAGTTAAATTTTAAAACCACTTTGTTAACCTAAAACAAGTTAAATTCAATTTTTTAGGACACCTCGGGAGCTTAAAGAGGACTCACGGGGTGTGGAACACACGTTTGGAATGGTTAAGAGTTAGTTTAGGCTAGGTATTTGGTGCATTTAAGTTAAGCAAACCTGTATTGCAATTATCTCCATTTTTTCCTTATATTCAATTCGAATTGCAGTTGCTTGGACTTATTTTACTTAATTTATGTAATGTATTTATTCATTTCTTTACATTTGAACTCTGTATTCACGTAATGATTGTGATGAATTCGCTTGTTGATAATTCCATATCTTATTTAAATGAAGCTTGTTGTAGATCTGACTATTATTTTAAGCTGCGTGTAACTTGTGTTGTTGTGATCTATGAAGGATGAGTTTTAATTTAAGCGGTTCAACTAGGCATATTCCACGGAAATGCTTGGAGCCTTATTTTTAGTCTAACAAAGATGTTAGGGTTGGATTTCGAGAGTATATACTCTTTCATGCTTGGATTTCGAGATGTTAGGATATCGAAGAATGAACTTATGAGTGTAGGGCTAGGTTCCTTTTAAGGGTCTAAAGAACTTCTACTGGTGAGTAGTTGCTTATCTTCCTATGGGCCAAAAGGCACCCCTAGTAAAGTTAAGGCACCCTATACATATCCGAGCTTAGTATCACTCCTATCATACCTTTAGTCTTTTGCTTCCGTAGTCATGGATTTACTAATTTACCTGTTATAACTTTCAACATGCAGTTTTTTGTTACATGCTTTTAGTTACTTATCTTTCCATTTGAGAAATATGGATAAGTGGCCTCAAGATTTCTTTACTAGGATTGCCATCATTTGTGACAATTAAAAAGCCATTGTGTTTGTAGCATCCCAATCCTGATTAGGGCGACACCCAGCCTGAAACTCTAATTAAGCCCCTATACAGTAGTTGGACTCAAATAAAGTAACTGTACAGCCACCCTTCACACCCGATAATCACAATACAATATATCGTATATCGAAGACAAAGTTGAAAATGAAGCAAAATTAAAGCTTTTTTGATAAAATAAAAAATATATAAAATCATCATAAACCTTGATCGTAAAATCATATCCCCGCCCTATTTATTACAAAATAGTAATTCAATACAATGTATATATACATATAGAAAATAGTACATTACATTGGAGGAGGTCTCTAAATAACTAGATCTTTCGTTTTCCTTTCTTTTTAGCGCTAAATCATTTACCTAAAATGTTAGGAGGGATGAGTGCTAAGAAAGTGACATTCATTTACCTATCAGCTATCTACTAGCAATCAATCATTAAATAAATAACAACATGAACAAATAATAGCTACTCGGGGTAACAGAAATGATATAAAAATACTTATCGGATTCAAGTCATTTATTGTATCGTAGCTGTACTTTGACTATTCATTCCAATTATTTTTTAAAAATAAGAATCCTTCTGCCCTTTATGCGAGAACACATCCTAAGGGGTTCTATAATGGCCTGAATAAAATTCGATAGAGTGCATTCAATCCTTCACATCGTCGCCCGGATGTGAAGAAAAATGAGCAAGAGCTCCTACGCAAAGGATAGGTGTGGGTAAATAAGCTAGTTAAAAAAACACGAAAACAAAAACAAAATCATTGATACGAACACTAGATCTTTTACACAAAATAGAAATAGAAAAGGAAAACAAATACATAGGGGAGAAAAAATTTGTTTAGGAACATGGAACATAGGAACACTTACGGGGAAGTCAATAGAACTAATAGATACCATGATTAGAAGGAGAGTCAATATTGCTTGCCTCCAAGAGACAAAATGGGTAGGAGAAAAGAGTAGAGAAATAGGAAGCACAGGGTTTAAATTGTGCTACATTGGTATAGATAGAAAATGCAATGGAGTAGGAATTGTGGTGGATAATGATTATAAGGATAAGGTCGTAGAAGTTAAAAGAATGGGGGATAGATTGATTCTAGTTAAATTAATTATTGGAGATGAAAAAAATTAACATACTTAGCGCCTATGCACCACAAGTAGGATTAAGCGAGAGCATCAAACGCAAGTTTTGGGACGATATGGATGGATTTATGCAAAGTATAACATTAGATGAAAAGGTTTTTATTGGAGGAGATTTAAATGGGCACGTCGGGGCATGTAACGATGGGTTTGATAGCGTTCATGAATGTTTTTGGTTATGGTAATAGAAATGAAGAAGGAGAATCAATCTTAGAATTTGCTTCAGCATACGATATTGTATTAGCAAATACTAGTTTTAGGAAGAGGGAGTCGCATACAATTACTTTTAGTAGTGGTCATAACAAGAGTCAAATAGATTTTCTTTCAACAAGAAAAATAGATAGAAAAATATGTAGAGACTGCAAAGTAATACCTGGTGAAGCACTTACTACCCAACATAAGTTAGTAGTACTTGATATTAAGCTAACACGATAACATAATATGAATAAAAGAGTTAGCGACCTAGAATAAAGTGGTGGAACCTAAAAAATAGTAAACAAGTAGAGTTTAGAGAAAAACTATTAAAGGAAAATGTTTGAAATCTTGACTTAGATGCTAATACAATATGGCTAGAAATAAGTAGTTGCATAAGGAGAGTGTGATTAAACCTATTAGGTATGTGTAAGGGCTTGGGACCTCCAAAGAAGAAAACATGGCGGTGGAACGAGAATGTCCAACGAGCAATTAAGACAAAAAGAGAGATGTACGGGAAAATACCTAAGTGTCAAGATGAAGATGTGTACAATCAATATAGAGAAGCTAGAAAACAAGCTAAAAAGGTAATTAGTCGAGCTAAAACAAATTTAATGGAAGATCTATAAACAAGGTTAGGTAATAGAGATGGCGAATATATATATATAGGCTAGCCAAATTAAGAGATAAAAAGAAACAAGACCTAAGTCATGTAAGATATATTAAGGACAAAAATCAAAATGTTTTAATGCGCGAGGAGGATATTAAGGAGAGATGGAGAAGTTACTTTGATAGTTTATTTAATGATGGCCAAGTTGATACTATAATAGATGAAAACCCACACCATGAAAAAAATGTAAACTATACACGCAATATTAGAATTGTAGAAGTTAAAGAGGCATTGAAAAGAATGAAAATAGGGAAAGCATGTGGCCCATATGAAATATCCATAGAGGTTTGGAAATGCTTAGGAGAAACTGGGTTGTGTTCATTAACAAAACTTTTCAATAAAATTTTAAAATCAAAACGGATGCAAATGGATCGGAGAAGAAACACGCATGTGCCAATCTTCAAAAACAAAGGAAACGTTCAATGTTGATCGAACTACCGGGGAATTAAACTTATGAGTCAAACTATGAAACTTTAGGAGAGGATAATTGACAATAGGCTAAGGATAGAAATAACAATATCAGAGAACCAATTTGGTTTCATACCTGGGATGTCAACTATGGATGCGATTTTCCTTGTAAGACGATTGTCAGAAAAATATATAGAAAAGAAAAAAGATCTTCATATGATATTCGTAGATTTAGAAAAAGCTTATGATAGGGTCCCTAGAGATGTTCTTTGTTGGGTTCTAGAAAGAAAAAGAGTGCATGCTAGATACATAGACACTATTAAGGATATATATGATGGAGTAGTAACGAGTATAAAGACATTTGGAGGACCTACAAAAGAATTTCTCATTACGATAGGACTATCTCAAGGATCGGCTTTAAGCCCATATCTATTTACTTTAGTTATGGATGAACTTACTACACATATTCAAGAGGATATACCATGGTGTATGCTATTTGCGGATGATATTGTCTTAGTGGATGAAACTAAAGATGGAGTGAATAGGAAATTAGAACTCTAGAAGAATACATTAGAATCTAAAGGCTTTAAGCTGAATAGGACCAAAACCAAATACACGCACTGTGAGTTTAGAAACACTAGACATGGAGATGATGGAGTAGTAAAATTAGGGGACATAGAAGTTCCTAAGGTAAACCACTTTAGATACCTAGGATCAATCATACAAAATAATGGTAATATTGAGAATGATGTCACACATAGAATTCAAGCTGGATGGGAAAAATGGCGGAGTGCAACGGGGGTGATTTGTTATTGAAATGTTCCTACTAAGTTAAAAGAAAAATTTTATAGGACTGCAATTAGGCCAGCTATGCTCTATGGAAGTGAATGTTGGGTGGTAAAGCAACAACAATTACATAAAATGAACGTAGCATAAATGAGGATGCTTAGGTGGATGTGTGGTAAAACTCGTAAAGATAGAATAAGAAATATAGAAATTCAAAGACAAGTAGGAATAGCACCAATTGATACAAAGATTAGGGAAGGGCGGTTGCGATGCTTTGGTCACTTGTAAAGACGGCCTATAAATGCTCCAACTAGAAAACTTGACTCAATAGAAACTGTAGAAATTTGACAAGGTAGGGGCACACCAAAGTTAACATGGGATGCATTAATTAGGAGAGATTTGAATGGATTGCAAAGCTCACCATCAATTGCACTTAATCGAACATAATGAAAAAGTTTGATCCATGTAGCCGACCCCAGTTAATTTGGGACTGAGGCTATGTTGTTTTTGTTGTAGTATTAGAGGCCAATACTTATCCGCCTTCCTCTATTTTCTCACAAGAGGTCAGTACATATCTGCTTTCCTCTTTCTAATTATTGGAGGTTGGTAATTATCCTCCTTCCTCCTTATGTTTAATTGAGGTTGCTACTTATTCGGCTTCCTTATTATGTTCAACAGATGTTGGTACTTATTTGCCTTCCTTGTTATTTTTTTCATTATGGAACCCATCCCACTTCATTTCGATATTTGATTTATAAAAAATTAAACAACATGAATCAAAGTACAATCCCTCAAACCAAGTCCATAAGCTACATGACCTAATATACTAATTACATAGCATAAATGATAAAATAAATGACTCTCACTTTCCTGTGCAGAGCTTTCCTAAATTTTTACCTACTTACTCAACTCTCGAAACCCTCAAATCCTTCCTCATTGATCAAGAACCTAAATTAGACCAATTGTCATCTATTTGAGTTAAATATTCATTAATTAGAACTCCAAAAAAGGTCCTAATCGAATTCGAAACCAATTTACAAATTGTTTATTTAATTTGATCATATTATGCTTTTCGAGTTAAAGCCACGATTTAAAGTCCCGAAAGAGTTCCTAATTATTTATGTACCAAAGAAATACATAATTTATACTTATTTGGTCAACAAATATTACTTTTCTAATTTAATTAACATTTTTCAAGAATTTTTATTAATTTCCATCATTTTCAAATTATATATTTTTTGTGAGGAGGGGTTGACCCATGAACCCAATCGACTGGTTTAGATGTATATGACTCGGTTTGGTGCTGTCTGGGGGATGAAACCCCCTTCTTCCCCAATGTAATAAAGCCTCTTTTCTATACAAATCATTTCCATTTTTTTTTACCGATTCGTTAATTAGGGTTGGGTCTTCTCCAACCGTTGGGTGCGTTTGGGCAGGGGAGACTATTCCCCAATCATCACCTACCTCGAATCCCATCTCCATCTTCATCTCCATTAAACCACCATTACTAACAACCACATCAACACATCGACAACAAATAACACCACTACATCTTACCTTTCTCCATGGATCCTTTATCCTTTACCTTTTCTTTGGATCCCCCTTCAAATTTTTCGATCTCTCTTTATTGTCCCTTCCTCCATCAATTTGGAACCCTCTATGTTCAGTGAAGATCAATTGTTCTCTTCAATTTTATATTTCAAATCTCTTCGAAATACGTATTACAAATCTCGATGTCTATCTTGCGGCCATTAGCAAATAAATAATACTTCTCATCACCTTCTCACCGACTTGATCAACTATTAATTTTATTTTCTTGAGATACGTGACACATATCTTGATATTGGTCTTGTCGTTCAAAAGCCAACAACTTAACCACATTTTTGCTTCAATTTTCATAAACATAGACTACATATACTTCGAGGTGTGACTAACCCTATACACATTCCAACATCTCACGACTATGGCTTGCAATAACCACCTATTCTAATAATTTAAATCAAACTATAGCTTATATACATGTATATATAAATATTTATATATATCAAGTATATATATAAATATATATACTTATGTATTTACTCACCTATAAATTCATCTGGCATGCGAACAACCACCCTTGAGCATGCACAATATTGTACATCAAATGCATGTAAGCCTTAACCCCGTGTGTCACTAGATACCCACAAATTTATTAGTTATTATCAATATATATTTATACCAATCAATACATTAATATATATATGCTTATATGAGAGGGACAAATTCTACTTATCCAACAAAGTGAATTATTCCTAACTAATTATCCAGTCAGGAATCAAATATCATTTTATCTATCTACAGAATCACTATTAATGCAAAACTACAAATTTGATTCATTTAAATTCCATAATTCTTATTATATTTCCTCTCATTACCACACTTGACTTATTATTTTCAAATTGATAAGTTAGACTTTGTCAAGTAATTGACGATCTATAAGATTTTAAACCATCAACACATACTCAGCCTTAAATCTTGATTTCATCTTTTACTTAATTCATTAGTGCTCTCTAATTTAAGATTGATTGGCCATCATAATTCTAGTAATCATTTTAAAATTCAAGCTATTTACCTAGCTTTAGACTTCACTCACTCTAACAAACCAATATTTTAGACTATCATAGCGTAAACCTTCATGAATCATTCAAGACTTCCTTTCATTTTCATATTTACAATAACTTTAGTGTTATGATGTGTATGCACTAGTAAGGCGTGTGCCCTAAGTAAATATACAAATATTTTTTATCTTATAATATTAGAAAATCAAATAGAGGTTTTTGTTTGCTATTTTATTATAAGTGATTGCATGTTTACCATCTAATAAGGTCCATGTGTATTTGTTAAAATATCCTAAATGTCCCTAATCGATCATTATAATAATACCTATCATGAATTAAGACTAGTGTGAATCTTGATTGATTGTCAAGTGATGATCATTTGTACAAGGATAAGTGAGGAGATCATGAGTACTTGTTGGGGAACAAGGTATCAGACTAACCTGCTATGCGAACTCCACATGGATTAAGTCATAGGTGTTTCTTATGATAGGAATATCATTTAGTCCTTGGACTTAGATTACCATAGATTCAATATTAGGAGCATAATAATTTGAGACAATAAAATGTATTCTTTGACCAGACGATTACAAAGATTATGATTGGTTACCATGTGAATAATATGTGAATGTACGTAATCAAGTTAGAATTTGTCCCTCTCGTATAGACAGATATCAGTGGATCCCTCGATATCATAGACTGATAATAGACAAGTCCATGTCAATTGGTATGCTTAATGTCACTTAGATGTCTTCAACATACCTAAGAATCAAGACTAGTAGGATTGAACATTAAGGGTGACTTTCCATGTGTTATGTTTAATCAATGGATATCGCACAACAAAAGAATATGATATATGTTATGCATTAAGTTGTATCGATTTTCACATTCACGCTACTTAGGTAGTCATAATGCCTTGCCAAAGACTGCTTATGACTTGTGTACCAAAGTGGTTTTGGTTCACTATAAACGTCGCATTAACGTATTGGATCATACATATGGCCACAATTTCAATAGGTCTAAAGTAATGAATTTTATATTCTAAAATTCATGACATAAAAACCCTTTCAATTTATTATATGATAAATTATTAATAGGGCTTCTGTGTTATTTGCTCAAACTACATAAATACAATAGTTGTATTTAAATATATTTTTTAATTGAGCTTATCTAAACATATAAATAGAAATTGAAACTCTAAAATGAATAATGTGGTGTACATATCGTTTATGCGTGGATTTCTGATACAGAACACACACTTGAACATCTTGGATATCGAATGACCAGAGAAGAAAACCATGGATTTAGGTATAGTTTACTTTTATTGATCTTGTTTAATGGAGCTTATTTTTTATCCCTTTAGATTTTTTCAAAAATTATTTCGAATTTTCTACTGTAAGTAAACCTTAAAATTCAACAGTGATATCAGAGCCATAGGCTCGATTTTGTTAAACGTTTGCATGCTTTCTTTGATGTATATATTATACATGTGTAAAAAATAAGATCTTGATAAATATATATGTGGTGTACATATAGGTTCCATGTTAATTTTTATCTAGAATTGGTCTTGAAGCATGTTGTTAATTCACGTATATTGATATATATGCATGATTTGACTGAATGATAGTATTTATGTTTAGAATATTTTTATTAGCATAAGTTTTTAATATTGAATGATGAGCATTTTGTATTTTCATGGTAGAAGTCATGTTTAGGTTATTGTGATTTTGATGTTGAATACATAGTTTGTTTTTGTTCAATAATTATATACGTCTCAATGATAAAAATCAATATCAGGTTAATATGATTAATTTAATGACTCTAGTGTTGAATGCATAATTATTATTTTTTTTCGTCATTCAATCGCTTGTTTTGTATGAATAACAGTCAAAATTGATTTTGATTGTATATCTCATTATGGTTATCTATTAGTAGAATTCTATAAGATAGGAGATAAAATTTTAATCGGATAAGAATTACAAATCCTTTAAGATAGAAAAGATTTATTAAAATTTCAAAATAGATAAAGATTTAAATTATCTTAAATTCTAATTGAATTAGGATTAGATATTAAGTTAGATGTGGCTCCAGTTAATTAAAAACATTTTAATTCATATTTTTTGAAATTAAAATAAGGGGCAGTATTGTTCAATTGGATTGACTTAAATAATAAACAATCTTTAGACGATTTTCAATTTTTGGAACTGGAATTCGTTGTCTGGAAATAAGAAATACCTATAATAGTAAATTTTAGAAAAATTTCCTAACTTGTTTACTGATTATACATGCATTATAATATATGATATTTATCTTGTTTAAATTAAGATTACTAAAACAAATAAAAACCCCTATTCTAAAGTTTAAGTTAAGTGTCATCCATTCTCCACATACTTGTCAAGGCTTCTATCACATCAATATGGGTTTGCCTTCGCAGAGTGTATTATGTTATCTTGGTGAGGCAAGTCGAGTAACGGTTAATCTATTGTTTGAAATGGTTAGACTTGATAAAGCTATCAAAACACTTTTGGGCTTTAGGCATAAAATGACATAAAACATGCTAAGACATTAGATGTCATAATCTCATAAAAAATAACTAAAACTTACATATGATGTAATTAGTAATAGGTGCCTACAATAACCTAATTCAAAGTTACGTGCCTTACCGGTCTTCAAATTAGAAGAAACATGGAGTTTAGTCCCTTAAATTAACATAGTGTTTTTAAGAAGGTTGTTAATTTAGTGGTAGTCTATTCCTCTATACTAAAATAAACTTTTGAGTAATCTTATTATAGATCTATGACTTCTTCAAATCATACAAATCTCTTGTCTCTGCGATCTATCTTTGAGAAAGATAAGTTGTTTTTGACAAACTTTCTTGACTAGTTTAGAAACTTAAGAATTATTTTCAAGTATGAACACAAGTTGTATGTCTCGGATGATCTTTTTACCGAGGAACCACCAGCTAATGCTTTAAGAACCATGAAGGATGAACATACTAAGCATGACAATGAATCAACGAATGTTGCATGCATTATGTTAGCAACCATGGTTCCTGAACTTTAGTAGGACATGGAAAACATGGAAGCCTACAACAAGGCTACGATGTTGAAGGAAATGTTCTAATAGCAAGCTAGGTAAGAAAGGTTCGAGATAGTTAAGAACCTTCACTATTGAAAAATGTTTGAGGGCGCATCAGTTAGTCCTCATGTTTTAAAAAGAAAAGGCTATAATGACCATCTTGATAGACTTGGATTACTTATAAGTCAAGAGTTGGCTATGAAAATGACGCTTTATTCATTACTTGATGGTTATTCACAATTTATGAAGTACTATAATATGATAAATATTGAAAAGTCTAACACAAAGTTGCATTCAATGCTTAAAACTACTGAGAAAAATGTCGAAAAACCAACTCCTAAAGTGTTGATGGTTTAGAAAAGAAAGGCTCTAAAAAAGACGGGTAAAGGCAAGGTTAAAGTTGCCAACGCTATTATGATTGTCATAAAGCCTGTAGAATAATTCAAGTCAAAGCTTGCTTCTATTTTATATTTCTAAAAGAAAAATTAAAAAGAAGGAAATTGTAATTTTAGCCATGAACCTGACATTGATTCATAAACTGTAAGCTCTCTCTTGAAGATGTAAAGAAAAAAAGAGTAGTGCTGCTACTGCTTTATGTATTTACATTATCAAAGTTAACTTGTCTACTAGTGATTCTTATGTATTAGATAGTAGATGTGGAACTCATATTTGCAATATTATATAATTTCTCATCGAAAGTAGAAAGCTAAATAAAGGAGAACTCGTCCTACGAGTGGAAATAAAGCAAAGGTTATTGCATTGGTTGAAGGATGCTATTAGTTAATTTTACCTAGTGAACTTATTTTAGTTTTAAAAAATTATTATTATGTCCCTGCCTTGTGCATCAACAAATTTTTTATTTCATGTTTGGATTTAGATGGTTTTAATTTCATTATTGCGAATAATAAATACTCCATTTCTTGTAAAGAAGTTTTCTACGCGAATGCTGATTTGTGTGATGATCTTTATATTTTAAACATGAAAAGGCTAACATACACTCATTTTTTTTAATGTTAGTACAAAGAGATGCAAGTCAAATGATTTTAATCAAACCTACTTTTCACATTGTCGTCTTCATCACATTAATGAGAAACACATTTCTAAACTCAATAAAGTTAGACTTTTAGATTTATTTGATTTTGAATCTTAAAAAATATGTGTATCTTGTTTAGTAGGCAAGATAACAAATAGTCCTTTTACCGTGTATAATGAAAGGGCAAGTGATTTATTGGGTCTAATACATATTGATGTATGCTGTCATATAAACACAATGTTTAAAGGTGGTTATCAGTACTTCGTTACTTTCATTGAAGGTTTTAGTAGATATGGTTACGTGTATCTCAAGAAACATAAAGGTGAATCTCTCATATGTGTTAAATTTTTTACAATGAAGTGCAAAATCTACTTGGTAAAACTAGTGAAACACTTAGATCAAATCAAGGTGGTGAATATTTGAGTCAAAAGTTTGATGATCATCTTAGAAAATGTGGGATTGTCTCATAGTTAAGTCCTCTAGCAACTAAATAATGGAATGGTGTTTATGAGATGAGAAATCAGACTTTATTGGATTTGGTTTGTTCTATGACGTGCCATGCAGATTTTCCTATTTCCTTTTAGGGTTATGCCTTAGAAACTATTGTGTTTAGATAAAATCATGTTCTTTTTAAAGTAGTTGATAAAACACCATATGAGATGTGGATTAGAAAAGTCCAAGTTTGTTTTTCATTAGGATTTTGGAATGTAAGGTTTTCGTACGATGAGAAATCTTAAGAAAATACAAGCCAAATCTACCAAGTGTGTATTTATTGGTTATCCTAGAGAAACTATAGTATACTACTTTTATCTACCAAGTGTGTATTTTGGTGTCTTTTGGAAAAAATAGTTTATTTCAAAAATGAAAATGGGAATAAAGTAAGCCTTGAAGAAGTTCAAGAACCACAAATAAGCATTTAATCCCTAATAGGATATTAACAAAGTTTTGAACTAGTCAAATCTCCATAGGTACCACAAAGCCTGCATAGGTCTGATAGTTTTAGACATTAGCCTAATAAATTTGAAATTCTTACTACTAATAGTATTGAGGTATTACTTATGGATCAAAATGACCGTACTACTTATCAGCCGGTTGCGTTTAGCCTTAAGGAATATAAATGTCTTAGTGGGATGAATTCTGAGATGCAGTTGATGTATGATAACCAAGTTTTTGAGCCTGGTTTATTTTTTTGAAAGTGGTAAGACCATTTGATGTAAATGGGTTTTCAAGAAGAAAAATGACATGGATGGCAATGTGCATACTTATAAAGCACGACTAGTAGCAAAAGATTTTTGGCAGAGTTAAGATGTTGATTAATGTCCATAGTCGCATATTTTGACAATGAGATTTAGCAAATGCATGTTTAAATAACTTTTCTAAATGAAAAGTTACTCGAGGATGTGTATATGTTACAACCTGAAGGGTTTGTTCCTACTGAGAACTCTAAAAGGGTGCGCAAGTTTCAAAGATCCATTTATAAATTAAAGCAAGCTTCACAAATTTGGAATCTTCATTTGGATTTATGTTTCATAGTTCTAGATTTTTTTTTGGATATAGATTTTTATTGAATTGAATTGAATTTATTTAATTGATATTAAATTTTAATTGTGTTGGTTAAGTTAATAGAATTAGTTTAGTTAATTATTAGTGAGTTTAATAATTTTTTTAATTAAATTCAAGTAAAAAAAATTAATAAAAACTATTAAAAGCCCTTTTACCAAGAGA
Source organism: Stephania yunnanensis (assembly GCA_039657365.1). NCBI lineage: Eukaryota > Viridiplantae > Streptophyta > Magnoliopsida > Ranunculales > Menispermaceae > Stephania > Stephania yunnanensis. The sequence continues at coordinate 43,278,338 of CM077581.1, forward strand.
AGTTTGAAATTTTTTTACAAAGACAATTCCTACTTACAACCACTATAAAATATTAAAATTATAATATAAGAGAGAATTTTATTGTACATAGCCAACACGTGTCATATATAAATATCAAAAGAAATATCAAAAATAAAAAAAATCATAATAAAATGTTATGTTCAAAGTAACGTAATTTCACAACCCTGTCAAAAGATTCTTTCCCTCACAAATCTCCTTACTCCCTTTTCATTCTGTTTCTTTTTGAAATACATTAGAGCCTAGCGAGATGCACGGTTAAAACCAAGTTCCCGTAGTGGAAACGAGATATTCGGTCTAGAATATATTGAATCTGTAATTCATAAAAATTTATATTCATTCAATTTTTTTATTCTCTTGTAGGGTTTTGATTTAAATTGATATAAATTGTTGTGAATTGATATATTAGGTTGATTTAGGACAATTTTGAATAAATCTGACAAAGATAGGTTACGGTTTTAGTGAAACGAATTGTTATGATTTACTTGATAACTATTTTGAAGATGTTTTATAGTTTTAATTCATTTATAATGGGGTTTTGGATGCATTGATTATTGGGTTTCGTCCAAATTTACTTTACTAGCTATGAAAATATTTTGAATTTGGTATGAAGTACTTTCCCAGTGTTTGGTATCAAGATTTAAGGATTTAGTTGTAAAAATCTTGATTTGGAGAAATGTTGTCGGTTAAAAATCAATAAAGTTTGCCTAATCATCAAACTATATTGAAAATTTCAAACTGCTCCATTTGTGATCCAATTTACACGTTCTTAAAGTGTCTAGAAAGAATGAAGTGAGCTCTAGAAGTTCTTTTTTTGGTTTGTATGACAAATTTTGACGTTTTTAAGGTTCAAAAGTCACCCAAGTTATCTATATGAAATTTATATGGAATTGATCTAAATTATCATTTTTAAAAATAGTTCTCAAGCGTAGTTCGGTCGCAATTTTTTTGTATTTTCATGACTTTGTTTCACTTGAAGCTTGACACCCATTAAAACTAGTTGTGTAGAGGAGATATTAAAGCTACTTTGTAGGTGATCTGACTCCCTGCGAACCAGAAAAACTTAGCTCAAAGATGGTTGGTTGTAAGTATACCCTATAGCTCTTTTACTATTTATTAATTTATCTTTGAGCATGCAATTGTGATTTTAGTTTGCATTGCATTTCGCATTGTTGTTGATCATGCATACATGTCAAACGGATAAAGTTGCTCATACTTTAGTCAATGAGAAAGATGGAAACCACTCTATGTTAAATGTATATAAAAGCGTCTTTGTCGGGTAATGTTGACTACGAAAGCATGCATTGAACTCTGAATACTATTTTGATTTCACGTTTTGATTGCATAATCTATTCGTAAACTTTAAACATAAATTAAAGAACACATGTTATTATATATTTGTTGATTTATTATAAAATGTAATTACAAGTTGCTATGTATCAAACCGACACGTGCAAGAGTACGTGTCAATTTAGAAATTTACATGCCTGTCATATTCGAATTGTTTTTTATTATTTTAGGTATACGGTATAAAAGTAAGGGATTAAAAATCATATAAATCTACTAGTAATTTTCTTTGACTTTTTCTTCTTGATCATATATTATTTTTAATACATTCTGTGTTTATGGGACTTGAAAATGAGAATGGGTCGTAATATTGCGGAGAAACAAATGAAAAATGCTTAAAGATAATTTTGAAGTAGTTCGCGACTCATTTGTTGTAAATATGGATTATGGATTTAATATTGTTGTAAATGAGTCCTTCTAAGCCTTATCCTTAAGTTTATTTTATCACGAATTTAGTGCCGATAATGGTACTCCGCCAAGATTTATATAAATTATGAAAATCTTAATAGAATGATTTCTTAAATTGATATGCATTTGGACATTCAAAATTTGAGTTTGACTTAAGGATTGTCACCAATATCAAGGACTCTAAATAATTAAGTTTGTTATTGGAATTGTCTAGGAGATTAAGTTAATTTGATAATTTTTAGGACCTATTGAAAGTAGTCCTAACAAATGTGGTATCAAAGCTATGGTTTAGCTCAATTTAAGAAATTTATGAAACAATGTTGAGGCTGAGTTAAAATTTAGTTGATTGGGAAACTGGGTTAAAGCTAGAAAGATTACTTGGAATTGTACGACTTAAGGATGGTTTGATGATTGATCAAACTGATAAACAAAGTTCAGTAAATTAGTTGGGAAGTGATTGTGCGTTAGAAATACTTTGGTATTGTGTTATATTTGATACATATTATTATACCAACACTAAATATGCGATAGGAAGTTTATTCTCTTTATTTCTTTATACCTAAACTCGAGTGACACAACAAGGTTAAAAACAAAGAGCTTAAATAAGAATAAAATTAATACTCAATAAGTGAACGTAATTAGAATTGAAATAAAGTTGCATAGTTTGAAATCATGAAAGATTATTGTAAAGTGATTTGATATTGAAGTAACTAATGAATTTAAATTATTTTACGAAACAAATGAGTAAATGGTTAACATAGAATACAAGGAATTCAAGAATTAAAGTGCTGAACATAGATTTTATGAATTTGAGAATATCAAAAATACTATAATATATGTAACAACATTAAGGAAAATATTAAATGAACCTTAAGTAAAATCGAATGATCTAGAGTTACTTGATAAACATGAAATAGAATTGAGACTTATTTAGAAGCACAAGTGTGATTGTAGGTTATTAAATCAAGGTTAATAACAAGGGAAGACCTATTGTAGAAAGTATTGGGTGATTTTAACAACCAATTAATAGTTGTTTCTAGACTATTCTTAATATTAATAAAATAACATATGTGCTCTTCAAAATTGAAATTGGCTAATTAAGTAAAACATTCACTTGAAAATCATAAAGCGATTGTGAAGGTCCTGTTAAGTTATCTAAGCTAATTTTTATGAAAATATAATACTTAAAGCAAAGTATTCTCTCATTTACAAAATAAAACATGTAGTGAAATAAGAATAAAACGTCGGTTTAAAATGATCAAATAACTTACAGAAATGAGTATTATATATTATCATCGTTTCTAATTCAAATTGTTCGGTTATGAGCAGAGCTTGAATATAAAAGTTCTATGGTATAAACAAACAAATAATAACATCGAGTGTAAATAATAAATTTAGGAATGGTATTTCTTAACATTGTATCAAGTGTTGTTAAGATACAAAGATCGAAAAAGTCTCTAACTTAAAAATGAAAAGCTAAGTAATAGTATCAACATGTTGGTAAGTTAAGATATTGGAAAAATAGTCTAATAATAGCAATGATTAGCTATTAAATGGGACACAAGTTATTGTCCTACGTAATTCCCAAGAACCCGGTAATTACTTTTAAAAGTATTAAGATTATACTACTTATCTGTGATGGTCCCTCTATGAATCTAGGGCACTGCCCAGCCTAATACTAACATAAGCTTCAGCCTCAGCCACGTTGGACTTACTAATGTATTATTTAGCATTTTCATCTTATTCTCCTCAATAACTGTGTTTAGAATAAGCATTACACAACTCACATTATTGTTATTATTTCAGAGTTAATTAAGACTTTTTAATCGTTTTCATATTATCAGTGGAAGACTAAACAAAATATGCGGCAGCATTATAAAACATTACTATGAAAACTAGGAAATAATGACCACATTTATATAACTAACATAACGGACAATAATTAGTGTACTACATGTGTCTAGTTGGGTACTATCATTAAATCCAAGTATATACAACCTAAAAGTATGTAAACACACAAATAAGTCATACAAGTAAACATCAAAAATCTACAAAATATTATATAGCGGAGCTCCAATGGCTCAGAGGTAGTTACCAATCTTCTCCTCACCTAGTCTGTGACTCAGTGGATCCACACCCACCATCATAAAAAGGACGGCGAGTATAGTTATGTTGAAAGACACACTAACATACATTTATCCGCATTTCCAAACATAACGAGAATACATGAAAAGTCATATATACACTACACATTAATGTAAAAAAACATGACATGGTACACAACATCACCGCTAAACCAAGTGATATTTGCACAAATATTATCAAAGAACTAAATCAAGTCAATCGTATATCTAGCATATTAGCTTAAATATTACCCTTTTGGTCACTTAGACCTCAAGTAATGACTTATTAAGCAATGCATGTAGGTAATATCTTTATAGGTTGTGAAAAATAGCATATCAACCTCATGTAATAGGTTAGCATAGTAAGCACTTTAATATTACCGTAATTTGTCGTCGAATAATCATTTCTTTTACCTTATATAGTAGGTATATGTCATATGCTAGTCAGAATACCAACATATCGAGGTCCCATACCCTGCGTTCCGCGTACACCCCAAATCAAACCATGAAACCTAAACAAATGTTCTAATTTAACCATAATCATACAATGAAATAGTGCACAAAAATCATGGCACCTGGAATATAAATAGTGTAGCAGCAAAAAAAAACAAAAACATGAACCAATTACAAAAAATGAAATGAAAAGAAATATCTTAATCAATTTACTTAAAAGTAATGCAAATTTCGTAGCTTAACCGAGCTCCTGACACCTCTAAACGCATCCCCGAACACCCGAAACTCTCTTCTAAGTTCATGCGGTTCATTACGATGCTTTAGGACATCTAAAAGCTATTAGAATTGGATTAGGTGATTGAAAATTCCAATTTCTTAAATTGTCTCCATTAATAATTTATTACTGTCCATATCTACTTTATTAAAATAGAGATAGTTTTGATGTAACAGCTTGTTAGTTGAATTCCATTAACAAAAAGTTAAAATTATGTATTGTAGTATAAAGACAAGTTTTTAGTGCTATGTCTTTGCTTTGTAAAACTATAAGGTTTGTGCGAGTCTGATAAGAAACGAGGAAGATATGAAACTTTTACCAAAGAAGAGACAAAATAGTTTTATACTCCGACCAACAACTTTGTAAAATTTATTTTTTTTAAACCATACTACAAAATTCATATGTTTTTTACTGAAGCCTAAGTAAATATCCTAAAGCGTTATTCTAATCAATGAGGTCAATCTAAAAAGAAATGAGGGAGTTACGCTCGAAACATCAGGGCATTAGCAAAACTTTGAATCTTGAAATGCTAGATTCATCATCCACGATGGAGAGGATTCCTAGACATGAAAACAATCGAATTTCAAACTATTTTATAAGAAAATGTTGTTCGATTTTAAGTTAGCTTTCATATACCACTACAATGCGTCCATTTTGATTCAAAATGACAATGTATAGTGGCTAGTTCGTAACAACATTCAAAATTTCCAATTTTTGTTTTAAAACTTCGTGGATTATAAAAACTCATAACTCAGTGATAACAAATCTAAATCCAGAACTTCTCTATCATAGAATTAGTGGAACTTCACAAGGAATCAAAATATGGAATTAGATTTGGAAAGCAAAGTCATTCTCCTACTGAAATCACTAAAAAAACAAAAATTGATTAAAAACTTACAATTCTTGTTTGATTTCACAAAGTAGGGATGGAGATTGGTTTACCAAGTTATGTAGCTTCATGAACTTATTAAATCTCTTCCTAATTCATTGAATCTTCTCAAAAACGTGTTGAAAATTCTCTCCAAATCTTTTTTTCTCCATTTGCACGAAAATCAATTGAATTGTGTGAAATTTCCACTATCTCTTCTTTATATAGTGGCGAGATTTGTTTATGAACCTTGATCTTAGGTAAACACCTTTATCTTGAGAATCCAATGGCTCATGCTTTGGTCATACACTCCACTAAACCTTCCATGCTAATAAACATGCTTACACTAATCTCGTAGTGATGTTGAAAATACGCATCCCGAGGCATATCAATGCTTGTTATTTTATTTTCTCTTCCTAGGCTACATTTCTATACATTCAAATATATGCACATTAAATTAGTTATATTAATCATATATAACCAAATTAGGACGTACCACATTACTCTCTACCCTGGTCCTATGCCGACATGAGTCTTGAGGCGCATCTCATCTCGTAACTCAATGTTTATATATAACTAAAAATGACTTAATAAGTTTACACACATACCATACACTGGAACTCCATCAAATGAAAACTGATAAATTACTTGATCTTTGTGTTAATTATTGGAACTTTATACCAACTATTAGGCCACGTCATAGGTCGATCTCCCTTAATTATGGATAAATCCACTATTAACGATTTGGGTTGTTACAATCTTCCTAACTAATAGGAATCTTATTCTTGAAATTTATTTTATTCCAATTCTAATCTTTAACTATCTTTTTGTTCTTATTATAATTACCTTAGCCAAAATTTCAAATTATACTAGCCTTAAAGCTGGCCTTTCACGACTACCATAGGTGGATCAGTTAATCACTTCGACTTAGGTTCACATATCTTAATAGGAAAGTACATGCATAGCGAACTACTACATCATCACTATTTACGGCATTTCAGTCATAGTAGTCTAGAGATTTTTTTAAAATTGTAACTTCTGACAAATTCTTAGATGTTTCTTATTCAAATAACACTACACCTATTTATCAGATTCTCTATTTTTAAATTACAGACTATAACGGATTACCCTCGATATTGATGCCACACGAGTTATCATTAAGTGTACGGTTTCCATTTATGTTAGTAATTCATATGTATTGTTTGATTGTAGATCTACCATATCTTTTATTGTTGGTCGTATGTTAGGCATCCTAAAACTAACATGTGTTAGTCTTAGAGTACATTTCATCCTTAGTACTGCAGCTAGAAATAGGATTTAACTTAACTGCGTAGTTGATAGATATCTAGTAGAGATAAGGATGGAATTCCTAAGAGCGTATTATGCTCATATCAAGTAATTCAATAAGATAGTGATATTTAAGATCCTAAAATGTCTGATATTTACATATAGAGGTAGTTCATCAAGAGTTAAGAGGGTGAAAGTTCAACTTGTGAATAATAGAAATATGAAGACTTTGCATTGTATGCAATGCCAGAAAATCAGGGACCTAGACTTGAGGTTGTTCATTAAGAGCCAAGATGTCTGATGACAAGTTTACTATTGCCGAGAGAGGTTCACTTCATCATTGAGTTACTACAAGGTACTAAGCCTATTTTTATACCTTCGTACCACTTGGCCATACGAAAGTTAAAGCAATTGAAGACTTAGCTTCTAGACTTGGGACATAAAGGATTCATCACACCCTCTTTGTTGATATGGGGAGCATCCATATTTTTTGACTAAGGTCATAGTCAAGAATAAGTATCCATTGCTGAGGATCAAGATTTGTTTGATAAGTGGAGCGGAGCACATTATTTCTTAAAAATAGACCTACAATCTAGGTATCATCAGCTAAGGATCAAGGAAGAGGAAGGATTCAAACTTTTAAAATGAGATATGGATAGTATTAGTTTACGTTCATGCAATTTAGGTTGACCAACACCCCACTGTGTTCATGGATTTGATGAATTAGGTTTTCAAACAATTTCTTTACCAATACATTGAGTATTTTCATTTGTGACATACTAATATATTTGAGGACCAAACAGGATCAAGATTAACGCCACAAGAAGACGTTGCACACCTTGAGGGAGCACAGACTCTGCGCCAAGTTCAGCAAGTGTTAATTTTGGATTTCAGAGGTCATGCTTTTGGGATACGTTGTTGGAGCAACAGGGATTGCAATAGATCCGACCAAGATTTCGATTATCATGGATTGGCCGACACTAATGTCAGTAATATATTTACAAAGATTTCTAGGTTTTGCAAGGTACTACTGCTATTTTGTGTTGGATTTCAAAAATTATTTCACTGATTACCAAAATAACACAAAAGTGCACTTTTTGTTATATCAAGGCCTATAAGCGGGCATTTAATACGTTGAAGAGATTGTTGACTAGTGCCCTGGTATTGCTAAAGGCTATATAGGGATTTTTAGTGTATATAAATGCTTCTCGTATGGGTTTAAGTTGTGTACTGATTTAGGTTAAATGAGTTTTTGCTTACACTTCTAGACAGTTGATGATAATGGTAAGAACTATCCCACACATAATTTAGAGTTGGCATCAATTGTGTTAGTGTTGAAAGTGTGAAGACATCATCTATATGGAGAGAAATTTACACTCTTTACTCATCACAAGAGTCTAAAGTATCTCTTTACATATAAGGATCTGAATATGAGAAAATGTAGATGGTTAGAGTTTCTGAAGGATTATGAATTTTCCTTAATGTATTACTTAGGAATAGCCAACGTAGTTGCTGATGTACTGAGTAAGATACCAGTTAGAGATGCTGAGGTTATCAAATGTCACATGATGTAGAGTATGGGCTACTTGAGGCAGCGACAACAACATGTCAATATGAGGTTCCTACAGATACTCTGGTTGAGATTTGCATACATATGATATGAGAGTATAAACCATGTAAACACAGAGAGTGTTCGAGGGTTAGAGGACCGATAGATTGTACTAGAGGTTCATTGAATTAGCATAAATCAGTGTCTGAGATATAAAGGTAAACTGTGGACAACGCTAGTGTTAGAACTAAGAGATGAGAATCCGTATGAGTCACACCGTTTTCGATTCATTATTCATCCAAGTGGGACTAAAATTTACCATGACATGAATAGACAATTATGGTGGTTTGAGATGAAGGAAAATGTGTTTGAGTCCATTAGGAACTATAAGATTTGTCAGCAAGTGAAGGGTGACCATCATAGACATGGAGTTTTGTCGTAGCCACTTCTCATTCTACATAGGAAATGAGAAGACATTGCCATGGACTTTGTCAGAGGACTACCGAGAATTGTTAGATGAAACGACTCTATATGGGTGATTGTTGATAAAATTAACAAAATCTACTCAATTCTTATCAATTGTAACTCATTACTAATTCTATTAACTGATTATATTATCCAAGGGAGAGATTATCAAGCTGCATGGGGTACTATTGAGTATCACATCTAACATAAACTTTATGTATATATTTAGGATTTGTATGGTACGTGCCTACAATTCAACACAATTTTTTACCCTCAAACTGATAGGCAAACTGAGAAGTTGATTCAATATCTCAAGTATATCCTCCGGGCTTGTGTGTTGCAGTTCAGCGGATCAAGTGAAGATCACCTATCGTTGTTATTTTGCTTATAATAACAGTTATCATACTAGTACTGAGATGGCACCATTTGAGGCTTTTTTTGGTAGACTGTGTCATTGGCAATGGTATTGGGCTGAGCTAGAGGAATGGAGATTGTGGGGCCTAATAATGTTATTTACCTCATGAAGAATGTCAAACTAATTCGTCAAAGACTCAAGGGTTCCTAATAAAGACATAAGAAGTATGCAGAAAAATATCATGGTGATCTCACATATTGATAATTGATTATTTATACATATATTTAGGGTTAGTTTAGTAGATATATAGTTTAAATATCCTCAAATGAATGCTAATTCACGGTATTATCTCTTTTTTTAGGAATTAAGGTATATTGGAAGGAATGAAGGAAAAATGAGAAGAAATGGAGAAAAAACCAACAAAATAAAAGTTGGCACCCTAGGAGAATGTATTAAGGGAGTGGGGAAACAACGCACGGCATAGGGATGAAAGGCACAGCGTGGGAAAGAAGAAGTAATGAAAAAAATCAATTTTATAGGTATGACACTGTGGCACTGCCTTGGCGCACAAGGAACATCACCGGGACAAAAAGGGGACGACGCCAAGACTCTAAGTGCTCAAAAACACACAATAAATTAGTGTTATTGCCATGGCACAATGGCTTAACACAAGCGATGTTGAGACACTAAGTGATAGTGCAAATCTCGTAAAAAAATAGAATGTGAAGCTTTAATTTAGGTTAAATTGTAATTTAGGGGTCTAATTATTATTAGGGAGTATAAATAGGTATTAGAACATGGTACACAAGGAGGACACCACCATAAAGCTAAAGATTTACCTCCATTATAGTAATATAACATTGAGTTTGAGTACTATGTAGTTTTTATTGGAGAAAACATGAAAGACTCTACGTTTGCAATTAATATTTTTAGTTTCATTGATTATTCAAGGTTATATTTATTTTCATCTATTATTTGCAATGATTTATATATTGAATTATGATGCGTGTATTTTAAGGAAGTGCGAGTAGTGTACTAATATGAGGGATCAATGGGTCCTATGGTATGAATGTTATGCTATGAATAGGAAAAGAAAGTGATTTTAAAAAATGTAATAATTATGAGCGTATTGCTTTAGATATCTTGATCACCTATTTAATGAGCTTAAGTTTTAGGAGTTATCATTGTCATTGAGGCTTTTGATCTTATATGAATGGCACAATTGTAAAACACACAACATTGAAAGATAGTTGTCGATTAGTGAAACGTAGATAGTAAAACTAGTTGGTTTTAAATCTAATGATTTAAGATTTAAAGCAATGGGGAGATTACAGTATTCACATCGATAGGTGGATTCCTATTTTGCTTATTAGAATCTTCTCTGTCATGACATTGGGTTAAAATGGATTTGAAGGAAATCTATCTATTCTAATAAGGCATTGCATACAATATATTAAGATGTAAACATGAATACAAAGCATAGTATTAAATTACCTATGTGAAGTTTTGAACTAAGATATCCTTAATGTAACCGTTCAAGTAAAGTTAATGTTATTTATTAGAATAGTTTAGTGTAGTATAAAAACCAATTAATAGTGAATCCCTTAGCCACAATTAAATTTAAATTTAGAATTAAAAATTAGTCCAAAAACATTTCCCTGAGGACGATATTTGTGATCAACATAAGTTGATTGCATAATTACTACAAGCGAGCTGTTATACTTGTGGCACGCATGTCATGTTTTTGGTGTCGTTTCTGGGGATAGGTTGCCATTAGAATTTCTTGGTTAGTTTGAATAGTTGCTAAGTTTTATTTTTAGTACTTTACTTTTTAGTTCGTAAAAACAAAATAAATTTAAATAATAGGCTTAGCTTTCTGTTTTACTTTCTACACTTGATTTTTTTATGTTTTTTTTCAAGGTTACTTAGTGCATGCCTAGCAAGGGAAAGAAGGACCTAGTGCCAAGGACTCGAAGATTGATAGAACTAATAAAAGAAAAAAAGAAAGGAGCCTAGATTGGCAAATAGTAAGCTAGAAACCTACAATATGGCCATAGGAGTAACCAACCATATAAGTGTTCTGGTAGTGAAGGACAGAGTGCAAGGATAGAGTGCCTTCCTGACTACTTCAAGCTAGAAGTTCAGGAGACGTACAACGGATTGATGAGCCTTTCATGCAACACGATTGAGTTTGAGCTTCGACCGTCTCTAATCATCAAGATGCAAAATAGTCTTTTAAGTGGGTTATCTAATGAAGAACCAATTACACATGTTGAGAATTTCTTAGAGAACTGTGATACCATGAATATCTTTGAAGTTATGAGATAGTTAATCAGGATGAAATTTTTCCCTTTCTCAGTAGGTAGAAAAGCTAAATCATGCTTCAAAAGGCTAAATGTAGTGAGTATGACTTCATTAGCAAAGAAGAAACTTGAAATTAACTAATTCAAGCAAGAAGACACCGAGTCTCTCTTTTGAAAGATTCAAAGAGATGATAAGGAGATGTCCGAGACATGAATATGTGAAATGGGCACAACTCCAGAGTTTCTCCTGAGGGATGAACCACAGCACGAGAAGGCTAATAGATGTAGCAATTGGTTTCTCTCTACTTACCAAATATGAGGATTGTACATTGGATCTCCTTGATCTCATGTCTCTAAAAATTCTACCACTTGCATTCGTCCTATGGTAAAACATTAGTAGGTGTCTACGAGATTGAATTGCAAGCGGCTATTATGGCAGAGCTATCAAATCTAAGTAGTGGGATGGAAAAACTTCAAAAGGGAAACCAAGGTCTACTAGTAGCACAACAATGTATAAATCACCATAGCATGGTGTTAAGCTAAATGGACATACAACAAAGAATGGAGTAGGAAGACATTATATTCTTGAACAACTAAGGGTATGGGAACAATTTCAAGCCGAGAGGAGTAGCTTCTCAACGGCTTTGTTATGGATACACTAACAACCACCTGAACGTTTCTAAGGGAAATCCTAATAAGTCATTGGAGTTACCTCAAGGCTTTAAATAACTAGTCCTACAAGGGAAGCTAGGGTAGAGTGAAGAAGTGACTTCACTTAAGTCAATTGAGAAATACTTGGAAGCCAAAGAAATGAGAAATAGGGAGCGCTATGAGAAACATTAGAAAAAGTTGGAAGGAATAAAACAAGCAATGAAAAGGATGGATAATGAGCATTAACAATCCATAAAGAACTTAGAGAATAATATTGTTCAACTTTCTATAGCCTTTAACTTGACTAAGGAAGGATAGTTTCCCAGCAACATCATCACAAATCCTAAAGAGAACATAAGTGCCATGCACATGATAAGCACTACAGCAACGAAGGAGTCAAGCCAAGACCAAGTAGTTTATAAACATGAAGGGATGCATGAGCACGAAATGGATGTAAAGCAAGATGAGCTTGAAGGTTTCAAGAAACAAAGAATAAATTTCAAGAAAAAGAAGGGAAAGCAACAATGGAAGGCCAAGAAAAAATATGAAGGACTTCTTGATGAAATCCCATAAAGCAATGATATCAAGTTAGTTCAGAAGAAGTTGAAATGAAAGCTCAAGTTTATCGCACGACTTCAAATTATCAAAAGGAGAGATCCCTGATATATAAGCATATCGATAAACATTGACGGGCATTGATTTTAAAATGTCTTATGTGATATAGGAGCCTCAGTAAATGTCATGCCACTCAAGGACGTGATTCATGCCGGCTTGAAAATCAATTATCCAGATAACATTATTATAGCAAGTAGCGGATGGTAAATTAATAACTACTATATCAAGAGGTTGAAACGTACACGTTAAACTACGTAGATTCGCATACATCGTGGATTTAAAGGTTATGAACCATAACATGGACGATGACATGTCTATAATAATTGGAAGGCCATTGCTAACCTCTGCTAAAGCTAATTTGGACATAGGAGAAAGAAAGATATATCGATGAGGGAAATGTTGTTCAAAAGGTTTTCATTGTTGATGGAGAAGAAGTACATCAGAATGGGAATGACATTATAATCTCTGATTTATAGATGGAGCTTCTCAATTTACGTTGGGACTAAAAGAGTGAAAATGCGTCAAGCTAATAATGACAAATTAGGCACTACTAGGAGGCAGCCTGTGTTTTCAAATTTAAAGTTCTAAAATTTAAAGTTTTTGAATTTCAGTTATTACGTAGTAAGTTAGTTTACTAATTACAATTAACAAGTTTAGGTTCTAACTTTAGAAAATCTTGCGGTGAATATGTAGGAAAGACCATTCGCCAGGTGATAGTTCATCAAAATGGAAATATCTCACGAACTCATTTAAAGAAGGAAAATGATTGAACGAGTTCAAAGTTGTAAAAGTAAGGTGCATGGGCAAATCAGAAGGTCAAATTTATGAATTGTTATATTTTAATAGATTTTACATGGCCATGCCACCTTCAGTGAGTTGTGCATAAATTCAGAGAAGTGCTAGAGGAGAATTAGCAAAAAATCATATGCAAAGATCTAAGAAAATGAGCTAACGCTGTGGGTATCACCCACAGTGCCTTACGAACCAGCTATAACACGGAGGTGGCAGCAGAACGAAGTAAACAAATGCTCCACTGCATCATTGACGCAATGGCGGCACAAAGGTCGAACTGACGGTTTTAAACAAATCTCTCATACCATTCTCCGCACTTGTACTTAAACCCCACCAAAACTACCGAGCATAAACCCTATAAAGTCAAATTTTGATCATTTTCAAGTGTGATTAGTGAGTTCCTATTTATTTAGAGTGAAAAACAAACACATTATAGATTTGCATAAGTGGAAGAGCTAGGGTTTCGATTTGTAGATTTTTATTCCAAGGAATGCGAGAGTGGTAGTGAAAAATTAGAGGGATTCAATTGGAAAATACTTGGTGGAGTGTTTGAAACAAGAATTTAACCTAACATTAAGGTGATTTGAGGACCAAGTTGCCTTGCATTTTTGTTACTTGTTTAAAATTTGAAGAAAATGGAAAAAATAAGGAAACAAGTTAGCCAAACTAGAGCAATTTATTTTGATGCATCCACCTCTAGAAATCCCAATGATGAAGTGCCTAAACCATTTAAATCCAAATACTTTATTTGTAAAAAGGTTAAGTACCGATATGAGAAAATCCTACGTAGGGAATTCATTTATGAAAGGTGAATTAATTCAATGGTCAAGTATGATAAAAGAGTGTATAACTTCATCAAGCACCTAAATTGGGAGCAACTCACTCAAATTATAGAAAAAACTAAGTGAAAAGAATGAGTGGGATTGTTTTTGAATTCAATACTAAGGCAACTTTCATGGCTAAGGATGAGATAGTGAAGGTGAGAAGGGATTTTTTTCCTTTCAATAGATGTGAGATCAATAATTTCTATGGGTTGGAAGAATTAAGTTTGTATGAATCTACACTGGCTTCTTAACTCTATTATATGAGATACCCTATAAACTATACCCTTTTTGAGCTATAGAGAGACCATAGGTTGCCTAGGATAATAAGGATGGATAATGGGAATTGAAAATGTGCCGAACCAAATTAAGAAGGGGTGTATTAGAAAATATTTTCTTGTTTTATCGCTATATCGCACTACTCAACAGGGTGAGATTAACAAGAAGAAAGCGAATTGTCTTGTTAATATTATGATGTTCGAGGAAATCAACATCAGGAAGATTACGCATTAATTGGAAGGAGTCCATTATGTCAAAGAGGGACAACAAATTGTTGTTTCTTATTTTGATCACTCAAATGCGCTTAAGGACCTGAATGAAAATGAAAAATAATGAAGAATTTGATATAGATTCCCAACCAACCATGGATGAAGCTTTCATGCTCACGTTAAAATCACCACCTTGCTACTAAGACTCTGTAAAGAGGAGAGAGAAGGTTGAGGGAGCTAGACTTAAAGCAGAAGTGTTAGCGAAGAGGCAAGATGATCAATCGACAGTTACATAATTAGCCCAAAAGTTGGAAGATGATGAAAATGGGGAACTAGAGGACCAACAATAGCAAAGATTTATAGACGGCTGCGAGTCTCTAGAACCAAAGTTTGGAGAGCAGGACTTGGATAGTCTTGAGGTCTTTCACCATCTCCCCATGACTGGCACCTATACCTCCACCAGAGGATTTGACTCCATGGCAGTAGAGGTTCTAGATAAGAAATGAGAAGATAGTACCAAGAGGATAAAGTGCAATACCAGGCGGCCATGCTGAGATATAAGTAGGATATGGAGAGAAGAGAGGTACACCGACAGAATGGGTAACACAATTTCATATTATTTATTGATCATAACTGAGCTATAGCTAGATATGAGAGGGGGAGATGAATGAGACCTACTACTAGGTCATTAGGCTTTCCAGCTGCACCAACATACGTGTTTGATCTGGATCTACTGCAACACAGGATAGTGGAGCATCCATTGACACCATCCCTCGCTTGAGCTAATGATGCATATGACGATGATGACATACAATTGTGAAGTCAGTGTTCTAGGATTCCTTGATACTTGGGAGTTGAGAGTGTTTCTGATACCATTTAGTGTGTTTTTAACATTTAGGGTATTTTGTTAACCATTTATTAATTCTAATTTTAAGGTTTAGTTTAGTTCATTATAACTTGCAATATTACATATGTATATAGGTTTTAGTGTCTTTATTATTCAATCTTACTTTCGAACCTTGAAGACAAGGTTTGGTTTACGTTTGGGGCATTGAAACTACACCACTTTATTAGAAGTGGTAAGATAGGTTGAGATTTGAGGATAAACATTTTAGGAATGATCATTTAAATCTCGAATTGAAGCAGTTAAGGAGGAAAGCATGGTTCTATATCAAATTCTCATTTTATTCAATATATGAATGTTTAAGTAGTATAAGCTTAGGTTATATATAGTAAAATGTAATGAGTAAGTAGTTCATTTTATGTCCATGCATTTAATTTTAGATGAGTAGATTACATGTATCTTGTTGATATGAAACTCAATAGAATATTTTTAGTTTTTTAAGAGGAAATAATAAAATGTAGCAACAACGGTGTGATTTTCATGGTTAGAAACCTAAAGTTGGGGAAGACCTTAAACATGAAACAAAAGCAAGAAATTAGAACACTTCTTGTTGAAAGAGTTAGATCTCTAAGGACACTATATTAATTGTGAATATTACTTAAAGGTACTATGAAATAAAGACTTAATGCAAAAAGGGGAAGAAATAGGTATTGTATTGTAAAGGTTGGAGTTAACATACTTGATTAAGTGAATGTGAAAAGTGCTATATAGAGTTTTAGAATAAAGAGACAGATAAGAAAATTCCACAAGTTCTACAGGAGAATTAGCAGAGAAATTGATGTTTGGAAAAAATGAGGAAGAATGATGTCCGTAAGAAAAGGGGTGGGGATCGTTAAAAAAAATGATGAGAATACAAAAAGAATAAGAAGAAAAAAATGAAAAAAGGCGAAAGAATAATAAGCTCTCAAATTTAGCTTGAGCGAAGTAGCTAGTTAAGTTAAGTTTATATTCTAATTATATAAAAGTCCTATATTCTCTTGAAGTGCTAAAGTCTACTAAAAAAAAGTTCGATCTATGCTTATTTGTGAATTCCTGAACTTAACGAGAAATCACGAGATTGTATACTTGCTACTTTAGTGCTGAAACAAAACAAACTTGTCAGTAGCGATGGTTTTTTGTTGAAATCTAATTTAGTTTTTTTTAAAGTGAAGTTATATGAGTGGTTAAAGCTACATGTCTAAAAAATATAAGTTTTTGAAAAAAAAAAAAAAAAAAAGAAACACTGGAGTGGATTGTTAACTTGATACTTCGAAAATTGAAGGAAACTCTATGAACAATGTAAATTGAATGAAAACTTGTTATTAGGAGACTTAATATAATACACCTTTGCTCGGGATGTGCAAAACCTTATGTTTAGGGGTATTTGATAATTAATTATTTATTCATATATATAGGGTTAGTCTAGTAGTATATTTAGTATAAATATCTTTAAATGAGTGTCAATTCAAGGTATTATCACATTTAAAGGGAATTAAAGGGTATTGGAACGAATGAAGGAAAAATGAGAAGAAACATAACAAAAACCATAAAATTAAAGTTGGCTTCATAGGAACTTGTATTGACGCGGTGGGGACACAAGGCATGGCGTGGGGATGAAACGCACTGCACGGGGATGAAAAGGCATAACGTGGGAGAGAAAAAGAAATGAAGAAAATCAATTGTAGAGGTACAACAGCGTGGCGACCTAGGGATACACAAGGGACAGTGCCAGGACGCGAAAAGGAAGGTGCTAAGACTCCATGGGCTCAAAAATACATAATAAAAAAGCGGCGTTGTCATGGCACCATGGCTCAACACATACATCGTCGGGATTGTAACTGACAACACCAACCTTGTAGATATTAGAAAGTATAGCTTTAATTTAGGTTAAATTGTAATTTAGGGTTTTTAATTGTTATTAGAGAGTTTAAATAGGTATTAGGACATAGTAAAATTAAAGGACGTCACCACATAGAAGAATATTAGCCTCCATTAGAGTAATATACGATTGAGTTTCAATATTAAGAGGTTTTTGTTAGAGACAACATCGATGGCTCCATGGCTGCAATCAATATTTAGTTGCTTTAATAACTTCAAGGTAATATTTATATTCATCTATCATTTGCAACGATTTCATATTTAATATTAATGTGTGTGTTTCG
The DNA here is from genome assembly GCA_039657365.1 of Stephania yunnanensis. NCBI lineage: Eukaryota > Viridiplantae > Streptophyta > Magnoliopsida > Ranunculales > Menispermaceae > Stephania > Stephania yunnanensis. The sequence goes on from CM077581.1 coordinate 43,296,200, forward strand.
ATGAAATGCGAGTAGACTATTTATCTTAGAGATCAATGGATCTCATGTTATGCATTTTATGCTTTGAAGAGTAATAAAAAGTGATTAGAACAAATGCAATGGTTAAAATTTATATTGATTACAGGCATAATTCATTAGACATCTTGATCACCTGTTCAATAAACTTAGGCTTTAGGAGTTATCACGGTGATTGACATTTTTAATCCTGATATGAATTGGACGATCGTAAAATACATGATCAAGAGATAGTTCTTTATTAGGGAGGCGTGGAAAGTAAACTTACTTAGTTTTAAATCTAATGATTTGAGACTTAAAGCAATGTGGAGATTATGTTATTCACACTGATAGGTGGAGTTCTAGTTTGCACATTACAATCTTCTCCGACACGACAGTGGGTTGAAGTGGATTTGAAGTAAATCTGTCTATTATAATTAGGGATTACACACAACATATTGAGATGTAAACCTAAAGACAAAGCATAATATTAAATTACATAGGTGAAGTTGTAAACTTAGATATCCTTAATATAAAAGTTCAAGTAAAGTTAAAGTGATTTGTTAGAATAGTTTAGCAGTTTAGTTTAGTATAAAGACTAATTAAAAGTGAATCTCTTATCAATAGAACAAGATAAATTGGTAATTAACAACTAGTGCAAATAACTTTCCCTAAGGACAATATCCATGATCAATGTAAGTTGATTGCGCTGTTAATACAAGCGTGATGTTATACTTGCGATTCACACATCACATACAATGAGGGAGCCTTTGTTTTTTTAAAGGTTTCTCCTTAAAAAGTTCTTTAAAGATTTTGAGTGAAGGGTGCACCAAGATTCATCGGGCCTGTAGGAATTAAGAAACGAACTAGGAAAATTGCATATGAGCTTATGCAACCTCTGCATATATCAACGATTCATCCGGCCGTTTATATCTTTATGCATCGACTAGCTAAGTCGAACGCAAGCGTATGTCCGATAGTTGATTTGAATCAGATCAACTTTAGTGAGGATGCCTTATATGAGGAGCAACCAGTACAAATCCTAGGTACAACAATTGAAAGACAAGTCTATCCCAAAAATGCTAGTCAAGTAGCAGTTCCATGATGGCTCAAAACTCACATGGGAGCGGGAACAATACATGTGAGATAGATTCCATACCTTTTTGAGTCAGTTATAATCTTAACTTGAATTTTAATTTCTATGACAAAGTTTTCATTAGCTAGGAAGATTTCTCTCGGCCTAAAATTTCTATTCGTATTTTAATCCTAGATCAAAATTACAAACACATAACGTAAGACTCATATTGTGATACAATCACTAACTAAGGCACATAGCCGAGGTATATTATATATTTGTGTGATGATTTCCTAGTGTATGATATATGTGTAGACTACTAAGTCACCTTTACTTGTTATTCATGGGTGTCGTTATGTGAATTAAGATACGCTTTGAGATTTGTGCAGTCATGGGACTGGATATGGTAAGTTACCATTAAGCTAATGTGGCTTAATTAGATAAATTTGATATGGCTATAGTTGAATTATAATAAATGTAGCCTAAGTTATTAAAATAAAATAATAGAAATTTGACATTTCTCAAGATTTATGTAGACAAATTAAGAGGCCAATGGAATATGAATTGGTATTTACAATGGTAAGTTAGTGGAGAGTTAATGTATTTAAAATAAGATTTTTGAATCACTAGATTAGCCCCGAGATTGGTGTACACATTAAGAATAGGCTATAATTAAACCTTATCCATATATGTATATTTGTGTACTACATTGGATGGCCAAGCAAATAATCTAGACTCATTAAGAGATGAAATTCTAAGGTGTTATTTGCTGGAATTGGGGTGTTTAAGAGGGGAATTTCAGGATTAAAAAGAAAACTCAAGTGTAGATAACAACTAACAACTCTAGGTAATATATCTACCCATCTATGCTTTCAATTTTATTATTGATAGATGAAATCAAAACGTTTTCAATAAATAACTGATTTCAAATCATTTGTGAGGTTGTTTATAAATATGTTGAAGCATTGATTTGAATCCAAGTCTCGATTTTTCGATTTTACAAAGTCTGCAAAACTTATAGATTTTATACATGCAACTGTAAATCTGAGTTCCGGATTTCAAAAAGAGTTTATTTTTGAAAACTAATAATGGATTTGGATTCTTTGTTTTGTTCTAATAATCCACCTTTATAGAATTTTTAAATTAGTTTTGAAATCAAAAGGTTACAAATTTTATAAAGTTTTGATTATTTTTGAGTCTTTCAATAAATGAATGTTTAACAAGATGAATTTCACAAATTTTATCAAGTGCCTAGTGTATGTTTGACGGTGGAAGATGGTACTAAGCCACGGTGGCATAGAACGAGGATCCGGGCTTTGGAGGAGGCCATCACAAAAAAGAAATCTAGAATTCGAGTTAAAAATTATGGGTTGCAATGTGCGTAGTGCACTAAAGAGACTCTCTAGCATGCTAAGCAGCTCTAGCGCGGTAGAGAACACTTCTAGCGCACTGAGATGGCCACTAGCGTGCTAAATAAACTACCTAGCATGCTAGATGCTCAAACAGCACAAGAAATAAGCACTTTTTGAAACAAACATAACAAATGTAGCCAAGCCAAAAACCCGTATTAAAGGCCCAAACACACCTTAATACACATTAAATTATGCCATGAGCCTAAGTAAGAGTCTTGAGAGTTCGGGTATGCATTTTGAGGTGTTAGGTGGCCGGTTAAGCTAGGGAATAGATTTCGTGACTTGTAAGTAATCTTGTCGAGGTTCTTATCTACATTTCATTCCAATTATGCTCTGTCTTACAATCTATTTTACTTTGAAATGCCTTGTATTTTGATATAATGAATTTGTTTCATATTCTACACATTATATGGGTGTTTTTATCATGAAATATTTTGCTTATGGAATCATTATTTCTATTCTTGTGTTCTATGTCTCTCTTACTATTTTGATGAAAAGGTGATCGAGAATAGCACGCTATTAGAATTAGATTAATGAAAATTGAATGTATAAGGGTTTGTATTCTATGATGGTTGGCTTTGAAGCATATCGCCTTGTCTTGGAATACCTAATGCGGGTTTTCCTTGAAATTACAAAGTACCAGGAGAATCTAAGGTTAATTACACGATTACAGGATGTGGGGTACACTGGGATCATTGGACCACCGGGATGTTAGCATTCACCACTACACATATGCATCACACGTATTAAGGGACCTGGGGTAGTAGGTAACTATGTATGTGGACGATTTATTTATGTGTAGTGCTTAGCACCGCCTTTAAGGGTTGAGATATATACGATTATGGAGGTTCAGAGCTCAGGTCAGAACTTCGATAAGGATGTAAGGCACAACTCCACCTTGAGATAGTGGGATGAAGGCCTATATGATGGGACTCACGGCTAACCGGATGTGTATCATTACTACGTAGCTTATGTCAGCCACATTTTGTTTAAAGGTGGTATTTTCTAGCATACTTCAATTTCAACACTTCTTTGCTACATTTATGCTTTTAAATATAAGTCGATTATGCTTGGAAATGTACATAAAAAGCTCAAAAAATTACTATATTACATATTATACTCACCATCTTTTTTGTTATAGTGGGTGCTGATTTACCAAGTAGTAGGTTGGGTAAGGAGAAGATTTGCGACTATCTCTGAGCATTTTTCGATTTTCTACTTTCAATCTTGTTGGTCTATACTTTTTATGTATTATTTACTTTATGTTCTTTCTCTACATTTTGGATTGTATATTGGGTTAAAAAGTTAGTTCTCCGACTTGACCCTTGACTAGCTTACTGTGTTATCATCCTTTTTATATTTATATGCATGTAATGTTGTTTCGTGGTTTTCAAACTTAGGATTTGTAATAATTATTCTGCATAACTATTAAGACTTTCGCTAGATATTTTTAATTGTAAAAAAATTTAATTAACTCAGAGATTCTATAATAATTTGACATGTGTGTTACTTATCATGAAAGCATGTAATGACGAGAATAGGTCAAAAGGGTGACTATTACGTAGTTAGGTTCTACCTAGACGGGGCGGCGCTTTGTTTTGGAAAAGGGGCCATCACAGTGTGCCCCTATATTAATGAATCTCGACCTTTGTTATTAGATATCTGTTGTGTTTGCGAGGATGGTAATGCTAGTTTAGCTGGGGTTGGCAAGGTAAATGTATATGCGCTATGCTTTATCGAGGTAGCAGAAATTGTTGATCTTGTGTTCTAAAATCCCTCGGTCCAACTCTTATATCCCTTCCATTCATATCTCCTCTTCCCGAGATCGGTGCTCAAGTTTGATGTCAGTCTTAGACTTTGCACTTTCATATCAGCAATCCTACCTAACATATACGTCTCATAGGAGAGGACACGCTTATATATCTAATTAAGTTACCTAGCCACGGTACCTATAACATAATATCCGATTTCAAGACTCAGTTCATCCCCAAAAGATAGACATCCTCTGAGTCATCCCTCAATAGATCTCCGACAAACTACCTCAAATTACCGTATATGTCATGGTACTTCATCATTAATAAATCTGCTCCTTGTCCAGTGTTCGTAAATTATTTCTTCAACCTCTTCATTACTGCAGGTGGGATGTACTATTGATAGAACTTCTAATTAAATGCATCCTTATTCTTAAAATCCCCTTACACTACTAAATTTTAGCTTTTTTATGCATGGTGTACAATGAGATTTCAGCCTGAAATCTATCCTCTATCTATAGGATCTTATGAATCTTCTACTGTGACAATACCCACTTCTATAACTTCATAAAATCTCTTTACCCATCATAATAAGTTGGCTTTGATCTAACGAAGTACTTTACCAATTGAACCTCGAGTGATTTACTAAAAAAATGTCGGTACGAAAGATTGTACTATCTCCGTTGTCTAAATCGATACTATCACAACATTAAGAACTTGTACTATAGGAGCTGATAGTGCTATAGTAGGAGCTTTGACACTAATTACGTAGGCGTACTAGTACTAGCAGGGGTCGTTCCAGTGTCGGTAAGGCAAAGAGAGCTGTCATTATGCTGATGAAGTCGTTCAATTGCTGTATTTGAGTCAACACACGGTTATACAACCTCATTAGATTGTATAAAAAAGTAGGAAGCTGAATGTAACCGGCACCCACATCTCCACTATCGCGTGGATCAGCCATCACTATCTGTAAAATGACTGCAAATGTGATATCAGTTACAACTTGGCATAACGCGTATATATATATACATACCAAACATAACATATACATATATAACCCCTAAATCACATTCGCTCGCTTCCCACCTAATAGTTTCTTAGTAAGGATCGTCTGGTTTTGATTTCAAATGTTTGTGTTTTATTCAAGTTTGTGTATTGGTTATTGAAAACCTGGCTATGATACGAACTATGATGGCCTTTCTATTAAACTAGGGCACCGCCCTGCGTAATCCTATCATTAATCCCTAACATTTGTAAGGTAGCACTTAACAAGATAATAGTCAGCCTTTTCGTCCTATTCTCCTTAGTAACTGTGTTCAAAATAAGCATTACATGACTCACACTATTGTTTTTATTTTAGGGTTAGTTAAAAATTATTAGTCATTTTAAAATTATCAGCGGAAGAATCAACAAAATCAGCAGAACCATTGTAAAACACCTACTATGGAAATCAGGAAACAACGACCACATGTATATAATCCACATAATGGCAATAATCAGCGTACTACATGTGTCTAGTTGGGTAACATCATTCAACTGAAATAAATACAACCCAAAAGTATGTAAAGACATAAATAGGTCATATAACTAAACATCAAAAACCTAACAAAATTTGATATAGTAGCACTTTAATGGCTGAGAGGTCACCGACTTTTTCTTCGCCCGATGTATTACTCAATGGATCTACAATTACCGTCATAAAACGAATGGCGCGTACAATAATGTAGAAAGTAATAGTGAGAGACATTTATCCAAATCTCCAAGCACAATAAGAACACATGGAAAGACAAATGTACACCATGCAACAATATAAAGGCATGACTTGGTAACAACATTACAACTAAACCAAGTCTTATGAAGACGAATATTATCAAAGAAGTAAATCATGTGAACCATATATTTAACACATTAGCTCGAATATTACCCTTTTAGTTACATAGACATCGGGTAATAACTTATTTAGCAGTGCACTTAGTTATTACTTTATTGGTTGTGAAACATGGCATATCAACCTCATGTAATAGGTTTGCATATATAACACAACGTTATTAGCCTAAATCATTTTATGAACCCATATAGTAGGTCTGTGTAACACACTACGGAATACCGACATCCCTAGGTACCATACCACGTGTGCCACGTTTATCCCAAATCAAACCTTGAAACCTAAGCACATGTTCTAATTTAACCACAATCATATAATAAGATAATGCACACAAATCTGGGAATCGAGAATACAACAAGTGTAGCAACACAAACAACTATAAACATGAAGCAATAACATTAAATGAAATGAATGGAAAAATCTCAATCAGTTTACTTACAAGTTATGCAAATTTCCAAGCTTGCTAGCTTTTTAACACCCTAAAACATGTCCCTGAACTCCCAAACCCTCCTCTAAGTTTATGAGGTTAATTAGGGTGCTTTAGGAATTTAACAAGCTATTAGTATTGGTTTAAGTGATTGCAAATTCCAATTTTTAAAATTGAACCCATTAATAATTTTTTTATGTCCAAATCTACTTTATTAAAATAGAGAAAATTAGTTGCAATAACTTGTGAGTTGATTTCCATTAGCAAAACGTTAAAATTATGTATTGTAGTACGATGAGAATCTTTTAGTGATATGTCTTAGATTTCAACAACTATAAGATTTGAGCAGTTTTTATAAGAATCTAGAGAGATATAGAGGTTTTACCACATTGACTCAAAACAAGTTAAAACTCGAACCAACGAATTTGTGACATTCATTTCTACAAAACAGTAGCTTCGAAACTCATGATTTTTCTACAAAGAGTAAAAACATATTCTAGAACATCATACTAAAAGATGAGCCCAATCCAATAAGAAATGAGGGAGTTATGCTCAAAAGAACAAGACATTAGCAAAACTATTAATCCAAAAACTCTAGATTCCTCATCGAAGTTGGAGAGGGTTTTTTTACATGAAAAAACATTCTAATTTAAAAAATATTCGGTTGTGCAAAAGTTGTTCCCCTTTGATTTCGGCTTTTAAAAGTTTCCGTTGGGTTTTGGGGTTCATACGTAGCGGAAATTACAAAACAATTTTGACAAAAACCCCAACAGGATCCGAATCTAATTCCATTAAAAACGTTTAAACTATGAAAACTTAATCATACCACAGTCGCAATGTACCTTTCTAAAGGTTATTCGATCTCTAAGGCCCTGCCAACGACGAACTCTATCAGCAGTCCACACATGAACGACGACCGAGATTTGAAGTGCTAGCTTCGAGAGAATACCAAATCCTTTTATTTCTCTCCAAAACGATCCAGTGCATACCAAAAACCCTAAGTCGTTTCTAAAACAAAAATAGAGTTTCGATCTTTTAATCTTTCGTCCGTGTGTTCTAACTTAAAGCGTCTATTTATACACCCTTGTATATAGACGGTTAAGTAAATTACACATATACCCCTACTTAAAGAAGTATAAGTGTAATACACCACAAGGACGTTTCCGTCATGAATTTTATCATGTAAAATTCATTTTCTGAACCATCTTAAAATCTCGCAGAACCATTCTTAGTGTGCTACCCAATTGGCTCATACTACGTTGGCAGTGTACCAAAACACATTTTGGTATACAAGTCATATACGGCCTCTAGCAAGACATTATGACTACCCAAGTTGTACGAATATCAAATCGATACAACCTAATCAATAGTGTATATAACATCCTTTTGTCACACGATATCCTTTTGTTTAAACTCAAGGCATGAAATTGTCATCCAACATGTTCAATCGTACTAGTCTCGATCTCTAGGTAGACTGAAAACATCCAACTCACATTGATCAATATCAATTCACTTAGACTAGGCCTTTTAACAGTCTAACACAATGAGGGATCCACTGGATATCTCTCTTCATATGAGAGGGACAAATTCTATCTTGATTACACAACTTCATCACATTGCTCACACAGTAACCAATCACAACCATTATAATCGTCCCGTTAAAGACAACGTTTGATAGTGTCAAATCACTATGTTTCTAATGTTGAAGTCTCTGATAATCTCAAGTCAGAGGACTGAGAAATATACCTCTCATGAGAAACAACTATGACTTAATCCATGTGATGTTCTCATAGCGGGTCGGTCCAGTAGTTTGTTCCCTAAGAAGTACTCGTGATCTTGATTCGTATCCCTATACGTATAATCATCATATGATCATCAATCAAGACTCACACTAGTTTTAACTCATTATAGTTCCCAGTACAATGATCGACTAGGGACATTTAGGATATTTCTGTAAATACCCATGGATCTTATTATAATGTAAACATGCAAATTAATTATAATAAACAACAAATGAAATCCTCTATTTTATTAACTAAAAGTATTCATAAAGACATTAATGGATTGACCTAGGGCACATGCCCCAACATCTCCTACTTGCACTAGGGCCAATCATACATGCATCTAATGCCTAATGATCTAACATGACCATCATGTTTTGCTTGTGGAAGAGTTTTTGTCAATGGATCCACAACGTTGTCTTTAGTAGGTACTCTGCAAATCTTTACGTCTCCCCTCTCAATAATTTCTCTGATGAGATGAAAACGCAGGAGTATATGTTTGGATCTGTGGTGTGATCTAGGTTCCTTACCCTGCGCTATTGCCCCGTTGTTGTCACAATACAAACAAACAGAGTTAGCAATACTTGGAACCACACCTAGTTCAGAAATGAACTTTTTGATCCAAACTGCCTCCTTTGCTGCATCGGACGCCGCAATATACTCAGCTTTTGTTGTAGAATCTGCCACGGTCTCTTGTTTCAAACTTTTCCAGCTTACTGTACCCCCATTCAAAGTAAACACATATCCAGACTACGATCTAAAATCATTTATATCAGTTTGAAAACTTGCATCTGTGTAACCATTACAACTAGATCATTTTCAAAACCTCCATAGACCAAGAACACTTCCTTAGTCCTTCTTAAGTACTTAAGGATGTTCTTTATTGCTATCCAGTGACTCCATCAGGATCTGACTGATATCTGCTTGTAGTGCTCAAAGCATATGATACATCAGGTCGAGTGCATAGCATGGCATACATGATAGATCCAATAGCTAATGCATATGGAATCTTATTGATACGATCTCGTTCATCATTTGTCCTTGGACATTGATTCTTGCTGAGACTTATGCCATGAGACATTGGCAACAATCTTCTTTTAGAGTCTTGCAAACAGAAACTATTCAACACCTTGTCTATGTAAGAACTCTGACTTAGACCGATTAGCCTATTAGATCTATCCCTATAGATCCTTATCTTTAGGATATAGGCTGCATCTCCTAAGTCTTTCATTGAGAAACACTTCCCTAACCAAGACTTGACATTCTACAATGTTGGGATGTCATTTCCAATGAGTAATATATAATCAACATATAGTACCAAAAAAACTACACTCCCATTGACCTTCTTGTATACACAAGGCTCATCTTCGTTCTTAATAAAACCAAAATCCTTGATTGCTTCATCAAAACAAAGATTCCAACTCCGAGACGCTTACTTTAATCCATAAATAGATCTTTGAAGCTTGCATACCTTCCTAGAATTCTCAGGATGTACAAAACCTTCAGGTTGTGTCATATACACATCCTCAAGCAACTTTCCATTAAGAAATGTTGTTTTTACATCCATTTGTCATATCTCATAGTCATAATATGCAGAAATGGAAATTAAAATTCTTATGGATTTAAGCATGGCTACTGGCGAAAAAGTTTCATCATAATCGACACCTTGAGTCTGCCTGAAACCTTTTACTACAAGTCTTGCTTTAAAAGTATGCACATTGCCATCCATGTCAGTTTTCTTCTTGAAAACCCATTTACATCCAATGGTCTTACCACCTTCAGGTAAATCAACCAAGTTCCAAACTTGGTTGTCATACATGGATTGCATCTCAGAGTTCATGGCACTTAGCCATTTATCTGAGTCCGGTCCAGACATAGCCTCCTGATAAGTGGTGGGCTCATTTTGATCCATAAGCGACACATCATGACTATCAGTAATGAGAAATCCGAATATCTCTGGCTCATGTCTTACCCTACCAGATTTACGTGGGCCTTGTGTCACTTGCAGAGGTTCAACTGGTTCAGAACGTTGTTGAACTTCCAGTAGTGGTTCGGGGTTTATCTGTGTTTCTTGAACTTCTTCAAGATTTATTTGTCTCCCACTAGTCTCTTTTGAAATAAACTGTTTTTCCATGAAGGCACCATACCGAGCAACAAACACTTCGTTTTCAACGGGATTATAAAAGTTATATCCTTTTGTTTCCTTAGGATACCCCACAAATAAACACTTGTCAGATTTAGGTGCTAGTTTTTCTGAGACTTGTCGTTTTACGTAAGCCTCACAACCCAAAATCTTAAGGAAAGACAAACTTGGTCTCTTCCCATACCATATCTCATATGGTGTTTTATCAACCGCTTTAGAAGGAACTTGATTTAGAGTGAAAGCTGCAGTTTGTAATGCATAACCCCAAAAGGATAATGGAAGATCTGCATGACTCATCATAGATTGAACCATATCTAATAAGGTTTGATTTCTCATTTCAGAAACTCCATTCCATTGTGGAGTTGCTGGTGGAGTCAATTGAGAGACAATCCCACAATTTTTAAGATAATCATCAAATTCTTGGCTTAAATATTCACCACCTCGATTTGATCGAAGTGTTTTGATAGTTTTACAAGTTAATTCTGCACTTCATTTTGAAGCGTTCGAAACATCTCAAATGATTCTGCTTTATGTTTCATAAGATATACATAACCATATCTGCAGAAATCATCGGTATATGTAATGAAGTACTGATAACCTCCTCTAGCTATTGTGTTTATAGGAACGCATACATCGGTATGTATTAGACCCAATAAATCACTTGCCCTTTCACTGTGTCCAGTAAAGGGACTTTTAGTCATCTTGCCTAGTAAACAAGATACGCATGTTTCATATGTTTCTAAATCAAATCAATCAAGAAGCCCATATTTATGGAGCTTCGTTATGCGTTTCTCGTTTATGTGTCCGAGACGACAATGCCAAAGATAGGTTTGATTACAGAAATAACAATTTTCTTCCTTTTCTTTTGGGTGTTTTGAAGTAGGAACAGGCCGAGTCTTGACTTGTTCCATAGGCTTTACGACAGGTGAAGCAACTGCCTTGGCAACTTTAGCCTTGCCTTTGCCTTTCTTCTTCATTCCCTTTCCCTTTTAGACCATCAACATATTACTAGAGTAACTTTTTGGTAATGAATTCAGGATCAAATCCGTAGCCAACTCTTGGCTTATGGTAAATCCGAGTCTATCAAGATGGTCAACATAGCCCTTCATTTTCAGAACATGAGGAGTAACTGACGCACCCTCGGTCATCTTGCAAGAATGTAGGTTCTTGACTATCTCGAACCTTTATTGCCTAGCTTGCTGTTGGAACATTTCCTTCAGCGTTACGGCCATGTCGTAGGCTTCCATTAGTTCCATGTCCTTCTGAAGTTCGGGAACCATAGTTGCTAGCATAATACATGCAACATCAGTATAATCGTTGACATGGTTATTATGCGCATCCTTCACAGCTTTCGTAGCATTGGCTGGTGGGTCCTCAGGGATTAAAGCATCCAGGACATACAACTTGCGTTCATGCTTAAGAACAATTCTCAAGTTTTTGAACCAGTCAAGAAAGTTAGTCCCAGATAGCTTATCGTTCTCAAGGATGGATCGCGGTGACACGGGATTATTGTTACTTGAAGAGGCCATTGATCTACAATAAAGATTATGCAAAGTTTATTTTAGTATAGAGGAATAGACTCCCACTAAATTAACAACCCTCCTAAAACGTATTGTTTATTTAGGGGACTAAAATCCATATTTCACCTAATTCTATGACAGCTATGGCATGAAACACAGAACTAGATTATTTAGGTAGGTAACAGTTACCAATTACATCTTATGTAATTTTTAGATCCTTTTATGAGATATGGGACATCTTATGTCTTAGCATGTTTTTATCTCATCATTTGCCTAAAGCTCAAAATTATTTTGATGGCTTTATTAAGTCGGACCATTTTAAACATTAAGGTAACTCTTACACAACTTGTGTCACCAAGATAACACAAGACACCCAGCTATGGCTGGAACTATATTGTGTGATCAAGGCCTTGACAAGTGTTTAAAATGGATGGCACGAGACTTAAAATTTAATAGAGGGATTTTATTCAGTTTTAGTGATTTTATGTAAACAATGAAATATCATATATTTTATTGATTTGTTCAATCACTAAACAATTTGGAAATTTTTTTTTTTTATATTTTTCACTAACAAAAGAATTTATGTACGCTAGTATTAGTTAGACAAGCGGTCCCATTGGCCGGTCAATAACGATGGATTCCATTGGCCGACCGGTCATGATGGGAACAGGGAACACGCAACCGTTTTTTTTTTTTTTCTTAGGAGACGAATTTCAATTCCGAAAATTAAAATTCCCTATAGAAAATCATAATTTTCGCTGATTTTATTATCATAAATTAACCACTTAATTTATCTGAAATTAAGTCAATTAAAACATTTTAATTAACCCGGGCCCACATCTAACTAATCATCTTATCCTAATCCTTTTAGGATTTAAGATATTTGAATCCTAGTATATCACCAATAACAAGATTCTTGATATTTATCTCCTATCCAATAGGGATAACGAACCGATTTTGCTTACACTACAAAAAAATCGCAAATCAGAAACGGAATTTTCCGTTTCTGATTTGCGAAATTTCCGTCTCTGAATGAAATCGAAATGAAACGAGTCTCAAAACGTCATCGCTGATACGATCAGAAACGGAAAATGGAATCCGTTTCTGATTAGAGACGGAATAGAGACGGAAAATATCCGTTTCTGATTAGAGACGGAATTTGAGACGGAAATTAGAAACGGAACAGAGACGGAACAGAAATGTATTTTATTTCGAAATGGTACATTTGTAATTGCATTCCGTCTCTGATTCCATTGCTGATTAGCAACGGAATCAGAGACGGAATTAATAAATTTATGAATTCCGTGTCTGATTCCGTTTCTAATCAGCAACGGAATCAGAGACGGAATCAGAGACGGAATGCAAAGAGTCCGTCTCTGATTCCGTCTCTAATTAGAAACGGAATCAGAGACGGATTATTCCGTTTCTGATTCCGTCTCTGATTCCGTTGCTAATTAGAGACGGAATAAGAGACGGAATTAAGATTTCCGTCTCTGATCCGTTTGTGATTGATAAAAATATTTCTGGAAAATTAGAGACGGAATAGCAACGGAATATTTGAATTTCGTTGCTAATCCGTCTCTAATTTTCTGTTTTGTTTAAATATGGCACGGATACATAAGCCAATCGATTCTCCAACCTAAAAAATCAAAATACAACCCGATATGACATACTCCATCGCTCGCACCCTCCAACAACTCCTTGAGGGTGCTAACATCCCCCAAAGAAGCCAAATTGCGCATCCATACATCAAAAATATATATCAACAAAAATTCAAAAGAGAAGGAAAAAATGTGAAACTCAAAATTAGCCCAAAAATTTATATATCCACTTGAAAGTTGTAATGTATTACAAAAGCTCCATAAATTTGGAAGTATACACAAAAACCAACCACACCTATCGTTCAACAAGCAAAAAAAAGAACACTCACAAAAGGTCCAAAATTTGGAAGTATACACAAAAAGGACTTCATTTAATAAGTAAAACGCAGCTTTGAAGCATTTCGAATCTCCATCTCGAGGGCAACAACCAAAGTGAGTATGCACACGAAAGAAGTAGGCAAAGGAGAGATTAATTAGTTTGAGGTCCCTGCAGTTAGCGCGCTAATTCCAGTATTAGCGCGCTAATTAGCCACGCTGAGATATTTTTCACTTTTGGAAATCAAGCTTTAAATTTGTAATTTTTGATTTCTGGCTTCCTAACACGGCTATAAACGGTCATATGGGAATTTCCTATCATGATAAAACCACCACAAACTTGGTTTTAACATAAGGAAGACAAAACACATTCAAAACTCGCAAGATCTACAAAGAGAAGAATGGCATAAGTGCAAGAATGCTAAAAGGGAAAAGAGGAAAGTTAAGCACAAACCTATCATGTAAGTATGATTCTAGAACTCATCCTCTCACCCAATCTAAACTCTTGTGTGCTCCAAAGGCGACAAGCCATGTGTTCCTACTCAAAAATAAAAAAAAAACAACCAGTGGGATTCAAGAAAAGCATTGAAGAACATAAAAAAACCATACAATGTTGAATAAGAATGCTTCCAAAAAAAAACATGATCATCAAGCAAATGCGATCACACAGATCGAAGTTGGTGTCAATGTTGCTATTTTCCTACGCATAGGAGATGGCGAACAATGTTTCTATAAGATGGACCTATCATGTAAGTTGAGTTGTAAAACATGTATAACATGTTTTATAAGGGATGGTTACGTCCTGGCCGAGTTTAAGGGTCGCTAACACAAAGGGATAAATTAATTAGTTTGAGGTCCTCGAGTTAGCGCGCTAATTCAAGTATTAGCGCGCTAATTAGCCACTGCGCTGGGATTTTTGACTTTTGGAAATCAAGCTTTCAATTTGAATTTTTGATTTCCTGGATTCCTAGAACGGCTATAACAGGTCATATTGGAATTCCTATCACTATAAAACCACCAATAACTTGGTTTTAACATAAGGAAGAAGAAACACATTCCAAAATTCAAGATCTACAAAAAGAAGAAATTTGATTTTTAGAAGGAGCAATAGGAGATCACTATAAAACCACCAAAAACTTGGTTTTAACTATAATATACTAGTGTTTGAAACAAAGTAAACCACCAACAATAAACTCATTCAAGTAACTTAAAAAGTCTACACGACAAACTATTGAAAGGAAGTGATTCGATCGCTAATTAAAATAGAATAGCCAAGAGAAGATTCACCTCGATAAGCACCTAAGCCACGCCCCCAAAGCCTCCATAACCCCCACCAAGCTCACCGCCTCCACTATACCCACCACGCCTACCTCCGACACTGGAGTCCTATAAGGACCAAAATCACCACCACCAAAAAAAGAATGAGTTTAACATGCAAATGAAACAAATCGTCTACAACATGCTCATCGTCAAAAGCAATGAACCCATTCCCTCGAGAACGATAGGAAAAACTAAAACCCGCCTTTCCGAAAACAAGAAAAATAAAAGTAAAGGAACTTCATCATCGAACCTTCTACTACATCGAGGCTTCAACAAACCCGCCTTTCGACGCCTTGATTGATGCATAAGTTATCATGGATTTTATTTTTAATACATTATCCTCCCCAAAATAAATTTTTTTACCTCAATTTAAGTAAAATATACTATAAGTAGCGAATGTTAGCGAGAATTAATCCATGGGAGAAGAAAACATCTTTGTTTGTTGTGTGCAAATCTTATGCGTTGCGAGTTCTCTCGAGTGCTATGATGAAGAAAGTGGTAGAATCGACGAGGGAGCAACATCTTCATGCCATAGCAAATGAATTTGGGAAATCGATAAAGGGTCCTTTTCCGGTCATCGTGTTGAGAACATGTAGGCTATTCTTCTTCTACGGACATGCCATAATAGAAGAAGAAGAGCCTACATGTGCCGAACACCGATGACCGAAAAACGACCCTTTATCGACTTCCCAAATTCATTTGCTATTGCATGAAGATGTCGCTCCCTGTCGATTCTACCACTTTCTTCATCATAGCACTCGAGAGAACCTGCAACGGCATAAGATTTGCACACAACAGCCAGCATGTTTTCTTCTCCCATGGATTATTTCTGCTAACATTCGCTACTTATAGTATATTTTACTTCAAAACAAAAAAAAGAATTGGGGGAGCAAAAGCGAAAAAAAATAAAATCCACGATAAAATATGGAACATCGACCTAAAAATGCACAAAAAGAAGTGTGAATCATAAAGTAATTCGATGAATTTCTAAAGTTGTCTACACTATAAAACTTTTAATCTAAGCATTTGAAACAAACAACAAGTGAAGTACCTATGTATCACCAACCCGCTCATCTCTCGAGAGCCACGCTTACGTCTCACGCCCAACATTGTCCCCTTGTTGGGGTGGATCGACCGGATCTATTTGTGGTTGTTCTGGGGTGAGGTGGCGGTGGTGGTGGCGGTGGTGGTGGTTGGTGCTCGCCTAGGTCTATTTCGTCCATGTCCATCCCAAGACGCATTTGTTGCATGAAGTGCATAACCTTTCGTAGTTGCTCCGCAACGACATCGAACTCTCGCCCGCGGCACCACATCCGGCGTCTGCGACGTGCTAGCACCAGGAGTTCCGTATCTCCTCTTCTTTCTCCCTACGGACCCGAGTCCGTAGACACGTCCTTTGGAAGACTCACCCGCCACATTGAGGTACACCGCCTCATCATCCACCGATTGCTCCGGTGTAGCTCCAGGTCGGCTCCGACGTACGCTCGGAGCCTTTCCCGCATATATGCACAACAAACAAAGTACATGATATGGGGTAAGTGATAGACTTAATAATATTTTACATTTCATTTCTATACTTACATAGAACCGCTCCGATCTAGTATCGATGAATGTCGTCTGTCGTGATTAACGGTGTGGAGATGCAAGTACAAATCATTCACCGACGGTGGCGTCTCGGATGAATCAGCCTGCGTGCAGGACCAAGCATAGTGAACAAGAGTATAAATGTACAAAATATCCTAGATGTTAATAAATACTAACCAATCTTTCTTGGGTAGTCGCAAATGACACGGAACCACCACCGTGCTTCGAGGGTCCAGTCCCAGGGCCTTCGACCTCAGTGTTCCTATTCTCCGTCGCTTGCCTAGACCTAGCCTGGAAGTCCTCGCTCTCCCAGTACTGCAAGTATCTCCTCCATGCCTCATCTGTAACATAAACTGGCTGCACCCGATTCTTCTTCAACTTGTGCATCAACGCGGTGTACCTTGTGCCTGCAAGACTGTCGTACGCCGCTCGCACGAGATCCTCGGGAAGCGCATCATCCCATCTAAAAAATATCTACAAATTGGCGATTGCTATTGTTAGCACTTATTTGAGAAAATAGTATAAATCATAAGGCACATGGTAGTTTTGTTTACCTTCCATTGTCGCCAGTATTGGTCTTTATGATGAGGCGGTACCGACTTCCAACAATACCCTTCAGGAATCATCCATCGTTTAAAAACTTTTGTCATCCTCCGTGCACAAAAGTGCGAAGGATGCAACTCCCTGTGTTTCATGAACATGCATATCACCTTAACTACTTCTTCAATATTTGACTTCCATATTGAAATTGACATATAAAAGTTAAACGCAAACTTACGTATCATTGGCAATCGAGTGATAGGGATCCCCGCACGCGAGGGCCTCCATCCCCGGCTCTCCGAGGTGGCCGCGGAGGGCCTGTCACCTCCAACCCTGCTCTTACGTCTTCCTGTCGGGATGCTGCCGGTGATGCTGTGGCTGGGGGTGCAGGCCTCGTGGGTAAAGGAGTCATTGATGTCGGAGAAGGTGTGGGGAAGTGTGTAGTAGGCATAGTCCTTGATGACGAAGAAGATGGTACAGACGACCCCGACGGTATGGAAGGGGAAGGTGACGCTGCGGCTGTATCGTGCTCGAGAGACCGAGAAGTCGGAATCGATGATGGAGGTATCGAACCACGACCTCCACCGCCACGATGGCCTCCTAATGGCAAACCTCGACATCCCCTACGACCACGTCCGCCATGATACCTAATTAACAATATTCACGAGTAAAACATCATAAAATAAGGGCATAAGAAAAAAAGAAGAAATTCGGTCTATATTATTGGACTTAATAAGAACAAAATCCATGCAAATAAAAGTAACTACATTATTGGTCGTTGACATATCATATACAAACTTTATTCGCTATCATCCGTTTCAAATTCACTCTCATGAGTAGAAGGTGATGATTCTTCTTCGATTCATCTCCACTATAAACTTCATCGCTTGGACCCGCTTCAACAATAAATCGAGTCCCGGTCGGAACATCCAGATTGTTGATATCGGCGTCTCGCATCATCGACTACGCACGTGGTGGGCATCCCATCTTGGAAAGCAATCTCTCTCGCGAGCCCTGGTCATTATCGTCTTTGCTAGTTTCCTCGTCGCCGAATTTTGGTGACACAGCAACAACCGCTAGCCATTCTTGTCGATCGTTCCGCATAGAAGGGTACGAAAGGTAGTAGACTTGAGTGGCTTGCATTGCCAAGTACAAATGGCTCGTAGTTGTTATATCGTCGACTTCGTTGAACCTCTACCAATTGAAGTGTTGGGTGAGTCCTCACACCATGATTCGGTGTAGGGTCATACCATTCGCACTTAAACAAGACCACACGTTTGAGGCCGGTATACTCAATCTCCACAACCTCTTGCAGTACTCCATAATAGTTATGGGAAACATCAGCGTAGTTCACCAAAACACCGCTGCTCTGCGTCGATCTATTAACGTCATATGTTGCGGAGTGGAACTTATACCCATTAACAAGGTAACCAGGGTAGACAGTACATGATCGACTAGGACCAACAGAAAGATCAACGAGCGTCTCGTCAACTATAGAATTCGAGCCTATTCGACAAAATTAGAGATGCAATATGACACATTAGTTATGGGAGAAACATTTGAATCTATAACGTACAAAAGTAATGCCCTTACATATGTTTGAAACCAAATGGGGAAGTTGTGCTCTAGACTACTATCAACTTGCGACTCCCCCATTGCTTGAGTGATTTCATCGACGAATATCCTAGAAGAAACGAACGTGTAAGTCGGATGTATTAATAATGTATGAACAATGAATGTACCGCATTAATGAAAGAAATTGATGGACATACGAACGTAAGGAGCGATCTCGGACAATTGAGCAAGTATGTACGAATGAGCGGCATTATACTCCTGCTCTGTTAAGTACCGCTCCTTCGACTTGCCCATGGGTCGACCGGGATAAGTGAAAATTGAGAAATTGCCAACGAAGTTCGGTGTGGGCCCGATACCGCCATCGTCGTTACGTGGCACTTTGTCATGCAACGTAAAGACGTGATCTTCGAAGTAGTAAGAACAAAAGGATGTGACCTCTTCGACCAAATAAGCATTACACATGGAGCCCTCAACCTTCGCTTTGTTTCGCACATTGTTCTTCAAATGTTTAAGGTACCTATATGAATGTTATAGGAAATGTTGATATAAAACCTATTGAATGGGAAAATAATATCAAGGGCTCAAGATAGTACCTCTCAAATGGATACATCCATCGAAATTGAACGGGACCAGGCCGGACGGGCCTCGTAGGCCAAGTGGATTGGTAGGTGTTCCATAGAGTCAAATAAGCTTGGAGGGAAAAATTTTTCCAACTTGCAAATGATTTTGGAATTTCGAGACTCTAAGACCTCCATATCTTGGATACTTACACATTTCGCGATAAGGGACCGGAAAAATAGGCTTAATTCGCTAATTGCAACCCAAACCGGGTTTGGGAGAAGTTCTCTCGAATGCAATTGGTATCAACCGTTGCATGAATATATGACAATCATGGCTCTTCATGCCGAACATTCGCGATTTCTTTGGATCTACACATCGACCAAGATTCGATGCGTAACCATCGAGAAAACGCAACTTTTCAACCCACTCGCACAATTTTTGTCTTCTTGATGTATCAAGAGCATAGCACCCAAGGACGTAAGTATTTGTCGCCGAATCAATGTGTTGAGAAGGTCGGTGACAATATTCACGAATATCTTGCCTCGATTTTGCATTGTCCTTACTCTTGCCCGGTACACACATAATAGTGTTGAAAATGTTGTCAAAAACATTTTTCTCGATGTGCATGACATCTAAGTTGTGGCGGATCAAGTTTGTCTTCCAATACGGCAAGTCCCAGAATATGCTCTTCTTCCTCCATCCCGAATTCTTAGCTATCCGCCCATTCACAGATTCAGCGCCGATTTTGTCACCTTCATCAAGCCAAACGATTCAATTTCTGCCAAAATTTCTTCACCAGACCGCAAAGCGGGCGGATCATCAGTTATGACCATTTTGCCTCTAATGAAATTTTTTTTGTCTTTCCTTAATGGTGATGACTTCTCCAAGAAACGACGATGACAGTCAAACCACGATGTCTTACCTCCATTTCGCAATTGAAATGCATTTGTATCCTCCATACAATATGGACAAGCGTACTTACCGTGTGTGCTCCAATAGGACAACATGCTATATGCGGGGAAATCACTAACAAATCCATAAAAGGGCAACTCGCATGACAAAATTTGTCTTGGTGGAAACGTCGTATGTAACCACCCCAATGTTCCATAAATCTTGCAACTCTTTCACAAGCGGTAATTCGAAGGAACACGTCGATTTTCTCGCTTTGGGCTGGTCGGTCCAGAACGATAACCGTTAAGAACATAAACTCGATTTCATGCACATCGACGGTGGAAGGTTGTAAGGAGTCAAAATCACGGGCCACGAAGAGTACGATTTCCGGAAATCCCAAATACTTGAAAACCATCGGTGCAAAATCCTAAACGAACATTCCGAACCTCGGCGGCAAAGTCTTTATTGACGTCATTAAAATGTCTCCAAGCAATCGAATCGAACAAGTGCAGTGTTGCATAACATCTTCAAGCGATGAATGATCTCCATGCCATCGCATATGTTTTGCGGTTGACTCGTACGCATACAATCGTTGCAACCGAGGGCCCAAAGGGAAGTAGTACATTCTTTTGCAAGGGCGGTTTTTGTGTTCCGACCACGACCTCGTCGATGTGCAACGTATCGTGATTTCCCACAAAATTTACATGACGTCAACTCGAGTCCACTCCCCAATAAATCATACATTGGTCCTCACAACAATCTATTTTCTCAACAGGTAGACCTAGACCTCGCATTAGTCTTTTAGTGGCATAAAAATTCTCAACCATTGAGTTGTCATTTGGCAAACAATCCTTCATGAGTTTAATGATTTCATTATACCCTCGTTCGATATATGATGTTCGGACTTGATCGCAAGTAATCTTGCCATTGCGGACAACGTTGTCATGGTTTCGCAACCAGGCCACAATTGTTCCCTACTTGCATCAATCATGTCATATAGTTGGCGTGCTTGGGGTTTGGTGATTCTTCCACGACATTCCAATTGAAACTTGGACCGCCACGTTGTGTAGCATCTCGCGGTAAGGTGTCGGATCGTAGCCTCGAACATTAGCATCATCAATATGGCAATCCATTGCGTGAAAATTTTGCGGCCCTTCATCTCCGTTCTCACCATGTTCGTACCAACTGTGATATCCCCGGACAAATCCATACCTACATAGGTGGTGCTCAACCGTTTCGACGTCCAGTGCACGGAACAAGTCGACATTTCTTAAAATTGCACGGACATCTAATCTTCCGTTCACTTTGGTATGTAGGACAATGTTATTTTGCAAATGATATAAATTCTTTAACCTTCGCCGCGAATTCAATTCGAACATAACCGTTGTCGAGCCGGTTGTACATCCAGTCTCTGTTTGTAGACGACATTCCTAGTCGAACGTAACCCTTGTCGAGCCGGTTGTCTATTCAAGTAATGAAATAATAATGATTAAGATGATAAGAAGCCTCCAAAATGGAGAATATTGTTAATCGGAAATGCGATCTACACCATCTAAAGAGAACAAATTGATAGCTAAGTGAAAGAACGAGGTTCGCACATTAATGAGTCATCACAATCTAAAGAGAAGGAATTGATTGAGTTATGTTGTTTATGTAAGAAGCTTGGGCATTATCAAAAGGATTGTTGTAAATGACTCATAATAAACATGTATAACATGTTTTATAAGGGTTGGTTAGGCCCCGAACGAGTTTAAGGGTCGCTAACACAAAGGGAGAAAAAACTTTTTTTGAGTTCCCTGCGAGTTAGCGCGCTAATTCCGTATTAGCGCACTAATTAGCCACACGCAGATATTTTTGACTTTTGGAAATCAAGCTTCACATTTGAATTTTTGATTTCTTGGATTCCTAACACGGCTATAAACGGTCATATTGGAAATCCTATCATGAGAAAACCACCACAAACTTGGTTGTAACATAAGGGAGAAGAAACACATTTCAAAATTCAAGATCTACAAAGAGAAGAAATTTGATTTTTAGAAGGAGCAATAGGAGATCTTTGTGGTTTGTTGTTAAGTCCTCAAATCCAAAGCACCTTTGAGGCTTTCAAAGGAATATAAGAGTCTACACCATCTAAAGAGAACAAATTGATAGCTAAGTGAAAGAACGAGGTTCCCACATTAAACTCATGAATAGAGAATAAATTGACAAAGTTAGGAAGTCATTAATGAGTCATCACAATCTAAAGAGAAGGAATTGATTGAGTTATGTTCTTTATGTAAGAAGCTTGGGCATTATCAAAAGGATTGTTGTAAATGACTCATAATAAACATGTATAACATGTTTTATAAGGGTTGGTTAGGCCCCTGGACGAGTTTAAGGGTCGCTAACACAAAGGGAGAAAAAACTTTTTTGAGTTCATTTTGCAGTTAGCGCGCTAATTCCAAATATTAGCGCGCTAATTACCCTCTGCCAGATATTTTTGACTTTTGGAAATCAAGCTTCACATTTGAATTTTTGATTTCCTGGATTCCTAACACGGCTATAAACGGTCATATTGGAAATCCTATCATGATAAAACCACCACAAACTTGGTTGTAACATAAGGGAGAAGAAACACATTTCAAAATTCAAGATCTACAAAGAGAAGAAATTTGATTTTTTAGAAGGAGCAATAGGAGATCTTTGTGGCTGTTGTTAAGTCCTCAAATCCAGCACCTTTGAGGCTTTCAAAGGAATATAAGAGTCTACACCATCTAAAGAGAACAAATTGATAGCTAAGTGAAAGAACGAGGTTCCCACATTAAACTCATGAATAGAGAATAAATTGACAAAGTTAAGAAGTCATTAATGAGTCATCACAATCTAAAGAGAAGGAATTGATTGAGTTATGTTGTTTATGTAAGAAGCTTGGGCATTATCAAAAGGATTGTTGTAAATGACTCATAATAAACATGTATAACATGTTTTATAAGGGTTGGTTAGGCCCTGGACGAGTTTAAGGGTCGCTAACACAAAGGGAGAATAAACTTTTTTTGAGTTCCCTGCAGTTAGCGCGCTAATTCCAGTATTAGCGCGCTAATTACCCTCTGCCAGATATTTTTGACTTTTGGAAATCAAGCTTCACATTTGAATTTTTGATTTCCTGGATTCCTAACACGGCTATAAACGGTCATATTGGAAATCCTATCATGATAAAACCACCACAAACTTGGTTGTAACATAAGGGAGAAGAAACACATTTCAAAATTCAAGATCTACAAAGAGAAGAAATTTGATTTTTTAGAAGGAGCAATAGGAAATCCTATCATGATAAATCCTATCATGATAAAACCACCTCAACTTTGCAATGCTAACAAGTATTACGACTTTAATATTCCTGGATGCCGCATATAATGTACGTAGGAACACCTAACACCCCAAATATTTATTGATAGATGGAAATTTATGAAGTCTGCATGGTTAATTTAAATTGGAAAGTCTTTCAAGATAAAATAGCTTCTTGCCTTCAACTCCGATGTTTACTAGAAAATCATCCATCAAATGAACCATAGCGGAAACTTAAATAATTCTCATGTCACCCGACGGATTATTCCATAAATTTGCGAGAATTAGATAAACAAGGGGACTAGAACGCCAACCCGACAGACGCAAATTTTTCGCAATATAATGACCAAGCGATTCAAGACTTCCTCAAAACCGACAAAAGGTGAATGATCTCTATGAAAGCTCAAGAGCTCTTGATCATGAGTGTTGCTCGCATTATAAGGAACATTAAAAAACAAATAAGAAATGAAGATTGTAGTAAGACTCCAAAACAAAAATTCCTTGCTAACCCGATCCGAATCGAGACCAGAGAGAGCGAGAGATCTCGGCGATGACGGAGACCGGCGCGACGAGACGGAGAGACCGAGAGACGGCAAGACCAGAGACAGGAGAGCACCATAGACCAGACGGCGAAACGAAGACCACGGGGAACGGACGTCCGAGAGCGAGCACCAGAGCGACCAGCTCGCACGCCGGACGGAGAGACGAGACGATCGAACGGGATGGACGTGCGGGGACGAGACGATCGGACCGGCGCGACGAGACGGAGAGACGGATTTAGGTTTTTGGGGTTTTTTCGTGGGAATGATTTGGGGATTTGGTGTTTTTTGTTTAGGGGGGGTGGGGTGCGGGAAGGAGAAGACATTTGCGCCAGGATCGGACAAAATACAAATCTCGAGGAATGATGAACGGCCATAAGAAATGAAGAATTTGGCGGGAATGGTGGCGCCAATTTTCAGAGACGGAATTTAATTCCGTCTCTAATTCCGTCTCTAATTCCGTCTCTGATCCGTCTCAAATCCGTCTCTGAATATTTCCCTGTCAGTTCCGTCGCTAACTGTTACATTTAGAAACGGAACTTATTCCGTTTCTAATTCCGTTTCTGATTTAGAAACGGAAATAAGTTCCGTTTCTAATTCCGTTGCTGATTTGCTGTTTTTTTGTAATGTTATATCTCCTAATCTAATTTGTTATCTATCTTTATCAAATAGAAACTTCATAACAAAATAGATATAACAAGATAAATAATTAATTCTGAAAATTAATTATTTATTTTGGATTTAAGATATTTGAATCCTAGTATATCACCAATAACAAGATTCTTGATATTTATCTCTTATTCTAATTTGTTATCTATCTTTATCAAACAGAAACTTCATAACAAAATAGATATAACAAGATAAATAAATAATTTCGAAAAAAAATTATTTATAAATAAAAATAATTTCAAAAATTAATTATTTGCAATTTCGGTCTTCATCCAAATAATCACAAACATGTAATTGAATCATGAACTACTATCCCAATCGAACCTAATGGTGATGGATCACAGAACACGAAATTCAATTCATTAAAATTATTTGAATTAACCTAACATGGTTACAAGCATGTAAGAAGCTGATTTTAATTAAATCACGAATATGTGTATCATATACACAACAACAACAACAACAACATAGCCTCAGTCCCAAATTAACTGGGGTCGGCTACATGGATCAAACTTTTCCATTGTGCTCGATTCAGTGCAATTGATGGTGAGCTTTGCAAACCATTCAAATCTCTCTTAATTAATGCATCCCATGTTAACTTTGGTCTACCCCTACCTCGTCGAATTTCTACGGTTTCTATTGAGTCAAGCTTTCTAGTTGGGGCATTTGTAGGTCGTCTTTGCAGGTGACCAAACCATCGCAACCGCCCTTCCCTAATCTTTGTATCAATTGGTGCTACTCCTACTTGTCTTTGAATTTCTATATTTCTTATTCTATCTTTACGGGTTTTACCGCACATCCACCTAAGCATCCTCATTTCTGCTACATTCACTTTATGTAATTGTTGTTGCTTTACTGCCCTACATTCACTTCCATAGAGCATAGCTGGCCTAATTGCGGTCCTATAAAATTTTCCTTTTAACTTAGTGGGAACATTTCGATCACAAATCACCCCCGTTGCACTCCGCCATTTCTTCCATCTAGCTTGGATTCTATGTGTGACATCATTTTCAATGTTACCATCATTTTGTATGATTGAACCTAGGTATCTAAAGTGGTTTACCCTAGGCACTTCTACTTCCCCTAATTTTACCACTCCGTCATCTCGATGTCTAGTGTTTCCAAACTCACAGTGCATGTATTCAGTTTTCGTCCTACTCAACTTAAAGCCTTTAGTTTCTAATGTATTTCTCCAGAATTCTAATTTCCTATTCACTCTATCTTTAGTTTCATCCACTAAGACAATATCATCTGCAAATAGCATACACCATGGTATATCCTCTTGAATATGTCTAGTTAATTCATCCATAACTAAAGTAAATAGATATGGGCTTAAAGCCGATCCTTGATGTAGTCCTATCGTAATGGGAAATTCTTTTGTAGCTCCTCCAAATGTCTTTACACTAGTTACTACTCCATCGTACATATCTTTAATAGTGTCTATGTATCTAGCGTGCACTCTTTTTCTTTCTAGAACCCACCAAAGAACATCTCTAGGGACCCTATCATATGCTTTTTCTAAATCTACGAATACCATATGAAGATCTTTTTTCTTTTCTCTATATTTTTCTAACAATCGTCTTACAAGGAAAATCGCTTCCATAGTTGACCTCCCAGGCATGAAACCAAATTGGTTCTCGATATTGTTGTTTCTCTCCTTAGCCTATTGTCAATTATCCTCTCCACATGATTTCATAGTGTGACTCATGAGTTTAATTCCACGGTAGTTTGAGCAACTTTGAATGTCTCCTTTGTTTTTGAAGATTGGCACAAGCGTGCTTCTTCTCCAATCCATTGGCATCCGTTTTGATTTTAAAATTTTATTGAAAAGCTTTGTCAACCAAGTCAATCCGATTTCTCCTAAGCATTTCCAAACCTCTATGGGTATTTCATCTGGGCCACATGCTTTCCCTATTTTCATTCTTTTCAATGCCTCTTTAACTTCTACAATTCTAATATTGCGTGTATAGTTTACATTTCTTTCTTGGTGTGGGTTTTCATCTATTATAGCATCAACTTGGCCATCATTAAATAAACTATCGAAGTAACTTCTCCATCTCTCCTTAATATCCTCCTCGCGCGTTAAAACATTTTGATTTTCGTCCTTAATACATCTTACATGACTTAGGTCTTGTTTCTTTTTATCTCTTAATTTGGCTAGCCTATATATATATTTTTCGCCATCTCTATTACCTAACTTTGTATATAAATCTTCCATGAAATTTGTTTTAGCTTGACTAACTACTTTTTTAGCTTGTTTTCTAGCTTCTCTATATTGATTGTACGCATCTTCATCTTGACACTTAGGTATTTTCCTATACATATCTCTTTTAGTCTTAATTGCTCGTTGGACATCCTCGTTCCACCACCATGTTTCCTTCTTTGTAGGTCCCAAGCCGTTAGATATACCTAATATGTTTGATCCCACCCTCCTTATGCAACTACTCATTTCTAGCCACATTGTATTAGCATCTAAGTCAAGATTCCAAACATTTTCCTTTAGTAGTTTTTCTCTAAACTCTACTTGTTTACTATGTTTTAGGTTCCACCACTTTATTCTAGGGTCGCTAACTCTTTTATTCATATTTTTCCATTTTGTTAGCTTAATATCAAGTACTACTAACTTATGTTGGGTAGTAAGTGCTTCACCAGTATTACTTTGCGGTCTCTTACATAGTTTTCTATCTATTTTTCTTGTTAAAAGAAAATCTATTTGACTCTTGTTATGACCACTACTAAAAGTAATTATATGCGACTCCTCTTCCTAAAACTAGTATTTGCTAAGACAAGATCATATCTTTGAAGCAAATTCTAAAATTGATTCTCCTTCTTCATTTCTATTACCGTAACCAAAACCTCCATGAACTCTCTCAAACCCATCGTTACTTAGCCCGACTTGCCCATTTAAATCTCCTCCAATAAAAACCTTTTCATCTAATGGTATACTCTGCATAAATCCATCCATATCATCCCAAAACTTGTGTTTGATGCTCTCGCTTAATCCTACTTGTGGTGCATATGCGCTAAGTATGTTAATTTTTTCGTCTCCAATAATTAATTTAACTAGAATCAATCTATCCCCCATTCTTTTAACCTCTAAGACCTTATCCTTATAATCATTATCCACCACAATTCCTACTCCATTGCATTTTCCATCTATACCAGTGTACCACAATTTAAACCCTGTGCTTCCTATTTCTCTACTCTTTTCTCCTACCCATTTTGTCTCTTGGAGGCAAGCAATATTGACTCTCCTTCTAATCATGGTATCTACTAGTTCTATTGACTTCCCCGTAAGTGTTCCTATGTTCCATGTTCCTAAACGAATTTTTTCTCCCCTTTGTATTTGTTTTTCTTTTCTATTTCTATTTTGCCTAAAAGATCTAGTGTTCGTATCTATGATTTTGTTTTTGTTTTCGTTTTTGTTGTGAACTAGCTTCTTTACCCACACCCATCCTTTGTGTGGGAACCCTTGCTCATTTTTCTTCACATCCGGGCGACGATGTGAAGGGACTAGCTTCTTTACCCACACACGTCCTATGTGTGGGAACCCTTGCTCATTTTTCTTCACACCCAAGCGGCGATGTGAAACACACCCTTGCTCATTTTTCACTACATCCGGGCTCCGATGCAGCTCGTCGCTAGGTGGGTACGCCCCAACGTTTATATATGTTTGATCCATTTCATGAAAAGTGACAAACGTTTTACGCTGGCTGGCTGTCAACCTATCATATACACAAAACATGATAATAAATCTCAAAGACAACTTATGTATATCACATATACATCAACAATTAACATGCTTTCAATCATATATCATGTATATATCAGAAGAAAACATGCAATGAATTTAATGGAATCGAACTCGATGGCTCTGATACCACTGTTGGGTTTTGGGGTTCATACGCGGCGGAAATTATAAAACAATTTTGACAAATACCCCAACAGGATCCGAATCTAATTCCATTAAAAACATTTAAACTATGAAAACTTAATCATACCTCAGTCGCAATGTACCTCTCTGAAGGTTAATCGATCTCTAAGGCGCCGCCAACGACAAACGCCCTCTATCAGCAGTCAACGCACGAACGGCGGACGAGATTTGAAGTGCTAGCTTCAAGAGAATACCAAATCCTTTTGTTTCTCTCAAAAACGATCCAGAGCATACCAAAAACCCTAAGTCGTTTCTAAAACGAAAATAAAGTTTCGGTCTTTTAATTTTTCGTCCGTGTGTTCTAACTTTAAGCGTGTATTTATACAACCCTTGTATATAGACGGTTAAGTAAATTACACATATACCCCTACTTAAAGAAGTATAAGTGTAACGCACCACAAGGACGTTTCCGTCATGAATTTTATCATATAAAATTCATTTTTCTGAACCATCTTAAAATCTCGCAGAACCATTCTTAGTGTGCGACCCAATAGGCTCATACAACGTTGGCAGTGTACCAAAACACATTTTGGTATACAAGTCATAAGCGGCCTCTAGAAAGACATTATGACTACCCAAGTTGTACGAATATCAAATCGATACGACCTAATCAATAGTGTATATAACATCCTTTTGTCACGCGATATCCTTTTGTTTAAACATAAGGCACGAAATTGTCATCCAACATATTCAATTGTACTAGTCTCGATCTTTAGGTAGACTGAAAACATCCAACTGACATTGATCAATATCAATTCATATAGACAAGGCCTTTTAATAGTCTAACACATCGAGGGATCCTCCGGATATCTCTCTTTATATGAGAGGGACAAATTCTATCTTGATTACACAACTTCATCACATTGCTCACACAATAACCAATCACAACCTTTATAATCGTCCGGTTAAAGACAACGTTTGATAGTGTCAAATCACTATGTTCCTAATGTTGAAGTCTTTGATAATCTCAAGTCAGAGGACTGAGAAATATACCTATCACGAGAAACAACTATGACTTAATCCATGTGATGTTCTCATAGCGGGTCGGTCCAGTAGTTTGTTCCCTAATAAGTACTCGTGATCTTGATTCGTATCCCTATACGTATAATCATCGTATGATAATCAATCAAGACTCACACTAGTCTGAACTCATTATAGTTCCCAGTATAATGATCGACTAGGGACATTTAGGATATTTCTGTAAATACCCATGGATCTTATTATAATGTAAACATGCAAATTAATTATAATAAACAGCAAATGAAATCCTCTATTTTATTAACTAAAAGTATTCATAAAGACATTTATGGATTGACCTAGGGCACAAGCCCCAACAGTTATGCTCAAAACAACCAGACATTAGCAAAACTATTAATCCAAAAACTCTTGATTCCTCATCAAAGTTGGAGAGGGTTTTCTTACATGAAAAAACATTCTAATTTAAAAAATATTTGGGTGTGCAAAAGTTGTTCCCCTTTGATTTCGGCATTTGAATGCCACTAGAATGGGTCCATCTCGATTTTCAATAAGGAAGTTATAACCAAATTATAGAGGTTGGTTCATAACAACAACAAGGACAATTTCCAATTTTTGTTTGAAATCATCATGACCTTCATAAATCAATGAATTATTGAAAATAAATCCAAATCCATAGCTTCTTTCAAGTATATTTAGTTAAATTTCATAGAATATCCAAATATGAAATTAGAGTTTAAAAACAGAGTCATTCGCCCACTAAAATTGTCGATAAACCAGAACTGTACTAAAACTTACAATTCTTGTTTGAGTTTTAAAAAGTGATAACGGAAATTGGTTTACCTACTTTTGGAGCTTCATTAACTTGTTAAATATATTCCCAACTCTCTAAGTCTCCTTGGCAAAGTGTTGACAATTCCATTTACATGAAAATCAATTGAATAGTATGATATTTCTACTATCTATTCTTTCAATAATGTTGTGGTTTGTTTGTGAAAATTGATCTTGTGTAAACAACACTCTCTAAAGAAGTCCAAAGGCTAATTACCTTGGTCGTACACTCCACTAAACCATCCATGCTAACACACATATTTAGACTAAGTCTCCTAGTGATGTTACCAACAAGCATCCCGATGGATATCAATTCTTGTTGTTTTGTTTTCTTATCTTAGGCCACATTTATATAAACTAAACTTTAGGCACATTAAATTAGTTATATTAATCACATATAACAAAATTAGGACTAACTATATCACTCTTTACCATGATTTCATGTCGACACACATCTCGAGGCACATTCTAACTTGCTTTTTAATGTCTATATACAAGTAGAAGGGACTCAATAAGTCTAGACACATACCATACACTACACATACATCACACCAAAAATAATACATTACTCAGTATTTTATGCTAACTACGGAACCATGTACCCTCTCTCGGGCCCCATCATAGGTCGATCACCCTTAATCACGAACAAAACCACTATTAGCAAGTTTGGTTGTTACATTATCACTAATCCTTAAAAAAAACAAATGAAGAGATGGATGCATTGATTTCAATATTAGTAAGTGATTAGTACAAGGAGTAAGCATGAACTTCTATAAAACGAGAATTTCCATTAATAAAACTTAAGGGATTTAAATGGTACCCTTTAATGGTATAATTGACTTTAAATTGGTCGAAAGAATGGAGATTCTAATTTTTATATCTCTTTTAATTAATAGTAATAGAAAGGTAAATTATTTAGCAGTAATGTTGTGAAGAGTAAGATATATAGTTATTTTACACAGTCTCTTAAAACTACAAAATTTATGCTTAGTAGAAAGAAAAGTTGGGAAATATGGGACTAATTGAAATAACTTGAGACAATAAGAAATATTGAGACTTTTTGAGTTATAAATTTGTCAATTTTGATGAATGACTAGTTAGGGAATACATCAATTTATCGAATGATTATAAGAAGTCATATTGTCCTTAGTTAAAAATTCTAAAAAAGAAAAGATTGAAATAGGATTTGTAAGTCTATTTGAAGTGACCATAGTTGTCCAAATGTCATATAGATTACAAATAAGCCGACATCGAGGCAACTAATGAAATAAATTTTAGAATAACTAAGATAGATAAAATGGAACTTAGTAGAATTTGTATATAGAAATGAGACATTGAGATCACTTGTGACCACCCGAAATGGAACGAACAACCTTTTTTAGTCAAGGTAAGGTACTCGAGTAGCTATGCCTGACTAAAAGTCTAGTTAACTACATATCATTAACATGATTCATTCACAGTGTAGAAAAGAAATGTGATATCCACCACCCATATTTGAATACTAGAATGAATTTGTGATGGTCAATATAAAGGTGTTTGATAAGTCAATAAGTAGCCAATGTTTATAGTGTATTTTAGGATAATTTTAGATATAAAAGGCTATACTACACTAGGTTTTCTCTTGTATTCTTTATTTTAGGTAATAATAGGAATATATGAAGAAATGGATAAAAAATGTAAGAAAATGAAGGCCTTAATCGAGTGGAAAGGATACATAATGAATCATCAGCGAAACAAGGATAAACTCAAATTCACTGCTGAATTCTCACCGATTTTGGATTTTTATGTAAATCACTAAAAAAATTGGTGTACAAAGGTAATTTTCCATGGATTTAGCCAACAATTTGAATATTAAGTAGAATCGGTCAAGAATCGCAGGGTTCGATTTTGAGAATTTTCGATAACTACAAGAAGTTTTAATTAGTTTGAGATATGTACTACCTAGAATACTATATACATGACCTAAGGCTATGAAATCAATTTCCCTTGAGTACGTAGATCAATATTTCATTGCTTTCGGAGCCATATTTAACTTTTATAGTTTAATGTTTTAGTTTTTATATTTATTGTTCATTACTTTATGAAACGATTTAAAGATTCAAAGTATTTATTTAGAGGTAATTATCTGTGTCTTTCATTTACTTTAATGTAATATTATTTATGATGACGGGTGAGTAGTTTATTAATCTAAACAAAGCCCAAACATGAACTTGATATGTTTTGTGATATAGTCATGATGAGATGATTTTGAGCTTAATGCTTTTAACCAATCGTATTATTTAATATAGTGATTTAATAAATTATTATTTGCGGATTTTTATCTTGGAATTTTTTATTGCAAGCATAGTGTAGAATGTGTATTGTGATATTTGAATTTAATATCCAGTTTAAAGTAGTAACTAGGATTGTTTACAAGGTCTATTACTATTTATATGTCCTAGGTAGATTGAGGTTTAAGTTTAATATTAAAGTGGCTTTTCAAAAGTATTAGATTTAGTAGTTCTAAGTTTTCATGGAACGTAATACTATTTTACTACCTAAAATTTTCAAAGGATTAATTCAATAAAATTAGAACATGGCTTTTCCACAGATATAAGGAGAATTGATGACTTTATAAGGGTTGTCTACTTACTTATGATTAGCGTTTAATGATCTAGAATACATTATAAAGATATTAAAGTATGCTCTTAAATATGATTTAAGTAATGTGTATGGATGGAAAATGAGTTATTGTTTCATTGTTATGGATGATTGTTTAGATATTTATTTATTATTGAATTGAATTGATTTGAATATTAATGTATTGATTTGTTAAAATTAAATTAGTTTAATTAGTTTGGTTAATTATTATAGTTTTATATTTTGAATTACTGATTTTTAGTTCTCATTTTAATTGAATCAAATTTCAAATTAATAAAAACACTATTAATTTGATTTTTCCTAAAGAAGTTTGAAAAATCCATATGGACACAATACCACTTATCACCACTACAAATAATAAGGATAGAAAGGAAACTTAGAGTATGCGCTGGACATGTGTTAATTTTTTGCTTTGTTGGGGGACTTTTATATAATACTTTAAGAGTTTTAGAAGTTGTATGGTCTTCCACAACATTTTTATGTTGGTTTGATCTTGAGGTAGATCGTACATTAAATTATAATTTAAGACAACAACAACGTATGGAACACCAAGCTACCCTAATGGAATCCAATAATAACCTTGATAATATTATCAATTATAATATTAATAAAAAAGTTACTTTTACACAACCCTATCAAACTATGGCTACTTTATGAATCAATATGTATTGCCTATCCTGTGGGATTTCCTAAATTTGAACTAAGATTTGGATTCATTATTACTCTACCTAACTTTTATGGTAAAGATAATAAAAAGCCCTAGAAATTTATAAATTAATACCAACAAAAAGTCATTGGGATGAAATCTAAAGACGGTGAATTAGAACATGTCAAACTTAAAACTTTTCCTTTTGTATTTAAAGACTAAGCACGAGATTTGTTATTTTATCTTCCTCAAGATTCCACAATCACATGGGCTCAAATGTTAGAAGCTTTTCTTGATCAATATATGTATGCAAGAAAATTTGTACTCATAAAAGACAAATCACAGTCGTAAAATGCAAGATGATGAAAATTTAAATGAATTTAGAGATATATTTAACAGATTAATTTCATCTTTTCCAGAAGATGGATATACCTTAAGAGCTTAATTGGAACACTTTTACAACAAACTTAATCATTTCGAACGAACACTATTAGATATCATATGTGGTGGATCATTATTCAATGTTATACCAACTTTAGCAAAAGAAACTATTAACAAAATGGCTAAGAAATCTAAATAATATGGTGAAAAGACCGATAAATTAAGAAAGAAATGTTATGAAGTAAATGATAAAATAAGTAATGCATTTGACGAAAAAGCTGATGAATTATCTAGCATGGTTAAAGTCTTATTAAGTGATGGATCAAATCAAGTGAGATTATATAGATTTTATAATGAATTTACACATCTTACAGATGCGTGACCTACTTTACAAGAAGATTACGATGAAGAAGTCAACACGGTTATGAACCAATATTTTGATCGTTTAATAAATCAACATAACAACAATAATTACTATGTAGGTAAACCAAAGTAAAACCTTAGTTATGATTTACAAAATCAAAATTATGCTATTATAGACCAAGAGCACAAATATAATCTACATTAACTCAACAACCTCAACAAACTACTCAACCTATGCAACCATATTCAGAAATAATGCTACATTATTTTATTATCGTAAGTCGTAATAACTTGAAGTAAATTGCTCAATATATAAGTAAAACTAATATATCTATTAATGAGTTGAAATACAAATTAAATGAGATGAATCTATAAATTAATAAATTTAGTGATCAAAGTAAAGGATCTACTCAAACTACAAATACTACTAATTAAGTACAAATTAACACTTTATTTTATGATAATGAAAAAGAAACACATACATATGAAATAATACCTAAGAGAGTTAAAAAGAAAAAAGAAAATATAAAAAATAATAGAAAAACAAGAAAACAATGATGGTCAATGTCATTTCTTCAAAGGAATGGATGCTTGAACAATTGGAATACATACATTTTCCTAAAAGGCTATACCAATGGTATTTAGCCAGAGTTGAAGCTTATGAAAAATCTTTACAATTTTTTTTAATAATTTATCCAAGAGAAATTATATAAAGATATTTATGAATGGAATGAAGATGCGCATTGTATTTCTCCTATTCCACAATGATTAACATAAGTTAGGAAGGAAGAAATTAAACATACATTTTAGAATCATTTAGTGACGAGTCAATAATAAGACATGTTTTATAGTGTAATTTAGATTGATTTTATATCTAAATGAACATATTACACTAGTTATTCTCTTGTTTTTGTGCTTTAAGAATTTAAAATGGAAAATGAAGGAATGGAAGAAAAAGACAAAGAAAAGCAAAACAGTCATCTAGAGAAGAAGTTAGCGATTAGCCAATAATTTGTATTTACACTAGGAATCACTATTTAAATAAGTAGCAGGAAAGTCCAACAAATCCATTGTAAATTGATGAATATACTATAAATCACTTGCTAAATCAGTGGAACATAGAAAGACATATTCTTATTTAACTCATTGAGTTATGTACAACCTAAGTGTCACTAAGAAATTGTTGAGTTCGTTTTGGAATATTCAGATTAATATTAAGAATTTGAGTTTATCTAGGATATGTATACTTATGGGAACTATAAATATGGAAAGAGACCTTCGAAATAATTCTATCCCTTTCTCTTTAACTCTCTCTCTCAAAACCTATTTCTAAAGTTTTTATTAGTTTTAGTTGATTTTTGAAGCTACATTGGAGCTTTGATTTATTTTAAGAGGTATTTATAAATTTATTCATTATGTCGTTTAGTTATATATTTATATATTTTTTTAGTATGAGTTAGTAGTCTCTTAATCTAAACAAACCCTAGACATCTATATACTTCGGATTGTTAGATAGTTATGTTTAAGGAATATTGTTCTTAATGTTTTATATCTATTCATAAATGTCAATCACAAAGTTTACAAGCTATTTTTGCGTATTACAACTAATAAAGATTAATAATACATGCATAACTACAAATACGTATTATAGAATTTTTTTTTCTGAATCTATGTGAATAATTATTGACTTTAATTATAGAATTAGAAACTAGGATTAATCTATAAGTCTTTTTCCAAGTGGATGTTCTAGATTATAGTGTTCTAAGTTGTTTATTATACAACTTTGGTTAATATTGGCTTAGAATAGGCATGATTTTCATTGAGTATTAATGCTATTAAATTTCTATGTTGTGGAGTTTTATGCAATAGTTAAATTTATAATTGTAAGAATGTGGCTTTTTCATTGAATTTTGGAAAACCCTTGGCTGGCCAAAGGCTATTAACCTATTATGAATTAGGATTTAATGATTCCAAGATTCCATGTGTTACAATTATAACTTTTGTAGTAAGTGATATTATATTCTAGTGTTTCAATGCAATCCAAGTATATTACATTTTTTAGTAGGAGGTTGTTTAGATATTTGTTTAAGATATTTATATTACATTGAATTTGAGTACTCTTTTATTTAGTTTGCATTTAATTGTTAGAATTAAGTTCGTTAATTTGGTTAATTAAGTTAGCAGTTATAGATATTAGTTATTTAGTATTGTAATTCCCATTTAATAAGATTATCTAAGTTAATAAAAATGAGAAAAAAAATACTTTGCTTTGAAATTCGAAAAATCCCTGTGAAGAATATATCCCATTTATTACTGCTACAACAATAGTAAAATACAGGAAACTATTGTACATGCTCAACACGTGTCAATTTTTGCCGTTGTAGTGGATTTTTAAATAATTTCTAAGGATTTTTTATGTTGTACTGTCTACACACTTTGCTTTGTTAATTCAACATGGTCTTTACATTCGTTTGATCTTGAAATAGATAGAACCTTTAATCTAAGTTTAAGACAACAAGAACTTAGAGATAATTTAGCAAATACGATTGAAGATAACAAAAATTATATTAATGAAAATGTCAATAATAATAATAATGATAACAGAGTTATCGATAATAATAACAATAATAGAGAACTTACATTTATATGAGCAAATCAAAATGTTTCAACATATAAGCTCATTTGCATCGCATAACTCGATGGATTTCTTGAATTTGATCTTAGAACTGGATTGATTAGTTAGTAAAGAAAATGCAGACCGACATAAATTCATAACTGAGTATCGATATAAAGTTAATGGAATGAAACCGAAAGATAGTACTTTAGAACTAGTCGAACTTAAGGCTTTTCCTTTTGCATTCAATGATCAAGCAAAGATTAGTTGTTCTATCTCCCACAAGATTTAATAACTAAATGGACTCAAATGTTAGAAGTTTTTCAATATGAAAAATTAGTTCCAATAAAAAGCAAATAACAGTTGCAAAAATGTTGAAATCTATAATGAATTTTGGGATAGATTTCAAAGATTAATTTCTTCTTGTCCATAAAATGGATGTACTCAAAGAGCATTATTAGAATATTTTTTTTATGAATGAATCAACATCTTTGAACAAGTTTTATTAGACACAGTATGTGGCGGATCTTTATTTGAAACAACATTTACTTTACCAAAATAATCAATTAATAAAATGGCAAAACAATCTAAACAATATGGTGAAATGGTTGAATCCTCAATAAAAAAACTCTACGAAGTTGATGAGAGAAGAAATAATGCGCCTAATGATAAAATTAATGAACTATCTAAGATAGTTAAGTTGTTAATTAATGATGGATCCAATCTAGTTTTGGTTTGTGGATTATGTAATAAAGTAACATTTCCTACGAATGCCTATCTTACTTTTCATGAAGAAAATAATGAAAAGGTTATTGTAATGATGAATCAATTTTCTCTTCCCTTAAGAAATAAATATAATACCAAGATTTATTATCTTAGAAGACCAAATCCAAATCTTAGTTATGGTCCTCAAAATCAAAATCATATTACTTATAAACCAAGTTCTCAGATGCAATCTACACCTAACCAGAAAACCTCAACAAAATTTTTAACCCATGAATCGAATTTAAGAGCAAATGCTGCATAATTTTATGAACCAAAGTAATCAAAACATTACACAGATTTTTCAAAATCAAATTAAGACTATTATTACTATTAATGAAATTAAAAATCAGTTATGTGAAATGAATTATGAAACAAATTGGTTACGTAATCAATAGAGTAATCAAGTTAAAGCACCTACTAAAGCTATTGTTGCTCCTATTAATCAAGCACAAGTTAATGCTTCACTCAGTGATAAGAAAAACACACCTATAACTGGGAAGAAACCTAAACAAAATATTGAAAAGAAAACTCATAAGATTATTAAAGAAGAAGAAGTAGAATAAATGATGGTTAAGGTCATTCCTATTAGATAAAGAGTGGCCGAACAATTGAAATATACAATTTTTCTTGAAAGGATGTACCCATGGTATTTAGCCACAGTTAAAGCATATGAATTTTTTTTTACAAAATTCTAAATTAATTTATAAGGATATAAATGATAAGATTTCTGATGATTTAAAGGAAGATATGTGTTCACATTCTACTATTCCAAAATGATTAGTTGATGCTAAGGAAGATAAAAACAATGAAGACAATCTTGAAATGTTTGGGAAAATAGAAGTCAATAAACCATTGATAGAATCAATTATTCCATTTTCTAATTATGGTCAAATTTTAAAAGAATTCCATGATTCAAAGGATAATTTTTTAAGAGAATCTAAAGAAAACTTAGGACAAAAGGTATTTGCTTTATTTAAAAAGAAAATACTAGAGGAATGTTTGTGATTCCTATTATAGTTGGGACTTCTGTAATAGATTTTGCTATGTGTGATCTTAGAGCATCAACAAATGTTAGGTCACTTAAACTATATGAGTAACTAAAAATAGGTTCGTTAGCTAATACACCTATTAATCTTATCTTAGCTGCGGTAGTTACCAAACATTATAGTTTACTAGAGGATGTTTTAGTAAATGTAAATGATTTAGTATTTCTAGCTAAATCTTATGTAATGAAAAAAGGAGACCAAGTATCATCTAAGTCCCCACATATTATTTTAAGAAGACCATTCCTTAAAACAACTGAAATAAAATTAGATATCTTCGAACAAACAATGTCTATGGAATTCAAAAATAAGATTATCGCCTTCCATTTTAATGATGAAGATGTCTATGAAAAGTCTAATGAAATTTGATAATGAACAAACTAATGATAATGAATTTTTAGAATTAAATCTTCATGAAGCTCCAGTATATGTTATTAATGTAGTTACAATGGATGATGAAAATGTTATGACCAAGTATAAGAAAGTTGAAGATACTTCAAATCAAAAGAAAATAACCCGAGAATGGAGAGTAAGCAACCAAACGACGTTAAGAGCGATAATAATTTGAAGGAATTTAAATCCACAAAAAATAAGAAAAGAAAAAGAAGAATTTAGCAATTATAAAGCTCAATTATCCATGAGATATATACGTAAACATGAAAGTCAAATGGGCTCGGTAATTTAAAAGTATTTGCGATACAGGTTCTAGAGCAAACTACATGTCAATTAACTTCTTCCTTCGTACTCAACTAGATATGGATTTAATTGCTTGTGAAAAAGTTACTCTACTAAATTTTAATTCTCTAAAAACAATAGCTGTGATGACTAATGTAACAGTTCTAATTGATAGAACATAGTATTCTTACATGCTTTTTGCTTATGCTACACTTCATCAATGAAGATCCTCCATTAATCATAGGACGACCATTCTTAGCTACTTCGCAAGCTATCATGGATACTCTTAACAAGACAATCACTATTAAGGTACATGGATGAACAATCATTTTATGAAATAGCATTAGAGTGGATAATCTTACACTTAAGTTGATAGAACTAGTTTAGAATAGGGTGGTTATGTCGAGCCAATGATAGTAAATAAAGGCGCTCTGTCGGATGCAACCCATAATGTATCTTTAATTTCAGTTTCATTATTAAAATTAATTAGTTGCTTTTATATTCTCTTACCTTAAAAGACTCTTATAATGGGGATATTTTAGGAATCTGTTCCCGAAATAATTTCATATATGGGGGGTTAATCGAGTGAATTTAAATTCATATCTTATTGTTTTTATGCATTTATGTTAATTAGTTATTTTTAGTAACAAAATATATTGTTTAATACATATCAGAGTTAAATTCTAAAAAAATTGAATAATTCTAACTTTTTATTAGATATATATGTGATAATTAAATGTAAAAATCAATCTATTTCAAAAAATAGTACAAATAGGCTGGTGGTTTCCCAACAATTCCAATTTTTACTGGAATTTGCTTAAAAAATCGGTAGCAATGTGCAGAGTTTTTAATGATATTTTATGTCGTCTATTTCTCATCGATTTGAACTTATAACTAGGATTCGCCTGATAACTCGCTGAGCCATTGAGGCTCATTTTTAGCATTTTTGCAAGCGATTTCTCAGTGAATCCACTTAAACCCTTATTTACTGTGAATGAATTAAAGTTTTTAAAATCAAAATCACTATATCACCACATTTAAACACTTTACACTCACAAACTATTGTAGCATATCGATCAAGAGTTCGATTTTTGACTAGATTCAACCTTCCAAACCATAAATTTAGTGTATTTAAGTGATTCACACCTTGATCTTCATATATTCAACCTAAAAAATTAGTGAGTTTTAATAGTGTTGAGTCACGTAGAACTTGATCAAGTGAGTTTAAATTTGAGCTTAGAGGAGAGTTCTAGAGAAGTGTTTTGAATTTCAATCTAGAAAGAATCACTTTCAAGAAGGTAATCAATGAAAAACCATAACCGTTTTTTGATTAAAAGTATTTCTTTTTCACCGATTTTTTATTTTCATGACTTTAGAAGCTAAATTTTGAAAGTTTAATGAAATGGTTTTCATATCGAATATTTTCTCTTACAATACTTTTATGGGAGTGATGTGATTATTTGTTTATTGCTATCGAATTTTAAAACTATTTTTTATATTTGACTAGTGGATCGAATTTTATATGTAAGGTAATTTGAGACTAAGTTTCAAATGCGTTTGGGGTTTTTGTGCATGTCTATCGATTGAATTGAACTACAAACGAAAGATTGTTTTTCCTCAATTACGTTTTATCGACAACTTATCTATAAATTTCTAACGCTCAATTTATAAATGACTTTCTTGATGAATTTCTCCTTTTAAATAGATAAGTTTAATTTTGACGAACTCTTTTATGAGAAATTTGATTGTAAATGGTTTTGTAAATTTATTATTTTACTTGTACTTATCCAAATGGTTGGAGGTGCAAATGTAAAGGATTAAGAGAGTGAAAGGAAGGGAAAAGTTACTAAAGAAATAAAGACCAAACCCAAAGTCTCCAAAACTGAACAACCGTCAATCTCTTTTAACAACTCTAGGATTTGACCATAAAGATAACTTTCTCTACCTTCATTATCTAATTTCAATACTAAGGATGATTATATAGAAAAGGAATAGGAAATGGATGAAGTTGAATAAGAGATACCAATGGTGGAGGGAAGTTATGTATATAGGAAGAACAACCGTGTCAATGAAAAGGCCTTTGAAAAATTTAAGAATGATTTAACGAAGGATAGGAAGTTGACGCTAGAGTGGGAATATATTGCGAAAAATGTATTGAAATATAAGCCTAGGATCTTAGATATCATTGAGGTACGAAACCGGGGATTGTTGATAAAGGACTATAACCATTTAGACCTAAAGAATGTTCCTAATAAGAGGTGATGTAATTTCTTGGTGTGAGAGTATAAATGTTTATGGAAGTGTGAGTAAGATCGAATCACAAGTTCTTGGAAGGATAGTAGATTATTCCGCTATAAGAATAAACCTATTTTTTTGGGTTACCAAAATTTCTAAAAAAAATAAAACGATGAGTAACCAAAGCTCGAATATGTATTTAAGAACCACTACCCCACCGAGACAATTAGGGAGGTTTGGAATCAATCCATAGATATGGGTTCATTTTTTATACGGAGGGATACCCGAATCTTATAACTACCAAGTATTTTAGCAAAATTTGTAAAACAATTGTTATTTCCTTAATGCTAGCTTATAGTCAAGCCAACTGTATTTTGAGATGATGAACTATAAGGCCACCTTACTTTACCATATTTTCTTGGGATTATGATACTTGGATGTGGCCAAAACTTTCTATAAGTTAATTTGGAGTGCCATCACTATAAAGAAGAATGATAGACAACCTTTCCTATTGATGATTACACTTATTTGTAAATTGGATCAGGAGAACATGGCTGGCCTTGATGTGGATGTCCTACCGAAGAAGACTTTTATGAGTGGAGTTATATAGAGATATGTAAAAGTGAGTGGTAACGAAGATATAAGGAAAGAAAAATAGAGGGCCGAGTTGTACAAAAAAGAGACAAACCAGTGAAGGAAAATCGAAGATGACACAAGAAAAATTTCGATTGAAATGTCAGAGGCTAAAAATGATCCAAATGTGTAATAGCCTACTAGGGATTATGATGGACTATACATTAAAGAATCAGAAGTGGCCTTCAAAGGTGTAATTTTGCACAATCAGATGATAATTCTGCGTAATTAAAACTAGTGTTCAAGAACCAGAGATCCTTAACGAGGAACATCCACAGGATGGAGCGAGCAATGCCTTGAAGACATAAATGTGAAGGAGGCATAAAGGTTCATGTACCATTTACATAGATGAGGCTACTACTTGACAGTAATCTAAAAGTTCCATCACTGTCAGGTAAGGACTACAACCACTACAACCCCACTGTAAGCTACTAGTCCTAGAGGATTGGTCCAGTTGAGGATGATAACGACCTGAATTCGGGTTAATGACTTTGATTTTCTTATTTTACCTGTATTTTTTGCCTCCAAGTGATTTTGTGTAAGGTCTTCTATGTAAATCCGGTATTAGTGATATACCTTTTGATTTACAGTGATACTTTGTGTTTGTGGTAGTGCTATATTAACTGCTTTGGTATGAGATTTGATACATTTATTATATAATGGTTATTTTTATTCTAATTTTTTGCACTCTATCTGATGAAAATTATCTATTGAGCTTATTCTTATAACGACTGTTCAATTTATGATTATATCTATTCCATTATACTTCACGTGATTTATTTGTCTTGTCAAAAACCTGACTTTATTTTCAAACCTTTAGGAAAAGGTCTAGAATGAGTTTGTGGGTATTTTAAGTGAATTATGACAATAATTGCAATTTAAGCAATCAAAGACAAGAAAGATAGAAGATAAGTTCAGAATCGATCAAAAAAAGTTTAAACATTAGATAGGATATTCAAGTAAATTGATGAGATTCTTCAAATTTCTTTTGAGTTCAAGTATGAACTTTGTTTTAGTTTATTTTTAGTTATAATGAAAATTATAATGAACAAAGAGTAGGTTTTTGAATGGAAGTGATATTTTTATTACCCAAGTGAATTTTATGATTAAAGGAATCGATTTTTATGCCTTTTTTATTAAATTTACTAATTAATGTATATACTAAATTGAATGCCTTGTGTTAGTCATGATAATGGGTAGAAGATCAAAACAATAGTCTAAGATGAACAAGACTAATTTGTAGGAGTCTTATGATACAAAAGCTATTAATTATTTATTTTTATAATACAGATATAGAAAGTTATTATGCAACAATTACAAAAATTAAAAGGTTAGAAATCGATGAATTTTTATAAGTTAAATAAAATGATTTATTCAACTTTCATGGAAAGTAAGAAGTGTTAAGATGTATAGTAGGAAAAATGTTAGAATGTCTATATTAAATGAAACTGTGACTCGAAATCCAAAGCAAAAGAAATATATATAACAAGAATAAATAATTATAATGGAGAGGAAACTAATAAAAGAGATGAAAAAGATGTATGTTTTTAAACTCTTAAAAGAAAAGATTTAATTCGAGTACTTGAAGCTAGAGTTGAATGAAGTATTTCTTAATCTAACATGTTTTGAATAATATATTAATTAGTATATTGGAATAATCTTTATTGATTTTGGTTGTAGTACTATTTATAAAATATTTTATAAAATTAAAATCAATCTAGTAGTTTTTTTTGTTTTGAGATTCTATAGTAGTCATCATAAGCTTGATGCTTGTCTGCAGAGACTGAGAAAACCTTTATTGTGTAGTGTTGCCTTGATAATGCACTTTAAGTTCTAAAGTGTGTTACATTCGGTGGATAAGTATTATTAAGGGATGTTTTATTTTGTCCAAGTCATTTTATTTTATCATAAATTTCAATTACATGGAGTAATATGTTTTCATTTGAAAAATCACATCTATTTTAAAATTTATATTATTTAAAGTTAAGATGAATTTGATTGAAATCAGTTTATAAAGA
Source organism: Stephania yunnanensis (assembly GCA_039657365.1). Classification (NCBI taxonomy): domain Eukaryota; kingdom Viridiplantae; phylum Streptophyta; class Magnoliopsida; order Ranunculales; family Menispermaceae; genus Stephania; species Stephania yunnanensis. The sequence continues at coordinate 43,340,860 of CM077581.1, forward strand.
ATGAAAAGTGAATATGATTGAGAGTATTCTTTTGCTCGGGACATCGAAGTGTTAAGGTTGGGGGTATTTGATAAGTCTATAATTAGACATGTTTACAGTGTAATTTAGATTGATTTTATATATAAATGATGTAGTACGCTAGGTATTCTATTATTTTCTTGATTTTAGGATTTTAATACGAAAATGATGAAATGGAAGAAAAAGTGGAAGAAGAGCAAAACAGTCAACTGGAGAAGAAGTCCAATGATTAGCCAGCGATTTTCAATTACACTAGCAATCACCACCTAAATCGACTTTAGAAAAGTCCAGCGAATCCACAACGAATTGAAGAATATACTAGAAATAGTTGAGGTTAGTTACAGGCTTTTTAGATTAAAATGAAGAATTTGAGTTTATGGAGGATGTGTATACTTAGGGAGACCATAAATAAGTTCATAGAGCTTCGAAATAACTCTGTCCCTTTTTTTTAGCTCTCTCTCTCTCTTGCTCAAAACTGGTTTATTATGTTTTAATTAGTTTTAGTTGATGTTTGAAGCTACATTAGAGCTTTGATTTATTTTAAGAAGTATTTATATATTTATTCATTATGTCTTTTAATTATATATTTGCATTGTTTATTTCCTGTACGAGTGAGTATTCTATTAATCTAAACAAACCTTAGGCATGTATATACTTTGGATTGCTAGATAATTATAGTTAAGGAACTACGTACTTAATACTTTAAATCTATTTACACACGTCAATCGCAGATTTAACAAGTTGTTTTTGCGTATTACGACAAATGAAGATTAATATTTCATTCATAGTTGCAAATGTGTGTTGTGGTATTTTGATTGTGAATCTATGCCTCTAATTATGAAAAACAATTATACAAGTAGTAACTAGGATTAATCTATATGGCTTTTTCTGAGTGGATGTCCTGTATGTTTATGTTCTAAGTTGTTTATTTTGTGGCTTCAGTTAATATTGGTATAGATTAGGCAAGATTTTAATTGAATGTTATTGTTATTATATTTCTATGGTGTTGTACTTTATCCAATGGATACGTTTGCAATGATAAGAATGTGGTTATTTCATTGAATTTAGGAAAATCGGTAGCTGGCTAAAAGCTATAAACCTATTATGAATTATGTTTTAAAGATTCCAAGATTTCATGTGTTACAATTATAACTATAGGATGAAGTTATGTTATGTTCTAGTATTTGAATGCAATCCAAGTATATTACATTGTTTAGTGGAGGTTTGTTTACATGTTTGATTAGGATATTTATATTATATTGAATTTGAGTTTTGTTTAATTTAGTTTGCATCGAATTGTTTGAATTAAGTTAATTTATTTGATTAATTAAGTTAGTCTTTATAGATTTTAGTTATATAGTATTTTAAATCCCAATTAATTTGATCAACTAAGTTAATAAAAACTGAAAAAAATACATTCCTTTGAGATTTGAAATTTCCCTCTAAAGATGATTTTCCAGTTAGCAATACTATGAATAATATTAAAATACAAGAAATTATTGTATCCAGTCGACACGTTTCATTTAAGAAAATAAAAATCAATGAACCTTCAATTTAATCAAATCATGATAAAGTTAGTGAATAATTTTTTGAATCCAAAGACACATTTTTAGAAGAATCTGAGGAAACTTTGGACAAAAAGTGTCATCTTTAATGAAAAAGAGAATGCCAGAGAAATGCTTCGACCTATGAATTATTTTCATACATATGAAAATAGGAAAATTTTCTATTGACTTTACTATGTGTGATCTCGAAACTTTAACTAATGTAATGTCACGTAAGTTTTATGAATCAATGAAAATAGGATCATTAACTAATAAGCCTATAAATCTTACTTTAGCATACAATAAAATTACTAAACCATATGGAGTAATAGAATATATTTTAATACAAGCATACAACTTTGTATTTCTATCCGACTTTTATCTCTAGAAAATAGAAGATTCAATGTCACCTAATTCTCTACCTATACTAATAGGTAGAAGTTTTCTTATAACAACTAAAACTTAGTTAGATAGTTCTCAAGGAATGATGTCCATGAAGTTTGAAGATAAAATTATCAGAGTTCCAAAATAACAACAAACCTAACAATGAAGAATATGATGAGTTATTCAACAATGAAATAGATAGTTATGATTTTTTAGAATTAAACTATTATGATGAACTAAATGCTAAAGTTTATATAATTAATGCAGTAACAATGGAATAGATGAAAGGATTTCAAAGAAAGAACAAGTTCAACATAAAAAAAAAGAAAGTAACTCAAGAATGAAGAGTTAAGCAACTGGAGAATTGGAAGAATATTATCAAACCGTGAAATTTTAAATCCAAGATGAATAAGAAAAAGAAAAAGACAGATTTAAGCCTTGCGAATCTTAATGATCCTAGTGGTATACATTTGCACATTAAAATAAAATGGGTTTTGTACTTTAAAGATTAGCGTGATTCGAGTTGTAATGCAAATCTTATGCCCATACATTTTTTTCTACACACTCAATTGGTGTTGAATTCAATTGCTTCATAACAACTTTGTTTATTAGATGGTAATTTAATTCAATCGATTGGAGGGGTCACGAATGTACTAGTGCGAGGAGACAAATACATCATACCCACGAACTATTTGGTCATTCCATACATTATTGATTAAGATTCTCACTTATTTTACGATGACCTTTCTTAGCCACTACACATGCTATTATGGATATTCTAAAGAAAACAATCAATCTAACAATTAATAGTCGAGCAATCACTCTCTAAAACTTCAATAAAGTGGATATTCCTAAAGTCAATTTTATAGATCCAGCCTAATTATAGAAGGGCTTATTCAAGCCAATCATAGTAAATGAAAGGGCTCTTTGGGAGGTAGCCCATAATCAATTTATTTACGTTTTAGTTTATTAGGAGTTCAGTATAGTATGTCATTATTCTTTTACTTTTGACTAATGTATTGAAAATATTTTCGGATTTTTAAACTCCAAGGTAATTATAATTAAGGGGGAATAATCGATTTTTTATGGCCTTAATGCTTGTTTGCATTATTCACTTACTTGGTTATTTATTTATTTATTTAATATTAGGAATCGTTGGCTAAATCTGTGACATAAATCATATAATAAAATGAGAATTTGAGTATGGTGAATCGTTAATGATTCATCTTTTCAACGCAAATCGCTAGTCAGATCGGTGAGTCATTGCTCCACATTTTCACAAATTTGCATAGTGATTTCCTAGTGATTCCCCTTAATACAAGTATTGTTGGGCATTGTTTTGAGTTTTTAAAATAAAACTCCAAATTGCCACACACACACACTTACTTCCAATATACAAAAAGTTGCACCGCTTCATCTAAACAATCAATTTACTGCCTATATTCTACCTTTATAAGCTCAATATTATTGTATTTAACTAATTCCTATGTCAACCTAACTTAATTCAACCCTGAATTATTCGAAGTAGGGAGAGTAGAGCCAAAATAGAGTTTAATGGACTTCAACTAGGAGCTTGGAAAATACAATCTAGATGAGTTCAAGAGCTTGTATCTTGAGAGATTTGCACTCAAAAAGGTAATTATAATAGCCTTAGACCTATATTTTGAGAGGTTTATGGTTCGAAGGATTTTTTTTTGAAAAAACTTTCAATTATTTTATTAGAATTTATTATGTTACCATGAATAAATGATTTCATTGATTTTAGTAGATTAGGCATTGCAATTACAATGATCATTTGTATACAAATGAAATATATTCGAAATTTTGGTATATTTATATGTCCTTGTAATTTGTTTAAAAATAGAGTTTAAAATGAGTTCGAGGGTTTATTTTGTTTCATTTTCGATAAGACTGGAGTTTATCACACGATTTTTTTACATTAATAAGAAAACTGATTCTAAGTTTTTAATTGAATTAACACGTCGATGCCAATTTTATTTATATTTTTTTATGAATTTTAAGCTTATTTGACCGAATTATTTTCGATGAAAGTTATTTTTATTATTGATAATTGCTTAATTAAGCATATATATAAGGTTAGTTTTGTTATATAGTAGGCATAAATATCTGGAATGAGGTTAAATTGATGATATTTATGTGTTTTCAACTTTATAAGGAATAAAATAAACAAAGGAGTTATTTAATGATGAAATGAGGAGAAAACCACAAGACCACACTTGACGTTATGGACAACACACTTGATGTAGTGGGAAAGGAATGCTAGGTGTGGATAAGGCGTGGTGACCAAATAATGAGGTGTAGGATAGTTGACTCTGTGCATTAAAAGTTATCTTTGTCGAGTTTACACACATGACGCTGAGCAACTACACAAGGGGCACCAAGTCTACTGAATGAATAAATAATAATATACAGTGCATGTTGTGGCAGCGTTGTCACTTTACACAAGGAGTGTAGATTATTTACATTGAAACGGGAGTAAAAAAATAGAAAATTTATGAACTTTAGTTTGTTTGGAATTTTTAAATAGGGTTTCTAATTGTATTTTTAGGAGTGTTAAGAGTGTAAAGATTTATTAGAATATGGTAAACTGATCCAACACAAGAAACCACCATAGTTTATATTAGTTTTGAGTATTCAGAAAAGTTTTTGAAGGAGAAAACACTGAAGACTCATATTTGCAATTCAATCTTTGTTTTATTGATTTAATTAAATATATTATTTAGTTTAATCATTGTTTTCAATGATGTTTATGAATTGTATGATGTTAATTTTAATTATAAGCGAGTAGTCTATTTATGTAAGGGATGAATGGATCCTATGATATGAATGCTATGCAAAAAGAAGTATGAATTGATTATAATGTTTAGAAGTGCAAAGGTTAGAGTTCATAATTTGATTTTATACATAATGTCATGAACATCTTGATCACATGCTTATTGATTAGGGATTTTAAGAGTTACCATGGCCATTGGAGCTTTAAAATCGGATATGTACATAGAACTGTAAAATACATAACATCAATAGATAGTTTTTGATTAATGAGACATACATAGCAATCTTAAATTTTCATGACTCTAAAGATTTGGTAATTAATGCTTTGTGAGACTTATGTTATTCACACTAATAGGTGGAGTTCTAGTTTGTACATTAGGATCAGTTTCATCATGACAGTGGGTTGAAGTCAATATTCAAAAAACTTGTCTATTCTAATTAAGCATTGCTCATACATATACAGATGAAGGAAATTTGATATGGGAAGCATAGTAATTCATCACTAGGTGAAGTTGGGAACTAAGAGCTTTAGCATGGATAGGATATCAACAACAATATTATAACCCATAGGGGTTTAGCAGATTTGTTGGAAGTCAAGAGCATTGCAACTTCAAATAAGGAAAAGAGTCATGGAATAACTACCGAAGTGGGACATCAAGAGCATTGCAACTGCATACTAGAAAAATAGTCATGGCATAATTATCAAAGCCTTTACAACCCTTACATTGAGAAATGTCTATTAATCATCATGGAGTTCTTAAAAAAACCGGCTATCATGGCAAAGTAAGGGATGGATGAACAATTTTCACTCGCATCTTCAGACCAAATAGTAAGAAAATGGTTGAGCACGGTGAGCAAAATCTCAAGAAGTATGAAGAAAGATTAAAGATTTATGCACAATCATTTAATATAAATGATAAAGAAGATGATCTAGCCTTCTTGAATTAGGAAAAGAATTTAAAAGAAATAGTAATATTAGTAATTCGAGACGAGAAGTTGTTATTGAATCCAATGAGAACTAAGTTGAGAAGTTGCTATTAAGTGAGGAAGCATGTCATGAAGCACATGAAGAGTTAAAGAAGCATAATTAAGAGGATTGCAACATTGTTGATGCTTTAGGGGTAGATGATTCACTGACCTTGTTAGATAGGAAGGTCTTATCGAGGAAATTAAGCAACACGATAGTAGTGTTGGTCTAAAGAAGTTTGAAACAATAATGAGTAGTGAAAGTTAGAAAAACTTGAGATCACATAATACAAAGTATATGCAAGGGACAATAAATTTTGCTGTATCATAGTTGCCATTTCATGAAGAACTACAAGATCAATGGAATGGTGAGAAAATTTGAATTTTGGCGATGATATATGAGAAGATTTTGACGATCCATTTTATTGAATCATGAAAAGACCTGCTAAATTATACGAAGTTTTTAAAGGATAAGGTAGCATGCTAGAAAAGGACTAGAGGCTATGAAGAACTTCTTGATTATACAATATTAAAGCAACTTTTATGCATCACGGTGCTCATTATAGAGCTGTGATGCATATGCTGACTAAGGACATTGAATGTAACACTATTAGGAAGCAACATAGAGGTTTAAATTTTAGTTATTTAGTTTTTTTTTTAAGATAGAACAATCAAAATGTTTTAGTACATATTTTTCTAATTTTACAAATTTTGTTCTAAACGTGTTGGAAAATACCATTTGTAGGGTGAATGTTCATCGGAATGGTTGAGTCTTAACATACTTAATAAAGAGCATAAAATAGCAAAGAAGTTAGAGTTGTATAGGTAAGATAAAAAGACAAATCACGAGTAAGCTTTAATAAAATATACATGTATACATGGTATTTCACGCTATCCCAATGCCTTGTGTAGTAATTCAAAAAGCCGAGAGAGTGCAAATAGGGTGTTGAAGGAAAAATTTGTAAATTACCGAGAGAGTAGTATACATCCTATGTATAAACATACGTCACCATGAGCCAATAAAGGTGGTTCCAAGACATCGCCGACCTGTGAGCATTTCATGCTCATAGTGCACTTGACGTTTTGCTCACGCTATGGTTGCCCGTGCCATATAAGGGATGGTATCAACTTCAAGGAGGTTTTTAAGACCCTTCTAAACTAAAACTTACACACTTGAACCCTAGCCCAAACACCACCAAAAAGCATACATCCCTCTTGAACCCCAATTTGTGCAATTTTATGTCAGCCAAGAGTTTTCCTAGTGATCAAGAGTGAAAGATTATTTATATTATGGATTGTCACAGAAGAGGAGAACTAGGTCATCAATATTGAGAAGAGAGTGAAGAGAGAAATCATGTAGGAGTTAGTGAGCAATCTGAGAGGGCATTGACTGATATAGGCTTGGAGAAGTAATCTACACTGAAAATTACTCTGACATAGAGGTAAACTTTCATTTTATTATTTATGCTTAGACTTTTTTATATTATAGATGAAATTGAATGGATTGTTGAAATTAGGTTTTGTCATAGGAATTTGAATTTTTATGGATTTAGAGCATTAATATGGCTTCTTGTGGATTAATATAATTATTTTTGAATTAATTGGGATGTGAATAACTTTTATGAATGAAAATCTTGATTATAAGTGATTTGAAGACTAATTAATGATTTGTTATGGTTATTGTGAGTTTTTCAGATAATTGAGACGATAAGGAGGCAAGCGAGTCAAGTTAATGAAGTTAGGGGCTACTGATAATGAGGCATCGAACTTAGGAGCTCAAAATGAAGACGCCCCGAGGCCATTCAAATCAAAGTTCTACATTAATTAGGAGGCCATGGAGAGTTATGAGGCTATAGAAAATAAGGAGTTTATTTGTGACAGAGGAATGAACCTCATGGCCAAGTATGATAAGAGAGACACTAATTTTACTAGGCAATGGGGTTGGGAGAGATTCATGCAAGACTATATGGAGAGTAGGGTTTATGGATTATGTAAGATTGTTTACTAATTCGATGCTAATGCCAAATTTACAAATAAGGGTGATCTAATAAAAGTTAGAGGAGTAATGGTTCTATATAGTGAGCACTACATAAATGGTATTTATTCTTTAGAATACTTTAGCTTGAATGGAGAACTATAGACCTTTTAAAATGATTTATATGATAGACGCTATAATTGATATCACTTTAGAACCATAAAGAGGGCATTAGTTGTAGCAAGACAACAGGGATGCATAATAGGAGCTAAGAATATGCCAAAGCACATTTAGAAGGGGAGTGTAAGGAAAGTATATAGAATGTGACAACATTTTATGCCAGCTTATACCCAACTATTAGCAGGGTGAGATAAACAAACTTAAGGTGGCTTTTTATAAGAGAATATAAAGAATGGGAGGATCACTATGTGGAAATTCCTTTATACGAATTTGTAGGAGTCAATCTGGATTGAGAAAGACAACAAACTGTTATTTCCAATCATTATAACCCGAATGTGCTTGAAGGCTAAAGTGAGATTTACCCAAAATAAAGAATTTCATATAAAAGCTCGAGCACTAATAGATGAGGAGTTTATGTTGACATTGAAATAACCCATTGTATATAAGGACTTAAAGGATAACAGAGATAACAGATAGGGATCAGAGCCGTTAGCTAAGGAAGGCAAGAATCACACAACAACAAAAGCATCAGTAACAGTGTTTGGCTAAAAGATGAGGAATGAATGATATGGAGAGGATGAGGATAACCAACAATGATTTGTTGAGGGCTATGAGTTTGTAGACCCATTGATAGGAGAGCAAGATTTAGATGGTCCTCATATTTTTCCACCAACTCCACCACCATAAGCACCAATAGGACCTCCTCAGGATTTGACTTCACGATAATAAAAGCAGTTGATTGCTAAGATGTAGAGACAATATAAAGAGGATAAGGCCTAATATCTTGAAGTCTTGTTGAGATATGAGTAAGACAGGTAGATAAGGATTCATAACTTAATTAATGGATAGAGGAATACCATGTTATTTATAGATAATCAGGTAGACATAGCTAGATATGAGAGGAGCAGAAGGTGGAGACCTATTAATAGGTCTATCACATTTCTAGCGGCACTGAACTACATGTTTGATCCTAAAGTGGTGTCAAATAGAAGAGTGGAGCATCCTCGAACATTATCTTAGGCTGGAGATGATGATGATGTATATTCATAGAGTTTGAGTCTTATGATTTCTCCAGATATTGGCGAAATGAGTGATACATTTATATTGATTATTTTTAATTTGGGGTATTTTGTCATATTACTAGCTTTATTTTTGTGCATTTTTATTGTTTATTATTATTATGCAGTTATCAAATTATATTATAGATGTTTTAGTTTTAAATGTTTTTACGTTTCAAACTTACTTTTAAACCTTGAGGATGAGGTTTGGTTTATGTTTAGGGGCATCAACACTATAAGAAGTTGTAAGAAAGGATGGATTAAAGGTAAACGCTGCAGGTATAATCATAAAATTTTATTTTTGTAGAAGTAAAAATGGAAAGAATGGTAGTGCATTTTGTTTAATTCTTCTTCATTTACTTATAATTTTAATGTGTATTAAGTAGTATGGATTAATTTATTCATACTAGTATAGTAAATAATAAAATAAATCATTTGCAAAGTTCATGCCTTTAATTGAGGACGTGTAAGAATATAAGTATCTTGTTGATATAAAACTAAAAAGAATGTTATCATTTTCTAAGGAGATAAAAATATTATCAAACGACAGTATAATTTTATGATTAAAAAATTAGAGTTATTGAAAACCATGAACTTGAAATCAAAGCAAGAAGAATACCATAATATTTCTTGTAGAAAAAAGTAGATCTATGAGGAATTATATAATAAGTATGAATCTTACTTGAGTATAATGTATATAAAGACTTAGTACTAAAAGGCGAAGGGATAAACACGGTGTTTCATGAAAAGTTGGATTTAAAATTTTCTTAATGAACGTAAAAGTGAGAAGTGCAAACAAGAGTTTTAAATAAAAAATTAGTGAGTCTCACAAGTTCTACATGAAAATGAGCAAAGAACTTGATGGTTAGAAAAAGTAAGAAAAACATAATCCAAAGGAAAAGGAGCAGGTTTCGTACAACTAAAAATATAAAAAGAAATGAAAAGAGATATATAGAAAGAAAAAAGGCTGAAGTTAAGTTAAAACACTTCAAATAAAAAGATTTAGCTCGTATACAAGTAACTTAGTTGAGTTAAGTTTTCTTTCCAACTAGATGAATTCTTAAAGACTCTTGAAGTACTAAAGTCTACAAAAATAGTATGATCTATATTTTTTTGTGAATTCTTGAGCTTATTGAAAAATTATGAGAATACACACTTGCTACTTAAGTGTCGAGGAGAAATAAACTTGTGAGTAGTGATGGTATTGGTTGTGTACTACTTTGGAGTTTTAAAAGTGAATTATATGAGTTTTTAAAGCTACGTGTTTTGGAAGTATTAGTTTTTATAAAAAAAGTTTATTGAGTGGATTATTTACTTGCACTTATTGCAATTAAAGTGTACTTCATGAACAATGTAAAATTACTAGGGATTATAAGTAGTATAAGTATGCATACTTAGTATAATACATTTTTTCTTGGGACCTTCGAAATCCTATGTTGTATAATAGGCCTAAATATAATAGGGTTAGTTTATTTATTATAGGCCAAAATATGTCAAAATGGTCTCAAATTGATGGTATTTATATGTTTTTATGTAAACGAGGCATAAAAGAGAAAACTTAGTGATTTCATGATAAAATGAGAAGGAAAAATGTAAAACGACAATTGATGCCATGGAAAACACACTTGCTGCCATGGGAAATGAATGTAAGGCGCGGAGATCAAAGAATGAGGTGCAGGATAGTTGATGCTATGCATCTAAAGTTGACAATGTGGGGTTTCCACACATGGTGCCAGGCAATTACACTGGGGCCGTTGCGTTTATGGAATGAAGGAAATACACAAACAAGGTTGATGCCGTGGTAGTGTTGTAAAATGATCCAACATAAGAAACCACAATAGTTTATATTAGTTTTGACTATTTATAAGTGCTTTTGAATAAGAAGACATTAAACACTCCTATTTGAAATTCAATCTTTGTCTCATTGATTTTATTAAAGGTATTGTTTCACGTAATCTCTAACTTCGATGATGTTTCTGAATTGTATGATGTTGTTTTCAAATATGAGTGAGTACTCTATTTATCTTAGGGAACAATGGATTCTATGGTATGAATACTATGCAAAAAGAAATATGAATTGATTATAATGTTTAGAAGTGCTATGGTTAGAATTTGTGTTTTATTCTATGCGTAATGTTATGAACATTTTGATCACAAGTTTGTTGATTAGGGGTTTTAGGAGTTACCAAGGCCATTAGAGCTTCTAAGCTAGATACGAACAACACAACCATAAAATACATAACATCGATAGATATTTGTAAATTAGAGAGACATTGATAATAAACTTAAGTGCTTATGAGTCTAAAGATCAGGTACTTAATGCTTTTCGGGACTTACATTATTCACACAGGTAGGTGGAGTTCTAGTTTGCACATCAGGATCATTTTTACCACGACGGTGGGTTTATGTGAAAATTAAAGAAATCTATCTATTCTAATTAAGCATTGCACATACATAAGAAATATGAAGGAAATATGATAGAGGAACCATAGTAATTCATTCTCTTGGTGAAGTTGTGAACTTAGAGTTTTCTCAACATAAGAATACAAGTTAATTTACATTGATTTTATAAAATAGAGTAGTTTAGTTTAAATAAAGAAAAATTGATCTTCTTAGCAATATAGTGAACTTAACTAAGTGAGCGTGTCCATATAAACCTTTTTAAGAGGAGTGTTATCCATAATAACTTTTTTATCACATTATTACTATAATTGAGACGTTATACTTGCTGTTACGATCAATAATTGATATGTTTAAATTGTTATTTGGACATATGACTTTTGATTCAGAAGATTGTTAGAAGTGGTAAGTAATGGAAGAATTTCAAAAGAGGTGAATGGAAAGGGAGCTTTAGTTAAAAAATCCAAAACAAGTCCAAAGATCCACCCAAACTTATAGGCCTACAACGATTTCAATAAATAACCATAGAGTTAGAACACCAAAAGAACATTTCCCACCTTTAGATTTTAGTGACGACTTTGAGAAAGAGAGAGGAAGAAGTTGATGAGACTACAAGGATTCCTTTTTCGACCCATAACTTAATATATGCAAAGGCTCTCACTAGGATGAAGAAAGATATTAGCAAAAATAGAAAAAAACTCCAAAGAAATGTTTCAATGTAAAAAATGAAATTAAATAAGGGCCTAAGATTTTGAATATAATAAGGGTGCACAATTGGGGATTGTTGACTAAGGATTAAAATGTCATGAATGACTTGGGAACTTCTAGAGAAAAAGGTTGTGAGATCTAAGTTTGAGTATTTTATGCTAATAGGCATGGAAGTGATGATAAGACAATAGCTATGGCCCTAGGAAGACTAGTGAACTATTCACCTCTAAGAATTAAAAAGGTACTATGGTTTATTGAAATTGCATAGGAAAGAAAATAACGAATACCAAAAACCTGAATAAGGATTCTAATATTAATTTCCCCTATAAAACCATTATAAATGGAGTAGATGCAATTCCGAGGGATGGATTCCTTTTTTATAAGGATGGGTATCCAAAGCACATTTAAACTAAGATTTTTAAGAAAACCATCTAAGCATGTAATTATTTCATCAATGCGAGCCTACAGATGAGTTCGCAGTACTATAAGGTTGTGAAGTATAAGATGGTATTGTTATACCACATCGTTAAAGGGATAAGTTACCTTAAGGTGGCAAGATCATTTATGATTCAATTAGGAATGCCATGACCATTAATTAAATAAAGGTTTACCTTTTCTCTCGAGGATCAAAGAATTTTGTAAACAAGACCAAGTTTCGATGACAGGTGATGGGTTATCTATTTAACTTGATAGGACCATTATTTATAAAATAGAAGAAACCACCAAGCGAGTGTAGGCTTTGTTGATTCGAAGGATGAGCAGGAAAGGAAAGAGATACTTAGAAGAGAGATCACAGATAAAAGAAGATTACAAGCAGAAAAAAGGAGTTTTATATAAGATGCAATTTACTGCATATAATGAAAAGACGAACCAGAGCTCAAAGCCACCGGCTAAAAACATTACTAGCATGTATACCGAGGAGATAGATATCATCATGATAGGGTCAATTTTGCATAACCAAATGTGAATTATGAGAAATTCAAGAGTTCATGTTTAGTACCAGCGCGAAATGGCGAGGAACATGCCTAGGTTCGATAGGCGTACGACCTGCTGGAGAGCTAAAATTCGTATACAATCTGCCAAATCGGGAATCCCTTTTGAGGGAGTCTTTCAAAAATTAATTTGTAGGCAGAAGAGGACTACATGCTATATGATCCTGCTGCAAGCTACCGATCTCAACAGTATGCGGAGGGGGATGGTGGTGATGATGTGACTTCTGGACACCAGCACTAATTTACTGTCTTCTCTATTTTTTTTATCTTTGAGGTGTGAGGTCTAGTTTGTATATGATACGATGATCTATATGATTAGTATGATACTATGCTATTATTACTATAGTTTGGCTTATGCTATACAATGTTTGATGCGTTATCGACTATTATAATGATGGTCAGAAAGTTTTCACCTGTCATGCTTTCTTTGATTATGAGATTCACTCTTGTGATAATTTTTTTTTACTTAATACAATATATATTTTATATAGTTCATATATGTAGCATCCCTTAACCCGATTTAGGCGATGCCTCACTTGAAACCCTAATTAAGCCCCCTTAATCCGCTAGACTTAACTAGAGCCAACGACCTCTCTTTCTATCTCATGATAGACACTACCATTTATTCAATATCAAAGTAAAACAAATAAGTACAAATTAAAAACTTTTCAATAATAAATATAATACAATACTAAATCAAACCAGAATAAACCTTGGCTATACATAACCCCCCATCCCTTGTGATATTACAAAACATGTAACTCAATAAAAATATATATGACAATGAGACATTCATACATGGAAAAGAAGATTAAGACTCCTAAATCTTCTTTATCACATAGCCCTAGCGCTCGTTGGTTTTCTTAAAATATTAAGGATTCACAAAGCCAACAACATTCCATAAAATAATCAAGAACTTTATGCAATAGCAATATTCACCAATGCTAACTAACAAGAATATGGAAAGCATATAACTCAATAAATAACGGATGTTAATCAAACTGAAATGACTATAACACTGTGATTCCCATTTTATTTATAAAACTAGAGTCAATTACCGACTTACACCAATAATGCTATTGCTAGACCAATACAATGGCCAATGTGTTGTATAGCCAATCCATTAATGCCCAATGGATCTATCTGAAACCTTCTAGTGAGTATGTCATCCACACAACCTATCTAGCTAAGTAAGAAGTTACCTATAGTTTGGGAGATCAACCCCGCATCCTATATAACCTGATATTAGTCCTCGGGAACTTACTCTCCTGAATCACATTAACACCATTTTCCATTTATTAAAACAATCACAGTGTAGATGGTCCCCCCATTTATTCCACAAACTACATAAACTACATATACTAGAATGGCTAGGCAACATTGATAAAAATGTAAATCCATACTTACCTTAGTTTAGGTCTCCGTTACCAAATTCCTAACTTTTTATATTATCACCCCCGCTTTCCAGTTAATCCAACACCTATCACAAACTATTCGTGATTTATATAGGTCTAATAGCCTATATTTAGAACCCGGATTTCGGTCCTAAGTCCTCTAAAAATTATAATAAAACTCAGCTTATTTGCAATTTTTCATTTTGGGAGCATGCTCCCTCCTCTGCTCGATGGAGCACGCTCCACCCTGCACCACCTCAATAATGAATATGGCAGCAGCCACTGTTCCATTACCAAATCATCACCACAGCCTCAAACACTCTTCTAAATCATCAAGGAGGACCTCTAGTGAGGTAACAAACAATTTCCAATCAACAACAACAACAATTCATAGAGAAATCATCACTAACTATCGAATTGAACTTGAAAGTAAAAACTTAACTCACCATGATGATGATCTCTAATCCCTTAGTTGTTTAAGCTCCTCAATTCATGTTGCAATTCCTTTTCTAATCAACACTCAAAAACTGAAATCATGAGAACCCTCTCCGTCTCTCTCACTTTCTAGAATACTTGACTGCAATTGAGGTTAAGTTTGATAATTTTGGATTTATATATATAGAATTTTCTCGACATACGCATCGCGCTTTCTAGAGGTTGATCAAGTGATTGATTTGTTAAATTAACATTCCATAAAATGACACCAATTTTAACACCATCAACACTCATGCTCATCTCGAGGCTGATTCAACGATCCATGTTATTTAAACTAAAATTATATATATATATATATATATATATATATATATATATATCAAATATATATAAATATATATATATATATATATATGTATACTTCATTTATTTTCTCGCCAATAAATTCATTGGACAAGGTTTGGAATGAGTTTGAGGGGATTTATGTAAAGTGAAGTGGGAAGAAGTGAACTTTGGAAAAATGAGAGGTAGAATCTTTTTATTCAATGTTAAAAGTTGACTTAAAATTATAAATTTTTTTAAGATATAGGTAATATCTCTTCATTATTCTTTATTCATTTAAGAGACAAGCCAATAAGTAGACATGTTTTATAGTTCACCATAGGATTATTTTAGACGTAAAAGACTGCATTATACAGGATTTTCTCATGTTTTTTATATTTCAGGTAATAAATGAAGGATGTAAAGATTAAAAATGAAAAAGAAAAGATTATGAAGGAATTAATCAAATGGAAAAAAAGATACAAAGAATTATAACCAAAGAAGAAAAAATAGGACTTTTGTACTAGCTATTCTCAGTGACTCGTGGATGTACTTGAATTTCTGGCTCAATTGATGGACACGAGAAAATTCCTGAGAGCTTTAATTCAGGATTTTTCTAGCTATTCGTCACTCACACAAATCCTTGTGAACGGCTTGGTAAGATTTCGTGAAATTTAGATAACTATGAGTTGTTTGAGTTGGTTTATGATTTTTATAACTTATAATATTGTAAATATTTATCTAAGGTTTTGAAATTAGTTACCCTTGAGTACGTAGATCAAAATCCCATTGCACTTGGAGCCATTATCTATTATTCTCATATTTTATGGCTTTTGGAAAAGATTTTAAGATTCTAATATTTTAATTCGAAGGTAATTTTATATTGTCTTTTGTTTACATTATTGCAATATTATTTATGATTATGACTTAGTAGTTGTTTGATGTAAACAAAGACTGAACATGAAACTATATCCGTTTTCTAACGTGATATGATAAGATGAATATGTGTTTAATGCTTTAAACTTAATCGTGTTCTTTAATTCACTAATACAATAGGATACTAGCTATTGATTTTAATCCTGATCTTTCTATTACATACATTTTCTAGAATGTCTATTATGGTATAAGGTTCCAATATTTACTTGAAGTAGTAACTAAGGTTGTTTGAAAGGCAAACACTATTTCGCTATCCTAGGTGAATTTGAGATCTAAATCTAGTCTTGAACTATCTTTCCAAGGACGCTTTATTTAGTAGTTCGAAGTTCTCATAAAATAGAATATGGTTCTATTGAGTGAAGTTAATGTCTTTGTGTAAATAAAGGGGTTTTCTCGTTAGAGTTAGAACATGGCTTTTCCATCGATATAATGGGAGCACATGGTTGGTTAAAGGTTGTTTACTTACTTATGAGTAGAGTTTAATAATCTATGATACTTTATAAAGTATGTTCATGACTATATGGACTTTATTTACATGTTTGGAATGCAAAATGGTTTTATATTTCATTTCTTTTGGATGTTTATTTAGATATTTATTTATTAGTGAATTTAAACTATTTGATTATTTTTAATTTGATTGTGTTAGTTAGTTAAGTTAATATAGTTAGTTAAATATTATCATATTATAGTTAAGTTTTTTGAAACCATAGTTAATCATTAGTTAGTTAATTACTATTACTAAAAAAATAATGAAACTTGTAGAAGTCTTTTTTTCCTAGAAAAGTTTTATAAATCTCTATGACTAAAAAAATAAAAAATAAAAAATTAAACTTTTAAAAATCTTTTTTCCTAGAAAAGTTTATTAAATCTCTGTGGAAATGATTCCCACTTGCTATTACTACAAAATACTGAAGTTATAATTAAAATATGGAAATTATTCTACAAACTCAACATGTGTCCATTATCGCCGCCATTGCAGGGGATTTAAACATAATTTATTTGGACTTTCAGACGTTTTATGGTCTATCCACTTAGTCATTTTAATTCCATGAGATCTTTACATCTCATTGTTCCTGAAGTTTAAAGGACACATGATTTAAGACAACAACAACAACATGGAATACACCAACCTACCACAATTGAAGGAAATAAGAACTTTAATATGAATAATAATAATAATACAAATATTAATAATAGAGAACTTATTTGTAGGCAACTTAATCAAAATGTCACTGCTTATGAACAAATGCATATTCCCTTTCATTAGAGATTTACCGAATTTGAACTTAAATCTGGATTCATTATTGCTCAACCAAAGTTCTTTGGTAAATTACAATAAAGAACAACAAATATTTATAAGGGGATATCAACACAAAAATAATGGGTTGAAACATAAAGACTGCACATTAGAACAAGTCAAACTCAAAGTTTTTCCTTTTGTATTGAATGATCAAGCATAATATTAGTTGTTTTATCTACCTTCAGATTCGATAACAACTTGGGCTTAAATGGTTGAAGCTTCCCTAGATCAATATATGCCTGCAAGAAAATTTAGTACTTATAAATTACAATCCTGAAATGAAAGACGCTGAAAGCATTAATGAATTTTGAGTTAGATTTAAAAAATTGTTTTCATCTTTTCCACACCACAAATAGACATAAGAGCTTTATAACAATACTTCTATGAAAGACTAAATCATTTTGAACAAAGATTATTCGATACCATATATGGTGGATCATTATTCGATATTACACCGACTCTTGTAAGAGAAATTGTTAATAAGATGGCCAAAAAGTCTGAATAATATCCCGAAAAAACTGATAAATCAAGAAAGAAAGATTATGAGGTTAACAATAAAACAAGTAATATATTTGACAAAGAAATTTGAAGAATTATCTAACATGGTTAAACAACTATTACAAGATATATCATATAAAATTAAACCATGTGGTCTTGTAATGAAGTTAGACATCCTACAAATGTGTGTCCTACTTTATAGGAAGATAACAATAAAGAAGTCAACATGGTAATGAACCCATATTCTTGTCTGCCTAGAAACCAATAAAACAACAACAATTATTACAATGAAAAATCAAATTCTAATCTTAGCTACGGTCCACAAATCAAAAGTATTCCACTATTAAACCGGGAGCACCTACACCACCTACAACAATGCAACAACCTTAAAAAACTATACAACTTACGCAACCAAATGTAGAAAAAATATAACAAAACATTATGACCCAAAGTCATCAAACGTCACTCAAATTTCTTCAAACCAATGCATCTATTAACGAGCAAAATAAAAGTTAAGCTATATTACTATACAAATCAAAAAATTAAGCCATAAAAGTATAATAACTACTCAACCTATGAGCAATACTAATCAAGTCAAAGTTAATGCTTTATTTTGTGAAATTCACGAGAGGAGAAAGGGAAAGCACCTTTAGTAGAAAATCCAAACAAGAATCCAAAGTTCCACCCACATTTATTAAGCCAACTGGGATTTCAATAAATAACCTATGAACTAGAACACTAAGAGAGCCTTCTCCACCTCAAGATTTTACTGATGAGTTATAGAGAGAGGAAGAAATTGAGGAGACAGTAAGAATTCCTTTTTCATCGCATAATTTGATCAATGTCGAAGCTCATGCTAGGATAAATAGAAATATTAGTAAGAATAGGAAGATTATACCGGAGAGGGGTTTCAATGATAAAAATGAGATTGAGTATGAGCCTATAATTTTGAACATAATAAGTTAAATGAATTGGGGATTATCGACTAGGGACTATTACATCCACAATGACGTGGGTTCCTAATTAGAGATGGGGTTGTGAAATATTAGTGAGTGAATTGTACACAAATGGGAATGGAGATAGGATGGTAGCCATGGTCCAAGGAAGAGCAATAGACTATTCAACTACAAGAATAAACCAGTATTTTAGTTTATCGAAATTCTATAAGAGAAAAATCGATAAGTACTTAAAACCTAAGTATAAGTTTAGACATTAATTTCCACATGAAACCATTAGAAATTGTTTAGAAGCAATTTTGGGAGATGGGTTTCTTTTTTAAAATGATCGGTACCCAAAACAAATTCAAACAAAAAACTTTGGGAAAACTACCAAAGCATGGAGATTTTTCATAGAGGCGAGCCTACAACCAAGTTTTCAATACTAAGAGATTATAAACGATAAGGCGGTATTGTTATACCACATTGTCCAAAGGATAAGGGTATAATGATGTTGAAAAAATTATCTAAGATTAATTAGGAATGCTATGACCCCAATAAAATGAAGGATTGCCTTTCCCCTAAACACCACTGAATTTTGCAAACAAGACCAAGTTCTTATAATAGGTCTAGGGCTAGATATTTACCCTGAAAAGAACATTACCGATGAAATCATTGACACATGTCGAGCCTGCAAAATGATTTTCAAATTTTACAATTAAATTGTAGTAATGGTAAATGAGATATCGTCTCCATATGGATTTTGCAAATTTCAAAGGAAACTTTTTTTATTTTTATTAATTTAGTTAATCTGAGTAAATAAGAACTAAAATATTAAATAACTAAAAACTATGATTACGAAATTGAATAATCAAACTGACTAAACTTATTCAAATAATTCAAATGAAAACTAACTTAATCAATATTCATATTCAATTCAATATAAATAAATAGAAATCTAAAAAAACCTACACTAAAAAATATAATATATTTGGATTGCTTTCAAACACTAGAACATAATATCATTTCACTCTATAGTTATAATCATAATATACGCGGAATCTTAGAATCATTATATTTTACATAATAGGTTGATAGCTTTTATTCAGCCATCGATATTAATAAATTAAATGAAAATGCCACATTCCATTCATTGTAAATCTACCAATTGGATAAAACGCAACACCACAGAAATAGGATAACATCAAGTTCAATGAAAATCATACCTAATCTAAGCAAATATTACTAAAGCGGCATAAGAAACAACTTAGAACACAATCACCTAGAACATCCACTCAGGAAATGCCCTATAGATTAATTATAGTTACTACATCTATAATTGATATCAATTACTACAGGCATAGAATCATAATCATAATACCACATAACACATTTGAAACTACTCTTGTAATACTAATCTCCTTTAATTGCAATATGCAAAAAAAAACTTTTTTAAATTAGTGATTGATGTTTATGAATAGATTTAAGGCATTAAGTTAATGATTCCTTAATTATAATTATCTAGCTATCCAAAATATATTACATGTCCGAGGTTTATTTAGATTGATAGTCTACTCACTCATGTTGGAAATAAACAATGCATAAATATAATTAAGAGACATAATGAATAAATAAATACCTTAATATAAATTAAAGCTCCAATATGTCATCAAACGTAGAAAATAAATCTAATATAGGGTAAGAGGCAAGCAAAAAGAAAGAGTTATTTCGAAGCTCTCTGGCCTTTTTAAAGTTTCCCTATGTATATTTATCTAAAGTTAAACTAAAATTCTTCGTATTAATCTATAAAAACCCATAACCAATCTTAGTGATTTGTCATATATTCATAACTTATACACAAATTGGTGAGCAAATCACTCACTTTAGCTCTTAGTACTCCATCGATCATCTGGCAATTTTTAGTTCACTCTCTAATTCAATGTGGATTCGCTTGCTTCTATTGTCTATTTAGATAGTGATTTCTAATATAATTCCAAATCACTGGCTAATCGTTAGTGTAGTTTTCCAATAGACCGTTTTGCTTTTTTTTCTCTTTTCTTTCGTTTCTTCGTTTTTCTACTCAAAACTTAAAATCATTAAAACAAGAGAATAACTAGTGTAATATCACCTTTTATGTATAAAACAAACCTAAATTAAACTATAAAATGTGTCTAATTATCGACCTGTCAAAGACCCCTAAACTCATCACTTTGCCATCTTGAGCAAAAGAATATTTTCAATCATATTCTCTTTTCATTCTTATATATTGATTTCAAATTAATTCTTTTTAACTATAAATAATGGAGAATTTAAAATAGAGGTGATCTTCAAATGAAAATATATTGCCCACAGGTAAATGAAAGTCAAGATAGAATATAATGATTTAGACAAAACAAAAGTTTTCTTAGTCACTACAGACAAGCATCAAGCTTATGATAACTAATATAAAATCTCAAAACATAAAAACCACTTGATTAATTTCAATTTTAGATAATATTTTATAATAGTATCACAATAAAAAACAATAGGAGTTTTGCCAAGATTTCAATTAATATGTCTTTTAAAACGTATCAGATTAAGAAATATTTCTTTCAACTCTATCATCAAGTACTTGGGTTAAATCTTTTCTTTGAATAGTTTAAGAACGTCCGTCTTTTTCATCTCTCATTTTTTAACCTCATTCTAATTATTTTTTCTTATTATATTTCTTTTGCTTTTCTTTTAACTTTTGAGTCCCTACTCCATTTTCTTTAAAAATTCTCACATTTTTTCACTATAGATTCTCTGCTTAATTTCCTTTGGAATCTATAGGACTCTCTATATATTTGTTTTTATAAACTTATGTTAACACTTCTCACTATCCACCAAAGTTGAATAAAGCATTTTTTCCATCTTAGAAAAATTCATTGGTTTCTAACTCATTTATTCTTTCAATTATGATATAATAACTTTTTATATATACTGTAGAAATAGTTAATCATTAGATTTTATATCACAATATTCTTAGAAATCTGTCTCGTTCATTTTAAACTATTATCTCAATCTTTTACCCATTATCAAGACAAACACATAACATTCAATTTAGTGTTCACATCAAGTAGTAAAGTTAATAAAAAAGGGTATAAAAATAGATTCCTTCTATAATAAGATTCATTTGGGTATTGAAAATATCACTTCAATTCAAGATTTATTATATATTCATTATCGTTCTTAATAAAATAAAAATGAAATGAAAATTATACTTACTTGAATTAGGAAGAAATTTGAAAAATTTCAACTTATCTGAATATTAGATTAAAAGTAACTCTAAACTTTTCTTCTACCTTCCTTTCATTTCCATCAATGTCATATTTTACCTCAAACTCATTTTAAACCTTATATTTGAGGTTTAAAAATGAAGTTCGATTTTCAACATAACAAACCTACCATGTGAAGTACAAAAGGATTGATAAAATCGTAAATTCGATTATCAAGAAATTAATTTGAATACGACATAATGAATAAACATCACCATTATATATCAAGAGTATGAAATTTCATTCCCAAACACTGAATAAAACATAACAAAAAATATACCATCATAAACACAAAGTATATAACCCCTTCTGAAATTACTAAGAGGAACTCTCATAGTATCACTCAGAGATAGATAAAAAAAAGAATGAGGGAATCAATGTCGGTGTTAACATATCGCTTCATCATCATTCTCTACTATATCAATCCTCTGGGACTGGTAGCTCACAACGGGGTTGTAGAGGTGGTATTACTGACCTAGCAATGTTGGAATATCAAGATTATTGCTAAGTGGTAATCTCATCTTTTTAATTTGTACAAGAGCCTATGTGCCTCGTTGATGTCTATTTCTCCTTTATATCTTACGCTCCATTCTATGGATGCTCCATGTTAAAGTTCTTTGGTTATCAAACACTGGTTCTTGATTATGGAGTTTAGTCATCTTGATTGCGCAAAATTGCATCGATAAAAGCAACCTCTGATTCTTCCATGCATAATCTGTCACAATTACTATCAGGCTACTCCATATTTAGATCATTTCTAGCTTCCGACATCTCCTCCATGATTTTCCTCATGTTGTCTCTAATTTTCCTTCTCTCCACACTATCTCTTCTAGTTGTCTCTGCCCTATCTCACTCATCCACTGTATCTTCATAACCATTTACTCTTCCATATCTCTTTATAACCTCATCTCCAATGATTTTCTCTAGTAAAACATCCATATCGAGGCTTTCTATGTTCACTAAGCCCATCCTACAAAGGACAATAACCATCAAGGGGAAAGGAAGTCCATCGGTGTTCTTTCTGGTGATGGCACTCCTAATTTATTCATAAAGATTTTTCCAACATTCAAGTATGCTAATCCCACAACAATTTAGTAAAGTAGGGCGGCTACACTATTTCATCGTATTGCAGGCTCGTTTTAAGCCAGCGTTGATGAAATAAAACCAAGCTTTAGTGCTGAACCTGAAAAATTTGGGTGGTTATATGCTTAGGGTACCCCTCCGTATAAAAAAAGAATTCCTCCATAGATTACCTTTAAAACTCCACTTGTTATTTAGATAGGGGTAGTGGTACTTAATTCCATACTCGGGTTTAAGGTACTCGTCATTTGATTTTTTGAGAAAATTTAGTAATTAAAAATACTGGTTTATTCATGCAGCGAAATAGTCCACTGTCCTCCCTCGAACTTGGGACTTGATCTTACTCTCGCTTCCATATGCATTGGTGTAAAACTCTTACACCAAGACATCACACCCTCGTTCACTCAAAACACACTCTATGTCTAGGTGGTTGTAATCCTTAGTCAATAATCCCCAATTCTTGGCCTTAATGATATCTAGGATCCTAGGCCTATACTTCAATTGTTCTTCACATTAAATCCCCTCTCCGATATCAACTACCTACCCTTAGTTATATCATTCCTAAATTTTTCATAAGCCTTCTCATTTAGAAAATTTTCTTTCCTTAGTTCATAGTCTTTCCCTCATCGGTATTTCTTGTTTAACTTTCTCAATGTCCTCATCTTCCACATAATCGTCCTTAATATTGAAACTAAATGAAGAAGGTCAAGTAGGTTCTTTTTGTGGTTTAATCCTTAGTGTGATGAAAGATATTAATATGGGTTAGATTTGAGAAAACTTGGATTTTGTTTTTGATTTCTCTATTAACTTTCCATTCCCCTTCTCCTCTCGTAAAGTTCTACATTTACCACCTTCGGCTATTTGGAATTGTTAAGTAAAAGAATGAACCTATAAAATCATTTAAAGACAAATTTTTCGAAAAGGTGTTCGGTAAAATTCAACGTATCTATTAAGATTGAGAAATCATCGAAAAAACCATTTTGAACTTAAGAGTTTGAGATTTATATGAAAGTTGTTCAGAAAACATTATTGGCATAAAATGAACTTCATATGTAATCTAAATCAATTAATAAATATTGTAAAAAAACCCCGAAACTCATTAGGAATTTTATTTCAAATTAGCTTACGTATAGAGTTCGACCCATTCACCGTATGCTAAAAAATTGTTCAAAAGTACAATAGTGATAAAATTGTGCTCTCATCCAAAATGGATGAAAAACTAAAATTTTACTCTATAAGAGTTTAAGGTTTTATGGATTACTATCTTGAAACTGAATCTTTCAAGTGTGGAAATCAAAATTCTTCTCTATTATACTCCTCCAAGCTCCAATCAAAACTTCCTTACTCAAGCCCTAGGTGGCTCTACTCTATCAAAACTCACCTAGTTTTGGGTTGAAAACGCGAGGAATAAGGTGGGAATAACTTAAATACAGTAAAATTAAGCTTCAGAAGGCTGAATGTTGTTAAAAATTAGTCTCTTGATCGAAAGAATGCAATGGTTTATGAGTTTGAATGACTTAAATGTTGAGTGGCGTTTTCGCTTTTAAAGACTTGAATTTTTCTTAGTGAATCAGGGTTTTTGTGGATTCAATAAGGACTCGCTAATAAAAGCTCTAGAAATGAGCCTCAATGACTAAACAATTTGTCCATCGATTTCTAGTTATAAGCTTCAACCATTCATAAATCACTGACCTAAATTTACACTCAAAACTCTACATACTACTACCAATTTTCTCAACGATTTTTAGTACAAATTGGAATTGCTAGGAAATTGCTACGCGAATTTTTATGTTTGTTTAATTAAATCGAATTTCCTATTTAATTATCACATAAATATATATTCAATAAAGGTAGATATATTCAAAAATTTTAGAATTGAACTATGATATGTATTAAATAATCTATTTTTAACCATAAATAACTAATTAACATAAAACTAATAAATAAAACAATATTGTATGGAAGTAAATTGGCTTGATCAACCCCCTTTCATGAAACTATTTCGGAATTAAATTCCTAATTATAAGATTCAAAAGTTGAGAGACTATAAAAATAACTAACTAATCCTCATTCTAAAATCGAAAATAAAGATAGGTTATGGGATGCCTCCCATAATCGCTTTTGTTTACTGTCATTGGCTTGACTTAACCACCTAGTTTTAGACTAGTTCTATGATCTTATGCATATGATTTTCCACTCTTGTGCTATTCTAGAAAGTGATTGCTCAGCTAGTAGAAAGATAATTTTCTCGTTTAAAGTATCAATGACGGCTTGCGAAGTAGCTAAAAAAGCTCATCCTCAGATTAATGGAGGATCTTCATTGTTGAAATGTGGCATAACCAAATAGTTTGTAGGAATAATATACTTGTCAATTCGAACTCGTGCATTAGTAACCATATCTATAAGTTTTACTTAATAACCATTTAGTAAAGTAACTTTTTCAGAAGTAAGAACATCCAATTCCAATTGAATGCGAAGACTCGTATCACATATTATTTTTAACTACCAAGCTCATTTGACCTTTATATATATATATATATATATTAGATCATCAAGCTTGACCATTGTTGGATTCTTCTTTTTCTTTTTCTTATTTTTAATATTTTTAAATTCCTCCATGTTATTACTCTCAACGTTGTTTAGCTATTTAACCCTCCATTATTGGGTTGTTTTCTATTGATTAGAAGTACCTTCACATTGCTTCTTCGTGGTCTTATCATTTCCATCTTCCATCGTTATTGCATTAATAACATATATTTCGGCTTCATGAAGATTTAATTCTAATGATTCTTTATCCTTATTTTGTTCATTATCAAATTCATCAGAATTTTTGTAGGTATATTCTACATTGAATCGAAAAGTGTAAATTTAATTTTCAAATGCCTTAGACATTGTTTCTTAAATGATATATAGCTTTGTTTTAACAGTTTTAAGGAATGGTCTTCCTAAAACTATAGATAGGGACTTAGCCGATAATGAGTCTCCCATTTGCATGACATAGAAGTCAGCATGAAATATTTAGTCATTTACTTTTACTAAAACATCTTCTAGTAAGTTATAAGGTTTAATAAGCTAAAGTAAGATTCATAGGTTTATTAGGTCAATGAACCTATTTTCAATGACTTATATAACTTGAGTTACATAACATTTATTGATGCTCTAAGATCACGCATAGCAAAATCTATTAAATGAGTACCTATTAAGTTTGGAATTCGAAACATCCCTGGGTTAGAATATTTCTCTGGTATTTTCTTTTCAATTAAAGCACACACCTTTTGTCATAAGTGTTCTTTAGCTTCTTTTAAAAATTTATCCTTTGATTCAGATAATTCGTACAAAACTTCATCATATTTAGAAAACCGCGTAATTGATTTCATTAGTGGTTTATTGATTTCTATTTTCCTGAATGATTCAAGAATGTCTTTACTGATTTCTTACTCCCCAGCATCAGCTAATAGTTGTGAAGCAGTAGAATATGAACACATATGCTTCAAATCTTGCTAAATACCATGGGTACAACCTTCTAGGAAAATGTGTATATTTTAATTGTTCAGCCATCCATTCTCTAATAGGAATCACATGAGCCATCATTTTTTTTTTTCAATAGTCTTATGAACCTTCATTTTATTACTTTGTTTAAGTGTCTTACAAATTATAGTTGTGTCTTTCTTATCACTAAATATAACATTAACTTGTAGTTCATTAGTAGGAGCAACTTTGGATTGTGTAGGTGCTTTACCTTCACTATTTTGTTGAGTACTTAACCTATTTATTTATAAGTTCATTTAATTTAATTGGTTTTTAGTTCATTGATAGTAATATAAGTCTTAAATTGATTTTAAAAACTTTGTGTAAAGTATTGATGACTTTAACTCGTAAAGTTATGCTATAAATTTGCATTCATGGAATAAGAGTTTTGTTGAGGTAGCTGTTTAGGTGTAGGTTGTATCTAAGTTATGGGTCTATAAGTGTTATAATTACAATTTTGAGGATCATAACCAAGATTTGGATTTGGTATCCTAGGATAGTAAGTATTATTATATTGATTACTTAGTGGACCTGAAAACTTATTCATTATTGCATTAACCTCTTTAGTAATAGTAAGTATTATTATATTGATTACTTTAGTGGACCTGAAAACTTATTTATTGCATTAACCTCTTCAGTATTTTCTTCATGTAGAGTAAGACACGCATCCGTAGAATGTGTGACTTCATTACAGAATCCACAACCCTGAATTTGAATAGACTTATTGTTAACTAATAATTTAACCATCTTAGATAATTCATCTATTTTATCATCAGTTGCATAATTTTTCTAACTATCCAGTAAATAGGGTTTATTTTTTGAGGATTCAACATTTTCACAGTATTGCTTTGATTGTTTTGCCATTTTATCTATTGGTTCTTTCGTTAGAGTAAGTGTTTTCTTAAATAAAGATCCACCATATACTGTGTCTAGTAGTCTTTGTTCAAAGTCATTGAGTAATTCATTAAAATATTCTAGTAAAGCTCTTTAAGTATATCCATGTCGTCGACAAGAAAAAATATTCTTTGGAATCTATCTTAGAATTCATTAAAGTTTCATCATCTTTCATCTTCGCAGCTGTGATTTTCTTTCTATTGGAACTAATTTTTACAACATGCATATATTCATCTACAAAATCTTTTAACATTTGAGTTGATGTAGTTATCGAATCTTGTGGGGGATAGAACAACCAATCTTATGAGTGATCACTCAATTCAAACGGAAAAGCCTTAAGTATGACTTATTCTAAAGTACCTTTTTTCAATTTCATCACACCAACTTTATCTAGATACTCCCTTATGAATTTGTGTAGGTCTTCATTGTCTTTATCATAGAAGTTTGGTAAGGCACTAATAAGTCCTGTACTAAGTTCAAATTCAGGAAATCCATCGGGGTATGCTATGGACACAGGCTTTTATGCTGTCATATATTAGTTTCCTTATTTAAAAATGAGTTCTCTATTATTATTGATAACTCTATTATCATTCTTAGTATTAATGACATTGTCATTAACATCATAATTGTTGCATTCCATCCTATTAGCCAAATTTTCCCTAAGTTATCGTTGTTGTCTTAAACTCAAATTAAAAGTTCTATCTATTTTAGGATCAAAATGGAGTAAATGTCATGTTGAATTAACATGAAGAAGTGTGTAGACTATACGACGTCTAGAATCCTTATAAATTATCTAAAAATGCAATTCAATGGCATAAAAAATTAACATTTGTCGAGCGTGAACAATAATTTCCCGTATTGTACTATTATCATGTAATAATGGTAAATGTGATATCATCTCCATAGGGATTTTGCAAATTTTATAGGAAAGTGTTTTTTTCTTCTTATTATTAATTTAGTTAATCTAATTATATTGGAATTAAAATATTAAATAACTAAAAACTATGATTACTAAATTAAATAATCAAACTAACTAAACTATTCAAATAATTCAAATGCCAACTAACTTAAACAATATTCAAATTCCATTTAATATAAATAAACGAACATCTAAACAAACCCCTACTAAACACTATAATATATTTGGATTGCTTAACACTAGACCATAATATCACTTCACTCTATAGTTATAATCATAATATACGTGGAATCTCATAATCATTAAATCTTACTTCATAATAAGTTGATAGCATTTAGCCAACCATTGATGATCCTTAATTCAATGGAAATGCCTCATTCTTATCATTGTAAATTTACCCATTGGATGAAACACAACACTATAGAAACACGATAGCATTAAGTATAATGAAAGTCATCCCTAATATAAGCCAATATTACCGAAACCGCATAATAAACAACTTAGAAAATAATCACCTAGAACATCCACTCAGGAAATGCCCTATATATTAATCTCAGTTACTACTTCTATAATTGTTGTCAATAACTATACACTCATAACCATAATCATAATACAACATAACACATTTGCAATATGCATGCAATACTAATCTCATTTATTGTTGTATGCAAAAACAATTTATTAAATCCGTGATTGACGTGTATGAATAGATTTAAAACATTAAATTCATGATTCCTTAATTATAACTATCTACTAATCCAAAGTATTTTACATGTCTAGAGTTTGTTTATTTTGATAGACAACTCACACTTGCTTGAAATAAACAATGCATAAATATAATTAAGAGACATGATAAATAAATAAATACCTTAATATAAATCAAAGCTCCAATATATCTTGAGACATTGATAGTGAAACTAATAAAGAGTAAGCGTAAAGCAGTTGGACAGAGTTATTTCAAAGCTTCCTGGCCTTTTTTACGATCTCCCTATGTATACATATTTTAGATAAACTCTAATTCTTCATATTAATTTTAAAAACCTGTAACCAACCTCAGTGATTTGTCAGTGATTATTAACTAATACATAAATCGTTGAGCAAATCACTGAGTTTAGCTCTCACTGCTCCACTGATTCAGTCGGCGATTTTTTGTTCATTCTCCATTTCGCTGTGGATTCACTGGCCTTCTTCTGCTGCCGATTTAAATGGCAATTCCTAGTGTTATTCAAAATCGGTAGCTAATCGTTGGTGTAGTTTTTTAGTTGTCTATTTTGTTTTTCTTTATTTTTTTCTTCCATTTATTCATTATATTATTCAAAAACTGAAATCACAAATATAAGAGAATACTTAGTGTAATATCACCATTTATATATAAAACTAACCTAAATTACACTATAAAATGTGTTTAATTACTAAGTTGTCACTTATAGAAATCACCAAAAATGTGCCAGGATATGTGGATTCGGAGGAGAAATGAGAGAGGAATGAAATATTAAGTAGAGATCAATGAGAGAACAAGAATTAGAGTAGATACCATAAGAGTTTTGGAAAAAATGTAATTTGCCGCGTATAATGATAGAACGAACCAAAGCATAGAACCAACTACGAAGTTGTTTACTGGCATGTATGCAAACAACATGGAAATGGAAATGATGCACTCAATCTAGTAGAACCATATGAGAACTCTGAAAAATCGAAAGTTAATGTTTCAGAACCAGCGTGAGATCACTAAGAGCATAAACAAGTTTTGAGACGCATGACCATTCGAATAAAATGCAGGGGAGCTAATAATCAAATACCATCTACACAATTGAGAATGTCAAACTAGCGACTTAAAAGTGCTCCGTTTGTGAGAGCAGATTACATGCTTTACGATCCTATAGCGAGCTTACAGTCTCAACAGTAAGACAAAAGGGATAATGGTGAGGATAGGACTTGTGGACGACGGTTCTGATCTACTCATTCTTTTATGTTTATTATATCTCTTAGTAAATATGTGTGAGGTCTTTGTTGAAATATGATTATCTATTTGATGTGGCGTGAATTTGTGATACAATTGCTATGGTGTGATCAGTTTTGTAACACTGGTTTGATATGTTCAATTCTTTTAGCAATGATGCTTGCAAATTTTTCATTTTATTATGTTTTATTTACTTATAAAATTCATTATTATGTTATTTATTTATTTATTTATTCTTTTATGCTTTATGAGGTATTTTTGTTTTGTTGGAAACCCGACTTTATTTTTAAACCTTGATGACAAGATTTGGAATGAATTTGGGGTTATTTTTGAATCTATGTGAACGTTGAACATCGTAAATTTTTCAAATTTTCCACTACCTTTAAACCTAAAATTCATATTAAAAAAAGGTTATGTTGAGTACCAATCCACAAATGGTCATCACCAAATATCAAAAATTGAAGAAATTAACCATACTGAACTTTTCCTATCTCATTCAAAAACTTAATTTCATGAGTTTAATTCATCAAATCAATAGAAAGAGTACCAATTTTATCAAGTACACTTCATAATCAATGAAACACATTTAAATTCATCTAATTGCATTGATTCCAACAAAAGCTCCATAGTATTTCATTAGAATTCATTAATTAAAAAAATATCATAGTTACTCTACTGTGTATTTTGCATAATTGTCATCACATCTCCTAACCAGAATTTACTATCAAACCACACCAACACCAACCAACAATAACAACACCTTTGTTGTTTATTCCCTTCATTTTCATCATTTTTTCTCAAAAATTCCACCTCCCACTAGAGCCCTTCATTCATATAAATCAATAATTCTTACTCTCAATTACAAACAAACTTAATAACTATGAATTCATCATACCAAACATAAAGTTATAGCTTACCTTAACCAATGTCGATCCCCCTGCTCTTCACTGTAATATTGGTTTGAGAGAGAGGCATCGAATTTGAAAGAGGATAGAGAGAGCACAAGTTTGATTGCTCAATTTCCACAAAGAAACAAAGAGATCGAGGGCAGAGATATCATTGGTTGGAGGTTGAACATGATGAGAGCCGAATTGTTGAAGAGTAGAGTTGAGTTGGAGAAGACAATGAAAGGGAGGGGGTTCGGGTTCGAAACTTAACAAAGATTCATTCTCACTATTTTTTTAGAGTTTGGATCAACAAATGACAATGTTACCCTTTTTTATTATCCATCCACTCACTCCTCAAATGCCTTTCATGGTAATTTCACATTTTCGTTTTCTATTTCATGTTTATCTTTAATTTCTAAACCAATTTAAACCCCATAAAATACCCAATTTCTTCAAAAATTTGAAAAAGTTCCTACGCTATCTGAAACACAAGAACACGGACCTTTCTTTGTCAACTTAATTATATTTCTCGTCAAATAAAGTATATTACATTCACTTGGCGCACAACACAAAAATAATATTTTAACTTAAGAAACCCCATCCAAAATTTGTGGTCCCACCTCGGATACCTGATTTCCAATTAAATCCAAAAATCACTTAATTTGTCACTAATCGAGTTTATGAAATTCTCAAATATCAAAAACTTTTTCCAACTAATTAAAAATGTCATCCTCGAAATTTAAACATATATACTAATTGAAATAAAAAAGATATGAAAAAATGATCCTTCATATATAACTCTTATAATTGAAACCTATAAAAACCATTTCCAAGGTGAAAATGTAAAGTGGACCCAGTCACTTTCACTGTAATCAACAACTCAGTGGTAGAGATCATAAATATTATAACTTTTCGTTTCCAACTTCTTGTTTTAATGAAAAGTTATATCAATTACTTTGCCAATTCTAGTATTTTATTAATTACTGATGAGTCAAACAATCAACTTTATAGAATATCCAATGCTTTAATTTACTTCACATTTGACTCTTTATGGAATATTCGATCTGTGCCTCGAGAAATTTTGTAACTGTCTCACCTCAGCCTTAGCACATGTACTAGTCTCTATGGGCGTGGGCGGCACTGTCTTTTTCGCAGTGGGGACTATAGGTAGTTTCATCTCGGTCTGTAACTTAACTACCTATGTGTCAAACATTTCATATATATATATGTATACACATGTATATCTTGTGAGGAAGTACAGAAAATAAACAAAGTGATATGCTAGTCATAAATGTTTATTAGTACCCATAATGTATCCCAGGTGCATAAAGTATCAAGGATATAAGTAAATAAAACATAAAGAGAAACCTACAAAATGACATAGGGGAGGGCCGCTTCAATATCTTAGAGTAAGTCACGAATCACAAGCGACTTGGCCTTGCTCGCTTACAAATTTGCAATTGCCACCAATAGTGAACATTGAACTTAGTAGAGCAAGAAGGATATTAAAAGTAATGCATGAGTAATATAAAACACTTTGAAAATCATGCTAGCAGTAAATAAGCATAAAGAAATATAAAGTGCATGACAAAAAGACTGAAAGAATGTAAATTGTGAGAAATTAGTGTAAAGGGAAGTAAAAGAAAGGTGCCTAAGTAATCTAAACCATTGAGTGCAGGTGCCACAGGGTCGGGGTCATAGAGTCACGATAACGCCATGCAGACTCGGGTCCAAAGATGTGGCAAAACATGCTAAACCTAAACCATCGTGAATGAAGGATATCAATGGTGCCTCGAATAAAATGCATCTAATTCCAATTAAATCCAGGTAATCGGGATTGCGGTCCCTGTTGCAAGCTGCCAACCACACCTCGAAGAAACTTCCCTCACTCACTTAGGCTTCAAAAAATCTTTATAGGAATAGGAGTCTATGGAAATGTTAATTCACAATTTTAGAGAATGAATAAAGTATATTGAATAACTATGGAGATCTTTTATGGTTTACTTACCTCAAACTACACTAAAAGACATGCCCTTACGGTACCTAACACATAGACCAATCAACCACCGATGCCCGACTCTTGCATGCTACGTAGGTGGTATGCATTTTGATTGGCTATATATTTGTTAAAGACATTATATAAGGTTTATAATCATTTAGATTTAATTTTGTGTCTATTTTAACACTACCAATATATACTAATAATTACGTATTTAAAATATCAATTGAATCACAAAAAGCTTGTTCATTACAGTTTCTCATATCTCTCCAGTTTAAAAAAGCAAATCTAATTTATAATTAATTTGTCCAAATGCTACATATACACCCACACACTAATATAATTAGGAGGGATTTGAATGGTTTGGAAAGCTCATCATCAATTGCACTTAGTCGAACACAATGGAAAAGCTTGATCTATGTAACCGACTCCAATTAATTTGGGACTGAGGATATATTTGACTTAATATATTTTATGACTAATTACAATTTCAAATCTTTTTGGGCATTTGGCTCGGCTAAAAAGTTCATGGACTTGCTTAATATTATTCAACACACTTCATTTATTTCTTTTAGGTGTTATTAAACTAATCAAGATATTAGAACTCATTCCAAGTTAGCGTATAAAACTAGTTTTTGAAAAAGTCCCTTTGGGATCTTTAAATAAATATTCGAAAGTTAGTTTTCTTAAACTTGAAAAAATGGCATAAAATACAGTAATAATTCCTAAAATCCTTGGATTTAGTTTCGTCAAGTCAAAATACCTGCAACCAAGGTTTTCAAGATATAAAATCTCATGTAAAGGCCCAAAAACCTAATGTTCAATTTTAAGTGAAAGTTTATGTCCTTACTTGTAAATATTGAACTCTAATTAGAAGCATGACTTGAAAACTAAGTTAGATAGGCCAAAAACTCACAAAACGTGATGGAGAACTTTACTATGATCAAATGACAGGTTCAAGAAATTTTAGTTCAATTTGAACATAATTTGATGCTAGGACACTATATGTTAAAAATTAGCTCGTTAGTGGTTCATTCGGGTTCATATTTCAAAACTTGAACTGAAAACCCGGTAAAAGAGCTTCTATTTACTCACAAGTAATTTAATAACATTGGCATGGTAAAAATATTAAGTTAGAAAAGTTTTATCTAAACCTGAAGTTGGGAATGTCTCGAAAAAATCTAAAAAGAATACAATCTCAAAAAGTTACAAAAGTGTTATCCCCGCAAATAAACCTTGACTTTCTGCACAATTCTCATAAGCTAAATGTTAATTTTGATATCTGATGACCCTAGGTTGTTTTTCTCTCTCTAAGCTTTCCAACGGTATATGGAACGTCGAAATTCAAGTTAAAATGAGTGAGATATTGTTGTTTAAGAAAAACCTATCAAATTGCCCCACCTGTAGCATCATTAGTGCGCTAATATGACTTATTAGTGTGCTAACATGCTAATAACTAGGTTTCTATAGCTAGGGATTTGTTTTATTAGACCCCAAACCCTACCTAGTTCATCATCCTTCATCCAAAAATTCCTCAATATGGGTTTCTCAACCTAAACAACAATAGAGGCATTCACATTAACACCAATATACATCAATTGTATAACTATGTTTCTATAGCTCGACATTTGAGTGAATTTCTTAGTAAATTTTATTCCTTTTATTTTGAGTTTAATGTAAAATATGTAAGGAAAGGTTTGGATGTATTTAGAAGTTATTAATTGAGAGTTTCTTGAAAATGATAAGAACGTTTAATCGGTTTTGCCATATATTCATTTATGGTTTGGAAAGGAGATTAACCCAAAAACCTAAGTATTTTTCTTGTAAAATTAATGGAAAACAATTAGAAAATACGTTCAAGGTTAATACATGATTTAAATGACTTTTACATTGTACATGAATGATGACTTGTTTAACTAATTTTGAGTTTGTTTGAAGCTAAGTAAACCCTTCGGGGACCTTGAATTTTAATTTTTTTTATCAATGTACCGGTATTTGTAAATTCAGTCCGCAGTGCATTTCGCATTATTATTGGTCATGCATATTTGGCATACAGATTACATAGTCACGTTCGATTTTGGTAGGACATATGGTGCAGTTGAAACATGTCGTGTTTGAGTAATTCTTACCGAGACTAGCTATCCTTTACGATTGAAATAGGTTATGCACAAGCAAAACTATATGTGGGCAAATAAATTTTAAAAACATTCATTTGAACCTTTAGTATTGTTTTTGTACTATATTTAGAATTCAACGTCGAAATATAGTTAAGAAACAGGAATAAAGGGATTCTTGTTGTTATAAATATTTTTTGCTTATTTAGCAACGCAATTGCATGTCTCCATGTATTTTCAAAAAACATTTTGAAAAGTACAAGTCAATGTAGGAATTTACTTGCCTGATATTTTTCAAGTTTTTGTTAAGATGTCAAGGTCTTCGTGAAGATTTGAAAGAATAAACACGGATTGAAGAACTTTGGTGATAGTTTTAAAGTTTTAATCTCTTATTGTAAATTTGTATATATTATGTTTTGGGTTTCAAGGTTAGAGTAGGTCATGATTTGGTTCTTGAACGAGTAAAAAAATGATTTGAGAAGACTTGTTTAAATTACTTGTTTATATGATTTGTAGAGCTATTTAAAAATGGTTCGAGATAGAGTTTAATTTAGTTTAAGATTCATATTAATGTTTATATGATTTCTGGAGCTATTAAGGTAAGATTTGGAGATTGTAAGCATGAACTTATTTAAATAACTTGGTTTAGGTTTTAAAATTAATTATGATGATATATTATGAATTATGGGAAAATGTGAGTCCTTTTACACTTTTTTCCTAAGATTTTGTCTATTAGGTGTTAATCTTTTGCAATCTATATTATTAGGGAAACTTTGCCGAAATTTTTGTGCTGTATGGAAACATAAGGATATGATTTCCTAATTTGCTCCACTTAAAGAAATTAAAAATTAAGTCTAAATTAAGAAAATAAATTGTATTTTTGAGAATGAAATGATTTAAAGGGGATTAGAGATCTAATTAGGGTAATTAGGTTATGTTAGGGCTTAGTGAGATGGGCCTTGACAACAATCAAGTTAGCTGACTCAAGTATTAACCAAAAATAGTAGTAAAAATTTTGTGCATGCTCCCTAAAAAACATATTTGCCTTGCGTCTTCCTTGTTCCAGTTTAACTGTTTAGGTTACCTAGTTTTGAGTCCCACTCGTGAACGCACACTAATAAGCCATCGTCCGAAATTATATGAATTCATGTACAATGAATTCTCACCACAATCATGCAAATTATAAATCATATTAATGTAAAAAGCAAGAACTAACGTGTACTTACAATCATACAAACTTAAGATTGGTTATACGAATCTTGGTTATACAAATCCTTGCTTATGCTTTCCAAGATTCCAATAAACCACAAAATCCATTACTTATAGCCTTTACTTAATTGTACTATTTTTTAATAATTTTGCATAATTCCCAAGTCCCATCGATTTTTCAATTTTTTTTAAAAACCCAAATATTATGTTATTAGAATTTCCACTATTTAATCCTTAATTATGCTTCAAAGTCCTTAATATACCTCAATATCATATTAACAAAATTTTTGGAACTCAATTTGAGATTTTGGGTCCAACATATTGATTACACACCTTAAAAAACCCAAATTTTTCCCAAGGCCTAAAAAGGAACATCCCTATCCCTGTGAATTTGAATATGCGTAGTACCGCAAATCAGTAATAGCTTGGTATTTGGGACTATTATTAATGGCATTCGATGTGACACCAATTTTTTGCGCTGGTGCTAGGGATTTGTGCTAATTTATTTTTTAGGATTTTTGTTTTGTTTTATGGTTAAAAGTCATCGACATTCACTTTCGGTATATTATTTAGTTCCATTAAATATGGAAGTTGACCAGACATTTGGAGAAAGAGACAAGGACAAAAAATTTCGTAAAAGGTCGAAGGTGACTAAAGAGGAAAATGAAAGATATAGAATCTTCCTATTATACATGATGCTAGGTTGAACAACCAAGAGAATGCAAGGCAAACAAATAGAGAGCTCAAATTTAGGGAGGCGAACCAATATTGTGGAAGGTCATTACCTTTATGTATCAAGTTTCCAGCTGCCACCAGTCTATTTGACCTGAAATTAGGGTTGATATGCAAATTGCCATAGTTTCATGGGAAACAAAAATAGGATCCTAAGAAATTCCTTAAAAAATTTAAGATGGTGGTAGAAGGCATGAAGCGTGCTGCAATTGATGCTGACTTAGTGAGACAAAAAATCATTTTCTTTTCATCTCAAAGATGTTACACATGATTTTCAATTTCACTTGCAAGATGGTTCTATCAGGTTTTGGAATGAGTTATATCATAAGTTTCGGTATGATTACATGCGAACCAGGGGGACTATCTAGTTTAAGAGGCAAATATTTTACATTGTTATAAAAGATGATGAATCATTGTCACAGTATTAGGAGAAGTTCAAGTGATTATGTAGGTCGTGTCCTCAATAAGGTGTTATGAAGAAGTCTTTAATAGAATGTTTCTATGAAGGGTTGGCCAATAATGAAAAACGACTATTTCAGATGGTATGCAAATGGAGTCTTTCACATATTACACCTATAAAGGCTAGGGATATGTTGAGGAAGTAGTGACTCAAGCCAAAAAGTATGGTTTGATTAGTGAGAGAAGAGAAGTAATGATATCTTTAGGGGAAATCGGACTTGAGAGTGAGCTATTAGAACTCAAGTCTAAGGTGAAATAAATGATTGCTAAGAAACTGAAGGTGAAAGCTTGTGGTATTTGTTCAGAATTGAGCCATTTAACATAAAATATACCTTAAATTTTTTAGGATAGTAAGGAAGCCAAGGCTACAAGCAAATATATAGCTATAGGACAATATGGGTACTAGAGTAACTATTATGTAGGAAAGGATAAGAATCCTAACTAGCACTATGTAGCAAAGAACCCTAACTATCTCGACTTTGTTCGTAGAGGACAATCGTTGCAAGTAGCTACTTAGAATTTAGCAACCTCGTTCATATGGCCCTATTCAGGAATGAATGATGAAATAGTTGATTTTATCTAAACAGCTGTATGAAGCTAAAATAGAGGACACAATTAAAGAATTAGAGGCACGAATGTCAGATATGTCAACTCAGATAGACATGGCCAATAATCAAAGGAAACTACCATCACAGCCTGTTTGAAATCTTACAACACCTGTGAATGTGATTTCACATATCAATGCAATTTTAGCTGCGAAAATTGCGACATAGCTTGAGGTAGAAATTCCCAAAGCTGAGGAATAACAAAAGTGAAAAAAAAAAGGTTAAAAGATCAACTAGTGCAAAAGATGGATGAATACCATCAAGCACATGTCACTATTTCCTTAGAGATTGTAACTAGAAAGGTTTTTGAAAATGTTGAGGATTGAAAACAATCATAGCATAAAGTAGAGAAACAAATGAATGCTAAGGAAAAAGTTAAGAAAGTGAAGACATAAGATGAAGTTTCTTGTGAACCATTTGAAATAGCAGTGATTGTTTGAAGAAGAGAGAAGAACTTTTATGCAGGTAACCCCGATTTTCCATAGAAATGTGAGGATCCAGGTATTTTTTGTGATTTTTAAATGCCTGAAGATATGCATATAAAGAAAGCTATTTTTGATCTAGGTGCATCCATTAACATCATTTCATCATCGATTTTCTTTTGTACGCAAAAACAATTTTCATTCATTCAACATTATCATTCATTTAGCGGACGAATCTTCAATACCACCACTTGAGTTATTGCAATGCGTGAATGTTCGCATCGAAAATTAGGATTTTCTTGATGATTTTCATTTCGTTGACATCAAGGATATACATGTGTCCAATTTCACTTCAATCGTGCTAGGCCGGCCATTTCATTGCATTTCAATAGAATATGTTGATTGCATCATTTATTGTTCAATTCTTAATTATTTACACTTAGCTATGATTGCTTCCCTCATGTATACAGTTTCATCTCCTTCTGATGGTGATTCGCAAGACTTTATGAAATTCCTTTTAGAGAGTTTGAAGAAGATTGGCAAAAAATAAGAAGAAAAGAAAAGGAAAAAGTAGGAAAAGAAAAAATGAATACCCGATGGTTGGGTATTGATGAAGGACAAAAAGCCTTATAAGATATGTACTATGAAGCAAGTGCATAACCACCAGACCATATCCTTGTATCATGTAGGTCATGGAAAGTGAAATCACACCAAAAAGGGGTTATCTCCTTTTTAAAACTATTCATTGAATCACAATACTCAATGCACTCACAATCAATAGTATAGATGCAATGCAAAAGCGAAGGAGGTGGGAGAAATGGAAATGAGACACAAGATTTATAGTGGTTCTATTCCAATCGATTTACATTCACTACCAAATCTCCTTGGTTAAGATTCTTAACCCCCACTTATAGTTACAACCTAAACATACAAGCATAGAATAACAAATTACAAATTAGGACTTTGTACCAAACCTAAACTAAGGTTTTTGCCTAGCCTTAACTAGTTCTTCCCTTGACTTAGATCATACTTAGTCTTACTATCTGCCAATTACACTTACAATAGATAAATAAAATAAAAATCAACATTACAAAGTAAAGCGACAATAAGTCCAATTACTCACAAGCCTCCTAGAGCCTAATAACTCTTACACATGCAAGTATGGATATGGATGGGATTATGAATATGTCTCTATTTTCGCGTACACATGAAATCAATAAAAAATAATTGATTAAAACATGCGTGATTTCATAGCGAATTAACAAATA
Organism: Stephania yunnanensis; assembly: GCA_039657365.1. Taxonomy (NCBI): domain Eukaryota; kingdom Viridiplantae; phylum Streptophyta; class Magnoliopsida; order Ranunculales; family Menispermaceae; genus Stephania; species Stephania yunnanensis. Next base: position 43,381,069 of record CM077581.1, read on the forward strand.
GTTTTACCAAAAATTAAGATTAAGACTAAATACTTGTTCAAATCATTCGTATGGTTTGGAAAACAAAGTTTAAGCACAAAATCAAAGACAAAATGTATTCAAGAATACAACAAATGATTTCCACATGACAATCATAACCAAAGCTTTAATTTAAGCTTCCACGAAATACGAAATCAAGATTTCTTACTACCTAAAATGAGAGTAAACCAAATTAGTTCTGGAGTGTGGGTTGCAAGCATTGGAACAACTTTGTGACATTAACTTTGAGATTGATTCAGTACCCTTAAATTACACCAGGAGATTAAGTACGAAAGATAATTGAAATTGATTTAAATAATTTGACAATGGAGAGCATTTGGGCTTGACAGGATAATAGTATGTTTAAAGTGGTTTGTGAATGTTCTTCAACCCTTTTTGACTATTTTTGGTCGTTATCTCAATCTAAGGGCCCAAAATCAATCATTAACTCAAAGTAAAGAAAAAAGGTGTAGTCTTTTTAAAAAGTTATCAGGAGAGTGGTTAGCGATAAGTGATACAATTGTAACATTAATTGTAGGTAGCACGGTAATGAATCTCATTAGCGCGCTAACCAGCAGAGACCAAAGACTAATTTTTTTCTTGTTTTGGTTAACGACTCTCTAATTTACCTACAACTCAACTATACCTCTCGAAATAGATTAGACATGTTTAGTATGAGTCATTTGACTCATTTGGACAGCTTGAATGATTTCGCAAATCTCAAAAATTGGAAATTATAATTTCATGAAACATATAGTGGCTTATCTAGAAATATTTTAATAGTGATTGAACAACTATCCAAACACAATCCAAACTAATTTCGGTATATTCAAAATTGATCACAACAATTTTTCTTATTCAATGCATGCTGAAAAACATGTTTGCACAATTTGAAAGCAGTTTTAAGTCACAAAGTTTTAACGATTTGAAAATCGACACTTGAGACTTTGGAAAACATGATATGCATGAATCTAATGCATTCTTCTTATGCAACTAAACTTTTATACCTATATTAATTGTGCAAAAGATGATCATGACTTTTCGATGTCTTTCCTTGTTCCAATATATTCTTGAACTTTTCCAATCTCATTTTATCAAAATCCTTTTGAACTTGATGAGTTGTTCTTCCTTTGATCTTGCACATAAATTATAAACCTTATTAATACCAATTCACTTTGTTAGTTGACATAAAAATCTCGAGCATACTCTTGTGATAAGACATTTAATTCAACAATCTCTCCCTTTTTATGGCATCAAATAATATGAACTAGACAAACAAACAAAAATAATAAGTGCAATCAAGTTCATAAATTATAAGTTTAACAACAAGATTTATCCCCCCTTTTGAAAACATCAAAAAGCGGGAATGTAGCTCCGCTAACATCATGCATCAAGGAAAGACAAGCAAGAAACCAAAGTGCCATTCAACCACAAGAAAGACAACAAATGATAACTCAGAGATAAAAAATAAAACTATCCATGTCATTTCATTAAGTGCTCAAACAATTTCGGAGCAACAGAGCGTGACACATGCATAAAGTGATAAAGACTGGAGCTAACATGTATTCAAGTAAAAAACAAACAACTAATATAATGCGCCTAATGCTCCTGTATCACTAAGGATCCTAACACGTCCACTTATTGAGAGGACGTGCAACGTCTAGAGCCAGATACACGATCATCACTCGGTTGATGGGCAGCAGCAGGTGTCCTTCGATCTGACGTAGACAAGTGGCTTGATGGTAAAGGCGCGTATCATTAGCAGTGAAGGTCCGCGTCGTGCAGTCTTGCATATGTCCAAGCCTAGCAGAGATGTATGCTGAAGAGGGGGATAGGTCAGGTTGAGGAGCAATGTTGAAATAGGATTAATACTATTGTGGCTGAGCAGGCTACTACGGTGGCTGTGGAGTTGGTGGAGCGGGGGGGGGGTCCTGCTGCAAATTCTTTTTTTTTCATTTATCGATCTACTCCAACTCCTATAAATCAATCCCAACATCCGGACCTTTCTCTTATCATAACCAATCCTTTAATAATTGAAATTAAATTTATGAAGGTAAAAATCACCTCAACTTCTCATCGCAATCAATTTCCAATTTTCTCTCTCTTTAACCCAAAGCAATAGTGGCAATGATTGATATGTGCGAGGAAGGGACGAGGGGAAGTTCGTGTAATACGGGAAGCTTTCAGAATAAAGAAGAAAAAAGTGAGAGATTTGTCTTGTTTCTAAGAGAAAAGAGAGAGCAATGAAAGGAGAGGAGGGCATAGTGAACAATTAACACACCAAACCAGTAGATCAAAGATCAGATGATCAGTTGATTATCAATGTAACAGTTCAGTGAATCAAACGAAGAAGAAAACATGAACCATATTCATCTGTTATTCATTATACATCAAAAATACAGAGTACATGACTTATATACATATAAAGAAGGTGTACATTACACACCCTTTTCATAACCAACTGATCTAAACTAACATGTACCTATGATACAATATACACCAGCATATGATACAATACATTACAGTTCCTATACATTACATAACTCTACATCCCCCCCTCAAGATGGAAGTCTATGTCGGTCACATAGACCCATCTTGGACAATAAATCAGAGAACAAAGGATCTGGTAAAGACTTGGTAAACAAATCAACTAACTGTAATCTAGTAGGAACATATTATGGAAGAACAAAACCACACTTAAACTGATGTCGAACCAGATGACAATCAATCTCCAAATGCTTGGCACGTTCATGGAAAACAGGATTGGCAGAAAGGTGAACGGCAGCTTGATTATCACACCAAAGAGGTATAGGAAGAGGAGTAGGAATACTTAAGTCCTTAAGGATATAAGAAATCCATAACAATTCACAAACTGTAGAAGACATACTCCTATACTCACCCTCAGTAGAGGATTTAGAAACAATAGCTTGTTTCTTAGTTTTCCATGAGATTAAAGAGGAGCCCATGAATACACAATAACCAGTAAGAGATTTCCGTGAAAGAGGACAAGTACCCCAATCAGAATCACAGTAGGCAACAATTGGAAGATCCAACTGAACAGGGAAAAACAAACCCTGAGAAGGAGTACCCTTAAGATACCTCAAAACATGAAGAGCAACAGACCAATGCTGTTCAGTAGGAGCTTGAACAAACTGACTCAACTGCTCTGTGGCATAAGTAATGTCAGGACGAGTGAAACCCAAGTAAAGAAGATGACCAATTAGTCTCCTATACTGATCAACTTCAAGTAACAAAGGTGAATCAACATCATCAAATTTACAGTCACGGGGAAGAGGAGTAGCTGCTGGTTTAGCCATGGTAAGACCAGCTTTAGTAAGTAAATCAAGAACATACTTGCGTTGATGAACATAGAGTCCTGATGAAGATCGAACCAACTCTAAGCCCAAAAAATAGCGTGCTTGGCCAAGATCTTTAATGGTGAACAAGTTGTGCAGGAAGTCCTTGACATTTTTAATCAACTCAAGAGATGTACCAGTAATAAGAACATCATCAATATATACTAACAATACCAAAAACTAACCATCAATGTTGTAAGTAAACAAACAAGGATTATGGACAGATTGAATGAAACCAAAAAATTGAAGTTTAGAAGTAAACTCATGGTTCCATTGTCTTGAGGCTTGCTTTAAACCATATAAGGATCGCTGAAGTTTGCAAACTTGAGTAGGAGAAGCCAAATTGTAACCATTAGGAGGTTTCATATAAACATCTTCATCAAGAGAACCATGTAAGAAGGCATTATTAACATCCAATTGATGTAAAGGCCAATCTCGAGCAGCTGCCAAGGATAAAATAATCCTAACTGTGACATTTTCGGCAACAGGAGAGAAATAATCAGTGTAATCAACACCTTCAATTTGATGAAAACCATTTGCAACTAACCGAGCTTTACATCTATCCAATGATCCATCAGGATTAAGTTTAACCTTGTAAACCCACTTAGAACCGATGACCTTTTTATCAGGTGGTAGATCAGTGAGACTCCGAGTACCATTTTCCTCCGAAGCTTGTAACTCCTTATTCATTGCTTCAATCCAAACAGGATCATGTTGAGCTTGAGCATAACAAGTAGGCTTCTTAATGCTTGAAACAGCAGCCAAAAAACTCTTGTAATCAGCAGTAATGTGAGAAGAGTGAACAAAAGGAAATGTAGGAGGGGTACCAGAAAAAGAGTAGACTCTGCAGGAGTGAAAGCAGATGTATGGACATTGTTCAAAACAAAATCATTCATCCAAAGAGGCTTGTGAACAGCACGATGACTCTTGCGAGGAACAACTGCAGTAGGAGGCAGGACAACATCAGTAGGAGGCACTAATGTATCATCAACAGGCATAGAGGAGATAGACACATGAACATCAGAAGGTGCTTCATGAGGATGAAAAACTTCAACGGGGAACTCCCTAGAATGAGGCATAGCAGCAGAAGTAGGTACATTACTTGAATAAGGTACAACAGTAGTAGCAGGAACATCTCTCAAGGAATCAGATGAGTCATTACAAGGAATAGGTAATGGACACTCTGAACTTGAAGAAACACTATGAAATGGAAACTAATTTTCAAAGAAAATCACATCCCTTGAAACAAAACATGTATGTGTTGCCATATTGTATAACCTGTAAGCTTTTTGTCCAAGAGAATAACCAAGAAAGATACATTTAATTGCTCGTGTATCTAACTTGGTTTTACTTGGTGAAACATTAGTAGCAAAGCATAAACATCCAAATGTCTTTAAGGAGAGATAATTTGGTAACCTTCCAAATAAGAGATGGTAAGGAGATTTCCATTGCAGCAACTGAGAAGGCAGTCGATTAATGAGATAAGTAGCAGTAAGAATTGCATCACCCCAAAACTTTTCGGACAAATCGGATTGAAAAATGAGAGCTCTAGTAACTTGTAACAAATGGCGATGCTTTCTTTCAACCACACCATTTTGCTGAGGAGTTTAAGGTGTTGATCTCTGATGTATGATCCCCAAACCAGAGAACAAAGCTTGACAATCATTATTACAAAATTTAGTACCATTATCAGTCCTAATGGTTTGAACAGAGGCTTTGAAATGATTGTGAACAAAAGCTAGAAACTGCTTGATTAGAGTGCCTGTCAAGGACTTATATTTAATCAAAAATGTCCATGTAAATCGACTATAATCATCCACAATTGTCAGGAAAAAATGAGCTCCTTGAAGAGAAGATTGCTTATATGGTCCCCAAACATCCATATGTAACAATTGAAAAGGACAAGATGTTTGTATAGAACTTAATGGAAAAACCATTCTGCATTGTTTGGACATTTTACAAACATCACAAGGTACATTGTGTCCTCTATTTGAAGAACTATTAAGTAACAAATCAAGCTATTTTATTACATTAATAGAAGGGTGCTCCAAACGACAATGCCAAGAAAAATTATCAGTAGCATTATTACAGCAAGCTAATGATAATTCTGTATGAGACACAAATGAATCAATGTCATCTTTATTAAAAGAACTGGAATCCAGTATGTAGAGACCTCCAATCATCCTTCCCACAGCTAGAACTTGAGAATGCTTAATGTTCTGTATAGCACAAAATGATGGATAAAACTCAACTGTCAGTTTAGTAGAGGAAAGTAGCTTGCTAACTGAAAAAACATTATACTTGAATGAGTTTATATGTAAGCAGGAAGATAGAACTATGTCTGAACTCAGTTGCACATTTCCTATGTAATTAACTTATTTAGTATGTCCATCAGGCAAACAAACCATAACAGGTTTAGCCAAAATAGTGATGTTAGCAAGCAAATTATAGTTAATACACATATGATTTGTTGCTCCACTGTCCACAATCCAAGCATCTGAACTAAATGAAAAAGGTAAGCTAAAAAGCTTTTTGTGTGAACTACCTGTAAAATCAGAAACAGCTGAATTTACATGAGCAGAAACACCTTCAGTTGAAAGAGTCTTTCCTTTCATGAAGTTCTCAATGCCTTGCAGTATCATTGCTGCAATATTAGTTTGAAAGTCTTCAAACTGAAAAGGTCTGCATCTTGTATATCCAGAGGCGCTTCCATCAGATTCACAAAAGATTTTGAACTATTATTCATCTACTTCTTGTCAAGCTCTTTCTTATACCAATCGGAATTCCATGAAGCTTGAAACAAGTCTCTTTTGTGTGCCTCTTTGCTTTACAATGATCACAGAACAATTCATCTTTATTAACAAATTTCTTGTGATTTCTTTACCAGTAAATCAAGGACCACTAGTTGAACCAGATGGGCCTGAATTCATCTTGTTAGTTCTCTTCATCGTGGTTGTATCCATTACAGGTGAATAACTAACATGAACCTCCTTTTGCTTTTCAACTCTAAGAATCATAGAATAAGCTTTGTTTATATTTGGTAAGGGATCCATCACCAATATTTGATTACAAATATGATCATACATATCACCTAATCCCATCAAAAATCGCATCAATCTATCATTAGAATCCAGAACAGTCATTGTTGTTGAAGCTCCACACTCACAAGCAGGTAAAGGAACCAAACAACTCAGTTCATCCCACAACCTCTTAAGCTTAGTGTAATACTGTGAGACAGAGAGACCTCCTTGACTTATAGAAGAAATATTTCATTTTAGTTGATACAAGAGAGGTCCATTACATTCTCCAAACCTTTCTTTCAACTCATTCAATAGATCAAAAGATGAAGTTGTATAAAGAAATGCCTTAACAATATCTTTTGAAATAAAATTCAAGATCCAAGAAGTTACCATATAATCCACTTTGATCCACCGATCCAAATTGGAATCAGTTGAATCTGGCTTCATACATCTTCCATCAATGAAACCAATCTTTGTTTTCCCACCTAAAGCAATCAACATAGCTCTACTCCAAGAAAGATAATTCAAACCAGTGAGAGTATTAGAAACAAGTACCATACCAGGATGATCAGATCCTCGAAGAAAATAAGGACTCTCTACATCAATATCGCCAACATCAGGAGCTCTTCCTGCTACATTTCGAATGGAGGAACTCGAAGAACCATGACTGGATGCCGTGATCGGACACTCAAGTAATTAAACTCAACACAAATCAAGAACATTGAAAAACCTGCTCTGATACCATGAACAATTAACACACCAAACCAGTAGATCAAAGATCAGATGATCAGTTGATCATCAATGTAACAATTCAGTGAATCAAACGAAGAAGAAAACTTGAACCATATTCATCTGTTATTCATTATACATCAAAAATACAGAGTACATGACTTATATACATACAAACAAGGTGTACATTACATACCCTTGTCATAACCAACTGATCTAAACTAACATGTACCTATGATACAATATACACCAGCATATATGATACAGTATACACCAGCATATGATACAATACATTACAGTTCCTATACATTACATAACTCTACACACAGAACAGTGAAGGAACACAAGAGAGTTGGGGTTGGTTTGGCTATGAATATTAGGAAGAAATTGATAGGGAAAGGGTTTCGAGAATGGCGGAGAAGGCTTTCACTTGTCAATTTCGGTAGGAAAGTTACCTGTTCCTTCCCTTCGTATCTTTGAGTTACGTAACACATGCCCTAAATGGTTTTGTTTATTTTCATATTGATCACATAATTTTAAACTAGATTAAGCCCTAAATAGGGGTTAACTTCACAGATGGTAACTCAAGATTATAGTTCCTAACACTTTGGTCACTAAACTCACATTTGCCCAAAATATATCACTCAACTTTACAAAACATTTCAACAAAGTAACTCCGACAACTCTCTGGTCAAAAACCGGCGGCCCAGCTGAAGTGGCGCCATGTGGGATTTCATGGGAGGTCACTTAAGTTTTAAAGTGATGACATGACATTTAATACCCAACCCTCCCACCCCATTTTGCTTTACCCCACATTTAGGGTTCGATTTCATGGAAATAGAAAGAGGGAGCACCCCACCAGTCACTCATCTTCTTCCTCACTCTCTCTCACTCACGCCAAGAATTGGCCTCGATTTCATGTGTTAAGCTCTCACTCGTGAACGCGCTAAAGCAAGAATAGGTAGAACACTCCCGCGGTCGCACCAAGTTAAGAATGGAGAGAAATCGATCAGAAGGAGGTTCGTTCTTGTGCGGCAGGCATTCTGGTACAATGTCGGGAGTGATTAGATTCTTGGTTTGTTAGGGTTTTGAATGGTTTAACTGATTCTACTATGATTGATGGATTGGATGTTGTTAAGTGTGATTGAGTCAATTGGAGTCAATTGATTGGGTTTTTAGGGTATTTTGTAGTCGAGATTTCTGTGATGTTACTGTGATTGATTCCTGTGTATGGTTGAGATGAAGAAAGTAGTTGTTATGGATTTTTTCGTGTTCAATTGCTCTTTCATTTCGTTGTTTCATCAATTTGTAAGAGTCTCAAACGAATATTATCATTTCTTAATTGGATTGACCTTTTTTGTGATAGTTGTGTTCGATTATGTTAAATTACTCGTATTAACCTTAAATTTGTGTGTTTATCTTGGATTGATCCACCTGATGATTTGTTACTTCGTGATCCTTGTATCCGGTTGTTGAGATTCTGGATTTTACGCTTGTCATGCGTTATTGTGGTATTTTCTCTTCAACAATCGTTTGTTGTATGTAGATATCATAGCAATGCTGATAGCAATGCCGATGTATTATGTATATACATACATATACGTTGAAACATTGATGTTCTCCAAAATAGCAAATGTTTTGCATTGGTTTTTATTTCCTTTCTTTGATTGGTACTCAATTGGAGTTTTTTCATGTTTGTAAGAATCTTAGACAAAAATTATGATTTTGTACTTGTTCATCATCCATCCAGCCGTATGACGGTTTACATTAGGTCTGTAAGACTGTAAGTGATAGTTTAGATTTATATTCACTAAACACTAAGTGGTTGCAATGGGAAATTATTGATGTTTTTGGTTATTTTTTTAAGAAATGGTTAATGTTACTATATTGATGAGGTATTCAATGAGGAAAATGGCAAGACCGGCTATATTTTTTACACCTGAATTGAGGTAGATGTGTTTCATTGCATTAGCTTGCACTATGCTACAATTTAAAGTGTTGTAGTAACTTAAGTCAAACGAATTAATTAAGTGGGAGTAGTACTAATCGAAAAAAACAATTCGAGACCAGTGGTTGAGGAGGTTTGAACACATTCAACGACAACATGCAAATGCCTTAATTACAAAACTCAACATGGTAGAAATTTAGAAAGATTTCAAAATATAGGAGTATAAGTAAGAGAACTTGAGATGTACTAATTAAGGTCTCAAAGGATTGCGAACCTTTGAATAAATTAGTGCACCACCAATTGCATTAAATCAAGGGTAGTAGAAGAGCTTGACCTATGTCACCGACCTAGTTAATGTCTGAGTTGAAGCTTTGTTTGTCGTTTTTTTGATATCATGAATGTAGTTTTATTGAGAAGAGTTTGTTTGTTTGTAGCTACATTGTTATATATGTATCTTGGCCAGAAATCATGGAGTTCGTCAAAGGACACGAGTATTGTTATTGCGGTGTGCCAGTAGTGGTGTTCACCTCGTGGACGACTACAAGTTCAGAACGAAGATTTTATAGATGTAGGAAATACACAGTTTGTACGAAAATTTGAATATTGTATGAATTCGTAAAACCTTATTCATGTAAAGGGAATTAAATGAAAATTTTCGTTGTTCTGCAGCATAGATGTGGATGTGAATACTTTAACTGGCTTGATCCTGAAATGACTGACCGGGCAACGATTTTTATAAATGGGTTGTTAAGGAAGTTAGATCGAATGGAAAGCAAGAAGAGGTTGCAAGATGAGTTTAACGAGCGAAGGAAACTCAACCGTTGTTCAATTGAATGTTGGTTATGCTTGGTGGTCATTGTATTGCTATTTGGTTTCATTGTATACAAGTAAACACTACGGTTGGAGGAGAAACAAAATAGTCATCTTCGGCTGGAATTGAAGGCAAAATATGTTGTAGTGTCATTTTGTGTAAAACTTAAGCAATACCTTGTATTGTGGTTATTTAGCTTATGAATGAAAAACGAAACTGTGTTGAATTCATTTTGTGTAAAATAGCAATAACTCGAGCTGAAGATTAGAGTGGTAGGCAAACAATTAGCAAGACAGAAGTCTCACTAACATGCTCCCTTTCCCTATTTTGAAGAGATACTTATTTTCATCAATTGTGAATCCCTTTTGGTCATTGATGTCATAATTAGCGCAAAGAAGTGCAAGAAGCAATAGCATCATACAACACAATTAAATGTTACACCATAAATAGATGGAGATGTATCGATCAAAAGATTGGCTTCTTTATAATTGACGATTGATCCATATTGTATAGCGAGTGCGAAAAATGAAGTTTGGGCGACTTGTCTGCAAGTTCCTCTCACCTTGCTTTTTTCAAGATTTCATATATGGTTTCCTCAACATACATTGGTCTTAAATAAAAAGATATCAACTCTAATCCCAAATTCTGAATAATAAAGAAAAAAATGTGCAACCAACAACAAGCTTTCAGACCTGTAGAAGAATGAGAAAACAATGCACAAAGAAAAACGCTCTTTTGCAGCATTTCTTCACATGTGTTGATACCAACAACATCACTCAGAATACATTCAGTGACCTTCTCGATGCCCCCAATCTGCTAACAAAATGATTCCATCAATTGATTAAATTTGAAAATTAACAACAATCAGTTGTTTAAATTTGAAAATTCACAAACAAAGCAAATCAAACAACAAAAAATCACCTTTCATATAGGGAGGGATGAAATAAATGTCGGGATATGCATGCAGTCATTTGGCAAAACAAATTGATTCTCACAAAAAATAGATTTCCATTAAACTACCACATAATGGCATTATGATAAGTGCGAATATTCAAACAGAAACTACTGATTCTCAAAAATATTAGATTGCCATAATTATTTGTCTTCACGAAGAAGACGTAGTCTCCAAATTCGTACATCTTCTACCTCTACCACTTCTTCCAATTATTCCACCTCTACCACTGCCACGACGTTGAACAACTGGAATCTTTGCTCTTGATTTTGGAGAAATCCTTGGAATAGGTTGCGAAAAAGCCAGCATACTTGGCATTGCAGGAAGGGATTTGGAAGCACTCGCATTTGTAGCATTGGTTGTAAATAGGTTATGCTGTCAAATATTTGAAATACATTATTAATGATAAGAAAGTAAAACCATACATTATTGTAGAAATCCAACAATAATTATGGAATTCAATTAGCTAAGTTTGCAATTGATGGTGAACTTTTCAAACCATTCAAATCCCTCCAACAATGTAACATAAATACCTGCTCGAGAGGTGCCTCGCCACATGTAGAACTCCCATCGACTTGAACTCCCTCATTTGGCCCTTTCTTTCTCTAAATATTATATAAATGCAAAGTTACATTACATAAAAATAAAACAAGTGTTTTAATAACATCTACACTTTCATAATCAATAACTATATACCTTATTTTGACCTTTAGTATGATGGCGTTTATTATGACCTTCAACATGACAAGTTTGACAAGTCATACGTATTGTGCCCTTATAAGACATCTTTTTTTGCGCAACCGCAATCTCTAATTCCTCAGGCTCATTTCTCCTAGTTGTTACTTTTCTTCCTCTCATTTTTTGGACTTGTGTTAGTGGTTAGACTGGTTGGACATCTTTCGCTGGTTTAGGCCACAGTTCATTACATTCTGTTAGGTATATGTAGTGTGAGTACACATTCATTTAAGTGCTTATATAGTAACACTTATTGATGTAATCCGCTGAGTCCCCATCATTTCCCATAATAGCAGCCACCCCATGTTTGCATGGGATACCCGTAAGCTACCATTTCCCACAATCACAATACAAATCTATCATGTTTACCACATATGTCTTCCCATGTCCATGACATAACACAGAAGCGCCACTCGAATACTCAACAACATAGAAAATAGACTCATCTTTAAGTTTCTCAAGTTTTTTTTAGAATCTAAGGACATATTTGCTCTCTCGCCTTAGCAATGATTCGTTGCATATCCTCATTTTTGCGCCTAAGCCTCGCATTAACTTTACCTTTATCATCTCTAGAATTTCAATGATTCATCTTTCCCTAACATCTAAAATGTATCGATTTAAGCAATCATACAAATTATTAAGCAACATACCACACTTAGGGCGTGTTTGGAAATTGGTCCTACACCAAGATTCGATGGTAACCTCATTCAACTACAATCTTGCATCTCTATTAACCTTCCCAAACTCGTCTAACCAAAAGATCGGTCTCTCGCGATATGTGGCCCTAGTTGCACTCCACAACATTTTCTTAAGTTCCATTCCTTTAAACCTTGTTCTGAAATTTGTGTACAAGTGCCTCACACAATGTCTATGTTTTGAATTGGGGAAAACAGATTTGACAACACTAATAAGTCCCTGCAGAGAGAGTAAACTTCAAGGATTAAATAATGAAATCAAACATGCATTAGGATAAACAAACATGAAAATAAAATGTACATTTTGCCTATCCAACATGAAAGCAATGCTATAACTGTTGACTATGTTTTAGTCTCCTTAAGTAAATCTAAAAACCATTGCCATGTGCCTTTACTCTCAACTTGAACCACTGCATAAGCTAGGGTAAATATACAATCATTTGGGTCTATCTCTACTGCAACAAGTAATTGTCCCTTATATTGTCCTTTTAACCAACAACCATCAAGATAAATCAAAGGCCTACATCCTGACTTGAAAGCATTTCTCAATGGAGCAAGGCATATATATATATATATATATATATATATATATATATATATATATATGTCCTGAAATACACCTAGATGCTACGTCATTTTGACTGCCGTTCCCGAATTTATTTTTTAGAATTGAGTTTGAGGTATTGGCTCTCCTCGTCTCCATTCATCATCTCCATAGCGTTCTTCTTTGTTGTCAAAGATTTCATTCGACTTATTTCGAACATCAAGTCATCCTTGACTCTTTGTATAATACCAGATACTGACCAATTTAGGTCCACTCGAAATTGTTCAATATGTTTTTCGGTAAGCCGGTCAGCTGTAACGTGATAATTCTTGTTCACTTTGGTCCATGAGTGGGTCAAGTTGATTGACTTGATTTGAACAGTTAAGTCATCTTTACCCATATGAGAAGCAAAAATTTGAAACTCATAATTGCTAGACTTGATGCGCTGGCATTTTACATATGCACATTTTCATACCATTCGTAGTCAAGCGTATTTGTCGTTTATTTTGAATATCCCAATTTCTGCTTGCCAGCTTAAATGTCTTGAAAAAAGGGCAAAAATTTGAAACTCACAGTTGCTAGACTTGATGCGCTGGCATTTTACATATGCACCTTTTCTTACCATTCGTAGTCAACCGTATTTGTCGCTTATTTTGAATACCCCAATTTCTGCATCCAGCATAAATGTCTTGAAAAAAGGGAATTTCATGCCTAATTCGAGATGTGGGTCTGCCATGTCTTTGAACTCACTAAGCTCTAGATACCTCATCTTCTCAGATCCATCAGAATCATCATCTGTGTGGAGCTCATCCGATGCTGCATAGTCTGAGTCTGTATCATGCACTTGAAAAATCGCAAGTGCACTACTACGAGGTGGAGCAATAACCTTAGGCCTTCCTCTTTTTCTATTGTGCACTTGTTCGTTAACAACTTCTTGATAGTCATCATCATCCTCAACATCATTTTCACTCTCGAAAAAATCATTACCTTCATCTGCTTCTAGTTCTTCATGTTGAATTGTTCCATTGTCTTATTCTTCTGGAGGCTCCACTTCTTCTTGATGACTAACCTCAATTCCATTAATTCTTGCTCTCTAATATCTGGTGACCAAAAATATCTATGTTCTAAGTCAGGCTCCACTTATTCTTCACCATCATCTCCACTATGAAAATGAATCCTGCAATGATAAGGATGTTAAAATTGTCCCTTTACACGAACAAAACCATAAAAAACAAACAATTAAATATATTCAAAAGGTCACACCCCCAATCTAACAAACATGACCCCAAAAACCATGTAAAACCAAAAAAAACCAAGACAGAACAAATTAAGATGGTATTTATATGCAATAGAAGAATTCTAATTCTTATGATTAAAATAGAGGAAAAATGAACTCCCTCAATATAGCTTGGCTAAGCTCTTTCCATTAAAAAGCCGACATAACAAATCCTAATCAAGTAGAAACAATAAGTTACAACAACACCACAACGATCCTAATTAACCATACACATTAATCGCTCAACAAAATCTATTGAGATTCTTAAACCATGTCATAACATCTCCAATCTATAGGACTTTACAATGAAACTAAAACAAAAACTATAAAAACTCTATTGATGAAGTTGCATATCTAACCAAAAAAATCTTCCCATAAAACTCCCAGTTTGATCTATCTTCAATCGAAAGATACTAGTGCAATTAAGAATAATTAACATTTACACAACGAATGAATCTCTTACCTTGAAATCTCATTTTCAATATCTAAATCAGAATGAGCGCCTTCTCCTTCCATCACTATCAGCGATGGTTTGAGGTTGTTGCATTCACTTTCTTTCTCCACTATCCGTGATTTGACTTCAATGGCTTCACCTTCTTCTTCCATTATCAGAAATTTCGACTACAAAATAACCTACAAACCCAATCAATTAACATAATCGAACACAACAATCACAAAAAAGGCCAATCCAAGTAAGAAACCATAATATTCGTTTGAGACTCGTACAAATTGATGAAACAATGAAACGAAAGATCAATTGAATACGAAGAAAATCCATTGCAACTATTTTTTTCATCTCAACCATACACAGGAATCAATCACAGTAACATCACACAAATCTTGACTATAAAATACCCTAAAAACCCAATCAATTGACTCTAACCTACTCATCACACTTAAGAATAGCCAATCCATCAATCACAGTAGAATCAGTTAAACCATTCAAAACCTAAACAAACCAAGAATCTAGGCATGCGCGACATTGTACCTGAATGCCTGCTAAACAAGAACAAAGCTCCTACCGATCGATTTCTCTTCGTTCTTCACTTGGTGCGACCGCGAGTGAAAATGTTCTACGTATTCCTGCCTTGGCACGTTCACGAATGAGAGCTTGACACATGAAACCGAGGCCAATTCTTGGGACGAGTAAGAGAAAGCGAGGAAGAAGATGAGTGACTGGTGGGGTGCTCCCTCTTTCGATTTCCATGAAATTGAACCCTAAATGTGGGGTGAACTAAAAGAGGGTGGGTGGTGTATTAAATGCCACGTCATAACATTAAATGTTAAGTGACCTCCCTTGAAAACCCACGTGATGCCACGTCAGCCGAGCCACTAGGTTTTTGACTAGAGAGTGGTCGGAGTAATTTTGTTGAAATGTTTTATAAATTTTAGTGATATATTTTGGACAAATGTGAGTTTGGTTACCAAAGTGTTACGAACTATAATCTTGAGTGACCATCTGTGAAATTACCCCCCTAATTAGTAACCCAATTTCATTGAAAATTGAGAAAAATCGCAATGGACTCTTGAACAAGCAGGTATCGCATCTAAACCTTAACTATACCTTATTTTGAGTCGAATAGAGTATAATAAGTCATATAGTCGCTCAACAAACAAAAAAAACATTTTATTATGATATTCATTCCATAACATGTGGGTCCCACCTCAGATACGTAAATTACAAAATAAATTCAAAAATACTTCATTAGTCGTCTAATCAAGTTTATGAAATTCTCGGATTTCACTACTATGAACCTTAAGCTGAAATAGGATGGTTTCATGTTATGTAATTATTTTCTTGTAATTGTTTATTATGCAATAAATTATATTATCTCTTATTATCACTCGTGGTATAAGGCAAGATAGATGTTTACTTATCTAACACTATTTATTTCATGTGCATTGTTTCTTTGATATTCTTAAAATGACTTTGTCAAGTTCTACGTTGGAAAAAGGTCTGTAAGGGAAAGAGGAGGCTCAAAGATTTTTGTTGCTATCAACTTTTTATTATTGTATGTATTTTTTATATATTGTATATCGTGTTTAGGGTATCGGGGTTGGGGAGTGTTAAATGGTTTGGAAGACTAGTAATATAGTGATTTGAGAGTTTGAGGAGTTCATATACAGTTTAAGAAAATGGTTTAATGTAAATCGGATTGTAGAGTGGTTAAGCCTTATTTTGAGATAATAAAACTTGGAACTTATGGATTGGTTTAGATTTAAATTTTCGATTTCAAAATGATGTTATATCATCAACTTCAAGAAGATATGAGTAATTTTAGGCCTTCTCCTCAAGCTACTCTTTATTTGCTTTTTGGTATTAGCAACCCACTTTTATAGGAGGCTCTACATAAATTTTTATAAAATATTGAAGATCAAACTGTAAGATTTTCCATTTTGCTCTACTTAAAAAATTAAGGAATGAGAATAGTTTAAGGAAATGATATAAACTTTGAGGCTATTAGTGATTGATATCAAAAATATCTTGACGTTGGAAATGATTAAATGGATTTACGAGCCTAATTAAAGTGATGTAGGTTAGTGAGGGTTTAACGAAACTGTAATGCCCCTAATTTCAAAATCTAGTAATTAGTTCTAATATTGAAGTTAATTGGGTAATATGTATCGTACTTGTGTATTTGTGTGTATTCTATCATATTTAGTTGACTTAGGTGGAAATATAGGCCTTAGTAAAGGAAAATAACTTTTAAAAAATAAGTTAAATAAGGAGATTTTTCAATTTGGTAAATAAAACACATAAAGCATGAACAAAACATGGGCCTAAGAATGGTCCTTAAAACAAAAGAGATTAAGATGAGACGTGGGACTTAGATTGGTCAACCGAGTCTTAATCTAAAAAGCCTATTATATAAACAACAATGCGGTTTGTAGCTACTTCAGGTTCAATAGATGGGGGAGAGAATTGAGGTGGAAACCATAGAAGGCTAGTATGGTGGATTAGTGGAGGAGAGGGACCACCATCAAATCTATAGCAACTATGTAACAATCTTGCCTCATCTTTTTGTTGGGGCATGTGCCCTTAGTCAATCTACAAAAATAGTTTATCTTATAATTTTAGTTAATAAAATAGAGATTTGGTTTGTTGTTTTATTATAAATGATTGCATGTTTACCTTATTATAAGATCCATTAGTATTTGTTAAAACATCTTAAATGTCCCTAGTCGGTCATTATACCGGAACTATAATTAGTTAAGACTAGTGTGAATCTAGATTGATGGTCATGTGATGATCATGTGTATAGGAATACGAATCGAGATCATGAGTACTCGTTAGGGAGCTAGGTATTGGACCGACCCGCTACGAAAATGCCACATGGATTAAGTCATAGGTGTTACTCATGATAGATATATCATTTAGTCTTTCGACTTGATATTACCATAGACTTCAATATTAATAGCATGATAACTAGACTTAATCAAATGTTTTCTTTAACCAGATAATTATAAATATTGTGATTGTGTACCATATGAATAGTAAGTGAAGGTGTTAATATAGAATTTTTCCCTCTATTATAGAGAGAGATATCAGTACGTCCCTTAATATGACAGACAAAAAATGGCCAAGTCTAAATGAATTGATATGATCAATGTCATTTGAATATTTTCAGTCTACTTAAAGATCGAGTCTTGTACGGTTGAACATTAAGGGTGACTTGTCATCGCTTATATTTAATCAAAGAATATCGCACGATAAATTGATATGGTATATGTTATTCATTAGGTTGTATCGATTTTGAAGTTCATGTTACTTGCGTAGTGATAATGCCTTGCTAGACCGCTTATGACTTATTTACCAAAATGGTTTTGGTTTATTGTCAATGTAGCATGAACTTATTGAGTCGCACGCAAAAAATGACTTTATGGAATTTCAATTGATCTAAAGTAACGAATTTTATATTATAAAGCTCGTGATATAAAAGTCCTTACGATTTGTTATATGATAACTTATAAATAGGGGCGTATGGATAATTTTCTTAAACTGCCTAAATGTAATAGTTGTATTTTGAATAGGTTATTTAAAAGGGCTTATCTATACATATAAATAGAGGTTGAAACAAAAAAAGTGTTAAAGATTTATCTTTTTGCTATTTTTGTGTTTTCTAAATTTTGGTAGAAAAATGTTTTCTATCTCTCTTAGGGCTAGGGCTCCAAATTATGGTCACCGTTCCTAGGTGGATTTTCAAAAGAGGAAGAGTGCTTGAACGACTTTGAGATCGAACAATTAGATAAGGAAATCATAGATTAAGATATAGTTTACTTTTATATATCAAGTTTAATGGAACATATTTTCGATCCAGTTGGAGTTTTTCAAAATTATTTAAGTTTTTCGCTACGTATGAACCCCATAACCCAACAGTGGTATCAGAGCCATAAGCTCGGTTATATTAAACATTTGCATGTTTTCTTCAAGGTATATGTTATATATGTATGAAAAACATGATCTTGAATAATGTATATATGATGTACATATAGGTTCTGGGATACTTGTTATCAAGAATTGATTTTAAATAATGTTGTTAATTTATGTATATTGATAAATACACATTATTTGATTCAATAATAGTATTTAAGGTTATAATATTTCGATTAACATATGGTTAATCTTTATTATTGAATGATGTGAATTTTGTTTGTTCATAGTAGAAGTCATGTTTAGGTTAATGTGATTAGGGTGTTGAATACATATTTCGTTTTTGTTCGGTAATTATGTATGTCTCCATGATAGAAATCATGATTAGGTTAATATAATTTTGGTGCTAAATGCATGATTAATGTTTTGTTTCTTGATTCAATTGATTCAATTGATCATATATCTCATTGTGGTTATCCAATAGTATGATCTTATTAGATATGAGATGAACTTGTAATGGAAGAAAATTACAAATCCTATAAGATAGGTGAGATATAGAAAAAACTCGTATTGGATAAATATTCAAAATATTTTAAAGTCTAATTGGATTAGGATAATATATTAAGTAAATAATGACCAGCCAACAGGACCGCCACAAACCGTTTGTTGCGTAGTGAAATTCATATAATAGTCAATATTAGTAAAATTTCCTAACTTGTTTAGTGATTATACATGCATTGTAATATATGATATTTATCTCTTTTAAATTATTATCGTTAAAACAAATAAAACCCCTCTTCCGAAATTTAAGTCAATTGTCATCCATTCTCAAACGTTTGTTAAGGCTTTGAGCAAATCAATATAAGTTTACCATTGCAGAGTGTATTATGTTATATGGGTAAGGCAAGTTGAGTAAGGTTACGTTATTATTTGAAATGGTTAGATTTGATAAAGCTATCAAAACATTTTGGGGCTTTAGGCCCAAGATGAGATAAAACATGCTAAAATATAAAATTTCATAATCTTATAAAAAACAACTAGAAGTTACATATGATGTAATTGGTAATAAGTACCTACCCCAATAACCTAATTAAAACTGTCATGCCCTAGCTATTTTGGAATCATGTGAAACAAGGATTTTAATCCCTTAAATAAGCATAGAAATTTTTAAGGAGGTTTGTTAACTTAGTGGAAGTCCGTTCCTCTATACTAAAATAAACTTTTTCATAATCTTTATTGTAGATCTATGACATCTTCGAATTACACTAATCACTTGTCACCGCAATCCATCCTTGAGAAGGATTATTTGTCATGAAAAAACTATCTTGATTGGTTCAAAAACTTGAGAATTGTACGTAAACATGAACGCAATTTGTATGTCCCAGATGATCGTATTCCTGAGAAACCACTAGCCAATGCTTTAAGAGCCATGAAGGATGCACATATTAAGCATGTCAACGACTCAATTAATGTTGCATGCATTATGTTGGCAACCATGTTTCTTAAACTTCAAATGGACATGGAACACATGAAAGCTTACAACATGGCTACGATGTTGACAAAAATGTTTTAGTAGTAAGCTAGGCAAGAAAGGTTTGAGATTATCAAGAATCTTAGTTTTTGCAAAATGGTTGAGGGTGCGTCATTTAGTCCTTGTGTTATGAAAATGAATAGCCATATTAACCATCTTGCCAGACATGGATTTCCTACTAGCCAAGAGTAGGCTACAAATTTGATCCTGAATTCGTTTCATGATAGGCATTCACGATTTATGATGAACTATAACATGAATAATATGGAGACTTCTATCTAAAAGTTGCATTTAATGCTTAAAACTAATGAGTATAGGGTTTAGAAAGCCATTGCTATTGCGTTGATAGTTCAAAAAGGAAAGGCTTTAATGAAGAAGGGTAAAGGCAAGACTAAAGTTGTCAAGGCTATTGTTACAGTGACAAAGCCTATGGAAAAAGTCAAGCCTAAGGATGTTGCTACTTTACTGTACTTGAAGGAAAAAAAAGAAGAAGGAACTTTTTATTTCTACCATGCACCCAAGCATTAGAACATAAATTGCAAGCTCTATCTTGAATATCATAAAAAAAGAGTAATGCGAGTATTTGTTCAAGTGTTTACGTTATTGAAGTTAACTTGTCCACTAGTGAATCCTAGGTATTAGATATCAGATGAGGATCGCACATTTATATTAATGTGTAGGGTCCTACCAAAATTAGAAAGCTAAAGAAATGAGAAGTTATCCTACAAGTTGGAAATGAAGCAAAGGTTGTTGAGTTAGGTGTAGGATACTTTGAGTTAATTTTACCTAGTGGACTTGTTTTAGTTTAAATAATTGTTATTATGTCCCTGCTTTGAGCAGAAACATCACTTCAGTTTCATGTGTAGATTTGGTTGGTTTTAATTTCATTAATGGAATAATAAATGTTTCATTTCTGGTAAAGATATTTTCTACATGAATGTTGATTTGTGTGATAGTCTTTATATTGTAAAAATTAAAAGGACTACGAATAATCTTTTTTTTAATGTAAATACAAAGAGATTCAAGTTAAATGATTTGAGTCAAACCTACCTTTGGCATTATCATCTTAGTCACATAAATGAGAAATGCATTTCGAAATTCCATAAAGATGGACTTTTATATTTATTTTATTTTGAGTCATATGAAACATGTTTATAATGTTTACTAAGCAAGAAGACAAAGATTCTATTTACTGAACACAGTGAAAAAACAAGTGATTTATTACATCTAATACGCATTGATGTAAGTGGTCTTATAAACACAGAGGCTAGTGGTGGTTATCATCACTTCATTACTTTTATTGATGATTTTAGCTGATATAGTTGTGTGTATCTAATAAATCATAAAAATAAATCTTTTGAGATGTTTCGAGCATTTCAGAATGGAGTGCAAAACCTATTTGGTAAAACCATTAAAGTATTTCGATCAGATTAAGGTGGTGAATATCTGAGCTAAGAGTTTGATGAACATCTTAAAACCTGTAGGATTGTTTCACAGTTAACTCCTCCAAGAACTCCACAATGGAGTGGTGTTTTTAAGAGGAGAAATTAGTTTTTTTAAGATATGATTCAATTTATGATGAGTTATGCAGATCTTCCTATTTTTTGGGGTTATACCTTAGAAACTACTATGTTTACACTAAATCATATTGCTTCTAAAGCGGATAATAAAACACCATATGAGATGTAGTTTGGGAAAAGACCAAGTTTATCTTTCATTAAAATTTAGGGCTCTGAGATTTTCTTATAACGATAAATCTCAAAAAATTATCAACTAAATCTACCAAGTGTATATTTATTGGTTATCCTAAAGAAACTAGAGGATTCTACTTTTATAAACCCACTAAGAACAATGTGTTTGTTGCTCGGAATGCTGTCTTTATGAAAAAAGAGTTTATTTCAAAATACAACATTGGGAATAAAGTAGGTATTGAAGAAGTTCAAGAACCATCAAATAAACACTCAACCGGTAATGGGAGATTAATAAAGTTGTGAACTAGTTGAACCTCTACAAGTATCACAAGGCGCTCATAGGTCTGATAGGGGTAAGACATTAGCTTGAGAGATTTAGATTTCTTATCACCGATAGTAGTGAAGTGTTGCTAATGGATCAAAATGAGCCTACTACTTGTCAGGAGGTTGTGTGTAGCAATGAGGTAGATAAATTGCTTGGTGCCATGAATTCTAAAATGCAATCCATATATCATAACCAAATTCGGAACGTAGTTATTTTACCTAAAATTGGTAAGACCACTAGTTGTAAATGGGTTTTCTAGAAGAAAATTGGAATGGATAACTATATGCTTACATATAAAGCATCGATAGGAGTAAAAGGTTTTAGACATACTCAATATGTTGATTATGATGAGATTTTTTCTCCTGTAGCCATGCTTAAGTCCATTAGAATTCTAATTGTCATAATCGCATATTATGACTATGAGATATGAAAAATGGATGTCAAAACAAATTTTATAAATGAAAAGTTACTTGAGGTTTTGTATTTGATACACCTTGAAGGGTTTGTTCATCTTGAAAATTCTGGGAAGGTGTGCAAGTTCCAAAGATCTATTTATTGATTGAAGCAAGCTTTTTAGAGTTGGAATCTTTGTTTTGAGGAAGTAATTAAGGAATTTGGTTTCATTAAAAATGATGATGATCCTTTTGTATACAAGAATGTCACTGGGAGCTTGGTTGTTTTCCTAGTGTTGTATGTTAATAATATATTACTCATTGGAAATGACATCCTAACTTGCAGAGTGTGAAGTCTTAATTAGGGTAGAGTTTCTCAATAATGGACTTAGGAAATGATGCCTATATTGTTAGGATTAAGATCTACAATGATAGTTATAAAAGGTCGATCTATCTAAGTCAGAGGGCTTATATTAACAAGGTACTAAATAAGATATCACATGGAAACTGGTAAGAAATGTGAAAACTTTATCAACTTATCGACTATAACCCAAACTGCATTGTACTTACGCTGGCTCAAAAATATATAGAAATACAATCCATTAATATATGTTCCAATTTCCACTCAGGAATCGACAATGAATGCAATAACCCTCCATGTCTCCTATGACCAGCCTTAACTTACAAATCTCACATTTCTTTACAAACTCAACAATATTGGTCTTTATCCTAAGTAACCAATAAATACACCTTATATCACGAAACATTTTAGTATTACTTAAATGAATATAGTAAACAGATATATGAGATTCCCATTGCAACTTCTCCCTCAACTAATGTTAAGCCGGAATCCACAATCTATCCCTGAACCAAAACTCACTATTTTCAGCCCATATCTAAAGGAAACCCTGGGCAATGCCACATCACACCGCACGTTACTTAGCCATACCATATAGTGGCCTACTATCCATGAATCCCCGTGACATAACTAGTTGCTTACACATTTTTCTAATAAACCCTAGCTTATTTAATTAATCTTTGTGAAATTATTAGTGATTTAATTAGCTCGTTAGTCAATCTACCAAGTTATATTACAACTTTATAGCGAAAGTCTTTAAGTGAATAAATTATGCATTATTTTGAAATCATAAGTAGTGGAAAAACCTAGCAAATAGATACCATATATAAATCAATGGACATATAAGCACAGTAAAAGATCCATATACACGTATTCAGTGTTCCATAGTCCTCAAAACCCAATGAAACATAAATACATACATAATGTAATCAAACCCGAGCTGACATCACTATCATTGAGGTAATAGCCTAATGCATTCTTGCCCTTGCCCTTGCTCTCCGAAAGATCTGCACTCAATCATCCAGCAAGTATAGTGAAGAGTCCAGTGAGTAAAATAATAAGAGAAGTCCACACAATATGCATGAAATAAAAAAAACTATGCGGCACGCGAATATAACACCAGGCAATAGTAAGTCATATTCCCTTAAATGTAGGTGGCATACGACAAGCAAAAATAGAAGTGTATAATATAACAAAAATATGGATAAAGCAGGCTCGGAACTAAAGCAACAATAAATAAATAAATAAACAATTGAATCATCTAAGAAAATCTCGACCTAAACCATTTGGTAATCAATAAAATAGGACGAGAACCACTTATATACATATAGGCTTACAATGACTAAGCCCTAGCTTTGGTTAATAGATAAACCCCCTCTAGATGTTATTTTAAGTCAAAGGAACACCTTAAATCACTTTTGACGGTTATAGATATATTGTACTGCTGTCGACACAAGTACTAAAGACAAGTAACCTATGCAAGTGATTTAGCCACAACTAATATATATGCAAATTGAAACTTGAGTGAAAACCAATATGTGCCCACCAGAAGTCACACATGTAATCTAATGCCAATAATACAACACGATGAATTCTGTGAGGCATTCCAATGAAATTTTGTACCTCAATACACCCTCCGACTACCCTACACTTCTGAACCTGAACTTGCTTAACTTTATGGTACCCGAGCTACTTTCTCTTAGTCCCCTAAAGCCAATTTAATATGTTTTTTGTTTGTTGAGATGAACATAATATTTTTTAGATTGATCTTTCCAAATGAGCCCTTAAAGACTAAATAAAGTCTCAATTTCGATCATGTGTTGTAGCACATTTTTAGGCATGAAATTGTCCAAATCTTAAAAACTTCTATTTGGACAAGTTTTTAGGCTCTATATTAGCTTTCTGAAATGTTTTGCATTGCAAAATTTCTATTTCAAATGAATTGATATCGCAATTATACCAAAAACAGCTCAAATTGGAACCTAATCTAACCAGTTGATTTATAATATTTATTTCTCCTAATCTATAGTTTCAAAAATTGTGATCTTTGGTCACAAGGCATTTAACATACCCAATAAAGACATACTAAAAGTTTAGCTAATCTCGATTAGTAATTTAGGAGTTATGTCTTTAAAAATTTAGTTTAAAAAATCTCATAATGGCATTCAATCACCTATTTGCATAACATTTTTGGACATGAAAACATTCGATTTACAAAATTTCCATTAGGACAATGTTGTTCCCCTTTTAGTTAGCTTTCAAATGTAACCAGATTGAGTCCATTTTGAATTAAAATGTGGAAGTAATGACCAAATTATAAATGTTGGTTCAAAACAAAAACATGCAGAATTTCAAATTTTGTTTTACAACTTAAAAAATTCATAACTTTTTTATTTCAATGCCAAATTAAGAACTTCTTAATAGCTTGATTATCAGCTTAAAGTGAGTGATCCAAATATATAAACCATTTTAATAGACTCAAACATCCCTCTAAAATGACAAAAAATCATTAGTACTTTCACACTTGAAATAGAGGTATACCTAGGGTTGTAGTTTGATCCCTAGCCCTTGATGCTCCATGAAATTGATGAAGTTTTTTCATCATACCCGTCAAAATTTGACTCGAGCAAGAGAAGGAGTTTTGAATTTTCTTCTTCTCAAATGTTGCTTTGCCTTGCATGTGGAGAATGAACACTGCATGTACTCATATATATATATATATATATATATTTTAATGGACTAAATTTCAACCACACATCTCCTACATATTTATTGATCTCTATGTATACCAAATGATTCTAACTCTCTCCTAACCCCCTCTAATTCAAACAAGCCTAAAAAACTTTTGTAAAACCAAGCCTTATAAAGATGGCGATAGCACGCATCCCGAGGTATATCAATGCTTAGTGTTTTACTTTCATAACTTATGCCTAATTAATTTAATTTAGACTAATATAAACTAATATATATATACAATCATATATGGTTAGTGTGTTTAGTTACATACTTCACATATTTGCAATCTCACAGACCCCCGACTTCCTTTTGCACCATACCCCTGACACGCATCTTAAAGGCTCACCCTATTTTTACCTTATTTAATTAACTAACTTCGGCTATAGTTTAATTAAGCATCATACTGTAGTTCTTAGCCTAGTCTAGCATCCACAGATAACTGCTACTTGATAACAATGTGAAACAGATGTGATGCAAGACAATAATATGGTTGATTTTTAAACATCACAAATAAAACAACCATTATCCACAAAATAACATTTACCTTATATTCTCGTGTTTAAGTCAAATGAGTTGTTCATGTAACGCTTTAATTACAACCATTAATCCCCGTGATTAACTCTAATCCTTATTTAATTAATTTGGGCCATTAAAATGCTTCCCAACTAGAGGAAGATTCATCCCCAAAATTTAGATCTCAAGGAACCTCTGGTTTACCTAACTTATCCCTATGTAACCCTGCCTCACACATTGATAGTACAATTTTACGGTCTCTTGAACACCTACTACACTCGTACCATCACAGGGGACACAGTGTATTTAAAGCGTTAGTTAACTTTCGCCTTCTTTAATTTATTTTTATTGTTTTCTCATTCTTTCTTCTTCTTTTCATTTCATTTTTAACAGTCCTTAGTCCTTTTCTTAAGGACTTTATTCTTCCTCACTTTTCCAACCATCAAGTTCTATGCTCCTTTTCTTGTAGAAATTATGTGATTCTCTCATTTTTCTTTATTTTTAAAACTCTTGTTATTACTTCTCACTTTCACTAAATCAAGTGAGTTAACTCCAACTTTTACTATACAATGTATATATCTTCCCCTCTCGGCACTAAGTCTTTATTTACTTTGCATATCAAGTAAGATTCATACTTATTATAAAATACCGAGATATATGACTTTTTCCATAAGAAATGTTCTAATTTCTTATTTTTATTTCAAGTTCAAGGTCTTCCCTAACTCTAGGTTTCTAATCATGAAATCACACTGTTGTCTACTAGATATATTATTTCTTCTTTCAAAATTTTAAAGTATTTTCTTGAGGTTCTTATCAACAAGATTCTTGTAATATACTCATCCCCAATTAAAGGCATAAACATGCAAATGAACTAATATTTAGTACATATTACTATATATACTAATCTATATTAAAATATTTATATAGTAAGAAAAGAAAATTTTATACATTACCATTCTTTCCTCCTTAACTACTTCAAATTCAAATTTAAATTATCATACCTGCAGTGTTTATCCTTTTTCTCAGCCTATCTTACCACTTCCCATAATGTGGTATAATGTCGATGCCCCCAAACTTAAATTAAGCCTTGTCTTCAAGGTTTAAAAGTAAGCCTGAAATTTGAAAAAACAATAACATACAAACATATGTAATAAGAAAAGTTATAATAAAGTAAATTAAATATGTAAAACAAGTAAATAATTAACAAAATATTCCAAACATTACAAAAATTGGTATCAAATTCACTTTCAACTCCCTAGGTCTAAAGAATTCTTATTACACTAAATTCAGGAATGTACATCATTATCGTCATCTACTTTGTCAGCTTCAACGTAGGATGGTGTCCTCACCATATCCTGCTCATATCTTAGTATGGCTACCTGATATTGCGCCCTGTCATCTTGATATTGTTTCCTTATCTTTATTATCCAAAGCTTTTAATGTCATAAAGTTAAATCCTCCTGTGGTGGTACGGGTACCTATAGTGGAGGAAGTGGTGTAAAGACATCAGGATCGTCTAAGTCTTACTTTCCAAACTCTAGGTCTACAAACTTATAGCCCTCAGCAAATCCCTGCTGCTATTGCTCATCATCGTTTTCATTTTCCTCGTTTTCTAGCTCTACGTCTAGTTCTGCTGATGTTCCTTCTACTATCTAATCTTCTTACCACTTTGCCAACAACTTCGCTTCAAGTTCTTCATTGGCCCTCTCTCTCTCATTCTTGGAGTCTTGGTAACAAGGTGGTGATTTCAATTTGATCATGAAAGCTTCATCCATAGTTGGTTAGGCCTTTACATCAAATTCTTTATCATCTCGTAGTCTTACTCCGGCCTTCATGAGCATCTAAGTAACTAATATAAGACAAATCAACTTATTGTCCCTTTTTGACATGATGGACTCCCTTAGATTGGTGTGCATGATCCCTCAATATTGATATCCCCATACTGTGTAATCTCATAAAGACAAGTTGTTTTAGGCTTGTTAATCTCACCCTATTATGAAGTGGGATATACCGATGAAATAAGGAAATGTTGCCACATACTATAAACATTTCTAATACTCCCTTTCTTAGTGTGCTTCAACACATTCTCAATTCCCATTACCCATCCTTGTGTCCTGGGACAACCAATGCATTTTCTATAGCTTCAAATGGATATAAGTTCTAGGGTCTCTCATACAATCTAGTTAGAAAAGTCAGTGTGGATTCATACAAGCTTAATTCCTCTAACCCATAGAAATTATTTATCTCACATCTATTAAAGGGAACTAAAACTCCTCTCACTTTCACTGGTTCATCCTTAGACATGAACTTTGCATTACCATAAAACTCAAAAACAATCACGCTCACTCATATTACTTTATTCTCCCTATAATTTTGAGTTTGTTGCTCACAAGTTCGGTGCCTAATGATAGTATTCTCTCCAATATCATACTTGACCGACAAATTAATTCCTTTTTTGCAAATGAACTCCCTACAAATAATTTTCTCATATCATTCCTTACCTTCTTTACAAATGAAGATTTGGGCTAAAAGGTCTAGGCTCTTTGTCATTGGGATCCTTAAAGGTAGATGCATCAAAATCATTTCCTCTAGTTTGGCTAACTTGTTTCCTTCTCCTTGTCATTTCTTCCAAGAAACTAAGAACAATGCAATGCAACTCGTTCTTAAAATTACCTAAAAAGAAAAACTCGTATAACATGAATCATGCATATGCACAAAAACGCAAAGATATCAACTAAGTGTCCATGGGTAAAATTAATGCTAACATTCTCAAAATCTTGGAAAACCTATCCTACAACCTCAAATGCATAATTATATACAATGTCATCAAAATTTTCAGAATTCAATGCATAACTAGATGAAATTGTAAATGTATCTCAATGTCGGATTAATCTCTTGTATAGAAAACTCCTCTACTTCTAGTTCAATCCAAGCCTTCTAACGTTTCTCACCAACTAGAATCCTAGCTCTCATTGAAATCGAATTCCACAAATCCAAGCCACAGCTCTCCAAATTGTGTACTATCATAATGTACTTGTTTCTTCACTCCAAATCAATAAGAAGTCAATAATCTCACTTAAAAATGATCAAACTTTAGCTCTAGAGGGATGTATGTTTGTTGCTTGAGGCGGGGTTTCAGTGCAAGTGCGAGGAATAGTGTGAAAATGGGGTTAAAAACCTCACTTTGACATCGGTGCTGTCGCAACATCAATAATACAGTGGGTCATTTTTCTATTTTTATCCTTTAGCCACCTTGGCACTATGGCCTACACTCACATTGTCATAGGTAATACCCACAGCGTCGACTCTACAGTCTACAACTTCGCATATGATGTTTTTGCTAACTATCCCATGGTGCTCCTCTGATTTTGTATGTAACTCACATAAGGTGTCGTAACCGCATCTAATCTATGAAAATATAAAAATTATTAAATTTTACCTTTTGATTCACCCATTCCCCTGACCTTTACCACTTTGAACTTCATCGATCCTTTTTTGCTCTTTTTATGAGTTCGCGAGACAATTTCATTCCGATGAATTATCACTCAGCGAATGGTCTTTCTACCACATTCAACACAAATTTTTGAAACTTGTAACTAAAACTTGTTAAATCTAATTATTAAATTAAGAAAGTAACTACTAAATGAAATTTTAAAACATGAAATTAAAACCTTGGGTTGCCTCCCAGTAATGCTTAAGTTTTCATCATTAGTTTGACGCCTCTTAACTCGTTTAGTCCGAGTCTTAATCGAGAAACTACATTTGTAAATCAAAGATTTTGATGTCATTCCTGTTCTGATGTACTTCTTCACCAACTATAAAGACACCTTTCTTAGCATCATCGCCATCGATACTTATCATGATCTTCCTTTCTCTTCTGTACAAACTTGATTATGTTGTGTTTAAAAATGGCCGCCCAAGTATGACAGATACATCATCGTCTATGTTGTGGTTCTTGACCTCAAAATCCGTGATGAATGTGAATCTACCCACTTTGACATGCATATTCATGATCTTCTTAAAGTAGGTATCAAATTACCATCTACTATTTGTGAATTCGTCATATGGGTCGATTGATATTTAATTCAGCATCCAACATGTCCATGAGTGGCATTACATTGACTAAGGCTCCCATATCATATAAAACATTTCTAAAACAATGCCCATCAATGTTTATAGGTATGTTTATCTCTCCAGGATCTCTCCTTTGATTGGTTAAAGTTGCAAGATGAACTTGAGCTTTGGTTTCAATTTCTTCAGAACCAACTTGATGTCACTTCCTTGTAGGTCTTCTTTGGGAGGTCCTTTATCTTTTTTTCTTAGCCTTCCATTATTACTTCCCTTTCTTTTCCTTTAAGGTATGGGCTCTTTTCTTCTTGAAACTATCAAGTTCATCTTGCCTCACATCCATGTTGTGCTCATGTATATCTTCGTGCTTGTACAGTACTTGGTCTCATTTTTGCTCCTTCGTTACTATAGAGTTCATCATGCGAATAGCATTCATGTTCTTCTTGGGGTTAGTGATGGTGTTGCTAGGAAATTGTCCTTCCTTCCTTCCTCAAGTTCAATGTTATAGCAAGTTGACCAATTTGCTTCTCTAGGTTC
Organism: Stephania yunnanensis; assembly: GCA_039657365.1. Lineage (NCBI taxonomy): Eukaryota > Viridiplantae > Streptophyta > Magnoliopsida > Ranunculales > Menispermaceae > Stephania > Stephania yunnanensis. The sequence goes on from CM077581.1 coordinate 43,411,676, forward strand.
TTGATAAATTGTGAATTCTCATTATCCATCCTCTTCATGGCTTACTTTATTCCTTTTAACCCCCGCTCGTGTTTCTCATGGCTCTCTCTCACTTCCATGGCTTGTAAGTAATTCTCAATTGACTTCAATGAATTCATCTTTTCAGTCTGCCCTAGCGTCCCATGTTGGACTTATTCTTTGAAGCCTTGAGGTAACTTTACTACATTATTAGAATTTGCATAAGAAAAGCTGGAGTTGTTCTTGTTGTATCCTTGATAAAACCAATTAGGAGCCACTCCTTTCAGCCTAAAGTCATTTCTGTCACCTTGGATGTTCATGAACTCGATGTCTTCATGCTCCATTCCCTACTATACAACCATTTGGTTTACAACCATGACTTGGCGATTCATAGGTTGCTATGCTATGTGTGGACCATGGTGGCCCATCTGAAGTTATGCCATTTGACTGCTCAAATGTGATAAGTGTGTTATAATTGTTGTTTGTCAATCAATCTCATGGACGCCTGTTAATTTCATGATTGTTGAATAAGTATCGACGGTAGAAATTTGAGATGTAAGATAAAGGAGACTCAATGCTCCATCCTCATCCTTGGTAAGTAGAGAGCGACCTAATGCAATATTAACTAGCATTCTCATGATGTGGTTCATCCCATAGTAGGAAATCATGAGTTATGCCCATTTCACGTATATGTGTCTTAGACATCTCCTTAATATATATTTGAGTCTTTCTCAAGCCTTGCAGAGAGACTCTGTTTCTTCTTGCTTGAACTGATTAATATCAAGTTTCATTTTCTCGACAGTCACTGGGTAAAAGAATTTTCAACAAATCTTTCATTGATTTCTGCCCGTGAGGTCACACTCCCTGAATTCAGCCTTTGGAACCAGGATTTGGCTTTTTCACCCAGTGAGAATGGGAAGTCACGTCTTGATCACCTCTTTCTTAATTTTAGTGATGCACACATTGTCGCACATCTCCAAGAAATTCTCAACATGTTCAACTAGATCTTCATTGGATACCATACTAAATAGGCTATTTTCCACTATGTTTATGTAAGACGGTCTTAGTTCGAACTATAATTGGTTTTTAGCTTAATATTTAGCCATCTTGATTCTTTTCTTTTTCTTTCCTTTGTTCATTCTATTAGACTCCAGATCGTAAGGCACTAGGCCTTTCGTTTCTTTTGCTAGCATGCACTAAGTTTCTAAGAAAAGAAAACATAAAAAGATCAAGTGCAAAAAGTCAAACTGAACTTAAGCAAAAAAGTATTTTACTTTTGTTTTGATGAAGTAAAAATTAAAGTATCAAAAATAAAACTTAGCAACTAATCAAAGTACTTAAGTAGATATAGTAGCTACCTTTCCCCGATAATGGTGCCAAAAACATGTTGTGTGTGTTGCAAGTATAACAGCTCGCATGTAGTAATAGTGTAACCAACTTAAGTTGATTACGAATATCATCCTCAAGAAAAGGTTTTTGCACTACTTATATATGACCCACTTAACTTGAACTATTGCTAGGGAATTCACTTTTTAATTTGTTTTATACAAAATTAAACTATGTTAACAAATCCAAATTAACTTTACTTAACTTCTTATATCGAAGATATCTTAGATCACATCCTAACCTAAGTAATTTAATACTTTGCTTTGTATTCCCTTTTACATATTAATATGTTGTGTGTAGTTCCTAATTAGAATAGCTAGAATTACTTCAAATCCATTCTAACATACTGTCGTGAATGAGAAGATTCTAATATGCAAACTAGAACTCCACCTATTCGTTTGAATAATATAAGCTCCACATTGCTTTAATTCTAATATTATTTGATTCATAACCAACTAAGTTTACTATCCGTGCCTCCCTAATAAAAAACTATCACACGAAGTTGTATATTTCATGGTTGTAGTGCTCATGTCTAAATTAAAAACTTCAATGGCCATGATAACTCCTAAAACCTAAATTCATTAAATAAGTGATTGAGATGTCTAAAGCATTATAGTCAAAATCAATAAAAATTCTAACCATTTCACTCTTTATTATCACTTTATGTTCCTATTTAAATAATATCATCCATTAATACTTATGATAAATAGACTTCTCATACTTCATAGAAATAAAAATGTCACAATTCAATATGGAAATATTTGCAAATAAGAGATAAATTTAATTAACGAAACCATATATTGATTACAAATGTAGAGTCTTCAATGTTTTCTTTAGCAAAAACTCCTTAATAATTGAACTCAATGTTAAATTACTCTAATGTATAATCTCCTTCTATGTGGTGATATTCTATGAGTTTACCACGTCATAATACCTATTTATACTCCTTCATAATAATTAAAAATCCTAAATTACAATTTCACTCAAATTAAAACTCCACTTTTTATTTCCTCCTTGGTTGATGCTGTTATTTACTGCCCGGCATCGTGTGCTAACCCATGGTGTCGCAAGTGCGCCACAGCTTCATTGTATAATTTTTAGCACCTTGAGTCTCGCGCGCCATCCTTTGTATACCACGACGTCGCCACTACACTGGACCTCCAAAGTTGATTTTCTTAATTTTTTTCTTTTCCACGCTGTGCCTTTTATTCCCACATCGTGCCTTCTATTCCCATAGCGTCAACACATATAACTAAAGCGCCAACACCGCACTATTTCTTTTCGCTTTTCCTCAATTCCTACTATTACGCCTTAATTCCCTTAAGATGCAATGATACTATGAATAATAACTCATTAATGGATATTTAGACTAAATATACGACTAAACTAACCCTATATATGTATAAATTATAACTTTTCACCTACTCTCTTTCATTTACATGTAAAATTATGGTTCGAATAATGTTTTTATGATTCGTAGGGAATGGTCGTCCATACATGTTAACAAATTCAAGATTTGGTTCAGGATCCATTATTTGATAAAATGGGAATTTATATGTGGTTTCAAATGACTCATTTATTGCTATTTTGGTTATACTTGGACCCTAAAGGGTCGACGTGAGTTACCGGGAGTGATGAATCTGGGTTTCTATTATAGGAAACCCAATCCTAGATTTAGCATTGCGCTATTGCCTTGCATACAAATGGTATAGTGCTAGCCATGGCAGTGCCAGATAAATTATTTATCTCCGTTGAGCGAATCCTAGTGTCATGGTTTATAGCAGAAAATGTTAGAAGGCACTATAGCATAATTTGAATGATGTTTTTGGAATTTCGAGTGATTTCTCAACGATTACTAGTTTCTTAGGGTGCTAAGAAGAAAATAAAGTTTATATTTTTTGAGGTTTTCACAGTAACGATCATAACCTCATCAATTTAACTCCGATTTTGATGTTCTTTATATCGTTGGAAAGCGAAATGAAAGTTTCAAAATATGGAATAAAAAAAAATTTGATTTCCTAGTTATTTATTATTTTGAGAATGTGTTTGAAGGTTAAAGAAAAAAAAATTGAAGAATAACTTATCTCAAACAAACTCAATGATAATGTACTAAATGTATACGAATGCAGATATTTGTGGCGGACTAGATAGGAACTTCCCAGGACTAGGTTTCAAATTAGAAATTAGGGCATTGAGGTAAGTAGGGTGTGATCTATTTTCAATGATTGCCATTCTATTAGATTATGCAAGGATTCACTTAGAGATTTTTTATGCTTATTTTGCACCCTTCATGATATCTCATTGATGAATTACTTATTAAACGACGTCCCCTTTAATTTTATTTATCATTAAATACCAATGCAACTGATATGTAAATGGTCTCGAACTACTTAAGTGCCAACTATGATGGTCCTAACGCCACCAATGCCTCTTTGTGAAATTAAATATTTTGATGGATTCTCTATTAGTGTGCAATGAATGGATTTGCTATTTTATACCACTGGGCCTATGAGTGGTTAGGTAGACATATAATCATACTTTAATGGACCTACAGGTATATTGTGTCGAATATTCAATTGCAAATCTTAAATTATATTGTATTCATGATTTATTTGATTATTTTTAATTAGTTATCATATTTTGGCAAACATTTATCTTATCGTGCATGTTTTGGAATGCTTCTTTAGGTAACTTATCCATGCCCTCGAATGATAATAGGCTTCTTATGTGATCTCTTGTTGCATGTAAGTTATTATGCATTAAGTATTACTTAGACTGATTGACGATATATCATATCTTCCTTTATTAGGTACGTTGTTTATTGCTTACCCCATTTCTTTCCCCCTTTTGGTAACTCATCTGCTACTCAGGGTAAAGGAATGGGCAAGATCGTAGTATAGAGGCTCTTTTTTTGTTTGCAAGGTTTTTTTACTTCTATCTTTTGACATCCAAGAATTTTATAAAGTTAATTAGGCTGCTAATTAAGTAGTTTTGAATTTAATTTGGGATATAGGTATCCGAGGTGGGACCTACGTGTTACGGATCAGATATCATAAATTTAATATTATTTTTATATGTTGTGTGCCGATTTGGTGTATTATACACTACTAGTAAGTGAGCACATGCTCCGCACGTGAGGTGAAGAATTTTCATTTTCACAAATCTATTTTTTTCTCTTTTTTCAGGTTTATACAGTACTTAATGGGGATTGTAATAGTTGATGATTATCAATTTATATTTGACATCTTGAAGATGATAATTTGAAAAAAACTGTTAATTTTAATCAAAACAAAAAAAAATTGTTTTCAAAAAAGTATAGTTCCAACTCTAAACCATTAATTCTTTTCAAAAAAATGAAACTATTAAATGTTGCACAATTTTTAAAATTATGCTAAGCCTATCAAATGGCTTCTCTATTTTGAATAAAAAAATAGCTTCTTTAGAGTCATTGGTGATGGAATAAACTCTAGATTCCGATTGGAATTCCAAAAAAAATGTAGACTCTGATTCCGCCTTATCTAGCTCAATTTTATGATATTTATCATGTAATTATAATAAAAATCCATTACTATAAATATACAACTTGCAATAACATGTTGGATCTGGTGGTCAATAGCATTACTTACCATAAAAAAATAGGCTTCAAAAAGTAAAAGCTCTAGATACGTACTCTACCAAAAAATAAATAAATTTGATCACTGCTTTAATCAAATGGACAAACAATTTTTTTTTTCTGTAAAAGAAGTTGAATAGAAAAAAATGATACATGATCCAACATGTAAATATATGCTCCTTCAGTAGTGGATATTTTATGTCATTTTTTTAATTTAATAGAATTCCACACGTTACGTGCCCACTCATGGCTCTATTCAAGAAAATCATTGACAAAGAATCATTGGTTCCTCCATTTCTTAGTGTATATATAGCTAGCCTGTTGCTCATCTCCTAAGCAACAAACAACACGAATACAAAAAATGAAAAGAAAACATTAAGAGTAGAGAAGAAAATTATGTAAGGATAGAAAATAATGCTATTTCTACCTTGTTAGGTACCAGTAAAACTGGCAGTCTCGTAGGATATAGTGGGTTGTCCCTTTTGTAGATTTTGCCTATGTATAGAGTACATATCGTTTCATACATATAAAATACATACCACCTTTATTTGCTATTACAAAAGTCATCATTTGAAAGCGAATGAACACCGATGTGTTCGTGAAACGTACTTTGTTAAGAATTGCCAATTCCCATATCAAAAGTGTGCAACTAACCGATGGAGAGGATTCCCAAGTATGTACATACATAGCAGTTAATTATGAAAACCTGTTATAAGAAGAACTAAATTCTCAAAACTAAACAACTATTAACAACCTAGAAGTGAATGATTAAAAAAAATTAAAAACCTAGACGTAAATAGTAATGAAATGTAAGAAGAATTCAACAGAGAGAATGCTTAAGACATGCATCTTGATTAGTGATGGACAAAACAAAGCGTCATTATTAGTAGACCAATTAAAATGTAATAAATTAGTAGACTTACTGAATTGACACTTAGAATGTGATAAGATCAATAAAGAGATGTGTTCTTGCAGAGACCACATGGATACCATCTCAAAAATCAATTGTCTATTTCTCTTATCGAGTCATCAAAATTGGTCTCCAAATTTTTACTACCTACTGAATGAAAATTAATGGGATAAGGTTTTACGGTTTAACAATAGTGCTTTCTTGATTTGGTAACTGATTTGCGGTTGAAATTACTTTGAGTCAAACTCGAACGTGAGAGAGAGGGAGTGAAAAGGTGAAGTTAGAGAGAATAGTTAGGAAGGAGGAGTGCAAGAGTGGGACACGTGTTAGAAAGAGAGAGAGGTGTTAATTACAATGGAAGAGAGGGCTTCTATAATCATTAAAATTGCTAATTACCTTTAATACCCTTGCATACCTTTTTTTCTAAGCCTTGTTGTCTCTTTTAATTTACAAACATACAGAAGGCATTCTCGGTAGTTTGGTGGCCAAAATAGCTTCACCGTGAACTGCCAAGAATCCTCATTATATTAGTAAATCTCCAAATCCTACTTTATTAGGAAATCACTATTAATTTGGGTACTTTTAGAAAGTAATTCAATTTTGGTCCGTACATTTAAATTCAAAATCGCCTATTAATTTGGAGTTATCAATTAAATTACTAATTTATCCCAAATTATAATTATTTGTATCAAAGCAATTAGAGGTATTGTCGGGACTTTTAGCCAAAAAGGCTTCACGGTTAACCACTTTGATTTGCTATTATAATAGTATAGATTTCACGAAATAGGATCAAGTGGAGTGTATACGCGATGTCCGCGAGTTTCGAATCATGGTGGAAATATTTCCCAATTATTGGTGAAGTTTAGGTATTTTTCATAATTTAATTTGGATATAAATTGAAGAGATAACCTTGAAATTAAATAAAACAATAAATAAATTAGTTGGCATTTAGGAACACTCGAGGTCAAGAGTGACATGCGTGGGATGTACAATAGTGTGTACACTTGAATGTAGTCATTGGCATGCGTGGTGAATTTATAGTTGCAAAAATAGATGTGTATATATATTTATATATATGTAGTTTATACATAAATCAATCCTATAGTTTGAATTAAATAAAAGTATATATTAGATCTCCTCGAGATACGAATAGAGTGAGTGTCGAGGAAAAAATGGTTGAATGTTGCAGTTGGAGATGATTTGTCCACCTCAAAATGCATGACATCCCGCCTCAAGGAAAATTAAAGGTATGACAGTATTAAACATAAGATCTACCTAGAGATATGCGTTAACGCATCTTGAGGAGATCAAAATAATTAATCATAGTGAATCGGTCAAGTGGTGGTGACTATCTTGTTGATAGCCAAAAGATTTAACTCAAGATATGTAGTACATATCTCGAGGAAAATCATAAGGAATATATACAAATGAATAATTAGATTTTCCTCAAAACTCATGCAATGCTAATATCAAATATATGTATTCAACTCAACACACTCCCTCATTCAATCTTTAGAGAAGAATTAGAGCTCGAGATATGTACTACGTATCCCGTGGAAGATCCAAAATTATATAATAATGATGGAAACATTAGATTTGTCGCTAGATTCGTGGAATGCAAATCTTAAAGAAATCAAATATATATTCAAAATAGATCGTTGCCTCTGTATTTCATTTTGATTTCGCACTCGAAAAAGAGAAGCAAAGAGATAGGGATTAGAGGGACCGATAGGAAGAAAGGCGATGGAGATCGGAGATGAGTTGTTTATTGTTGTTGTTGATGTCATTGTTTGTTATTTATTGGTTGTGAGATAGATAAAGGAGATGAGTGATCGAAATAACAAGAAAAAATTGCTTCATTGTAAAGTTGCAGAGGAACTTGAGCGAGAGAGGAAGAATATGACCTAGAAAGAGAAGACTATAAGGGGAGTGGGTGAGATCCCAACCCCATAACATCAAAAAAATGCAAAATAGAGGAATGCAAGAGGAATAAGACGATGGGAGGGGCTTTGATCCTTCAGGCCAAATCGATTCTGATTCGGCTGAACATAACCTTTTTGATTCGGCTAAACCAATCTTGTCCAGTTCAGGGATTAAACCTCTCCTTAAAAAAATTTTAGAAAAAAAAATTTAAATAAAAATTCTTTAAAAATCAAGAACATTCAAGAAATTGAATTTTTTACTAAATTTGTCGAAATCTGGGATTTTTGTGAAAAATGAGGATTTCGAGATTTTTTTAGGATTTATACTAGGGTTTTCCTCCTAAAATGTGCTACGGTACTGAAAATGCACAAAATTTGTAAAATTGTTTTAAAGCCTAGTTAATGATAGTTTTTTACTCAAACCTCAATTTGGAGTCAAAATTAGGATCCGAACATTCGAGAAGTTTATTTGGAGGGATTCCAAAGTTTCCGAGTTGAGGAGGCCAAATAAAATATAATAAATTAAATAATTATATTTAAGCCTAAACAACGTAATTTTCAATGTCGAACAATAATGTTGAGTCAAAAATGAAATCTGGCATCAGATTATTTATTTTGAAAGTGTATTAGGGGTTTTTGGATGCGATTTGGTTAGTTAAATTGGAACTAAATTGAAAAAAAAATTGTAGAACTATTATGAAAAATTACCAAACTTATAAATGAATTGTAGGACTACAATTGGAGCCCCGTGAGGACTAGTTTACCTACAAGTGCAAAGAATTTGCGATATCGCATTTGTAAGGCTAAGTAAATCCCATAGTAACCATTACAATATATGATTATAATTTAGTATAAATTACTTTGAGCTTTAATATTACATTTTTGTTGTACATGCATACACGACTAGGGAGGATAAGGTCGATTGACTGTATTTACAAGGTAGAACTATTAAGTGTCTACTTAACTGTGTGTACATGGAATATTATGCTACTTTACTGTGTATACATGGTAGAACTTATAGTTTCTACCTGACTGTGTACAGGGTAGAACTATATTATGCTTAAGGGGCTTGAGTCATTGATACTTTGCATCACGTGATTATCATGAGATCAAATTGAACCAAATTATACTTTGATAGTTACGAGAAATGAGACTCATTTGTGTTATTCTCTCTATACATGATTCCTTATTATTGTTTACTAACCACTTTTAGAGAGCATTATCTGATTGTTGTTGGTTAACAAATACGGGAAGGATTCACGATTGTATTTAAATTCTTTTGATTATATTTTTCATTTAATCTCTTTGATTTTGATGCATTTGATTATTACAGGAGCAGTGGATAGTGTGGGATTTACTTATCTGATATTATCAAATTTATATAATTAGATAATGACATGTTGTTGCGATGACACGAGAAAGGGAAAGCTTTACAAGTGTACGTGACTTGCTTAGTTATTTTCTCAATGTATATATTACTTTTTAAATATATTATATTGCATAAATGAGTTTATAGGTTCGAGTGTGATTAGAATCTCTTTTGTAATGACGGGAATGGTTTTAAGACAAATTGAGAAAACTTTTGAATTAAGATAATGATAGTTTAAAGTCTTTAATACTCCAGATTAGGTTAGAATGAATGTATAGTTTTGTCAATATAATATATATTATTATGGGTGGATTGTGAGTCCTTCGACATTTCCACCAAAGTTGAGAAGGTTTTGTTGAAGATTTTTGAAGGTCAAGTTTTTCAACGAAGGCTTAAAAACAGAGAAGGTGTCGTCGAATAAGTTTTACAAAATTTTAAGGATTGCTTAATTCATCTAAACAAACTTTGAGGTTTAAGATTCACTTTTATAATCCTTAGTGGTTAGTAAAATTTTATAATCAATGAGTACAAGATCTTAATGTTAATTATTTATTTATTGAGAGGTTAAGGCTACTAGATTATCAGGGGATTAAGGTAATCTAGGCTTATCAGATGCCCAAATTAGGTGTGGTCTAATGTATCTATTATGTTTGAAGACATTTTACGCAATAAAATAAAGGTACTCATGGGTAGGCATACCATAAATTCATCATTTTAGTTTGGACGTTATCTTAAGACTTTCTACGATCCATTCGACCTATTACACTTAGAATGTTTGAACTCTAAGTTTTTTCACCTTAATAGTCTATTTGTACATTGTCATGTTATATTTTGTTGGATTAAAGCATACTATAACATTGTTCAACTCGTTGGGTCATATCGAGTGATTCAACGACTGTTAACATTAGGAGACTTGATCTCACTGTAGTTTGGGTCATCACAGTTGGTATTAGAGTGTAGTTTAAGAGATCCTACAAACAAAGTGGGAAAGAACCACAATTGGTATCTAGTATAAATATTAGTATAAAGGAAATGCCATAGTTGGTGTCCTAACTTTAAATATTAGAGCCTAAGGCAAATTTGACGTTTTATCAAAATATGACTCATAGTTAAACACCATAGTTGGTATCTAAATGGTATCTAAATTATTTGACCTTAAGTTTGCATAATTTGTTGAACTTAGAAAAAATTGGAGATTATTGAGTAATGAAATCATTTGTGTAGCTTATCGTTTGCATTTATTTAAAATGCACAAATGACCAAACTTAAAGTGGGAAAGGTTTAAAATGAAAAAGTACGTGTTATGATGCTATTGGCTTATGCATATGATATATATATTGTTAGATAGGTTGTTTATTCATCTTATTTCCTAAGTTAATTTTTGAACTAACTTCCTTGAGTAACTCATGGTGCATTATGCATTTTTGAGGTGGAAGTCTCTATGGTATTTAGAGACTAGCAGTACTAACTATACTAATGGTGTGCGCTGAGGACTGGGATTGAGTGCCATATGAATGAGATGACTTTGAATAATTGCAAGTTACGCGATGACATGTCGGCAAAGTGGGAATGTAAGATGATAGATTCATGGGACTGGATCAGTGCTTGAGGAATCATCGAGAAGTCCGGTATGGATATATTTAATAGAAGATACGAGATCAAATACATGGTGATTGTTAACAAACATAGGACTTAATGTTGATACGGGCCTCATTAAGTGGTTCAGACAAAACATTAGGCCATTTGATAACTAGTTGCAGGTATGGTTCATATTTGCACCCAAGGAGTTATTAGAGTTGAATACTCAGATGAGTTGGTTAATAAAGGTTTCATACACTCGAGTATTTTATCTCAAAGTGCGCCCTTTTTGTTTAATAAGAACAAGGATGGTAGCTTGCGGATGTGCAACGACTATCACCAATTGAATCAAGTTACCATTATGAACAAATATCCACTGCCTAGGATCAATAAATTATTTAATAAATTGTGGGGAGCGAAAATCTTTTTAGCGATAAACTTATAGTCGAGATTTCACCAATTGAGAACACGTGAGGAGGATCATCAAGAAAACCACTATTAGTATGAGAAAAGGACATTATGACTTTCTAGTGATGCCATTTAGACTTGCCAATGCACCGGCAATATTTATGGACCTTATGCATTGTGATGGCCCCTCCCTTAATCTAGGGCACCGCTCAGCCTAATCCCTTCATAAAGCCCTAATTCTAGCTAAGTAAAACTTAATAAGGCATTAGTCAGCCTTTCTAATAAACCTTGCACCATTCTCATGAATAAATAGTATTTCTGAGCTAATTAAAACTTTTTACGGTTTATTAAGTTGCCAAATGTCTTGATAATTATGCGAAACTCATTCGTAGAAAACCTAAGTGTGAAAACTAGTAAACAATTATCACATGAATATATATAACTAAATGAGGATAACTATATATCAACATGTGTCTGCTCAGTATACTATCTCATCCCATACATACAACCCCAAAAGTATATAAAAAATGTATAAGCGTTGTATAACAAATTAAAAAACCTACGAAATCATAAGTAACAGTAACTCCAAAGGCATAAAGGTTATCGTCGATCTTCTCTTTGCCCGGTCTGCTACACAATGGGTCTGCACCCACCATCATAAAATGGACGGCGAGTACAGTAATGTAGAAAGTAACACATATAGACATTTATCTACATTTCCAAGCATAACAAAAGACACATTTCACAATACATTCAATCATTATACAACAATAACTATAAATACATACATAAATATATACCAAACAATATAACATCAATAAACCACACATTAAATTGTGTACCTAACACAATATCCCAGTAATACCTTATCGATAATTACACCTTGGATATTGATCACATAGACCAAGGATATTCGTTTATTTAGCACGACATATTGACCTCATATAATCGGTCCACACACATTGTAATTCAGTATTACCCTTGTTGGTCGATGCTTATCCTTAGGCATTCTCTTTATTATTTGTAAAACACCGCATATCAACCCCATGTAATAGGTTCATACACATAGTACTTTGGTAATACCCTTGTTGGTCACCGCTTATTAATAGGCATTCTCTTTATTAGTAGTGAAACACAGTATATCGATCTCATTTAATAGGTCCACACACATAATACTTCAATATTACTCTTGTTTGTCACCACTTACCATTAGGCATTCTCCTTATTAGTTGTGAAATACGGCATATCGACCTCATGTAATAAGTTTGCACACATAGTACTTCACTATTACCTTCTTTTTGTCACCACTTATAGAATTCATCAACCTTGTATGGTAGGTCCATGACACTAACTAGTCAACTTTAACGACATCCCGAGTCTCATACCCCGAGTGCCGCGTATACCATAAGCCACATCATGAAACCTAAACGCACATAGTCTAATTTAACTACAATACACAATCAAGTAAACCAACAAATCATGGAATAAGAATTCGAGCAATTATAAAAATTTTCACAACTATTAACAAGCAAAAACAACAAGATATGAAATGAAGAGAAATATGTCAATCAACTTACTTACCTCTACGATAATTTTCTAGGTAATCTGGTCTCTTGACACCTCAAATCACGTACTTGGACCTCCGAAAGTCTTCCCAAACCTCCTGGTACAATTAAACATGTTTTATAATATGTTTAGACACTCATTTAGGGTGTTAAAAATTGTTTTAGTTGTTTAGATTATACTTAGGAAATTGTAGATATTATGCTATCAGAGCACCAAGCTCACTAAATGGAATGTCTAGCTCACTAAATACCTTGTTAGCGTGCGAACTTCCGCACTTTGAATTTTGGATTTTCTCCAGACATGGCTAACTCCAACACATTGGGCTCTTTTATACCATACCTTTCGAGACCCAAAATAGCCATCACAATATAATAACACCCCACACTTTGTATTTTTCATGAATTCACCAAATTATACTAAATGACTAGTGTAAGTAAATTTACCTCGTTAATGAACACCTAGCTCGATCAACTTCTTCAACTTCACTTGTTGATTTCTTGATCTTCTTCTCTAACTTTGTTTCTCCAACAATTTATTTCTTCTCTACAATTTAGAAATGAGAATGAAATTGTCGCATAAATTAATCATTTCAATCTTATATATTATAGATAAGATTGATTATTAGCCATTTATATTTATGTACAAATGTATCCCGAGATTGATTTAATGGCCTACATATTGACACCATATCTACCAACTCTCCACTATCTCCATCTAACTAACCCCAAATGGAAATTAGTCTCCTGATGTACCAACATGTATCTCGAGAAGTATCAATGACTAATGTTTTAACTTACTAACTCAGGTTTCATTTACTATAAAATCAACTATAGCCCTATTAATACTACTATTTAAGTTACATTAAACTTAAATCAACTTACCACAACACTCTTTATCCCGATCTCATGCTAACATGCATTTCAAGGCACATCCCCGTTTACATCTTGATTTCTATACACAAGCAGTAGTGACTTACTATATCTATGAATATATAATATACTAAGCATACATCATACCATAAATAATACATTACTTGGTTTTCATGCTGATTGTTGGGTTCGTGTACCTGTTCTCGAGCTACAACATGGGTCGGTGACCCTTAATTATGAACAAAATCTACTATTAGAATTTCGTGCCTTCATAATCTTTCCAACTAATAGAAATTTATCCCTAAAATTTACTTATTCCAAATTGTGACCCATAATCTCTTTCACTTCCTCGTTGTAATGACTTTATTTAAAACTTCAAAAGATACTAGCCCCAAAGCCTACCTTTCACAATTACCGGAGGTGAATCCATTGACCATTTTAATCATGGGTTAACATATCTCAACAAGTCTACAAATAACAAACTCCTTTATATCATCACATATGCACAGCACATTGGTCATAGTACTCAATTGGAAATTATGCTAAACTTAATTTTCTTAGGAGTTTAAGATGTTTCTTATTCAGATAACACTACACCTATTTATCAACCATTTACTTTAATATCATGCAAAAAGAAAAAAATACATTCCCATACTGCAAAATAAATAGATTCACTTACCATTACTATAGTCAGTCGTATACCATATATGTGTTATATCCTATCACTAGTTGAGCCCTCTGTAGCACGTGACTATGATGCCGCTGGCTGATAGCTTGCTGGCTATCAACATTGACAAAAAACGTGTCCAACATGATGACTTCTGGAACATTTTAGAGGTCTCTTTCATCCTATGGATACGGTTTGGGCCTTCCCTTGTATCGGTGCATCTCGGCCTTTGCCGCTTGAAACCTGTTTTCTTTAAACACTAACCTAACAAGAGCTGTAAGGTAGGTACATTCGAACCATTCTCCATCGAGATAACAAATGGTACTAGCCATACACTCTGAGATCCTTCAGTCCAACTCCTTTGTCCCGTACCTTCCTACCCCATCCTCTCAAAATTAGTACTTAAATTTATTGTTACTCCAAAACCTTGTGTTGTACCATTAGCAATCTTATCAAAATGATACGTCTCATAGGAGATAGCATGCTCGTATATCTCGCTAAGTTTCCTACCTCTGGTACTGAAAACATAATATATGATATCAAGCCTCGGTCCATCTCCGAAAAGGTATACATTCTCTGAATCATCTCTGACCAAGTCTCCAGCAAACTACCTTACTTAGCCATATCTATCTCAATACTGCATCACTAACTTATCAACCCTCTTTCTCAAGTCCATAAATATCTTATTCATCCTCTTCATCACTGCAAGTGGAAAGTTCTGCTGATAGAACTTCTTAAATGCATCCCTAAAATCAAAATCACCATCCGAAGCTATCATCGTACGATAGCAAATATCAGCATCTCTTTGTAATGTATATGATGAACTCTTAGCCTGAATTCTATCTTCAATCATCAAGACTTTATTTAACTTCTATTGTGACAACACCCACTTATTAATCTTCTCAAAATCTCGTTGACCATCAAAATACACTAGTTTCAGTCTAATGAAATCCTTCACCAATTGAAAATTTTCTAACGAGATAGAATATGTGGGAGTGGGATAAGGTGTATTAACCATCTCTATGGATGGTACTGTCCCGCTGTCGGTATAGTCTATACCACAGGAACTACTGGTGTAATAATAGGAAGCTCTAACTACTGCTACGTAGGTATAGTAGTAAAAGTAAGAACTGGAGTGTAAGTCGGTGGAACAAAATGAGCTAAATCTGTCAATTCCAGCCCCTGAGATGATACTCGGTCAGATAACCTTTGTAGATCATCCATAGAAATAAGAGGCTGACTACCGTCTGCACCAGTATTCGTGATATAGCATGAATCCGCCATCACTATCTACAAATTTATAGTGAAGGCGATATAAGCTACTACATGACATAACTTATATATACACATATCAAATATAACACATACATAAAAAACTCCCAACTTACATTTACTTATATCCCAACTGATTGTTTCTTAGTAACGATTATCTAGTTTCCTCCTCTGAAGTTTGTATTTTATTCATATTTCATTTCATAATTATTAACTCAACTAATACTCTATTACCTAGGCTTTACTAACCTAGGCTTTGATACCAACTATGACGGCCCCTCCCTTAATCAAAGGCACCGCATGGCCTAATCCCGTCACTAAGCCCTAATCCTAGCCATGTACAACTTAATATCATATTAGTTAGCATTTTTAATAAACCTTGCACCATTCTAATTACTAAATAGTATTTCAAATTTAATTAAAACATTTTATGTTTTATTAACTTGTGCAAAAGACTTGACAACTATGTGGAAGTCATTCATTCAAAACATAATTGTGGAAACTAGGAATCAATGATCACATGCATATATATAACAAAATGGTGATAACTATATATCAACATGTGTTTGAATAGTATAATACCTCATATCCCATACATACAAGCCCAAACGTATATAGCAGACAAATATACATTGTAAAACAAAATAAAAAACATATGAAATCAAAAGTAACAGTAACTCAAAAGGCTCAGAAGTAGTTGTCGATCTTCTATTTGCCTGGTTCACTACTCAAATGGATCTGCACCCACTGTAATAAAAAGGATGGTGAATACATTAATGTGGAAAGTAACATTGAGAACCATTTATTCACATTTCCAAACATAATAAGAGATACATTTCATAATAAATATACTCATTATACAATAATAACTATAGATACGAAAACACATTACAATACAATATAACATCAGTAAACTATTCCACAGAACCACACATATTAAATCGTGTGCCTAACACATTAGCCCAGTAATACCCTATTAATAACATAGAGCTTGTGTATTGATCATATAGACCATGGGTAGTCATTTATTTAGCATGGCATATCGACCTCATGTACTAGGTCCGAACACATAGTACTTCGTTAATACCCACGTTGGTCTCCGCTTATCATTAGGCATTCTCCTTATTAGTTTTGAAACACTACATATCAACCTCGTGTAATATGTCCGCGCACATAGTACTTTGGTATTACCCTTGTTGGTCACCACTTATCATTAGGAATTCTTTTTATTAGTTGGGAATCACGACATATCGACCTAATGTTATAGGTCTGCACACACGGTATTTCGTTATTACCCTTGTTAGTCACCGTTTATACATTTCATCAACCTAGTATGGTAGGTTCGTTACACTAACTAGTCCACTTTACCGACATCCCCGAGTCCCATAGCCATGTGCTGCGTATACCCCAAGCCACATTATGAAACCTAAACACATACATTCTAATTTAACTACAATACACAATTTAGTAGAACAATTGATATAACTATCAATAAACAGCAACATCAAGACATGAAATGGAGAGAAATATCTCAATTACCTTACTTACCTCTTCGCTAATCTCCTTCTTGATTCGGCCTATCGACAGCATGAAACAAGTACTTGAACCTCTAAGACTCTTCCCTAAGCTCTTGGTACCATTAGACATGTTTAATAACATGGTAAGACCATCTGTTAGGATGTTAAACTTGTTTAAGGTGTTTAGGTTCTTGTTAAGAAGTTTCAGATTTTGTGTCGTCATAGCACTTAGCGCATTGGGTGGAATATCTAGCACGTTAATGACCTCATTTACACGTTAGTAAACCTGATTAGCGCGCTACACTCTGGTAGCGTACTAGCAAGCACACTTAGTGCGCTAATTGCAGGAAAACCTGAATTCTACCTTTTGAATTTTAAGTTTTCTTTACATATGGGTAACTCTAAAACCTTGGGCTCTCTTCTCCCATACCTTCCGAGACCTAAGACACCCATTACAATATAAGAACAGCCCACTCTTCATATTTTTCATGAATTCACAAAATTAAACTAAAAGACCTGTGTAAGTAGATTAACCTAATTAAAGAACAGCTAGCTTGATCAACTCCTTCATCTTCACTTGTTGATTTCTTGACCATCTTCTCTAACTTTGTTTTTTCAGCAATATACTTCTCTAAGTTTTAGAAATGAGAATGAAATGGTTGCATGAGTTGATCATTTCAATCTTATATATTATAGAGAAGATTAATAATTAGCCATTAATCTTTATGTACATACATATCTTGAGACTGATCTAGTGGCCTACATATTGACACGGTTTTCACCAACTCTCCATTATCTTCATCTAACTAACACCAAACTAAAACTATATTAGTCTCTTGATGTGCCAAAACATATCTCGAGAACTATCAATGACTAATGTTTTACTTAATAACTTAGGTTACATTTAATATAAAATCAACTATAACCCTATTAATATTATTATTTAAGCTACACTAAGATTAAATCAACTGACCACATTACTCTCTACCCCAGTCTCATGCCAACATGCATTTAAAGGCGTATCCCCACTCATGTCTCGACCTCTATACACAAGTATGAGTGACTTACTATGTTTACACATATACAATGCACCAAACATATATTTTACCATAAATAATACATTACTTGGTATTCTTGTTGAGTGTTGGGTTCGTGTACCTATTCTCGAGCCATGTGGTGACCCTTAATTATAGACCAAATCCACTATTAGGAATTTGGGTCGTTACATGTATAAAGTATTGAAGCCTTACCTCGACATGTTCATCACTGTCTTTATTGACAACATCGTGATGCACTCTAAGACTCAAGAAAAGAATGATGGACATCTCGAAGTGACCTACCAGATTTTGAATGATCATCAGTTGTATGCTAACTTTAGCAAGTGCAAGTTTTTTGTTTCGGATGTGACATTTCTAGGTCAAGTAGTGAATGCGAAAGGGGTTTATATCCAACCAACTAGTGTCGATGTTAGCCTTAACAAGAGCTAGAAACCTCTCCTTCCATACCTGATAAACCTACCACCTAGTTATTATAGAACAATGTATCTCCAACAATATATATAAAAGAAGGTTCACTACATACTTGAGAAAACAATAACACTCATAAATGTTCTCCTTGCCTTTAGCTGAAGCACCGGTGTGTGAACCTAAAATGTTAAAGGGAGTGAGCATTCCAACATGCTCAGTAATTGATGCTCCAAAACACATCAATTATTAACTAATTTCAATAAGTCAATAAATAGCTATATGAATCCAAAATATATATTTAAGCAATGAAATTGATTTAAATAATAAATAATTGAATACAATTCCGTTTGGTTACATGTAACCGTACTCGTGATTTGTAATTTGCATTTGATTACGGAGTCATACATTCCAATCACTCGAGAATAAAACTACAGAATCCACATGTTAGCCAACAAGGAATTATGCCAGTTTTTTCCAACTTGACGGAACTACCAACTCCAACTAGTCAATAACAACTAAGTTAAAACTCATGATAACTGAGGACAAAAGGGAAAAATTCATTATCGAGCAAACCTATTCGTTCATTATGATAAATAGTGGAGTCCATTTCCTAGCATAGTTTTTCAATCATCAGTCCCGGTTCACCTTATCGACCATTTGCTAGATTCTCCACATAAAAAAACATTCAAATCACAATACGCTGCCCCAATCCTAGTCCATAATGATAGTTAACTAAATATACTAATTTTTGATGTGTAATTGAGAAGAATATGAGTTCCACTTACCTCGATTAGGTTTCTTCTCAATTATTTAACTTTTTTGGTTCACTAGAACTTTCTCGACATTCCAAAACCTGTGAAAAACCATTTTTTCTTTATATAGGTCTAATACCTTATATTTATAACCCCTAAGTCAATCCCTAAGACCTTATGAAATTATACTCAAAGTACAACACAGTTTTTATTTTCTAAGGTGGGAGCACGCTCCATAATTTGGTGGGGCACGCTCTATCGACTCGGTTCCTGATAATTCATGAAGGGAGTGTGTTCCTCTGATACAAAAAACACGCTCCACTAGTTACTATCTCGATAGTGAATAGGGCAATAACTACTGTTCAATCCACTAAACATAACAATATCATTAATACACTACCTATAACATCAGGGAACACCTCTTTTAATGTTTAAACTCATTTCTAACCATCCATAACATCAATAAACAAAATAACCATCACATACCTATGAATCAAACCTTAAAAACCAAAACCCAACTTACCACAATGAAGATCTCTTGATCCGTAGTGGTTTGATCTCCCCAAATCATAGTTACCAACTTCTCTTAATTAACCCCTTAAGATCAAAGCCTCACCTGCTTAATTTTTCTCTCTTTCACTCAATCGAAAAGTGGTGATAGTTTGAATACTTTTGATTTATACGAATATAGATTTTATCAAGATACAGGTCGCACTATTTCGAGGTTAATCAAGTGAGTATTGTGCAGAAGTGACATTACCTATTGTGACACACATCTTAACACAATCATCACACAGTTTTATCTCATGGTGATCCAACAATCTATATAACTTAAATCAAACTTATGTCTTTTTATATATATATATATATATATATATATATATATATATATATGTATATATCTCATGTATTTTCTTGCTAATAAATTTATCAGACATATCTACAAATATTCTCAAACGTGCACATTCATTTCACGACCCTATCGTCGTACTTAATGTACTTGGAATTTATTATTTTATTTTTTAGTCCTCAATTATAAGCCTTTTTATAGATTTTCCTTTTATACTACAACCTATAAATTCATTTAGACATGTAATATAGCCAGAAATCAATTCCCAAATACACATACTTGGTAATCGAGGTATACTAGAATTAACCACGAGCCAAACTCAGGTTAATTAAGATTCTGGTTTACACTAATCACCAGCTTAAGGTAACGAGACGTTACGACCACGAAATGGTCACAACCCGCCACAATGACAAAGATTAGAAGTTTTTTGGGATTAGGAGGTTATTACTGAAGGTTCTTGAAGGAATTCTCGAAGATTGCCACACTAATGACAACTCTAACACAAAGAAAATATGTAATTTTAGTGGACTGAGGAATGTAAGAGTACTTTCAAATAGATGTAAGATAGAACAACTATGACACCTAACTAAATTTTGATTTATAATTTACTCTTTACACTAATGCTTTCGAAGCTCGGGTTGGGTAATGTGTTAATGTAAGAAGGAAGGGTGATTGTCTATGCTTCAAGAAAGTTGAAAATAAATTAAAAGAACTACCAAATGCATGATTTAGGTTAGCAGCAGTTGTGTATGCTTTAAAGTTGAAAGACATTACTTATAAGGGGATAAGTTCACAATGTTCTCATATCACATGAGTCTGAAGTACTTGTTTACACAAAGTGAGTTGAACATGTGACAAAGGGGTTCACTCGAGTTCTTGAAAGATTTTGACTTCACTTTTCAATATCACCTTGAAAGGGCAAACACTATGGAAGATGCTTTGAGTCGTGTAATTAAGGAAATAGAGGATGTGGATATGATGACCACAAAGAAGTATGGATTGCTTGATGATGTCTTAGTGATGTGTGTACGTGAGTTATGCTTGCCGAATGCATAAAAAAAATTATAACCCTTATTAGATTAACATTTTCCACATTATTTTTTCATAGTGGTGAGCAAAAGGGTTGAACCATAAGGAATTAGGTTATTTCAAGTGAACAAATATGAAAAACCCGATTTCATTGAGGGGTGAGTAAACCTAAACCAATGTATGCAACTTAAACATAAACAAATAATGAAAACAATTAAGTAACAACACTAACAAATGAATATAGCCGAAGTAATGAAATAAATTATAAGAAACTAACTTGGGCCTTGGGGATTCATAAGATCAATTCATAATTCACTTTCAATGGTCATTAATTTTCACACAAAATTGTATTCGAAATGCATTTTCTTAGGCTAGATATAGAGCTTTAAAAGCACTTAAAACTCCTCGATTCCCTAGAATCGATAAAAAAAAAACTCCTTAATAATCATGTTAACCTAGGTAAAGCAACTAAAAATTCCACACATTTGTCGCATAAAGCTTGATGGAATCACTAGCCATATAAAATCACGACATTAAGCAAGTTTTATTTTATCCTAGATTTTTTTCTTACGCAAGATATATCAAAAGGGAGTGAACCAATTGTGTTATCATCTTCTTACGTATTGCTAACCAATCTACACAATTATGGATGTTCATCAAAGGACTAGCAATATGTCCTAAAAAAGTCTACTGTATTCATGACAACATAAACATTACATCAAACCATGTAAATAAACCCAATAATAAGAAAAATAAAAGAAATCAATAGAAAGTTATATAAACTCAAAAAAATCTGACATTGCTATATTAAATTTGAGTCTTCATTGCTCATCCCCTAACTTAGGTTATGGGTGTTTTTTAGCCTCCCATGTATTTAAATTACAAATCTTTATGGTATTGCTAAATTTAATTACAATATTATTGTCAAAAAAGAGAAAGAATAGTTGGTAAATGATGATGGACTTCCTTTGATACTTACACTCCACTCGGGATGTTATGCTATGGTACTAACACATTCGTAAAGCATTTTGGCGCATCTAACACTGTCAAAAATCACAAGTTTAAGGCTACTAATTCAAGTTCAAATTGAATGGATGAAATGGAGGAAATGAGACTTAAAGAGCTCATAATTTGTTCAAGGCAAGGAAAGGCACCAGAAAACATATATGGAGTTATGTATATTATTTGTAAAGTATAAGAGTTCAACTACATTAGCCAAATGAATTAGATTTATGCATTTCATAAATTTATTGTTTTCAAGAACCTAAATTCATTCATTTCATGACTTGTAAGTCTGTCGATTATATAACGTTTTAAATTGTGCAAATGTATTGTATGGCATGAACTTGACGTGTGAAAATTATTAGATTTGATTTTGGATGCACTGGTATTAGTTTAGATGGGTTTTTAGATCAGTTGAAAAATATTTGTAGAAAACTCCCTAGAATTGGAATGAATCATTGGTTTTTCATTTTTAATCTTTGAAAAGTCTTTTAGATGATTTTGGTGGTTCCTTAAGTCCAAACTTGTTGAGACCATGTGCAAAGGTTTAAGGGGAGTCGTAAAAATGAAAAGTGGTTAGTGCGTCAAACCAGAAATAATATTGTTTGTAGGTCATTGTTGCTAGAATGTGATACAATATTATGTGAAGCGCGTCCCACTATTATGTCGAACATGTCCTAGGAATTTGTGGAGTGCACTACCTAGCTACCTAACAACTTTTTTAAAGCAAGCAATCCACAACATTAATTTTAAATGTTGGATTGTGTTGGACCCTTGTATCATCATAACAATTAAAATCGTCAAGAGAGTGTAGAGACAACACTATAAACACATAGAACAAGTTTCTGATCTTACATACACATACGTACACAAAGAGAGCAAAAATATGGAGTTTTTGTAATACAAGTGAAAATCAAATACTTACACTCAATTGAGGGCTTTTAGGTATGATCTTACGCAAATCAATTGAAGGGAAAGGAAGTGTTTTAAGTTCCTCAACACGTTGTCCGAATTGACCCAAATAATCTCACATCTTGGGTTGTAAGATCTTGTTTTTCCTTACACTATTGTGCTTAATCTATATCTTGTTGCTAAGGATTTGTGTGGGAACCTTATGTGACTTTTTTTGATTCATATAGTTTGTTGTGCCTAATATCATTTCTAGATATGACCTAGAACAAACTTGCACCTAGTAAGCTAAAATTTGCATCAATATTGTGCATACAGAACTAGAATAATTCATAGGGCCTAACCTATATTTATATTGGTTTTTTTTTCTTTGAAGTGTGTGTGAAACACCACTAAAAAGAGGTTTTGAACTTATTCATGATTTGGTATTAACCCAAGATTTTGATTGGACTTACTCGAGCATAATTGTGACTCTCCATAGTGCATTGAATTAACTTGAAACCAAGTTGTATTTAATTTATATTCATGTTTATGGTTTCATGCTTATAATGTTCTGACAACATTTTTACAACAGTTTTGTGCTTAATCTTAAATTTATTTGGGACCTGAGGTCTTGATTGCACATCTTGATGTTAAACTTGTTATTGGCATTTGCGCATCAATTAGTCACTTTTGGAACCAACTTAAGCTTAATCTATATTCTTGTTGTTAGTTTCAGTATTGAAAGTTAGCTTATAAAAAAATTGATTTATAAGGCATCTCAATCGGCAAAGTCTCACTTGCATTGCCCTCATCTTAGGATCACATTTGCCTAATTAAGGAGAAAATATCATATACCCATTTCCCTCTTGTTAGTGACCAATCATTTTTAATTTGTAAAGGTTGTAAGGTATATTGGTGAATAAACCAAGTTGTGAATCCTATTGGTGTATAGAAAAGGTTGTAAAGCCTATCAGGGAATAGGCAAGGTCATGTCCTAGTTGCATCTAGGTAAGTTTCCTAGTTAAGACTAAGTGGTTCTAAAAGTCCTTATTGCAGCAAGGCAATTGTAAAAGACTTAGTGGAGACTAGGCAAACTATGCTTGCGGGCTTAGGGTTGTTCACTTATTGAAATATAAGTGTTGGTTCGAAATCCTTATTGGGGAGGTTAGGTTGTGGATGTAGATCCAAGGGATCGAACCATTAGAAATCAATTGTGTACTTCCATCTCTTCCACCCCCTTCTCCTAATTTAGAATTTCACTCGCTTGAATCATTTTTGCACATTGCTATTGATATCACTACTATACGCGCTCATGTAGCTTGAATTTAAAGTGAACTTAGGAGATTGGCAATAAAAGTTATAAAAATTTTAAATTGGCCATCACAATTATTCACCCCTTATTGGGTAGATTTTAATTAGTATCAGAACGGGTGCTCTTCATATTCGAGTTTACATTCTAGAGATAAAGATCAATGGCCATGACTTTCAGTGTTGATGCTACCATTCCTCCTATACCTAGGGATTTTGTTTTTAGGAGTTGGAGGACTAGGTTTATAACATACTTTAGAGCCCAATCACATGATATGTGGGGCATTTTAGAAAATGATCCATATACTCGATTTAGAAGTTGTGAACGATGTTGAAGTGCCTAAGTAAAAGAAACACTTAAATAGGAACATAAAAAGGCTAGTGAGACTTGAAGATAAACTTAGACATATTCTCCTTTCTAGCATTCCTAATGACATTAAGATTAGACTTTCTTCATGCTTTTCATCTAGTGAAATATGAAGAACACTAGAAGAGATTTGTAGTGATTGTCATGATTTCAACTTCTCATTGTATCCTAGCAAGTGTGATGATTTATTGCCAACTAGTGATTTTTTTGCTTCTTTATCTTTTCATAATGCACAAATTTAAATTGCTACCCATGTTTATGATAAAGATATTCACATGCATGGAGATCTTATACCTATGTATTCTTATATGCAAAATCATGATGATGCTGATGATATGTCTATGCATTTTCATGTTCATGAAAGGAGTTCTATTATTGATTCATTCACTAATATTAATTGCATTAAAGTTTCTTTTTCCGATAAATAGTCCAATTTGAGCAAGGAGTTCCATTGTTGATTCATTCACTAATATTGATTGCCTTCATGTTTCCTTTCCTTATGAATTGTCCACTTTGAGTAAGAACCTTGAACTAGACTTAGACAATCTCATTAAAGAGAATGACAATCTTAAGAACATGATTCAAATTGCATTAGATGAGTTGATGAATCTTCAATACATATTTGGTAAGAGTCTTGAGAAAAATGAGAGAATTCTTGAAAAGAACAGGAATTTAAAGAGTCAAAATTAAGAACTTCAACAATGACTAGATAGATGGACAAAGTTGGTAACAAATGCCACCAATGAGAAGGAGGTTGTGAAATTAGAGCTTAGCCCAAAGATACAAAAGTGTTTACACATAGAAGCTCAACCAAAGAAGTCTAGGAGGTCTTACAATTTCAAAGCATCTAATAGACCAAATAGGACTTATTCTAAAAACAAGTTTCACATAAAGGCATAGGTACCGAAAGAAACTCTCATCGAAGTTAAGTATATCAAATCAAAAGAAATATGGTTGCCAAAGTCCATGATACAAAGAGTGAATTACACTCACTTTGAAACATGGGTTAACTTAGGTGATAGATTGATTTGTGAGAATTAAGGATTAGTTTAGGTGTATAGAGTGAATCTAATTTTAGGAACATGTTTTAGTTGAGAGTCAAACTCATGCAATTGTTTGCGAGTTATTCCAAAGTGATAAGTACGATTAGTGCATCTCTAAGGAAAAAATTTTAAGTTTAAAATCACATAAATTTTCCATAGAGCATACTCCTTAAGGGGCAGAAGTGCACTCCAGGTAGCTCGAGTCTGAGTCTTGAAACCTAGACATCGGAGTGTGCTCCACGTAAATGTGAATCGCACTCTAGTGTCGGTGTGGGCTTTTTTAACAGCCCACCTGAGAGCTTTTTTTTATGCTCCATTCATTTGGCCAACTTCACCCGAATCTCAACCAACCTACCCCACCATTTTTTCATCGATTTTTAATCAGAGGTTGTTGATTGTACTTCCCTAAGCCTCTTTCCCTCTCTTGTTTTTCCATAATGTAGCTCTGATTTTTGAAAATCCTATCATAAGTTGATCTACACAAGGTGTTCAAAAAAATGCCAAAAATAAATAGGACATTTAAGATGGCTTCACAATCAACGGGAACTCATCCCAAATGCCATTTGGTACTCAATGAGTCATCAGGGAGTTATTCAAACTCTTCATGATTCCGCGCTTTACATTGATCTAATGTCCCTACATCAATGAAGAACACACCCTCGGATATTCATGTCCCTCACTCCACCAACCCAAGATGGTGTACCACACAGTTGTGAATTGATGTTCCAAATGTTTTGGAACCTATCAATGATTGATACATGGGCAAAGTGGTAGTTACATTGACCATCTTGGATTTGGCATTCTTCAACAATGCCAACCTACCGCTTCTTTCGCTTTTTGATGGAATAAGTTGGACACCGTTTCTAGAGCTCAAATACAACTATTATGAACCACTTATGTGTGTCTTTAACACAAATTTGAAGGAGTTGCTAAACTTCTCTTTGAAGTCTAGAGTTTCCAGCAAGGAGATTTACCTCGCCCCGGAATGTCTTGCAAGCATATTCAATGTTCCTCTTCATGATGCCACCATCTCTTTATCTGACACCATCCACCATCTGGAGTTTGATAGGCTTGGAGCATAGAATGTTATATGTCATCTTACGAATACGATGTTTGTTCCCTCCATCGTCATGGACAAGACTTTCTGACTTATCCTGCATTTGCTTCATAAGGTTCTTAGGAAAGTGTCGATGCCATGTGGTCCAAGTAGGAACTAGGTCACTCATATGGACTTGTTTGTTTTGTAGGCCATCAAGATTAAGGTAAATTTGAGCTTGCCACATCTCCTCCTTCATTACATATTCATACACGTAAAACTTTGAAGTCTATGCCTTATATGTCCGTGCTTACTCTCATATTTAAGGACTTTGGAGTTGATATTGTATTGGGGGACTTACCTAAGTTGGTAATTGACAAGTTAAGTTGGTAATTGACACATTGAGTGAATCAAACCTGCAAAAAATAGGCTATAAGTATCACCTACCCACTCGAATTTGGGTCAGATGTAATGACGATCCTCAAAACTTGAGATAGTCGATTGGGATCCCTTGAAACTGGATGATGCAGTTTACACTCTGCATGATCTTTATGATTGGATTATCAACTCTCCAGAACATGGAGGAGATGAATTAAGTCACGGGCAGATCAAGGAGAGGACCATGGGCCCCCCAAATGCTAATGTATAGTTTGATGGTGACATTAAAGAGCTTAGAACTCAGCACATGCCATACCAGGAGCATTCAACACCACCACCACCACCACCTGCACCTCTTTTGGTAATTTGATCTTCATCTTTTAGAAGACATGCCACTTTTTACTGCTTACCTCCATTCGTACATGTTTTCTCATTTTGATACTATCAATGTTTGGCTCACTTCATTTGATAACGCACTAGTTGATCACACCTCAAGTCTTCGATGTCTCAAGCAGGGTCGTTCATTAAGGAGAGTTGGCCCCTCGCGCCGCACTCATTAGTCTTACAAGGAGATTAGGAAACTTAGATGCATATGCTTAAGGGAAGCTCTAGTTTGATCATGTTAGGGGGAGTATCTATGTCATTTCGTAAGTAAGAGTTCATTTTTCACTTTATATGTAAACTTTTAACTCATGTCTATATCAGTTTTTAAATGCACTACATTGTCTCACCTTTCATATTTTTGTCAATGTAATGCAAAGCATGTTGTATATCATTGACTTATCATTTATGAATGACTTTTCTTTTGCCTCTTGCACCATGTATTTTATGAAATTGCATAAATAGATAAATTGCCTTATTTCTTTCATGTATTCATCTTAATGCCTATTGATAGGAGGAGAGTCTATTCCCACTTTTTAATGTCATTAATAGAGAGAAATATATACGTTGAACTTGACCATTATGATATTGATATGCACTTCATCTATATATATGTTTGTCAAGTGGACGTTGTTTGTTATCATAAAAAATGGGAGATTCTTAGACTACGTGCTTTTACAATTACACTTCACCCAAGATTTTGATGTTAACGAATAATTTGAAATTGTACTAAATTTTTTGTAAAGTATTTCAGTGCATCCAACTTTGTTGGAACTCACAAGTTCGAAAGCTACTAATTCGAGTTGAAATAGAATTGATAGAATAGAAGAAATGAGACTTAAAGAGCTCATAATTTGTTCAAGGCAAGGAAATGCACTAGAAAACATGTTTGGAGTTATGTACATCATTTGTATGGTATAAAAGTTCAACTACATAAGCACATGCATTAGATTCATGCTTTTCATATATTTAATATTTACAAAAACCTAAATTCATGCATTTCATGACTTTCAAATCCGTCAATTTTAAAATGTATTAAATTAGTTTAGATGGGTTTTCAGATCATTAACAAATATTCGTACAAAACTCCCTAACATTGGAATGAAACATGGATTTTTTGTTTTTAATCTTTGAAAAATCTTTCAGACTATTTTGGCATGTTCTTTAGATCATACCAAACTTGTAGTGACACATGTGCAAAGGTTTAAGGGGAGTCATAATCAGAAAAAGGGTTTTAGAGAATCAAAATAGA
This sequence comes from Stephania yunnanensis, assembly GCA_039657365.1. NCBI lineage: Eukaryota > Viridiplantae > Streptophyta > Magnoliopsida > Ranunculales > Menispermaceae > Stephania > Stephania yunnanensis. The sequence continues at coordinate 43,440,505 of CM077581.1, forward strand.
AAATATTATTTTTCAGTCCCCTACAACTGGAGCGCACTCCACAATTATGTGAAGTAAAACAGGTGCCAAAGTGTGCCCCAAGAATTGGTGGAGCGCGCTCCCCGAGTGCCTGATAACTTTTTTAAGTAAGGAATCAACACTTCTAATTTGAATTGGTGGGTTATTTTAGACCCTTAGATCACCATAATGGTCTAAAACAGTTAAGAAGGAATGGAGAGAACACTATAAATACATAGAACAAGTTTTTTATCTTACATATACATACATACACAAAGAGACCAAAAATATGGAGTTTTTGCAATACAAGTGAAAATCAAACACATACACTCACTTGAGGGCTTTCGGGCTAATCATATGCAAATAAAGTTATAAGTATTTAGAGGTCCTCAACACGTTTTCCAAGTCGATCTAAATCATCCTCACATCTTGGGTTGTAAGATCTCATTTTTCCTTACACTATTGTTCTTAATCTATATCTTCTTGTTAAGAATTTGTGTGGGAACCATATGTGATAGATTTTGATATATTCATATAGTTTGTTGTGCCTAATATCAAGTCTAGATAAGACTTAGAACAAACTTGCACCTACTATACCGAAATTTGAATTAATATTATGCACGCGAAACTAGAAAAATACATAGAGCCTAACCTATACTCAAATTGGTTGTTTTTCTTTGAAATGTGTGTGAAATAACACTAAAAAGGGGTTTTGCACTAAATCTTGATTTTGTGTAAACCCGAGATTTTGATTACACTTACTTGAGTTTAATTGTGATTCTCCATTGTGCATTAAATTAACTTAAAACAAACTTGTACTTAATTTATATTTGTGTTTGTGGTTTCATGCTTATGATATTTCGACAAAATATTTACAAGGGTTTTGTTATTAATCAAAAACTTATTTTTGACTTGAAGTTTTGATTGCACAACTTGAGCTTAAACGTTTATGTTGCATTGGTGCATCAATTAACCACTTTTGGAACCAACTTAAACTTAATCTATATTATTTTAGTTGGTTTTAATTTTGAAAGTTAGCCTATAAAAAATTGATTTACAATGAATCTCAATTGGCAATATCTCACTTGCATCATCTTCATCTTAGGATTACATTTGGCTTGTGAGAGGAGAACATAGTATGCCATTTTCGTTGTTGTAAGCGAGCAATAATTTTTAATTTGTGAAGGTTGTAAGTTCTATTGGTGAATAGACCAAGTTGTGAGTCCTATAAGTGTATGGGAGAGGTTGTAAAGCCTATCGAGGAATAGGAAATGAAATTTCCTAGTAGCATCTAGGCAAGTCAAATTCTTAGTTGACACTAAGTGTCTTTAAAAGTCCTTACCGTGCTAAGGTAATTGTAAAAGACCTAGTGGAGACTAGGCACACTAAGCATGCGGGTTTAGCGTTGTTCACTTATTGAAATATAAGTGTTTGTTCAAAATATTAATTGGGAAGGTTATTTAGTTGATGTAGATACGAGGGATCGAACCACTATAAATTGGTTGTGTACTTCCATCTTTTCTACCCTCTTCTCCTAGTGTAGTATTTCACTCGTTTGAAAAATTTCAGAACATTGCTATTGATATCACTACTACACTCACTCATCTAGCTTGACTTTAAAGTGAACTTAGGAAATTAGCATACAAATATATACAAATTTTAAATTGGCCATCACTCCAATTCACCAACTTCTAGAGTGACCTTCAAATTAATAGTGTGTATGTTGATACAAGAAAGAGAGATAGTTGAAAGGGATTACGAAAAAAAATCGAAAATGGAATAAATAGTTAATTTTTTCTTGAGTCCGTGTATTTTACTTTTCCCAATAGGTGTAGATCCAAAATGTGTATTTGGCCAATGCTCAGAGAGGGGGCTTGAGTGGGTTTACTCATGTTTAATTCATTTTTGTGAGAGATCAGACCATGCACTTGCGCTGAAGAGGAGAGAAAATGGCTGATCACTAATAGAAAAATGATGCGTTGGTCGAGGTCAATCTGAACGAATAGGATAGATGCGTCGAGAAAGGAGAGAGAGCGCATGTAGACTATTGGGATTTGTGATGAGTGCACCTTGGAGTGTCTAATAGTTGTAGTGACTGGAAAAGGGGAGACTGTGTCATTCGAGGATGATCTACGGAGTCAGGGGAGACGCGTCGGTGAAGATGAGAGAGAGCATTGCGATCAAACAATTTCTTCAACTTATGTTTGTAGTGACGAGCATTGCGAGGCTTTGTGTGTGGCTGTAGAGGTACGTATATGTCGAGTGTATTTCCCTTCCTGTGTCGGTCACCACTTATCCTCAAGTATGTATTATTTCTTGAGGTATGACCATGGTATGATAAACGACTCCTAGGTGATTTTGTTTCGAAGTGTGTTGCACTAGCATATTTTTTCTACTTCATCCTTTTTTGATCACTGATACATATCGTGTCTTGACGAACATCTGACAGCTATAGAACCACCCAGATCATTATGTGTACCAAGCCATTTTTCTTGAAATCTCTTCAACTTTAAGCACTTCAATTCCCTTGTAAATCATTCAACTATCGTCATTACCTGAGGCAGGGGCGAATCCAGGATTTTTGATAGCCCTGGGCTATAAATATTTTGTAAATTATTATTTTTATATATTATTATGTATACTTTAAATAAATTATACCACTATATATATATATATATGCATCAATGACAAAATAGCATACTTTTTTTGGACTTTTTAAGGTTTTTTTTGGACTTTTTTTGTAATTTTTTTGGACTTTTTTTGGACTTGCCCTGGGCTGTAGCCCAGGGCAAGGCCCACTTGGATCCGCCCCTAACCTGAGGTTAGTGCCACATGACTGCCTCGTGATGTATGCTTGCACGTCCTTCGAGGAAATCATCAATAATACTTCAAAAGTGCCTTTTTTATTCATTCTTCGTCAAATGCCAACAAAACCTACACATAATAAAAAAGTAATATTTACAAATCAAATAAAAGGAGTTTTGTGCACCAAAATTGAACATATACACATAAGTAAGGCACAAATATGTTATTATTAAATACTCTTAAACTTATTGTTTTGCTCGTCTTGGGCTAATGATTATTCAGTAAGACTCTCAACAACTAGTGCAAGCTAACTAGACTCGAAAATTTTCCTAAGAGCTCACAAAAAGAATATAAACACATCAAAATTTATGGAAGAGTGAAGAAACTACAAACTAAATGACCCTAAGCCTAAATATTAGCAAAAGTGTGGATAATTTAGTTTCACTAAATACCAAATCGATGCAAAACTCTAGAGACTTAGGAGTGTATAAGTTGTCGAGAATATAGGCCCAACCTTCTAAAATATCACACTTTTAAAACCTAAAACTCATTGAAAAACCTAAGGTTATCACCAAATGATTTTTCTCTATCAATACACTCAAGCCTCAAGCTTACGATCTTTTGTATTGGGTATTAAATATTCTAGGAAATCCCAAAGCCTGGACTACAACTCACACTCTCTACTAATGAAGACTTAACATATGCAAGAGTCAAAAAGGTCTTTTATTTTGGTTGTAATGCAGTTTGAATAGGCTTATAACGAAATGGATATTCATTGATTCAATAATGTCTGAAAAACACTATCATAGATCATACAAGACGTAACATAGAGCTAAGACAAAGTGAATAACAAAATTAATTTTTAATTTTCATGCACAATCACTTCACTATATTTTTCTTTCTTCACCAACAACTTTATTTTAAAGTGTTTTGCGCACATTACTTTTATCACAACATTTAGAGTAGTTGAAATTTACAAACAATAAACAACTCCCAAACTCGGGCTTTTCTTAAAATGAATCATGTAAGCTTTACTTTTCCAGTTTTCGATCTGAATTAGACTTCCAAACTAGGTAATATGGGATGTGAAAGTCAAGTGGTTTATTTGGCTTCACGATAGGTACACAAGGAAAACTTGGTGAAATAGGGTAAAACATGCCTAACTTGTGGAAATAAAGCTGGGCTTTGAGGCTATTTATTTAACATAAGCAGTGCATAAGATCATTTCTTTACACGTTGTTTAGTATATTAAATTTAGCTTCGAGTTGAGTGCAACCTCGTTATAGGATCATGGAGACTTAACTTATTCCACTAGCTCAATTCTTACCTTCTACCAACTTTGGTGTCGAGCATACGACCCATCCTATATAGTAAACCTTACGGCGTAATAATGATCATAACAAGTCAAGGAAATGATGAAATGGAGTCACTTACATCAGCCTAAGTATACATCTTAAAGGCATGCGTAAACAAGATCTAGAACCAATCAATACTAAGTTAAGTTCGGGCAACTCTATATGCAAAAAAAAATTGTTCCTAAGACTTTAAATTCATGGAACAATACATATTTATTCCCAACAACATGACCTTTTATTTATTCGAATAAGAAAACTACTTGTAAGCATATTTTAAAGAAAATAGATGAATGCATGAATGAATGAGATAACGAGAAAGAGTAATGAGTAGAAAAGAAGAAAGCGATAGATAAAGATATAAAATGATCAAGAATAGAGGGGATAACACTACCATTACCATCCAACCTACCTAAACTTAGTCCAAAGCTTTTCCTCAAGATTCAAAACAAAGTCAAGGTAAAATAATCACTTAGGAAACCAAAGAAGGTGAACAAAAACAAGTACTATACAATGGAATGAAGAGTGGAGTAAACAAGCTAACTACCATGTTATGACGCAAGAATCAAAGTCTCCAAAACCAATGATTGGAAAGAAAAAGAAGTCCTAGCAAAATGGACTATTCTCTATTATTCTTTTGTATGGTATTATTTCTTTATTTTTCTATCTATATTGCTTTAAAGAATCTATACATATTTGAACTATACAAACTAAGTTTTTTCATTTACAAACTAAAATCTTATCTTATTAAGAGACTAAAAGTTTAATAATCGAGTCAAGTATATTTCATTTAAGCCCACTAGTTCATCTTTGATGCATGCTATTATGAAAGTTTCTCATGAATTTCCACTTTCCGATCAATGGATCCACGAAAACTCCCTAAAATGATTAAAATATTATTCAGAAGCATAAACTCAAATTTCAAGTAGAATGCTAAAATAATCTTGAGTTTCAACAAGACAAATGTGTTATGGATGGCGTTATCCATCTTATTAAAAAAAAAAAGAATTTGATCCGTGAGAATGAATTATGCATGCTAATTTAAAGTATACTAGATAGACATGCACTCAGATATTCCCATCCTTATTCATGTTTGCTCAAATTCATAGAAATACACTCAAAATATGTTATAGCCAAGAGTATCAAAATTATTATGTACAAAAAGAACGAAATGTAAAATGAACAAAACAAATTTTAACTTCATATTGGGTTGCCTCCTAGTGTTACGTCGAACGCACCAATAATAGTCCGAAAATCATCGACTACTATATATTTATGGTAAGGCAAGTACAAGGTTTTGAACCAACAAAGACTATGAAGAACACTCGGGCCATGAACTGAAGAGAAATAAAGGGTTTTCTAACAAGTCTATCCTAAAGGAAATTTACTCAACAAACTATCCGAAGACAACTAAAACATGCATTAATAAACAAAATAGAAACAATAACTTGGACAATATAAAGAATGCCTGAATTGTGAGTAGTTTCATATCTTGCAAACATTTGAGTCAATCATCGGTTACTAAAAAAAACCTTTTCACTATTGGATTCTTATAGACAAGCTTAAGTGAGAACACTCAGTTTCCATGGTCGGCGGCTATAATGTGTGACACTACCATATACTAACTAGACATGCAAAACCCAAATGTTCTGCAGATTTTCAATACATTAGTAGCCTTACACTCTATGAGAACTATTGTTCTAAGTGTTAACTAGCATGAGTTGCTATCGATCTAATACTCCGAAAGCCAATAACACATCAATTGCCAACATACAATGCCTTATTCGTTACCTAACATGATCCCCCTTACCAAATGGTAGTTAGATTACTAATAAAGTCTTCCCATATCTACATATGCATTGGCCACTATACATTGTGAGTGTAATTAATCTAATCTAGTATAAACAATAGATTTATAATCAATGCAATTAAAGTTACAAGGATCCAACTAATAAGGTTTTCAATTCATTAATTAGAACCTCAATCTAAAGAAGACATAGTGAATACTATACATACAATTAAATTAAAGCAATGAAAGCAAACTAAATAATGCTTTCAATGCAAAGAAGAACTCTCGTAAGTTTTCTCCAAAATACGAGAGAGCTTTATCTAAAAAACTAGAGCTTAAATGCAAGGTATTTTGAATGTCTAAATCCTAGCTATATGTAGTGGGACAAGATAAACAAAATTAGATACTGGGAACGTTGCAAATCTACCAAATCCAGAACTTCAAATCTTTCAATTTTTCTAGTATTATACGTTCAAAACTCGGAGGCACTAGGAATTACTGATGAGGTGCAACGACACTGCATTTTTTATTTGGTTTTGTCCCGACATGAGCGAAACACCACACAAGCATCGTTCATTGATGTTAAGGTGCTACCAAAGCATTGAGATTTTTCTTGGAATTTGAGCTCTGATTTCCTCTTAGGTCTTCATAAGGCATTAACCACAACATTTCCATTGTGTTTCCTACAATACATTTAGGTTTCATTCAACAATTCCTTGGCAATTTCCTCACTCTTGAGGTGATGTTAAGGCATTTTTAACTGAGTTTTTGTAGGAAATTACTCATTTGTGTCCAATAGCATGTGTTTACCCCAAAAACAAGAAAATGGAGGTCTACGAGTATGAAACAAAGATGAAATTCTAGGAATTCATAACAAAATTGTACCAAAATATAGCACAATTGGAGACTTATCAAATACCCATAAGCTTAGAAAATTGCTCGTCCCGAGCAAAGTAGCATAAGCCAATCAACTTGCATTGACAAAATTCATTTCAGCTTCTCTAAGTTCCAACTCTAACCTAAATGGCTTCGTCCAAGTTTTCTAAAATTTGCCAATTGAAAACAAGAACATTAAAGCAAAGGAGTAGAAGACAATTAACTTGCATTCACAAAATTCATTTCAACTTGTCTAATGCTCGATTCCCTTACAACAACTCCAAAATTTGATGCTTGCCGAGAATGCGAGAAATAATTATAACACTTATTAGATTATCATTTTTCAAAGTATTTTTGTAGTAGTAAATAAAAGGCTCAAACTACAAGGAATTGAGTTACTTTAAATAAAAGAATAAGAAAAACCCGAATTCAATAAGGGATGAGTGAACCAAAACTAATTTATGCAACCTAAACACAAACAAACAATGAAAAAAACTCAAGAACACTAAATCAATGGATTAATGAAATAAATTATGAGAAACTAAACTAGGCCCCTAGGATTGACAAGATCAATTCATAGTTCACATGCAATGGTCAGCAATTTTCTACACAAAAGTGTTTTCTAAATATATTCTTTTTGGCAAACTATAGACCTTCAGAGAGAACCTAGAACTCCTTTATTCCCTAGTTTTAGTAAAAGACTCCCTAAAAAACATGTGAACCTAGGTAGAGCAACTTAATATTCAGTATATATGTCGCATTTACCTTAATGGAGTCACTAGCCCTAGACAATCAAGATAATGATCATGGTTGATTCAACCTAAACTTTGTTGTTATGCGAAATAGACCAAAATGGATCGAACCAATTAGGTTATCCACTTGCAAATTTTTTTCCAAAAATCTATAAAATTACCGATGCATATCGATGGACTAGCAATAGGTCCTAACCAAGGCAAGTGTTTTCGGGACCACAAAAACCTTAGCGCAAACCATATGAATCAACACAATAACAAGAAAAATAAAAGAAATCAATTGTAAGTTTTATAAACTTAAGAAAATCTCACGTCGCCATGTTAAGTTTGAGTCTCCTTTGCCATTCCCTTATCTAGGTCAGGGGAGTTCTTTAGCATCCCATGGACTTGAAATAAAAGTCTTGATTGTATAGCCAAATTTAATTACTAGATAATCAAAAGAGAGAAAAAATTCGATAATGAATAGTGTGTATGTCAATTGTCGAGCGAGAATGGCAGGGGATGATGAAAAAATATCAAAAATTGGGTAAGTGGTTGATGTTATTTTCGTCTCTGGTCCATGTATTTCCTATTGCCCAATTAATGTAGATCCAAAATGTTTATTTAGCCAATAAAAGGATAGAGAGAATGACACATGTCGCGTGTGTGTGGCTTTGGTCATTTGTAATTCATTTTAGTGGATAGATCAGAGCATGCACGCGCATCGAAGGGGGATCGAGGTGGGTTAACATTAATCGAGGACAATCAGATTGAATAGGAGAAACAAGTCGTTAGAGGAGAGAGAGAGCGCGTGCGCCTCCATGAGGATTGCGGATGAGTGTACTAAAGAGCATCTCATAGCTGTATAGCTGTGGTAGATGAATCAAAGGACGGTGCGCTGTTTGAGAATGATCTACACGGTCAGGAGAGACACGTCAGTGATGACAGTAAGTGAACAAATTGAAACACTAACAGTGGATCAATGACCAAAAAAGATCAAATTGATCAATGTAACAGTACACATTGAAACAATGAATCAATGAAGTACAAAAAGAACTTTCAATCTCTTATTCAATACTCATCGAAATTACATTGTACATTGCTTATATACAAACTAATATGGTGCACATTGTACACCCTAGTTACAACTGCCTAGAACAAGCTAAGATAAACCTGTAGTATATTACACCAGAATAGAAGATTCAATACACATACATCAGTTTACATAAACAGCTACATAAACAGCTTTGTTACATGATATAACTCTACATCCCCCCCTCAAGATGGAAGTCTATGCCAATCACATAGACCCATCTTGGACAATAAATCAAAAAACAAAGGAGCTAGTAAAGATTTGGCAAACAAATCAGCCAACTGTAACCGAGTAGAAATACACTGTGGAAGAACAAAGCCAGACTTGAACTGATGTCTAACCAAGTGACAATCAATTTCCAAATGCTTGGTACGTTCATGAAAAATAGGATTGGCAGATAGATGTATTGCAGCTTGATTATCACACCAAAGAGGTATTGGAAGAGAAGTAGGAATATCTAAGTCCTTAAGGATATAGGAAATCTATAATAACTCACAAACTATGGAAGATAAACTGCGATATTCAGCTTCAGCAGAGGACTTGGACACAGTAGCCTGTTTCTTAGATTTCCAAGAGATCAAAGATGATCCCATGAACACACAATAACCAGGAAGAGATTTTCGAGAAAGAGGGCAAGCAACCCAATCTGAATCATAGTAAGCAACAACAGAGAGATCCCTCTGAACAGGGAAAAACAGACCCCTGGGAAGGAGTACCCTTAAGGTATCGTAAAACATGAAGTGCACCAGACCAATGTTGCTCTGTAGGGGCCTGAACAAATTGACTTAATTGTTGTGTGGCATAAGTAATGTCAGGACGAGTGAATCCCAGGTAATGAAGACGACCAATGAGTCTTCGATATCTATCAACTTCAATGAACAAAGGTGAATCAACATCGGTAAACTTGCAGTCACGAGAGAGTGGAGTAGTAGTTGGTTTAGCCATGATAAGACTAGCATCATTAAGTAAATCAAGAACATACTTGCATTGATGAACATAAAGACCTGAGGAAGATCGAACCAATTCCAAACCCAAGAAGTAACGAGCTTGACCAAGATCCTTGATGGTGAACAATGTATGTAAGAATGTCTTAACTTGATTAATTAACTCAAGCGAAGTACCAGTAAGAAGGGCATCATCAACATAAACCAGCAACACCAAAAATTGGCCAGCAGTGTTGTAAGTAAACAAGCAGGGATCATGAGCAGACTGAATAAAACCAAAAGATTGAAGTTTAGATGTAAGCTCATGATTCCATTGTCGAGAAGCTTGCTTTAAACCATACAAGGATCTTTGAAGTTTGCAGACTTGATTAGGTGAAGCCAAATTATAACCATCAGGAGGCTTCATGTAAACATCTTCATCTATATAGCCATGTAAGAAGGCATTGTTAACATCCAATTGATGTAAAGGCCAATCTCGAGTAGTTGCTAAGGATAAAACAATCCTAACGGTGACATTCTTGGCAACCGGAGAGAAAGAATCAGTATAATCAACACCTTCAATTTGGTTAAAACCTTTTGCAACCAAACGAGCCTTACATTTATCCAAAGAACCATCAGGATGAAGTTTAACCTTGTAAACCCACTTAGAACCAATGGCCTTTTTACCAGGTGGTAGAGTAGTAAGACTCCAAGTACCATTGGCTTCCAAAGCCTATAACTCCTTATTCATTGCTTCAACCCAAACAGGATCATGCTGAGCTTGAACATAACAAGTAGGCTCCTTTATGTTTGAAACAGCAGCCAAGAAGCACTTGTAACCAGCAGTAATGTTTGGAGAATGAATAAAAGGAAATGTAGGAGGGGTACCAGTAGACAAAGGAATCGTTGCAGGAGGAAAAACAGATGTTTTTACATTGTTGAGAACAAAATCATTCATCCAAAGAGGCTTGTGAACAACACGAGTACTTTTCCCAGTAATAACAGCAGTACGAGGCAGGACATCTTCGTGTAAGTCATCATTAGTATGAGGTACTAATGTATCATTAGTAGGCATAGATGAGACAGCTTCAGGGACATCAAAACATGTTTCATCAATAGGTAATTCTTAAGAATGAGGTATAGTAGTTGATGTAGGAGCAATAGGAGTTGGAATATCTCTCAAGTAATCAGAATTATCTCCACAAGGGATAGGCACAGGACACCTTGAACTTGTAGTATCTTTATGAAAAGGAAACTGGTTTTCAAAGAAAATCACATCTCTTGAAACAAAACATGTATGTGTGGCCATGTTGTACAATCTATAAGCCTTTTGACCAGGAGAATAACCAAGGAAGATACAGTTAAGAGCTCTTGAATCCAACTTGGTTTTGCTTGGTGAAACATTGGTAGCAAAACACAAACAACCAAAAGTCTTCAAAGAAGAATAATTTGGTATTCTTCCAAATAAAAGATGATAAGGAGACTTCCATTTCAGTAACTGAGAAGGTAATCTGTTAATGATGTATGTGGCAGTAAGAACGGCATCACCCCAGAATTTTGTGGACAAATTAGACTTAAAAATCAAGGCTCTCGTAACTTGCAACAAATGTCTATGCTTTCTTTCAACCATACCATTTTGCTGAGGTGTATATGGTGTGGATCTTTGATGAACAATTCCCAAACTAGAGAACAAAGCATGACAATCTTTATTACAAAACTCAGTACCATTATCAGTCCTAATGGTTTGAACTGAAACCTTGAAATGAGTTTGAATGAAAACTATAAACTGTTTGATGATGTTGCCTGTCAAGGACTTATGTTTCATAAAAAATGTCCATGTGAATCGACTAAAATCATCCACAATAGTCAAAAAATAATGAGCTCCTTGAATAGAAGAATGCTTATATGGTCCCCAGATATCCATATGTAACAACTGAAAAGGATAAGAAGTTTGAATAGAGCTCACTGGAAAAACAATTCTGCATTGTTTGGACATCTGACAAACATCACAAGGTACAGTATGTCTTACATTTGAATGACTGTTAAGTAACAAATCAAGTTGTCTTGTTACATTAACAGAGGGGTGCCCCAATCAACAATGCCATGAAAAATTACCAGTAGCATTATTTGTAGGATAGTGATAATTCTGTAGGAGACACAAATGAAGCAATGACATCTTTATGAAAGAACTGGAATCCAGTATGTATAGTCCTCCAATCATCCTTCCCACAGCTAGAACTTGAGAACTCTCAATGTTCTGTATAGCACAAAACGATGGATAAAACTCGATTGTCAGTTTAGTAGATGAGAGTAACTTACTAACCGACAAAAGATTATACTTGAATGAGTTTATACGTAAACAGGAAGAAAGAACTAAGTCTGAACTCAGCTTCGCATCTCTAATGCAATTAACTTCTTTAGTATGTCCATCAGGTAAACAAACCATAACAGGTTTAGCTAAGACAGTGACATTAGCAAGCAAATCATAGCTAGTACACATATGATTTGTTGCTCCACTATCCACAATCCAAGCATCTGAATTAAAAGATGAACAAGAACTAGAAAGCCTTTTATATGAGCTACATGTAAAATCAGATATAGCTGAATTCACATGTGTAGAAGCTCCTGCATCTGAAGTGGACTTTCCTTTCATGAAATTCTCAATCCCTTGCTGTATCATTGCTGCTATATTAGACTAAAAATCTTCAAATTGAGGAGATCCTGCATCTTGTATATCCAGAGGTGATTCCATCAAATTCATAAAAGACTTTGAACTATTCGACATCTGCTTCTTGTCAAGGTCTTTCTTGTACCAATCTGGAAATCCATGAAGTTTGAAACAAGTCTCTTTTGCGTGTCTTTTTGCCTTACAATGATCGCAAAATAGATCATCTTTATTAATAAATTTCTTTTGATTTCCTTTTCCACCGAACCTATGAACATTGGTTGAACCATATGAACCTGAATTCATTTTGGTAGTTTTCATCATCATGGTTGTATGTTTCATAGGTGAATAGCTAACATGTACCTCTTTTTGCTTTTCAACTCTAAGAACCATAGAGTAAGCTTTGTTTATACTTGGCAATGGATCCATCACCAATATTTGATTACAAATATGATCATACATATCATGCAAGCCCATCAAAAACTGCATCAGCCTATCATTAGACTCCAGAACAGCCATTGCTGCTGAAGCTCCACATTCACCCACAGGTAAAGGGACTAAACAGCTCAGTTCATCCCAAAGCTTCTTAAGTTTTGTATAATACTGTGAAAGTGATAGATCTCCTTGACTTATAGAAGCAATATCTCGTTTCAATTGATACAAGAGAGGACCATTACATTCTCCAAACATTTCTTTCAATTCATTCCATAGATCAAAAGAAGAAGTTGTATAAAGGAAGGCTTCAACAATATCCTTTGAAATAGAATTCAAGATCCTAGAAGTGACCATATAATCCACTTTGATCCATCGATCCAGATTAGGATCAGTAGAATCTGGTTTTAAACATCTTCCATCGATGAAACCAATCTTTGTTTTTGCACCTAACGCAATCATCATAGCTCGACTCCAAGACAAGTAATTTGAACCAGTAAGAGAATTGGAGACAAGTACCATACCAGGATGATCGGATCCTTGAAGAAGATAAGGACTTTAATTCCAAGATCACCTGTTTCAGGAGCTCTCCCTGCTCCATTTCGAATTGAAGAACTTGAAAAACCATGAACAAATGCCATGATCAGACACTCAATTCACCAAAAAAACAACACAAATCAAGAACAGTAGAACCTGCTCTGATACCATGAACAAATTCAAACACTAACAGTGGATCAATGACCAAAAAAGATCAAATTGATCAATGTAACAGTACACATTGAAACAATGAATCAATGAAGTACAAAAAGAACTTTCAATCTCTTATTCAATACTCATCGAAATTACATTGTACATTGCTTATATACAAACTAATATGGTGCACATTGTACACCCTAGTTACAACTGCCTAGAACAAGCTATGATAAACCTGTAGTACATTACACCTGAATAAAAGATTCAATACACATACATAAGTTTACATAAACAGTTACATAAACAGATCTGTTACATGATATAACTCTACAGTAAGTGTTACTGGACAGTGTTTTTCAAAAAGTTGGGTGGCTTTAGCTTGTAGTTCACCAAATAATGGGGTTTACTTTTCAATTCTAAAACTAATGCATTACTCCTTTTGAAAATGAGTTATTGATGATGAATTAGCATGCATAGTCGGTGAGGTGGAAGACATTTATATGGATAGCTCATTTTGAAAAGGAGTTATCTATACAAAATTCTAAACTCTATGAATTACTTCTTTTAAAAAATAGTTATTTGTACAAAATTCTTCGCTCTATGAACGACACATGCATATGGAGATAGAAGACCTGCGTCACTCGCGTATCTCGAGGTAGACAATCCATGTAAACAACACGTACGCATATCAAAGTGGACAACCCATGTAAGCGTCAACCATATATGTTGAGGTGGAGAATTCATGAAAATGTCAAGCATGTCTATCGAGGTGGGCGACCCATGCAACCTCGTACAAGTCATGCAAACGTCACGCACGTGTGTCGAGGTGGTAAAACCAAAGTAAACGTCACACACGTATCTCGTGGTTGACAACGCATGGAAACGCCACGCACGTATGTCAAGGTAGGCGAGCCATGCATCTTCATGCAAATCATTCAAACGTCACACACATATCTCGAGGTGTGGACAACTCATGCAACCTCGTGCAATCCATGCAAACCATGCGAATGTGAAGCAAATATTTCAAGGTAGACAAATCATGCAACCTGCTGCAGTCCATGCAAACCATCCAAATGTCATGCATGTAACTTGAGGTGGATAATTAATGCAAACAATAGACATGTTTCTCGAGGTGGATAATCCATTCAAACTTCATGGACGTATCTCGAGGGTACAATCCATGCATAACCACTACAGACCGTGCAACTCATGCAAACGTTTCGTACGTATCGCAAGGCGGACAACCCGTACAACCCACAGTAACCATGCAACTCATCCTTTAAACTTTTACCTTACTTCTATCTCGTGATGATAAGTAGAGATACGAAGAATAAAATAATTATAGGCCGAAACCACGTTATTTCTTTATCGAGAGCTAAAAATTAAAACAACAAGGATCTGTTGAGATATAAGTTCATTCCATGAGAAGGTTGTATACATCAACTTCTTTCACCCAAGATATAAGCTGAAATAAAAATCACCACGTCATCAAGAAAACTCATCATACAAGTCTATTACGATAGTTACGTTGACGTTGTTGCTCGGTGATGCAAACTGGACATACTCTATGTCTAGTTGGACGATGTGTTTGTACATGTGGTTGAGGTTGTTGGGGTTGCTGATCTTGAATTGAATGTCGTCGAGTCGATTGATGTTCTCCCTTTGGTGCTTCACTCGACTCACCTCTGGTACTAATGTTCCCAAAAATAGGAGGTTGAACCATCACAAAATAGTGGCTTCCTGTATGCGGTTGGGCGAAAGGAACATGAGACGGCGGCATGCTTAATAAGTTCATGAACGAGCCATCTCCACTATATGACATATTGTAATTATAACATGGTGGAGTATATGGACTCGGCATGTATTTGAGGCAATGACGGATAAATTTTATGTCTAGGCATTCTATGGTCCACATATGAAAGACAACCAAGGTGCATAAGGATCAAAATGGTAAAGAGGAAGATTCATGATCGACGGCCTTAGTACAAACATTTGAAGTTCTGATTGCATTGTAGACAATGTAGGAATGTCCCCATGAGAAGAATGACTTGGTAGGGATGAGCGTTGGCTACTCTCGCTAACAGTCTCCATTCTACTCGCTCTCGGATAAAATGAACGTGCTGGAGGAGAACGTCTGCTACTCTCTGCAGCAATCTCAGTTTGACTAGATGGACGTGGTGGATGAGGACGTCTGGTGCTTTCCCGCACAGTCTATGTTCGTGTTCTTTTTCTTCTCACCTCTCTATTTGATTCGCATTGATCATCTTTTTGATCTTCCTCTTCATTCTCCTCATTTATGTCCTGTTCGACATCAATTCCGTCATTCCATATAGTAGACCTTTGCCTTTCATCTTCGTCTAAAATTTCAATCCCTTCATCAAGCACCAAGACTTTGCTCGTGCCTATCCTCGATAAACATTCGCCTCAGTCGATGCACCAAGTTACACTGATATAAAAACATGAGTTCAAAGCACGCAATTTAAGATATTAGTTGTTCGAGAAAAAATTAGAGTTTCAAGTTTACTGAACTCTCACGTAAAGCCCTGTCGTGTCAAATAAATCATCTAGTGACTATGCGATACCACTTCATGTAGTCTTGATGATTGTGCCATTCATCTTGTACCGCGGTGACTTTGTTATGGCCACGATTTTCCTACATTTATATATAGCTTGCGTGAAACGTCACCCAATTTTCTTAATTGCGTACAAGCAATTCGATGCGGTGGAGTTGGGTGTCGTAAGCACAGTTTGGTAGTGCTACTTGTATCATTCCAAATTGTCTCATAACCATTTCTGGTCGTTGCCACTCGACTATGTGGAAATAAATTACGGGACACGTCGAAAGCCAACTACTGTGACCGTTAGTACAGTATTCGGGAAGAGACCCGATGACTTTAGCATAAGGTTGCCATACTACATCAGCCTCAGTATGCGAGTCGAGTGCGTCACTGTAAGGTGATAAGACGTGCGTCGCACTCTATGTAAACGAAAATGCATCGAGCCATCTTTATACAAAACAATAAATTATAAAAAATGAAAATGAGTAAATGTTATAGACATTATGAAATAATGTTTGTATTACATGTGTCCCAATGGAACGTCCACAAGCATGCGTTCTCCATCTACTGTTCACGGTCGAACTCTAGAAACACTAAGGCGCCGTGGTGCTATGAATGGAAATATGTCCCATGCCCACAGCTGTACAAGAATTAATTCGCCTGCAACCTCATGTGCACCTGCGTAAGATCCGCGACACAACTCCCTGTACAAATAAGCAAAACATGCACTCCCCCAACTATACTATCCAGCTATTTGGAAATCCTCAACAATGGTAGAAACATTAAATGTACAAATCGGTTCGACTTGTCGGCATATAGCCAACCACCGATAAGTTGCAGTATGTATGATCGAACGTAACGGTGCACCGATTACTCATCGTTCTCATCATCTATAGCTGGTACGTTACGTTCAAGCCATTCGACTTTAAGTTTACAACTAATAATGTCATCTCCAACAGGAGTTCGACCAAGTAGCCTCTTGCACACATTAGCATAGTCTGTATCAGTCGTTCTCATCACAGGTATACCTTCGATAAGTAAGCCAAGCTGTACCTGCACGTCCTGGAATGTAATCGTGCACTCTCCACATTATATGTGAAATGTATGTTTCTCAGGTCGCCATCTCTCTACGAATGTAGTAATCAAAGCCTAATCGAGGCTGAAAAATGCTACGCGGGAAATCTCATAGAACCTACTAGAACAAAGATATGAGATCATCCTCGAATGATACTTCACAATTCCATCAACGACACCACGTATTCGACGTACGCGCAATGTTTTGTACAGTTTATAATTGATAATGTATTAATCTATATATATTATACGTTTAAGCAAACCGCAATTGATGTATACATGTAAAAAAGTTTACCTCACCCCTCCAGGTTTGCGATGATATGTGTGTAGATTGGAGTTGCAAAAGTGAAAGATCTGATGGACCTGGATCCATTGTTGTATGACTATAAAAGAATGATTTTAAAAAATTAATCGTGTTGTTTGGAAACCAAACAATAACTCTTTCATATATATTCAAACAATAATGAATGCTCGAACATTCCAATATAATCAAATTAGCAACTTAAGACATGACAAACAATATACAAAATCGACTATCGATTTTCATTGGAAGGTTAAGGTCTGCTTAAACAATGTTTTTGTTATATCCCTCTGAATGACAAATACTACACCAGTTCTTCCTAGTAAGGACTCGTTCACAGTCTTTATTAGGACATATTGTTCGTCTATGTCCTTCTTGATGACATATGTCACATCACTAGGGCCTCGAGACATTAGGAAGATCCATCTCGTTTTGTCTTCGCATTCCCTTTGGTCTCCCTCGGCCATGACTGCACCTTGGGTCGGGTACGATCTTTGTCCCAAAAGTCGGCCAATATTTCTCATCTAGGATGGCTTTGAAATCATAGGAGTAACATTATGCGTACACATCTATCCTATAGTATGGCTCAATGAATTGTGCGTAGCTTACTCGTATAAAGGCACATCTAGCTAAAACGTGTGAGCAAAGGAAACCAAACGATTTCCATTTATTGCAACTGCACACCTTGTCCTTTAGGATGACGACTTGGGTGTTTTTGCCTTTATGCGTGCAGTTTCCACGTCTTTCAGTTAGCATTTCAAACTCACCAATGTCATGATTGATCAAAGTGACTTGATGCCTCCTTGCGGATTGTTCATTATGTGTGAGTTTATCCATGACATATTTTATTTAAGATATGCCGTTAGAGATTTCTTCATCGAGTTCATGTTTACGCCGATTGTGGTATGTCACCAATTTGTAGTAAATCATCTGAGTCATCGCTGTTATTGGCAAGAATCGAGCCCCTTTCAATACACCATTAAAATACTCTACAATTGACGATAAAATTGGTGTAAGTAATATTACTTCAGTGATAACTATATAGTTTAGTGCAAAACATAACTTGCATTTCATACATACCAACACCATTAGAATTCATCCATCCGTACTGCATTCATCTGTCATGCGATTAAGTCCATAGTTCTTTGGGGATGACATTGACATATTGCAGACATTGAGGAGTTTGTGATGATAAGTATGCAAAATGCTCCATGTGCACATTAAATTTTCGTTCTTGATGTTGAGCGGCTGCTCGAGAAATGAGTTTTTTCAAGGGTTTGAATTGGGTGTTGAAATTACTAAGAAAATGTCGCAGGAAATAACGATTGTATCCTTTTGGGGGACTAAAACTGTTCGGAGTGTTGACCGCCTATAGAATGACAGGGTGACGATCATAAATAAGGCAAACTCCATCGCTATTCATCACGTGTTTGCGCAACATCCTCAAAAACCAGCCCTATGAATCGGTAGATTCGATTTCTATAACAGCAAATGCAATCGGTAGTATGTGTCCATTACCGTCAACAGAGATTGCAATCATTAGCTTACCACTATATTTTTCATAGAGGAAAGTCGCATCAATCTAAAGCAGAGGCCTGCAAAACTTGAAAGCCTATATCGATGCTTCAAATGTAAAAAGCACACGACAAAATTGTGGAAACGCAGTTCTTATCTCATCAGCAGACCATTGTCTATGTAACCACTCGATTTTTGTCCTCGGACTCTTATTCCTCACAGCCGTAAACCATCTTGGTAATAAAGTGTATGACTCATCCCAATCTCCGAATGTACATGCAATTGCCTTTCTTTTGACATCCCACATTCACTTGTAGTTTACTTCGTGTCCGTATTTTCCTTTAATTATTTGTATTAATACCTTGATAGTTATTGCTTGATCGCTCGCACAAGCATGTTGGCGTCAAGTTAGGCATGACCGCGTTCTACGTCGGGATTTATACAGTTGTGCAGCATGTCTAATTGTGTAATCTTCTATAATTGTGTTTTCTTTTGCAAACGAGCACGAAGACGCCACATACACCCGTCTTGCACACTTCTGCACTTAATCACTAACATAGTCGTAGTCGATTTCATCACATGGTATTGACAATGTCTATTAACATGCCACACATTGACGGAATGTTATAGGTTTTTTTTGTTGCCAAAGCACATCCCTATTTCCAAATCAAAATTACACATGTCCCCGCTGTCTGTTGATAAGAATAGTGGGTCGCAGTGGAGTTAGCCACCTCCCAATCAATTTCATTATACACAGCAATAGTTGGTGAATTTCATCATCACTTGCTTCCTTTAAGAAAAAATTTTTATCGATAGCAAACTGCTCATCATCTTGCACGTTTTCCGCACCTGCAGGTTCATACCTTGGGTCATCCGTCAAAACATTGACATTCTCCCAATCGACAGCTATTGCAGCATCTTCGTTGGGACGTATGTCCTCATCTGTTTCATTATTGGCATATTTGTTAACTTCGCCGTCACTAGAGGAATTAATGTCTTCATGTAATGGACTAACAAATCCATTTTGCGTGACATCACCTTGTGCTGATTGCATATGCAGTCTTTTCATCATCAATATTAGGTCTGATGTACCGACATTTCCTTCACGGGCTTGCGAATGAACCGTACCATCTCGAAACGAGTCAATTGACTCAAATGTCAAATAGATATCTACCGTTGCAGTTATTGGTAAATTGGCCACTGTCGCCCACATCAAGTCGAAGTGTGTATGTTCCTATGTTCCATGACCTACAAAATTTATTCGATATTGATGTAAAAGGATTACACACAGGATTACAAATATATTAAGTGAAATCAAACTGTCTGATGCAGAAGATCGCCATAACGGTGCAACTACAGAGCATACTCATTTGTTTGCATAATTGATCAAGTAATAACTCATATTTACATCCCAAACAATGAAAACTACTAAACTAGTGTTTGAGTAACTTAATGTTTTAAGCACACATACCATTAAATAAACATATCAACCATTTAAAAAAAAATAAAATACCTGTCACTACATATCATGAAAATTATAACAAAACCAAATAAATAATTAAGGAAATATCAAATTTGTAAACTTACTATTTTCTTCCTCTTTTTGTCTTCAATTTAATAATCATGCGATAAAAACTTTAGTTAGTTATTTTATTTAAATGGACTAAAATATCTCAAGATCAATAAAATTTGTTCCATTTGTGTGTATATTGAAGGACACATGAGAACAATAACACAGTTTAACATCATAGTTTAACAAAAAATAAGGCTAAACTAAACTAACCTAACCTAACTAAAATAACAACCTAAACTATATTAACATAAACTAAACTAACCAAACATAACTAACCAAAAACCAAACTAAACCTTTAAACAAATAAAAAACCCTAAACTAACTAAACTAACAACCTAAACTAACTAAACTAACAACCTAAACTAAACTAACCGAACTACCTAAACTAAACTAACTAACCTAAATACCTAACCTAAACTAACTAAACTGACTAAACTAACTAAACTAACTACCTAAACTAAACTAAATAAATTAAACTAAATTAAACTAAACTAACTAAACTAAACTAAACTAATTTAACCTAACTACCTAAACTAAGCTAACTAAACTTACTACCAAAACTAAACTAACTACCTAAACTAAACTAACTAAACTAACAACATAAAGTAAACTAACCAAATTACCTAAACTAACAACCTAAACTAAACTAACCAAACTACCTAAACCGAACTAACAACCTAAACTAAACTAACCTAACAACGTCAACTAATCTAAACAAATTAACATTCTTAAACTAACTAAACTAACAACAAAACTAAACAAAACTAACCAAACACAATCAAGCCGCCCTCCTTCTCCTTCTCCTTCTCCTTCTCCTTCTCCGTCGCTTGTCTACTCCCTCTCCTCCTTCTTCGCCGGTGCTCGCTACTCGTCAACTCACTCTCCTCCTTCCATGTCGTTGCTCTCTGCGCGTCAACTCCCTCTCCTCCTTCTCCTTCATTTGTTTCACCGCTCCGTCAACTCCCTCTCCTCCTTCTCCATTGTTGCTCGTCAACTCCCTCTCTTCTCCTTCAACTCGTCACCTCCTCTCTCTAGCTAACTCCCACCATCTCCCGTCCTCTCGTCGTCTCCCGTCCTCTCCCATTTCTACCCTCAACTCGCCCTCTGCCCCTCCCCTCCTTACATACCCGAGTGACCGCCCTCCAAAATTCTCATGACCTACCCTACCTACCTACCTAGTCCCCGCTACCTCGCAACCGAAACAGGAAACACAGAGAATATATTCTCCGCGTTTCCTATTTTGAGAAGAAGAACAGGGGGCACACAGATAGTGCATTTTGAGAAGGCGCCATCTATTTACCCCGAGTCCACGTGGAAAGATCACACAAATAGCGCATTCGAAAAATACACTATTTGTATGTTCTTTCCCACGTCAACATCCGACATTGATGTCCATGTGGACACCATATCCAATTTACATGAATAACGCATTTCAAAAAGACGCTATTCGTGTAAACCCACGTTGACGTGGACATCCATGTGAATGATTACATCCAAATAACACGAATAACGCCTTTAGAAAAGGCTCTATTCGTGTTAGCTGTCCTACGTAGACCTGACACATGAATCACACAAATGCACTATTCATGTGTCCACGTAAGCTGAAAAATCTTCCCCACCTAATAGCTCCTTTTTAAAAGGCGATATACCTTATTTCTAGAATAAAAAAAAAACCACACTTGTTTTGCTCATTTAAACTAAAATCTAGTGTACTTTTGTAATTTTTTCCTGTGGACGAAACACTTTTTTCATCCTATTTTTGTATTCAGGAGGCTACATGTGTTGTCGTAAGGTAAATGTCTCATTGTCGATTGATAAGTGCTTAATTAGAATTATATATAGGACTAGTTTAGTGACAAAATTACACTAAATATCTAGGAATGAGCTCTATTTGTTAGTATTTATGTGTTTTTGGGTCTATAAGGCATAAAATAGAGAAATGAATGATTCCATTAAGAAAAAAGAAGATGAAAACATAAAATGGGGTTGACACTATGAGAAAACCAAGTGACGTCATGGATATACGTGGACATCGCGAGGATAATGAGGTGATCAAAAGAAGAAATGGAGCGAAGGTAACGCAGTCACAACGTTGTAGGTTAACACAAATGGCGCATGCATGCGATACAAGCAGTGCCAACTGCATTGGGAAGGAAAAATGCAGTTAAGCCACGACTCTCTGGTAGCGCGGTCACATAACACAGACTATGTGGATCACTTACAAACAACACCAATATAGAAAAAATAGAAATTTCTTGACTTACATTTCGTTTGGAACTGTTATTTAAGGTTTCCAATAATACTTTTAGGATGCTTAGGACTATAAATAGGTATTACGACGTGGTAAACTGATCCATCATAACCAAACTCTGATTGTGGTAATTCTGTATTGTTCTTTGATTGAATTAAAGTTGTATTTTATTCGGTCTTTGATTGTAATGAATACCATGATTTGTGTGTTTTCGATGATGATGCGTGAGTAATTTATATATCTTACGGATTAATGGATTTTATATTATAAATACTACGCAAAGTTATGAATCGATTATAATGTTTTAGATGTGCAATTATTAGAATTTTTGTTTGATTATATGTTTAATGCTATAAACGTCTTGATCACAAATTTATTGATTAGGGGTTCCGGAAGTTAGCATGCCTCAGAGCTTTTAAACCGGATAGGAACAACACAACCACAAAATATATAACATCGATAGATATTTATTTATTATGGAGACAAGGATAGTAAACTTAATTGTTCACGAGTCTAAAGATTTTGTACTTAATGCTTTGTGAGACTTACATTATTTCCAATGATAATGGAGTTCTAGTTTACATATTAAGGTATTTTTCACAATTATAGTTGGTTGAAGTGAATAATAAGGAAATCTATCTATTCTAATATGCAATGCACACACATAAGAAAGATGAATGAAGGTTGATATGGGGGGCATAGTAATTCATTACCTATGTGAAATTTTGAACTAATAGTTTTCACAATATAAGAATACAACTTGATTTACATTGTTTTTATAAATATGATTAGTTTTAATTTAAATTGAACTAAAAGAGACCTTCTTAACAATATAGTGAACATGACTAAGTAACTGAGTCCTTGTACATCTTCCCAAAGGAACGATATACGTAATCAACCTTTGTTGATCACACGATTACTACAATTAGTTATACTTGCGGTTATGATCAAATTTTTGGCATTTTTATCGGGATAAGTAGCAACAATTAGTTAGTTTATGAATTTATTAAGAATTTTTTATTTTTGAGTTTTTTAATTTTTAGTTTAAGTTTGATTGACGCTATTGCACTTGATCTACTTTTGTTTGTCTTTTTTGTTTCGGGGATGTAAAAAATGTATGGCTATCCTATTAAAGAACCAAACAGTAGGACCCTTAATAAAATCTCTAAGTTAGTCTATCAAAGTGAATCGGTTCGTGACAATACCATATATCAAGCACAACCAATTTCAAGTGGTTTGGTTAGGACGAGATCTAATCAACCATATTATAACTCGTTTAGATTTGGACGATTTGTAGGAAGTTAAGGGCATTACAACAAGACACAAGAGAAGGAGGCATGGCATAGCTATCAAAGCTTCTACAACCTTCACATGAAAAACGACTATCAATGTTTTGGTGAAAGGGTGCAATGGTTTGCTAGTACGAATGGTGTGCGGTGTATGGCCTTTTAGGGTTTTTGATTTTAAAAATCAAAAATCGTGCCCATAAATTCATTTTAAGTGGAATGATTGGAAATCGCTGAATGAACCAAAAATAATTAAGTTGCAGGAAAAAGCTATGACCTGTCAATTTAACCAGCAATTCATATTTAAATGGAATCGCTACGAATTTCCAGGCTCTAAGTTTGTATTGATATTTGTGTGTACTACTAGCGATATAGAAAGCTATTCCTAGTGTTAATTTAAATTGTTGAGAATCACCAACCATATTGAACTATTTTTGCAATTGATCTCATAATTAACTTATTCATCATTCATAATAACTCGTATCAAGATAAAATTGACTGAAAACTCGAAAGTTTAAGTTGGACATATAACTAGATAAATACTTTTTGTAATTAAATAAATAAATAAATAAACATATAAGCAAGTAAATAATGCGACTTGCATAAATGCCATATAGGCAAAAACAACTTGATCCCTCTCCTTCAATTGAAATCACTTCGTAGTTTAAATTTATAAAATACTTCTAATATAAGAGTGAAAAAGTGAGGGATTAAAAACATACTAAATTAAACTAAACTAAATTCAAATAAAACTAAAATATGGGCTACCCCCATAGAACGCTTTTGTTTACCATTATTGGCTCAACATAACCTTTCCATAATTAGTTTGGGTCTCTATACTTAAATTTAGGGTTTTCTACTATAGTACAATTCCAGAAAGTGAGTGCTCGGTCATTGATTGTCATAGCAACTATTTTGCTTAGAATATCCATAATAGCATGAGTAGTGGCTAAGAAATCTCTTCCTAATATTAAAAGAAGATCCTCATTGATAAAGTGTGGCATTACCAAGAAGTCTATGGGTACGGCTTTGTTGTCCACTTAAAATGGTACATATGTGACCACTCCTATTAGTTGAATTGAAGCTCCATCTGGAAAAAAAATCGTTCTGAAATAAGTGAATTCAACTACAATTGAGTGTGTCAAAAGAAATGTATCGGCATGAGATTTACATTAGAGTTCCTATCACACTGAGCTCTAAAGTATATAAACCATATGATTTTGATTTTGCAAGTGTGTGCCTCCAAGATCATTAAGCTTTATAAGATTCAAATCCGGTTTTTTCTTTTTCTTACTGTACTTAGATCTTGAAACATTCGGTTTGTTAATGATTTTTCCATTCTCTGGTTGCTTAACTATTCATTTTTGAGTTACTTTCTTTTCTTTAGAATTGTTTTCAACTGTTTCTTTCTTTGAAATCCCTTTATTGATTTCCATTGTTATCACATTAATTGCATAAATTTTAGCTTTAAAATTATCGTAATAGCTTATGTTTAAAATTTTATTATCATTTATTTCATTATCTAGTAGTTCAACATATTCTTCATAAGTGTCATAGTTATATTCATTATTAATCTTGAATTCGAAAATCTTATCTTCAAACTCCGTAGACATTGTTCCTTCAAAAATATCTGACTTAGTCCTAGCTGTCTTTAGAAAACCGCTACCTAATAGCATAGACAAAGGATTTGGTGATGTTGAATCTCCTATTTCAATGACATAAAAATCAATTGAAAATACTAAATCGTGTACTTGTACTAGAATGCCTTCTAATAAGCCACAAGGTTTAATATTGTACTATTTGCTAAAGTAAGATTAATAGGAGTTGTAATTAACGATCCTATTTTCAATTATTCATAAAATTTAAGTGCAATAACATTAATCGATGCCCCGAGATCACACATAGAAAACTCAATAGAAGAATTACCTTTGGTGATAGGTATGACAAATATTCATGAGTCGGAACACTTCTCGGGCATTCTTTTTAAGTATGGTGTCGTTTGTTCTAAGTTTTCATTAATTTCTAATTTCTTAAATGGATTAGATGTGTCTTCTTTAGGTTCTTCCTCCCTAACATTTGCTAATCATTGTGGAAAAAGACACCATACTTTGGACGAAATAAAGTAAGTCATACAATACAATTTCCAAAACCTATAAAAGTCTGACATAACAATATTCCAATGGCTTAGAGGTAGTCACCAATATTCTCCTTTCTTGGTGTACGACTCGATGTATCTGCACCCACCATAAAAAAAAGACGGTGAATACAATAAAGAAAGTAACATTGAGAGAAATTTATCCACATTCCCAAGTACAATAGGAAAATGTCTCACATTACATACATTCATTACACAACAATAATCATTGATACACAAATGTAGCATCATTAAACTATTCAAATGAACCTCGTATATTAAATTGTGTATCTTACACATTTGCTCAGTTATTACCCTATTGATCACATAGACTTGAGTAGTTACTTATTTAGCAGTACATATAGGTATCCTCCTTACTGGTTGTGAAACACTTCATATCGACCTCATGTAATAGGTCAGCACACATAGCACTTCGGTATTACCCTATTTTGTCGTTACTTAATCAATTCATACATTGGCCTAGAAATTACCTATCAGGTAATAGCTTATATATTGTCCTTGTTAGTTGTGAAATACAGCTTATCAACCTAACGTAATAGGTCGATACACAATACTTCTTATTACCCTAATTGGTCACCGCTTGTTCATTTCATCAACCTCATATGGTATGTACGTGATACAAACTAGTCGTACACCAACATCCCAAGTCTCATATCCCATGTGCCGCATATACCCCAAACTACATTAGCTAACCTAAATACAAATATTCCGGTTTAACAACTACATACCAAAATTAAACACAAAAATTATAACATCAAGAATTCAACAAACATAACAATACAAGCAATATTAAGAAATGAAATGAAAAGAAATATCTCATTTACTTATCTCTACGCCAATTTCCTAAGTGATCCAACCTCCCGATACCTCAAAACGCGTACCCGAACGATTACATCTCTTCCTTACGTTCCTTGTATGGTTTTACATTTTTTAGAATGTTTTTAGACCTTTAATTAAGGTGTTAGGCTTGCTTAAAGTGTTAAATTTTAAATTGAGAAATCGAAGATTTTTATGCTATCAAAGCACATAGCATGGTAGCAAGCACGCATAGCGCGCTATGTGCAGGAAAACCCATAATTCTGCACTTAGAATCTTGAGTTTTTCCTCCACATGGCCAACCCCAAAGCCTTTGAAATCCTTGTTATCCCCCACCAGAGACCCAATGCATATTCTTTATCAATAACAACAACAACACTTCAACAATATAATTATTATCGAATCATCAATTTTACTAAATGGACATATGTACCCTACATTGCCTAGTTGATGATCACTTCAATTTTGTTTAACCCTTCAATTTCCTTAGAATTTATCCATTTAAATGTTATGATTTTCATCTCCAAAAATCCTTATCTATTAAATTATGAATTGTAAATAATTTGCATGCACAACCATCCACTTAATTAAATATATATATATATATATATAGATAAGGTTGAATGTTAGCCATTGGTCTTAATGAGTACATACATCTCGAGACTAATCTAATGGCTCATATTTGATCTCACAACTACTAACTCTCCACTAACTCTCCCTTGTTAGCACCGATTGCAACTCAATTTTTCTGTTGATGTGTTAACACATATCTCAAGGAATATCAAGTTGTTATTGTTTTAACTAGCTAACTTATGTACATTTAATGTAAATCAAACTATAGCCATGTGTAATTAAGTATTTAAGCCACATTAAGTTAAATTAATTTACCACATCACTCTCTATGCTAAACCTATATTGACACGCATCTTGAGGCATGTCCCCACTTAGGTCCCGACCTTTATACACAAATAGGAGTGACTTAATATGTCTACACATATTCAATGCACTAAGCATTCATCATACCATAAATAATACATTACTCAGTCTTAGTGTCGAGTGTTAGGTCTGTGTACTTGCTCTCGAGCCATGTCACATGTTAGTGACACTTAATTACAGACCAAATTTAGTATTTGTAGTTTGGGTCGTTACACTTTTCAACCTGTTGTTTAGATTGCTTAACCATCTTATTAATAGCTTATTTTGATAGTATTGGTGTAACATCGAATAATGATCCATCATATATGATATCAAATAGTCTTTGTTCAAAACGATTTTGTCTTCATATAAGTATTCAAATAAGGCTCTTTAAGAGTATCCATGCTGGGGACAAGATGAAATTAATCTTTTAAATCTATCCTAAAAATTCATTAAAATTTTCACCGTCCATCATTTTCACGACCGTGATTTGTCTTCTATAAGCACTACTTTTTCTTGTAGGCATATATTGATCTAGGAAAGCTTATAAAATTTGAATTTTTCTAACATGCAACCTTTAGGTATCATACCATTGACTTTATGTTGATATTTCATTATAAAGTTTTGTGGGTCTTCATTATCTTTACCATAGAAGTAAGGTAGAGCACTAATGAATTTAGATCTAATTTCAAATTCGAGAAATACCTTAGGATAGGCAATAAATAATTGTTCATAAGAAGTGACATTATGATCAGCTTGCCTAAAAGTAAGTTCTCATTATCATTATTATTAAGACTAAAGTTATTATTGGCTTTCATTATGGTAGGTTGGCGTCCTCTACATTTTTGTTGTCTTAAATAAAGATTAAATATCTTATCTACCTCAGGATCAAACGGATGTAAGGATCCTCTAAAATTAGAATGCAAAGTGAATAGAACATATAATGTCTAAAACTACTAAGAAATTGTGTTGAAGTTTTTGGCAACGACGCCAAAAATCGATAGGTGTCAGGCATGTACAATAATCTCTCCTTTTATATTATACTTTAATTATTTTATAGCAGTGGTAAGTAGGAATCGTCTCCATAGGGACTTATCAAACCTCTCCAGAAAAAAGGACTTTTGAAGGTTTTATTATTTTATTTTTATTTTTATTTATAATAATAATTAAACTATCTAAAATCTAACTATAATATAATAATACTTAACTAACTATATTATCTTAACTAACTAACACAATCAATCAAAAAAATTTAAATTCAACAATAAATAAATATCTAAACAAATATCAAGAACAAAGAAATATAAACTCGTTTTGCATTCCAAACATGTAACTCTAATCAATATAGTCTTGAGGATACGTTATAAAGTGAAATAAATCTTTAAACTTGAATTATAAGTAAGTAAACAGCCATTAACCATCCATTTATTCTCCTTATATTGGTGGAAAAGCCATATTCTAATTCTATTGAGTTAACATCTTTATTTACATAAAGACATTGACTTCACGCAATAGAACCGCATTGAACTTTATGAGAACTTCATCTGCTAAATCTAACACATTTGGAAAGTCACTTGAAAATTAAATTGAGATCTCAAATTCACCTAAAATATTTGAACTGTGTCTGCCTTTCAAACAATCCTAGCTACTAGTTCGAATAGTCAATGAAACAAAATATCTCATATACATGATAGAATATGAATATAATACACAAGTCCATGATTAAAATCAATAAATACTAAATCAAAAAACATATCCGGTTTAAAGCATTAAGCACATAATCATCTCATTATAACTACATTGCAAAAAAAGATCTAGTTCACATTCGAACATTCTCTAGATCAAACAAACTACTCACTACAATCATAAATATAATTGCAAAACTATAAATAAAAGACATAATTGAAAATACATATGAATTAAAATATTTGAATCTTCAAAAGTAATGAAATAATAGACAATGTATGTAAACTATGTAGACTATGGCTCCAAGAACAACCAAGGCTTCTAGAGCTTCAAAGTACGATAAAGGGCAATTTATTTCGTAACTTTAGGTTACTGTTTATAGTATTCTAAGTAGTAAACATCCCAAAAAAACTCAAACAAACTCATTATTATCCAAAATTCTCATAATCTTACCCAACGATTCACAACGATTTGGGTTTAATAGGAATCGTTAGGAAAGTCTAGATTTCTAAGCTCACTAGTCTTTTTTTGTGTCCACCGATTTGGCCAACTGTTAATTGTCTTCCAGGAATTGCTGAGAATCACTGGTTTATAATTTAATATCTGGCTTATTTGGTGATAAATCTTCATATATTTCTTCCACTTGATTCATTTCTTTGTAATCTTCCCTTTTTTTCCTCAATTTCTTCAAATTCTTCATTTATGACCTGAAATATCAAAAACAAGAGAAAATCCATGTAATATAGTATTTTACATCTAGAATCATCTAAAAAAGAATAATAAAACATATTTAATTATTGTCTTGTCAATATATTGTTATTCATTATTTTTGTTTATTAAATAGACTTTTGATATATAATTGTAAGTCACATATTGAGCATGTTGGAGAGCTACCTTTACATATTTTAGGTTCACAGCTCGAAACTTCAACTAAATGGAAAGAGAAGGCGTAGGAGGCTTTTAGTATTCTCTACGATTTTATGAACCTTATATATATATATATATATATATTATTATTATTTGAATTATATTGTAGTAATATAACAAGGATTGTGAAGTTTAGCATAATTGAGTTTTCAATTTGTAAACTTTGGGTTTCCGTGTATAGTTTACATTATTGAAAAAGTTTTTAATTTCCCGCTGCGTTTACTTTAATTTTTATTTTAATATTAATAAACAAGTTGAGTTTATCAGGTATAGGATGGAAAGATTGTTGGCTCTATTTTAATTTGGCTTTCTTTTAATAGGTTGTCTTAATTCAATCAGAAGAAATGTTACATGTTTAACCTTAATTCATGATAGGGAGCACGTTCACTATTGAATGATCGAAACATAGAACAAGGTAACAACATCTATTAATTCCAAACTTTGTCCAACACCTCCCTACAACATTTGGGATGGCCTTTAAAGAGGTCTTACACCAATATATATTACCAACAACCATAATTAATGAGAATTCAATCCAAATTCATTCTCAATTCACAAATCAACTTAAGAAAATGAAACTTTATTCAAACTTACCAACAGACCAATCACCAGTGATAATCACTTAATTTAGTTATGTTGATCACTTCTTTCGATCATTTGATCTCCAGCAATCAAACCTTTAAAACATCACATATTTCTTGAACAATCTCTCAATCAAATAGTAAAACAGTAAGATAAGTTTGAGTTTAAATTTATATCAATAGATTTTCTCGAGATACATATCACGCTATCTCAAGGCTAATCTAATGGAGATTGTCTTAAATTGACACCACTCATAAAGTGACATTGATCTTGACACATCTTCCACTTACGCTCATCTCGAGGCGATCTTAAGGTCTAAATTATTTAAATAAAACTATAGGTTTATATATATACCTAAGTATTTTAACACATGTAACTTCACCGAGTGCGCCAATGGGTACATTTAAGCGTGCACACTCATTCTACGACCCCCTCGACGCACTAGGTGTACTGATAGTTTATTAATCAATTATTTATTTCCCAACTATAGAGTTATATTAATATAAATACCAATAGCCTATAGTATATTTACTTCATTATCACCTCATCCAAACTCAATATAATCACACCAACGCACACTTACACACTAATCGAGGTACGTTAACTTTACAATGAGCTTAACTTGCATTAATCAAAATTTAAGTTATTGCTAACAACCTACTTAAGGTAATGTCAGCCCCCTCGTAATTAAGATGACTGACTGACGTAGATTATCTTAATTCCCTGTTAATCTAGTTAGCTCAATTCATTCGTTTAACTTTGACCTCCAAATAATTTTTATTTCAATCCTTAATAATGCTCTGAATAGTAATTTAGATCTTTAACTGATTCGGTTCTTTACTTATTTTAATGGAGCAAATTAGGAAATCAAATTCATATTTTGTAAAAATCTCAACAACGCCCCTCTAAAAGGTGGTCTGCCGAAAAAATCACCTAATAGATAACAAAATTCGGAGAAGCCTATAAGGACTCACAACTCCCCATAGTTCACAATATTTATCAACTTAAATCATTTACACTAATTTAAGGTCTACGATACTTTAATTACAACTTTACAATCCCAAAATATATCAAAATCTAAACATGAACCTCTCAACTTATTTTATTCTAACCTAAGAGACTTTCATAATCTATTAGAGAAATAGTATTTCACGTCCTACACTTAGCCCAAAGCCCAAAACAATATATATATATATATATAAATAATTTACACAAAGAAAATTAAACTTTATAAAATGAAAATAATCACCAAAGGTCTTTGAGCTTGTACTATTTATTCTTAGTGCGAAACGCGCCTGTCACCATTGCAACAAATAATGATGTGAGATAAGTAAAATTTACATTGTCTAACACATTTGATAATAGCAACAGGACAATATGGAATAATCATAATGCAAAGGAAATGAAGAAATAAATATACAACTATGTGACCCACTCCGTTTCTATTTCCAAACAAAAATTTGATGTTGACTTCCAAAATTAGTACGAAAATAGAATTAAGAGCTTATGAAATGCAAATATAACTCGTCGACATTAGACTTCATAACTTGTCTCACTAGCAAACATAAAGGTAGGATTGGAATCTCATTTAGAGCAAACCAGACTACAAAATAAGCTTATCCTCCTCACTCTCTCTTTGCATGCAAGACCAATAATAAATGCAATTCATGAAAATAGATAAATCTTATCAATGTAAGAGTCACTGTGAGTTTACTTACGATCAAACCAACTTAAGGTTGGTTGCGAAGTCTCACACCATGTTCCTCGGCCTTCACGTACTTCAACAAGTCCTATTAAATTATAAATTTCACATTTTAGAGTCAAAAATCTATTTTGGTACTTCAAAATCATTTTAAAGTTGCAACGAGATTAAAAACCCAATAATTCCTAGATCATTCATTAGATTTCCAAATAGGGGTCTTACCCACCAATTTTGGATTCAGAATAACTAACAAATTGCCTATGCAGTCCAAATTGGAACTTATAACCTAATTTAAGTCAAAGCTGGAATTCTCATCCATTTACAAGATTATGCCACCAATTCCAAACTATCAATTTGGACTTTTTATTAAGTATTTGTTTGAATCATTCCACAAACATACAATTTTAATTATCTCCATTTAATAATTAGTTCAACTCTATTATTGGTTATTGTTCAATTTCTAATTTATTTTCTTCCTTAAGTATTATGGCATTGGCTGAAACGAGACTCGCCTTTGCCACACACTCGTGTAGACCTCGAGCACCTTAAGCATCCCAAAAATTGGCCTCGAGCATTGCCCAAGCATTCCTTAAGTTTAACAAGGGCATATCATGCACATGCCTTACGCCTGACATATATGAAGGAGACCTTATCAACGATAAAATATAACAATTACAACCACGACACACTAGCTATATCTCTATTATCAACAATCATTTATCCACCATTTCCTTGACCAATCGAAACCACAATTACATAAACAATCATCCAATTCATCATCATTAATACCTCCTCTCAATTTGCTCCCCTTCCGAACCAAGACTAGAAAATCAACAACACCACCAACAACAAATAAAACCAACACACAATTACATTCCTATAGCAGTCCCAGCCTTAATACATAATTATTCAAACCCTTAATTTAACAAAATAAATTGGAACTTACCTAAATCAACACCGATAACATCACTACAATATCCTGTTGTCCATCAGACCTCAACAATACCGTTTATAACCGACACCAACTATTAGTCATCCACCAACCAAAACCAATCCATTAATCCATCGATACCACTAGGAATTCATTAATTAACAAAATCAACAGCAAATTAAATTAAAAAACCTCAACAACTCACCTCTGTCCATCATCACAACAATTAGACCTCCCCCCCTCACTTTTTTCATCAACTGTATTTTCTACCCCCTCTCTACCAAACCCTATAAAAATCAACTCAATTTTGTTCTTCCCCAACTCTATCTTTTTTTCAATTAATTGGCTAATTCGTGAGTAGTTGTAGGAGAATTTTGAGCTACAAAGAGAGAGAGAATTGGGATGGAGAGATTGAACAACAGACTAGAGTAGAGCACTATGAAGAGGTAAGGGCAAGATCATGGGAGAGAGAACAAGTGGATTAGTCTTGACAGAGTAAGAAAGAACTCAAAATAGAGATAGAGATGATAGTCGAGAGCGAGACAGGGGTAGGAAAACATAGCGAAAGAAGGAAGAGAGCATTTGAAGAGGAATCGAAAAAAGGATAACTAAAAAATTAGGAGAGCCAAACCACATTATCGATGAGGGCCGCTAAAGGCACCCCACCATTTAATGAAGGCACCCAAAGTTTTTGTAAAAATTTCAGCGAAAATGGAAAAGACCATTTTGCCCCTGTATATATATTGATTCAAACCCTACAAACCATTTTGACAGAAAAAACGGGGCACCCCACCACCAAGCTTGAACCTAAAATGACATTGCGTTTGCCGACCGTTTATCGATTCTTGCAGATTGACATCATCCGACAGCGATGTAACAATGTTTGATAACCATATGATGGTTTGAAGGAATTGTTTTTTGTCAACGTAGGGTTTCTCGAATTTTCAGATGTTTTTTTCACGGACGCGATTGATTCGGCCTCACAGGACCGAGAGTTATGAACACGTCTCGGTCACCATCCACCGAGAAGTGAATAACAGTCTCGGTAATGGACAACCGAGAGCTATTCTACATTCTCGGTTGGACATCACTGACAGGACATAAACTATACACTTCGACTTACTCTCGTGAAGTGGTGACCGAGACGACAATAAAAGTCTCGGTTATGGACAACCGAGAGCTATTCTACATTCTCGGTCATGCTTGGTCGAGACTGTAAACAAAATCTCTGGCCTGTGTGGCCGAGAACCACGAACGCCCAATAAATGAACCATTGAATGCACCGCCACACAAACATAACAACTACTCTATCAAATGCAACTTAATTAGACTACCAATGCACATTCAAACGATCGATTTCAACACTATCGATGTGTGAACGAAAAACTTGAACCGAGCCCTAATTTGGATATGAAATCGACCAAAACTCAGAGTCTTCAAACTCGAAAAACGTCGTACAACAGAGGAGAGAGACATAGAGGAACGAATACAACTTAGATTCGGGATTGCTAGGTGGTTCGTTGACGAGAAATGGAGAAAGTCAAGCAAGATGACGGTGGTGGGGTGGTGGGGTGCCTCTGTTTTGCAGGAGTTTTTTGGTGCCCCAGGTAAATTGGTTAGAGGGGTATTTTGGGTATTTCGGGTCTAATTTTTTGGTGCCCAAGGTAAATTGGTTAGTGCCCACATTAACTGGGTGCATTCATGAAACGGTGGGGTGCCCTTAGCGGCCCTCTTATCGATCTTCACCTTTTTGTTTGGTTGAGCTAGTCAAATGACCAACTCCCCCTCAAGCTTATCCATATTCCTTTATACACCGATTGCCCCTAGTGGTCATTTGCCATTTTTCAATTTAATTTCATTATTATTACTTGTTTTTAAGCCCAAATTAAATCCGGGAGAATACTCAAATTTCGTAAAAAATCGAAAAAATTTGCAACTCACTCCGAAACATTCATACACCGCGTCACGACCCTAATTTAAGTCAATTTCATGATGAAATATTATATAATAAATCAAATAGGCACACGACACACAAAAATAATATTTAATTTATAATCTTTTATCCGTAACTTATGGGTCCCACCTCGAATACATAAATCCCAATTTAAGTTCGAAAATACATAATTAGTCATCTAATCAAGTTTATGAAATTCTTGGATGTCAAAATTTTTCTCAACTAATTAAAAATTTCATCCTCGAAATTTATACTTACAGGTTACTGAATCAAAGTACTATGAGAAAATGATCCATCATATACAACTCTTCAATCCAAAATTGTAAAAACTATTTCCATAGTGAAACCATTTAACGGATCCAATAACCTTCGTTGTATTCAATGACTCAATGGTAGAGCTCATAAATGTTTCAGCTTTTAGTTTTCAAATCCTTGGTTTTATGAAAAGTTATTTATGTTACTTTTTCAATCCTGGCAATTTGTGATTTCTAACGAGTAAAACGATCAACTTAGTGAGATATTTAATAACCTTAATTTTCTTTATACTTATCATCCCACCTTGAATTCCATCCAAGATTCCATAATTAGCAAGACCTAACAAATCTTTCTTTTCATAAAACAACTTTAATTGGTAATTGAATATTATTCTATAAACCATTGATAATGTTGGGTTTTGGGGTTCATACGCAGCAGAGATTAGTAAACAATTTTGACAAAAACCCCAACAGGATCCGAATCTAATTCCATTAAAAACATTTAAACCATGAAAACTTAATTATACCTCAGTCGCAATATACCTTTCAGAAGGTTGATCGATCTCTAAGGCGCTGCCAACGACGAACGCTCTCTATCAGCAGTCCATACACGAACGGCGACCGAGATTCGAAGTGCTAGCTTCGAGAGAATACCAAATCTTTTTGTTTCTCTCCAAAATGATCTAGAGCATACCAAAAACCCTAAGTCATTTCTAAAACGAAAATAGAGTTTTGGCCTTTTGACATTTCGTACGTGTGTTCTAACTTAAAGCGTCTATTTATACAACCCTTGTATATAGACGATTAAGTAAATTACACATATACCCCTACTTAAAGAAGTATAAGTGTAATACACCACAAAGACGTTTCTGTCATGAATTTTATCATATAAAATTCATTTTTCCGAACCATCTTAAAATCTCGCAAAACCATTCTTAGTGTGCGACCCAATAGGCTCATACAACGTTAGCAGCGTACCAAAACACATTTTGGTATACAAGTCATAAGCGGACTCTAGCAAAACATTATGACTACCCAAGTCGTATGAATATCAAATCGATACAACTTAATCAATAGTGTATATAAAATCCTTTTGTCACACGATATCCTTTTGATCAAACATAAGGCATGGAATTGTCATCCAACATGTTCAATCGTACTAGTCTCGATCTCTAGGTAGACTGAAAACATCTAAGTGACATTGATCAATATCAATTCACTTAGATTAGGCCTTTAACATCGGATC
Organism: Stephania yunnanensis; assembly: GCA_039657365.1. NCBI lineage: Eukaryota > Viridiplantae > Streptophyta > Magnoliopsida > Ranunculales > Menispermaceae > Stephania > Stephania yunnanensis. Next base: position 43,477,587 of record CM077581.1, read on the forward strand.
TAACACATCGAGGGATTCACTAGATATCTCTCTGTATATGAGAGGGACAAATTCTATCTCGATTACACAACTTCATCACATTGCTCACACAGTAACCAATCACGACCTTTACAATCGTCCGGTTAAAGACAACGTTTGATAGTGTCAAATCACTATGTTCATAATGTTGAAGTTCTTGGTAATCTCAAGTCAGAAGACTGAAAAATATACCTATCATGAGAAACAACTATGAATTAATCCATGTGATGTTCTCATAGCTGGTCGATCCAGTACTTTGTTCCTAACAAGTACTCGTGATCTTGATTCGTATCCCTATACGTATAATCATCATATGGTCATCAATCAAGACTCACACTAGTCTTAATTCATTATAGTTCCCAGTATAATGATCAACTAGGGACATTTAGGATATATATGTAAATACCCATGGATCTTATTATAATGTAAACAAGCAAATTAATTATAATAAACAGCAAATGAAATCCTCTATTTTATTAACTAAAAGTATTCATAAAGACAGTTAATGGATTGACCTAGGGCACATGCCCCAACATCTCCCACTTGCACTAAGGCCAATCATACACGCATCTAATGCCTAATGATCTAACATGACCATCATGTTTTGCTTGTGGAAGGGCCTTTGTCAATGGATCCGCAATGTTGTCTTCAGTAGGTACTCTGCAAATCTTTACGTCTCCCCTCTCAAAAATTTCTCCGATGAGATGAAAACGTCTGAGTATATGTTTGGATCTGTGGTGTGATCTAGGTTCCTTGGCCTGTGCTATTGCCCCGTTGTTGTCACAATACAAACAAACAGGGTTAGCAATACTTGGAACCACACCTAGTTTAGAAATGAACTTTTTTTATCCAAACTGCCTCCTTTCTTTGCATCGGACGCCGCAATATACTCGCCTTCTGTTGTAGAATCTGCCACAGATCACTTACTTCGAACTTTTCCAACTTACTGCACTCCCATTCAAAGTAAACACATATCCAGATTGCGATCTAAAATCATCTATATCAGTTTGAAAACTTGCATCTGTGTAACCATTTACAACTAGATCATTTTCAAAACCTCCATAGAACAAGAACATTTCCTTAGTCCTTCTTAAGTATTTAAGGATGTTCTTTACGGCTATCCAGTGACTCTCACCAGGATCTGACTGATATCTGCTTGTAGTGCTCAAAGAATATGACACATCAGGTCGAGTGCATAGCATGACATACATGATAGATCCAATAGTTGATGCATATGAAATCTTATTCATACGCTCTCGCTCATCATTTGTCTTAGGACATTGAGTCTTGCTGAGACTTATGCCATGAGACATTGGCAACAATCCTCTTTTAGAGTCTTGCAAACTGAACCTATTCAGCACCTTGTCTATGTAAGCACTCTGACTTAGACTGATTAGCCTCTTAGATCTATCCCTATAGATCCTTATCCCTAGAATATAGGCTGCATCTCCTAAGTCTTTCATTGAGAAACACTTCCCTTTACCAAGACTTGACATTCTGCAATGTTGGGATGTCATTTCCAATGAGTAATATATCATCAACATACAAGTACGAGAAAAACAACTACACTCCCGCTGACCTTCTTGTATACACAAGGCTCATCTTCGTTCTTAATAAGACCAAAATCCTTGATAGCTTCATCAAAACGAAGATTCCAACTCCTAGAAGCTTGCTTTAATCCATAAATGGATCTTTGAAGCTTGCACACCTTCCTAGAATTCTCAGGATGTACAAAACCTTCAGGTTGTGTCATATACACGTCCTCAAGCAGCTTTCCATTAAGAAATGTTGTTTTTAAATCCATTTGCCATATCTCATAGTCATAATATGTTGCAATGGCAATTATAATTCTTATGGATTTAAGAATGGCTACCGGCGAAAAAGTTTCATCATAATCAACACCTTGAGTCTGCCTGAAACCTTTTGCTACAAGTCTTGCTTTAAAAGTATGCACATTGCCATCCATGTCAGTTTTCTTCTTGAAAACTCATTTACATCCAATGGTCTTACCACCCTCAGGTAAATCAACCAAGTTCCAAACTTGGTTATCATACATGGATTGCATCTCAGTGTTCATGGCACTTAGCCATTTATCTAAGTCTGGTCCAGACATAGCCTCCTGAGAAGCGGTGGGCTCATTTTGATCCATAAGCAACACATCACGACTATCAGTAATGAGAAATCTGAATCTCTCTGGCTCATGTCTTACCCTACCAGATTTACGTGGGCCTTGTGTCACTTGCGGAGGTTCAATCGGTTCGAACGTTGTTGAACTTCCCAAGATTCGTGTTTATCTGTGATTCTTGAACTTCTTCAAGATTTATTTCTCTCCCACTAGTGACTTTTGAAATAAACTATTTTTCCATAAAAGCACCATAACGAGCAACAAACACTTTGTTCTCTGCGGGATTATAAAAGTAATATCTTTTTGTTTCCTTAGGATACCCCACAAATAAACACTTATCATATTTAGGTGCTAGTTTTTCTGAGATTTATCGCTTTACGTAAGCCTCACAACCCCAAATCTTAAGAAAATACAAACTATGTCTCTTCCCGTACCATATCTCATATGGTGTTTCATCAACTGCTTTAGAAGGAACTCGATTTAGAGTGAAAGCTGCAGTTTGTAATGCATAACCCCGAAAGGATAATGGAAGATCTGCATGACTCATCATAGATCGAACCATATCTAATAAGGTTTGATTTCTCCTTTCAGAAACTCCATTCCATTGTGGAGTTGCTGGTGGAGTCAATTGGGAGCCATCCCACAATTTCTAAGATGATCATCAAATTCTTGGCTTAAATATTCACCACCTCGATCTGATCGAAGTGTTTTGATAGTTTTACCAAGTTGATTATGCACTTCATTTTGAAACGTTCGAAACATCTCAAATGATTCAGCTTTATGTTTCATAAGATATACATAACTATATCTGTTGAAATCATCAATAAATGTAATGAAGTACTAATTACCTCCTCTAGCCATTGTGTTTATAGGACAGCATACATCAGTATGTATTAGATCTAATAAACCACTTGCCCTTTCACTGTGTCCAGTAAAGGGACTTTTAGTCATCTTGCCTAGTAAACAAGATACGCATGTTTCTTATGTTTCTAAATCAAATGAATCTAGAAGCCCATCTTTATGGAGCTTCGTTATGCGTTTCTCGTTTATGTGTCCGAGACGACAATGCCAAATATAGGTTTGATTACAGAAATGACAATTTTCTTCCTTTTCTTTTGGGTGTTTTGAAGCAGGAATAGGCCGGGTCTTGACTTGTTCCATAGGCTTTGTGACAGGAGCAGCAATAGCCTTGGCAACTCTAACCTTGCCTTTACCTTTCTTTTTCATTCCTTTCCCTTTTGGACCATCAACACATTACTAGAGGGTTTCTTGATATTTTGTTCAGCAGTTTTAAGCATCAAATGCAACTCTGAAATTGATTTCTCCATATTATTCATATTGTAGTTCATCACAAATTGTGAGTAACTTTTTGGTAATGAATTCAGGATCAAATTCGTAGCCAACTCTTGGTTTATGGGAAATTCGAGTCTATCAAGCTGGTCAACATAGCCCTTCATCTTCAGAACATGAGGACTAACTGACGCACCCACAGTCATCTTGCAAGAATGTAGGTTCTTGACTGTCTCGAACCTTTCTTGCCTAGCTTGTTGTTGGAACATTTCCTTTAGCGTTACGGCCATGTCATAGGCTTCCATTAGTTCCATGTCCTTCTGAAGTTCAGGAACCATAGTTGCTTGCATAATACATGCAACATCAGTAGAATCGTTGACATGCTTATTATGCGCATCCTTCATGACTTTCGTAGCATTGGTGGTGGGTCCTCGGGGATTGGAGCATCCGGGACATACAACTTGCGTTCATGCTTAAGAACAATTCTCAAGTTTCGAACCGATCAAGAAAGTTAGTCCCGGATAGCTTATCCTTCTCAAGGATGGATCGCAGTGACAAGGGATTATTGTTACTTAAAGAGGTCATTGATCTACAATAAAGATTATGCAAAGTTTATTTTAGTATAGAGGAATAGACTCCCACTAAATTAACAACCCTCCTAAAACATACTTGTTTATTTAGGGGACTAAAATCCATATTTCACCTAATTCTATGACAGCTATGGCATGAAACACAAAACTAGATTATTTAGGTAGGTAATAGTTACCATTTACATCTTATGTAATTTTTATATCCTTTTATGAGGTTTGAGACATCTTATGTCTTAGCATATTTTATCTCATCATTTGCCTAAAGCTGAAAACTATTTTGATGGCTTTATTAAGTCGGACCATTTTAAACATTAACGTAACTCTTACCCAACTTGTCTCACCAAGATAACACAATACACCCAACTATGGTTGAAACAATATTAGTGTGATCGAGGCCATGACAAGTGTTTAAAATGGATGGCACGAGACTTAAAATTTAATAGAGGGATTTTATTCAGTTTTAGTGATTTTATGTAAACAATTAAATATCATATATTTTATTGATTTGTTCAATCACTAAACAATTTGGAATTTTTTTTTTGTTTTTTTTTTAATACTTTTCAATAACAAAAGAATTTCCGTACGCTAGGATTAGTTAGACGGCGGTCGCTGGCCTCTCAACGGGCGATGGTTCCGCTGACCGGTCAGCGGACGGGTACAGGGGGCAACGCCCTCATTTTTTTTTTTTAGAAGATGAATCTCAATTCAGAAAATTAAAATTCGCTATAGAAAACCATAATTTTCGCTGATTTTATTATCATAAATTAACCCCTTAATTTATCCGAAATTAAGTCAATTAAAATATTTTAATTAACCCTGTCCCACATCTAACTAATCATCAAATCCTAATCCAATTAGGATTTAAGATATTTGAATCCTAGTATATCACCAATAACAAGATTCTTGATATTTATCTCATATTCTAATTTGTTATCTATCTTTATCAAATAGAAACTTCATAACAAAATAGATATAACAAGATATATAAATAATTTCGAAAATTAATTATTTTTAAATAAATAATTTCGAAAATTAATTATTTGCAATTTTGGTCCTCATCCAAATAATCACAAACATGTAATTGAATCGTGAAATACTATCCCAATCGAACCTAATGGTGTCATGGATCACAGAACACGAAATTCAATTCATTAAAATTATTTGAATTAACCTAACATGGTTACTAGCATGTACGAACTGATTTTAATTAAATCACGAATATGTGTATCATATACACAAAACATGATAATAAATCTTAAAGACAACTTATGTATATCACATATACATCAACTATTAACATGTTTTCAATCATATATCATGTATATATCAGAAGAAAACATGCAATGAATTTAACGGAATCGAACTCGAAGGCTCTAATACCACTGTTGGGTTTTGGGGTTCATAAGCAGCGGAGATTACAAAACAATTTAGACAAAAACCCCAACAGGATTCGAATCTAATTCCATTAAAAACGTTTAAACCATGAAAACTTAATCATACCTCAGTCGCAATATACCTTTGTAAAGGTTGATCGATCTATAAGGCGCTGCCAACGACGAACGCCCTCTATCAGCAGTCCCCAGACGAACGACGGCTTAGATTCGAAGTGCTAGCTTCGAGAGAATACCAAATCTTTTTGTTTCTCTCCGAAACGATCCAGAGCATACCAAAAACCCTAAGTCGTTTCTAATATGAAAATAGAGTTTCGGCCTTTTGATCTTTCGTACGTGTGTTCTAACTTAAAGCGTCTATTTATATAACCCTTGTATATAGACGGTTAAGTAAATTACGCATATACCCCTACTTAAAGAAGTATAAGTGTAATACACCACAAGGACGTTTCCATCATGAATTTTATCATATAAAATTCATTTTTCTGAACCATCTTAAAATCTCGCAAAACCATTCTTAGTGTGCGACCCAATAGGCTCATACAACGTTGGCAGTGTACCAAAACACATTTTGGTATACAAGTCATAAGTGGCCTCTAGCAAGACATTATGACTACCCAAGTCGTACGAATATCAAATCGATACAACCTAATCAATAGTGTATATAACATCCTTTTGTCACACGATATCCTTTTGATCAAACATAAGGCATGGAATTGTCATCCAACATGTTCAATCGTACTAGTCTCGATCTCTAGGTAGACTGAAGACATCTAAGTGACATTGATCAATATCAATTCACTTAGATTAGGCCTTTTAACAGTCTAACACATCGAGGGATCCACTAGATATCTCTCTTTATATGAGAGGGACAAATTCTATCTCGATTACACAACTTCATCACATTGGTCACACCGTAACCAATCACAACCTTTATAATCGTCCGGTTAAAGACGAAGTTTGATAGTGTCAAATCACTATGTTCATAATGTTGAAGTTTCTGGTAATCTCAAGTCAGAGGACTGAAAAATATACATATCATGAGAAACAACTATGACTTAATCCATGTGATGTTCTCATAGCGGGTCGGTCCAATACTTTGTTCCCTAACAAGTACTCGTGATCTTAATTCATATCCCTATACGTATAATCATCATATGATCATCAATCAAGACCACGCTAGTCTTAATTCATTATAGTTCCCAGTATAATGATCGACTAGGGACATTTAGGATATTTCTGTAAATACCCATGGATCTTATTATAATGTAAACATGCAAATTAATTATAATAAACAGCAAATGAAATCCTTTATTTTATTAACTAAAAGTATTCATAAAGACAGTTAATGGATTGACCTAGGGCACTTGCCCCAACAGATAATTCTTTATCTATCCACCAAACTTTAGTATACGCATACCAATTTATTTTCTTATCACTAATCAACTTTTCATCAGAGTTGTTAATCGATCAATTTTTAGACTATCATCAGTCTAAATATAAGTGATGCAAATAATATTTAAGCATAACATTAGATAGAAAGTAGAGTTGCATGTCTATCCGATTCATCACCATTCCAACGTATCTAAACAGAAACGTTGAATTACATATGTCATCTCGTGATTATAGATCTCTAATTAAATATGTAATCCCATGACAAGAGATCTTGAAATTCGATCTTGTCAGAAAATGAAAGCGGGCACATCGTGCAACATTCACTCATTCTCTAAATGTCATTTCAAAATATTATTTATTTTGTGGAATAGAAAGCAATTACCAATTCCAACTCGTAGGTCAATTCACTAAACTTTCTATTTGACAGGTTAGAAAATTAACACCTTTTCTAACTTTTTCAAATTATTTTCAATCCATGAGTTCACCAAGAACCTCACTTCATTCACTTAAACACTAATCACTTCCAGATTAGCTTGGTAATTCTCTGATTTCCACTATTTCTCAAATTTCTGAGATTTCACATCATCTCAATCATTACTGTTCACTAGACTTCTCTCATTAACTGAATAGAAATAGTTATCTTTAACTTAAGTAGATATAAAATTTAATACAGAGATATCAACATATTTCATGATTATACTCTCATAGTATAACTTTTAACTTGTATAACAGGCAAGCTTATAAATATGTTATCTCCTATTCATCTACTTAATACCTATATTTGACTTTACTCAATTTATTGTAGAAGAATATTCAATTCTTCAAACATATTAAGTCATATATACTGTCTTGTATTCAAAATTTTTCTACCAATACAGATAATACTTACTAACTGGGCTGTAAGTTTTGCGTCTCTTTTTGTTTCATTTGTATATTTACAATCCATGCAGGCATCTTACATTAACTTTAATTTAAGATAACGTAGTGTTCCAAACTGCACCACTGACTGATCAATTGGTGTAGCACTACATTTAAACCAATATACAATATATTTACTGATATCAGTTGTGTACTACTTTCGTTCAAAACTTTTAACTTTTGGAGTTTGATTCGTAGTAAGATCCTTGTGAAGATATATTAAATTTCATCGAACTTATAGTTTGACATCCTAAGTCTTATTGGGACTCGTTGAACTGAAATTTTTTTTTTCATAATAATATGAGAATTTATTGACCATTTATTTGCCTATACTTAAGCTTCCACTTGACTCTAACGAAACTCTATTGACTCTTTTTGATCGAACCTCACTAATTCATTTGATTATTCAAAGAAAAGTAGGCGCCACACAAGTCATCTACACTTTGAATGAATTGTGATTACAATAAATTGTCTACTCGGTTCCATTTTTGTCAATCTCAGCTATTCTCACATTGACCTTACTTATTGGATCCTTTTCAAACTTATCATGACTATCGCACAACACCTAAGACACATATAGCTTTTTATTTTGACTTTGGAAGGCAATTTGTATCTCTTCTCTTTTTGAAAACTTAGCTAAGGACTTCAAGGCTTTATATGATTATTTAATCAATTGAAGTCTTACTTAACTAATTTATTATTCAAAATAGATAAATTTTGTGACTCAAACAGTTATGTTGTTTATTATTGCCTTAATTTGTTTCCATTAGTCTCAAATGTCTCGACTTTTCTTTTTCTCAAAAAGAAATTCGATATTTTTCAAGAGACTTCGTAAGATAACTTTGTATCTTATTGTTCATCAAATTACTTTTTGATAAATTCACTTTTCATTATTGTTCAACTGAAGAGAAAGAAGAATTTGAACTTCTAATACTTTGATTAACTAAACGACTAATTAAACTCTTAAAAGATGTTATTTCAATCCTTAAAGTCCTATAAATGAAAACTATTTCAATATAAGATTTCAAATTGACGTCCCATACGAATCACTTACTGATATATAATCAGCACATATATCTCTTAATTCATTATATTTTAAGTTGTAGTGAGAGGCATCATAACTTAATTTGGTTAGAAGTGATTATTGGGCACTTTGAGTTTTAAAACACAACTACTTGTGTTTTATTTAAAAGCTAATCTAAGTTATTATTAGACCACTTCCCCAACACCTTAACTTTAAACATGTTGATCCTATCACTGTACCTTTCATTTTCATGTTAAAAATTTCATTGTTCTTTATTTCATATCAACACCTAATCTGGTGTTAACAAAGATTACTTCTAACTAGTGTATTTCCATTTCTTTTATCATTTCTTTATTTGACTCATACAACCACTATACTCAACATTGGTTATGAATAAGTAACTTGAGTAATAAACAATCAAAGTTTTTCAGTACTTCTATTAAGAAATTGATCGATCGTTTAAAATCATGGTTCCATTATAATTTTGCTTTAAGTTTTATTTCATAAAAGAGATAATACTTTGCTCCGAAGTATTTTATTTTTGTATACCGACTTAGACAACTTGACTAGTTCTATCACAATCCGATTGTGATTGCCTAATCATTTTCTTTTTTCGAAAACCATGTATCTCTTTTCCTTTTCATTGAGACTATTTCGAAAACGACTCTCAATTGTTTATGAATCAACCAATACTTTATAGAATATTACTTTCTTAAATAATCGTGCAACCAATACTAACCTTATTCTAAAATTAAAGATATTCATGTCATGTGCTACTCATAAGTCTCAATTTTATTTTCCTATTTTCTAAACGATTCTCAATCATTTATGACTTAATTTTAGTCTAATCTCTCTTTTACAATCTATTCTTAATCTAACTTGTCATATCTCGCGAGTTATGTATGGAATAAACAAGGAGAATAAACTTCATATCACATATCTAGCATTATTACATAAATATATATCACAAATATAACACAACAATACATTATTCCCGACTTACAATCACTTCTCAACTAATCGCGCTCAATCACCCATTGGTTTCTAACTAATTTTTCTTCAAATGAGCCAAAACTAGGATCTGATACCAACTTTGTCAGCCCCCTCGTCATTAAGATGACTGACTAGCCTAGATTATCTTAATTCCCAGCTAATCTAGTTAGCCTAATACATTCTTTTAACTTTGACCTCCAAATAATTTTTATTTCAATCCTCAATAATGCACCAAATTGTAATTTAGATCCTCAACTGATTTAGTTCTTAACTTATTTTACTAGAGAAAATAAAGAAATCATATTCGTATTTTGAAAAAAATTTGGCGACACCTCCCCTAAAATGTCCTTAATAGACAACATAATGGGGAGAAGCCTAAAAAGACTCACAACTCCTAGCATTTCACAATATTTATAAATTTAAATCATTTAAACTATCTTAAGGTCAGCGGTACCTTAATATAGTTTAAAATCTAAACATAAACCTCTCAAGTTATTTTATACTAACTTAGAAGACTTTAGTAATTTATTAAACAGAGAGTATTTCACGTTCTATACTCACCCCAAAGCCCAAAACAATATATATATACAAACAATTTACAACAAGAAAAATAAACTTTATAACATGAAAATAATCACTAAAAGTCTAGAGCTTCTGCTTTTCCTTGTTAGTGCAAGATTAGCCTTTCATAATTATAGAAAATAATGATGTTAGATAAGTAAACTTTATACTATCTAACACACCTGGTATTAGCAATAGGATAATATGGAGTAATCATAAAGCAAAAGAATTGAAGAAATAAATATACAACTCTACAATCCACTCCATTTCTATTTCCTAACTAAAATCAGATGTCGACTCCGAAAAATAGTATGAAAACAATATTAACAGATTATAAAATGCAGAGATAACTTGTTGGCATTAGACACTAGGCGGTGTAGAGGTAGGATTGAAATCTCATTTCAAGCAAATCAGACTACGAAACAAGCTTACCCCTTTACTCTCTCTGTGCATGCATGACCAATAATAAATGCAATTCATGCAAATAGATAAACCATATCAATGTGAGAGTCACTATAAAGTTTATTTACGATCAAACCAACTCAAGGATGGTTGAGAAGTCTCACACCATTTAATAAGATTGGGCCACCTATTCCAAACTTTCAATTTGGAATTTTAAATAAGTTTTTGTGTGAATTATTCCACAAATATACAATTCTAATTATTTCCATTTAATAATTATTTCAACTCAATTATTGGTTGATGTTCAGTTTCTAATTTATTTTCTTCATCGACTTTTACGGCATTGGCCTGAGGCATTGCTAAGGCCTTCCTTAGGTTGAACAGGGTCGTATCATGCATATGCCTTAAGCATGACATACACGAAGGAGACCTTATCATCGATATAATAACAGAATTACAACCACAACAAAATAGCTATATCTCTATTATCAACAATCCACTACCACCATTTCCTTGACCAATAGAAACTGCCACTACAACAAAGTGGGTCTATAGCAACACTTTTTTGCCAACACTAATAAAAAATGTCTTCAAATTTTAATTTTATAGACACATAATATATAAGCGTTAGCAAGTTTATGATTTTGAGACGCTTAACATACAAGTGTCTCCAAATTAAGGACACTTGATATTAAAACGTCGTCAAATTCAAAATCTCGAGACGTATAATGTACAAGTGTCTCAAAATTAAGGACACTTGTTAAAAAAATGTTGCCAAATTTAAAATTTGGAGACACTAATTTAAAAGTGTTGTCAAGTTTCAATTCTGAAGACACATAGTTTATAAGTGTTGTTAAAATAAAAATGAGGACACAAACAATAAGTGTTGTCAATTTCAATATTTAAAGACGCATAATTTATAAATGTCTCATACATTAGAGACGTTTGGTAAATTAGTGACACCAAATTTAAAATTTGGGGACCCTAATTTACATGTGTTGTCAAGATTCAAATTTAAGGATATATAATTTACTAGTGTTGTTAAGTTTAAAATTTAAAGACACATAATTTACAAGTGTTGTTAAATTTCAAATCTAAGGACACATAATTTACAAGTGTTGTTAAACTTTAAATATAAAGACACATAATTTAGAAGTGTGGTTAGACTTCATATTTAAGGACATATAATTTACTAGCGTTGTTAAGTTTTAAATTTAAAGACACATGATTTACAAGTATTGTTAGATTTTAAAATTAAAGACACATAATTTAAAAGCATTGTTAGACTTTAAATATAAAGACACATAATTTAAAAGTGTTGTTAGACTTTAAATCTAAAGGCATATAATTTACTAGTGTTGTTAAGTTTTAAATTTAAAGACACATAATTTATAAGTGTTGTTAAATTTCAAATCCAAGGACACATAATTTACAAGTGTTGTTAGACTTTAAATATAAAGACACATAATTTAGAAGTGTTGTTAGACTTTAAATCTAAAGGCATATAATTTACTAGTGTTGTTAAGTTTTAAATTTAAAGACACATAATTTATAAGTCTTGTTAAATTTCAAATCTAATGACACATAATTTACAAGTGTTGTTAGACTTTAAATATAAAGGCATATAATTTAGAAGTGTTGTTAGACTTTAAATGTAAATACATAAAATTTATTATTGTTGTTAAATTTTAAATTTAAAGACACATAATTTACAAGTGTTGTTAAATTTTAAAATTAAAGACACAAAATTTACAAGTGTTGTTAGACTTTAAATCTAAAGACACATAACTTACAAGTGTTGTTAGATTTTAAATCTAAAGACACATAACTTACAAGTGTTGTTAGATTTTCTAAAGACACAAAATTTACAAAGTGTTGTTAGACTTTAAATTTAAAGACACATAATTTACAAGTGTTGTTAAATTTCAAAAATAAAATAATAAAAAAAAGTTAATTTAGTGTTAAGTGTATAACTAAAACAATTAGATTAACTTCTTTCAAAAAAAATTATTAAACAAAAAAATAATTAGTTATTAATTTTTAGTTATTACTTTAAAAACTAAGTGAGAAAATAATTTATCGTTGCTCTAGGTAAGCAACAACAAGAAAAATAAGAATTTTATTACAACCTAACATTAAGCAAAAAAAAAAGTTTAAGTACTAAAATTGACCAACACTCGCCCTCACATTGAAATAATAAAATGGGGAGCCAAATCTGGATCATTCAAGTCCAAATCCAACAACCCATAAAACCGCATGTACTCCACACAGTGCTCACGAGGCTCAATCGCTTGGGTTCGCACCGGTGAATCCTCTCCTGGTATCATGAGCACGTTGAGTGCCACCATTTCAAGATCATTAATTTCTTATGTATTATATAAATGTTTTATGCTTTAGGTTTAAATTATATGTTAACAATGTCTTACTAATTATATGTTGTATAATATATAGTTTAATTAAGGATCCATTGAGTGCTCAAACACCCCCATTGAGACAAGGAGGGTCGTCACACTCTAGCCCCTGCAAATCTCGCCTTCGCCTCAATATCGCCTTCGTCCCCAACGATCCCGGCTCTGCCTCCTTCGATGTCTGGCTCTTCTCCTCCGACGACGTTCGCCTCCACGTCTCGCTCTTCCTTCCTCTCGGCTCTGGTAAGTCAGTCACTGGCTCACTCTAGCCCCTCCAAATCTCGCCTTTTCTTCTGATTCTCACTCTTAGGGTTTTAGACTTCCGTCGAATTGGTTCAATTTTCAGTATAGATTTTGTGTTATCGCGTGTTGTGGTTAGGGTTTTTGTTGGTTTGTTTGAATTAGTTTAATGATTGATGCTCGTGTCCCTCTCATCTTGTCTTTATTTTCTTAAGTTTGCTCTTCCTCCCTCTCGACAGCTTGTCTCGTTATCCCTCTCACAGTCACGCTTCCTCTTCCAAATTATTGAGGGAGGTACGAATTTCTAGTTATCGAATCGGTTTCGAGTTTGTTAGCATTCTTGTATGATTAGTTGTTGGTATCCTTGTTGTTGTTTGTTGTTGTTGTTGCTTACGTTGAGAATTGATGGAAACGAAAAGGATGTTGTTGTTATTGTGAGAAATTTACACTTGTTCAGCTAATTGTTGATTTTTCAATTAGTTTTGTTGATTTGAAAATTGTTGACTTTTGTTAGTACCTGAGATTCAATTTGGGAAAGAAGAAAGGAGGCACTATTCCATTTGATAATTGGGTGGCTGTAAATTGTGGAAATTAATAGGCCTTAGATAGATTTTGATGTTCATAGATCCTATTTGAACTGTTTTAGGATTCCAAGAGGTTTCATCGAGGTTTATTGATGATTTGAATCGAGTTGCAGTGCTTTTGATCGAATTCAATCGGTATGAAGCATGTTTTAAAATTAAGTTGGGATTTTTGCGGTTTTATTATTGTCATGGTTTGTGAACAAATTTGGGGACTCTAGGCTATGAATCATGATTTAAACATTTTAAATCAATATTTGTATATCAATTTAAATATGTTCATTGCTATTTGGAACTTTAGAAAAGTCTTTGAGGGATTTGGGAAGGTTTAGAAAAGTCTGTTCATATGTTTTTTGAAAATTAGTTTTTTGAACAGAAGTGGCTATTAGAGAGATTTCCAGAGTGGTTTTGCAACTAAGTGATTGGTGGACAAACATTACTGCTTTCTTTATAAAAGAGTTGCATGTTTTGAAAGAAAACATTCTTAAATATTTTATGTATGATGTTTTAGGTCTCGCGAATGACAAAGAGCAATACTTCAAAGGAATTAATTTCTATTACTAAAGGCCCAAACAATATTGCTAGAAGATTTAGTGGGTTCATTATAAATGGCTTTAGATTTCATACCAAAAGTCGAGAACGATTCAAAAAAACCTATAATAGTGAAGTGGTCGTTGTGGTAGATGAGGTTCCGTATTATGGAGTTCTTACAGATATAATTGAGATAGATTACTATAGATTGTTCAAGGTTGTGATGTTCAAATGTGATTGGGTAGATATCAAGTCACCAAAGGAATTAAGAAAAGATGCTAAAGGTTGCACTTTGGTCATCTAAAGGTTTTACCTTGACGCAGGCATTTATTTGTGTATCACATCATTAATTGGCAATTTACAACTGTATTATAAGGTGCCAACTTATTACTTATCTCAATTGTGTTGTTCAGGGTATTATATTATTCTTGAATTTGCAATATGATTTACTATGTAGGCTACATAGAATCTTAATGAATTTCAATATGCATATATTTTTAGCTAAGTTGTGTAACTTGTTTTCAGATGATTTGGGAGTTTTAGCCAACCCCAGAGGAAAAGAAAATTGACATCATCTTTCAGTTGTTAGATCTGGAGAATGATGCTATAGAAGTTCCATCACCATTGAAGTACTCATCTACAAGTGTAATTGTTGTTGATGTGAGTTCCTTTGTTCTTTTTTGAATTTGTGCGATAACTCATCGGCTTGGTCTTGACATGAGAATTATTTTGTTTAAACAGGACGATAACTTATGGGATGGATTTACAATACCTGAAGATATCCTTGAATGCAAAGATTTGAGAGCCCTAAGAAGACTCGAAGAGCAGAATCCAGAGTTGAGAAACGATGATGATATAAATAATTAATAGAGAAGTTAAACGGAGAAGCAATGATTGAGGAAGAAGGTACAAGAAACTAATCTTTGGTTTCGTCTATTGTTAATTAGATCCTTATTATCATCTAAACTTTCAATTGGATTTTTCAGTACACCGCGCCACGTGATGCCTTGGTAGGAAACTCCGCTATAGTATATAGCTCATGTGAAAGCAAAGGGCTGAAGCACTTTGAAGAACAAGGGAGGAATCCATGCTATGTTATTGATCCAACAACCAAGGTCTTGTTTATTTAGAAAGGTCCGCTCCCGTTCCTCTATTTTAATGTGTTTTAAATTCCTTCTTACTTGTGTTAAAAATATTCCCTTGATGATCTAATGCCTGATCCCTGAAGGTTTCAAAGTATGATTTGTGTGGTTCACACTTAACATATGCTACATACCGTTTATCTAGTTGAGTTTGATGAACTCGAATCTCAGATGTAGCATATTGAGTTACTGAGTTGAATTGACCTGAGAGTATATGTTTATTATATGTTGCGTATGCATGTAATTATGTATATATAAAAAAATGTTTTTCAAGTTGAATTTAGTCATCTCTTATTTATTTAAGGCATTTATATGTTCTTGTTTGTCAATAGGCTAGATACTCTAATAGGCGTGATGAGAAAGGTATTGGCAGAACATGATGCTTCTCCTGCGAAGATATACAGTTGAAGAAGTGAAGGAATCAATATTCTCAATGAAGCAAGAGAAAAGCCCTGGGCCGGATGATACGAACCCCTGCGCTTTATCAACATTTCTGGCATATTGTTGGAATGGGGATATCTTGAGCGTGTCTGCAATTTCTTAACTCGAGGTGTCTACCTGATGGCCTGAACGTGTCACCATATTGTTGTATAAAATAGTCTCTAAACTATTGGAAAATAGGCTAAAATGTATATTGCCTGAAATTATTTCTGAATGTTACAGTGCTTTTATACTCGACCGGTTAATCATTGACACTGTAATCTCTGCTTTTGGAATTAGTCATTGGTTTGATAGGAATGCACTATGAAGATTAACATGAGTAAAGCATATGATTGAGTCGAGTGGCCCTTCCTTGAAGCTGTGATGACACGATTGGGGTTTGCGTGAAGGTGGATTAACCTTACGATAATGTACATTTCATCAGTGAAGCACAATTTCCTATTTTCAAAAATAGGCCAGTACTTTCGTACATGGATTACCATATGATAATGGTGTATATCTATATCTATATCACCATTGAATTTCGTATATTAGTGCGCCAAACGTACATTTGCCTTTTAGCTCCCATGTGCAATTCACAGGGACGGGTTCGATTTTGTGCTAAAGGTGTACTGATATTGGTTGATACATTTGATGTTTTATTTTATTTGGACATGTTACTTATGAAGCTGCAACTGGTGAAGAAGTAAATTTTCAAAAATCGTCCTTGCATTTCAGTAGGAAGGTGCCTCAAGAGATGAAGGACCAATTTTGTCAAATATTGGAGTCTATGGGGTTGCCAAGTAAAGTTGGAGGTACGTATTTTGGGTTACTCAACTTATGATGTTAGAGTCTTTAAGTGGATAGGCAGGCATTGTCTGTATTTTGGGTTACTTATATATACGCCCTCACATACATTTCAGTTGAGCAACATTTCCTCTCTCTCGATCTCTCAGGTACGCCATTTTCTCTCTCTCTCTCTCTCTCTCTCTCTCTCTCTCTCTCTCGCTCAGGTACGCCGCCGTGGTCCCATCAGAGATCAGCATTCGTTAGTTAGTCTTTTAGTTAGTCTTTTAGTTAGGGTTTGTGGGTGTACAATGAATCAATGAAGTACAAAAAGAACTTTCAATCTCTTATTCAATACTCATCGAAATTACATTGTACATTGCTTATATACAAACTAATATGGTGCACATTATACACCCTAGTTACAACTGCCTAGAACAAGCTAAGATAAACCTGTAGTACATTACACCTGAATAAAAGATTCGATACACACACATCAGTTTACATAAACAACTACATAAACAGCACTGTTACATGATATAACTCTACAGTAAGTGTTAGTGGACAGTGTTTTTCAAAAAGTTGGGTGGCTTTAGTTTGTAATTCACCAAATAGTGGGGTTTACTTTTCAATTCTAAAACTAATGCATAACTCCTTTTGAAAATGAGTTATTGATGATGAATTAGCATGCATAGTCGGTGAGGTGGAAGACATTTATATGGATAGCTCATTTTGAAAAGGAGTTATCTATACAAAATTCTAAACTTTATGAATGACTTCTTTTAAAAAACAGTTATTTGTACAAAATTCTTCGCTCTATGAACGACACGTGCATATGGAGATAGACGACCCGCGTCACTCGCGTATCTCGAGGTAGACAATCCATGTAAACAACACGTACGCATATCAAAGTGGACAACCCATGTAAGCGTCACCCATATATGCTGAGGTGGAGAATTCATGAAAATGTCAAGCATGTCTATCGAGGTGGGCGACCCATGCAACCTCGTACAAGTCATGCAAACGTCATGCACGTGTGTCGAGGTGGTAAAACCAAAGTAAACGTCACACACGTATCTCGTTGTTGACAACGCATGGAAACGCCACGCACGTATGTCAAGGTAGGCGAGCCATGCATCTTCATGCAAATCATTCAAACGTCACACACATATCTCGATGTGTGGACAACTCATGCAACCTCGTGCAATCCATGCAAACCATGCGAATGTGAAGCACATATTTCAAGGTAGACAACTCATGCGACCTGCTGCAGTCCATGCAAACCATCCAAATGTCATGCATGTAACTTGAGGTGGATAATTAATGCAAATAATAGACATGTTTCTCGAGGTGGATAATCCATGCAAACTTCATGGACGTATCTCGAGGGTACAATCCATGCATACCCACTACAGACCGTGCACCTCATGCAAACGTTTCGTACGTATCGCAAGGCGGACAACCCGTGCAACCCACAGTAACCATGCAACTCATCCTTTAAACTTTTATCTTACTTCTATCTCGTGATGATAAGTAGAGATACGAACAATAAAATAATTATAGGCCGAAACCACGTTATTTTTTTATCGAAAGCTAAAAATTAAAACAACGATGATCTGTTGAGATATAAGTTCATTCTATGAGAAGGTTGTATACATCAACTTCTTTCACCCAAGATATAAGCTGAAACAAAAATCACCACGTCATCAAGAAAACTCATCATACAGGTCTATTACGATAGTTACGTTGACGTTGTTGCTCGGTGATGCAAACTGGACATACTCTATGTCTAGTTTGACGATGTGTTTGTACATGTGGTTGAGGTTGTTGGGGTTGCTGATCTTGAATTGAACGTCGTCGAGTCGATTGATGTTCTCCCTTTGGTGCTTCACTCGACTCACCTCTGGACTAATGCTCCCAAAAATAGGAGGTTGAACCATCACAAAATAGTGGCTTCCTCCACTATATGACATATTGTAATTATAACATGGTGGAGTATATGGACTCGGCATGTATTGGTTCATGAACGAGCCATCTCCACTATATGACATATTGTAATTATAACATGGTGGAGTATATGGACTCGGCATGTATTGAGGCAATGACGGATAAATTTGATGTCTAGGCATTCTATGGTCCACATATGAAAGACAACCAAGGTGCATAAGGATCAAAATGGTAAAGAGGAAGATTCATGATAGACGGCCTTAGTACAAACATTTGAAGTTCTGATTGCATTGTAGACGATGTAGGAATGTACCCATGAGAAGAATGACTTGGTAGGGATGAGCTCTGGCTACTCTCGCTAACAGTCTCCATTCTACTCGCTCCGGACAAGATGAACGTGCTGGAGGAGAACGTCTGCTACTCTCTGCAGCAATCTCGGTTTGACTAGATGGACGTGGTGGATGAGGACGTCTGGTGCTTTCCCCACAGTCTATGTTCGTGTTCTTTTTCTTCTCACCTCTCTATTTGATTCGCATTGATCATCTTTTTGATCTTCCTCTTCATTCTCCTCATTTATTTCCTGTTCGACATCAATTCCGTCATTCCATATAGTAGACCTTTGCCTTTCATCTTCGTCTAAAATTTCAATCTCTTCATCAAGCGCACCAAGACCTTGGTCGTGCCTATCCTCAATAAACATTCGCCTCAGTCGATGCACCAAGTTACACTGATATAAAAACATGAGTTCAAAGCACGCAATTTAAGATATTAGTTGTTCGAGAAAAAATTAGAGTTTCAAGTTTACTGAACTCTCACGTAAAGCCCTGTTGTGTCCAATAAATCATCTAGTGACTATGCGATACCACTTCATGTAGTCTTGATGATTGTGCCATTCATCTTGTACCGCGGTGACTTTGTTATGGCCACGATTTTCCTACATTTTTATATAGCTTGCGTGAAAAGTCACCCAATTTTCTTAATTGCGTACAAGCAATTCGATGCGGTGGAGTTGGGTGTCGTAAGCACAGTTTGGTAGTGCTACTTGTATCATTCCAAATTGTCTCATAACCCTTTCTGGTCGATGCCACTCGACTATGTGGAAATAAATTACGGGACACGTCGAAAGCCAACTACCGTGACCATCAGTACAGTATTCGGGAAGAGACCCGATGACTTTAGCATAAGGTTGCCATACTACATCAGCCTCAGTATGCGAGTCGAGTGCGTCACGGTAAGGTGATAAGACGTGCGTCGCACTCTATGTAAACGAAAATGCATCGAGCCATCTTTATACAAAACAATAAATTATAAAAAATGAAAATGGAGTAAATGTTATAGACATTATGAAATAATGATTGTATTACATGTGTCCCAATGGAACGTCCACAAGCATGCGTTCTCCATCTACTGTTCACGGTTGAACTCTAGAAACACTCAGGCGCCGTGGTGCTATGAATGGAAATATGTCCCATGCCCAAAGTTGTACAAGAATTAATTCGCCTGCAACCTCATGTGCACCTGCGTAAGATCCGCGACACAACTCCCTGTACAAATAAGCAAAACATGCACTCCCCCAACTATACTATCCAGCTATTTGGAAATCCTCAACAATGGTTGAAACATTAAATGTACAAATCGGTTCGACTTGTCGGCAAAAAGCCAACCACCGATAAGTTGCAGTATGTATGATCGAACGTAACGGTGCACCGATTACTCATCGTTGTCATCATCTATAGCTGGTACGTTACGTTCAAGCCATTCGACTTTAAGTTTACAACTAATAATGTCATCTCCAACAGGAGTTCGACCAAGTAGCCTCTCGCACACATTAGCATAGTCTGTATTAGTCGTTCTCATCACAGGTATACCTTCGATAGGTAAGCCAAGCTGTACCTGCACGTCCTGGAATGTAATTGTGCACTCTCCACATTATATGTGAAATGTATGTTTCTTAGGTCGCCATCTCTCTACGAATGTAGTAATCAAAGCCTAATCGAGGATGAAAAATGCTACGCGGGAAATCTCATAGAACCTACTAGAACAAAGATATGAGATCATCCTCGAATGATACTTCACAATTCCATCAACCACACCACGTATTCGATGTACGCGCAATGTTTTGTACAGTTTATAATTGATAATGTATTAATCTATATATATTATACGTTTAAGCAAACCGCAATTGATGTATACATGTAAAAAAGTTTACCTCACCCCTCCAGGTTTGCGATGATATGTGTGTAGATTGGAGTTGCAAAAGTGAAAGATCTGATGGACCCGGATCCGTTGTTGTATGACTATAAAAGAATGATTTTAAAAAATTAATCGTGTTGTTTGGAAACCAAACAATAACTTTTCATATATATTCAAACAATAATGAATGCTCGAACATTCCAATATAATCAAATTAGCAACTTAAGCCATGACAAACAATATACAAAATCGACTATCGATTTTCATTGGAAGGTTAAGGTCTGCTTAAACAATGTTTTTGTTATGTCCCTCTGAATGACAAATACAACACCAGTTCTTCCTAGTAAGGACTCGTTCACAGTCTTTATTAGGACATATTGTTCGTCTATGTCCTTCTTGATGACATATGTCACATCACAAGGGCCTCGAGACATTAGGAAGATCCATCTCGTTTTGTCTTCGCATTCCCTTTGGTCTCCCTCGGCCATGACTGCACCTTGGGTCGGGTACGATCTTTGTCCCAAAAGTCGACCAATATTTCTCATCTAGGATGGCTTTGAAATCATAGGAGTAACATTATGCGTACACATCTATCCTATAGTATGGCTCAATGAATTGTGCGTTGCTCACTCGAATAAAGGCACATCTAGCTAAAACGTGTGAGCAAAGGAAACCAAACGATTTCCATTTATTGCAACTGCACACCTTGTCCTTTAGGATGACGACTTGGGTGTTTTTGCCTTTATGCATGCAATCTCCATGTCTTTCAGTTAGCACTTCAAACTCACCAATGTCATGATTGATCAAAGTGACTTGATGCCTCCTTGCAGATTGTTCATTATGTGTGAGTTTATCCATGACATATTTTATGTAGGATAGGACGTTAGAGATTTCTTCATCGAGTTCATGTTTACGCCGATTGTGGTATATCACCAATTTGTAGTAAATCAACTGAGTCATCGCTGTTATTGGCAAGAATCGAGCCACTTTCAATACACCGTTAAAATACTCTACAATTGACGATAAAATTGGTGTAAGTAATATTAATTCAGTGATAACTATATAGTTGAGTGCAAAACATAACTTGCATTTCATACATACCAACACCATTAGAATTCATCCATCCGTACTGCATTCATCTGTCATGCGATTAAGTCCATAGTTCTTTGGGGATGACATTGACATATTGCAGACATTGAGGTGTTTGTGATGATAAGTATGCAAAATGCTCCTTGTACACATTAAATTTTCGTTCTTGATGTTGAGCGGCTGCTCGAGAAATGAGTTTTTTCAAGGGTTTGAATTGGGTGTTGAAATTACTAAGAAAATGTCGCAGGCAATAACGATTGTATCCTTTTGGGGGACTAAAACTGTTCGGAGTGTTGACCGCCTATAGAATGACAGGGTGACGATCATAAATAAGGCAAACTCCATCGCTATTCATCACGTGTTTGCGCAACATCTTCAAAAACCAGCCCTATGAATCAGTAGATTCGATTTCTTCAACAGCAAATGCAATAGGTAGTATGTGTCCATTACCGTCAACAGAGATTGCAATCATTAGCTTACCACTATATTTTTCATAGAGGAAAGTCGCATCAATCTAAAGCAGAGGCCTACAAAACTTGAAAGCCTATATCGATGCTTCAAATGTAAAAAGCACACGACAAAATTGGGGAAACGCAGTTCTTATCTCATCAGCAGACCATTGTCTATGTAACCACTCGATTTTTGTCTTCGGACTCTTATTCCTCATAGCCGTCAACCATCTTGGTAATAAAGTGTATGACTCATCCCAATCTCCAAATGTACATGCAATTGCCTTTCTTTTGACATCCCACATTCGCTTGTAGTTTACTTCGTGTCCGTATTTTCCTTTAATTATTTGTATTAATACCTTGATAGTTATTGCTTGATCGCTCGCACAAGCATGTTGGCATCAAGTTAGACATGACCGCGTTCTACGTCGGGATTTATACAGTTGTGCAGCATGTCTAATTGTGTAATCTTCTATAATTGTGTTTTCTTTTGCAAACAAGCACGAAGATGCCACATACACCCATCTTGCACACTTCTGCACTTAATCACTAACATAGTCGTAGTCGATTTCATCACATGGTATTGACAATGTCTATTAACATGCCACACATTGACGGAATGTTGTAGGTCTTTTTTGTTGCCAAAGCACATCCCTATTTCCAAATCAAAATTACACATGTCCCCGCTGTCTGTTGATAAGAATAGTGGGTCGCAGTGGAGTTAGCCACCTCCCAATCAATTTCATTATACACAGCAATAGTTGGTGAATTTCATCATCACTTGCTTCCTCTAAGAAAAAATTTTTATCGATAGCAACTGCTCATCATCTTGCATGTTTTCCGCACCTGCAGGTTCATACCTTAGGTCATCCGTCAAAACATTGACATTCTCCCAATCGCACTATTGCAAAGATCTTCGTTGGGACGTATGTCCTCATCTGTTTCATTATTGGTATATTTGTTAACTTCGCCGTCACTAGAGGAATTAATGTCTTCATGTAATGGACTAACAAATCCATTTTGCGTGACATCACCTTGTGCTGATTGCATATGCAGTCTTTTCATCATCAATATTAGGTCTGATGTACCGACATTTCCTTCACGGGCTTGCGAATGAACCGTACCATCTCGAAACGAGTCGATTGACTCAAATGTCGAATAGATATCTACCGTTGCAGTTATTGGTAAATTGGCCACTGTCGCCCACATCAAGTCGAAGTGTGTATGTTCCTATGTTCCATGACCTACAAAATTTATTCGATATTGATGTAAAAGGATTACACACAGGATTACAAATATATTAAGTGAAATCAAACTGTCTGATGTAGAAGATCGCCACAACGGTGCAACTACAGAGCATACTCATTTGTTTGCATAATTAATCAAGTAATAACTCATATTTATATCCCAAACAATGAAAACTACTAAACTAGTGTTTGAGTTACTTAATGTTTTAAGCACACATACCATTAAATAAACATATCAACCATTTAAAAAAAAATAAAATACCTGTCACTACATATCATGAAAATTATAACAAAACCAAATAAATAATTAAGGAAATATCAAATTTGTAAACTTACTATTTTCTTCCTCTTTTTGTCTTCAATTTAATAATCATGCGATAAAAACTTTAGTTAGTTATTTTATTTAAATGGACTAAAATATCTCAAGATCAATAAAATTTGTTCCATTTGTGTGTATATTGAAGGACACATGAGAACAATAACACGGTTTAACATCATAGTTTAACAAAAAATAAGGCTAAACTAAACTAACCTAACCTAACTAAAATAACAACCTAAACTATATTAACATAAACTAAACTAACCAAACATAACTAACCAAAAACCAAACTAAACCTTTAAACAAATAAAAAACCCTAAACTAACTAAACTAACAATCTAAACTAACTAAACTAACAACCTAAACTAAACTAACTAAACTACCTAAACTAAACTAACTAACCTAAATACCTAAACTAAACTAACTAAACTGACTAAACTAACTAAACTAACTACTTAAACTAAACTAACTAAATTAAACTAACTAAATTAAACTAAACTAACTAAACTAAACTAAACTAACTTAACCTAACTACCTAAACTAAGCTAACTAAACTTACTACCAAAACTAAACTAACTACCTAAACTAAACTAACTAAACTAACAACATAAAGTAAACTAACCAAATTACCTAAACTAACAACCTAAACTAAACTAACCAAACTACCTAAAGCTGAACTAACAACCTAAACTAAACTGACCTAACAACGTCAACTAATCTAAACAAATTAACATTCCTAAACTAACTAAACTAACAACAAAACTAAACTAACTACCTAAACTAAACCAACTAAACTAACAACATAAAGTAAACTAACCAAATTACCTAAACTAACAACTAAACTAAACTAACCAAACTACCTAAACCGAACTAACAACCTAAACTAAACCGACCTAACAACGTCAACTAATCTAAACAAATTAACATTCCTAAACTAACTAAACTAACAACAAAACTAAACTAAACTAACCAAACACGGTAAAGCCGCCCCTCCTTCTCCTTCTCCTTCTCTTTCTCCTTCTCCGTCGCTTGTCTACTCCCTCTCCTCCTTCTTCGCCGGTGCTCCGCTACTCGTCAACTCACTCTCCTCCTTCCCTGTCGTTGCTCCGCATTGCTCGCCAACTCCTCTCCTCCTTCTCCTTTCATTGTTTCACCGCTCCGTCAACTCCCTCTCCTCCTTCTCCATTGTTGCTCATCAACTCCCTCTCTTCTCCTTCAACTCGTCACCTCCTCTCTCTAGCTAACTCCCGCCATCTCCCATCCTTTGTCGTCTCCCGTCCTCTCCCATTTTTACCCTCAACTCGCCCTCTGCCCCTCCACTCCTTACATACCCGAGTGACTGCCCCCCTCAAAAATTCTTATGACCTACCCTACCTACCTACCTAGTCCCTGCTACCTCCCAACCGAAATAGAAAACACGGAGAATATATTCTCTGCGTTTCCCATTTTAAGAAGAAGAACAGGGGGCACACAGATAGTGCCTTTTGAGAAGGCGCCATCTATTTACCCCGAGTCCACGTGGAAAGATCACACAAATAGCGCATTCGAAAAATACACTATTTGTATGTTCTTTCCCACGTCAACATCCGACATTGATGTCCACGTGGACACCATATCCAATTTACATGAATAATGCTTTTCGAAAAGACGCTATTCGTGTAAACCCACGTTGACATGGACATCCATGTGAATGATTACATCCAAATAACACGAATAACGCCTTTTGAAAAGGCGCTATTCGTGTTAGCTGTCCTACGTAGACCTGACACATGAATAACACAAATGCGCTATTCATGTGTCCAAGTTAAGCTGAAAAATCTTCCCCACCTAATAGCGCCTTTTTAAAAGGCGATATACCTTATTTCTAGTGTACTTTTGTAATTTTTTCCTGTGGACGAAACACTTTTTTCATCCTATTTTTGTATTCAGGAGGCTACATGTGTTGTCGTAAGGTAAATGTCTCATTGTCGATTGATAAGTGCTTAATTAGAATTATATATAGGACTAGTTTAGTGACAAAATTACACTAAATATCTAGGAATGAGCTCTATTTGTTAGTATTTATGTGTTTTTGGGTCTATAAGGCATAAAATAGAGAAATGAATGATTCCATTAAGAAAAAAGAAGATGAAAACATAAAATGGGGTTTACACTATGAGAAAACCAAGTGACGTCATGGATATACGTGGACATCGCGAGGATAATGTGGTGATCAAAAGAAGAAATGGAGCGAAGGTAACGCAGTCACAACGTTGTAGGTTAACACAAATGGCGCATGCATGCGATACAAGCAGTGCCAACTGCATTGGGAAGGAAAAATGCAGTTAAGCCATGACTCTCTGGTAGCGCGGTCACATAACACAGACTATGTGGATCACTTACAAACAACACCAACATAGAAAAAATAGAAATTTCTTGACTTACATTTCGTTTGGAACTGTTATTTAAGGTTTCCAATAATACTTTTAGGATGCTTAGGACTATAAATAGGTATTACGACGTGGTAAACTAATCCATCATAACCAAACTCTGATTGTGGTAATTCTGTATTGTTCTTTGATTGAATTAAAGTTGTATTTTATTCAGTCTTTGATTGTAATGAATACCATGATTTGTGTGTTTTCGATGATGATGCGTGAGTAATTTATATATCTTACGGATTAATGGATTTTATATTATAAATACTATGCAAAGTTATGAATCGATTATAATGTTTTAGATGTGCAATTATTAGAATTTTTGTTTGATTATATGCTTAATGCTATAAACGTCTTGATCACAAATTTATTGATTAGGGGTTCCAGAAGTTAGCATGCCTCAGAGCTTTTAAACCGGATAGGAACAACACAACCACAAAATATATAACATCGATAGATATTTATTTATTATGGAGACATGGATAGTAAACTTAATTGTTCACGAGTCTAAAGATTTTGTACTTAATGCTTTGTGAGACTTACATTATTCCCACTGATAGCTGGAGTTCTAGTTTACATATTAAGGTATTTTTCACAATTATAGTTGGTTGAAGTGAATAATAAGGAAATCTATCTATTCTAATATGCAACGCACACACATAAGAAAGATGAATGAAGGTTGATATGGGGAGCATAGTAATTCATTACCTATGTGAAATTTTGAACTAATAGTTTTCACAATATAAGAATACAACTTGATTTACATTGTTTTTATAAATATGATTAGTTTTAATTTAAATTGAACTAAAAGAGACCTTCTTAAAAATATAGTGAACATGACTAAGTAACTGAGTCCATGTACATCTTCCCAAAGGAACGATATACGTAATCAACCTTTGTTGATCACACGATTACTACAATTAGTTATACTTGCGGTTATGATCAAATTTTTGGCATTGTTACCGGGATAAGTAGCAACAATTAGTTAGTTTATGAATTTATTAAGAATTTTTTATTTTTTGAGTTTTTTAATTTTTAGTTTAAGTTTGATTGACCCTATTGCACTTGATCTACTTTTGTTTGTCTTTTTTGTTTCGGGGATGTAAAAAATGTATGGCTATCCTATTAAAGAACCAAACAGTAGGACCCTTGATAAAATCTCTAAGTTAGTCTATCAAAGTGAATCGGTTCGAGACAATACCATATATCAAGCACAACCAATTTAAAGTGGTTTGGTTAGGACGAGATCTAATCAACCATATTATAACCCGTTTAGATTTGGACGATTTGTGGGAAGTTAAGGGCATTACAACAAGACACAAGAGAAGGAGGCATGGCGTAGCTATCAAAGCTTCTACAACCTTCACATGAAAAATGACTATCAATGTTTTGGTGAAAGGGTGCAATGGTTTGCAAGTACGAATGGTGTGCGGTGTATGGCATTTTAGGGTTTTTGATTTTAAAAATCAAAAATTGTGCCCATAAATTCATTTTAAGTGGAATGATTGGAAATCGCTGAATGAACCAAAAATAATTAAGTTGCAGGAAAAAGCTATGACCTGTCAATTTAACCAGCAATTCATATTTAAATGGAATCGCTAGGAATTGCCAGACTCTAAGTTTGTATTGATATTTGTGTGTACTACTAGCGATATAGAAAGCAATTCCTAGTGTTAATTTAAATCGTTGAGAATCACCAACCATATTGAACTATTTTTGCAATTGATCTCATAATTAACTTATTCATCATTCATAATAACTCGTATCAAGATAAAATTGACTGAAAACTCGAAAGTTTAAGTTGGACATATAACTAGATAAATACTTTTTGTAATTAAATAAATAAATAAATAAACATATAAGAAAGTAAATAATGCGACTTGCATAAATGCCATATAGGCAAAAACAACTTGATCCCTCTCCTTCAATTGAAATCACTTCGTAGTTTAAATTTATAAAATACTTCTAATGTAAGAGTGAAAAAGTGAGGGATTAAAAACATACTAAACTAAACTAAACTAAATTCCAAATAAAACTAAATAAACATAAAATATGGGCTACCCCCATAGAACGCTTTTGTTTACCATTATTGGCTCAACATAACCTTTCCATAATTAGTTTGGGTCTCTATACTTAAATTTAGGGTTTTCTACTATAGTACAATTCAAGAAAGTGAGTGCTCGGTCATTGATTGTCATGGCAACTGTTTTGCTTAGAATATCCATAATAGCATGAGTAGTGGAAAAAAAATCGTTCTGAAATAAGTGAATTCAACTACAATTGAGTGTGTCAAAAGAAATGTATAGGCATGAGATTTACATTAGAGTTCCTATCACACTGAGCTCTAAAGTATATAAACCATATGATTTTGATTATGCAAGTGTGTGCCTCCAAGATCATTAAGCTTTATAAGATTCAAATCCCATTTTTTCTTTTTCTTACTGTACTTAGATCTTGAAACTTTCGGTTTGTTAATGATTTTTCCATTCTCTAGTTGCTTAACTATTCATTTTTGAGTTACTTTCTTTTCTTTAGAATTGTTTTCAACTGTTTCTTTCTTTGAAATCCCTTTATTGATTTCCATTGTTATCACATTAATTGCATAAATTTTAGCTTTAAAATTATCATAATAGTTTATGTTTAAAATTTTATTATCATTTATTTCATTATCTAGTAGTTCAACATATTCTTCATAAGTGTCATAGTTATATTCATTATTAATCTTGAATTCGAAAATCTTATCTTCAAACTCCGTAGACATTGTTCCTTCAAAAATATCTGACTTAGTCCTAGCTGTCTTTAGAAAACCGCTACCTAATAGTATAAACAAAGGATTTGGTGATGTTGAATCTCCTATTTCAATGACATAAAAATCAATTGAAAATACTAAATCGTGTACTTGTACTAGAATGCCTTCTAATAAGCCACACGGTTTAATATTGTACTATTTGCTAAAGTAAGATTAATAGGAGTAGTAATTAACGATCCTATTTTCAATTATTCATAAAATTTAAGTGCAATAACATTAATTGATGCCCCGAGATCACACATAGAAAACTCAATAGAAGAATTGCCTTTGGTGATAGGTATGAAAAATATTCCTGAGTCGGAACACTAGTCGTACACCAACATCCCAAGTCGTACACCAACATCCCAAGTCTCATATCCCATGTGCCGCATATACCCCAAACTACATTAGCTAACATAAATACAAATATTCGGTTTAACAACTACATAACAAAATTAAACACAAAAATTATAACACCAAGAATTCAACAAACATAACAATACAAGCAATAATTAGAAATGAAATGAAAAGCAATATCTCATTTACTTACCTCTACGCCAATTTCCTAAGTGATCCAACCTCCGGATACCTCAAAACGCGTACCCGAATGATTACGTCTCTTCCTTACGTTCCTTGTATGGTTTCACATTTTTTAGAATGTTTTTAGACCTTTAATTAAGGTGTTAGGCTTGCTTAAAGTGTTAAATTTTAAATTGAGAAATCGAAGATTTTTATGCTATCAGAGCACATAGCGTGGTAGCAAGCACGCATAGCGCGCTATGTGCAGGAAAACCCATAATTCTGCACTTAGAATCTTGAGTTTTTCCTCCACATGGCCAACCCCAAAGCCTTTGAAATCCTTGTTATCCCCCACCAGAGACCTAATGCATATTCTTTATCAATAACAACAACAACACTTCAACAATATAATTATTATCAAATCATCAATTTTACTAACTTTTACTAAATGGACATATGTACCCTAGCTTGCCTAGTTGATGATCACTTCAATTTTGTTTAACCCTTCGATTTCCTTAGAATTTATCCATTTAAATGTTATGCTTTTCATCTCCAAAAATCCTTATCTATTAAATTATGAATTGTAAATAATTTGCATGCACAACCATCCATTTATATATATATATATAGATAAGGTTGAATGTTAGCCATTAGTCTTAATGAGTACATACATCTCAAGACTAATCTAATGGCTCATATTTTATCTCACAACTACTAACTCTCCCTTGTTAGCACCGATTGCAACTCAATTTTTCTGTTGATGTGTTAACACATATCTCAAGGAATATCAAGTTGTTATTGTTTTAACTAGCTAACTTATGTACATTTAATGTAAATCAAACTATAGCCATGTCTAATTAAGTATTTAAGCCACATTAAGTTAAATTAATTTACCACATCACTCTCTATGCTAAACCTATGTTGACACGCATCTTGAGGCATGTCCCCACTTAGGTCCCGACCTTTATACACAAATAGGAGTGACTTAATATGTCTACACATATTCAATGCACTAAGCATTCATCATACCATAAATAATACATTACTCAGTCTTAGTGTCGAGTGTTTGGTCTGTGTACTTGCTCTCGAGCCATGTCACATGTTAGTGACACTTAATTACAGACCAAATTTAGTATTTGTAGTTTGGGTCGTTACACTTTTCAACCTATTGTTTAGATTGCTTGACCATCTTATTAATAGCTTATTTTGCTAGTGTTGGTGTAACATCGAATAATGATCCATCATATACGATATCAAATAGTCTTTGTTCAAAACGATTTAGTCTTCATATAAGTATTCAAATAAGGCTCTTTAAGAGTATCCATGTTGGGGACAAGATGAAATTAATCTTTTAAATCTATCCTAAAAATTCATTAAAATTTTCACCGTCCATCATTTTCACGACTTTGATTTGTCTTCTATAAGCACTACTTTTTCTTGCAGGCATATATTGATCTAGAAAGCTTATAAAATTTGAATTTTTCTAACATGCAACCTTTAAGTATCATACCATTGACTTTATGTTGATATTTCATTATAAAGTTTTGTGGGTCTTCATTATCTTTACCATAGAAGTAAGGTAGAGCACTAATGAATTTAGATCTAATTTCAAATTCGAGAAATAACTTAGGATAGGCAATAAATAATTGTTCATAAGCAGTGACATTATGATCAGCTTGCCTAAAAGTAAGTTCTCATTATCATTATTATTAAGACTAAAGTTATTATTGGCTTTCAATATGGTAGGTTGGCGTCCTCTACATTTTTGTTGTCTTAAATTAAGATTAAATATCTTATCTACCTCAGGATCAAACGGATGTAAGGATCCTCTAAAATTAGAATGCAAAGTGAATAGAACATATAACGTCTAAAACTACTAAGAAATTGTGTTGAAGTTTTTGGCAGCGACGCCAAAAAATTGATAGGTGTCAGGCATGTACAATAATCTCTCCTTTTATATTATACTTTAATTATTTTATAGAAGTGGTAAGTAGGAATCGTCTCCATAGGGACTTATCAAACCTCTCCAGAAAAAAGGACTTTTGAAGGTTTTATTATTTTATTTTTATTTTTATTTATAATAATAATTAAACTATCTAAAATCTAACGATAATATAATAATACTTAACTAACTATATTATCTTAACTAACTAACACAATCAATCAAATAAATTAAATTCAACTATAAATAAATATCTAAACAAATATCAAGAACAATGAAATATAAATTCGTTTTGCATTCCAAACATGTAACTCTAATCAATATAGTCTTGAGGATACGTTATAAAGTGAAATAAATCTTTAAACTTGAATTATAAGTAAGTAAACAACCATTAACCATCCATTTATTCTCCTTATATTGGTGGAAAAGCCATATTCTAATTCTATTGAGTTAACATCTTTATTTACATAAAGACACTGACTTCACGCAATAGAACCGCATTGAACTTTATGAGAAATTCGAACTGCAAAATCTAACACATTCGGAAAGTCACTTCAAAATTAAATTGAGATCTCAAATTCACCTAAAATATTTGAACTGTGTCTGCCTTCCAAACAATCCTAGCTACTAGTTTGAATAGTCAATGAAACAAAATATCTCATATACATGATAGAATATGCATATAATACACAAGTCCATGATTAAAATCAATAAATACTAAATCAAAAAACATAGCCGGTTTAAAGCATTAAGCACATAATCATCTCATTATAACTACATTGCAAAAAAAGATCTAGTTCACATTCGAACTTTGTCTAGATCAAACAAACTACTCACTACAATCATAAATAAAATTGCAAAACTATAAAAAAAGACATAATTGAAAATACATATGAATTAAAAATTTTGAATCTTTAAAAGTAATGA
The DNA here is from genome assembly GCA_039657365.1 of Stephania yunnanensis. NCBI lineage: Eukaryota > Viridiplantae > Streptophyta > Magnoliopsida > Ranunculales > Menispermaceae > Stephania > Stephania yunnanensis. The sequence goes on from CM077581.1 coordinate 43,510,239, forward strand.
AATAATAGACAATGTATGTAAACTATGTAGACTATGGCTCCAAGAACAACCAAGGCTTCTAGGGCTTCAAAGTACGATAAAAGGGCAATTTATTTCGTAACTTTAGGTTACTGTTTATAGTATTCTAAGTAGTAAACATCCCAAAACAACTCAAACAACTCATTATTATCCAAAATTCTCATAATCTTACCCAACGATTCACATCGATTTGGGTTTAATAGGAATCGTTAGGAAAATCTAGATTTCTAAGCTCACTAGTCTTTTTTTGTGTCCACCGATTTGGCCAGTTGTTAATTGTCTTCCAGGAATTGCTGAGAATCACTGGTTTATAATTTAATATCTTGCTTATTTGGTGATAAATCTTCATATATTTCTTCCACTTGATTAATTTCTTTGTAATCTTCCCTTTTTCCTCAATTTCTTCAAATTTTTCATTTAATACCTGAAATATCAAAAACAAGAGAAAATCCATGTAATATAGTATTTTACATCTAGAATCATCTAAAAAAGAATAATAAAACATATTTAATTATTGTCTTGTCAATATATTGTTATTCATTATTTTTGTTTATTAAATAGACTTTTGATATATAATTGTAAGTCACATATTGAGCATGTTGGAGAGCTAACCCCTTTACATATTTTAGGTTCACAGCTCGAAACTTCAACTAAATGGAAAGAGAAGGCGTAAAGGCTTTTAGTATTCTCTACGATTTTATGAACCTTCCTTATATATATATATATATATATATATATATTATTTTAATTATATTGTTGTAATATAACAAGGATTGTGAAGTTTAGCATAATTGAGTTTTCAATTTGTAAACTTTGGGTTTCCGTGTATAGTTTACATTATTGAAAAAGTTTTTAATTTCCGCTGCGTTTACTTTAATTTTTTTTTAATATTAATAAACAAGTTGAGTTTATCAGGTATAGGATGGAAAGATTGTTGGCTCTATTTTAATTTGGCTTGCTTTTAATTGGTTGTCTTAATTCATTCAGAAGAAATGTTACATGTTTAACCTTAAATCATGATAGGGAGCACGTTCCACTATTGAATGATCGAAACATAGAACAAGGCAACAACATCTATTAATTCCAAACTTTGTCCAACACCTCCCTACAACATTTGGGAAGGCCTTTAAAGAGGTCTTACACAAATATATATTACCAACAACCATAATTAATGAGAATTCAATCCAAATTCATTCTCAATTCACAAATCAACTTAAGAAAGTGAAACTTTATTCAAACTTACCAAAAGACCAATCACCATTGATAATCACTTAATTTAGTTATGTTGATCACTTCTTTCGATCATTTGATCTCCAGCAATCAAACCTTTAAAACATCACCTATTTCTTGAACAATCTCTTAATCAAATAGTAAAACAGTAAGATAAGTTTGAGTTTAAGTTTATATCAATAGATTTTCTCGAGATACACATAAACGCTATCTCAAGGCTAATCTAATGGAGATTGTCTTAAATTGACACCACTCATAAAGTGACATCGATCTTGACACATCTTCCACTTACGCTCATCTCGAGGCGATCTTAAGGTCTAAATTATTTAAATAAAACTATAGGTTTATTAATCAATTATTTATTTCCCAACTATAGAGTTATATTAATATAAATACCAATAGCCTATAGTATATTTACTTCATTATCACCTCATCCAAACTCAATATAATCACACCAACGCACACTTACACACTAATCGAGGTACGTTAACTTTACAATGAGCTTAACTTGCATTAATCAAAATTTAAGTTATTTCTAACAACCTACTTAAGGTAAGAAGTCATTACAGATTGGCAGACCTAAAACCTATAGCCTTAGTTTGGATGTTATTAAGAACTTTCTACTCTCTTTCCACACTTATTAGACTTGGAAGGTTTTATTTCCACACTTCATTGCCTTGTTAGTCTATCTTTTGATTTTCATGTTATATTCCTTAAATTTAATGATTACTAGATCATCGTTCGAATCGGTGGTTCATCTTGAAGGGTTCTGTAATGGTTTGGCCAAGTGACACGAGCGATCTGAGCCCATCAGCCCCGATAGTGTAATGTCAGCCCCCTCGTAATTAAGATGACCGACTGACGTAGATTATCTTAATTCCCTGTTAATTTAGTTAGCTCAATTCATTCGTTTCAACTTTGATCTCCAAAATTTTTTTATTTCAATCCTTAATAATGCTCTGAATAGTAATTTAGATCTTTAACTGATTCGGTTCCTTACTTATTTTAATGGAGCAAATTAGGAAATCATATACATATTTTGTAAAAATCTCAACAACGCCCCTCTAAAAGGTGGTCTGCCGAAAAATTCACCTAATAGATAACAAAATTCGGAGAAGCCTATAAGGACTCACAACTCCCCATAGTTCACAATATTTATCAACTTAAATCATTTACACTAATTTAAGGTCTACGATACTTTAATTACAACTTTACAATCCCAAAATATATCAAAATCTAAACATAAACCTCTCAACTTATTTTATACTAACTTAAGAGACTTTCATAATCTATTAGAGAAAGAGTATTTCACGTCCTACACTTAGCCCAAAGCCCAAAACAATATATATATATATATATATATATATATATATAAATAATTTACACAAAGAAAATTAAACTTTATAAAATGAAAATAATCACCAAAGGTCTTTGAGCTTGTACTTTTTATTCTTAGTGCGAGACGCGCCTGTCACAATTGCAACAAATAATGATGTGAGATAAGTAAAATTTACATTGTCTAACACATTTAATAATAGCAACAGGACAATATGGAATAATCATAATGCAAAGAAAATGAAGAAATAAATATACAACTATGTGACCCACTCCGTTTCTATTTGCAAACAAAAATTTGATGTTGACTTCCAAAATTAGTACGAAAATAGAATTGAGAGCTTATGAAATGCATAGATAACTCGTCGACATTAGACTTCATAACTTGTCTCACTAGCAAACATAAAGGTAGGATTGGAATCTCATTTAGAGCAAACCAGACTACGAAATAAGCTTATCCTCCTCACTCTCTCTTTGCATGCAAGACCAATAATAAATGCAATTCATGAAAATAGATAAATCTTATCAACGTAAGAGTTACTGTGAAGTTTACTTACGATCAAACCAACTTAAGGTTGGTTGCGAAGTCTCACACCATGTTCCTCGGCCTTCACGTACTTCAACAAGTCCTATTAAATTATAAATTTCACATTTTAGAGTCAAAAATCTATTTTGGTACTTCAAAATCATTTTAAAGTTGCAACGAGATTAAAAACCCAATAATTCCTAGATCATTCATTAGATTTCCAAATAGGGGTCTTACCCACCAATTTAGATTCAGAATAACTAACAAATTGCCTTTGCAGTCCAAATTGGAACTTATAACCTAATTTAAGTCAAAGCTGGAATTCTCATCCATTTACAAGATTATGCCACCTATTCCAAACTATCAATTTGGACTTTTTAATAAGTATTTGTTTGAATCATTCCACAAACATACAATTCTAATTATCTCCATTTAATAATTAGTTCAACTCTATTATTGGTTAATGTTCAATTTCTAATTTATTTTCTTCCTTAAGTATTATGGCATTGGCTGAAATGAGACTCGCCTTTTCCACACACTCGTGTAGACCTCGAGCACCTTAAGCATCCCAAAAATTGGCCTCGAGCATTGCCCAAGCATTCCTTAAGTTTAACAAGGGCATATCATGCACATGCCTTACGCCTGACATATATGAAGGAGACCTTATCAACGATAAAATATAACAATTACAACCACAACACACTAGCTATATCTCTATTATCAACAATCATTTATCCACCATTTCCTTGACCAATCGAAACCACAATTACATAAACAATCATCCAATTCATCATCATTAATACCTCCTATCAATTTCCTCCCCTTCCAAACCAAGACTAGAAAATCAACAACACCACCAACAACAAATAAAACCAACACACAATTACATTCCTAAAGCAGTCCCAGCCTTAATACACAATTATTCAAACCCTTAATTTAACAAAATAAATTGGAACTTACCTAAATCAACACCGATAACATCACTACAATATCCTACTGTCCATCAGACCTCAACAATACCGTTTATAACCGACACCAACTATTAGTCATCCACCAACCAAAACCAATCCATTAATCCATCGATACCACTAGGAATTCATTAATTAACAAAATCAACAGCAAATTAAATTAAAAAACCTCAACAACTCACCTCTGTCCATCATCACAACAATTAGACCTCCCCCCATCACTTTTTTCATCAACTGTATTTTCAACCCCCTCTCTACCGAACCCTATAAAAATCAACTCAATTTTGTTCTTCCCCAACTCTATCTTTTTTTTCAATTAATTGGCTAATTCGTGAGTAGTTGTAGGAGAATTTTGAGCTCCAAAGAGAGAGAGAATTGGGAGGGAGAGATTGAACAACAGACTAGAGTAGAGCACTATGAAGAGGTAAGGGCAAGATCATGGGAGAGAGAACAAGTGGATTAGTCTTGACAGAGTAAGAAAGAACTCAAAAGAGAGATAGAGATGATAGTCGAGAGCGAGACAGGGGTAGGAAAACATAGCGAAAGAAGGAAGAGAGCATTTGAAGAAGAATCGACAAAAAGGATAACTAAAAAATTGGGAGAGCCAAACCACATTATCGATCTTCACCTTTTTGTTTGGTTGAGCTAGTCAAATGACCAACTCCCCCTCAAGCTTATCCATATTCCTTTATACACCGATTGCCCCTAGTGGTCATTTGCCATTTTTCAATTTAATTTCATTATTATTACTTGTTTTTAAGCCCAAATTAAATCTGGGAGAATACTCTAATTTCGTAAAAAATCGAAAAAATTTGCAACTCACTCCGAAACATTCATACACCGCGTCACGACCCTAATTTAAGTCAATTTCATGATGAAATATTATATAATAAATCAAATAGGCACACGAAACACAAAAATAATATTTAATTTATAATCTTTTATCTGTAACTTATGGGTCCCACCTCGAATACATAAATCCCAATTTAAGTTCGAAAATACATAATTAGTCATCTAATCAAGTTTATGAAATTCTTGGATGTCACAATTTTTCTCAACTAATTAAAAATTTCATCCTCGAAATTTATACTTACAGGTTACTGAATCAAAGTACTATGAGAAAATGATCCATCATATACAACTCTTCAATCCAAAATTGTAAAAACTATTTCCATAGTGAAACCATTTAACGGATCCAATAACCTTCGTTGTATTTAATGACTCAATGGTAGAGATCATAAATGTTTCAGCTTTTAGTTTTCAAATCCTTGGTTTTATGAAAAGTTATTTATGTTACTTTTTCAATCTTGGCAATTTGTGATTTCTAACGAGTAAAACAATCAACTTAATTAGATATTTAATAACCTTAATTTTCTTTATACTTATCATCCCACCTTGAATTCCATCCAAGATTCCATAATTAGCAAGACCTAACCAATCTTTCTTTTCATAAAACAACTTTAATAGGTAATTGAATTTATTCTATAAACCATTGATAATGTTGGGTTTTGGGGTTCATACGCAGCAGAGATTAGACAACGATTTTGACAAAAACCCCAACAGGATCCGAATCTAATTCCATTAAAAACGTTTAAACCATGAAAACTTAATTATACCTCAGTCGCAATATACCTTTCTGAAGGTTGATCGATCTCTAAGGCGCTGCCAATGACGAACGCTCTCTATCAGCAGTCCATACACGAACGGCGACAGAGATTCGAAGTGCTAGCTTCGAGAGAATACCAAATCTTTTTGTTTTTCTCCAAAACGATCTAGAGAATACCAAAAACCCTAAGTCATTTCTAAAACGAAAATAGAGTTTTGGCCTTTTGATCTTTCGTACGTGTGTTCTAACTTAAAGCGTCTATTTATACAACCCTTGTATATAGATGATTAAGTAAATTACACATATACCCCTACTTAAAGAAGTATAAGTGTAATACACCACAAGGACGTTTCCGTCATGAATTTTATCATATAAAATTCATTTTTCTGAACCATCTTAAAATCTCGCAAAACCATTCTTAGTGTGCGACCCAATAGGCTCAACAACGTTAGCAGTGTACCAAAACACATTTTGGTATACAAGTCATAAGCGGACTCTAGCAAATATTATGACTACCCAAGTCGTACGAATATCAAATCGATACAACTTAATCAATAGTGTATATAACATCCTTTTGTCACACGATATCCTTTTGATCAAACATAAGGCATGGAATTGTCATCCAACATGTTCAATCGTACTAGTCTCGATCTCTAGGTAGACTGAAAACATCTAAGTGACATTGATCAATATCAATTCACTTAGATTAGGCCTTTTAATAGTCTAACACATCGAGGGATCCACTAGATATCTCTCTTTATATGAGAGGGACAAATTCTATCTCAATTACACAACTTCATCACATTGCTTACACAGTAACCAATCACAACCTTTATAATCGTCCGGTTAAAGACAACGTTTGATAGTGTCAAATCACTATGTTCATAATGTTGAAGTCTCTGGTATTCTCAAGTCAGAAGACTGAAAAATATACCTATCATGAGAAACAACTATGACTTAATCCATGTGATGTTCTCATAGCATTCGATCCAGTACTTTGTTCCTAACAAGTACTCGTGATCTTGATTCGTATCCCTATACGTATAATCACCATATGATCATCAATCAAGACTCACACTAGTCTTAATTCATTATAGTTCCCAGTATAATGATCGACTAGGGACATTTAGGATATTTCTGTAAATACCCATGGATCTTATTAAAATGTAAACATGCAAATTAATTATAATAAACAGCAGATTAAATCCTCTATTTTATTAACTAAAAGTATTCATAAAGACAGTTAATGGATTAACCTAGGGCACATGCCCCAACATCTCCCACTTGCGCTAAGGCCAATCTTACACGCATCTAATGCCTAATGATCTAACATGACCATCATGTTTTGCTTGTGGAAGAGCTTTTGTCAATGGATCCGCAACGTTGTCTTCAGTAGGTACTCCGCAAATCTTTACGTCTCCCCTCTCAAAAATTTCTCTGATGAGATGAAAACGCCCGAGTATATGTTTGGATCTGTGGTGTGATCTAGGTTCCTTTGCCTGTGCTATTGCCCCGTTAGTGTCACAATACAAACAAACAGGGTTAGCAATACTTGGAACCACACCTAGTTCGAAATGAACTTTTTTATCCAAAGCGCCTCATTTCTTTCGCATAGGACGCTGCAATATACTCAGCTTCTGTTGTAGAATCTGCCACATTCACTTACTTCGAACTTTTCCAACTTACTGCACTCCCACTCAAAGTAAACACATATCCAGATTGCGATCTAAAATCATCTATATCAGTTTGAAAACTTGCATCTATGTAACCATTTACAACTAGATCATTTTCAAAACCTCCATAGACCAAGAACATTTCCTTAGTCCTTCTTAAGTATTTAAGGATATTCTTTCACTTCTATCCAGTGACTCTCACCAGGATCCGACTGATATCTGCTTGTAGTGCTCAAAGCATACGACACATCAGGTCGAGTGCATAGCATGAAATACATGATAGATCCAATAGTTGATGCATATGAAATCTTATTCATACGCTCTCGCTCATCATTTGTCTTAGGACATTGAGTCTTGCTGAGACTTATGCCATTAGACATTGGCAACAATCCACTTTTAGAGTCTTGCAAACTGAACCTATTCAGCACCTTGTCTATGTAAGCACTCTGACTTAGACCTATTAGCCTCTTAGATCTATCTCTATAGATCCTTATCCCTAGGATATAGGCTGCATCTCCTAAGTCTTTCATTGAGAAACATTTCCCTTACCAAGACTTGTCATTCTGCAATGTTGGGATGTCATGTCCAATGAGTAATATATCATCAACATACAAAGTACAGAAAAACAACTACACTCCCACCGACCTTCTTGTATACACAAGGCTCGTCTTCGTTCTTAATAAAACCAAAATCCTTGATTGCTTCATCAAAACGAAGATTCCAACTCCGAGAAGCTTGCTTTAATCCATAAATGGATCTTTGAAGCTTGCATACCTTCCTAGAATTCTCGGGATGTACAAAACCTTCGAGTTGTGTCATATACACGTCCTCAATGACTTTCCATTAAGAAACGTTGTTTTTAAATCCATTTGCCATATCTCATAGTCATAATATGCAGCAATGGCAATTATAATTCTTATGGATTTAAGCATGGATACTGGCGAAAAAGTTTCATCATAATCAACACCTTGAGTCTGCCTGAAACCTTTTGCTACAAGTCTTGCTTTAAAAGTATGCACATTGCCATCCATGTCAGTTTTCTTCTTGAAAACTCATTTACATCCAATGGTCTTACCACCTTCAGTAAATCAACCAAGTTCCAAACTTGGTTATCATACATGATTTTGACTATGACTTAAATAAATGTTTGCAAACAAAACGGATTGATGATCCCTGGATATTTGTTTACATGTTTATATTGAAAATGAGAGATTTAATATCAGATAATCCTTTACAAATATTATTAGGTAGATATTTTCTTAAAACAACGAAAACTAACTCATTTATTTTTTAAGGGAAGATATCTATGGAATACAAAGACAATTATTACATTCAAATTTAACAAGGAACATAATTGTGAAGAATATGATGATTTACTTGATAATGAAATTAATGATAATGATTTTCTAGAATTAAATTATTATGTTAATCTTAACGATGAAATTTATGCTATTAATGCCGAAACAATAGAAATTGAATATGATGTTTCAAAGAAAAAGCAAGTCGAAGATACTTCAAACGAAAAGACAGTATCCCAAGAATGGAGAGTTAAGCAACTTGATAACGGGAAGAGTATCAATAAGTTAGGGACTTTAAAATTAAGAAGAATAAGAAAAAAAATCAAATATAAGCTCTGTGAAGCTTAGTGATCCTAAAAGTATTCATTTGAACATAAAATTCAAATGGGCTTGTTAGTTCAAAGCTCAGTATGATACGGGTTCAAATACATATCTTCTGTATATACATTTCTTTCTAAACACTCAATTAAAGTTTGATGCTCTTGTTGCTAAAAGAGCTTTTTTACTTGATGGTACTTTAATTCAACCAATAAGGGTGGTCAGGAATTTACTAGTTGAAATGGACAAGTATATTGTACCCGTGGACGTTTTGGTCATGCCACACTTTTTTAATAAATATCCTCCTCAAATTTAATGAAGACCTTTCTTATCGTTTTCTTAAGTTGTTATGAATATTCTGAATAAAAGAATCACCTTGAAGATTAATAGTCAAGCAATAACTTTATGGAATGGCACTAGAGCGGACAATCCTCTATTAGAGATCTGGCCTAAATCTAGAATGGTCTAGTCTAACCAACAATAGTAAATAAAGCGCTCTATGGGAGAAACATTCTAGGTTTATTTATGTTTTAGTTTTGGTAGGAGTTTAATATTAGTATAGTATATTTTTATTCTCTTACTTTTTTACTCTTGTATTGAAAATATTTTTGGAATTTAACTCTGAAGTACTTTAAAATGAATAGGGTGATCGAGTAGTTTTGTTTCTATGGCCTTATGCAAATGTACAATATTCATTTGTTTGTTTATTTATTTGATTAATAAAATAAAATTATTAGTTAGTTGAATATTCTAATCAAACTTTCAAATTCCCAATCAATTCTACATTTATATTAAAGTTTATGAATGATATAGATGATAATTATGAAATAATTTGGAAAAATAGCAAATAAAGTCTAGTTAATCCTGAGCAATTTAAATTAACACTATGAATTGCTGGAAAATTGATGATAGTCACGAACTTAAGTGTAAACTCAAGTCTAGTTAATTAGTAGAGATTCAATCCTATAACGTAAATAACAGTAGGGTAGTAGATGTTGAGGTAGAGGAAGAGGTAGAGGTCGAGATGATTCCCGATAGGGACAGAGACTGGCACATGCCCAAGATCAGACACTGAGTCAATATAGGTCGATTACTTGCTTCAAATGTGGTCAGGTTAGGCGTATAATTAGTGATTGTTTACAGCCAACATCCTTGATTCCAAAACAGAGTCAAGAGAGTGTACACATGGTAGCACAGATGGATGCCAACACAATACGAGGACGTATCGAAGGTACCGTTTCCATATGTGGTAGAGATTTATATGTTTTGTTTGATTCATGTTCTATAGTATCTTTCATTTCTGGTTGCATGATAGAAATTTTAGGATTGACATGGATTAGAGTTAGAGTACATTTGATTTTGAGTAGCGCAGCCGGTAATAGGGTTTATCCAAGTTGTCTTGTGGAGGGATATGGAGTAGAGATAGGCGAGGTAGAGTTACATGTAGAATTCAAGGTCCTCGAGTTCTTAGACTTCGACGTGCCACTAACGATAAATTGGCTAGCGGGGTATTACGCTCTTATTGACTGTTTCAATAAGACAAGGATATTTGAGATTTCGAGGCATCCAATGTTCATATATAGTGATAGTAAACCGTGAGACGAGGGAACTATTGGTCGACTTGCGAATAGTTGAGAGAAGGATACTCATATTGTTATATACATACTTGAGGAGTTTTTTGTAGTGTATGAGTTTCTAGACGTGTTGCTAGAGGACTTACTCTGTTTACCTCTTTCAAGAGAGATAGACTTTATCATTGAGTTGGTACCAAGCAGTAGACCTATTTTTATACCACAGTGCCACATGGCGCTGAGAGAGTTAAAGGACTCGAGGAGTCAGCTTTAGGATTTGGTACAAAATGGATTCATTACACCTTCTACGTTGCCATAGGGAGCACTTGTTTTGTTTGTGAAGAAAAATGATAGTACTTTGAGACTGTATATCAACTATAAATAGTTGAATAAAGTCACGGTCACGAACACGTATCCATTACTACATATTGATGACTTATTCGATCAACTGAGAGGAGCACAATTTTTCTCCAAGATAGACTTAAGATCAGGGTATCATAAGCATAAGAATAGAGATAAGGATAGGTTCATGCCAGCTTTCAATACGAGATATGGACACTTTTAATTTACAGTCACGCAATTTTGATTGAATACTGGCCCTACCATATTGATGGATTTGATGCATTGGGTGCTGAGATCATTTCTTAATTGTTTTGTGATGGTTTTTATCAATGATACATTGATATATTCGAGCACTTGAGAGGATCACGAGTAGCACCTCGGGGAGACATTGCAGGCGTTAAGGGAGCACAGACCCTAAACCAAGTTCGGCAAGATTAAATTTTTGGTTGTTAAAAGTCAAGTCTTGGGACATGTTGTTGGAGTAACCAGTATTGCTATTGATTCGTCTAACATTCTGGCTATTCTGGATTGGCCAGTGGTGACTTTAGTCACTGAGATTGGGAGTCTTTTTGGATTAGCGGGATACTATCGTAGATTCGTGAAGAATTTTGAGAAGATTGTTTCACCGATTACCAGATTAACCTAGAAGAATGTCAAATTTGAGTGGTCTAAGGAATGCGAGGAGGCATTTGCTTAGCTGAAAAGGTTGTTGACCACTACATTAATGTTAATATTGCCAGAGGTTGGACTTGGATTCCTTGGATATATAGATGTTTCTCACATGAGTCTAGGATATGTTAGGATGCAAAATAGAGGAACGGTGACTTATGCATCTAGACGGCTAAATATACATGAGAAGAATAATCTCACTCATGACTTAGATGCAGTGGTATTTTCTTCGAAGTATGAATAAATCAGCTTTATAAAGAGAGGTTTGCACTCTACACTAATCATAAGAGTTTGAAGTACCTTTTCACACAAAAGAGCTAAATATGAGGCAGCGCAGATGGTTGGAGTTTTTGAAGGATTACAAATTTTATCTGGAATATCATCCTAGAAAAAGCTAACGTAGTTATTAATGCACTGTGTAGGATACTTATTGGAGATGCTAAGGTTGTTAGATGACATATAATGCATGAATTCGGATTACTTGAGGAAGCGATGATGATGAGTAAGTAAAATATTCTTACAAACACAGGGATGATGATTTGTGCATTGATGAGGCTTCAAACAGTGTCTACCCAAAGAGTGTCAAAAGGTTAGAGAGCCAACATCTTATACCCAAGATTTGGTAAGTTAGCCTAGAGTGCTGATTATACTGATTGGACAAAGACGACGAATCAATGTTTGAGATTTGGAGGCAGATTATGGATACATTTAGCAGAAGAGTTGAGAGATGAGTTTCTTTGAGGTTCACATCATTCCCAGTTCACTATTGATCCAAGCAGGACCAAGATGTGTCCTGACATGAGGAAACATTTTTGTTGGCTTTAGATGAGAGCGGACATATCAAAGTTCATTAGGAATTATGGGATTTGCCAGCAGGTAAAGGCTGAGCCTCGTAGACCTGGAGGGTAATTACAACATCTTCCCATTCCATAATGGAAGTGCGAAGAAATAGCAATGGATTTTTTAACGGGATTACCAATGAATGCCAGATGACATGATTCTATTTGGGTGATTGTGGACAATTTGATGAAGTCAACCCATTTCTAATTAATTGCAGGTCACTACACATTTAACTTGTTGAGCATATTATTTGAGAGTGAGATTATCAGACTACATGAGGTACCATTTGTCACGTCAGACAGAGATGTTATGTATACATCCAGGATGAGGCGGAGTTTAAAGGAGCAGTATGGTACGCATCTACAATTCAACACAGCCTTTTACCCCTCAAATTGATGGGCAGACTGAGAGGTTGATTTAGGTCATCAAGGATATGCTCTGGGCCTGTGTACTTGAGTTTGGTGAATCTTAAGAAGAGTACCTATCTTTATGTGAGTTTTCATACAACAATAGTTATCAGGATAACATTGAGATGGCGCCATTTGAGGCTTTGTTTGGCAAACTATGTCGCTCACCATCTTGTTTGGTTATGAGGACTGAGAGTTAGAGGGGCCTAAAATTGTTGTTAATCACATAAAGAAGGTACGACAAATTTACCAAATGCTTAAAAGGGCCTAAAAGAGACAAAAGAAGTATGCATACACGTATCATAGCAATTTCATGTATATGAAGGGAACCTCTATATATTTAATGGTTTCTCATCGTAAGGGTCTTGACAGATTTGATTTAAAAGGCAAGTTAGCACCGAGATTTATCGGGTCTTTTAAGAACAAAAGACAGATCACGAAAGTTTCATATGAGCTTGAATTACCTCCATAATTTTAAAGGATTCATCTAGTTTATTTCTATACTTCGACTAGCAAGTCTAAGGTAGATGTATAATCAGCGATTGACTTGAGTCAGATTAACTTGACTGAGGATGTATCTTATGAGGAGAAACCAATACAGATCCTAGATCAAAAGGTAAAGCGATTAAGAAGCAGGTATATCCTGAAGGTGTTAGTCAAGTGGCAGTTCTATGGAGACTAAAAACTCATTTAGGAGCGAAAAGACTATATGAGAGATAGGTTTTTGTACCTTTCGAGTAAGATATAATTTTAACTTAAGATTAATTTTGAATAAAAAGTTTCCATTAGTTGGGAAGATTTGTCACGGCCCGAATTTTTAATTAGAGTTTAATCCTTTAATCAGGATTAGCGACTCATGACGTGGGACCCGCATCGAGATACATGCGCTGACTAAGAACAGTTTGGCCGAGTTATATGTTAGATTTGATGTGGTGTATACCTATTATATTATATATGTGTAGACTATTAAGTCAGTCCTACTTGTATTTAGGTGTCGAGGCATTAGCGGGAACTCACCTTTAGATGCATGTCGGTGTGGGACTAGGATAGAGATTGACGTGGTATGTTTATTTAGGCTGAGTGTTGCTTCAATAGTAGTATTAATGTGGTTTGGTTTATTTCATATTAAATGTAAACTGAGTTAGCAATTTAAAACAATAGTCATATGACAATTCTCGAGATACATGTTGGCGGATCCAATGACAAATAGAGTTTCCAATATGCGTTAGCTAGGTGGAGATAGGGGAGAGTAGTTAGTGAAAATTATGGCAAAGTGTAGGCCAATAGATAAGTCTCGAGATAGGTATGCACATCAAAATCAATGGCTAATAATCAAACTTATCTATATTTATATAAAATTGAATTGATCAACTCATACAACCATTTAATTTCATTTCAAAACTTAGGTGGGAAGTAAGGTTGTCGGAAAAGAAGGAATCCTTGAATATCATCTAGTTGAAGTGAGATTGGGTAGATTTGAATGTGTAGAGATCAAGTAGGAGGTATTCATCAATTAGGTAATTAGATTATACACAATTAGTTTAGTTTATTTTGGGGAGTTTGAGGATACTTATAATTTATAGTTGTTGTGGTGGTTGTTTTATATCTATAGGTGAGTAAAACGGAGGTCCCAAAGTGTTTGTGTTAGCTTTATGTGGACAAAACTCAAAATTTAAAGTGCGGAATTCAGAGTTTTTCTGCATATACCGCGCTAGATATGTTAGGTAGCGCGCTAATCAAGTTGGCTAGCGCGCAAATGAGGTCATTAGCACACTAGGTGCTCTAATAGCGCAAAAATCAATAATTTCTAAAGTTAAATTTAGACACCTTAAACATGCTTAATACCCAAATTAAAGGTCTAAACACAATATAAAACATGTCAAATGATATAGGGAACCTAGGGAGGAGTCTTAGAGGTTTGAGTACGAGTTTGAAGTTATCGAGAGGTCGAATTAACATAGGAGCTTAGTGTGCTTTGTAAAAAAACCAATTGAGATATTTATTTATACTTCCTTTGATATTGCTTCTTGTTTATTTGGACAAATGTGCTATTGTACTCTAGATGTTATGACTTTGTTATCCTATGTTATTAAATGAGTTTGTTATCATGGCATTGATTGTTTTTTAAATTGTATTCATTGACTCTTAATCAGGTGTTATGTAATTCTTGATTGTTCAAAGTGTTCATAGAAAAACATGCTATTAGGTGAATGAATTATGGTGTTGTAAACTCTATTCCTTTTTGATCATTTGATCTATTACATTTTGGATTCCTTTTTATGTTACTTCATAAGTTGTGAAAGTAGCTCTTATAGCTAGGACCATTATAAAGATGAGGGTGGCACACAAAGGTCATTAGATTTGTAATGATGTTGGGATCTCACCACTAGCTTGTGCGGCACACGTGGTAGAGGACTCGGGGTTGTTGGTAAGTAAATATATAAATGAGTAACTATGGAGGCATAGAGCTCAACTCTGACCTTCAACAGAGATGTAGAGCATAGATCCATCTTGAGATAGTGAAATAGAGTTGATATGATGTAATTTCATAGTGAAGAGAGAAGATAATTACTACTTAGCCAAGTGTCAGTTTAATATTGTTTAACTAAAGTATCTTATAGCATGATTCTTGTTTCAGCTTTTCTTGCTCTTGTTATGCTTTTAGATTTTTGTTTTATATTTTGAAATGTTGATAAATGTCTCTCAATGTTACTTTGTACATTACTGTAGTTACTGTCCTTTTTATGACTATGGGTGCAGATACTTCGAGTAGCAGACTAGAGAAGGAGAGTATTTAAGAGTAGTTCTGAGCCGTCAATGGATAATTCTTGCTACTTTTGTAAATGTTCATTTGGTGTATATATTACTTATGTCTTTTTCTATAACTTTGGGTTGTATATTGGGTGGAGAGACTAGACTTCCCTACTCTTTTATGTATTACTTTTGGATGGTATTATATGACCGTCTGTTTACTCGGTTTCCACAGTAGGTGTTTCATAAAATGCTTCTGCTAATTTAATTAAGTCTTCTGCTGATAATTAATGTAATGATAACGATATTCTCATTAACATTGATGATAATAAAATGATTAATAACTCTGTTGATTATGTGAAACGAGGTGAATAGCGTGTAAAGGCTAACTAATACGTTGTTAAATCCTACATGGTATGGGTTAGGGCTTAATGACGGGATTAGGCCAGATGATACCAAGTTTAGGGAATTGGGCCATCAAGGTGGTATCACAGCCTAGGTTGGTGGAGCCTAGGTTTAGCAAATGTTGAGGGCAACAAAAATGCTATACTAACGTCATAGTTGGTATTAGAGACAATGTATGTAAAACCTTAGGGACAAATTATATAGTTGTCTAAAATTGTGATACTAATGTCTCAGATATAGTTTATATGAGAATTTAATTTCTCTTTAAGTACACATCAAAACTTGAATAAAACATAAATATTAGATGTGGAAACCAGAAGATCCTTGCCCAGAAACTATTAGTTAGGAAGCAAGTGAATGTAAGTTGTGGGTTGTTATGTGTATATGTTATGTTTTGTACGTATAAATATACGCAATATTTACGTAGTAGCTGATGTTGCAATCGCTATCAACATGCAGACTAAGATGACGAATTTTATGAGGGTTGAGATGGTAGAGCCAGCAATAGCCAGCATACGGTATCGGTTGAGGAATTTTGGAGGCAATCTGGTAGAGTTGCGGCACAGGGTTAGCGCTTGGCCGAATTCACGACGGATATGACGATGTGTATGTTTGTACTCACATGGTACATTACCACTACTACTATTTATATTGCAGTATAATTGGGACTTGATGTACAAGTTTTTAGGAGTGATGATATGTAGTGTTGGACAAACATATTCATTACCCAAAGACAATAGTAAACCGAGCTCCTTAGGATTTTATGAGAACTTTTAGTTTCACCAGTTGTTCCCACATAACCTACTACGATAGTACTTTTAGTAAATGAGATTTTGATTGCATTGGCTACTACTACCACCATATTGCGACCACTCGAGCTACCTATAGCCCTGACAATTTTCATTCAACCGAAAAAGTTATCCCTAGTAGTACTAGCAAAGATTTTGGTTGACGCTACAACTACATTGAGCGAGAAAAAAAGCAAGAGGAAGAGAGGGAAATGGTTGCAAAAAAATGCTTGATGGATTAGTTCATCTGGATTATAGATACTAGTCACCACGACAATACCTTGCATATATATTCTCTATTGGTACCTGCGATTGAAAATAGATTTCCACATGTCTCTGATTCTTATGGTTTCGCATATCTTCAATTTCGACTTTACTTGCCGATCACGTTAGATAGCGCAACGACTGCAATTGTTTTAGCAAGATCTGGGCAGTAGAGTGTAGTATGCATCGGGACTTGAGCATAGACTCACTTCAACATCGACTGAGTTGATAGAGCAGATGAAATGTATTAAGTGTTATAGATGTGGTCAAGAGGGACATATCATGAGTTGCGGTCCACAGTCAATGGGTAGATTTTCCATGCCATTACAGGCAGGATTGATACTATCATTTTCGCAGATTCAGAAGACATTGAGCGACAATGACTAGATGCACTATAACAGGGACAGACTCTGACCAAAGTTATAGAGTAGAGGAGGTTACCGACATGTTATAGGTATCGTCTGATAGGACACATAGTTCAATAGTGTCCATAATCCGTATATCTCCTTCAGTCAAAGATAGAGAGTAGAGTTAGAGATGGTGACATTAGTCCATCGAAACTTAGATTGATGCACGGTGAGGAAGCCTTGATAGCATCTAAATGATAGCCAACATGCTGTAAATATGGATAGAGTAGACACATGCTTAGATGATGACCACAACATTATGATTATCAGAAGCCTGCCATGCAGCCATAGGCCGAACATGGAGCTCTCCTGGAGACACGGTCGGACCTAGAGATGGCACAAAATTCTAGTGAGGGTTTTCATTTTATTTTATAATATTAATATCATTTTGTTTGACTTAGGTATAACAATAGCTGCATTAGTGATTTAGGAGTTACAAGTGATAACTCGACTAATAAGAATGACTAGAATAAGTTCATATCACATGAGTTAATGAGATAATGAAAGTAGTGATGCTTGATAAGCAAAATAAAAACTTTGATAGGGAACATTATGCCTAGTGAGATTACTCTTAAGTAGTATGACCATATTGTCGTATATTGTGATAATGTACATGTGGTAACTGAGCATAGACTCACCCAAAGTAATGTTGAACCCAGTATAATTGGACAGGGGATCCACCTATTGTAGTTTAGAAACACGGGCTTTGGGGCTAGTATCATTTGAAATTTTTGCCAGGGTACTTATTGAGAGAATAAAATGAAGAAAAAGTTATATTGCATGTTTTAAATGATGGAGAAATGAGAATCAATTAGCGAGTGCCTCCAATTTATTTTGAAAGGATGAAACTGAGATATGAGATTAAGCATTTGATTAAGTTAAATTTGAGGAAAAAGTTTCT
Source organism: Stephania yunnanensis (assembly GCA_039657365.1). Classification (NCBI taxonomy): domain Eukaryota; kingdom Viridiplantae; phylum Streptophyta; class Magnoliopsida; order Ranunculales; family Menispermaceae; genus Stephania; species Stephania yunnanensis. The sequence continues at coordinate 43,528,556 of CM077581.1, forward strand.
AATTAGGGTTATTGACTGATGACGTGGCCCGAGAGTGTGTCCACAATCCAAATACTTAACGTGAGGATTGAGTAGTGTAATGTTTTTGAGTGATGGATGCCTAGAGTGATATATATGTGTAGACTACTAAGTCACTCCTACTTGTGTATAGATGTCGAGATGTAAGTGGGGACGTGCCTCGATATGCATGTCGGTGTTGGATCAAGGTAGACAGTGATATGGTAGGTAAGTTAATTTAAGTTAGTGAAACTTAAATAGTGAAATCAATATAGCCTATTTAATTAGATTAATGTGGCTATAGTTGATTTTATATTAAATGTAACCTAAGTTAGCAAATTAAAACAATTGCCATTTGATACCCTCGAGATATGTATTGATACATCAAGAAACAATTTAGTATATAATTTATGTTAATGAGATAGAGTTAGTGGAATTATATCAAGTCGTAGGCCATTAGATTAGTCTCAAGATACGCATGTACATAGCGATCAATGGCTATTAATCAACCTTATCATAATCTAAAAGATTAGAAAGATCAACTCATGCAATTTATTTCACTTACAAACTAAACTTGTTGAAGAAGAAAAATTGAAGAGAAGAAAATCAAAGGAAAAATTAGCAAATTTGTGAAGAAGATAAAAGAGAATTGAAGGTGTGAGATCAAGCTAGGTGTGTTCTACAACTTGGTAAGCTTAGCTACACCATTAATTTAGTTTAAACTCATGAGTTGATGATGATTATGGAGTGTCAGCTATTACTATTGTTTTCGTTAGTGTTTTGGGTCTCTTGAGTGGTGAGTAAGGAGATCCTAAGGTGTTGGACTTGGCTATGTTGAGAAAACTCAAAATTCAAAGTGCAGAATTTAGAGTTTTCCTACAAATAGTGCGCTAGATGTGCTAGATAGCGCGTAACCTATGACTAGAATGCTAATCAAGAAGACTAGCGTGCTAATGAGGTCATTAACGCGATAAACATGTCACCCGGTACAGTAGGTGCTCTGTCAGCACAAAAAGTTTCAATTTCTAAACTTAAACTTAAATACCTTAGATACGCTTAATACTGTAATTAAAGGACTAAACACATTTTAAACTGTGTCGAATGATATAAGGAGCTTAGGGAGGAGTCTTGAAGGTTCGGGTATGAGTTTCGAGGTGCCAGGAGGCCAGATTAGTAAAGGAGCTTGGTGTGGTTTGTAAATAAACTGATTGAGATAATTATTTATATTTCTTTATAGATTGCTTCTTGTTTACATTCTTTTGGACTAATGTGCTATGTACTCTAGTTGCCGTGACTTCATTGTCATCTCCAATTACATGTATTTGCAATCAAGGCATTGATTGTTATTTAAATGGTATTCATTAACTCTTAATCGGGTGATGCCATTCTTGAATATTCAAAGTGTTAATAGAAAAGCTTCCTATTAGGTGAATAAATTGTGGCATTTAAACCATATTCCTTTGTGATCGTTTGAGCTATTCTATTTTGAATTCCTTATTATGTTACTTCTTGAGTTATGAAAGTAGTTCTTGTATCTAGAACCATTATAGAGATAAGCGAGGCATACATGGGTCACTAGATTTCCATTGACGTTGGGATCTTACCACTAGCTTGTGTGGCACACAAGTTATGAGACACAAGGTTTTCGGTAAGTAAATATATAAACAAGTAATTATGGAGGTATAGACTTCGGCTTTGACTTTCAATAGGATATAAAACACAACTCGATCCTAAGTTAGTGGAATAGAGTTGATGTGATGTAATTTCATAGTCAACTAGCCCTAGATCATTATTACTTAGCCGAATGTCAGTTTCTTATTGTTTAACTGAAGTATCTTAAAGCATAATTCTTATTTTAGCTTTCATTTCTATTGTTATGCTTTTAGAAACTTGTTGTATATTTTGCAAATGTGGATAAATGTATCAGTGTAACTTTCTACATTACTAAACTCACCATTTTTTTATGATGGTGGGTGCATATACTTTGAGTAGCAGATTAGTAAAGGAGAGGATCGACGAGTAGTTCTGTGACGGCCCCAATTTTTTCACAAATTGGGCCCAGCCCGGCCTAAGCCCACGTGGACCCCCGAGCCCGTCTCGCAAGGTCAACACGGACCTAGTCAGCCTTCCAATCCATCATTATCAGTACATTCGACATTTACAGTTGAGTTATTAATATTTTTCGAGTTTTACAATTTTAGCGGAAGCAACTAATAAATTAAATAACTCAACAAAAAGATCAGGGAGTTAGGCAACCTAATTTTGGAACCCAGTAAATATTATAAGAGGAGACTAAATACAAAATATACAAAAATCACCTAGCTATGAAGCCTTCCCTTCGCTACTCGTCCGCGGCGCTACGCTCAGTCAACATAAGAATGACGAGCTCAGGTAAGTAAATCCAGTAGGACATATACACAACATTTCACAATATCCAAAACAACAATTCATGATATCCCAAAGCAGTCGAATTCATGCAAATAGAACGAAAGGAATCAAAAAACGCATGAATATAAAAGACTGTAACCAATCCATCGATGAGTGATGCCCAATAACAAGGAGTCCCGACCAAAAGTCATTGAGTCGCAGTACAAACCCAGCAGACTCAGGTTTAGGACGAGACCCCTGCCTCCCAGCCCTAAGCCATGCGACTATGAGACATCCATAGACCCGGATAGTATCGACGGACGACTATGAACCATCCATAGACCCGGATAGTATCGACGGACGACCATGAAAGATCTCGGGTTAGGATGAGACCCCCTGCCTCCCGTCCTAACCCTCTCATATCGCAGATAAACAGTAACCATGACTCGTTTGCCAAAGGACTCACTCAATCGACAACAATTTCAACGATAGCTATAATCACAAAGTAGTGAACAACAATAAAGCTATCACAACACAATAAACAACAGCCAATGGATAGAAAGGAAATACTGTATAAATCCCTAACTAGTTTACTTACCTCGAGAAACGTGAACCTCAAAATGTCTCGCTCGCATCTCGATTTGCGTACCCGATACCCGACTCCTAATTCCCTGGTGTCAATTTATATCTTATAGGGCTAATTTACATAGATTATGTAGGCCACTCCACCGCTGGCCGGTGCCGCGCCGATCCGCCATCGCTTTTGGCGGTGCTTGCATGGCTTGCGCGGCTGCTCGCTTGCGCTCGTCGCAGCTGAGTCCGCGAGCCGCAGCTCGTGTCCACGCTCGGGAGCTCCGCCTTGCACCACCTCCGGGCTGAAATCGCCGATCGCTCGCCACTCCTCGGCCTTCGCGAGCTCCGGCGCGCTCACCGCTCTCCGGATCCTCTCTCATCTTCTCCGATCTTCCAATCTCTTTTCTCTCTCTGTTTCTCTCCTCCTCACGATCTTTTTTTTTTTTTTTTTCTTTTTCTTCAATCTTATCTCCTTCTTTATATATATATATATATATATAACATTTTCTTTTTATTTTCTTTTCGATTTCAAATCGAAAGTGTCCTCGAGATTCGTGCAACACAAATCTCGAGGCAAACTCGACAACCAAGTAGCGCGCATCCCGAGGCACCAACCACCTCATTTCAAATTCTCGATACTCGCGCTACATGCGTCACGAGGCGTATCCCTTGTTAGCACGCGACTTGAGGCGCGTCCCCGCTCGTGTTTCGGCTCACCGAATTCCTCGCATAGTTAGCATTATCATCCCAAATTGGATTCGGATATACGTATTTCAATGAGTGGATCCCACTTACGACCTTGACTTGACACGTGGCACAAGTCAAATTTTTGGGCCGTTACAGTCTTCCCAACGAATTAAAAATCCCGTCCTCGAAATTGAAACAAATCTCACAAAACAATGGTGTTTTACGAATAAATACACAAGGTCATACCCGCCCACGACCATACTCGCCCAAGGCCATATCCCCATCTTACTCTGTAGGGCTGGGCTCCTCCGCGACAAGCTGGGCTCCTCCGTGACGAGCTGGGCTCCTCCGAGACCTCCAAGCAAAGAACACACCATATGTCTCATCCCATCAATATATGCCAGGGCAACATCCTCGCAACATATATTTGAATACAAATGAACATTTTCATTTCAAGATCCACCGTCACTAACATACGTATATCTGTTGTATGCCCGCGAGAAATGTAAATCAGTCTCACAGGTTACGATAGATAGTAGTCGGACTTGATGTGGCAGTAGCATGAATCTGTTCCTCGCTGTCCACACGCCCATACAGTTACATTGAAATCTCTTTCCAACTAGAACATGTCCATATCCTTACCTATGTGCATGACTAGATCGTTGTCCCTGTCTGTGCACTCGATTAAATCTCTGACCCTGTCTCTGACCACTTATGCTAAGGATCTGATGGTGCTAGCGCCGTACTACACTAGCATACTCTGCATTGGTCCATCTAACACTGGCGCCATACACACCGCACCTGGTGGAAACGCAATACGCTTCAATGTTGATCTCTTTGCCACGGACATCTAACCTTCATTTTCCTCTGATCATCTCCAGACCCTCGCACTAAATGTGATGATGTCGAGAATGCGACTGGTACTCCGACGCGTTTGCTCCCACGCTCTTACTCACCATAACATCGACTGCACCCCAGAACGTCCATATCGACGCCACTGTAGTGCCCAACCAGACATCGGCCTCGCCGAACAACGAAACTTACACGATGCTCGACCTCGATCTGGTGTGGCCAAAACGTCACGAATATTTGCTGCTCCGAGTTTCGTACTACCGTTAAACTTTTCCGAGTGATGCCGCTAAAACTCGCGAAACTGCCTCGCCTGAGTCGTCACTCAAATTCCTGTATCAGTTGGCGCGCTTAGCATTTCCTTACGTAATTACAAGTTCAACTCGTTCACTCGAACACGTTCACTTTTTGACGTTCAAAGTAAATATGTCCTCGAGATTCGTGTGACATGAATCTCGAGGCACCGCTTGTCTCGAATCTCGCAAATTTCGCATCTCGAGGTCGTGCGATCATCAACACTCGCAAATCGCAAACCTGCAGCCTCACGATCATTTTTCTAAAAAGTCATCGCGCTTTCCAAAGCCTCGAATCGGCGTATATTTCCTCTATCGTATATAGTATATTACCACACCACAAATATACCATATAGAATCAAGTGCTACTCTTTTCGTAGCAACTTTAAATGCACCTTTTTTTTATAGGTGAATTGTTAGTCTTAGAACCTTTACAAAGTCTCCTTACTTTTTCATTCTATTCCACATGCACTACTCGCACGAGAATTCCCTTAAATACGCCTACTAACGCATATGAACAAATTTTAGCATGTGAGGATCCTTGAGATATACAATCTTGTATAATTTATCCTTACGTGGCATCTAACTTTTAGAACGAGTCGCAGACTCTACTTTGACACGTAACTCATTTACAAGTCCCTACAGGTGGTGGTCGACTTCATCAACCCTGAGATTATAAATGCTTAGTGTCACTAAAGTGGAGTTACTTCGGCTTCTGATCCAACACTACTACTCCAAGGCTTTCGTCAAAGCTAAGGAGTCCGTACATGATGTAATCGTTAGCTCTCAAGTCATCTCGACACTCTGCTCCCTTAGAGTCTTCTCTTCGTTTCTTTCTCGAATGTTCCTCACATTATTTGTTCCATTCTTAAAGGACATCCTCAATGTCAGTACTAACTAAACAACTTGAAATGAATTTAATGAACTCCTTCGAGTCCTAAATTCCTCTAAATGGCTTGAAAACCAATTCACAAGTTTGTTTGAGTCCTACATGGCATGTTAAGTTTCAATTTGAGCCCATACCATTTGTAATACTAAAGTTCTCATTTTACTCCAAATGAATTGTTTCATTTTCCATTAGATTCACCAAACCAACCATGCTATTTATCTCAATTTATCAATTGAACTAACTCAATTCTTAAGCCACTATCCGCGAGGCTGAACAACTCCCGCATGTCCAAGGCACGAGTACTTATCCAAAAAAAAAAAAATATCCTATAGCTCCACCATTCCCAAATATGCCACAATCATCAACATTGTCACATGCGATTCGTGCATGAAGGCAATGCAATACGACCTCATATCTAGAAAGAATATAACTCCACCATCTCAAAGGCTTAGTAAAGGATTATCAAGCAAAGACAAGATCATCATCGCTGCCTCGTTTAAGTGAAACATGTTACCAACATGAAATCAAGTAGGCCACTGAAACATCAATCACTAACTGATTCCATTTAATTTCTATCCACATATATTAAGATACTCATCGTGTCTCGCGCGAACATAGAGTGAATATCGTATATTTATTGATAATACAACACATCAAATAGGTCATATATCCTCAACTCTCCTCACTTCCCAACGAAGACTTAAGTCAGGATCATAGGGTTCCACTCTAAGTTCAACCATTCCTAACTTCCGCTAATTTTATGTCTTAATTTCAAGAGTCGAGTTCTTTAAAACGTCGGCTCTGATACCAACCGTGACGTTGGTATCACAATGTCTATAGCCATGAGATTCTCAAAATTCAGGCTCTGATACCAACTGTGACGGCCCCAATTTTTCTACAAACTGGGCCCCGCCCGGCCTAAGCGCACGTGGACCCCCGAGCCCATCTCGCAAGGTTAGCGCGGACCTAGTCAGCCTTCCAATCCATCATTAATAGTACAATCAACATTTACAGTTGAGTTATTAATATTTTTTGAGTTTTACAATTTTAGCGGAAGCAACTAATAAATTAAATAACTCAACAAAAAGATCAGGGAGTTAGGCAACCTAATTGTGGAACCCAGTAAATATTATCAGAGCAGAGTAAATACAAAATATACAAAAATCACCTAGCTATGAAGCCTTCCATTCGCTACTCGTCCGCGGCGCAGCGCTCAGTAAACATAAGAATGACGAGCCCATGTAAGTAAATCCAGTAGGACATATACACAACATTTCACAATATCCAAAACAACAGTTCACGATATCCCAAAGCTGTCGAATTCATGCAAATAGAACGAAAGGAATCAAAAAAAGCATGAATATAAAAGACTGTAACCAATCCGTCGATGAGTGATGTCCAATAACAAGGAGTCCCGACCAAAAGTCGTTGAGTCGCAGTACAAGCCCAACAGACTCGGGTTTAGGACGAGATCCCTGCCTCCCAGCCCTAACCCAAGCGACTATGAGACATCCATAGACCCGGATAGTATCGACGGACGACCATGAACCATCCATGGACCCGAATAGTATCGACGGACGACCATGAAAGACTTCGGGTTCGGATGAGACCCCTGCCTCCCGTCCTAACCCTCTCATATCGCAGATAAACAGTAACCATGACTCTCTTGCCAACGGACTCACTCAATCGACAACAATTTCAACGATAGCTATAATCACAAAGCAGTGAACAACAATAAAGCTATCACAACACAATAAATAACAGCTAATCGAGAGAAATGAAATACGGTATAAGTCCCTAACTGGTTTACTTACCTCGAGAAATGCGAACCTCAAAATGTCTCGCTCGTATCTCGATTTGCGCACCCGACACCCGACTCCTAAGTCCCTGGTTTCAATTTATATCATTTAGGCCTAATTTACATAGATTATTCAAATCACCACAAAATTTGGTGAAATAAACCTCACCATGGCCTTTAAAAACATTTGAATCCATCGCGTCGTCGCGATTTCTTCGAAACCGCGCATCCGACTAGTCGACACCGCGCCACCATTGTGCGCGCTGTCGGCGCCGCTGCGTTGCCGGCGGCGCCACCGCCGTCCTCCCTCGCCGGTGTCGGGCTGCTGGATCCCCTGTAGCCGCATCGTCGCTGCCGAAACCGCGCCTCCACCGAAAATAGCAATGTCGTTGCGGTCGCGACCCATCGCCGTCCCAGCCGTCCGCCGTCCGCCGTGCTACGCCGCCGGTCTTTGGCGATCTGTATGCCGACCGCGCTGTCGCCGGCTGGCCGCCGCCACCGCACGTTACTCCGTCATCGCTTTATCGCGACCGCGCTGTTGGCCACTCCACCTGGCTGGCCGGCCGCCGCGCCGGCCGCCATCGCTTCTTTGGCGGTGGCGCTGCATTGCTTTTGCCATTGCTCGTTGCTGCTCTTCGCTGGTCTACGAGCCGGTTTTCGCTTTCCCCGCTTGGGAGCTCCACCTCGCACCACCTCCGGGCCCGGAATCGCCGACCGCTCGCCACTCCTCGCCCTTGGCGAGCTCCGGCGTGCTCACTGTTCGCCGGATCCTCTCTCATCTTCTCCGATCCTCCAATCTATCTCTCTTTGTTTCTCTGCTCCTCACGATCTTTTTTTTTTTTTCTTTTTTCTTTTTCTTCAATCTTATCTCCTTCTTTATATATACTAGTCAATGGGCACGCGCTATGCGCGTGATTTTGAAGAAAAAAGTGGTTTTTAATAAAATAAACACATGGAGGAAGAAAACGTGAACAGAGTGGAGAGAGACAATTGTGGAGGGGAGAGAGAGAAACGTGGAGGGGAAAGAGAAAGTAGAGAAACGTGGAGGGGAAAGAGAGAGTAAAAAGGTGGAGGAGAGAGAAAAAAATCATTCAAATCCCACTTTGTTAGGAAACTGACTACTAATTTAAAAAACTTTGAAAACTAATTGAGTTTTCATCCGCACATTTAAAATCAAAACCGCATATTAATTTGTAGTTATCAATTAAATTACTATTTTATCCCGAATTTAAATATTTGTATCAAAACACTTAGGGACATTGTTGGAAGTTTTAGCCAAAAAGGCTTCACGGTTAACCGTTTTGGGATTGCTATTATAATAGTATATATATATATATATATATATATATATATATATATATATATAACATTTTGTTTTTATTTTCTTTTCGATTTCAAATCAAAAGTGTCCTTGAGATTCGTGCAACACAAATCTCGAGGCAAACTCAACAACCAAGTAGCGTGCATCTCGAGGTATCAACTCGCCTCATTTCAATCTCTCGATACTCACGCTAAAAGCATCACGAGGCGTATCCCTCGTCAGCACGCGACTCGAGGCGCGTCCACGCTCGTGTTTTGGCTCACCGAATTCCTCGCATAGTTAGCATTATCATCTCAAATTGGATTCGGATATACGTATTTCGACGAGTGGGTCCCACTTACACGTGGCACAAGTCAAATATTCGGGCCGTTACAAGTTCTGAGCCGTCGAAGGATTACTCTTACTACTTTTGTAGCTAATCAATTTATGTATCTATTACTTATATCTTTTTGTATTACTTTTTTATATTTGGTGGAGAGATTAGAATTCCTTACTCTTTCATGTATTACTTTTAGATGGTATTAAATGATTAGTGTTTTATAAAATGCTTATGCTAATTTTATTAAGTCTTTCGGGGATAATTTACGTAATGATAACAATATCTTAGTTAACTCTAATGATAATAAAATGAATATTAATTATGTTGAGTGTGTAAAACATGGTGAATAAAGTGTAAAGGATGACTAATACAATGTTAACTCCTACTTAGCATAGGTTAGGGCTAAATGATGGGATTAAGCTTAGCGATACCCGATTTGGGAAATCGAGCTGTCACAGATCCCTTCTCGGCAATTATTTTGCTACATTTCTCTTAAATATCATCCATAAATCTATTCAAAGCCTTATCATTAATTAAATTTCTCTTATCAAAGTAGATCTCGACAATTGTTTCCACACTACACTCACTACCCTCTATCACACCATCTTTTACAATCAGGTTAGGTTCTCATTAGGTTCTATTCCAAGGAGTGTTGATAGGAACTTCTATGGGTCTAATAGGCATTGGTGGGACTTAAGCATTTTTTTGGGTTGCTCTGCTACTGCACTATTTCCTTTCTTTTCCCTAGAAGTTTTCCTTCCTCCCTTTCTTGCTATTATAACTCAATAATAATAACTCAAGCCCGAAATAAATTCATGTCAATACACACTTAATTGTGGTATCTAAGCAAGCCTTAGATTACCTTAATCCTTACATAATCTAGTCAGCCTTAACCTTCCCATCTATAATCATCTAAAACCCTAAGCTTCGTAATCGTCCAATATAAACTTTATTTAGCTAATGGGGTTTTAAAGGTTAGTTTTAAACTAAAAGTTTTTAAGATTGATTAAATTAGCATCAATACTTCTTAATATTTTAGGCAACACCTCCATTGTTTCTATGCCTAAAACAAAAAACCCGATCATCAATAATCTTGAAAGAAAATCAGCTCAACTTGATGGAAATGTTGAAGGATTCAACACCCACCCCTGAACAATATATTTCATCAACAAAAGATATTATCATTCTTATTAGTTTTTAGAAGATCAAAATCCTTAAATCAACATTACCATAGATCCACATTTATCTAAGTGTATCCGTATACTACTACAATAGCTTAAAAAAGATCTTAACCATAGATGAACCAAAAAACCGATTTATAAATATATTATATCAAAAATAGTACACACATAGAGAATGAAATTGAGTAAGTCACATAATGTCATTAAGCTTTCCCTTTCCCTTAGCGTCGATCGAACCTGTATTCGCCAACCATAAAGTAAAACGATTATATATAAGTAAATCCCACACTATCTAGAACATCTGTAATAAAATCAACCTCTCGTGGTGGTGGTAAACTAGGTAAATCATCCTAAAAAAATCTAGAAACTCTCTAATAACCAATATATCCTTAAGTCTAGGTCCCCTACTCTCTACCGCAATACATAGTGCAATTAATGCCTCCATCTCCTTTCTAGTCGCAGGTCAACCTCTCATGCCTATTGCCCCTACTGAACTACCTCTATAGGTGAATATCTGATGCCCTTGGATCTCAAATATCACTGTCTTACTGAAATAGTCGATATGAGCGTCGTATGCCGATAGCTAGTCCACCCCTAAAATCGTATTGAACTCTAAGAGCCGAAAGACTTTGAAGTCAGTAGGTTACTCTACCCTACCTATCTCGACTGGAAATTTCTCTATAAAAAACTTAGGGTAAACCCTATCACTAGCTACGGTACTCAAAATCAAGTATGGTTTAAGCCTAACAGGTGTCAACCTTAGGATGCCTACTCTGCGACAGGAAATGAATAAAAAGGTAGACCCAGAATCAAACTGTATATGAACATCTCAAAAAGAAATGGAAAGTGTACCCTTAATGGGATCTTTGTCGCCCTAGGATCTGGCTATGGTACCATCTGGGATCCCTTTTTACCCTATTATAGATAGGCAGCTGGAAGATGTATGCACTTTCTGATCTTGTGCCCTACCCGACCGTATTTTTAACACGTGATGTGTCTGCGATGGCTAAATAGTCGTATTTATCCCTGATCATGGTGGGCCTATCCCTATACCTGCCTTAGAAAATCATATTGGTCCGTATACTGGATCATAGACACTTATGCTCCCTATTTCAAGTTCATGAATTCCTTCCTCAACTCTTCGTTATTACGGACGAGACTCTCCACGAGCAGATACTGTCATACACCTCCAAACATCATTGTCTCCCTCCATAGTGTATGATGAGATCTCTACTCGAAGTCTATCTTCAATTTTGCTTCTATCTACTATCTGCTATGCAAGTTGGAGACGTTTGTGACACGAGCAACTATCTACATAACGCATATATAAACATATAGAAACTATCAAATACATATAAGAAATCCTCATCTCATTTTCGCCCACTTCCCAACTAATAAAATCTAGGAAAATATCATCCGGTTTATAGATCTAAGATTAATTTTTTATTCAAGTTTCCGCCTTACTTAGTAAGAACATTATCTCTGATACCAATTGTAATAGCCCCTTCTCTAATCTAGGGCATTGCCAGACCTAAACTTGTAATTAAGCCTTAATCTTAGCCATTTAGGACCGAACTACGTATTAGTCAACCTTTCATATAATAATCAAGAATACTATGTTGTAACAATATGGACAAATCATAACAAACATGATAATGAAAAACATATAATCCAATAAATAAAAGAATGGAAGACATACAATCAATGGCCATTACACTGTGATCCCATTTCATTTTTAAAACTAGGGTCGATTACCCACCGATACTATTAATGCGATTGCTAGAGCAACAAATTTGCTGATGTAGTATCTACCTAATCCATTAATGTTCTATTGTTTTATCTTAAACCCTATAGTGAATGCATAATCCATGCAACTTATTTAACTAAATAGGATTAAACATATAGGTCGGGAACCAAACACATATCCTAAACAAACCTATTCTTAATCCTAGGGTTTACTCTCACCGATCATATCAAACACCATTTTCCTTTTTACTAAAACACATCATAGTGTACATAGCCCTCATTTAATTCCATATAATATATGGACTACATATACAACATATCTAGACGATATTGACAAATAAGACAATCCGTACTTACCTCGATTAGTTTTCATTTCTAATTTCCAAAATTATCTGGTCACTCAACTTTTAATGGTATTTGAGAACCTATTACAAACCTTTTCAGATCAATACATGTCTAATACCCTACATTTCAAACCCTTAAAGCAGTCCTTAGACCCTAAGAAAACTCCACATGAAAATTAACAGAATTGTTATTTCTTGAGGCTAAAGTTCACTCACTATATTTATGGGGCGTGCTCCACCAACTGGGTTCCTCACAGTTCTTGATGAAAGTGCGCTTCGCAGTTACATAGAGTGTGTTCCATCATCGAGTGTTCCAACTGATAGCGGGGAATCAACCTCTGTTCAATTACCAACTCATTACAACACATCTAAAACCTCCCTAGATTAGATAATAGGGCATTAATCTCTGTTCAATCACTAATCATCAAAAACCATAATTAATGAGGATTCATCAGTAATTCACGAGTTGAACTTAAGAACTAAACACCAACTTACGAATAATGATTAATCACGTGTTCAGTAATGGTTTCATTCTCCCCTTATCACTCCAAACTCATTTTAAATATTTGTGATGTCCCGATTCCCTAAATCGGGTAACGGTTGTCCTAATCCTATCACTAAGCCTTAACCCGTGCCATGTAGGACTTAACAATGTATTAGTCACCCTTGTCATCTTATTAACCTCATTACACACATTCGACAGAGTTACAATTCATCTCAATATCATTGGAGTTAATTATGAGATTGTTATCATTACCTTAATTATCAGCGGAAGTCTTAATAAAATTAGCGGAAGCATTCATAAAACACCTACTGTATAACTAGTTAAACAGAAGATCATATAATATCATCCAAAAGTAATACATGAAATAGTAGGGAAGTTTAGTCTCTTAACCAAATATATAACCCCAAAGTTATACGAAAAACATAAATAATAGATGCACTAAATGATCACCTACAAAAGTAGTAGGAACTATACTCTGATGGCTCAAGATTAATCATCAATCTTCTCCTTCCCTGGTCTACTACTTGAAGTATCTGAACCCACCGTTATAAAAAGGACTGTGAGTATAGTAATGTAGAAAGTAACACTAAAAGACATTTATCTACATTTCCAAATATAGAACAAGTATCTGAAAGCATAACAATAGCAATAAAAGCCGAATAAGAATCATACTAAAAGATACTTAAGTTAAACAATGGGAAACTGACACTTGGCTAAGCAATAATGATCTAGGGCCGGTTGACTGTGAAATTACATCATATCAACTCTATTCCGCTATATAGGGTGTAATAAATTTTTGTAAGATGCTTTCCCATCATTAAGATGCCCTTTTGATATATATAAATACTTGTCGACAACCTCGAGTCCCATACCCCGTAATGCCGCTCAAGCTAATGGCGAGATCTCGATAACCCCAAAAATCTAGTGACCTCATGTGCCGAGCCCATCTTTATAATGGTCTTAGATATAAGAAATACTTTCACAACTAAAAAAATAAAAAGACAAATAACTTAAACTAAAATAGCTCAAATGATTATAATGGAATATGATTTACAACACCATAATTCATTCACCTAATAACATGTTTTTCTATGAACACTTTGAACAATCAAGAATGACATAGCACCTGATTAAAAGTCAATGAATACCATTTAAACAATAACCAATGCCATAATAACAAACACATGAAATGAGAGAGGACGATAAAGTCATGGCATCTAGAGTACAATAGCACATCAGTCCAAATGAATGTAAATAAAAAATATAATGGAAAGAAATATAAATAAATATCTAAATCAATTTACTTACAAACCATGCCAAAATCCTATGCTAATCCGATCTATCGACACCTCGAAACACATACCCAAACCTTCAAGACTTTTCCTTAGAGTCTTTGTATGATTAGGCACATTTTATAATGTCTCAGCTTGGGTGTTAAGCTTGTTTAAGGTGTTTAAGTTCTAGCAAGGAAAGTTCAGATTTTATGCTGTTAGAGCACCAAGCGCGCTGGGTGGAATATCTAGCATGCTAATAACCTTATTAGCGCTCTAGTCAACCAAATTAGCACACTAGCATGCTAGCTAGCACATCTAGCGCGCTATGTGCATGGAAACCCAAAACTCTGCAATTTGAATTCGGAGTTTTCTACACCCATGGCTAACTTTAATTCCTTGGAATCCCTGTTCTAACCTACAAGAGACCTAAGGCATCCATTAACAACATTACAATGACCATACTCCATATTTTTCGTGAATTCATTAACTTAAACTAAATTACTTAGTGTTAATAGAATTACCTAGTTGATAAACATCACACCTAGCTTGATCAATATTTCCAAATCATCTAATCTTCTTCAATGCAACTGATCTTCTTCCTCCAAAGCTTTAGTTCTTTTCTAAATTTTAGAAATGAGAATAAAATGTTTTGCATGAGTTGATCTATTTAATCTTATAAATGTGGGTAAGATCTATTAATAGCCATTGATCTTTATGTTCCCATGTATCTCGAAACTTATCTAATGACCTATATTTTGACACAATTCCAATAACTCCCCACTAACTCCATCTAACTAACACTAATTGCAACTCAATTGGTCTTTTAATGTGTCAACATGTATCTCGAGGAATATCAAGTGCCAGTGCCTAAAGTTTTAAGTTGCTAACTTCGGTTACATAAATGTGAATCAAACTATAGCCACATTAATCAAACTAAACAAGCTACATTGATTTCTCTTTTTAAGTTAAACTATCTTAAATAAACTTATCTAGCACATCACTCTCTACCATGGTTCCATGTTGACATGCATCTCAGGCATGTCTCCACTCATTTCTCAATATCTATATATTAATATGAGTGACTTAATAGTCTACAGATATAAATCACACTAGGCATCCATCAAACAAAAACACTATACTATTCGGTCCTCACGCCGAGTATTCGGATAAATGTACATGCTCTCGAGCCACATCACGAGTCAATAACTCTATTAGGGACTAATTTACTATTAGTAAATATTGGGTCGTTACAATATCTCTCTGGATATCACAGACTAAACTCTCAACACTTTTCTAAATTAATCGATGAAATAGTGATAAACTTGTGTTGGTTTTATTAATATATATGCTATGGATTTTCATGGAGATATGCATTGCGCTATCTCAAGGCTTATCAAGTGAATATTTTGCTAAAGTGACACAAATCTTAACGCAATATCCCCAATTATAAAAAAACTTTCTTCCCCAAAATTAGGATTTGGGTTACCATTAATCACTAGTTTAAGATAACAGGTTGTTATAGTCTCCCTAATTTAAAGAAATTTCATCCTCGAAATTTAAGTAAATATAGAATTATCTATAGTTTCAAATAGAAAAAGGAAACTGCTCCTTTATATAATATTCCCACTGCTAGCTCTTCATCTCCATGAAATCGCCAGTTCACCTTAACTAAAGGAATATCTATAGTTCTTAGCTTTTGATTCTTATGATCAAGGATCTGAATTGCTTGCTCATCATAAGATAAGTCATTCTAAAGATAAGATCTATCCCAACTAATTCTTGGAGTGAACTGAGTATCCAATTTGCGAAGTATAAACACTTGGAAGACATTATGAACTCCAGCTAGTCGAGAAGGTAACTCTAACCTGTAAGCAATTGGACCAACTTTTTCTTTCCCTCTCAATGCCGAATATAGCTGAGAGCTAGCTTACCCCCTAATCCAACCTGGTATAGCCATTTCATAGGTGAGACTTTCAACATAACGTAATCGTCCTTTGAATACTCTAAAAACCTATAATTCTTTTCGGAATAGCTTTTTTGTCATAGCTGTGTTGTTGTCAAATGCTGATGAATCTTCTGAAATCTCTCCACATAGTCCTAAATCAACTCTGGCCTGAGCAAAACTGTATCTTTAACCTTTGCCCTACACGCAGGTGAACGATGAGGTCGACCGTACAGGGCTTCAAAATAATCCATTCCAAAGCTAGCTTGATAGCTATTAATATAAAAGAAGTTATATATAGGAATGTATTTCTCACAGCTTCCACTAAACTCCGAGACACAAGCTAGAAGCATATCCTCTAACATAAAAATTAAGTGCTTAGTTTATCAGTGAATATGAAGATGATATGTCGTACTGGGTTAAGAATGGTTTCCAAATGCCTCTACAACTCACTACATAAGTTGGACATGAATCTTAGTTCTCTATTTGAAGTAATTGACATTAGAACTCCATGAAGGCTTAACATCTTACGTTTGGACACCTTACTTTATCGATGACGAGGGACTCGCATGGAAATTGTTAAGAAATACGCAAACTTCTGCAACCTATTAACTATATCCTAAACTACATCATGCTTACACTAAGTCAAGGTAGAACAAAAAAACTCATCGATATATGCTCCCATTTCGACTCAATAATTGGCAGAGAATGCAATAACCCTCCAGGTTTCCTATGTTCATCCTGAACTTGCTGATTGATAAGTGTGTAATTAGGCCAAAATGAAGTGAGTTCCTATAAAATGTAGTCCACATGCAAGAAATAGGCACAACACTTACCCAACACCTCCAGGTCCACTCAAATCACCAAGGAATCGTTGGTCATATCTTGACCGGGTCTTAGGAAACTTAGTAGAAACATAGCGTATGAAGACTTGGGAAGATCCAAGAGAAAAGCAAAGATCAAATTACAAGGGGAAGGTCAACGCCTTATAGTGCCTTAAGAATGAACTGAAGGCGCTAGCACAACGTTGGGCTCGAATCAAGATAGAATAAAAAAGAAGTATCGTTGTGTCTTCTAAGAGATATCTAGCGCCATTGGGTTTGGCACGTATAAAGTAAGAGAAATCCCAAGGTTAGCCGTTCTGTATTTTTAGGATTTTCAAGATTCATGATTAGCTCACCTTTTATCACACTTCTACTATAAATAGGAAACCCTTAAAGAACTTGAGATCTCTTCTCTCCTATTTTCTTCTCATCTTCTCTCTGCATCTTTTCTTTATATTTTATATTGCCTTTCATGGCTATACTATTTTCTAAATCAAGGAGACCTGTAAGTAATTTAGGAGATTCACATGTTAAATTCCATATTTTTCATTATTTTATTCTAATTTTGATTTCATCAGCTTAAAGAGTCAAATATAATTTCTACTTTTCTAATATGTAAATGCATGTGCTTATGATTAGTTAGGTTAAAGATTATTGCTAGTGATCATACCGCTACTCAGTGAGGGGGATCATGTTAGGAGGCAAGTAGGACCTTGTTTATTGGCAATAAATGTGCATTTTGGCCATTGAGATATGATACCGGTAGCATTTCATGATAGTTACTACTCAAGGTAGGTGTTCTTAATGAGTTCAATGCTGCTAGTTTGTTGAAATCTATGGCATATCTGGTAGAATTTGATGTCTAGTTAATATATGGTTGTGTCGCACATTCCATCCATTGACTTGAGGAGAACAAGGTGGAGAGTGGCATCCTTAAATTCCAGGCCGCCTTGCTACCCACCATGTTGCATCCCATGTCACCAAGCCTTACCACGTCATGGCTCGCTTATCCTTGACGTTCTGCGACCTACCTGGCAATTCACAAGTTTCCGTATAATCCTAACTTAGCTAATTAATCTCCATATAATTATTAATGATTTCATTAGCTAGTTATCAATTTATCAAGTTATAATGAAATTTTACAGCAGAAGTCTTAACTTAAATAAGTTATATAGTATTTAAAAATCATACGTAGTGGAAAACCCAGGAAAATATACCATGTATATATCAAGGCGAGTTAAGTATAAAAACAAATTCCATATACATGTAATCAATGTTCTATGTTCTTCAAAACCCAGCAAAAGTAAAATAAATACATACTAATATCACACACGAGCTGGCTCCACAATTTCAGAGGTAGTCGCCCAGTACCTTTTGCCCTTGCCTTTGCTCGTCGAAGGATCTGCACTTAGTCACCCAACAAATACAGTAATGAGTCCAGTGAGTAAAATCCCAAGAGAAGTCCACAAAATATTCATGAAATAAAACTGATAGACTACGAGACATGTGACTGTAACACCTACCAACAGTACTTCATTTTCCTATGAATGTAAGCAGCACATAACAAGTAAAAGCAATAGAGTGAAATAAATAAACAACGTAGACCAATTAAACCAGTTTAGAAGTAAAGCATTAATCAGTAAACATTTTTATAATCATGAGAAAACCTTGACCTACACCAGCTAGTAATCGATAAATCGAATAGGAACCACGTATATTCCTACAGGCATATAGTGGCTAAACCACAATTTTAGTAAACGGCATGATCTCTTCCTGATGTTGTTACACATCAGGACCACCTTAATCCCTCATAACAGTCGTAGATATATTCTACCGCCATCAACATGAGTACTATAACAAATAACTCATGCATGCAATTTAGCAACAAACAATATATACCCACACTGAAATAGGAGTGAAAACCTCATGTGTGCCAACTTGCAGTCATACGTGAAAACCGAAATCAACAAACCAAATCATGAATTTAGTTAGGCATTCCAATGGGTTTACGCACCTCAATCCATGTTCCAAGTTCCTCGAACTCCCATATCTCACCCGACTAGCTTCTTAATACCCGAGCTACAATCTCCTAAGTCCCTAAAGTCCAATTTTACATTTTTAGTATGTCTGTAGGTGTTTGGGATATGTATTAAGTAAAAAGTCTTGAATCAACCCTTAAATTCATCTTTTAGTCTATCGTTAGCGCTATATGTGAATAGTGTAGCGCATTATGTGGTGGTAGCAAGCTAGGTCAATAATGTAGCAAGCTACTGTTCTTCATCCTGAAGAACAGTGGGAAACCAAAATGATTAGCGCGCTAACCATTCTAGATAGCACGATACCTATCCTCTGGGACATAATTCTCAAGTCGAGAATTCTATTTTCCCCCTCTAATTTAGCTACCTGAACCTATCTTACACATTTTCTACATCAAATTAACCCCAAAATAACATTTAACACAACCTCAGAACCTCCATTTACATCAAATTACTCAGTCTCATGCAATCCACTAATTTTCCTAATTTCCTCAAAAACCCAATTCAATCCAAACCATTTATTAATCTTCCATTTATATGAGTATAAAACATGTGATTTATAAAGCTAACATCAAAACTAGGGATCTAACCCTCTAATTACCTAGGATTAAATCCTCAAATTGGCTCCAAAGTAGTTGAATTCTAGCTCCATATCACTTTTTCTCTAGCAAGTTCTGTGATAAATTGGTTTCAGTTGCATGTGTTGATCAAACTCATCTTATATATCAATGTAAGATTGTTTCATAGCCCTTCATCCTCATGTATTTACGTATCTTGAGGATTATCTTATGGTTCACCTCTAGCCACTAATCCCACTCACTTCCACTAACTCTCTTCAAGTGACACTAATAGTTACTCCCTTGGTCTTTAGATATGCTAATGTGTACCTACAAGCAAATCATATGGCTTACATTCAATTGAACTAAACTATTGGCCTTGATTTATCTTAATTCAATTGCACTAACATAGGCCCAATTTAATACATATGATTAGTGTTTTATTTACCAAAATAAACCAACTTGTGGTCCCACTAACCTTCTACTACCCGGTACCCGATGCCTAGCGTCTTGAAATGCATTTCGAGGCACACCATTGCCTATTGTTTAAATTTGAATTTACTTGGCCTATGGTCACACTACCCATTTTAATTAATTAATTAGTCATCTTAACGTGAATTAGTCGAGTTTCCTAGTAAACCGTTGTTCGCCTATCTAACACCGTCGTTGACATGCCTTTCGAGGTGAACACCCATCACAAAATCTAGCCTGATAGCTACATACACACATGCAGTGCAATATAATAATAATACTTTTTAAACACCACATATGCACAACCACAATCCATAAATAATATATCTCTTCAGTTTTCGGGCCCGAGTCAATAGAGTTGTCCATGTAATGCCCAAATTATGACCATTAATCCCCGAGATTAATGCTAATCCTAGTTTAATTAGTTTGGACCGTTACATGGAGTGAGTCACTATAAGCCTATCTATAAGATTATATGAAAATAATCTTTCTTAATCTAAGAAAAAACCATACTTACATTGGTGTAAGTGTCTCCTTGATATGGAAATATTATAGTACTATTAATTAAATAGTATTTACAGTTATTTGTTCTAATATTTATTTCCTAGGTTGTTGGTTAGTTAGTCATCAATTCAAATTAGTATAATTAATTCAAACCCCCTTTTTTGTAACCTAAAGTTATCCCAAGTCCATATGGATGTGACCCTGCTTTTTGTTATTGCAACTCAATAGTAGCCCGATATTTGGGATTATTGTTGGTATCGTTCGACGTGACATAAATTTTTGGTGCCGTTGGTGAGTGTTGATTATCTTTTGGTTCAATAAAAAATAAAATAAAAAGACAAACTTTTACACTGTTATATCTAAATATTGTTGGTTGACTTCATAGCTCACCACTCGTACAATCATGATTCATATGAAGCCTTATACTATTATAGTGCGAATGGGCAAGTTATGAACGATCCTTTTCAAACTAGCATTCTTTTGTGGAACAGGTGAATGCTTGTGAGTTTTGTGGAGATTACTCTAATTCTCCTAAAGCTTGCCATGTACTTATAGATGTTGTGTGGAAGTTGAGCCAATTTGGTGGCAATGTGGATAGCATTATTAGGGATTTACTATATTTGAAGCAAAAATAGGAAAGAATAAAGTTGTCTTCACATACCTTCTCTAACACTGAACTTGAGAGACCCATGCATACAGATTTTTGATGTAAAGGAAGCATTGAGTGATGTTACGTGTGTTGAGATGGATGAGCTTACATCAATTGTTGACAATCTAAGTGATAAGGAAGAGGAATCATGTGAAAAACTAAAGTTGATCTTCATGACTATTTCTCATGATTACATAATTTTTGTTGAAAAGAAAGTCGACAAGGAAGTTGAAATAATTTTTTAAAGGTCAATTGAGCACATGAAGAAAGCAAGGAAGACCAACCTCTATTACTGGTGACATAACACACTCTAGCATGCAAACGAGTTGAATTCTACATAGGGGTAAGAGAAAAGGAGCACTTAGACATTTTCTACACTACTAAAACCTTTGTATTGGAATTTTTAAATGAGCCAGATACTTATATGTTAAAGGTCCTTGACGAGCTCCAAATTCTGAATGAGGGCGTGCCAATTTCATTGTCTAAAACCACAGTGAAGCCGTTTGTTTGAGACTACCCCCATGTAGTAGGCGCAGATGATCATTCACGCTAAGTCAAGCTAAAGAAGTAAAAGAAAGGCGCTAGATGGGAGGCATCCTAAACTTTCTTTTGTTTATCTCATGTATTTAATTTCACTTTAGTTTGCTTTTTAATTTCTTAAATGTCTAATAAACTCCTTGATTTTCTAAACTTTTCAGGTATATACCAGTAAATGTGCACCGAAAGAAGGAGAAATTGCCTTATGTTTGGTTTGAAGTTTATTTTTGGTTATCATTTTTGTTTTGCATAATAAAGCATATTTTTTAGGACATTGACTACTTATTTAGATTTACTTGTTTTGAGACTTGGTTGTTAAAAACCAACTTAAGTTACTGCTTATTTTGTAGGTCTTTAACTAGAACCCAAAATCATAAAGTCCAGTCCAACATCTTATTGATTTTATCCTTATATGGAAGACTTCTAGCTCAAAGTTTTGGTTGGAATTTTTTGGTTAACTCATTGTTTAATAGTTATTGCTCTTATCATGTTACTACTTTGAAGTTTTTTCTTAGTCACTTGGATTGGAGACAAATTGTATGTGCTTTTGATACATCTTTGAAATAATGTGATAGTTCTTTGAAGTAATATTTAGATAGTACATTGCACATCACTCATTTTGCATACTTCATAGCTTCTTATATAAATATGTTTCACTCCATTCATTTCATTTCTATTTTTCATTTCTATTTTCACTAGTTCTTTTGGAATTTGTATTGGTTGTCCTACTTTTCTTGAACCTTGAGGACAAGGTTTAGGAAATGTTTACGGTATGCTGGTTGCAGTTGTATGAAATGTAATATATGAACCGTAGGTAAAGGATATATGGTAAAACTTTTGCTATTCCTAGATTTTTTTTCAAAATTTATGGTGAATATAGGTAATATGATTTCATTTTAGTTTAAAGATTAATGTTTTGGTGGGTTAGTTACAAACTTCAATACTTGTGAAGTTTTTTTTTATTATTGTCTGTTAGGTTTATACGGAACGAAAAGTTCAAAATAATTTTTTTAAAAAAACCCTTAACGGGATCGAAAATAGGTTCCAATAAACTAGGTAAAGAAAAGTAAATCATACATTAATCTATAATTTCCTCTCTAATTGTTCGATATCCTAGATGTTCAAGCACCTATCCTCTATTAGAAATGCACACCCGAACGATGACCACAATTTGGAGTGCTAGCCCCAAGAGAGAGAGAAAATGTTTTTCTTTCTCTCCTAAAATCTAGAGAACTCGAAAATAACAAAAAAGGAAGATCTTATTTCAATTTATGGTTTTAACCTTTATTTATGTGTGTAGATAAACCCTCAGTTAAAATCATATTCATAATACAACTATTGTATTTAGGCAGTTTATGCAAATTACACATACACTCCTATTAATAAGTTATCATATCGCAAATCATAAGGGTTTTTTTCCATGAGTTTTCTCATATAAACTCATTACTCTAGACTAATTAAAATTGCACAAAGCCATCTTTGTGTGCGACCCAATAGGTTTATGCGATGTTGGTAGTGAACCATAACCATTTTGGTACACAAATCATAAGCGTTCTCTAGCAAGACATTATGACTACCCAAGTAATATGAATATCAAAATCAATACAACTAAATGACTAACATATATCGTATTTTTTGTCATGGATATCCCTTGATTAAACATAAGGCATGGAAAGTTACCTTTAATTTTCAATCGTACAAGTCTCGATAATTAGATAAACTGAAAACATCCAAGTGATATTGATCGTATCAATTAACATGGACTTGGCCCTTATGAGTCTATCATTTTGAGGGATCCACAGATATCTCTCTGTATGAGAGTGACAAATTCTATCTTAATTACACACCTTCACATATTATTCACATTGTAACCAATCATAATCTTTATAACTGTTCAGTTAAAGAAAATGTTTGATCGTGTCTAATTACCATGCTTTAAATATTGAAGTCTATGCTAATATCAAGTCGAAAGATTAAATGATATACCTATCATTAGTAACACCTATGATTTAATTCATGTGGTGTTCTCAAACGGGTTAGTCCAGTACCTTGTTCCGTAACAAGTACTTATGATCTTGATTTGTATCCCTATATGCATGATTATCACATGAAAATCAATCAAGATTCATTCTAGTTTTAATTATTTATGTTTCTCAGTACAATGATCAACTAGGGAAATATAGGATATTTCATCAAGTACCTATGGATCTTACTATAAGGTGAACATGGAATCGCTTATAATAAAACAACAAATAAAAACCACCATTTTATTAATAAAATTATAAGATAAACAATGTTTGTAGATTAACCTAAGGCACATGCCTCAACATGTCCCACTTGCACGAGGGCCAATCATTTATGTATCTAATACCCAATGACCTAAAATGACCATCATTTTTCACTTGTAGAAGAGCCTTCGTCAAAGGATCTGCAACATTGTCTTCTGTAGGAACTCTGCAAATCTTCATGTCTCCCCTCTCAATGATTTCTTAATTGAGATGAAAATGTCTAACCATATGTTTCGATCGGTGGTGTGATCTTTGTTACTTAGCCTATGTTATTGCCCTGTTGTTGTCACAATACAAGAAAATCGGGTTAGCTATATAAGGAACCACACCAAGTTCAGAGATGTACTTTTTTATCCAAACTGCATTTTTAGCAGCGTCAGACGCTTCAATATACTCAATTTCTGCTGTAGAATCTGCCATTATTTCTTGCTTTGAGATTTTTCAGCTCACTACGCCTCCATTCAAAGTAAACACATATCCAGACTGTGATTTGAAGGCATTTATATTAGTTTGAAAACTTGCATCTATGTAACCATTTACAACAAGCTCGTCTTTAAAACTTCCATATGGTAAGAACACTTTTTTAGTCC
The DNA here is from genome assembly GCA_039657365.1 of Stephania yunnanensis. Classification (NCBI taxonomy): domain Eukaryota; kingdom Viridiplantae; phylum Streptophyta; class Magnoliopsida; order Ranunculales; family Menispermaceae; genus Stephania; species Stephania yunnanensis. Next base: position 43,553,097 of record CM077581.1, read on the forward strand.
TTCTCAAGTACTTAAAAATGTTCTTTACTACATTCAGTGACTCTCACTAGGATCAGACTGATATCTGCTTGCTGAGCTTAAAGCATATGATACATCAGGCTGGGTGCATAACATGGCATACATGATAAATCTAATAGCAAATGCATATGTCATCATATTTATGGGCTCTCACTAATCATTAGTTTTCGAACATTGAGTCTTACTAAGACATATACTATGAGACATTGGCAACAACCCTCTTTTAGAGTCTTCCATATTGAACCTATTAAATAACTTTTCAATATAAACACTCTGACTTAGACCAATCAACCTTTTAGATATTTACCTATAGATCTTAATCCTAAGGATGTAGGTTGCACCTCCTAAGTCCTTCGTTGAGAAACACTTCCCTTACAAAGACTTGATACTTTGCAAGGTTGGGATGTCATTTACAATGAGGAATATATCATCAACATACAGTACCAGAAACATAACAACGCTCCTACCAATCTTCTTATATACGCAAGGCTCATCTTTGTTTTAATGAAACTAGATTCCTTAATTACTTCATCAAAACAAAGATTCCAACTCCGAGAAGCTTGTTTTAATCCATAAATAGATCGTTGAAGCTTGCACAACTTCCTAAAATTCTCAGGATGAACAAACACTTCAGGTTTGTCGTATACACGTCCTTAAGTAACTTTCCATTTCGAAAAGTTGTTTTGACATCCACTTGCCATATCTGAAAGTCGTAATATATGGCTATGTCAATTAGAATTCTAATGGATTTAAGCGTGGCTACGGGAGAAAAACTTCATCATAATTAACACCTTGAGTCTTTTTGAAACCTTTACATGCAATGGTCTTACCACCTTCAGGTCAATCAACCAATTTCCAAACACGGTTATCATACATTAATTGCATCTCATAATTCATGGCACTAAGCCATTTATACAGCCTCCTGATAAGTAGTAAGCTCGTTTTGATCCATAAGTAACACCTTACTACTATTAGTTGTAAGAAATCCAAATCTCTCATACTGATGTCTTACACTATCATACTATGCAGGCTTTGTGATAGCTGTGGAGGTTGAAATAGTTCAAGATTTTTTTGATCTCTTAGTGGCGGTTAAGTGTTTATTTGTGTTTTTTGAACTTCTTCAATATTTACTTTATTCCCATTGCTGTCATTCAAAATAAACTTTTTTCCATAAAGAAACCTTTTTGAGCTACAAACATTTTGTTCTCAGTGAAATTATAAAAGTAGTATCCTCTAGTTTCTTTAGGATAACCAACAAATACACACTTGGTAGATTTGGTTGATAACTTTTTTTGAGATTTTTCATCATACAAAAACCTAATTGCCCTAAATTTTAGGGAAATTCAAAATTGGTATTTTCCTAAACCATATCTCATTTTGTGTTTTACCAACTACTTTACAAGGAACACGATTCAGTGTAGCAGTTTCTAAGGTATAACCCCAAATAGAAATAGGAAGAACTACACGACTCATCATAGATCGAACCATATCCAATAAAGTTTGATTTCTCCTATCAGAAACATCATTCCATTGTGGAGTTGCTGGGAGTTAACTTTGAGACAATCCTATAGTTTTTAAAATGATCATCAAACTCTTGGCTCAAGTATTTACCACCTCGATCTGATCGAAGTTCTTTAATAGTTTTACCTTGATTTCGCACTTTATTTTGAAATTTTTAAACATAAAAAAGATTCACCTTTATGATTAATGAGATACACGTAATTATATCTGCTGGAATCACCAGTGAAAGTAATGAAATACTGATAAGTACCTCTAGCCATTGCATTTATAGGACCACATAAATTAGCATGTATTAGAGCCAATAAATCATTACCCGTTCATTGTGTCCAGTAATGGGACTCTTTGTCATTTTGCCTAATAAACAAGATATAATATTTTATATAATTCAAAATCAAATGAATCTAAAAGTCCATCTTTATAGAGTTTAGAAATGTATTTCTCATTTTTGTGGCCAAGACGACAATGCGAAAAGTAGGTTTGACTCAAATAATTTAACTTGAATCTTTTAATATTTACTTTAAAAATAGGAGTATCTATGGAACTATTCATGTTTAGAATATAAAGACCATCACACAAATCAGCATTCGCATAGAAAATATCTTTATGAGAAATAAAACATTTATTCTTCGTAATAATGAAATTAAAACCATCCAAATCCAAACGTGAAGCGAAATGATGTTTCTGCTCAAGGCAGGGTCAAAATAACAATTATTTAAAACTAAAACAAGTCTACTAAGTAAAATTAACTCATAGCATCCTACAGCCGATGTAGTAACCTTTGCTCTATTTACAAATCATAGGATGACTTCTCATTTCTTTAGCTTTCTAATTTTTGTGAGACCCTGCACATTAATACAAATGTGAGATCCACATCCAGTATCCAATACCCAGGAATCACTAGTTGACAAGTTCACTTCGATAATGTAAATACATGAAGTAGTAGTCGTGAAACTCTTTTTTTTCTTTAGATCTTCAAGATAGAGCTTGCAATTTCCAAACCAATGCCCAGGTGCATGGCAGAAATGACAATTTCCTTTTTTTCCCTTTTCTTTATAGGACTGTGAAGTAGAAGCAACTTTCCATAGGCTTTGTGACAGTCACAACAGCCTTGAAAACTTTAGCTTTACCTTTGCCCTTTTTCTTTAGAGCCTTTCCTTTCTGAAACCATCAACACATTAGCAATGGGTTTCTTGCCATTCTACTTAGTAGTTTTAAGCATCAATTTCAATTTTGAGATAGACTTTTCCATGTTATTCATGTTATAGTTCACAACAAATTATGAATAACTATCAAGCAATGAATTCATGATCAAATCCATAGCCAATGTTTCGCTAATGGGAAATCCAAGTCTGTCGAAATGGTCAATATAGCCCTTCATTTTAAGAACATGACGATTAACTGATGCAACCTCAACCATTTTGCAAGAACAAATGTTTTTGACTAGCCTAGCTTGCCTTTAGAACATTTCCTTCAGTATTGTAGCTATATGGTAAGCTTCCATGTGTTCCATGTCCTTCTAAAGTTCAGGACCCATGGTTGCCAACATAATGCATGCAACATCAGTTAGGTCTTTGACATACTTAGTATGTGCATCCTTCACGGCTCTTAAAGCATTGGCTGGTGGTTTATTAGGAATAAGATTATTCAGGACATACAACTTGCGTTCATGCTCAAGAACAAGTCTCATGTTTCTAAACTAGTGTAGAAAGTTCGTCTCGAATAACCTATCCTTCTCATGGATGGAATAAAGTGACAAGGGATTAGTGTGATTTAAAGAGGCCATAGATCTACAATAAAGATTATGCAAAAGTTCATTTTAGAATAGAGGAATAGAATCCCACAAAATTAACAACCCTCTTTAAAAACACTATATTAATTTAAGGGACTAAAACCATGTTTTGCCTAATTCCAAGACAGCTAAGTCATGAAACTTTGAATTAAGTTATTTAACTAGGTACTAATTACTAATTACATCATATGTAACTTTTAGTTGTTTTTATGAGATTATGACATCTTATGTCTTAAGATGTTTATATCATGTAGTGCTTAAAGCCCAAAAGAGTTTTGATAGTTTATCAAGTCTAACCATTTCAAACAATTGAGTAGTCATTACTCGACTTGCCTTACCAAGATAACACAATACACTATGCAGATACAGACCCATATTGATGTGATCGAAGCCTTGACAAGGGTTTGAGAATGGATGACACTTGACTTAAAATTTGGAAGATAGTTTTTTATTTGTTTTAGTGATCATAGTTAAACAAGATAAATATCATATATTACGATGCATGAACAATCACTAAACGAGTTAGGAAATTTTACTAATATAGACTATTATACGAATTTCCTTGCGCTACGAATAGTTAATGACGATCTGCCTGGCCAGTTAGCACCTTTTTTTTAGATAACAAATTTCAATTCTGAAAATTGAAATTCGTTTAAAATTTCTTATTATTTTTGTCAATCTAATTGACCAAAACTACCCCTTATTTTAATTCAGAAAAATATTAATTAAAACTTTTTTAATTAACTCGGGCGCACCTTTAACTTAATATCTTTAACATACTTTGAATCCTTATCCGATAAGAACTTGTTATAAAATTCACCTATCTTATAGAATTTGTAATTCTTATCCAATATCCCCTATCTAATAGGAATATACTAACGGATAACCACAATGAGAAATATTATAAAAATAGATTTTGAAATGTTAATCATGCATTTAGCACCTGTTCATATTAACCTAATCATGATTTCAATCATGGAGACACATAAAATTATTGAACAAAAACGAAATATATATTCAACACCTAAATAGACAAAATTCGCTTCCTTGAATATTAAAAAATATACGTCAATCAAAATATTCTAAACATGACTACTATCATTGAATCTAATCATACGTATGTATCAATATACAAGAATCAATAACATGCTTTAAACCCATTTCGGATAAAAATTATCACAAAACCTATATGCACATCAAATATACATTAATCAAGATCATGTTTTCACACATATATCATATATACATCATAGAAAATATGCAAGCATTTAATAAAACCATGCCTGAGGCTCTGATACCAATGTTGGGGTTTGGGGTTCATAGACAGCGGAAAACTCAAAACAATTTTGAAAAAACCCCTAACATGACAAAAATAGGTTCCGTTATAATAGATCGATAAAAGTAAACCATACATTAATCTGTGATTTCCCTTTTTGATATTTTGATCTCCAAGATGTTCAAGCGCCTATCATCTATTAGAAATCCACATATGAAGGATGACCACAATTTGGAATGCTAGCCCCAAGAGAAATAGAAAACATTTTTATTTCTTTCCTAAAATCCAGAGAACTCGAAAATAGCGAAAAACGTAAATCGTATTTCGTGTTAGGGTTTAACCCTTTATTTATAAGTGCAGATAAGCCCATACATAAATCCTATTTGTAAAATAACTATTGTATTTAGGTAGATTAAGCAAAGTACATATTCGCCCCTATTAATAAGTTATCATATAACAAATCATAAGGGATTTTATGTCGTGAATTTAATCGTATAAAATTCATTACTCTAGGCCAACTAAAATTATGCAAAGCCATTCTTTGTATGTGACCTAGTAGGTTCATGCACTATTGGTAGTGAACCAAAATTACTTTGGTGCACAAGTAAGAAGCGGTTCTAGTAAGGAATTATGAATACCCAAGTAGCATGAATATTAAAACTGATACAACTTAATGAATAACATATATCATATCCTTTTGTCGTGCGATATCCTTTGATTAAACATAAGGCATGAAAAGTCACCCTTAATGTTCAATCGTACTACCCTCGATCTTTAGGTAAACTGAAGACATCCAAGTGATATTGATCATATCAATTCACATGGACTTGGCCATTAGCAGTTTATCATATCGAGGGATCCACTGAGGTTGCTCTATATTAGAGTGACAAATTTTATCTTGATAACACATTTTCACACATTATTTATACGGCAACCAATCACAATCTTTATAATTTTTCAGTTAAAAACAACTTTTAATTATGTTAAATTACCATGCTCCTACTATTGAAGTCTATGGTAATCTCAAGCCGAATGACTAAATGATATACCTATCATAAGTTACACCTATGACTTAATCCATGTAGTGTTCTTATATTGGGTTGGTCCAGTTCCTTGTACATTAACAAGTACTCATGATATCGATTTGTATCCCTATATCCATGATTATCACATGATCATTAATCAAGATTCATATAGTCTTCTTTCATTATAATTCCCAGTATAATGATCGACTAGGGACATTTAGGATATTTCATCAAATACCTATGGATCTTACTATAAGGTAAACATTCAATCAATTATAATAAAATAGCAAATGAAAACCTCTATTTTATCAACTAAAATTATAAGATAAACAATGTATGTAGATTGAAATAGCGCGCATGCCCTAACAGCTTTAGAGCTTAAATGAATGCCCAATTAAAGCTTAGGATAATGGTAGACAATTTTAGAATTTAAATGTGGATGGATGTTGGTTTGAATGGCCTAGACCTAAAGTATAGTTTAGTTGAAAATCATTTTCTTGTGATTGATCAACCGTACTGAGTGTACACCAAAGAGTGCTAGTGTAGAATCAAGGACAAAGATTAAACTAAATCTCTTCAGATTCCAGGATAGGTTTGTAATCCATTTAGAACTGAGTAATAACTTAATAAGTTTGGGGGAAGATATAGGCCTTGTTTATTTAAAGCTTTTAGCCATTACCAATCTATTACGTTATCCCTAGCTAACATAGTTGAGCCAACACAACCTAACTCATTCTTCTCCTTTCATGAAACCTATAAACCATTAACCTATTATCTTTTCTCCAGTTGGAAACTAGTCTTAGATTTGAAATCATTTAAAATAGACATGAAAAAGAAGAAAAAGAAAAAGAAGATGTCAGAATGAAACATCGTTTTACATTAAAAATGAAAGGGAAATCGATCTTGATGAAAATCTAATCAATCAAGTTGTGATTAAAAACTTCCACATAAAAAATGCATCAATAGGAATTGTGTCAGGGAGCCTTGTGGTTAGATAAATGAGTGTTCCACATAAAAATGGTATCCAATAGAAATGGTGCAGTGAGCAGTTTGGTTAGAAAAATAAGTGTCCATTTTTAAATGATATCCCTAAAAAATGTAGCAAGGAGCTGGATGGTTGGAAAAAGGTGAGAACTACAAGGTTAAAAGAAAATTCGAATAAGGTGCAGAATAAATAAGTTCGTGTTCTCTGAAAGTCATTCGATAGGTCTAAGTCTAAAATTTTCAACGTTTTGAATTCATGAATTAGTTTTCTTTATCAATCAAACCCCTACAATTATAGTCTCAAAATAAAGTCCTATAAACTCCACAAAATGTTTTGAATGTGTAAGTGGAATGGTTGTATAAGTTCTATTTGCGGAATGTTAATATTCAAGGCTCGATTTAGCAATTGCAAGTTGTTGGCATGTTAAAATTTTTGAGGTAAATTGTGATTAATCGATGACTTTAGTCTTGACAAAGCCTAATGTTTTACAGAGTATTCTTTGGGAAAGTAGCAAAAATATTTTAATTAAAGTAAATGGCTTTGCTTAGCTGTTCTTGTTTACATTTGTCAAATTTGTGAAGAATATGATGAAATCATTTAAGCAAGAGTTCGGAATTAGTTAAGCTGGAATGTATCTTGTGAATGAAATTTGAATGTCTTATACTCCATTGCTCAAGAAGAATAATTGTCAAAGTTTGGTGCTACTTGATAAGTGTGCAATTGTGCTATATTTTACTATGTATTTAATATGCTCTACGAAACTAAAATCTCCAATTTATAGCACTAAACCTTTGTTTTTCTATTTTCAGTAATATTTTCTATTGGACAAAAGATGTAATTTCCCATAAAACTCCAGTGAAAATGTAAGAGATAGGCTCAACGCCAACCCATCGCCTCCAGGTGCACTCTAATCGCCATGGAATAGCTGGCCTTAACTTTAACCAATCAAAGGAAACTCACTAGACACATCGCATTTAAAGCCTTATTAAGATCCAAGAGAAAAGCAAAGTTCAAATTCAATGGGAAGGCCAACACCTTCTCAACCCCTTGAGATTGAACTAAAGGCGTTGCCACGGCACTGGACTCAGATGAGGACTGTATCAAATGAAAAATAGAGTATTGTAGCGTCTTTCTTTTCAATTTCTATCGCCTTATTGCGAGTATGATGCTAGATAAATTCGATGTTTGGCACTTTTGTATTTTCAGGATATGAAAGATTCAGGATTAAGTCACCTAATATTACACTTCTACAATAAATAGGAAACCCTAGAATGACGTGAGACCTCTTCTCCCCCATTTTTTTCTCCTATCCTCTCTGTCTCTTTTCTTTATATTTTTTATTGCCATACTCAGTTAAGCTATTGTCTTGTATTTTTTATTGCATTATTTTATAGATTCAAACATAATTCCTACTTTTTGATGTGTAAATTCATATGCACACTACTTAGATTAGAGATTATTGCTAGTGATCCTACCGCCGCTCGATATGGAGGATATCATCGGATAGCAAGTGGAACCTTGTCTATTAACAATCAATATGCCTTTCTGTCGCAGAAATATGAGCATGGTAGTAGTTAATGCGAGTTACAACTCATTGTAGGTGTTCTCATAAAGTTGAATGCTACTAGTTCGTTAAAAATCTACGACATGTCCTACATGTTTTATGGTCAGTATATAGTTGTGCCTCACGTTTTTCCATTTTCATGAGAAAAATGAGGTGGCATGAGTCACTATAAGCTTATCTATTAGATTTTATGAAAAATAATCTTTTGGAACGAAGACAAAATCATACTGATATTGGTCTAAATATGTAATTGATCATAAATTACTATAGTATTATTAAGTTAATAGTTTTTAAAGTTTTTTTTCTCTCTCATTTACTTCCTAGCTTGATGGTTAATTAGTAATTAAATTAGATAAGTATAATTTGTTCCAACCCCATGTTTTATAACCTAAAGTTATCCCTAGTCTCTACAGATTCAACCGCGAGTACTGCTAAAGCAAATTAGTAGTAGCCTGGTATTTGAGCTTATTGTTGATGTCGTTCGGCATGACATTACTGATGTATCTCGCATCTATTCATGAATTATGCAATATCAATCTTCATCGTAGGCCACCAATAAATACGCCTTATACAACGATACATCTTAGTGCTACCTAGATGAATAGAGTAAAGAGATCTATTAAATTCTCCTAGAAACTCATACCTGGACTAATCATGACTTGAAATCCACAACCTACCTTGAAAAATAATGTACCGTAATAAAAAATGGACTAATGAGGATGAATCACACTAGCTTCTAACCTTTGATGTGCTCAGTAATCTTGTTCAACTTTCTAACATTCAATCTATAACGACCCATATTATTTAATCATAATTAATTTATTAATTACAGATTAGGCTCCGTAGCTCAAACCCACATGGACATCGCTGACAAATCTAGGGCATGCCAACCGAGATATAAATGGTTATTTTTTGTGATGCGTGATAATTTTTTGTATTATTATTTTATTCGCGTCGCGCTAGATAAAAATTAAATTAGGTCGCGTTGTGCTCGTGTAATGACGATAGTGTACACCAATGTGGGGTGCGCGTAATGCATGTGGATGGAATAGTCAGTGTTTTGTAGGTTAAATCAACCATGACGTCACACCTACTTATCAAATCATCCCATACCTCACTTTTTTCTCTCTCTTCCCCTAAACAAAACCTATAATTTTCCTTTCTCTCCCCCCCAACGTCATTCTTCCTCCTCACACCACTCTCATTTTCTTCCTCACCAAGACCTCCCACACAAAGCTCTCCTCACACTCCACGGTCTCAAGAACTCGGTCATACCTCTTTCAAGCTTTCCCTCTTGGCGGCCTCTACATCGACACCCCTAGACCAAAGTGAGTTGTGGTTACATTCTTGAAGAAATTTGGAGTTTTAATGGTAAGTTCAAATGTTAGATAGTAGTGTTAGTCGTTGATTTGTTGATGTTAGTTGTTGTTTTAAAGGAATAAAAAAGAAAATAAAAAAAATTGCAATTAATCCCTGGTTTTCACCAGTGATGAATTGGTGGGAGGGGTAGCCAAGCGAGTTGGCCTAGTTACCCCATGTTAATTGGGTCAGGCCGACCCAGGCCCGAATGGATCGGGTCAAACTTACCCAGGTCCGGTTGGATCGGGTCAAGCTGACATAGGTCTACACGATTGGGCTGAACTGAGCCCAACCGAACCGGGCCTGATTCGGGCCCAATCAGTTATTTAAATTTAAAATTAAATAAAAATGATTTTTAAATAAATTAAATTACAAAAAATAGATAAAAATTAAGAAAAATTCTAATTTCTTTTAAAAAAATTAGAAAAATTTGAATAAAAACTAGAAAAATGAGTTTTGAGGCTTTTTTGAGCATTTGACTCCATGATATATCTCGAAAAGTATGCCAAAAATCAAAATTTTTGGAATAAAATCACGAATTTTTGTCCCACATTTTAAATTCACTTAATGTCACTCTAAAATAATTAAAATGATATAATTTTTGTCCCACATTTTAATCACGAATAAAAATAGTCAGGTGTCGTGTGCGCATCTCGAGGCGTGAGCGAGACATGTTGAGGGCAATTTGTGACTGTTTGAGGTAAGAAAACCCACGAGAAAATTAGTTAAAACTCATTTATAGCACTTGCTTTATTTCACATTTCAATTATTCCAACGTGCTATTTATTGCTGTCCATTTACTAGTCATCCACTGTCGCGTGTGTATGTGTGTTTCTCGACAGGGTCGGGCATTGCACGAACTCACACCTAGGGGCTAGCTACCCCATACTGTTCGAGTAATTAGGCATGTTGGAGCTACGAAGTGACTATTTCTCGCGATACCCATTAGGTTAAGAGGTGTTTGACGGAGATCTAAGTCTCTATCATAGGTTCCTCCTGAGAGATGTTTGGATGGGGTTCTAATGTTCATGTGATCCGCTTATTCGACCGTGAAATGTTTGGTGAGGTGATCGTTATGGGTTCCTCTCAATTTAGCTAAGACGATTCTCAAATGTCTGCCTGGGTTCTTTGTCACGCAACACTCGTTTCCAATTTCAACTTCTCTGCAGCTTATTTTCATGCGATTACTTTATTTTATGTTCCTTATTTAAATAGCATAAATTTTAGCCATTTTATTAGATTTCGTGAATATTAGGTAAGGTTCTCTAGGATTTGTCATTGTTTTTTGTGACAAATCGTAGATTCTACGATGAGCCTAGGCAAGGGGGTCTAAGGTGATTTCCTTTGAGCTAGGAGAACCTCCTACTCTTAGCTAGGAGAACCACCTCAACTCGGTGTTTTCCCTAGGTACTTGTATATTATTTACTACTTTTTTATGATCTTTGGGTGGACTTGTTGACCTGATACATGTATATGACTATTTTCGTACTTTTGTTGCTTTTGATATATATATATATAGCATCTCATGCCGGGTTTCCACACTTTAAGGTTGTTATGAATGCAAACTTTTTTATTACAATATTTGCATGCTTAAGAGACTTCCGCTAGGAAAAATTTGAGTCACATTAATTTAATAAATTGCAAGCTACTTTACTTAGTTAAATTGATGTAAATAATCATAAATATATCACAAATACTAAACTAATGCGAATGAGATACGTACGGAGGTTTAGGTCATGGGCCGTCAAAGATAAGTTTGCGACGATGTGGCATGCTTGGTGAAGTATCTAGCGACGTGGCGGTACTCGATTTGTTTCAAAGTTCGGGGTTGTCACTCAAATACGAACATAAAAAGAATAGATTAATAGCACTAGAACTACACTTGTTTAATTGAAGATGTGGCAATTGGATTTTAATGAATCATCATCTCAAAAGCTTTACCAATAAGTTTAAACTTAGAATCTCTAGCAGTAGCTACATTCTCTCTGCATGTTGTTCTCCTACTCAAGGCATCAACAACCACATTTGCCTTTCTTGTATTATACTCTAGAGTGACATTGTAATCGATGAGAAACCTTAGCCATCCGCATACCTCACGTTCAATTCGCTCTAAGTAAACAAGTATTTTAGACTCTTATGATGTGAAAATATTGTGACCTTCATGTGTGCAAGTAATGCCTCCATATCTTCAACGAAAACACAACTGCTGCTAATTCACGATAAAAAACCGAATAATTTATTTCTTGAATATTGGTTTTGCTTCGAGGCAAAAGGTATAACCTGCTTTCTTGCATCAGCACTGTGTCGATCCCAAGTCCTACAATAAGGGCAACTGGGCCTAATTCATTACCAAACCCCTCGGGAAGACCCAGCCAGTCGGGCAGTGATATAATAAGCTTTAACCTATAGAAATACAAGACAATCTACAAATCGACTACTAAGACATAGTGTAGGTGCTAAATAAAAGGCATATGAGTCTATTAGGTGCAGAAATAAAATAGAAAGTCTTACAAAAGTTCAACCACTAGGTTATGGGTTTTAAAAAGTCAACCCATTATAATCTTGTGCTTATTACATAAATGTCTCAAAACCAAATAAATATAAATAAACAATCTTACAAAAAAAAAAGAGTATCTACGTTATGACATTTCTCCTTCCTCTATCCTGATATGCAGCAAAGGTACCTTAAGGGGGAAAAGTAGCAAGGTAAGCAATATTTCAACGGGCTTAGTAAAACATAAGTGTGTTTTGCCCTCAATCATCTAAGTAATACCTAATGTGTAATAATTGGCATGAACAAAGTTATTAAAAATTCCTAATACCATTCTGAGCATGAAAGGATAACAAAAACAAGCATAATATATAATGTAAGATAAAACAAAGCAAAACCTGCACAAGATAATCAATAAGATCACCACGATAACATGAATGCCATTGATTCAATAAAGTGAAAACATGATATATACTGCCTGATGTGACAACCTACTAGCCTCAAAGGTATCAAGTATGATCTTGCCTCATAGATTGGTTTCTAAGCATCATAATAATCCTGCCAGCCAATATTGGCCCTCAAAGGTATCATTTAATATTGGAAGTAGATGACTAGTGGCCACCAACTCTCTAGTTTAAGGTACATTTTACAAGTATTCATTCCAAGCATATTATTTCCATAAGCATTCATAAATAGAGAACTGAAAGGACATGTGACTACCCATTATCAAATTAGGGCATCGTTCGGCCTAATTCCACCACTAAGCGTTAATATTGCCACGTAAGACTTAACAATGAATTAGTCAACCTTTTTCCAAAACCTTTCTCCTTATTAATTAGTTCTTTAACTGAGTATTTTCTTATTATAAATGAAAGTTAATTAAAATTTATTTAGCGGAAGTCTTAACAATTTAGCATAAACTTTTAACATGATACCTAAGAATAGTGGAAAACTAGGAAATAAAGATCACATGTATATATATAGATATGAAATGGCGATAATATATCGTCATGTATCTGGTTAGGGTACTATCTCTTAACCCACTTTATATACAACCCTAAAAGTATGTGGAAGACATATAAAAGTCATACAAAAAAACCAAAAACCTGAAGATTTGGTGTTGCAGCACTCCACTGGATCAGAAGCAGGGATTGATCTTCTCTTTGCCTGGTCTACTACTCGATGGATCTACATCCACAATCACAAAAAAGATGGTGAGTATAAGAAAGTAGAAAGTAACACTTAGATACTCGTTCACATTTCCAAATATACATGAATTATCTGGAAGCATAATAATAGCAACTATGGTGAAAAGAAATCATGTTAAAAGATACTACAAATTAGCAATATAACACTGACACTTGCCTAAATTGTAATGAAATAGAGTCGGTTTTTTGTGACTCCATCATAATGCCTTTTTCCACTATATAAGGATGGAGTTGTGCTTTACAACTCTATTAAAGGTCGGAGCTGAGCTCTACGCCTTTGTAATCTTTCACAAGTGTCAGTAGCCTGTGATATATGCGCTTGGCAACACCCCAGTTGCTATACCGTGTATATCATGCGAGATAGTAGTGAGATCCTGACAAACTCGAAAATCTAGTGACATAGTGTGTCACGCACATCACTATCATATCATGGTCCTAGATATAATAACTACTTTCATACCCACCAAAAGACATAGTTTGGGAATCCAACAATGTACTTGCATATCTAATGAACAAAGGAATGTAGAATATAATATCATCAACACTAACCTAATAGCATGCTATTTCATTAGACTAAGTGTCTCAACTATAAAAAAATGACATAATACATGATTTAGAGTCAATGTGACAGTTTAATCAATAATTAATAACATGGTAGAAAACTCATGAAATGAGAAAGGACACAAGTCATGGTATGTAGAGTACAATTGGAAAAACAATCCAAAGGACTGTAATTGAATGACAAAATGGGAATGGAATGCAAATGTCCTAGCTCTTCCGGCCTCTCGACACCTCGAAACTAGTATCTAAACCCTAGAAACTCTTCCTTAGGTTGCTAATATCGTTAAACATGATTTCGAATGTGTTTGAACCTTTAATTAGGGTATTATGGTTAGAATGTGTAAGTTTAAGTTAAGAAATTTAGATATTTGGTTGTCATCGCTCCTAGCGCACTGGGTGACTTGATTAAATGTTAGTTATCTTATTAGCGCACTATCTCTTCTTACTAGTGCGCTATACATAGGTATTGTGCTAGCTAACAGGTCTACTGTGCTATGTGTAGGAAGCTCAAAGTTCTACACTTAGAATTATGAGTTCTCTCCACACATTGATCAAACTGAACGCCTTAGGATCTCTTTACTAGCCTCTAGAGACCCAAGACACCACGAACAACATAATAACAACTATTTAATTTATATCACGAGTTTTTCAATCTAAGCTAAGTTGCTAGTGCAAGTAAATTACCTAATTGATGCACTGCACCTAGCCTGATCAACACATCTAAATCACTAAATCTTCCTAACAATTCTTGCTGATTTCTTGACCTTCTTCTCTAGCAAGTTTTTTTAGCTTCTAAGCTTTAAAACCGAAATGGTTTTGTTTGCATGTGTTAATTAATCCAACCTTATATATTTAAATAAAATTGATTAGTAGCCATTGATCTTTACGTACACATTTATCCTAAGACTAATCTAACGGTCTTAAAATTGACACATTTCCCACTGACACTCCACTAGCTTCTTTTAACAAACACCAATACCAAAATAAATTGGTTTCTAGTTGTGCCAATGCGTATCTCGAGAAATGTCAAATGTATATTATATTAAGTTACTAACTTAGATACATTTAATATAAAATGAACTATAACAACATTATTCCAACTATCTAAGCTATTTTAAGCTTAAAAAGAACTCACTACATCACTCTCTACCCTGGTCCCATCAATACGCATATCGAGATGCATCTCCATTCAAGTCTCAGCACTTATACACAAGTAGAAGTGACTTAATATTCTACACATATACAATACACTAGGCATACATCACAACAAATACAACATATACCTCAGCCACATTGCTTTGGTCATGACACATATCTCGATGTGGATCCCATATCATAAGTCACTGATCCTGATTAAAGAATTAAACTAGGATTGAGAAATTCGGGTAGTGAAAGGACAAGATAAAGTGGGACAACATGATATATTCAATTTGATTCCAAGAAAGAGATCAACCATTCACTACCGTGAACCCTAGTATAACTAATAGCATGTTATGATTGAAGATAAAACAAACCCTATTTACCTCGAAGCGTTGCTATCCTACTCAATCCTAATTTGGAAATTCCTATATCGCTTTTCTAGTTTCTACATTGGTATAGGTTCAGGTATGTATTATTCATATGTTTTATTTGATTTAATTTTACTCAATTTGTTTTAATATCATGAAAATAATATAAAAATCCTTTTCCAATCATTGCCGCGGTGGTAAAGGTTTTCAGGGTTAGTTACCACTACCCCTATCTTTGTCATGGTGATATATCTCGATAAAACCCGTTAATTTGGAAAACAGTGAGATCCGACTAAATTCGGTAAAAACAACCAAAGCCTTCCTAAAGCCATAGGTTTACCCACAAGGTGCTGGGGTTAAATCCTTGGCTTCGAATCCAAAAATCGCAAACTAATCTTAGTGATTTGCTAATGACGTATATTACAAGGCACGATGCTAGGGAATAATTGGATAAATGTCCAGGCATCATCGTACAACCTATGAGCAAGGTGATGGCATGGCGTTGGGCACGAATTTAAAATTCCAGCTCCAAAATCAAAACTTGAAATTCCTTAACAATTTATGAAAACCTTATAAGGTCCAAATCTGAATAAAACAACAATGAACAACTCGCTCAAAATTATAAAATCATTCCCATACCATCAAAGAACGCATTTGAACTACAAATCCACCATTAAAGCATAGATTTTGCAAATCACAAATCAATACTTAAAAGGATCCATGATTTCAATCAAAATCGAATATGTGAACCAAATAAAGAAAATTAGAGAAGATGAGACAAGCTATTTATCTTTGTTTTTGATATCTTGATGAGATTTCCCTCTCCCATACAAAATGCACTAAACGGGTGTTCTAGGGTTCCTTCTTAATTTCTCTACATAGTTATTTTAACCAAAAGGAGCTTGAAACCATAATTGTTGTTTAAATACTTAGTTAATGAGATTAAGGTTATTTTGACCAATCAACACCCCGAATATCATCTTGATTCACTTAAGTGCTAGGATAATCCTAGAGTCGACATTAAGTTTATCCCTTCTTATATTTTACATAAATAACCTTTTGTGTATTTAATTTCCAAATTTTTCCATTTTTCTTTGTTTAATTATTTAACAACTCTTTTAGGCTTATTTTATTTACTTAGGCTTATATTCACACCTAAGTCAACTAAATAGTATATAGTACACATATTTTTCACACCATTTCACACATACCATGTGTGTTTACCATATTAATCTCGATAAAGGGCAAATAATCCAATTAGATTTTGGGGGCGTTAAAAGCGCACGACCTAATCCTGAATGAAAAGCATCAGTATTAGTCACTAAATTTTCCTAAATTCAGGTAATGTAAGAACTAGCATTATATTCAAACTACATTTAAATTCCTTGAAGGCAAGCCTTGTACTTACTAGACCACACGAAGTCAACATTTTTATGTGTTAGTCAATTTAGTGGCAAATCGATCAAAAGAAACCATTAACAAATCACTTGTAATAACCTTCTAAGCCTAGAAAACTTCGAATCTCTGACACTATAGTAGGAAAAGGCTAATAATGGATTGCCTCAACCTTCATTTGATCAATTGATATGCCCTCAACATTAACCATAAGCCAGATAAATTTGACATATAAAGACAACAATTCGCACTAACTAAACGTGAGTACAGCCGATTATCCTTCATAGTTTGTAAGTAACCATGAGGTGGTGAGAATGATCCTCCTTAGTCTTTGAATATATCAAAATATCATTAATAAACACTATGATGAATTGGTCAAAATAGGGTTCAACATCCTATTCATGAAATCTATGAATATGGCATGAGCCTTAGTGAGCCCGAATGACATTAATGTAAACTCAAAGTACCTATACCTAGTGCTAAAACCTATCTTTTCGATATCCTCATCCTATCCTTAACGGATGACAAACCGACCTCGAATCAGTCTTTAAGAAAGATATGTCACCCTTTAACTGATAAAATATGTCTTCAAACCTGGCCAGCTGGATATTTTTTCTTGATAGTTACCCGATTGAGCTGCCTAAACTCAATGCACATTCATAGGGTTCCATTGTTTTTCTTCACAAAAAGAAATATAAAGTTGGATAAAACCATTCTATAACAATCCATCGAGCTGAATTTGCAACTTACATAATTCATTCGGAGCAATATGCTATGGAGGAATAAATATAGGTTAGTGTTAGAAATTAGATCAATGATGAAGTCGATGATACCTAATGGTGGAATCTCATGCAACTCAGATGGAAACACCTCCTAAAATTCACAAACCGCTAGTATCTCACTAACTTTAAGTTCCAAACCAAGCTTTCCAAATTAAAGCCCCTATCATAACCTATGAAATTGATGACTAGCTTCCCTTCACATTTTGCAAGTCATGAAGGATTATAGTATTTATAAAATATAATTTAAGAAAGGTTAGGAATATAAGAGATTACCTATTTAAGAAAACAATGAAAACTTGTGTAGTATGATGTTGAGTAATCCATCCGTAGTACTCATATTATACAAACTCCATAACCCTCAATCAATTGGGAGCTCATTCTCCCCAGCTTTTACTACACATTTCATGCAAATAAGATTAAAGTAACTTTTTTACTTACTGTGGTGCTCATGATATATTAAGTATTGGCTCTAACAGGTTTCAATTTCAACTCATCAAACAATGCACTAATAATAAAGGAATCTTTAGAACTGCATCAATTAAAACATGTACATCTCGACCATATATATTTAAAATACCTTCCACAAGCCTCCTCGTAACTTTATGACTTGGCTTAGCCACTACATGAGTATGTCCTCTTGTTGGTTGTGTTGTACTACTTACCGACGCGGTTGGTGGCATAGAACAATATCTCTGATTATACCTTACTTGCCAAACCTATAACATATCATTTAAACCCTATAAGAAAACCCTATGGCATGTGGAACCTGCCAAGATTCATTCGGTTTCCATGCCGACTATGTCTTACTTTTGCCCTTACCTCCAGATTAAGGTCGTAGTAAAAGCGGTTTGCTACTAAAGCATAACCAGTGGAACTGGTGCACTAACAAATGTCATCCTTACAGACCCTATCGATGTAGTCACTCTAGTTACACTTCTCTGGTCCTTTTTCGAATGAAAATAGGCAAACTCCCACGTTTTCTGACTCCCAGTGAACTATGGTACTAGTGGTAGAATATATACTACTATAAAGGGACTTATTAATATGGTTGCTTCCACCTCCATCGAATTCTTAATGATAATTGTGTAACTTATTCGAGGATGAGAGGAAAGTACAACATGTATCTCATAGTTAAGTCCATTAAGAAACATATCAATCTGGTTCTCCTCGAATCATTGGAATATAGGATTCTTATGAATATGGTTGCTTCCACCTCCATCGAATTCTTACCCCAAGTTAGCTAGTTGAAAGTCACTTGAAATAGTTTTATAAATAAATATTTTTGAAAATTGTTCTCAAGTGTACTTTGTCCACAGCTTTCATTGGAATATAGGATTCTTTCTCACTTAAAGCTTGACCCAAAATATAATTGGTTATATAAGTAAGCTATTAGAGGCATTTTCAAGGTGATTCAACACTCCAAAACCACGAGAATTTAGCTCAATGTTGGTTCATTGTAAGTAAACCCTATAGTGGTATTTACTATTAATAGAATTTATCTTTACAGCTGCATTTGTGTTTATTCTACATTGAATTTCGCATCAATCTTTGTCATGCATACATGGCATCTGGATAGAGTTGCCTCTGCTTCTATCGTAAGAAGTGTGAGGTGCTCCACTTCAGACTAGACATGTTGAAGGCATCTAAGGTGGGTAATATCGATTCTGGTAGATCATACATTAGACTCATAGGATTTTTCTAGGTTCATCGTGAGTGAGCCACCTTGTTATGTTTACAATAAGAAATGATGGATCTGCGTTATATAAATTTATTTTTGTTTGGAAATGTAATTACATCTCTCCATTTATTCGGAATAACATTTGTAGGAGTATAGAGTGATGTACTAGTTTACTTATCGGACATCCTTGAGTCATTTTTTATGATTTCAAATTCTCCTAGAAAAGGTCTTCACAGATTTAATCTAAAAGCTAAGTTAGCACCAAGATTTATCGGCCCTTTCAAGATCGGAAGACAGGTTAGGAAGGTTGCGAATGAGCTTAAGTTACATCCATAGATGTTAGGGATTCACCCATTTTTCTATATTTCTATGCTTGGACTAGCTAAGTCGAAGGCAAGTGTAAGACCCCCGATTAAGTTAAGTCAGATTAAACTGAGTGAGCATGTATCTTATATGGAGCACCCAGTATAAATCTTATGGCCTGTTTGGTTCGAATATTAGTTAATCTTAACACATGGGATTAATTAGTGATGGGACTAACACATGGGTTTAGATAGTTTAGTCCCATTTGTGTATCTTGTTTGGTTGGGAGTTTTAAGGTTGGGATTAAATGAGGTTGTATATGTACATTTACCAAAATACCTTTAGATAAATAACACCAAAAATCCCCCCATTTCACACATTTCTTCATTCGACTGGTCTTCATCTCTTTCGATCTCTCACGTTCTCTCTCGATCAACCTCTCACACTCTTATCCCTTTCGGCTGTCTCTTTTTCTCATCTCTCTGTTATAGTCTCTCTCTCTCTCTAACCGGACGGTAACGAATGAGAAGAGAAGAATTTGTTGACATCGAAAGATCAAAGTGAGGTTTTGGGATTGTTTTGCAGTTGTTGTTGTTGTTATTATTGATTAACGAAAGAAATAGAGGAGTTTAATTGAAAAGAAAAAAAAAGTAGCAACAGAGTTCTTTGTTGCCATTAATGCGAGAGGAAGAATGAGAAGAGAAAACAGAGAGAAAAGGGAGGTGAGCGTGAGGAAAAATAAAAACAAAATGAAGGGAGGCGAGGTAGGGGCAAGGAAGAAGATGAAGAGAGAAGAGATCAGGGCATTGTGATTTGGTGGTGTGTTAATGAGAGGGGTAAAGTGGTAATCTCCTCTTTCACTTACAATGGATTAGCTAATCCCACCAAAAATGGTGGTATTGTTTAATCCACTCTCATGTCTCTTAACTAATCCGCTGGCCTAGTTAATCCTCCAACCAAACAGCGGATTAACTAGTCCAGTGTAGCTAATCCGGGCTAATCCCACGAACCAAACAGGCCATTAGATCGAAGGTTACTGCAGCTGAGAGGTAAGTCTATCATAAAGGTGTTAGTCAATTGGCAGTTTCATGGTGACTCAGAACTCTAGGAAAGGGAAGATTATATGCGAGATAGATTTTCATACTTTTTCGAGTCATGTATATTTTAACTTAAGTTAATTTTGAGGGCCAAATTTCCATTAGTTAGGAAGAGCTGTCACAACCCAAATTTTGAAATCTTAGTTAACTTCTTAATCAAGATCATTGATCCATGACGTAGGACCCGCATCGAGATACATGCATAGACTGAGGCGAGGTAGCCGAGGTATGCTTGATTTATTGTGGTGTATGCAAAGTGTATTCAATACGTGTAGACTACTAAGTCGCTTCCACCGGTGTTTATGTAGCAAGGTGTAAGTGGGGATGCCCCTCGAGATGCGTGCCAAAATGGGACTGAAGGAGAGAGTGATGAAGTAAGTTAGTTTGAATTTTATGTGGCTTAAATAGTAGTGTTAATGAGGCTAAGGTTGATTTATATTACAAATAACCTATGTTTGCAATTTAAAACAATAGCCATTTGATGATTTTTGAAATACGTGTTAACACATCAAGAGACTTATGTATTTTAATATTAAAGGCTATTATCAAAATTAGCTTAATATTTTAGGTTGGATAAGATCAACCTATGCAATTCATTTTTTCAAAGTTTGGTTAAAAAGCTAAATTTACCGGAGAAGATTAGGGATAGAGATATAGGTTGCTTTGGAGAAAATCTCGTGGGTTTAGGAGTTAGTTGATCAAGTTGTTGGTGTTCATAAACTAGGTAATCTACTTACACCCTTAGTTTAGTTTAGTTTAATGAATTTGTACAAAATATATGGTATGGCTAATCTTGAGTTGTTAGTAGGTGTATTAGGGTCTCTAGTAGGTGAAAAAGGAGATCCTAAGGTATTGGAGTGGTCTATGTGTAAAGAGAACGTAGAATTCTAACTGCAAAATTTTGGGTTTGCTTACACATAGCGCGCTAGAAACGTTAGCCAATGCACTACCATTATGTAGCGTGCTAATGGATTTGACTACTGTGCTAATAAGGTCACTAGCGCGCTAGACAAAAAACCTTGCATGCTAAGTGCACTAACATTATAAAATCTGCAATTTCCTAATTTCATCTTAGACATTTTAAACAACTTTAATACCCTAATTAAAGATCTAAGCACACTTCAAAACATATGAAATGATACTAGGAACCTAGAGAAGAGTATTTGAGGTTTAAGTAAGCGATTCGAGGTATTAGGACATTAAAATAACTTGGAAATTGCGTGGATTGTAAATTGATCGACATTAATCATTTACTTTTCATTCTAATAATGCTATTTACTTTCAGTTATTGAACCGAATTGTCCTTTGTACTGTAAATGCCACAACTTGTTGTTTCGTCTCATTTCATGAGTTTGCTATCATGGTATCGATTGTTGGTATATGATTTCATTAACTCTATTTCATGAGCTATGTCATCATTGATTATTGAGATATTTAGTCAAATGAAATAACATGCTATTAGGTAGTGATTTACGGGATTGTAAATTCAACTTCCTTTGTACATTAGATATGCAATCCTATTATTTGACTCTGAAACCGTGTCATTCCTTAAATTACAAAAGTAGTTCTTGTATCTAAGGCCATGATATGAGAGAGATGTGCACGACACTCGGGGCACTAAACTTTTAAGGTTGTCTAGATCTCATCACTAGATTGTGCAACACACGAGGTATAGGACCCGGTGTTCTTTACAAGTATACATCACATGTAACTGTCATTTATAATAGATTATGAAGGCGTAAAGCTCATCTCTAACCTTTAACAAAGATGTAGAGCTCGGTTCTATCCTTAGATAGTGGAATAAAGGCATTTAAGATAAGACTCACGGCTGACCATGTAATGACCAGTTACTTTAAGTTGGTGATTAGTGTTAATCCAAATCCTAATTAACTCAAGTTAGGCTCATGGTTAAGTTTGGCGTACCTCAATTAGTGTATGTTTGTGTTTGCATAATGATTCATTTTTATTTGGTATGTTTATGAATTTAATAGGTTGTAGTATAATATAGGATTTATATACTAGCCAATAAATAGAAAATACATAATAATAAAAAATTCGTTGGTACATTAAATGCCACGAAGGGGTTGTGGAATGAATGGGCACACCCAAAAATACTCTCCAGACATGTTTGGTGAATTTACTTGCAAGGAAATACATAAGATATAAATATTTATATTTATTGGATATATAAATATATAATAGAAACTAACAGTGGTTTTGAATAATATATATATCTTCGAATCATCTTGAGAGGAGTGTAGATGTTTGATGGTGTTAAAATTCATGCCACTTTAGGGAGTGTCATTTTACACATTAACCACTTGATTGATCTCGAGATAGTGCCAGGCATATCACGAGAAAAAACCATATATTTAAACAAAAAACTCATATTCATCTTCTCATTTGATTAATTGATAGAGGGAATGAGAGTTGAAATTTAAGTTACTGATATTAAGGAATCATTCATAGAGCTGAATCAACAAATATATATGAGCTCGAACTATTTTTAAGCCAGCATTCATCACTTCAGTAAGTTTAGTTTTTGTGTTAAGTTCAATTTGATAGTAGGTGATGGAATCTATGTGAATTATGTTTTTTGTTGATTGAAAATGATTTATTACCTCACTAGAGGTCCTCCTTGATGAATTTCGGGAGTGTTTGCTATTATTTGGGGAATATGTGGATGCAATAGTGGTTGCTACCCTATGTACTATCAAAACTGTATAGAATCGAGCACGCTCCACCTATCAGTGGAGCGCATCCCTTCATCGGTGAGGATGATCTCAATTGCTCGAGCACACTACACCTACTTAAAGATTGAGCTCCCAGCCTAGAAAATGGCAGTATTGCTATATTTTGATTGGAATTTCTTGTTGACTTAGGAACCGAACTAGAAGTTTTAAATATAGGGTATTAGACTTATGTTGATCTCAAATGGTTTTGTGGTAGGTGTTGAATCCCCGGGAAAACATGTGTAACCCGAAAATTTAGGAAATTTGGAATGGAAACCTAAGCCAATGTAAGTATGGATTCACCTATTCATCAATACTATCTGGCTATCCTAGTATATATAGTTTACGTAGTTTATAAACTGAATAAATGACTATGTACACTGTGATGGTTTCAATAAATGGGAAATAATATTTACAGTGATTCATGAAAGTAAGTTCTAGAGACTACGGAGAGGTTATATAGGAGATTATTAACCTTCTTGGCATATACATAACTACCTACTTAGTTAAATAGGTTATGTGGGTTACATACTCACTAGAAGGTTTTGGATAGAATCATTGTGCATTAATAGATTAGACAGAACATCGGCCAATGTGTTGTTCTAGCAATCGCATTAATGACATCGATGGATAATCGAACCTTATCTTATAAATAAAATAGGAATCATATTGTAATAGTCATTGGTATTTCATTTGCATCCCTTATTTATTGAATAATATGTTTTCCATATTATTGTTAGTTAACATTTGTGCATATTATTATTGCATAATGTTTTTGGTTATTTTATGGAATGTTGATGGCTTGTTAAATCCGTCCTTACTGAGCAAGTTGGAGCACTCCCCAAATCTAATATTCCAGGTTCGTAACCTAGCACTTCAACATTGGGCAAGGAGAAGATTTAGGAGTCTTATAATATTCACTATGATGTAATGAGTTGTCTTATATATATATATACAATATTTGATACAATTTGTTGTATATAAACATGATTGGGAGGTTTATAATTAAAATTTAGGTTTTTTATAAACTCTGTATTTTTGTGTATTGTTTGAATATCAAATTTTTAAATTTTTCGCTACGTATAATTTGAATTGTTTATTCGATAGTAATATACAGGTTGAGTTTATCGAGTACTTACGAAGAGGCTGCTAGTTCTATTAAGTCTAGCAGGGTTATTGGGACTTAATTAGGGTTTCAAGTAGAGTATCGCCCTAATCAGGATAGGGATGCTACAACTTAGTTTCAGAGCCTACCTCACAACTTTAGGTTTATACTTTTGAATTTGTTGGTAACTTTCATAAAGTTTGGTATAATGGGCAATTATTAGATTTCACTTTTGAATTCTTTTCAAAGTGATAGCATATTCTTTGGTACTATAAACCTAAGTTTATTGACTTTGAGAGTTGTTTCGTTTTAAGAATAAGCTTAGGGTTTGATAAATAGTTTTCCTCGAGTTTAGGGGAGAAATGAAAATGAAAAAATATTATAAGTTATTTGTTGCACTTATTGTTATTTATTGTATAGATTTAGTTTTATTGTCTTCTCTAATGTTACCCTAATGATTTTGTCTCCCCTTTAACTTTAAAATGTAATGGCAGATTAAGGAGAGGGTTTACGAAGGCCTGGACTTAAGGGTAATAGGGAAACTAAGGACTAATGGAAAATTTAGAATTGAGCAGCGAATGAAGGAACTTATAGAGTCTTAGGTTATGCGCCTGTAGCCACACTCGAGGTTAGCAGAGCTAAGGGAGGAGCTGAGATAGTAAAAATTATAGCCCAACTAGTATTACCTTATATTCTGGTGTTAGAAACAACTGCAAGGGGTGCCTGTAGATTCTAAGAATGTTGCATTCTCAAAACTCGCAAAGATTTCATGAAATACAACATTATGAGTTTCGATGGCACAATGGAGGAAGGGATTGCTCAGACCTAGAGATTGGAAATGGATAAATGATTTATTGCTATAGATGTAAAGGACTAATTTATGGTCAAACTGGTAACATTTTTGTTATTAAATTCTGCATGAAAGTGGTGGAATTCCCTATTAAGATAGGGGAAGACTTTCACCACTTGGCCACAATTTAAGATTATATTCTACGGGCAATATTTCCTCAACTTATTCAGAAACAAGAAGAAAACTGAGTTAATTCAACTGAAATAGGGAGCTATGTCATTACGGGAGTACGAAAGGAGGTTCATTGGGTTTAGTGAATTTGCTCCTGAAATGGTAGAGCTGGAGGAGAACAAAATACATTAGTTTTTTGGTGGGCTGGATTATTAGATGAGATTTGCAGTTTCTTCTTATACTCGCACTAGGTATGCTTTTATATTTGAAAGTGCGATGGAGGTGGAAGTAGTTATTCTAACCTGGCCTTTCGTAATAGTAATTATGCCACCAATAGTACTATAATTCTCTGGAAGTTAGCGAATCTAGGAATTTGCATCTTTTAAGCCAAATAAGAGGTAGGGGAGTGTAGGTGGAACAACTACACTATCGAGGTCTAGAGGGACGACATTTGTTAGTACACAAGTTCACCCATTTTTTAGGCTTTGATAGCCAAACCACATTTGGCACCAGCTCAGTCTGGTGGTAAGGGAAAAAGTAAAGCAAAGTCATCACACAAACTGAAAGGATTAGGGTAGGTTTTTTAAGCCAATGGTTTTCCTCAGAGGGCTTCCACGATATGTTATTGGTGTCAGCACACGAGGCATAATCGGATATATTGTTTTATGCTATAGGCCATGTCGATATATGATTGTATATCACCACCTACGTGAGGGCAGAATCATGCAGTGGCTAAGGAATATCTACAGGCTAATCATAGGCTTATGGAAGGTATATTAAATGTTTATGGTCTAGATATAAATGTTTTAATTGAAGCTTGATTGACAGTTTCCTTTTTTTACTGGTGCAATAGTTGATAAGTTGAAATTAAAACTAGTAAGAGCTAGTATATTATTGATTTTAGGCATAGCTGTGAGTGACAAAATCTATCCTAGCAAGATTTGCGAGGGATGCGTAATTAAAATTAGGGAGAATGAACTCCCAATTGATATGAGGGTAATGAAGTTCTTTGATTATGATACATTACTAGGGATAGATTGGTTCTCAGCATACCATGCCAGTATTGATGGTTTTCATAAGAGGGTAATCTTTATGATCCATAACCTTTCTGAATTTATAGACTATAAAGGCTATAATCCTTCATAACTTGCAACTCATGGAAGGGAAGCTATCCCTCGAGATTTAGATGTTATGGCAGGAGTTGTCAAATTTAGAGAGCCTGGTCAAGAATTTAAGGTTGGTGAGATACCAGTGGTTTGTGAATTTCCAGAAGTCTTTCCATCTGACTTGTCAAGAGTTCCACCGCCACGTGTCAATGACTTCATCATTGATCTTATTCCTTGTACTAAACCTATATCTATTCCTTCGTGCCGTATGGCACTGAAGGAATTAAGTGAGTTGCAGACTCAGCTTGAGAAGTTACAATAGAAGGGGTTTATCCATCCTAACATATCACCTAAGGGAGCATCGTTTTTTTTTTTTTTGTGAAAAAATGGAACGCTACATATGTGCATTGATTATAGACAACTTAATTAAGCGACTATCAGGAACAAATATCTATTGCCTAAGATTGATGATTTGTTAGATCAGTTGAAAGGTGTTAGAACTATTGGGGCATGTGCCCTAAGTCAATCCATTAACTGTCTTTATGAATACTTTTAGTTAATAAAATAGAGGATTTCATTTGTTGTTTATTATAATTAATTTAGATGTTTACATTATAATAAGATCCATGGGTATTTGCAGAAATATCCTAAATGTCCCCAGTCGATCATTATACTGGGAACTATAATGAATTAAGACTAGTGTGAGTCTCGATTGATGATGATATGATGATTATACGTATAGGGATTTGAATCAAGATCACGAGTACTTGTTAGGGAAAAAAGTACTGGAATGACCCGCTATGACAACATCACATGGATTAAGTCATAGTTCTTTCTTATGGTAGGTATATTTTTCAGTCCTTTGACTTGTGATTACCAGAGACTTCAACATTAGGTACACAGTGATTTGACACAATCAAACGTTGTCTTTAATCGGACGATTATAAAGGTTGTGATTGGTTATTGTGTGAGCAATATAATGAAGTTGTGTAATCGAGATAGAATTTGTCCCTCTCATATAAAAAGAGATATCCAGTGGATCCCTCGATGTGTTAGACGGTTAAAAGGCCTAGTCTAAGTGAATTAATATTAATCAATGTCACTTGGATGTTTTCAGTCTAGCTAGAGATCGAGACTAGTACGATTGAACATGTTGGATGACAATTCCATGCCTTATGTTTGATCAAAAGGATATCGTGTGACAAAAGGATGTTGTATACACTATTGATTAGGTTGTATCGATTTGATATTCGTACAACTTGGGTAGTCATAATGTCTTGCTAGAGGCCTCTTATGACTTGTATACCAAAATGTGTTTTGGTACACATGCCAACGTTGTATGAGCCTATTGGGTCGCACACTAAGAATTGTTTTATGAGATTTTAAGATGGTTTAGAAAAATGAATTTTATATGATAAAATTCATGACAAAAACATCCTTGTCGTGTATTAGACTTATACTTCTTTAAGTTGGGGTATATGTGTAATTTACTTAACCGTCAATATATAATGGTTGTACAAAAATACTCTTTAAGTTAGAACACATGGATAAAATTTTATGGCCGAAACTCTATTTTCGTTTAGAAATGAATTATGGTTTTCTGGTACGCTCTGGATTGTTTTGGAGAGAAACAAAAGGTTTGGTATTCTATTAAAGCTAGTACTTCGAATCTCGGTCGCTGTTCGTGTATGGACTGCTGGTAGAGGGTGTTCGTCGTTGGCAGCGCCTTAGAGATCGATCAACCTTCAGAAAGGAATTTTGCGACTGAGGTATGATTAATTTTTCTTTGTTTAAACGTTTTAATGGAATTAGATTCGGATCCTGTTGGGGTTTCGTAAAAATTGTTTTGTAATCTTTGTTGCTTATGAACCCCAAAACCCAACAGTGGTATCAGAGCCTTCGAGTTCGATTCCATTAAAAACATTGCATGTTTTCTTGTGATATATACATGATATATGATTGAAAGCATGTTAATAGTTGATGTATATGATATATACATAAGTTTTCAATGAGATTTATTATCAAGTTTTGTGTATATGATACATATACTCGTGATTTAATTGAAATCAGTTTCGTACATCCTAATAACCATGTTAGGATAATTCGAATAATTTTAATAAATTGAATTTCGTGTTCTGTGATCCATGACACCATTAGGTATAATCTTTATTTTTCATGTATTGATGCATGGATGAAATCTCTGTAATTCACTTTGCATATTTAGGTTACATTGTTTTACATTTCTGAAATTGTATAAGTCTGAATATTAATTCGAAACTAATATGATTAGGTTCGATTGGGATAATAGTTCATGATTCAATGACATGTTTGTGATTATTTGGATGAGGACCGAAATTTCAAATAATTAATCTTCAAAATTGTTTATTTATCTCTTTATATCTACTTTGTTATGAAATTTCTATTTGATAAGAGATATATAACAAATTAGATTAATAGATATTAGCAAAATCAGTTTCGTTATCCCTATTGGATAGGAGATAAATATGGAGAATTTTATTATTGGTGATATGCTAAGATTCAAATATCTTAAGTCCTAATTGGATTAGGATAAGATGATTGGTTAGATGTGGGCCCGGTTTAACTAAAAATGTTTTAATTGACTTAATTTTGGATAAATTAAGAGGTAAATTTAGGATAATAAAATCAGCGAAAAATATGATTTTCAATTGCGAATTTCAATTTTCGGAATTGAAATTCGTCTTCTAAAAAAAAAAAAAAAAAAAACAGGGGCTTGCCCCTGTATTTGATCTCATTGACCGATCAAGCGGAACCATCGCCATTGACGGTCAAGTGGGGACCTAATCTAACTAATCATAGCCCACGTAAATTCTTTTATTAGTTAACAGTATAAAAATCTCCAAATAGTTTAGTGATTTAACAAATCAATAAAATATATGATATTTCATTGTTTACATAAAATCACTAAAACTGAATAAAATCCCTCTATTAAATTTTAAGTCTAATGCCATCCATTTTAAACACTTGTCAAGGCCTCGATCACACTAATACAGTTTCAGCCATAGCTGGGTGTATTGTGTTATCTTTTTGAGACAAGTTGGATAAGAGTTACCTAAATGTTTAAAATGGTCCGACTCAATAAAGCTAACAAAATAGTTTTGAGCTTTAGGTACATGATGAGATAAAAACATGAAAAGACATAAAATGTCCCGTATCTCATAAAAGTGTCTAAAATTACATAAGATGTAATTGGTAACTGTTACCTACCTAAATAATCTAGTTATGTGTTTCATGTCATAGCTATCATAGAATTAGGTGAAATATGGATTTTAGTTCCCTAAATAAACAGTACGTTTTAGGAGGGTTGTTAATTTAGTGGGAGTCTATTCCTCTATACTAAAATAAACTTTCCATAATCTTTATTGTAGATCAATGGCCTCTTCAAGTAACAATAATCCCGTGTCACTGCGATCCATCCTTGAGAAGGATAAGCTATCTGGGACTAACTTTCTTGACTGGTTCAGAAACTTGAGAATTGTTCTTAAGCATGAACGCAAGTTGTATGTTCTGGATGCTCCAATCCCTGAGGACCCACTAGTCAATGCTATGAAAACTGTGAAGGATGTGCATAATAAGCATGTCAACGATTTTACTGATGTTGCATGTATTATGCTGGCAACTATGGTTCCTGAACTTTAAAAGGACATGGAACTAATGGAAGCCTACGACATGGATATAACATTGAAGGAAATGCTCCAACAGCAAGCTAGGTAAGAAAGGTTTGAGACTGTCAAAAACCTACATTCTTGCAA
This sequence comes from Stephania yunnanensis, assembly GCA_039657365.1. NCBI lineage: Eukaryota > Viridiplantae > Streptophyta > Magnoliopsida > Ranunculales > Menispermaceae > Stephania > Stephania yunnanensis. The sequence continues at coordinate 43,583,352 of CM077581.1, forward strand.
GATGACTGAGGGTGCGTCGGTTAGTCCTCATGTTCTGAAGATGAAGGGTTATGTTAACCAGCTTGATAGACTCAGATTTCCCATAAGCCAAGAGTTGGCTACGGATTTGATCCTGAATTCATTACCAGAAAGTCACTCACAATTTGTGATGAACTACAATATGAATAATATGGAGAAATCAATTTTAGAGTTGCATTTGATGCTCAAAACTGTTGAATAAATTATCAAGAAGCCCTCTAGTAATGTGTTGAGGGTCTAAAAGGGAAAGGGGATGAAGAAGAAAGGCAAAGGCAAGGATAAAGTTGTCAAGGTTGTTGCTGCCTCTATCGCAAAGCCTATGGAACAAGTCAAGCCCCAGCCTATTCTTGCTTCAAAACACCCAAAAGAAAAGGAAGGAAATTCTCATTTCTGTCATGCACCGGACATTGGTTCAGAAATTGCAAACTCTATCTACAATATCTAAAGAAGAAAAAGGGTAGTGGGACTACTACTACAAGTATTTATGTTATTGAAATTAATTTATCTAGTAGTGATTCTGGGGTATTAGATATCGGATGTAGATCTCACATTTGTATAAATGTGCAGGGACTCAACAAAAGTAGAAAGTTGAAGAAAGGAGAAGTCATCCTCCGCGTCCGGAATGGAGCAAGAGTTGTTGCCCTAGTTGTTGGATCATATGACTTAGTCTTACCTAGTGGACTTATTTTAACTTTAAAAAATTGTTATTTTGTGCCTGCCTTGAGCAGAAACATCATTTCTGTTTCATGCTTGGATATGGATGGTTTTGATTTTGTTATTGCGAATAATGGATGTTCCATTTCTCGTAAATGTATATTTTATGCAAATGTTGATTTGTGTGATGGTCTTTATATTCTAAGCATAAAAAGGTCCACTGATACTCCAATCTTTAACATAAATACAAAGAGATTCAAGTCAAGTGATTTGAATCAAACTTATCTTTGGCATTATCGTTTCAGACACATAAACGAGAAACGCATAACAAAGCTCCATAAAGATGGACTTCTAGATTCATTTGATTTAGAAACATATGAAAAGTACGTATCTTGTTTACTAGGCAAGATGACTAAAAGTCCCTTTATTGGACACAGTGAAGGGGTAAGTGATTTATTGGTTATGCGGTCCTATAAACATAATGGCTAGAGGAGGTTATCAGTACTTCATTACATTTATTGATGATTTCAGCAGATATGGTTATGTATATCTAATGAAACATAAAGCTTAATCATTTGAGATGTTTCGAATGTTTCAAAATGAAGTGTAGAATCAACTTGGTGAGACTATCAAAACACTTCGGTCAGATCGAGGTGGTGAATATTTGAGCCAAGAATTTAATGATCATCTTAGAAATTATGGGATTGTCTCCTAATTGACTCCACCAGCAACTCCACAGTGGAATGGAGTTGCGGAAAGGAGAAATCGAAGCTTACTGTATATGGTTCGATCTATGATGAGTCATGCATATATTCCATTATCCTTTTGGGATTATGTATTACAAATGAAGCTTTCACTCTAAATCGAGTTCCTTCTAAAGCGGTTGATAAAACACCACATGAGATATGGTACGTGAATATACCTAGTTTATCATTCCTTAAGATTTGGGGTTGTAAGGCTTATGTAAAGCGACAAGTCTCAGAAAAATTAGCATTTAAATCTGACAAGTGTTTATTTGTGGGGTATCCTAAGGAAACCCTAAACCGCTACTTGAAGTTCAACAACATTCCGAACTAGTTGAACCTCCATAAGTGACACAAGGCCCACGTAAATCTGGTAGGGTAAGACATGAGCCAAAGAGATTCGGATTTCTCATTACTGATAGTCGTGATGTGTTTCTTATGGATCAAAATTAGCCCACCACTTATCAGGAGGCTATGTCTGGACCAGACTCAGATAAATAGCTAAGTGCCATGAACTCTGAGATGCAATCCATGTATGATAACCAAGTTTGGAACTTGGTTGATTTACCTGAAGGTGGTAAGACCATTGGATGTAAATGGGTTTTCAAGAAGAAAACTAACATGGATAGAAAAGTGCATACTTTTAAAGCAAGACTTGTAGCAAAAGGTTTCAGACTGACTCAAGGTGTTGATTATGATGAAACTTTTTCGTCGGTATCCATGCTTAAATCCATAAGAATCTTAATTGCCATTGCTGCATATTATGACTATGAGATATGGCAAATGGATGTAAAAATAACATTTCTTAACGGACAGCTGTTTGAGGACGTGTATATGACACAACCTGAAGGTTTTGTACATCCTGATAATTCTAGGAAGGTACGCAAGATTCAAAGATCCATTTATGGATTAAAGCAAGCTTCTCGGAGTTGGAATCTTCGTTTTGATGAAGCTATCAAAGATTTTGGTTTTATTAAGAATGAAGATGAGTCTCGTGTAAACAAGAAGGTCAGTGGGAATGTAGTTATTTTTCTGGTACTATATGTTGATGATATATTACTCATTGGAAATGACATCCCAACATTGCAGAATGCCAAGTCTTAGTTAAGGAAGTGTTTCTCAATGAAAAAATTAGGAGATGCAGCCTATATCCTAGGGATAAGGATCTATAAGGATAGATCTAAGAGGCTAATCGGTCTAAGTTAGAGTGCTTACATAGAAAAGGTGTTGAATAGGTTCAGTTTGCAAGACTCTAAAAGAGGATTGTTGCCAATGTCTCATGGCATAAGTCTCAGCAAGATTCAATGTCCTAAGACAAATGATGAACGAGACCGTATGAATAAGATTCCATATGCATCAGCTATTGGATCTATCATGTATGTCATGCTATGCACTCGACCTGACATATCATATGCTTTGAGCACTACAAGCAGATATCAGTCAGATCCTGGTGAGAGTCACTGGATAGCAGTAAAGAACATTCTTAAATACTTAAAAAGGACTAAGGAAGTGTTTTTGGTCTATGGAGGTTTTAAAAATGATCTAGTTGTAAATGGTTACACAGATGCAAGTTTTCAAACTGATATAGATGATTTTAGATCGCAGTCTGGATATGTGTTTACTTTGAATGGGGTGTAGTAAGCATGAAAAGTTCAAAGCGAGAGACTGTGAAAGATTCTACAACAGAAGCTGAGTATATTGCAGTGTTCGATGCAGCAAAAGAGGCAGTTTGGATCAAAAAGTTCATTTCTGAACTAGGTGTGGTTCCAAGTATTGCTAACCTTGTTTGTTTGTATTGTGACAATAACGGGACAATAGCATAAGCCAAGGAACCTAGATCACACCACATATCCAAACATATACTCAGGCGTTTTCATCTCATCCGAGAAATTACTGAGAGGGGAGACGTGAATATTCGTAGAGTACTTGTCGAAGACAACGTTGCGGATCCAATGACAAAAGCTTTTCCACAAACAAAACATGATGGTCATGTTAGATCATTAGGCATTAGATGCATGAATGATTGGCCCTAGTGCAAGTGGGAGATGTTAGGGCATGTGCCCTAAGTCAATCCATTAATTGTCTTTACGAATACTTTTAGTTAATAAAATAAAGGATTTCATTTATTGTTTATAATAATTAATTTACATGTTAACATTATAATAAGATCCATAGGTATTTGTAGAAATATCCTAAATGTCCCTAGTCGATCATTATACTGGGAACTATAATGAATTAAGACTAGTGTGAGTCTTGATTGATAATCATATAATGATTATAAGTATAGGGATACGAATCAAGATCACGAGTACTTGTTAGGGAACAAAGTACTGGAATGACCCGCTATGAGAACATCACATGGATTAAGTCATAATTGTTTCTCATGATAGGTATATTTTTCAGTCCTCTGACTTGAGATTACCAAAGACTTCAACATTAGGAACACAGTGATTTGACACAATCAGACGTTGTCTGTAATCGGATGATTATAAAGGTTGTGATTGGTTATTGTGTGAGCAATATGATGAGGTTGTGTAATCGAGATAGAATTTGTCCCTCTCATTTAAAAAGAGATATCCAGTGGATCCCTCGATGAGTTACACTGTTAAAAGGCCTAGTCAAAGTGAATTGATATTGATCAATGTCACTTGGATGTTTTCAGTCTACCTAGAGATCGAGACTAGTACAATTGAACATGTTGTATGACAATTCAATGTCTTATGTTTGATCAAAAGGATATCGTGTGATAAAAGGATATTGTATAAACTATTTATTAGGTTGTATTGATTTGATATTCGTACAACTTGGGTAGTCATATTGTCTTACTAGAGACCGTTTATGACTTGTATACCAAAATGTGTTTTGGTATACTGCCAACGTTGTACGAGCCTATTGGGTCGCACGCTAAGAATGGTTTTGCGAGATTTTAAGATGGTTCAGAAAAATGAGTTTTACATGATGAAATTCATGATAGAAACATCCTTGTCGTGTATTACACTTATACTTCTTTAAGTAGGGGTATATGTGTAATTTACTTTACCGTCTATATACAAGGGTTGTATAAATAGACGCTTTAAGTTAGAACACATGGATGAAATTTTTGGCCGAAACTCTATTTTTTTTTTAGAAATGAATTAAGGTTTTCTAGTACGCTCTGGATCGTTTTTGGAAAGAAACAAAAAGGTTTGGTATTCTCTTGAAGTTAGCACTTCGAATCTTGGCCGCCGTTTGTGTGTAGGTTGTTGGTAGAGGGCGTTCATCGTTGGCAGCGCTTTAGAGATCGATCAACCTTCAGAAAGGTATTTTGCGACCGAGGTATTATTAAGTTTTCTTGGTTTAAACGTTTTAACGGAATTAGATTTGGATCCTATTGGGTTTCTTGTCAAAATTGTTTTGTAATCTCCGCTGCGTATGAACCCCAAAACCCAACAAGAACTTTCTCTTAAATTGATTTGAGGTTTGGCTATCATCTACTAAGGATTAGGGATGTGTTTATCACGAAGACGACTTTCAGTATTCCTTATGGGCACTTCAAGTTTGTAGTGATGCGATTTGGGCTTAATAATGCTCTTGCTATGTTGACGCGTATGGTGTTTAAACCCTATATTGACAAGTTTTTCATTATGTTTATCGATGATATTGGATCTATTAAAAGACCGAGGATAAGCATTGGCACCACCTCAGAGTTACATTACATAATCTGAAGGATAATCGGTTATATGCAAAGCTTAGCAAGTGGGAATTCTTGTCTTCAAAGGTCAGATTTCTTTGACATGTTGTTAATGCTTAGGGTATATTTGTTGATCTAACAAAGGTTGAGGCAATTAGAGATTGGACTACTCATACCACAGTGTCAGAGGTATGGAGTTTTATAGGGTTAACGAGTTATTACAGATGGTTCATTTATGGATTTTCTCACATTACTGCCAATGACTTGGGTAACACAGAAAAATGTTGACTTTGTTTGGTCGGATGAGTGCAAGAGTGTTTTTAAAGGATTGAAGGATGGTTTGACTATGACAAATGTTCTTACATTACTTGAGATAGAGAAGGAATTAGTGATTTATAGTGATGCTTCTCATTAAGCTTGAGTTGTGTGCTGATACAGGAATGCAGGGTTGTAGATTATTATTTAAGTCAACTCAAGGTTCGTGAAAGAAATTATCCAGTTGATGATCTTGAGCTAGCTGCATTTGTTTTTTTCCTTGAAGATTTAATGGCACTACTTATACAGCAAGAAGTTTATAGTATTTTGAGATCATTAGAGTCTAAAATACATTTTTACATAGATTGAATTGAATAAGAGGTAGATTAGATGGCTTAAGTTTATCAAAGATTATGATTTCAATCAGAATACCATCTAGGCAAAGGAAATGTGGTTGCTGATGCTGGAGTAGGTGAAGAACATATAAAGAAAACGTACCTATTGCAAGACCTTCTCACTTTAGACTTCTTGCAGAAGCTTCAGTGATGATGATTCGTGAATGTCTTGTGGAACATCATCAACTGAGAGATTTAGTTCCAGAACCACTAATTTGTTTTTCTATGCTAAAATTTGGGATGAACCAAAAATTATTCAGGGTGCAGTTGATTCTCAGAATGCTAATCAGGATTATATAAGTGTTTGTTTTATTGTATGACTTATATATATGGCTTTTGGATGTTTTTAGGGAGTTATACTCTGGGTTGTTAGAGAGTTAGCTTACTAGACACATGTATATATGGTTGTCGCTGTTTTATTTTATATATGCAAGTGATCGTTGTTTCCACGGTACTCCACATATTTAGAAATTATGTTAAAAACTTGTGCTAAATTATTAAGACTTATGCTGAATAGATGTTCAATTGTATAACTTTTAATTAACTCAAATTTATTAATTGATATAAAATAAGAAAATGCTCATTTGAAAAAAAATATTAATTTGTAAGTCGAAAGGTTTCTAAAAAGCTGACTAATACGATGTTAAATCCTATGTGGTAGAGATTAGGGTTTAATGACATGATTAGGCCGAGTTGTTTCCGTAATTTGAAAAAGGGGTCGTCACAATTGGTATCGGAGCCCAAATTCTCTAATAATTAACCTATGAATTTTAATAAAACATAAAATTAGTTATGTAAACCAAATAATCCTTGCTTAGAAACCATTAGTTGGGAAGTGAGTGAAAGTGAGATGGGGATTTCTTATATGTACACGATAGTTTCTATATGTATATATGCATTATTTACACAGTAGCTAATTTGCATTTGCTATCAACATGCAGACAATAATCACTGATTCATGCAATAGGGGGAAGTAGGTGCTAGTAGCAGCCAACCTACTATTCCAGCTGTTGAGGATTATCAGGGGCTATCCGACTGAGTTACCATACAAGGACATCAGTTGGCTGATTTTATTACCACAATGACAGTATGTTTTGCTCCACCATCACAAGCACAGGCCTCTACTACTACTTACACATTACCAACACCTGAACTTGCTACTACAAAATCAGCTGCTCTAGCAATACAGATTGTATCGATAATGACAATTTATACGCCGTCTTTCACTCCTACGTCTTCTAGCTCGACATCAAATATTCAGTTGGTGGAGGATTTCATTAAAGTGAAGCCAATTTACTTTGATGGAAAGAGAGATTTTGAGAAGATTGAGAAGTGGGTATTGATTGAGGAGAAGCTGCATAGAGACTTAAGGATCGGGGACAGACTTTAAGTTGAGATTTTATCGTATACATTGTAGAGTGATGTCGATGTTTGGTGGCATGCGACGATCGCTTCTAATGGAGACTTTTTGTCATGAGATGTCTTTAAGAGGAAGTTCTATCAGTAGTACTTCCCACATCCTGTGATGAAGATGTTGAAGAAAGAGCTCATTAATCTAAGATAGGGAGCTGATGAGCTATAGAGACTGATATGGCTATTTGAGACTATTTGCTTGGGATTTAGTAAGAGATGACTCAGAGAATGTGTTCCATTTTGGAGATGGACTTAGGCCAAATATAAAATTTGACTCGGTCGGTTCAGGTGTTAGGACCTTAGGTGAAATCTACGAACGTGCACTTTCTCATGAGACCACTACCACGGTAGTGTTGTTGATGGGTCATTGTTAGGACCAATATTGTTAGTAGATTAGATTGCTGAGTTTGAGAGATTGAGACACAGGGGTAAGGGACAGAACATATTCATCACACCTTTTGTGTCACTACAGGGAGCACTCGTTCTCTTTGTAATGAAGAAGGATGATACTGAGACGGTGTATCGATTATAGATAGTTGAACAAGGTCATAGTTAGGAAAAAATATCCATTATCGAGGATCAACAATTTATTTGATCAGTTGAGAGGTGCATGATTTTTCTCCAAGATATACCAGAGATCAAGGTATCATCAGCTTAGGATCAAGGATGAGGATAGGTCTAAGACGGCTTTTAACATGAGATATGGAGACCATAAGGTTGTTGTCATGCTATTTGGTTTGACTAATGCTCCTACCACGTTTATGGATTTGATGCATTTGTAATGAGACCGTTTCTTGACCGTTTAGTTTTCATCGATAATATATTGATATATTCGAGGACTCAGAGGATCACGAGCAACACCTACAGGAGACATTGCAAATTTGATGGAGCATCGACTATATGCCAAGTTCAGGAAATGTGAATTTTGGTTGCCAAAGGTAATGCTTTTAGGGCATGTTATTGGAGCCATGGGTATTACCATAGATCCAGCCAAGATTCATGTATTATGGATTTGCCAGCACCGATGTCAGTCACGGAGATCTGGAGTTTTTTAGGATTAGCAAGGTATTTATCATTGATTTGTGAAGGATTTCTCAAAGATTGCTTAACCAATTACTAGATTGAACTAGAAGGATGCTAAATTTTAGTGTCCTGAGGAATGTGAGGAAGCATTTACTCAAACGAAGAGGTTATTGATAAATACACTAGTGTTAGTAATGCTAGACGCAGAACATGGATTCTTGGTATATATAGATGCTTCTCATATGGGCCTAGGTTGTGTGTTGATATTGGATAGAGGTACAATGGCTTATGCATCAAGACAATTGAAGATACTTTAGAAGAATTATCCTACTTATGAATTGGAGTTGGCAACATTGGTGTTTGCTCGAAAGATATGAATACATCATATATATTGATAGAGATTCACAAGCTACTTTAATTATAAGAATTTGAAATATCTCTTCACACAAAAAGAGTTGAACACGAGATAGCAGAGATGGTAGGAGTTTCTTAATGACTACGACTTTTTATGGTGTATCATCTAAAAAAAGCTAACAATGTTGTTGGTGCGCTGTGTAGGACACCTACTGGAGATGTCGAGGTTGTTAGATGTCATATGATGTATCAGTACGGATTATTCAAGGCAGCACCGATGATGAGTCACTCAAATATTCCTACAGACACTCTGGTGATGATATGTCAACATTCTATACCCATGGTTCAGTGCGTTAGCCAAGAGTACTAATTGTTCTGATTGGATGGAGACTACGGATCAGTCTTTGAGATTCAGAGGCAAATTGTGGATACCTTTAGTAGCAGAGTTGAGAGATGAGATTCTTCATGATTTAAACCACTCCAAGTTCACCATTCATCCAGGAAAGACCAAAATGTACCATGACATGAAGAAATATCTTTGTGGCCTGAGATAACGACGGATATATTGGAGTTCATTAAGACCTGTGAGATTTTTTACAAAGCGAAGGCTAAGCATCGCAGAAATGGAGGATTATTACAATCGCTTCCCATTCCACAATGGAAATGGGTAGACATAGCCATAAACTTTGTCAAAGGATTGTGGTGGACTATCCGTCGACACGATTCAATCTAGGTAATTATGGACAAATTGATGAAATTTACCCATTTTTTACTAGTTGCAGCTCACTACACATTTGACTAGTTTAGCATATATTTAAGACGGAGATTATTAGATTACATGAGGTACCATTAACTATTAAGTTGTGGCATATTATGCAAGAGTTGTAAGCTACGCGCCTACAGTTCAGCACATCTTTTCACCCTTAATTTAATTGGTAGACCGAGAGGTTTATTCAGATTTTTAAGGATGTGCCTAAGGCTTGTGTAGAGGAATACTTAAATTTGAGTAAGCTTGAATACAGCTAAAATTATCAAGCTAGCAATGAGAGGGTGCTATTTGAGGCTTTGAATGGCAGACAATGTCACTCGCTATCATGTTGGGCTGAGCTAGAGGACAGAGTTAGTAGGGCCTAAGATTGTTGTTAATCACACAAAGAATATACAATAGGTTTGGCAAAAGCTTAAAAGGGCTCAAGAAAGGCAGAAAAAGTATGCAGACACATATTGCAGTGATCTCACGTATACCAAAGGAACCTTTATATGCTTAAAGGCTTATCCTCATAAGGATCTTCATAAATTTGGTCTGAAAGGCAAGTTAGCACAGAGATTTATCAAGCCTTTCAAGATTAGAAGACAGGTCAAGAAGATTGCGTATGAGCTTGAATTGCCCCTACATATGTCAAGGATTCATCTAGATTTCCGTAACCATTCAAGTCACATATAACTTTAACTAAAGTTTAATTTCGACGGAAAAATTTTCATTAGTTGGGAAGATTTTTCATGACCCAAATTTCTAAATCTTAGCTAATTTCTTAATCAGGATCATTGACCCATGACTTGGGACCCATATCAAGATACGTTCATTGAACGCGGTGAGGTGGCCAAGGTATATGTTAGATTTGTAATGGTATATGCCTAGTACAATGATGTATAGACTACAAAGTCCCTTATACCGGTGTTTAGGTAGCAAAACTTAAGTGGGTACAAGCCTCAAGAAGTGTGCAAACGTGGGATTAGGGTAGAGAGTGATAAAATAAGCTAGTTTGAACTTAATATGGCTTAAATAGAATTATTAATGAGGCTATGGTTGATTTTATAGTAAATTTAACCTACGTTAACAATTTTAAAAAAATAGCCATTTGATGATTCTCGAGATACATGTTAACACATCAAAAGACCAATTGAGTTTTACTTGGTGTTAGTTGGCTGGAGATAGTGGAGAGTTAGTAAGAAATGTGTCAAGGTGTAGGCTATTAAATTAGTCTTGAGATACAATTGTGTTTTAAGATCAATGGCTATGAATCAAATTTATCTTAATGTAAGAGATTGGATAAGATCAACCTATGCAATTCATTTCATTTCAAAGATTGGTTGAGAAGCTAAGGTTGTGAAAGAAGATCGGGGAGAGTGAGAGATTTATTGCTTTGGAGGAAATCTTGTGGGTTTAGGAGTGAGTAGATAGAGTAGTTGGTGTTCATCAACTAGGTAATCTACTTAGACCGTTAGTTTAGTTTAATTTGATGAATTTGTGAAAAATATGTAGTGTGGCTGATCTTGTGTTGTTAGTGGATGTCTAAGAGTCTCGAGTAGCTGAGAAAGGAGATCCCAAGGTGTTGGAGTGGTCTATGTGTGAAGAAAACTCAAAATCCTAAGTGCAGAATTATGGCTTTCATTGTACATAGCGTGCTGGATAAGCTAGCTAGACCCTACCTATTTGTAATGTGATAATGTATTTGAACAACTTTACTACCTTAATTAAAGATCTAAGTGCCCTAAGAGCACAAAATCTGCAGTTTCCTAATTTCAACTTCAACATTTTAAACAACTTTACTACCTTAATTAAAGATCTAAGTGCACTCTAAAACATGTGTAATGATAGTAGGAACCTAAGGAAGAGTCACGAAGGTCCAAGTATGTGATTCGAGCTGTCGGAAGACATGATTAGCCTAGGAAATTGCATGGATTGTAAGTAAACTGTTTGAGATATTCATTGACACTTCATTCAAATAATGCTATCTACTTTCATTTATTTGAACTGAATTGTAGTTTGTACTCTAAATGTCATGACTTGTTATTTTGCCTCATTTGATGAGTTTGCTATCATGGTATCGATTGTTGGTTTATGATTTCATCGACTCTATATCATGTGCAATGTCGTCCTTGATTATTGAGATATTTAGTCAAATGAAATAGTTTGCTATTAGTTAGTGATTTAAAGTATTGTAAATTCAACTTCCTTTGTGCATTAGATATGCAATCCTATTATTTGATTTTGAAACCGTGTCATTCCTTAAATTATAAAAGTAGCTCGTGTACTAAGACAATGATATGATAGAGCAGTGCGCATCACTTTGTGTTACTAGACTTTCAGGGTTGTCGAGATCTCACCACTAGCTTATGCAGCACATAGGGTATGAGACCCAATGTTATTGACAAGTATACATCACATATGACTGTCACTTGTGATTGATTATGAAGGCTTAGAGCTCAGCTCCGACCTTCATTAGATATGTAGAGTTCGGCTCCATCCAAAGATGGTAGAATAAAGGCATGTGTGATAGGACTCACAGCCGACCGGCACTAGATCATTACTACATAGCCGTGTGCCAGTTTCATATTGATTAACTGAAGATTCTATTAGCATAATCTTATTTTTAGCATAGTTGTTATTATTATGCTTTTAGATTCTTATTGTATATTTGGAAGTATGGATAAATGTCTCTCAGTTTTACTTTCTTTTTTCCTCTACACACCATTTTTTATGACAATGGGCGCAGATTCGTTGAGTAGCAAACCAAGCAAGGAGAAGATCGGGCGACTACCTCTGTGCTTGCAAGGCTACATCTGATTTCGTAGGTTTTTGGTTTGTCATAAGACTTATATATATATATATATATATATATATATATATATATATATATATATATATTGTATATTTTTGTGGATGTATACATTGGGTTGTGAGATAGTTACCTGACAAGACACATTTATATATGTTTATCATTATTTTATTCTATATATGCATGTGATTGTTGTTTTCTTGGTTTTTCAGATACTTAGGAATTATGTCAAAAGCTTCCAATTAATTGTTAAGACTTCCGCTGAATGAATGTTAAATAGTAAAACATTTAATTAACTCTTATTTATTAATTGACATAAAATAAGAAAATGCTTATTTGAAAAAGTTAATTTGTAAATTGAAAGGTTTTAAAAGGTTGACTAATACGTGGTTAAATCCTATGTGGTGGAGGTTAGGGTTTAATGACGGGATTAGGCCGGGAGGAGCACTAATTTGCAATGGGGTCGTCGCATTGAGCGTAGGTCGTAAAATACTTTTGAATAGGTTATAAGAGTCTCCTAAATTAATTTGAAGTAATTTAAGAGGTACATGATTCAATTTTGGTTTATTTAGGGATTATAAAGTTGTTACTAAGGCGTTAGAGACTCTAAGTTAATATTTAAAGTTAGAATTTGATATATATTGTGAACTGTAGGGAGTTCTGAGTCCTTTTAGACCTCTCCCCAATTATATTGTCCATTAGGTGAAAGTTTTTCAGTATGCCATTTTTAGGGGAGGTGCTGCCGAAATTCTCATAAAAATATGGAGGGTAATCCGCATGATTTCCTAATTTTCTCAAAGTAAGTAAAATAAGTACTAACTTTTATTCAAGATATAATGTTAGTTTTGGAGCACTATTGAGGAATCAAATAAAAATCATTGTGAGGTTAAGTTAATTTGATGGATTAAATGCCTAATTAGGGGAATTAGCCTAACTTAGGGTTTAGTGAGATGGGCCTTGACACGTATAGACATTTCTCCTTGTTTTAACTATATAAACTCAGTCATTTTCGGTTCGTATCTGATTTCAAAAAGTACTACATGTAAAAAATGGTCCTAAACTGTGGCCAAGTGGTGACAGTTTTTCCCAGTCTCTTTAAGCAATTCAACCACTTAAGAGCCGATTCAATCAATAAAAATGTGACTAGTTTTACTATAAACCAATTCTCTGCATCAATAGTAATAAAACATTGCTCCATCTCAAATATCTAGGTTTTAGTTATTCAATTCTTTTTAGTGCTATTGAATTTCATTCTATCGCATATCATAAGCTCCATAAGTTTTATGAGAAATGCAGCTTACCAAAACCTTCTAGCATTATGCCAGTTCTCTTTGGCACCTAAACTTGTGCAACAATTAGTTGTGTAGGAGCTACTACTATCTCTGCTCCTCCCTCAGCCATGCTGACCTTAGGACTAGTTGTAAGTTGTTCCTTTGGCCGCTGAACTAATGGTTTAATATGAGCCATCAATATTTCCATCAATTCTACCTATATTTCATGAGCTCTCTCATTTGATGCTTAATTTCTAGATATTTACTTATTATCACTCTTTTGATTACCCTAATGTTTGAGCCTCTGCGAACCCTCTCCCTAATAAACTATTAAGTTTTTGAAATCAATGGAGATATAAGAGCATTAGGGTAACATTCTAAGAAGATAAGGAAATCATATCAATACAATAAATAACAATAAGTGCAAAAAATTACGAATAATATTCATTTCATTTTTATTCAACCCCTAAAAAATGATAAAATCATTTATCACATCCTAAGCTTATTTACTACTCATAACAAATCTCACAGTTAGTAAACTTAGGTTTAGATGCCATGGTGTATCAGAGTTAATGCCAAATTGCATCAAAGCTATTCCTTAATTTAAAACTAAGGAAAACCTTGAACTTACGGTTCGATACCAAACCGTATTCATTTTATCACTTGTTTCTAAACAATATGGTTATACTCCAAACCTGAAATCTACTACCAAGCCGTATAAGAGCCAATACACTTAAGCTCAAATACCAAGCTGTAGCATCCCTTATCCCAATTAGGGCGATACTTAGCCTAAATCCCTAATTATGCCCAGAACATCAGGTAGACTTAATTGGAGCCATTAACATCTCCTTTTGTACTTAATAAACTCAATAAGTATATCGATATCGAAATGTAAATCAAGTATATGCAATAGAAAATTAAAAGATTTTTCAATAATATAAACGATATACATAAATTTAGAATTTATAAACTAATAAATAATTACAAAATCTCCCAAATATGGTATATTACAACAATGTAATTCAATATAGGTATATATAGGAAGGTTATTTACATCATAGAGAAGACAGTAAAACTCTTAGGCCTTCACTATCTCTTTTGGGCTAAGAACCTAAAATGTTAATTTGGATTTAGCATTCCAACTTGCTCAGTGGGATTCACATAATATTAACATTCCATAGAATAATTAAGAATGATATGCAATAACAATATGGATTAATCATAGATAAAAGGATAATAGAAATTATATTAACCAATACATAAAAAAATGCAAGTCATACAATCGATGGCTATTAAACTGCGATCTTTATTTCATTTGTAAAAGTTTACCAACCGACACCACTAATGCGATTGCTAGACCAATACATTGGTTGATGCACCATCTACCCAATTCGTTAATGTTTAATGGTTTTATCCTAAATGTTTTATTGAATGTGTAATTAAAAAGTGTTTAATTAGAAATATATATATAAGACTAGTTTAGAAGTATATTTGGTACAAATATCGCAGATGGGCTCTAATTTATGGTATTTATGTGTTTTCAGGCATACAAGGTTTAAAGGAGATAAACGAGTCATTTAATGATAATATGACGAGAAAAAGCACAAACAAACATTTGATGTCATGGCATTGATGCTTGACGTTGTAGGAAGAAAGCACAAGGTTTGGGAAAATATTCCAAGGTGTAGAGAAGACGTTGAAGACTCAACTTGTGGTTATTTGGTATTGTTTACTTGATTTAATTGAAGCTATTTGATTCAATCTTTGATTGCAATGAATAACATGATGTGTATGTTGACTTCAATGATGAGTGAGTAGTTTTTTTATCGTAGGGATCAATGAATCCTATGGTATGAATGCTATGCTAAAGAAGATATGAATGTATTATAATGATTAAAAGTGCAATGGTTAAATTTTGTATGGGTTTGATACGTAATCCTGTGAACATCTTGATTATGTGTATGTTGACTAGAGGTTTTAAGAGTTACTAAGGCCATTGGACCTTTTAAGGCGATTATGGATGATACAACCGTAACATATATAATGTTGATAGAAAGTTATTGCTTAGGAGGCATGGATAGTAAATTTAAGTGGTTATGAATCTAAAGATTTAGAACTTAATGCTTTGTGGAACTTATGTCATTCATACCGATAGGTGGAGTTCTAGTTTGCACATTAAAATCTTTTCCACCACGATAGTAGGTTAACGTGAATATGAAGGAAACTTATCTATTCAAATTAAGCATTGCTCACACATATTGAAGATGAAGGAAGTGAGATATGAAAGGATAGTAATTCATTACCTATGAGTCTTCTTAATGTAAGAGTACAAGTTTTTTTTTACATTGTTTTCTAGAATAGAGTAGTTTAGGGATCTAGAGATCAATGAATTTAAGTAGGAGGATACTGAGTCTCTTGGTGAGGCTTGGGAAAATATTCAAAGAAATTCTAAGGAGATGTCTAGGACATGGATATGTGAAATGGGCACAACTATAAATCTTCAACTTGGAATGAATCATAGAATCAGAACATTAGTGGATTCCATAACAGGTGGTTCTCCATTAACCAAAGATGAAGATGGAGTACTAGATCTTATGGATCTTAGGTCCTAGAACTCTAAAGCAGGTACTCGTTCTATAGTGAGAATGCCAGCAGGCATATATGAGAATTATTCGCAAGCTGGAATCATATCAGAACTCTCAAACCTGAGTAGTCGAATGGCAAAGCTACAAATAGGAAAACAAAGTCCATAAGTGCAAGCGATACATCAACTGATTAATCTCCAACCGATGGTGTTTAATCCAGTGGACATACGATAAGGAATGGAGTTTGACGAGGTCAAATTCATGAACAAATAGAACTATTGAAACAACTTCATGCCGAGGAGAATGGCTCCATAAAGGTTTCATCTAGGATACAACAACTTGAACTTCTCATATCGAAGCTACCTTCGCGTTTTTATCTATAAGGGAAGCTAGGCAAAATCAAATAAATGACTTCATTGAAGTAAATTGAAAAATTCTTGCAAGCCATTGACATCAACAATAAGGAGTGCCATGAGAATCCTGAGAAAGAGGTGAAAAATTTGAAGCAAATTCTTAAAAAGATGGATGATAAGAGAACACAATCCTTCAAGACTTTGGAGAGACAGATTTTTTTCCATCCATGGCTTTCAATTCAAGAAAGAAAGGGCGATTTTTTACTAACAAGATCATAAATCCAAAGGAGAATGTAACTACTATTCACGTGATGAGCACTATGGAAACGAATGTTCCTCTGAGAGCAAGTGATGTACAAGCTAGAAAGAGTCAATACATTAGATATGAGAAAATGAGAAGTTATGCATGAGAACAAAACGGAAATAAGGAAAGATGAACTTGAAGGGTTCGATTAACAAAGAATTAGTGCCTTGAAGAATAATAAGAAATGGAAGAAATAATGGAGAGTTAAGAAATAAGATAAAGGAATTTCTGAAGAAGCACCCAAAGGAAATAGCATTGAGGTTATTCTAAGGAAACTAAGAAAAACTTGATTTCACACTGAGAATTCAACAAACTAAGAGGAGATATCCTGGAGATAAATGCATGCCATTGAGCATTGATGGGCTCCCATTTAGAAATATTTTATGTGACATGAGAGCCTTAGTCAATGTAATGCCTATAGATATGTTACATGCAAATTCGAAGATCTATTGTCCCGATAAAACGGACTTACAAGTAGTTTATGGTAACTTGGTACCAAAAATAAGGAAAGCCTTGAATGTGCATTTAAAAGTGTGGATATTCACACTTATCACTGATTTTGAAGCTATGGGTCATGATATAGATGATGGTGTGTCTGCGATACTCGGGCCACCATTCTTTAACACCGCCAATGCAGTCTTACATACGAGAAATAAAATAATCAGAATGAGTATCGAGGAGGAGGATAATAGTAAGAATATTGTCTTTGTTGAATGGGCAAGAAGTACATCGGAGTGGAAGAGATATCGTTATGGCCGACCTACAAATAGAGTATCTCAATTTAGACTCGGACTAAACGAGCAAAAAGGGCATTAGGCTAGTGATGTTAAACAAAGCTTTACTAGGAGGAAGCTAAGGGGTTTTTTATTTCAGTTTTAAAATTTCAATTATTTATTTTGTTTAGGTATAACAATCAAAATTTTTTAGT
The DNA here is from genome assembly GCA_039657365.1 of Stephania yunnanensis. Classification (NCBI taxonomy): domain Eukaryota; kingdom Viridiplantae; phylum Streptophyta; class Magnoliopsida; order Ranunculales; family Menispermaceae; genus Stephania; species Stephania yunnanensis. Next base: position 43,600,878 of record CM077581.1, read on the forward strand.
ACCTCTATAACTTTAGAAAGTTTCGTGCTAAATGTATAAGAAAAACCATTTTTCGAAAGACATTTCATCAAAATGGAGAAGTCTTAACTAATTCTGGAACGAGTGAAAAAGAGCAAAGGAGTTAAAGTTATTAAAGTAGGGTAAATGGAAAAATAATGTAGAAGTTTTTAAAGGATTTTTATATATACAAGGAATTTCAAGTTTTCACAACACCTTGTGAAGTAATGCGCTGAGCTAGTATAGCTCTAATAGCAAGTTGCAGAAAAATTTGCAATATTATGGAGACCCAGTGGTTGACACCATCTGTATACACACGCGTTGTTGTAAGTGAACAAAGGCGGTGCCAGGACGACGCCAAGTTGTGAGAAAAATAGCTTACGGTAGCCTTAACACTATGGCCATGTCCTACCGACGTCGTGCCTTATAAGGGATGGATTCAGCGTCGATGAATGTGTTTTAAAACCAATTCATCCCAAGTTTTACTCACTTGAGCCCTAGTCCATACTCCATTAACGAAGCATATATCACTTAAAAACCCCAGTTTTGAGCAATTTTAAGAGAGAAAAAGTGTTCATAGTGATAAAGAGTGAAAAAAGAAGGTGCATTGTGGGTTTGCATAGAAGAGGGAACTAGGACATTGAATTGGAGATTTGATTCAAGAGAGCAATAGGGTTTTAGTTTGTGAGCAAAGTTACATGGATTTGATTGATAAATGTAGGGAGGAGTAATCTACACCAGAAAGCAGTCTAGCATTGAGGTAAATTTACAATTTTATTAGTTATGCTTTGAGATTTTTGGATATTAATGATGAAATTGCATGAATTACAGAAATTAGGTTATTGGATAGGAAATTAAGTTGTGTGGATTTAGAGCGTCAATGTGGCTTATGGTGAATTAGTATAAAAGGGAATCAATCACAACTAAAAGATACTACAAACTATTATTGCCAATCCTCAACCCAAGTATACTTGGAGGCTAGAATGATATCGTTTCAAGGTGAAGAGTTTGATTTAAAGGCCCAAGCAACAATAAATGAGAATTTTATGTTAGCTTTTAAATGACCGACTGGATAAAAAGAATTTGAGGATGAGAGAGCGAGTAGCGAGAAGGACAAATTTTAGGTCGAGTCAAAAGCTAAGGAACAAGACAATCAAGCAACAACAGCAGTAGCACCAGCATCGGAGTTGGCCCAAGAGTTGCAAAATGAAGGATATAGAGAAGAGGTGGATAACCATTAAGGATTTGCAGAGGGCTATGAGTTTGTAGACATACTAATAGGAGAGCAAGACTTGGATAGTCCTGAGGTTTTCCACTACCTCCACTACAACAGGCACTAGTAGCACCACCAGAGAACATGACTCCACGAAAGTAGATCCTATAGAGTGCTGATATGTGAAGACCAAATAGAGAGGATTAGGTTCAATATCATGAAGCCTTGTTGTGATATGAGTAAGACATCGAGAGGAGAAAATAGGACTGACTGAATGCACAATAGAAACTTTATGTAATTTTCATATCATTTGAGGGACATAGCTAAGTATAAGAGGAGCTGACTATTGAGACCTACTAATAGGTCTATTGGCTTTTGCAGCAACACTAAACTACATGTTTGATCCTGATGTACTGCAGAGCAGAAGGCTAGAACATCATTGGACACTAACCGATGATGATGAATAGTCCAAGAGTTTGAGTCTTATGATTTCTCTTTACCTTGGGGAGATGAGAGATACATTTATACTAATTATTTTTATATTTGGGATAATTGTCACTTTATTAGTTGTTTAAATTTTACGCCTACGCATTTTTATGTTTTGTTATGTTTATAATGTTTGTGTGTTTATTTTTATTTTTTTTTGTTTCAGGCTTATTTTTAAACCTTGAAGACAAAGTTTGGTTTATGTTTGGGGCATCAAAATTAAACTATGGGAACTGATAAGAAAAAATGAAATAAGGATAAACACAATAGGTATGATCATAAAATTTTATTTTTGAAGTAGTTAAAAGGGAAAGAATGGTAGTGCATCTTTTTCATTTACTTATTATTTAAATGTGTATAGGCAATATTGATTAGGTTATATAGTAGAAGTATAATATTGAATAAATAATTCATTTGAAAACTTCATGCCTTTAATTGAGGATGAGTAAGAATACAAGTATCTTGTTGATATGAAACTCAAGAGACCGTTATCAAATTTTTGAATAAAATAAGAAATGTAGCAAACAACATAATAATTTCATAATTATAAATTTAGAGTTAGGGAAGACACATAACTTGAAACAAAAGCAAGTAGAATACTAGAACACGTATTGTGAAAAAGTTAGATCTCTAAGGAATTTTATGATAAGTATGAATCTTATTTGATTATAAAGTAAATAAAGATTAAATACTAAAAAAGGAATAGATACACATAGTGCTTATTGAAACGTTGGAGTTAAGACTTGCTTGATAAAGTGAAAGCAAGAAGTGCTAACAAGAGTCTTAAATAAAAAAGAGAGTCCCACGAATTCTATTGGAAAATGAGCAAAGAACTTGATGGTTAGAAAGAAAAGAAAAAGAAAAAATGTAATCCATAGGAAAAGGAGCAAGGACCTTATAATATAAAATATGAAGAGAAAAGAAATATATATATATATATATATGTATATATAATGAAAGAAAGGCATAAGTAAGATTAAGACTCTCAAATGAAAAGATTTAGCTCGATTATAAGTAACTTAGTTAAGTTTTTTTCTAACTACATTAAGTCCTATGGACTCTTGAAGTACTAAAGTCTACAAAAGTAATAAGATTAATGCTTATTTGCAAATTTTTGAGGTTAGTGAGAAATCATGAGGTTGTACACCTGCTAGTAGAGTCTTGAGGCAAAATAAACTATTGAGTAGTGATGATTTTGGTTGTGAACTACTTTTGAGTTTCGAATGTCAATTATGTGTTGTTAAAGCTACATGTTTTTGAAAATATTTGTTTTTGCAAAGAAAAACTTTTGAGTGGATTATTAACTTGAACTCATTTGAATTAAAGAATATGCCATTAACCATGTAAATTGAATAAGGTATTATAAGTAGTGGGAATAATAATAATAGTAGTAGTAGTAGTAGTAGTAAAAGTACTTAGTAGAATACACTTTTGCTCAAGACGTGCAAAATCCTAAGTTTTGAAGTATGTGATAAGTGTTTAATTAGACATATATAGGACTATTTTAGTAGTATATTTGGAACAAATATCCTGGAATGAGCTTTAAAAAATGGTATTTATGTATTTTCTGGCATACAAGGTATAAAGGAGACAAAGAAGTGATTTGTGATGAAATAAGGAGAAAACATGCGAATACACATTTGATGTCGTGGCATAGAGGCTTGACATCGTGGGAAGAAAGTGCAAGGCGCGGGAAGAGAGTGCAAGGCGTGGGAAGACATTGAAGATTCCACTTGTAGTCATTCTCTATTGTTTCTTGGTTTAATTTAGTTATTTGATTATATCTTTGATAGCAATGAGTACAATGACGTTATACTGATTTCAATGATGAGTGAGTAACTTTCTTATGTTAGTGACCGATGGATCTTCTGGTATGAATGTTATGCTAAAAGAAATATAAATAGATTATAAGGAACAAAGTGCAATGATTAGAATTTGTATTGATTCTATACAACATCTTGATCATGTATTTATAAACTTAAGTGGTTATGAATCTAATGATTTGGAACTTTATGCTATGTGGAACTTAAGTCATTCACAGTGATAGTTGAAGTTCTAGTTTGCCCATTAGGATCTTTTCCACCACGACAATGGATTGAAGTGATTTTGAAGGAAATCTATCTATTTTAGTAAAATATTGCACACACAAAATAAAGATGAAGGAAATGAGATATGAAATAATAGTAACTCACTACCCAAGTGAAGTTGTGAACTAAGAATCTTCTTAAAACCAGAGTACAAGTAATTTTACATTATTTTGTAGAATAGAAAAGTTTAGTTAAAACCAACTAAAGAGAGATCATCCTAGCAATAAAGTGAACTTAACCAAGTGAATCGCATCTATATAAACATTTATCTCAAGATGATATCCGTAATAAAATGACACACATCTTAACACAATCTTCCACTTTTGCTCATCTCGAGGCAATACAACAATCCATCTTAATCAAATCAAACTTATAGTTTTACTTATAAGTATATATCTATATATTTATATAGAAATTATGTATATATATATATATATTACATGTATTTTATTGCTAATAAATTCACCCGACAAGCCAACGAGTAGTCTCGGGCATGCAAATTCATTTCACAACCCTCTCATCACAATTGTTGTATCGACAATTTATTAATTATTCATTTGCAAGTTATAGGCTTGTATTAATTTCCAAATAATCTAAATGCCTATAAAATTCATTAATCATATCACACAAACATCAAATAATATACAAACCCATGCACACACTAGTTGAGATGCGCCATACTAAACTACGAGCCTAACAAAAGTTAATTAGGTTTCAAGTTACCACTAATCACTAACTTAAGATAACAAGTTGTTACCACTCGTGTATGCATGTACAATAAATAATGCAATTACAACTATCAATTCAATTTAATCACAATTTATAATTGTACAATCTAAAGGTAACTATTTCATTTACTTTCTGACAACCCAGATTCTCATCCTTAGGTCACCCGACTTAAACCGCCACTTACCCCTCTCGAATATCAAGCCAAATAAAGCGACAACTTAGTAAGCCTTAACATGCGAAATAACTTATAAACATTGACCAACTTTTTTCTAGGCCAATTAAAATTTTTCCTACAGAAATAGTTCAAGGCCAATTAAGTCAGCCTAATTATTTCTATTATTCTAACTCTACACTTCTAACGCGATTGTACAAGAGTTTCCTTTGTATTTTAAGCAATCTGAAAATCCCAAAATATATGTACGAGTTCTTCCAAGACTTGTGCGAGGTACATCCAAATACAATAAGGTTTATTCACTTACATACATAATATCTAAGTTTAACATTTAGTTCTACGACTAATTTCATCACAACTAAGTACCCGAGTCAACCCCTGTGTTATACAAGTTTAAATACCAAACATATAATATAATTACAACCATTTTCACTTAAAAAGAGAAGCCTTCATGACTTTCCTATGCATTCCTTTTCGCAATCCTATCGCTACATCAGAGGTAACTATAGAGAGAAGTGAGTTGAGCAAATAAGTGGTAGTTCGCTTTAACATTAATCATCCAAGTAATACTTAGTATATTCATAAATAGATTTTCACATTTCAGGTCATTGGGCCTATTATCAATCTCAAGGCATTTTAGAATAGCCTAACCAAGCATAATAATATATATCACGATACAAGAACCAATAATGCCCAATACGACGAATTGAAAACAACCATAGTCAACGAAGACCCATGAATGCCTTACAATCAAAGGAAGTAGAAACTTGATATTTTAAGAAATGTGAGTCGAACACCGACATAGCACCTCAAGGGAGAACCTGAACTGGCTAACAAGGTCATCAAGCCACATTTATGCTGAAATATCAACATGGCCAATCAAAGGGAACCACTGAACCGGTCATGAAGGACATAAAAGGCATCACTTATGATATCTAAACATCTATGCACCTCAAGATATCAAAAAATAGCGGAAGGAGGTCACCAGTGGCCATTGGCCCTCCTTTTCGAGGTACCCAGTATAATCATCCAACGTTATATCAGTTTCACATGCATTCACACAATAAGGAGTTCAAAGGGGACATGATAAGGAATGTTTTATGAAAAGATACCATGGTGAATTCCGAGTAAAACATCAATTCTTACTAAAATGAGTTCTAACATATATTCTAGCATAGTATGATTGATAATAGAGCGAACCGCACTTACCTCGTTTGCCGCATTTTACTATGCCAATTCATTCTCCGAAATGCCTAGCTAAGTCCTCGTCGCATTTCTACAACCGTATAAGTACAACAAATATTGTTTAGACTTGTCTATCACTTGTTTATAGTAGCTTACACGATTAATGATTCATCCTTATTCCTAATTAAATTCACTTAGGTCATTCACGACTCAAAAACCAACACTTCAAATCAAAACCAATGATTCAATTAAAATAAGAATACGGTGAAAAAAAAAACAATGTAAGAGCAATAAAACTTTGTTTTTCAACTTAAATAGGTTCAAGTCAATTAATCTCAACCAAAAGAAATCTAAATCACCATACATAAGATCAAGTTCGACTTAGAACCCTCAATTCATCAATTTTTGTTAGAAATTAATAACTTGGACAAGTTAAGTTCATTTTTGAGAAAATCAAATTAAAATCTTTTTTATTTCTTATCTTAGATCAAGGCCGATCCAAATCAGTTTATTTCATCCATGTTTCATAAATAAGGATTAAGTCCATTTTTAAAGAAGTTCAAAACTCAAGTATATTTATTTGAGCGAATAGGACTTCCATCAAAATACCTCGAACTTAAAAATGATGACAACATAAAAATCATGAATTCTACCTCCTTTGGCTCTTTGGATAAAATTAGAACCAGATGATTTAAGATGCTTATTTAAAACAAGTCATGCTTTCCTTTGAACGTTTCCTCAAATATTTGGAGTTCGTCTACCTTTTATCACTTGCAAAACTTGAAGTTCTTGAAAAATAATATCAAATTATTAATTATGACTAAATCCTTTCCATGAGTAGAAATCAAAACATAGTAATATACCAACGCATTGGCCATATTCATTTTATCATATTTTCACAAATGCAAGACCCTCCTTTCTCAAGCCAAAACAGACCAAACATGTGTTCAAAACAGAACTAAAGTTTAATAAAGTTCTCCTTGAGTCCTACAACTCTTTGTTTAGAATGTGTAGGAACTCTCTTAGACATTTCTACAAACACTTGGTGTATAAGATCAAGGGTTTCCACTAATTTCACCTACATTAGTCTCATGTCAGTAAAATCACTTTGAGTTATTCATAAAAACAAAGAAAACATTAATTGAACCTTCTAATTAAAAAAATATCAAAACCATCAACAACTACTACGAATTTATAACTTTGGACTTATATTTGAATTTGAATATGTTTTGCAACCTCACAAATCCTTAACTTCAAATCCAGTTGAGGTTTAGTCCTTCTAACTTAAACCATAGAGTATTGAATCACAAAGCATAAAGCATCCCATTCTTGCAAATCTCCATGATTCTCTCCTCGTCGAAATGACGTTCGTGAGTCCGCTATTATTATTCTCAGCGTCGGAGCCATCACCCCTTGCCGAAGTATCGCCGGAGAAGTCGTCTGCGGCCTTCGCCTTCATTCGTCATGCTAGAGCTGCCAGGGAAGCCCTCTGCCACTGTCGCCGCCCTTGTCTGTTGGTTGGAGTCGTGCCTCCCTCTTTGTGCACTCCTTGCGCTGTGAACGAAATAGGGTTAACCGGTTAAGGCCTTTTTTTTTTCCATGTGCGTTCTCGATTCCCTTTCAAATAAGATTTATTAATATCTGTTTTATTTTTCTTTTATTGAGGCCAAGTGCTATCCACTCACATCTTCCAAGTTTGAAGCAACACTAAACAACTTAATTACCATGCACTTAAAAATAGATCTAAAGATTTAGGTCTATCCCAGTCAGTTTGTGATTCGAAAATAGACACGCTTAAAACACGCTAACTTTGTTTAGACATTTACTTATTAATTCTTAAATAAACTCATAGTCTAAGTCTCATCATCGCGTGAATTCAATTTAATTAACTAAGCCAAATCACGTTAATAAATAGCACATACCTTAGCACTTCGATAGTTAATAGCCATTAGTTGAGACTTAGGATCCCTAATGCTTCGAAATTTGAGTTAATTGTTAATTTAGAATTTTGGGTCGTTACAATATCTCCAATTTTAAAAAATTTCATCCTTGAAATTAAGTGGAAGTATGCCCTTAGATTTAGTAGAGAATGTACTTGAATACCAAATTCTTTTCACCTCAAACCTTTAATATCTTTTACCTTTGTCTTCAGTGCTCTCTTGCAGCGGTCCACATTACCCATCAATTTGTTTGATAATACTCTAACCATTGTCTAATTTGTTTTTCTTTCCTTGCCTGATTCACAAGTACTTTTCTTATTCCAATGCTAGGATATCGCTATCTCCGTCTTGCCGACTACAATTTTTTTTACTTCTTTTTGATAGTTCTAATCTGAGTAAAATAAGTAGAAACTAGATGCCTTCATTAGTGAAGTCGAACACCCATATAGCACATCAGGGGAACACTCCTGATATTCGATGAATATACGCACATCAAGGGTCATGCTACCAACAACTATAAGGTCATCCAGATCTCATAATAATCATGGTGGAAGGTACCGGTAGCATTCGTCCCTTCAACCCAATAGTGGAATCATGCATTAATATCAGTTCCGAGCACATCGGTAAAAGTTGGGAAAAAATAAGTAAATAAAGACAACCATCCTCAACAACTTCCAACTAAAATTGATGATTCTCATAACCTATCTCAAGCCTTTAAAAATTGATTGTTCTTAGATTTTCTTGTATATGACTTATGTTTAAAAACACAATGAGATATACTAGTAAGATTTATGCACATGCTCATTGGAATAACTGCATAGAGTATCCATACCCTATTGTCATCTAAAAACTACTAGATATTATTTCAAATTCTCATCGCCTTAAGCTTCAGTATGATATTTTTTCATTTTAAAAAGATATACTCGATCCACCCTGATCCTTAAGAAATTCCACTCAATTTTTTCCCAATTTCCTTATAATTATTCCTTTTTATACTTTTTTGTTATCATTTCTATTGTGGACTCATGTTATATTTTATTTTCACAATTTCAAGAACTTGAGATTTCATTAATGGTAGGTTACATAATTTTATATAATCCATATAGTACCTCTGAGCTAATTTTTAGCTCTTTTAGTTTTTCCCTACATCATCGAGTTAGGGATTTTATGCAATTGGACTAACTCAAGAATTTCTCATCATTATTATTTCTTTCAACCAATCTCAAGTAATTTCAGACAACTTTGTCCTTAAACTTTTTAGAAAAATGCATCCTTATCGAGGAACTTAAGGCCTAATTTCATAAAGCCTTCAAAAACAATTTTACTAGCAAGAGTTCAATTTTTTTCATGTCTTGTATCCATACAAATTATTTTTGTTGCTTCCACTGACAACTTCAATTGTCATGCCAAAAATATTACAAAGGTTAGTTTTTGTCAAGCGTCGTTCTTAATTTATTTAGGATCCCTAGTTTTAATTGCTCACCCATTGTTCATTTAATTAAAGCAAAACTTACATGATATTCAATTTTTAATCTTGTAGTACCTAATTTTATTAATTATATGTAGGTTAGGATATCTTTCCTCTATTTAAGTGTTGTACCAATTGTCTTGTACGAACCAGTTATACAAAGATTAAATCTTAAATAGAGATCCCTAATTTTGATAATATACCGATTATTAACTTTTTTTGAGTTAAATTTTTTTTGGTACAAGATTGATTAAAACTAGATAAATGTCAATTTTTGTTCTTTTATCAAGAAGCCGATTTCAATTTAGACTCTCTTTTTTCTTAATTTTTTTCTCAGAAATATGTTTATTTCCGACTAAGATAAGCTTATTTTCAAGGAATACAAATCGGTCACATCAAAACCTAAATGCAAAAACCCTTTGAAATCGATTTGTTGTTTTTTTTTCTAGGCAATCCTTTAATGCGAAATCACAATTGTATGAAACTTTGTATTTCATTCACAAAATAGTAACTTATATTCAAACCAATATTTTATGCCATTGATAAGTCAAAAGCCTTTGAATTCAATCAAATTATTTCTCGCAACTTGAATTCAATCCGAATCGTCTTGAAATCGTTCATTTGAGAAATCCAAACTATATCAAAATATAATAGGAAAAACTCATTTCAAACGAGTTTGTTTTATTTAGACAAACTTTTGAATTAAAAAAATGAGTTAGGAATTCATAAGTCAAGTTCAACTAATTTCAACTACAAAAACACTTCTTACAAATCAAAGAAAAATTATCATAAACATTTTAAAATCTTTAGAAGTCTCTCTAACGTTTTTCCTCAAATACCAAGGATTTCTAAGGATTTCAAAACATTGTATGCAAAATATTTTGCCACTAAAATCATAGTCTAGTAGTCAAAAGAACCATTTTTTGTGAAAAATAAATCAAAATTAACAATAGAAACTATATCCATAGTAATAGCCTTGAAATAAAAACAATATTCTTGTAATTCTATTCCAAAAGTTAGATAATTTAAGGCTACATGTTTCTTTCCAAAGTTGTTTTAAGTTTTCTAACATCATTCACAACCATCGTGCCTATAAGCTTTTCTATTTAAAACCAAGAATTTTTGGCATAGTAGATCCACATATTTTATTTAAAAAGGTAATTATAACGACCCTGAATTTACTAATAGTAAATTAGTCCCTAATCAGGATTACCGAAGTGAGATGTGGCCGAGAGTGGGTACATTGTCTAGCTACTTAGTGTGAGGACTAAGTAATATAGTACTTTTTCAGTGACGGATGCCTAGTGCGATGTTTGTGTGTAGAATACTAAGTCACTCCTACTTATATATAGATGTCGAGAAGTGAGTTGGAACACACCACAAGATGCATGCTAGTGAGGGACCAAGGTAAAGAGTGATGTGGAATGTAAGTTAATTTAAGTTAGTGTAATTTAAATATTGAAATCAATGAGGCTATAGTTTGATTTACATTAAATGTAATCTAAGTTATGAAGCAAAAACATTAGTCATTAATGTTTGTCGATATACGTATTCACACATAAAGAGACCAATTAAGTTTTAATTGGTGTTATTTAGATGGAGTTAGTAGAGAGTTATTGAAATTATGTTAAGATATGAGCCATCGGATTAGTCTTGAGATACGCATACACGTTAAGATTAATGGCTTGGAATTAACCTTATCATATATATTAGATTGAATGAGAGATCACCATGCAAACCATTTCATTTCTAAACTTAGAGAAGAATTAAATCTCTAGAGAGAAAGATTAGCTAGTTATGAAGAAATTATGCTGATTTAAATATTTAATAAAATTAACAAGATCATTAACCAAGTAAGCTAATCTACACATAGTTTTGGTAAAATTAGAGGTGTAGTTCAGTTTCAATTTTTATATAATTTTAAAAAGTATATGAGATGATTTTTGAAATTGGCTTACATATTTGGACTCCTTGCAAAAAACCATTAAATTTGGTGTAAAGAAGTTTTGAATACGGAGTTAAATTGATCCAGTAACAATCAATAAAAGTGTTAGGTGTTTTTTTGAGTTTTATAAAAAAATCAAGCATATTTTGATGGTTTAATGAATATATATATGAAGCGTATGCTGAGGTTGTTGATATGGTGGCTATATTGGGTCTCAGGTAGGTAAGAAAAAGGGTTCTGAAGTTGTTCGTAATGACCCCTTCTCAAATTAGGGCATTGCCCGGCCTAATCCCGTCATTAAGCCATAATCTCACCACATAGGACTTAACAACAAATTATTCAACCTTTTTCCAAAATCTTTTCCCTATCGGTTTAACCTTTCAATCAAGTATTTTTTTTTATCTTATGTAAATTAGTAAATCAGACTTAATTTAAAATTTATAGAGAAAAAGTCTTAACACATTAGCGGAAACTTTTAACATCATACCTAAGAGTTATGGAAAACCATGAAGTAAAGATCGAATACGTGTATACACATATATAACTACGATAATATATCATCACGTATCTTGTCTGGGTACTATCTCTCAACCCACGATATATACAACTCTAAAAGTATATGGAAAACATATAAAAGTCATAAAATAAAACCAAAAACCTACAAAATCAAGTGTTGCAGCACTCCACTGGCTTAAAGGTAGCACTGATCTTCTCTATGCTTGGTCTGCTACTCAACGGATCTGCACCCACCATCATAAAAAAGATGCATAGTACATAAAAGTAGAAAGTAACACTGAGAGACATTTGTTCACATTTCCAAATATACAAGAAGTATACGGAAGCATAAGAATAACAACTATGCTAAAAAGAAGTCATGCTTAAAGATAATAAAACTAAACAACATGAAGCTGACAATGGGATAAGTAGTAATGAACTAGAGCCAGTCGGCCGTGAGTCCTATCACAATGTCTTTTTCCACTATAAATGGATTAAGCGGTGCTCTACATCTCTGTTGAAGGTCGGAGCTAAGCTCTATGCCTCTATAATCTTTCACAAGTGCTAGTCACTTGCGATATATGTGCTTGCCAACAACCTCGGGTCCCATACCCCGTGTGCTACACAAGATAGAGGTGAGATCCTGATCACCCTAGAAGTCTAGTAACCCCGTATGTCACGCACATCTCTATCATATCATGGACCTTGATACAAGAATTACTTTCATACCTAAAAAAATATGTTTTAAGAAGCTAACAATGTTCTTGCATATCTAATGCACAAAGGATTTTATAATTATAATATCATATTAAAGTCATAAGTTGATTTCAAAGTTTAAAAGTGGATTTTAAACACTTAACTAGGTAAATGAGGTTAAACAATGTGAAACCTTGTGTGAACGGTCATTTACATATTAGAAGATCATTATAAATGTTTTTGAAAAAGAAAAACTCGTTTTTGAAATGTATTCAAAAAGAAAGCGAAAATTTGCGAAAAGCCCCTAATAAGTTGTGAAACTTTGAATTTCCGTTTTCGGGGTTTGTAAAATTATCCAGGACCACCCAAATAAGCTTAATGACTCATAATAAACATGAATAACATGTTATATAAGGGTTGGTTAGGTCCCAGGACAAGTTTAAGGGTTGCTAACACAAAGGAACAAAATGAATATTACGAAGTTCTGAGTTAGCGCGCTAATACTGTCATTAGCGCGCTAAGAGTAGTGTTAGCGCGCTAACCCACATAATTAGCGCGCTAATTGCACTCTGCCTGCAATTTTTGACTTTTGGAAATCAAGCTTGAAATTTGAATTTTTGATTTCCTGGATTCCTAGAACGGTCATAAACGGCTATATTGGAATTCCTACCACTATAAAACCACCACAAACTTGGTTTTAAAATAAGAAGAAGATCTACACTCAAAAACAAAAGATCTACATAGAGAAATCTGATTTTGTGTAGAAGAGAAAGAGAGATCTTTGAGGCTGTTCCTTAGCTCACAAATCCAGCACATTTGAGGCTTTCAAAAGGAGTTCAAGAATCACTCCAGAGCTGATCTCTTCTGTCATTCTCTTGGTTGTAAGAAAATCCTAGATCTAAAATCTTACTTGTGCTTAATCTACATATTTTGTGTATTTGATTTGAAGATCATTTTGTTGTGTGTTTAAACACCTTCTTCTCTGATTTTGCACTTAAATTTACATTATCAAACTCTGAGATTTATTTGAACAAAAGTGTTGCACTTAAATTTGATTCTTACTAAACTTTTGTTCTTAGACTCGAAATCGGTTTCACACAAATATATTAAGTTTTTGAAACGATTTCAGATTTGGAATTTGCAACAACATCTTCTCTGGGTTTTTGTACTTAAATTCATATTATCAAACTCTGAGATTCATTTGAACAAAAGTATTGCACTTAAACTTGATCCTTACTAAACTTTTGTTCTTAGACTCGAAATCGGTTTCACACAAATATATTAAGTTTTTGAAACGATTTCAGACTTGGAATTTGCTACAACATCAGTGACATATTTGCATATTCCATCTATACTCACACTTGCATGCATAAGAGTTAGGCTCTAGGTGGCTTGCTTGTGATTGAATTTGATACCACTTTTGTTGTAAAGTGTATCTCTATTTTTCCAGCAAAATTGTTGTATTCGAATGATTGTAAGACTTAGTGGAATCTAAGTCGAAAGGGAAAATCCTAGTTGCGGCTAGGTGAGAAAAATCCTAGTTGAGGCTAGGTGGGGAAAATCCTAGTTGCGGCTAGGTGGGAAAAATCCTAGTTGAGGCTAGGTGGGAAAAATCCTCATGAACTCCTACCTAATTGCATGATGTTTCATTTGATTAAATGTCTAAACCATAAAAAATGACACAACTCATGATTTATAGTCAATGAAACTATTCAACAAACAAATAATACCATGATAGCAAACTCATGAAATGAGAAAGGTAATAAGTCTTGGTATATAGAGCGCAATAGACAAATCAATCGAAATGACTAGAAATGAATAGCAACACAATAATGAAATGTAAATAAATATCTCAATCAGTCTTCTTACAATTCATACAAACTTCAGGGCAATTTCGGCCTCTCAACACCTCGAAACTCGTATCTGAATCATTAAGACTCTTCCCTAGGTTTTTTTATATAATTTAACATGTTATTGGATATATTTAAACCTTTAGTTAAGATATTGGACTTTTTTATAATCTTTAAGTTAAAGTTATTAAATTCTGATTTTTGGGTTGTCTTAGCACTTAGAGCGCTAGATAGCCTACCTAGCGCGTTAATGACCTCATCAGTGCACTATTATGTTTCTCTAGTATGCTATATATAGTTAGCACATTAGTTGATCATACCTAGTGTGCTATAGGTAGGAAAACTCAGAACTCTACATTTTGAATTCTGAGTTTTCTCCACGTAGTGCCAGCTTCCAACACCTCGGGATCTCACTACTACACCTCCATAGACCTACGACACCATTAACAATATAATAACAACCACATTTAATTTATATAATGAAATTATCTAGTTTAAGATAAGTTGCTAAAGTAAGTACATTACTTAATTGATGAACACACCTAGCTTGATCAACACATCAAAATTACCAGACCTTCCTCAACAAGTCTTGTTCATCTTCTTTTCCTTCTCCAACAAGTTTTCATCTATCCTAAGTTTAGGAAATGAAATGGTTTGGTTTGCAAGTGTTGATCGATCCAATCTTATATATTTAAATAAGATTGATTGATAGCCATTGATCATTATGTATGCACTTACCCTAAAACTATTCCAATGGCCTTAATATTGACACATTTCCCACTAACTCACCTCTAATTTCTTTCAACTAACACTAATATCAAACTCAATTAGTCTCTTGATAAGTCATCACATATCTCGAGAAACATCATATGGCTATTGTTTTAAGTTCCTAACTTAGGTACATCTAATATAAAATGAACTATGGCCACATTAAAACTACTATTTAAGCCACACTAAGCTTAAACCAACTCACCACAACACTCTCTACCCAAATCCTATGTTAACACATATCTCGAGGCATTTTTATACTCACATCTCGACGGCTATACACAAGTATGAGTGACTTAGTAGTCTACACATATACAATAAACTAGGCATACATCATAACAAATATAACATATACCTCAACCATATTGCCTCAGTCACGACGTGTATCTCGATGGAGGTCCAACATCACGGGTCACTAATCTTGATTAAAGAATTGAACAAGGATTTTGAAATTCAGGCCGTGATAGTGTTGGAATTGGCCATATGTGGAGAAAACTCAAAATTCAAAGTGCAGAATTATGGGGTTTCATGCATATAGCGCACTGGACGTGCTATCTAGCGCGATACCTGCATGTAGCATGCTAGGTGCTCTGATATCACAAAATTCGAAATTTCCAAACTACAACTTAAATGCCTTAAACATGCTTAACGCCTTAATTAATGGTCTAAACACGTCATAAAACAGGTTAAATGATACCAAAAGCCCCAGGAAGATTCTCGAAGGTTCAGCTAAGTGTTTCGACGTGCAAGATATCGAATTAGCATAAAACTCGACGTATTTGTAAGTAAACTAATTTAGATATTTATTTACATTTCTTTGCATTGTAATTCTTGTTTACAGTCATTCGGACTAATGTGCTATTTTACTATAGATGCCATGACTTTTTTTGTCCACTCTCATTATATGCGTTTGTTATCATGGCAATTATTGTTGTTTAAATGGTATTCATTGACTTTAAATCATACGCTATGTCAATTCTTGGTTGTTCAAATTTTAAATAAAAAAGCATGCTATTAGGTGATTGATTTGTGGTATTGTAATTCATGTTCCTTTTTTTGTTCAGTTATGGATTCCTTATTGTGTCACTTCTTGAGTTGTGAAAGTAGTTCTTGTATCTAGGACCATTATAGAGAAAGGCTACGACAATACAGGTTATTGACTTTCTAAGATGTCGGGATCTCACCACTAGCTTTCGCGACACACTGGGTATGAGACTCAGGGTTGTTGACAAGTATTTATATACATTTAAAAGGGCATTGTAATTATGTGAAGCCATCTAAAAAATAGATTATGCCTAACATAGTGGAACAAAGTTGATGTAATGTAATTTTATGGTTAACCAGCCCTAGATCATTACTGCTTAGTCGAGTGTCAATTTCATATTGTTTAACTAAAGTATCTTATAGCATGTTTCTTGTTTCAGTTTTCTTTTTCCTTATTATGATTTCATATACTTGTTGTATATTTGGAAATGTAGATAAATGTCTCTCAGTGTTACTTCCTACATTATTGCACTCACTATCCTTTTTATGATGGTGGGTGCAGATACTTCGAGTAGCACACTCGAGAAATGAGATTATCGATGAGTAGTTCTGATCCATCGACAAATAGTTCTTGCTACTCTTGTAGGTGATCATGTTGTGTATCTATTTCTTATTTCTTTCGTATAAGTTTGAGAGACTAAACTTCCCTACTCTTTCTTTTATTACTTTAGCTGGTTTATACTATAGTTTGTTTACCTAGTTTCCACAGTAAGTGTTTTATAAATGCTTTTGCTAATTTTAGTAAGTCTTTCGTTGATAATTAAGTTCATGATAACGATATTTTAATTAACTTTGATGATATTAAAATGAATAGTAATCATGTTAATCATGTGTAACGAGGCTAATTATATGCAAATGCTAACTAATACTTTGTTAAGTCATACAAGGCATAGGTTAGGGCTTAGTGACGAATAAGACTAGGCGATACTCGGTTTAGGGAATAATGACTTCATAGTTGGTATCATAGTATAAGTTTATAGAACCTTAGGGACAAATTGTATGGTTGTCTGAAATTGTGATACTAATGTCTCAGTTATGGTTGATATGAGAATATATGTTCTCAGTAAGCACACAACAAAACTTAAATAAACTCGAATCTTAAATGTTGAAACCTAACGCTCCTTGCCAAGAAACTATTAGTTGGGAAGTGAGTGAATTTGTTTTGTGGACTCCTATATGTATATGTTATGTTTTGTACATATAAATATGCAATATTTACGTTGTAGCTGATGTCGCGATCTCTATCAACATGCATACTACGATAGCAGATTAGTATGAGGGTGGTGATAGTAGTTACTGCGGTAGCTAATGTATCACATCGGCTAAAGATTTCGAGAGGATATTCGATAGAGTTGTGGCACAGGGTCAGCAATTGGTCGACTTCTTGATGGATATGACGATTCATAGTCCATTACTAACGCTACTATTTCGATTGCAGTAATGCCAGCACCCAAGGTATATGTTGTTGGGACTGATAATATGTAGCATTTGATTGACATAGTCATTGCCCAGGGAGAACAATTGACAAAGCTCCTCAAGATTGTACAAGCACATTTGGTTTCATTAGTTATTTCTGGCAAGCCTAGTCCGATAGCAAATTTAAAAGGTTATGAATCTAATGACTTGAAACTTAATCCTATGCGGAACATACGTTATTCACATCGATAAGTGGAGTTCTAGTTTACACATTGGGATATTTTCGACCACGACGGTAGGTTGAAGTGAGTTTGAAGGAAATTGGTATATTCTAATTTAGCATTGCACACACATAATGAAAATGAAGGAAGCGAGACATGAAAGCATAATAATTCATTACCTAGGTAAAGTTGTGAACTAAAAGTCTTCTTAATATAAGCATACAAGTTATTTTAAATTATTTTATAGAATAAAATGGTTTAGTTAAAACTAACAAAAAAGAGATCTTCTTAGCAATAGAGTGAATTTATTTAAGTGAACCATGTCTATATAAACCATTCCCTGAGGATGATATAAATAATCAATGCTAGTTGATCATATTATTACTATAATCAAGGTGCTACTTGTAGTTTCATTATCAAGGTTTTGGCATCATTGTTGGGGAGAGGTAGCTACACATTAATTTAGTTTAATCACAAAATTGTTAAGATTTTATTTTCACTGATTTAAGTTTAAGTTAATAAAAAAGGTTTAAGTTTCAAGTTTGACAATCTGCACATGATCTCTTCTATTTTCTTTATAGGGAGAATTAGTGCATGTGTAATAAAGGAGTGAAGGAATGAGTGCCTTGCGATCTTGAGGTTGACTAAACCAATAAGGGAAAGAAAAAAGCAATCAAGATGGTAGAGGATCAAGTAGGGTACTGAAACAAACATAAGGGGCAAGGGAATAACCAACTAGAAGGTGATCTAGTAGGGCAAGACATATTGGCAGGATAAAGGTGTCTTTGTCAATACTTTATACCAGATGTCCAAGAGACGAAAAATGGAGTGATGAGGCTTCCAGCTAACGCCACTGAGTTCTAACTGACACTGTCTCTAATTAACATGGTGTATAATTCCTTATTCAATCGGCTAGCAAATGAACATCCAATTGCACATGTAAATAATATTCTGGAGAAGTGCAACATTGTGCACACTATGAAAATTACAGAAGTAATGATCAGGATGAGACTTTTCCTATTCACATTGAATTGAAAAACTAATTCCTAGTTCTAAGGACTGAATGCAGGGAGTATGACTTTATGGGTAGAAATCAATGAAAGACTTCTAGACAAGTTTTTCCCCATAGTGAAGGTTAGTGAAAGAAAATTAGAAATCAACCAATTCCAGAAAGAGGATACTAAGTCTCTTGGAAAGGTTTGGGAAAGATTCAAAGAAATGCTGAGGAGATGTCTAAGACATGGATTCATGAAATGGGCACAACTACGAATCTTATAATATGGAATGAATCATAGAACCAAAACCTTAGTGGACGTCACAGCAAGTGGTTCTTTACTCACCAAGGATGAAGATAGAACATTAGGTCTTCTAAATCTTATGTCCCAGAACTCTAAAGTTTGTACTCATTCAATAGTGAGAAAGCCAGCAGGCATATATAAAATTAATTTGAAAGCCTTGATCATGGTGCAATCATCCAACCTAAGTAGTCAGATGGTGAAGCTACAAATGGGACAAAAAAATTCATAACTTCAAGCAATATAACAACTTATTAATCATGGAGCAATAGTGAATAATCTAATGGACATGCAACAAGGGATGAAGTTTGAAGATATGAACTCATTAACAATAAGAAATATGGAAAGAGCTTCAGGTCGAGAGGAATGTTTCCTCCAAGATATTATCAAGGATACAATAACCCGAACTTCTCATATAGAAATCTTGATAATGCGCTAAAGTTTCCACTAGTTTTTAATCAACAAGTCCAACAAGGGAAGCTAGGCTAAAGCAAAGAAATGACTTTATTGATGTCAATTGAGAAATTCTTGCAACTCATTGACATAAACAATAGGGAATGCCAAGAGAAAAATTAGAAAGAGATAGAAATATGAAGTGAGCTCTAAAAGGGATGGATGATTAAAGAACACAATCCATCAAAAACTTGGAGAGATAAATTGTTCTACTAGCCACTGGTTTAAATTCAAGAAAGGAAGGGGAGTTGATGAGTAACAATATCATAAATCACAATGAGAATGTTAATGCTATTCACTTGATAAACACTATGATAATGAATGAGCTAATACAAGAGCAAGTGATGTACAAACCAAAAAGAGTCAATACTTTGGCCTTGAGAAAATATGAAGCTATGCATGAGAATGGAATGGAAGTGAGGCAAAATGAACTTGAAGGACTCAAGCAAAAAATGATCAATGAATTGAATAATAACAAGAAAGGGAAGAAATAATGGAGAGTTAAGCAACAAGATGAAATACTTTCTTAGAAGCATCGAAAGGAAATAACATCAAGGTTGTTCCAAAGAAGCTGGAACCAAAAGTCAAGTTCACACTAAGACTTCAATCAATCTAGAAATAAGGTCTTGGAGATATATGTATACCATGGAGTATTGATGGGCACCGCTTTAGAAACATCTTATGTGATGTGATAGCCTCAATGAATGTAATGCCAATAAAGGACATGTTACAATCATATTTAAAGATCAATTGTCAGAATACAATAGATTTGCAAGTAGTTGATAGTAACTTAGTACCAACGATAAGGAGAAATTTTGAATGTGCATGTAAAAGTGGTTAGATTCATATTTATCACTGATTTTGAAGTTATGTATCATGATATAGATGATGATGTGTCTATGATACTTTGGCAGCCATTCTTTAACATTACCAATGGGGTCATCCACATGTAAAAAATGATCGCAATGAGTACCGAGGAAGATGATGATACCAAGAAGATTGTTTTTTTTTTTGAAAGGCAATAAGTACATCTGAATGGGAGAGATATCATTATCTCCAACCTACAGATGAAGTATCTTGATTTAGACTTGAACTAAGTGAGCAAAAAGGTATCGGGCTAATGTCTTTAAACGAAACGCAACTGGAGGCGGCCTAGGGTTTTAATTTTAAATTTTTGAATTTCAGTTATTTAATTGTTTAGTTAAAACAATCCAAATGTTTCAGCAATTTCTCAAACCTCAAAATACTTTCCACTAATTTTGTAGGAAAAACTATTTGTTGGGAATATTTCATCAAAATGGAGAAGTTTCAACTAATTTAGCAAAGAGCATAAAAGAGAAAAGGCGTTAAAGTGGTTATGGTCAAGTACATTGAAAAATCACGGGTATGTTGTTATGGAATTTTTTATATATATAGAGTATTTCATGCTGTCATGACGCCTTATGTGGTAATACACAAAATCGAGAGAGCGCCAATATAGAGTTGTTGATTAATTTTCAATATTATGAAGACAGTCTGGTTAATGCCATGTGTATACATACACTGTGCCATGAGCCAACACAAGTGGCACCAGGACGATACCAAGTTGAGAGCAAAAATGCTCATAGTAACCTCGACATTGTTGCCACGCAGTGGCGGCGCAGTCTCCTATTAAGGGTGGCGTCGATGTAGAGGAGGGGATTTTAAACCCATCTCAACCTAAATTCCACACAATTCAAATTTCAAAATATATGAACCGTGAAATTTCAAATTCATTATCAAAAGTTGCAAAGGACTGTTAGACATTAAAACATTCAAATTTCAAAATATGTTACCAAGAGGAGTTGTTCTTCTTTGAGTTATCTTTCCAATGTAGGAAGAATGAGTTCATTTCGATTTAAAATGAGTAACTTATGACCAAAACATAGAAACATGTTCAAAACAGTAACATGTAGCTTTCCCAATTTTATTTTACAACTTCAAGAATTCACGTCTTAATGAAATAAATCCAAATCCTGAACTTCTTTATAGTAGAATTAGTGGAATCTCAAAAGGAATCCAAATATGGAATTATAATTTGAAAATAAAGTCATTTGCAAACTGTAATTGCTGAAATAGCCATAATTAAATAAAACATATAATTTTTATTGAATTTTACACATTGAATATGAAAGTTGGATTACATATTTGTAGATCTCCCTAAATCTTGACCAATCACCTTTCAATTCACCATAATTTTTTACCACAGTTGTTGATTTTCTCTCCAGATCTTTTTTTTTTTTAATGAAAGTGAAAATGATTTGCATGGATAAAACCACTAACTTCAATTATATAATGGTGAAACATATTTGTAACCCTTAATCTTGATGTGCACACTCATTTTTAAAAAGTTCTAATCTCTCACATTTATCTTACAATCAACTTTTTATCTACTAATTGATCCTTCATAACACACGTTTTCACATAATACAGCAAGTAATGACGATCACGCATCCCGAGGTATATCGATCTTCCTTATTTTATTTCCTTACCCTATGCCACATTTATTAAAATTAAACTATAGGCACGTTGAATTAGCTATTTTAAGTCACATTAATAAAGTTATGACTTACCACATCACTCTCTATCCTGTTCTTACGTCCTCCAGCATCATGAGGAGTGTCCCATTTCACGTCTTGACATCTCTATATTAGTAGAAGTGACTTAATAAGTCTTCACAAGTACATTATAATAGGAATAAGCCACATGCCTTAGTCAGTGCACGAATCTCGATACAGGTCCCGCGTCATAGGTATATGATCTTGGTTATAAAATAAACAAGGATTAGGAATTTTAGCAGAGAAAAATCTTCCAAACTTATTGAAATTTGGTGAAAAAAAGTAAAATTCAAGTTAAGGTTATACCTGACTCAAAAAGGTGTGGAAACCTAGGTTTCATATAGTCTTCATGCTCCCAACTTAGTTCCGAGTCATTATAGAATTGCCGCTTGACTAACACCTTCAAGATAGGCTCGCTTATCAACTGCTGTACTTTTTGATCTAAGATTTATACTGGCTGCTCCTCATAAGATATATCCTCGCTCAGAGCAATCTGGGTAAAGTCAACCATCAGTCGTATGCTTGCCTTTGACTTAGCTAGTCGAAACATAAAGATATCAAAGACTAGATGAATCCTTCATATATGCAGAGGTAAATCAAACTCATATGCTACATTCTCGACCTGTCACTTAATCTTGATAGCTCTAACGAATCTTTGCGCTAACTTTCCTTTCAACTAAAAGGCGTACAGACCATTCCTAGGAAACACCTTTAAATATGCAAAGGCTCCCTCGGTATATGTGAGATTGTTAGGCCCTATTGGGCCCTTTTAAGCTTCTAACGAATCTATCATACCTTCTTCAGATGATCAACAGCAGTATGAGGCCCTACTAACTCGGGTTCTCAGGCTCAGCTCAACACGATGACGAGCGACATGTTTTGCCATATAAAGCTTATAATGGCAACATCCGAATGCAAGCCTCATAACTGTTTTTATATGCAAATTCAAATAATGGTAGGTACTCCTCTAAAGATTAGCCAAACTCAATACATAAGCGTGGAACATATCCATGAGAACCTAAATCATCTCGGTTTGCCCATCAGTTTAAAGGTGAAAAGCTACGCTAAACTGTAGGCGCGTAGCGTACAACTCCTGCATACTCGGCCATATCTAGGATGTATACATAGCATATTTGTTAGATGTGATAGTCAAAGGTTCCACATGCACATGGTAATCTCTCTTTCAAATAATACACTAATCTAGTCAAATGTGTAATGAGCTACGACAAGAAAAAAATGGGCAAATTTCATCTAATTCTCCATAATCACACAAATAGAATTGTGTCGTCTGACTGTTCTCGGCAGTCTTCTAACAAAATCCATTGCAATGTTTTCCCACTTCCATCGTGGAATAGGAAATGGTTGTAATGACCCTCCAAGTCTATGATGCCAAGCCTTCACTTGTTATTAAATCCCACAGTTTCGGATGAACTTCCATACATCTAATTTCACCACAGACCATCAAAAATATCTCCTCTTGTCTTGGTTCTTCTTGGTCCTGCCAGGATGAATGGTGAACCGAGAATAGTGTGAATTCTGAAGAATCTCATCTCTTACAGCTATCACCTATGGTATCTACGATCTGCTTTCGAATCACTGACATTAATATGTCATCTCTGTCCATTCAACACAATCACCACTCTAAGCTAACTTGTTGGACCACAAGTATAGAATGTTGGCCCTATAACACTATAACACTTTTAGTGTAGATTTTTTCTGTAATATCTTTTGTGTACAAATCATCACCTGAGTGGCTATAGGAATATCTAACTAACTCACTATCGTTGGTGCCTCGAGAAATACTCACTCACATGTCATATGACATCTAATAACCATGACATCCCTAATCCATATCCTAGTTAATGCATCAAAAACTATGTTGGCTTTTCATATGTGATATTCAAAGGAAAAATTGTAGTCCTTTAAGAAATTAAACCATCTATAATGTCTCACATTCAACTATTCTATTTGAAGATGTACTTCAGATTTTGGTAATCATTGTAGAGTGTGAATCTCTCTCCAAACAGATGATGTCTTTATATTATCAGAGCAAACACCACTGCTGCTAACTATAAATCATTAGTGGGATATTTCTTCTCATATATTTTCAGCCGTTTGGAGACATAAGCCATTATACCTTTATCCTGCATAAATATACAACCTAAAACCTATGAGAAAAAGCTGTATAGAATAAGAATCCATGTCCAGCCTCTGCCAACACTAATATTGGTGGAGTGTTAACAACCTCTTCAGTTGAGCAAATGCCTGTTCGCACTCCTCAGACTAGTCAAACACAATGTCCTTTTGAGTTGATATAGTAATTTCTGAAGCGATCTTGGAGAAATCCTTCATGAACCTTACCTTACTAACCCTATAAAACTCAAGACGTTAGTGATTAACATCAGTGCTAATCAATCTATTATAGCTTGAATCTTAGCCAGATCTTCTGCTCCAACAACATGACCCAAGAACACGACATCCAATAGCCAAAGTTCACATTTTCTGAACTTAGCATTTAGTCTATGCTCCCTCAAAGTTTGCAACGTCTCCTTGAGGTCTTGTTAATGATCCTCTAAGGTCCTCGAATGAATCAATGTATTATAAATGAGAATTATCATAAGGTGGTCAAGAAACATTCTCATTATGTAGTGCATCGAATCCATAAACATGGCGAAGGCACTGGTACGCCCGAATGGCATGACCTTGAATTGATAGTGCAATATCTCATGCTGAATAATGTCTTGGACCTATCCTCATCCCTGATCTGAAACTAATGATACTTTAATTACAGGTCTATCTTAGATTAAAATTGTGTCTCTCTTAGGTGATAAAATATTTCATCAATCTTTTGTAGTGGCTACTTGTTCCTGACTATGACCTTGTTTAACTATCTATAATTGATATAAAATCTCAAAGTATAGTAGTTCTTCTTCACAGACACGATGGGTGCTCCATCTGGAGACATGGAAGTGGTGATGAATCCCTTATGTCTTAAATCAGGAGTTGACTCCTCAACTCCTCCAACTCTCAAAATGGTTTGATAATCGGTGTTTTGGACAAACATAATAATGAAGTCTATCTCAATCGGAGGTGGTAAACCTAGTAAGTTTTCTATAAATACGTCTGGAAATTCACAAACTACAAAACGTTTCTTAAGTCCGAGGTCTTTGACTCTCTCCTATTATATGTAATGTTACCAGAGTCTCTATCTTTTTATTAGTCTTCAATCGACCCCTCACATCATCAACTCTCGATGTACGAGCACTATAAGTGAATATTAGAGACCCTGGGATCTCAATTATCACTATTTTATAGAAGCAATCAATATGAATATGATATAAAGCCAGCCAATCCATCCCTAACAATGCATCGAAGTCTAAAAACTTGAGAAACTTGAAGTCTATCGGTAACTCTAACCCGCCTTTCTCTACTTGACATCCCACAACAAGACAATTGGGATAAACCTTATCCCTGAATTCAGTAGTCAATTTTAAATGTAAGCTAGTCCTAACCGATGTCAATCCTAGGATGCCTAACATGCGACTAATAATGAAAGATACAGTATAACCCGAATCAAATAGGACATCTAATTCTCTACCGCAAATATAAACAACACCCTTAATGAAACTACGTGTGGCTTCGACATCTGGTTGAGCTACCATATGAACTCCCTCACGACTTTGCTATGGGTAAATTGTTGTCGGCTGCGAATAATATCTCACCAAGTGGCTAACCATACCACACCTGTAGCAAATGATTAGCCGACACGGACCTTGTGCCTAACCCTAGGCCTGAGCCTATGTCTATTTATGTCTCTATCCCTATCGCGAACCATCTTATCCTCTACCTTTATTTCATCCTATAACGCCCAGTTGTTGTTATCGTGGTGCTGGTTGTGATAGAAGTACTGGTATAAAAGGAGCTGGTAATACAAGCTTGACTGATGGTGGCATGGGAGGTCAGCGAACCATACTCTAAATTAGACAATGGCAAAATGCATAGGGCATAACCAACATCTAAGGAGTGGCTGCCCCTGATCCCTGAGAAGCATCATCCCATCTCCTCTATCCCTTGCCTTTTTATCTCTTGCTCTCGTACTTTGCGGACCGATCAGATGATAGTGCTGGTCCAAATGGTGTTCTGTCAACAAATTTTCCTAATAATAAGTCTCGTGAGAAAGTGCCTGCTCATAAACCTCATTAAGTGTCCTGGGACATGAACTAACCGCATAATTTCAAGTTTTTGGCCTTAGTCCATCTCTAAAATGATATACATCCTTTGAGTCATCTCTTACCAAATCCTTAGCAAACAACCTTAAGTAGCCATATTTATCTCTATAGCTCATCACCAACTCATCAAATCCCTGTCTAAAATTCAAGAACTCATTCCATAACCTCTTCATCACCGCAGGTGGGAAGTACAATTATAGAACTTCTTGAATGCAATCTAAGACTTCAAGTCTCTA
The DNA here is from genome assembly GCA_039657365.1 of Stephania yunnanensis. Taxonomy (NCBI): domain Eukaryota; kingdom Viridiplantae; phylum Streptophyta; class Magnoliopsida; order Ranunculales; family Menispermaceae; genus Stephania; species Stephania yunnanensis. The sequence continues at coordinate 43,627,379 of CM077581.1, forward strand.
TCAATCTCAATCTTCATATGCAACCAAACATCTGAATCTCTCTGTAATGTGTATGATGAGATATCTACCTGTAATCTATCTTGAAATTTTCAAGACCTTATGAACATCCTCCTTTGATAATATTCACTTCTCTATCTTCTTTAAGTCTTTCTGTCCATCAAAGTAAACTAGCTTCAGTTAGATGAAATCCTTCACCATCTAAACCTCAATCGACGTACTAAAAGATGTGAGAATGGACTACTGTATCAATAGTGTCTGATATTACTATTGTCATAAACAAAATAGTTTATACTACCAAAACTATTGGTAACATAATAGGAAGCTCTAGTGCCGCTAAAGTAGGAGTAGTAGAAGTGGCGGGGCAAGTGTCTATGCTAGAATAGAAAAATGAGCTATCATCATGGCAGTCCTTTGAGCGGGTACCAGGTTAAACAACCTTCATAGATCATCAAAAAAGTAGAGGCTAACTGCCACTAGCATACGCATCCCAGCTGTTGCATGAATTAGCCATATGTGTTGGCAACGATAGTGAACGCGAATTTACTACTACGCAAATAGCATGTAATTATATGAATTAAAACTAACATGTACACGTAAAAACTTCATCATCTCACTTTCACTAACTTCCCAACTAATGGTTTCTAGGCAATGATCACCTGGTTTTCACAACTAAAATTTGTGTTTTGTTGAATTTTATTTGTTGCTTATTTAGAAAATTTGTCCTTATACTAGTTGCAACGACCCCTTACTTAATATAGGGCTCCATCCGGCCTAATCCCATCATTAAGCCTATTTTAAGCCACGTAAGACTTAACAACGTATTAGTAAGCGTTTATCCTATTCACCTTGTTAAACATGTTAAGAATAAGCACTACATAATTCACATTATTTTTACTACATCGGAGTTAACTAAAACTTTTACCACTTATGCACATTATTTAGTCGAATTCTTAATAAATTAGTGGAAGCAATTAATGTAAAACCTAAATATGTGTGAAAACCAAGGAATAATGCTGACATGTATACAGATGATAAAACGACAATAACAATACAACATGTGTCTAATCAAGGAACTATCGCCCAACCCAAATATACAACCCAAAATTAAATAAAATGACATAGATAAGTCATACAACAAAATCTTAAAAACCTACAAAAATTTGAAGTAGCAGCACTCCATTGGCTTTGTGACATGTGTCTACCGTACATAATAGTTTTCCTTATTTTTCTATTAATTATTGTAGTGGTAAATGAGATATCATCTCCACAAGGATTTTTCAAATCTCTGAAGAATTAAGACTACCTTAGAGTTTTACTAGATTTAACTTACTTCGATTTAACTAATCTAATTGAATGAGAACTAAACACTATCAATCCAAAAATAAAGTAAACAATTAATTAAAACAATTAGACAATAAACAATTTATATTCAATAAACTAATCTAGCGCAATTCAAACAACAATCAAATAAATCTATAAATCAATATAATTGAAATATATAAACCAACATGTAACAAACCCCCACTAAATAATGTAATATACTTGGATTGCATTCAAACACCAGAACATAATATTACTTCATGAAATAGTTAAAATCATAACACATGGAAGCTTGGAATCATTAAATCTAATTTATAATAGGTTGATAGCCTTTAGCCAACCACCAATTTTCCTATATCAATGGAAGAGCCACATTGTTATGATTATAAATTTATCTATTGGATAAAACGCAATGCCATAGAAATACGATAGCATTAACACTCAATGAAAATCATGCGTAATCTAAATCAAATAAAAATTAGAATATTCTAATTAATAAATAATTTAGAATACAATCACCATATACTAATTAATCGTAGTTACTACTTCTATAGTTGTTGTCAATAATTATAGACATAAATTTAAATGCTATATATTAATGAACATATCGGTCATTATGCATTCAATATAAAGAACTATTACTTGTAATACGCAAAAACAACAAGTTTGACCCGTGATTGATGTATTTGAATATATCTAAATCATTAAGTACATGATTCCTTAACCATAACTAATTAGCAATTCAAAGTATATATATGTCTAGGGTTTGTTTAGATTAACAAAATACTTATTCATGCTGAAAATAAATAACACAATAATATAATTTAAAGAAATAATTAAATAAATAAATACATTTTAATTAAATCAAAGCTCCAATGAAACTTTACACATAAACTCAATAAAACTAAACTTACAAGTGAAAAGTCTAAAAATAAAAGAGTATTTTCGAAGCACTAAGGTCCTATTTTTAGTTTTCTAAGTATACATATCATAGATAAGTACAAATTCCTTGTTCCTATCTAAAAAACTCGTAACCGACCTCAGCGATTTGTCAAGGAATTCAGTTTGTACATAAAACGCTGAGTTAATCACTAGAGTTGGATCGTTATACTCCATCCATTCAATAATCGATTTGTAGTGTAGTTTCCAATTCGTTGTGCATTTGTTGTCCAATCTCTACTGCAGATTTAGGTGGCGATTCCTAGTTAAATGCAAATCACACTTATTCACTGGATTTTTTCTCTAATTGATTATTTCGCTTTTTATCCTTTATTTCTTCCATTTCTTCATTTTTCTACTTAAATCTAGAAATCATAAAAACAAGAGAGTACAAAAATAATATTACAATTTATATCTGAAATCAACTTAAATTACACAATAAAATATGTCTAGTTATTGACTTGTCAATTACTCCCAAACTCAATAGTTTGTTGTCCAGAGCAAAGAAATACTCTTAATCATATTCTCTTTTCATTCATTATAAACTAATTTTAAACTAAGTTATCTTAACTTTACATAATATAAAATCTAAAATAGAAGTGATTTTCAAATTAAAACATATTACCGACATGTAAATAAAAGTTATGATAAAATATAATAATTTCGACTAAATAAAACATCCTTTAATGATAACTCAACCGCCTAATGCAACACCCTCTAGAACTTACAATTCATTATCAAGGCCAGTACATAATAGATTTTTTCAATCTCCACTGACTAGCATCAAGCTTATGACGACAAGTATGGAATCTCAAAACACAAAAACCACTAGATTGACCTTAATTTGAAAACAATACTTTACAATAGCACCACAATCAAAATCAATAGGAATATGGCGAAGATACTAACGAATATATTGTTTAAATGTGCTAGATTTAGAAACACTTTATTCAATCCAAGCTTCATGCACTCAAGTCAAATCTTTTATTTGAAGAGTTTATCAATTTGCATCTTTTTCATTTCTCGTGTTTTTTCAACTTCATCCTAATTATTCTATATTTACTATATTTCTCTTGTTTTTGCTTTTGAATCCATGCTCCATTTCCTATGGACATTTTCACATTATTCCCATTATAGATTTCTTACTCCATTTTCCACAGAATCTTTAGGACTCTCTATATATTTGTAAACCCTTGTTAACACTTTTAACTATCCACTAAAGTTGAAGAAAATATTCTTTCGAACTTATGAAAGTTAATCAATTTCTAACCCATTTGTTCTTTCAATTATGGCATAATAGCTTTATGTATGTACTATAAAAATACTTAATCAATAGCTTTTATATCACAAGATTCTTAGAAATCTATCTTGTTCATTTTGTATTTTTGTTTTGATCCTCTACCCATTCTCATGACTAACATAAGGTATTCAATTTAGTGTATATATCAGCTAGTGAAGTTAATCAAAAGGGGTATAAAAGTTGATTCCTTCTATCCTAGAATTCACTTGGTTAATAAAACTACCATTTCAATTCAAGAATCTATTATATATTCTATTTCATTAACATTCTTTTTTTAGGTAAAAGTAAAGTAAAATGAAATTCATACTAACTTGAATTTTGAAAAAAATTAAAAACTTCATTAACTCGCTTGAATATTAGATCAAAAGTTTGAAAGTTTTGGATTAGTTTTAATTTATCTTATACCTTTATTTTCATTCCATGGTTTTTTTTTGCTTTCATTATCATTCTTGACCTAGAATACCCCCAAACTCGTTCCAAACCATGTCCTTAAAGTTTTATAAATAAGTTGGGTTTCCAACAAAACCAATAACGTGAAGCATAAATGAATCAATATGTGTAATAATAACAATGTAATTAAATAGACAAACATTGAATTCAACGAATTTCAAATGATGGAATGCAAAGGGAACATATTTCAATTGTAAGCAAATTTTTCATTAAGAGCAATGAATATAATTATTCATTGTTGCTTGTATACAAGAGAAAATAAATTACACACGGTGGTGTCTAAAAGAAAATTCATCATTAATTTTATCTTGTTCATCCATTCCTACAGAAGGTTAAGAAACATAACTATAATCTGGGTTGTAAGTCCCAGTTGGAAATTGAAGCTACAAAGACAGAATGTCAATGCTTTTCCTCGAGTCTTGCAAATAACTGTCATGTCGTTTCTCAGACGTAGAATAGTAAAGTTGTAAAGTCCTCTCATTTTCTGCTATCATTTCTTTATTGCGATGAATATCCATAGGGCTAGATATAAGTAAATAAAATATGGTCCAAAAAACCTTCCCGTCCAAGGCTTTAATGTAAATGGTATTGAACTCGCATTCATGTTCGGTACGTTCACTCTAACAATTAATCTTGCCACTCTTTGTATGTCTTCCCTTTTCTTCCTCCTATTTTCAATTATGCTATATTTTCTTGCTTTTGTCGCATTTATTGCATTAAATGATTCTTGTTCATCCTCCGAGTCATGATATCCTATCATTTTCTTCATTCCTTGTACTACTGCATCATTTATTATCATCCTCGATAGTAGATCAATGTGACATTCGAGAATTTTATTAACTTGATTAGGCGGCTAATTAAGTATTTTAGGATTTAATTTAGAATTTAGGTGTTCGAGGTGGGACCGCATGTTATCATAAATTTAATATTATTTTTGTGTATCATGTGCCTTTTGATGTATTATACACTATTTTGACGTGAAATAAGATCAAGTTGATGTGTATATTCGGTGTTCATTAGCTCTAGAGTGCTTTAGGGAATTTTCCCAAATTATTAGCAAATTCTTGGTATTTTTGAAAGTTAATTTGGACATAAATTGAAGAGATAATCACAAAAATAAACAAAACAATTAATAAGTTTTTGGGTGACATGCATGACAGCCAAGTGATCAACCTCGAGATACGCATCACGTTTCTCGAGGAAGATCAAGATATATAGTAAGTAAATCATTAGATTTGCTTCGAGATTTGTTGATGCGAATCATGATAAAATCTTAATATATATCCAATATAAACACCGCCAAAGCCAAATATTGACCTTGAGATACATAACACGTATCTCGAGGAAGAAGAATTTATATTATGGAATGAAAATCATTAGATTTGTCTCGAGATTCCCATGATGCAAATCTCAGGGAATCTATTATATTATTTGCGAACTAAACAAAATCGCCTTTACATCTCAAAACTTAAGAATTTGAAATAGAGATAAAGGGAGACCGATAGGGAGGGAAAGAGAACGAAAGAGGGAGGTCGAGAGAGAGACCAATGGATCGAAAACTATGGCAAGTGAAACGTTGTTGTGCATTTTTGTTGTTGTTTTCATTGTGTTGTGTTGTTAATGGCAAATGGGAGAGGGAGATTCAGATAATTGAGGGAGGAAAGACCGTGAAGTGGGAGGAAAAGGATGGCATGGGAATGATCTCCCCATCCAGCCCAACCCCGATGAAATCGATATAAAAATATAAATATTTTTTCGTTGAAATAGAGCGTAGGGTGGGTGAGGGACAAGAAAGGGTTGGTCCCTCGAATCGGATGAACCAGGTCCGATTCAGGAGATCAAACCCTTCATAAATTATAAAAAATAATAATAATATTAATAATGCAAAAAATAGAAAAAATTCCGAAAAATAGGAAAAAGTATAAAAAAATTATATTTTTAGACAAATAAATAGAAATTGTGTATATCTATGAAAAATAAGGAATTCGAGATTTTCTCAAGGATCTATATAGGAGTTGTTCCTTGTAAAGCATGTTGTGATACCAGAAATGTTTGAAATATAGAATATTGTTTTAAAGTCAAGTCCAGGTTAATTTTTTATTTCGAACCACGATTTGGAGTCAAAATTGGGATCTAAATATTTGAGGAGTTGATTTAGAGGGATTTCGAGATTTTTGGGTGAGGTAGGACAAAATAAAAATATTAAAATTGATAAAATTATATTTAAGCCTATACAATATTATCTTCGATGTCGAATAAAAATTTTGAATTAAAAAAAATTTGTGTATTGAATAATTTATTTTGGAAGTATTTTAGGGGCTTCGGGAGGCGATTAGGTCAATCAAATTGCAAATAATTAAAAAATGATGAAGTTTTTGTGGAGGCTTACAAGAACTATTAATGAATTGTAGGACCATGATTGGAGCCCCGTGTGGGCTACTTTATAGACTTAGAGCGTAAGGGAGTTGCGATATCGTCTTCATAAGGTTTTGTAAATCTCATAGTAACCTTTACATTGTACGATTATAATTTCGTATAAATTGCATTGATCCTTGATATTGAATTTTTCTTGTACATTCATACATGGGTTAGGATGATAAGGTGATTCCAGTCTCCTTATGGCCTGCTCGGTTCACATTTAAAACAATCCCATGATCATGAGATTATTTACGGTGGGATTATAAATGGGTTTGGGTATTAGTCCTAATAGAGGGACTTGTTCGGTTGGGAGTATAGAGGGTGAGATCACACATGATTTCAATAAGTGAAGTTACTAAAGTGCCCTTTTATATCTACAAACTACATTCGTTCAATAACACCATTTGCAATGACATTCCTCTAAGAACCCAATTTGCTTGATAAACTCCAATTTGGGGAAAGGTTTTTTTCTGGATTGGGTAAGAGGACTAATGGGCACGTGGTTGCAAGATTGGCGATCTGGGTATTCGAGAAACCATGATTTCTTAGGAAGTGAAGAAAGAAATTAGGCTTTGGTAGGGATGTGAAATGGAGTTTCTTTGAAATAGAGAGAGCGGCTTTGAGGAAGATACCAAATGAGTTTATAAGATACGAAACCGTGAAAGATGAGGACTCATCTGATGAAGAATTTTCTAGTGGTGGTGGTGTTGTTGAAATGGGTTAGAGAAATTGGGTTTGGAGAATACGAAGAGAATAGTGAGTTAGACGAGTTTCAGAAAACAACAACCCTCTACGGGGGAGACGAAACATTGCAATTAAGGAATAGGGGATGGAGGAATTGATAGTAGTGGGGGTTTAAGAGAGTTATTGAATTCAGATTCTTCTTAAGTTCATGATGATTAAACACAAAGGAAAACTCATCGACAAAAATAGATCAATGTAGAAGAAATGAAAATAGAGGTTGCACACAAAATAGTACATTTCAAGAAGAAACGCCAACACTGTAGAGTGCTGTAAGGTACTTTGGTCAATTAGAAGTCACTAAGATAGGGATAAAATAACACCATTGGTTTCATGGTTTTAAATTGTCCCACTCATGTGGGTTATAATAATCCTTTGAACAATTTAATGCTATGAACTAAACAAGTGTTTATTGTGTAATATGTACCATGGTTATAGAACACTTAATTATGCTTGAGAGGCTGGAGTCATTGATACTTTGCATCACTTGGTTATCATGAGATCTTGTTAAAGCAGATCATACTCCTAGAGTCTAGAGGAACGAGACTCATTTGGTTAGTCTCCCCCATATGAGTCCTTATTTTGATTACTTACCACTTTCAGAGAATGTTATCTAATTGTGTTCGGATAACAAAAAGGGGATGGATTTAAGGTTGTATTTAAATTCTTTGTATTTTATTCTTTCTTTAATCTCTTGGATTATTATATATTTGATTATTACAAGTATACTGGATAGTATGGGATTTACTTATCGGACATTATCAAATTTTTATAATTGGATAATGACAGGTTCTAGAAGTGACAAGGAAAGGGAAAGCTTTCTTAATGTATATGACTTGCTTAGTTCTTTTCTCCATATATGTATTGATTTTTGAATATATCATATTTTATAAATGGGTTTATGAGTTTGAGTGTGATTGGACTATTCTTTGGAGTAGCTGGAACTGTTTTAGGATGAATTGAAATAATGGAATTAAGGTAATGTTAGTTTAAGAAATTATATACTTTAAATCAAATTACAATAACTATATAATTTAGTTTATGATTTTGAAGGTCATGATTTTTGGAGTAGGCTTAGAAATAGAGGAGATAGTGCCAAAATTGTTTTATGACATTGTCATAATAACGCAATCAATTTAAATGAACTTTGAGGACTATATAATTAACTTGTACATAACATTAAGGTTGAAGATTCACTTTAGAATCCTTTGTGGTTAATAAAGTCCTATAACTGAAGATTGCAAGATCTTATTCTTAACTGTTTATTAATGGAGAGGTTAAGACTGCTAAATTATCAAGGGATTATGATAATCTAGGTCGATCAGATGCCAATGCTGGTATCAGAGCCTAAGATTTTAAAGGAATCTTGTTGATTGAGAATAAATTTGCAATTAGTTGGGAAGTAACATGATAGAATAGGGTTAAAAAGTATCAAAAACTTTATTATTGTGTTATATTTGTGTTGTACGTATGTATTATCTCTAGATATGTGATAAAAATGTGTTTGATATTTAAATCGTAAGATAGGTCGAGTAAGACTAGAAACTTATAATTAAATGTGAGAATAAATTTATGAAATGAAATTGTGCATGATTAGATGTGAAATGGATTTGGGAAATCAGAATTCACAAATATGTTGTAAGTAGTTCAATACAAATATAACTGATGAAAGTGTCAGTTATGAAACCAATAAGAGATTGATTGAAAGGGAAGTTCAAATGATTCATGTAGGTAAACGCTGAACATGGATTTTTTCGAAATCAAAAAGTATCAATCTAATACAATTTTCAAATGCTCAGGAAAATGTCGAAATAGACTTAAATTTAGTCTCTAGTGATTGAGTGTTGTTTAGAAAACGTAATATGAAATTGAGAATTTTGGGAAGCACGAGATAGAGATATCTTGGGTTTCATAATAAGGTTAGTATTAATTGCATGGCTAACTCAGGAATACCTATTCTATAAAATATTGGTTTAATTCAGAACCAATTGAGGGTTCCTTCTAAAAATAGTCTTAACAAGGAAACAAAAGATTTGTGGTTATCGAAAATGTAAAATGAAAATTGATTAAACACAATGAATCTTAACTTGGAAATCACAATGAGATTGTGATTAGATCAATCAAGTTGTCTAAGTCAGTTTCTAAGAAAATAAAATACTTTGAGGTAAAGTATTGTCTCCTTTTCGAAAAAAAAAAGTAAAATTTAAATAGAATAATGATTTGAAACAATCAAACAACTTTTAAAAAGAAGTACTGAAAATTTGGATTGTTCATTACTCAAGTTACTTATCTATTAGTGACGTTGAGCATAGTGGTTCTATGAATCTAACAAAGTATTAATAAAACAAATGGAAATATATGAGTTAGAAGTAATATTTGTTAATATCAGATTCGGTGTTCTTATGAGACAAAGATCAATGAAACTGCTAACTTGAAAATGAGAATTGTAGTGATAAGATCAACATGTAAGAAGATATGGTATTGGGGAAAGTGATCTAATAATAGCTTGGATTAGCTATTAAACATCAAAACAAGTGATTATGTTTTGAGACTTGAAGTACCCAAGAATCAGTTCTAATGATATTTAGTAATGAGGCATATCACTGCAACTTAAAATATATTCAAGGAAGAGATAGACATACTGATTGAGAATCAGTAAGTGATTTGTATAGGATGTTAGTATGAATTCATATATTGCAAGAATTTCCATTGACATGAGGTAAAGAATTGAAATAATATTCTTTACAAGTTTGACTAGTCATTAAGATAATTTGAGTTTGAAAATTTGAATTCTTTTATATCTTCAGTTGAATAATAATGGAAAAGTGATTCATCAAAATTAATTTGATGAAAAATAAGATACAAAGTTATCTTGTATAGTTTTTTGAAAGGTACCAAATTTCTTTTTGAGAAAAAAAAGTCAGGATATTTGAGACTAATGAAAATAACGCTAGACAATAACAAACATTTTGACTATTTGAGTCACAAAGTTTCTCTATTTTGAAATATGATTAGTTAAGAAAGAATTCGATTCATTAAATGATAATAAGAAGTCATACCGTCCTTAATTATATTTTCAAAAAAAAAGAGATATAAATTGCCTTTCAAGGTCAAGATTAAGAAGCTGTAAGTAGCTTGGTTATTGAGTGAAAGTCGTGGTAAGTTTGTAAAAGGACTAAAGCAAGATCAATGTAAGAATAGCTAAGATTCACAGAAATTGAATGAAATAGAACCAATGTCTAAAATAAAATGAGATGTTGAGATGACTTTGACTGTTGAAAGTGACACAGACAGACTCCTTTAGTCAAGGTAAGGCACTAGAGTAGTTGTGCATGATCAAAATTCTAAGTAACTATGTTTAATAATCACAATTCATTCACAACGTAGAATATCAGTATGAAGCATCTAACCATCTTTGAATAATCGAATGAATTGGTGACAGTCGATATAAAAGAGTCTATGAAGTTTCATCAGAGTCCATTGGAGGCTAAAGTATAAGCTACTAAATTGTTAATATAATCTTACATTAGTATGAAAATGAAAATCTCAAGTCAACGAGTCACAATCAAATTAGAATATCAAACTATAAGTTTGATGGAACTTAATATACCTTCACAATGATCTTACAAGGAGTCAAAATCCAAATGTTGAAAGTTTTGAACCAAAAGTAGTATACAAGTAATATAAGAGAGTATATTGTACATTGGTTTAATTGTAGTGCTACATCACCTGATTAGTCACTGGTGATGTTGAAAGCACTAGTTATTGTAAATAGGAGATTATGTAAGATGCCTCTATGTTAGTGAAAATGTAAATTAATTAAAGAAAAATGTGTGATTTATAACTCAGTTAGTAAGCTTTATCTTTGTTAGGTTGGAAATATTGAATAGAGTATAGTGTATATAACATGTTATATTTGAAAAATTGAATATTCTTTAATTATAATTGAGTAGAAATTAAAAACAATAACATATTTATAAATTGTATGAAATACGAGTTAAAAGTTAAACTATAAGACTATAATCATCGAATATGTTGATATCTCTGTTTAAAAATGTGTATCTACTCAATTTAAGGATAACTATCTCTATTCAAGCAATAAGAGAAATTGGTGAACAGTAAGTGATTAAGACATGAGTTTGTAGGAGATCTTAGTAAAGTGAAAGGAACGGGGTTTTAGAATAACTCATCATTAGAGAATGGTTTGACGAAGTTAAAAAATTTGTTAATTTTCTAATAGTCAAAGGAAAAGATCAGTGACTTGGCTAACGAGTTAGAATTGGTAATTATTTTCTAATCCGCAATCTAAATAATATTGTGAGTAGATATTTAGAAAATGAGTAAGAGTCACATGATGTGTCTGATTTCTATTTCTGAACGAATTAACAATTCGAGATCTATTTTCATGCGATGGCAAATGTGTTATGTGATCTATAGTTATGGGATCACTTGTGTAATTCTAGGTATTTGGTGGGGAATGCCGGAATGGTGATGGATCTAGATAGACACACAACTCAACTTAGTATATAATGTTGTGCTCAAATATTATTTGCATCAATATGTAATTTTAGATGATGATAGTCTAAGAATTAATCACCCGATAATTGAAATAAAAAGGGATGGTTAGTGATGAGAAAGTAAACTGGAATGTGTGCCAGAGTTTGGGTGGATATGGAAAGAATTATCAACGATTTATGAAATAGTATTCAATTTAAAATGAGAATTGTTCTATGAAAAGCAAGATACGTCAAATCTTGCTATATATTGATACTTGAATGAGATTCAAGGTATAAGATGAGAAATGAAGTAAGGTTATCAGATATACAACAAAGTTGATTGTTTAACTCGTTAGAAATTGCCAAATTTCCACGATTGGCAAAGCAATAGGGATAATTTCTCATTAAACCAAAATATTGGAAAATAAAAAAATTAAAATGATTATGATCTCTACCACCGAGTTGTTGAATACAACGAAAGTGATTGGGTTCACTTTCGCCTTGGAAATAATTTTTCTGGTTTGGATTAAAAATGTTATATATGAAGGATTTCATATCTCTTTTGGTTCAGTAATCTGTAAATTTTAATTTTCGATGACAAATTTTTTAATTAGTTGGGAAGATTTTGACATCCGAGAATTTTATTATCTTGATTTTATTGCTAATTAAGAATTTTTTGATTTAATTTGGAATTTAGGTATCCGATGTGGGACCCACGTATTAGAGATCGATATCATAAATTTAATATTATTTTTATGTGTCGCGTACCTACTTGATGTATTATACACTATTTTGACATGAAATAATGCCAAGTTGAAGTGTATACCCAATGTCCGTGAGTTTCTGAGGGCATTGAGGGATTTTCTCCAATTTTTAGTAATTTTTAGGTATTCGTTGAAATTTTATTTGGACATAAATTGAGGAGATAATCACAAAATTAAGCAAAATATTTAATAAATTGGTGGGTGCCTAGTGACACGCTTGAGATGTACAATAGTGTGCACATCCGAAGATGGGGCGTGGCGATTTTATGGCCATGAAAATAAAAAGGTATATATATATTTATAAATATAATGTAGTTTATATATAAATATATAAATCAACCCTATAGTCTGAATTAAATAAAAATATCAATTGAATTCGCCTCAAGATACGTATAATGTGAATGTTATAGAAGAGAAATGGTTGAACATTACTATTAGTAAAATGATTTGTTCACACCTCGAAATGTGTGACATCCAATCTTAATGAAAATTAAGGGTGTTTGGTTTTATATGTAAAACCATATTATCGAGCTTGAGATTCGCGATACGTATCTCAAGGAGATCAAAATAATTGATTTCACATTAAGTTGATCAAAAGGTGGTGCTTATCTAGTTCATAGCTACTTGATAGACCTCGAGATATGCAACATGTATCCCGAGAAAGCTCAATAAATATAATAAGTGAATCATTAGATTTGGCATGAGATTCGTGCAGTGCAAATCTCGAGGAAATGCTAATATATATCCAACATCGACACTGCCTCCTTCAATTTATTTTAAGCCAAAGATTTACCGCATGATACGTAGCACATGCCTCGAGGAAGAGCAAATTCATAATAGATATTGAAAATCATTAGATTTGTCTCGAGATTTGCATGATGTAAATCTTGAGGAATCTAATATAATTTGCAAACCAAACAGAATCACCTCTGCATCTCGAAACTTAAAAATCGAAATTGTAACAAAGCGAGAGAGAGAGAGAGAGAGAGAGAAAGGGATCGAAAACCATGGTAAGTGAAGCATTTTTGTGCTTTGTTTGTTGTTGTCTTTGTTGTGTTTTATTGTTAATGGCGGATGGGAGAGGGAGATTCAGATCATTGAGGGAGGAGAGACTGTGACGAAGGAGGAAGAGGATGGCAAGGGAATAATCTCCCCTACAAGCCCAACCCTAATTAAATCGATTTAGAGAAATAAAAACTTTTTCATTGAAATAGTGTAGATGGTGGGTGAGGAAGAAAAAGGGGGTTAGTCCCCTAAAGCGGATCAATCGGGTCCAGTTCAATTGAATCGGATGAATCTGGTCCGGTTTAGGAGGTTAAATTGTTCATTAATTTTTTTTGGAAATAATAATAATCATTCATAAATGAAAAAAAAAATCCATAAAAATATGAAAAATAAAAAAAATATTTTGGACCAATAAATAGAAATTGTGTATTTCTATGAAAAATAAGGAATTTGAAATTTTCTTGAGTATTTATACTTGGGTTTTCCCTTGTAAAGCGTGTAAGATATAAAAAATGTTTGAAATTTGAAAAATTATTTTAAAGCCTTACCCAAGTTAATTTTCAATTCCAAACCACAATTTGGAGTCAAAATTGGGATTTAAAAATTCGAAGAGTTGATTTGGAGGGATATCTGAGTTTTTTGGGTTGAGGAGGACTAAATAAAAATATAAAAATTGAAAAATTATATTTAAGCCTAGAAAACATAATTTTTGATGATGAACAATAATTTTGAGATAAAAATGAAATTTGTACATTAGATAATTTATTTTGAGAGTATTTTAGGGGTTTTAGGACGCGATAGGGTCACTTAAATTGTAAGTAATTAGAAAAATAGTGAAGTTGTTATGGAGGCTTACTGAATGCATTAATGAAGTGTAGGACTACGATTGGATGCCCTGTATGGACTAGTTTACTGACTCGGAGTGCAAAGGAGTTGTGATATTGTGTTTGTTACGTTAAGTAAATCTCATAGTAACCATTACATTGTATGATTATAATTTCGTATAAATTGCATTAATCCTTGATATTGCATTTTTGTTGTGCAAGCATACACTGGTTGGGAAGATTAGGCGATTTGAGTCTTCTTATAGTGTAAACTATACCATGTTTATAAAACACTATATCATGCTTGAGGGGCTGGAGTCATTGATACTTTGCTCCACATGGTTATCATGAGATCACGTTGAACCGGATCATACTCCTAGAGTCTAGAGGAACAAGACTCATTCGATTATTCTCCCCATGCATGAGTACTTTTATTGGTTACTTTCCATTTTCAGAGAACGTTATCTGATTGTGGTCAGATAACAAAAAAAAGATGGATTCATAGTTGTATTTAAATTCTTTAGATTATATTATTCGTTTAATCTTTTGAATTATTATGCATTTGATTATTATAGGTGTATTGGATAGTGTGAGATTTACTTATCTGACATTATAGAATTATTATAATTTGATAATGATAGGTTTTAGCGATGATAAGGGAAAGCTTTCTGAATATATGTGACTTGCTTAGTTATTTTCTCTATGTATGTGTTGGTTTTTGAATATATTATATCGTATAAATGGGTTTATAGGTTCGAGTAGGATTAGGATCTCTGTTGGAATAGTTGGAACGGTTTTAGGATGAATTCAAACAATTTTGGAATTAATATAATGCTAGGTTAAGAATTTTGATACTTTATCCCATTCCTTACTAATATGCCCATTCGAATAAAATTGTCCTATGATTCTCAAGCATCCTCTTTCTCCTCTACTCGCATAGTCTCTCAAATAACTTTCCCATCTTCTTTCTATATCGATGCTCATACTCTTATCCTCAAACTTGCTCGCATTTTGGATATTAAACCCTATACAAGAATAATGACTCTTTTTTTATCAAAAAGTATCTCCTCCCAGCTCTGGGTGTCAAAAACAAAGAAATGTCATAAGGTACCAGATGACTAGGGTCTTGATTCTCAAAATATTCTTCCTCATTAGATTACAATGGAGATTATCTTCCACACTCTGCCCACCTAGGTCTAGGTTCTCTAATACTAACCCATCTAAGTATAATATTCATTAGGTGGCTTGCATATTTCTAGTTTTGTTTTGCTTGAACGACCCACTTCCCTTAGCCTTGCTTATTATTCCTACCTATTTCTTTACCTCCTCCCATCATAAAATAACTCAAATCTCATGAAATAGGAAAATTGAAATCTTGTAGTTGAAAATATCAAATAATCAAGGTAAGGAAAATAAGTTTTTCAAAATGTTTTAGCATAGAGTCTAAAAAAATGTGAAATTAGTACATTTTAAATTATTTTATCGACCTATTTCTATTACGTATATATTGGAAAAATTTGTAGAAACCCCTAAACTCATTTTATTCAAATTGAAAATTTCTACACAAACCCATTTTCAAAAACGATTTCTAATAAAAATTCAAGAACTACATTCGTTGAAAACATCATCGAAACTTGATTTTGTTCAAGACATCAAAATCAAAAGGATGTTAAAGTATCGGTTTATTACCTTCTTGAGAGTGAATACCTCAAGTAATATGCTCTATTAGCTCCTTAAACTCCCTCTCCAATCTTCAATTTGAAAA
Source organism: Stephania yunnanensis (assembly GCA_039657365.1). Classification (NCBI taxonomy): domain Eukaryota; kingdom Viridiplantae; phylum Streptophyta; class Magnoliopsida; order Ranunculales; family Menispermaceae; genus Stephania; species Stephania yunnanensis. Next base: position 43,643,401 of record CM077581.1, read on the forward strand.
GAAACCCACCGAAGCCCTAACTTATTTGTATGAGCTTGAATTCAAAATTTATATCGTTGCATCACGACTAAAAAGGTGGGGTACACTTAAATAGACTATAATTCAAGCTTTGAACGGCTCAATCTAGATAAAAACTTACTAATCAATCGAATTAAGATAAGTGCTTTATTATTGACTATACGGTTGCATCACTACTAAAAAGGTGGGGTACACTTAAATAGACTATAATTCAAGCTTTGAACGGTTCAATCTAGATAAAAACGGACTAATCAATCGAATTAGGGTAAGTGTTTTATTATTGACTATATGGGGTTTTGTTTTAAAAAAATGAATTTATGCCTAGCAAATTGGGGGTTATATGGATTCGTTGACAATTGGGCAGTAAAAGCACTGAAAATTGGTCCTAGTGATCTAGCAACTAGTTCCTTGAATTCTAGCCTAAAACCAAAATCATTGACAATTCGCTGAGTCATTTTACACTTCAAAAATCTATAAACTGCTTGAGATTTCTCCATCGATCACCGATGTTATTTGGTATCGCTTGAAAATCGTTGATTCCTATTGTTTTTCCAATATTTCGAATATTTTACAAATTTATCACAGATATCAATCATATTTAAGGTAGAAGTTATCACATTCGATAAGAGATATTTTAAAATTAAAATTTGATTTTGTGATTAGGAAATATTGTACTACCAAAAAACTACTTTATTAGTTGAAATAATAAAGACAAAGATGATTAAATTGAAAACAACTCGATCGTCCCCCTCTCAATTGGAAATATCCCAAAAGGGAGTTAAAAAAAAAATAGAAAGTAAATATGCTAACTATCCTAAATCTATTAATACAGAAAGACATTGACTAGATCAACCCCCCTTATATGAAACTATTCAAGAATTATATTCCTAAAATACTTCTATTATATGAGTCTAAAGTTGAGAGAATATTAAAACGACTAACTAATCCTAATATTAAAACTGAGAGTAAAGATAAAGAATGAGTTGCCTCCCATATAGCGCTTTTGTTTATATTCATTGGCTCGACTTGATAGATAATATCACTCGTTGTTCAACTTGAGCGAGTCAAATTGACCATCTGCTGGTTCCTCATAATTCTTAACATTATTAACTACCGTATTATTTTCAGCATCTGCATAACATCTTAAGGGTAATAATAATAATAGAGTTCTCTCTTTCATAATCATCATCATAAATATCGTCATTGACATAATAGTCCATCTCGTAAACATCTTGAAAATACTTTAACTGTCTAACTTGCACTGGCACATTCATCCATATTCTTATTAAAAAGATCTTATCAACATTTGCTTTATTGACAACAAAATGTTGTATAAAATTGATCCTCGACATGGCCTTTCTGCACCATTGTTTCAGTAAGATATTCCTATCAACCCCTGTATCAAGTAAAACAACAGGGAAACTGACATCATTGATCATCACAAGGAGGAAGAGTTTCTCTGGATCGTCTTTGTAAATTTCAATTAGATGTCCTAGATCTTGAAGCTTTAGTTGCTCGTTATTAAATTCTTTTACCACCGGCTTCTTCCCTTCTTGACGTTGCATTTCAGGTTCTACCTATTTAAGTTGTAGTTTCTTAGATTTCTTATTCTTATTGCATGGCTTCTATACATCTAGAGTGTAATAGTTTAATTTTTAACGGTTTCACTCGCGTTCATCCAAACAATGAATTTTGTTTAGTTACTTTCCGAACTTTGAGTCTCCGTTTTGAGATTGATGATCTCCAAATCATGTTCAACAAAATTTTCATGATAAGGTTTTAAACTATGACCATTTTTTTTAACTGTTTGTCCAATTTCTAAGCTTTCTATTTCTACTACGCTATGAGGTAATAAAGTCACATCTGTATAATGTCCTATCCATCTTGAATGAAGTTTTCTTGAAAATAATTTAAGTCTTGAATAAAAGTGTACCACTTTATCTCTAACTTTAAAATTTTTAGGAACTAATATCTTATCATGAAATGCTTTGGTTTTATCCTTATAAATTGATGCATTTTCATTAGCGTCATTTATAATTTCTTCTTATTCTTGAAGAGTCAACTTGAATATGTTTCCTAGTATAATATAAATCATGTTACAAGCTTTTATTACCCAATAGGCTTTATGTTGTAGTTCTACTAGTAAATGACATTATTTTCCAAATACTACCTTATAAGTGTCATACCTATAGTAGTCTTATATGATGTTCTATAGGCCTATAATGTGTCTTCTAATATAAGACTCCAATTCTTACGTGATGGACCAACTGTTTTTTTCATTATTTACTTAATTTCTCTATTTGAAGTTTCAGCTTGTCCACTAGTTTGGGGTGATATGCAGTAGATATTCTATTTGTGACGTTGTACTTACCATGTAAATTAGCAACTAATAAACCACAAAAAACGTGAACCTCTATCACTTATAAGTATTCTAGGTGTTCCAAAGAACTGTAAAAGATTTTAATAGAATGATATCTACTAATATTTTTGACCATTAGATTTAATAGCTTTTACTTCTACCCACTTAGACATATAATCTACGGCAAGTAAAATATAAATATAACCATTTGATGGTGGAAAAGGCCCAAAGAAATCTATACCCCATACATCAAACACTTCATAAAAAAGAATAAGAAGTAAAGGCATTTGATTTCTATGTCCTACATTTCCAGTTCACTAGCAATTTGGACACGATTTTATTTAAAGAAAACAATCATGAAATAAAGTGAGCAAAAAAAATCCAAAATCTAAACTTTTACGAGCGCTTTTTCATGGGCCAAAATGTCCTTCACAATAATATAGACCATAGCTAATGATTTCTATGTCCTACATTTCCAGTTCACTAGCAATTTATGCCAACTTTTAGGAAACAACAATCCTTTTCAATTTACTAATGATTGTAAGATAGCATTTAATAAATTAATGGATTCTTAAACAACCATTAGCTATGGTCTATATTATTGTTCTTCTAAATTCTTTCAATACATTTATTACTCAATTTTCATCCAAACTTGTCAATTTATTATAAATTATTACTGGCAATTTAATCATTTTCACATAGAAAAACATAATTCAAATGATTCGCTAAAGTTTTTATATTTAATTCTAGTACTTTAACTATAAAAGGTAGAAGTTTTGAATGAGATTTAAATAAGTCAAAGTAATAAATAAGTTCTACTAGTTCATTGTATGATTCCAAAGTACTTATTGTCTTTTTTATTTCCTCATTTCTATCGTCATCTTCTTTTAAATCTTTTACTACCAATTCCAATTTAACTGTTTTATTCTTTGTATAAGATTTGTTTATTAATGGATCGATCATATCAACTGTGTATAAGGGTAAATCATTCATTGGGTATTCCATTGCATCAATATAAATTAAAACTCACTATATCGTTATCTACATCCATAGTTAATTTTCCATTTGAAGCATTAATATTTGCTTTTACTATTTTAAGAATGGTTTTCCTAAGATTATAGAAGTCCTATTAGAGTAGTTTACTTCTTTCATATTTAAAACATAGAAATCTGTTGGGAAGACTAAATAATTAACCTTGACTAGTACATCTTGAAGTATCGCTATTGGTTTAACAGTTGATATGTAATGACATGTTACTGTAAGATGGTGATTAGTACTAATCGAAATCCAAATTAATCCGAGTTAGGCTCGTGATTAAGTTTGGCGTACCTATATTAGCATGTACGTGCATTTGCATATTGTATTGTGTTTGTTTGGATTGTCAAATGAAAACAAAAATAAATAGTTATATAATAACGGATTATATAAAAGCCTATAAATAAAAAATGCACAATAAACTATGATTTACCAGGACACTAAGATTGACGAGGGGGACGTGGCATGAATGTGCATGGTTAAGGACACTTGTTGGCACGTCCGAGGAGTTTATTAGTGAATAATACATGAAATATATATATTTATGTTTTTTTGAATATATATTTATATATATTGAAGAATAAAAGAATAACTGAAATATATGGATTGTTTGATCCTCTCGAATGGAGGGTGAGTGCTTAATTGGTCAAGTTTGGTGTTAAGATAAGGTATGTCACTTTAACGCATCACCTGCTCGATCAGTCTCGAGATGATGTGGTGAGTATCTCGAAGAAAATCCATGTATAAATAAATAAAACTCATGCTTATTATTTCACTCAATCGATCAAATAGTAAATAGGGTTAGGGATTTTATTTTTAGGCAAGAGAAAGTGTCCATGGAGTCGAATTGATCATGATTGAGGAGTCTAATCAAATAAAAAACTCGAGGCATCATTTTGGTATGATTTGTTCTTATGTTTGTTGACTTTCAATTCGATAGGAATGATAGAAACTAGATTAATTATGAGTTTTGATGGTTGGTTTTAGTGTATTACCTCATTTGAGGATGTAATTAATCAATTTTGATGGGTCATGTAACTATTTTTGATAATTTGATGTATTTGGTAAAGGAAAGTGGTTGCTGCCCTGTATGTATGGTTTGACAATACAAGGTGGAGCGCACTACATCACTTAAAGGATCGCGCTCCTTTCATCAATTCGGATGAACCCAGTTGATGCAGTGTGCCCAACGAATTGCAGGAGCGCGCTCCCACCCCAAAAAATAACAAGTATGCTGTGATTTCATGAGGATATCTAAAGGACTTAGGGGGTGTGATTAAAGGTTCTAATTAGAGTATAATGGACCTATATTAACTATAATTTTTTTACGATAGGTGTTGGTTACCAAGGAGAGAGTTATTAGCCAAGAAAATCAGGAAATTAGCCGAAAAACTTAGACAAGGTAAGTATGTATTCGCTTATTTATCAATATTGCCTGGCTATTTAGTGTGTATAGCTCATATAGTTGTTGGAATGGATTGAGGAATTATGTACAATGTGATGGTACTCATTAAATGAAAAACAATGTGGAAAGTGACCATGCTATAACTGTTATTTTAAGAATAAGTTTATAGGAGATGTGTTCCCTTCTCAGAATATATATAACTCCTACTCAATATGATAGGTTATGTGGATTACATACACGCTAAAGGGTTCGGGATAAAACTATTGGACATTAATGGATGGGCTAGATGGGATCCCTTCTTGGTAAATATGTTGGTCTAGCAAATGCATTAATGGCATTGGTGGGTAATCGATCCTAGTTTTGTAAAATAAATGGGGATCACAGTATAATAGTCGATAATACTTGCTTTGCATCAGTTATTTATTGAATTTATATAATTTCCTTATTCTTGTTAGATATCATTAATGCATGTTGTTATTACATGATATCCTTGATTACTATAGGGAATGTAAATGTTTAACGAGATTCCTTACTTACTGAGCAAGTTGGAGTGCTCACCCAAATTCGATATTTCATGTTCGTAACCCGACGCTTTTGCTTAAAGAAAGGAGAGGATTTAGAAGTTTTGTATCTTCTCTATGATGTAATGAGCCTTCTTGTACTTATATATTTAGTATGATGTATTTTATTATTTATCAAAAGGTTTAAGAGGTTTTAATGAAGGTTTTGGATTTTTGGTAAAAGAGTATTTATTTTATAAAAAAAGGATTTTTTGTATTACTTTGATTTTCTTATTCAATATAAAAATACAGGATGGATGACTTTATCAGGTATTGTAGAGAAGGTTCTAGCTTTAGTTAAATCTGGTTGAGTTAGCGGGGCTTAGTAAGGTTTCAGGTTAATTATTGCACTAATTGGGATAAGGGATGCTACAGCTTGGTATCAGAGCCTTAGGTTTATCACTTTTAGAGATAAAGTGGTAACATTGATGTAGTATGGTATCATAGACAAGGTTTTGATCCTAGTCTCATTATTGAATGGTGTTCAAATTGAATGATAGCATAATCTGCTATACCGAAACCTAATTTTATTAACTGTAAGAGTTGTATTGGGTTACGAATAAGCTAAGGGTTTGATAAATGATTTTTATCATGTTTCGGTGAAAATATAAATGAAAACACTATTATAAGTTATTTTGCTGCAAACACATTGTTTTATATTGTATATATATGATTTCCTTAAATTCTCGAAATGTTACTTGATGATCTTATCTCTTATTTGACTACAAAATCTAATGGCGGATCAAGGAGATGGATCACAGAGGTCTGAATCTCAATGTAGCAGGGAGATGGAGAATCAATGGAAATCTAGAATGGAGTAGCAAATTGTTGGGTTTTTGGGGTTCATACGCAGCGGAGATTACAAAACAGTTTTGAGAAAAACCCCAACAGGATCCGAATCTAATTCCATTAAAAACGTTTAAACCATGAAAAACTTAATCATACCTCAGTCGCAATATACCTTTCAGAAGGTTGATCGATCTCTAAGGGGCTGCCAACGACGAACGCCCTTTATCAGCAGTCCACACACGAACGGCGGCCGAGATTCGAAGTGCTAGCTTCGAGAGAATACCAAACCTTTTGTTTTTCTCTCCAAAACGATCCAGAGCATACCAAAAACCCTAAGTTGTTTCTTAAACGAAAAAAAAGTTTTGGCCTTTTTATATTTCGTCTGTGTATTGTAACTTAAAGCGTCTATTTATACAACCCTTGTATATAGACGGTTAAGTAAATTACACATATACCCCTACTTAAAGAAGTATAAGTGTAATACACCACAAGGACGTTTCCGTCATGAATTTTATCATATAAAATTCATTTTTCTGAACCATCTTAAAATCTCGCAAAACCATTCTTAGTGTGCAACCTAATAGGCTCATACAACGTTGACAGTGTACCAAAACGCATTTTGGTATACAAGTCATAAGCGGCCTCTAGCAAGACATTATGACTACCCAAGTTGTACGAATATCAAATCGAAACAACCTAATCAATAGTGTATATAACATCCTTTTGTCATACGATATCCTTTTGATCAAACATAAGGCATGGAATTGTCATCCAACATGTTCAATCGTACTAGTCTCGATATCTAGGTAGACTGAAAACATCCAAGTGCCATTGATCAATATCAATTCACTTAGACTAGGCCTTTTAACAGTCTAACACATCGAGGGATCCACTAGATATCTCTCTTTATATGAGAGGGACAAATTCTATATCGATTACACAACTTCATCACATTGCTCACACAGCAACTAATCACAACCTTTATAATCGTCCGGTTAAAGACAACGTTTGATTGTGTTGAATCACTGTGTTCCTAATGTTGAAGTCTCTCGGTAATCTCAAGTCGAGGATCTGGAATATATACCTATCATGAGAAATAACAATGACTTAATCCATGTGATGTTCTCATAGCGGGTCGGTCCAGTACTTTGTTCCCTAACAAGTACTCGTGATCTTGATTCGTATCCCTATACGTATAATCATCATATGATCATCAATCAAGACCACACTAGTCTTAATTCATTATAGTTCCCAAGTATAATGATCGACTAGGGACATTTAGGATATTTATGTAAATACCCATGGATCTTATTATAATGCAAACATGCAAATTAATTATAATAAACAGCAAATGAAATCTTTTATTTTATTAACAAAAAGTAATCATAAAGACAGTTAATGGATTGACCTAGGGCACATGCCCCAACATCTCCCACTTGCACTTGGGCCAATCATACATGCATCTAATGCCTAATGATCTAACATGACCATCATGTTTTGCTTGCGGAAGAGCTTTTGTCAATGGATCCACAACGTTGTCTTCAGTAGGTACTCTGCAAATCTTTACGTCTCCCCTCTCAATAATTTCTCTGATGAGATGAAAACGCCTGAGTATATGTTTGGATCTGTGGTGTGATCTAGGTTCCTTGGCCTGTGCTATTGCCCCGTTATTGTCACAATACAAACAAATAGTGTTAGCAATACTTGGAACCACAACTAGTTCGAAATGAACTTTTTGATCCAAAGCGCCTCCTTTCTTTGCATCGAACGCCGCAATATACTCAAACTTACGTTGTAGAATCGCCACGATCTCTTGCTTCGAACTTTTCCACTTATCGCACCCCCATTCAAAGTAAACACATATCCAGATGCGATCTAAAATCATCTATATCAGTTTGAAAACTTGCATCTGTGTAACCATTTCCAACTAGATCATTTTCAAAACCTCCATAGACCAAGAACACTTCCTTAGTCCTTCTTAAGTACTTAACGATGTTCTTTCTTGCTATCCAGTGACTCTCACCTGGATCGAGTGATATCTGCTTGTAGTGCTCAAAGCATATGATACATCGGTCGAGTGCATAACATGGCATACACGATAGATCCAATAGCTGATGCATATGGAATCTTATTCATACGCTCTCGCTCATCATTTGTCTTAGGACATTGAGTCTTGCTGAGACTTATGCCATGAGACATTGGCAACAATCCTCTTTTAGAGTCTTGCAAATGAACCTATTCAAGACCTTGTCTATGTAAGCACTCGACTTAGATCGATTAGCCTCTTAGATATATCCCTATAGATCTTTATCCCTAGAATATAGGCTGCATCTCCTAAGTCTTTCATTGAGAAACACTTCCCTAACCAATACTTGACATTCTGCAATGTTGGGATGTCATTTCCAATGAGTAATATATCAACATACAGTACCAAAAAAACAACTACACCCCCACCGACCTTCTTGTATACACAAGGCTCATCTTCGTTCTTAATAAAACCAAAATCCTTGATTGCTTCATCAAAACGAAGATTCCAACTCGAGAAGCTTGCTTTAATCCATAAATGGATCTTTGAAGCTTGCATACCTTCCTAGAATTATCGGGATGTACAAAACCTTCGAGGTTGTGTCATATACACGTCCTCAAGCGACTTTCCATTAAGAAATGTTATTTTTACATCCATTTTCCATATTTCATAGTCATAATATTCAGCAATGGCAATTAAAATTCTTATGGATTTAAGCATGGCTACTGGAGAAAAAATTTCATCATAATCAACACCTTGAGTCTGCTTGAAACCTTTTGCTACAAGTCTTGCTTTAAAAGTATGCACTTTGCCATCCATGTCGGTTTTCTTCTTGAAAACCCATTTACATCCAATGGTCTTACCACCTTCAGTAAATCAACCAAGTTCCAAACTTGGTTATCATACATGGATTGCATCTAGAGTTCATGGCACTTAGCCATTTATCCGAGTCTGGTCCGGACATAGCCTCCTGATAAGTGGTGGACTCATTTTGGTTTATAAGCAACACATCACGACTATCAGTAATGAGAAATCTGAATCTCTCTGACTCATGTATTACCCTACTAGATTTACGTGGGCCTTGTGTCACTTGTGGAGGTTCAACTGGTTCGGAACGTTGTTGAACTTCCGAGCACGGTTCGAGTGTTTTGTGATTCTTGAACTTCTTCAAGATTTATTTCTCTCCCACTAGTGTCTTTTGAAATAAACTATTTTTCCATAAAGGCACCATACCGAGCAACAAACACTTTGTTCTCAGTGGGATTATAAAAGTAATATCCTTTTGTTTCCTTAGGATACCCTACAAATAAACACTTGTCAGATTTAGGTGCTAGTTTTTCTGAGACTTGTCACTTTACGTAAGCCTCACAACCCTAAATCTTAAGAAAAGACAAACTAGGTCTCTTCCCGTACCATATCTCATATGGTGTTTTATCAACCGTTTTAGAAGGAACTCGATTTAGAGTGAAAGCTGCAGTTTGTAATGCATAACCCCAAAAGGATAATGGAAGATCTGCATGACTCATCATAGATCGAACCATATCTAATAAGGTTCGATTTCTCCTTTCGGAAACTCCATTCCATTGTGGAGTTGCTGGTGGAGTCAATTGGGAAACAATCCCACAATTTCTAAGATGATCATCAAATTCTTGGCTTAAATATTCACCACCTCGATCTGATCGAAGTGTTTTGATAGTTTTACCAAGTTGATTATGCACTTCATTTTGAAACGTTCGAAACATCTCAAATGATTCAGCTTTATGTTTCATATGATATACATAACCATATCTGCTGAAATCATCAATAAATGTAATGAAGTACTGATAACCTCCTCTAGCCATTGTGTTTATAGGACCGCATACATCAGTATGTATTAGACCCAATAAATCACTTGCCCTTTCATTGTGTCCAGTAAAGGGACTTTTAGTCATCTTGCCTAGTAAACAAGATACGCATGTTTCATATGTTTCTAAATCAAATGAATCTAGAGGCCCATCTTTATGGAGCTTCGTTATGCGTTTCTCGTTTATGTGTCCGAGAGGACAATGCCAAATATAGGTTTGATTACAGAAATGACAATTTTCTTCCTTTTCTTTTAGGTGTTTTGAAGCAGGAACAGGCCGGGGCTTGACTTGTTCCATAGGCTTTGCGATAGGTGCAGCAACAAGTTTGGCAACCTAGCCTTGCCTTTGCCTTTCTTCTTTATTCCCTTTCCCTTTTGGACCATCAACATATTACTAGAGGGTTTCTTGATATTTTGTTCAGCAGTTTTGAGCATCAAATGCGACTCTGAAATTGATTTCTCCATATTATTCATATTGTAGTTCATCACAAATTGTGAGTAACTTTCTGGTAATGAATTCAGGAACAAATCCGTAGCCAACTCTTGGCTTATGGGAAATCCGAGTCTATCAAGTGGTCAACATAGCCCTTCATCTTCGAACACATGAGGACTAAGCGACGCACCCTCGGTCATCTTGCAAGAATGTAGGTTTTTTACTTGTCTCGAACCTTTCTTGCCTAGCTTCTTGTTGGAACATTTCCTTCGGCGTTATAGTCATGTTGTAGGCTTCCATTAGTTCCATGTCCTTCGAAGTTCGGGAACCATAGTTGTCGGCATAATACATGCAACATCAAGTATAATCGTTGACATGCTTATTATGCGCATCCTTCACAGCTTTCGTGGCATTGACTAGTGGGTCCTCGGGATTGGAGCATCCAGGACATACAACTTGCGTTCATGCTTAAGAACAATTCTCAAGTTTCGAACCGATCAAGAAAGTTAGTCTGAGATAGCTTATCCTTCTCAAGGATGGATCGCGATGTGAGGGGATTATTGTTACTTGAAGAGGCCATTGATCTACAATAAAGATTATGCAAAGTTTATTTTAGTATAGAGGAATAGACTCCCACTAAATTAACAACCCTCCTAAAACGTACTGTTTATTTAGGGGACTAAAATTCATATTTCACCTAATTCTGTGACAGCTATGACATGAAACACAGAATAAGATTATTTAGGTAGGTAACAATTACCAATTACATCTTATGTAATTTTTAGATCCTTTTATGAGATATAAGACATCTTACGTCTTAGCATGTTTTTATCTCATCATTTGCCTAAAGCTCAAAACTATTTTGATGGCTTTATTAAGTCGGACCATTTTAAACATTGAGGTAACTCTTACCCAACATTTCTCACCAAGATAACACAATACACCCAACTATGGCTGAAACTATATTAGTGTGATCGAGGCCTTGACAAGTGTTTAAAATGGATGGAACGAGACTTAAAATTTAATAGAGGGATTTTATTCGGTTTTAGTGATTTTATGTAAATAATGAAATATCATATATTTTATTGATTTGTTCAATCACTAAACGATTTGGAAATTATTATTTTTTTTAGAAGACGAATCTCAATTTCGAAAATTAAATTTCGCTATAGAAAATCATAATTTTCGCTGATTTTATTATCATAAATTAACCCCTTAATTTATCCGAAATTAAGTCAATTAAAACATTTTAATTTACCCATGCCCATATCTAACTAATCATCTTATCCTAATCCAATTAGGATTTAAGATATTTGAATCCTAGTATATCACCATTAACAAGATTCTTGATATTTATCTCCAATTCTAATTTGTTATCTATCTTTATCAAATAGAAACTTCATAACAAAATAGATATAACAAGATAAATAATTAATTTCGAAAATTAATTATTTATTTTGGATTTAAGATATTTGAATCCTAGTTTATCACCAATAACAAGATTCTTGATATTTATCTCTTATTCTAATTTGTTATCTATCTTTATCAAATAGAAACTTCATAACAAAATAGATATAACAAGATAAATAATTAATTTCGAAAATTAATTATTTATTTTGGATTTAAGATATTTGAATCCTAGTATATCACCAATAACAAGATTCTTGATATTTATCTCATATTCTAATTTGTTATCTATCTTTATAAAATAGAAACTTCATAACAAAATAGATATAGCAGGATAAATAAATAATTTCGAAAATTAATTATTTATAAATACTATTTTCGTTTTAGAAACGACTTAGGGTTTTTGATATGCTCTGATACCACTGTTGGGTTTTTGGGGTTCATACGCAGCGGATATTACAAAACAGTTTTGAGAAAAACCCCAACAAGATCCGAATCTAATTCCATTAAAAACGTTTAAACCATGAAAAACTTAATCATACCTCAGTCGCAATATACCTTTCAGAAGGTTGATCGATCTCTAAGGCGCTGCCAACGACGAACGCCCTCTATCAGCAGTCCACACACGAACGGCGGCCGAGATTCGAAGTGCTAGCTTCGAGAGAATACCAAACCTTTTGTTTTTCTCTCCTAAACGATCATGAGCATACCCAAAACCCTAAGTTGTTTCTTAAACGAAAAAATAGTTTTGGCCTTTTGATCTTTCGTCTGTGTATTGTAACTTAAAGCGTCTATTTATACAACCCTTGTATATAGACGGTTAAGTAAATTACACATATACCCCTACTTAAAGAAGTATAAGTGTAATACACCACAAGGACGTTTCCGTCATGAATTTTATCATATAAAATTCTTTTTCTGAACCATCTTAAAATCTCGCAAAACCATTCTTAGTGTGCAACCTAATAGGCTCATACAACGTTGACAGTGTACCAAAACACATTTTGGTATACAAGTCATAAGCGGCCTCTAGCAAGACATTATGACTACCCAAGTTGTACGAATATCAAATCGAAACAACCTAATCAATAGTGTATATAACATCCTTTTGTCACACGATATCCTTTTGATCAAACATAAGGCATGGAATTGTCATCCAACATGTTCAATCGTACTTGTCTCGATCTCTAGGTAGACTGAAAACATCCAAGTGCCATTGATCAATATCAATTCACTTAGACTAGGTCTTTTAACAGTCTAACACATCGAGGGATCCACTAGATATCTCTCTTTATATGAGAGGGACAAATTCTATATCGATTACACAACTTCATCACATTGCTCACACAGTAACCAATCACAACCTTTATAATCGTCCGGTTAAAGACGACGTTTGATTGTGTCAAATCACTGTGTTCCTAACGTTGAAGTCTCTGGTAATCTCAAGTCAGAGGACTGGAATATATACCTATCATGAGAAATAACAATGACTTAATCCATGTGATGTTCTCATAGCGGGTCGGTCTAGTACTTTGTTCCCTAACAAGTACTCGCGATCTTGATTCGTATCCCTATACGTATAATCATCATATGATCATCAATCAAGACTCATACTAGTCTTAATTCATTATAGTCCCCAGTATAATGATCGACTAGGGACATTTAGGATATTTATGTAAATACCCATGGATCTTATTATAATGCAAACATGCAAATTAATTATAATAAACAGCAAATGAAATCCTCTATTTTATTAACTAAAAGTAATCATAAAGACAGTTAATGGATTGACCTAGGGCACGTGCCCCAACACAAATGAGATAGTTAATGGAGTCTCGGGCGAAAGTAATGGCATTGTAAATGGCTTAAATGGGACCACCAGTATAGCGACCTGTGGCACATTCTGCAAATAGTCCCAAGGTTAGCTGAGCTAAGGGAGGAGCTAAGATAGTAGCAGCTCCAGTCCAACTAGTAATACCATATATTCAGGTGTCGAAGACAGCTTCCATGATGCCTTTGGACTGTGAGAATGTCGCATTTCCCAAAACTTGCAAGTAATTAAGGAAAGATGACATTATGAGACTTGATGGTACTTTGGGAGAAGGAGTGGCTAATACTTGGATATTGGAGATGGGGCAACGATTCATTAATATAGATATGGAATAGTTGTTTAAGGACAACCTGGTCACATTTATGCTCATTGATTCTGCAAGGAAGTAGTGGAATTCCCTTAAGACAAAAGAGACACGGTTAAGGACCATATATGTTAGGGAAGTAGTATTCCCTGAAGTCAGTTAGGAACAAAAAGAAAATCGAATTTATACAATTGAAATAGGGAGCAATATATGTTAGGGAATATGAGAGGAGGTACACTGAGCTGAATGAATTTGCTCCAGAAATGGTAGAATTAGAAAAGAACAAGATTGACTTGTTTCTTTATTGGCTGAACTATGATATCAAGGTTGTTATTTCCTCTCAACCACGCGTTAGTTACGCCTTTATATTTGAAAATGCAATGGAAGAGGAAGTAGCCATTCTAGCGAGACCTTCTGGAAATGTAGTTGCACCACCACCAACAACACAATATCCTGTAAGTCAAAGGGTCTAGGTATTTGGTTATTTTTAAGCAAAAAAAAAAGCATAGGAGTATAGTAGGCACAATACACCAACAGGGTCTGTGAGGGAAACTTTTGTCAGTGCACCAGTTTCAGTAGTTTTTCATGCTTCAGTAGCCAAACCACATTTATCACCTTCATTGTCCTGAGGTAGGGTAAGGGGCAGACACAGTTTTTGCAAAAACCGGGTGGATCGATGCAGGTTTCTCAAGTTAGTAGTTCTCCATAGAGAGCATCGGTGATATGCTACAAGTATAAGTAGTCGAGACATATTGCGAAGGAGTGTTTCTTGCCGCCAACACATCAGTAGGCAATACGTCACCACCGGACGAGGACAGGCTCATGCACTGGTGGAGGCAGACCTAAAGGCCAACAGAAGATTAGTAAAAGGTATATTGAACATTTGTGTTCGAGATATGTATGTTTTAATTAATTCTGGTTCTACTATTTCTTTTATTACTAGTGCAATGGTTGATGAGTTGAAGTTGAAACCTGTAAGAGCCGATACATTTTTTATTCTGAGCACAACAGTGAGTGAGAAGGTTTATCTTAATTTGATCTTTGAGAGGTGTGCAGTAAAAATTAGGGAGAATGAGCTTCCCATTGATCTAAGGTTAATGGAGTTCCTATAATTTGATGCATTGCTAGGGATTGATTAGTTATCAACTTACCATGCCGGTATTGACTATTTCCATAAGACGGTGATCTTTCACATTCCTAACCTTTCTGGAATTATAGTCAATAAAGGCTATAATCCTTCACAAATTGCAACATGAGGAAGGGAAGCTACTCCTCGAGATTTAGAAGTTATGGCGGGAGTAGTCACTGACGCGCGCCGAACACATCAATAAAGTAAAGTTTCCTAAGCCAACTATTTTGTAGAATAGTGGCAAATGGTCGATCCCACTGAGACTGGTTATCTTTCTTAGGTTAAAATAACAAAAAAGGAAAATCGGGGTTTTAAAATAAATATTAATTGAACTAACTAATCTATATAAACTAAATAAATTAATTAACTAAACTAATTTCTAAAACAATTAATTAATAATTAATTAACATCTAAATAACACCTAAATCTCTTGTTCCACAAATCAGAATCAAGATTCAATAGAAATTATGGTCTTCAATCTTTTTCAAAAAGTTATTAATTTAATTCTTTAGATTAGCTATAGAAAATCGACAACCGCTAGAAATTCCTAGTTCCCCTAATTCTGATAGTCAGGACATCCGCCACTAACTACTTCCCTAATTAATGTATAACCCTAGACATCCGCCAATTAGGTTTAACACATTAACCATTGTAATATAGATCTATGGGAACACTAATCCTAGATAATCGGGTCGCGTCCACTCCCGATTTAATCTAGATTCAATTGTTGTACATTCAAGCACCGAAAAGGTTTTACGGCAAACGGGTGAATGTTTGTTACTTTATTGGTCTAAAAGCACAATTACACGGATACTAATGTTCCAAATAACAGTAGATTATCAACCTAAAAGCATGCACTCGCCACATACATACCTTAGATCTAAATCATAATCATTAAAATCAACAACAATGAAATAAGAGAAATTAAATTAATTAAATAATAAAATAAAAGATCTCACATAATATGCTTTGAATCCATAATTCCGACTTGCTTCCCCTTCGACTTAGGCAAGAAATTGATTAGCTGGACATCATCTTCAAAAATCTATACTAAAAACTAATAATTAATCTTTAAAAAATATTAATTAATTCTTCTCTAATAATAACTAGGTTTCTAATATATAAAAATCCTCCAAATTATACTCCAATACTGATTTTAGGGGTTAGGTACGTGACTCGTGCGTCGAGGAGCATCGTAGGGGTGTTTTTAGATAAAAATTCTGAGTCTTCCACGTGTCAAAACGCTATTCGCTGATTTTTAAATGCCGCTCCACGTGTCAGCAGCTCATTGGACCGCCTCTGTCATCGCGCTGAGATGTCGCCGCACCATTCGCTGAGCTCCTGGCCCGTTCGTTGTGTGTGTGCTGACGAGGTGCCACGTGGCAGAACGCTATTGACCGAAACACGTCAATTAGACGCGTCTGGCTAATAGGAACGCGCCATGTGGACGAAGAAATGTGTAAGAAGAATTCGCGCGAATACGGCGAAACTCTAGGATTCTGTGTCGCATGGATCTCGAGGCAAATCGACGGATTCTGAAATGCAAGGAAAACTGCTTGCGAGTGACGTGGATTCGTTGGCTGACGCGGCGCTTTCTGATTGGTCTACGCTGGTTGTTGGCACCTCCGCTTGCTGACGTTTCATCTTCTGATTGGTTGGAACACCCTATCTGCTATTCGACACTACGCAAAGCGTATTTCGAGGCAACTGTCCCACATCCAATCACTGTTAGTAAATACTCCATTTTGAATATTTTTCCGCCATGAATTCAACCGCGCACTCCGTTTCACCTAAAAATGACCAGAAAATATAATTAAATATATATTTTAAATACTTTTAATAATTAAATATTCTAAAATAGACTATTAAATACATATAAATACCGACTTATCAAATACCCCCAAACTTAGGACTTTGCACGTCCCGAGCAAAGGTGTAAATGACAACACAAACTAAACTAGACTCATAATATAATAACTCACTGACTCGACTAATCCTATACCCGACCCAAATTCATGGAGTTTCTTTGGTTTACATAGTCACCAAATGAACAAGTAACTCAGAAAATTTCAGAGTTATGATATGTCAAGTCTCGCAAGTCAAACACAATTAGGATCTCACTTTCAAAACATAGATTCGGTCAAAATAAAGGCTATCAACTAATCACAAGTTTTATTGGTCTATACAATTAAACCACGCAAGTTCAAATTTCACTTAATATAGTGAAAGCACTCGAACTAAATCTTTTATTTGAGGAGTTTTACAACTCCAGCCTTTATTCATTTTTTTCATTTTTAATTTTTTTTCTCCAATTTTTTTTTTCAATTAATACGGTCCCTGCTCCATTTCCCATGGACCTATTTTCTCAATTTTTTTTTGCCACCACAAGTTTCCCTGCTCCATTTCCTATGAAAACCTGTGGGACATTCTACACTAAGAATACTCCTGTTAGTACTTCTCACTTTCAATATAATCAAGCAAATCCCCAATGTGGTTAAAATAATATAACTTGTATAAATTTGACCATTTACTCATTTTCATTATCTAGCACTAAGTCCAACCATCATCTAAGTCTCTAATCATGAAATCATAAAAATGCTAAGCTACGAACTTGACTAAATGTTTCTCCTAACTTTCTTTAAGTTTCAAGTTAGAATGGCAACTGTAATTTACTCATCCACAACCAAAGGCATGAACAAAGTTTCGGGTGACTCTAAATAACTATATATATATATATATATATATATATTAAATGTATATATATGCATGAAAGTGTATCAATTCCTAATGAATGAGAAATGAATGTGAATAGAAAAGAAATGAAAGAAATGAAAGAAATGATATCGAACACCACCATTACCATCCAATATATGCATATAACCGCATAAAAAAAGATTAAACGATCTCACCCGCGGTCTTTCGCAAAAGAATCCATCCAAAACAATCCACGATCTCTAAAACACCCCCAAACTTATTCCGAACCTTGTCCTCAAGGTTCAAAACAAGTCAAGGCAACCATATAACAAAAAGAAAATGATAGTGGTGAAGAAGAACATGGATTAGAAAATGATACAAATGCATGCATAATAAAAAGTCTATAAAAACTAGTGAACGCACAAAACCTCTCATATGTGGGTGACTAAGGAGACTTTAAAAGAATAATCATAACAAGAGCAAGAACTAGTAAACATAGGAGTTAATTCAAAAAATTCCAATCAAGTCTTGCGAGTCCGAAGTCTGTCAACTAAGGGTGAAATCAACAAGATGATGGAATGAAGTTTAGGGTTTTGGGTCTAGTCAAAAACCTGCCAAAAATGCGGCGAATTAAGTTAGGTAAGTCCCAACCAAGTCTCAAAACACCTAAAATCCTATAAACATGTTAAGTCCTAAAAAATAATGCTCAAATTATGTTAAAAATGTAATTCAAAGTCAAACATACAAAATTCAGCGCTCCAACCCTCAATCACCTTTAAAAATAAAGGAACCAAATTAGAGTGCTATTAAAAATAATAATAAATAAATAAAAAAAAACTAAAACAATAATAAATGCAAGAAATAAATAAAATAAAATAAAAATAAAGTTGGGCTGTCTCCCAACAAGCCACCTTTCTTTTAAGTCTTTGGCTAGACTTAACATGATTGATCACGTAATGCCTTCTCCTTTAGAGATGTCAACAACGAATGGCGCATCTACGTAATTGGGCAATGAAGCATGCACGCCCTCTTTCAGATTTAGGAGCTCATCCGGAACTTCCAACATAAAAGAATCTATCGTATCAGGCTCGTCCAACACGAAGGTGTCGGTAGTGTAGAAGATCTGCAAACGCTCCCTTACTTATAAGGTGTACTAAATGTGCATGGGAGGGTGGGTGGTTATACCAACACCAGAAGTTGGTCTTCCTCGCTCTCTATTTGCGGCTTCTCCGGCTTGTCTAAATTGACATCAATTTTCATCTCATCTTCTCCCTCATTTAGTGCAATCACAATCTCTGGCTCAATTTGAAAGACTTCACATTCTTCAGATGTTTCTATCAAATAGTCTTCCATCTGTGTATCCTCTTTCACCTCAAGATTCGTCAACGTATCGACGCTCACATCCTCCCCTGAGTTAAAAGTTTGTTGTGTACTACACAACTCCGCTTCATCAATTTTTCTTTGACGACTGGCAATATATTGATCTAAGTCAGTTACCAAGTCCTTCGAGCCTAGGAAACTAAAATCAAGTTTTCGAATCTCATTGGAAATTTGCCAGCATCTGGCACACTTTCCATCACTTCCATCATCATATCTTCTAAGGAGTGGCTTTGATGAAACTGTTGATTCCCTTCATGTTGAGGAACATGTGGGCGTGACATGAATCCAGAGAAGTCGGGTTGTGGCGATGCATAGTTAGAATGTGATAATTCTCATACTATGGATGATATGGACAATTATGTACAGAATGAGAATAGTCTCCACAAATTTCGCAAACCTCGACTTGTTGCGCAAAAGAACTCATGTTAAAATATTGATATCTATTATGTGGCACGCTTAACCCTTTCACATTATAATAATGTGAGTCTTCGTATCGACCATAATTTGGGGGTATGAGGAGTCCATCGTGGGGTTGACTTGCACTTCACTAGAGGAGAGGTGATGTTCCATCATGGATATCATTCGGTCGAGTTTCTGGTCAGTGGAACTTGAGATATTGCTTGGATACATGTTAAGAGCAAGGGACTAGATATGCAAAATAAAAAAAAATAAAAAAAAAATAAATAAAAATAAAAACAACAATAAACCAAAGAAAGAAATATACCAATCCCCGGCAACGTCGCCAAAAATTGACTCGCGCCGAACACGTCAATAAAGTAAAGTTTCCTAAACCAACTATTTTGTAGAATAGTGGCAAATGGTCGATCCCGCAGAGACTGGTTATCTTTCTTAGGTTAAAATAACAAAAAAGGAAAATCGGGGTTTTAAAATAAATATTAATTTAACTAACTAATCTATATAAACTAAATAAATAAATTAACTAAACTAATTTCTAAAACAATTAATTAATAATTAATTAACACCTAAATAACACCTAAATCTCTTGTTCCACAAATCAGAATCAAGATTCAATAGAAATTATGGTCTTCAATCTTTCCCAAAAAGTTACTAATTTAATTATCCTAGATTAGCTATAGAAAATCGACAACCGCCAGAAATTCTTAGTTCCCCTAATTCTTATAGCCAGGACATCCGCCACTAACTACTTCCCTAATTAATGTATAACCCTAGACATCCGCCAATCAGGTTTAACACATTAACCGCATTAATATAGATCTATGGAAACACTAATCCTAGATAATTGGGTCGCGTCCGCTCCCGATTAACCTAGATTCGATTGTTGTACATCCAAGCATCGAAAGGGTTTTACGTAAAATGGGTGAATGTTTGTTACTTTATTGGTTTAAAAGCACAATTACACGGATACTAATATTCCAAATAACAGTCGATTGTCAACCTAAAAGCATGCACTGACCACATACATACCGTAGATCTAAATCATAATCATTAAAATCAACAACAATGAAATAAGAGAAATTAAATTAATTAAATAATAAAATAAAAGATCTCACATAATATGCTTTGAATCCATAATTCCGACTTGCTTCCCCTTCGACTTAGGCAAGAAATTGATTAGCCGGACATCATCTTCAAAAATTTATACTAAAAACTAATAATTAATCTCTAAAAAATACTAATTAATTCTTCTCTAATAATAACTAGGTTTCTAATATATAAAAATCCTCCAAATTGTACACCAATACTGATTTTATGGGTTAGGTACGTGACTCGTGCATCGAGGAGCATCGTAGGGGTGTTTTTAGATCAAAATTATGAGTCTTCCACGTGTCAAAACGCTATTCGCAGATTTTTCACTGCCGCTCCACGTGTCAGCAACTCATTGGACCGCCTCTGTCATCTCACTAAGATGTCGCCGCACCATTCGCTGAGCTCCTGGCGCGTTCGTTGTGTGTGCCGACGAGGCGCCACGTGGCAGGACGCTATTGACCGAAACACGTTAATGGGACTCGTCTGGCTAATAAGAACGCGCCACGTGGACGAAGAACTGTGTAAGAAGAATTCGCGCGAATACGGCGAAAATTTGGGATTTTATGTGCGCATGGATTTCGAGGCAAATCGACGGATTCTGAAATGCAAGGAAAACTGCTTGCGAGTGACGTAGATTCGCTGGCTGACGCGGCGCTCTCTGATTGGTCCACGCTGGCTGTTGGCACCTCCGCTTGCGGACGTGTTATCTTCTGATTGGCTGGAACACCCTGTCTGCTTTCGACACACCGCACAACCCGTATTTCGAGACAAACTGTCCGGCATCCGATCACTGTAAGTAAATACTCCATTTTGAGTATTTTTCGCCACGAATTCAACCGAGCGCTCCGTTTCACCTAAAAATGACCAAAAATATAATTAAAAATATATTTTAAATACTTTTAATAATTAAATATACTAAAATAGACTATTAAATACCTATAAATACCGACTTATCAGACACATTTAGAGAGTCTGGACAAGGACTTAAGGTTAATGAGATAACCGTGGTGTATGAATTTCTAGAAGTTGTTTCATCTAACTTACCTAGACTTCCACTGCGACGTATCATTGAGTTCATCATTGATTTTATTCCCTATACTAAACCTATATATATTCCTCCATACCGTATGGCACTAAAGAAATTATGTGAGTTGCAAATTAAGCTTGAGGAGTTGCTATAGAAAACATTTATCCATCCTAGTATGTCTTCGTGGGGAGCACCGATTCTTTTCGTGAAGAAAAAAGACGGAATCCTACATATGTGAATTGATTATAGATAGTTCAATAGGGTGACTATCGGGAACAAATACCCATTCCTGGGATTGATGACTTATTCGATCAGTTGAAGGGTGTCAAACACTTTTGGAAGATTTATTTGAGGTTTGGTTATCATCGACTAAGGATCAGGCATGAGGATATCTGGAAGATGGCTTTTAGTACTCACTATGGGCACTTCGAGTTTACAGTGATGCTGTTAGGGATCAGTAATGCCCCTACTATGGTCATGGATCTAATGCATAGGGTATTCAAACCTATCTTGAAAAGTTATCATCATGTTTATCAATGACATTCTGATCTATTTGAAGATTGAGGAGGAACATTCATATCACCTCAGAGTCACATTGCAGACTTTGAAGGATAACCGATTGTATGCCAAGTTCAATAAGTGCAAATTATGGTCTTTAGAGGTAAAATTTCTTGGGCACGTGGTTAATGTTGAAGGTATATTTGTTGATCTAGCGACGATAAAGGCAATCATGGATTGGCCTACTCCTACCAAAGTGTTAGAGGTTCAAATATTTCTAGGATTAGCGAGTTATTATGGATGGTTCGTTAAGGGATTCTCTTGTATTTCTCTGCCAATTACTCGGCTAACAAAGAAAGACGTTGACTTTGTATGGTCAGATGAGTGTAATGTTGCTTTCAAAGATTTGAAGGACAAACTAATTATGACAATTGTCTTTACATTACCTAAAGTAGGGAAATAATTAGTGATTTAAACTGATGTTTCTCATTAAGGCTTCGGTTGTATGCTGATGCAGGAAGGTAGGGTTGTAGCTTATGCTTTGAGGTAACTCAAGGTTCATGAAAGAAATGATCAGGTCATGATCTTGAGTTAGCAGAGGTAGTTTTTGCCTTGAAGACTAGGAGACACAAACTTTATGGTGACAAGTTTAGACTATTTTAAGATCATAAGAGTCTAAAATACTTGTTTACTCATAATGATCTGAATATGAGATAACGCAGGCAGCTTGAGCTTCTTAAGGATTATGATTTCACTCTAGAATATCACCCAGGACAAGCGAATGAGGTTGTTAATGCCTTAAGTAGGAGAGAACATGCAGAGAAAATGTTTCTACTACAAAAGATTCTTAGTTTAGACTTCTTGAAGAAGCTTCAGCGATGATGATTCGTGAAAGCCCAGCTGGCACATCTTCAATTGAGAGATCTAGTTCTAGAGTTATTAATATATTCTTATGTACTTAGATTCAAGCTGACTTAGAGATGATTTAATGGGTAATTGATAGTCAAAAAGCTGATCAAGAATATACAGTATGTTTGAGGTTAGTAGCTAGTATAGATCATCATGATTGGTTAGTTTATGACAATGGTGCATTACAGTTTAGAGATAGATTTTGGATTCCAATTCAGGATCAGTTAAGGCAGAAATTGCTATAGGAATCTCATCGGTCTCTTTACTATATTCATCCGGGTAACACTAAGATGTATCACGACCTGAGGAGTGTTTATTGGTAGCTTGGGATAAAGATTAATATCCCTGAATTTGTAAAGAGATGTGAGATATGTCAGCAAGTTAAGGCTGAACATAGGAAACCTGGAGGGTTATTGCATTCGCGGCCTATTATTGAGTAGAAATAGGAACTTATATCAATAGATTTTTTTTCTGGTCTACTTCTGAGTCAGCGTAAGCACTGTGCAATTTGGGTTATAGTTGACAGGGTGACAAAACTTGTGCAGTTCTTAATAGTTTCTATATGAGATCCTCTTGACCATTTATGTAAGGTGTACGTATATGAGGTATTGAGATTCTATTGGATTCTAGTGTTGATTACTTAAAATGGAGATCCGAGATTCATGTACAGGTTGTGGAGTGAATTATAGAGACAACCGGGAAATGTGCTTAACCACAGTACCACATACCATCCTCAAACTGACTGATAGGCTAAGCATTTGATATTAGTGCTTGAGGATATGCTTCAAACTTATGTCTTAGAGTTTGGTGGTAACTAGGAGAAATATATTCATGTATGTGAGTTCTCTTATAATAATAGCTATCAAGCTAGGATTGAGATGACTCCTTTTGAGGCAATGTATGGTAAGCCTTGTCGTTCACTGATGGTTTGGGCAAAGGTTGGAGATACAGTATTTTAGGGCCCTAGTTGATTTAAGACTACACATAGAGAATACGAAAAATGTTATAGTGTTTAACTACATCACTACTCAGAAAAAAGAGATACATCGACAAACATCAACAAACATCATAAGTTTCTTGAGTTTTCAAAGGATGATTGTGTCCTGTTGAGATTCTTACCTATGACGGGCTTATATAGATCTTGATATATGCTTGCTCCAAGGTATATCGGGCTATTCAAAGTACAAGAAAGGATTAGTCATGTTCCTTATAGGTTAGAGTTACCTCCTTACACTGCTGGAGTTCATAACGTCTTTAATGTATCTATGCTTCATAAAACGAAGACTCAATTCACTCTAAGAATTGATTGGAATGAATTTGATATTCGGGAAGACTTATCCTATAATAAGCAACCAATTCAGAAACTAGATCGTAAGATTCAGAGGCTGAGAACCAAAGAGATTCCTTTTTCTAAAGTACAATGACAATTTCACAAAGATGAAGGAATAATTTCCATTTCTCTTCGAGTCTATAGGTAACTTTAAGTTTGCTTTAATTTCGTGGAAGAAATTGCTTTAAAATAGGGAGAGTGTAAGGTCCTGTTACCTTAAACTAGTGATTAGTACTAATCCTAATCCTAATTAATCCAAGTTAGGCCCTTGATTAAGTTCGACATACCTTGATTAGCATGCGTGTGAGTTTGCATGTTGTATTGTGTTTGTTTGGGTTGTTACATGAAAATAAAAATAGGTTGTGTACAAGCCTATAAAATGAAAAATACACGATAAACTATGATTTACCGAGACACTAACCATAACGAGGGAGGCGTGGCATGAATGTGCACGCTCAAGGACACTTGTAAGCACATCCACTGAGTTTATTAGTGAATAATACACGAAATATATATTTTTGAATACATAAATATTTATTTGAAAATAAAGGAATAATTGAAATATATGGATTTTTTTATCTTCTCGAACGGAGCGTGAGTGCTAGATGAGTCAAGATGGTGTCACAATATGGTGTGTAACTTTAACGCATTAGTTTTTAGATGACGCAGTGCATATCTCAAGGAAAATCCATATAAATAAAGCAAAACTCATGCTTATCATTTCATTCAATCAATAAAAAAGTAAATGTGAGTTACGAGTTTGATATTGAATCAAGAGAGAATGTTTAGGGAGTCGGATTAATCGTGATTGAGGAGCTTAATCAAATCAAAAACTCGAGAGCATTATTTTGGTATGATTTGTTCTTGTGTTTATTGACTTTCAAATCGATAAAACTGATATAAATAGATGAATTATGAGTTTTGATGGTTGGTTTTACTGTGTTACCTCATTTGAGGATGTTATTGATCAATTTTGATGGTTCTTATAATTGTTTTAGGTAATTTGATGAATTTGAAAGAGGAAAGTATTTGCTGCCCTGTATTCAGGTATGATAGTACGGGCTAGAGTGTGCTCTACCTCTTAGAGGAGCACGTTTCCTTAATCAATTAGGATGAACCCAGTAGATGGAGCACGCTCCCACCCTAGAAAGCAACAAGTATGTTGTGATTTCACGAGGATTTCTAAGGGAGTTAGGGGTGTGATTAAGGGTTTTAATTAGAGTATAATGGACCTGTATTAACTATAATTGGTCTATGATACGTGTTGGTTACCTGGGAGAGAGTTATTGGCTAGGAAAATTAGGAAATTGCACGAAAAACTTAGACCGAGGTAAGTATGGATTTGCTTAATTATCAATATTGCCAGGCTATTTAGTATATATATAGCTCATTAGTTGTTGGAATGCAATGGGGGATTATGTACACTGTGATGGTTTTCATTAAACGAAAGAACGTGTATAATGTGACCATGCTATAACTCTTGGTTTAGAGAATAGGTTTATAGGAGATGGGTTCCCTTCCCGACCTATATATAATTCCTGCTTAATTTAATAGGTTGTGTGGATTACATACACGTTAGAGGGTTTGGGATAGAACCATTGGGAACTAATTGATGGGCTAGACAACATATCTGGCAATATGTTGGTCTAGCAATCGCATTAATTGCGTCGGTGGGTAATCGGCCCAAGTCTTATAAAATAAATGGGGATCATAGTATAATAGTCCATACTACTTACTTTGCATTAGTTATTTATTGAATTTATATGATTTCCATATTCTTTATAGATATCATTGATGCATATTTTTATTGCATGATATCCTTGATTAATATATGAAATGTTGATGTTTAACGTGAATCCTTACTTAGTGAGCAAGTTGGAGCGCACACCCAAATTCAATATTTTAGTTTCGCAACTTGACACTTCGGCTAAGGGAAATGAGAAGATTTAGGAGTTTTGTATCTTCTCAATGATGTAATGAGCCTCCATGTACTTATGTATTGTGTATGCATATTTTGTTATGTATAAACAAGGTTGGGAGGTTTTAATAAAGGTTTTGGTTTTTTGTTAAACTTTGTATTACCGTATATTTGAATATCGAAATGGTTTTAAATTTCCATTACGTATTACTTTGATTTATTTATTCGATATAAATATACAGGTTGAGTTTATCAAGTATTTACAGAGAGGATGCTAGCTCTAGTTAAGTCCGGATGAGTTAGTAAGGCTTAATTAAGGTTTCAGGCTGAGTATCTCCCTAATCGTGATAGGGGATGCTACATGATATATCTGCTAATTATACCGCTATACCAATTTTTTCTAAATGGACACCTATCATTTGTAAATAAATACGTAAAGGCATAACATTTATTGAGGCTCCGAGATCAAACAATTGTTTAGAAATTCCTATATTTTCAATCATACATGGAATGAAAAACATTCCAGATTCATAGCATTTAGGAGGTAATTTATTTTGAATTAATGTTGATACATGTTCTCCTAGACTTACCTTTTCATTAGCCTTAATCATATTAGTGCATAAATACTTTATAATTTTTTTTAAACTTAGAGGCCTTTTGAATGACTTCGAATAAGAATATATTAACTATTATTTTTTAATGTATTAAATATTATTTTTCTTCCTACAGGTTCTTTGCATTTCTATTATCTTCCAAACGATGAGGGAGTGGTGGCTTCATTTTAATTTGTTTGTCCTTATCAAGTTCATCACCCTTTTTATTGGGATTTTTATTACTTGTTACTTCAACTTCTTTATCTAATTATGCTTCTTTTTTTCTAGAAACTAATTAGTCTGACGTTTTAGGTTCATCCATCTATTCACCACTTCTTAATGTTATTGATGGTGCTTTTTCAGATAAAGTAGGATATGGCTGAGATGGCAATTTCCCTTGATTTATAAATTTACTTATTTGCGTTGCCATCTGACTCAATTAGTTTTTCAACTCAATCGTATCATTTTGTAATGTTTGAATTATTTGATCTTTTTTTTTTGAATTATTCAATGTTTTATACATTTGATTACCATGATAGTTAATATGATTACCTACTTTTTCTTGCGAGCTGTTAGTTTAACTATTATAGTTGTAAGTGGGGGCAACAAACTTATCATATTGGTTCACTATAGCATTAGCTTCTTCTATTTTGGTTTGTTGTCTTAGTAGATATTCATCATTAGAATTGATTTAAGATTTTTGCTTGGTCTTGCTTTTAGTAATAATTAAACTATGGCTTTTAGCTCGTCTATATCTTATCGTGTGGTGTCTTCCTGGTCTTATTCATTTCACTTAAGTTTTTCTTTGATTAATTCACTCTTTTAACCATATTGCTTAGATTCTTTAGCAATTTTATTTATAGCTTCTCAAGCTAAAGTTGTTGTTTTGTCGTGCAAATAACCTCTACATGCTTTGTCTAGGAATCTTCATTCTTAGTGATTTAGTTTTTCATAAAAATATTGCATTAAAGTTTTTTCTATAAATCCATGCATTAGACCCAATGAAATCAATCTTTGATACCTATCCCAAAATTCATCAAATGTTTTTGTAATCTTCATCCTAGCATTACTAATTTTTTGTCTATGTATACTAATATGCATTGCCGTGACATATCGATCAAGAAAGACTTGTAGCATCTTTGACTAATTTGTTGTGGAATTTTGAGGGATGTAGAATAACCAATCGAAAGCTTGGCCTTTTAATACAGAAGGAAAAGCTTTGAATTTAACATAATCTATTTCTATAAACTTAGGTTTTAACATCCTTACTTTATGTAAGAACTCCCTAATAAAATTTTGAGCATCTTCATTATCTTCACCATAGAAATATGGTAAAATATTTATGAGTCTGATATTCAATTTGAATTCAGGAAATTCTGTTGTAAAAGTTATAAACATAAGTTCATAAGCTCTGACATTCCTATTAGATTGTCTACGAATCTTCCTCGTCTTTAGCCATATTATATAACTTTCTACAAGAAGGTTACTAAGAGATTATTTTTATAATCCTTGGCAATGGTTCAAATAATTGACACGTGTCGAGTGTGCACAATAGTTTTTTGTATTTTCCTATTATTCGTAGTAATAATAACTGGGATATCGCCTGCACATGGATTTTTCAAATCTTTTAAAAACTAAGGCTACCAAAAAGTTTTATTCGATTTAACTTGCATTTATTTAAACTAATCTAATTAAAAAAGAATTAAATACTTTCAATCTAAAAATAAATTAAACAATTAATTAAAAAATTATACTATAAACAATTTATTTTCAATAAAATAATCTAATAAAATCTAAACAAACAATCAAATAAATCAATATAAATGAAATATTTAAAAAAAACATCTAAACAAACCACCACTAAATAATGTAATATAATCGGATTGCATTCAAATACTAGAACATAACATTACTTGATAACATAGTTATAATCATAACACATGGAATCTTGGAATCATTAAATATTTATTCGTAATACGTTAATAGCCTTTAGCCAACCACCGTTTTTTCTAAATTCAATGGAAAAACCACATTCTTATCATTGTAAATCTATATATTGGATTAAATGAATTAAAATAGAAATTTGATAGACTTAACATTAAATAAAAATCATGCCTAATCTAAGTCTAACAAAAATAAAAAATATGCTAATTAATAAATAACTTAGAACACAAATATGTAGAACCTCCACACTAGAAAGACCCCTGTAGATTAATCCTAGTTACCACTTCTATAATTGTTTTCAATAATTATAGACATAGTTTTAGATAGTCTATAGTAAGGAACACATTGGCCTCTATGTATTCAATACAAAGAACAATAATTTATAATACGCAAAAACTTGTTTAATGCGTGATTGACATATATGAATATGACACAATAATATAATTAAAAGACAAAATCAAATAAATGATACCTCCAAAATAAATCAAAGCTCAAATGTAGCTTTACACATAAAATCAAATAAACTAAATTTATAAGTGAAAAAAACTGAAAAGAAGAGAGTAATTTTATAGCCATAAGAGTGTATTTATAGTTCCTTAAGTATGCATATCGTAGATATATATGACTTCCTTGTTTTTATCTAAAAAACTGGTTACCGACCTCAGCGATTCGTCAGCGATTTGTCAACGAGTCAAGTTTGTACAAAAATTGCTGAGTTAATCCCAATATTTGGCTCTTTGTGCTCCACCTATTTAGATAGATATTTCTAATATATTTTCCAATTTGTTGGGGATTTGTCGTCCAATCATTCCTACCAGTTTAGG
This sequence comes from Stephania yunnanensis, assembly GCA_039657365.1. Lineage (NCBI taxonomy): Eukaryota > Viridiplantae > Streptophyta > Magnoliopsida > Ranunculales > Menispermaceae > Stephania > Stephania yunnanensis. The sequence continues at coordinate 43,673,166 of CM077581.1, forward strand.
TGGCTATTCCTACTGTAAATGCAAATTGCTGCTGATTTGCTAGCCTTATTCTCCTATTAACTATTTTTTTTTCTTCTTTATTTTTTCTTCCATTTTTTCATTTTCCAACTTAAATCCTAAAATAAAAAAATAAGAGAATACCTATTCTAATATCATCATTTATATCTAAATTAAACGTTAATTATACCACAAAATATGTCTAATTTTTGACTTTCCACTAGGAGATAGTTGCAGATCATCACCTTGACCAGCCTGCTACCCAATGGATACGCACCCGTTTTCATAAAAAGAATGGTGGGTACAGTAATATGGAAAGTAAATCTGAGAGACATATGTCCACATTTCTAAATGTAAAAGAACGTATTTGAAAGCATAATATGATTTAGAGTCAATAAATTAAAAAAGACCTAGTTCGAGATTCCAAGGCAGGATTAGCTCAAGTAAAGCACAAAGGAATGGAATTACAGTACTATAATTATTCTACTCTAATAGCATGCTATTTTACAGTATTAACATCCTCAACAATAAAGAATGACATTGTATAAGATTTAGAGTCAATAAGTACCATTCAATACCAATAATGCCATTATAACCAAACTCATATAATGTGAAAAGATACAAAAGTCATAGCATCAAGAGAGCAATAGATAAAAAAGTCCAAAATATTGTAAATGAGAAGCATAATAGGAAGTGAAAAAGAGAAAAATATATCAATCAGTTTACTTAAAAATCATGCAAATTTTTGAGCTCAACCGACCTCCTAAAACCCTAAAACACATACCCAAACTCCTAAAACTCTCCTCTAAGTTTATGAGGTTAATTAGGGCATTTTAGGACTTGTATAAGAAAGTGCAGTTGGTTTAAGTGGTTGTAAATTTCAATTTTTTAAATCAACCACATTAATAAGTTGTGCAACAACTTATGAGTTGATTTCAATTACCAAAACGTTAAAAATATGTATTGTAGCCCACAGAGAAATTTGTAGAGCCATGTCTTCATTTTCAGAACTTTAATTTTTGTTCAATTTCGATAAAAATTGAAGGACATGAAAATTTTACCATAATGGCTAAAAATAGTTTTGGATTTCAACCAATAATTTTAAAAAAAAACTCATTTTTCCTAAACCATAGCCTCAAGACTCATGTTTTTGTACTGAAGCATACTATCATATTCTAGAACAACATACTAAAAGCTGAGCTCAATCCAATAAAAAATAAGGAAATTACATTCAAAATCGCGTGACATTAGTAAAATTGTGAGTTTTGAAATTTAAGATTCATTCTCAAAGTTGCAAATTATTTTTACACATGAAAACATTTAAATTTAAAAATAATTTAGAGGGGAAAAAGTTATTCCCCTTTAAGTTAGCTTTCAAATGCTATAAAATGAATCCATTTCAATTTAAAATGGAGAAGTTATTACCAAAATGCAGAAACTGATTCATAACAATGACATGCAAAATTCTTAATTTCATTGTATAAGTTCAAAAATTGATAACATAATGACAAAAAATCCAAACTTAAAACTTCTTTATACTAGAATTAGTGGAATGTCACAAAGAATCCAAATATGAAATTAGATTTTGAAAAAAATATCATTTGCCTACTTGAATAGTTGAAAAACAATAACTGAACCAAAACCTTCAATTCTTTTTTGAATTTCACACATTGAAGGTGAAGATTGGATTACCTAGTTGTAGATCTTCCATGATCTTGATCAATCACCCATTATTTCACAAGAATTTCTTACCAAAGTTGTTGATTTTCTCTCCAAATCTTTCTCTCCCTCTATTGAATGAAATTGAAGATGATTTACATGGACATCTATACTAACTCCATTTATATAATGGTGAAAACAGTTTGTAATCCTTAATCTTGATTTACACACTCATCTTTAGGAAAATATAAGGTCTCACATCTATCCTACAATCCATTTTTTATCTACTAACTTATCCCACCTAACACACATTTTGACTTAAGTCACGTGGTTATGACGATAGCATACATGAACTTGATCTGTTTCGTGATGTGATTTTTAGGAAAATATAAAGTCGGGACATTATCTATGTATTTTATTTAATTTTTCGCGATATTATTGATGAATATGAGTGAGTAGTTCATTCATCTAAACAAAGTCCAAATATGAACTTGATCCATTTAGTGATGTGGTCTTGATGAGATGATTTTATGCTTGATGCTTTAAATCAATCATATTCTTTGATTGAGTAATTTAATATATTTTTATTTATGATTTTAATCATAAACTTTATATTGCATGCATAGTCAAGAATGTGTATTGAGATATTTGAATCCATTATCTAGTGTAAAGTTGTAATTAGAACTGTTTGAAAGGTCTTTTATAGTTTAGATGTCCTAGGTGAATATGAGATCCAAGTTTAATATTGACTTTCTGAACGTAATAGATTTAGTAGTTCGAGATTTTCACAAAGTGTAATGCGATTTTATTTCCTAAAGTCAATTTCTTTGTGTATTCAATGGATTTGTTCTCAAATCAAGACGTGGCTTTTCCATCGGTATAAAGAGAGCTAATGGATTGCTAATGTCAATTTACTTACTTATCGCTAGAGTTTAATAATCTAACTTTATAAAGTATGCTTAGTACGATATATTCGAAGTAACATGTTTGGAAGCAAAAAGGATTGGTATTTCATTGTTCTAGATGTTTGTTTTGTAATTTATTTATGATTGAATAGAGTTGGTTTTAATATTAGTGAATTTGAGAATAGAGAACTTACTTTTAGGCTATAATAACCTTGAAATTAACTTTAATGATAATAGGGAACTTAATTTTAGGCGAGCTAATCAAAATACCACTGCTTATGAACCAATGTGTATTGCCTGTTGAATCGTATGCCGCAAGGATAAAAACTTGCTTGTACTAATACTGTAATCAACTTACATTGACTACAAACGTACTCAAGGAAAGGTGTATACACTCACTATTTACTCAACCACAATGAATCCATTACTCAGGAAATCGTTTTTAAGTTATTTTATGAATAACTAAGCTAATCTATTGCTACAAATCAATGCAATTAACTTTTAACCTTTATATTAGAACTATCTTAGCTCACAACTTCATCTAGATAATAAAATACTATTCTTTTCAACCACTGTATCATTTTATAAGTCATGTGCAATGCCTAATTATAATAGATAGGTTTCCTTCAAATCTACTTTAACCCACTGTCGTGACAGAAAAGATTCAAATGTGCAAACAATAACTCCACCTATCGGTATATATAATATAAGCTCTGCATTGCTTTAATGTTCCAAATCTTTATATTCATAACAATAAAGTTCACTATTCATGCCTCCCTAATCAACAACTATCGCTCGATGTTGTTTATTTTACAGTTGTACCATTCATGTCCAGCTTAAAAGATTAAATAGCTATGATAAATTCTAAAACTTAATATCAATAAACATGTGATTAAGATGTCTATAAAATTACGCTCAGAATCAATACAAATTATTACCACTACAATTTTTTATTCAGGTTTTACTCAGGTTCATAGTATAACACTCATATTAGATGATCCATTGATATCTAAGATTAATAGACTACTCAAACTTTATTGAAACAAAAATGGATATAATGGTATTCATTGAAATCAGAAACATATTAAAAATACTTGAAATAAATTAGTAACAAAATACTTAAATCACCACACATGAGTCTTCAACATCTTCTCTCCATAAATTGTTCCTAATGTTAAAGAATAAGTAAAACCTATACTAAAATACTTTAATGGCTGCTAATGGTTGATATGCTATATGTTTACCATGTCGTTATATCTATTTATACATCATAGTAACAATTAGAAAACTAATTTTACAATTTATCTCGAAATAGAACTTCAATTTTCTATTTTCTTCTAATCCGGCGTTGTCACTTATTCCTCGATGCTCTGTATGTTATGCCATGGCCCCGCCTCCTTTGTGTACTCTTCCTTGCCTAAGTAACCTCGACACCCTACATTAAGCCTTCAGCGCCATTCCTTATGCTCTGAAACGCCATCATAGCACTAAACTTCCTACCTAGATTTCTTCATTTTGCCTTCTTTCCCATGTCGTTCCTAGGTCCTCCACATTGTCGCTTGTGCTCTCAGGCACCACTCTTACATGCCACGACGCGAACCACATTCGATGGTTTTAGCTCCTTTCTTCTCGTTTGTGCTCGTTTCCTTCGTTTATGCCTCATTCACTTGAAAGTGCATAAACGCCATCAATTAAAGGTCATTTATGGATATTTACACTAAATATAATATAAAACTAACCCTATATAATTCTAAATAATCACTTATCAAATACGCCCATACCTAGGGTTTTGAATGTCCCGAGAAAAAGTGTATTTTACTAAGCATCAAAATTACTCATATTACTCTAGTTCTCATTTATTTTACATTGTTCATCGAGTATCATTTACTTCACTTAATTTTGAGTTAATAATCCATTCAAGATTTGTTTTTGCAAGACCTTATATTTTTCAAAACATGTAGCTTTAATACCTCATACAACACACTCTCAAAACATCGAAGTGGATCACAACCAAAATCATCACTACTTAAAATTTTATTTCACCTCGAAATTCAAGTAGCAAGTGTACAATCTAATGATTTCCTATTTAGGTCAGGAATTCACAAATAAATATAGATCAAACTCATTTTGGTAGATTTTAGTGCTTCAAGAGTCTATAAGACTTAATAAAGTTTGGAAAGAAAACTTAACTCAATTAGCTATTCGAGCTCGAGCTAAATCTTTTAGTTGAAGACATTAATTTTAACTTCCACCTTATTTTCTTTATTTTTTTCTCACTTTTTCTTTTCTTACTCTCTTTTTCATTTTTATATTTGCACGGTACCTGCTCCTTTTCCCATGGACTCTGATTTTCTCACATTTTCCAACCATCAAGTGCTCTGCTCCACTTCGTATAGAACTTGCTGGACTCTCTCATTTTCTTCTATTCCAAAACTCTTGTTACCACTTTTTACTTTCACTTAATTAACCACGTTAACTTTAAGATTTTCATTGAAAACGTATATTTCTTCTTTTCTATTTTAGTAAGTCTTTATTTAGTTTTTTAATGTAAGATTCACACTTATTATAGGATTCTTCAAAGATATAGCTTTTTCCACAAGAAATGTTCTAGTAGTTTCTTGCTTTTATTTCAAGTTTATGGTCTTCCCTAACTCTAGATTTCTAATAATGAAATCAAATCATTATTGTTACATTTCATATTTACTTCAAAAGTTTAAAACACTTTCTTGAGTTTATATCAACCAAACACATGTATTCTATTCATCCTCCATTAAAGGCAAGAACATGCAAATCAAGTACTTATTCATTACATATTACTATATATTACCTAATCTATATTTACTAAACATGTTAAAATATTAAGTAAATGAAATAAACAATACACTACTATGCTTTCTTCTTTATCCGCTTCAAAAATAAAATTTAAATGATCATACTTGCAGTGTTAATCTTTATTTCTAAACCTACCTTACCACTTCCCATAATGTAATGTAGTGCTGATGCCTAAAAAATTGAACCAAACCTTGTCCTCAACGTTTAAAATTAAGCTTGAAATCATGAAAAAACTAAAACACGCAAACAAAATAATAACATAAGATATACAAGCATAAACTAAACTAAACATAGAATCTAAACAACTAAATAGTTGACAAAATAGCATAAAGTTTAAAAATATGATGGTATGTGTATCTCTAATCTCCCATGGCCCATCCTAAGATACTAACATCAGGATTGTACATCATCATCATCTACATCATCAGCTCTAGCGTAAGATGGCGTTAATTGGACATACCTCAAGAAATCTAACCCCTTCTTTCCAATCAGTGGGCCTAAAAACTCATAGCCTTCAACGAATCCCTACCGTTGTTGCTCTTCCTATTATTCATATCCTTTATCCTTCAACAACCATGCTAACTCTACTGCTAGTGATGTTGACTAATCCTCTTGTTGTTTGGCCAAAAAATTGGCCTCAAGTCAATCTTCCTTGCCTCCTTCTCTCTTTCTCCTCTTTGAAGTATTTATGACTAGGTGATGATTTCGATGTAAGAATGAAAGCTTTATCCATGGTTTCTTGGGCCACAATATCAAATTCAACATTTCCCATTTATACTTTGACTTTCCAACATAACCGAGTAATTAATATAAGAAACAACAATTTGTTATTTTGCTTTAACATTATAGACTCCCTCTGATTGTTGTAGATGATCTTGACGACCCTGATCTCTTCGTTCTTTACGATCTTGTACAAAGAAGCCACATTTGGCTTGTTGATTTCTCCTAACGAAGTGGTGGCGTATAGTAATGCAAAAAGGAAACATTATGGTAGCCCCGCACCCCGAGGCCGCCAGGTAAGTGATGTTTCTCTCTTTATGGGCCCAGCTACATAGTCTACATCATCGACCTGTAGGGTCCACTTGCGTCGCTTGGAACGCCTGCATCCTCGGTGTGCGTGTTAACTTGTCGTGTTTTTGCTATATTGTAAACCAATTATGTACATTTCATGATTTACTATCTTTAAGTTTCAAAAAGCTAAACATATATGAGAGTGTCATGGACAGTAGACGATTAGAGATAGTCACCTAGGATCCCCATGCCTCTGCTCCTACTAGGACCTACAATTAGCCATCACAACAGCACAAATGACGAATTCAGTTAGTAAAATCTTTAGGAAATTCACTGAGCATTTAAGTAAATAAAAGCCAAAGAAAATTTTAAATAAACAGGCGAAAATATAAACAAGCAACTATAAATGGATCATCGCATGCATACATAACAAGTGGATAAACAAGTATGTGCTCATCCCGATTAGGCTATACTGTATCTCAAATCAACATGATCCCTTCAGTAGGAACCCCTACTTCACTTTCACCTGGTTCCTTACAGTTTTGGCATAATCTTATACTTCCATAGCGCAGCATTAGTCAACAGCTTAGGTCACGATTCATCGAGGGCTTGGTCACACGTGCTACAGTCTAGAGTGTCATAAAAACACAATGAATGTATCGGTTGGAGTAATCTCAAACAACCGTCCAAAATACTGTATATTAGAATGGTATGCAAAAATGGACAAAAACAATATAAATACAATAATTAAATTCTCTAGTGATGTCTTTATTGGCCTGTTTGATGGGCGGTTTTTTGGTTAGATTAAGTGGTTGGAAAAATTAAGCTTGGGATTCAGTTCACCTATTAAATAGTCCACAAGACTAAGATAACACACATAATTGAGACTAATTTGAACCATGATTTGGATGGTATTATTTAGTCCCATGTGTGTTACATACCAAATGTGTAAAATGCCCTCATCAAATACACTATATTCCTTACAATCGCTTCATCATCATCATCGACAGATCGAAAGTTTAGAGAGAGTGGTTTTTCCTCATGCTAGCACTCTGCTTCATCTTCATCGACGGATCAATTAAGTGAACAGTCTTCTTCAACTGTGGGACATCGTTTTCATCTCCTGCAACCTTGGTACATAGTTTTCATTGCCTGCGCAAGACATCAACCTTAAATCAACCCAAATCGAGGTAAAATCTCAACAACTTGTAATGGATGTATGAGGCATACACCACCGCCACCACCACCTATACATTGCATAACATATACTATGCAAAGCTTCCCAAATTTCACACTAGTATACTCACCATCATCACTTCATTTATGCTACAATTAGAGGTTCAAACAATTGTGGTGGAGGTATTCACACACCCCTATTTTTATTTTCTGCACTTTCATGGGCATCATTATCTGAATAGACACAAATTTGTTTCTGGGTTTAATATTTACAAATATTTTCATGGATCATTCATTCACTTGTTCATTCAAGCTTTATATTCAAACCATTAAAAAATCAAACAAACTAGGATTGTTGGACTTACCCTTCTCACAACTACTCATCTCTTTGAAATTTATGAGCTTCGTAGTTCTGGTTCCCCTAAGTTTTTAAAGAAATTAGGATTAAATGGACTATTTCTGACAATTACATGGCATTTCAATCTCTTATTGAACTTAACATACCAACTAGCCATCAATACTTTTTCAGTTCTCCACTTAACACATACCACATTTATAACATCTCTCATTTTTCCAACTTTTATTTCTTTGTCAATGATCTTGAATAGTGTCAAAATATAGATAAACTACATATTTTTTTGGTCTATATAACCAGATATCCAGAGCATTCGATTAATCTCAAGTTTGCCTCAGACTCAAACTCGAGTCACTAATTAAAGGACAACTACACGCTTAACTGCATAGTAATTGAATTACCAAACCAAGTGATTACATTTAAATGCTATTATTAAAAGAAAATGTATTTTAATTTGATGTTTGACCTATGTTGTTGTGAGCATTAATTTTCTTTCATTTCAAGTGCATGTGCGAATACCCACTAGTTAACGGGTGGCAGATATTAGAAAAACAAAGACTTGGTTGGTTTAGTTGGTCTCTTCGCATATCATCTTATGAAAATAATAATGGCACCATGAACGTGTTTTATGAGGCCTTAAGACTTCTTTTTAAGCTACCATTGATACATTACCTTACCTTACTTATCAAAAATGTTCATTTTTTTAGGAAAAATTCATGATCTTTTTAAGCAACCATTAGAGATTTTCACTAGTACAATATAGTTCATATAATTTGGGATCAAAGTTGGAAACTTGGAAAAGAACATTATTTAATTACACTGTATAAATTGTCCATTTTTATGTTCCTTCTATGTTTATGTTCATACCAGTGAAAAACGTTTTTATATAGTTTAGTTAACCTTTAGAATTTTCTTTGGGTTATATATATGAAGTACAGGTGTATATTTGGAGGAATGTATTAAAGTGTGTTGTATATTCATTTGGTTGTTTCGTTATGCGTGATAAAAGTGATTTGTTAAATTTAGTTCTAATTGCCTATCATGAATCCAAATTCATCTAGAGCTCCGCAAAATTCAAGGAATGTTGCCATCAACCACTTGTCATTTGTTTAAGGGCCATTTCAATTGTGCTACCCATGTTTAGAGTTGTGGTAGGTAGTAGGCGGCCAGTACGTTGAACATATGAACGAGCTTATGACGAGCATCATGGAATCATCGAAGAACTTGTCTACAAGTCCAACAATGATTGCTATAAAATGCTTCAGATGAAAAAGGAAACCATTTGAAAAATTTTGTGGTTTGTTACATGAACATGGAAAAATAAGGGACAAATGTTGTGTCAATGTGGCGGAACACTTATCCAGTACACTTCATATACTAGGCCACAACATATAAAATACGGTTACTTCAAAATGGTTTCAAAGGTGGAGCAACACTACAAGCATAGTCTTTAAGAGAACAATTCGCGCATTTATACGGTTGCAACGTCTTATTATGAAGAAACCTAAGCCAATTAGTCCCGCATAAATCTATATCTTATGGAAATATTTTTCTGGTAATCCAATTTTCACTAAAATTTTCATTTTCATTTTGGCTATACATTTAAACATCATGTTTTGAAACCTTACTCATTTATGTCTCTTTCTTAACATGTAGGGGATGCCTTGGTGCTATTGGCGGGACACACATCGAAATTATCATTTCAAAAATCCATAAGTCACGATACACGTATAGGAAAGGACTTCCAAAAATGAATGTATTGTGCGTTTGTACACGATCTAAGTTAATTACATACATCCTACCTAATTGGGAAGGCTCGGCAGTAGACGGAAGGATTCTGAGAGAGGTGGTAGCACGTCAAAATGGTTTAAAATTTCTAAATGAAACATATTACTTGGTCAACACAGGATACTCTAACAACAATGATTTTCTAGCACCATGTCGCGGTCAATGGTATCACTTGTCAGAATGGGTCAGTAGCAAATGACATATATAAACACCTAAATTTTTTTTTAACATGTGTCATGCAAATGAGAGAAACGATATTGAAACTTGCTTCGATGCCCTAAAACAACGTTGGGTCATATTACAATCTCCTTGTTACAACAGCTTGAAAATGATGTCGTTTATGATCATCGCTTGTAAAATGCTTCACAATTGCCTAATAATGGGTGTACCGGATGACATGTTGGAAAACATTATGCCAAAGGCTCAATAGTTGGGGGCTAAATATGATGCAAGCAAAGACGAACCAAAGGTCATCAATACAGTTAGACCGACTAATGTGTGGATTGCATTTTGAAACAACCTTGTTATCGATATGTGGCATAGTTAAAATTAATTGGGTGTGAAGTTTGTTGGGTGTTTTTTTCTAATGCTATCACTATTTTAGTGACGTAAGCTATTTTTCTATTGATTAGGTGTGAACTTCGATGTCATAAACTTTGCTGGGCTTGAACTTTGTTGTTATTAGTGCCATTTTTCATATTCCATATTACGTTTTACGTCAAAGAAATTTTGAACTTTACTTGTAATATCAAGGAATTTCTTTCGCAATTGAATACTTATGTCATGTTATCTGTTGGATATGGGACGAGGATGGTTCATTGTCTACTTTAGTTGGCAGCCCGGAGTATATGGCAAGTGGTATGATTATTACAAACAATTAAGAACTTTGATTGCACCAGCTACAAATACTTCGACAACAAAGATGAGCCAATTGCCGCATTTCATGGTTGGACAGGAGGTAAGACAAAGGTAGAGGTACTACGTCAATTGCCCCCGAAGGAAGCACAAGTAGTTATCGGACTAGATGATGTCCCACTGGCTACCAGACCCCTGAAGAAAGTGGCTTGTAGACATACTACCGCCCTCACCACCTTTGGACAAGGAAAGCATTAATTTATGGCCGAGAGATATTAATCTTTATCAGAGGGTAGGCAATGGCTACGAACCTGCGTAGGATCTGTATTAGGAATTTTTATAGTGTATGGTGAAACAATGTTATCTACGAATGATGGAAACATGTGTTGTTTGATGCTTTGTTTGTCGTTCTCTATATGGTGTAACAGATAATCATTTTGCAATCTAACCAAAACTATGTAACAACTGCAAAAACTAAATGTCGCCTTCTCTATGTTTTTAATAATTTTATGTCTCCATGATAAGAACTTGAGATATCATTTACATAAACATCTAGAACTATCTTGTTTTGTAATTGAAAAACAAAAATGAATTGTAAGAAAAAAAACTCAAGGAGATGAAAGTAAAAAGTAAAATAAAAGGTGTTGAAAGGTTGCTGTGATAAATAATTTTATTGTTATATATTAATAACATTTAGATGAAAGTCGAATATAAGGTTTCGAAAGGTTCTTATGATAAATAATTCAATTGTTATATATTAATACCATTAAGATGAAAGTAAAATAAAAGGTGTTGAAATGTTGGTGTGAATTTTAAATAAACCATAACCAAAAGTAGCTCACTACAAACTAAACAAAGTCATAGACACATATGTGACTTGAAAGGTTGTTGTGATACTTAAATTAACCATAAAGATAACAAAAAGTAACCTTGTCAATAATGATCACCAAAAGGTGACAACAACAGAATTCCAAAAGATATCCAAAAGATATCACCATAAACGTACAAACTGAACATAGTTTAAGAGTCAAACACCAAATGTCGGCAATTATACCGCAACCCTGCTTTGAAGGATAAGAAAGCCACCATATACTCCACTTGCCTCATAATCTTGCTTCCATAAACTACTTTCTCCACATTTGACAATTCAACGACTTCACCCATAACAGCCACAACATCATTATGCATGTTGCATTCAGTATTAGTCGCATAAGACTCTTTCAATTTCACTCGTCGTCACATGTATCATGCCAACATTTGGTCCCCTAGTTATGCATAACTAGTGAACTTCTTCTTATTAGATTGATTCCCATTAGTATCTGGTGTAGTGGTTCGAGATCGTTATGTAGTTGAAATGATCTCCACCTCCTCTATAGTGGGTGCCTTTTCACTAGTGCATGTGCGTGTGACATCACGGTCGCTATCGCTACTTGAATCATTAGCTGCATCTTCTACATCCTCTAGGGTGTCTTCTGATGCAACTACATCTTCCCCCGTTGCCCTATCATTTCCAAAAATGACACAATGATTTACGTAAAATGGGAAGCTCTGTAAAGAATATTAAACAACAAGTCAATACCAATAGCAAAAAAAATCGAATATGCTTTAAATAAATTCAACATCTGCATACTTTCAAGTAATCATCCTATACATCATAGGCTGTAGTCACCATGTTAGCATTGTTATCAAAACTAAAGCCACTTGAACCATGATCAATGCCATGAATCATGTCATTAACTACACCCCACCCTTTCTTCAACTTTTTCACTTGAGATTTAATGTAAGGCTTGGCCTAGATCCCTAATGTTGGGTAAGTAATTTTCATTGCCTCATCTACATGGCCGAGATATCTAGGCTTGAATTTGTTATCGCATTTGACCGACCATCTAAAACATAGCATCTATAAGTGCGACATCCTCTGCGTGATTCAACTTGCATCTATCGTTCTTGGTTTCTTTGCCTAGTTGTTCGAGCGAATTGTCATGAGTCCTCCTTGCTTTACCATTTCCTTTACTTACATCAACCAAAACTTTTTCAAGCAATTTTCAAGGTCGGGGTCCACTAGTTAACGCTTTCCTTTGGAATTGAAATTTTCCTCATCGATTCGCTTATTGTAGTCCGGCCTTCTTCATGCCTAATTTCTGCAAACAAATAATAGGGTACATCCATACACAATCGGCCGAATAAACATCTCATTTTTTTAAAGTAGTGATATAGATATACTTGATTTCTCAAGCAAATATGCTTTTTAATTTTTTCCACCCTATTTATGTATAAAAACAATCCCGAATCTCAGCCAACTAGTACATAGTCTTGTTTTGATCCTAAAAAAATCTATTATGACAAATATTATCTTTTTAATAACTGATTACCTTATTATATTTAATGTTGGAATACATACATATATAGTCGAATGGGATGAAATAGAGATGAGGACGGTTTAAGGTCATCAACAATACCTTATCCTTAATATAAGAAAGTATCGTAAAGTCTAAACTTTCTTTTATCAAGCTATTTAACTAATCTACAAGACAATCCAGGTGTTAGATGTAGTATTAAATTCTTGAATTTTTATTCATTTATTGCAATTATGTTGAATATATGGCTTCAACATTTTCTCTTTTATGTTGAAAATGTTATGATCACTAATCCTTCTCTATACTTTGGGCTCATCAAGAAGCATATATTATGCTTGAAGAAGATAATGCTCAAAGAGAAAGCTTTATTCATCAGAATTAGAATTACTGCATAAGATTTAAAGGGAAAATGCTCTCCTTTTCAGGGTGAACACAGACTAGATCAAGTGCCTAGCAAATTCATTATAAGAGCAAGTAATCATTCCCCTATTAAACACGCTACACATCAAAGAAAATAATCACTTGCATTCTATCTTATTTCATCTGTGCCTCGATTCATGAATTCTATATAACTTCTATCAGTCGCACTACTTAAGAGCTTTTTACATCCATTGTAGTAACCAAGTAACCAACTAAACGAAACATAAAGAAAAAATCCTCACAAACAGAATAAGAAACACACTAACACATTCTCAAGAAAAGCTATATTATCATTGAAAACTAGTAAATTGGAGCCAATGTGATTGACCATGTCGAAACATAAAGTAATTATGATTTCAATAGAGAAACAGAAATTGCTTTCATTGCTCTCTTATATATCCAACATTTGTCCCAAAGCATGCCCAGAATTGATGGAAAACCATCTTGTACACACATATAGTTAAGAAGCAGGGGAAACATATCTAAGATAAAAGAGACGCCTGTTACGCAAAATCGCGAAAGAGGAAGATGTAGACAATGAAGATGAACTCCGAAGCCGTATGAATGTAGAGGGAGAAACAGACTAGGGTTTTCGATTTTGGGATGAGGCTTCGATTTGGGGATGACAAATAAATGGAAAGGCATTTTAGTAACCTCATCAATTGAAATAACATTTAATCCTACCCTCAATACCCCAACTGAACAGGTCACCTTAAATAGAGTAATACCCAAACATATGTTATGATCCCAGTTTAAATAAAACTATGATATTATGACACATATGTATGCAAATCGAACATATCATATAGGTTATACAAACCTCAAACACGCGCTCCAACTTCCCCGGATACTTTAATCTAACCTCGCCTAGCTCTCCACACCCGAGCTGCGATCCCTTTGGTCCAATAAAGTCCAAATGTATCATTTTAATCAATTTAAAGCCACATTAAGTTAAATTATCAATATTAAACTAAAAATTTGAATTTTATTTGAATTTTTAGTTGTGACACTTTTTTCGAGTTATACAAGGGTGCCTGAAAAAATTCTAAAAAATCCAATTTTCAACCTTTTTCCAAATTTCTTATATTTTCTTTGATTCATTTTGAATTTTTTGAGTTTTTTCGTAATTTTTATCTATTTTCAATAATTTACTTTATTTATTATTCATTTCATATAATTTAAAATAAATTTAAATTAATTTCATGTGGGTTTGGGCCCACCTGAAACGAGCCAGGTTCGATTCGGCCCAAGTTCACACGCATGTACACAATAGCGTTCGTGAAAGCCCCTCCCAATTCGTCACTTCCAGAGATGAATTGCATATATAAATGTAATTCGTCTCCACCTCCACAGTGACAACAAATCTTTTTCTTCTCTTTCTCTTCACTTCTAATCAATATCCATAGCAATAAGCCAACAATAATAACAATCGCGATAACAATAACAACAACATCGACATAAATCACTTTTAAAACTAAATCTTCAAAATCTCATTTTCGTGAACACACATAAATTGAAGAAGATGAAATTGATGGAGAGGAAGTGCATTACCTTGTGTTTGATCTCTTGAGCTTCTAGAAATCCAGCCTTAGATCCCAATTTTAACTTGAAATTCCTCTCCAATCTTACTAAATTTCAAAGTGAATGGCATGAAAATGGGTAATGGTTTTGACATTAATTCCATTAAGTGTGGTTTTTATAGGTTTTGATGGAATTAATTATGTATGAGGATCTTAAGAAAAATCTTGCGGGCCTTAGCTTAAATTGTCCATCTCCAAATTGACACAACTTAGCTACACATCTTACCTAAATACACACAATCTTGCTTGTCTCAATGCCCATCATTGTCCTTTATTTAATTTGATTAAACTATAAGAAAATCAATTTAATTCATTGTAAACAACATTAAGTACAACAATAATATAGATAGTGTATTTGATTTCATAATTAACCCTATTGAGGTCTCACTAACCCTCGACTACTCGGCACCCAGTGCCCTGCGTCACGACACACGTCACGTGGCATGCTAATCCTTGATGTGCTTGATTATTATGACTTAATAAAAGGTTTGATTATCCTTTTTATGCCGTAATCAACATGGTTCTAGTCATTTTATTCAAGTTAATATTATAAGACTAGTGTCCCCGTACTACGCTTATCCGATACCCGCGTCGACATATTTTATGAATCGATTACCCGTCACACCATCTCACTCGATATAACATGTTATTTACAAAAATACGATGATTTATGCCATATTTAATTAAATACATCACAATAAATATAAAAAACAACAAATTAGACAATATATAGCTCGTACCTAGTTAAACATCCCTTATCCTATCCGCGACGTCCAGTGGGTTTGAGCTGACATCCAAATATGTAAATAAATAATTGTAACGACGTTAATAAAAATAGCCCGCTATAATTCTTCCCAATAATGGAAAATTTCTTCCAAAATTCAGGTAAAACTAAACAATTGTGCCACAAAATAGCTGAGGATAATGCTCCTGCATACTAGACTCGAGCTCCCAGGTGAGCCCTTCGATCCCGTGATGCTACCAACGAACAAATACTTGAGGGATCTCAGGAGAGTTTGTATCATACGATGCAAGATCTCCAATGGCTACTCCGCATAAGTCGTGTTAAGTTGAACCCTAATCTATCTCCCATCAACCAGTAGTCGTAGTCCTGGCCTAGCTAATATCAACATAGAAATGTCGAACATTAGATAAACCCTACTAATTATGGCAATAAGTCAAGTTTGTACACCACACTACCAACTCAAGTTGCGACCCTGAATAATCTAATGAATCTCAGTGTCAGTTTCCCATTAATTGTAAATCTATGCTGACCCTTCCAAAGGGAAAACTTAAGATATATCATGTCTCCCTCCTCATAGATCGAACCATCATTATACATATTTCTTCTTCCTATCCTAGAATACCAGAAGTCTCTGCCTGATCTAGCGAATCATATTTATGTTGCCAACAGTTATCTCTGCCGCAACAGGTCACCGTATCCTCTAGCTCTGCCCAACACCTAGTTGATCTACATGACCTCTCATACAGCGCCTCAAATGGAGGCATCTTGATACTCGCTTTATAGATATTGGTGTAGACAAAGTCACACAGCGGTAGATTGTCATCCTAGGAACCACGAAATTGTACTATACATGCCTTGTGCATATCTTCCAAAATCCATATTAATATCTCTGACTGGTCTTTGATTTTAGTGTTGTAAGCTGTAGTAAACTCCAACTTCATGCCAAATTGCTCCTGCATGCTCTCTTAGAATGTAGACTTGAATCAGGGATCTATTTTAGATACAATGGAGATGGGTACCTAATGTAGTCTAATAATCTCCCTCTTGAATAGAGTGCTCAATTGTGGGAATGCGTACCTCATTGAAACTGGTATAAAGTGCGCTGATTTGGTCAATCTATTAATCACTACCCAGATGGTGTCTGTTTTAGAAATTTACGGTAGTCAACTTACGAGATCCATAGTAATATGCTCCCTTTCAATTACGGAATCGACAATGGCTACAATAAACCTCCATGTCTCTTATGCTCGGCTTTCACCTACTATTAGATGTGATAATTCCTGACATATGTGAATACGTCAACCTCTATCCCTGGGCACCAAAATAATCATCTAACATTATGGTAATAATTTGTCTGACTAGGATGAACTATAGGCGTCCCTTAGAATACCATCTTGTAACTCTAGAACTATCGATACCCACAATCTGCTTTTATGCCTGAAACATTGATTTGCTATCTCCGACCAATCACTACACTCGGGATCCTATGCCAGCCTGTTAAACCTGTAATATAAAAAATCAAATTTTTAACACTCTGCCATGTGCTCGATAGATATACAATTGGGACCCTCATCTGCTAACAAATATATGGCTCATCCGAAATAGGTATCTCTGTCATGCATATGGCCGATGTCGCCGTTAACAGTCTGTACTCATGTGTCATATGTCAAATAGATGTTTGACTATCAATCCCATTCATACTCAATGAGTTAGTTGTGACATTCACCTTACCGGGTTAGTACTCAATTGTGAAGTCGTAGTCCTTCAGTAGTTCAAGCCATTTCCTCTAACGCATGTTCCTACCTTTTAAGTGAAAACGTACCGTAATCGTTAATGATATGTGTATAAGATGAACTTCTCTTTGTAGAGATAAAGCCTCTAGTCTTTTAGTTGAAAAACGACTGCTGCAAGCTCCAAGTCGCTCCAAGTCATGCACTAGATAATTACCTTCATGGGGTCTCAAATGTCTAGAAAAGCAAGCCACTAGTCTGCCTTCCTACATCAATACACTTCCAAGACCAACTATTGAGGCATCGGTGTAAATTAAGAAACATTTGTCGGCTCCTACAATGTCAACACTATTGCAGATGTCAATCTCAATTTGAGCTCCCAGAATGCCTGCTCACACTTCTTTGACCAATCAAATCGCATATTTTTGTTAGTTAGTCTCGTTATCGACACTGCAATTCAGGAAAAGTTATGTATGAATTAGTGGTAGTACCTTGCTAACCCTAAGAAACTCCAGATTTCCAAACACACTTCAAATTTGCTCTAAATCAATAAAGATACCATTAGTGCTGATGATGTGTCCGAGAAACTTTACCTCACTCAACCAGAAGTCATACTTGTAAAACTTGGAATATAGCCTGTGCTCAATGAATATCATCAATACTATCTCTAGGTAACTCTCGTGCTCCATATGTGTCTTACAGTAAAATCAAGATGTCATCGATAAAGACAATGACTAATCTATCCAAGTATGGTCTCAAGACCTTATGCATCAAGTTTATGAAGATCGACGGGGCAATGGTCAGCCCAAAAGATATGAGTGTATTCTCAAACTACCTATATCTCAAGCAAAAAATTGTCTTCTATATGTCCTCATCTCGAATCCTCAACTAATGATAGCCTTAATGCACATCAATCTTCGAGATGAATCAGGTTCCTACTAACCGATCGAATAGAACGTCGATCTTGGAGATTGGGTAATGGTTTTTGACTTTCACTTGATTCAGCTTCTTATGGTCCATAAATATCCTCATGAAACCATTCTTCTTCTTCACAATCTACACTACCGTTCCCTAAGGAGACATACTTGGGTGGATGAAACCCTTTTATGATAAATTCTCAAGTTGTATCCTCACATCCTCCTGCTCAGATGTTGACATCCTATAAGGTCTGTTGAAAATTAAAAGTGTCCCTTATAGAAGCTCAATCATAAATTGAACCTCTCTAACTGGTGGTAATCCTGGCATATCTTCCAAAAAAACATCACAAAACTCTCTAACTACTGGAACATACTCATTGCTATTCTTTGTCCTCAAATTTTGCATAATAAGTGTAGCAAACGTCTCCATCTTATGAATTGTAGCTAGTCGGCCTCTTGTAATGGTTAATACTATCGCTACTCTGATAAATGTGAACTCTAGAATGCTTTGAACACGAAACATGTCGATCTTTTGGAAGTAATGTAGCTATGCATGATAGGTCGCCAACTAGTTCATCCTTAAAAGTGCTTCAAACTCGAGGTACTCTAGGACTTGTAAATCTATCAACAACTGATGCCCCTCTACCTCTATCGTGTAGTCTCAACATATTCGATTAGGTATATCATATCCCCATTGGCCGTATAGAGGATAAGGTTTATGTATAACATCTATAATGTTAACCTTAACTCTTCTACCATATGTCCAACAATAAATTATAATGTACTACTAGAATCTATCGTAACTCGCCTTGGTCTACCCACGATTGATAATATATTCTCGAAGAGGTGTCTAGCAGCATCTTTGTTGGGCTATGCAAATATAGTGCTATCTCCAAGCTTGAGCCTGATGTGCTCCTCGTGGTGATGGTGGTGCCCTATAGTGAGCCTTCAGGTGCCCGCTTTAACCACTACGATGACATGGACATCTCTTTTTCTTCTAATCATGCCATTCTTTAGATCTCTAACACTAACCCTGGTCTCATTTCATGGCCTCTGTTATCCTTACCTAGTGATATTACCGAGGCTGTTGAAGATGTAGTTCAAGTGTTGTAAGTGCAATAACATGAACTAGCTGCCTTTCCTCATAATAGAACCTATCTCCCTACTAATCATCACTATAGTATGTGCCTAACGGTCTGCTCTGCCATTGGAAGCCTTGATCAGATATATCCATTTGTCTTATCGACCTCCTATCTGACCGAGAACTCTGCCCTCTCTGCCTTTCATATTGTCCTGAACTAGGTACTAGTCTATCGCCCCTGTGTAGTAAATGTCTTATGCGCAAAGGCTTAGCCATAAAATTCAGTAATGTGTGCACCCTAGTCGACTTGATCACATAGGCGTTAACTTCCATTGATCCTCGTACAAAGTATTAAATTAGTATCTGCTTCGTCATCATAACAACTATGGCAAACAGTAGTTGAAATCGATACCTCTTCATATACTATAATATGAATCTGTTAACTTGTCCCATAGCCAATAAGTCCTTTCTTAAATGTAATTGAGCCTCAATGGGGATATACTCATCATAGAATAACTATCTAAAGTGTGGCCATGTTGTCGGCTCTAAATAGGTATCGTAGTCAGTAGTCCACAATATAGTTGTGACTCCTCCAAAAAAATCGCCCATAAACCCATGCCTGTATACTCTTATAAACTTATGGAGACACTAATGTTAAAGTAACCATCTCTCGGTTTCCTCTGATTTGCCACCTCTGTCAAAATAACTAGGCTTAAAAAGAATAATCTCCTTAATCAACTTCAGTTCAGGGGGGTCAATGTGAACTTGGAGGTAGTGGGTGCAGTAGTTATCTTTGTGGTGGTCGATATAGGAGTAGGTGCCAGTGTCTAGGGAACTGTTGGAATAGTAGTCTAAACAAGCATCTGTTGGACAGCCAGGGCGAAGGTAGTCTGTATGGCGTCAATTGTAACTAAGGCTGGAGCTGTGTTTGGTACTATATGAGTCCTCGGTAATCGTAAAGTATCATCTAATTGAGCATCATGTACCGTGAGTCGGTCATCAACACTCTGTGTAGTAACAGTAGTAGAAGCCAGTTGGATCATTACTCTGACTAATCTTTAGCAGAGTAGTAGATTGTTCTTCTATCATGATCTGCATCGAGAAGCATTTTCCGAATCTGCCTTAGTATATATACACATATAGTATATAATACATAAAAAAACATAACACGTATATAACCTACATCGAGTTTCCACATCTAAGGTTTATTTATTATGTTTTATTCACTTAAATTACTTCCATAGGTTCCTTGAACCACGGCTCCGATGCCATAAGGATGCCAAATGGGTGTCGCCTCTCGCCTTTTTGGCCCAGCTGCACAGTCCACGCCATTGACCTTTAGGGTCTCATGTTTTACTGGTGTCACTTGCCAACCCTGCATCCTCAATGTGCATGGTAACTTGACATGTAGTCGCTATATTGTAAGCCAATTAGGCACATTTCCTTTTAAAGTCATTTATATTTATGGTTTACTGTCTTTTTGTTTTGAGATTTACGAGTTATACATATGGCTTGTGTTTAAAAATTACAATTAATAAGCCATAATTTAACAGAGGAAGTCTTAATCTAATATAAAAACATGGCATATGTATATATATGACGTATGTCATAGAGCATAAGTTCTAACATGGAAAACCTATAAATGGATTACTCTAAGTATAAGGTGACATGATACGAAAAGATAAGCATATATACATGTATAATGTCTATTTAGTCTCCCTGATACCAAAAATATATCAAAATATCAAAAAGCAAAACACGTATGAGAGTGTCACTGATAGTAGGGGATCGAGATAGTTGCCTTGGGTCCCATTGCCCCTGCTCATACTAGGATTTGCACTCATCCATCGCATTAAAATAGACAACGAGTTTAGTGAGTAAAATCCTAAGGAAATTCAATGACCACTAAACTAAATAAATCTTAAAAGAAAATGTTATATAAACATGCAGAAATATTAATAGAAAACTATAAATGGGTCATCGCATGCTTACATAAGAAGTGGTTAAATAAAGTGCGTGCTTGTCCTAGTCTGATAGAATGTACTTCGGATCCCTAGGATCCCATTAGTGGGTGCCCCACTACTCTTTCACCTAGTTCCTCGCGTTAATTGGCATAATCCCTAGGATCCCTCTCAATTCGTCACTTGCATAAACGAATTGCATTTATATGCAATTTGTCTCAACCTCCATAGTGACCACATTTTTTTTCCTTCTATTTCTTGTCTCTTCTAATCATCATTCACAACAACAACCCAATAACAATAACAATCACTAAAACAATTACAACTACAACAACAAAAATCATCATTAAAACCAAATCTTCAAAATATCATTTTCATGGACACAAAAATTGAAGAAGATGAAATTTATGGAGAGGGGGTGCTTTTCCTTGTTTTTAATCTCTTGATCATAAAGAAATCCAGCCCTATATTCCAATTTTAAATTGAAATTCCTCTCCAATGTTACTGACATTTCCAAGTGAATTGCATGAAAATGGGTGGTGGTTTTGACAATAATTCCACAAGTGTGGTTTTTATATGTTGTGATAAAATCTATTGTGTGAGAATCTCAAGGAAAATTAAGTGGGCCTTGGCTTAAATTGTCTATCTCCAAATTGACATAACTTAACTAAACATCTTACCTAGATACACACAATCTAGCTTGTTCCAATGCCCATCATTGACCTTTATTTAATTTGGTCAAACTATAGGAAAATAAATTTAATTCTTTTCAAATAACTAACTCAAGTAAAACAATAATATATTTAGTGTATTTAATCTCATCACTAACGTAATTGTGGTCCCATCAACCCTTGACTACCCAGCACCCAGTGCCCTGCATCTCGACATGCATCTTGAGGCACGCCAATCCTTGATGTACCCAATTCTTATGACTTAGCCTAAAGTTTGATTATCATTTTTATGCCATAATAAACTTGGTTCTAATTATTTTATTTAAGTTATTATTAAAGGACTTAGTGTGCCCTTACAATGCCTATTTGATACCTACTTCGACACATTTTAAGAGGTAATTACCTGTCACACCATCTCACTCGACAAAACATGATATTTAAAAACATGTGATGATTTATTCCGTATTAAATTAAATACACCATCAATAAAGTAACCACTTACACAATATATAACTAGTACCTAGGTAGGCATGCCATTAACCTATCTGCAGCGTCCACTTGCTTTTGAGCTAGTGTCCTAATTTGGAAATAAATAATAATAATAATAATAATAAGGTTAATAAAATGGTTAGTTACAAATGTTTTCATATGCTTTAAGCTTTTATAACACTCCCCTTTTTGATGTGCTTCGACACATTCTCAGCTCCTATTACCTAACTGGGTTGTCCTTGGACAACTAATGTTCTCTCTATGGCTCTAAATGGGTATATATTATAAGGTTTCTCATACAGGTTGTCAAAAATACTTGGTTCGGTTTTAACTATACTCAAATGCTCCAACCTCTAGATACTATTAATTTCATGCTTATTAAAGGGTAAAAACACCCCTCTCACCTTCACTGGCTTGTCTTTTCTAGTGAACTTTGCACTAGCATAAAATTCGTATACAATTCCACTCACTTCTTTACCTTTGTTCTCTAGAATTTTAAGTGAAATGCAATCAATTTTATCGCGTAATGAAGTTGTTCTCTCATTTTTCATATTTGGCCTGCAACTTAATATCTCTCTCACAAATGAACTCCTTATGTTGAATATCTTCATACCTTTCCCTGGCCTTTCTACTAATGAAATATTTTGATTTAAAAGGTCTAGGCTTTTTTTGGGATCTCTTGAGGTTTATGTCTCAAAATTATTTTTACTACTTTAACTGACTTTCTTCCTTGTCCTCGACATTCTCTTCAACTCAAAGAACAACACAATAAATGTAACTAGCAATACGGGTCTTGCAATAAGGTAAAAATCACAATTCATATCACATATATCACCGCTTCCTATTTTTCTTCCATTTCATCATTTTCCTACTTAAATACTAAAATCACAAAAACAAGAGAATACCTAGTGTAATATCATCATTTATATAAAAAATTAACTTAAATTACACTATAAAATATGTCTAATTATTGTCTTCTCAAATATCGTCTAACTCCGCACTTCGTTGTCTCAAGCAAATGAATAGTGTCAGTCATATTCTTTTTTCATTCCTTATAAACCGATTTCAATCTAAGTTATCTTAACCTTAAATAATAGAAATTTTTAAAATAGAAGTGATTTTGAAATGGAAACATATTACCCCCGAGTAAATTAAAATTATGATATAATAGAATGATTTATACAAAATGAACATCCCTTAATGATAAATCAACCACCCAATGCAACACCCTCGGAACTTAAAGTTCATTACCAAGGCCTGTACATAATAGGTTTTCTCAATCTCCACCAACAAGGATCAAGCTTACGATAGCTAACATGAAATCTTAAAAGCAAAAACCACCAAATTGACCTTAATTTTAGAAAATAGTTTATAATAGCAACACAATCAAAATAAATAGTAATTTTGCCAAGATACCTATGAATATATCTTTTAAACGTGTTAGATTAACAGACACTTTACTTAACCCTAGCATAAAGCACTCGAATGAAATCTTTTATTTAAAGAGTTTATTAATATCCACCTTTTTCATTTCTCATTTTTTATACTCCATCCTAATTATTCTTTCTTTATTATATTTCTTTTGGTTTTGATTTTGATTCCTCACTCCATTTCTTACATACATTCTCACATTTTCCCCACTATAGATTCTATGCTCCATTTCCTATGGAATGTATAGGAATCCATATATATATATATATATTTGTAAACCCTTATTAACACTTCTCACTATCTACTAAGGTTGAAGAAAGCATTATGCTAACTTATTGAAATTCATCGATTTCTAACTCATTTCTTCTTTCAATTGTGGCATAATAGCTTTCTATATATATAATATAAAAATACTTAATCAATTGCTTTTGTATTACAAGATTCTTAGAAATATATTTTATTCATCTTTTATACTATTATTTCAATCTATTACATATTTTCATGACTAACACAAGAACATCAAATAGTAAAGTTAATAAAAAATGGTATAAAAACTGATTTCTTCTATCATAGAATTCAATTTGGTAGTAAAAGTGTAATTTCAATTCAAAAAACTATTTTATACATATTTTCATTATCATTCTATTCTTAACTAAAAATAAAGTAAAATGAAATTCGTAGTCACTTGAATTTTAAAAAATTTCAAAAATTTCATAAAATCACTTGAATATCCGATCAAAACTTTTACTTTTTGGAACGATTCTGAACTTATTTTCTACTTTCTTATGATTCCTACCTTTTTTTTCTATCATTATCATACTTCACCTAAAATACCACGACTCATTCCAAACCTTGTCCACAAGGATTTAAAATTAAGTTGGATTTCCAACAAAACAATATATATCTTAAAGCATGAACGAATTGATATGTGTAGTAATAACAATGTAATTAAATAGAAAAACATTGAATTGAACAAATGTCAAATAAATGGAATAAAAAGGGTCGACATTTCATTCGTAAGTAAAAGTATGATCTAGAGAAATACATTTAATCATTCATTCATTGCTTTCTTAAAAGAGAAAATAAATTACACTGGTGAAGTATAGAAGTAAATTCATCATTATCTTCATTATCTTCATCCATTCCTGTTGAAGGTTAAGAAACATAACTATCGGCCTGGTTATAAGTCCAAGTTGGAAATTGCAGTTGCAAAGAGGGAATCTCGACACTTCTCCTCAAGTCTTGCAAATGATTATCATGTCTTCTCTCAGTCATAGAATGTTAACGTTGTAAATTCCTCTCATTTGCTACAGTCATTTCTTCATTGAGTTGAATTTTTGAGTGGCTACACATAAGCAAAGAAAATATGGTATGAAAAAGCCCTCCCGTCCTAGGCATTGACAAAGATGCTATCAAACTATCATCAGCAATTGGTACATTCACTCTAGCCATTAATCTTACCGCTATCTATCCGCCTTCTCTTGTCTTCCTCCTATTTTCAATTATGCTCCACTTTCTTGCTTATCTCGTATTTATTGAATTAAATGATTCTCGTTTATCCTCCAAGTCATTGTATCCTATCACCTTCTTCATTCCTTGTAGTCCAACATTATTTATTATCTTCCCGAGTAGTACATTGAATTCAGTATCGAAACTCACCCTGACTTTCCTATAAATTTAAGTGATCAAAATTGGCAAAAGTTATCTTTCATTCTTTGTTGTCTGCATTGTAAACTTCATAAAATCGTATCTATTCTTTTCAACATCAATATAACCATTTCATAACTATATGTTAAAGTAGAGTAGCTTTAGGGTTCTTCACTTGAAAGTGTTGCTTTGTCGGATAAAAACATCCACCTATGATATAACTCAAACTCTTCATAATTTTTCTAAAATAGGTGGTTTCAATAGATTTTGGGTGTCCTTCACGATAAAGCGCAAGTCCCCTCCCTAGAGGTATCTCTAATGCATTTTAGATTATCTTAAAATGATAGGACTCCTTATCAACATAAATAACATTAGGGTAATCTTTCTTTGTTTTCTATATGTTATGTGGTAGACCGACAAACCTATTCAATCTTGCAAGTGAGATATCAATCTTCTTCCCTCTTACAACTACTTTCTCTCATTCCTTACTGACATGCTTATTCGCATAAAGTTGTGGTACAATTTCCGAACATATTATTTCTCCTCTGCACGCATAATCTCTTATAAGACTCATCCATCCTCGATCTCTAATAATGCTCACAATGTTATCCTTAGATTTGCTCACTTTTTGGATATTGAGGAATTATGACTTTTTTATCACTAAATTATCTCCTTTAAGCCCTAGGTCTTACAAACAAAGAAAGGTCATAAGGTGCTAGATAACTAAGGTTTGGATTCTTAAAATATTCTTCCTCATTATATGACAATGAAAGTTTTTCTTTAAGCATAGCCTTCCCAGATCTAGGTTCTCTAATATTAGTCTAGGTAGCTATAAGATTCATTAGGTGGCCTGCATATTTTTGCTTTGGTTTTGCTCGCGTGACCCGCTTCCCTTTATCTTACATACTACTCCTACCTATTCCTCTACCTCCTCCCACTCGAAAGAGGTGAAATTAGTAAATTTAAAATGATTTTATCGACATATGTCGATTATGCATATATTGGGAAAATTTGTAGAAACCCCTAAACTCATTTGAACACCCATATTTAAATTGAGAATTTGTATGCAAACCCATTTTTAAAATTAATTTGTAATAAAAACTTAAAAACTACATTCGTCGAAAATATCATCAAAATCTGATTTTTTCCAAGACATCAAAATCAAAAGGATGTTGGAATATCAATTTATTACCATCTTGATAGTAAATCTCTTAAGTAATATGCTATACTAACTCCTTAGACTTCCTCTACAATCTTCAATTCGAAAAAGACACTAACCTAAGCCCTAACCTATTTGTATGAACTTGAGTTTAAAACTTATATGGTCGAATCACAACTAAACAAGGTTGTAAGGTACACTTAAATAGGCTATAACTTAAGCTTTGAAGGGTTGAATCTAGATAAAACTCGATTAATTAATCGAATGGGTGCAAGGGTTATAGGTGTGAAAGGGTTTATTGTTGGCAATTCGGGGTTCTATTTTAAAGAACATGGATTGGTGCCTAGCTAATTGGGGTTTAAGCACATTCGCTGACAAATCACGAATGAAATTGATGAAAATTGATCTTAGTGGTCGAAGGACTAGCTCAGCGAATTGTACTATAAATCTAAAATAGTTGACAATTTGCTGAGTCATTTTACACTTAAAAAACTTGCAATCTGCTGGCTATTGCCCAGAGATTCATAGTGTCATTTGGTATCACTGAGAAATCGCTGACTAATTCCTATTGTTTTTCTAATATATTAAATATTTTACAAATTTATCACACATATCAATCATATTTAAGGTAGAACTGATCAATATTTAAGAAGAAATATTTTGAAATAAAATTTTGATTTGTAATTAGGAAATATTGTACTACTAAATAACTACTTTATTACTTAAAATAATTAAAGACAAATATGATTGAACGAAAAACAACTCGATCATTCCACTCTCAATTGGAAATATCCTAAAAGAGAGTTAAAATGAGAGAGAAAATAAATTTGCTAATTATTTCAAATCTATTAGTACGGAAAGACATTCGCTCGATCAACCCCTCTTATATGAAATTATTACAAAATTATATTCCTAAAATATTACCATTATAAAGTCGAAGGTTGAGTGAATATAAAAATGACTAACTAAGCCTAATATTAAAACTTAAAGTAAAGATAGAGTATAGGCTGCCTCCCATGTGGAACTTTTGTCTATATTCATTGTCTCGACTTGATAGATAAGATCAGTCATCATTCAACTTGAGTAAGTCGAACTTACCATTAGCTGGTTCTTCATTATTCTTTACATCTTCAACTTCCTTATCATTTTTAGTACATGCATAGTGTCCTTAAGATTAATCATCACAATAGAAGTTCTCTCCATCATAGCCATCATCATAATTATCGATATTGACATAATCGTCCTTCTCATAATGATCTTGAAGACACATAAAATCATTTCCCATCCTAAACATGACTATACCTTGTTCTACATGGAGAGAAGTTTTGGTCGTCTTGAGCAAAGTTTGTCTCATCAATAAAACATCATAATTTTCTATTTGTGGTACTACTAAGAAGTCGGTGAGATACTTGAACCATCCCACTTTCATTTGCACATTCAAGAACATTTATATTGGAAAGATCTTATCACAATTGGCTTCATCGATGACAAAAGGTGGTATAAAATGAATCCTTAACATGGTTTTTCAGCACAATGGTTCAGGAAAGATATTAATATAAACCTCTGTGCCAAGTAAATCAATCAAGAAACTAACGTCATTGATCATCACATAGAGGAAGAGTTTCCCTGGATCATCTTCATAAATTTCAATCGGATGTCCTAGATTTTGAAGCTTTAGGTGCTCATTAATAACTTTTTCTACCATTGATTATTTCCTTTCTTTATGTTGCGCTGCAAGTTGTAGCTCTTTAGGTTGTAGCTTCTTAGATTTCTTATACTTATTGCGCGGTTCCTACATATTCAAAGTCTAATGGTTTCATTCTTAATGATTTCACTCGCATTGATGGTAACATTAAACTTCGTTTCATTACTTTTTGAACTTTGTTTCTCAGTCTCGAGATTGATGATCTCCATATCATGTTCAAAAAATTTTCATTTTAAGGTTTAAATCCATGACCGTTTACTTTAAATATTTCTTCCACTCCTAAAATTTTAGTTTCTACTACTCAGTGAGGTAATAAACTCACAACCATATAAGTAACTATCCATCTTGGACGAAGTTTTCTAGGAAATAATTTATGTCTTGAACCTAGTGTAGAACTTTATCTCCTATTTGTAAATTTTTTGGAACTAATTTTTTTATCATGAAATGCTTTAGTTTTATCCTTATAAATTAACATATTCTCATAAACATCATTCCTAATTTCATCTAATTCTTGAGGAGTAGACTTGCGTTCATTTCCTACTTCATCATAATTGTTGTTACATGCTTGTATTGCCCAATAGGCTTTACGTTCAAATTCTAACAATAAATTACATGCTTTTCCAAATACTAACCTATAAGGTGTCATCCCTATGGGTATCTTAAAGTTTGTTCTATAGGCTCATAATGCGTCTTCTAATCTTAGACTCCATTTCTTACGTGATGGACCTCCTATTTTGTCTCGGTATTGAGTTAATTTATCCATTTGAAGTTTAAGCTTATCTACTAAGTTGTAAGTGATATGTAGTAGATATCATATCTAAGACGTTGTACTTAACAAGTATATTAGCAATTAATTGATTACAAAAATGTGAACATCTATAACTTATAAGTGCTCTAGGTGTTGTAAAAACTGTAAGAATATCTTGTAATCCACCATTTTTGAATCATTAGTTTTAGTAGCTTTTCTTTTGCCTTCACTGCCGCATAATCTACAACAATTAAGATATAAATATAACAATTTAATGATGGAAAAGGTCTCATCAAATCCATACCCTATATATCAAACACTTCACAAAAAATAGTAAGAAGTAAAGGCATTTGATTCTACGTCCTAAGTTTTCAATTCGTTGGCAATTTGGACATGATTTTATGTAAAGAAAACAATCATAAAATAAAGTGAGCAAAAATAATTGGAATCTAAAATTTTATGAGCATTTCTTCGAAGACCAAAATGTCCTCCACATGCATAAACATGGCAATGAGATAAAATTGATTGTACTTCAAAATGTGGTATGCATCTCCTAATTGTTTTGTCGGTGAAGAACTTCCATTAATAGGGATCAATCTATAAATAATGTTTAGAATATTTTTCAATTTTAACTATATCAATATAGCATTTTCTCATCAAGTAAGGAGGTTAGATAATTGACTATATTAGCATACATGAGCCATCAATCTTTATTCCATTTTAATATTCATCTAGAAATTCATCTCTTAATGGTATAGGTGGTTCTTCATTTTCTAATTTACTTAAATGACCTGCTACTATATTTTTGGCTCATTTCTTATCTTTTATAGTAAGGTTAAATTCCTATAGAAGTAGTTTACATTTTATTAGTCTTGGTTTAACATTTTGTTTTCTCAATAAGTATCGAAATGTTGCATGATCTGAATAAAATTTTACTTTTGTTCCTAATAAATAAGATCTAGATTTTCCTAAGGTAAAAACTACTGCTAAAAGTTCATTTTTAGTAGTGGTGTATTTCTATTAGGCCGGATCTAGTGTCGTAGAAGCATAATATATTACGTTAGATTATTTTCCTACTTTTTGACCTAAAATAGCTCCAACTTAATAGTTGCATGCATCACAAAATATTTCATAGGTTAACGACCAATTTGATGGTTTAATCACATGTGTTATTGTTGAAGAATCATTCAATTTATTAAATGTTATCTTTCATTCATTGGTGCAATTCAAAAGGAATGTTGTTTTTTAATATTTTGCATAAAGGTTGTGTTATTTTAGAAAAATATTTTACAAATCTTCTATATAATCCTGCATGGCCAAGAAATTAACATATTTCTCACATCATAGTGTGGCAAGGTTACATCTTGATTACTTGAATTTTTATTGGATCTACCTCTATTCTTATATGTGATATGTCTTAGTATAAGTCCTTGATGTACCATGAATTGGCATTTTTCATACTATAATACTAAATTCTTTTCTATATATAACTTAGGTACTTTAGTTAAATTGACTAAACGATAATCGAAAGAATTACCATAAACCATGAAATCATCAATGAAAACTTCGATAAAATTTTCGACATAGTAAGAGAAATACTTACTATACACCTTTGAAATGTTGCAGGTGCATCACATAGATCAAAAGGCATATGTTTATACACAAATGTACTAAAGGGGCAAGTAACAATTGTTTTTTCCTAATGTTCTATAGCTATAGGTATTTGAAGAAATCCTGAATAACCATCTAGCGTCAGTAATGTATTTTTAAAGCTAGTCGTTCTAACATCTGATCTATAAAACGGGAGTGGATAATGGTCTTTCCTAGTTGAGGCATACAACTTTTTGTAATCTATACATACCCTCCAACCATTTTGTATTTTAGTTGGTACTAGTTCCCCATGCTCATTTGTTACTACTGTAATTCCAGTCTTTTTAGGAACTAATTGGACTGTGCTTACACAATATATATCACATATTGGAGATATCATCCTTCATTTAAGAATTTTAATATTTTAATATTTTATAGAAGCTTTTGTGTCGATTTTTTACATTTATCCCATGCTTATACATTGCTGGAATTATTCCTTTAATATCAGCTATGGTCATTCTTATAGCAACTTTAAATTCTTTTAGTACATTATTAATCTACTTTATTCCAAACTTGTCAATTTATCAGAAATTATTACCAGTAATTTATCATAGGTCCCTGGATAAACATATATCATATGATATGGTAATATTTTTAGATCTAATTCTAGGAATTAACTATAGAAGGTAAATTTTTTGAATGAGATCTAAATAAGTTCTGGTAGTTCATTATATGATTCCAAAGTACTTATTATTTTTTTGGTTTCCTAATCTCTATCATCATACTATTCTAAATCTTATATTATCAATTCTAATTTATCTCTTTTATCTTTTCTAAAGGATTTGTGGATTACTGGATCTATCATATCTACTGTGCATATGGAAGAAACACCCATTTGGTATTTCATTTCGTCATGCGTATTAAAATTTAATGTATTGTTCTACTTCTATTGTTAAAGTTCCATTTGAAACTCCAATATTTGATTTTGATATTTTCATGAAAGGCTTTCCTAAGATTAAACTAGTCATATTAGAGAAATTATCTTCTTTCATATATAAACCATGGAAATCTTTTGGAAAAAATAACTCATTAACCCTGACTAGTACGTTTTCTAGTAACCCTACCGGTTTAATTGTATATCTATCTACTAATTATACCACTGTATCAGTTTCATCTAAATGTACATCTGTCATATGTAAATAAATAGATAAAAGCATAAAGTTTATGGCGGCTCCCAGATCGCATAATGCAATCGTCTATTAGACAAAAAACATTCATGGATCAAAAAATTTAGGAGGTAATTTCTTTTGAATTAGTGCTGATACGTGTTTTCCTAGACTTATATTTTCATTAGCCTTAATCTTATTAGTGCATAACTCTCTTAGAAATTTTTGATACTTGGGTGCATTTTCAACGACTTCAAACGAGGTATATTAACTACAAATTTCTTAAATGTGTTAGATATTTGTTTTTGGTCCATTAATTTCTTAGCATTTCTATCAAACGTAAGGGAATATTGGTTTTATATTAATTTATTTGTCTTTATTAAGTTCATCACCCTTTTCATTAGGATTTTTTTTACATGTTACCTCAACATCTTTCTCTAATTTTGCTTTTTTTTTCTAGAAACTAATTGGTATGGCATTTTGGTTCATCCATGTGTTGACCACTTCTTAATGTTATAACTGGCGCTTTTTCCTATGAAAAAGGACAAGGTTGAGATGGTGATTTCCCATGATTTACAAATTCACTCATTTGTGTTGCCATCTAACTCAATTGGTTTTTCAACTCGGTCATATCATTTTGTAATGTTTGAATTATTTGATAATTGTTTCTTTCTGAATTATTAAATTTTTTATACCTTTGATAACCCTGATTGTTAATATGATTACTTATATTTGGTTGTGAGTAATTTTTATAACTATTGAAGTTTTAAGTGAGCTAAACGAACCCAATTGGTTCATTATAGCATTAGCTTCTTCTATTTTGATTTGTTATCTCAAATATTATTTATCATTAGAATGACTTAATTTATTACAAGGTTTTACTTTTCTTGATCTATCTTTTAGTAATGATTCAACCATGCCTTTTAACTCGTCTACCTTATTGTGCAATGTCTTTTATGTCTTATTCGTTTTACTTAAATTTTCTTTGATTAAATCACTCTTCTGAAAATATTACTTAGATTGGTTTGCTATTTTATTTATAGATTCTTCTACTAAAGTTGGTGTTTTTTCGAGCAAAGAACCTCCACATATTGTGTCAAGGAATCTTCATTTAAGTGATTTAATCTTTCATAAAAATATTGCACGGAGTTTTTTTTTTGTAAATTAATGCATTGTACATAATGAAATCAATCTTTGATATATATCCCAAAATTCATCAAAAGATTCTCCAATCTCCATCCTAGCATTTACTAGTTTTTCTTCTATATAAACTAATTTGCCTTGCTGGAACCTATTAATTAAGAATGACTTGTAGCATCTTTGACCAATTGGTTACAAAATTTTGACAAAGGTAAAATAAGCAATTTAAGGCTTGGGCTATAAATATAGAAGGAAAAGATTTTAATTTAACATATTCTATTTCTATATGTTTTGATTTTAACGTGCTTACTTTATGTACGAACTCCCTAATAAACTTTTGAGCATCTTCATTATCTTCACCATAGAAACATGGTCAAGAATTTGTGTCCGTACTTCAATTCAAATTCCAAGAACTTAATTGTAAAAGTTATACACAGGTTCATAAGCCGTTACATTCATATCAGATTGCCTAAAAGTTAATGTTTCCTCATCTTCAGCCATATTGTATGACTTTCAACAAGAAGGTCTTCAAGAGATTACTATTCAAATCCTTGGCAACGATGCCAAAAATTGACACATATCAAGCATGCATAATAGTTTCTCCTACTTTTCTATCATATGTAGTAGTGGCAAATGGGATATCGTCTGCACTAGGATTTGTAAAATCTTTTAAGAATTAAGGCTTCCATAAATTTTTATTAGATTTATCTTGCTTTAATTTGGCTAATCTAATTAAATGAGAATTGAACACTATCAATCTTAAATTAAACTAAAAAATTGATTAAAACAATTAAACTATAAGCAATTTGAATTCAATAAATCAATATTAATGAAATACCTAAACAAGCATCTAAATAAACCCCACTAAACAATGTTATATCCTTGGATTGCATTGAAACGCTAGAACATGGCATTACTTCATAACATAGTTACAATCATAACACATGGATTCCTAGAACCATTACATACTAATGCATAATAGGTTAATAGCGATTATCCAGCCACCGATTTTCTTAAATTCAATAGAAAAGTTACATTCTTATCATTGTAAATCTATCTATTGGATAAAACACATTACTATAGAAATATAATAGCATTAACACTCAATGTAAATCATGCCTAATCTAAATCAAATAAATGTTAGAATATGCTAATTACTAAATAAATTAGAACATAATCACCTATAACATCCACTCGGGAGAAATTTCTATAAATTAATTCTTGTTACTACTTCTATAATTGTTGTCTATAATTATAGACATTTATTTAGATAGTTTATTTAAGGAACATATTGGCCATTATTGCTCTTAATATAGAGAATCATTAGTTGTAAGATGCAAAAACAACTTGTTTAATCAGTGATTGACATATATGAATAGATTTAAAGCATTAACTACAAGATACCTTAATCATAACTACATTGCAATCCAAAGTATATACGTGTATAAGGTTTGTTTAGATTAATAAACTACTTACTCATGCTGAAAATAAATAACACATTAATATAATTAAAAGACATAATTAAATAAATAAAAAAATATCGGATAAATAAGTCAAAGCTCTAATTTAGCTTTACACATAAACTCAATAAAACTTTATTTAGAAATGCAAAAGTCTGAAAAGAATAGTGTAATTTTGAAGCCTTAAGGTCTTTATTTAGTTCCCTAATTATAGATGTCATAAATAAATACAAATTCTTTGTTTTTATCTAAAAAAATCCTAACTAACCTCAGCGATTCAAGTTTGTACTCAAATTGCTGAGTTAATGGATTTGGCTATCTATGTTCTACCAATTCAGCAAAGGATTTCTAGTGTATTTTCTAATTCACTGTGGATTCATTTTCCAACCTCTATTTCCATTTTAAGTGGGGATCCCTAACGTAAATGCAAATCACTACCGATTCGTAGGACTTCTTCTCCAATAGACTATTTTGCTCTTATTCCACTTTTTCTTCCATTTCTTCATTTTCCTACTGAAGTCCTAAAATCATGAAAATAAGACAATACCTAGTATAATATCATCATTTATATCTAAAATCAACCTATATTACACTATAAAATATGTTTAATTATTGACTAGTCACTTAGAGGTAGTTGCGAATCTTCACCATATCTGGCCTGCTACTCGATGGATCTGCACCTACCGTCATAAAAAGGACGGTGAGTACAGCACTATAGAGAGTAAAACTGAGAGGCATATATTCATATTTCCAAACACGAAAGTAAGTGTTTGAAAGCATAATAATAGCGATAGAATGTTGAAATAATAATATGCTACAAGATACTTCAGTTAAACAAAATGAGACTGACACTAGGCTACGCAGTAATGATTTAAGCTAAGTCGGCTGTAAGTCACATCACATCCACCTTGTTCCGATATCTAGGATGTGAGTACTCTCATTAATACCCATTAAAAATATATACTTGAAGAGTACCCCGGGTCCCAAACCCGGTGTACCATATAAGTGAGTTGTGAGTGCCAACATCCCTAGAATCATGTGACCTTGTGTACTGCTCATCTCTACCATATAAAGGACTTAGATACGAGAACTACTTTCATTAAACAAAAAAAGACTCAACTTGATATTCCAAGTTACAATCTGCTTAAGTAAAGCACGAAGGAATGAAATTACAATACCAAAATTATTCTACCATAATAGCATGCTATTTACATTATTAACATCCTTGGTAGCAATTAATTATATAGTATATGATTTAGAGTCAATAAGTGCCATTCAATATCAGTAATGCCATGATAACCAAACTCATATAGTGAGATAAGATACAAAATTCTTAGCATCAAGAGTACAATAAATAAAACATTCCAAAAGGTTGCAAATTAGAAGCATAATACGAAGTGAAATGGAGACAAATATCGCAATCACTGTACTTATAAGTCACGCAAGATTCCTAGCTTACCCGAACTCCTGAAACTCTGCTTTAAGTCCTTGAGGTTAATTAGGGTGGTTTAGGACTTGTATAAGTTATTAGAGTTAGTTTAAGTTGTTGTAAATCACAATTTTTAAAATAAGCCCCATTAATTTCTTAATGTACAGATCTACTTTATTAAAATAGATATAGTTTAGGTGTGACAACTAGTGAGTTGATTTCAATCACCAAAATGTTAAAATTATGTATTGTAGTCCATATAAAATTTTAGAGCTATGTCTTAGCTTTCCAAAACTTTAAGGTTTGAACAATTTGGATGAGAATCAAAGGAGATATGAAAACATTACCATAATGGCTCAAAGTAGTTTTAGATTTCGACAAGCAACTTTGAAAAGTTCATTTCTCATAAACTATAGCCTCATAACTCATTAATCTCGCATTGAAGCCTAATAACATATCCTACAATAACATACTTAAAGACAAGCTCAATCCAATAAAAAAATAAGGGAGTTATAATCAAAACACCAAAATAATACTAAAATTCGAGAAATTTAAGATTCATTATAAAAGTTCTATAGGATTATTAGACAAAAAACAGTCGAATTTCAAAATAATTTAGTGTGAAAAAGTTATTCCTCTTTGGTTTAGCTTTCAAATACCACCATAATAAGTCCATTTCGATTTAAAATGAGGAATTATGACATAAATACAAAACTAGTTCATAACAACAATATGCAGAATTTTCAATTTTCTTGTATAAATTCAAACATTTATAACTTCATGTAAAAAATCCGAATCCAGAACTTCCTTATAGTAAAATTAGTGAAATTTCACAAGAAACCTAAACGTGGAATTATAATTTTAAAACAAAATCATTTGCCTATTGTAACTATTGAGAAATCATAACTGAACCAAAAACTATAATTTTTGTTGAATTTCGTACAATGAAGGTGAAGGTTGGATTACCTAGTTTTTTATCTCTCTAAATCTTAATCAGTCACCCTTCAAGTCACTGAATTTTCTTACCAAAGTTATTGATTTTCTCACCTAGTCCCTTTCTCATTTTTTTGAATGAAATTGAAGATGATTTGCATGGATAAATCCACTAACTCCATTTATATAATGGTAAAACCAATTTGTGCCCCTTGATCTTGATTTACACACTCATTTGTAGGAAAATCTAATGGCTCATATGTATCTTACAATCCACTTTTTATCCACTAACTTATCCCTCCTAACACGCATTTTGTCTTAATTCACGTAATGATGATGATAGCACGCGTCCTAAGGTTTATCAAAGTTTCTTGCATTATTTCCTTACCTTATGCCACATTTATGTAAATTGAACTATATGGACATTGAATTAACTATCTTAAGTCAAGTTAAAAATCATGATTTACCACAACACTCTGTACCTTGGTCCCATGTCGATACGCATATCAAAGTGCATCGTCTCTCACATCTCAGTAGTTCTATATGAGTAGAAGTGACTTAATAAATCTACACCACTAAATTACAATAGGAATACATACAAAAAACTAAAATATAACTCGCCCACATGCCTCGGTCATTGGACGGATCGATCATCCTAATTAGGAAATAAACTAGAATTAGGAATTTAGGCCGGGACATTATCCGTCTTTTATTTAATTCATTGCGATGTTATTTATGAATATGAGTGAATAGTTCATTCATCTAAACTAAGTATAAATATGAACTTATCCGTTTTGCAATGTGGTCATGATGAAATGATTTTGTGCTTAATGCTTTAAATCAATCTTATTCTTTGATTAATTGATTTAATAGATTATTATTTATGGATTTTAATCGTAAACTCTGTATTGCTTGCATAGTCTGAAATGTGTATTGAGATATTTGAATCCATTATCTAGTTTAAAGTAGTTACTAGAACTATTTGAAAGGTCTATTACAATATAGATGTCCTAAGAGAATTTGAGATCTAAGTTTGGTATTGGAATGGCTTTTTAAAGGTAAAAGATTTAGTAGTTCGACAATTTCACAAAGTGTAATTCGATTTTATTACCTAAAGTTAATTTATTTTTGTATTCGAATGATTTGCTAAATAAAAATAGAACGTGCTTTTTTACATGTATAAGGAGAGCCAATGGCTTGCTAATGGTTGTTAACTTACTTATGATTGGAGTTTAAAAAACTATCTTTACTTTACAAAGTATGCTCATGACTATATGATTGAAATAATATGTTTAGATGCAAAACAAATTGATGTTTCATCGTCAGAGATGATAGTTTATATATATATATATATATATATATTTAAGATTGAATTGAGTTTATTTAAGTTTTATTGAATTTGAATTCTGATAATTAAGTTTGTTTAATTGGTTTAGTTAAATATTTTAATAGTAAATATTTAATTAGTGAATTTTTTATTCATGTTTTGAATAAATTGATTAAATTAAAGTAAAAATCATAAAAACCATTGAAAGACTTTTCCTAAGGATGTTTGATAAATACCTATGGTGACAATCTCACTTATTATTACTACAAATGAAAAGGATATATAAGAAACTTATTATACACGCTCAATAGGTGTTAATTTTCGGCACTGTTGCCAGGGATTTTTCTAATTTATTAGGAGTTTTAAATGTAGTATCGGCCACCCACTTCTTTGTTTTAATTCCACAGGATCTTTATATCCGTTTGATCTTAAGGTATATAGGAGTTTCAATCGTAACTTAAGACAATAATAACGTAGAAAACACCAAAGTATCACAATAGAATTCAATAATAACCTTGATATTAACAATAATGATAGTAGAGAACATACTTTTAGGCAAGCCAATCAAAATACCACTGCTTATGAACCAATCTGTACTGCCTATTGATTCACGTGCCCAAGTATAAAAACTTGCTTGTAGTAATAATGTAATCAACTTAGGTTGACTATGGATATTGTCTATAGGGAAAGGTGTATCCACTCACTACTTAATCAACCACAATGAATCTATTGCTAAGAAAATCCTTTTTAAGTTGTTTTATGACTAAATAAACTAATCTATAGTAACAAATTAATGCAATTAACTTTTAACTCTTATATTAGAACTATCTTAATTCACAACTTCCCTAGGTAATGAAATATTATGCTTTTCAACCACCTTATCATCTTAATATATTGGGTGCATTGCCTAATTAGAATAGACAGATTTCCTTCAAATCAACTTCAACCCACCATCGTGATGAAAAAGATTCTATCGTGCAAACTAGAACTCCACTTATCGGTGTGAATAACATAAGCTTTTCATTGATTTAATGTTCCATATTTTTATATCCATAACCAATCAAGTTTACTATCCGTGCATCCCCAATCAACAACTGCTGCTTAATGTTGTGTCATTATAAGTGTACCATTCTTGTCCAGCTTAAAATCTTCAATGGCCATGATAACTTCTCGAACCTAATATTAATAAATAAGTGATTAAGATGTCTATAACATTACACTAAGAATCAATACAAGTTCTAACCATTGCACTTTTTATATTCAATTTCTATTCATGTTCAGAGCATAGCATTCATAATATATGATCCATTGATCCATAAGATTAATAGACTATACCCACTTCATTGAAACAAATATGCACGTAGTGGTATTCATTGAAATAAGAAATATATTGAAAATACATCAAATAAATCAATGACACAATACTCGAATCACCTCAATGGAGTCTTCAATGTCTACTCTCTGTAAATCGTTCTAATACTCAAAAATAAGTAAACCCTATGCTAAAATACTTTAATAGCTACGAATTGTTGATATGTTTCGTGTTTATTGCATCCTAATATCTATTTATACTTCCTAATAACAATTAGAAACCCTACTTTACAATTTAGCTCAAAAAGAACACCAACTTTCTATTTTCTCCCAATCTGGCACTATCAATTATACCTGGTGTCCTATGTGTAATGCCACAACGCCACTACTGCACCGCCTCTTTTTTTGCTCTTCCTTGCGTAAATAACATCAACACCTTGCCTTAAAGCCTTCGATGCCATTCTTTATGCTCTAGAGCGCCACCACAATGTCAAGCTTCCTTCTTTTATTTCTTCACTTTACATTCTCTCCCACGTTGTGCCTATGTCCTCCATGTTATCCCTTATGCTCTCACGGTGCCAACCTTGCATGCCATGGCGCTAACCACACTTTGATTGGTTTTAGCTCCGTTTCTTCTCGTTTTTGCTTCTTTCTTCCTTTATACCTCAATCACCTAAATGTGCATAAATACCATCAATTATAGCTCATTTAGGGATATTTATACTAAATATGCTACTAAACTAACCCTGTATATAAGTCTAAATAATCACTTATAAAATACCCTTAAACTTAGAATTTTGCATGTCTTGAGCAAAAGTGTATTTTACTATGCATCCTAATTACTCCTATTACTCAAGTTCTCATTCATTTTACATTGTTCATAAAGTATCTTTTAATTCACTAAGTTTCAAGTTAGTAATCAACTCGAGAGTTTTTCTTTGAAAAACTTATATTTATCTAAATATGTAGCTTTAATACATCATACAACTCACTTTCGAAAAACCAAAGTAGATTACAACCAAAACGATCAGTACTCACAAGCTTGTTTCATCTTGACACTCAAGTAGCAAGTGTATAATCTCATGCTTTCTAATTTAGTTTAGGAAATCATAAATAAGCATATATCGAACTCATTTTAATAGACTTCAGCACTTCAAGAGTCTATAGAACTTAACATAGTTGGAATGAAAATTTAACTTAATTAGCTACTAGCGCTTGAGTTAAATCTTCTATTCGAGGTCTTTTATTTTAATTTCCACCATATTTTTCTATTTTTCTCTCCTTTCCTCTTTTCGTCTTCTCCTTTTAATTTTTTATTCGCATGATCCCTGCCTTTTTTCCTATCAACTATATTTTCCTCACTTTTTTCCAACCTTCAAGTTCTCTACTCTATTTCACGTAGAACTTGTGGGACACACTCATTTTTTATTTCGAAACTCTTGTTAGCACTTCTCAGTCTCATTAAATTAAACAAGTTAACTCCAATTTTTCATTTAAAATGCTTATTTCTTCCCCTCTTTGAGTAAGTCTTTATTTGCTTTTTATTTTCAACTAAGATTCACACTTATTATAAGATTCCATAAAGATCAAGATTTCTCCACAAGAAGTATTCCAGTAATTTTTTCCTCTTGTTTCAGGTTTATGGTCTTCTCTAACTCTATGTTTCTAATCATGAAATCATACTGTTGTTATTACATTTCATCTTTTTTTTCAAAAGTCTAAAACACTCTTTTGGGTTTTGTATCAACCAGGCATTTGTATTCTTCTTATCCTCCATTAAAGGTATGGGCATGCAAATGAACTATTTTTTTCATTACATATTACTATATATTACCTAATCTATATTAACTTAACATGTTAAAATAATAAGTAAATGGAATAAATAATACACTATCATGCTTTCCCCTTTAACTAAATCACAAATAAAATTTAAGTGTTCATACATGTAATGTTTATCCTTATTTCTCAGTCTATCTTACAACTTCTCATAGTGTAGTGTAGTGTAGTGTTGATGGCACCAAACTTAAATCAAACCTTGTCCTCAAGGTTTGAAAATAAGCCTAAAATCATGAAAACTCTAAAACACACAAACATCGTAATAACACAAAATATATAAGCATAAAATAAATTAAACATAGAATTTAAAGACCGAAATAGTAAACAAAATATCCCAAAGTTTAAAAATAAGATGGTATCAACATATCTCTCATCTCCCTAAGTCTAGAGAAACCCTACGATATTGAAATCAAGACTACTCGTTGTCATCATCATTTTCATCAGCTCTAGTATAGTAAGGTGTCAATGGACGCTCCACTTTTAATTATGCACCACATTTGGATCAAACACATAAGCTGATGTTGTTGGAAAACCAAAACACCTATTAATAGGTCTCATCCATCTGCTCCTCTCATACGTAGCTAAGTATCTCTGATAATAAAAAAACAACATGAAATTTTGCTACTTGTTCAATCAATATTGCTCTCTCCTCTACATATAATGCTTATATTGTAAGAAGGATGCCTGATACTACGCTCTATCCTCTCAGTACTTTATCCTCGTCTCTATAATCCACAGCCTCTATTGCCATGGAGTCAAATCCTTTAGTAGTGGTACTGGTGGCTATGCTGGGGGAGGTGGTGGAAATACCTCAGGACCATCCAAGTCCTACTCTCCCATCATCTAGTCTACAAAATTGTAGCCCTCAATGAGTCCTTGCTATTGTTTCTCTTCCTTTTCTCTATAACCTTCATCTTCCAAATCTCGTGCTAACTCTGATGCTGCTGCTACTGCCTGATCCAATTACTGTTTGGCCAACAACTCGGCCTCAAAGCTAGCTACCTTGGCACTTTCTCTCTCCTCCTCAGAGTCTTGATAACTAGGCAGTGATTTTAGCGTAAGCTTGAAACCCAACCATGGTTGTTGAGGCCTCAATATCAAATTTTTCATCATTTCTCAATCTCACTCTAGATTTCAAGCATAACTGAGTGATCAATATAAGAAACAATAATCTGTTGTCTTGCTTTGATATTGTAGAATCCCTCAGATTGTTGTAAATGATCTAATAGACCTCGATCTCTCCATTCTTTGTTTTCTCATATAAACAAACGACCTTTGGCTTATCGATTTCTCCCTACTGAGTGGTGGGGTATAGTGATGCAACAAGGAAATGTTGCAACATACGATAGAATTTTCTAACACTACCCTTCTTAATGTGCTTCAGCATATTCTCAGCTCCCATTGCCCAGTTGGGTTGTCCTTGGAAAACCAATGTTCTTTTATGGCTTTAAATTTGTATAGGTTATAAGGTTTCTCATATAGATCGACCAAATAACTCGATTATGCTCCAACCATACTTATATGCTCCAACCCATAGATAATATTAATTTCACGCTTATTAAATGGTACAAACACCCCTCTCACCTTCACTAGCTCATCTTTTATAGTGAACTTTGCTTTAGCTTAAGATTCGTACACAATTCCACTAAATCCATTACTTTTGTTCTTTCTGTAATTTTTAGTGAAATGCTCAAACTTTTATCGCGTGATAAAATTGTTCACTCATTTGTCATATTTTGCAAGCATATTTACTCCTCTCTCATAAATGAACTCTCTATGTCGAATATCCTCATATTTATCCTTAGCATCTCTACTTATGTAATATTTAGATTTAAATGGTTTAAGATCCTTTGTGGGATCTCTTGAGGTTAATGACTCAAAATTATTTGTTCTACATTGGCTAACTTGCTTCCTTGTTCTCGGCATTCTCTTTACAATATGAGTCTTCAAATCACATAAAAATTACAATTCATATCACATGGATTATTCATATGCCAAATATTGCAAATAATATACTAAGTCGCCATGGGAAACATTAATGCTTGATATTCATACACCCTGCAAATTCTTATCCAACAATCTCAAATCCACTATTCATGCAATTTCATCAAAAAAAAATTTCAAAACTCAAAGCATAACTAACGAAATTGTAAATTTAACTAAATGCTTAACTAGTTTCAAATGTTGAACATGGCTCCAAGTCTTTATCAATCCATTCCCTTTCATTTCTCGAACAAACTAGAACCCTAGCTTTCTTTGAGTTCAATATCCCAAATTCAAACCCGAGCTTTCCACTTTGTGCTAATCATAATGCACTTTCTACTTTCACTCTCATTCACTAGAAACCCTTTTATCTAACTTAAAACAAATCAAACCTTGGATTTAGCGGGATGTATACTTGGTGGTTGCAGTGGGGTGTTGATGCAAGTGTGAAGAAAGTGATGAAAATGGGTTTTTAAAGCCCCTAATTGACACTGGTGTCATGCTTTAATAGGCACGGCACTGTGACAGCGCCACTAAAACATTGATGATGTTGTGGTGTTTTCCATGTTTCCCCTAGTGCCCTACTAGCGTAGTAACTTAGACCCATAGCGCCGTGGGTAATACCCACTCATCGAGCAATCTGCCAATACGTCTCGCATATATTTTTCGTTTATTCCTATTTGGCGCTTCTCCGACTTTGTTCATCACATACAAAGATGTTGTGATCCCATGAAATTCATATGAATATAAAAATTTCATAAAACTCACTCGATCTTGCCCATATACCTCACTTTTGCCGCTTGAACTCTTTTGCTCTTTTAAGCTCTTTAATGAGTTTGGTAAAAACATTTTCATTTTGATGAATCATCACCTGACAAATGGTCTTTCCTTCACATTCGACATATATTTATTGATAGTTAGAAAATAAAATGCACTAATTGTACTTACTAGATAAATAACTAACTGAAATTGAAAACTTGAAATTTAAAAACCCATGGGCTGCATCCTAGTACCACTAAATTTAACATCATTAGCCCGATGCCTTTTTGCTCATTTAGTCTGAATCTAAATCGAGATAGTCTAATTTCGATTATAGATTA
This sequence comes from Stephania yunnanensis, assembly GCA_039657365.1. Classification (NCBI taxonomy): domain Eukaryota; kingdom Viridiplantae; phylum Streptophyta; class Magnoliopsida; order Ranunculales; family Menispermaceae; genus Stephania; species Stephania yunnanensis. The sequence continues at coordinate 43,717,660 of CM077581.1, forward strand.
TGATGTCACTCCTATTCGAAAGTACATCTTCACAATCGATAAAGAAAACTTTCTCTGCATCATAGCCTTCATTCATACTCATCAAGATTTTCTTCTTTCTTATGTACAAGTCTACATTAGTAGTGTTTAAGAATGGTTGCCCAAGTATCAAAACACATCATCATCCATGTTATGATCCATATCCTCAAAATCAACAATTAATATGAATCTACCCACTTTCACATACACTTTCAAGACTCTTCCTATAGTCGGTATCAACTTGCAATCAATTACTTGCAAATTTATCGTATTGGGACAATTGATCATTAAATCAACGTGCAACGCGTCTGTTAGTGGAATGACATTGATTGAGGCTTTCGTATCACATAAGATGTTTCTAGACCAATGCCCATTAATGTTTATTGGTATGCATGTTTCTCCAGGATCTCTCCTTTTGATTTGTTGAAGTCTCAGGATGAACTTAAGCTTTGGTTCTTGCTTCCTTGGAGCTCCCTTAATTACTTTACATTTCGGTGCTTCTTTAGAAGGTCCTAATTCTTTTTGCTTAGCCTTCCATTGTTTATTTCCCTTCTTGTCACTCTTCAAGGCATTAATTCTTTATTGCCCGAATTCCATGAGTTCATCTTTCCTTACTTATGTTCTGTAAAACAACTTATCCCTCCAGGTGTTTATTTTAAACGTCTGGTCTATAATGTTTATTTGCTCTACCACTCCATAAGGCCAAGTAGCAAGAACCTTGAATGGTCTTGACCATCGTGATCTCAATTTGCTCGGAATCAATTTCAGTCTTGAATTAAAAAATAACACCAATTATCCTGGCTCAAAAGATCTATATTCAATTCTTTTATTGTGCCATTATCTTGATTTCTCTTTGTATAACTTAGCATTTCCATACGCATAAATATAAGCTCATTTTGCTTCATTAATTGAAGTAATCTAGCTTTTCCTACAATTTGAAAATCCATATTGAGCACTTAGATCGCCAAATATGCTTTATGCTCTAACTCTACTGGTAAGTGACATGTTTTTTCATAGACCAACCAATACGGAGATGTGCCAATTGGTGTCTTGAATGTCATCATGTATTCCCACAGTGCATTTTTAAGATGGAAACCCAATCTTTTCTCTTGAAGTCAATACCTTTTTCCAATATCTATATCACGTTCATGTTGCTTAATTCAGCTAATCCATCTATTTGAGGATGAAAGTCAAGTGAAGTCTTAGACTTAATTTGATATTTCTTAAACAACATGTCCAAGGATTTGTTGCAGAAATGTAACTCCTTGTCACCAACTAATGCTTTTAGGTGTTTCGAATCAGCTAAAAATGTTTTTCTTTATTAATTCAATGGCCACTTTTGCGTCATTTGTTGCGATTGCCACGACTTCTACCTATTTGGAGATATAGTCCACTACTAACAATATATATTGTTTCCCATTTGATGTAAAGAATGGTCCCATGAATCTATTCCCCATACATTAAAGACCTAAACTTCCAGAAAAGTGGTTTGTGGGATCTCCTGCCTTTTAGAAATATTTCATGTTCGTTGGCATTCATTTCAAGTTTTACAAAAGTATAAGAGTCCTTAAATAGATTTAGCCAATGGAATTCGCATTGTAATACTTTAGCTGTCATTCTTTGTGCTCCAATGTGTCCCATATATAGTGATGAATGATATCCTTCCAGAAAGCCCGCAAATTCCTCCTTTGTAACACATCGTCCAATCAACCCATCATTGCGTCTTTTGAATAGATATGGCTCATCCCAAAAGTATGAATTCATATAACTCTTGAATTTCTCTCTTGCTACACTCATTAAATCGAGAGGAAACACTCCACATGCCAAATAATTAACATATTCTACAAACCAAGGTGCATCCTTATGAACCTCAACTTTGTGCACATTATCTACTTTCATTGGTTTCTTTACTATCATTGTACTAGCATTTTTTGCTTTGTAAATTAACTTATTGGCTCATTTGCTGCCATAGTGCTCATTATGTGAATAGAAGTAACGTTCTCCTTGGATAGGTGACAGTGTCGCTCGAAAATAGTCCTTCATTTTTGAGTTTAAGGCAATGGCTAATTGTCCAATCTATCTCTCTAAGTTCTTGATGCATTTTGATCTCTCATCATCCATCCTCTTCATGGCTTGTTTCACTCTTTCCATCTCTTTCTAGTCCTTCTCGTGGCATTCCCTATTACTCATGTCCATGGCATGCTAGTACTTCTTAATTGACATTAGAGAAGTCATCTCCTCACTCTTTCCTAGCTTCCCCATTGGACTTGTTGGTCAAAGCCTTAAGGTAAATTCAATGTATTATCACGAATTCCTTATGAGAAGTTTGGGTTGCTGTTGTTGTATCCTCTTCTCGGCCTAAGTTTTTCTTGTAGCCGTGATTGTTCTTTGTTCGATGTCCTCATACGTCATTCCTTACTGTATGTCATTTTGATTAACCACCATGTCTTGGTAATCAATGGGTGGCTGTATGTTGGACTAAGTGGTTAGTCATTCACATTCCTACCGAGATTTTGATGGAAACAAACAAAGTGAAAATGTACTAATCTAGTATTTCAGTTTGTGTTAAAGGATGCAATACAACACATCAGGGAATATGGAGACAAACAAACAAGGTGAAAATGTATTCAAGAAATATGAAGAAATTGTCGGAATAAATGATGCAATACAAGACTTCAAGAGCATTCAAGAAATACAAGTTCAAGACTCGGCACAAATGAAGAAATGAAGAAGAAAAGTTCAAACCGCAATTTGTAAAACCAATGTAAGGTATACAAATTCTTTCACACAAGCCAAATGCATTAGTTCATGCATACATCAAGTTTTCGAAATCATTTCTCAAAGTCATAAGTTGATTTCAAAATTTAAAAGTGGATTTTAAACACTTAACTAGGTAAATGAGGTTAAACAATGTGAAACCATGTGTGAATGGTCATTTACATATTAAAAGATCATTATAAATGTTTTTGAAAAAGGAAAACTTGTTTTTGAAATGTATTTAAAAAGAAAGCTGAAAATTTGCAGGAAAGCCCCTAATAAGTTGTGAAACTTTGAATTTCCGTTTTTGGGTTTATAAAATTATCCAGGACCACCCAAGTAAGCTTAATGAATCATATTAAACATGAATAACATGTTATATAAGGGTTGGTTAGGTCCCGGACAAGTTTAAGAGTTGCTAACACAAAGGAACAAATTAGATATTCGAAGTTCTGCAGTTAGCGCGCTATCTTGTCGTTAGCGCTAGGAGCAGATGTTAGCGCGCTAACCCACGATATTAGCGCGCTAATTGCACTCGCCCTGCAATTTTTGACTTTTGGAAATCAAGCTTGAAATTTGAATTTTCGATTTTCGGATTCCTAGAACGGTCATAAACGGCTATATTGGAATCCCTACCACTATAAAACCACCGCAAACTTGGTTTTAAAAAAGAAGAGCAAACACACTCAAAATCAATAGATCTACAAGGTAGAAATCAGATTTTTGTGAAGAAACAAGAGAGATCTTAGTTCTTTGTTCTTTAGTTCACATATCCAAGACATTTGAGGCTTTCAAAAGGAGTTCAAGAATCACTCCAGCTGATCTCTTGTCATTCTTTGGTTGTAAGAAATTTCTAAATCTACAATCTTACTTGTGCTTAGTCTACATATTTTGAGTATTTGATTGGAAAATCATTGTTGTGTGTGTTTGAACATATTCTCTGAGTTTTTGTACTTAAAATTTATATTATCAAACTCTGAGATTGATTAGAACAAAAGTGTTGCACTTAAACTTGATTCTTGTTAAACTTTTGTTCTTAGCCTTGAAATCGGTTTTCATACAAATGTATTAAGTTTTTGAAACGATTTCATATTTGGAATTTGCAACAACATCAGTGACATATTTGCATATTCCATTTATACTCACACTTGCATGCATAAGAGTTAGGCTCTAGGTGGCTTGCTTGTGTTTGAATTTGATACCACTTTTGTTGTAAAGTGTATCTCTGTTTTCCAAACAAAATTGTTGTATTTGAATCATTGTAAGACTTAGTGGAATCTAAGTCGAAAGGGAAAATCCTAGTTGAGGCTAGGTGGGTAAAATCCTAGTTGAGGCTAGGTGGGAAAAATCCTAGTTGCGGCTAGGTGAGAAAAATCCTAGTTGAGGCTAGGTGGGGAAAATCCTAGTTGCGGCTAGGTGGGAAAAATCCTAGTTGAGGCTAGGTGGGAAAAATCCTAGTTGAGGCTAGGTGGGGAAAATCCTAGTTGCGGCTAGGTGGGAAAAATCCTAGTTGAGGCTAGGTGGGAAAAATCCTAGTTGCGGCTAGGTGGGAAAAATCCTAGTTGAGGCTAGGTGGGAAAAATCCTAGTTGAGGCTAGGTGGGAAAAATCCTAGTTGCGGCTAGGTGGGAAAATCCTAGGTGATGCTTAGGTTGTAACACTTATTGGTAATATAAGTGGGTTGAAATCCTAACTGAGGAGGTTAGGTAGTGGATGTAGATCGTTGGATCGAACCACTATAAATCTTGTGTCACTTTATATTTCAAAGCATTTCTTTTACTTGCATAGCTTATATATACATCATAGTTGTAAATTGCGCACAAAGTTTTTAAAAGGGCAAAAACTACTCGGTAACCCAATTCACCCCCCCTCTTGGGTGACCTTCAATTGGTATCAGAGCGGGTTATTGCTCAAAGTGTTACTAACGTATCTTTGAGTGTTTTTGTGCAAGGATGCAAACTTTAGATCCAGCTCGCCTTCGGGAAGGTAATTCTTCGGTTAGACCTCCATATTTTGATGGAACCAATTATGCTCATTGGAAAGTAAGAATGAAATTTTATATTAGAGCACAAAATAGATTTTTATGGGATGTAATTGAAAATGGTTACACTCCACCGGGTAAGCCATTGAAAGAATACACCACGGAGGAGATAAAGCTTGAGCTTTCAAATGATCAAGCCGTAAATCACTTATTTTGTGCACTTAGTGAAAATGAATTTAACAGAGTAAGTGCGTGTCAAACGGCAAGGGAAGTATGGGAGAAGCTTGAGGTACATTATGAAGGTACCATGCAAGTAAAGAAGACCAAGCTGAGAATTCTTGAAGAACATTATGAAACTTTCCGAGTTGGGGCTGATGAAGACATAGCCACCGCCATCACTAGATTCACGAAGCTACTAAATGAGATCAAGAATCTAGGCAAGAATTATGATCAAGAAACTTCAGTATATAAATTCCTTAGAGGCTTGCCTAAGGAATGGGATGCCAAGAAATACGCTATCCAATCAGCTCAAAATCTTGGAGATTATACATTCGATGCATTATGCGGAGAACTAACAGTTCATGAATTTGAACTAAAAGACAGAGCAAGATTGGAAGCACTAAATGGAGGGACTAAAAGCTCAAGAAAAGAAATCGCATTAAAGGCAAGTAGCTCCCCAAGTGCATCAGTAGAGGTCATCGAAAATGAGGAATCATATGATGAAAATGATCTTGAGAAAGAAGTAGCTATGATCTCGAGAAAGCTCAACAAGGCCGTATACAAACGAGATAAGTACAAGAAGAAGCTGCGAAATGGAAGCAAGGAAGGAAAACCAAACGAAATAATATGCTACGGTTGCGGCAAGCAAGGGTCACGTCAAAACGAGTGCAAAGCCAAGAAGGTGTTTGACAAAGGAAAGAAGAGTTTCAAAGCAACTTGGGATGACTCATCATCATCAAGTTCTGAATCCGAATCAGAAAGTGAAAAGGCAATATTCTGTCTCACGGCACAAGGCGAGGTAAATTCTAACTCTTTCAATTTTGATAATGTTAATGATTTGAATGATGTTCCAAATATTGATGAGCTTAGAAAAGAATTGAAAAAGGAGGTCAAAAACACTAAACAACTCAAAAAGAGTTTGACCATTGCAATTAGTGAAATAGAGTCACAAAATGAGTTTATTGATGATCTCCAAAATGACTTAAATGAAGTCATAAAAGAAAGAGATGCTTTAGTCAAGGAAGTAGAGGACTTGACTAGCACAGTGCATAAGTTTACAAATGGTAAACAAATGTTTGACATGATGTTAGGAGCACAAAGACGTGCACTTAATAAAAGAGGCATAGGTTACGGAGCAAACTTGTTAAGCTACAAGAAATTACTAAATGATGATCGTAGATGCTCTAAATGTAACAAGACTCACATGGTTGGGAGATGTACATTACAAAAGGTAAAAATGGGTAAACTAGCATGGGTAGCTAAAAATGTTTATGACACTAACACTCTCGGACCCAAAGGTGTTTGGGTACCAAAATCTAGTGTGTTTCCCATAGTATAGGATGCGAGGAAAAGCACCCCATGGTACTTGGACAGTGGGTGCTCAAGTCACATGACCGAAGATGCACATCAAGTTATTAAACTAAAGCGGCATGATGGTGGAAAGGTTACATTTGGAGACAACAACAAAGGAAGAGTTATTGGTCTCTAACCGTCGGTAACAAATCACTTTCTATTTCTAATGTTTATCTTGTCGATGGATTGAAACATAATTTGCTTAGTATTAGTCAATTGTGTGACAAAGGATTTCATGTTATGTTTGAATCATCGAAATGCATTGTTAGGAATGAGAAGCATGAAACCCTATTTATTGCATATAGAGATAAAAATGATTATGCCATTAACTTTGATGAGATAAATATGCAAAATGGTTCATGTTTGAATGCACAAAGTGAATGTGATGCATGATTGTGGCACCGTAGATTAGACACCATTCTCTGTGTGATCACATCCAAAAGGGAAATGTTAAAACTCATCCATGTGCCCATATATTCACTAAGTCTTTGCCTAGAGAACAAGTTTTTAAAATTCGGCGTGAGTTAGGCATGTTTCGAGAATCGGACCTTCTACATATGTTTTAGCTATTCTAAACCTTTTTATATGATGTTAGTGAAGTGTCCATAAAGTTTGAGAAGAATCGGAGCTAAATTGCAAAAGTTCAAAATTTTTGTGTCAAAAATTCCAGAGAGGAATTAGCGCACTAACAAACCTTATTAGCGCGCTAATGTCGATCGGTCAGGGTTTTATAACATAAATTTTTCATAACACACTCACCTCAAACACAAGTATCTCGTCTCCTCTTGCCAAATCTACTCTCCGTGTACTCTCCACAGTGATCTCCACTCTTCCAAGGTACAAATCTTCCCTAATCTTTGTTGATTCCTTCCATTTTCGTTTTGAATATGTCATCACGTCGCCCTTCAAACCGCCCTTCTTCTCGAACGGGTGCACCTACTGCTCCCACTCCATCAAGACCTACCCAAGCAACATCCTCACGACGTCCTTCTAGTCGGCGTATTGTCCAATCCTCTTCATCTAGTGATGAATCCACTCACCTTGTTTCACCTCCGGCAAATGCCCCACTCCGTGAGGGTCGTGCCAAAGCCATCCATGAGTCTTCGTCCGTCCTAGAATTAGTAGTTCCACGGCTAACGGACGCCAAAATTATACGACCCGCAATTGTCGATGTTGCCTTCTTTGATAAGGCTCATCTCCCAATTCGGGAAATTCTTGACGCGGGGGTGGACTACTTTCGTACGCATCGGTCTAACTATAACCCCCTCTAGTTAGAGTCTTTTATTCCAACCTTGAAACCACAAATCAATTTGTCCTTCGTTCATCCGTTGGTAGCCGAGCAATTGAGATTACACCGGAAAATCTCGCTCAACGGTTTAACCTTCCTTTGCACCCTCCTTCGACCACGGTTGTGTGCAAATTCTTAAGTTGGCCATTTGACCGTTTAGAAGTCCTTAATTCCTTTCTACGGTCCAAGAGTAACTTAACCGTCTATCCGACCGGTATCACGGATACCGACTTTAAGTTAGTACCTCATCTTCTCCATAAGGTACTTCATAAAGTCATTCTTCCACGAGGAGGTAGCAAGAACTATGTCACTTTACTTGACATGTTCATACTCGGTCATTTATTCCTCATGCTACCCCTCAGCCTTCCTTACATTCTTATCGGATATATGACTAGCACTTGCAGCGCCGGTCGTCATCTTCCTTACGCCCATCTTATTACATCCTACTTGGAGTCTGCACAAGTAGATCTTGCGTTAAAGGTCGTCCTCTCGTGTTTTTGACTCTATTGACATGGCCACATTGAAAGCCATGAAATATCGATATATTCGTGAGAGGAAGCAATGGACTAGGGATGATGCTATTCCTTATACTCAGCATCACGGCGGATACGAGTCTCCTATTTCTACGGACGATCCGTTTGATGTGCCAGATTTTTTGGAGTATAGCTATCATCTCGGCGATGATGACCAGTGGTGATGAGGGAGAAGCATGTCACAATGATAATGATGGTGATCATGAAAGAGCTCAAGATTCTACGATTCGGAGCAGCGAAGACGAGGAATCAAGACCGCCTCCACATCCTTCTACATTTAGCGGCTTAACACCCCCCTCCTAATATGTCACCTTCGTTGGCATATGTATCGGCTCAATCGCGAAATTTGCAAGAGTAGATGACTCAATCATTCAATGCCGTCGAGACGACTCTTCGGAATCATGGTGATCGGCTTCGTCGTATTGAGAGTCAACGGCTTCCGCTCGCCAAGATCTGCGAGATGACAACGCTTCTAGTTCGACTATCCACCACCATCGTCTAGAAGAAGCGTTTAGATACACCTAGATAAGCATTAGGCTCTAATATGTTAGTCTTAGGTGTTCTAATTGGTCAAACTCATGTTAAGCCACAATTATGCAATCTCATTACTTTTGCTATTTATATCATGATTTTTTGCGTATCTCTGAGTTTTCTTTATGGCTATTTTGTGCTTCACTATGTTTTCTAGTCTATGCATGTGTATCGCTTCCGTATGTTCTTTATTAATTTGCATAAAGTGAGGGGGAGAATGTTTTTATCATGGTATACCGTGTTATTTATTGATATGCATAAAGTAAGGGGGAGAAATTTATTGCTAAAGTAAGGGGGAGAATGCTTTTATCTTGGTATATTGCTTATTGATAAGCATAAAGTGAGGGGGAGAGTTTATTTCTCTCGTATTGTTTGAATCGTGTCTATCTTTGCAGATACTTGACCCCATTGTCTTAATAATATCAAACGGGGGAGAAAAGGTAGAACTTGAAAGGGAGATATTGTGATATCTTTGCTATTGTTATAATTTTTGAAAGGACGATATGAAAGGGTGTTATTTTCATTGGTATATATTGGTATCGGGTTCATAATTCTCATTTTTACTGGTATCAAGTTGATAAGTTAATATTATTGATTTTTGTAACTGGTATCAAGTTAATAATTTTAACCTGCATATATTGGTATACTTGAAAAAGTTGTTGGTTTTTTTTGGTATACATGAAAGGGGAGAAAAATTGTGGATGCTTGACCCCGCTTTTTGATAATATCAAAAGGGGGAGAAAAATGTGGTGAACTTGAAAGGTTTGAAGTTTGAAAAATGTGGTGTTGAACTTGAAAGGTTTTTATCTTGGTACATTTGAAACGGTTGTTGGTTTTGAACTTGCATATTTGAAGTTAAATGTGGTTAAACTTGAAAAGATTGATGTGTTGAATGTGATATACATTTAGATTGTGTTTTCACACCTTTAAAGTTCACATTGTTTGTTATCATCAAAAAGGGGAGATTGTTGGACTAAGTGGTTAGTCATTCACATTCCTACCGAGATTTTGATGGAAACAAACAAAGTGAAAATGTACTAATCTAGTATTTCAGTTTGTGTTAAAGGATGCAATACAACACATCAGGGAATATGGAGACAAACAAACAAGGTGAAAATGTATTCAAGAAATATGAAGAAATTGTCGGAATAAATGATGCAATACAAGACTTCAAGAGCATTCAAGAAATACAAGTTCAAGACTCGGCACAAATGAAGAAATGAAGAAGAAAAGTTCAAACCACAATTTGTAAAACCAATGTAAGGTATACAAATTCTTTCACACAAGCCAAATGCATTAGTTCATGCATACATCAAGTTTTCGAAATCATTTCTCAAAGTCATAAGTTGATTTCAAAATTTAAAAGTGGATTTTAAACACTTAACTAGGTAAATGAGGTTAAACAATGTGAAACCATGTGTGAATGGTCATTTACATATTAAAAGATCATTATAAATGTTTTTGAAAAAGGAAAACTTGTTTTTGAAATGTATTTAAAAAGAAAGCGAAAATTTGCAGGAAAGCCCTAATAAGTTGTGAAACTTTGAATTTCCGTTTTGGGGTTTATAAAATTATCGGACCACCCAAGTAAGCTTAATGAATCATATTAAACATGAATAACATGTTATATAAGGGTTGGTTAGGTCTAGGACAAGTTTAAGAGTTGCTAACACAAAGGAACAAATTAGATATTCGAAGTTCTCTGCGAGTTAGCGCTAATATCTTGTCGTTAGCGCGCTAGGAGAGCAAGTGTTAGCGCGCTAACCCACAGTATTAGCGCGCTAATTGCACTCTGCCTGCAATTTTTGACTTTTGGAAATCAAGCTTGAAATTTGAATTTTCGATTTTCTGGATTCCTAGAACGGTCATAAACGGCTATATTGGAATCCCTACCACTATAAAACCACCGCAAACTTGGTTTTAAAAAAAGAAGAGCAAACACACTCAAAATCAATAGATCTACAAGGTAGAAATCAGATTTTTGTGAAGAAACAAGAGAGATCTTAGTTGCTGTTCTTTAGTTCACATATCCAGCACATTTGAGGCTTTCAAAAGGAGTTCAAGAATCACTCCAGAGCTGATCTCTTCTGTCATTCTTCTGGTTGTAAGAAATTTCTAAATCTACAATCTTACTTGTGCTTAGTCTACATATTTTGAGTATTTGATTGGAAAATCATTGTTGTGTGTGTTTGAACATATTCTCTGAGTTTTTGTACTTAAAATTTATATTATCAAACTCTGAGATTGATTAGAACAAAAGTGTTGCACTTAAACTTGATTCTTGTTAAACTTTTGTTCTTAGCCTTGAAATCGGTTTTCATACAAATGTATTAAGTTTTTGAAACGATTTCATATTTGGAATTTGCAACAACATCAGTGACATATTTGCATATTCCATTTATACTCACACTTGCATGCATAAGAGTTAGGCTCTAGGTGGCTTGCTTGTGTTTGAATTTGATACCACTTTTGTTGTAAAGTGTATCTCTGTTTTTCCAGCAAAATTGTTGTATTTGAATCATTGTAAGACTTAGTGGAATCTAAGTCGAAAGGGAAAATCCTAGTTGAGGCTAGGTGGGTAAAATCCTAGTTGAGGCTAGGTGGGAAAAATCCTAGTTGCGGCTAGGTGAGAAAAATCCTAGTTGAGGCTAGGTGGGGAAAATCCTAGTTGCGGCTAGGTGGGAAAAATCCTAGTTGAGGCTAGGTGGGAAAAATCCTAGTTGAGGCTAGGTGGGGAAAATCCTAGTTGCGGCTAGGTGGGAAAAATCCTAGTTGAGGCTAGGTGGGAAAAATCCTAGTTGCGGCTAGGTGGGAAAAATCCTAGTTGAGGCTAGGTGGGAAAAATCCTAGTTGAGGCTAGGTGGGAAAAATCCTAGTTGCGGCTAGGTGGGAAAATCCTAGGTGATGCTTAGGTTGTAACACTTATTGGTAATATAAGTGGGTTGAAATCCTAACTGAGGAGGTTAGGTAGTGGATGTAGATCGTTGGATCGAACCACTATAAATCTTGTGTCACTTTATATTTCCAGCATTTCTTTTACTTGCATAGCTTATATATACATCATAGTTGTAAATTGCGCACAAAGTTTTTAAAAGGGCAAAAACTACTCGGTAACCCAATTCACCCCCCCCTCTTGGGTGACCTTCACTGTATTCCCTGCTCATGTAGGCTTCAGTGTCACTTTTCAAGTTTTGCCATTTGATTGCTTAGATTTGACAACTGAGTCATAATCTCATCTTGCAAATCAAGCTCATATAATCCTGCTAGTTTTTTTTATTATGGAACGAGTACCGGTTGTAGTGTTTTGAGACATAAAATTGTTGGGTTTTGGGGTTCATACGCGGCGGAGATTACAAAACAATTTTGACGAAAACCCCAATAGGATCCAAATCTAATTCCATTAAAAAAGTTTAAATCAAGAAAACTTAATCATACCTCAGTTGCAGAAATACCTTTCTGAAGGTTGATCAATCTCTAATGCGCTGCCAACGACGAATGCCCTCTACCAACAGTCCACACACGGACGGCGAACCAGATTTGAAGTGCTAGCTACAAGGGAATACCAAACCTTTTTGTTTCTCTCCAAAATGATCCAGAGTGTACCAGAAAACCCTAATTTCTTTTTAAACAAAAATAGAGTTTCGGCCCTAAAATTTTATCCGTATGTTCTAACTTAAACCGTCTATTTATACAACCCTTGTATATAGACGGTTAAGTAAATTACACATATACCACTACTTAAAGAAGTATAAGTGTAATACACCACAAGGACGTTTCTGTCATGAATTTTATCATATAAAATTCATTTTTTTGAACCATCTTGAAATCTCGCAAAACCATTCTTAGTGTGCGACCCAATAGGCTCAAACAATGTTGGTAGTGTACCAAAACACATTTTGGTATACAAGTCATAAGCGGCCTCTAGCAAGACATTATGACTTCCCTAGTTGTACGAATATCAATTCGATACAACCTAATCAATAGTGCATACACCATCTTTTTGTCACACGATATCCTTTTGATAAAAAATAAGGCATGGAATTGTCATCCAACATGTTCAATCGTACTAGTCTCAATCTATAGTTAGATTGAAAACATCCAAGTGACATTGATCAATATCAATTCACTTAGACTAGGCCTTTTAACAGTCTAACACATCGAGGGATCCACCTGATATCTCTCTGTATATGAGAGGGACAAATTCTATCTCGATTACACAACTTCATTACATTGCTCACACAATAACCAATCACAACCTTTATAATCGTCCGGTTAAAGACAACGTTTGATTGTGTCAAATCACTGTGTTTCTAATGTTGAAGTCTCTGTAATCTTAAGTCAGAGGACTGAAAATTATACCTATAATGAGAAACAACTATGACTTAATCCACATGATGTTCTCATAGCGGGTCATTCCAGTACTTTGTTCCCTAACAAGTACTAGTGATCTTGATTCATATCCCTATATGTATAATCATCATATGATCATTAATCAAGACTCACACTAGTCTTAACTCATTATAGTTCCCAGTATAATGATCGACTAGGGACATTTAGGATATTTCTGCAAATACCCATCTTATTATAATGTAAACATGTAAATTAATTATAATAAATAGCAAATGGAATCCTCTATTTTATTAACTAAAAATATTCATAAAGACAGTTAATGGATTGACTTTGGGCACATGCCCCAACAAAAATCAACGAGATCAATCCTCCATTTTCATCCTTAGTTAGTAGAGAAGCACCTACTGCAACATCTACTAGTGTTTTCATGTTGTGGTTCATCCCATAGTAGAAAATCTTAAATTGAGCCCATTTCACATATCTATGTCACTGACATCTCCTTATCATCTCTTCGAATCTTTTCCAAGTCTCTCCGAAAGATTTGGTGTATTCTTACATGAATTGATTGATTTTCAGCTTCCTCTCACCGACCTTCATTAAGGAAAGAACTCGTCAAGAAATAGATCATTGATTTCCACCCATGAGGTCACACTCCATGCAGTCAATATTTTGAATCCGAATTTAGCTTTTCCTCCTAATGAGAATCGGAAAAGTCTCATCTAGATCACCTTCTTTATAACTCCGTTAATATGCACGGTGTCACCTATTCTCTAAGAAATTCTTAACATGTGAAACTGGATCTTAATTGGCTAGCCCATTAAAAAAGCTATTTCAAGTCATGAAGATTAGAGATGGTCTTAGTTTGAAGTGAGTGGTATTTAATGGAAGCCTCATCACTCTATTGTAAGTCTCTTGAACTTTTGGCTTGAACTAGTCACGAAGGCATCTTTGTCTCTACGCTCTATCTTTCACTACTAGATCACCTGTAGGGCTGGTCACTCCTGTAGCCCTGTTGGTTTCTTTCTTGATCCTTAGCCATCTTAATTCCTTTATTTTTTTTCCTTTATTAGTTCTATCAATCTCAGGGTCATAAGGTTTTAGGTCCTTCTCTCCCTTGCTATGCATGCACTAGTTATCCCTTAAAGGAATACATAAAAGATCAAGTGCAGAAAGTTAAACTTGAAACTTAAGCCTTTTATTTTTTTTCGTTCTTGTTTTTATGAACTTGAGAGCAGATTAATTAAAAAAAAACTTAGCAATTTTTCAAAATAAGTAAGTATATCTAAGTGGCTACTTATACCCGATAATGGTGCCAAAAGATTGATTCACATATCGTAAGTGTAACAGCTCACTTATAGTAATAGTGTAATCAACTTACTTTGACTATTGATGTGGTCCTACGGAAAGGTGTATGCACTCACTACATACTCATCCATAATGAATCTATTGGTAACGAAATCCTTTTTAAATTGTTTTATGACTATCTAAACTAATCTATACTAACAAATCAATGAAATTAACTTTTAGCTCTTCTATTAGACCTATCTTAGCTATGTGCAATGCCTAATTAGAATAGTCAAATTTCCTTCAAATTCATTTGGCCCCACTATCTTAACGGAAAATAATTTGCAAACTAGAACTCCACCTATCATTATGAATATAGTAAGCTCCACATTGCTTTAATGTTACTAATCTTTATATTCTTACAAATTTACTATCCATGCCTCCCTAATCAACAACTATTGCTCAATGTTGTTTATTTTACGGTTGTATCAGTCATGTCCGGCTTAAAAACTTTAAGAGCCATGATAACTTATAAAGCCTAATATCAATAAACATGTGATTAAGATGTCTATAGCATTATGCTTAAAATCAATACAAATTATAATCATTAAACTTTTTATATTAAATTTCTATTCATGTTCATATCATAGCATTCATATCATAAGATCCATTGATCCCTACGATTAATAGACTACTCACTATTCATTGAAACAATTAGGCACATTATGTTATTCATTGAAATTAGAGATATATAGAAAATACTTCAAATTGATAAAAACACATTACCCGAATTAGCATATGTGAGCCTTCAATGTCTTTTCTCCACAAATCATTCTAATACTCAAGAATATGTAAGACCTATGCTAATATAATTTTAATAATTGATAATGGTTTGATATGCTACATGTTTATCATGTTCTAATATCTATTTGTACTTCCTAATAACAATTAGAAACCTTACTCTAAAATTTAACTCAAAATAGACATCCAACTTTCTATTTTCTTCCAAACTGATGTTGTCACTTATTCCCTATGTATGTTATGCTAAGGTGCTACCACTGCACCGCATCCTTTGTGTGCTCTTCCTTGCCTTAAGCCTCTAGCATCGTCACTTATGCTTCAAAACACCACCACAATGCAATCATAGTGCTGAGCTTCCTGCTTTGATTTCTTCACTGTCTTATCTCCCACGACTTGCCTAGGCCCTCCACACTATCCCTTATGCTCTCATAGTGCGACCCTTACATGCTACAATACCAACCACGCTTTGATGGATTTTAGCTTCATTTCTTCTTGTTTTTTCTCATTTCCTTCCTTTATGCCTCATTCACTTGAAAGCATAAACAACATCAATTAAAGCTCATTTAGGGATATTTATACAAGAAATACTACTAAACAAACCCTATATAAGTCTAAATAATCACTTATTACCTATCATGAGGAATTTACTTAATTTTAACTTAGATATGGATTCATTAGTGCTCTACCTATCTTCTATGGTAAAGATAATGAAGTCCCCAAGAAATTTATAACCAAATACAAACATAAAGTCAATGAGATGAAACATAAATACTGCAAGTAAGAACAACTCAACTTAAGTCTTTTCTTTTGTATTGAAAGATCAAGCACAAGATTGGTTGTTTCATCTTCCTAAAAATTCAATAACCACATCGGCTCAAATGTTGGAAACATTCCGAGATCAATATATTCCTAGAAGAAAAGTTAGTACTTATAGAAGACAAGTCACAGACGTTAAAATGAAAGATAATGAAAATCTTAATGAATTTTAAGATAGCTTTCAAATATTAATTTCATCTTGTCCACAATATAGATATATCTAAAGAGTTTTATTAGAATACTTCTACGAAGGACTAAATCATTTTGAACAAAGATTAATAGATACCTCATGTGGTGAATTATTATTCAATGTTACACCAGCTTTAGCAAAAGAAGTTATTAATAAGATGGCCAAACAATCAAAGCAATATGGTGAAAAGACCGACATAACAAGAAAGAAAATTTACGAAGTTAACAATATAACAAGTAATAAATTTGACGAAAAGTTGGTGAATTATCTAGCATGCTTAAATTACTATTAAAAGATAAATAGAATCAAGTGAAACCATGTGAATTTTGTAATGAAGTCTAACATCCTATGTATGTAAGTCCCATGTTACAAGAAGATAATACTAAAGAAGAAAACGCGGTTATGAACCAATATTCTAGTCCTACAAGAAATCAAAATAATAAAAAAAATTATTACAATGGAAAACCAAATTCAAATCATAGCTATGGTCCACAAAATCAAAATTATACCATTTATAAACCGAGAGCGCCAATGCAATCAACGTTAATGCAACAACCTCAACTTACTGTTTAACCAATGCAAACAAATTTAGAACAAATATTACATAACTTTATGTCCCAATGTTATTAAGACTTTATGCAAATTTCTCAAAATCAAATTAAAATCGATGCGCCTATAAACAAGTTGACAAACCAATTAAATCAAATTACTATACAAATTAACAATCTAAGTAGTAAAAATAAAGTATCTACTCAAACTACAAACACTACTAATCGGACACAAGTTAATGCTTTATTTTGTGAAAAAGAAAAAAATGCATATGCAAGAAAGGACATCAAAAATAGGTAAAAAGAAAAATAAAGTACATAAAACAATAGAAGAAGAAGAAGAAGAAGAAGAAGAAGAAGAAGAGTTGATGGTCACTGTCATTCCTATTAGAGAATTGATGGCTAAGTAACTGAAATACATACCTTTTCTTGAAAGGCTATACCAATGGAATTTGGTCAAAGCTAAAGCTTATGGAAAATCATTACAAAAATTTGAATTAATAATTCTAAAGAAATTAAATAATAATCGTTATGAATTAAATGAAGATATGCATTATATTTCTGACATTCCATAATGATTAGTGAATGCTGGGAAGGAAGAAACTAAAGAAAACATATCTAAATCATTTAAGAAATTAGAAATTAATGAAATCTTAATAGAATCAAATGAACATGAAGTTACTAAGGAAGTATCCGAATCTAAACAAAACGTTCTAGAAGAATCTGATGGAAATTTAAACCAAAGATGTCATCTTTAAAAAAAAAATGCATGAGAAATGTTCTAACCTAGGAATATTTGTCATACCATTCACAATAGGAAATGCTTCTATTAAAAAAGATTTTCTATATGTGATCTTTGATCATCATTTAGCATTATGTCACTTAAACTTTGTGAATAATTGAAAATAGGATCATTTACTAATATGCCTAGTAATCTTACTTTAGCAGACGATACCATTATTAAACCATATGGATTATTGAAAAAACATTTTAGACAAGGACCCGATTTAGTATTCCTAACTGACTTTTATATCATGGAAATAGGAGATTTAATACTTCTCAACCCTTTACCTATAATACTAGGTAGACCAATTCTTAAAATGATGAGAACTATGTTAGATATTTCAAAAAAAAAAAAAACAATGTCTATGGAATTCATGGATAAGATGGTTAAACTCAAAATTAATTAAGAATACAACTATGAAGAACATGATGAGTTATTTAATACGATAATGATTTTGTAGAGTTGAACTAACTTTAAAGCCGAAATTTTTGTAACTAATACAATTACAATGGAAACTGCAAAAGAGACTCCAAAAAAAGAACAAGTTGAAGACACATCAAAAGAAAATAAAATAACTCAAGATTGGAATGTTGAGCAATAGGAAAATGCGAAAAAAATTAACAAACCAGGAGCTTTAAATTCAAGAACAATAAGAAAAATGAAAATACGGATTTAAGCCCTGTGAAGCTTAATGATCTTAGAGGTATACATTTGCACACAAAAATCAAATGAACTTAGTAATTCAAAAATCAGTTTTATACGTGTTCTAGTACAAATCTCATGCTTATAAATTTCCTATTGGAGTTGAATTTACTTGTTTCAAAATGAGTTTCTTTACTGGATGGTACTTCAATTCAACCAATAGGAGTGGTCATGGATGTACCAATTAAAGTGAACAACTACATTGTGCCCACATACTTTTTGGTCATGACACATTTCATCAATGAAGATCATCTTTAAATTTAGGACATCCTTTCTTAGACACTACTCAAGTTGTTATGGATATTCTAAACAAAATAATCAATTTGACGATTAATAGTAAAGCACCCACTTTCTGAAATGACACTAGAATGGATAATCTAAAATTCAAGTTTAAAGTCCAACCTAATTCTAGAAGGGTTTAGTCAAGCCAACGACAGAAAAAAAAAGGCTCTATGGGAGGCAATCCATATTCTATGTTTATTTAATTTTATTGGGTGTATTGTTTAGTTTAGTTTAGCATGTTTTTATATTCTCACTTGTTTGACTATTGAATTGTAATTATCTTCTGAAGTTAAAGCATGATGTAATTTCAATTAAAGAGGAGTGCTTGAGTTGTTTTTACTTATGTGACTGTTATGAAAGTTGCATTATTCAATTGATTGTTCATTTATTCATTTATTTATTTAATAAAATTATTTAGTTAGTTACATATCCTAATCAAACTTTTAAAATTTCAGTCAATTCTACCTTAATGTAAGTTTCTAAGAATGATAAATAATTTAATTATGGAATAAATGAAAAAATAGTAACTTAGGCCAAGCGATTCCCATGCAAATTGAAATTACATTAGGAATTGTTGGCAATATCGATGACATTTACCAGCAAATTAAGTGAAAATTTGTGTCTACTGAAACCACAATGATTTGCCAGTTGAAAGGAATCGTTGCTCAGATTTATGGGTCACTACACCTCAACACCCAATGATTCCCAATGATTCCAGATGATTCCATAAAATACAGGAATCAGTGCGCTTAATTTTACGTTTTTAAAATAAAACCCCGAATCACTAGAAACACAAATTCATTCAAACACCAAACTATTGAATCCCTTCATAAAAAAATTTAATTCCTTGCCTTGATTCTACCCTCCTAAGCTCGACTGAAACGTATCAGGCGTGTTCAACAATTTCCCCTTTTATATAATACTTCAATTGTTTTGTAATAGTGGTAAGTGGGAATCGTTTCTACATGGATTTATCAAACGTTTATAAAAAGACTTTTAAGAGTTTTTATTATTTTATTTTAATAACTAAACTAATTAATAACTAACTATAATATAATAATACTTAACAAACCATATTAGCTTAATTAACAAACATAATTCAGATTCACAATCAATCAAATATATTAAATTCACTAATAAATTAATTTCTAAACAAATATCTGAAAAATGAAGCGTAAAGTTGTTTTGCATTCCAAACATGTAACTCCAATCAATATATAGCCATGCACATACTTTATAAAGTAAGAAAATCATTAAACTCTAATTATAAGTAAGTAAATAGCCTTTAGCTTGTCATTCATTCTCCTTATGTTGTTGAAACAGCCACGTTTTTAATTTTACTAAGCGAACCCCTTTATTGGAACAAAGACATTAACTTCACGCAATAGAACCGCATAAAACTGTATGAGATATTCGAACTACTAAATCAACCATCTTTGCAAAGCCACATCAACACTAGATTCAATTCTCAAATACACCTAGGATATTTAAATAATGTCTGCCTTTCAAACAATCCTAGTTACTACTTGAAATTGATAGTGAAACCAAATATCACATACACATTCTAGACTTTGCTTGCAATACTCGAATCAAGGACTAAAACCAAAAGGTAACCAATCAAATTAGTGAATCAAAGAATACAATCAGTTTAAAACACTAAGCACATATTCATCTCAACTTAATTACATTGCAAAACGAATCCAGTTCACGTTCTGAATTTATTTAGATCAAACAAACTACTTACTCATAATCATAAATTGTATCGCAATAATATAAATAAATATATAATTAAAAACTCCTCCAAATTAAAATATTTAAATATTCAAAAGCAAAAAAATAATAGACAATGTATGTAAAATAAGTAGACTGTGGCTCCAAGACCAACCAAGGCTTCCAGAGCTTGAAAGTATGATCAAGGGCAATTAATTTCATAACATTAAGGTAACTTTAGGTTAATATTTATTGTATTCTAAGAATAAAACATCAAAAATAACTCAAACAACTCCTAATTATCTAAAATTCCCATAATCTTACCCGAAAATTTACAGCGATTTGGGTACTAGAAATTGTAGGAAAAATAGAGATTTCTAAACTCACTAGTCTTTTCTTGTGTCCACCGATTCGGCTAGCGATTCAGTGCCTCATAAGAATCTTACCCATAATCTTACCCATAATTCAGTTCTTTTTTGTTTCCTTGGTAATAATTGATCATATACTTCTTCCACTTGATTAATTTCTTCATAATCTTCTATTTTTCTTTATTTCTTCATATTCTCCATTTATCACATGAAATATCAAAAATAATGGAAAACCATGTGTAATATAGCCTTTTACATATAAAATTATTTTAAAATTAACTATGAAATATGCTAATCATAGACTTGTCAAATACCCCCAAACTCAACACTTTGCTTTTCCGAGCAAAGAAATACTTTCAATCGTATTCTCTCTTGTTCCCTCGTTCTGATTTCATAATCATATACTCTAATTTTTAATTAAAATGAAATTTAAATAAAAATAAGCATATTACTTTCATATAATAGAAATAACTAAAGAAGTACCCTTTTATTTGACATTTCAACCTCTTAATTTCGCAATACACATCAAAATTCAAAGTTAAATCAATAACCAAGTTTTAGGCACCACATAGGTTTTCTTAATCGCCACTGACAAGCATCAAGCTTACGATAACTAATATAGAATCTCAAGACACAAAAATCACTAAATCAATCTAATTTTTGAAACAATATGTAAAATATCACCATAATCCAAGTTGATAGGAACTTTTATTCACCAATAATCGTCATTTCATATTCATTTGTTGGAACGAAATGATATACTTCACCTAACTTAACTATAAGCACTCGAGCCAAATCTTTTATTCGAAGAGTTTTTCATAAGCTTCCTCCTTTATCTTATATCTTTTTTGTTCTTCTTCAAGTATATAAATTCATTTTACTCATTGTATTGTATTCCTACGATTCCCTGCACCATTTCCTTTATAATATGTTATTCTTTTTTATGGGAATTATTCCTCTCATTATTCCCTCTAAAAGATTCCTTGCTCCATTTCCTTTCGAAACGACTGGTCTCTCTATTTTTTTTATTTAAGAACTCTAGTTCATTCTTCTCACTTTTACCATAGTCAAGGAAGCATTCTTTCCAACTAAGGAAAGTTTATTGGCTATTTTCCTATTGTTCTCCTCAATTGTGGCATAAGCTTTTAATATATTTTTATAAACTTGATCAATAATCTTTGTATGACAAGATTTTTAGAAATCTATCTTGTTCATCTTCTATTGTTGTTTCGATCTTCTACCCATTATAATGTTTAACATAAGATAATCAATCCCTTTTGAACTTCTCTAGTGCATACAAAATCTAGGTGAAGTCAAATAGGTATAACAATTCCTTTTTATCATAAACTTTCTATTTGCATCGGTAATAATAAATAATCATTTCCTTTTAAATTATAATCATATTCGATTCCTAACTAAATAAAGTAAAATCAAATGGTTAAATATTACATGTATTGTGGAAATTTTGAAAAACCCAATCAACATTGTATAAATGAATTCATCCACTCATTTTTTTCATACTTTTCATATAGTCATATTTCACCTTACCTAATGCCTCCAAACTCATTCGAAACCTTGTGCGAAAGGTTTAAGAATTAAGTCAGGTTTTCAATAAAAATAAAAATACCTCTTGTAGCATGAATGAATAAATCGAATAATTACTTAACATAACATAAGAATCAATTGAATAAATATATACAATTTAAACATATATAACTATCATTGCATAGAATTGAACTTAACTCATGAAACCATTTCATTGTATCAAAGTGTGAAATCATACCAAAGTAAACCTATTAAGATGTTAACGTGTACCACACAATCTAAACATAAGATTACAAACATAGTCCTAAAATGAATAACACTCAGGGAATGATTACATAGAGAAAAAGTCTTAGAACTACAGTCCGGATGTTGCATCATCACCATCATCCCCTTAATCAGGCTATTAGGACTTATAGTTCGCCTCAGGATAATGGAGGGTGTAATCTAATCCCTCCATTGGGGTTATCTATAGTAAAAAGTCCTTGTTTGGGCATCCTTATTTATAGTGATGGAATGTGAATGTCGGCTCCCTTGACTTGAGTCCTCTTGGTTGTGCGTCACTCTAATCCATAGATATTTCGTGCAATCTCACGTTGGTTCTAGAACATGAACTCCTTATTTCTCAGAAATCTCATCTAATTATGCAAGATTCTTTACATCATATGCCATCTCTATGTCCTTCATATCTATGCTAGTGAAGTCTTCTACATGTGTCTCTCTAGTCTAATTTGTCTGCTCTGGTACATAGCAGTTTGAGCTTCCTCAAAGTTTATTTGGTTTTTTGCCCGTATTCTTTTTCCCTCTTTTTTCTCTCTCTTTTATATGGCACTTTGCTCTCGTTCATTCTCTAAGTCAACGTATCCCGTGGCATTCTTACTTCTTTATAGGAGATCGTTACCGATGGTCTTCTACAATAATACATTGAATTTGACTCCGTTTATCCACACTTGGTTTTTTTTCAAAACTTAGTGATCATCACGGGAAAAGGCAATCCTTTGTTTTTCTTTATGATAATGGCATTCCTAATTGATAAATAGATTATTCGGCTAATGTCAATATACCTAATCCCTTTGACAATGTGGTGTAGGAGAGCTGCCCTATACTTCACTATGTCGTAGTGTTGTATACTAGGTTGTAGGCTCGCATTCAAGAAACGCTCCAAGCTTTGGTTATTTTCCTAAAATATTTAGCATGTATGTGTTTCAGGTACCCATCTGAGACAAAATGGAAAACCATCCCCGGAGTAGCTTCTAATATGTTCCTAATAGTCTCGTAGGGAAATCGATGTCTATACATGTACTCAAGTTTAGGGTACTCATTATGTTGCCTAAAATTAAATATTGGTAAACCATAATGCCTGTTTATTCTTTTAGCTGAGTAGTGCACTGGTCTTCTTCAGACTATGGCTATTATTTTATTTTCACCTTCGTGCACGTTTACATAGGATTCTCTAACTAGTATGGCACATCTCTTATCAACTGAGGACCATGCGTCGTTATCAACGTAGTAATCCTTAGTCAATAATTTCTGGTTCTGTTCCCTTATTATGTTTAGGATTCTAAACCTATACCTAATTTCATTTTTGATATTGAAACGGTTCCATAAAATTCAAGACTTTATTTTTAAAAAGAAAAATCTATTTGGAAATCTAGTTTGAAATGCATTGTAAATGTTAATCATACTTGGCATCGAAGTGATAACTAAAATTTAAACTTGAAAATTGGTTTTCTAAATATTATAAAGAAATTTGGTGATAACTTGTAGTCTTTTCAAAATTATAGCAACTTAATATAAAATAAAATCATACCCCCAAACTCATTTCCAACTCTCATTTGTCAACCATTTACAAATATGCGTAATTATAGCAAAAATTTTAAAATTGTTGAATTTATATATCGATGATCAATGTGATCACTATTCATATGGTATTAGAATCAATAAGATTATTTGTTTAAGGAAATTGAATAAATTCCAACAAAGCAATTTTGAAAAATATTGAAAAATTTGCAAAACAAAATCCCATATAAAAAATTTGATGAAGTAAAGAGCTTGGGTTGATGTTATTACCTTATTGAGAGTTAAAGTCTCAAGATTGCAGCTTTTGAACTCCTCTTGACTGTCCCTTCAAGCTCTAGGTCAAAAATTCTTAAAACCATAGTTTGGCTCAAAACCCTCCAAAATCAAGATTTTTGATTTGAATAAGACTAGGTTGAGGTGAGAATTATTTAAAGAATATGGGATTGAGCTTGTAATGGTTGAATCTAAGTAAGAAATTTAGATTTTTGTAAAGGGGTGCAATAGTTTGCAAGTTTGAAAGGTATGAAGTGTATGGCAATTTGGGTTTTATATTTTTAAAAATGAAAAATTGTGGCAAGCAGTTCCTATTTAAGTGGAATCATTGGAAATCTTTAAATGAATAAAAAATAATTAACTCGCAGGACAATGTTAAAACCTATCGATTTAACAAGTGATTCCTATTCAAGTTGAATACATGGGTGGCCTAGACTCCAAATTTTGCATTAATATTTATGCATATACTAATGATTTAACCACCGATTCCTAGTGTAAATTTGAATCGTTGGGAATCACTATGAATATTTAACTATTTTTTCGATTGATCTCTTAATTCACTTTTTCATCATTCATAATAACTCATATCAAGGTATAATTTACTGAAAATTTGAAACCTCAGAGTTTTAATTCTGAATATACTTCCATTATATAAGTTAACAAGTGAGAGAATAACAACATACTAAACTAAACTAAATTCCCAATAAAATTAAATAAACATGAAATAAAAATAGAATATGGGATGTCTTCCATATAGTTCTTTTATTTACCATCGTTGGCTTAATTTAACCTTTTAATAATTAGTTTGGATTTCTTAACTTGTATTTAAGGTTTTCCACTCTAGTACCATTTTAAAATAGTGAGTGCTCAGCCAATGATTATTAGAATAATTGTTTTGTTCAGAATATACATAATAGCATGAGTGGCAGCTAAGAAAGGCCATCGTAATATTAAATGAGGATCTTCATTGATAAATTGTGGCATTACCAAAAAAGTCTGTGGGTAATATGTTGTTGTCCACTTGAATTGGCACATCAGTCACTACTCCTATTAGTTGAATTGAAGTTCCATATGGTAAAGTGGATCGTTCAGAAGCAAGTGAATTCAACTCCAATTGAGTGTGTAGAAAGAAATGTATAGGCATGAGATTAGCATTAGAGTTCATATCATACTAAGCTCTAAAGTACCGAACCCATTTTATTTTAATTTGCAAATATATGTCTTTAGGGTCATTATGCTTTGTAGGATTCAATTTTGACTTTTTCTTTTTCTTATTGTACTTGGATCTTGAATTTCCATCTTGTTAATGATTTTTTCATTCTTTGGTTGCTTAATTCTTCATTTTTGAGTTACTTTCTTTTCTTTTGAAGTGTCTTCAACTAAATCTTTTTTTTTTTAAATCCCTTTTTCGATTTTCATTATTACAACATCAATTGCATAAATTTCAGCGTGAGAATTATCATAATAGCTTACGTATAAATATTTATTATCATTTATTTTACTATTAAATAATTCATCATATTCATCAAAAGTGTCATAGTTATGATCATTATTAATCTTGATTTTGACAATATTATAATCAAACTCCATAGACATTGTCCTTTAGAAATATCTAACTTAGTTCTAGCTGTCTTTATAAAAAAAGGTCTACCTAGTAGTATAGGCAACGAATTTGGTGATGTTGAATATCCCATTTTCATGACATAAAAATCAGATAGAAATTCTAAATCATGTACTTGTGCTAGGATGTCTTCTAATAATCTATAAAGTTTAATAGTTGTGTTGCATGCTAAAGTAAAGTTAACAGGTGGAGTAGTTAACGATCATATTGTTAGTGATTCATAAATTTTAAGTGACGTAATATTAATTGACACCCCAAGATCACAATAGTAAATTCAGTAGAAGAATTGCCTATGGTGACTGGTATGACAAACATTCATCGGTCGGAACATTTCTTAGGCATTCTTTTTAAAGGTGAAATCTTTTTTCTAAATTCTCATTAAAATTTAATTTTCACAATGGTTCAGATATATCTTCTTTAGGTTCTTCCTCTATATCACTTGCTAATCCTTATAAAACAGCAGAATTAGAATGCATATCTTCATTTAACTTATAATTATATTTATTTTGTCTTATTTAATTAATTCAAAATTTTGTAAAGACTTTTTGTAGGCTTCTACTTTAGCAAAATAACAAGAATATAATCTTTCGGGAAAAGGTGAAAATTTTAACTACTCGACCAGCCATTCCCTAGTGGAAATGACATTTACCATCATCTACCCTTAATATTATTCTCTTCTCTTACGTAATTTTCTTTTCTTTTAACTTCTTATTGGTGTCTTTTGTTGCGTATTTGTTTCTTTTTTCATTTTTACAAAAATAAAGCATTATGTTTGCTTGATTAGTAGTGTTCGTAGTTTGAGTAGTTACTTTAGTTTGATTGCTTAGCTTGTTGATTTGTAGAGTCATTTGACTTAATTATTTTTTAGCTCATTAATAGGTGTATTAGTTTAAATTTTGATTTTGAAAAATTTGCATAAAGTATTAATGACTTTGGTTCATAAAGTTGTATAATATCTGTTCTAACTTAGGTTGCGTACGTTGAATAGTTTGTTGAGGTTATTGTATTATTGTAGGTTGTGTTGGTGCTTTCAGCCTAAAAGTGGTATAGTTTTGATTTTGTGGATCGTATCTAAGATTTGAATTTAGTTTTCCATTGTTATTGTTATCGTATTGGTTTCTAGGCAGGCTAAAATATTTGTTCATAACCGCATTGACTTCTTCATTGTTTTATTCTTGTAACGTAAGACATGCATCCGTAGGAGGTGTAACTTCATTACAAAACCAGCATGGTTTAACTTGATTTGAGCTATCTTTTAATAGTAGTTTAACCATGTCAGGTAATTCTTAAACTTTTTCTTTAAACTTATTAATTGTTTTATCATTAACCTCATAAAGTTTCTTTCTTGTTGTATTGATCTTTTAGCCATATCGTTTAGATCGTTTAGCCATCTCTTTCCTAAAGTTGGTGTTACATTAAATAATGATCCGCCACATATGATATCTAATAGTATTTGTTCAAAATGATTTAGTCCTTCATGGAAGTATTCTAATAAAACGATTTGGGTGTATTCATGTTGTGGACAAGATGAAATTAAACTTTGAAATCTATACGAGAATTTATTAATGTTTTCATCATCTCTCATTTTCATGATTGTGATTTGTCTTTTATAAGTATTGATTTTTCTTGCAGGCATATATTGATATAGAAAAGCTTCTAACACTTAAGTCCACGTAGTTATCAAATATTGAGGAAGGTAAAATAACCAATCTTGTACTTGATCTTTCAATATAAAATAAAAAACTTTAAGTTTGACTTGTTCTAACGTGCAGTCTTAAGGTCTCATCCCATTGACTTTATGTTGATATTCCCTTATAAGTTTTTGTATGTCTTCATACATTTTGATTAGCTAGCCTAAAAATAAGTTCGCAACTATCATTACTATTATTATTCAGATTAAAGTTATTATTAGCTTCCATCGTGGTAGGGTTGTGTCATTCACGATGTCGTTGTCTGAAATTACGATTAAACGTCCGATCTTTCTCAGGATCGGACTAATGCAAGCATCCTATGGAATTAGAACGCCGAAGTGGATAAACCATACAACTTCTAAAACTCCAAATAAATTATAGTTAAATCCTCAGTAACAGTGCAAAAAATTGACATGTTTCAGCATTTACTATAATTTTCCCTTTTATATTATCCTTCAATTATTTTCTAGTAGTGGTAAGTGTGAATCTTCTCTACAGGGATTTATCAAACCACTCTAGAAAAAAAACCCTTCAAAACGTTTTTCTTATTTTATTTTTATTTTTTATAATAAAAATTAACCTAATTAATAACTAACTATAATATAGTAATACTTAACTTACTATATTATCTTAATTAACTAACACAATCCATATTCACTATCAATCAAATAAATTAAATTCAATAATAAATAAATATCTAAACAAATATCCACAATGAAACATAAACCCATTTTGCATTCCAAACATGTAACTCCAATCAATATATAATTATGAGCATTTTTTATAAAGTATGATAAATCATTAAACTCTAATATAAGTAAGTGAACAACCTTTAGCCAGTCATTTATTCTTATTATACAAGGTAGAAAAGTCAAGTTCTAATTCTATTGAGCTAACCTTTTTATTCACACAAAGATATTAACTTCACCCAATGGAACCACATTAAATTTTCTAAGAACTTCAAACTAAAAATTCTAGCATTTTGGAAAGCTACTTTAACTGTAGATTTAGATCTCAAATTAACCTTGGATATTTAAATGGTGCCCACCTTTCAAACAATCCTAGTTACTACTTCAAATAGATAATGAAACCATATATCAAAGACATTTTAGACTATGCATGCAATACTTAAATCTATGATTAAAGTCAATAGATATTAACCTATTAAATTATTCAATCAAAGAATACATTCGAGTCAAAGCATTCACCATATATTCATCTGATCATAACTACATTTCCAAACTGATCTAGTTGTCGTTCGGACTTTATTTAGATCAAATAAACTACTAAGTCATAATCATAAATAACATTGCAATAATATAAATAAAATACATAATTGAAGACACCTCTAAATTAATATACTTGAATCTTGAAAAGCAATAAAATAATAGACAATTTTTGTAAAATATGTAGACTACGAATCCAAGATCAACCTATGATTCTAAGGCTTCAAAGTACGATCATGAGAAACGGAATTCGTAATCTTACCCTGCGATTCACAGTGATTTGGGTTTAATAGTAATCTCTAGGAAAATCCAGATTTCTAAGCACACTAGTCCTTTTTTGTCTACTGATTTGGCTAGCAATTTAATGCCTCACAAGAATCGCTAAGAATCGTTGATTCATAATTCTAGTTCTTCGTTGCTTCCTTGGTGATAATTTTTCATATACTTATTTCACTTGATTAATTCCTTCATAATTTTTTTCCTTCATTTTTTCATATTCTCCATTTATTACCTATAATATCAAAAACAAGAGAAAACCCTGAGAAATATAGTCTTTTACATCCATCATCATAAAATGAAACAAATGTATAATTATTGACTTATCAAGATCATATAGTATTTAAGTGATTCTCACCTTAACCTAGTTCCTTTCAACCCAAAGAGTTTTCAAATTTAAGAATTGTTGAGCTACACTATGGTTTTAGAAATTTCGGCTTAGAGCTTGGAAGAACCATCTAGAAGGGTTCAAAAGCTTAAATCTTGAGAGATTTACTCTCAAGAAGGTAATTAGATGAACCCTAGGTCTTTACTTTAACAAATTCTTATTTTGAAGGATTTTTGCAAGATTTTCAATGATTTTTGAAATTTCTTAATTGACATTCATTCTATTACCATGATCAAATTATTTCATTGGTTGCAAGAAATTATACATTGCAATAACATTGCCCGTTGCTTCACAAATTCAATAATTTAGAAATTTTGGTATATTTAAACGTATTTGCAAATGGTTTAATAATCGAGTTTAAAATGAGCTTGGGGGTTTTGTTTTGTTTTGTTTTATTTTCAAATAGACTAGAATTTATCACACAATTAATTTACAAGATTTATGAAACCAATTTATTGTTTATAATTGAGTTAACACTTCAATGCCAATTATATTTAAAGTTTACAATGAATTTTTAAGCTAGCTTTCCAATTGGATTTCTCCTTTTTAAATAAAATCTTGAAACTTCATGAATTATTTCCAATGGACATTCTTTTTATGATGTACATGTTTATTTCTTAGTCTGACTTTTGAGTTTTTTATTTAAGATAATGGTCGGAGGTGGTAAAGGTAGAAGTTCACGAGAGAAAGAGGGGAATGCATCTTTAATAGAGAAACCCAAACTAAAATCCGAAAGTCCACCCACACCTATTAGGCTAATGGGGATCTCAAAAAATAAACCCTGAGTTATAACACAAAGAAAACCTTCTCCACCCCTAGATTTTGCTGATGAGTTGAAGAGAAAGGAAGAAGTTGAGGAGACAACAAGCATTTCTTTTTCAAAGTATAACTTAATCAATGGAAAATCTTTGGCTAGGATAGAGATTGATATTAGTAAGAATAGATAGATTATACCTAAGAGGGATTTCAATGTTAAGAACGAAGTAAATTATAGGCATCGAGTTTTGAACATAATAATGATGAGGAATTGGGGATTGTTAACTAGGGCCTATTAAGCCAATTATGACGCAGGGTCCTCGGCAGAGATGGGTTCTGAAATCTTAGTGACACAATTTTACGCAAATGGGCACGAAAATGAGGATAACAAGACGGTAGCCATGGTCTGAGGAAGGCCAGTGGACTACTCACCTATTAGAATAAACTAGTACTTTTGCTTACTGAAATTCCATATGAGACAAAATAATGAGTACCCAAAATCAAAGTATGGGTTTAAACACGGATTGTGCCATGAAAGCATTATAAATAGTTGAGAAGCTATTCCAACAGATGGGTTTCTTTTTTATAAATATGGGTACCCAAAACGTATTTAAAACAAAAAATTTAGGACAACCACCAAAGCATGGAGCATTTTCATAAATGCGAGCCTAGAGCCGAGTTTGCAACACTACTAGATTATGAACTATAAGGCGATGATGTTGTACCACATTGTCTATGCTTTATCAATGTTCATAAAATAATTTATGATTAAATTAGGAATGCCATGACCACAAAGAAAAATGAAGGATTGCCTTTTCCTGTTATGATCACTGAATTTTACAAACAAGACTAAGTTCTTATCATGGTCTACGACTAGATGTTTACTTTGATACGACCATCACTTACGAACTCATATAAAGCACTGAAAAAGTATCAGGATATGTAGATTTAGAGGAGCAACGAGAAAGAAATGAAATACTCAGGAGAGAGACCGAGAAGAGGATAAGAATACGGCAAAAAGATAGAAGAATTTTGGAAGAGATGCAATCTTTAATGTTTAATGATACAACGAACCAAATTCCAGAGCTACCTGCATAGAATTTTACTAAAATGTACGCCGATGAGACGGAGATGGCTTTGATGAGGTCGATCTTGTGTATTCGGATGAGGGCTATGAAAAGACATGAGTTAATTTTTCAGTACCAACAAGTGATTGGTAGGAGCATAAACAGGTTCAAGAGACGCATGACCAAAATAATGAAAGGAAGGGGAGCTGATATTATGGTGCCATCCACCCAACTAAATGCCTATCCCAAAAGTTTTTCTAAAATGTATTCCAGTTGACACGTGTCAAGCGTGTACAATAATTTTCCTTTTATACTATACTTTAAATATTTTGTAGCTCAGATAAGTAGGAATCATCTCCAAATGGGTTTTGCAAAATCCTCAAGAAAAGAAATTTCATAATTTTTGTTTTTGATTTTATGTAAATAAAGTAGAATTTAAAATAACTAAACTTACTTAAATAACACAAATCAAAGTCACTAAATTTAAAATCAATTCGATATAATAAAAGTCAATACAAATAAGTGTCTAAACAATCCTCCTAAACAATGAAACATTGATCCATTTTGCATTCTAAACTTGGTTAATCAAATCATAGTCATGAGAATACTTTATAAAGTATCTTAGATCATAAACTTTAATCATAAGTAAGTAAATGGCCTTTAGCTAGCCATTTTATCTCCTTATACCAGTGGAAAAGCCACGTTCTAATTCTATTGAGCTACCCCTTTATTTAAGCAAATAAAATAACTTCACAAAATAGAGCCAAATTAAACTTTATGAGAAATTCGAACTATTAAATCTAACTTATTCGGAAAACACTTCAACATTAGACTTAAATCTTAAATTCGCCTAAGACATCTAAATGGTGTTTGCTTTTCAAACAATCCTAGTTACTACTCCAATTAGTTAATGAATAAAAACATCACAAAAATATGGGCAACTATGCATACAATACCTAGATCCATGATTGCAATCCATAAATAACAATCTAAAAAAACAATGAATCAATGACTACAATTTGTTTAAAGCATTAAGTATATCATGACTACATTGCAAAATAGTTCATGTTTGGAGTTCTATTTAAAACAACAAACTACTCACTCGTGATAATAAATAACAAAATAAAATTGGAATTAAAATACATAATTGAATTTACCTTGTTAGAAACATGAATTATCTCCAAAAAACAAAACAATAAAGACTATACGATTAAAACAAAAATTAATAAACTAATAAAAGGCCATAATTTTGTAATCTAGGGTTTTTATTTATTGTATATATGGTAATACATATCCTAAACCGACTCAAAATCCTCGTTGTAATCCAAAATCCCTAAATTCGTATCAACGATTAAGTGTATTAGTAGAATCATTAGGAAAGTCTTAAATTTGAAACTCTCAGGTCATTTCTTGTGTCCACCGATTTAGGCAGTGATTTAAGTGTCCTATTAGTCATTGTGAATGGATAATTAAAAATAGCAGTTCTTCTCCTCGTTTCCTAAGTGATTCGTCGTACAATCTTTACTCGGTTTATTCCTTCATTTTCCTACCTTTTTCCTTCATTTCTTCATATTCTCCATTTATTACCTGAAGTAACAAAAACAATAGAAAATCCATTGTAATATAGTCTTTTACTTTTAAAATCATCCAAAAGTGAACTATAAAATATGTATAAATATTAACTTGCCAAATACCCCCAAACACAAAATTTTGTCGTCCCAAGTAAAGGAATACTCTTAACCATATTCTCTTTTCTTCTTTCATTTTTATTTCATAATTTTATACTCCTATTCTTAAGCGAAAATGATCTATAAAATTAATAAAATATTAATTTCATAAAAATAAAAATCATGATAGAATAGAAAGAACTAAAAAAGAGCCCTTTTTATTTGACAAGTCAACCTCCTACTTGTGCAAAAATCTGATAATTCAAAGTTAGACCAATCATCAAGGACAAAGCATTACAAAGGTTTTCACAATCTCCAATGACAAGCATTAAGCTTACAATAACTAATATAGAATCTCAAGATAAAAAAATCACAAAATAAATCTCATTTTCCAATAATACTTAAAATATCACCACAATAAAAGCCGATAGGAACTCTTATTCACTAATAATCATCATTTCATATTCATTTTTCAAATGTTCGAACTAGAAATACTTCACACAACTTAGCTATAGCACTCGAGCTAAATCTTTTATTTAGAGACTATTTTTCATAACCATCCTTCCATTTTTTTCTCTATTTCTTTCTTCATATGAATTTATTCCTTTTTTATCGTATTGTATACATACGCTTCCATGCTCCTTTTCCTTTGGAATCAGTTATTCTTTTTATAAGAATTATTCCTCTCATTTTTCCACCATTAGATTCCCTGCTCTATTTTATTTGGAATTTGTGCGTCTCTCTATTTTTTCTTTAAAAACTCTTGTTAGCTTTTCTCACTTTCACTATAGTCAAGAAAGCACTCTTTGCAACTAAGTAACATTTATTAGCTAATTTCCTATTTTTCTTCTCAATTTTCGTACAAGTTCTTTTCAATACATAAGTAAAAACTTGATCAATAATCTTTGTAAATAAGATTCTTAGAAATATGTCTTGTATGTCTTGCACTTTTGTCTCGATCTTCTACCCATTATAATGTTCAACAAAAAGTAATTAATCCCCTCTAAACTCATCTAGCTTATACACAATCTAGGTTAAGTCAAATTTGGTATATCAATTCCTTCGTATAGTAAATTTTTTATCTTCATGGGTGATAAAAATATATCATTTCCATTTCTACTCAAATCCAAATTATATTTATAACTAAATAAAGTAAAATCAAATGGTAAAATATTACCCATATTATGGAAAATTTGAAAAATTCATTCAACTTCGAATAAAAAGATAGATTTTACCTCTTGAGTGTTCTGTAATTTGTTTTTTTATAGTTCATTTCACCTACAATACCCCCAAACTCATTTCAAATTTTTTCCTCCAGGTTTAAAATTAAGTCGGGTTTTTAACAAAACAAATATAACTATCGAAGCATAAAAGAAAGGAATATGAAAAATAAAGTGCTTTTCAAAATTTAAACAATGAACATTATATAAAAAGAAATACACAATTGATAAGGCTTTTATTCTTATTAAAGTTCAAACAGAGTTCATATTCCACTCATAGAAACAAATACTTCAAAATTATAAAGTACTCTGCGTAGAAGTAAATTCCTCATCACTCTCTTTAGCTTAATCTTCATTCATCGGTGCAGTAAGTTAGGAAGTGTAGTTAACAACATGGTTATGAACTCCTTATGGTTATCTCAACTGTGTGAAGGGAACATCGATGCTTCTCATATTATATTGCAAACTTTTCATCCTCCTCTCTAACATGAATGGTGGCGCGCCAGAGTACTTTCGTTTGCCTTTAACCTTTTGCTATTCCTCAAGATTTTTTCTCATTGCACTAAAAAGTTGAAAATAAGGATTTGGAAAATTCTTTCCTTCTAGTTCTGTCAGTAGATGTAGAAATGATCCCCGCCACTGGAACATATACTTAAATCATTAGATTCAATGCTCGTGGTCTATTTTTCTTGTGTGCTTGCATTAAGTCTCTGCCTATTAAATCAATCTTCAAGTCTTTACCTCCTTATATCATTGGTCTCCCTCTCTTCTTTTAAATTGTTGTAACTATTAACTGCTCTTGCCCTCTAATTGCGGCATTTATGATAGTCCATTGAGGTAGCAACTCGAATTGCATCTTAGGGAAACCAACGTAGCCTCGTACATAGCCGAGTGATTAAAATTTGGAATGGTAGGTCATTGTGCTTCCCAAATTGCATTGCCTATTATATTGCATTGTGACATACGCAAATGTTGATATACCTAGTCTTTAGAATAATGTGGTAGAGCGGAGTGACTCTATGGCTACTCACTTTAGAATGTTGCTTAGTAATGTATAGGTAGGTGCCTATGATGTAGCTCCAACACTTGGTGGTTCTCCTAAAATTGGTGGTTTCGATAAACTTCTGTTGGTTTTTGATATCGAGAACAAATCCCCATCTCGGAATTACCTCTTAGACTTGTTTAATTACTGTGTCTGGGTAAGCCTCCTTCAGTTGGTAATGCTAGTTATGATAGTCTATATACTTATGTCTAACTCTAAGCTACAAAAGTTCATAATGTATATTCAGTCTCATTGGTCAAATATCAATCTTATTTCCTTGAAATATCAATTCGTTATAATTTCCACTCGCATATCCATAAGCGTAGAATTGGCGAACTAATTCTGAATATCCTATATCTGACTTTCATTCTAAATCCTTAGAAACGTGTTCCCATTCTCTTTCCCATTGATGCTCATGATTTTATTTTAATATTAGTTCAAATTTTTGATTTAAAGTCCTCTTTCGGGTATGAAAACTATTTTCATAACTCGAATGTATTTATTGTGTGCTTTCAGACTGACAAATCTCATGAAGTGATTTGGACTTGTATATCTTAGTTTGGGTAGTCATAATCCTCAATAGAGTTAGGCGGAGTAGGTGTTCTCAAATCAGCCCTTTCAGGTCCAAGTTTCTAATAATAACACTCGTAGGTTAAATGGGCATTTTGTGACTTGAATGGTCTTTTTTGGATTTTTCTACTATAACCCATTTTTCTTTCTATCTTGCACTACTCCTAACCATTCCAATATCTTGTTTCACAATAGTTATCAAGTTACTATTGCAAATCAATAAACAAAAATCCTGTATTTGATACAAAAAATGGACTCAAGGCGGGAAAGTTATTTGGAACTCAAATTGATATCGAGAAATTTGAAATGATTATGAGCGAAAAGTAGATTTTTAATAAAACTTATTTGAAAGTTACAAGAGTAAAAAATATGAGACAAACCTATAGAATTCTCTTACAAAAACTCATGAATCACATATTTTTATGGAAAATTCAATTTCAATTATGTATCCAAAACTCCTCCAAAATTCATTCTCCATATTTTTTTCAAAATCACGGAGTTTTTAAACCAATTGCAATACCCAATCCAAAATATTTCATTTAATCTATCGAAATGGAGTTCTACAAAGACTTTCTAAATTAATAGAAAATTTTAACAAATCCAATAAAAACGAAAATTTCATCAAAAGAAAGTAATAAAGTTGTGATGTTTACCTTCTTGAGATTGAATCTCTCAAGATATATGCTTTCGAACTCAGTTCACCCAACATTCAAAGCTCCAAATTTGAGTTCTCTCAACCTTAGCTTGGCCCAACTCTCACAATTTTTAATGTTTTTGGTGTTGAATGAAACTAGGTTGATAACGGAATCACTTATATAGGCTAGGATTGAGCTTATGGGGGTTAAATCTTAGCAAGGAATTGGAACTTTCCTGAATGGGTGCAATGGTTTTATTGTGTGAATGGGGTTTTATGTGTGGTGATTTGGAGTTTTGATTTTAAAAACCAAAAATCTTTCCCAACAATTCAAGTGTAAGTGGAGTCTCTAAGAACCGTTGCAGGAATCGAAAATATTTAAGCTACTTAAAGATTTGATTATTGATCGTGGCTGCAAGTATGACGACTCGATTAAACTAATAATGTAATCAACTAATTTTGAGCACGAATATCATCCTTAGGGAAATGCTTATTTCATACTAGTCTCTTAGTCATATTTGATTTATTGCTACGAAAAATCCCTTTTTAATTGGTTTTAAACTTAACTATTCTATTCTAAAAAAACAATGTAAATACTTGTATGCTTATATTAAGAAATTCATAGTTCACAACTTCACCTAGGTAATGAATAACTTTGTTTTTCAACTCACTTCCTTCATCTTCATCATGTGTATGCAATGCTTATTTAGAATAGACAGATTTTCTTCAAATCCACTTCAACCCACTATCGTGACGGAACTGATTATGTGCAAACTAAAACTCCACATATTAGTGTGAATAACGTAAGTTCCACATTGTTTTATGTTCCAAATCTTTAGATTCATAACTTCTTAAATTTACTATCCATGCCTACCAAATCAAAAACTATCTATCAATGTTATATATTTATGATTGTATCATCTACATCTTGTATCAAATATCAAATGGCCATGGTAAATCCTAAAACCTCTAATTAACAAACATGTGATCAAGAAGTTTGTAGCATTAAGTGAAAAACCAATACAAATTCTAACAATTGCACTTTTTATTCATTATAATTCACTCATAATGACTTTAGCATAGCATTCATACCATATGATCCATTGATCTCTAAGATTAATGAACTAGTCACACACCATTAAAATAAACATACAAATCATGGTATTCATCGCATTCAAAAAAAATTAAGTAACTTCAATTAAATCAAGAAAACAACTAAATAACCAGATGTGGAGTTTTCAATGTCTTCTCCTCCAAACCTCTTCTTACTACTTAAGAACAATGTAAACCATGCTAATTGGTGGTAATGTGTGTAATAGGTGATTATTGGTGTGTTTACCAAGTTCTAATACCTATTTATATCCTTCATACACTTTAAAATATAATTAGAAACCATAATAAACAATTCCAAACAAACTAGAACTCTAGACATTAAATTTTCCGCATTTTGATGTTGTCTATAAGTAATCTGGCGCTGCCCGGTCAAAGCCACAGCATTGCTGCAGCTTTGGCCTTTTTGTGTGCATTTTCTCTTTATTTAGACTTATATATAAGAATACTTTAGTAATATATTTGGTATAAATATTTCAGAATGAGCACTAATGGACAGTATTTATTTATTTCACATATACAAGGCATAAAGGAGACAAAGGAGTGATTTTATAAAAAAAATAAGGATAAAATGCACAAAAGTATGTTTGACACCATGGCTAGTAGGCTTGATAATATGGGAAGAGTGCACATATCTTGGGCAAGGCATAGAGATGGCTGAAGTAAAGAAAATCGGGACAACAGTGGTGGCATAGTGGCGCCATTGTGGTGTTATACATACGGAACCGAGCCCGTTAAGAAGTGAAATGCACACAAATAGGCCGAAGCTATGGCAGCACCTTGGCTATTAAAAGACAACACTGGATCACTTATGGATAGTGTTGAGATGTAGAAAATAGATAGTCTAGAGTTGTAGTTCGTTTGGAATTGTCTATTAGTCTTTTTAATTGTATTCTAAAGTGTCTTAGGGTATAAATAGATATTATAACATGGTAAACTCACCAATTATCATACATTACATTACATTACCAACAATCAGCATAGTTTTACTCTGTTCTTGAGTATTAACAAGAGTTTTATAGGAGAAGACATTGAAGACTCCATAAGTGGTTATTCGGTATTATTTTCTTGATTCAATTGAAGTTATTTAATTCAATCTTTAATTGCAATTAATACCATGATGTGTATTTTTATTCGAATGATGAGTGAGTAAATCATTAATCTTAGGGATTAATGGATCCTAGAGTATGAATGTTGTACTAAAGTAGTTGTGAATGGATTACAAAGTTAAAAGGTTGCAATGGTTAGAGTTTGTGTTGATTCTACACTTCTTGCTGCGAACATCTTGATCCCGTGTTTGTTGATTAAAGGTTTTAGGAGTTACCATGGCCATTAGAGCTTTCAAGCCAGATATAGGCAATACAACCATAAAATATATAACATCAATTGATAGTTATTGATTATGGAGGCACGGATAGGAAACTTAAGTTGTTATGAATCTAAAGATTAAGAACTTAAAGAAACGTGGAACTTAAGTTATTCACACCAATAGGTGGAGATCTTGTTTGCACGTTAAAATATTTTCCATCATGACAGTAGATTGAAGTGAATTTGAAGGAAATCTATTTATTCTAATTGAGCATTGCACATGCATAATTAATATGAAGGAAATGATTTGAAAGCATAGGAATTCATTACCTAGGTGAAGTTGTAAACTAAGATATTAATATAAGAGTACAAGTATTTACATTGTTTTGCTAGAATATAATAGTTTAGTTAAAAACCAATTACAAAGGGATTTTCATAGCAATAGAGTAAATTTGACTAAGTGAGTAGTGTGTAATACACCTTTAACTGGGGTAATCAACATTAGTTGATAATGTTATTCCTACAATTGAGCCATCATACTTGTGGCCACGATAATGTTTTTGGCACCATTGCCGGGGATAGATAGCTCATTTAGTTTAGTTAGTTTACAAAATTATTAAGTTTCATTTGAAGTTATTTACTTTCAAGTTTATAAAAAAAAAATGTTTAATTTTCAAGTTTAACAATATGCACTTGATGTTTTGTATTTCCTTTTTAGGTAGAATTAGTGCATAGGTAGTAAAGGATAAAAGAACTTGGTGCCTTACGATTTTGAGATTCACAGAAACAACAAGGGAAAGAAAAAAAAAGAATCAAGATGGTGGAGAATCAAGCACAAAATCAACAATAGGGCTGAGGGAATAACCGACCCGAAAGTGATCTGGTAGTGAAGAATAGAGTGTGAGGATAGATATGTCTTCGTGACTTCTTAAAGCTAGAAGTTAAAGAGACTTACAACAAAGTGATAAGACTTCCAACCAACACCGCTAAGTTTGAATAGAGATTGTCTTTAATCAACATGGTGCAAAATAGCATGTTCAGTGGGCTTGCGAATGAAGATCTCATTGCACATGTTTAGAATTTCTTGAATAAGTGAGATCGTGCACATTATCGGAGTTACAAAGAAGGTGATCAGGATGAGGCTTTTTCCATTCTCATTGGGTGGAAAAGTTAAACCCTGGTTTCAAAGACTGAACGCAGGGAGTATGACTTTATGGATGGAAATTTATGAAAGATTTCTAGACAATTCCTTTCCCTTAATGAATGTTAATGAAAGAAAACTACACATCAATCAATTCAAGCAGGAAGATGTCGAGTCTTTTGGGGAGGCTTGGGAAAGATTCAAGGAGATGTTGAGGAGATGCCTAGGAAATAAATATGTAAATGGCCACAACTACATATTTTCTTCTATGGGATGAAGTGCAACACCATAACACTAGTAGATGTAGTAGGTGGTTTTCTACTAATATAGAATGAGGATGAAGCATTAGATCTTCTGGATCTTATATTTGAGAACACTACATCCGATAATTGTTCCATCTTGAGGAAGCCAATAGGCGTATATGAAATTGTTTTATAGGCTGCGATTATGGCACAACTATCCAATCAAAGCAGATAAATGGTGAAGCATCAAATAGGATAAAAAAGTCCACAAGTGGAAGCTATAAAGCAACCCATTATTCACCAAGCCATGGTGGTTACCCTAATGGACATGCAACAAGGAATGACGCTGAAGGAGATCAACTTCATGAACAACTAGAGCTATGGAAACAACTCCAGTCTAAGAGGAATGGCTCATAAAAAGTTTAATCAAGGATATAACAACCAAAACTTCTAATTAGGATATCTTGATAATGCACTAAAGTTACCTCTGGGATTTGATCAACAAGTCTGACAAGTGAAGCTAAGGCAACGTGAAGAGATGGCTTCATTGAAAAAAATTATGAAATTCATACATGCCATCAACATGAACAATAGGGAAGTTCATAAGAAACATGAGAAATAGATGGAAAATATTAAGCAAGCTATGAAGAGAATGGATGATGAAAGAAAACAATCCATCAAGAACCTAGAAAGATAGATTGGTCAGTTAGTCATTGCTTTAAATTAAAGGAAGGAAAAGCAGTTTCTGAGTTACACTATCATAAATTTCAAAGAGAATATTAGTACTATACACAAGATGAGCACTACATAGACGAATGAGCCAATGCAAGAGCAAGTGATGTACAAGCCATAAAGTGTCAACATTTTGGCCATGAGAAATTATGAAGTTATGCGTAAGACAAGAATGAAAGCAAGGTAAGATGAACTTGAAGGATTCAAGCAATAAAGGATAAATGCTTTAAAGAACAACAAGATGTGGAAGAAATAATATAGAACTAAGAAACAAAATGAAGAACCTTCTAAAATAGCACTTAAAGGAAATAGTATCAAGGTTGTTCCAAATAAGCTGGAACGAAAATTCAAGTTCACACCAAGACTTTAACCAATTAAAAAGAGACATCAGAAAGACATATGCATACCATTTAATATTATTGGGTACCGTTTAAAAAAACCTTTTATGATACTGGAGCCTCAGTCGATGTAATGCCTATAAAGGACATGTTACAAGCTGATTGAAGATCAATTATCTCGATACAACAGATTTGCAAGTTGTGTATGGTAATTTGGTACAAATAATCTAGAGAGCCTTCAATGTGCATATAAAAGTGGGTATATTGACATTCTTTAATGATTTTCAGATTATGGATCACAATATAGATGATGATGTGTCTATGATACTTGGGATTTCATTCTTGAACACTACCAATGCGGTATTGCATACAAAGAAGAAATAATCACTATGAGTATTAAGGAGGATGATGATGCTGAAAAGATTGTCTTTGTTGAAGGGCAAGATTTATATCCAAATGGAAAATATATCGTTATTTCTGACCTATAAATGGAATATCTCAATTTAGACTCAGAATAAAAAAAAAAACAAAAACGCATTGGGCTAATGACATTAAACTGAGCGCTACTGGGATGTAGCCCAGGTGTTTTCTAAATTCATTTTTGAAATTTCTATTAGTTATTTATTTAGTTAGCTTGGTTAGAAAAATCCAAGCATATTAGTAATTTTTTAACTATTGACAATTTTTGTTAATTGTGCAGGAAGACCATTTGCCAGGTGACATTTCTTCTAAATGGAAAAGTCTCAACTAACGTAGTA
Source organism: Stephania yunnanensis (assembly GCA_039657365.1). Classification (NCBI taxonomy): domain Eukaryota; kingdom Viridiplantae; phylum Streptophyta; class Magnoliopsida; order Ranunculales; family Menispermaceae; genus Stephania; species Stephania yunnanensis. Next base: position 43,759,576 of record CM077581.1, read on the forward strand.
AAGAATGTAAAAAGAGCAAAAGTGCTGAAGTGGTAATAGTCAGATACATGGAAAAATCATGGGTAAGTTGTTATGAAATTTTTTTATACACAAGGTATTCACTTAGTCACAATGCCTTGTGTAGTAATACACATAGCTGGGAGAGCGGCAATAGGAAGTTAATGAGAAATTTGTGAAATTATGGAGATAGACTGGTTAACTCAATATGTGTACACACACTGCACCGTGAGTGCAAAGAGACGACACCTGTAGGGCGCTGGTCTGCGAGCAAAAAAAGCACACATTAGTCACAGTTTTGGTCCAACTTTCAAATTGGTTTTAATTTTTATATATGAAATTAGGTCCCTTAAAATTGGCTTGTGGTTTCAAGAAGGTTTCATAGATGTATTGAAGTTAAGTTTTTCCCTTAAAAACAAGTTTTGTGAAAAAAAAAAATAATGCAGTCCAGATTTTAATCAACTTATGAATAATTTTCGGACAATTAATTAAAGGTTTCAATGTTGATTTTTACGGATTGTGATGTATATATATACCAAATTTGACCCTCGATAATCTATTTTATATTCAAAGGAGGTTTGGTAGTGTTTAGGTAGCTAAAAAAGGCCCAAAACATGGAATTGTACTGCCATTTTCTTAATTGTTTTAAATAGGCAAGTTGAGGCATCGATTTGAGAATCAAATGAGGTTCAAATGACTTGCCAATTAGTTTCTATTAATCTTGGTATGATCTATTTTGATGAGCAATAAAGGTTTTGACCCATGGAATTTCTTTTGTCAATAAATAATATAGCAGAATATGGCATGTTAATATATTTCAAAATTGTCCAATTGTAATAGTTGCAAGTTAGCAACTTTAAGGGATACGATGAAGAGGCATTTTTACCTAAATAAACTAAGGCTAGATATTTTGGAATCCCTATACATTCTAATTTGAATAGTACTAAAGCTCAAACCTTGATACAACCTCTATGTTAGTGAAAAATGGTCGTGAAAATAGCCAAAAAAATGAACTAAATTAATTAGTCGATGAAATGAATGTTATTGATTGATCATCAAATGGTGATGAATAACATTATTGAATATACAATGAGTCAAGTTGGGACTTATTTAAGTTCCTAACTTAGGTTTGGAAAATGGGACAGCCTAGAGTAGTCAAATGGGTAAAAATCCCTATTTGAGATAATTTAATGGAAGTATTGGAGTTGTTAAAGTAGTTCAAACTACAAAACTTAATTGAAAGTGGATTTTAATCCCCATTAGGACTTTTCAAAGTAGGTTAAAGCCAAAGAACATTGTGTGAGACTTCACATCCAACTTTTAGTGGTCTTTTACAGTTTATGGAATATATATCTTTGTACTTGGATTTGTTTTTAGTGTGCATTGCATTCTGCATCATTCTTGGTCACACATTCATGTCATTACGAAAGATGGCTTGTTACTTCTATGGCTCACGATCGACATTCGGAGCTAGGTTTTCGGACTAGATAAACTGGAGCATGGAAGACCCAAGGCATGCATGTTTTTTGGTGAATATGTGTTGAATTCTTAGTATAGTTTTTGGTTACTTTTTGGGGTGGCCAACCTATAAGTGAGGATCGAACTAGAAATGAGGGACTCACGTTCTTATATAAATTTGCTGTTATTTGGAGTGCAATTACATGTCTCCAAGTATTAGAACAAACATATTCAGGAGTATAGAGAACTGTAGGAATTGTCTTACATGACATCTTCAAATTATTTTTGATGATGTTAGGTTCTCCAGGAAGAAATTACGAATGAACAAGACTTGAAGACTTTTAGTGAATAATTTTTAATTTAAATTTTGACTTTCTTGTTGTGTTTATAATGTTTTTGTGCTTTAGGGTGAGTATAGGACTTGAAATATTGTTTAATAGGGTATGAGAGCCCCTAAACTTTGTTTAAAAATAAATCAAGAGTTTTAGGTTTCAATTTTGGTCTATTTTTGGATTATAAAGATGTAATAAAGGTATTGAAGTCTATATGTTAGTTTATAAGTTTCAATTTGATATATATTGTGAACTCTGAGGAGTTATAAGTCCTTTTAGGCCTCTCCCAAATTCTAATGCTTATTAGGTAAAAGCTTTCTGACATTCCACTTTTAGAGGGGTTGCTGTAGAAATTTTTACAAAGTACAGAAAATAATTCGTGTGATTTCCTGATTTCCTCCAACTAAACAAATCATGAATTTAGTTTCATTGAGGATATAAGCTTAGTTTTGGATCATTATTTTAGATTGAATTAAAATTTATTTTGAGGTTAATGTTAATTGAATGAATTAAGCTCAGTTACAATTAGATTGTCAGGCCTTGACAAACTTGGTATCGAAACCTAGATTTGGCTTGAATGAGGAAAACCTTAATTGAGAACCAAAAAGTGATTGAGCACGATTAGTTGGGAAGTGAATATAAGTTGGGCATATTTTGTTATTGTAATATGTTTGTTGTATATTATTATATTATTACCAAATATGCATAAGAAGTTTATTCTCCTCTTTTTGTTTGATATTTAACTCACGAAATATGACGAGTAAGATTAAGAACAAATAATAAAAGAAATAATAGATTTATTAAATGAAACTTTACGGGATTGGGTGTGAAATAGACTTATAAATTCTAAATTCACAAGGGTATTATAAGTAGTTCGTTATAAATAAAACTGATGAAAATTATCAGTTGTGAAACCAACAGAAAATTGGTTGTGAAAGAAGTCTAAGTGATTAAGGAAGGTAAGTACTAAGCATGGATTTCTTTGAAACTAAAAATATCGAACAATTACAAATCCAGAAGGTTTAGGAAAATGCCAGCATAAGAATAAAATTAAGTTTTAGAATGAGGTTAGTATCGATTAAATTAATAACTCGAGAATACCTAATTTACAACGTATTGGTTTGATTCATAACCGATTGCGAGTTGCTTTTGAAACAGTCTCAATAAAAATAAAAGAAGGCATGAGTTTTAAAAAAAGAAATTTATTACATAAAATGAGTTTGGGCTTGAAAATACAATTTGATTGTGATAAGATCAATCAAGTTGTCTAAGTTAGTTTCTATTAAAATAAAATATTTTGAAGCAAAATATGGTCATTTTTCTAAAAAAACTCAGTGAAATTTGGAGAACCATAGTTTTAAAACAATCAAAAACCTCCAAAAGAAGTATTTAATATTTTTTTATTTTTTACTTCACTAGTTATTTGCATTTAATCGAGGACAATGGAAGATTTTTATTAGTGTATCTGACCTTATTAATTCGCGACTGAGGCTATGTTGTTGTATTACTCTAGTTATTTAATCATAAATGACCTTGAGTATAGTGGTTCTATGAATTAACCAAGAAAATAATAAAAACAAGTGGAAATATTAAGGTCATAAGTCATTTTTGGTAATACCAGGTTTGGTGTTGTTACGAAACAAAGATCGACGAAATTTCAAACCTAGAAAAATGAAAAAAACGGTAATAAGATCAATATGTTAGAAGGTTTAACTAGGCAAAACGGGATGAAAATAGCTAGTATTAGCTATTAAATAAAAGCATAAGTGATTGTTTCGAAATTCAAATTTCCCAATACCCACTTCTAACCAAATTAATTCATGAGGCTTGTCATTATGACATAAAATAACAAAAAAAGAGATATATTTGTTGATTGAGTATCTGTAAGTGATTTGTATAGGAAATTGATAAAAGCTCCTATATTGCGAGAATTTCATTTATAGGACTTAAAAGATTGAAATACAATCATTTAAGAATTGGACTAGTCGTGAAGTTAATCAAAAGAGTTTGGAAATTATAATTCTTCTATCTATTCAGTTGAACAACAACGAACAAGTGAAATCATCGAAAGGTGAATAAAGGAATAGTAACATATTTTGATATCTTACATAGTCTATTGAAAAGTAGCGAATTTAGTTTTTAGAAAAAGAAGATTCAGAAAATCAGAGACTAATGGAAACAAATAAAAACAATAAAAAATCATTCAACTATTTAAGTTACAAAACTTCTATATTTTGAACAAAAGTAAGTTAAGAAAAATTAAATTTGTAGAATAATCATTAAAAGTCACAACATCCATAGCTAACTTTTAGAAAAAATAATAGATATAAATTTCCTTCCTAAGTAAAAATGAAGAAGATGTATTTGGTCTGGGTGTTGAGCGAAGTTTGGATAAGTCTATAAAGGGGCCAAGAACGAGATAAATGTGAGTGTTGGACCCTTGTATACTGTATTTGGGTCGATCTATCCTAGTTTACAGTATATTGTCAAAATATAAGTTAATTTAGCTAGGTAAATGTTGCGATGTAGATGGAAGCATGACAATGCAAAAATGTCTAATTGTAGAAAAAACTTAGAGATAGTCTACTACGCAAATACTAGTAAAGATTAAACTACCAAAGTCAGAGTCAAAGACAATGACGGATCTAAAGTCAAATAAGTAATTGAATGTGAGTAGCAAATTAAAATCGAGCAACTGTTAATGTTAGTTTACAATTGTCAAGAGGTTCAATAATGCAAGGAAAAACTTTGAGATGGGTTACAATTAAAAAATTCGAGAGAAAGTTGCACAAAGAACTGAAGAACTTTATGGAAATGGTAAGTCAAGATTCTTGAAGGAATAGAAGAAATAGATGCTAAACAGTGGAAGATTTAAATTAGATTTACAATTAGAGATTGAGAAGGTTTTCGAGTTATATTGTATTTAGGAATGAATTCCTATATATGGTAGATTGACGGAGTCTATAAATACTCAAGATCGTTGTGTAGATCATTGTTCGTTACTTGAGTTTTATGTGAATGGGAGGTCATATAGTGGTTGTACACATTATCAATTTGATTAATTGATTGTTTATGATGAGTCTACACAAAGGATGACATTCTAGTCTTACTGCGATATCAAGTCTTATTTAGTTTTGATGTGTGTTTATGATTCGTTCATCTCCTTAATTCCTCTTGTTTCCAAAACTTGGATAGTGGTATTAGTTCTTCATCACATCGTTATTTCTGCAAGCATAGAAGAGTGATATTTTGGTGAGTGTTATTATCATAGGATTAATTGATGAGTTGTAAGCACAATGAACTAAAGAAAGGACGTGAAGGTGGATTGATAACATGACCGACATTGTTGGAAGGAACTAATTATGCCTAATAAAAGATTATGATGGCTAAATTTGTCTCTGCCATTGATGTAATTGTTAGAGTATTGTTGAAGAGAAAGAATACATTGTTCCAATGCAACCTGATATATACGGGAAAGTTGTTCCAGAATTTGCATCTGTATGGATAAATGTCGAGAAAAAGGAGAACGTGTCCCATCAAAAGGCAATAAGTTTTATCTTTAATGCTATTAATGCTCAATGCATTAAATTGATTGCTAATTGCACTACACAAAACAATAATGTAATGTTCCAAATACAAGATTTGAAGGTACGTATTCTATCAAAATTTGAAAGCTATAAAAATTAAGTTATGTGCTTGATCAACTTGGAGAAACGTATACTTACGAGCAGTTAATGTGACGTACTATTCATGCCCTTCTTTCATGACTTGACTCAAAAATTACTGCAATGGAAGAGTGTCATGATATTATTAAGATGTCTCTTGATGGGTTAATGGGCTCTTTATAAACATATGAGATGAATATGTTTAAAAAACCTAGTTCTTCTAATAATGGTTATCATGTTGAGACCAATATTTCTAATGACTCTATGAGAGATGAGTTTGCTATGATGGCAAATAAGTTCTCAAAATTTCTTAAAAACTATAAGATGAATTTTGCTTGAACTAATTACAATAAAGGTAATAACGACAATACAGTTTCTACTAATGATAAGAAGAATGATGGTAAGAATAAACATGCGAGATTTAAGTGTCATGAGTGTGGAGGGGTTGGACATATTCAAATTGAATGTCCTATTATAAGAATGATAAGTCTTTGAATGCATCTTGGAGTGATGATGACTCAGATGATAGTGATATAGAGTCAAATGATTCTACTATTGCATTTATTGCTATATCGACTAAGTCAAATACTGTTGATGCTTCTCCATCTACTGTTATTATTTATGAACTTAATTTCATAGTATCTGACATGAAAAATAGTAAGGAAAAGGCCAAGGATATATGTGTTGTTGTTATTTATGAGGATTTTGCGAAGGATCTCAAATCTTCTTATGATATCTTATTCATTGATGAACATCTCTTTATGATCAGAATTTTAACTTGAAGATGAAACTGGTTTTCGTAAAGTTGGATTATCAAGCTCTTAAAATAGAACATAGGACTTGTCATGCATTGTTAAAAAAGTGTAACGTTGAAATCTCAATATTGAAGAAAGTTCTTTTTGATTTTGAGGTTATTACTACAAAGTTCTATTCCAATTCTCTGAAATAAAATAGGATGTTGTAAACTGGTCGATCTTTGCAAGTTAAGCATGGACTTTGATATACTAATGTTTTTTCCAATGCTCTAAATGTATTTATCAAAGAAATAGTAATCAATTAGGGTCAACCAAATAAGGCTCAAGTTGATATAGGAAAGGCGAAGAAGATTCTGCCACAAAAGGTTGCTGCAAATACAGAAAAGGTGATTATTGTTGCAAACAAGAGACCTCTTCCTATATATAATTATTATGAGATTTTTGGTTTTTCATTTAGATGGGTTGAAATCTAACTTGATAAATATAAGTCAACTTTGTGATCAGAAACTGTTTGTCAACTTCACTACATATTATTGTCAAATAATTAATGAAGAAATCCAATGCATCAATTTTGGGATCCAAACATCAGATAATTGTTATATGATGCTTCAACATTCCATATGACTTCACAAGCTACAAGTCATGTGCAACTATGTTTCTTTAAGGAAAATAGAGATTTAGCAAAAAAGACTAGGTCATCTTAATTTCAAGCATCTTCAAAAATTGCTTTTTCATGATGTCGTAAGTGGTATTCCTAAGCTGTCCTTTAAACCTGATTCTAGTTGTAAGCCATGCCAAAGGTGTAAACAAAGTTTAGTCTCACATGCTAGCCTCAACGACATAGTGACCTCACGTGTGTTATAATTACTACACAAGAACTTGTTTGGTCAAATGTTTTGTCATTGTCGATGACTACTTAATGTTTACTTGTTATTCATTTACTATATGATAAACATAAACATTTGATGCGATTAAGAAGGTAACTACTAGACTTCTAAATAATAAAAGTGATGAAAATGTATCCATTCATCGAATACGTTGTGACCGTAGAAGGGAGTTTGAAAATTGGCAATTTATTGATTATTGTATTCGATGTGGGGTTATACATGAATTTGCTACTCATAAGATACCATAACAGAATAGTGTTGTTAAAGAAAAAATTGCATAATTCATTAGATGACAAGGGTTATGCTATCTAAGAAATATCTACCTATGAATCTTTTAGTGGAAGTAGTATATACTACTTCTTATATTATTAATAGAGTTTATATCAAGCCACTAACTATAAAAAAAATGTATGAGATCTGGAAAGGCAGAAAACCATATCTCAAATATCTTTATGTTTTTGGCAGTACCTGCTTCATATTGAATGATAAAGATTACCTGGGAAAGTTTGATTCTAAAAGTGTTGTTGGGATTTTTCTTGGATATTCTCAAAATAGTAAAGCTTATAGAATCTATAATAAGCGAATTATGACTGTTATGGAATCTATAAAGGTGACGGTTAATGATTACGCAAGAACATAACTATTGTATTCTCAAAAAAATGATGTTGATGAGCTTCCGACACTAATTAGCTTAACGCTTATTACTTAGCCTACTTCTAAACCATCTTATTCAAATATCACTACTCAATGTGATGATGAAGATGATAATGATGATGATCATCTAAAATCACCTACTACTTTAGTACTTTGTTCTATATCTGATGCTTCATAGTCAAGGATGTTGAAAGATCATACAATCGAGCAAATTATTGACTCAATTAATGATCGAATGCAAACTATAAATGTTTTTCTCATTAACTATGGGAATAAGGTTTGTTTTGCATGTTTATACCTTAAATTGAGCCTAAGAATCTCAAAGTGGCATTAATTGATGAATATTGGGTGAATGTTATGCAAGAGGAACTCAATGAGTTTGTTAGACAGGACGTATGGGAGCTTGTTCCACGACCTATTAATGTGAATGTCATAGGTACCAAGTGGGTTTTCCACAATAAGACATATGAAAATGGTGTTATTGTTTGCAACAAACCAAATTGATTGGCCAAGGATACATACAGGTCGAAGATATTGATTTTGATGATACGTTTACTCGAGTTGCAAGATTGGAATCTATTCATCTACTAGTAGTCATTGTTTTCGAAAAAGATTTCAATTTATAGCAAATGGATGATAAAAGTGATTTCCTAAAGAGGTATTTGCAAGAAAAAGTCTATGTTGCATAACCTAAAGAATTTGAGGTTCGTGTTAAACCTAATAATATCTATCATCTGAGAAAGGCACTTTATGGACTAAAGAAACCACCAAAGGCATGGTATGAAAGGCTGACTACCTATTTGCTGCAGAAAGGTTACAATAAAGGATCTACTACTGCGACTTTATTTCTTAAAAAGCGAAATAATTAAATTGTGGTTGAGCCAATTTATGTCGATTATATTACATTTGGTGCTTCATTTATAAAGCTAGCATCAAAGTTTGTTGATTTAATGAAGAAAGAATCTTATATGAGCATTATTGGAGATCTTACATAGTTTTTAACTCTGCAGATTACACAGTCTTAAGATAGTACATCATATATTAGATTAACTTTGATAAATCTCTTGTTAAGCATTTTTTATTAGACACTACTAAGTCTATTCGAACACCTATAAGCTCCGCTGAGAATAATCATAAGGATAACAAAGGTGTCGATGTCAATCATACGTTATACAAAGGCATGATTGGTAGTTTATTGTTTCTTATTGCAAGCAGACTAGATATTGCTTTTAGTGTTGTGGTTTATGCTCGCTATCAGGCACGTCCAAAAGAGTCTCATCTGGTTGTTGTAATAAGGATTTTGCGCTATGTGCACAGAATAAGAAAAGAATAACTGCACTTTACTAGTTGTTCCTTGAGTCAAATATATTGCTGATGGCAATTATTGCTGTAGGCAATTATCTCAGTTAATAGTTTAACTTAATAATAAGAGTGTCATTGATATTTCAAGTAATCCAGTTCAACATTCTAGGATGAAGAATATTGATATTCGTCATCATTATATTAGGGATTGATAGGTTCATTATTATATGTTTTTATTAGTTTAATTTAGTACATTTAATTATGTAAAGTCTCTAAAATATATATTTAATTACATTTATTGGTCATTTCTAGATGAAATAGAGTGCGCCGTTGAATTTATGGCAAAAAAATATTCAAAACGGAGTATTTACTCATAGCGATTAGTCGTCGAACAATTTGCCTCGAGTTACGTGTTGAGCGGTGGGTAGAATAGGAGATAGCTGACACGAGGAAGTTTCCCATTGGTGAATTCTTCAATAGCACATCATTCACAATTTGTCCACCAACCAAAGCGTGACACGTGGCAGACCTCAACGCAAGTCACAACTGGTCATTACCAATTAAAAGCCGCCACGTCAGCGCATGAAAGAAAATGGGCCAATCAGACACAGCCATATGGAGTCTCATCATCACCACATCACAGACAAACATTTCTCCCCGTTCAACAACTCTTCGATTTCATCGGCATGTGTGTCAGCACCATCTGCCAGATTTTCATCAAGCCGTGAGAGCCTTCTTCACCGCCTGAAAATGTGACATGTGTAAGCATGTCACCAACCAAGCACGTCATGTCCAACGAACCATCCAATCCCCTACTACCACATTAGATGGTTCTAGTCAAGCAGTGCAATCAGATGATGGCACATGGCGTCCATAGACCAAACGACCAATGCGACAGCGACACGTGAACAGATCATGATTTCAAGCCAAAAAACAGCCATACAACGCTCCTTGGTGCACGAGTAACCTCCCTAACCCCCAAAATTGGTTTATCTCACCTTCAGTGACCAATTTTTAGTAGTTTTATATATCAGGAACTCTAGGTATTATTAAGGAACACCGATCATTATATTTTTAATTTCAACTTCTCTCGACGATTGCATTGGTCTTTGGGGAAAAGTCGGGATTATGGATTCATGACATATTATGTGAGATCTTTTATTTTATTATTTAATTTAATTTAATTTTCCTATTCATTGTTGTTGCTTTTAAGGTTTATGGTTTAGATATATGGTGTGTATGTGGCCAATGCATGCTTTTAGGTGGAGAACCTATAGTTATTTGGACCATTAGTACTAGTGTAATCGTGCTTTTGAACTAATTAAGTGACAATCACTCACCGATTTACCGTTAAACCCCTTTGATTCTTGATTGTGTAACAATTAAATGTAGGTTAAAACCGGAGCAGATGTGATCTAGTTATTTATGATTAGCATTCCCACAAATCCATATTACTGTGGTTAGTGTGTTAAACCTGATTAGTATAGGTCTCGGGTTACACATTTATTAAGGAAGTAGTTAGTGGCTGGCGAACGTCCTGGCTATCGACATTGAGGGGTTGCTGGCGGATGTCGATTTTCTATAGCTAAACTAAGAGAATTTAAATTAACAACTTCTTGGGAAAGATTGAAGACCATGATTGCTATTGAATCGTGATCCAGATTTGTGGAACTGTAGACCTAGGTGTTACTTATGTGTTTTCATTAATTGTTTTCAAAATTATTTTAGTTATTTTATTTATTTAGTTTAGTTAGATTAGTTAGTTAAATAATTTATTTTAAAATCCCCAATTTCCTTTTTGTTGTTTTTAACTTTAGAAAAACCACCAATCTCTATGGGATCGACCCTTTACCACTATTCTACAAAATAGTTAGTTTAGGAATTTTTTTATTGACTCATTTGGAGCGTAAATTTTTGGTGCCATTTCCAGGGATTGGTTTTCTTTCTTTTGTGTATTTATTTATTTATTATTATTATTATTATTATTTATTTTAATACATTGCAGCACCCCGACAGTTTTGTTAGGTTTGACTATGGATTATATTTTTTTAGCCTAATGGAGCATTTTTAAAGGAATTAACATGTTTATAGAATTTTAGGTGTTTTGAGACTTGGTTAGGACATCCAACTTAAGTCGCCGCATTAGTGGCGGATTTTTGAGTAGACCCAAAACCATAGACTTCATTCCATCATCTTATTGATTTCACCTTTAGTTTAAACACTTCAGGCTCGCAAGATTTGATTGGGATCTTTTGAGTTAACTTCTATGTTTACTAGTTCTTGCTCTTGTTATGATTATTCTTTCATAGTTTTTTAGTCACCTACACATGAGAGATTTTTTGGGTTCACTAGTTCTTAGAGACTTTTTGTCATGCTTGCATTTGTATCAACTTCTTATCCATGTTCTTCCTCACCATCGTCTTTTTCTTTTTGTTATAAGGATGCCATGACTTGTTTTGAACCTTGAGGAAAAGGTTTGGAATAAGTTAGGGGGCATTTTAAGGATTATGGTTGGGCTTTGGATGGATTCTTTGTGAAAGAACGCAGGTGAGATCATTTAATTTATATATATATATATATGTGGTTATATGCAGTTGTGGATGGTAATGGTGGTGTTTTATATCATTTCTTCAATTTCTTTCATTTCTTATCCGCTTATATTTCTCTCTCATTTCACTGAGATTTGATACATTTTCATGCATATATATATTTACTATAGGTTTTTATTTTTTTATAGTATTTAGAGTCACTGAAAACTTTGTTCATGCCTTTGGTTGTGGATGAGTAATTTACAATTACCTTTTTGACTTGAAACTTAATTAGGAAAAATTAAGAGAAATACTCAATCGAGTCTGTACCCTACATTTTTATGATTTCAGGATTAGGGGCTTTGTTTATGGTTAAACTTTGTGTTAGAAAACGAAAATGAGTAGATGGTCAAATAATTGTGCAATCTATATTAATTTAACCTATATTATGGTTATTTACTTGATTATAGTGAAAGTGAGAAGTATTAACAGGAATTTTCATAGTGTAGAGTGTCTTATAAGTTTCCATATGAAATCGAGCAGGGAAACTTGTGGTGGGTAAAAGTGTGAAAATCGATCCATAGGAAAAGGAGTAGGGACCTTATTAATTGAAAAAAGATTTAGAGAAAAAAAATATACAAAGAGAATACAAAAAATAAATAAAGGTGGAAGTTGTGAAACTCCTGAACTAAAAGATTTAGTTCGAGTGCTTTCATTATATTAAGTGAGATTTAAACGTGCGTGCTGTAATTTATAGACCAAGAAAAGTTATGAGTAGTTGATGGACTTTTTTTTGACCGAGTCTTTATCTTAAAAGTGGGATCTTAATAATGTTTGTGTTGCGAGCCATGACATATTATAACTCTGAAATTTCCTAAATGGCTTGTTAATTTGTTGACTATGTAAATCAAAGGAACTCCATGAATTTTGAATCGAGTGTAGGATTAGTGAGTCAGTGCATTATTATATCAGGAGTCTAGTTTAGTTCGTGTTGTCATTTACACCTTTGCTCGAGATGTGCAAAGTATTACGTTTGGGGTATTTGATAAGTTGGTTATTATATGTTTTTATTAGTTTAATTTAGTAAATTTTATTATGTAAAGTCCCAAAAATATATATTTAATTATATTTACTGGTCATTTTCAGGTGAAAAGGAGTGCGTAGTTGAATTCGTGACGAAAAAATACTCAAAATTGAGTATTTACTCGTAGTGATCAGACAGACAATTTGCATGCATTCGAGTTATGTACGCCACAATAGGTAGAATAGGAGACAGCTGACACGTAGAAGCTTCCCATTGGTTAATTCTTCAATAGCACATCATTCACAACCAATCCTCAAACCAAAGCGGACACGTAGCGGACCTCAACGCAAGTCACAACCGATCTTCACCAATCAGGAGTCGCCACGTCAACGCACATAGGAAAACGAACCAATCAGATGCAGGTACCTGCCGTCTAACCATCACCACATCACAAACAAACCATTTCTCCTCTTTCAACATCTTTTCAATCTCCTCGGGATATGTGTCAGCAGCATCTCCCAGATTTTAGCCGAGTCATGCGAGCCTTCTTCACCGCCTCCAAGCGTGACGTGTAAGCATGTCATCAACCAAGCATGTCGTGTCCAACGAACCATCCAATCCCCTGCTGCCACATCAGCCGGTTCCAGCCAAGCAGTCCAATCAAATGAGGGCCACATGGTGTGCGCATACGAAACAACAAATGCAACTGCGACATGTAGACAGAGCATGATTTCAAGCCCAAAAACAACCATACTATGCTTCTCGGCGCATCGGCGCACGAGTCACCTCCCCAACTCCCAAAATTAGTTTCTCTCACCTTTCAGGATAAGTTTTTATATGTTTTATATATTAGGAACTTTCAGTATTATTAAAAAACATTGATTATTATATATTTAGCATCAACTTCTCCCAGCTGATCGCATAGGTTGACGGGGAAACAAGTCTGGATTATGAATTCATGGCATATTATGTGAGATCTTTTATTTTATAATTTAATTTAATTTAATTTTCCTATTTCGTTGTTGTCGCTTTTAAGGTTTATGGTTTAGATCTATGGTATATATGTAGCCAGTGCATGCTTTTAGGTGACCAACCTATAGTTATTTGAGCCATTAATATCCGTGTAATTGTGCTTTAAGATCAATAAACTGACAAACACTCACGGGTTTACCTTCAAACCCTTTCGGTTCTTGAGTGTGCAACAATTGAATTAAGGTTAAGCCGAGAGCGAATGCGATCCAGTTATTTAGGATTAGCGTTCCCACATATCCATATTACTTTAGTTAGTGTGTTAAACCTGATTGGCTGATATCTAGGATTATACATTAATTAGGGAAGTAGTTAGTGGCTGGCCGATGTGACGTCTGTCTATTGAGATTAGGGAAATGAGGAATTTTTTGCGAATGTAGATTTTCTATAGTTAATATAGGAGAATTTAAATTAGTGACTTTTTGGGAAAGATTGAAGACCATGATTGCTATTGAATCCTGATCCTGATTTGTGGAACTGTAGGCCTAGATGTTACTTAGGTGTTTTCATTAATTGTTTTCAAAGTTGTTTTAGTTATTTTATTTATTTAGTTTAGTTAGATTAGTTGGTAAAATCATTTATTTTAAAACCACCAATTTCCTTTTCGTTGTTTTTAACCTTAGAAAGACCATTAATCTCTATGAGATCGATTGTACAAAATAATTGGTTTAGGAATTTGATTTTATTGACTCGTTCGGCGCGCGCCGGGGATGTAGTGGAAACAAGATTAATTTGTATTCAGTATGTTCCTACTAAATGGCAGCTAGCTGATATATTTTCAAAGGCTCTTGACACTAAGACTTTAAAGGGGTTATGCCATGACGTTGTTGTGTGCTCTCACTAGTAAGGGTTTTTAGTACAACTTTGTTGTTATGTGCATTCATATAGATATCTATGTTTTTGACATTTTTTTGTGAGTTGTTTTCATGTTTGACAAAAAAATGTCACTTGGATTTACCCACAACATGTGTCACTCTTCTTAAGTCAGCTATAAAACTAGTCATTATGAACTGGTTGAAGGGGAGTAAATTTTGTTCCATTAAACACAAGGGATTAATTTTTTGTGGATTTAAGGGCGAATTATGTTATGATTTGGGTAAATCTTTGCTAATTTTCTAAGAACACCTAATTTTCACAATTTGATCTTCCCAATTTAAGTTTTTCTCTCCAGCTGTGATCTCCATTCCTTCTTTGCCATTTTATCATCTATTTGGTTAAAGTTACTATAAGAATGTCTCAACAATAATCTTCGACCTCACATTGTAACTCAAATGCAATTTCCGATCTTCCGAATTTAGAGACAAAGGGCCTTTACTATCATGCTCTTATAAATAAACTCTACATTGCTACACTATCAGATACTCAATTTACTATAGAAAATACACAGCTAAAATTATGGGTTGTTCGACGATGATATTCAGTTGGGTAGACTGGTTTTTCTAATAAAGTCAAAATTGCCTAGGGTAAAAAGAAGGTTGGTGACGATGATAAGGTTTCCTCTGACTCTTTAGAGAGGATTCTTGATGACGTTGAGGCTATTAATAAGGCCTTTGACAAAACAAAGATCGTGTTTATTTTACAGTAATTTGTTTTACCCGCTCCCTCTAATTTTGTTCATTTTTATCACTAATGTGTGCAATGAAATTTAAAGATACGGTTAAAAGGAAGTACTAGTTTGATCAGCCGAACAATGTGTCACATTTTCGTGAAATGGCCTAGAAAGGTTGCTAGTATAGACTGGCGTCTTTACTCTGGTGACTCATGAATGATTTTACAATGATTCCATTGTCAAGGAATTCTATAACACTCTTCTTGACAATTTTGGGGATGTTGTTGCAAGCGAGGTATTTGTTCATGGTTTTTTTATTCCATTCAGTCCTGCTTCAAACAACTGTATGCTTGGACTTTATGGATTGGAGTAATCTGTTGATAAGTTGGGTTCAACGCTCTAACTTGATGATGTCATTTCTATGTTGACTTGAGGGGTTCTTACAATATGTCCTACTGACAACACTTTTGGGCTTCCTACAACGAAGCTCGCATACAAGGATTAAATGTTGTGGAAGGTCCTAACAACAAATTTGTGGCTACTTCCCATCAAACTCATGTATTTAAGGGGCAATTATCATTGTTGTATGATCTTGCTTTTGGGAAGAAGTTCAATGTTGGGAAAGAGATATATTACTCAGTTATGCGTTCATGGAAGCAATAGAACATGGTTTCTCTACCGTGCTTCCTAACTTCTATGTTTGGAAGATATTTAGTGATTAAGCAGATCGATGACAAGAAAGAAAAGGTAGTGGAGGAATTTAGACTGAATCATCAAATGAAGTCTAAAAATAGGATTGTTGATATTGGCTTCCAACGCCTACATAAGATATTGTCAGCTGCTCCAACAATAGCTACTTCCAAGGCTGTTGTTGATGTTCTTGTTTTTACCCCTGCTACAAAGCCACTATGGAAGTTTAAAAAAATTATGAATGAAAGGTTAATGAAGTTTCTCATTTTAAGAAATATGCAAATGTTAAAGAGACCAGCCCAATTGAAGTGCAATCTTCAAGTGAGAAAATTGCAAGAGGGGAAGATTTTCTTCTTACCATTACAGGACATACTAAACTGTCACCTGTTTCAATAAAAGGTGCAAGTCCTATTGCTTTACTTCCTGAATATAAAAAGGAAGTCACCTCCCCTTCCGAGTTTCATGCTGTTAATCTTAGAGTTGATCAAGGTAGCTTTACAGGTTTAAACTTTAATCTAAGTTCTATAACTTTTATTCATACTACTAGAAAACATATTTTAGAGTTTGTTAGAATGAATTATGGAACTGATGGTGAAGATGTTAAAACACCAAGTGAGGTCCCTTGTGAGAATGTTACTAAACAGGTTGAGTCTCTGCAACATCAAAGATTCATCTTGCTAAGGACATGATTGCTACTAACCTTAAGGGCATTCTAGTGCCTTTAGTTGCTGCAACTATGGTACATACTATTAAGGCTCAAATGAATAATGCTATGCAACAAGAGATATGTATCTCAGTCCATCCTCCTACTAACCTTGATCATTAGGATTTTTATGTTAATTTATCCATTCGTACCACTTCAGCTAAGCCAACAACTCTAGTTTATGTTACTACTTTTATACCTACGCCTTCTGCTCCTACTAGTTTTGCTTAGAGACAGATAGAGGTTGTTAAAGAAGACTATGCTCCCACTTAAGGTGAACCTCTACTAGAATTAAGTTCACTGATAGTGATGAGAATACACTCACCGCTGATCAATTACTTCTTGGATTACACTACTTATATAATTGTCTAAGGAGATGATGTAGTTGCATAGTTGTGACCATTGCAAGAAGAGCTGGACAATACTCATGCCTAACTTCACCGATTTAGGTGGCTGATTACCACTCAACTCTAATATATTTAACTTCATTTAATAAGAAGGGGACGGTCAACAAGACAAAGCAAGGTTAAGGTTTTTTATGGTATTTTATGATATTCACTATATAAACCTTTATGTTTTAAAATTGCATTTTATGGATATACTTATTGGCTGATGAAAAAAGCTTTTTGGGGTTTTACTTTTGTGTTTTGTTATTTTAATCCATCGATAACAATATATTTTATGAAGTTCCTAAAAAATTTGGTTATCGTGCTAGTTATTTCTTTTGACCAATCCACACCAAAGTGGGAGATTGTTATACCTTAGTTTATTATGTTTAGGTCGGTCTATTCTTGTTGGCATTATATTGTCAAAATAGAGTTTCAATTAGTTACGTAAATGCAACAATGTAGATGGAAGCCTAACTAAGCAAGATGTCCGAGTGTAGATACAATTAATAGATAAACTATAATGCAAATTCCAGTGAAAATTATAGTATCGAAGTAAGACTCGAAGACAAAGATATTTCTGAAGTCCAAGAAGGAATTGAATGAGTTAGGTAATAGAACAACAACTATCATTATTAGTCTACAATAGTGAAGAAATTCGATAGTGCAAGGAGAGAAGTTTGAGATGGATACAACAACAAAATCCGAGAGAAATTTGCATAACAGACTGAAGAACTTTATGAAAATTACGAGCCAAGATTGTTGAAGGAATATAAGACTTAGTTATTGAACAATGCATGATTCCAATAAAATTTACAATTAGAAATAGAGGATGTTTTTTGAAGTATATTGTATTTAGGACTGAATTCTTAGATAGGGTAGATAGACTAACTCTGTAAATACCCAAGATTGACATTATGTGCATCATCGTTCATTACTTAATTTTATGAGAATGAGAGATCATTATAGTGATTGTACATATTATCAATTTGATTAATTGATTATTTAGGCTGAGCCTAATCAAATGAAGCGAGCAGAACGTGTCAATAAAATAAAACTCCTAAACCAAATATTTTGTAGGATAGTGGCAAAAGGTTGATCCTACAGAAATTGGTAATCTTTTAAGGTTAAAAAATGAAAAAAAAAATCGAGGTTTTCAAGAGAATCAATAAATTAACTAATCTAAATAACAATAAATCGATGAGATTATTTGAAAATAGATTAATACAAATATACCTAGGTCAAGACATACAAGTTTAGTTTGATAAAAGATTGGATTCGGTCCACAATTTATGTAAAATATGAAAATCAAAAGTATCCTGTATAGCTATAGACTCTGTAACGTATGTTGTTCCTCGCGCTTATTAATCTCGACAGCTAACGTATGATAATGACTACTTCCTCAACCAATCGTATGACCCAATACTCAAACGCATTGGATTTAACAAGATGACTGCATTGAGTTTCGTGAATGCACTGCACCTAGACAACCGGATCACTAGTGTGTCCAATTTAGCCTAAAGTCCTAAGATATTCAACCGGTCCCAAAAGATGCTAATCAATTGGTGGGGCTAATTGCCACTAGCAGGGTCTTATTGCATAAGGACGGATACTTACGACTCACTGACAAAAGAATTAGAGTTTAAATAGGAATTTAACTTAATTATTCAAAGAATACTAAAGGAAATAAAATATCAATTAAAGCAAATAAATTAAAATACTTAAAACTCGCAAATCCTTGGATAAAAGTAGTCAAACCTCCATCGACATGAGTTTAATCTATCATGGAAGAACGCCAAAAAAGAATAGAAAAAGAAGTTGAGAGAGAGAGGAATAGAATAGTAGCCGAGAGTGAGCCTAAAAAACAATGGAAGTCTGTTCTATTAATAAAAATTGAACCTTCTATTTAACCCGTAAAGTCTTAATATCAAAAAGTACTAAAAATTGATCTCTTGAAGTGAGAGAAAATGATTTTCGTGGTATTATTATTTACACGTGCATCGAGGATGATATATGGCTATTTTAGGCTTTTTCTGTAGGTCTAGAACACATGTCAGGCCTTGATTGCCCAAGTTTACTAGCCGTGATGACGAAGCAGACTCGCATTAGAGGACACTACTGTGTGACACGCTGGGCGAGTGAGGCGAGGACATGTGGCAGGCACGCATGGGGGAGAAAATCGCATGAAGAATCAGCGAAGACTTGGGAGATCTCAACGGTACAGATCATGAGGCTTCATCAATGGCTGATGATGTCGAGGAAAGACAAACAGGAAGCTCTCTCGATGATATGGGAGATAACACGCACACATGTCAAGGAAAATTGAGAGGGCCGCTAAGGGCACCCCACCTATTAATGAAGGCACCCAGTTAATGTAGGCACAAATCGATTTCCTGGGGCACCCAAAAATTAAACCCAAAATACCGAAAATGCCCCTCGTGCAAAAAACCCTCTCACCCCACCACCCCCACCACCACCTTCACCGAACCTTGAGCACCCCACCACCCCCACCACCACCACCACCACCTTTACCGAACCCCGAGCACCCCACCACCTCCACCGAACTGTTGTGCAAGAACCCATTTGGTTTGAACCGACCAGTGAGAGGAATCCCCGAAATCGTGTTTCCTGTGTCTCGCCTAGGGCTGGCAAAAATCCGGGAACGGACATAAACGGGACTGGACACCCATTTTTTAAATTATTAAATTTAGTGCCCAGACCCGGTCCCGTTTTTGAAATGGGCAATTTTTTTTTGTCCAGTCCCGTATGTTTTACAAACATACGGGACTGGTTTTGTCCGTTTTTTATTGTTAAAAATCTACACCGGATCTCGCACAAACCCCTAATCAACCAAACAAACCACAAATTGCAGACTATAACGGAGAAATCTGGCCTTAATCCGCCGAGATTTCGGTCTCCGATCACAGATTCTCGATACTACCGATCAATCGATCAGCCGTTCGATCCGCCGGTAGAGATTTGTATAGATTTGTCTATCTCTCTGTCTCTGTCTCTCTCTCTCTCTCGTTCTTCAGAGAAAGCAAGAACCACACCGAAACCCCAAAAAAGCCTAAACTGCTCTCTTCGCTCCCTCATTTTCGCCTCCGTCTCCCTCCTCTCGTCCCTCTGATTATGCTCTCCTCGGTCTCTCTCGCTCCCCCTCTCGGCGTCCTTCCCTCTCCGTCTCCCTTCCCTGCCCTCTCGTCTCTCGGCCCCGCCTTAAACCCTAACCCCTCTCGGCCTCTCTCTTGTCGACCACGCCCCCCCCTTCTCGGCTCTCCTCTCTCGCCACCCTCGATCCCTCTCGTTCTCGCCCCGCCGCCGTCCACCCCGCGTACGCCGGCCCTCTTAGATCGGTGCCACATTCGGCGATGGCAGAGGGCGGGAGAGGCAGAGCAGATGATTTGGTGAGAGAGACCGTGAGAGAGACGGACCCGGTGAGCGTGAGACGGTGAGATGTGAGTGTGAGAGGGAGAGAGACGGTGAGACGTGAGTGTGAGAGGGAGAGAGACGGTGAGATGTGAGTGTGAGGGAGAGAGAGAGAGTGAGAGAGAGACGGTTAGATGTGAGTGTGAAAGAGAGAAAGTGAAAGTGAGAGGCCGAGAGGGTGAGATGTGTAATTAGGTTATAGAGTGTGAAATTACATATATACCTTTCAAATTAATCAATAAACGGGTACCCGTTTTTTAAGAATTTTTGTCAAGTCCCGGTCCGTATGTTTAAACGGACAAAAATTTTGTCCGTCCGTATGTTTTTCACAAAAATGCGCCGGTCCGTTTAAAACGGGACCGGACGAAATGGGCAAAACGGGACCGGGCATATTTTGCTAGCCCTAGTCTCGCCTTGTGTTTCTCCTTCGGTTTACGGCTTTTTTGCAGTTCGTAGGGTCGTGGTGTGAGCCGATTTCGTCTCCAAGTTAGGGTTCGGTTGAATAGTTAAGGAAATGGGAATTCGCGATTCTCGGCCACACAGGCCAGAGACTGTGCTAACTGTCTCGGCCTCGCATGGCCGAGACAGAAGCTACATTTTTGGAAACTCGAAGTCTCGGCCACAAAGGCCGGAAGAGTTCACAGTGTCTCGGTTACGCATGGCCGAGAGTACTCTAGTTCTCTCGGCCGAGACATGATGAGAGCTACAATTAGTGGTAGGTAATGTGGTGTTGGTGGTGTACAACCGAGAATGTGCTCATACTCTCGGTTGTACACTGGCGTACCATACCTTGACCTAAGTACACCTCTCGGTCCTTTAGGACCGAGACATCACCATACATCTCGGTCCTGCGAGGCCGATACAATAGCGCACATCGACAGAAACTTCGGATAACTGCAAAAAAGACACAATAAATTTGCAAAATTACCTCAACTTCGACCTCCTCTTGCACCGTAGCAGTACAATCCTCCGTTATATAGTGGAAACAAGTTCGGATTTGAGCAAATTACCAAACCCTACGTTGACAAATAAATCATCATTTTCACTGTTTTCCACAACTAAACAGTTCTAATAAACTATCATATGGTTGTCAAACATAGTTAACTCGCTGTCGGATGATGTCAATCCGCGAGAATCGATAAAAAGCCGACAAACGCAGTGTGGATTTGTGGTTCAACCTTGTGGTGGGGTGCCCTTTTTCTTTGTCAAAATAATTTGTGGGATTTGAATCATTATATATACAGGGGCAAAATGGTCTTTTCCAGTTTTGTTGAAATTTTTACAAAAAATTTGGGTGCCTTCATTAATAGGTGGGGTGCCTTTAGCGGCCCTCAAAATTGATGGTAGCTGAAGCGAGAAGAAGGCTGCTCGAAGTGCCACGTGGCAGAGAGGAGGCTCGCATAAGAGAGATCGATTTAACGGGATCTTAAACAACTCATCGATGGCTGTGATTACAAGTAACTAATGTGTGTGCGTGAGCTGCATCACATGGCCTGTAATAAACTATTAGCAAAATGTGCAATACGTGTTTCAAGGCCGATCGTCTAGTGGTTGTTCAACTGCATGTAAATACACTACTTTGAGTACTTTTTAGCCCCGAATTCTACCGTTCACTCCGTTAACTCTGAAAATTATAAATAAATCTGATTAGACTAATACTTTGGAGACTTAACAATAAAAAATATATAAATAAATTATATATAATTACATAATTAATGACATCAATTCTTGTTTACTTTTGATGTGTGTTTATAAGTTCATCATTGACTCGTTAATCTCCCTAGTTCAATTGGTTTCCAAAACATTAAAAGTTAGAATACCTAAGATCGACAAAAACCGAACATAATAGACTCTGCATAAAAAAATGAGACGTAGAATTGACTTGTAACTGCAGGAAACGACACAAACAGACTCATTTAGTCAAGGTAAGGCACTAGTGTAGTTGTGCATGACTAAAGGTTTAAGTAACTCCGACCGTTTCGTAATCACAATTCATTCACTGTGTAGAAGACTATTCTAATGAGTTCACTTGTCTTTGATTAATCATATGAATTGTTGATAGTCGAAGTAAAAAAGTCTATGAAGTTTCATTGAAGTCAATTGAAGGCTTAAGACTAGGCAAATAAATGGTTAAGAAATTCTCACATAACTATAGGTTTGACGAAACTTAATATATCTTCATAAAGGACTTACATGGAATCAAACTCTAAAAGCTGAAATTATAGAACAAAATTAATATACAACAGATATCGGTGAAAACGTTATATATCGGTTCAAATGTTGTTTTACACCATGCAATCAAGCAGTATGGAAGTTTAAAGCATTAAGTTATTTTAAATTAGAGTTGATGTAAAACTCCTATATGATGGTGAAAATACGACTGAAAACAAAAAAACGTACAATTTAAGCTCAATTAGATAGTATTATCCCTATTGGTTGAAAATATTAAATAGAGTATAGTGTATTTGACTTGATAACTTTGAAGAATTGAATATTCATCTACTGTAATTTGAGAAAAGCCAAATATATGTATTGAGTAGTACTGAAAAAGGGGTTGCTTTCACAGATGGTCATCAAGTTCATAGTTGTAACAGTTTGGTCACTAAACTCACATTTGTCCAAAATATATAACACAATTTTACAAAATGTTTCAATAATATAACTCCGACCACTTTCCGATCAATAATCCAGTGACCTTGCTTACGTGGCGCCACGTGGAATTTCATGGGAGGTCACTAAAACTTTCAAGTGATGATGTGGCAATTACTACCCAATTGATTTTTTTTGTATTAAATGAAGTCACACTTTATGTACCATAAACAAGAAAAAAACAAATAATACTGGTGAGGAGAACGGTCCACTTCTTTCTGTTGCTCTGCTCATTTTCTTCTTCTCTCCGTCATCTACATTCGTGACCGCTCCTCTTCGCCTTCAACTATGCTACCTCTGGTCTTTTTCTTGCTCGCTCGGCATCTAAAAGAACATTAGTGACGAGAACGCTGGCGGCTTTGATTTCATGTTGGGTCCCTCTTGCCCTTCTATTTTGCTCACCCGCTCACCCATTCTCCTCTCTATTGTTTCTACCCCATCAAGTCTATAAGTCTCTCTCTAGTTCTATTTAATTTGATGGGTTCGATGTGATTTTGTTTGATTTCTTCGACTAATTTTTGCATTTGCTTTGCTTGATTTGTGGATTTTAGGGTTTTAGTTTGATTTGTGGATTTGAAGGTTTTAGTAGTATATTTTCGGCTTTAAAATACATGCACATAATATCATACCTACCGAAGTATAAGACCTAGTTACCATAAAGATCAATTTAAACTAATGACTTTAAGGGTTTGTCCTCGTAGAATCCATGAAAGTCCTCAAACATGTAACCACCACCAAAACAAGAAATTTAACATCCGTTTCATTTTAGAATTCAGAAGGTAAAAGAAATGTTTAGAGAAAATTTTTGGTATAGTAACAGTAATATGCCTTTGCATTAGACAAGAACTGTTACAAGTCAATTGTCTACACTACATAATCGTATGAAACTAAACTATGTCAAGCAACAGTGTGTTGAAAATTTTAGAGATAAAAATCTTTTCTCTATCTATATCAATGACTTTGAAATGGAAGTTTCATTTGAGGGTTTGTCTTTAATTTCTTAGTTTGATCAATAGATGATTTACATATATAGAGTACAACAACAACATAGCAACTTTTTTTCGGAGTTGTCTTGACTTTGTGTCAATAATGTGATAATAGTGTACCATACATTATTGTATGAGGTTGCATTATATTCATTGTATGGGGTCTATTAATTTTTTTGAAGTTGTTGCTATTAATTTCGTTTGTGGAAGTTTGGTGAAATCATTTCAATGAAGTTTTATTTCCCTTATTGTACTAGTATTTTTCTTCATACCATGAATGCAGTTTTAAAGATGAGAGTTTGTTTGTTTATAGCTTTATTGTTAAATTTGTATCTTGGAAAATGATCATGAAGTTTGTAAAAGGCCAAGAGTATTGTTATCGCGATCAACCAATAGTTGTGTTCACGTCGTGGACGACAACTAACCTAGGACGACGATTTTATGGATGCAGAAAATACAAGGTTTGTACTAAAATTTTTATATTGTACGAATTTGTAAAATTTTATACATATAAAGTGAGTTAAAGGAGAATTTTCATTGTTTTGCAGCATAGATCTGGATACGAATACTTTAACTGGCTTAATCATAAAATGAATAACCATGCAATGATTGTTATAAATGGGTTGTTGAGGAATTTAGACCGAATAGAAAGCAAGAAGAGGTTGGAAAATGAAGTTAAGGGGCGAAGAAAACTGAATGGTTGTTCACTTGCATGTTGGTTATGCTTGGTGGTCGTTGTATTGCTATTTGGCATGTCTTATTGGAGCTGAAATTTTATTTTGTGTAAAACTTAAGCCAAACCTTGTATTGTGGTTATTTAGCTTATGAATGAAAAAAAAACTATGTATTGAATTTCTTTTATGTAAAACTTATTTTATGAGCGTTTCATTCAATACTAGTGTTTTCAACTTAGGCATTTGATACGCATAACCGATGATCTGTTATAGTTGTCCTTATTAACAACAGATATTGAAACTATTAAACTAATGCAAGCATAAATAAATACAAAACTCAGAGGAAACCAAATATCTAGTTCCAATAACCAAAATTAGTTATCAAAACCCGCCAACTCCTGCAACAAAAGCAAAAATCATGTTGTTCCATCTCTACTCTATTTTTAGTGCTAGTTTTGCTTCCTTACATATATAATTATGTTCTGTTTGGTGATCATCTATTGCAGATAAACAACGAGCTGGGTTAAAAAATTTCAAGCATGAAGCTAATAGTAAGTATTGTGGCTTGATTAATTTTCATAGAAAACAAAAGAGATTTTGTCGAAAAATAAGAACATTAGATTATTAACAACAGTCCTAATATTTCATGTCAAACAAGCTTCCCATGCCCATAAACAAAAAACTACGTAAAGATAAAACTATATGAAGGCTTGACAGTGTCCGAATGTGGATTTAGTCGGTACGGCTGACATCAATACCCCCTGTTCCTTTTCTTCCACCTCTTCTACCGCTACGACCTCAAACAATTGGAATCCTCACTCTTGATTTCGGAGAAATCCCCAGAATAGGTTGTGAAGAATCTATCATACTTTGCATTGAGGGAAGGGGTTGGGAAGCACTCGCATTAGTTGCATTGATTGTAATAGGATTGTGTTGTCAAATATTTGAAAGACTTAATAAAAACAAAATAAAACAACACATTATTGTAGAAATCTAATAATGTAACATGAATACCTACCCAAGAGGTGTCTCACCACATGCATATGTCACAGGGAGAGGTTGGAAAGCACTTGCATATGTTGCATTGGTTGTAATAGGGTTGTGCTATCAATATTCAAGAACCATGCATCATTAATAGTTTCAAACTCAGAATAAAATATTCGCATGTTACCAAAAAACTTAAGTTACCAAAAATTTGAAAAATAGCTAAGTTTTCAATTCAATTATCTAGCTATTAAGAAATCAAATAAGAGAGCATTTAATAAATAAGTAATGCAAACAAATCAAACTCTTCCATTGTGCTCGATTAATTGTAATTAATGGTGAGCTTTTAAAACCATTCAAATCCTTCTAAAAATGTAACATAAATACTTGCTTAAGAGTGGCCTCACCAGAAGCAGAATTCCCATCGACTTGAACACCTTCATTTGGTCCTTTCTTTCTCTATAAATTATATAAATGCAAAGCTAAATTGCACAAAAATAAAACAATTGTTTTAATAACATCTACACTTTCATAACCAATAAATATATACCTTATTTTGAACCTTTGTATGATAAAGTTTATTATGACCTTCAACATGACAAATTTGACAAGTCATACGTACTGTGCCCTTCTTAGACATCTTTTCTTGCGCAATCGCAATCTCCAATTCCTCAGGCTCCTTTCTCATTGCTGTTACTTTTCTTCCTCTTTTCTTTTCGGACTTGTGCTGGAGGTTTGACTAGTTGGATATCTTCCGCAGGTTTAGGCCATAGTTCCTCACTTTCTACTGGGTTGATATAATGTGAGTACACATTCATTTATGTGCTTATATAGTAACACTCAATGATTTAATCCACTAGGCCCCCATCATTTCCTATAATAGCAGCTACCCCATTCTCGCATGGGATGCCTGTAAGCTACCATTTCTTACAATCACAATACAAATCCACCATGTTTACCATATATTTATTCATGTGTTCATGACATGACACAGAAGAGCCACCCAAATACTCAACAAAGTAAATAGATTCATCTTTAATTTTCTCAAGCTTTTTTAGAATCTTAGGGCATATTCGATCTCTCCCTATAGCAATAATTTTTTGCATTCCCTCCATTTTGCTCCTAAGCCTTCGCATTAACTTTATCTTCATCATCTCTAGCATGGGATGATTCCTCTGTCCCTAACATCTAAACCGTATCGATTGAATCACTCGCACATATTATTAAGCAACACATCCCACTTAGGGCATGTTTCGAAATGGGCCCTACCATAAGACTCGACGGGAACTCATTCAACCACAATCTTGCATCTCTATTAACCTTCTCCAACTCGTCTAACCAAAAGATCATTCTCGCGTGATATGCGGCCTTAGCCGCACTCCACAATATTTGCTTAAGCTCCATTCCCTTGAACCTTTTTTTAAAATTTGTGTACAATTGCCTCACACAATGTCTATGTTCAGAATTGGAGAAAACAGATTTGATAGCATTAACAAGTCCCCGTAGAGAAAGTAAAATTCAAGGAATAAATAATGGAATCAAACATGCATTATAACAAAGAAATATGAAAATAAAATTTACCTTTTGCCTATCCGATATGAAAGCAATGCTATAGCTTTTGAAAATGTTTAAGTTGTGACGACTACAATTTCCCACAAATTGGGCCCCGCCCGACTTAAGCCCACGTGGACCCCCGATCCAGTCTCGTAAGGTCAAAGCAGACCTAGTCAGCCTTCCAATCCATCATTATAAGTAAATTTAAAATTTTAAGTTGAGTTTCTAGTGTTGTTCAAGTTTTACAATTTAGCGGAAGCAATTAATACATTAAATAACTCAACAATAATTGTGTTCGAATTAAACCAGGGTCGTTACATAAGTCATCCTTAAGTAATTTTAAAAACCATAGCCATATGGCTTTACTCTCAACTTGAACCATTGCATAAGGTATGGAAAATATACAATCATTTGGTTCTATCCCTACCGTAGCAAGTAATTTTCCCCCATAATGACCTTTTAACCAACGATCATCATGAGAAATCGAAGGCCTACATCCTGATTTGAAAGCATTTTTCAATGGAGCAAGGCATATATTTATGCCTTGAAAGACACCTAGATGTTGCGTTATTTTGATTATTGTACCCGTAATAGATTTTTGTAGCTCGAGTACATATGAATTATGTTTGAGGTATTGGCTTTCCTCGTCTCCATTTACTATCTCAATTGCTTTGTTCTTTGCTCTCCAAATTTTCATTTCACTGATTTAAAACTTCAAGTCATCCTTGACTCCTTGGATAATTCCAAATACTGACCAGTTTAGGTCCACACTAAATTGTTCGATATACTTTTCTGCAAGACGGTAAAAAGTCATGTGATAATTCTTGCTTAGTTTGGTACATGAGTGGTTCAAGTTTATTGACTTGATTTGAATCATCGAGTCATCTTTAGCCATATGAGAAATGAAAATTCGAAACTCACAATTGCTAGACTTGAAGCGCTGGCATTTGCGTATGCACATTTTCTTGTCATTCGCAGTAAAGCATATTTGTCACTTATTTTGAATGCCCCAATTTCTGCACGCCAGCTTAAATTTCTTGAAAGAAGAGAATTTCTTGCTTAATTCACAATGCGGGTCTACCATGTCTTTAAACTCATCAAAATCTAGATACCTCATCTTCTAAGATCCATCGAAATCTTCATTTGTGTGGAGCTTATCTGATTTTGCATGGTCCGAATCTTGGTCATGAACTTCAACAATTGTAAGTGCACTACTACGAGGTGGAGCAATAACCTTAAGCCTTCCTCTTTTTGTTCCTTGCATTTGTTTGTCAACAACTTCTTGATAGTCATCATCATCCTCAACATCATTGTCACTATCAAAAAAATCATTGCCTTCATTCTATTCTAGTTCTTCCTGCTAAATTGTTCCATTGTCTTGTTCTTCTCGAGGTTCCACTTCTTCTTGATGACCAACCTCTAAGTCAATGAATTCTTGCTTACTAATATTTGGCAACCTAAAATATCTTTGTTCTAAGTCAGGCTTCACTTCTTCTTGACCACCATCTCCATTGTGAAAATTAATCCTGCAATGATAAGGATGTTAAAAATGTCCCTTTACATAAGCAAGATCATTTAGTAACTTAATAAATTTTGTAACTTAATAAATTTTGAGTCAAGAATTAAAGAATACCTTATGACTAAGGATGGAAATAAAAAAAACTATTATCTTAGATCTAGGCGTGCGGCTAAGTCTTAATTCCATCCACAATCCTCCAAAAGTTTGAACTCTCTTCCATAACTTTTTAAGAGAATTTAATGTAGTGGATACTTTAGGGGCAATTCAATTTCTTATTTCCTTGGCAACTCTGCTTTTCTTCACATTACTTGTTTTTGTGTTGGGCTGTATTAGAAAAATAGTCAAGCTTGAACATAGAGTTATGGCTACATGAAAAGGATAGAATATTTTTAACTTGTATGAAATACAAGTTAAAAGTTATACTTTGAGAGCATAATCCTAGAATATGTTGATATCTCTTTTTTACATATGTCTAATCAAATTTAGGATAGCTGTCTCAAATAATTTAATGAAAGAAGTCTAGTTAGCAATAATGATTGAGATGGGAAATATCGATAATTAGAGAAATAGTAGAAAATAGAGTAGTTATCAAGGCAATCTGAAAATAGATTGGCAGTTAAGTGAAATAATGAGGTTATTCGTGAACTCATAAATAGAGAATGATTGGATGAAGTTAGAAAAGTTCTTCATTTTCTAACTGGACAAATGGAAAGCTAAGTGAGTTGGTTAACGAGTCAAAATTTATCATTGCTTTCTAGTCCACAAATCGAAATGATATTGTTAGTTGACATTTAGAGAATAAGTGAGAAATATGTCAGGTTGTATTTTCTGATCGAATAAAAATTTGAGATTTATTTTCATGGGATGACAAAGGTTATTAGAGATCTATAGTCATGTGAAGACTTGTATAATTCGGGGATTCAATTGAGAAACGCACTAAAATGGTGATAATTCAGATAGACACGAAACTCTACGTTATATCTATTGTTAAGCTCATATATTATTCGCATCACTATACAATTTTAGATTGAAAATAGTCTAAGAATAAATTGGCTAAAAACTCAAAGAAAAATGATGATTAGTGATAAGAATGTAAACTGGGGTATACCAGAGTATGGTGGAAAGGGAAAGAATTATCAACATTTTATGGAATTTTTATTAGTTAACAATGAAAATGGTTTTATTAAGAAGCAAGATAGGCTAGGTCTTACTATATACTAATTTTTGAATGAGATTCAAGCCATGAAATGTACAGTAAAGCAAGTTTTTGGATATTCTACAAAGTTGATCGTTTAACTCGTCAAAAGTTCGCAAAATGCCATTATTGGCAAAGAAAGGGAGATCACTTTTTATTAAACCAAGAATTCGGAAATGAAAAGTTCAAATGTTTGTGATCTATACCAATGATGGGTTGATTACAACAAAAGTGATTAGGTCCACTTAACGGTTTCACCTCGGAAATAGTTTTATATGTTTGGATTTAAAAAGTTTTATATGAAGGATGAAGGATCATTCACTCTTATCTCTTTTGGTTCAGTAACTTATAAATTTAAATTTTGACGGCGAAAATTTAAATTAGTTAGCATGAAATGTCGTACTATGAAATAATTGAGTGTATCGTTCTCACATCGTCCATTTGAGCTCCTAAGTAAGTCCTTCCATCCCATGATGATGCTAATGAACTAGGACCTTAAAGAGCTCCCTGTTCTTAAGAATCTGAACTCTGCGGTTTATGATCTCTATAGGTCTCTCCTCGTATGTCCCGTTAGGCTGAACCTCAATCTGCCCCAGACAATCATCAGTCTCGGCCCTGACCTAGCTAGTATTAACATCGTAATGTGAAATGTCCAGATGAACCCCAGCTTACTCAGTAGGTAACTCTAGGTAATAAGCGACATTGCCAACTCTCTCTGCGATTCTGAATGGTCCAATAAATTTCTTCGCCAATTTCCCCTTAATATAAAGCTTCTGTTGACTCTTCCAAGGGGAAACCTTCAAGTATACCATGTCGCCCACCTCATAGCTTATGCCTTTATGATACTGATCCTTGTATTTCTTCTGTCTATCCTGTGCGACATGTAAGATCGAATGGATCTATCTGATCTTTTTCGTACAATCAACAACAATCTCAGGCTCAATAGTCATTTTATCTCCCGGTTTTGCCAAACATGTAGGCGATCTATAAGGCATCCCATACAACACCTCAAACGGTGGCATGCCAAAACTCGCCTGATAGCTATTATTATATGTAAACTCACAAAAAGGCAAATAATCCTCCTAGAACCCCCAAACTGTAATATACGAGCCCTTACCATATCCTCCAAAATCTGTATCAATCGTTCTAATTGTTCATTAGTCTAAGGATGATAATCTATACTAAACTACAACCTAGTGTTAAACTACTCCAGCATAGCCTCCTAGAGCCTCGAAGTCAACTTGGGATCTCTATTTGACTCAATACAAATTGGCATGACATTCAATTTAATAATCTTCCGCTCAAGCAATATACTCGGCTGTGGGAACGTTTATCTCTTAGGCACTAGAATGAAATGAGTCGATTTTGTTAGTAAGTCAATCACAACCCAAGCTGCATTGTGAGGCCTCGATGTCTGCAGTAGTCTGCTAAAAAAATCCATGGTGATGTGCTCACATTTCCACTATGGAATGGGTAATGGCCGTAACAGTCCAACGCGTCTCCTATGCTCAGCCTTCACCTGCTAGCATATGTGACAACTCCTAACTTACGTCACTACATTAGCCTTCATCCTTAGCCATCAGAAAAATTGCCTTAAGTCATGGTACATTTTAGTACGACCAGGTTAAACTGCTTAGTGAGACCGTTGTGCATCCACTAGAATCTCATCCCGTATCTCCTGATCCATAAGTATCCACAATCTCCCTCACTATCGCAAACACCGATTTATAGTCTCTACCCAATCAGTGCATTCCGGATCCCGAGCCAGACCACTGAACCACTCATAAAGCCCATCGACCCTCTGACACTCGGCAACTCACTCAATCGATACGGTCAAAAATCTCAACTAACAATAAATGTGTTGCTCAATCGTAGTCGACAACTTTGTAAGGCACATAACCGTTGTTGTTGCCAGTAACAAGCCATGCTCGTGTGTCATATGTTGTAAAACAATCTGACTATCAATCTCACTCCTACTTAATGTGTCCGCTACGATGTTTATTTTTCAAAGGTGATACTTAATAGCAAAGTCGTAGTCTTTTAGCAGCTCCAGCCATTTTTTTGGCGCATACTTAGATCCCTCTAAGTGAAGATATATCATAAACGCTGGTGATCTATGGATAATATGAACCTTTCTCCATAGAGATAATGCCTCCACGCCTTCAGTAGAAAGACAACTGCGGAAAGTTCCAAGTAGTGCACTTTATAATTCCCCTCATGGGTCTCACTTTTCTAGAGGGACATGTAACTAGTCTACCTTCCTGCATTAACACACATCTACGACCAATGGCTAACATATTCGTATAAAGTCTCAAAGTCTTACCTAGCTCTAGCAATGTCAATACTGGTATAGAAGTTAACGACCTCTTCAACTCACGGAAAGCCTACTCACACTCCTCTAACCTATCAAATCTAACATCCTTTTTGGTCAGTCTCGTCATTGGCACTGCAATTGAGGAAAAATCCTACACGAATTGCTAGCGGCATCTTGCCAGTCTAAGAAAACTCGAAATATTGGCAACAGACTCTCTTGTCCTCTAGTCGATGATAGCCCAAATCTTCTCTGAATCCACAGAGATACCCTAATCACTAATGACAAATCCTAAAAAATATACTACACTCAGCCAAAAGTCGCACTTACTGAACTTAGCGTACAATTTATGCCATCTCAGTGTCGTTAACACTGCCTTAAAGTGTGTCTCGTGATCCTCACGAGTCCTACTATAGATCAAGATTTCGTCGATGATGACTATAACAAATCTATCTAAATACAGTCTCAAAACCTTGTTCATCAAATCCATGAAAATTGTTGGGGCGTTAGTCAACCCAAACAGCATGACTATGAACATGAACAACGTGTACCTTATATGCTGAAAGCTGCATTCTAGATATCCTCCACTCAAATCCTCAACTGATGATAACTTGAGGAAAGATCACTCTTCGAGAAGAATTGGGCGTCTGTTAACTGATCAAATGGATCATCTATCCAAAGAAGTCTACTTATGGTAAAACCCCCTATTTGCTACATAACGTCTCAAAAAATCAATTAAATATATAGAAAACCTAGCAAACTAGAAAAGAGCTTCTAAGCTACGACTTTACCTATTCCTTTGTCCGGAATAATAGTTAAGTTACATAGAGGGAAAAATAGTAGGGTGAGTAATATTTCAACGAGCTCAGTAAAGCAAATGCCTACTTTACCATCAATCATTCAAGTAATACCTAATGTGTAATAACAAGAATGAACAAGGTTATTCACCAATTCCTACTATCATCTTGAGCATTAAAGGATAATATAAACAAGCATAATATAAAATGTAAGACATAATGAAATAAAGCACAAACAAGATAGTCAACAAAATAACAATGATAAAATGAATTCCATAGGGTCAACGAAGTAGAAACCAAATACAAAGTATGTGATGTTACAACCGATAGGCTTCAAAAGAATCATATATAACCCAACTTTAATATATTGATGTCTAAATAACCAACTGGCTCCAGCAATCTCTCATAGGACCCGGGCTCAACAGATTAATGTCAAAGCATAACAGAGGAATATGATTGATTGCCATGGGCTCTATCATCCGAGATACCTTTACAATTATTCATTCCAAGCACATTAGTTCCATAGGCATTCATAAATAGAGTGCTTAAAGGACAAGATGAAATGGAAAGATGCGGTATATTCAACTTGATTCCAATAAGAAATCAACCATTCACCATCATGAATTCTAGCATAACTAATAACATGGCAAGATTGAAAATAAAGCAAACCCTACTTACCTCTGGCGTGCTTTCCTAACAAAATCTTTAGCCTCAAGAAGTCCTTTAAGGCATTTGTCGAGTATCTATATTATATACACATAAGGTAAGTTTCTACTCCAACCTATACTCATGACTTCCAACTCATTTTTGAGTTAGTTGAAGTCTTATTTTAAGTGATTTATCAATTTCATGTTGTTAAGCTTTCTACAACCATTCCAAAGATATAAAGAATCACCAAAATGGAGTTAAAACGAATAAGTTATGGCACTTTTACAAACTAGTGAAAATCGGGGTGACTGAAGCCGTAGTTTTACCCACATGGCATCAGGACACTGTCACCACCAATTTGAGAGCTCCACTCAGCCGTCTCGTTGACACTGTGTGTTTACGAAAATGGCGTCGTGTGTGTGTATGCACGGTATCGGAACGGTGTCAATGTTGGGAGACCCATAATTTTTTTGGTTTCTCTTACCTGGCATTTGACCAATTCCCGACCATTTTGAGACTTTGAATACATAAAAAACAATCTGAATTCATTGACCCATAGCATTCAAATACAATTTCAAACAAATTTATACAAAAACACAAAAAGAATTGCAAAACCTTTCGAAATCCATTAATACAATTTAAACGTTGCAACCATCGCTACAAAACACTAGAACCTCAGTTTTAAACCAACATCCAACAAGAAACCATGTGTTCATTACCAATTTTAGTCAAAACATTTAATTGAACTCCAAAACCATATATACAGCTATTGGAACCGTGATGAAAACAATTAGAAGTTTGAAAACCTTGTAAATCCACTTAGAAAACTCGGGGTAAACATAAATTTGAGATTACACACCCACAACGAGCGATTCCACTCAAGATTCCCAAGTTAGGTTATGAGATTTACCTTGTTTTAGTGATTTCAAACTTGTGGAGGGTGTTGTAGCTCTTTACCACTCAAACTCCACCTTTTCTACACTAAACCCTAAACTCCGAGTGTGGCGTGTTGAAAGGGTTGCAACTTAGGTTGTAACTAGTACTTATGTATGTCTCAATATCTAGCATTTAAGTAACGAACTCCTAACCCTTTATCTTTTCTTGTGCCCATTTGTTCTAGGACCATCCAACATCCTTAGTTAAGTCCTTTTGATTTAGATTTTTACAAATTAACCCTTACTTGTTCCACAAGTAAATATGTTATTATTAATAAATAATGCATATAGTTTTGGCATATTAACACACAAAATTATATTTATTTATTTAATAATTCAAAATACGAATTTATTCCTAAATTTAGGGACGTGGGCATTATAATATTTCAAATTTTGGAAAAATTCATTCTCGAAAATAAAAATAAGTCGTACCTTAAGATTTGAAGAGATCTAGGAAGTGCTCTGCCATGTAGTCCTCTCGCTCCAAAGTCAGTTTCTCATATCCATGGAGTTGCCCCCATACCTTAACTAATGGGACCTTCTTATTGCGAAGCTTCTAAACCTTGCTCTTTATAATTTGAATTGGTTGCTCATCATACGACGTGTCTTCCTTCAGGTCAACCTGACTCCAATGTTTAGTTAGCATCTTTCACAACATTAATATGTGAAACATGTTGTAAACTCCCGTTTGTTGAGATGGAAAAGCTAATTCGTAAGCAACTGGACCATTTTTTTATCACTTCGAAGGGTACAATTTACTTAGTAGCTAGCTTCCCTTTTAGCCCAAATCTGTAATGTCCCTCCCATGGTGAAACATTGAGCAACACATATTCGATCTTTTTTATGTCAACGTCCCGATGATCTGTATCAGCATATATATTATGTCTGTCTTGTGTAGTTTGTAGTCATTCCCTAATCTAATTAATCCTTTAACGTGTTCCAACATAACCTTTGACCCTATCAGCATCGCGTCACCAACCTCTGCCTAATATACTAGAGACCATAAAGTGTCTCGAACAGTGCCATACGAAGGCTCGCTTGAAAACTATTTTTATAGGAAAACTCACATAACGTTAAATAGTCTTCCTAATTCTCAAAAAATAAAATACGTAAACCCTGAGCATATTCTCAAGAATCTGGATAAGTCACTCAGTCCGACCATTTTAATGAGGATGAAATGCAGTGTTGAGTTGAGCATGGATCCCATTTGGGTCTGTAAACCCTTCCAAAACTTGAAAGTAAACCGTGGATCTCGACTTGAAATAATTGACACAAGGACACCATGTAGCCTCCAGATCACATCATAACTTCTTGCGCTCAATTTGTCCACTAGATCCCCAAATAATAAAACCTCAGTTCCTAATATATAAAATTACTACTCATAAGTTTTCTTGGTTTATACATTAAAACACACAAGTTCAAATTTCAATTAATCTAGTGAAAGCACACGAACTAAATCTTTTATTGGAGGAGTTTTACAACTTCCGCCTTTATTTAATTTATATTTTATATTTTTTTCTCCAAATCTTTTTTCAATTAATATGTTCCTTGCTCCATTTCCTATGGACCGCTTTTCTCACTTTTTCCACCACAAGTTTCCTTGGTCCATTTGATGGGGCATGTGCCCTAGGTCAATCCATTAACTGTCTTTATGAATACTTTTAGTTAATAAAATAGAGGATTTCATTTGCCGTTTATTATAATTAATTTGCATGTTTACATTATAATAATATCCATGGGTATTTATAGAAATATCCTAAATGTCCCTAGTCGATCATTATACTGGGAACTACAATGAATTAAGACTAGTGTGAGTCTGGATTGATGATCATATGATGATTATACGTATAGGGATAGGAATCAAGATCATGAGTACTTGTTAGGGAACAAAGTACTGGACATACCCGCTATGAGAACATCACATGGATTAAGTCATAGTTGTTTTTCATGATAAGTATATTTTTCAGTCCTCTGACTTGAGATTACAAGAGACTTCAACATTAGGAACATAGTGATTTGACACTATCAAACGTTGTCTTTAACTTAGGACGATTATAAAGGTTGTGATTGGTTACTATGTGAGCAATGTGATGAAGTTTTGTAATCAAGATAGAATTTGTCCCTCTCATATAAAGAGAGATATCCAAAGTGGATCCTCGATGTGTTAGGCTTGCTAAAAGGCCTAGTCTAAGTGAATTGATATTGATCAATGTCACTTGGATGTTTTCAGTCTACCTAGAGATCGAGACTAGTACGATTGAACATGTTCGATGACAATTCCATGCCTTATGTTTGATCAAAAGGATATCGTGCGACAAAAGGATGTTATATACATTATTGATTAGGTTGTATCGATTTGATATTCGTACAACTTGGGTAGTCATAATGTCTTGCCAGAGGCCGCTTATGACTTGTATACCAAAATGTGTTTTGGTACACTGCCAACGTTGTATGAGCCTATTGGGTCTCACACTAAGAATGGTTTTGCGAAATTTTAAGATGGTTCAGAAAAATGAATTTTATATGATAAAATTCATGACGGAAACGTCCTTGTGGTGTATTACACTTATAATTCTTTTAGTA
Source organism: Stephania yunnanensis (assembly GCA_039657365.1). Classification (NCBI taxonomy): domain Eukaryota; kingdom Viridiplantae; phylum Streptophyta; class Magnoliopsida; order Ranunculales; family Menispermaceae; genus Stephania; species Stephania yunnanensis. Next base: position 43,796,799 of record CM077581.1, read on the forward strand.
AGGGTATATGTGTAATCTACTTAACCATCTATATACAAGGATTGTATAAATAGACGCTTTAAGTTAGAATACACGAACGAAAGAAAAAAGGCCGAAACTCTATTTTCGTTTTAGAAACGACTTAGGGTTTTTGGTATGCTCTGGATCGTTTTGGAGAGAAACAAAAAAGGTTTGGTATTCTCTCGAAGCTAGCACTTCAAATCTCGGCCGCCGTTCATGTGTGGACTGCCGATAGAGGGCGTTCGTCGTTGGCAGCGCCTTAGAGATCGATCAACCTTCAGAAAGGTATATTGCGATTGAGGTATGATTAAGTTTTTCATGGTTTAAACGTTTTTAATGGAATTAGATTCGGATCCTGTTGGGGTTTTTGTCAAAACTTATTTGTAATCTCCGCTGCTTATCAACCCCAAAACCCAATAGTGGTATCAAAACCTTTGAGTTTGATTCCATTAAATTTATTGCTTGTTTTCTTCTGATATATACATGATATATGATTGAAAGCATGATAATAGTTGATGTATATGTGATATACATAAGTTGTCTTTGAGATTTATTATCATGTTTTGTGTATATGATACATGTATTCGTTATTTAATTGAAATTAGTTTCGTACATGCTAGTAACCATGTTAGGTTAATTCGAATAATTTTAATGAATCGAGTTTCGTGTTCTATGATCCATGACACCATTAGGTTCGATTGGGATAGTAGTTCATGATTCAATTACATGTTTGTGATTATTTGGATGAAGACCGAAATTGCAAATAATTAATTTTCGAAATTATTTATTTATAGATAATTAATTTTCGAAATTATTTATTTATAAATAATTAATTTTCGAAATTATTTATTTATCTTGTTATATCTATTTTGTTATGAAGTTTCTATTTGATAAAGATAGATAACAAATTAGAATATGAGATAAATATCAAGAATCTTGTTATCGGTGATATACTAGGATTCAAATATCTTAAATCCAAAATAAATAATTAATTTTCGAAATTATTTATTTATCTTGTTATATCTATTTTCTTATTAAGTTTCTATTTGATAAAGATAGATAACAAATTAGAATAAGAGATAAATATCAAGAATCTTGTTATTGGTAATATACTAGGATTCAAATATCTTAAATCCAAAATAAATAATTAATTTTCGAAATTATTTATTTATTTTGTTATATCTATTTTGTTATGAAGTTTTTATTTGATAAAGATAGATAACAAATTAGATTAGGAGATATAAGCAAAATCGGTTTCGTTATCCCTATTGGATAGGAGATAAATATCAAAAATCTTGTTATTGGCGATATACTAGGATTCAAATATCTTTAATCCTAATTGAATTAGGATAAGATGATTAGTTAGATGTGGGCCCGGGTTAATTAAAATGTTTTAATTGACTTAATTTCGGATAAATTAGGGGTTAATTTATGATAATAAAATTAGCGAAAAATTATGATTTTCTATAGCGAATTTTAATTTTCGGAATTGAGATTAGTCTTCTAAAAAAAAAAAAAAAAATGGGGGAGCGCGCCCTGTACCAAATCATTGACGGCCAATGGGACCGCCAAAATCAACTAATCCTAGCGTATGGAAATTCTTTTGTTAGTGAAAAGTATAAAAAAAAAAAAAATTTCCAAATTGTTTAGTGATTTAACAAATCAATAAAATATATGATATTTCATTGTTTACATAAAATCACTAAAACTGAATAAAATCCCTCTATTAAATTTTAAGTCTCACGCCATCCATTTTAAACACTAGTCAAGGCCTCGATCACACTAATACAGTTTTAGCCATAGCCTGGTGTATTGTGTTATCTTGGTAAGACAAGTTGGGTAAGAGTTACCTAAATGTTTAAAATGGTCCGACTTAATAAAGCCATCAAAATAGTTTTGAGCTTTAGGCAAATGATGAGATAAAAACATGCTAAGACATAAGATGTCCCATATCTCATAAAATGATCTAAAAAATTACATAAGATGTAATTGGTAACTGTTACCTACCTAAATAATCTAGTTCTGTGTTTCATGCCATAGCTGTCACAGAATTAAGTGAAATATGGATTTTAGTCCCCTAAATAAACAGTACATTTTAGGAGGGTTGTTAATTTAGTGAGAGTCTATTCCTCTATACTAAAATAAACGTTGCATAATCTTTATTGTAGATCAATGGTCTCTTCAAGTAACAATAATCCCCTGTCACTGCGATCCATCCTTGAGAAGGATAAGCTATTTGGGACTAACTTTCTTGACTGGTTCAAAAACTTGAGAATTGTTCTTAAGCATGAACGCAAGTTGTATGTCCTGGATGCTTTAATCCCTGAGGACTCACCAGCCAATGCTACGAAAGCTGTGAAGGATGCGCATAATAAGCATATCAACGATTCTATTGATGTTGCATGTATTATGCTGGCAACTATGGTTCCCGAACTTCGAGAAGGACATGGAACTAATGGAAGCCTACGACATGGCAAGAATTTCGCTCGAAGGAAATGTTCCAACGACAAGCTAGGCAATAAAGGTTCGAGACAGTGAAGAACCTACATTCTTGCAAGATGACTGAGGGTGCGTCAGTTAGTCCTCATGTTCTGAAGATGAAGGGCTATGTTGACCAGCTTGATAGACTCAGAATTCTCATAATCCAAGAGTTGGCTGCGGATTTGATTCTAAATTCATTACCAAAAAGTTACTCACAATTTGTGATGAACTACAATATGAATAATATGGAGAAATCAATTTCAGAGTTGCATTTGATGCTCAAAACTGCTGAACAAAATATCAAGAAACCCTATAGTAATATGTTGATGGTCTAAAAGGGAAAGGGAATGAAGAAGAAAGGCAAAGGCAAGGCTAGAGTTGCCAAGGCTGTTGTTGCACCTGTCGCAAAGCCTATGGAACAAGTAAAGCCCCGTCCTGTTCCTGCTTCAAAACACCCAAAAGAAAAGGAAGAAAATTATCATTTTGTAATCAAACCTATCTTTGGCATTGTCGTCTCGGACACATAAAAGAGAAACTCATAACGAAGCTCCATAAAGATGGGCTTCTAGATTCATTTGATTTAGAAACATATGAAACATGCTTATCTTGTTTACTAGGATGACTAAAAGTCCCTTTACTGGACACAGTGAAAGGGCAAGTGATTTATTGGGTCTAATACATACCGATGTATGCGATCCTATAAACACAATGGCTAGAGGAGGTTATCGCAGTACTTCATTACATTTATCGATGATTTCAACGAGATATGGTTATGTATATCTTATGAAACATAAAACTGAATCATTTTAGATGTTTCGAACGTTTCAAAATGAAGTGCAGAATCAACTTGGTAAAACTATCAAAACACTTCGATCAGATCGAGGTGGTGAGTATTTAAGCCAAGAATTTGATGATCATCTTAGAAATTGTGGGATTGTCTCCCAATTGACTCCACCAGCAACTCCACAATGGAATGGAGTTTCGAAAGGAGAAATCGAACCTTATTAGATATGGTTCGATCTATGATGAGTCATGCAGATCTTCCATTATCCTTTTGGGGTTATGTATTACAAACTGCAGCTTTCACTTTAAATCGAGTTCATTCTAAAGCGGTTGATAAAACACCATATGAGATATGGTACGGGAAGAGACCTAGTTTGTCTTTCCTTAAGATTTGAGGTTGTGAGGCTTACGTAAAATGACAAGTCTCAGAAAAACTAACACTTAAATCTGACAAGTGTTTATTTATGGGGTATCCTAAGGAAACAAAAGGAGATTACTTTTACAATCTCGCTGAGAACAAAGTGTTCGTTGCTCGGTATGGTGCCTTTATGGAAAAATAGTTTATTTCAAAAGACACTAGTGGGAGAGAAATAAATCTTGAAGAAGTTCAAGAATCACAGGTAAACACTGAACCGCTACTGGAAGTTCAACAACGTTCCGAACTAGTTGAACCTCCGCAAGTGACACAAGGCCCACGTAAATCTAGTAGGGTAAGACATGAGCCAGAGAGATTCGGATTTCTCATTACTGATAGTCGTGATGTGTTGCTTATAGACCAAAATGAGCCCACCACTTATCGGAGGCTATGTCTGGACCAGACTCGGATAAATGGCTAAGTGCCACGAACTCGAGATGCAATCCATGTATGATAACCAAGTTTGGAACTTGGTTGATTTACCTGAAGGTGGTAAGACCATTGGATGTAAATGGGTTTTCAAGAAGAAAACCGACATGGATGGCAAAGTGCATACTTTTAAAGCAAGACTCGTAGCAAAAGGTTTCGCGGACTCAAGGTGTTGATTATGATGAAACTTTTTCGCGATAGCCATGCTTAAGTCCATAAGAATTTTAATTGCCATTGCTGCATATTATGACTATGAAATATGGCAAATGGATGTAAAAACAACATTTCTTAATGGAAAGCTACTTGAGGACGTGTATATGACACAACCTGAAGGTTTTGTACATCCTGAGAATTCTAGGAAGGTATGCAAGCTTCAAAGATCCATTTATGGATTAAAGCAAGCTTCTCGGAGTTGGAATATTCGTTTTGATGAAACAATCAAGGATTTTAGTTTTATTAAGAACGAAGACGAGCCTTGTGTATACAAGAAGGTCAGTGGGAGTGTAGTTATTTTTTTTGGTACTATATGTTGATGATATATTACTAATTGGAAATGACATCCCAACATTGCAGAGTTTCAAGTCTTGGTTAGGGAAGTGTTTCTCAATGAAAGACTTAGGAGATGCAGCCTATATCCTAGGGATAAGGATCTATAGGGATAGATCTAAGAGGCTAATCGGTCTAAGTCAGAGTGCTTACATAGACAAGGTGTTGAATAGGTTCAGTTTGCAAGACTCTAAAAGAGGATTATTGTCAATGTCTCATGGCACAAGTCTCACAAAGATTCAATGTCCTAAGACAAATGATGAGCGAGACCGTATGAATAAGATTCCATATGCATCGGTTATTGGACCTATCATATATGCCATGCTATGCACTTGACTTGATGTATCATATGTTTTGAGCACTACAAGCAGATATCAGTCAGATCCTGTGAGTGTCACTGGATAGCAGTAAAGAACATCCTTAAATACTTAAGAAGTACTAAGGAAATGTTCTTAGTCTATGGAGGTTTTGAAAATGTTCTAGTTGTAAATGGTTACACAGATGCAAGTTTTCAAACTGATATAGATGATTTTAGATCGCAACTGATATGTGTTTACTTTGAATGGGGGTGCGAGTAAAGTGAAAAGTTCGAAGCAAGAGGCGTGGCAGATTCTACAATGAAAGTTTGAGTATATTGCGGTGTACGATGCAAAGAAAGGAGGCGGTTTGGATCAAAAAGTTCATTTACGAACTAGGTGTGGTTCCAAGTATTGCTAACCCTGTTTGTTTGTATTGTGACAATAACGGGTTAATAGCACGAGCCAAGGAACCTAGATCACACCACGAGATCCAAACATATACTCAGCGTTTTCATCTCATAAGAGAAATTATTGAGAGGGAGACGTAAAGATTTGCAGCAGTACCTCGAAGACAACGTTGCGAATCCATTGACAAAAGCTCTTCCACAAGCAAAACATGATAGTCATGTTAGATCATTAGGCATTAGATGCATGTATGATTGGCCCTAGTGCAACTGGGAGATGATGGGGCATGCGCCCTAGGTCGATCCATTAACTGTCTTTATGAATACTTTTAGTTAATAAAATAGAGGATTTCATTTTCTGTTTATTATAATTAATTTGCATGTTTACATTATAATATGATCCATGGGTATTTATAGAAATATCATAAATGTCCCTAGTCGATCATTATACTGGGAACTAAATGAATTAAGACTAGTGTGAGTCTTGATTGATGATCATATGATGATTATACGTATAGGGATAGAAATCAAGATCACGAGTACTTGTTAGGGAACAAAGTACTGGACCGACCCGCTATGAGAACATCACATGGATTAAGTCATAGTTGTTTCTCTTGATAAGTTTATTTTTCAGTCCTCTGACTTGAGATTACAAGAGACTTCAACATTAGGAACATAGTGATTTGACACTATCAAACGTTGTCTTTAACCGGACGATTATAAAGGTTGTGATTGGTTACTATGAGAGCAATGTGATGAAGTTGTGTAAACAAGATAGAATTTGTCCCTCTCATATAAAGAGAGATATCCAGTGGATCCCTCGATGTGTTAGACTGTTAAAAGGCCTAGTCTAAGTGAATTAATATTGATCAATGTCACTTGGATGTTTTCAATCTACCTAGAGATCGAGACTAGTACGATTGAACATGTTGGATGACAATTTCATGCCTTATGTTTGATCAAAAGGATATCGTGTGACAAAAGGATGTTATATACATTATTGATTAGGTTGTATCGATTTGATATTCGTACAACTTGGGTAGTCATAATGTCTTGCTAGAGGCCGCTTATGACTTGTATACCAAAATGTGTTTTGGTACACTGCCAACGTTGTATGAGCCTATTGGGTCTCACACTAAGAATGGTTTTGCGAAATTTTAAGATGGTTCAGAAAAATGAATTTTATATGATAAAATTCATGACGGAAACGTCCTTGTGGTGTATTACACTTATAATTCTTTTAGTAAGGGTATATGTGTAATCTACTTAACCATCTATATACAAGGTTGTATAAATAGACGCTTTAAGTTAGAATACACGAACGAAAGAAAAAAGGCCGAAACTCTATTTTCGTTTTAGAAACGACTTAGGGTTTTTAGTATGCTCTGGATCGTTTTGGAGAGAAACAAAAAAGGTTTGGTATTCTCTCGAAGCTAGCACTTCAAATCTCGGCCGCCGTTCATGTGTGGACTGCTGATAGAGGGCGTTCGTCGTTGGCAGCGCCTTAGAGATCGATCAACCTTCAGAAAGGTATATTGCGATTGAGGTATGATTAAGTTTTTCATAGTTTAAACGTTTTTAATGGAATTAGATTCGGATCTTGTTGGGGTTTTTGTCAAAACTGTTTTGTAATCTCCGCTGCGTATCAACCCCAAAACCTTACACCATTTCCTATAAAAACCTGTGGGACACTCTACACTAAGAAAACTCCTGTTAGTACTTCTCACTTTCACTATAATCAAGCAAATCCCCAATGTAGGTTAAAATAATATCATTTATACAAATTTGACCGTCTACTCATTTTCATTATCTAGCACGAAGTCCAACCATAAACTAAATCCCTAATCATGAAATCATAAAAATGTTGAGTTACGAACTCGATTGAGTGTTTCTCCTAATTTTCCAAAAGTTTCAAGTCAAAAAGTCAACTGTTATTTACTCATCTACAACCAAAAGCATGAACAAAGTTTCGTGTGACTCTAAATAACTAATAAAAAAATAAAATGCTAAATATATATACGCATGAAAGTGTGTCAAATCCTAATGAAATGAGAAAATAATATGAATGGACAAGAAACGAAAGAAACGAAAGAAATGATATAAAACACCACCATTACCTTCGGAATTTCGCATATAATCGCATAAAAAATAAACGATCTCACCTGCCGTCTTTCACAAAGAATCCATCCAAAGCAATCCACAATCTCTAAAATAACCCCAAACTTATTCTGAACCATGTCCTTAAGGTTCAAAACAAGTCAAGGCATCTATATAACAAAAAGAAAAAAAATGGTGAAGAAAAACATGGATAAAAATGATAAAAATGCATGCATAATGAAAAGTCTCTAGAAACCAGTGAAAGCACAAAATCTCTCATGTATGGATGACTAAGGAAATTCTAAAACAACAATCATAACAAAAGCATAAACTAGTAAACATAGGAGTTAACTAAAAAGATTCCAATCAAATCTTGTGAGCTCGAATATTTCAACAAAGGGTGAAATGAACAAGATGATGGAATGAAGTTTAGGGTTTTAGGTCTACTAAAAAACCCGCCACTAATGCATCGACTTAAGTTGGGTATATCCCAACCAAGTCTCAAAATACCTAAAATCCTAAAAACATGTTAATTCCATAATAAAAATCCTCAAATTATGCTTAAAATACAATCCGATGTCAAACCTACACAATTCAACGCTCCAATCCTCTAGTGAACCTCAAACGTAACATATCGCTTGTAAAAATAAGACCAAATTAGAGTGTTATTAAATATAAACTAAAACTAAAACAAAACAAAAACAAAAATAAATGCAAGAAATAAACAAAATAAAATAAAAATGAAACTAGGTTGCCTCCTAACGAGCTGTCTTTCTTTTAAGTCTTTGGCTAGACTTGGCGTAATTGATCATGTGATGTCTTCTCTTTTAGAAATGTGAAAAACAAATGGCGCATCTACGTATTTTGGCAATGAAGCATGCACACCCTCTTTCAGATTTAGGAGCTAATTCTGGACTTTCAACACAAAAGAATCGTCGCATTAGGATCATCCAACACAAAGGTGTTGGTAGTGTAGAAGATATACGAATGCTCCTTTACTTCTACCCCCTTATATGGTGTACCAAATATGCATGGGAGGGTGGGTGATTGCACCAACACCATAGGTTGGTCTTCCTCATTCTCTATCTACTGCTTCTTTGGCTTGTTTGAAATGACATCAATTTTCATCTCATTTTCCTCCTCCTTTAGTGCAGTGACATTCTCTACCTCAATTTTAGAGACTTCACATTCTTCGATATTTCTCTAAAATGGTCTTCCACTTGCGTAACCTAATTCACCTCAATTTTTTTCAACGTGACAACACTCATATCCTCCTCTTGGTTAAAAATTGGTTGTGTACTACACGACTCTTCCTCATCAGTCATACTCTGAAGCTTGGCATTATATTTAATTAATCGACTTTCCAAGTCCTTCAAGCCTGGAATCTCAAAATCAATTTGTCGGATCTCTTCAACAAGATGTCGAGACTATCGTTGACTATCTATTAATTGGTTCATCTCATCCTCCAAGGAGGTGCTTTGATGAAACTGTTGATTTCCTTGATGTTAAGGAACCTGTGGGTTTGACATGAGCCTAAAGAAGTCTGGTTGTTGTGAAGCATAGCTAAAATAGTGATAATTCTCATACTATAGATAATAGGGACAATTATATACGAAATTAGAATAGTCTCCACAAATTTCGCAAACCTCAACCTATTGCACAAAAGAATGCATGTTAAAAAACTGATATCCATTATGTGACATACCTACCCAATTTACATTATAATAATGTAAGTCTTCAAATCGACCAAAATTATGAGGGTAGGAGGAGTGCATCGCGGGGTTGCCTGCATACATATTAAAAGCAAAGGACTAGATAGGCAAAATAAAATAAAAATAAAAATAAAAATAAAAATAAAAATAAAAACCCAAAGAAAGAAAAATTCCAATCCTCGGCAACCGCGCCAAAAATTGATCCACGCCGAACGCGTCAATAAGTAATGTTTTCCTAAACCAACTATCTTGTAGAATAATGGCAAAGGCGATCCCACAGAGATTGGTAGTATTTCTTAAGTTAAAAACAACAAAAAAGGAAAATCGGGGGTTTTAAAATAAATATTAATTTAACTAATTAATCTAACTAAACTAAATAAAATAAAAGAAATAAACTAATTTTGGAAACAATTAATTAATACCTAAGTAAGACTTAAGTCTACAGTTCCATAAATCAGAATCAAGATTCCATAGCAATCATGGTCTTCAATCTTTCCATAAAATTCATTAATTTAAATTCTCCAAGATTAGCTATAGAAAATTGACATCCACTAGAAATTCCTCGTTCCCCTAATCTTAATAGCCAGGACACCCGCCACTAACGAATTCCCTGATTAATTTATAACCCTAGACATCCGCCAATCAGGTTTAACACTAACATTAGTAATATGGGTCTGTGGGAACACTAATCATAAATAACCGGGTTGCATCCTCTTCCGATTTAACCTAGATTCAATTGTTGTATACTCAAGAACCGAAAGGATTTGACGGCAAATAGGTGAGTGTTTGTTACTTTATTGGTCCAAAAGCATAATTACATGGATACTAATTGTCCAAATAGCTATAGAGTGTCCACCTAAAAACTTGCACTGGCCACATACACAACCTAGATCTAAACCATAATCATTAAAATCAACAACAATGAAATAGAAGAATTTAAACTAAATTAAATAATAAAATGAAAGATCTCACATAATATGCTATGAATTCATGATCCCGACTTGTTTGCTCTCCAACCTAGGCAAGGAGTTGATTAGCCAAACATTTTTGTCGAAGAAAGTCAATTACAAAGTAATAATAATTGGTGCTCCCAACAATAAAACCTAAGTTCCTAATATATAAAACTACTAAAAATTGGTCTCGGGAGATGAGAGAAACTAATTTTAGGGGTTGGGGAGGTGACTCGTGCGCTGAGGAGCATCGTATAGCTGTTTTTGGCTTAAAAATAGGTGTCCGCCACGTGTCGCAGTGCGATTAGATGTTTTCCTGCAGAGCGTTGGCCTGTCATTGTTTGATTAGCTGAAACGGCATGTGATGACGCGCTGTGGCTTGGTGAGTGAGCGCCACGTGGCATCCAAGTGGAGGTGAAAAATTGTGCGAGTTCGACGAACTATCCATAGGTGTGTGTCTGGTGTCTGTGTAACTAACCCTAACTTTTAGACAACACTTCCAGCAATAAATAATAAAGTGCTACCTGAATCAAACATAACATGCATAGGTTTACCAAAAATATGTAACGCACCCTCAACGAGCTCTCTGGTCGCCTAACCTTCTAACTGGGCTACTTCATGGGCTTTCTCTATTTTGCTTTGGCCCTCGACATGGTGATGGTGGTGTCTTGTAGTCTATCCTTTAATGTTCCCTCTGACCATATATGTGACATCTGCTGCTATCATGCCTACCAATCTATCCATCTTCAAATTTCGAAACCTGACCCCAGTCCCTATTACCTTTATCATGTCCCTTCTAATCTCGACCTTGATGGGACATTTATGGTGGTGGCCTACACCGATCTATCGAAGTTGGTGTGATGTTGTGAATCAGCTATCTCTCTTCATACTGTAACTGATTGCCCTGGTGATCATCCATACGACCTTTGTCCTATTTTTCATCCCTCCGACCTCTATTTAGATGATCCCTATTTCTTTTCAGCCTTCGAGTTGACTGGGAACTCTGCCCTATATGTACCTCAGTCCCAGCTACACGTCTGCCTTCCCTCTGCATCAGGTAGGTCTCAAGCGTTAAAGCTCTATTAAATATGTCCTGTATAGTGGGTGCCCTAGATGATACCACTACCCAAGCAATCTTATCATCAACTCCTCTGGTGAAATAATATATTGGCAGATTTTACGTCCCAACTACATCAATTGAGAACTAGAGTATGTACCGGAATCTTTCTATATACTGTAGAAAAGTCCGATTACCTTGTCTCAATGTCAAAAATTCCTCTCTCAACCTTAATATCACCTCCATGGGTATTTACTGATCATAGAACAGCTCCTTAAACTCAGCCCATGTCATCAGCTCCAGATGGGTATCCTTATATATTGTCCATAATACCGTTGTGTGGCTCCAAGCATGCCCGAATAACCGTGCCTGAACACTCTCTTCATTCCTCAACAGCTTATAGAAATGCTTATGAGACATAATCTACTTCCCCGCAGCCTCGGGGTCACTACCTCTATAAAAGAAACCTGGTTGAAACTTTAGAAATTTCTTAATATTTTCGATTCTAGAGCAAAGACGAATCCTGATGGAGTAGTGGTAGTAGCAGCCATCTGATCCGTGGTCGTGAATGGACGCGTGGGAGTTGGTGTCTCCAATGGAACAACTGTGGTGGCTCTTTCTATCTGTGTGTTCACTATTACCCTCTCAACGGGTGTCTAGGGAATAACCGAGGCAATAGTTATCCTCATAGGTACATTAATTGTTGTCAGCTCTCTGGGTGCGACAACTATTGTAGCAAGTGTCGTTAGTGCGGCGGTCTGATCTCGTAACAAATGTAGTTCCTTGGTTATCTGAGTCTCTGGAGCTGAAAGTCGATCTACTACACTCGCCGTAACATGGGAACCCCTATATGCATCTCTAGTCTATCAAGTCTCATGAGACGTAGCAGATTGTTCATCCATAATCCGCATCGAGAAGTGTCCTCCTTATAAGCATCGCTATATATACGTATATCATATATATAATCAAAATATAACAAGTATATAAACCTTATCTCTACCCGCCTCACATCATTTCCCAACTAAAGTTCTAAGGCAATAACTTCGGGTTTCCACAACTAAAGTTTATTCATTAAATTTTATGCTCCTTCCTTTTACATTCCCAAGTTCCTAGAACTCATACTCTGATACCAACTGTGGCGGCCCTGCCGCCCCGAGGTGACATGTTTCCATGTACTCTTTACCCGATAGGCCCAACTACACGTGTCCATCACCTTCCCGTCATTCTCTTATCTCGAATCTCATGTCCACGTGTGCTTTATCAAAATTGGTTAGTGGATTATCCATATTTCCCTAAATTATTCTTTCTAAGTTTAAGTTCAATAACTTGCAGTTTATTGTAATGCCTAACCATACTAATGGGTTATATCTTACAAGTTAACATTAATCAGCGGAAGCCTTAATTGATACAATTTAAATAAGTGATTTATCATGGTAAACATTATTTATAAGAGCAAATCCTACAGTGGAAAACCCAAAAAAGTACTCTGTATATAAACAATAATACTATAAATAAGGTATATGTACATGTACTGTGTCATCTCAATTCCCCCAATACCCAAAATCATAGAAAATATCAAACCCAGCACGTACTAGTAGGTCCTCGACACCGAGCAATCAGATGTAGTCACCTAGGATCCCCTTTCCCATACTAGTACTAGGATCTGCACTCAATCATTATAAAATATAGATGACGAGTTCAGTAAGTAAAATCCCAAGGAACTATAAATAAAGTGAGGAAATGCAAGAAATACTGTCAAGTAAGCAATTGGAATATAAAGAAAGACAACAGTAATTGGCTCATCGCATGAATTGATAATAGCTAAACTAATAAATGTGTATGCTCACTCTAAATGGACTAGACTGTACTTCAGGTCACCAAGTTTCCACTACTGGTCGTGCCCATCTGGCTCGACACTTGGTCACTCACTGTACTGGCCAAATCCGCTGAGTCACTGACACGTGCACAAAGCGAAACCTCAAGTTGACCTTCATAAAGGGCTAGGTTACACGTGCTATAGTCCAGTGCATTATGAACATACAACTAGTAAATTTGGAGGTTAACCTCAACCCATGTCAAAGTAACAAAGTGGAATAGTAAAACATGAGGAAATTGATAGGAATGAATTTAAAATAAAATCAAATACTTCGAGTTTTTTAGTTGAGTTTTACAAACCTTAAATCTCTCTCCGACCTCCCTAGACTCTTGTATTCGACTCGATAAGCTCCCCAGTACCGAGCTACGGTCTCCTAAGTCCATGGAGCTCAATTTTATAGGTGTAGACTATTTTCAAATGTTTGGTCATGAGTTTAATTGTAAATCCTCAAAAATGCCCTTTAAATTAATATGTTATCTGTCATTAGCGCTAATAGGTCTACGTTGTGCATTAGGTGACGTTAGCACAATAGAGAATTTTTTTAGCGAGATAGGGTATTTGTTTAGCACAATATTGTTCTTCATTTTAAAAAATAGTTGGAAACCCAGAACGATTAACACGCTAATCACCCCAGATAATGCGCTAATTGCCCTTTGTGACAAAATTTTCAAGTCGAGAATTTTGTCCTTCCCTTCCCAATTAGATACTATAAATTGGTTTATACCCTCTCCATAACAATGTAACCCGAAACATCAATCAGAACAACCTCAGAGCCACAATTTGACCCGAATTCACTAAACTCATGAATTCACCACATTTTTCAATTTCATCCAAAAACACCAATTCCATCAAACTAATGGTAAATTCTCTATGAAAATGATCTATAAACATGTAATTCATCAAGTTTTCATTAAAAACCAGAGGTCTAACCATCAAACTTGAATTTTACCAAAAACACACAAAAATGGGTTCATTGAAGAGTGTCTAAGACGAGGAAGATGATTACCTTAGTTTGACGATTTGTTTTGATCTCGAAAGTGATTAAATTCTAGCTTGAATCCCTTATTTTTCTTTGGTTTTCCAAAAATGCATGAGAAAAGTGAGTGGTGTGATGAAAAACTCCACTAACTTCATATATATATGTTTGTTTAAGATAAAGTGTGCATACATATCTCAAGGATTATCTTGTGGTTCATAAACATGTTGTCCCTACACCACCTGATGACTAAATTAATACACTTATCCCCTAGAATTACTCAAAACGATCATCAAGAGGTCCATTCATGATCCTCATTATTTAGTTCAAACTATAGGCTTTTCATTTATTTAACTAACGACATTATAGTAAGCCTTATCAAATTGTATGGTTTGTGCTTTATTTATCAAGATTAGACAACTTATGATCCCACTGACCTTTGGCAACTGGATACCAGGTGCTCTGCGTCTTGACATGCATTTTGAGGAGTGCCATAGTCTACTCTTTAAATTTAAATTTCATTAGCCTATGGTTACATTACCCATTTCAATTGAATTACTTAGTCATATTAACCTGAATTAGTCGAGTTCCCTGTTGCACTCGTACTTCGCCTTTCGATACCCATGTTGACACGCACTTCGAAGTGACCACCCATCACACAACCTCACATAATATAACCATTCAACATACACACATACAATGTATTAACAAATAATTTTATAAATGCATAACAATTAAACAATACAATATACAATTTAGTAGTGTACCTTTGTCGACGTGTGTCCTACCTTACCCGCAGCGTCCGCGTGGATACAAGCTAGCGTCCATGTCTGAAATTATGAAATAAATAACGACGTTAATAAAATAGGCTATTACAATTCCTATCCAGATTAAAAGCTTGAATGGTCATGATAATTCCTAAAGCCTAAGTTCATTAATAACGTGATCAACATGTATAAAGCATTATGCTAAGAATCAATAAAAATTCTAACCATTGCACTTTTAATTATCATTTTTGATACTATTCAAAATATAACATTCATACCATAGGATCCACTAATCCGTAAGATAAATAGACCACTCGCACTTCATTGAAACGCACATATCACACTTCAATATGGAAATCATTGCAAATCAGAGTTGAAATATAAAATATTATGTTGAATTTAATCAACGAAACCAAATGTCGATTACAAACGTAGACTATTAAATATTTTCTCCAACAAAAACTCCTTTATATTCAAACTCAATGCAAAATTACTCTAATGGTGGCTAATCTTCTTCTATGTGGTGGTATTATATGACTTCACCACGTACTAATATCTATTCATACTCTAATAACAATTAGAAATCTTAAATTATAATTTAGCTTGAATTAAAACTCCACTTTCTATTTCCAGTAGATTGGCATTTTCATTTACTGCCCTAACATTGTGTGTGTTAAGCCACGAAATCGCCACTGCGTGACAAGGCGCCGGACTTTCAGAGTTAATTTTCTTCATTTCCTGAAAATACTACAATACCATGAATTGGAACTCATTTATGATATTTATACAAAATATTTGACTAAACTAACCCTATATATATGTATAGTTGATCACTTATCACCTTTTTAGGATGATACTAACGTGTAAAGTTGAAGTCTTTCAAGAACTCGAGCTAATGCCTTTGTCATATATTCAACTCACTTTATGTGAACAAATACTTCAAACTCATATGATCTGAGAACACTGTGAACTTCTCGCCATACAAAGTAATGCATCCTCAACTTTTGAGCAAACACAACTACTGCTAGCTCCAAATAATGAGTTGGACAGTTCTTCTCATATATGTCCAATTGTCTCTGACCATAGGCAATCACTCATCCTTCCAGCATCAAGACACATCCCAAACTGATATTTGAAGTATCAATGTAAATAATCATTTCCTTTCCTGCTTCTAGTAGAACTAATATATGAGTCAGCGTGTTTCGCAATTCCTCAAAACCACTCTTCATTTTTTCATCTAATAAAAATCCACAAATTTCTAGGTTAGCCCTGTCATTAGTGGTGCAATCTTTGAGAAGTCATTCACAAACCTTTGATAGTGACCCACTAATCCCAAGAAACATCTAATATCTATCATCGTGGTGGGGTGCAGCCATTTTGTAGTTACATTAACTTTAGCTAGATCTATAGTAATCCCTTCTGTATTCACCATGTAATCCTAAAATTTTACCTTGGAGACCCAAAATTTACACTTGCTAAACTTGTGGCTAATCCTTCAAATTTGAGAAGGTTACTTAAAAATGTCTCTAGTGCTCTTCTAGAGTCTTGGAATAAATCATAATGTCGTCGTTGAAAACAATGATGAACTTATCAAAATAAGGCATGAAGACTCTGTGCATGAGATCTATGAACACTGCAGGTGAGTTTGTAAGTCCAAATGGCATCACTGTGAACTCCTAATATCCATATCTCATTATAAAAGTAGTGTTCTTTATGTCTTCCTCATTTAATATCAATTTGTGATACCCCAACCTCGAGTTTATCTACGAAAGGAACTTTGCTCCTCGCAACTAGTTAAATAGGTCATCGATCCTAGGGAATGGATATTTGTTTCCAATAATCACTTGATTCAACTATCGATAGTTAATGTACACACGCAAACTACCATCCTTTTTCTTCACAAACAACATCGCGCTCCCCAATGCGACATGCTTAGGTGAATAAAACCTTTCTCTAACAATTCCTCCGGCTTAGTCTTCAACTCAACTAACTCTTTGAGTATCATCCTATATGGTGGTATAGAAATGGATTTTTTATTATGTATAAGGTCAATAATAAAGTCGATATCTCGGGGTGGAGAATAACAACCCAAAATTCTAATGTCTCAATGAAGAGTCATGGATTGGCGACATGCTCGAAAAGTAAATAAAATAATTTTATTTGTTTTTGGTGTGCTACTGTGTGTTATAAATACTATCGCGAATATATCGACAAAATTATATTAAACTCGCGCGACACCGATACTTTAAACTATTAATTTATTTGTAATTGGCTAAATAAAGATCTATACAAGATTGTGTGTGCTAAGAATGTCAACTTTGAAGTCATACAGTTTCCAGGAAAGAGATAGACTATTAGATATTTTCTTAAATGGAAATGAAGATCATACGATCTTTTTAGTTCGTGGGTCGACAAAGATATGAATGGATAGGACTTGTTTTCACCAAAAAGGAAAAAAATGAGAAGAATGTATGCACATCTTAGAGCACCTCTAGTGGGACCATGGAGTGGGGTGAAAATGGATCTACTTCTAGACATTGTGTTAGACTGCCACATTAGCATTATCAATTCTTTTAATGTTTTTATTTTTTTCAAGCCTTTATTAATATTATGAAAATTTAAAATAAAAATGTAAACTCATCAATTCATGGTCTAAATCTTCATTACCATTGTTAATAATATCCATGATATAACACCAATCTATGGTGTAAATCCATGTTACCATCAGAGATGCTCTAATTTGTAAAGGACAAAGAATGTACAAACCCAAGAAAAAATTCGTTATTCTCTTTTCAACACAAAAACACAAAGAGCGAGAGAGACGACCATGGAAGAGGAGCCAATGGAAAGAGGAGGCCGCGAATTTGGCGAGAGCAGACATGACGGCAGCGTGGATGACACCGACGAGGCAAGCAGCGCGGACTGCCAGTAGGCGACACGGACGTTGCTTGGTGGAGGACGAACTAGCCAACTGCAGACAAGGCAACGATGTGGACGGACCAGCAGGACACGACGCCGTTAAAAGGCAGATGCTTTAGGGAGACTCTTATGCGAAAGACCAACAGCGACAACGGCATGGTGAAGGCGGTAATATTTCTTCAATTTACTTTATTTTATTAGGAGAATAATAAATTAAATATAATTTAGATTTAAATTGAATTTATATTTTACTACTCATGAAAACAAAAATTTTATAATAGAAAAGGAATTAATAAACACTATTTGACTTAACCTAGGTTTTGTATACATTAAAGGTGTTTAGAGGGGATTGACTGCTTTGTGTAAGACATTATAATAAGTATAAAATCAAAACAAAACTACAAGATAAACAAGACTGATTTCTAAGAATCTTGTTAAATAAATATTATTAGTCAATTATTTTATATATAAATACATATATGATAAAAAGAATTTATGCCATAATTAAGGGAAGAAATAGGAACTTAACCAATAAAATTTTACTTAGTTGGAAAGAATGCTTTTATAAGTAAAATGGAAGTAAGAAGAGCTAATAAGAGTTTTTAAATGAGAAAATAGAGAGACCTACAAATTTTAAAGGAAATGGAACAAAGAATCTACTGGTGCGAAAAATGAGACAAGAATTTCTATAAAAAGAATAATAGTACACAAAGGAAACGTAATAGAGATTCTATATTAGTCATCGTAAGCTTGATGATTATTGGTGGAGATTGAGAAAAATTATATTCTAGTATGGCCTTGGTAATTGATTTAACTTTAAATTCGGATGTGTATTGCATAACTAGAAAGTCGAGTTATCAAATAAGGAGTTGTTATTTAAAGCTTTCTATCCGTCATGATTTATTTTATGAGGGCAATATTTTTCTATTTAATGATCACTTCTATTTAAGAATAAAAGTAAGAAATAATGAAATCAGAATAAGGGATGTAAAGAGAATAGAGTATTACTTTGCTCGAGATAGCAAAGTGCACCGAGTTTAGGAGTATTTGATAAGTCAATAATTAAATAGCATTTTGTAGCATATTTTAGGGTGACTTTGGATGTGAAATGCTATATTACAACGAGTTTTCTCTTTATTTGTGATTTTAGGTTATATTTAGGTTATGTGAAGAAATAGAAGAAAAATGGAAGAAAATGAAGAATTTTTTGAAGTAAAGAAAATAAAAATTAATCAACGGCGAATCAAGAATAAACTTGAAATCACTACTGGCAAAAAAATAACAAATCACAATCTATACCAAAAGCGCCAGACAAATCTGTGGCGGATTGTGAAACCTGAGAATTTCATAAACTTGATTAGCAGGCTAATTAAGGGTTTTTGAATTTGAGTTTATTCTATGGCATTAGAGGTGGGACTACATGTGACGGACCTGAGAACATTTAGGTATAATTATATTTTTATTTGATATGTACCTATTTGATGTAATATGTTCTATTTGTTGCGAACTAAAGTTACGATGAGGTATAGACACGACGTTCCCATGTATCAGAGTGCATTGGATTTTCCCTATTTTTAAAAAATTGGGGTATTTTCTAAAGTTTACTTGGACAAAAAAGTTTAAGATAAACATGAAAAACCCAAGAAATTGGAAAAGACCAAAAAGGGTATTTGGATTGGAATAAGAAGGATAAAAGGGAATGGAAAATATTATGAATACAAAATGGGGGTTTTGGTTCTCCCCATTTCTATCAAGCCTCTCGACTCTTCTTCTTCAACTCGTTGCCTCTTTCTTCAGTCTCAAAGCTCTTCCTCTCAACAACACTACTCTCTGCCTCCCTCAAACTCACTATGACTACAGGAGGAGGAGAATCGAGTTTAGTTTGATGTGGGTTTTGGCACTAGAGGTATATTTTGTTTTGTTGGTGAAATAAATTGAGATTTTGGTTGTTAATTAAATTGTTAATTGGAATCGTTGTTGTATTTGTTGAGGAAGGTATTAAATTGTTAGTGTAATTGTTGATTTGAGGTTTGATCATTTCAGAGGAGTTATTAATGCAAGAAAAATAAATAGAAGAACCAAATTGTTCTCTTGAATTGAATGTATTTGATGAGTTAAGGATAATGATCAATGGGTTTTGCTTGAATTCAATTGTTTTGAGTCAGTTTTTTTTATCAATCCAACTAGTTTTGAAAAGTTTGGAATTGATATGTATAAGTTTTGACAAGTTGTTGTTGTTATTTGATGCGTCGAGGTAAGAAAAGTCATGTATAGTTAATTTCTTCAATTCTTGGTATTTAATGACAATCTTTAGTGGATTGGTTCTACATATATATTTTTTTATCTGAAATTTTTGGTTTTAATATTTAGGGAATGTTCGTGGAGTTTTGGGAATTCGAATAGGGGATAGAACCTCTGTTTTCAACTGCCAAAATGGTTAAAAATTTGGCTAATTTTAAAAAATGCTTGCAAGCAAGCAAATTAGGTCAATAAGTTGAGGTACCAAATGATATGTAAATTATATGGGGTTATTCTTATTTTAACCCTTGTCTATCATATTTTATAATAGAAATTTATAAACTTATAATCATTTCTTTTTATAGTGAAAAGCTGGTGGAAAGATAGTCCGCAAGCCGTTGTCAAAATTGTAAACAATTTTGATAGTTACGAGTAGCCATGTTTGACGAATGATTTAAAAGGTGATATGGATGTCCAAAAAATGTTTGAATAGGTTCGTTTGAATATTGGCATATCTTATTTCAATGTTTTATAAGGTTTGTTGTAAAATGCATTGTTTTAGAGGTTGAAATTTAACGTTGAACATAGGGTCTCACTATTAAAAATCTGCACTACCTATAATTTGACTAAGTGTTGAAATATTATTTCGGGGTAGTTTTAACTTGGAATATGAATGAGAGACTCATATAAATATTACGACGCAATTCTTAATTGTCTTGGTAAAGGAAATAACTTCAAAAGTTGATAAAGTGGGTAAATTGGGATTTGTTGAAGTTATAAAGTTGAAATTTGGAATTGGCAAGATAAAAATTATCGATTGAGTTAAAAACCCAATTTAAGATTCATATTAGATTTATACATTATTTATGAAGCCAATTAAGTATTATATGACTAAAACTGGATACATGAATTAAGTTTTAAAACTTAAGATGAAGTTGTTGGACTATAAGGTTGTTTGAATTTCGTTTTAACTTGAAATTGAATTTTTAAATCCAATCATGACTTAGAAATGAATTGTAAATGTTAGGATTAAGTTATGTCTCTTAAAATAACAGATTCTATGGTTTAATAGGACATATGGAAGTACATGAAAGTCGGGGGACATTGTGTGAGGCTTCATGACCAACTTTGAGTTGGTCGGACTATAGGTAAACCCTATGGTGGTCTCTACTTTTTAATGATTTATCTTTATACCTGCATTTTTGATTAGTTTGCATTGCATTTCGCATTATTCTTGGTCATGTATTCATCATACAGGTCAAATTATCATATTCAGTCTCGATCAAGCATCACTCATTGGTGAAAAAGACTATGTGCGAGCAAACCCAGTCGAGAGTAGGTATTTTGTCTAATTGAGAAACAAGTAGATGTGAGTAAATATGTAAGCGGGGAATGTTGATTCCATAAATGATGCATTGGACTTCCATTACTATTTTAGGTTCGTTCTTAACTCAGCCTACCTATTTGTGAACCTTAAATAGTAATAAAAGGGTTTCACGTCGTTATGTAAATTTCCTGTTATTTGGAAATGCAATTACATATCTTCATGTAATCGAACTAATTTTTGTAGGAGTACAAAGCAGTGTTGGAGTTTACTTACCCTACATTTTGAGTTGTTTTTAATGATGTCAGATTCTCAGTAAAGACAAGAATGAATAGTTAGGACTCGACAATCTTCATGAATGCTTTTCGACTTTTAAATTTTAATTTCTATTTTATAAATAATTTTTATCTACTGATTCAGGCATCGGGGTGAGTAAATGGCGTGAAAAAACTTAGTTAGGTGATAAGATCATTATGAATTGTTTAAGGTAGTATTAAGACCCTAGTGGCTCAATATATGTTCATTTTGGGTTTGAAAAATTGTAAATAAGGTATCCGAGACTTTAAGTTAGTTTAAATAATTTAAATTGATATATATATATATATTGTGAACTACAGGGAGTTATGAGTCTTTTAAGGCATCTCCCCATTGTGCTATCTATTAGGAGTATTTTTCGACAAGCCCCTTTTAGGGGAGATGTTGTCGAAATTTTTATAAAATATGGATAATACTCCATATGATTTTTCTAATTTGCTCTAATTAAACAAATAATGAACTGAAGTCTATTGAAGATACAAATTTAGTTTTGGACTATTATTAAGGATTAAAATGAAAAGTACTTTAAGGCGCAAAGTTGATTATGTGGCTTAGATGCCCAATTAAGGTAATTAGGCTAAGTCAGGACTTAATTAGACGGGTTCTGATAAACTTGGTATCACATCCTAGGTTTGACTTTATTGAGGATAAATTTTTGTTGGAAACCAAAGGGCGATTGAGCGCAATTAGTTGGGAAGCGACCATGAGTTGGGGATACTATGTTACTGTGATATGTTTGTTATATATTATTATATTATAGTTAGATATACAATAAGAAGGTTATTCTCAATATTTGTTTGATATTCAAGTCAAAAGATATAACGAGTGAGTTTAGGAATAGAAAAATAAAAATAGAATAGACTTGTGAAACAAAACTAAGCATGATTATAAGTGAAATGGACTCAAGAATTCTAAATTCATAAGGCTATTTTAAGTAGTTTGGTACTAATATAACTGAGGGAAATAGTTAGTTACATAATTAATAGCAAGTTGGTTGAGTAAGAAGTCTAGATGATTCAAGAACGTAAGTATTAAACATAAATTTCTTACAAATTAAAATTATCGAACTATTATAATTGTAAAACGCTCAAGATATTGCAAAAATGGGTTTAAATTAAGTCTCAACTAAAAAACACAAAATGAAACTGAGACTTTTAGAAAACAAAAGATATGAATATTTTGAGTTTAAAATGATGTTAGTACAATTTGAGTTGGTAACTCAGGAAGACCTATTCTATAAAACATTAGTTTTATTTATAATTAAATGTGGGTTGCTTCAGAAAATAATCTCAATAAGGTAAAAGTTGACACGTGGTTTTGAAAATAGAAATTGATTAGACAAATTGAATCTTAACTTGGAAATCACAATGAGATTGTGATATGATCAGTCAAGTTGCCTAAGTCGGTTTCGACAAAAATAAAATACTTTGAAGCAAAGTGTTGTCTCCTTGCCATAACAAAACCCAAATTAAAAACAAAGGATAAACATGAGAAAAAAGAAGAAGAGATAGTTGTACTGATTGAGTATTAGTAACTAATTTGTATAGGACGTCAGTATGGGTTCCTATCTCGAGAGAACTTCCATTAATAGTGTTTAAAGGATTGACATAACATCCTTTAAGAGTTGATTAGTCATTAAGTTGATCAATAATTTGGAAATTTTAATTTTTCTATCACTTTTGTTAATAATAATGAAAATGTGAATTCATCAAAAATAAATTGATGAACAGTAACATACAAAGTTATCTTATATAGTCTCTTGAAAGTATCAAGATTCTTTTTGAGATAACGAAAACTCAAGAAATTTGAGAATAATTGAGAAAAATGGAAACAACTAAGGAAATAACAAATAATAGAACTGTCCAGTTGCGAAAAAATTATTTGTTTTGAATCAAGAATAGCTAGGGACCACCTTGGTTGATTGAATGATCATAAAAAGTTTTACGATCCAGACCTAAATTTTTTAAAAGAGAATAGCTATGAAACTTCCTTTCTATGATGGATAAAGAAGTTGTAAGTGGTGCACGAGTTGAGCGAAGTTTGAATAAATCTATAAAGGGGCTAATAAGTGAGATCAATGTGAGAATATATATGATTGACAAAAACTAAATGCAATAGACTCAGTGTATAAAATAAATGAGATATAGAAATGACTTGTGACTACTTGAAGTCACACGAATGGACTCCTTTAGTCAAGGTAAGGTACTAGAGTAGTTTTGCATGACCAAAAGTGTAAGTAATTTCGTTTCATAGTCACGATTAACTCAAAGCCTAGATGACTTATGTGCGCTGCCCACTTGTCTTTGAAGAATCGAATGAATTGATGATGGTTGGAACAAAAGAGTCTATGAAGTTTTATCAAAGTCAGTTCGAGGCTTGAGTATATGTTAAGAAATGGTCAATAAATTTTCACATGGTTGTGAAATATGGAAGTTTCAGATAAACGAATCCCTATAACACTTTGGATATCAAAATATGAGTTTGACAAAACCTACTATATCTTCAAAAAGATCTTGCAAGGAATTAAACTCCAAAACCTAAAAGTTTTGAACCAAAGTAATATACAACTGATATCAGTGAATATGTGTCTATTAAATTAAATGTTACGTTAAATCATGTAATCAATCGATAAGGAATTTTGAAGCACTCGATTATTTTAAATTAGAGTGGATGTATGATACATGTATAATGGTGAATATACAAATGAAAATAAAAAGAGATGTACAACTTAAAACTCAGTCAGTCAGTACAATCTCTTTGGTTGAAAATATTGAATAGAGGACTTTATATCTAGCTCAATGTGTTTGAAGAGTTGAATATTCTACTACTATAATGAGTGGAGTCAAAGATATGGATTGAGTAGTGGCAAAAAAGGTAAAATATTTATAACTTGTATGAGATACAAGTAAAAGTCATACTATTAAAGTATAATCAAGAAACATTTTGATCTCTTTTTATAAATGTATATCTTTTTAAGTTAAGGATAATTGTCTCTATTCAAACAATGCAAGAAGTTGGTGAATAATAATGATTAATATAGGAAATCAAAATAATTAGAGAAATAGTTAATTATAGAGTAGTCATAAAGACAATTTGAAAGAGATTGATAGTTGAGTGACTAAAATGAGGTTCTTAGTGAACCCATGGATAGAAAAAGAGGTTCTAAATAGTTAAATGGAAAACTAAGTGAATCGGCTGATGAGTTGGAATTAATAATTGCTTTCTAGTTCATTATATAGATAATATTGTGAGTAGACATTTAGAGAAAGAGTGAGAAATGCATGATGTGTCCGGTTTCATTTTCTGATCGTATTGAAATACGAGATCTCTTAATATGAGATGAAATTTGTAATTAGAAATCTATAATCATTTGATGAGTTGTGTAATGCTAGGTTTTTGCTAAGAAACACTGGAATGAATCAAATGTACACGTAACTCTACTTTGGTATCTAATGTCGTAGCAAAATATTATTTGCATCACTATGTAATTTTAAACTAGTAATAGTCTAAGAATCGGTCAACCGACGATTCAAATTAAACGATGACCAATGATGAGAAAGTAAATTGGGATGTGTATAGAGTTTGGTGGATAGGAAAAGTTATCAACGGTTTACAAAATAAAATTCAATCAAGAATGAGTAAAGCCATATGAAAGGCAAGATAGGCTAGATCTTGCTATACATTAATGATTTAATTAGAATCAAAGCAAGAAATGTGAAGGAAAAAGTAAGGTTATTGGATATTCCACAAAGTTGATTGTTTAACTCGTCAGAAATTTACAAAATGTCAGGATTGGCTAAATAATGGATATAACTTTTCATTAAATTAATGATTGGGATATGAAAAGTTGAAGTGCTTATGATATCTACCACCGAGTTGTTGTATATGACAAAAGTTATTGGGCCCACTTAACCGTTTCACCTTCGAAATGATTGCTCAAGTTTAAATTAAAAGAGTTGTATATGAAGGATCATATTCTCACATTCCTATCGATTCAATAGCCTGTAAGTTTAAATTTCAAGGATGAGATTTTTAGTTATTTAGGAAGAATTGTGAAATCCGAGAATTTAATAAACTTAATTAGCAGACTAATTATGTATTTTCGGATTTGATTTAATTTTTACATATCAAATGTGGGAGCACGCATAACGGGCCAAAGACCATAAAAAACAAAATGTATTTTTGTTTGTTGTGTGCATACTTGATGTAATATACTATATTCGTCGCGAAATAGAGTCAAGATGAGGAGTAGACGTGGTGTTTGCATGTATTGAATTGCGTTCGAATTTCTCTAGTTTTTGACGAAAGTGAAGTATTTTTCAGGTTTTAATTTGGACTTAAAAGTTTAAGATAAACATGAAAAATAGGAGAACTTGGGAAAAGGCAGAAAAGGTATCAAAAGATTAATAAGAAGGATAAAAATGGAGGGGCCATAAGATTATTTAACCCAAAATGTTTTAAGTTGCAAATGTGGATATGAAATGGGGGTTTTGGTGTTTGCCATTTCAATCAATCCTCTTGACTCTTCTTCTTCAACTCATTGCCTCATTCCATCGATTCACGGCTCTCCCTCTCGACAACACTGCACTTTGCCTCCCTCAAACTTACTACGATGAGAAAAAGGGAGAGCCAAGTTTAGTTGGATCTAGTTGTTGGAACTAGTGGTATGTTTTTTGTTGTAGGTCAAATAAATTGAGGTTTTTGTTGTCGATTGAGTTGTTGATTAGAATCCTTGTTGTATTTGTTAGGGAAGGGATTAAACTGTTAGTGTAATTATTTATATAGGTTTTGATCATTTAGGAGGAGTTATAAATGCAAGAAAAATAAGAAATAGAACAAAATTGTTCTCTTGAAGTAAATCAATTTGATGACTTGAGGATAGAGAGCAATAGATTTTGTTTGAACCCAATTGTATTGAGTCAATTTTTATTAATTCAATTACTTTTGAATAGTTTGGAATTCACTAGAATCAGTTTTGACAAGTTTTCGTTCTTCTTTAATAATTTTGGGGGAGTTATTAACTTATTTTTTTTGAAATTTATGGCTTTAATATTAGGGGAATGTGCGTGGAGTTTTGGGAATTCTAAATGGGGATAGAGCCTCTGTTTTGAACTACCCAAATGGCTTTAAAAATTTGGCTAAGTAATAAAACACTGCTTGTAAACGAGCAAGTTTAGTCGATAAGTTAAGGTATTAAATGATATTGAAATTACTAAAGGTTAATCTTATTTAACCATTTCAATCATAATTTATATTATGGAAAGATAAACAATTAGAATCATTTTTTTTACAGTGAAAAGGTGGTGCACAGATAGATTACAAGCCACAATCAAAATTTTAAACAATTTTCAAAATTTCAAGTAGCCATGTATGATGAATGATTCAAATGCCTTATGGATGTCCAAAATACTTGCGAAGAGGTTCGTTTGAATCTTGATATATCCTATTTCAATGGTTAATAAGGTTTCTAGTGAAATTCATTAGTTTTGAGGACAAATTTAATTTTGAACATAAGGTCTCGCTATTGAAAAACTTGCCCTACTTATATTTTGACTAAGTGTTAAGGCTTATTTCGAGGTAGTTTTGACTTGGAATATGAATGAAACACTCATATAAACATTGCAATGAAATGTTTACTTGTTTTCGCGATGGAAATAACTTCAAAAGTTGATAAAATGAGCAAACTAGGATTGGTTGAAGTTTTAAAATTGAAATTTGGAATCGGCAAGATTAAAATTGTCAACTGAGTTAAAATCCAAATTTTAGATTCATATTAAATTTGTACTTTGTTTTAAAACAAATTAAGTAGTTTATGAAAAAACTTGAAACGAATTTATTTTTAAGACTTAAGATCAAGTTGTTGGAGTGTAGAGTTGTTTGAATTTTGTTTTAACTTGAATATGGATTATTAAATTAAATCACTACTTAGAAATTAGTTGTAAATGTTAGAATTGAGTTATGACTCTTAAATTAATGAGCTTTATGGTTCAATAGGACACATGGAAGTACAAAAAACTCAGGGAACATTGTATGAGGCTTCGTGATGACTTTAAGTTGGTTAGTCTGTTAGTAAACCTTACAATAGTCTCTAATATTCAATGATTTATCTTTGTACCTACTTTTGTGAATAGTCTACATTGCATTTTGCATTATTCTTGGTCATGTATTCATGGCATACGGGTCACGTTGTCACGTTCGGTCTCAATCAGTTATCTCGCCGAAGTGAAAAAGACTAAATGTAAGTAAAGCTAGTCGCGACTAGGTATCTCATCTAAGTGAAAAAAACTAGATGCTAGTAAATTAGTAAGCGTGCAATGCTGATTCGAGAAATCATGCTTTGGACTTCTATTACTATTTTATGTTCATTCTTAAGTCAGCCAGCATGTTTGTGAACTTTAAATAGTAATGAAAGGGTTTCATATTGTTATACAAATTTCTTGTGATTTTGAAATGCAAATACATATCTTCATGTATTCAGACTAACATTTGCAGAGTGCACAACAACGTGGGAATTTACTTACCTAACATTTTCTAGTTGTTTTTTATGATGTCAGATTCTCGGTGAGGATAATAAGAATGGACAAGACTCAAAAATCTTGGTGAATGCTTTGCAAGTGCTTTGGGCTTCACAGTGAGTGTAGGAATTGAAACACTTTAGTTAGATGATAAGATCATTATGAAATGCTTCAAAGTAGCTTTGAGACCTCCATGTTGGTTCATTTTTGGATTGTAAAATTGTAATTAAGGTATGGATGACTTTAAGTAAGTTTTAATGATTTTAATTGATATATATATATATATATATATATATTGTGAATTACGAGGAGTGGTAAGTCCTTGTAGGCTTCTCTCTATTCCGCTGTATATTAGGTGAACGTTTTGGGAAGCCACTTTTAGGGGAGGAGCTGCTGATACATTTTATAAAATATGGATAATACTCCATATGATTCCCTAATTTGCTCCAATTTAACGAATCATGAACTTAGGTCGATTGAGGATATAAATTTTGAGCATGCTTAATTATTACTTATTAGGTAAAATGAATTGAGCTAGCTTGTAACTAATCTAAGAAACACTCTAAACAAGCTCTAATGACCTTGGGAGGCTTAGAAACCACAATACAAGGGTATGAAGCGAGTATGAGACACATTCAAGGCGTGTTTGGGATAGTTGGAATGTGAGATTCAGGTTTGTAAAACCCAATGGAACATCACTTGAGTATTTACTTTCTTTCATTATTGTTTTAGTCTATCATGTTCAATGTACTCGTATTCTATTCCTTATTTACTTCAGTTATCCATGTTGGTGTCACTATTTGAACAATTAGTTGAGTTTACTTCGCATGGATGTTTTGTTGTGTGCCTATAGCATGCTAGACCATAACATGCGTATACTGAGTCGTCAGTGAATCTTGACCTATTCTACTTTATTACGGTGCATTGTGGGTCTATGTACACCACGAAGAGGACTAGGCGATGGGCCAGTTAGGTGCACCCATTGGAGCGATCTCTTGGGGGAACCCAAAGTATGGTCTAATCTTACATGGACAATGGCACAAGTTTGACCTCAATGTTATTTAAGCATTCGATGATCCATTTACAGTTGCATGCTTACATTCTGCATATTTATTTAATAGTATTTAATGGATTTCCCTTTATCATATGAATGCTTAGAGAATCTCCTTGGAATACTACTCACTGGAATTGTCATCTATTTTGTTGTGATGACTGAGTACAAATCCTTCGACAAGCAAGGAAAATAGGTTTTAGGTGATTACCTTTGAGAATGTTTCTACGCAAACTTATGTTTGATTACAATATGTATATATTTACTTTCTTGGGTTTAGGGAACTGTAAAACATTGAATACATGTATATAGATCTCTTATTGTACTTATTTCACCTTTATTATATACATAATATCATTTTCCATTATTTTCCACGACTTCGAACTTTTAAAATGCATAATTTACTCAATCTTAAAGACTTATATTGTAAAATTATATTATAACTTGATCAATTGACTAATAGGCTAATTAAATTTCTAATAATTACATTGCAAATAATTAGCTAAGTTGGAGTTTATCGTAAAATGTGTAAGAAATCAATTAGGTTGTAGGGCATTATAGATAAGTAGACCATGACATGGCAGGAGAGGTATAAAGGAGCAGGGTGCACGCAACTACATTTCGATCAAGATTCAATTAAGGCTGAGGGAGGAATTCTTACACTAGATACAGGGTAGCCAGATAGTGGTGTAGTACATGAAAATGTTTTTTCACCCAGTAATTGCCAGCACTATAATGTCGACAAAAGCCTGCACAATTCAGAAGATTTACAACAGGGTCTTAGCGCATGAGCCCTATAAGTTGACCAACTCTTATAAACATTTACAACATCCGAGGGATAGTCAAAGCTCCTCTAGGCCGAATAGACAGCACGGTCGAGGCCGTACGGACGATGACTTGACAAAAATGGTTTGGGCAGTACCAACACCTCGAGCGTCACAACAAGGAAAGATTTAATACTAAATAGATTGAGCACATGGTTCTTAGGATTAAATTCAGGGCCAATAGCTATCCGTAAAGACCTATGACATCTATGGTAGCAATGTCGAGAAACTCGAGGGTTCGTGCATGTTTTAGCTGAGTTAGGCCTGGTGAAGCCAAACAATACGCTCATGATATATTATTTGAAGAATTTTGTCAGTTATTTCTTTTAATTAATGTATTCATATTTTACTTTATTGCTAGAAATATGAAGACATAGTGGTTATGCGATACACTAGGCCATAGCCTATGCCATGGGCACCCTTAATGAATTGCGACCTAGGTTGTCGGTTTTTGGTGCACGTGTTTGTGGGTAGTAGGTTCATGCCAACCACCGCGAGGGTTTTTAGGTGATGGACTAATGGAAGGGTGGGAGAAGCCTACTAGAGGGACCCCAATGTACTAAAGTAAGCTTTACTGAGTTTGAGAGCGAGTTGGTGATGTCAGTTGGTTCCCCCACAGTCTCATCTTCAAGGTGAGAAGAAGGGAAAACCAAGGTTTATAGGATTACTAATACCAAGAATGATTCCAAGGTTCGGGATAGTATTCTACCCTAAAGTTCCGGACATAATTTTACCAAACAAAGAAGAATTATAAATTCCCAATACATATTGACGCCATTATTTAGTTTATTTTCATACTCGAACACCAACTAAAGTAATGTGGACGCCTCGGATGGGCTAAGACACGCCTGAGTAAACATAAATCGTCATTTGTATCTGTTGGTTGCATAATTGTGATTTTAATTATTACTTTATTCAGGAAGGCATCATATATGTGAGTTTATATTGATATATCATGTGAGGAAGTGCGACGGGTATTTGCCTCATAAAGCGTGTCGACGTGGGTATGGAGTAGGCGAGTAGTCAAGGTTAATGGGACCACAAATGGGTCAATTGTGTAACCAATTATCAACAATCTTATAAATATAGTGAGATCCAAGGCAACTATAAAGAGGGTGGAACTGAACGTGCATGTAATCATTTTAAAAGATCATGTGCAAAATGGAAAATTCACTATGCCTTATGTATATGGACCTATTGGAGACTAGGTGCATGCTAAGTATCACATCTAAAAATGACAAATGGTTGTTGGTAGAGATGTAGTAGGTTACGTGTTTGAAAGATATTAACCTTTGAACTGTCTTGAGATACCACTCGAAGATCCAAATAAGGAATAATTACTTAAAACCCTAAGTCTCCCATTTCTCTCTCATTTGAACAAAAAAGAAGTAGAGATGAAAGAGAACATGGTGCTAAGAGGAGAAAGAGAAAAAAGGTGAAGGATTTGGTGACTTTGGGAATGAAGTTGTTAGAATCTTTTGGGATCTGAGAGAGGTAGAATAAGTGCAATGACTCCATTAAAACCATAATTATGTTCTTCACCAAATCTTGATAATGCATGTTCTAAGATTGTTGTTCGTCATGGCTTTAAGTGTATGGGGTGTCCATAAAAGTAGGTTGACCTTTAATGAGTAAGAATCCCTTATTTGGGAATCTTTTTTGAAGTTATTATTGTTATTGGGTAGTGATTATGTAAGAAAGAAGATGACTAGTAACTTTACGGGAAAGTTGATTTGGTTTCTTTTGCTTATCTTTCAGCCCATTTTATTGCATGATAATGAAAAATGAGGAGCAAACTAATTTAGGGAGGATTGTATAAGTCTGAAGGTAGAAGGGTCGAGACTTTAAGATGAACCATGAGATTTTTGAGTTTTTACCATATAGAGTGTTTTGCCTAGAAAACATGGCGAAAGTTTCAAGTATGCTTAAAATTTAAGTAAGCTTAAACTCTTAGTAAGCTCAAACATTGAGTAGACTCAGCTTTTAACCTGCTCAAACTTTTAGCATGCTCAATTCTTACTGATTTGGTTAAATGACTTGGGATAGCTTTTAACATTCTAAAACATACTCTAAACACCATCTAATGACCCCAGATAGGCTAAGGGACCGTAATACGAGGGTTTGGACTGAGTTGGGGATGCATTCATGGCGTTCAAGAGAGTTAGAATGTGAGATGGGTTTTTTTAAACCCAATGGATCATTGTGTATTTGCTTGGATTCATTATTGTTTTAATCTACCATGTTCATCGTATTCCTGCTCTATTCCTTATTTACTTCAATTATCTATATCGATGTCACTATTTTAATGGTTGGTTGAGTTTACTCCTGTGTCAGTATTTTGTTGTAAGCATATGACATGCTAGACCATAGCATGTGTCTTTGGGGTCCTTAGTGAATGATGAATGGACCTACTTTTTTGGTACTTTTTCGTTGCATTGCGCGTTTAAGGGAACTACCGAAAGGAGTCGGTACTGGGCTAGTTGGGTGCACCCATTGGAGGGGGTCTTGAGGAAGGAATCCAAAGTATAATCTAGTCTAACCATGAAGATATTGATGTTAAAGGGATTTAGAAAAGTATTTGAAGAAACATACACATGTCCTAATTTTTCTTTTGTGGTCTTTTGTCTTTTCCGCAGCCCAAGAGTTTGGAGAAACACTACATTGCGAAAAAGCCTTGAAATAAAAAAATCAAACTACATGATTTATTATCCTATCAATCTTAAGACTTCCAAAGAGATTAAGATAGTTGACGTGTGGATATATCTATATCTATTAGTTATCAAAAGATTATTTATCTTACAAATATGTAAAACATAGCCCACACATCCAATTGCCCACACTTTGTTAACACGGTTAATATCTCCCACTCGCATATCTTATGTAAACTTTTTCTTGTTGGGTTCGGTTGATCACACATACGGGCAACCAATGTTTTGATAACATTGATATATGTCCCACTCACACATCATGTGTGAAAAAAATAAGTTCTCAATTAATAGTGTTTCATTGTAACTAATAGGTCGTGCAACCGTGAGACAACCTGCAAGCAAGAGCTCTACATTAGCAACTTAATTAGAGTCAGCATAAAGACATTTTCCCTTTTAAAAAAATATATATATCTCAATTTTCCTCAGATGCATATAGTCACATCTATTGAAAACATTCTTTAACTCATTTTAAAAGTAATATTTGAACCTTCAATTCATAGCATTATATTCTGACAAATATTGCCATCAAATTCATGCAACACCAGTGTTGCGACATAAAATATAAAATGAAATGACATGATCCCAAATGATCTTCCTTTTCCCTCCCATTACTTAATTTAGAATGAGCTGCTTTCTTCATGTAGCACCTTTAGATTGAATCATACTTGACCATGGTAACTCCCTAAAGTAGCAAGCACTGATTCCTTACTTCATAGCATAGTCAAAAGTCATAAGGGGAATTCAGGAAGTCATAACTGTATAAGAAATTCTTCTAATTAGACTCACACATTGAGGATCCAGGGATTTACTATATAATAGTGTAGTTAAAAGCTATAAGGACAATTCAGGAAGTCATAACTCTATAAGAACATCTTCTAATTAGACTCACACAGTGAGGATCTAGGGATTTACTA
Organism: Stephania yunnanensis; assembly: GCA_039657365.1. Classification (NCBI taxonomy): domain Eukaryota; kingdom Viridiplantae; phylum Streptophyta; class Magnoliopsida; order Ranunculales; family Menispermaceae; genus Stephania; species Stephania yunnanensis. The sequence continues at coordinate 43,830,399 of CM077581.1, forward strand.
TCTACTCCATTCTAAGTGGTCGCAAAACACATGCAATTCTTTGCATGTCACAGTGGAGAAACTCTTAATAAGAGTGTATCCATTTCTCTAAATACATTAAGCATTTAGTTTTTATTCATAGGCTTAATAGATAGTGGAAAATCTATTATGATCTTGCAAAAAATAACCTCATTTTAACTCCTATCAAGGCGACATTTATTAAATAAGTTTTAATGTCTCATCTTTGCTTGCTACTATTAGTGCCAAAGGTGCTTGCTTGTATGAGAAAATCAATCACCGCCTATTGCATACTTCCAGTCAATAATTACTTATATCAAAACAAGAAATAACAAATTCCAATAAAGTTCTTTTATTGAGTCGAAATAAAAAGTTATAGCGAACAATATACAGTCTATGCAATCCTAAGGATTTTTCATTACTTAGAAAAATATCCCTAGCGATAGGTTTCATCATCGGATCTGCCGTCATCCTTTGGGTAAGAATGTGTTGTATGAAAAATTTTTTCATCGTATGACATCTCTCACAAAGTTATACTTTACATCGATGAGTTTTGTCTTTCAATGATACTTCAGATCCATCATATAGGCAATTGTTTCTTGACTATAACTAAATATAGTCATTGGTTTCAATGCACTTTAAATGATTTGCAAGTTCATAATGAAATGTCTAACCTATATTGCCTTTTGAATTGAAGCAGTGCTAGCGACAAATTCCGCCTCCATGGTTGACAAAGCAATACACGCTTGCTTTTTACTACTCCATGAAATTGCACTATTATTCAATAGGAAAACATAACTTGAAGTTGATTTGCATTTATTTAGATCGCCACTCCAATCGACATCAGAGTACCTAAGTAACTTTAGATCATGACTTTGGTAACACAAACACAATTCTATAGTGCCTTTCAAATACCTCAAGATCATTTTCATCGCTTTCCAATAAGCTTGATTAGGATTTGATTGATATCTTCTAACTAAACCAATCGCGTGGCATATATCGAGACGTACATATAATTACATACATTAAACTTCCAATTGCACTTGCGTAAGGGACATTGAACATCTTGTCTTTCTAATTAGAGTTTTTGGGCACATTTCCATGCATAGGATTTTACCTTTAGCAATTGGAGTGTCAATAGGTTGCAATTTGTCATTTTGAATCGTTCAAGGATATTATTAATGTATTGTTCTAGCGATAAAGAAAAAATTCTTTTAGAATGATTCCTATGAATCTTCACACCCAGCATGAAGTTTGCTTCATCCATGTCCATATCAAAATTAGAGGAAAACCATTCTTTCATGGTGACAACATAATCAATGTTATTTCTGGCTAAAAGCATATCGTCCACATATAAGGATAATATCACAAACTGTTGATCTAAATGTTTAATATACAAACAATGATATTAATCAATCATCTTAAAACCAAAATAAGTTATGACTTGATGAAATCTTAAATACCATTGTCTTGAAGATTGTTTAAGACCATATATTGACTTTTTAAGCTTGCACACTTTGCACTCTTGTCCTTTTGCAACAAAACCTATTGGTTGTTGCATATATATGTCTTTATTCAATTCTCAATTCAAAAAGTTAGTTTTTACACTGATTTGATGTAATTGTAAATCCATATGTGCAACAATAGAAAGTAATAGACAAATTGAGGCAAACCTTACAACTAGTGAAAATGTTTCCTTACAATCTATTCCTTCTTGTTGTGTAAATTCTTTAGCTACTAAACGTGCTTTAAATATTTCTATTGATCCATCTGCCTCACTTTTGATCTTGAGAACTTATTTGTTCCCAATTTTTCTATGTTCAAGAGGTAGATCAACAAAGTCCCATACATGGTTAGATTTTATAGACTCCATAAATTTTAGCCATTATTCTGTAGATGGTATTGATATAGCCTCATTAACAATACAGGGTTCATTTTCATCATGCGGAGCAATCATAAAAGCATGACCTTCAATTTCAAGTTATCTTTGATGCACACTCTGACAGTTGTTTCAACGCAATTTCTCTATAATTGAAGCATATCAGAATGTCGCTCCCATTAGAATCAAGAATAAGTGCCAAATTTGGATTAGTCTCAACATCATTTGAATCTAGTTATGGGATTATGTTCTCTAAAGAATCATCAACTTCATAAAAGGCAAGATCTCTTATTGCTTCAATTTTTAGGAAACTCATTCTCTAAAAATGTGGCATCTCATAATTCGAATTCAATAAAACTACCATCTTGTTATTCACTAATGAACACAAACCCATTGGAATGTTCATAATATCTAACAAAAGTAGAGATTGAACCCAGTCCATTGGGTATATGGTGTAGAAGTTACTGATTTTAACAGTACTACATTTAGTACATGAGCTACGGTTAGCAATGCATCTCCCTAATATGAGATTAGATGACTTACTTGTGCCATCATAGATCGAACCATATACAATAAAGTTCAATTATGCCTTTCTGCAACACCATTTTGTTACGGAGTTCCAGTGATACTAAGTTGTCTAGCAATCCCTTTTTCATAACAATATAATTTAAATTGATTTGATCAGTACTCACGTCCTCGGTACATTCTCAACATTTTGACACGATTCTTAAATTGATTTTCAATTAGAGTTATATATCTTTTGAAGCGATTAAATGCTTTATTTTTTATGTGAGATCAAGAAAAATGGCCAAATATGTAAAATCATAAATAAATGTGACAAAATATGATGCAGCATGTCGCACTCTAACGTTCATTGGACCACATATGTCTGAATGTATTAATTCCAATGGATTATCAACTCTTGATGCTGTTCCAAATGGTTTTCTAGTTGTTTTCTAGGAAGATAATGTGTACAAATAGGCAAGTCAATTTTTTTGAGTGAGCCTAAAAGGCCTTCTCTAGCAAGTCTATTCCTTCGATCTTGTCCTATATGACCTGATGTAGTATGCCACATATTTGCATCTAACTTAACAAAAATTGAAGATGCGAAAATGGGAAAACAAACATTATCATTATCAATTTTATCATCGCCTTTGATGTCAAAAATAATAAAACCATTAAACAGGTAACCAAATCCATAAAGTGCAGTGTCTAAAAATATAGTGACACTATTATTATTGAAGTTCAAACATTGTCATTATCGATTTTATCATCACTTTATTTCTAAGGCATAGATAAAATCATGTAGAAGTAGTTTGTGCTCGTTGCGTAGCTTTAATTTCCATGTGCTAATTCCTCGAACAGCTACACGCTCGTTATTTCCAACATGTATCCACTGTGCTCCCACTAGAATGCGGCAATATTCAACGAAAGCCCCATTGTCTTTTGCCACTAGGTTTGTTACTCTTGAATCAATAATCGACAAAGGATTAGAGTCAATAAATAAAGCATTGCTAAACATAAAACAATTGTAAGATGCATTAAAAGAAAGTAACTTATATTTTTTGGTTCAGGACATTCCCTTGCAAAATGTCCTTTTTGTCCATAAGTATGACATGCTATTTATTTCTTGTCCTTCATTTGCCATCTCACTTGCCTCGCTTGTGATTGGCATTTTTCAGTTTTAGAGGGTGATCCACAATGTCCTTGCTTTTCTTAGCTGCCAACTTTCCTTTAAGTTTAAAAGAACTATTCTGGGAGCCTCCATGAATAATCATTGTCTGAGTTGAAGTCTTAGCAGCTTCCAAGTGCTCTGCTTCCAACTCCATATGACGAGCGATATAATTAAAATTCTCGAAATTCTCGTTGTGGGTCATTGCAACTTTAACGTGCTCCCAATTCTAAGGAAGTGATTGGATTTTTTGTTTTTCTAAATTGAACATGATCGGCGGAATTCAATTTACGTATCATATTTGACATTTCTCTCCAATGTTGTTTCATCGAGTGATTCTGACCTCAACTTCAAAACATTCCACATTTCTTGGTAGTACCAAACTGCTTAAACTCACACATCAGATCATCTTAAATGCATCTCGACAACATAATGCGAGCAATGCTATTTTTATGTTTTCAGATTTGAAACGCATCATGATCCCTATATTTTCAAGAATCTCTAAGACTTCTTGCTCTTTTAAGATACATTGCACCTTTCAATGCCATATGTCAAAATTGTCCCCACCGAGCTTTTTGGCCTTGTTCAGCTTAGCAATTATACTTTTTGTCGTTGAAGCCATGAATTGTAATGACAAAAATAATTCATTGGTTAGATATTCAAAAAATAACGTTACATTTTATTTGCCATAGAATTCATTTAAAATAATTAATAATTATTTATCGGTATAAGATCGAGAGTTCGCTATACTTATAATCATCATTTAGAATCCCAAACACATATTATAATTATTTCAAATAATTCGCACAATTAACTTCACCACTTAAAATGCATTTAAAAAACTATTAATACAAAAGTAGCATAGTATAATCATAATTGCAAAACAATAAGAAATGCATACCTTGTGCACTCCTTTTTGGTGGAAAGTAGGATAAGACAGCACTTCACTGAATTCCTTTCTGAATTTGGCGTTGCTCTGCCTTTCTCAGGTCATATATAAGAAATTTCCCAAATATTATTAAGTGAAATTTCCTTCTTGATGAACTCCATCATGGGTTTCAATGAAATATTGAGGGAGCAAATAAGCATCAAACATCTATTCTTATGGCTCATGTAAAACCCACTATCCTTAACAGAGTTGTACATTTAATTAAATGTACCTATATGATGAATGAATGATTGCGCAGGATCCTTTTACTAATTTTGAAGCGCCTTACACGGATTGTCGATCCCAGAATCTCGCCACTCACATTCACGACTCATGTTGTGATAAAAAAATGTTTTGATTATATCATGTACTACTATTTTTTAAATGTGAGTTAAAAATCAATTTGAATTTTTCAAATAGCTTAATTAAAACTGATTTCCAATTGAATCGCACAAACATGAATCAACATTTGATTTAACAAACTTTGTGATATACATAGTCACAAGCTTTTACAAACTAATGTTGGGATTTTTTCTTTTAATTAAAATAAAACAAATTGGGCCTAAAATGAATAGTGAGCCCATTTAAACTTTGTTATACCCTATTATTATTTTACGGGACTCAAGGAAAATCATGTGTTCCTTACTTGCCTTCGTCACCAAAAAGATTTTCAACAAAAGCAATGTTTTAGCCACCGATTCAAAATGAATAACCATGGTTGCATAACTTTTGTGTGGTGAAAACGTTAGCAGCCTTGATGGTCTAGGTCGGTCGAGGTTGCCACACCAGTAGTAACATCGCCGACATTTTCTTAATAATAACCAAACATGACAATGTTTCTATTAAAAAAAGGTTTTTCACCATTGCCGACTCCTATCATCGACGACCTAAACTATTGTATTTTGGCAAGCACACAAATAGGTGCGTCATATGGAATCCATCATTGACAAAACGTTTCATAGGGAGACCGCTATAGGCACCATAGCCTTCTCAGCTAAAGCAACAATTTAAGGGTACTGATAGTAGGACTAGGGGCAAAGGTAGAGACTAGCAAGGCTAAAGGTCCAGATAGCAGGGTCAAAGGTCGGGCCGGTGGTAGAGTAGATAGTCTAGGCAGCAGGGACTGATGTTATGTTTTGAATGTAGACAAGAAGGGCACATCAAGATCAAGTGTCCGCAGCTTGTTGACATGTAGTAAACTCACAATAACAACACCAAACCCGAAAGAGAGTACATGTAGTAGCTCAGGCGGTCGTACGTGACACTATCAATAAAATAGGGTATGATTTATATGTGTCATCACATGATGCATACTTTTATTTATTTTGGTTCGAGCATGTCTTTTATTTTTGGATGGATAGTATATTAGTTAGGGTATAAACCTATTGGGCTTAGCACATACTTGATCCACAAAATAGTTTTCTGGGACAAGATCAACCAAATATGGTATGTGAGAGTCATACCGTTGAGATAGAGGGACATGAGAAGATTGTAGACCTAAGAGTACTAGAATTTTAAGATTTTGATGCATTATTGTTGATGGACTAGAAGGTAGCATATCACGCTCGGTTGAATTACTTTAGTAAGATAGTTACATTCTAAATTCTTGAGTAGTTAGATTTTAGTTTTTACAGCTATTTGACATAGCTACAGAGTATAAGAGGTAGAGTGCCTATGAGCCAAAAGTTGGTGATGTTCACCAATATTCTTAGTACAGTAAAATTCCTAGACGTGTTCCACAAGGATTAAAACGTGCCCATGGTGTGCGAACTCCCAAATGTGTTCCTTGAGTACTTACCCAGACTATTACCACTACGGGAGATTGACTCATTATCAACCAAGTCCTTGAAACAAAGTTGATTCTGATACCTACATAAAGAATGGCACCGAACGAGTTAGAGGAGCTTAGGACCCAACTTGAAAAGTTGACGAACTTACAGTTTATTCATCGTAGCATTTCTTTATGGGGTGCTCCAATACTATTTGTGAAGAAGAAAGATAGGAGTTTGAAACATTGCATCAATTACAGATAGTTGAATCGTGTTACGATCAAGAACAAGTATCCACTTCCCCGAATGGATGACTTCTTTGATAAGTTGAAAGGCGCGATGTTGCTTTCCAAGATTGACTTGAGGTCGAGGTACCACCAGCTCAGAATCAAGGATGAGGACAAAGTGAAAACTGCCTTCAGTACATGTTATGGTCATTACAAGGTTATTATCGTGTCATTTGGGCTAACGAAAGCGTTAGCGATATTTATGGACTTAATGCACCACTTATTGAGACAATACTTGGACCATTTGTTGATTGCCTTCATAAATGATATTTTGATCTACTCCAGGACTCGTGAGGATCACGAGGGTTATCGTAAGACAGTATTACAAATACTAAGGGAGCACCGAATTCATGCTAAGTTTAGCAAATGTGAAATCTTTTTATCAAAAGTCAAATTTTAAGTCAAATTTTTGGGACATGTAGTTGGAGTTAGTAAAGTATCATTGAATCCTTTGAAAGTTTAGACAATGATTAATTGGCTTGCTCACAGTTAGTGACTAATAGTTGTACCTTTCAGGGTCTAGCAATGTATTAACAAAGATTCATGCAAAATTCATCTGAGATCATAGCGCCATTACCAAAGTTGACTCAAAAGGATGGCAGGTTTGATTGGGACAAGAAATTTGATCATGCTTTCATGACACTAAAGCAGAGACAGATGAAAGCCCTAATGTTAGTACTACATGAATCAAGAAAAGACATTTTTGTGAATACTACTGCGTCACAGATCGGATTAGGTTGCGTTCTGATGTAGAGAGATGATGTGATTGCTTACACATCTCAATAGCTAAAGATTCTTGAGAAAAACTACCAGTCCATGACTTAGAGTTGGCCGCAGTGGTATTTGCTCTAAAAATCTTGCAGCAGGACCTATATATGGCGAAAGATTTACTGTATTTAATATTATAAGAGTTTAAAATATATATTTATCTATAAGGACCTGAATATGAGACTATACAGATGGCAAGAGTTCCTTAAGGTTTACGAATTCTCCCTAGTGTTCCATTAAGGGAAGGCGAATGTATTGGTTGACGCATTAAGCCATAAGATATCAGACGCAGAGGTTGTTATTTGTCAGTTGACATATGGGTTTGCACTCCTCGAGGAGGCATATATGATGGATTCAGATGATATTCTGATTACTACAGAGGCATAAATTTATGGACAAATGAAGACTCAGCTTATCTTTATTTAGAAGGTTTTAGAGAGTTAATAGGCCAATAAGAAGTTCTAGAGATTCCATGAGTTGGCAAAGAGTTTAAATCATCCAGAGTAGAGTTAGTCAATGGATTCATGATTGAGATATAAGAGACAACTGTGGATTCAATCAGTGGTTGTGTTATGTACAGAGATACTTTAAAAGGCTTACCGCTTACGTTATACCTTTCATCCGAGCAGAACCAAGATGTATTAGGATATGAAACGTCTTTATTTATGCAAGGGATGAAGGTAGATGTAGGGGATTACGTCGAGAGTTACAGAATTAGCAAGCAGGTTAACACTGAGCATCGAAGGCTTGGAGGACCATTACAACCACTTCTTATTCCTAAATGGAAGTGAGAGCACATTGCCATGGATCTAGTCAGTAGTTTACCTCGATCTCCAAGCGAGCATGATAGTATGTGGGTGATTATTGATAGACTAACTAAATCTGCACACATTTTGTTAGTTTCAACCAAACACAAGTTTAAACAGTTGAATGCCCTTTACAAGTGAGAGATTGTGAAACTTAACGGAGTACCATTATCTATTATGTTAGATAAAGGATCACAGTTCACTTCTATGTTTTAAAGGAGCATGCAAGCATAGTTTGGCACGAGGATACAATATAGTATGGTGTTTTAAACTCAAACTGATGGATAATTAGAAATATTGATTTAGGTGTTAGATGGCATGCTTAAAACATTTGTGTTTAAGTACGATGGGAGTAGGAGGAGTATCTAGATTTGTGTGAGTTTGCCTATAATAATATTTCCCAATCTAGCATTTGGATGGAACCATTTGAGGCACTCTACGATAAGCCGTATAGATCACCAGCATGTTAGGTAGAGCTTGGGGATATACCATAACTTGGGCTAGAGATTGTGGCAGATCACACAAAGAAGATACAACTGATACATCAGCATCTTTAAGGAGCTCAAGAAAGACCAAATAAATATGCTAACAAGTATCGATATAGGTTACAGTACAAAGTGGGAAACTATGTCTATCAAAAACTTTCACCGCTAAAGGGTTACAAACGATTCAGAATTAAGAGAAAGCTCGTGTCAAGGTTTATAGGTCCATTCATAATCACATAGAGAGTTTGCAAGCTTGCATATAAGATTGAGTCACCATTGTAGTTGGCAGACGTTCATTTTGTGTTCCGTATATAGATGTTGAGATTTGATAGGTCATGAAAGGAGAACGACCAATAGTAGAACTGACTCAGATTGACCTAGCCAAGGAAATCACTTATGAAAAGCAGCCTATACAGAATTTGGATCGCAAGGTATAGAGTTTAAGGAAGAAGGATATTTTGTTAGTTCTCATTAAGTAGCAGCACCATAAAGACGAGGAATTGACGTAGGAGCAGGACTCTTATATGCGTGAGAATTTCCCATTTCACTTATGATTTCAGTAACTAATTTCATTTTAGACATTTCAATTTTCAGGAAAAATTCCAATTAGTTGGGAAGACGGTGACGACCCTAAACTTCTAACATTTGCCACATGTAATGTCAAGACCGTGAGATGGACTTTGAGTAATGTGGCGAGCTCGGTTAACCCTCGAGAGTAGACACCGAGGTATATTATTTTTGGTTGATGCTTGTAATATTTATTATACAAATATTCGACAATTTAAATTAATTGATTTTGAAAATTTGCCAGTAAAGAATTACCTCCAAATGCGTATGCATGCGGGGCATTTAGGTAGGTTAAGATATTAGGTATAACTTAGGCCATTTTGATAAAAAAAATAACTCGGTTCATGAATTGGTTATTTAAGTTGATTCTAGTACCTAAGTTAAAAATAAATCAATTATATATGTTTGATTAGCCGAAGTCAAACTAGATATTTATTGGCTTTAGGATTAGCCATGGGATGAGTGTGTAGAAGTCAAACAAGAAAAATCCATCACGTCAAAAGCAGGTGTGTTGTTTAAATTTTGGCCACATGATGAAAGGTGTTGTTGGCAAACTCTAAACCACAAGTCTAATAAAACACCCCACGTTTTTAAAACCCTTTCTACATGATTCATTATATGCCCAAATTTGAGAAAGAATAGAGAAACAAAATGGAGATTAATGGTTGCTTGATTTGTCTAGCAACACAAAAGAAAGACTCGTTAAGCTTATCCTCTACAATGATCTTTTCATTGTCATCTCGCTTTATTAGTTCTCTATGCTATTAGATTTAAGGACTTAATAGAGGATTTAAACAACCTTTATTTGTTGAAGTTTTCATAGTTGGAACCCATATTATTATTAAGGTCCATTATAGTTGTTTTATTCAAAGGGTGGATCAAGATGCATTGGGCTTAATGGATGATTTGTTGTTGTTTTAATTATGTTTACATGTGGCTAGACTGGCCAAAGTTTGTTGTAAGATTTAAACCTAGCTGCAACACTTGAAAGTCGGTCATGGCTCTGTCGACCATAGTTTAGTCTGTCATAGCCTAGCCATTCTTGAGCAATCAATCTTACCTCTGTTGACCATAGTTCAATTGGTCATAGCTCAATCATTCTTCAACACAGTTAGATATGGTCACGACAAAACGTGTCTATTAGAATTAGAGCTCAACCAACATAACAATATATAGTTATTCATGTATTGAGACAGCCAAATGTGGCTATTATAGTCATGGTTCAGCTAAAGGTGGCATGGTCAGCTGGGTTTATGGTAGGTCTTAGCTCAACTTCCTATAGTATAGCCAAATGGTTTTAGAGGAAACTTGTTTAGATGTAAACCATCACACTTGATAGTCCCAACTTAGTCAATTATGGCCCAACATTTGATGTTGTAGTCATTTTATGAATTGTTTGCCTAAGAAAGGATATAGTCAACTGCAAGCCATATCAGCTTATTCCTTATCTTTTACTTTCGAGTCACTTGGTCCATATCATTGATCACTGTAGTATGTCTATCATGTGTTTTACTATTCTTTCTCAGCACCTTATTTTCCTTCTAGCATGATATATAGACTTTTTATTGTTTAATATTTATTATTATTGAACTTCTTCTAGATTTACTCACTGGGATTGTGTCTACTTTTGATGACAACTGCAGGTCTTTCTAGTAGCAGGGGCATGGAGTCTGTGATTGGTGAAATCTTTTTAGCTTCCTTCAATGTCTGCTCCTCTCCTTTACTTAGGATACATATATACTTGTGTTTTTGGTTACATTGGGGTCCATATTGGGTTGTAAGATGTTTGATACATGTATATGACTCTTCTTCACATTATTTTTCACCATATATATATATATATATATGAGATCTACTTTTGCAGGATTTTCACATCTAGGCATGTCTCGACGACCATTTACTTATTTAAGTTCTTTAAAGATTTTAAATTTCGTTGCATAAACATTAAGACTTCTTAAAACTGAATACCAAACATAATAAGAAATTAAAGATTGAATTACTTGGATAAAAGACTAACTAGGCCTACCTTGACTCTGAAGGAGTAAACCGGGGGTCCAAGTAGCATTAGGCTAGGCAGCGCCTAATTAGTGGGGTCTAGGGTCGTCACACCCTCGTAATCCCTATGTCAACATAACACTTGTAAACATTCAAATGAACTACTTCTTCATTACATATTACTATATATAACCTAATATATATTAACTAAACATTCAAATCGTAAGTCAATCAAACAAATAATATACTAACATGCTTTCTTTTTTAACTACTTCAGAAATAAAATTTAAACGGTCATACTCCGCGCGAGGCGCTACACGAGGCAATATCTTGCCCTGCCACATGGGGCAAGGCGGGGACAGAGATTGTTCTTGCCCTGCATCCCTTGCATAAAATTCTCCTTTTTTATGTTGTTACTAAAAAAATAATACAATTTCTTTTTACTTAAACTATATGTAATATATGGAATGAAAGTCAAGATCTTTAACAATAAAATCTATTTTTACCATTAAATCAATTCTATAACACATATACATGTATATATCATAAAGATATATAAAATTATATTTAAAACATTTTTGAAATATATTTTCCATACTAGTTTCGGAAATCTTATATATTTAATTAAGTATGATAACTTGTAACTTAATCAATAAAACAAATCCATATTGATCATTCAATTTGAAAAAAAATGGTTTTTTAAATAAATCGAGAAAGCAGTACTTAAGTGTCAAAATAACTAAAAAATGAAGATTAGAATAGATATTTTTTACAAAATGGATGGGGCACCGCATGGTTTGCTCACCCCACGAGTGTCCCTGTCGAGTGGAGCATGAGGCGGCAAAGTTTGGCCCGAGGGGAACTTACGGGAATAAATCCCCGGCCCACGTCCCGTGGGGACGAGGACGGTTATTAAGATCCCCACCCCGCCCTACCCCACTTGCAACCCTAGTATAGTGTAGTATTGATGCCCCCAAATTTAAACCAAACATTGTCCTCAAAGTTTAAAAATAAGGTTGAAATCATGAAAACACTAAAACACACAAAAATATATAATAACGCAAAATATAAAATCATAAGAAAAACATAAACAAAGAACATAAACAACTAAATAGTAAACAAAATATCCCAAATTTAAAATAAAATGGTATCAATGCATCTCTCAACTACCCAGGTCTAAAGAAATCCAAAGACATTGATATTAGGACTACGCTTCATCATCATCATCTGCCTCATCAGCTCTAATGTAGGATGATGTAAATTGATGCTCCACCCTCCTGCTCTACACCACATCTTGATCGAACATATAACTTGGTGCTACTGGAAACTAAAAGAACTATTGGTAGGTCTCATCCGTCACCTCCTCTCATATCTAGCTATGTCCCGCTGATGATTGACAAATAACATAAAGTTTCACTTCCCATTCTATCTATGTTTCTCATATTTCCTCGAGGCTTCGCCTCCTAAGCCCTATTCTCTTAGTGTTGTCTCCTCGTCTAAGTAATCCACAACTTCTGCTGCCGTAGAGTCAAGTCCTCTCGTAGTGGTACTAGTGGCTACAGTAAAAGAGGTGGTGGAAAACCTCAAGACCATCGAAGTCATGCTCCTCAATCAATGGGTCTACCAACTCATAGCCCTCAGTCAATCCATATTATTGCTCCTCCTCTTCTCCATATCCTTCATCTTCCAACTTTGGGCTAACTCTATTGATGCTGCTACTGTTGGTGTGTTATCCTCTTGTCGTTTGGCTAACAACTCGGCCTAAAATCTATCTCCTTTAGCTCTATTCCCCTCATCTTTGGAGTCTTCATTACTTGGCGAGGTGTGAGCATAAAAACCTCATCCATGGTTTTTTGGGCCTCAATATCAAATTCTTCATCTTTAAGCAATCTAACTCTGAGCTTCAAGCATAATTATGTTATCAATATAACAAATAACAATTTGTTATCTCCCTCTGACATAATGAACTCCCTTAAATTGTTGTAGATGATCTCGCCGACATCTATCTCCTCGTTCATCATAATCTCATATAAACAAACCTTCTTTTGCTTATTGATCTCACCTTAATGACTAGTGCAGTGTAGAGATGCAACAAGGAAATGTTTTAACATTCGCTGGACTTTCCTAACACTACCCTTCTTTATGCGTTTTGGCACATTCTCTGCTCCCATTACCCAGCCGGGTTATCCTTGGACAACTCATGCTCGCTCTATGACTCTAAAAGGGTATAGGTTATAGGGTTTCTTATATAAATCAATATGGAAACTTAGTTCGGCTCTAACCGTACTTAAATGGTCCAATCCATTGATGCTATTTATTTCACGCTTATTAAAGGGTACAACCCTTTAACCTTCACTGGCTCATCCTTACTAGTGAACTTCGCATTGGCATAAAATTCGTATTCCGTCTCACTCACTCCACTAATTTTATTCTTTCTATAATCTTGAGTGAAATGCTCCCGATTTTGTCGCCTAATGAAGTCAGTCACTCATTTTTCATACTTGCTTGACAAACTTATACCTCTCATACAAATGAACTCCCTATGCTGAATATCCTCATATCTTTCCTTAGCCACTTTACTAATGAAATATTTGGACTTAAATGACCTAGGCTCCTCTTCATTAGGATCTCTTAAGGTTAATGCGTCAAAGTCATTTATGCTCACTCGACTAACTTGCCTCCTTATTCTCGGCATTTTCCTAATTCAAATAGCTACACAACAAATGCAATGAGGAATTCGGTTTTGAAATCACCTAAAAATAAAAATATATTTCACACGAACCATTCATATGCCAAAAAATGCAAAAAATATAAATTAGGTCTCCATGAGTCTCATTTATTCTCAATATTCACACAACTTTAAAATACTTATCCAACAACCTTAAATCCACTATTCAGGCAATTTCATCAAAATTTTCCAAAAATTCAAAGTATAAGTAATAAAATTGTAAATTTTACCTTAATGCCAGACTACTTTCTGATGTAGAATACACATCTAATCCATTATCAATCAAAGCCCTCTCACTTCCGTAACAACTTAGAACCTTAGTATTTCTGAAATTCAATTTTTGGAATTTAAGCCCTAGCTTTCCACCTTCTGCAACTCCATAATTCACTTAGTCCTTTTCACTATCAATTGCTAGGAACTCTCTTTCCTTACATAGAAATGATCAAACTTAGGCTCTAGAGGGATCTTTGCTTGGTTGGTTGTAGTTGGGTTTGGATGCAAGTATGAATGAAGTGATGAAAATGGGGTTTAAAGCCCTCATCAATTGCTCCACGATAGCGTCAAACTATCTGCGAGTGTTTTTTATATCTATTGGTGGCTCCCTACCGGCGTTGTGATTACTACTTATGGTGTCGTGTTAATTACACATAGCGTCCAACTCTTAGTCCGCATTTTCCAAATAAATTATTCATTTATTCCTATTTGGCGTTTCCCTGACTTTTTGTATTACAACACAAGATGTCGTGATCGCGTGAAGTCTGTGTAAATATAAAAATTTTATAAAAATTTATCCTTAATTAGCCCATGTACCTTACCTTTACCACTTGAACTCCTTCACTCTTTTATGCTCTTTCATGAGTTTGGTGAGACATTTCCATTCTGATTAATCGTCACCCAGTAAATGGCCTTACCTGCACTTTTTAACATAAATTTTTGAAAGTTAGAAAACCATTATGTGCGAATTGCACTTATTAAAATAACTAACTAACTAAGCGATAAAAGTTTAAAACTTGAAATTTAAAAACCCATAGGCTGCCTCCCAGTAGCGCTTATTTTAATGTCATTCGCCTTATGCCTTTTCGCTCATTTAGTTCGAGTCTAAATCGAGATACTCCAACTATAAATCAAAGATAGACATGTCATTCCCATTTAAATGTATTTCTTCTCCATCAACGAAGACTATCTTCTTTGCATTATCGTCCTCTTTGATAATCATTGTGATCTTTTTTTCTTGTGCACAAGTTTGCATTGGCAGCGTTCAAGAATGGCTTCCTAAGTATCATAAATGCATCATCATCCATTTTGTGATCCATAACCTCAAAACCTGCAATGAATGTGAATCCGCCCATCTTCACATGAGCATTCAAGACTTTTTTTATAGTTGGTATCAACTTGCCATCAACTACTTGCAAATTAATCATATCGGGAAGATTATTCTTCAAATTGGTGTGCAATATGTCCATTATTGGTAGGACATTAACTAAGGCTCCCATATCACATTAAACAATTCAAAATTGGTGCACAATAATGCTTATTGGTACGCATATTTCTCTAGGATCTCTCCTTTTGATTTGTCGAAAAGTCTCAGTATGAACTTGAACTTCGGTTTTGGCTTCCTTGGAACTACCATGATGATATTTCCTTTTGGTGCTATTTCAAAAGATCCTTCATATTTTTCCTTAGCTTTCCATTGCATCTTCACTTCTTGTTAATCTTCAAGGCATTGATTCTTCGTTGCCGATTCCTTCGAGTTCATCTTGCCTCACTTCCCTTGTGTTCTCATACATCACTTCAGGCTACCTCATTGCTAAAGTGTTGACTTTTTCGAGCTTTTAAATCACTTTCTCATTTCTTGGCTCATTCGTTGCTATAATGTTCATCATGTGAATAGCACTAACATTCTTTTGGGATTGGTGGTCCTGTTACTCAAAGAGTACCCTTCCTTCCTTGAGTTTAAGGCAATGGTTAACTAACCAATATGTCTCTTTAAACTCAAAATGTATTGTGATCTCTCATTATCCATTCTCTTCATAACTTGCTTAACTTGTTCCATCTCTTTCTCATGCTTCTCATGACGTTCCTTATTGTCCATGTCCATGACATGTAAGAGTTTGTCAATTGACCTCAATAAAGTCATCCCCTTGGTTTGCCCTAGCTTCCCATTTTGGACTTGTTGATCAAAGCCTAAAGGTAACTTCAGTGCATTATCAGGATTTCCATACAAAAAGTTTGAGTTGTTGTTGTTGTATCCTAGACAAAACCTTTAAGGAACCATTCCTCTCGACTTAAAGTTATTTCCATAGCGTTGGTTGTTCATGAAGTTTATGTATTCATATTCCATTCCTCGATGCATGTCTATTTTGTTAATAACCACGACTTAGTGATTAATGGATTATTGTATCGCCTATACTTGTAGACTTTGTTGTCCAATTTGAAGCTTTGTTATCTGATTGCTCAGATTTGATAGTTTTGCCATAATTGTAGCTTGTGAGTCAATTACATATACGCTCGTTGGTTTCCTCACTATGGAATGATTACAAGCTGTAGATTTTTAAGACATAAGATCTAGGAGATCTAATGTGCCATCATCAACCTTAATTACTTGAGAACAACCTACTACGTCATCTACTAGTGTCCTCGTGCTGTGGTTCATCCTATAATAGAAAATTCGGAGTTGTGCCCATGTAACGTATCCATGTCTTATACATCTCCTCAACATCTCCTTGAATCTTTCCCAAGCCTCGCCAAGAGACTCAGCATCTTCTTGTTTCAATTGATTAATTTCCAACTTCCTTTTACTGACATTCATTGGGGGAAAGAACTTATCAAAAAATCTTTCATTGATTTTCACCCATGAGGTTGTACTCCCTGCATTCAATCCTTAGAACCAAGATTTGACTTTTCCATTCAATTAGAATGGGAAAAGTGTCATCATAATCACCTCTTTTGTAACTCTGATAATTTGCACGGTGTCGCACTTCTCCAAGAGACTCTCTACATGTGCGATTGGATCTTCATTGTCTAGCCCATTGAATAAGCTATTTTGCACCATGTGATCAAAGATGGTCTTGGTTCGAGCTCGATGGTAGTGGCTGGAAGCCTTGTTACTCATTTACAAGTCTCTTAAACTTTTGGTTTGAAGTATTCATGAAGACATCTCTGTCCTCGCACTCTATACTACACTACCAGATTACCTTCATGTTTGTTATTCCCTCGGCCCTATTATTGAGTTTATGAAATAATGGAATACTAAATGACTTTAAGTGGAACTTAAATATGGTAAGCCTTTTTGAGATATGATTTAATACTAGTATTGAGACTAGTTGAGAATTAATGAAAGTTATTCAATAAATAAATTAGGTTTGAAACCACTAATATATTTATACATTTAAAGTTGTTATTAAGTACAAATTCTAGTTATGGTGTAAATCCATGTTGGAATGACAAACAAATTATCGGGTAATGAAAGGCGAAATTGAAAGTATGAAACTAGTAAAGTTTGAAAATAGTTTAATCAATAACGTAGTTGTGAGTTGGTAAGATATCTTACTCTACTATTTTAGACAAGTATAGACTAAATTGGGGAGAATGAGTGGTCAATAAATATTAGGATTTGAAGAATCCTAATAATAATATATGATAGTGGGAATGAGAATTTTTTGCCCATAACTTACAACTCATTTAGATAATAATGTGAAGTAAGTTGTTCTCAAGAGTTAGTTGAGATCTGGTTGTCATAGTGGTATGATCAAAGTTAAGGTTATATTTAAAAATGATTTCAGACGATTGCTGGATCATTTTAAATGGATGGTGGAAACCATTAGAACTTACTAGAACTCATGCTATGTTCATGAATGAAGGCTGTCAAGTTTTAAAACCCTTTTTTAATTAAGTTTTTTATTGTGTTATCAATAATAACAAGAATGGAATCTTTGAAGACTTTAGATGCACGAGCACTATCGTAAAGAGTTACTAATGAGACAATAAATTGGTTTATGCCAGATTTTTCAAGTGCCCATACTAAGTTTCAAAGGTTAATTAATTGTATGAGCGTTGAATATTAACAGAAAATCAAGGGATTTTACTAGGACTGAGACATTATGAGATTTTCATATAATCAACACAAAGGTAAAAAGAGAAAGTTAATCTTGAAATAATTGAAAATTACAAATGATTGATCTAGGGATCTTTACTATCATTGTGTAATTTATTATGTTAACTTAAGTACGAGATTATTAAAAATTGAAATCAGATACAAGGATGCCTTGAAAGAAAGTTGAAGTATAGTTTGATTACAATGTTTGCTTAATAATACCCAAATTATGGAAGAAGTTAAAGGTTCATTCTAAGACTTCTTATTTAGGAAAGAATCTATGGTGACACAATAAAGCAAAATTGTAGCTTATACCTCCAAATATAGTTCAAGACTTGTAAGGAGAACTATAAGAGATTGATAATCTCGAGATATCTATTTTGGTAGTTATATTAAATATGGAAAGGCATCACTTGTAAATAAGAGAAGATATTTTGAGAGTCTTTTAATCATTATTAAAATTAATGAGAATCTTAGAAGAATCATTAAAAGACAATTGGAGGTATAAAGACCAGTGGATTAGTATAAGCAGTGAATTTCAAACCGTAGAAGTTTGGAAAATGGGAATTGTCAGAGTAATAGAAATTAAAGGTGAGATTAATACCTTGGATTTCCTAAATGTTAGGAATTCACTTTGAAACATCACTCATTAAGGTGATTGTGTTGACAATACCTTGAATTGGGAAAAAATAGAGGATGCAGTTTCAATAAAAGCTACTCAATAATATCCCTTGATTGAGATATGTAATGATGAACAATTGAAGTCCTACGCAGGCACATCATTAGTTGAGTTATCTAGATTGGTAACTACAAGTCTATTCTTTGGAGCTCAGATGGGAGCTGAGCAAATGATGATTAATTGGGTGATGAATTAATATGAAATTGATTCGGACTATCTAGTAGGTCAATAGTTGACTACTAGTTATTGGTATTCGATATGGATAGTATTAGATCAACGAAATTGAGCATGTCAAGAAAGTTCATGGAACTTGAATCAAAAAGTGTGGCAAGAATGTTGTGATAATCTAATGAATTTCTTTAAAAAGATTCATTCAGGAGAAATCAAAAATCATTATGATAAGAATGAGTTGTTGGTGATCTTGAATGAAAATTGACAATGTCAACTTTAAAAAGAAATATGAGATATATCAACAAGTGGAAGCTGAGTAATATCAGCCTGGAAGGTTATATTATTCTTGCCCTATATGAATCAAACTTCATGCTCATAAATATTTGATGGATTAACTTAAGTTGTGTTGACAACTGAACATTATCGATGTTGTAACTATAGAATTGAATTTCTTGCCAATATTGTGGTTTAATTCTTATGGAATAGTAAGCGAGATATATATGTGTAGAAAGAGTTGAGAGTTTATAGAGATCCAAGATTATTATTTCGGTGAGGAACGATAATTTTTGGCTTAATTTGAAAGACTTCATATTCTTTCGATATTTCTCTCAAATAGTCTTCCATCTGTATAACCTCGTTCACCTCAAAATATTTCAACGTATAACCTCACATCCTCATTTGGGTTAAAAATTGGTTGTGTACTACACAACTCTTCCTCATTAGTCATATTTTGAAGCCTGGCATTATATTGAATAAATTGAGTTTCCAAGTCCTTCAAGCCTGGAATCTCAATTTCAATTTGTCAAATCTCTTTAAGAAGTCGATTAACCTTTTACCGATTGTCTATCAATTGCTTCATCAGAACTTCCTAGGAGGTGTTGTGATAAAACTGTTGATTTCCTTCATGTTGAGGAATCTTTGGGTTTGACATGAGCCCAAAGAAGTCGGGTTGTGGTTATGCATAGCTAGAATAGTGATAATTCTCATACAATGGATAATAGGGACAATTATGTGCAAAATGAGAATAGTCTCCACAAATTTCGCAAACCTCGACCTGTTGCACAAAAGAATGCATGTTAGAAAATTGATATCCATTATGTGACATACCTACTACATTCACATTATAATAATGTAACTCTTCAAATCAACCATAATTATGTGGGTAGGAAGAGTCCATCATGGGGTTACCTGCGTACATGTTAAGAGCAAGGGACTAGATAGGAAAAATAAAAATAAAAAATAAAAAAACCAAGGAAAGAAAAATACCAATCTTCGGCAACAGCGCCAAAAATTGACGTACGCCGAAATCGTCAATAAAATAAAGTTCTTAACCAAATATATTGTAGAATAGTGGTAAAAGGTCGATCTTACAGAGATTTGTAATCTTTCTTTGGTTAAAAACAACAGAAAAGGAAAATCAGGGGTTTTAAAATAAATATTAATTTAACTAACTATTCTAACTAAACTAAATAAAATAAAACAACTAAACTAATTTTCAAAACAATTAATAAATACCTAAGTAACAACTAAGTCTACAGTTCCACAAATCAGGATCAAGATTCAATGGCAATCATGGTCTTTAATCTTTCCCCAAAAGTTATTAATTTATATTCTCCTAGATTAGCCATAGAAAATCGACATCTGCCAGAAATTCCTCGTTCCCCTCATCTCGATAGCCAGGACGTCCGCTACTAACTACTTCCCTAATCAATCCATAACTCTAGACATCCGCTAATCAAGTTTAACACACTAACTGGAGTAATATAGGTTTATGGGAACACTAATCCTAAATAATCGAATCGCATCTGCTTCCGATTTAACTAAGATTCAATTGTTGCACACTTAAGAGCCGAACAAGTTTGACGGAAAATAGGTGAGTGTTTGTCATTTTATTGCTCCAAAATCATAATTACACGGATACTAATGGTCCAAATAATTATAGGTTGTCCCCTTAAAAACATGCGCGGGCCACATACATACCCTAGATCTAAACTATATTCCTTAAAATCAAAAACAATGAAATAGGAGAATTTAAACTAAATTAAATAATAAAATAAAAGATCTCATATAATATGTCACGACTCCATAATCCCGACTTGTTTCCCCACCGACCTAGGAAATGAGTTGATTAGTCAAACATCATCATCGAAGAAAGTCGATAACAAAACAATAATATTCGGTCCTCTCTCATAATGCCTAAGTTCCTAATATATAAAACTACTAAAAATTAGTCCCGAGAGGTTAGAGAAATTAATTTTGGGGGTTAGGGAATTGACTGTGCGCCAAGGAGTATCTTGCAGTTATTGGGCATTTTCCGCACTACCTGGGACACGTGTCAATAGTCGATTGGCGAGCTGCTGGAACCAACTGATGTGACATCATCTGATTGGTGGAGACTACTACTAATGATGTCTCGGGTTAGGGTTAGAGCGCGACACATGGCGCACGGGAGGCAGTGTGAAAGTCGCACGACTAGGCTGAAATTCTGGGAAACCGTGTTGACGCGCATCCCTATATGTATCTGATAGTGGCCGAAGCGAGGAAAATTGGTTTTGTTGTTGTACGTTTAAGCTCCTTGACATGGCGATTCCTGATTGGAGGAGAAAATGGAAACCGCTGATGTGGCAGCTTCTAATTGGTTGAAAGAACTAATATGATGGAAAAGTACTAACGTGGCGAGATGTTATTGGTTGGGAGAATATATGCGCTAACGTGGCAACTTCTAATCGGTTGAAATATGTGTCTCCTGTTCTACCCACCGCGTAATGCGTGACTCGAGACAAACTGTCCGGATCACTACATGTAAATACTCCATTTTGAGTCTTTTTCTGCCACAAATTCAGTCGCGCATTCTATTTCAACTGAAAATGACTAATAGATAAAATTAAATATATATTAGAGACTTTCCATATTTAAATATACTAAATATAATGTACTAAATATGTATAAATACTGATTTATCACAAATCTAATATTTGTTTGTTAAGTTTAATTATGTTATATTAAACTTTCCCCTACGTTCGCATAAACGTAGGCTCTAATACCAATTGTTACGACCTTAAATTTTGAGGCAAACCGAGCACTACCACATCATCAGGCATATCACCATGTCGTGCCACGTCACATGTACATCTGTACATGACGGCCAACAAACTAACCATCAAATGATCTGACTTAGTCAATTTTGATATTTAAATGATTATTTTGTTGAAATATACTAAATTATAAAATTTTAGAACTTAATTTATTTGTTTTTATTCATTTAAGTTATTTTTATAGTGGAAGTCTTAATGATATGCAAATAAGTAATGCAAAACGAGTTTTGCATTGATTAACAAACCTATTGGGTGGAAACTTAGCAAATGATATCATATATATTAATAAAGGTGACAAAAATTTATAGTTAGTGTCAATATGCATGTATCGGGTAATAAGTCTCCTAAAATGTTCCGAAAAAATAGTATATACATAAATACAAACACCTACAAAGTGAAGCTATTGTGGCTATTTAGATCTGGCTCATCGTATGATCTACAACTTGCCACCAAAAACAATGACAAGTCACATTAAGTAGA
Source organism: Stephania yunnanensis (assembly GCA_039657365.1). Taxonomy (NCBI): domain Eukaryota; kingdom Viridiplantae; phylum Streptophyta; class Magnoliopsida; order Ranunculales; family Menispermaceae; genus Stephania; species Stephania yunnanensis. Next base: position 43,852,798 of record CM077581.1, read on the forward strand.
TCCCAAAGAAATTGAGCTAGCATTCATAGGAGATCCAAGAAAAGTGGCTAAAATTCTTGCAAATGAAATTAAATAAATGAAAATGTAAAGCGTTAATATAAGTTACTGAGATAATCAAGAATGTGGAGCACGAATGTGGTGTATAGCTATCGATCCTTGGAATGCAAATACTAAACCGAGAAATCCCTACTGGAAAGGTAATCCCCACCTCCTCTTTCCGGTCGAAATGAGGAACTATGTCGGTCGGAAGGTAGACTTCCGCCCAATGCGTCGAAGGAGAGGAACTTTGTGACAGAGGTGATTTTTATGTCAACCCACTCTCGAGATCATCGACTCGCGAGAGGAATCTCTAATGTAGTCTAAGGAATGACCAACACCATAGCAACGATCGAATCGTCATATACGAGAGTGCCGGAAAGGGGTCATACCATCCCTTCGACCATACACAGACACACGTGGGAATATAGTAAGTATGAAAGCCAAACTGACGAAATGAAATAGTGAAATAAGTAAATTACACTAAAAATAAGTAAATTCTAAGTTGACTTGTGGGTTTAATTATCTGACGCTCATGAAATCGCTATGAAATGACCAACTTACGCCTTGAATAGTGCATTTGACAACCGACTAGTTTTTCTTAATCCCTGGTGTCCAATTTTATCATTTTGAAATGTTTTAGAGTCACATTTAATGATTTTATAATGTAAAACTAAAAATTAGAATTTTATTCTAAATTTTAGTTGTGGCGTGCTTCTCAAGTTACACTGGGGCGGCAAATGTTCAAAATGTATCAAAACCAATTTTCTATCATTTTCCAGTTTTTTCTATTTTCTTAGATTTTTATATAGTTTTATACCTATTTTCCTATTTTTTCTTCAATTTATTTTATTTAAAATTATATTTAATTGAATTTTAAGTTATACTTTATTTATTTAAGGGGTTCAGGCTTGAATCGGTCCCAGTTCACTGCGCCCAATTCGAGCAAACCAGGTTGCCTAGGTCGAGATGACCCGCCAAGGCCTTGGTAGTTACGCTCAACTCATTTGGGCTGCACCGCCTTAATTTTGTTTCTAGATAGACAAAATTAATTCGACTCTTCAGAGACATCTTCTTCATCATTTTTTTTTAATTTCAACATCTTCAACAATAACAATTACATCAATATCAACACTAACAACACAACTACAACAACACCATTAATGCCCCAATTTTTCCAAAAGAAAATTCACAACATCAACAACCATTCACCTTGGTCAAGAAAGCAGTCACCGACGAGGAAAGTCTTATTGCCGAGATGGATGCAGATCATGAAGAAGCCGAGATATTAAGGCCATGGGGGAAAGGTGAGTAAAAGTCGTAAGGTGAGATGACTATGAGAATGAAGAATATGAGAGGGAGAGGAGAGAGCATGGTGATAAGTGATTATTTATAAGTATATATAGGGTTAGTTTATTCGTATATTTAGTATAAGTATCCTTTGATGAGTTCTAAGCCATCGTATTATTGCATTTTCAGGGAACTAAGGTGTAAGTGAAGGAATTGAGGAAAAAGGGAAGAAACGAAGTAAAAACGCACAAAAACACACTTACCATTGTAGCAACACAAGGTGGCGATGTAGGAAGAAAGGGCAAAGCATGGGAAGGAAATGCACCATGTGGTGAGAAGAAAAAGTGAGAAAATCAACTCTAGAAGTCCGGTGCAATGGCGGCACTGTGGAGTATAGGAGACGGTGCCAGAGGTGTAGGGCACAATGATAGGACACTGGGGAGTGAGAAATTTATATGTAATGTTGGTGTAGCGGCGGCACTAGGGGTTATAGGGCATGACGCCGAGCCCATAAGTGACAGCACCAAACACATTCCATTTTTGCAAGAAATGTTTGGCTTCGTTGATTAGATTCAAGGTAATTTTAAATTCATTTCTGATTTGCAAAGACTTTCGTATTGAATTGCGATATATGTGTTTCAATGATGTGTGAGTAGTCTATTTATCTAAGGATCAATGGATCCTATGGTACGAATCTTATGCTTTGAATAGGAATAAAAAGCGATTATAAAAAGTGCAATGATTAGAATTTGTATCGACTATGAGCATAATACTTTAGACATCTTGATAATGTGTTTAATGAAGTTAGGCTTTAGAAGTTATCATGGCAATTGAAGCTTTTATTCTGGATAGGAATGGTACAATTGTAAAATACCAAACATAAAGTAATAGTTGTTGATTAAGGGGCACGGATAGTAAACTTAGTTAGTCAAAACTCTAATGATTTGAAACTTAAAGCAATGTGGAGCTTACGTTATTCACACCGATAGGTGGAGTTCTAGTTTGCACATTAGAATATTTTCCACACAAAAGTGGGTTGAAGTGGGTTTTAAATAAATATATATTCTAATTAGGCATTGCACACACCAAATTGAGATGTAAACATGAATACAAAGCATAGTATTAAATTACCAAGGTGAAGTTGTGAACTAAAATATCCTTAATATAAGAGCTCAAGTAAAGTTTAAATTGATTCATTAGAATGGTTTAGTTAGATATAAAACCAATAAAAAGTGATTTCCTTAGAAATAGTTTAAGTTAAATAGGTAATTAACAAATAATGCAAATACATTTCCATGTGGACGATATACTTCATCAATGTAAGTTAGTTACACTATTACTATAAGCTAGTTGTTATACTAGTGGCACGCACATTAACTTTTTGGCACCATAGTCGGGGATTAGTAGCCATTAGTATTACTTAGTTTGAAAAGTTGCTAAGTTTTATTTCAAGTACTTTACTTTTCAATTCATAAAAACAAAATAAAAATATGCTTAAGTTTCAGATTGACTTTCTGCACTTGGTCTTTTGTGTTTTCTTTTTAGGGATACCTAGTGCCTTATGATTCTGAGATTGATAGAAAAAAAGGAAAGAAAAAGGAGTCAAGATGGCAAAAGAGCAAACTAGAAACCAACAACAAGGCTATGGGAATAAGTAACCCATAGGTGATCTTTTAGTAAATGAGAGATCGCGAGGATAAAGATGCCTTTGTAACTACTTCAAGCAAGGAGTTTAAGACAATTACAACAGAGTGATGAGGCTTTCAGCCAACACCACCAAGTTTGAACTGATACCACCTATGATAAATATGGTACAAAATAGCATATTTAATGGGTTATTAAATGAAGATCCAGTTGCACATGTTGAAAATTTCTTAGAGAAGTGTGAAACTAAGCACATCGCCGTAGTTATGAAAGAGGTGATCAGGATGCGACTTTTCCCATTCTCATTGGGTCGAAAATCCAAATTCTAGTTCTTAGGGTTGAATGCATGGTGTATGACCTCGTAGGTGGAAATCAATGAAAGATATCTCTGTAAGTTATTTTCCCCAGTGAAGGTCAGCGAAAGGAAACTTGAAATTCGTCAGTTCAATTAAGAAGACTTCGAGTCTCTTGGCGAGGCTTGGTAAAGACTTAAAGAGATCCTGAGGAAATGTTTAGGACACGAGTATATGAAATAGCCACAACTCTAGATTTTATATTATGGGATGAACTACAGTATGAGAACGCTAGTAAATGCTGCATCAAGTAGCTCTTTACTTTCCTAGAATGAGGATGAAGCATTGGGCCTCTTTGGTCTTATGTCTCAAAATTTTACCATCGATACTCATTCCACTGTAAGGAAAATAGTAGGTGTCTACGAGATTGACTTGTAAGAGGCAATTATTGCACAACTATCAAATTTGAGCAATCAGATGGTGAAACTTCAGATGAGACACAAAGGTCCACAAGTAGCACAACAACCTATAAATCACTAAGGCATGGTGGTAAACCAAATAGACATACAGCAGGGAACAGAGATTGAAAACATCAACTTCATGAACGACCGAGCCTATGGTAACAACTCCGGGCTAAGAGGAGTGGCTCATCAATAGTTTTATCAAGGATATAACAACTACCCGAACGTTTCTTATGGAAATCCTGATAATGCACTTAAGCAACCTCAAGGCTTTGGGCAACAACTCCAACAAAGGAAGCTGGGGCAAAGTGAAGAGATGACTTCACTAAATTCAATAGAGAAGTATTCGCAATCTATGAAAGTGAGAGATGGGGAGCGCCATGAGAAGGACAAGAAAAAGTTGAACGAATAAAGCAATCCATAAAAAGGATGGATAATGACCAATTACAATCCATTAAGAATCTAGAGTGCAAATTGTTCAACTTGTTATAGCCTTGAACTCAAGGAAAGAAAGATAGTTTCCTAGCAACAACATCATCATACCCAAAGAGAACGTGAGTGTCATTTACATGATGACCACTAAGGCAATAAAGAAGCCAAGACAAGACTAAGTGATGTACAAGCTAAAACATTCAACACTTTGGCAATGTACGAGCATGAAAAGATGTATGAGCATAATACGGAGTTGAGGCAAAATAAGCTTGATGGTTGAAAGAAGCAAAGAATCAATGCCTTGAAGGAAAAGAAAAGGGAAGCAACAGTGGAAAGGCTAGAGAAAAAATAAAGTATCTCCCAAAGAAGACCCACAAGGCAATGATATTAATTTGGTTCTGAAGGAATCAGAACTAAAACTCGAGTTCATCTTGTGACTTCAACCTATCAAAAAGAGAGATCCGGGAGAGATAAGCATAGTGATAAAAATCGATAGGCACTGTTTCATAAATGTGTTAAGTGATACGGGAACCTTTATCAATGTCATGCCATTGATGAACATGATACATGCCGACTTGAAGATTAATAACCCCGATACGATAAATTTGCAAGTAGCAGATGATAGTTTGATGCATAATATAGGAAGAGTTTTAAATTTTCATGTGGAAGTAGGTAGTGTCACATTCATCATGGATTTTGAGGTAATGAACCACAACATGGATTATGATGTGTATATCATACTTGGGTAGCCATTCTTGAACACTGCCAAAGCAAGTTTTTACATAAGAGATAGAACGATCAAGATAAAAATCGATGAGGGTGATGATGGTTAGAATGTTGTCTTTGTTGATGTTGAAAAAGTACATCTGAATGGGATGACATCATAATTTTCAATTTGCAGATGGAACTTCTCAAATTAAGTGCTAATGAAAAGGCATCAGGCTAATGACGATAAATTAAGAGCTACTAAAAGGTAGCCCAGAGTTTTAAGTTTTGAGTTTTTTCGTTTCAAGTTGTTAGATTTCAGTTAGTAATTCTCTAGTTTAATAATTATAATTAACGAGTTTTATGTTCTAACTTTCGAGAAATTTGTGTCAAATATACATGAAAGATCATTCGCTGGGTGATGATTCATAGAATGGAAATGTCTCAAGAAATAATTAAAAAGTGAAAAAAGAGTGAAGGAATTCAAAGCGGTTAAATTAAGGTGGATGAAAAAATCAAAGGTGAAATTTGATATTTTTTTATTTTTATGGATTTTATGCGATCACAACACCTTGTTTGAGTATAAGAAAGTTAGAGGTGTTGGGTTTTGGGGTTCATACGCGGCAGATATTACAAAACAATTTTGACAAAAACCCCAACAGGATCCGAATCTAATTCCATTAAAAACGTTTAAACCAAGAAAACTTAATAATACCTCAGTTGCAAAATACCTTTCTGAAGGTTGATCGATCTCTAAGGCGCTGCCAATGACGAGCGCCCTCTAGCAGTAGTCCACACATGAACGGCAGCCGAGATTCGAAGTGCTAGCTTCAAGAGAATACCAAACTTTTTGTTTCTCTCCAAAACAATCCAGAGCATACCAGAAAACCCTAATTCCTAGTTAAACGAAAATAGAGTTTCGGCACTAAAATTCTCATTCGTGTGTTCTAACTTAAAGCATTTTTATACAACCCTTGTATATAGACGGTTAAGTAAATTACACATATACCCCTACTTAAAGAAGTATAAGTGTAGTACACCACAAAGACGTTTCTATCATGAATTTTATCATATAAAATTCATTTCTCCGAACCATCTTAAAATCTCGCAAAACCATTCTTAGTGTGCGACCCAATAGGCTCATACAACGTTGGCAGTGTACCAAAACAAATTTTGGTATACAAGTCATAAGCGGCCTCTAGCAAGACATTATGACTTTCCAAGTCGTACGAATATCAAATTGATACAACCTAATCAATAGTGTATACAACATCCTTTTGTCACATGATATTCTTTTGATCAAACAAAAGGCATGGAATTGTCATCCAACATGTTCAATCGTACTAGTCTCGATCTTTGGGTACACTGAAAACATCCAAGTGACATTGATCACTATCAATTCACTTAGACTAAGCCTTTTAACAGTGTAAAACATCGAGGGATCCACTGGATATCTCTCTTTATATGAGAGGGACAAATTCTATCTCGATTACATAACTTGATCACATTGCTCACACAATAACCAATCACAACCTTTATAATCATTCGGTTAAAGACAACATTTGATTGTGTCAAATCACTGTGTTCCTAATGTTGAACTCTCTGGAAATCTAAAATCAGAGGACTGAAAAATATACCTATCATGAGAAATAACTATGACTTAATCCATGTGATGTTCTCATAGCGGGTCATTCCAGTACTTTGTTCCCTAACAAGTACTCGTGATCTTGATTCGTATCCCTATACGTATAATAATCATATGATCATCAATCAAGACTAACATTAGTCTTAATTCATTATAGTTCCTAATATAATGATCGACTAGGGGCATTTAGGATATTTCTGCAAATACCCATGGATCTTATTATAATGTAAACATTTAAATTAATTATAATAAACAGCAAATGAAATCCTCTATTTTATAAACTAAAAGTATCCATAAAGACAGTTAATGTATTGACCTAAGGCACATGCCCCAACATCTCCCAATTGCACTAGGGCCAATCATATATGCATCTAATGCATAATGATCTAACATAGCCATCATGTTATGCTTGTGGAAGAGCTTTTGTCAATGGATCTACAACGTTGTCTTCAGTAGGTACTCCGCAAGTTTTCACGTCTCCCCTCTCAATAAATTCTCTGATGAGACAAAAACGCCTGAGTATATGTTTAGATTTGTGGTGTGATCTAGGTTCCTTGGCCTATGCTATTGCCCCGTTATTCTCACAATACAAACAAACAGGGTTAGCAATACTTAGAACCACACCTAGTTCAGAAATGAACTTTTTGATACAAACGACCTCCTTTCTTTCGCATCGTACGCTATATACTCGGCACGTGGTAGAATCTGCCACAGTCTATTGCTTCGAACTTTTCCACCTTTATGGCCCCCATTCAAAGTAAATACATATCCAGACTGTGATCTAAAATCATCTATATCAGTTTGAAAACTTGCACCTGTGTAACCATTTACAACTAGATCATTTTCAAAACCTCCATAGACCAAGGGCATTTCCTTAATCCTTCTTAAGTATTTAAGAATGTTCTTTACTGCTATCCAGTGACTCTCAGCAGGATCTGACCGATATAAGCTTGTAGTGCTCAAAGCATATGATACATCAGGTCAAGTGCATAGCATGGCATACATGATAGATCCAATAGCTGATGCATATGGAATCTTATTCATACGATCTCGCTCATCATTTGTCTTAGGACATTGAATCTTGCTGAGACTTATGCCATGAGACATTCTCAACAATCCTCTTTTAGAGTCTTGTAAACTGAACCTATTCAGCATCTTGTCTATGTAAGCACTCTGACTTAGACCAATTAGCCTCTTAGATCTATCCCTATAGATCCTTATCCCCAGGATATAGGCTACATCTCCTAAGTCTTTCATTGAGAAACACTTCCCGAACCAAGACTTGACATTCGGCAATATTGGGATGTCATTTCCAATGAGTAATATATCATCAACATACAGTACCAGAAAAACAACTACACTCTCACTGACCTTTTTGTATACACAAGGCTCATCTTCGTTCTTAATAAAACCAAAATCCTTGATTGTTTCATCAAAATGAAGATTCCAACTCCGAGAAGCTTTCTTTAATCTATAAATGGATCTTTGAAGCTTGCATACCTTCCTAGAATTCTTAGAACGTCGTTGAGCTTCCAGTAGCGGTTCGGGGTTTATCTGTGATTCTTGAACTTCTTCAAAATTTATTTCTCTCCCACTAGTGTCTTTTGAGATAAACTATTTTTCCATAAAGGCACCATACCGAGCAACAAACACTTTGTTCTTAGGGTGATTATAAAAGTAATATCATTTTGTTTCCTTAGGATCCCCACAAATAAACACTTGTCAAATTTAGGTGCAGGTTTTTCTGAGACTTGTCACTTTATAGAAGCCTTACAACCCCAAATCTTAAGGAATGATAAACTAGGTATCTTCCTATACCATATCTCATATGGTGTTTTATCAACCGCTTTATAAGGAACTCGATTTAGAGTGAAAGCTTCAGTTTGTAATGCATAACCCCAAAAGGATAATGGAAGATCTGCATGACTCATCATAGATCGAACCATATCTAATAAGGTTTGATTTCTCCTTTCAGAAACTACATTTCACTATGGAGTTGCTGGTGGAGTCAATTAGGAGACAATCCCACAATTTCTAAGATGACCATCAAATTCTTGGCTCAAATATTCACAACCTCGATCTAACCGAAGTGTTTTGATAGTTTTACTAAGTTGATTTTGCACTTCTTTTTGAAACGTTCGAAACATCTCAAATGATTCAGCTTTATGTTTCATCAGATATAAATAACCATATCTGCTTAAATCATCAGTAAATGTAATGAAGTACTAATAACCTCCTCTAGCCATTGTGTTTATAGGACATCATACATCAGTATGTATTAGACCCATTAAATCACTTGCCCTTTCATTGTGTCCAGTAAAGGGACTTTTAGTCATCTTGCCTAGTAAACAAGATACGCACGTTTCATATATTTCTAAATCAAATGAATCTAGAAGTCCATCTTTATGGAGCTTCGTTATGCATTTCTCGTTTATGTGCCCGAGACGGCAATGCCAAAGATAGGTTTGATTCAAATCATTTAACTTGAATTTCTTTGTATTTATGTTAAAGACTGGAGTATCAGTGGACCTTTTCATGCTTAGAATATAAAGACCATCACACAAATCAGCATTTGCATAAAATATACCATTACTAGAAATGGAACATCTATTATTCGCAATAATAAAATGAAAACCATCCATATCCAAGCATGAAACAGAAACGATGTTCTTGCTCAAGGTAGGCAAAAAATAACAATTATTTAAAGTTAAAATAAGTCCATTAGGTAAGACTAAGTCATATGATCCAACAGCCATGGTAGCAAATCTTGCTCCATTCCCTACACGGAAGATGACTTCTCCTTTCTTCAACTTTCTACTTCTGGTGAGTCCCTGCACATTTATACAAATATGAGATCCACATCCGATATCTAATACCCAGAGATCACTAGTAGATAAATTAATTTCAATAACATAAATACTTGTAGTAGTAGTCGTACTACCCTTTTTCTTCTATAGATCTTCCAGATAGAGTTTGCAATTTTTGAACCAATGTCCAGGTGCATGGCAGAAATGACAATTTCCTTCCTTTTCTTTTGGGTGTTTTGAAGTAGGAACAGGTTGGGGCTTGACTTGTTCCACAAGCTTTGCGACACGTGCAGCAGTAGCCTTGACAACTTTATCCTTGCCTTTGCCTTTCTTCTTCATTCCCTTTCCCTTTTGGACCATCAACACATTACTAGAAAGTTTCTTAATATTTTGTTCAGCGGTTTTGATAATCAAATGTAACTCTGAAATTGATTTCTCCATATTATTCATATTGCAACCCGTCAAAAATTGTGAGTAACTTTCTGGTAATGAATTCAGGATCAAATCCGTAGCCAACCCTTGGCTTATGGGAAATCGAGTCTATCAAGCTAGTCAACATAGCCATTCATCTTCAGAACATGAGGACTAACTGACGCACCCTCAGTCATCTTGCAAGAATGTAGGTTTTTGACTGTCTCGAACCTTTCTTACCTAGCTTGTTGTTGGAACATTTCCTTCAGTGTTATAGCCATGTCGTAGGCTTCCATTAGTTATATGTCCTTTTGATGTTCGGGAACCATAGTTTCCAGCATAATACATGCAACATCAGTAGAATCGTTGACATTCTTATTTTGTGCATCCTTCACAGCTTTCGTAGCATTGGCTGGTGGGTCCTCAGGGATTGGAGCATCCAGGAAATACAACTTGCGTCCATGCTTAAAAACAATTCTCAAGTTTCTGAACCTGTCAAGAAAGTTAGTCCCAGATAACTTATCCTTCTCGAGGATGGATCGCAGTGACAAGAGATTATTGTTACTTGAAGAGGCCATTGATCTACAATAAAGATTATTTAAAGTTTATTTTAGTATAGAGGAATAGACTCCCACTAAATTAATAAGCCTCCTAAAACATACTATTTATTTAAGGGACTAAAATCCATATTTCACATAATTCTATGACAGCTATGGCATGAAACGCAGAACTAGATTATTTAGGTAGGTAACAGTTACCAATTACATCTTATGTAATTTTAGATAATTTTATGAGATACAGGACATCTTATGTCTTATCATGTTTTTATCTCATCATGTGCATAAAGCTCAAAACTATTTTGATAGTTTTATTAAGTCCGACCATTTTAAACATTTAGCTAACTCTTATCCAACTTGTCTCACCAAGATAACACAATACACCCAGCTATGGCTGAAATTGTATTAGTGTGATCGAGGCCTTGACGAGTGTTTAAAACGGATAGCATGAGACTTAAAATTTAATAGAGGGGTTTTATTCAATTTTAGTGTTTTTATGTAAATAATAAAATATCATATATTTTATTGATTTGTTAAATCACTAAACATTTGGAAATTTTTATACTGTTCACTAATAAAAGAATTTTCGTGCTCTAGGACTAGTTAGACAGCGATCCTGCTGGCTGGTCAGCGGGCGGTGGTTCCGTTGGGTGATGATTCATAAAATGGAAATGTCTCGAGAAACAATTAAAAAAGTGAAAAAGGAGCAAAGGAGTTCAAAGCGGTTAAATTAAGGTGGATGGAAAAATCGAAGGTGAAATTTATTAATTTTTTTTATTTTTATGGATTTTATGCGATCACAACACCTTGTTTGAGTATACAGAAAGTTTAAACCAAGAAAACTTAATCATACCTCGGTTGCAAAATACCTTTCTGAAGGTTAATCGATCTCTAAGGTGCTGCCAACGATGAACGCCTTCTACCAGCAATCCACACATGAACGGCGGCCGAGATTCGAAGTGCTAGCTTTAAGAGAATACCAAACCTTTTTGTTTCTCTCCAAAATGATCTAGAGCATACCAGATAACCCTAATTCCTTTTTAAACAAAAATAGAGTTTCGGCCCTAAAATTTTCATCCGTGTGTTCTAAATTAAAGCGTCTATTTATACAACCTTCGTATATAGACGATTAAGTAAATTACACATATACCCCCTACTTAAAGAAGTATAAGTGTAATACACCACAATGACGTTTATGTCATGAATTTTATCATATAAAATTCATTTATCTAAACAATCTTAAAATCTCGCAAAACCATTCTTAGTGTGCGACCCAATAAGCTCATACGATGTTGGCAGAGTACCAAAACACATATTGGTATACAAGTCATAAGAAGCCTCTAGCAAGACATTATGACTTCCCAAGTTGTACAAATATCAAATCAATACTACCAAATCAATAGTGTATGCAACATCCTTTTGTCACACGATATCCTTTTGATCAAACATGAAGCATGGAATTGTCATCCAACACGTTCAATCGTACTAGTCTCGATATCTAGGTACACTGAAAACATCCAAGTCACAATGATCAATATCAATTAATAGACTAGGCCTTTTAACAGTCTAACAGATCGAGGGATCCACTGGATATCTCTCTTTATATGAGAGGGATAAATTTTATCTCGATTACACAACTTCATCACATTGCTCACACAATAACCAATCACAACCTTTATAATCATCTGGTTAAAGACAACGTTTGATTGTGTCAAGTCACTGTGTTCCTAATGTTGAAGTATCTGGTAATATCAAGTCAGAGGACTGAAAAATATACCTATAATGAGAAACAACTATGACTTAATCCATGTGATGTTCTCATAGCTTATTCTAGTACTTTGTTCCCTAACAAGTACTCGTGATCTTGATTCGTATCCCTATACATATAATCATCATATTATCATCAATCAAGACTCACACTAGTCTTAATTCATTATAGTTCCCAGTATAATTATCGACTATGGACATTTAGGATATTTCTGCAAATACCTATGGATCTTATTATAATGTAAACATGTAAATTAATTATAATAAACAACAAATGAAATCTTTTATTTTATTGACTAAAAGTATTCATAAAGACAGTTAGTGGATTGACCTAGGGCACATGCCCTAACAAGAGGAACGCTGGAGGAAATTAGCAAAAAGGTATACGCGAATATGTGGACAGTAAGGTTGACATCGTGGGTATTACCCACGGCGCTGTTGGAGAAGGGCACAGGGCCAAGGTGGCAGCAGGGAGGAAAAGGAAACAATACCCCACTATTTTGTTTGACACAGTGGCGGCGTTGTCACGGCGCCGTGCCTTATGTGTTGTGCCTATAAGGCACGTCACCGAGGTTTTAGTGAAGGTTGAAAACCCATTTCGCATCCATTCTTCACACTTGCACCAAAATCCCACCTAACCACCAAGCATACATCCCTCTAGAGCCAAAGTTTGATCATTTTCAAGTGAGATTAGTGAGTTTTTAATGATTTAGAGTGAAGAAACAAGTACATTATGGATTAGCACAATTTGGAAAGCTAGGGCTTAGATTTGTGAATTTGATTCCACGAAGAGCTGGGTTCTAGTTGGTGAGAAACGTTAGAGGGCTTGGATTGATAAAAACTTGGATGAGTATTCTACATAGAAAATTAATATAGATACATTTACAATTTCTTAGTTATGTTTGAATTTTGAAAACGTTGAGGATATTGTCTTAAATTGTGGATTTGAGGTTGTAGGATGGTTTTGCAAGATTGTGTGAATGTGACCATTAATATTACCCATGGACACTTAGTTGATGTCTTTGCATTATTAGGCGTATGCAAGATCCATGTTATATAAATTTCTATTTTTTAGGTGATTTGAAGACGGAGTTCATTGCATTGTTGTTTTAGTTGCTTGAAATTGGAAGAAATGGCAAGAACGAGGTAATAAGTTAGTCAAACTAGAGAGGTCAATGCAGAAACATTATTGATCATCAAGATTAATTTAGAACTCTCCTTTAAATAAGAGAAATAGTGGCTTAATCTTTGAAACTCATTTTTGCACAAAACCCACAAAATTTGAGTTTCCATGTACAAATTCTGATGAATTTAAGCAAATAAAGAGTTTTGCTCTTGTGATGGAGTGCTGTAAAATTTAGTAAGAATAAGGAAGAAGGGAGTTTTTGGTGTTTTGTGCAAAAATGAATTTCAAAGATTAAGCCACTATTTTTCTTGTCTAAAAGAGAGTTCTAAATTGATTTTGATGATCAACAATGTTTCAAACTAGTTTTGGCAAGAAATTGGAGTTTCAAGAATTCTTTATGCATACATGATTAGTAATTAGTGAATTTCTTGAAACATAACTTTCTCATACAAACTCCAATGGGGGATCATGCGCTATTGGAAAGCTTTCCAAGAGATCTAAAACTTTTGGTACTAGAGAAAACTCGAGATTTCAAACACATTCTAGCTCAAAATTGCTCTGCCAGTAGGCTGTTGAAGTCTTAATACTAGATTTTTAAAATAAAACTTGACAATGCATAACTCTCTCAATTCTTATACGAATTTGCTCATAATTTAGTATGTTGTTGTTAGGTATGTTAACTGCCTTGTCACCGAAAGTCATGAGTTTTGGAGCTATAAATTTTGAGAAATAAATTTTATAATAATACTGGTCGGGTTTGATTCCAATTTGGGATATTTTCATAAATAAGATGCTAAACTTAATTTAAGAATTTTAAGTCACTCTAAAACACAAGAAATGGATCTCAGGGGACTCGAGGCTTTGGTACGATAGTTGGGAGCGTGGTAGGGTCGGATTCAGGAGTTTCGGGAAATCGAAACGCGTATTGAGGATTGTAAACCCATAGGAATGCCTCACGGAATTCATGGTTTTATTTTATTGATATCAGGTTACATGTGTGACTACTGGTGGGCACACATGGGTTTTCTACTCCTATTACAATATGTGTATATATTGGTTGTGGCTAAATCACTTATACGAGTTACTTGTGTTTAGTGCTCATGTCGACGGTAGTAGAATATATCTACGATCATTGGGAATGATGTAAGGTGTTCCCTTGACTAGAAATAGCATTTGGAGGGGTTAATCCATTAATTGTAGTTAGGGTTTAGTCAATGTAAGCATGTAAGTATATATGTGGTTCCTATACTATTTTATAAATTACTGGTTGGTTTAGATAAAGGTTTTCTCGTAATTATATAGTTGTTTATTTATTAATGTTTTATTTTCGAGTTTGTTTATTTAGTATGTGTTGTACATTAAACGCTACTATTTTTTGTGTCGTATTCTGCCTACATTCATAGGAGTATGACTTATTATTGCGAAAGGTCAAATTTGCATGTCTTATAGTTTGTCAGTTTTATTTCAAGAATATTGTGTAGACTTCTTTTAGGATTTTAATCATTGGAATCGTCACTATATTTATTGGGTGACTGAGTGCAGATCCTTTGACGAGCAAGGGCAAAGGCAAGGAGGTATTGAGCGACTACCTCTGAGATAGTGACGCAAGCTCATGTTTGATTACATTATGTATGTATTTACTTTTAGTTAGGTTTTGGAGATTGTCGGACATTGAATACATGTATATCGATCATTTGGTTTAGTTATTTCGCCTTTGATGTGTACATGGTATCTTTTTGTCAAGTTTTCCACTACTTTGGATTGTTAAATGTAGCATAATTTATTTACTTAAAGACTTCCGCCGTAAAATTGTAATAAAACTTGATAAATTGATTAACCGGATAATTAAATCATTAATACTTTTATAAAATTAATTAGCTAAACTAGTGTTAGTTGAAAAAGTGTAAGCGACTAGTTAGGTCGCAGGGCATCAAAGGCAAGCAGGTCATGACGTGGCAGAGCTTTGTGACGTATGATGCGAGATGGCGGGTCCCATAGCTACCTCAGAGTTTGGAGCCGCCACACCATAACCCAAATAACATATTGTACAAACAATACACAACAATAAAAAAAATTAAATTGAAAGGCATCATCCAAATTCTTCAAGCTTTTTGTAATTATTAATCTTAACACAAGTCCTGACATCATCAAAAAAAACTCAAGGATGTTCGGTTAGGAAAAGCTTACGTTGAGATGTACTCTTGAAAATGTTACTCTGATATATAGAGACAGGTAATTGCATTTTCAAATAAAAAAAGATTATAAATAACAACATGAATCCTTCCATTCACATTCGAATTTCACAAATATATTGTGAAAATCAAAATATGAACTCAAAATAGTAATAAGTAATCAAATGCACTCTTCCCAAAATCAACTCTACTCCTTTAGGCATTTCCTTGTACAAGGCGCCTCATCGTTAATCCTACCAACAAATAGAGGTTTAGTTCCTCAGACACTTCCTATGACGGCCCGTTCCCTAAATTTGGAAAATCAAGAAAGCACGATCACATGCATATATATACATATATATATTAAAAAGGCGATAATCAATGTAACAAATGTGTCAGGTCATGGAACTAACACTCAACCCATACATTTATGCAATCCAAAAGTATCTAAATGACATAAAGTACGTAATACAACAAAACATAAAAACCAACAAATTTGGTACTAGATGTACACCACAAGCTCATTAGTAGTCGCCACTCTTATCATTGTCAGGCCTGCTAGTCGATGGATCTATACCCACCGTCATAAAAAGGATGGTGAGTACAGTAAATTAAAAAGTAACATCTAGAGATTTTCATCCACATCTCCAAATATGCAAAAGGTATTTAAAAGCATAAAAATAGTAAAGAATTGCTAAAACTAAAATATGCTAGTAAATACGAAGTTAAACAAGTGAAAATGACACTAGGCTAAGTAGTAATGGTCTAGGTATGGTCGGCAGTGAACTCCGTCACATCAACCTTTAAGGCCGCTTAAATAAGATGTGCGTATAATCGCACAGTCATATATTCATTTACCGGCAACCCAATGGACTCTAACCCAGTGTGTCCCACTATAATATTGGCGAGTGCCGACATCCCTAGGGACTATAACCTTGTGTGTCGATCATCTCGATAGAGTACAATGGACCCTAGACAATAGGACTATTTTACATTCACAAGGAAACATCATTAAGAATTATAGAGTAAAGTAATTATTTTTAAAAGAACTATAAGTAATAGTAAAAGTCTATAACCAATTCATTAACACATCTATCCTAATTTCATGCTATTCAACTAATAATAAACAACCAAAAGTACAAAGGGTAAGAATAGAGCCAATTAATCAGTTCAAGGAACTATATCATGAACAAACAATTCACTCAGTGATACTTGATCACAAGGCATATAATAGTCAAAATAGACCATAAGATAATGATATATTAGAAATGAAATGTAAAAAATAACCTCAATAGATTTACTGACATAGCAAGCAAAGTTCCTAAGCTAATTCAGCCTCCAAACACCCCATAACGCATACCAATCTCTCGAAACTCTCTTCTAAGTTTTTTAGGTTAATTAGGTTGCTTTAGGACTTGTAACATCTATTAAAGTTTGTTTAGATGGTTGTAAATTCTGATTTTTAAAATCGTCCCCATTAATAATTCTTTTATGTCCAAATCTACTATACTAAAATAGAAATAGTTTTGGTGCGATAGCTTGTGAGTTGATTTCAATTACCAAAAAGTTGAAATTATGCATTGTAGTGCAAACATAAGATTTTATAGATGTCTTAACTTTCTAGAACTATAAGATTTATGCAATTTCGATAAGAAACAAAGGAGATGTGAAAATTTTACCACAATGTCTCTAAATAGTTTTAGATTTCGACCAACAACTTTGAAAAATTTATTTCTCCTAAACTAGAGTTTGAAAACTCATTTTCTTTACTAAAGACTACACACGTATCCTAGAGCATCATATTTAACGATGAGCTCAATCCAATAAGAAATGAGGGAGTCATTCTCAAAATAATAGGACAATAATAAAACTTTTAACCCATAAATTACAGATTCATCACCAAAGTCGCAGTGACCTCAAAATATTCCAATTTCAAAAACTTTTAGTAGGCAAAAGTTATTCCCCTTTGAGTTAACTTTCAAATGACACCAAAATTGGTCCATTTCGATTTAAAATGAAGAAGTTATGACCAAAATACAGAGACTTGTTCATAACAACATTATGCAGAATTTTCAATTTTACTTTGCAATTTCAAAAATTCATAACTTTTTTATTTCAAAACCAAATTAAGAACTTCTTGATAGTTGGATTATCAGCTTGAAATGAGGAATCCAAATATATAAACAAACTTCAAAGACTCAAACATCTACTTTATGAAAATGATCAAAAACCAGAATTGGCATCAAACTTAAAACTGAAATAGTGATGTGGGTTAGCTTACCTAGTTGTTGATCTTCCTAAACTTGATCCACCATTCTTCAATCCACAAGTATTTCCCGACAAAGTTTGATGATTTCCTCTTCGGAACTCTATCCTTTTCTTGATTGAAATGCAAATGATTTGCATGAAAAATACATTATCATCTTTTTATATAATGGTGAAAGCCATTTTTTACCTTTGATCTTGATTAAAAGCGAACATCCGTAGGACAATCTAATGGCTTATAATGGGTTCCTACAACCAACTAACTTATCCACGCTAACACACTACATAGTCATGATGTCAGCACGCATCCGAGGCATATCAATGCTTATAATTTGATTTTCCTAACTTAAGCCACATTAATATAAATCCAACTATAGACACATTAAATCAGCTATATTAAATCACATTAACTCAAATTAGGATATACCATATCTCTACCACAGTCCCACGCTAGCACGATCTTAAGGAGTATCCCTCCTTAAGTCTCAACTTTTATAACTGACAAGTAAAGATGACTTAGTAGTCTACATACATATACTACACTACAAAAAAATTAAAATATACATCGGACACATGCCTCGGTCAATGCACGTATCTCGATGCGGGTCTCAATTCACCGGTCAGTAATCTAATTTTTTAGTAAACTAAGATTAGAAATTTGGGTCACGACAAATCTTCCTAACTAATTGAGATTTTGTCATCGAAATTAAAATTCAAGTTATTATTATACCTGACTCAAAAATGTATAGAAATCTATCTCCCATATAGTCTTCACTCTCCCAAGTGAGTTCCTAGTCATCATGGAATTGCTACTTAACTAGCACCTTCGACTTGTCTTTAACTGATGTACCTTTCAGTCTAAAATCTATATTGGATGCTCCTCATATAAAACATCCTTGCTCAGGTCAATCCGACTCAAACAAACTATCATTTCTACGTATACCTTCGACTTAGCTAATCGAAGCACAGAAATAAGGAAAACTAGATGAATCCCTGCCATATGTAAAGGCAGGACAAGCTCGCATGCAACTTTCCTAACCCATTTCTTAATCTTAAAAGGCCCGATAAACCTCTATGTTATTTCCTTTTAACCCAAATTTGTGAAGACCCTTCTGATGGGGAAACCTTTAAGTAGATTAAGGCTCCCTTGGTGTACGTGAGATCGCTACGATGCTTGTCTCCATATTTCTCCTGCTTCTCCTGAGCACCCATAAATCTCTGATGAATCTGCCTCAATTTCTTAGTGTGATGAACAATAATTTCAATGCCTACTAACTCCTAAACATCTGGCTCAGCCCAACATGATGGCGAGTGACACGGTCTACCATACAAAGCCTCAAATGGTGCCATCTCAATGTTGGCTTGATACCAATCGTTATATGTGTAGCATCCCCTAACTTGATTAAGGTGATACTTGGCTTAAAACCCTAATTAAGCCCTATTAATCTGCTACACTTAATTAGAGCTAGCAGCCTCTCCTTCTATCTGCCGATAGACAATATTGTATATCAAAAATTGATGTAAAACAAAAAATGCAGTGGAAATTAAAAACTTTTCAATATGAAATACGATATAAAGTACCAAATCAAATTACAATAAATCTCGATTATATAAAACCTCTCATCCCTTGTAATATTACAAAACTGTAATTCAATAAAAATATAGATATTATACATGACAAAGGATATTCATTACTTCAAAGAGAAGATCAAGACTCCTAAACCTTCATTATATCATAGTCGCAACTCTTGTCGGTTTTCCAAAAATATTAATTTGGAGTGAGCGCTCCAACTTGCTTAGTAAGTAGGGATTTACATAGCCATCAACACTCCATATAATAATCAAGAATATTATGCACTGACAATATGCACCAATGTTAACAAACATTAATATGGAAAGCATATATTTCAATAAATAATGGATGCAAATCAAACTGTCAATTAATTGTTACACTGTGATTCCCATTTTATTTATAAAACTAGGGTTGATAACCCACTGACGTCATTAATGCGATTACTAGACGAAAACATTGGCTGATGTGTTTTCTAGTCCAACAATTAATGCCTAATTGTTCTATCTGAAACCCTCTAGTGAATATGTAACCTACGCAACCTATCTAACTGAGTAGGAGTTATGTATAGACTAGGAGATCTTCCCCACATCCTATACAACTTGGTCCTAGTCTCAGGAGTTACTCTTGTAGATCACATTAGACAATGTTTTTCATTTAGTAAAAACATCGTAGTGTACATAGTCCCCCATTCAGTCCATAAATTATATGAACTACATTTACTAACATATCTAGGCAATATTGCTAAATAAATGAATTCATACTTACTTCAGTTCAGGTTTCTATTTCCCGACTTCCTAGGTTTTCGGGTCACTCACACTTTCCATATGTCCCAACACCTATCACAAATCATTTATGATTAATATAAGTCTATTACTCTATGTTTAGAACCCCTAAGTCAGTCCCTAAGACCTTATGAAATTTTATCTAAAACACAGCACAATTGTTGTTTTTTGGGGTGGGAGCACGCTCCCTAACTCGGTGGGGGCACTCCATCAAGATGAAGGGAGCGTGCTCCACCCTGCACTACCTCGACAGTGATTTGGTCAACAGTCACTATTTCATTCACAAATCCATACAACAACTGCACATACTCCCAAAATTCATCAGGGAGGACCTCTAGTGATGTAACAAACCATTTCTAGTCATCGAACAACACAATTCATAAAGATATCATCATTACCATCGAATTGAACTTCAAAAACATGAAAACTAAATTTACTAAAGTGATGATCTCTAGCTTTCCAGTTGTTTAAGCTCCTCAATTCAGTGAGAAACACCTCTTTTGATCCACTCCTCGTGATCAAACCGTTAGTCTATCTCCCTCTTTATCACCTTCTCGAATGATCAAAATGAGACAGTGATGATAAACTTGATGATTTTATATTTATATATGGATTTTTCTCGTGATACGCACTACGCCATCTCGAGGTTTATCAAGTGATTAATGTATTAAAATGACGCTTCGTAAAGTGACATGCATTTTGACACTACCAACACTTACGGTCATCTAAAGGCTAATCAAAAATTCCATATAATTTAAACTAAACATATAGTTTTACTATATATATTTATATATCAGTTATATATAAATATATAAACACTTTGCATATTTTCTCGCCTATAAATTTGCCGGACATGCCTAGAAATGTTCTTAGGTGTGCACATTTATTTTAGGACCCCCCTCGTCGCACTTGGTGTACTTGATATTTATTTTTTATTTACTTTTTTCCATTTATGGGCTTGTATATAAATTCCACTTTATACTACAACCTATAAAATTCATAAACATACCAGACCAACACAAACCATCATGCAAACACATGCACACACTAATTGAGGCACGTTGGACTTAACCACAAGCCTATCTCAAATTAATTAGAATTTAAATTAACACTAATCACTAGCATAAGATAACAGGTCATTACAGTCTCCCCGATTTAAAGCAATTTCATCCTCGAAGTTAAAGTTAATGTAAAATTGCATGTAGTTTTGAAGAGAAATGGAAACTGGTCGTTCATATAGGACTCTTGCTTCCAGATTAGTTCCTCATTACCTTGACGTTTTCATTTCAATTTAACCAAAGGAATCTCTTTGGTTCTTAGCTTCTGAATCTTACGATTAAGTATCCAAATTATTTTTTGACGTAAAATAAGTCTTCCTGAAGATTAAATTCATTTTAATCAATCCTTGGAGTGAGTTGAGTCTCCGTGTTACGAAGAATAGACGCCTAGAAGACATTATGAACTTCGGCTGGCTGAGGAGGCAACTTTAACTTGCAAGCAACATGGCCAATCTTTTCCAGTATTCTGAACGACGTAATGTACCTTGAAGCTAGCTTACCTCGCAATCCAAACCTATACAATCCTTTCATATGTCAGACTTTCAACACAATGTAATCATCCTTTGAAAACTCCAATAACCTATGATGTTTATCGGTGTATCTTTTCTCTTAGCTATGCCATAGTCAAATGTTGGCAAATCTCCTTAATTCTCTCTGTATAGTTTTGAGTTACTCATACAGATAAATGTGTTTCTCCCAGTTACAACCAAACTCCAAGATGCAAGCTCGAAGCATATCCTCTATCACTAAAAACAATAGCTTAGGTTGCTCATCGTTTTGTGAATGGTATACCATACCGAGGTTAAGAACAATTCCTAGTTATCTCTGTAATTTACTCCATAGTTTGGATGTGAATCTCATATCTCTATCCAAATTAATCGACATTAGAACTCCATGAAATCTCACCACCTCACATATGTACACCTCATATAATATATAGGATCTCGCATGGAAACTTGCAAGAAATGCGTAGAATCCATAAACTTGTCAACTACAACCCATACTGCATCATGTTTATGCTAACTCTAAGTTAAACTGCAAATAAAATCCAAGGATATATGTTTCCATTTCCACTCAGGAATAGGTAGCTAATGTAATAACCCACCAGGTTTCTTATGATCAACCTTAACTTGTTGAGATATCTCACATCTCCTAACAAACTCATCAATATCAATCTTCATCCCAGGCCACTAATAGAGATGCCTCATATAACGATAAATCTTAGTATTACCTATATCAATAGAGTAAAGAGATCTATAAGATTCCTATAGCAACTCATGATTTAACTAATCTTGAGCTAGAATCCACAATCTATCTCTAAATCGTAACGCGCCATCATTAGAAACTGACCAATTAGGAAGATCTACACTAGTTGCTAATCTCTAACGCACTATATAATCTTGATTAGCTTTCTAATAATCAACCACCTGCTAAATCATTTTCAGTTCAGCCCTAATCTGAGCACAAAAGAATAGATTAGTAACTCTAGAACTAGCTCTCTTAGTTGATGATATGTCAGTCTAAACTTACATGAATAATCATCATAGATACTTCCTCAAGAAGTCCAAATTAAGAAGCTCTAGCAATAGCTACATCTTCTATGTTTGTTCTTCTTCTACTCAAGGCATTCGCAATCTCATTTGCTTTGTCAACACACTCTTTCTATTTATTTGAGTTGTAATTGCATACTGAAAGTCTGTTAACACCTTTCTGTGTAGTTCTGAATTACTTAGGCTCAAAATAACTTGTATCATTTCTTCTCATCCTACACCAGTTGACGACGAAGTAAAGTATACATCCTTTTAAGGGAAACACCTTGACGTATATAGCTTGACAATGTCAATACTAAAGAACTCGCACAGTAAAATATTTCTTCCAATAACTATCACTTTCCAAGTCACAATCTCGAAGATTATATTCTCTAGAACTAAGATGAGTTGAAGATATATTGTGTAAAGATTGAGAAAATCTCTCCCAGCTATTATACATCACTTCCCCACTGGGAAGCAAACTTTCGGTTCCTAATCAAAATAATAATCCTGATATCCAAAACTTTCAAGTTTTTCTACATAAATATATCTCGTTCACTCTTTCATAAGAATTTAACTATAATACTGGCAAGAAATTTATAGACTCTATCAATCTTGTAATTACAATAACAACAACCTTCAATTGTCATCACAACTTAGTTTACTATATCATAAATCTCTGAGAGGGCAAGAATAATATAACTCTTTAGTTGAATATCACCCAACTTCCACTTGCTTATATATCTCATATTTCTTTATAAAATGGTCACTGTCAATTTTCATTCCATGTCACCAACAACTCATTCTTATCACAATGATTTTGGATTTTGAGTGATGAATCTTTTTAAAGACATCCATGAGATTCTCACAACATTCTTGCCACACTTTTTGATTCAAAAACTTTCTTTTCATGGTCAATGTTTTGATCTGAGATTATCCATATGAAATATCAATAACTAATAGTCAAACCTTGACCTACCAGATAATCTCAATCAATTTTTCCATTAATTCATCATTTAATTAATCATATTAGCTTAGCTACCATCTAAGCTCCAAAGAACAAACTTGTAGTTACCAATCCAGACAACTCAACTGATGATGTGCTTACGCAGGACTTCAATAGTTCATTATTCCATATCTCATTCAAGAGATATTACCGAGCAGCTTTTATCATAACTACAGCCCATGTCCTTTTTATATTCAAGGCATTGTCATCACAATCACCTTTAATGAGTGATGTTTCAGAGTAAGTTCCTGACATTTAGGAAATTTAAGGCATCAATCTCACCTTCTATTTTTCTATCACTTTGACAATTCCACTTTTCAAACTTCTATAGTTTAAAAACTCACTACTTATACTAATCCACTAGTTCATATATCTCTAGATTGTCTTTTAATAGTTCTTCTAAGATTCTCAATAATCTCTAAGAATGATTAAAAGACTCTCAACAAACCTTTCCTCTTATTTACAAGTTATTCATTCCATATTTGGTACAATTACCAAATAGTTATCTTGAGATTATCAATCCTTAGAGTTATTCTCACAATTCTGGAACTATATTTAGACGTAAAAGCTACAATTTTGCTTTATTGTGTCAACATACATTCTTACATAAATAAGAAGTTTTAGAATGAACCTTTAACTTCTTCCACAATTTAGGTATTAAGAATGAACATTTAACTTCTTTCATAATTTAGGTATTATCAAGCAAACATTGTAATCAAACTATATTTCGATTTTCTTCCAAGGTATCCTTGTATCTGATTTCAGTTTACAACAATCTCATACTTAAGTTAACCCAATAAATTACATAACGATACTAGAGATCCCTAGATCAATTGTTTGTAATATTCAATTATTTTGAGCTTACTTTTCTCTTTTACCTTTGTTTTGAATATATAATAATTTCATATTGTCTTAGTCTCATTTAAATGCCTCGATTTGCTATTAATATTCAATACACATAAAATTAATTAACCTTTGAAACTTACTATCGGCACTTGCAAAATCTAGTCTGAACCAATTTATAATCATAATTTACAATTTTGTATGGTAATGCTCGCGTATCTTCTAAGTCTTCAAAGATTTAATTCTTGTTACTATCGATAAAATAATAACAACTTAATTAAAATAGGTTTTTAAAACTCAACACCCTTTATTTATGATCATAGCATGAGTTCTAGTAAGTTCTAGTGTTTTCCACCATTCATTTAAAATGATTCAGAAACTGCCCGAGATCATCTTTAAATATATCCTTAACTCTGATCATACCACTGTGACAACTAGATCTCAACTAACTCTTGAGAACAACTAATTTCACCTTATTATTAGAATGAGTTGTTAATCTTAGGCAATGAATATTCATTCCCACTTTCACATATTATTTTTTGGATTCTTTAAATCCTCACATTCATTGACCACTCATTCGCCTCAATTTGGACTAGATTAGTCTAAAACATGAAACTAGAATATCTTACCAACTCACTGCTATGTTTTCGATTAACTATTTTCAAGCTTTACCAGTTTAATATTCTCAATTTCACCTTTCATTACCCAACAATTTGTTTGTCATTTCAATTTCAATTCACACCATAACTAGAATTACTACTTCATAATGTATAACTACATTAGTGGTTTCCAACCTCAAAAATGGGCTTTTAACATTAACTACTAATTTATTTAATGAATAACTTCCATTAATTCTCAACTAGTCTCAATACTAGTATTAAATCATATCTCAAAGTGGCTTACCATTTTTTAGCTCTACTTAAAGTCATTTGCTATTCCATTATTTCATAAATTATATTCTCCTAATACATGTCTCAAGGTCTAGATCCAATAAATACTTTTTTACTAACTTTTATTTGTCTAATAATATCAATGAGAACAAAGACCATTGAATATAGTTATTTGAAGAATGAGTTCAATTTTCATCTTTGTAAATTTTCCATATATCTGTCCTTTTTCAAACTCCTCAAGGTTATTAAGATTCTCTTAAACTCTTACCTCAATGCTTTCTAATATCACGAGAAATCGATGGACTTCAATCATCTTATCATCATTCAGGAAAGACATAACTCTTATATCTACCATGTAGATATAATAAAGCGTAAAAAAGTAACATATCTCAATCTTTTATGTTTTGGTTACCCCCCAAAATCATGATAAAATTTTTTTATCATGGCATAAGCTTATCATAACTTGAGACAACTCTCAAAGTTAATAAAATTAGGTTCAGGTATGAAGGAATATGTTATCACTTATTTAAAAAAAATTTCAAAAGTTAAAATGAGGTTAGATCCTTGTCCATGATACCAAACTATATATAAGTTACCACTTAATTCAAAAGTGATAAACCTTAGACTCTGAAGTAGGCTCTGATACCATACTATAGCATCCCCTAACCCGATTAGGGCGATACCTTACCTGAAATGCTAATTAAGCCTCATTAATTCACTAAACTTAACTAGAGCCAGCAGTCACTCTGTCTATCTCCTGATAGACACTATCGTATATCGAATATCGATTTAAAACAAATAATAAATGGAGCAGAAATCAAATACTTTTTTGATAATAAATACGATATATAGTACTAAATCAAACCGGAAAAAACCTCGGTTATATAAAACCTCCCATCCCTTGTGATATTACGAAACTATAATTCAATACAATATATATATATATATATATATGACAAGGGAGATTCATTAAATTGAAGAGAATATCAAGACTCCTAAACCTTCACTATCATATAGTCGCAGGGCTCGTCGGTTTTCCTGGAATATTTATTTGGGGTGAACTCTTCAACTTGCTTATAAGTAGGGATTCACATAGCCATCAACATTGCATATTCACTAACAATATGCACCATTATTAACTAACAAGAATATGGAAAGCATATATATATATATATCAATAAATAACGGATTCAAATCAAACTGTCAATAACTATTACACTACGATTCCCATTTTATTTATAAAACTAGGGTCGATGACACCGTTAATGTGATTGCTAGACAAACACATTAGCTGATATGATGTCTAGTCAAACCATTAATGCTCAATGGTTCTATCCGAAACCCACTAATGAATGTGTAACCCGAGCAACCTATCTAACTGAGTAAGAGTCATGTATAGACCGGGAGATCATCCCCGCATCCTATACAACATCCTCTCGATCTCAATATTTACTCATTAGACACCATTTTCTATTTAGTAAAAACACCACATTGTATATAGTCCCCATTCAATCCATAAACTATTTGAACTACATATACTAACATACCTGGCAATATCAATAAATAAGCGAATCCATACTTACTTCAGTTCGGGTTTTTGTTTCCCAACTTATTAGGTTTTCCTGTCACTCATACTTTCCATATGTCCTAACACCTATCACAAATCATTTGTCATCAATATAGGTCAATTACCCCATATTTAGAACCCCTAAGTCAGTCCCTAAGACCTTAGTAAATTATATGTAAAACACAGCACAATCATTGTTTTTTGGGTTGGGAAACCGCTTCCTAACTAGGTAGAACGTGCTCCATCAATTGGGTTCATCCCAACTGATGAAGGAAGCGCACTCCTCTGCTAGGTGAAGCACGCTCCGCCCTGCATTGCCTCGACAGTGAATAGGGATGTAGCCATTGTTCCACTCACAAATCCATACAACAATAGCAAACACTCCCAAAATTCATCAGGGGGAACCTATAATGATGCGACAAACCATTTCTAGTCATCAAACAACACAATTCTCAAAGATATCATCACTACCATGGAATTGAACTTCAAAAACATGAAAACTAAACTTACAAAAGTGATGAGCTTTGGATTTTAAGTTTTTTAAGCTCCTCAATTCAGTGAGAACCTCCTTTCCTAATCCACTTATCAAGATCAAACCGTTAGTCTCTCTCCCTCTTTCTCACCTTCTCAAATAATTGAAATGAAATAGTGAGGATAAACTTAATGTTTTTGGATTTATATATAGATTTTACTCGAGATAATCATTGCACCATCTCTAAGTTGATCAAGTGATTGATGTGTTAAAATGACATTCTTTAAAGTGACACTATTTTGACACCATCAACATTTTTGCTTATCTTGAGGCTAATAAACGATCCATATAATTTAAACTAAACTTATATTTTTATTATATATTTACGTATCAATTATATTTAAACATATATACACTTTGCGTATTTTCACACCAATCAATTCACTAGACATGCCCACGAGTACTCTCTGGTGTTCACATTCATTAAAAATCCCCTCGTCAAACTTGGTGTACTAATTATTTATTGTTTATTTACTTATTTTTTATTTATAGGATTGTACATAACTTCCAATTTATACTACAACATATAAAATTCAAAAACATACCAAACAAACACAAATCATCATGCAAACACATAAACACGTTAATCGAGGTATGTCAGACTTAACCAAGAGCCTATCTAGGGTTAATCAGGATTTGAATTAACATTAATCGCCAGCTTAAGGTAATAGATCGTTAAAGTATGCATAGTCACATAATAGTAAATATTTCTCCTAAGATTTGCAAAACTTCAATACACAAGCCTAGAGCATATCCTCGAGAACCTAAATTAACCTCTCAATCTACCTATCAGTTTGATAGTGAAAAGTTTTGTCGAGCTGTAGGTGCGTGCCATACTACTCCAGCATACTCATCCACATCCTAGAAATATACATAGCATTTTTGTCTAACGTGATAGTTAAAAGTACCCTATGCAGCCTGAAAATCTCTCTCGAACAATATGCTCAATTGGTCAAATGTGTAATGAGTTGTGACTGGTAAGAACTAAATAAACTTTGTCTATCTATCCACAATCACCCATATTGAATCATGTCTCCTCGGTAGTCCTCTAACAAAATCCATGGCAATGTCTTCCCATATCCATTTTGGAATAGGGAGCGGCTGTAATACCTCCAAGTATACAACATTCAACCTTCACATGTTGGAAAATCCCACAGTTTCTGATGAACTCAAAGACATCCACCTTCATCCTGCCTAGATGAACGATGAACTGGAATGGTGTAAATCCTGAAGAATCTCATCTTTTAGCTCTACCACTGATGATATCTACAATCTGCCTCTTAATCTCAGTCATTGATCTATTTTCTTTGTCTAATTAGAAAAATCAGCAATTTGGGCTAACTCAGTGAACCTCAGGTAGAAAGTGTCCACTCTATTATGTAAACATTGTCTGTAGTCTAACCTGTGAACATTTCAAGACCCGAGTGTCTATAATAACCTTTAACTAACTCGCTGTCATCGCTTCCTCGAGTAATCCATAATCATGTGTCATATAGCATCTAATAATCCCAGAATCTCCAATTGGTATCCAACTCAGCACGTCTACAACTACGTTAGCTTTTCCTAAATGGTACTCCAAAGAAAAGTCGTAGTCCTTCAAAAACTCCAATCGATTGCACTATCTTATTTTCAACTCTTTTGTGTGAAGAGATACTTAAGACTTTTATGATTAGTGAAAAGTGTGAATCTCTCTCCACACAGATGATGTCACAATATTTTCAATGCAAATACTACCTCTACCAAATCCAAATCACATGTAAGATAGTCCTTTTCATGTATATTCAGTTATTTAGAATCATAAGACACTGTACATCTATCGTACATCAACATACAGCCTAAACCTGTATGAGAAGCATATGTGTACACTTAGAAACCGTTGGTTTTTGTGATTCAAAATGCCGTAAAAATTTTAAAAAAAATTTGAAAATCCCAATAACATCAAATTTTAGTTCCATTAAACTGATTGATTGAAACTAAATTGTACCTTAATCACAAGTTTCCTTCTCTATATTGATCAATCAGTTAAACTTTGCTGGAGATGAACTTCCACTATTAGAAATCCACTCACGAATGGCGGCCGAGATTTTGAGTGCTAACCCGAAAAAAAACACGAAAAGAATTTTTTGTTCTCCCTAAAACTCAAGAACGGCTAAAAACAAAACTTGTTTTCTCCAAAATGAAAATTAGATTCCAACCCTAATTTCATCCATAATGTTAATTCATTTAACATTCTTATTTACAAAACCTTTGTCTAAAGTCAATTAAGTGAATTACCATTATACCCCTACTTAAGGAGGTATTAATATATCACATCATATGGAATTTTATGTTATGAATTTCATCATTTAAAATTTGTTGTTCCAGGTTATTTAAAATCCTACAAAAACATTCTCTTTGTGCGACCCAATAGGTTAATGCAACGTTGGTGGTAAACTTAAACCTATTTTGATAGACAAGTCATAAACGGTATCGAGCAAGGCTTTATGACTAGCCAAGTTGCATGAAGATCAAAATTGATACAACCTAATCAATAGTGTATATCATATCCTTTTGTCATATGATATCCTTTGATCAAGCATAAGGCATAGAAAAGTCACCCTTGATGTTTAATCGTACTAGTCTCGGTTTCTTGGTAGACCGAATATATCCAAATAACATTGATCATATCAAGTCGTATAGACTTGGCTATTATCGATTTATCATATCGAGAGACCTACTAATATTTCTCTATATGAGAGGGAAAATTTTTATCTCGATTACATACCTTCACACATTATTCACATAGTAACCAATCACAATCTTTATAATTATCTGGTTAAATACAACGTTTGATTATGTCAAATCACTATAATCATAATTTTGAAGTCTCTTGTAATCTCTAGTTATTGGACTAAATGATTTACTTATCTTGAGTAACACTTATGACTTAATCCATATGGTGTTCTCATAGCGGGTTAGTCTAAAACCATGTTCCATAACATGCACTCATGATCTTAATTCATATACTTATATGTATGATCATCATATGAACATCAATCAAGTTTCACACTAGTCTTAATTCGTTATAGTTCCCAGTATAATAAGTGACTAGAGACATATAGGATATTTCAAAAAATATTCATGGATCTTATTAAAATGTAAACATGCAAACCAATTACAATAATGAATAACTAAAGTAATACTCCATTTTATTAACCAAAATAATACTAGAAAAAGTGTTCATAAGATAGACCTAGGGCGCATGCCCCTACAAAATCCTTATCCAGCCTCAGGAAACACTAATACTAGTACGATGGTCAATAGCCTCTTAAGCTAAGCAAATGCTTACTCATACACCTCAGATCATTCAAACACGACGTCCTTCTAGGTCAATTTGGTAACTACTGAAGCGATCTTTGAAAAATCCTTTACGAAACTCTTGTAATACCCTATGAAACCCAGAAAACTCTTGATCTCAATAACTGACATCGATGTCAGCCAATCCATGCTAGTCTGAATCTTTATCGGATCCATTGTAATACCTGCTGCCCCAACAACGTTATCTAAAAACTAACCTCTAAAAGCTAAAATTCACACTTGCCGAATTTGGCGTAAAGCCTGTACTCCCTTAGTATATGTAATGGCTCTTGAGGTGCTGCTCGTGATCCTTTTAAGTCCTCAAATAGATCAATATGTCATCAATGAAAATAACTACAAAGTGGTGAAAAATTGGTCTCAAAACTCGATGCATCAAATCCATGAACATGGCGAGAGCGTTACTCACCCAAAGGGCATGACCATGAACTGATAGTGTACGTACCTTGTTCGGAACGCTATCATGTAACTATCCTCATCCCTAATCCTAAGCTAATGTTACCCTTATCTTTATTCTATCTTAGAGAAAAAATGTCCTCCTCTTAGCTGATTAAATAAATTGTCAATCTGTGGTAGAGGATATTTTTTCCTGATTATGACCTTATTCAATTTTTTATAATCGATACACAGTCTTAAAGTGCCATCTTTTTTTTCACAAACATGAAGAGTGTTCCCCACGGCGACATCGAAGGGCTAACGAACCCATTTGTTCCTAAATCCTAAAGCTAACTCCTCAACGCGTCCAATTCTCTTGGAGCCATGTGGTACGTTGCTATAAAAATGGGCCTAGTGCTTGGTACTAACTCGATAAAAAATTTAATCTCTCGCGGTGGCAATAATCTCAGTAAATCCTCTGGAAAAACATTAGGAACTCGCGCACTACTAGAATATCATCCAATCCATGTCCCTGACTATCTAGTATTGCGTATAGTACTACTAATGCCTCCATCTCTCACTAATCAAAAGTTGACCTCTTATAGTAATAGCTCTTAGTACACTACCTTGATATGTAAATGTCAGACACCCTTAGATCTCAAATATCACTATCTTATTGAAACAGTCGATATAAACATGGTATCCTTCTAATCAATCCATCCCTAATAACACACCAAACTCTAGGAACTCAAGAACTCTGAAGTCTATAGGGAACTCTACACCACCTATCTCAACTGGACATCCCTCGACAAAAATATTTGCATAAATCTTATCCCAGATGCGGTACTCAAAATTAAGGGTACTTCAAACCTAACAGGTTTCAATCTTAGGATGTCTATCATGTGGTTAGTAATGAATGAATGAGTAGAACCAAAATCGAATAATGCATAACAATCTCTATCAAAAATGGAAATTATACCATCAATGAGTCCTAGTGTCACCTCGGGATCTGGTTGTGCTACTATGTGAGCTCCCTCTCGGCCCTGTTATGGACAGGTTGTTGCTAGTTATGAACACTCTCTATCCATTTGTCTAGCCTGACCACATCTGTAACAAATGATCATTCTACGCTGGCCAAATAGTTACCTTTATCCTTATCTTTAACCATTTCGGCCTCCTAGTTGATCACTTATCGTACTCCACAAGTCAATCGCAATTTAGAATCAGTTTCTATGCATATACATTAAATAGATACTACGCATACTTTAACTAACATATACATATAAAAAAAAAACCCATCTTACTCTCATTTACTTCCCAACTATTGGTTTCTAGGCAAGGATCATCTGGTTTCCACTTCTATGATTTATGTTTTATTTAAATTTTGTTATATGTTTATCAAGAACTTTTTCTCTGATATCAATTGTGACGGCCCCTTCCTTAATCTAGGCATTACCCGACCTAATCCCATCATTAAGCCCTAATCTCAACCACGCTGGACTTAATAATGTATTATTCAGCCTTTCCTGTAATTTCTTATTTTACTTATATTAAGGATAAACATTTTCCAAATCTTGTTATTATTATATATTTCAGGTAAATTAAGATTTTTCAACAGTTATTAGAATAACGGAAGTCTTAATGATTTAGTGGAAGCAATTAAATATAAATCCTAAGTTTGGAACACTAGGAAAACACGATCACATGCATATATATGTATATATATCAAAGAACGATAGTTAATATAATAATCATGTGTCAAGTTGGGAACTAACGCTCAACCCATACATATATACAACCCGAAAGTATTTGAATGACATAAAGTATGTAATACAGTAAAACATTAAAAACCTACAAAGTCAATACAAGATGCACACCATAAGCTCAAAGGTCGCCACCAATCTTATCCTTATTGGGCTAACTAGTCAATGGATTTCACCGAACGCCATAAAAAGAAGGGTGAGTACAATAAAAGAGAAAGTAACATCTGAAAATTCTCATCAACATTTCCAAACATGTAAAAGGTATTTAAAAGCATAAAGATAGTGAAGAATTGTTGAAACTGAAAAATGCCATTAAATACCATGTTAAACAAGTGAAACTAACACTAGGCTAAGTAGTTATGATCTAGGTTTGGTCGGCCGTGAGCTACATCACATCAGCCTTTAAGGCCACTTGAAAAGGATGTGCGTATTATCGCATAGTGGGGTATTCATTTGTCGACAACCCCATGGACTCTAACCTCGTATGTCGCCCCATAACAGTGGCAAGTGCCGACATCCCTAAGGACACTAACCCCATGTATTTCTCATCTCAATATAGTGCAATGGACCCTAGACACTAGGACTACTTTACATTCATAAGGAAACATCATTAAGAACTACAGAGTAAAGTTGTTGTTTACAAAAGCACTATAAGTAATAGTACAAGTCCATAAAAATTCATTAACACATCTATCTTAATAGCATTCTATTCAACTGAATAATTCAAATCATAAACAACCAAAATTATAATGGATAGGAATAGAGCCAACAAATTAGCTCAATGAACGATATCATGACCAAACAACTTACTAAGCGGTTAGCATAAACCAAAGTTCATGATACCAAATCACAAGGCACATACTAGTTAAAATAAGAAATAGAATAATGATATAATGGAAATGGAATGTAGAAAATAACTGAATAGATTTACTTACATAGCATGCAAAGTTCATAGGCTAATCTGGCCTCCTGACACCTAATAACGCATACCCGAACTCATGACTCTCTTCCCTAAGTTCATGAGGTTAATAAGGGTGTTTTAGGACTTGTACAAGCTATTATAGTTTGTTTAAATGGTTGTAAATTTCGATTTTTAATATCATTCCCATTAATAGTTTGGTTATGTCGAAATCTACTTTACTAAAATAGATATAGTTTTTGTGCAACAACTTGTAAGTTAATTTTAATTACTAAAATGTTAGAATTATGTATTATAGTACAACTAAAAGTTTTTAGAGCAATGTCTTAGCTTTCTAGAACTATACGGTTTACGCAATTTCGATAAGAATCGAAAGAGATAGCAAAACTTTACCATAATGTCTCAAACGGTTTTAGATGTCAACTAGCAACTTTGAAAAATTCATTTCTTCTAAACCATAGCTTGAAAACTCGTGATTTTTATATTAAAGCCAACATACATATCCTAGAACACCATACTAAACGATGATCTCAATCCAATAAGAAATGAGGTTATGCTCAAAACAATAGGAGATAAACAAAGCTTTTAACCCAGAAATCACAGATTCGTCACCAAAGTCGCAGAGATATGAAAATATTCGAATTTCAAAATCTTTTAGTAGGCAACAATTTTTCCCTTTTAAGGAAAATTTCACATGCAATCGGAATGATTTCACATGCAATGGGAATGATTTCACATGCAATGGGAATGAGTCCATTTTTTATTTAAAATGAGGAAGTTAAGACCAAAATATAGAGACTGTTTAATAACAACAAGCGGAGTTTCCAATTTTACTTTAAAAGTTCAAAAATTTATAATTTTTTAAATTTCAAAACCAAATTAAGAACTTCTTAACAGCTAGATTATCAGCTTGAAATGAGAAATCCAAATATACGATCTAATTTCAAAGACTCAAACATCTACTATATGAAAATGACCAAAAATTAGAACTGGCTTCAAACATAAAGCCTAAAGCTAAATATTTCTACCAACTTAAAAAAATAGTGGTGTAGGTTAGTTTACCTAGTTGTAGATCTTCCTAAACTTGATCCAACACTCTTTAATCCACTAGAATTTCCTCTCTAGATCTCTCTCCGTATTCTTGACTAAAATGCAAGTGATTTGCATGAAAAATCTAATATCTCCTTTATATATAATGGTGAAGCCCATTTTTTACCCTTGATCTTGATTAAAGCAAACATCCCTATAACAATCTAATGGCTTAGAATGTGTTCCTTCAACACTGTAACTTATCCACACTTTAATTTAGTTTATATATTGATGTCAACAACATCTTGAGGCATATAAATGCTTATAATTTAGTTTATTTAACTTAAGCCACATTAATATAAATTCAACTATAGACACATTAAATTAGCTATTTTAAATCACATTAACTTAAATTATAACTTACCATGTCATTCTCTACCCCCCAGTCCGATGCTAGCATGCATCTTGAGGCATATCCCTACTTATGTCTCGACGTCTATAATTGACAAGTAGAGATGAGTTAGTAGTCTACACATATATACTACACTAGGAATACAATACAACAAAACTAAAATATACCTCGGCCACATGCCTCGGTCAATGCATGTATCTCGATACGGGTCCAACGTCACGGATTGGTAATCCTGATTTAAGAATAAACTAGGATTAGAAATTTGGGTCGTGACAAATCTTTCCAACTAATGGAGATTTCTTCCTCAAGATTAAAATTTAGTTTATTATTATACCTTACTCGAAAAGGTACAAAAATCTATCTCACATATAGTCTTCCAACTATAAAGTGAGTTTCAAGTCATCACTGAACTGTCACTTAACCAGCACTTTTAGGATAAACTTGCCTTGCAATTATCGTACCTTTTGGTCTAAAATCTGTACTGGATGCTCCTTAAATGAAACATCCTCGATTAGTTCAAGTTGTCTCAAATCAACTTTTGGTAGTATGTCTACCTTCGACTTAGCTAATTGAAGCATAGAAATATGAAAAATGGGATGAATCCCTGACATCTCCAGAGGCAACTCAAGCTCCTATGCAACTTTCTCAACCCATTTCTTAATCTTGAAAGGCGTGATGATAGTTGGTCTTAACTTTCATTTTAACCCAAATCCGTGAAGACCCTTTTGATGAGAAACCTTTAAATAGACTAAGGTTCCTTCGGTGTACTTTAGATGCTACGATACGTGTCTGCATATTTCTTCTACTTCTCTTGGGCACCATTAAGTCTCCAACAAATTTACATCACTTTTTCAATATGATCTATAACAATCTCAGGCCCTACTAATTCCTAGTCCTCTTTATTAG
Organism: Stephania yunnanensis; assembly: GCA_039657365.1. NCBI lineage: Eukaryota > Viridiplantae > Streptophyta > Magnoliopsida > Ranunculales > Menispermaceae > Stephania > Stephania yunnanensis. The sequence continues at coordinate 43,888,946 of CM077581.1, forward strand.
CTCAACACGATGGTGAGCGACAGGGTTTGCCATACAAAGCCGCAAACCGCACCATCTAAATGTTGGCATGATAATTGTTGTTATTTGCATACCACACAATCATAAATACTCCTCCTAAGATCCACCAGACTCTAATACATAAGCCCAAAGCATATCCTCAAGAACCTAAATCAACCTCTCAATCAGCTGATCAGTTTAAGGGTGAAAAGTTATGCTGAGGAATAGGCACGTACCATAATGATCCTATATACTCCGCCACATCCTAGGTACATAGATAGCATTTATGTGTGACGTGATAGTCAATGGTACCCCATGCAGCCTAATAATCTCTCTCAAATAATATGCTCAACTGGCCCAATATGTAGTGAGCTGTGACTAGTAGGAAGTGATAAGACTTTGTCAATCTATCCACAATCACCCATATCGATTCATGTGTCCTCGTATTTAGTCCTCTAACAAAATCGATGGTAACTTCTTCCTATTTCCATAGTAGAATGGAGAGTGGTTACAATAAACCTCTAAGCCTATGACACTCAGTCTTCACCTGTTGGTAAATCATGTAGTTCATGATGAACTCAAACACATCTGCCTCCATCTCAAGCCACCAGAAATGTCGCCTCATATCATGGTACATCTTGCTCCTACTTGGATGAACGGTGAACTGCGAATAGTGTGAATCTAAAGAATCTCATCTCTCAGCTCTACTATTGATGATATATATAATCTACCTCTAGATCTTAGACATTGATTTTTCATCTCTATCCGATTAGAAGAATTATCATTCTGGGCTAACTTGCTAAATCTCGGGTACAAAATGTCTGCTTTTTAACCCTCTGACACTCTCTATGTAGACACTGTCTGTAGTCTCATCTGTGTACATATCATGACTCGAGTGTTTGTAGGAACCTTTAACTAACTCGCTGTCAGCGTTACCTTGAGTAATCCATACTCACGTGTCATATGGCATCTAATAATCTTGCCATCTCCAGTCAGCATCATACTCAGCGCGTCTGCAACTATGCTAGCTTTTCCTAGATGGTACTCCAGAGAAAAGTCGTGGTCCTTCAGAAACTCCAACCATCTGCGTTATCTCATTTTCAGCTCTTATGTGTAAAGAGATACTTAAGACTTTTATGATTAGTGAAGAGTGTGAATCTCTCTCCATACAGAAGATATCTCAATATTTTGATGCAAATACCACTGCTACCAACTTAAAATCATGTGTAGGGTAGTTCTTCTCATGTATTTTCGGCTGTCTAGAAGCATAAGCCACTATACCTCTATCCTGCATCAACACTTAGCCTAAACCTATATAAGAAGCATTTGTGTACATTAAGAATTAGTTAGGCTTTGGGGTTCAAAGAGCAGTGAATATTTTAGATTTTTTTTTAAAAATCCCCACCATGATCAAATCCTAGTTCCATTAAACTAATTGATTGAAACTAAACTATACCTTAATCACAAGTTTCATTCTCCGTGTTGATCTCCGTAAGATGCTGCCTGAGACGAACATCCTCTATTATAAATCCACACACAAATGGTAGCCAAGATTTCGAGTGCTAGCCCAAGAAAAAATACGAAAACAATTTTTCTATTCTCCCTAAAACTCGAGAACAGTTGAGAACCAAACTCGTTTTCTCCAAAACAAAATTAGATTCCAACTCCAATTTCATCCGTAATGTTAATTCACTTAACATGCCTATTTATACAATCTTTATATAAAGTTGGCTATATGAATTACCATTATACCCCTACTTAAAGAGGTATTAATATGTCAAATCATATGGACTTTTATGTCACGAATTTCATCATATTAAATTCGGTGTTTCGAGTTATTTAAAATCCAAAAAACCATTATTTATGTGTGCTCCAATAATTTCATGCAATGCTGGTAGTGAACTAAAACCCATTTTGGTACACAACTCATAAGCGCTATCTAGCAAGGCATTATGACTACCTAAGTTCCATAAAGATCAAAATTGATACAACCTAATCAATAGCGTATATCATATCCTTTAGTCATACGATATCCTTTGAATAAACATAAGGCACGAAAAATCACCCTTGATGTTTAATCGTACTAGTCTCGTTCTCTTGGTAAACTAAAAATATCCGAATGACATTGATCATATCAATTGACATGAGCTTGGCCATCATCAGTCTATCATATCGAGGGATACACTAATATCTCTTTATACGAGAAGGAAAATTTATATCTCGATTACATACCTCCACACACTATTCACATAGTAACCAATCACAATCTTTATAATCATTCGGTTAACGAAAACATGTGATTGTGTCAAATCACTGTAATCATAATGTCGAAGCATCTAGGAATCTCAAGTTAGAAGAATAAATAATATACCTATCATGAGTAACACCTATGACTTAATTCATTTGGTGTTCTCATAGCAGGTCGGTCTAGTACCAGGTTCAATAACATGCATTCATTATCTTAATTCGTATACTTATACGTATGATCTTCATATGACCATAAATCAAGTCTTACACTTATCTTAATTTATTATAGTTCCTACTATAATAAGGACTTAGAGCATTTAGGATATCTCAGTAAACATCGATGGATCTTATTATAATGCAAACATGCAAACCAATTACAATAATGAATACCAAATGCAATCCTCCATTTTACTAACCAAAATAATACTAGAAATAATATTAATAAGATTGACATAGGGAGCATGCCCAAATAGAATCTTTGTCCTACATTTGGCAACACCAACACTACTGCGAAGATCAACAACCTCTTTAGTCGAGCAAATGCCTACTCGCACTCCTCAGACCATTCAACCACGTCCTTTTAGGTCAATATGGTAATCGGTGAAGCGATCTTCAGAAAATCCTTCAAAAATCTCCTGTAATACCCTACTAAACTAAAAAACTCCAGATCTCAGTAACAATCATTGATGTCGGCTAGTCTATGATAGTCTGAATCTTATCCAGATCCACTATAATACCTAATGCCCTAACAACATGACCTAAAAACTTGACCTCTGAAAGCTAAAAATCACACTTGCTAAATTTTATGTAAAGTTTGCGCTCCCTTAGTTTTTGCAATGTCTCTCTGAGGTACAGCTCTTGATCCTCTTGATTCCTCAAATAGATCGGTATGTCATCAGTGAAAATAGTCACAAATCTATCAAAAATTGGTCTCAAAACCCGATGAATCAAATCCATAAATATGGCGAGGTGTTGGTTAACCCAAACGACATTACCGTCAACAAATAGTGTCCACACCTCATTTCGAACATTTTCGTGGACCTATCTTCATCCCTAATCCTAAGTTAATGCTACCCCGATCATAGGTCTATCTTATAGAAAAATTGCGCTCCTCTTAGCTGATCAAACAAATCGTCAATCCGCGGTAGCGGATACTTGTTCCTGACTGTAACTTTATTTAACTATTTATAATCGATACGCAGTCTCAAAGCGTCTTCTTTCTTTGTCACAAACACGACGAGTATTCCCACGGCATCTTGGAAGGGCTAATGAATCCCTTATGCCCTAAATCCTAAAGCTGACTTTTCACCTCCCCTAACTCTCTCGTAGCCATGTGGAATGACGATATAGAAATGGGTCTTTTGCTTGGTACTAACTCGATAATAAAGTTTATTTTTTGCGACAGAGGTAATCTAGGTAAATCCCCTAGAAAAACATCTAGGAACTCACGCACCACTAGAATATCCTCTAATCCGAGTCTCTAACTCTCTGATATTGTGCATATTACTAATGATGCCTTCATTTCTCACTAGTCGCAAGTAAACCTCTCATAGTAATAGCAGATATGTAAATGTCGAACACCCTTGGTCTTAAATATCACTGTCTTATTGCAACAGTTGATATGAGCATGGTATGCTACTAACCAATCCATCTCTTATAACACGTCAAACTTTACAAACTTGAGAACTCTGAAGTCTACAGTTAACTCTACCCCACCTATCTCAAGTAGACATCCCTTGACATAACTATTAGGATAAATCCTATCCCAGCTGCGAAACTCAAAATCAAGTCTACACTAAGCCTAACTGGTGTGAATACTAGGATGTATATCATGCAACCAACAATGAAAGAAACGGTAAAACAAGAATCGAATAACGCATAAGAATCTCTACCAAAAATAGAAATGGTATCCTCAATGAATCTTCATGTCGCCCTGTGATCTGGCTATGCTACCATGTAAGCTCCTTCTCGGCCTTGTTGCGGATAGGCTATTGCTAGCTATCAACATTGTTTGGCTATATGTCCAGCCTAATCTTATTTGTAACAAATGATCGGTGCACGCTATTCAAACTGTTACCTCTGTGCCTAACTATAACCATCTCGGCCTCCTGGCTGATCTCTCATCGTAGTCCATAAGACTATTGCAATTGAGAATCAACTTCTATGCTTATATACTATATAGATATTATACATACTTCAACTAACATATACATATAAAAAACTCCATCTTACTTTGACTTACTTCCCAACTAACGGTTTCAAGGCAAGGATCATTTGGTTTCCATATCTATGATTTGTGTTTAATTCAAGTATTGTTGTGTTTTTATTAAGAACTGTCTCTGATTCCAACTGTGATGGCGTTACCTAATATACGGCACCGCACAGCCTAATCCCATAATTAATCCTTAATTTCAGCCACGTAGGACTTAACAACGTATTAATCAGCCTTTCGTCTAATTTTCCTCATTACTTATATCAAGGATAAACATTTCACAACTATTTTTATTATTATATTTTTTGGGTAAATTAAAAGTTTTCAACAGTTATTAGAATAATATAACACTTAATAATTTAGCGGAAGCAATTAGATACAAATCCTAAGTGTCGAAGACCAGAAAAGCACGATCACGTGGATATATATCAAAAAGGTGATAATCAGTGTAATAAACAAGTGTCAGGCTGGGAAAGTTTCAACCCATACATATATATAACCTAAAAGTATCTGAATGACGTAAAATATGTAATACAGCAAAATATCAAAAACCTACAAAGTCGGTACTAGATGTTCACCACAAGCTCAGAGGTATTCATGAGTTTTTTCCTTGTCGGGCCCGCTAGTCGATGGATCAGCACCCAACATCATAAAAAAGATGGTGAGTATAGTAAAATAGAAAGTAACATTTAGAGATTCTCATTCACATTTCCAAATATGTAAAAAGTATTTAAAAGCATAAAAATAGCAAAGAATTGCTTAAACTGAAATATTCCAGTAAATAACATGTTAAACAAGTGAAACTAACACTAGGCTAAGTAGTGATTACATAGGTCTGGTCGGTCGTGAGCTACGTCACATCAACCTTCAATGCCACTTAAAAAGACGTGCGTATTATCACACAGTTTCGTATTCATTTACTATCAACCCCATGGACTCTAACTCCATGTGTCGCACCATAATAGTGGCGAGTGTTGACATCCTCAGGGATTGTAACTCTATGTGCCACTCATCTCAATATAATTAAATGGACCCTAGACACTAGGACTACTTTACATTCACAAGGAAACATCATTAAGAACTATAGAGTAAAGTTATTACATGCAAAAGCACTATAAGTAATAGTACAAGTCCACAACCAATTCATTTACACATATACTCAAAAAATAGGACATTGATCACGTGTCGTGCGTGCCAAATATAACCCACAATCGAGTTACCAACCACGAGGGTGTAGTAGTGGTTAATATAGGGTTGAATCCATAGGACTCGAGTTTTACTCCAAGTTAACTAAAAATGAGGGGTTTTTAGAAAGTTCAATGAAATAATTAATTAAACTACACAAATAAAAAGTTCACAAAATTAATATCAGTGAGAAGAAATCACTTAAGTTTATGGTTCCACAAGCAAGAATCAAGATTCAATGGCATTTAATGGTCCTCAATCATCCCAAAAAGTTATTAATTCAATTTCTCCTAGATTAGCTATGGAAAATCAATATCCGCTAGAAATCCCGAATTACCCTAATCTCGATAGTCAGGACATCCACCACTAACTATTTCTCTAATTAATGTATAAACCTAGACATCCGCCAATCGGATTTAACACACTAACCACAGTAATTTGGGTCTGTGGGAACACTAATCCTAAATAATCGGATCGCATCCGCTCCCGATTTAACCTAGATTCAATTGTTGCACACTCAAAAATCGAGAGGGTTTGATGGCTAACGGATGAGTGTTTTTCGCTTCATTGGTCCAAAAGCACAATTACACGGATACTAATAGTCCAAATAACTATAGATTGTCCACCTAAAAGCATGCACTAGCCATATACATACCCTATATCTAAATCAAAATCATTAAAATCAATAACATTGAAATAGGAGAATTTAAAATAAATTAAATAATAAAATAAAAGATCTCACAAAATATGTCATGAATCTATGATCCCGACTTGCTTCCCCTTCAACCTAGGCAAGGAGTTGCTTAGCCGAACATCATCTCCACAATCTCCAAGTATGAAACATTGTGTGTGGCGGCTCAAATGTGTTCTCCTCGTATGAATACCTTAGTTCCTAATATGAAAAAACTGCTAAAAATTGCTCTCTAGAGGTAAAAGAAACTAATTTTGGGGGTTGGTGCTATTTTTGTCTTGAAAATAGGAGTATGTCGCGTGTCGCAATGCCATTAGTCCGTTCCTGCCGCTGCGCTGACATGGAGCTTTTTGATTGGCTGAAATAGCTGTCGATGACATGTTGTTGTGTTGTAAGAGCGCTACGTGGCACCATCTGATTGGTCGAGAGAGGGGTTGTGCATGGGTGATTGTGCCCTACTTGGTGCCCCCATAGGTGGAGAGAATCGGGCGAATTCGATGCGAAAATCTGGGAGTCTGTGCAGACACGCATCCCTAAGCAAATCGACGAAGGCCGAAACGCGGAGAAGAAACGTGGTGTGACATGGCTTGCGTTGGTGACGCATAGCGACTTCTGATTGGAGGAGCTGGTGTGTTGATGCTACGTGACGACTTCTGATTAGTGGAGAGGAAATGAGTGACATGTTGGAATCCAATAAAAACACACCACGTGGTTGTTGCTGTGATGCTAGGGTGACGCGTGGCGCTAAGGTGGCATCGTTGAAATATGTTGTCTCCACTTCTACCCACTGTGCAATGCGTAACTCGAGGCAAACTATTTCGTATCCGATCACTGCATGTAAATACTCCATTTTGATTATTTTCGCCACGAATTCAACCACTCACTCTGTTTCACCTAAAATTGACCGAAAAATATAATTAAATATATATTTTAGAGACTTTGCATAATTAAATATACTAAAATAAACTACTAAATATATATAAATACTAATTTATCAGACATTAATAAAACTATTAACCCAAAAATTACAAATTCATCACCAAAGTTGGAGAGACATGAAAATAATTGAATTTCAAAATCTCTCAGTAGGCAAAAGTTGTTCCCCTTTGAGTTTTCTTTCATATGCCACAAGAATTTTTATTTAAAATGAGGAAGTTATGACCAAAATACAGACACTGATTCATAGCAACAACATGCAAAATTTCCAACTTTACTTTACAACTTCAAAAACTCATAAGTTTTTTCTTATTTCAAAACAAAATTAAGAACTTCTTAACAATTGGATTATAACCATGAAATGAGGAATCAAAATATATAAATCAATTTCAAGACTCAAACATCTACCCTATGAAAATGACCAAAAACCATAACTGACTTCAAACTTAAACCCCAAAACTAAATATTTTGACCAACTTAACAAAATAGTGATGTAGATTAGCTTACCTAGTTATAGATCTTCCTAAACATGATCCAACACTATTCAATCCCTTAGAGTTTCCCCCGCAAAGTTTGTTGATTTCCTCTCTAGAATTCACTCCTTCTTCTTGACAGAAATGCAAATGATTTGCATGAAAAATCAACTATCTCTTTTATATATAATTGTGAAACCCATTTTTGACCCTTGATCTTGATTAAAACAAACATCCTTAGGACAATCTAATGGCTTATAATTAGTCCTACAACCCACTAACTTATCCATGCTAACATACTTTAACTTAGTTTACATAGTGATGATGTTAACACGCATCTCAAGACATATTAATGCTTGTAATTTAATTATCCTACCTTTGGCCACATTAACATAAATATAACTATAAACACATCAAATTAGCTATTTTAAATCAAATTAACTTAAATTAGAACTTACTACATAACTTTCTACCCCGATCTCATGCTAGTACGCATCTCGAGGCATATCCTTATTCACGTCTCAATGTCTATAACTGACAAGTATATATGAGTTAGTAGTATACACACATATACTACCCTAGAGATACACCACAAAAAAACTAAAATACACCTCGACCACATGCCTCGGTCAATGTACATATCTCGATGCAGGTCTCACATCACGAGTCGATGATCATGATTTAGGAATAAACTAGGATTAGAAATTTGGACTGTGACACTTCCCTATAAAGGCACCTCACCATGAGTCTCACACACGAATAAAGGTTAAGTAATTCAACCCGATGACATGAAAGAATGACCAATAAATAATTTGTAATGCAATGCATACTAAATTACAAATGCAGGTTCAAAGATAAATCATTAAAAAGTAGAGGACATTGTAAGGTCTACATACCTTTTATAGGCATTTTTTACATTTACTTAGGTTTTGTTACTCATTTTAGTCCTTTCCCATCATTTACCTCTTAATTGATTCGTCAATTATTCATCCTCAACTACTAATATTGAACATTCAACTTTTCAAATTATTGGGTTCCTGTATCCATGAATCACCTAAAACTCATGCAAAATCCCCTCTCATATCTTCAAACCTTATTCATAACAAACCATAATTATTTACGCAAGAAACCGACATCTTACCTCAATTTAATATAATTTTCATTTAAGCAAAACTTATGAACTAACCATATTTGTGCTCTAACACTGGGCATTGGACATCTCTATTTTCAAAGTTCATTACACTTTTAGATAATTTATATATCCAAATTTTCAAGCATGTTAAGTCCTTAGTCAAACTACAAACAAACCTCGATAAGAATCTAAGCCAAAATCACCCAAAACAAGCCTCTAATACTTAGTAAAATTATGGGCGATGCAGATTTTTTAATAGCAAGACCATATTTTCAATGCTAAATTTAAACCTCTAAACCAATGAATTTCACTACAAACCTTTTTTAGCATTGAAAAAAAAAATATACTAGTATACAAATGGACCTATTTGCACATATTTTGGACATCTATAAGACCTTCAAATCATTCATCAAACATGAGTACTCATAATTGTGAAAACTGCATAGTTTTTACATTGGCTTGTAGGCTACCTTAGTATAACCTTTTCATAAACGAAACGAATGATTATAACTTTGTACTATTTGATTATGTAAAATATGAGAAATAAGGATCAAAATAAACCTAACCACATGTAATTTTGATAATGTTTGATGCATAAAATTGTTGCCCTAACTTGCTTGCTCGCAAGCAGGTTTTGGTACTTAGCCAATTTTTGGGCATTTGAGTAGTTCAAAACTGAGGTCGTGACCTCTGTTCACACCCTGCAAAACCAAACCAAACAATTGGAAAACCTACAACAACAACAACAACAACAACAACAACAACAACAACAACAACAACATAGCCTTAGTCCCAAATTAACTGGGGTCGGCTACATGGATCATACTTTTCCATTGTGCTCAAACAATTGGAAAACCTAAAATCAAGATATTGAGCTAAACATATGATATATTAACTTCAAATTCCCTAGTTCTCATATCAAAATCCTGAGAATTAAAGTTAATAACTATAGTCGGCTTATCCTACCTTGACACATCTCAAGAACACATAACTTCCAATTGAGCTCATGAAACATTATCCAACAATCTAATTCATTCTCCAAATCATCAATATCAATCAAGCCTATCAATTTGTATCATAAACCATCAATGTCTACCAAAGATTCATCAATATTAATCAATTTACTCACCTACAGCTGAAGTACTACAAAAATCCTCTTTATCTTCTCTCTTGTTTATTCTTCAATGAATTTGTGCGTATAATTGGAGAAGAAAAGTGAAAGATTTCGGTTAAGGAGAGAATATAAAAGAGAAAGAGAGATCCATGAGTTTGAAGGAGAGGACTTTGTGAGAGGAAGAGCATAAGCGTCAAAAGAAGATGAAAGATGATAAATAAGGAGTATGGGTTTTATTTCGGCCCTCTCTTCTTAAATGACCAAATGAACATAACGCCCTTCTAAATTATTCTTTCTCTTTAATTCTCTCATGCCCTTCCTTGTAATTTCACCTCTCTTTCTTTTTTTCTATTATCTCTTAACTCTTTTACATAGTTAAATCTGACTTTGAGCCCTAGAAAATATCTCAAATTTGACAAAAATTGGGAAATATTCCTAACGCACTCCATTACACTCGTACAACGTGTCTCAACCTCAATTTAACCTTGTTATGTGATGAAATACCATATAATATACATACTAGACAATACGACACACAAAAATAAAATTTACCTTATGATCTTCGATCCAAAATGCATGGGTCCCACCTCATATACATAAATATGAATTAAAATAGAAATAAATTTAATTAGTTACTTAATCAAGTTTATGAGATTCTCGGATGTCACAGTATAGAACTTATATCCTTGCTCCAATCAATCAAAGTTCTCTCACTTTGTAGCCCAATTCCTAACCTAAGCTTGGATTGCATTCACACTCCCAGTTTATGCCCTAATTACTATTAAATACGGTTAAACACCCCAATGCATTTCACTTTTTGGCTTTGCACATAGATTTGCACTCAAGTCTCACTTAAAATTATTTAAAGTAAGGATTATAAGGGGTTTTAGCTTTGGTTTAGGTTGAAGAGTGGTTTTGGATTGGTATTTATGTTGAAGTTGTCATTTAAAAGAATTATAAAAACCACGTGTCTGATGAAGTGTGTAAACAAACGGAATCACACTGCATCAGCTCACAACGTGGAATTCCTTCTTGGTGCTCTGATGGTGTTCTATCTATTACACAAACAATATGGAGACGATGTCGGCATCATTGAAATGTGATTTTCAGTCCTACGTGGGAACTGGGAAGAAGTCAACGTCTGAATTTAAAACATTTATGTATTTACATAGACCTCCCTATGGCGCTGTGTGGAGCCACCCACTTTGTACTACAGGCGTCACTAGGGCTTGAAACACTATCAATAATATTATTTTCGAAAAACTTGCACATTTTACCACCGGTTTACCTATCGATACCACTTGGACTCATCATATTCCTCTTGAATAATATGAATATGTTGTTATACTTCATTTTGATGAAAAGTCACCCCACAAATGGGTATTTTCTAAGATACGGATAAAAAATAAGTTAATAAACTTGTAACGACCCAAATCACTAATAGTGGATTTTTCCCTAAATCGGGGGTCACTGACCTATGATGTGTCTCGACTACGAGTACATAGTCCGACACTTAGCGCAAAGGTTGATTTATATTCTATTTTTTTGGTGATGGATGCCTAGTGTGTGTATATGTGTAGATTATTAAATCATTATCTTACACTATTTATAGGCATCGAGATGCGAGCAAGGACAAGCCTTGAAATGTGTGAAGGAGTGGAAACCGGGAAAAGAGTGATTTGTGAGCTTTTATTAGGATGTACATGTATTATTGAAATCCAAGTATGTTTCTTATTTTAAATTGGACTATAGTAGATAAATCAATTAAATCAAAACACCTAAGTTCATGAAAATAAGCATAGACCATGGCTAAGTCTTAAGATACATGTTAGACTGAAACCAATAAGATTTGAGTTAAGATTTCAGTTAGTATGTGAGTGTAAGTGGAGATGTTGGGATGAATGGAGACCATTGATTTTGGGTCTAGATGAACAAGGGAAAGTAAGATCAAGGGATGGAAAAGATTTAGTACCATTTACAAATACAAGTGTGATCTTCATCCACGTAAAGAAAGAAAAATTTTTGGAATTTTTGCTTGCAAGTCACAAGTTTCAAGAGGGAAATTGAAGTCATATCATCTACAATTTAGAGTATCAAACCAAAAAGATCTAACAAGAGCCCAAGGTATGTGTTTAGTCAATTTTTTATGCATTTCAAATTCATGAAAAGGGGTTATCTGAAATTCTTATTTTTAAGAGTCTTTAATTTTGAAAATAAACTGAAGATTTAGATTCCTTGCGAAGTTTTACATAATCTACTATATTGAATTTTGAAAATCGGCTTTAAAATTACTTAGTTAAGTATTTTCGAAGATTAGGTGTTCTTTAACAACAAAAAATGAGTTTTCTTGCAAATTGCATGATTCATATTTTAGATTAAGAGATTTTTATTTAATTTAGATTAATTGGGAGTCATTGGGTCAAATCAACCAGGAGCGAGAGTCGCTTGAATTGAGTCTAAATTTGTTGCTAACTTGTGGTTATTTTCGTGCATATTGAGTTGTTGGAGAAAATGATGAATACTGCCTGTGCCCACAAACGGTTATCTATGCCCACAAAAAATGTATATGTAAGGCATGTCTGTGCTGACAAGGGACTTATGTGACTACAAGAAATGTTTATGCCCATAAGGCACATCTGTGCCTACAAGGGACTTATATGGCCACCAGAAATGTTTGTTCCTGCGAGGGATGTTTGTGACCACAGAGATTTTAATGAAAATTATAACTATGCAATATAAAAGGAATCTAATGCACATAAACTAATACAAAACTATACCAAGAACCTAGAGAACTAGTGTTGGGTATTGGACTGACAGTTTGAGGTGAGTGGTGGTCAGAGTATCTTAGGATATTACGTGGTTTGAGTTAAGTAAACTTGTCGAGCATTCATTTCCATTTCAATTCTAGTTTAACTTTGGAAATACGGTCACTTGGGATTATTTGGTTGTTCTTGGATTCTTAATGCCATGACACTTTTGTAGGTGTTGCCTATGTTTAGTTTAAAGTAATTAAAATCCATGTTTAGTTTGATTCATGGAAATTTGTTTTACTTGATTTCTTATATTGATTTGGACTCTTATGTTTAGTTTAAATTATTTATTATTGTATTATTATCTGGTGGTGTTTACCTCTATGTTTCATATGTTGCTCTTATTTGGGTTTGTGAAGTAGGTTAATTTATAGTGGTTGTAAGGTAGTCCACATGTTTGGGTTCACTAATCTATTTTTTATAAGTGAGCGCTGCACACGGGGTTAGAGTCTCTGGGGATGTCGGCACTATAAATTGGCTGATGTGACGTAGCTCATGGCCAAATATATAAGCTGATGTGACGTAGCTTACGACTAATCGGACTTCGATTTTGTGTGACTATCCTTTTTATTCGTACTTACTTGCATAAGTTACCTTACCTTTTCCTTCGTAGCTATCGTATGCTTTCAATAACCGTTTCTTGTATATTTCAAAATATGAATGAATGGCCACAAGATTTACTCACTGAAATTCTCATCTTTGGTGACAATTGCAGATCCATTAAGTAATAGACCGGGGAAGGAGAAGATCGGCAACTACCTCTGAGTCATCGGCGATCGTATGCTTCTTTCTTTTGCAGGTTTCACTTGCGTATATTTATTATATATGTCTTTTATTTATTTTAGGTTGTATATTTGGATGGGAGACTAGACTCCCCGACAAATGCATGATGTTACACTATTGCTCGCCACTTTTTATATACATATATGTGATATATTTGTTGGTTTCCATATTTAAGTGTTTTATAATTACTTCTGCAATATTACTATGACTTTTGCTAATTTGTTAAAATGTATAAAAAATTTAATTAACTCTGAAAATCACTTATAATGAGAATCAAGAAATGCTTATCCTGAACACGAATTACAAGGAGAACAAAACAAAAAGGTTGACTAATACGTTGTTAAGTCCTACATGAATGGGATTAGAGCTTAATGGCGAGATTAGGGCGGGCGGTGCACCGATTAGAGAGTTAGGTTATTACAAACTAGTACAAGAAATAACTAAATCAATGGGATTGATTACTAACTTTTACTAAAATGTAAGAACATAATTAGAACTTAATTAAAAACCCATGGGTTTCCTATCGGTAGTGTTGCTTTTAACATCCATAGCTCGATATGGCTTTTCTCTCACTTCATTATGAGTTGAAATCGAGTAGCTTCATTGCCAAATCAATGATGATGATGTCTTTATTATTTAGGTGGACCTTTTGCCCTTCCACAAACACGATCTTCTTGCTATCGTCTTTGTCATCAATGATCATAGTGATCATCTGCTCTCTTGTCTTCATGTCCACATTTGCAGTATTATAGAATAGCCTTCCAAGAAGCATAGACACATCATCGCATAAGTCATGATCAATGATTGTGAAATCCGACGTAAAAGTGAGTCTCCCCACTTTGACTTTCATGTTTGTGATTATGCCTAGTATCTTTTACAATGATCCATCTACCACTTGAAGCTAAGAATCCAAAAATTCATTGACTCTCAAGCTGGTATGAACCATATCTGGCAATTGCATCTCATTAACCAATGCTCCCTAATCACATAGCACATCTTAAAATTGATGACCCTCGATGTTGATTGGAACACATATGTTTCTGGATCACCTCTTTTGATTGGTTGGAATCTTGGAGTGAACTTAATTGGTTTATTCTTCTATGGGACTACCTTGATGATGTTCTCCTTAAATATTTCAATAAGTATTTCTTCATTAACATGTTTTGCTCTCCACTGCTTCTTTCTTTTGCTCTATTCATGTTCTTCATGGTGTGGACTTTTGTCGCTTTAGGAATTTCAAGCTCTTCTTATCTCACTTCTGTACCATAATACAACTTCACTGCTTTGGCATTTACTTTGAAAGTATTGACACTATCATTTATCAATTCAAACACTCCATACATCCATATTGCAACAACTTTAAATGGTCCTTACAATCATGACTTCAACTTGCCTGAAAATAAATGTAATCGTGAATTGTATAACAACACAAGTCAGCTCTATTCGAGAGATCGATACTCAATCTTCTTGTCATGACATAGCCTTGACTTTTCTTTGTATAGCATCGTATTCTCATAAACATTCAGACTAAGTTCATCCAACTCCATCATTTGAAGAAATCATGCCTTTCCCGTGGCTTTAAGGTACATATTAAGCTTTTTGATGGCTCAGTATGTCTTATGGTCCAATCACACTGGTAGATGATATGCATTTCCATACACTAATAGATATGGTAATATGTCAATGGGAGTTTTGGATGTCATTTTATACACCTATAATGCTTCCTTAAGATGAAATGCTTAATCCTTTCTCTTTATGTTGATGGTTTTCTCCAAGATTTGCTTAACCTCCTTATTGCTTACTTCGGCATGTCCATTTGTCTAATGATGATAAGCAAATGATATCTAGTGCGAAACCTTATACTTCTTAAGCATGGTATCTAGTGTCATGTTACAGAAATATGAGTCTTCATCAATCACTAATTCCTTTGGTGTCCCAAATTGACAAAAGAAGTTCTTCTTAATGAAATCGATTGTGATTTTTGCATCGTTGGTTGCAGTTGCTATAACTTTGACCCATTTGGAAACATAATCCATCACGAGCAAAATATATTGTTTCCCATTTAAGGTAGGAAACAACTGATGAAATCTATTCCCCACACATTGAAAAACTCATAAAAATAAATCAAAGCACTGAAAATAAACTATTCCATGATGTATGTCTTTACCAAGACTTTTCCTAACTATCAGAAGTACGAATCTTTAAGACCAAGAAATCAAATGCATATGATTAAGATTCTCTTATGTGAGATCTTCGACATTTGGGCATTGACTTTATGGGCTCATTTCCACCATCTAACGGGAATACCTATATTTTGTTAATGGTAGATTATGTTTCCAAATAGGTTGAAGTTAAACCCACAAGGGGTAGCGACTCCTACATAATTATCAAATTTCTTAAATCAAGAATCTTTTTAAGATTAGGAGCTCCATGCTCAATCATTAGTGACAGAGGAACCCATTTCTTTAATAGGATTATAAGATCTTTATTCATGAAATATAATGTTACTCATAGAACTTCTACAGCTTATCATCCCTAATCAAATGGTCA
This sequence comes from Stephania yunnanensis, assembly GCA_039657365.1. Classification (NCBI taxonomy): domain Eukaryota; kingdom Viridiplantae; phylum Streptophyta; class Magnoliopsida; order Ranunculales; family Menispermaceae; genus Stephania; species Stephania yunnanensis. The sequence goes on from CM077581.1 coordinate 43,905,076, forward strand.
GGCTAAGTCTTTAATAGAGAGACCAAATCCGCCACTGAAAATATTATTTATCCATCAAGGAAGGAATGGAGTATACGCCTTGATGCCGCATTATGGGCTTACAAGACGGCTTTAAAACACCTATTGGAATGTCCCCATATAAATTAGTTTTTAGGAAAGCATGTCACCTTCCTGTAAAGTTGGAGCACAAAGCATATTGGGCAGTTAAATGTTGTAATACAAATTACAATGAAGTTAGTGTTAAGCGTAAATTAGATATTCAATAATTAGAAGAAATACGAAATGATGCATATGAAAGCGTAGGGATTTATAAAGATAAGATGAAAGCTTATCATGATCATCATCTAATGAGAATATATTTCATAATAGGTCAAGAAATTTTCCTTTTCAATTATAGATTAAAGATTTTCCATGGTAATCTTAGATTTAGATGGGTAGGTCCATTATCGTTATTAATATCTTTTTCCATGGCATTGTTGAAATACAGAGCATGGAAAGTGGGAAAACCTTTAAGGTGAAAGGACACAAGTTGATGCCCTTTTATGAAGAACTTGGTAGGATCCTGAAAGACAGTGTTGACTTAGAGTCGATAAAGGTACCAGATGACCATACAAGAAAAAATTAGCAAAGTATTGTATGTCTTAACTTGGGAAAGTAAGCCAAAACACGAATGGAAAGTGAAGCTAAATCTAGAGGAGAAGAAAGAAGAGACCCAAGAAAAGAAAAATGTTGAAGAGACTGTACAGTCTATATTCACCTAGTTATGAGTAATAGTGAGAAAACGTTAGGCCTTCGATGTTAAATAACGATGCTCCTGTGAGGTAACCAGTTTATATTATAATTAGGATTATTTATTTCTTGTTTTAATAAGTGGTGTGTGTCACAGCCGAAAAAAAAAACTCTCATTTTAATAAATAGCATTTATTTAAATTCATCTTCTATATATTCACTTCATTCCGCTTCAATCCATATTTTTATCGTCCATTATTATATTTCACTTGTTCTTTTGGAATATGTATTAGTTGTCTTACTTTCCTGAACCTTGAGGACAAGGTTTAGGATAAGTTTGAGGGTATACAGGTTTAAGGAATGCATGAATGAACCATATATAAAGGATTTATGGTAGAATTTTTGCAATTTTAAGAGTTTTAAAAATTTAGGGTGAAATATAGGTAATACAGTTTCATTTTATTTTAAAGATTGATGTTTTGGTAGTTTTTTTACACATTTCTATACTTGTGAATTATTTCTTTTTATTTTTTCATTCGTTGTTTTATGCTTAAATGAATGCCCAATTCTAGCTTAGGATAATGGTGGACATTTTCAGAATTCAAATGTGGATTTATGTTGTTTAAATGAACAAGACATTAAGTAGAGTTTAGATGAGAAATTTATTCTTGCGATTGTTCCACCATATTAAGTCTACACCAAATAGTGCTAATGTCAAGTTAAGGACAAGAGTCAACTAAATTTCTACATGTTCTAAGATAGGTTCGCAACCTATTTACTACTGAGTAATAACTTAAGAATGAGTTTAGGGGAAGGTATGGGCCATGTTTATTTAAGGCTCTTAGCCTTTAACCCACCTATTAAGTTATCCCTAGTTAACCCAGTTGAGCCAACACAACCTAATTCTTTTATCACCTATCATGAGACTCATAAATCATTAGCCTATAATTTCTTACCTTGTTGGAAGCTAGGCTTGGACTCAAAATCATTAAAAATAGACATGAAAGAAGAAAAATAAATAGAAGATATAAAAGTTATAAAAGTGAAATATTGTTTGTATACCCAAAATAAGGGAAGATTGATCATGATGAAGATTTTCAATCAATTAAATCATGATTAGAGAGTTCAACCTAAAAATAGTTATTAGGTTTTAGGGTTCATACTCAACAAAAAATCCAAAACAATTTTTAAAACCCAAAAGGGTCGAAAATAAGTTCAATTAAACTATACCTATAAAAGTAAACTATACCTTAATATGTGGTTTCCTTCTTTGATTGATCGATCTCCAAGACATTCAAGCGCACAACCGCTATAAAAAATCCACAAACAAATGGTGACCAAAATTTGGAGTGCTAACCCTAAGAAAGATTGAAAACATTTTTCCTTTCTCTCCCAAGATCTAGAGAACTCGAGAATAGTAAAAATGAAAAATCTTTTTTTTGTTTTAGGGTTTCAACCTTTATTTATGTGTAAATATGCTCACTTGAAAACATATTCGTAATACAACTTTTGTATTTAGAGAATTAAAGCAAATTACACAAAAGCCCCTATTAATAAATTATCATTTATTAAATCGTAAGGGCTTTTATTTCATGAATTTTATCATATAAAATTTATTACTCTAGACCAACTGAAATCGTGCAATGCTATTCTTTGCATGTGACCAATAGGTTCATGCTACATTGGCAGTAAACTAAAACCATTTTGGTACAGAACTCATAAGCAGTCTCTAGCAAGGTATTATGACTACCCAAGTAGCATGAATATCAAAATCGATACAACCTAATGAATAACATATATCATATCCTTTTGTCGTGCGATATCCTTTGATTAAACATAAGGCATGAAAATTTGCCCTTAATGTTCAATCGTACTAGTCTTGATCTTTATATAGACTGAAAATATTCAAATGACATTTATCATATCAATCCTTAGACTCGGCATTTAACAGCCTAACATATCAAGGGATCCACTAATATCTCTTTATATACGAGAGGGACAAATTCTATATTGATTACACACCTTCACATATTATTCATATGGTAACCAATCACATTCCTTACAATCATCCAGTTAAAGACAACGTTTGATTGTGTCAAATTACCATGCTCCTAATATTGAAGTTTATGGCAATCTCAAGTCAAAAGACTAAATGATATACCTATCATGAGTAATACTTGTGACTTAATCCATATGGTGTTCTTGTAACAGTTCAGCCCAGTACCTTATTCCCTAACAAGTAATCACGATCTCGATTCGTATCCCTATACATATGATCATCACATGACCATCAATCAAGATTGACACTAGTCTTAACTTATTATAGTTCCCAATAAAAAGACCGAATAGAAACATTTACAATTTTTCAACAAATACCCATGGATATTATTACAAAGTAAACATGTAATCACTTAAAATAAAACAGCAAACAAAAACCTCTATTTTATTAACTAAGTTTTTAAAGTAAACATTGTTTATAGATTGACTTAGGTCACATGCCCCAACAACGGTATCAATATGAAATAGAGCAGGGAGCGGTGTGGTTAGAAAAATGAGTGTATCAACTAAAATAGTATCTATAGAAAATGGAGCAGGGATCCCAATGATTAGAAAAAGATATGGACTGCACAATGTGAAAAGAAGATAAAGTATGGTGCATCATAAATCATTTCATGTTCTCTGAAAATCTTTTAACAAGTCTAAGTCTAAAGTTTTCGAAGTTTTGAATTCATGAATTACTTTTCTTTATCAACCATTTTAGCCATTATAAGCCCAAAAGAAAGTCCTATTGACTCAAACAATGTTTTGAATGTGTCAGTGGAATGGTTGTATAAGTTCTATTTGTAGAATCTTAGTTTTAAATGTTATATTTAGAGATTGGAAGTTTTTTGCTTGTTAAAAGTTTTAAGGTAACTCTTGATTAACTAACGACCTTAGTCTTGATGAAGCCTAGTGTTTTGAGAAGTATTCTTCGATAAATTTTTTGAAATATCTTAACTTAAAGTATTTATCTTCACTTAAGTGTTCTTGTTTTCATTTGGCGAATTTATGAAAAATCGGACAAAACCATTTAAGTTAGAGTTAGGTATTAAACAAGCTAGAATGTATCTTGTGAAAGCAATTTGAATGTTTTATACTTCATTGCTCAGGCTGAGCAATTATCTAAGATTGAGGGTATTTTATAAGTTGCCAATTGCTCTATATTTTAGTGTGATATTATTACGATTTCCAAGACTTTTATCTCCATTTATACTCTAAAATCCTTATTTTCGTATTTTTATGGTAAATATTGGGTATTAGACAAAAAGGAGTGATTTTCTACAAAAATCTAGTAAAAAATGAGTGCTTTTCTACAAAAATCTAGTCAAAAAGCTAAACATAGGCTCAGTGCCTTCCTAGCGCCTTTAAATATATTGAAATGAGCATGAAGTTGCTCAACCAAACTTCATTAGATCAGAGGAAACTCATTGGAGATGTTGCATATGAAGCCTTGTGAAAACCCAGGAGAAAAATGAAGGTCAAATTTTAAGAGGTAGGCTAACGCCTTGGATGTGTATGTATGGTGCTGGCGTAGCGCTGGATACGAGTTAGGATAGAATCGAAGGAAAAACAAAGTATTGTGGCACATTCTCAACGATTCCTAGCGACTTGATGTTTTGCACGTAAGGCGCTAGATTGATTTAAAGATACAAAATTATGGGTTTTTTGTATTCACAAGATTTATACTATCTAGTTCATTTTATATTTTTTGCATGTACATAACTGGGTTTTAGATGTTGGTGAGACTTTTACTTTTAGCTATATTTTATTTTAGATCAAAAGAGTTACAAGAGTTCTTGGTTCGCATTAAAGTTACTATTTAGTTTATTTTCATTACTTTGATTTATTTTTATTAGTGATAATCATTAAGTCTTCTCTTGATTAAGGATTTTTCATACTTGCAAACTTGATTTATGAGGCTTTGTTATTGAATTGATAACCTTGTAAATTGGATTCTTGTAAATTTGATAGCATTGTTTATAGTAGATTATATTGATCACATTTATAATATGTAATGGTCAATGCATGTATGAGTATAGGAGGTCTTTGTGAGTGATCTTATTGCACATAGTAAGGAGGATTATGTTAGGTGACAAATAGAGCCTTGTCTGTTAGCAATCGATGTTCTCTTGTGCTTTTGGAGTATAAAACATATCTCAGACTTAAAATCATTAAAAAAAGAGACATGAAACAAGAGAAATAAGGAGAAAATAAAAAAATTATAAGAGTGAAATATTTTTTCTACGCCCATAATAAAGGAAGATTGATCATGATGAAAAGTTTCAATCAATTAAGTCATGATTAGAGAGTTTAACCTAAAAACGGTTGTCGGTTTTAGAGTTCATACGCAGTAGAAAATTCAAAACAATTTTTGAAAAATCATAACATGATCGAAAATAACATACCTTAATCCTTGATTTCCTTCTCTGATTGTTCGATTTTCAAGACATTCAAAATGCGCATCCTCTATCAGAAATCCACACACGGACGGTGATCATAATTTAGAGTGCTAGCCCTAAGAGAGATAGAAAATGGTTTTCTTTCTCTCCCAAAAATTAAGAGAACTCGAAAATAGCAAAAGCGAAATCTTATTCATTTTTAGGATTTCAATCTCTATTTATATGTCTAGATAAGCTCACTTAGAAAAATATATTTCTAATACAACTATTATATTTAAGAAATTCAAGTAAATTACAAAAACGTCCTTATTAATAAGTTATCATATAATAAGTCGTAAAGGCTTTTATGTCATTAATTTTATCATATAAGATTCATTACTCAATACAAATTGAAATTGCACAAAGCCATTCTTTATATGCAGCCCAATGGGTTCATCCGACGTCAGTAGTAAATCAAAATCAATTTGGTACACAAGTCATAAGTGGTCTCTAGCAAGGCATTATAACTACCCAAGTAGCATTAATATCAAAATCGATACAACCTAATAAATAACATATATCATATCCTTTTGTCGTGCGATATCCTTTAATTAAACATAAGGCATGGAGAGTCACCAATAATATTCAATCGTACTAGTATTGATCTTTAAGTAGAGTGAAAACATCTAAATGACATTGATCATATCAATTCACATGGACTTGGCCATTATCAATCTATCATATCAAGGGATTCGCTGATATCTATCTCTATATAAGATGGACAAATTATATCTTGATTACACACACCTTCACATATTATTTAGATGGTAACCAATCACAATCTTTATAATCATCCGGTTAAAGACAATGTTTGATTGTGTCAAATTGTCATGCTCCTAATATTGATGTTTAAGGTAATCTCAAGTTGAAGGACTAAATGATATACCTATCATGAGTAACATCTTTGACTTAATCCATGTGGTGTTCTAATAGCTGGTCAGTCCAGTACCTTATTCCTTAACAAGTAATTATGATCTCGATTCGTATCCCTATACGCATGATCATCACATGACCATCAATCAAGATTCACATTAATTTTAATTCATTATAAGACAAAGACAAAGACAGTAATTCTATTTTTGATTCTTTGTTTTCTTTTCGGAGTTCCTTTTTTTTTCCTTATTACTTGATTTCTACATTGTAGAAATGGAAGGTTTTGGGCCATTTAGATTGAAAAGTAGTTAACACGCTTTCTTCTTTGGTTCTGTTAGTTTATGTTGTTTTTATAGTTTCTCTGATTAGGATTCGTCAAATTTAATTTTCAAAAATATTCAGATCTAATTGTTGAAAATACTGAGGCTAGTCATGTAAGATGCATTAAGGACGAAAATCAAAATGTTTTACCGCGCGAGGAGGATATTAAGGAGAGATGGAGAAGTTACTTCGATAGTTTATTTAATGATGGCCAAGTTGATACTATAATAGATGAAAACCCACACCAAGAAAGAAATGTAAACTATACACGTAATATTAGAATTGTAGAAGTTAAAGAGGCATTGAAAAGAATGAAAATAGGGAAAGCATGTGGCCCAGATGAAATACCCATAGAGGTTTCGAAATGCTTAGGAGAAATCGGATTGACTTGGTTAACAAAACTTTTCAATAAAATTTTAAAATCAAAACGGATGCCAATGGATTGGAGAAGAAGCACGCTTGTGTCAATCTTCAAAAATAAAGGAGACATTCAAAGTTGCTCAAACTACCGGGGAATTAAACTTATGAGTCACACTATGAAACTGTGGGAGAGAATAATTGACAATAGGCCAAGGAGAGAAACAACAAAATCAGAGAACCAATTTGGTTTCATGCCTGGAAGGTCAACTATGGAGGCGATTTTCCTTGTAAGACGGTTATTAGAAAAATATAGAGAAAAGAAAAAAGATCTTCATATGGTATTCGTAGATTTAGAAAAAGCATATGATATGGTCCCTAGAGATGTTCTTTGGTGGGTTCTAGAAAGAAAAATAGTGCATGCTAGATACATAGACACTATTAAGGATATGTATGATGGAGTAGTAACGGTATAAAGACATTTGGAGGAGCTACAAAAGAATTTCCCGTTACGATAGGACTACATCAAGGATCGGCTTTAAACCCATATCTATTTACTTTAGTTATGGATGAACTAACTAGACATATTCAAGAGGATATACCATGGTGTATGTTATTTGCAAATGATATTGTCTTAGTGGATGAAACCAAAGATGGAGTGAATAGGAAATTAGAACTTTGGAGGAATACATTAGAATCTAAAGGCTTTAAGTTGAGTAGGACGAAAACTGAATACATGCCCTGTGAGTTTGGAAACACTAGACATCGAGATGACGGAGTGGTAAAATTAGGGGAAGTAGAAGTTCCTAAGGTAAACCACTTTAGATACCTAGGATCAATCATACAAAATGATGGTAACATTGAAAATGATGTCACACATAGAATTCAAGCTGGATGGAAGAAATGGCGGAGTGCAACAGGGGTGATTTGTGATCGACATGTTCCTACTAAGTCAAAAGGAAAATTTTATAGGACCGCAATTAGGCCAGCTATGCTCTATGGAAGTGAATGTTGGGCGGTAAAGCAACAACAATTACATAAAGTGAACGTAGCAGAAATGAGGATGCTTAGGTGGATGTGTGGTAAAACTCGTAAAGATAGAATAAGAAATATAGAGATTCAAAGACAAGTACGAGTAGCACCAATTGATACAAAGATTAGGGAAGAGGCGGTTGCGATGGTTTGGTCACCTGCAAAGATGGCCTACAAATGCCCCAACTAGAAAACTTGACTCAATAGAAACTATAGAAATTGACGAGGTAGGGGCAGACCAAAGTTAATATGGGATGCATTAATTAAAAGGGATTTGAATGGTTTGCAAAGCTCACCATCAATTGCACTTAATCGAGCACAATGGAAAAGTTTGATCCATGTAGCCGACCCCAGTTAATTTGGGACTGAGGCTATGTTGTTGTTGTTGTTGTATAGTTCCCAATATAATGACCGATTATATACATTTAGGATATTTCAACGAATACCCATGGATCTTATTATAAGATAAACATGTAATCACTTATAATAAAATAGCAAACGAAAACTTCTATTTTGTTAACTAAAATTATAAGATAAACCATGTTTGTAGACCAATCTAGGGCACATGCCTCAACATCAACCAAATAAATCAATTCTCAACAATCCATATCAATTTCCATTAAAACCCCACGAAAGAAATCAAAAAATTGCAATAATTCAAATTGAATTTAGGGAAAATGCTCTAAATTGAGAATTTACCAAATTTCATGTTGAATCCCTCGGTTCCACCGCAAAAACTAAGCTCGAACTGACCATCTCGTGACGCACTATTATTTTGCTAAGAGAAATCGAACAAAAATCCGATGTCGGGAGATTGGGAAGTGAAAGTGTATGTAGAGAAGTTTAATGAATGAACTAAACTATTTCGTTCTATTGAAATAAACATTGTTTGATTTCGATTGGGTTTTATATATAAACCCTAAGCTAATTTCTTTTTATTTATTGATTTTTGAATTACTTATTTTGACGTGTTTTTAATTTCGCTGCTCGTTTTGGATTCAATTTTTTATCAAATTGAGGTAACCTCTTGACAAAACAGTTCATCTTCATAAAATGTTCATAACAATGGTTTTGGTCATAGCAAAATCCCAAAAAATCTTAATTTTTTCCATGACATATCAAATACTTACGGATCAATTCTATTGTCATACTTGGCTAAACTTATCACAATTTGGACCCAATTCAACCTCGACCACCGCCAATTGATATGAAACTCGAGGCGAGGTCTTGCACCAACTCTATTATCATTTTACACTAGCACCTGTCCCAACTTGCATATAAACCGAGGCAAAATCCCTATGTGATACTTGACACTTGATTTACGACTTTTCGAGCAACCAACAATTTTTATTTCACTTGTGCCTTTCAGACAACCCCGAGTATGAAAAATTGAGGATACACCTCAACACATAGACTTCACAATGAAATATCATATATTACATCTACTAAACATGCAACATGCAAAAGTAAAATTAACCTTATGATCTCCGGTTCATAATGTGTGGGTCCCACCTCGAATAACTATTCACCAAATAATATCAAAAAATTATTAATTAGTCGTGATAAGTCAATAATTATACATATTTTATAGTACATTTTAGGATGATTTTAGATATAAAAGACTATATTATAAAAGGTTTTCTCATGTTTTTGTTATTTATGTAATAATTTGAATATATAAAGAAACGGAATAAAAAGGGAAGATTATGAAGGAGTTGATCAAGTGAAAAGAGTATGCAAAGAATCATTAACAAGTGAAGGAAAAAACCGGAATTCAAGTTCATCGGTTCCTAAGTGATTTGCATATACTACTCAGATCGGTGGAACACTGAGACCAATTCTGTAAGGACACTCCCAGTGATTCCACTTAAACCCTGAACCGGTGAGGAATTTCTAGGTTCGATTTTGAGAACTTTAGATAACCACAAACGTTTTAGTTAGTTTGGGATGTGAACTACCTAGAATACTATAAATACGACCCCGGGGCTATGAAATCAGTTACCCTTAAGTAGTTAGATCAATATTTCCATGCTCTAGGAGCCATAATATATTGTTTAAGTTATTGTTTATTATTTTTGGAGAATATTTGAAGATTTTAAGTATTTATTCTAGAGGTATTTATCTACGTCTTTTATTTACATTATTGCGATGTTATTTATGAATATGAATGGTTTATTAATCTAAACAAAGTCTGAACATTAACTAGATCCATTTTGCAATGTAGTTATGATGAGATGGTGATGTGCTTAATTCTTTAAACTAATAGTATTTTTGATTCACTGATTTAATAGATTATTATTTGCGAATTTTAATTATGAATTTGGTATTGCATGAATAGTATAGAATGTCTATTGCGATATTTGGATTCATTGTCTAGTTTAAAGTAGTAACTAAGATTGTTTGAAAGGTATTGTCCTAGGTGGATTTGAGATTTAAATCTAATGTTGAAGTAGCTTTCCAAAGGTGTTAGATTTAGTAGTTCAAAGTTCTCATAAATTGTAATGCAGTTCTATTGCGTGAAGTTAATGTATTCGTATTCATAGCTCAATAAAATTAGAATGTGTCTTTTCCACCGATATAAGGAAAACTAATGGTTAGCCAAAGGCTGTTTACTTACTTATGATTAGATTTTAATGATTTATCGTACTTTATAAAGTATACTCATGACTATATGATTGAAGTAACATGTTGGGATGCAAAATGGATTGATGTTTCATTATTCTGGATGTTTTTTTAGATATTTATTTATTATTGAGTTAATTACATTTGAATATTATTGAATTTAAATTGTGTTATTTAAGTTAATTATTTAAGTAAGATAGTTAAGTTAGTTTAATTAGTTTAGTTAATTATTATAATATTATAGATTGGATTAGTGATTGTAATTCTCATTTTAATTAAATTGATGCAGAAAATAATAAAAACTATAGAAAGACCTTTTTCTTAGAGAAGTTTGATAAACCTCCGTGGACACGATCTCACTTATTACAACTACAAATAATAAGGATATTTGGGAAACTTATTATACACGTTCGATAGGTATCAAGTCATCTAGTCAAGTTTATGAAGTTTTCGGATTTCACAAGCGCACATCCATGACCACGATGGCTAGACTTTCGTCAATCAGAGATTTGAGCAAGTTGTTGTAACTTAAAATTTAAATTATTGCAATGAATTAGGTTTTTCAAATGTTTATCATGAAAATAAAAACTCATCTACTTGTGTAGCTTAATGCAGGATGTAACATCCCTTATCCCAATTTAGGGCAATATTCGTCCTGAAACCCTAATCAAGCCCCGGTATTCTAGTTGAACTCAATTAAAGTAACAATACGGTCGTCTTTCAAACCTAATAAACACAAATATAGTATATCATATATCGAATAAATAATTGAAAATGCAACAGAATTAAAACTTTTTCAACAAAACATAAGATAAACAAAAATTCGGTATAAACCTTAGTCATAAAACCATATTTCATCCTTATTTATTACAAAACATTAATTCAATAAAATAAATAAACAGTAAAGAAATCAATTCATCATAAAGAAGACTATAAACTCCTAATCTTCTCCGTTCCTAAGTTGAAGCGCACGTCGACAACCTAAATAATGTTAATTGGTGAATGAGCGATCCAACTTGATCAGTAAGTGATGCTCGTAAATGTATCAATTATCAATTAATATTAATGAATTAATAAATAACAAAATGAGTCCAAAACATATCTATCTAGGCATTAAAATGATATAACAATAGATAACATAATGCAAGTTTATATGTTAATTGCAACTGTAAACGTGACTTGTATTTTCATTTCAAAACTGAGTTGTAAACTTCCATTACCTTGGATTATAGTGTAGAAAACTCACATGTTGTCCGACGTTTAATTTTTAAGGTGTATTCACGCATAGCATAGCTACTAACTTAAATAGGAAAGCAACAATCGGGTACGTCAAGGTTTTTGAAGGGAAAGTACTAGTAATGATCCAACATTTCCATCATCACTCCAGTCTGATTCACCTGTCTTACCTCTTACAGGGAATTGAACATAAAAAAAGTTCAAGTCATAGTACATTGCCTCATTCCCAGTTCATAACACTATATGAACTAAATATACTAATTGTGGTGCATAGTTTATAAGAATATGAATCTCACTTACCTCTGCCGAGCTTTCCTACCTTCATACTAACATACACGATTCCCAAAATCCATAGAAGTTTCCTCGCTGACCAAAAGCCACATAAATTGATTATCATCAATTTGATTTTAAAATTAATTATTTAGAACCCTTCAATTGGTCCCAACTAAATTTGAAACCAATTTATCACTTTTTAAGTCAATCTGAATTTTTTATGTTTTTCGGGTAAAAACCCTAGTATACAGTCTCGCACAAATTTCGAGTCCTTCATTTTTATAGAAATTCTTCAATTTCTATTTATTTGGTCAAAATATGTTTTTCGAGATTTTTCTTTATTTTTTGAGATTTTATTTATAAATTCTCAGCATGTTTCCCTTTTCATTAGCCCGGTTCAGGGACCAACCCATTTCTTCCTCATCAAATATAACAGTCATTTCGTTCTTCTCTTTTTTTATTTGATTGAACTAGGGTTCATTCCCAGTTCGATTTAGAAGGGGAGAATACCTCCTTGTCGTATCCGTCCTCAGACGAACAGAGTCTCCCTCCCAATCAACTCCTCCTTCTACAATCACAATAGCAACCCAACAACACCACAACCAACAATAACAACGACAGCAACAACGCATAACAACAACTCACATTCATCTTCATCGATCTCTCCCTCGTTTTCTCCACCTCGAGTTTAGTTTCTTGTTTCGATCTCTCTCTCGGTTTCACTTTTCTTCTCTGTCAAAAATGTAAATTGGGATGAGGCGGTTATGTTGTTTTAAGATAAATATGATATTTCCTCAAGATTCACATACACGAATCTCGAGGACAATCCCAAGAATATAATTAAAGTTTCATTACTTAAAGTGACACCAATTTTAACACATGCCTATACATGCACCTCTATTATCATTAAAATGTGGTTGCATTAATCTCAAGGCATGGAAAATCCTACAAAATACCAACAATCCACCATTTCATCTCCTCGACTCATGCGTAACACGCATCTCGAAGTGAATCCAATGTATATTTTAATTTAATTTAAACTATAGGGTTCATTTATATATGACTATATAAATAAATATATAGATAACTGCATATATAAATATATAGATAACTATGTATTTTCACGCTTATAAATTCACTACGCGCGCCAACGACCACTTTCTGGTGTACACACTATGGTTCATCTCACGCGTGTCACCCTCGACCTCGCATGTCACTAGGCGCCCACCAATTATTAATTATTTATATATTTTCAATTTATATTTATATATAAAATGTATATATAAATATATAAGCCTATATTAAGACGCCATTAACTTCGTCGTACGCACCAACAAGTTCACTTTGGCGTGCACGCTACCTCACGACTCGTATGCGGCACCCTTGACCTACGTACGGTATTAGGTGTTCCATAGTTTGTCAATTATTCAATTATAGGCTAATAAACCCTATTATTTCTATAATTAATAATATAATCCATACAAACACCAAACAACACGCAAATCTAGGCACATGCTAATCGATACAAATTGGGCTTAACCACGAGCCTAACCCAATTTAATTAGAATTCGAATTAACGCTAATCACTTGCTTAAGGTAATAGGTCATTACAGTCTCCTCAATTTAAGACAATCTCGTCCTCGAAATTAAAGGAAACGTGCAAGTTACCAGTAATTCCAAAGAGAAATGGAAATTACTCTTCCATGTATAACTCTCGCTCCTAAGTTATTTTTCATTTTCAAAAAATTGTTATTTTCCCTTAATTTTAACCTACAAAGCCTTTTTCATAGATGAGACTTCCAAAAAATACAATGATTTTGTCTTTTGAATTATCCAACAATCTATGATGCTTGACTCCTCAACATTTATTTTAACCAAGTTGTAGTTATATATCTGTGTAGTTTGTTTTTCATTTTCTACAAAAGCTATACTCCAATCTTAGTTATATACCTCAATATATACAAGATTGAGTATATTTAGCTTTATTATTCTGCAATGTAATCCCTCTGATGACCTTTATTACAAAAAAAAAAAACTCACACAGAGGAATTTATTTTCTTTCAGTGGTTAAACATTATGAAACATAAGCTCAAGGTATTTATTCTTAAGAACAAGGATTATAAGCTCAGTCTCTTCATCAACACAAAGAAAAATATTCTATACAGAGATTGAGAATGGTTTTCAGTTATATCAATAACTTCTTCCAATGTTGAAAGCAAGTCTTGGATCTACGTCTAGTGAATTAAACACTAAAACACCATATTATATCACACCTCCATATACATATATCTTGCTTAGTCCGTCAAAAGAATAACATAATCTTACTGACAAGAATTTGTAGACTTGATAAATTTATCAACTACAAATTCCATTATATTATGATGACACCAAATCTAGTCACTTTTATTACAACCTATAGTAATATTTTGTTTCTACCATCGAGTATAGACAAGAACTTACCTAACCCTTCAGGTTTTTACTATTCAATCTCTATCTATTGGATAACTCTCATATCTCTTTATGAATTTACAACATATATCATTACCTCAGACAATCCATACTCCTCTCATATACCTTATTACAATAGGGCATTGCATGTATAATAAATATAAAGCGATCCGTGAGATCGTCGAATTAATCCTTGCATAATATCCTTTCCAAATTGAAATTTTCCTCTCATAATCTAATACGTCCAGCATAATTCCATTAGACAGTCTAATCTAGATATTAATTCTTAATAGCCAAATTTTAGCATATCAATTAAATCTAATTACACTTCTTAATCACCATATCACTCAATTAATCATCATATCAATTAGAACATATATGTAATTATCAATTCCACAACACAGTTGATGATGTGCCTGCAAGATTTTATTTGACCATCATTATTATACATCTCTTTCAAGAGACTATACTTAGAAGTTCTTACTATAATTATATTTAGTGTTTTTTCTCTACTCAAAGTATTGATCACATCAATCACTTTGTGTGGGTAATTTCTCAGGGTGAATTCATTATATTCATGAATTCAGGTTACTCACTTCACCTCTAATTTCTTTCACTCTGACAATTGTACTCTTCAAACTCTCATAGCCTGAAGATCTCCAAATCACATTGCACCAACTCTTTGATTTTCATACTTCTCATTTGCCTTCTAGTGTTTCTTTTAAGATTCTCTAACCTTAAGAATGACTAAAAGACTCTCCAAAATCCTTTCACTTAGGTAAATCAGTATTTCAAGCTCTACGATTAATGAATGAACTTGCACAACTTATTTAGTTAAATGGATTCATAAATAAGTTGGGACCTTCACCCATGTCTTGTAACATTTAAGTCTGAACTCTAGAACTTATCTTCACAAATCTATTCCATTTAATGTTTGAAAGACATTTTAAGCTTTTGTTCTACAAATAACGCTTTAAATTGTTTGATACTATTACCAAAACAATTATCTCACCATGATTCTTCTCAAACGTTCATGAACTATACCACAATATAAACTACAATCCCTTACCTCTTATGTCAACACACAACTAACTAGATAAAGGTATTAGACTAAACCTTTAACTCTTTTCGTAGTCCGTGTATTATCAAGTAATTATTGTAATCAAACTACATATCAATTCTTCCTCAAGGAATCCTTGTATCCTTAGTTTCATTCTTGAGTTAATTGAATATACAACACAACTATACCACAAATTTTTGTATATGCCGTCTGTATCATTCGATCATTCTAATATAGCATCACGTTTTCTGATTCTAAGTTGAATATAGGACAATTCTTTGATTGTCTCAATTCTAGTCAAATCCATTGACTCATAATTAGCATGCAACACATATCCGAGTGATTTACATTTGAAGCTTAGTATTTGCACTTGCAATCCTTGGTATAAACCAATTTATCGTCAGGACTCACATGGTTCTACGATATTACTTGTGTTTTTTTTTCTCTAAGTCTTCAACTTTTCTTTTTTTTCTGGAGTTGAAAAACTCGATTTCCTTACTCACAACCATATATATGAGCTCTAATGAATTCTAATGGTTCCCACAATGATTTCCAAAATGATGAAGCCATTGTCTGTTGTTATTTTCATGTATTCTTAATTATAATCTTAAATGACTGATAACCATATCTCAGCCAATTCTTGAAAACAATTGGTTTCATATAATTAACCAAATGAGTTGTTGATTCTGGGTAATGAATATTCATTATTAATTTAGTTTAAATTAGCTCACCACTCGAGTTCAGCTCATGAACTCATACAATTCCCATAATACACTAAAAAAATGGAATTGATTATTGATTAAATATCATAAATCAAGTAATTGATGAAATTCATTTCAAATTGTGCCAAAATTCCAAGAGAATATGATAAAAAGATTTCTTGAAACTTATGGAATCAAAAAAAATTTATTCGCCAGCTTGAATTCTCATCATGAACCTACTAAAATTCTAAAACAAATTCAAACCCTATGAATCTTGAGTGATAACTTTATTTCCATGAATCACTATTAGTAGAAATTTATAAATTTATACAATTTTTTTTCTTTTTTATCATTATACGATTTCTTATGTCTTTCCCTTTTTCTATATACTATTGATATTTAGGTTTCTACTAACCCTAATCCTCAATATTTTCTCAACTTTTGAGATACCGATATATACAAACCATCTTATAATATTTCTACTATCTTCCTAGAACCCTCACCATCTACTTATTGGATTCAAAGATAAAAAGATGAGATAAAACCTTCGGGATAACTTATAAGAAAGATATTATAGCTATATATATCGCACAGATACAATACATCACAACATATATCATAAGTCAAGCTTTTATCTTTCATTGCCCCCAAAACATCGATAAAACCATTTATTAAGTTCAAGGTTCTTCATAACTTGAGAGCCAATCTTCAAGTTAGTAAACCTAAACTTTTATTCAAGTTACAGGTAATGAATTCAGGTTCTAATACTAACTATATCAAAGTTGTTCCTTGATTTTAACAATCTCGGAATAGCGAAACCAAGTTTATAAACATTGTCTTTTATTCCAAGTTATATCAGAGCTATTACTAGAAACAAGCTCTAACCATGCTCTGATACCAACTATAACATACCTTATCCCAATTTAGAGTGATACCCGGCCTAAAACCCTAATTAAGCCTCGGTACACCAGTCATATTCAACTAGAGTAACAGTACAGCTGTCTTTCATACATGTTAATCATAAATATAGTATATCGTATATTGAATAAATAATTGAAAATGCAGCGGAATTAAAACATTTTCGATAAAGCATAAGATATACAAAACTTTGGCATAAACCTCGGTCGTAAAACCATATTTCATCCCTATTTATTATAAAATAGTAATCAAATACAATATATAAATAAATAGTAGGGAAATCAATTCACCATAGAGTAGACTATAGACTCATAATCTTCTCTATTCCTGAGTCGAAGCGCACATCGACAACCTGAAATGTTAATTGGGGAATGAGCGCTCCAACTTGCTCAGTAAGTGATGCTAGTATATGTATCAATTATCAACTAATATCAAAGAATTAATGAATAACATTATGAATCCAAAACATATCTATCCAGGCATTAAAATGATATAACAATAGATAATGGAATGCAAGTTCATAAGTCAATTGCAACTGTATAGGTGACTTGTATTTTCATTTCAAAACTGAGCTGTAAACTCTCATTACTTTGGATTATGGTCCACAAAACTCACATGTTGGCCGACATGTGATTTTTGTGGTGTATCCAAGTATAGCGAAGCTACCAACTCAAATAGGAAAGCAACAATCGGGTACCTTAATGTTTTTGAAGGGAAAGTGTTGATGAAGATCCAACACTTCCATCGTCACTCCATTCCTAGTCCATAATGCTATATGAACTAAAGAAACTAATCATGTTTCATAGTTGATAAAAATACGAGTCCCACTTACTTGTGCTAAGTGTTCCTAACTTTATACCAACTTACACAATTTTCGAAATACATAGACGTTTCTTCGTTCACTAAGAGCCTAAAATAGATTGATTATCATCTCTTTGAGGTTAATATTCATTAATTAGAACCCATAAACTAGTCCGCAACTAAATCCGGAACCAATTTGTCACTTTTTAGGTCAATCTAACTTTTTCACATTTCTCGAGGTCAAAACTCCGGTATAAAGTCTCGCGCAAATCCTAAATTCTTCATTTTTCATAAAAATTCATTAATTTATATTTATTTGGTCAAAATATATTGTTTTGGATTTTTTTCTTATTTTCTAGTATTTTTTATGAATTTCCAACATTTTTTTCCTTTTTTATTTTGGAAAAGGGTTGGGCCTGAATCAGGCCGAACCGAATTCGACTCAATTGAGACGAACTGGCCCAATTCATGGGCCAACCCCTTTCTTCCACATCAAATAGAATGGTTGTTCTGTTCTTCTCTTTTTTATATTTGATTAAACTGGGGTTCATCCCCAGTTCGATTTGGAAAGGGAGACGACCTCCTCATCGTCTCCCTACTCGGACGAACCAAGCCTCCCTCACCCAATCAACTCCCCCGCAACAACCACAACAGCAACCCAACAACACAACAACCAGCAATAACAATAACAATGCAAAACAACAACTCACCTTCATCTTCATCGATCTCTCCCTCGTCTTTCTCCCCCTCAGGTTCAATCTCCTCGTTTCGATCTCTCTATCTATTTCACTTTTCATCTCTATCGAAACGTGGGTTAATTTCAAGGATGGTCACTGAAGTTTGTAGTTTGTAACACTTTGGTCATTGAACTCATATTTTTCCCAAATATATCACCGAACTTTACAAACGCTTCAACAATATAACTCCGACCACTCTCCGACCAGAAATTCGGCCACCCTGCTGACGTGGCGCCACGTAGGATTTCATTAAAGGTCACCAAACTATTCAAGTGATGATGTGGCCTCAACTTAAGTTTATTTTTTGTTCCTACTTGATGCACCCCAAAGCAATGGGGTGTATCACAAACAACTCTTCCAACACCTTCGTTGCTCCTCTCTGTCCGCTGCAAATCCCCTCCTTCCCTTCTCCGTCGTCTTCGTCCGTCACTGCGTCTCGCCTCCAGCCGCTCGTCGTCGCCTTCGACTACGCCACCTCCGGTCTCCTTCTTGGTCGTTATGCATCTCCGAGGACGCCGGTGGCTTCGCTTCCGCGTTGGCGCCTGCCCTATCGCTCGCCCATTCTCCTCACCCGCCCTCCCATCTCCTCCTTTGACCCTCATCTGTCCACACCTCATTTGACTTTCTCATTCCATCAATAAAAACAAGACCAGCCTCATCATCATCATCTCTCTATGATATTATACTCACCTTTCAATCAATTTTACTTTCCTGTTACAATGTCAAATTCCTTCCCTCAAAACATTCTACTCTTTCAGTCTGATCTTCCCTCAAAACATTCTACTCAAATGAGGTGTGGACAGATGAGGGTCAAAGGAGGAGATGGGAGGGCGGGTGAGGAGAATGGGCGAGCGATAGGGCAGGCGCCAACGCAGAAGCGAAGCCACCGGCCTCCTCGGAGATGCAGAGCGACCAAGAAGGAGACCGGAGGTGGCGTAGTCGAAGTCGACGACGAGCAGCCGGAGGCGAGACGCAGTGATGGATGAAGACGACGGAGAAGGGAAGGAGGGGATTTGCAGCGGACAGAGAGGAGCAAATACACCCCACTGCTTTGGGGTGCATCAAGTAGAAACGAAAAATAAACTTAAGTTAGGGCCACATCATCACTTGAATAGTTTGGTGACCTTTAATAAAATCTTACGTGGCGCCATGTCAAAATGGTTGCCGAATTTTTGGTTAGAGAGTGGTCGGAGTTATATTGTTGAAACGTTTTGTAAAGTTGGGTGATATATTTGGGACAAGTATGAGTTCATTGACCAAAGTGTTACAAACTACAAACTTCAGTGACCATATATGAAATTAACCCATCAAAACGTAAATTGGGATGAGGCGGTTATGTTGTTTTGAGATAAATATGACATTTTCTTGAGATCCACATGCACGGATCTCGACGACAATCCTAAGAACTTAATTAAAGTGCCACTACTTAAAGTGAACTAATTTTGACACATGCCTACACATGCACCTTGATTATCATTAAGATGTGTTTGCGCGCATCTCAAGGCATGGACAATTCACCAAAATACCAACGATCCACTATTTCATCTTCTCGACTCATGCGTAACATGCATCTCGAGGTGAATCCAATGCATATTTTAATTTGATTTAAACTATAGGATTCATTTATATATATAAATATATAGATAATTACATATTTTCACGCCTATAAATTCACCACTCGCGCCGACAACCACTTTTCGATGTGCACACTATTGTACATCTCATGCATGTCGCTCTTGACCTCGCGTGTCACTAGGCGTCCATTAATTATTAATTATTTATTTATTTTCAATATATATTTATATAGAAAATATATAAGCATATATTAACACGCCAATGATTAACACGCCAATGACTTCGCCGAGACTACCAACGGCATTAGGCATTCCAATAATTTGTCGATTATTCAATTATAGGCCAATAAATCCAATTATTTCTATAATTAATAGTACAATCCATACGAACACCAAAAGACATACAAATCCACGCACACGCTAATCGATACAAATCGGATTTAACCACTTGCCAAATGTTAATTAGAATTCGAATTAACGCTAATCACCTACTCACGATAACGAGTCGTTACACAGGTTGAAATCGCATAGAGGTTGGAGTTGTCTCACACATAAGATACTCTTGTTGACGAGGAAGCTGTGCTTTTTTATGTCGTGAGGCCAGAGAAAGGTCGAATCTATGGACTAAGATCTCAGCATTTTGGCTGAGGCCACTCTCCTGAGGGTAGTTCATCCCGAGGCACCCAGCATACGAGCCACATGAAGTAGAAGATCTAAGGAGGGACTACTCCATCATGCAGCAAGCAATATTGAAAGAGTGCACCCAACAAGAGATCGAACTCTGGTACCTAACCAACGAGCAGCAGATCCGTTGCTATTTTTGATTAGCGACAACAAGTTTAGTGATATCGATTAGCCCTGTTGCTAAACTCGACAGCAACATAATATTGCCAAATTAGTGACAGGTTTGGACGTCATTGGTTACTTTCTTCTAGTGTTAGGCTTATATCAAATAGTAGTTTATAAATACATTATATTATAAACCGCATGCTCTATGAACTAATATTTATGCTTAGAGAAAATTAAAGATCATATTCAACGTGGATTTACTAATTAAATCATGAGCAAACTTTCGAGCTTTGCATCGATAGTGTGCGGCGGCCCTCGCCACCCCGCGGTGACGTGTCTCCGTGTACTCATTGCCAGCTGGCCCAACTACACGTGTACGGCACCTACCCGTCCTATCCTTTCTCGAATTTCGTATCCACTTGAGTATGTTAATATATATTCAGCGGAAGTCGTATTTTAAATGCAAAAATTTTCATGAAACAATTTAACAAAACCTAGTGTGGATAAACCCTGAACATTTCAAAGTAAATAATTGTATCATATCAAACTAAGCATGTACACTGTCATGTCACTCCCCAGTTCCCAAAAGAATCAACACGCGTACAATAGTCTGTAACGATAGGAAATCAGAGGTAGTCGCCTAAGATTCCCTTGCCTTTACTGGTACTCGGATCTGCACTCAATCATCACAGAAGAAAATGGATGACGAGTCCAATCAGTAAAATCCCAAGGAACTCCTCCGAGCATTCATATAAACAAGTGGAAGTCAATAAATACTGTTAAATAAACATGTGGAATGTAAACAAGCAACTGTAAGTAGGGCATCGCATGCATAAATAACAATAAAGCTCAAATATGTGTGCCTGTTCCAGTCAGACTAAACCATACTTCGGGATTTCCTTCCAGGATCCCACTAGTAGGCGCACCCAACTAGCTATCACCTAATCCCTCTCGGTGGCCGACGTAGACCTACGACGCACCGACACATGTATTAGTTCCATAGATCGGGTCGTTATCCACCGAGAACTCCTGATACACATGTTATGGTCTAGAATACATAAACACACAACAGAACATCTGGTGGGAGTAACTCAACCAATCGTCCAAAAGATGACAAGATATGAATTGAATTAAAAGCACAAGGAATACTGAAAATGAATGGAAATACGAAACAAAATAAATACTCGAGAGTTTTCCCTTTGAGTTTTACAAACCTCACAACGTGCTCCACTACCCCGTAAGCAATCCCTGGGTCCAAGTCCACTGAGTCCTTGGTTGTCAATTGATCACCGTATCAACCTATGTCCATTTATTAATAATTTAAGTTAGCATGATAATTTACAATAATTTTCTAAAAATTTTAGGCCAAATTGCCCATTTCACGTTTTTCAAGGCAAAACCTCACAAAAAGTCACATCCGACATGCCCACATATTTTCATTTCATAGAACTTTAGCAATTTTTATTTATTTTGTCGAAAGCTCAAATATGTGTGCCTGTTCCAGTCAGACTAAATCATGCTTCGGGATTTCCTTCCAGGATCTCACTAGTAGGCGCACCCAACTAGTTATCACCTAATCCCTCTCGGTGGCCGACGTAGACCTACGACGCACCGACACATGTATCAGTTTCATAGCTCGAGTTGTTATCCACCGAGAACTCCTGATACACATGCTATGGTCTAGAATGCATAGACACACAACAGAACATCCGGTGGGAGTAACTCAACCAACCGTCCAAAAGATGACAAGACATGAATGTGATTAAAAGCACAAGGAATACTAAAAATGAATGAAAATACGAAACAAAATAAATACTCGAGAGTTTTCACTTTGGGTTTTACAAACCTCACAACACGCTCCACTACCCCATAATCAATCCCCGGGTCCAAGTCCACTGAGTCCTTGGTCGCCAATTGATCACCGTATCAACCTATGTCCATTTATTAATAATTTAAGTTAGCATGATAATTTACAATAATTTTCTAAAACTTATAGGCCAAATTGCCCATTTTACGTTTTTCGAGGCAAAACCTCGCAAAAAATTGCGTCTGACATGCCCACATATTTTCATTTCATAGAACTTTAACAATTTCTATTTATTTTGTCAAAATATATTTTTTTTCCAATTTTTTCGATATTTTTCCGAATTTTCTTTCATTTTCTTTTCTTTTTTCTTTTTCTTTTTTTTTTTTTTTTGTTTGGGTTTGGGTCGGGTCGACCCAAACGGTCGACAGATCCGACCCTGGACCAAGACGGTCCAGGCTCGGCCCGAGCCTGGCCCGTTCTGGTCCCGTCCTAGTGCACACGCCGCGACGAGCTCGTGTGCACCATCTCCTTCCTCCCGATCGATTGGTTCGATCGAGAGCAACGAAATTTTTTTTTCTCCTCTCCTTTTCTCCGGTGATGAGCCACCCCAACCCCAGTGGAACTGATGGCTTGGGAAACACCTTTGCCATCTCCACCTCGGCCATGGGGTTCGGCCATAGAGGTCGAACCCCCACTCTCGGCCACCTACTGCCAACACCCAAACAACAACAACAGTAACGACTCACCTCAACCGTGACGTCTCCACTCTCCTTCCCGACGCGTCACTTCTTCTCCTCCTCCTCTCCTCTTCTTCTTCCCTTTCTCGGCCTCCCAGTTCTGTGTGTGTGTGTGTGTTAACAGTGTGTGCGTGAGTGTGTGTGTGTGATGTGAATGAAAGTGGGTGGACAGACATGTGGTGGGGGAAAATGGCCAAGTGTTGATGTAGCTTTGACAAATGGTGATGTTGTTAGGTGTGTTGACACCTACTTGTGACATAGCTAAGACACTCGCCCGTGTTTCCGGACGTTTCGACGCCCGATTTCGCGTTCAAATCGTGATATCCTCGTACCGCTGCGTCGTTAGTAACCAAATATCTATTCCATATTCATTACGTGACAAATTTTTATTTAATTTGTGTATTTTCGTTTTCCCGACCTAATAGTCGGTCCCGTCGACTACTCGATACCCGTGTCGACACATATATCAAGGCAACTATAGTTCATACAATCTCGTTGTGTGTTAGTTTCCCATGTCCTAATATTTGATCCCGTCAACTACCAGGCACCCGCGTCGACACACATATCGAGGCGAATACCGTTCATACCCTCACACGTATTATTTTGCAACATACACACATGCGATGTATTTAAATAAATTACACCGCAAATAAGCAACCAACACACCATAAACATCCATGCCTAAGTCCCGTGTGTCCAAGCCTACCGCGGAATCCACGTAGATCCAAGATGGCGTCCACGTCTGTAAATTTAATATGGGTCGTTACATAGTGCATGGCCTCAACAATAATAACAATCACAATCTCAAATAAGTTAGAGTTAGCTACATGGATCAAACTCTTCTATTCCCCTCAATATAATGCACTTTTCAAATCTTTTAAATATTTCCTAATCAATATTTTCCAAATTATCTTATGTCTATCACTTCCTAGAGAAGTTTGGTTTTCTAAGGCATTATTTTCAAGCCATCTTTAGCTTTGTCCAAACCACTACAATTGCTATTTCCTAATTTTTGCGTTGACTAGTGTTCTACTTTTCTTTGAATCTCAAAATTTCTTATTCCGACTTTATGAGTTTTACTACACATTTACCTAAGCATCATCATTTCTACTATATTCATTTTATATACATGTTTTTTAACGCTCAACATTCACTTTCACAAAAGAGTAGCTAGACAAATTGCAATCTTGTAAAAAAAAATTTCAAGCTAATTAATTGGAATATTTCATTCATTGGTAAATATATATCTATCATATATATATATATATAAAAGCACGAATCACAAATTTTGAGTGGTAATAAAATTTACCTATTTGCCCAATCTTTTTTTTTAATCTCCAAATCAACATTTTCTTTTGTATATAAATCAAACTCTAACTCCTTATCAATCCACTACACGTTTTTTTTTTCTTTATCTTCAAATCAATCATGAACTCATTCTCATCAATCCAATACACTTTTATTGAAGAAGTAATGTCCTAGCATGATTAGTTTATTTTTCCACTCACATCTTATCTCAATCACAGTAGAGAATATTGATAAGCTAAAAAAGGTACTTGTATTTCTAATTTTTGAATTTTAATTACGATTTTAGATTTTGTTAATAAATTCTTAGAAATTGATTCCCGCGAGCGAAGCGAGCGGGGAAATCGTGTGTAACACGTCTTAAAACTAGTATATATATATATTAACGCATTACACATTTTGCACTCCCTCATTTCTTCCCTTTCAGCTTGAATTCTTTAATAACATTATCGAATGTTACCATTTTTGTACAAGCAAACATAAATATCTAAAATGATTTACCTTTGAAACTTCTACTTCTCATAATTTTAGTATTCCAAGTCAAATAATGATAGTCACGCTCAACTTAAAGCTTTCATATTCTCATGTATTCCTTAAATATTTTAATTTTCTTTTTTTTTTTACTAAATAAAGTTTTAATTTCAAATTTCACTCCATCTCTAATTTTGCCCAGTAGGACAATATAATCATAATAATATACAACACACTACATATTGTTGTATATGCCAAAAAAGAGATGTTGACTCAACATTGTGTACCAATCATTTTCCATATAATAATGTGATTAAAATTTCTTTTTAGCAGAAAACGTAGGCCATGTTTTTACCCCAAAAAAAGTAGGCTATGCTACTAAATTTCAAAAAATATAGTCCAGAGATTAAGTTATTGATTCAATTCCCAAACATCTTCATTTACAAAATTAAGGATCCTCTAGTTTTAAACCATATGCATATGCGTGATTAGTACAGAGATATCAAACTATTATTTAAAAGCAGAGTTTCCCAATGTTTAAATCTGACATCAGAATTCCCATATATTTTTCCGACGAGATTACATTGATTTCATTCTCAACAACCAAAAAACAGTAACCTTGCTGGACTATTTGCCTAGCCTAAGATTAATTACAATTCTGACAGCACTACTACATTCACAGCTTTTTTTAATTGAATAAATAATTGAAACAGACAATGGAGAGCTGAAGTTCACTTACATGTTCTGTCATCTGCCACAAAGAAAAAAAAGGGTAATAGATTTATCTCCATGAGAGACGCCGAGTTTTGTGTTTCCTTGTGTGTTTCATGGTTCTGACAATGTTAATCAGGTCAGATTAACTAGAATACAGATGATGCAAAAGAAGCTTCCCATCCCTACCGGAATAGGTCTGGGAATGACCACATTATAAACCTAGCAAAAATATCAGTCTCCAAAAATTCAATATGAGCAGCTCGGCCAATGAAGGTGTTTAAGTTCCTTCCATGAGAAGAGGTGTCAAAATTAACATCACATCGCACAAACATGCGCTGTGACGAAGAAGGCTCACGAATCTGGTCCAAGCAATTGTTAAGCATGTCTATGAAAATTTTACTCTTCTTTGAATTTTCCCACAATGCTGCTTGGCACATTTCAATTCTGGCAGAATGATATGGAATATATCCATCCTGCAAAACGAGAAATCAAAAGAATTGCATTTGATTCACAGAACAAAAACAGATCGCGTCAAAATTAGGGAACAAGATGCTGCATAAAATTATACTACTACCTTATCTCTTCAAGACACATTATTTTTTTTCCTCATCTCCTATTCTTTAAAAAAAGGATTCGGTCAAGGAGAGAATTTCAAATCACCTTGATACCATCTGTAACTATAAACATCATTTTAATGTAACTTTTACACTGACGTAAGTGTCACGACAAAAATAATTTTTCTCCAACCCATAGAACATTTCTAAAACAAAAATGAAAGTTCCCCCTCCAGGTATTTTCAGTCAGAAAATCATCCTGTAAGAGTCTGATTTCACCAAGCACCATGTACTAAAAGCAAGAGACAATCATATATAATAGTCCCAATTGCCCGTTTGGGCCTCAAAAATAATTAAAAAGAGACTCACATGACTGAACTCAATGTAATAGATACACCTAGATGAAGAATTCATCAATATACAGTTTGGGCTTATTCGATAAATATCCCCTCATAGAGAAAGATTACATACAGCTAGGCCAAAGTAACGATGTAAAAACTCCATTCTACATTTGCTCTCATTCCTTCCCAAAGATCGATAGTTCATTTTTGTTTTCTATATAAATAACATGCCACTCATACAAGGATAGATAAGATACTATTGGTTTACAAATATATTATCCTCAAAGAAAATACAACAGCTTTACGAGAAAGTGCCACACATTTTTTTTTTCTAAATAAAAGCTATTAGAATAATAGGCTTATCAAAGTACCTGTGGCGAGGACAGCACAATTATGTTCTTGAAATGCTCCAATGTCTTTTGCTGGGGAATAAAATCCAACTGTCAGAATTTTATTCACCTCAAAGCAACACAAGAAGTTTTCCTTAAGTTTATGGCAATCGTGGATATTACTTGGATAGTCCCAAAACTGTTTACTGTAAGCATCTAGAGGTGACTTATTTTAGTACCTTACAAAGCCTGTAAAAGAAAGTATTCTCTAGTTCTGGATCATCCGTTAGAGTCAGTTGGTGAATGCATTGGACACCCTTGAGCCTCTTCAAAAGCCACAGTCCAGAGTTGAATAAAAGGTTTGCATTATACAGATAACCCAAATGTGGCCCAGATATTGACATGTATGTATGAAGATATTTCAGAAAAGGTTCCATCACGCTTTCTGAGATCGGAAATATTTTTTTAAAAAAAGAACAGAAAAGCAATTGATTATTAGGTTACAAGCATTATATTATATTTAAATGCATACCTGTCAAGGCTGTTCTAATGATCACATTCCCAATGGAATGACCCACAAAACTCAACTTTATACTTTTGCAACCACCAGACCTTGCAGCTTTCTCCAGTTTCTTTTTCAGGAAAGCAATCACTTCCTCAGCAAGCCTGAAGCCCATTTCTCTAAAATCTCCAGATGTTCTTTCTTCATTCACTTCTGACATGAGACACTCCACTCCAGGATCTATCAAAAGCCATTGATTCCGAACGAGCCGTAAATCCAAATGATGCCCCTATTCAAGTATTCATTTGATCTCAAGGAAAATTAGAATGCTTGACCATATTCTGAATTATCACAAGAAAACATGAACAGCCATACACCGAATTTGAGTGCGTCAAAGGATTCCGAGGTATAAGCTCGGAATCCAACAAAATACTACAGATGGTGTATGGAATATTCATCAAGATGTGCCCTTTCACAATTAAAAGGAGGGTACAACAAATTTTAGAGAAGATCTAATCATGTCCTAAAAAAGGAAAATATTATCATGACTGAAATAGGAAACAAGTGTCCAATTCACTTCTCTTTTTCTTGAGAGGAACAAATGTCAAATGCACTAGAAGAAAAGAAAAGTTTTTTGTTTCATTTAATAATCCATTTCGATACCATGTCTATGCAGATGTAGTTGTATTAAATCGAGCAAAGTAGAAGCGTTTGATTCATGTTGCCAACCCCAACTAATTTGGGATTTAGGCTTTTTCATTGTTTTAGGGAGATGTACGAAAAAAGGTAGACTAAAAGAAATTAGCAAATGGGTTATTAATTCTAAGACCATACCCACCAAAATAGACTTATCATTTTTTTTTCTTGGAAATGGTAAACATTCTAAGTTTCTGAATTTGTCTGGCTTCAACCTATCACTAAAATAAGACATCAACAAAGAAATAGTGACATGGATCCATTGATGTCAACAACAGTGACAAAAAACAGCATGAGCAAGATTTTATCATGGAAGTAGAAGTAGCAAGTTAGGTTCATATTTTATCTGAATGAGAAAATTCAAGTAATCAACTGTAAGCTGAAGATAAAGACGAATCACTCTCAAGTGTGGACTATTTGTTATTTGAAACCCCACGAAATGTGACTTAAAGCTCATAGGACAAGGAAGCAATTCACCATCTTGTCGAAAGGATGTGGATATTGGGCATGACACCGCACATGGACACACTGCATACAGGATAATAAAATGTGTGCAGGATAAAATGATAGCATCAAGGGCCGACCCCCTATTAGAAAGGTGTACCAAAGGAGGAAGATGGGAGTTGTGGTTAAGGGAGGGACCACTGAATCAGTTGCTGGGACAATACATGAAGAATAGGGAGTCTGTGGGCCCCACAGGTCAGGGGATCAAGAGAACATGGGGTGTAGTCAGTGGGGTCAGTGGCAGTGGGGTGTAAGCAGTTAGGGTGTACAGTGATGACGCGCGTGTGTATGACACGCGCGTGTGTGTGTGTGTCATGTAAGTCGGTGTTGGTTTTATTAGGCGTCAGGAGTTCATTGTGAGGCATATAGAGAGAAAAAGTGAAATCTGGGTGAGAAGAGAGAGGTTTCTCTCCATCTCTGGTGTGGTGTGGAGTCTTGTATCTAGGTTTTTGTTGGTTATCAATAAAGTTACCGGAGGCGACCCCCTCTTTATCTAACAGTGGTATCAGAGCAACCACCTATGCCGTCAAAAATGGAGTCCCGACTGGAGTCCCTGGAAGAAAGCAGCTGAAGCAGGTGCCGACAGAGTTACAGCGGATCCCGGCACTGGAGACGGCCGTGGGTGAGCTACGGACGGAGATTCGTGAGTTGGTGAGTCAGATCCGAGATCTCCACCACCGAGATCAGTCGCCGCAGTCACGGATCAGTCAGATCGGTGAAGGTGAGACTCACATACCCGCGGATCCACCGGATCTGGGCTTCAGAGGTCGAGCCCCGATGGCTGGCCGAGCAGATCTGGGGGTTCCCTCCTATAGATCGGGTCCTGACGTCCGGAAAATCAAGATGCCGACCTGCAATGGCGACGATCTACTCATCTGGTTCAACCAAGCCGAGCATTATTTTGTTCTGCATGAGATGGCGGAGGAGTCGAAACTCAGAGCTGCTCGGATCTGCCTAGTCGGACCGGCGCAGATCTGGCTGCAGATGGAGGAGAAGGCCAAGCCGTTCGGGTCATGGGCCGAGCTGAAGGCGCAGCTGGTTCGCCGTTTTATGGATGCTGATCCTCTCAGCCTCAGCCAGCAATTCTTCGCCATCAAGCAGGAGTCAACTGTGGCGGAGTACCGGCAGCGGTTCGAGCTGTTATACTTGCAGTTGGAGGGCCTGTCGGAGACCCATGCCATCGCAGTTTTCATCAATGGCCTGACCGATCGTCTCTGCCTGGAGGTGATGGTGGAGCCTCCCCTTACCCTAGCGGCCGTCGTTGATCGAGCGACTCAGATGGAGCGCAAGCTTCGCCAAGGGGACGCGATGGGCCTGCGATCGGGTGGAGGCCCAAAAGCCCAGTCGTTACCAAGCCCAACATCCAGATCGGATTCTAAGGGGCCCGGGTGGGTGACTCACACGATTACGAGCCCGACTCGAGAGTTTGGGCCGGGCTTGCCCAGAAGCCCAAGCCAAGGAGGCTTGTCCCTTAAGCCCAGCCCATCTTCTTCATCTTCTTCTTCTTCGAGCCCGTCGTCCTCCAAGCATGCCACTCCGCAGGTGTCCCCGCCTAAATTCAAACGCCTGACAGAGGCTGAGGCCGAGACTCGTCGGAAGCAAGGGTTGTGCTACCGGTGTGATGCTAGGTGGTTTGTGGGCCACCGGTGCCAGAGGAAGGAGTTACAGGTGATGTTAGTTGACGACGACGATGACGACTCCCCGGGGCCCCTCTCGGATGTGATGGAAAAGCAGCCGGACACGCCGACGGTGGAACTCACAGCGCATGCGGTCGATGGTCCACCTGGACCTCGGACTCTGAAGGTCAAAGGTCAGGTCCACGGCGTGGACGTGGTGATTCTGATAGACAGCGGGGCTTCCCACAACTTTATCTCGCCGGAGTTGGTTCGCACCCTCGATCTTCCGGTGATGTCCACCGCTAGCTACAACGTGCTCGTCGGAGGTGGTACTCGAGTACCAGGTTCAGGAGTGTGTAAAGATGTTCCTCTGCACTTCCAGGGTCTGACCATTACGGCCGATTTCCACCCAATCTCAATGCCGAGCTCGGACGTGATCCTCGGTATGCAATGGCTGGTATCACTTGGGTTCACGGCCGAAGATTGGCCTAACCTCACCATGTACTTCCACCATGACGGGCGTTGGGTGGCGATCAAAGGGGACCCATCCCTGCACCGCGCACTGGTATCCTGTAAGTCCATCCAGCGCTCTTTGGACTCGGGTTTGGATTGTTTCCTAATCGAGTGCCTTAGCGGCGAGGCCTCTCCCCTGATTTCGTGGGAATCCATAGAGGTTCCAAGTGTCCGTGAGCTCCTCCAATCTTTCTCGGCTCTGTTTGATACTCCGGTTTCCCTTCCGCCGGCGCGGGATTGTGATCATGCCATCCTCCTTAAAGAGGGAACGGATCCCATTCGCGTCCGGCCGTACCGCTACCCCCACATTCAGAAGTCTGAAATCGAGAAGATGGTCGCCGAGATGCTTGCTGCCGGGATCATCCAACCTAGCGTGTCACCATTCTCTAGCCCGGTACTCCTGGTGAAGAAGAAAGATGGCAGCTGGCGATTTTGCGTGGACTATCGCGCCCTGAATAAGGCCACCGTCCCTGATCGGTTTCCTATCCCTAACATTGACGAGCTGTTGGATGAACTCCATGGGGCCAGGGTGTTTTCCAAACTCGACTTGAGGTCCGGGTACCATCAGATCAGAGTGAAGCCAGCTGATGTTCCCAAGACAGCCTTCCGCACCCACGACGGCCATTTTGAGTTTTTGGTGATGCCTTTCGGCCTGTCAAACGCTCCCGCCACTTTTCAGTCCCTGATGAACTCCATCTTCAAGGGAAGTATTCGTCGCTTTGTGCTAGTTTTTTTTGACGATATTTTGGTTTACAGCAAGTCCATGCCTGATCATTGCGCTCACCTTTCTCATGTACTCTCTGTTCTTCAGTCAAATTCCTTGTTCCTTAATTTTCGCAAATGCTGCTTTGCTAAATCCAGTTTGGATTATCTGGGCCATATCATTTCCCAGGAGGGCGTGTCGGCCGATCCCGACAAGGTCCGGGCCATGGATGTATGGCCTCTTCCATCATCTCCCAAGGATCTCCGCGGTTTTTGGGCCTCACGGGGTATTATAGGAGGTTTGTCCAGAACTACGGCAAAATAGCCGCCCCTCTTACTCTCCTCCTTCGCAAAGATTCATTTGAGTGGACTGAGGAGGCGACCTTCGCCTTCAATAAGCTGAAGCAAGCCATGAAGGGCGTCCCCATCTTAGCACTTCCGGACTTTACTGCCCTCTTTGTGATCGACACTGACGCCTCCGGGATGGGGGTTGGAGCTGTCCTCTCTCAACACGACCGGCCCATTGCCTTCTTCAGTCAAGCCTTCTCCCCTGCAGCGCGTGCCAAGTCGGCCTACGAGCGGGAGTTAATGGCCATTGTTTTAGCCGTTCAGAAATGGCGTCGCTACCTGCTTGGCCGGCGGTTCCTTGTCCGTACGGATCAGCGCAGCCTGAAGTTTTTACTGGAACAACGAGTGGTCGCTCCAGAGTATCAGCGGTGGTTACTGAAACTGATGGGGTTTCATTTTGACATACAGTATAAGCCGGGCTCCTCCAACGTTGTGGCCGATGCCCTCTCCAGATTCCCCATTACTGCCGAGCTCTTATCTCTATCGGTGTTAACGGTGACTGAGGTGCCTTTGCTCTTGGCCGAAGCAGCTGCTGACCCGACCTTGGCCGCCATCCGCTCATCACTTCAAGCCGATCCCTCGTCTAAGCCAGGATGGTCGCTGTCCCACGATCGCCTACTTTTTCATAACCGACTTGCCATCTCTGCCTCTTCTCAATTCAAGTCCAAATTGCTGGCCGAGTATCATGCTAGCCCACTAGGGGGCCACGGAGGGGTTTTAAAAACTTTCAAACGCATGTCCGCCGAGTTCTATTGGATGGGCATGCACAGGGATGTCAAGCTCTTTGTTCAATCCTGCGAGGTGTGCCAACGCAGCAAGTATGAGACGCTTTCTCCTGGCGGTCTCTTACAACCTCTGCCCATCCCCACAGCTGTATGGGAGGACATCTCCCTTTATTGACTTTATTACGGTGGTAGTGGAGGGTCGTCGTTCTCCCATGGTTACAACTCCATTCTTACAAGGAGTGGTAGTGGATCGCCGGGAGCAAATACGGTCTCATTTCTTTCACCCCCTAAAGCACCCGCCTTCACTGCTGTTGTTTCATCGACCAAGAAGGTGGAGCTTTTGGGAGGTGTTCTTTGCAATGTACAAGGAGTGGTGACCCGTCTTCATTAGGTTGCCCCGCTCCATGGTTTACGCTACTGCCGGGATAATGCTTCGAGGGAGGATTGGTGAAGTCGAGCCGATACAAACTCGACCTTCCCGCAATCCCTCGACATATTCATCACGGCCTTCTTCCATGTTTCCCAATGGTGAAGTCGCTTACAAACTGACCTTCCGCGGCTCCTCTCAGGTCTCCCCGACTCTTCCTTCTTTTCTGCCCGACTCCCTGGTCATTGACGGTGAGCCCGAATCAGTGTTGGCCTATCGCCACCTTTCAGCCGGCCCGGAGGTTCTCATCAAATGGACATCTTTCCCTCCTTCCGACGCTTCTTGGGAGCTGGTCCGCCATGTAAGACGTTCTTTTCCTTCTTTCCACCTTGAGGACAAGGTGAATGTTCAGGGGGGGAGTATTGATAGCATCAAGGGCCGACCCCCTATTAGAAAGGTGTACCAAAGGAGGAAGATGGGAGTTGTGGTTAAGGGAGGGACCATCGAATCGATTCTTTGGGACAATACATGAAGAATAGGAGTCTGTGGGCCCCACAGTCGTGGGATCAAGAGAACATGGGGTGTAGTCGGTGGGGTCGGTGGCGGTGGGGTGTAAGCGTTAGGGTGTACGGTGATGACGCGCGTGTGTATGACACGCGCGTGTGTGTGTGTGTCATGTAAGTCGGTGTTGGTTTTATTAGGCGTCAGGAGTTCATTGTGAGGCATATAGAGAGAAAAAGTGAAATCTGGGTGAGAAGAGAGAGAGGTTTCTCTCCATCTCTGGTGTGGTGTGGAGTCTTGTATCTAGGTTTTTGTTGGTTATCAATAAAGTTACCGGAGGTGACCCCCTCTTTATCTAACATAAAACTACATGTTTACAAACTTCACAATATTCAACTCAAGACTTGGGATGGAAAAAACTCAATAAATGAAGATTCCTGATGGCCTACATGAGAAGAAAGCCCAAAAAGCCCAGTTAGTTCAACAATAGAACTGGAAGTGTAGAGGTGGTTAGACACTACAAAGGCATCAAGATTTGTAAGGCACCATTACTCAGAGAATATATGACCAACAACAGTGAAATGCTGTGCAGGTATGAATAGATAAACTTCCCTTATTTCAACATACAGCCAACAGAAAACTGTAACAGATGTAGTAAATTAAATAAAACTCATCCCACAAAAGAAATCTGAAATGATTTAAGAAAATTAACATACTATGGAAACAACAAAAGCAAGATTTCTGTTTAAGGACAAAACCTGGAATCCATGCACAAAGACAACTATCTTTAACATGCGACCACTTCTTAGTTTGGTAGCCCCGGATAAATTGGTCACAGCATTTCCATCAGTTTCAAGAGGAGTACTTGAAGTATCTTTCTGGTCCATTGGACTGAAATATGAACTGCCACTACCACTACGCAAAGGAGTATTCACAACACGTTCGACAAGAATCACAGGAACATGCAAGGGATCATGAAATATATGCATATCTTGAATTGAACGATTATTAATCTGCATGAACAGCCTTAACAAAATAAGTTATTCAGTGGACATTAAAATTAGAAGAAAACATTGTTTTCTACAAGAAGAGAAACCCACCCTCATTTGGGCAATACTTCGCCGATGAAGCTCAGCACGAGTAATTGCAGCCTGGGACAGCTAGAAAAACAAAATAAAAGAAAGAACAATAAAATCAAAATGTTGAAGATGCATTGTCGGTTGCTAAAGATGGTTTATCGACAAAAAGTGAAAGTGAGAACACGTATTAATTAAAAGAGAAAAATACAGT
This sequence comes from Stephania yunnanensis, assembly GCA_039657365.1. Classification (NCBI taxonomy): domain Eukaryota; kingdom Viridiplantae; phylum Streptophyta; class Magnoliopsida; order Ranunculales; family Menispermaceae; genus Stephania; species Stephania yunnanensis. The sequence goes on from CM077581.1 coordinate 43,940,047, forward strand.
AAGAAACCTAAAACTTCAGAGAAACTAGTAAATAGTACTATATAGTTCCAAGGACTGATATAATTACATCACCGCTCAACTTTTTAGGTGTTGAAGCTTTTCCATTGAATGAATTGGGCCGAGACTCCTCAAAACCACTCAAATAGTGATGTGGCATCTCAACTTTAGAGTAAACCATCCATACAGACCACTCAGCTCTCCGTTCACTAGCCCATGTGTCACGTAGAAATTCAAGGATCTTTGTCTTATTAGCCCTGGAATGAAGAAAATACACATCACCACCTTAGGTTTTAGTGAGCAACAAAATAAACAACAGTTAGGTGACATAGTTTCTTTTATGAGAGACCAACACAAACATGAAGAAACTGATTAATGGTGTCCATGCTCCAAGGCAATTCTTCATTTTCAGATGCAAATTGACGTACATTCAGAATCCACTCACTGTGTAGACCTTACCAACATAATATACTCAAAGAACATGCACACATTTGCCAGACAGAAGTTTAAGTAGACAGACCAAATAATACAAAAATGTTTTTAGCAATTCATGATCAGTAAAAGGCTTGTAGTGTTAAGACATGATGTTAAACGAAGAAGTCACACCTATAATAAAGAAGCAAACCAAATTTTGCAGAAATCAGAAGCTTGTAAGATAGGATTTTCTTCTCTGATGCTTGTTACATCCACAACCAGGGCAACATGGAAAAATAAAAAAACACGCCTGGACTATTGTTGTGGCATTTTCAGGACTAAATTCAAATTCAAACATAAAATTTAAATCGAAATAAGCTTTGAAACATATTCAAAGCCAATATTTACCAAATATAAAAGAGACCAAAAGCAAACAGTTTGACCCATTTAGTCCTAAAATAAACCTAAGCAAAAGAATTGAATCTTGAAAAAATAATCAAACACGACATATGATTATTCATTATGGTATGATTTGTTTCTAACAATTGATTCTAATTCTTGAAAATGCCTCTTATTGCTTCAACCACAATACCAGATGGCATTGAAAGCCTCATCTTATTTCACAATTTTTCAAACAGTGTTTCTCCAAACTCCGAGACAATGGGTCATTTTTTATTCCAGCCACATGGCCGACAAATAATGGATTTAAATCTTTTGCATTCTACAAACCATCCAATTTGCATCCTAAGAAAACCCACTTATCCAATAGGTACCAGACAGAACTTTCTAGACCAGGGCCCCATCATCCATCATTCATCATATGCAATAAGAACTTGTCGTCCAGAATCAGGCTAACTGATTAAAAGTTTTTTTTTTAGCATTTTTTCTCTTTTCCTTGAACTTTGGATTTTTTCCTAAAATTCAAAGGCAAGAAAAAGAGAAAAATTGGGGAAAGGAGAACCTGACTGTTCTTCATTGTCTTATTCTCAAATTCAAAATGCACTTCTTTCAACACCGTGCCATCTTATCTCCAGATGACACCTCTGAAAAATACAGGAATCCACCAGTATCCAAGCTGAAAAGCTCACTGTTTTATCAACTTTTATAGTTGCATGTCCTTTCACTGATCATTTGAAATTAATGGTCAGTCTCACTAATCCTAACCGTTGACTTAGTTAAACAAGAGTTGAATTAGTTAAAAAAGACTTGAGACACGTATGAAACTGTCATAAGAGCTTGGCATTGACGACTTGCTTAAACACACGACTTTATGATGATAATTTCCCATGAACTGTCAAAAGAAAGTTACCCGCTGATTATACAGCTAATGACTGAGGTTTTGTCTCAATTTCTGATTCTTTTGCCTCTTTCAATGTCGGTGTAACTCTAGAACCACTGTCATGTTCTTTCTACCAAGTTAGTACAAGAACAAGATTCCCCTTTCCTCTCTCTTCTTCAGGGCAAAAGCTCATATTATACTTGCCCTAGTAAGCATTGACAATAAAATCTACATCAAAACAACAACATAGCCTCAGTCCCAAATAATAAAATCTACATCAAAATGAGCAGAAATCGCTCCCAATGATATGTTCAAGTTGTGGTAGCTTCATTATTTCCATGAGTTGTCACCAGGGCCATGGGGTTGGTGCGCTCGACTAGCCCCCATGGGATTAGTCAACCGAAAGTTTAGATACCAATGGTTCTCAAAAAAAAAAAAAAGAGCAGAAATTCATTGAGAAGGGATTAACTAAGCAGTAGACAACTGAAACCACTAACTACCATAATTGGATTTTCAGTAGCACCTCAATAATTTCGAACCATTTCAAAATTTTAAAGGAGCACCCAAATGAAAATATTGAGATTTAGCTTAAAACCGGCTTCCTTCGAAGTATTAAAATTGTAGCACAATAATACTGCAACCTTAGATACATAATAATACATGATTTTTCTTAGAAGGGAGGAGGAAAGAAACCAACTCCACCTAAGTTGTTCACTATGTGCTAGCACATAGCCGGTCCCAAGTCCGGATAAAGGAGGAGGACTCTGCGCCCATTTTTTTCATACCGAAAAATGGGTAAGGGAGGTCCCAAACTCACTTTCCATACCCGAAAAGTGGGGGAGGGAGGCCCCAAGCTCATTTTCCAATCTTGGAAAATGGAGGAGGGTTGCGATAGATTGACAGCCAGTTAATTTGGGACTGAGGCTATGTTGTTTTTGTTGTTGGAGGAAAGAAACCATACTTTAATGCTAAAGAAAAATAGATGAGTACAGTTTGTACAAATAAAACAAACCTATGGAGCATCAGAAATTCATTCCAAAGCAATGAAATTTCGTTTCCCACGGAATGAAATGAATTCATCAGATCGTCTTTAGAGACAAATTGGAGCATCCTGTCACTTTTGGTAACAACGCCATTATTCAACATCTGAAAACAAAAAACACATTGATATAGAACAGAAGATGAAGTCAAAATAGTGAACAAATTAACACTATCAAAATGCTTAAATGAGTATGCACCTCAACACCATTTGTATGCCATACCTCTGATACATTAGCATTAAATATGCTTGATTCCGCTTGCATAAATGGACTTATAAATCCTTTATCATTCGGACTGGAAACGATATCACTCAAGTCAACCGTTTTATCAATTACTTTGTTAAGCCTTTGCAGTTCATCAAAAAGTGCACTGCGTGCATCTATCAATGCTTTAACGACAGAAATTTCTCTGTTATCCACATACGTTCCTTGCCCTGATACCTGTGCAGTAAAATAAAATCTCAGCTGGAGTGAAAGAAAGAGAATTTTTGGACAAATTAACCAAAAGTGCCAGAAAACAAAAGGAAATGCAATTGATGTTTTCTGTAATAATCTCTTTAAATGCAATGACTAAAGCATTGATACTGAAAAAACTAAAAATGAAAAAGCAAAATTTGTCAGGAAACTCAAATGTTGGCATTTGAACACGAACTTCTATTTACAAGTGCACATAAAAATTCAAAATCAAAGTAGATATTACTCTGGCATGTTAGCAATATTGGTTAGTTTCAAGTTATTTTCTTAATTTTTCCACACACATAATGCACGTCTTCTTAAATTACTCTTTCTTACTACATTTCTTATGACAGTAATTCAACTGCTTCAATGAGTACCGACAGAGTTTCTGATAGAACCCCAAACTTTAATGGACTGAACTAACAAAGAAAAGATAAAGAATAAGAGAATTGTGAGAGAAGAAGAAGATATATTGCTGAATTGAACCACAGAACAAGCAATTCCACAGCATTTAAGAGGTCGGACTCTCCAAGAACTCAAATGAGTTTCTAAGCCAATACAAATGTACTAAATGACCTTACAATATTTCTCTACCCTTATTTATAGTATTCCCCACTAACTAACTCTACAAGGCTCTATGTGAGATCTTATTATTACTCCCCCCCTTAAAAATTCACCTTGTCCTCAAGGTGGTAGTAAGAAAGATGGATATGCTCGAATGTGAACTCCCATGGAGGGTGGGACATGAATGAGTGCGAGGAAACGACCATGCCAAGATCCATATGAACCTTGCCGCCAAATCACAACATAAACCATTCATCAGCCTAATGCTCAACCAAGTCATCCGGATCGTGACAACTGTCCAAAAGTGAAGAAGCATGACCAAACTGAAAACAACCTTGCCCAACATGCTCATGTGACCAGTAGAAAGGACAAGGAAACATCGATTAACGCCTTATGCGCTTGTCCCATCAAGTAGCAAATGCGGTTGCTGAACATTACAAAAGTGAACCCCAACAACATCCCTTGAATTGATATAGTGCAATGGACCAATATAAAAAAAAAAAACTGAAGATAATGGAAGGGAACACTCCCATAGGAAACTTTAAGTGAACTATTTCCCATTGTCGAGCTCCGAACAGAAAACATACCCCCTTCAAGCTCTTGATACGTAACGTTGGTGGTACGCATATCCTCATCTTCGATGGTAAAGTCAATTGTCATGGGGCATGCCCAATTGATACGGTGCAGAGTAACCCATCGAGAGAGCCAAAACAAGGGCACCATAAACAGAGGAAGCAAGAGCTTGGACGAAACAAAACAACAAGCAGTAGAAGCCGTAACTGAAAAGAACAACCAGCGAATACCCATGGATGCTAAGCGAGAACTTTGCAGATCATCGATTGAGCACAGGACATGGATGCAAAGGTCGACAAAGTCACGGAAAAGAGAAGAGGAATCAATGAAGCTTGGAGGCAAAAGCATTGTCATGATCAGATGATTCTCGAATAGCGTACAACTTAAGTAGTCCAGCAACATTGAGTAAAAAAAATGCACAAGTCGAAGAGAATCAAACCTCCACCTGCAGTATACACTATAGCTCATATTGTCTGCGTCAACATGAAAGTAGTGATGGACGCGATGCAGTAGCCATGAAAGAGATCTTGGTGGTGGTCCTGGCGGCGGAGGTAAGGCAGCAAAGAGATCGTTGCTCAACAACGAGAGAGAATCAACCTCAATCAAACCCTTCCTAAGCAAGACCAGATCTGGTGGATCTATGTTTTTTATGCCCTTAGAGTCCCTGATTTGCTTCATCGAAGTGCAAAGCAAGAACAAAAGAGACATTATGGAAGTCGGCAACACCTTGGCCGGATTTAGATCTGGTGGATCTGAGAGTTGAATGAGAGGTGCTTCGATCTGCGACACCACCCTTCAAATCTCTAAGTTCACTATAGATTTGAGTCGAACGACTGTTGCTTCTTTAGATCTAGATCATCAACAATCAGATTCACCTTGGTTGCCACTAGATCTGAATCTTCAATTTGCTGCTCCCATGTGCCTGTTGATTTGATCCCACGATGACGTAGGAGTTCATCAAGCCTCTGATTCAAATATCTAAACATAGACCTCACAGATCTAAGCTCCTCAATCGATACTTCAATGGCTGAAATCTTCTTCAACCCATCTTGTATTTGATCTAATTGAGCTTCCATTCAATCTAATCGAGCTTTCATTCAATCAATCTAATCGAGCTTCCGTGTTTGAGAGTGTGCTCTGATACCAATGATAGAACCCCCAAACTTTAATGGACTGAACTAACAAAGAAAAGATAAAGAACAAGAGAATTGTGAGAGAAGAAGAAGACATGTTGCTAAACTGAACCCCAGAACAAGCAATCCCACAACATTCAAGAGGCTGGACTTTCCAAGAACTCAAATGAGTTTCTAAGCCAAGACAAATGTACTGAATGACCATACAATATTTCTCTACCCTTATTTATAGCATTCCCTACTAACTAACTCTACAAGGCTCTATGTGGGATCTTATCAGTTTCATAATCATTCTTCCAAGTATCTCACGTGGAGTTTTCTGATGTCTCTTTCGCATGTTTAATGCAACAATAAGAGTATGATACTCAAAGCCAACAATAAATGGCACACGGAAAAGAATATTATTATGTTTGGCAAGACTGAATGACCTTTTGTAATAAGAACTACAGTAGACTCAAACATCTACTTCATCAAATGATTTGACACTAGTACAGTCTTCCACCTAAGAACAATTTTCAACAATGTGACAGAAAATACTAGTCAAATGACAAGTTGTTTTTAGCAATAGCACATGCAAAATATTAAAAAATAAACTAATAATAAGAAAGTAACAATTATTGGCGACAGAACAAAAGCTAGGGGAATGTCCCAAAAAACTAAAAAAAACTGAGGACAGGAGTGCAAACTTGATTATATCCCCCACAAAGGTCCCTTGAAGCATCCTTAATGGTTGAAGGTTCACTGAAATTTCTCAATAACCAGTAAATTCATTAATAACTTGCATAAAACAATATACGCCATATAATTAAAGAAGGTTACTACTACCATGGGAACCACAAAAATACCCATGCCATGGGAACCTGATTTACAACCATTGAATTCTAATCCAACACATTAATCTATGCGTCATAAATGAACAAAACATTTAAGGCAGAACACATTTTGAGCGGTTCCCATGGCATGGATATATATTTGGGCTCCACTGTAGAATCTCCCATCAAAGAATAACAACAAAAAATTTTGATATCATCTAAATTAGTTGAAATAGGCTATATGACAAACCTTGATACCTTCAATGGAGGTGAATAAGAACCAGCTTTCAGCAGAGTGATGTGTATGGTTAAGTCGACAAGCACCGCATGGAACATATCAAAATGGACCGGACAATAAGAGTGCAAGCCCAGAAGAGCCTTAGGAGGAATGCGAAATTCATGAACTGCAACAGGGGAAGAATCTGGACCCAGCAATTCAGACCTTAAAAAAGAGTATAGCAATCAAAAATAATGATTGAGGAAATAAAATGCCTTCGTAATGTTGCCAACAAGGAATTAGAAAGATCAAGATAAGTGGCAATGACAAAGTTGAAATGAAATAGCATATACTCACATACTCTCCAGTACTGGAGCGAATAGAAGCTCAAACTTCAAAACGATGGCAGAAGAAGCTGGAACCTAGAAGTTTATGTACATAGTAAGCGTTATTGGCCACCCGTTCTCATCACAGGCAAATATAAGAGTATGAAAGAAACTTACTTAAAACTGCTATTCAAAATAAAAGTAGATTTCACCATAATGCACATACCACCAATGAGCAATGTTTCTGGAAAAGAAGCATCTACCTGATGTCTTTGAAGATAGAGATTAAAAGAAATCATGATAGATAGAGGTACATCCTGCCTTGCATACTTTATCCTGAATGGCTGAGTACAAAAACTGTTATCTACATCATCAATTCTCCAGACTACAAGGTTTTCATCAGGTCCCATTTCAAGAGCTGCACCAACCATTATGATTGTCATAATATGATAGACGAACACTAAACAGAACAAGACAATTCGAAGTACATAAACCGATGAATGTCTCTGAATTTAGTCCAAATTTTCAAATGATCACATATAAGATTAATACTTAAAAAGATAAAAAGTTACATAGTACCAAGATGCAATGCCATAAACTAGTGACTGTTTGTGCAATTTTCGGCAATGTGCTTTGATTCACTATCATTAGCTCATAAGTCATATGCAAAAATGTGGGAATCGGGTTAACGGTTGCATGGCAACTGCGTCAATAAAATCAAATCAAAGAACATGCAAATGATTTTTCTTTTGATAAGAAACCAACTTAATTACAAATTTACAACATCCTTGAATCGAATATGAGTTGAACCCCAACCTTGCCTTTTGGCAAACGATGCCTCATCCATCCCACTAGAGATGCTTTGGCACAATTGAAAGTGGTTTAGCTTTCAAAAGATACAATTCTACGTCAGACTCAAGTTGATAGAATTGCTTCTACATGTAAAACCTACGATTAGAAAAGTGGACACCAACAAAATCACTAACTAAATTAGCCAAGAAGGGCCCACGGAATTCGGTTTCTAACTTTTTCTTTGTGCATGTGTATGTGCAAGAAAGAAAGAAAAACCCAAAACAATACAATATCATCAATAAATTAAAACACACAACCAAAAATAAAAAATAACCCTAAAAAGAACTCCACCTTAACTAGTAAAATTGACACCAGTCCAGTGAAAAAATTAAGGAAAAAAAAACTGGAAAACTTGAATTAAACGAGAAAACAATATTTTTTCCAACATGCACCATGGTGGTGGTATGCATCATATTGTTGTTCATCCTTTTTTAAAAAAGCTTACACGTTATACACACATACAAAAACTCTCTTGTTTTCTTTTTATTTTTTATTGGGCCTTTTCTATTTAATATTTTAAGTGACAAGTAACACACTAGCATTTGCACTTGATATTACATGTTAGCATCTTCCTTATTTTATTGTTTCATACAAACATTTAATTCATTTGTATTGTCTTTCTTACTTTAAGCTTTTATTGTTAGAATGTATTAATTATTATGCATTCAAAACCAATCAATACACCCTCTTTAATGTACAATTCCTTTTCAGGTCAACAATAAATGTATTCGAAACCAATAAAGATTTCAAGTTTTAAGAAAATAACCTCTTTTTTCTATGTTGATAGAGTTCCTTCTCATTTTCTTTCACCCAAATTAGCAGGATAGTTTTTTTTATTAGCACATACCATGTAAATCACAATACATGTTCCGACCATCACCAATAATTTCCTTCCTATTTTTTCATTATGATTATTTTCCATGTTCCTAGTTCATTACTAGATATTTAAAATAACCTTTTTCTAGCAATTAGCATTTTGGACTTAACTGATTTCTGACCAAATCTAAGAATTAACACTAGTAGAATGCAAGAATGTGTTGGGAGTGAGGCTATGTTGTTGTTGTTGTTGTTGTTGTTGTTGTTGTTGTTGTTGTTGTTGGTGTAGAATGCAAGGATGTAGTCATTAAATAAGCACCTTATGGTGTGTTCGGTTGGGTAGACTAATAACTCAATCCTTCTGCTAACTTTTAATTTGATGTTCGCTTGGGAAGACTAGGCAACAAAACATATTACATAATCAACTATCCAATCAACTAATGTAAGTGACCCTCACCCCACTCGTTAGTTAATTTGACACGAGAGAGTCGAAAATTTTCCATTCTCCCCTTCCAAGTCTTTCTTATTTGCTTCAAACACAGAGCCAAACAAAAAGGACGCCCAATCCTTCGCACCAAAAATCCAACTCTATGCTTGCATCTCTTCTTGCGCCCATTGTCGTCTTCCTTCTCTCACACCAATTCCCTGCTCTTTGTTGAACCAGTAAGTCCCCTCCTCCCATCTCTAAATTCTTCTAGGGCTTTCTTCTTCATCACAGCTACATGCAGGAAGAAATGGCTTGGATGGAGGTCGTCTTCTTCCCGCTATGCCGTCTTTCGTGTTCGTCTAGTTCTAGGATTCGTGAGTGAGGAGCGTAAGAGTTTTTGGGTATTTAAAGGGGAGGGGTAAAAAGGTCATTTGCACCAAACCACTTAAATTGCTATCAAGAGAACCAAGCAAGTACTCAAACACGAAGGACCACCTAATCAAAAGCTGACTAATCCGATAGACGTTAATTCGTCCCTGTCAAGACAAACCTCTCAACCCAACCGAACACACCATTAGTGTTATTCATTCTTACAGTGATGGAAAGGAACCTTACACAAATAAAACTAACAAAGAATAGCACTTTGGATGCATTATGAATTAGTGAGGACTGAGGAGTACCATATCTACTGTTAATGGTAGTGATATAATACGAGGAGTACCTAAAATAGCATAGAAAAAGATAATTGAGAATGATATGCCAATTTGCAGCATAAACGACTATAGGTCTATTTTTAATTCAGCGTAACGAATAATCTATTTGCGGACTAAGGTTGTTATGGAGATACATTCCAATTATTATTGATTATGCCATTGCGAAATCATTAACTAAAAACCCAAAATCAAGCTAAAAAAATCCGAATTTAATTCAAATCTTTTTACCTTCATATTGCACAACTCTTGCCGGAGTTCCAGGAGAAGTGTAGCCACTATCCTCCCAGTTCATAGTGATTTTAATCTGATACCATCTATGAAACAAATAACAATGAAAGTCAATACTCCAAATAAATTCAAATAAATTGCTCAAACAACAAAATCAATACATCACGGAACCAACAAAAACAAGTTAAATAACATGAAATCCTCAACTCAAATCACACAAAGTGGACACATTTCCCCGAAGAAAACACAAACGAAACCAAATCCCTCACCCTTGCTGGAACAGATCAAGATTGTGAAATCTATGTATGTAAATGGCGATTTCTTGCACCGCCTCCAGCATTCCCCGCTCTTCATCGCTCTGCCGCTTTGCATCGAGCAAAAGCCGATTCGGACTCGCCTGGTTACTCAAACCAATCAAGCTTCTGAGACGCCGAAACATATGTGGTCACCAACGCTGGTCCTCAGCTCTTCGCATCCCTAATTGCGAAGAAACCAATCGAATCCTACACCATCCTCGATCATCAATCCACCATTTCACCCAAAAATCAAAATCCCTCGCAAATCGCTGGAAAACGAGATCAGATTGAACGACAGGGTCCTCGATCAGTGACGAATATTCCACTCTGGATCGGACCGATTCGTAAATCGCGGGAGCTGATTCAGGGTTTTGTGAGGGACTGAACGAGACAACAATAATATAATTTTCGTCTGTTTTGTTGTCGTTGTTGTTGTTGTTGTTGGAATCATGTGAGGTGCGATGAGACGACGTTTTTGCATTAACAGTGCGGAGGACGAACGAGCGAGCGAGCAAATGATCGTGACTCGTGTGGGTAAAACTGAAGTGGAAGGGTGACGTAAGTTATTACGTATTTGGTACACAGTTGTTTGGGGTGGTTGACTTGGCATAAAGATGCTTGGGCGCGCGTTTTCATGCTGGATTTGAGGATGTTATGTGGGTGAAATTTTTACCAAAGTACACAAGTTTTTACTTTTAAAGGGGTAAGTATGGGTAAGAATTTTTTTTTTTTCCCCACACTAAGTAATGTCGCCTAATGAATAAGCGTTATTGTTGATGTGGCCACGGGGATAACAAGCACCCCTTTGGAGAAGGCGCTATTGGTGTCCACGTGGACATCAAAGGGATTACCCAGTCCACGTGGATCCACGTGGAGTTCCAAATGCAATAGCGCCTTCGGAGAAGGCGCTATTAGTTATAGCCATGTCCACATGGGATCCACGTGGATAGGTTTGAGGGGGGGGGGCGCCGATAGCGCTTCTTTCAAAAGGCGGCGATAGCGCCTTCTCAAAAGGCGCTATCTGCGCACCTCATCATCTCCTTCCCGAAACCGACGCAGAAAATATTCTCTGCGTCGGTTTCGGTAGGGATGCAAGGGTAGGGGTGGTAGGGGTCACGGAATTACTATCTCGCGACCAAGGAGGTAAGGGAGCTTGGTGTATATAAGGAGGGGACGGGGAGGAGCTCGGTGGAGAGAGACCACGGAGGGAGGAAGAAGGAGGGCATCGGAGTGAGGAGTAGCGAAGAAGGAGGAGGTTTGTGCACAGACGCGACGGAGAAGGAGGAGAGGATGTTGTGGGCGCACCGGAGTGAGGAACAGCGGCTGTGGTACGTGGAGTGAGCAGCGGCAGCGAAGGACCCAACATCGGTAGCGGAGGAAGGAGCAGCAGAGGAGGTTCGGGCGGCGACGGAGGAAGGAGCCCTGGCGGCGGCAGCGGCGGAGGGTCAGCATAGCAGCAGAGGAGAACGGTGGTGGAGGTTAGTGTAGTTTAGTAAGTTGTGGTAGTTAGTTTTGTTTGTTGAGTTAGTTTTGGTTGTTTGTTTAGGTAGTTAAGAGTTATTTTAGTTTAGTTAGTTTGTATTGTTAAGGTGGTTAGGTTAGTTACGGTTAGTTAGTTTAGTTTGAAGGGGGCTCCATTTAGTTCTATTTAGGGATTGTAATGGAATGATAATGGATTACAACATTACTTCTATTTAGTGATTATAATTGATGTAACATATATATTCATAAATACATGCTTATACTTAAACATTTTGGTAGTAATTGCAATAACGGGCAAATAAACCATTCTTTATATGATTTCATTGAAGAGCATCTTTTTTTTGATTATTATTTTTAGTGTATTGTGTAGATATATCATAATTAAATAATTTTAATATTATTTTAAAGAAATGTCTATAAGGTGTTTCTTTCACTTTGTTTTCTTAATTATAATTCTTAATAATCAATTTATCTACTACTTGCATTAAGTTGGCTCGAGTGGTAAGGGAGCTTGATGTTTTTAAGCGAGGTCTCAAGTTCGACTCGTGAATAACAAAAATTGGTTCCCATATGAGTACTAATAATGCTAAAACATAGATTAATCAGTGCGGTTGGATGTGGGATGCCAATATGGAACCTAATAAGAATCTATCTACTTGTTATATAACAACATAGAAAAAACTCATTAGTATTTTATGTTTATCAAAAGGATGGATGTCATAAGCCTTTTTATATAATTACAGGGTGGGAAAATCAAGTTCTCATGACATCTTCATATAAAGGTAGACTAAGCCACGATTATCGGTGGGATATGCATGGCAATGGCATAGACATGATTACGAAGATATCTTTCACCTTCACATTGAGAAAACTCTTACTTAATACCCTATTATCATATACAATTAAATTATAATGTAGTAATTTTTTCCACTTTATATTATTTTCATAAGAAAGTGACTAATCATACTTCAAACTTAATTAGATGTGAGGAGACTTGAATCCACAACTTCCTAAATTAGTAATTATATACAAACTTCATAATTAAATAATTTCAATATTATTTGAAAGAAATGTCAATAAGATGTTTCTTTCACTTTGTTTTTTATAATTCTATTTCTTAATAATAAATCTATGTGCTACTTGCATTTAGTTGGCCGAGTGGTAAGGGAGCATGGTCTTTTTAAGCGAGGTCTGAAGTTCGACTCTTGGATTTAAAAATTGGTGCCCGTATGGGTCATAATAATGGTAAAACATATATAAATGTTAAGATGTCAAAAATATGTGATAAACATGATCTCGATCCATTAAAATAGATATTCAAATTTTAGATGTCTCTTAAACTACACTATATTACAATCTTCATAGAATTAATATTAATCCATCACCAAAAAATTAAGAATCTATCTTAATTAAGGGCATCAACACCCAAATTTTTTTAGATTTTAAGACCATGAGATTGATCCACCACCAGTCCTGAATCACCAAGATCTCCCAAGCTATTAAAATTTATGGACTCTGGAATTTCAATGTATCCATTAGTTAGTTTTGGTTGTAAATTGTGTAGGTGAATTTCATTAGGAATAAGAGAGAACTTTATTGTTTCCCTTTACTTTCAAATAAAAATTGTCTCTAAACTCTGCATGGTAGCCAAAGTAGGAACCCAACAAATTATGCATTGCAAAGACTGAAAAATCTATTATTGAACTTCGAAGACGAATTAAGTTGAAGTTTTTTCTAATTATAAGAAAAATAATATTTTCATAACATAAAGTATTACCATAAAATTTATGAAAAATACAATGGCACCACATGGCATCACTTTGAAGACGAATTCAGTTGAATTTAGAAAAGAGAGTTGAAGGTTGGAACGAATGTATATATATCATGACAAAACTTTTGTCATGTATTTGCAAATCATGTTAAGGATTTTAATGATGCCATAACTAAACAGATAGATATGATTTAACTCAATGAATTACTTGTTTTAATATTTGAATGGGAAATAAGTGGACTATTAGACACGTACACTCAAGTGAGGTTGTTATCTGAAATGTTACAACTCGGATAGAGAAGTAGCTATTATATAGGTGTAATGTTTTATAACATGACGGGTAATTGATAAAAAGAAAACTGTCTTATTTTATATCTAGGTTTTCAAAACATTATTGAGGACATATAGTCCAACTCTATCCTAAATATACCATCTTTGTTCTGTTGCTACGGGTTATTGTTTATTTTATGTTAGATTATGTTAACTTAGTTAGTTAAGTTATTTGAGGTTAGTTTTCATTTATTATTTGGGTCAGTTAACTGTGATTAGTTTACTTCAGTTCTGTTGTATGGCAATTTTAGGTTAGCATAGTTACTTAGGTTATGTTTGTTAGTTGAGTTAGGTTTGGTTAGGTTTAACTCATTATTTGGGTAAAGGTTTGCTTTTATTTGCTTAGTTTAGTTTTCTTAAAGTTGATTTATTATACTCTTTGTGTTCTAAACTAATGAAAAATAAAATGTTATTGCAGGAATATTACGTTGAAGAGGAAAAGCAGAGGATAAAAGTAAGTTCACTAATCGAGTATTTTCATAATTATTTATTTAGGTTAGGTTATGATTTGCATGCTATATAGGGATATAGGTATTGTGTTTATGAAGAATGGTTGATATGTTTATTTATTGAAAAGTGCGTTTATAACTTTAAGACGATCCTCTAACAGAGAGGATTGAGTAGGCTCAGTTGTTGCGCCATGAGGCGATCTTGAACATCCGAAAGTTCCCCTCGTGTGCATATCCCCCCCATATACTGGAAAAAGCTTTAATTAATTTTTTAATTAAAATCGAACTCGATGTGCAGTGGTTCAGTAGGTATGAACGTTATTACACAGAAAATGTAAGCGCGAAAGAATGAGTATGCTCTGTAGTTGCGCTATTATTGCGGTCTTCTACATCAGAAAGTTCGATTGCGCTTTATCGCCACATGATTGTCAACTATTTCCCTTAACAAATTTGTGCATTTGTCTGTAACATTTTTACATCAAAGTTCGCAAACTTATGTAGGTCATGTCACAAAGAAACATCCATTTTCTATTCTACGCGTACGGTGAAATTGTGAATGGGTTAAATGGCATCGCGTACAGCTCACCCCCATCAGTAGTGTTGATGGTTAAGTTTGGGTCGAGTGGCCGTGAAATGATGGATGACGTGTGTAACGCGTTCCCTATCTCATCTACGGAGACTATAGTTCAGATGACTTATCGCCACTTAATAATCCTCCCCGGAGGCTCACATTATTTCATTCCTGTGTTGTTGCATGATACGACACACTTCGACTTGATGTGGGAGACGGTGGCCAATTTACCCATAACTGCAACGGTTGATATCTATTTGACATTTGAGTCAGTCCACTCAATTCGAAATCATACGATTCATTCGCAAGTCCTTGATGAACGTGCCGACACGCAAAACTCATCCTTAATGATGGAAAGGTTGCATATGCAATCCCCACAGGGTGACGTCGTTGGAGAGGGGTTTGTTACTCAATTACATGAAGATAGTAATGCTTATAATGACGATGAAGATAACGACGACGCCAATAATGAAACTGATGAGGACATACAGATCAACGAAGAAGCGCCAGCAGCTGTCGTTTGGGATGGCGTTAATGTTTGCACAGATGATCCAAGATATGAACCTCCGGGTGCAGCGAATGTCGAAGATGATGAGCAATTTGCTATCGATGAAGAGATTTTGTTAGAGGAAGCTAGTGATGATGAAGTTCACCAACCAATACCGGGATATAACGAAATCGATTGGGAGGTGGCTAATTCAGCTGCGACCTAACATTCCCATAAGCACACTCGGGGGGACATGTCTAACTTCGATTTGGAGATAGGGATGTACTTTGACAATAAAAAAGACTTACAACATGCCGTTAAATTGTGGCATGTTAATAGACATTGTCAATTCCATGTGATGGAATCGACTACAACTACGTGGGCGATTAAGTGCAGAAGTGCACAACATGGGTGTATGTGGTGTCTTCGTGCTTGTTTGCGAAAGAAAACCCTATTATGGGAGATAACACAGTTAGACGTACCGCACACGTGTACCGACGTAGAACGCGGTCATGCCCAACTTGACGCCAATATGATTGCGTGAGAGATCCAAAGCGTCGTCAAGAGCGATCAAGGTATCACGATCAAAACATTACAAGAAATAATTAAGGGAAAGTACGGACACGAAGTCAGCTACAAGCGAATGTGGGATGCCAAGAGGAAAGCTATTGCATGGGCTTTTGGAGATTGGGATGAGTAGTACGCTCAATTACCAAGATGGTTGGCGGCTGTGAGGAGCAAGAGTCCGGGGACAAGAATCGAGTGGTCACACAGACAATGGCATGCTGATGAAATAAGAACTGCATATCCTCAATTTCGTCGTGTGTTTTTTGCATTTGAAGCTTCAATAAATGCTTTCAGGTTTTGCATGCCTCGCTTCAGATTGACGCGACATTCCTATATGGAAAATACAGTGGGAAGCTAATGATTGCGATCTCTGTTGATGGAAACGGACACATATTACTAGTTGCATTTGCCGTTGCAGAAACCGAATCAACTGATTCGTGGGGGTGGTTTTTGCGGATGTTGCACAAACACGTGACATATAGAGAAGGCATTTTCGTTATTTCTGATCGTCACCCTGGCATTTTGGAGGCGGTCAACACCCCAATCAACGACTTTTGTCCCCCTCAAGGGTACCACCGTTATTGCTTGCGACACTTGCTTAGTAATTTCGACACCTACTTCAAAAACGACCCCTTGAAAGTACTCCTTGGTCGAGGAGCTATTCAACATCAAGAATGAAAATTTAATGCGTGCATGGAGCGTTTCACATACTTATCTTCACGAATGCCTTAATGCTTGCAATATGTCAATGCCATCCCCAAAGAACTTTGGACTCAATCGCACGACGGAGGCATGTGGTACGGATGGATGAATTCTAATGGTGTTGGTATGTACGAAATACAATTTATGTTTTGCACTCAAATACAATAAGTATTCGACGAACCAATATTACTTACTCGAGTTTCATCGCCAATTGCAGAGTGTTTTAACGAGGTATTGAAGGGGGCTCGATTCTTGCCAATTACGGCGTTGACTCAGATAATATACTACAGATTGGTGACGTACCACGATCAACGCAACCAGAAAATCAATGAAGCAATCTCAAATGGACAAGCGTACACGGAATATGTCATGGAGGCACTCACGAAAAATGAGAAAGCCGCAAGGAGGCATCACTTCACGTTGATCAATCGAGACATTGGTGAGTTCGAAGTGCAGACTGGAAGACATGGAGATCGCATGCATAAAGGCAACAACACATAAGTCGTCATCTTAAAGGACCGGGTGTGCAGTTGTAATAAATGGCAGTCGTTTGGTTTCCCTTGCTCACACGTGCTAGAAGCATGTGCGTTTATTCGAGTGAGCTACGCGCAGTTCATCGAGCCATACTATAGGATATATGTGTACGCACAATGCTACTCCAACAAATTCAAGGCTATCCCAGATGAGAAGTATTGGCCGACTTTTGGGACGAAGATCATACCCGACCCCAGGTGCAGACGTGGCCGAGGGAGACCTAAGGGATCGCGAAGACATACCGAGATGGATCTTCCTAATGTCGAAAGACCTTTGCGATGTGGGATATTTCATCAAGAAGGACATAGAAGAACAACATGTCCAAATAAAGACCGTGAACGAGTCCCAACTAGGAAAAACCGGTGTGGTATTTGTCATTCAGAGGGACGTAGCAAAAAAAAAATTGTCCAAGGCAACGCACAACCATCCAATGAAAACCTATAGTCGATTTTGTATAATGTGTGGAGTAACTTAAGTTCGTACATATGTTGCTTTTGAGCATTTACGCAGTTGCTTTTGTGTGAAAATTTATTAAATACTTATCGTTTGGTTTCGTACACCACTCATTTTCTTTTTCTAACATTCATTTGTAGTTGTACTGCAATGGATCCAGGACCTTCAGATCCATCACAATTGCAACTCCAATCTACATACAGATCAACGCGAACCTGGAGGGGCGAGGTAAACTGTTTTACATCAATACGTCAAATTTACAACAATAATGTATCAAAAACATACATTAATACATTATCAATTACAAGGTGTACGAAACAATGCGCGTACGTTGAAGACGTAGGGTCGTTGATCGAACGATGCTGTATCATTCTAGAATGATCCCATATCTTCATTCCAGTGGGTTTTATGGGATATCCCAGGTAGCATTTTTCAGCCTTGATTGGGCTTTGATTACTGCGTTTGTAGAGAGATGGCGCCCTGAGACTCATACATTTCACATGCATTGTAGGGAGTGCACCATTACACTCCAAGACGTGCAGGTACAGCTTGGATTACCTATCGAAGGTATGCCTGTGACGGGAATGACGGACGCAGACTATGATGATGTCTACAAGAGGCTACTTGGACGAACTCCTGGTGGAGATGACGTCGTTGGTCGTAAACTTAAGGTCGATTGGCTTGAGCGTAACGTACCAACAATAGATGATGATAGCGATGAGGAGTCGGTCCAACTTTACTTTCGATCGTACATACTAAAACTTATCTATGGTTGCCTTTTCGCCGATAAGTCCAATCGATTCGTACATTTGATGTTCCTACCATTGCTGGAGGATTTTCAAGTAGCTGGACAATATAGTTGGGGGAGTGCATGTTTGGCTTATTTGTACAGGGAGCTGTGTCACGGATCTCGCGCATGGGCACATGAGGTTGCTGACGCATCCATTATTGTGCAACTGTGGGCATGGGACTGATTTCCATTCATAGCACCACGGCGCCTGCGTGTTTCTAGAGCTCAACCGCGAACGGTGGATGGCCAAAATATGCTTACGGATGTTCCACTGGGACATAGGTATTAAAGTCGATTTGTCAATAATTTGCTAAAAAATCTTGTCCAATTTCATTTATCTTAAATTATTATTTTCTACACAGATGGCTCGATGCATTTTCGGTTTAACATAGTGCAACGCACGTCGTATCGGCTTACCGTGATGCACTCGACTCGCAAAGGCATGAGGATGATGTGGTATGACAACCATATACTGAACTCATGGGGTATCTTCCCGATTACTGTACTAACGGTCACGGTAGTTGGCTATCGACGTGTCCCCTTATTTGTTTCCACATAGTCGAGTGGCATCGACCAGAAAGAGTTATGAGACAATCCGGCATGGTACAAGTGGTGCCACCAAATTGTGTATACGACGCCCAACTGCACCGCCTCGAATTGTGTGGACATCATCATGAAAATTGGGTGACCTTTCGCGCAAGCTACATACACATGTGGGAAAATCGTGGGGACACCATTGCGACGGCGACACTTAATGAAGGGCACGATCATCAAGACTACATGACGTGGTATCGCTCGGTCACTAGAAGATTCATTGGACACGACGGGGCATTATGTGACTACTCGGTAATCTTCTAACTCTTACTTTTCCTCAAACATCTAATATCTTATATTGCGTGCTTTGAGCTCTTATTTTTTGTATATCAGCGTAACTTGGTGCATCGACTGAGGCGTGTGTTTATTGAGGATGGGTACGAGCAAGGTCTTGCTGCGCTTGATGAAGGGATTACAATTTTAGACGAAGATGAAAGGCGAAGGTCTACTCTTTCGCATAACGGAATAGAAGTCGAACAAGACACACATGATGATAATGAAATGGAAGATGAAGAAGACGATCAGGGTGAAGCAAACGTAGAGGTGAGAAGAAGACGAACACGACCAGAGACTGTGCGGGAACGCACCAGACGTCATCGTCCACCACGTCCATCTACTCAGACTAAGATTGCTACAAAGGGTAGCAGACGTTCTCCTCCAGCACGTTCATCTCGTTCGAGAGCGAGTAGAACATAGACTGTTGGTGAGAGTAGCCAACGATCATCCCCACCAACTAATTCTTCTCATGGGTACATTCCTGTTGGACATACACCCCAACCAGAACCTCAAATGTTTGAACCCAGGCCGCCGATCGTGAATCTTCCTCCGTACCATTTTGATCCTTACGCACCTGGGTCGTCGTCTTCATATATGAACCATGGAATGCCTCATCATCAACTGTATCCGTCACTGCCTCAATACGTGCCTAGTCCATATACTCCTACTCCTTATAATTTCAATATGCCATATAGTGGAGATCCCTAATTCATGAACTTGTTGACCATGCCGCAACCTCATGTTCCTTTCCCCCAACCCCAAACAGGAAGCCAGTATTTTGGGATGGTTCCGCCTCCTATTTCTGGGAGCATCAGTAGCAGAGGTGAGTCGAGTGAAGCACCAGAGGAAACACATCAATCTACTCGACGTGATTCAACGCAAGACCATCTTTCTCAACAACCTCAACCGGATGTACAAACACATCGTCCAACTAGACAAAGAGTACGTCCGGTTTGCATCACCGAGCAATAGCGTCAACGTAACCGTCGGAATAGACCTGCATGATGAGTTTTCTTGATGTCATGGTGATTTGTAGATAGCTTATATTTTGGGTTCACAAAGTACGTGTATACAACCTTCTCATTGAATAAGCTTATTTCTCATGTTTTCCATATTATTATATTGTCGTATCTGTAATTACTCTTCAATATTCCATATCAGAAACTCATCACTGTGAAAGATATATATATCTCGAAACATTAGAAGATTTGAACTTATAAGAGTAATTTTGCAGTAGAAAAGGATGGTGAGGTGCATTAAATGAGAGAAAAGCGGATGGTGAGGTGCACTAATCAGCAGTGTTGATAGCTAGGGCAGAGCTTTACCAAGTAATTTGTTTAGTTTGTTAAGTGAGTTTAGGTTATATGTTTAATTTAACTTAAGTGGTTAGCTTCGTTAGTTAGGTGTAGGAGGTTTGTTCACATTAGTTTAGTTTGGTTAGGTTAATTAGCTTAGTTAGTTAAGTTAGTTTAATTTCACGAATTTGAGTTAGGGTATGTTTGTAAGTGTAGTTTAGTAGAGTTTAGTTTAGTTAATTTAGTTTACATTGTTAGGTTAGATTAGGTTAGTCGAGTTTAGTTCACATAGTTACATTGGGTTAGGTTGTTAGCAAGTCTACTTGGTTGTTTGTTTAGTTTCGTTAGGTAGTTTAGGTAATCATTTTTTCGTTGTTTGTTTAGTTAGTTATTTTAGTTTAGTTAGTTTGTATTGTTTAGGTGGTTAGGTTAGTTAAGGTTAGTTAGTTTAGTTTGGTTAGTTCCTTTAAGTTAGTATGTTAAGTTTGCAATTAAGTTAGTTTATTTTTTGTTGTTTGTGTGAGATTCGTCACGACCTTCATTGAACTCCGACACAAAAAACACCACAATGTCATGCACAAAGTTAAGGACTCGGTCAATGCAGCACATTTTGATTATTTCCAACTAGAGTCGAACCCAAGACTTTTCCAAAACTTCTAATCTATGTTTATTTGGTTCATGCTGATAACTAAGCTTATATATATATATATGCAACTTCAAGTTGTCGATTATATCCTTTATGGAAATGCATGACAATTCGAGGAATTTGTCATGAAGATATTAAATTGGACCATACAAAAAATCTGGTCAGGTTCTCGTTGTTCTTGTTGGCTCTTTAGTAATAAGATCCACTAAGCCGTCTTTGGCTACTCAATGAGCTACTGTATATGGCCATTATGGGGAAATCCTTTACGAAGGAGATACATTAGTTACATTTATATACGAAAAATCTAGAACTGGGGATATAACGCAAGGCCTTCAAAAAGTATAACAAGTGTTAGAAGTGTGTTCGAGTGATTCAATATCAATGAATTTAGAAAAGAGAGTTGAAGGTTGGAACGAATGTATATATCAAGACAAAACTTTAGTCGTGTATTTGAAAATCATGTTAAGGATTTTCATGTTGCCATAACTAAACAGATGGATATGCTTTAACTCATTTTTACTTGTTAAGGATTTGATTGCCCGAAGGCCTATATAGAACTAAAATATATGGTCGGGTGTGTTTTATTTTACATTTTAGCAGTAACTATTTGGAAGTACTGCAACTACTTGTGTCCAAATTTACTTTCCGTAGCTTGGAAGTGTCAACTTCAGATTTTTGATATTTTGTCACTAATTTATGAGAACAAATTACAAAAGTACTTTACCTTTTAGTTTAAACCCCAAAAGATATGTGTCGTTTTTTTTTTTTTTCCTTTTTCTCTATAACTAGGCTATCTCGTCTTTCCAACAAGCGCTATTAGTTGCGTAGATTTTTTTCGTTGACGTGGGCGCTATACGTGAAACACAGTCCACGTATGACGCGTGAACATGAGCTGTCCGAAAGTTGGTTTAACTTATTGGTTAATTTGGTATGAACACTTATGTAAAAAGTAAAGAGTTCGATTCATTGTGGGTAAGTTCGTTTCTTTCTAACCCTGACGAGTTGATCTAGTGGTAAGGTGAAGGTAGGACTATGTGGGTTAGGTGCACGATCTTAAGTTCGATTCCCCACGGCTGCCAATTATTGGGCCTGATGGTCTATTTCAGCAATCTCAGGGTAAATAAAACTATTTAATTATAGATACAAATGATTAATCAAAAAAATAAAAAAGTGGTTTCTTTTTCATACGAAAATAAACTCCTCCTATGCGTATTCAAAATTGGTTGTCATTGTTGAGATCACTCAACCACGACGACGACGACGCCATGGCGAGAGAGGACGGAGGCGAAGGGACAACCTTGATTAAGCAGCCAGGCTGGCGCAGCCGTTATTAAGGGTGACGGCCAGCGCAACGGCGTAGCCAATTGCAATGCGCGTAGGGAGGTCGCGGACCAGCGCAGCAGCGGTGGTGCGGACAGATCGGCGAGTCCAGTTGGTGAGGTGGCGGTGACGTGGCGGCGAATTGTATAGATAACGCCTTTTGAAAAGACGTTATCTATATATTTGGCCTGCTACCTCACCGCCACCTCACAAACATCAAAATTAACCAATAACGCCTTTTCAAAAGGCGTTATTAGGTTGGTGAGGTGGCGGTGAGGTGGCGGGCCAAATGTATAGATAACGCATTTTCAAAAGGCGCAATCTATACAATTCACCGCCACCGTCACTGCCACCTCACCAACTTCAACACCAATAACGCCTTTTCAAAAGGCGTTATTGCCTACTATTGTTATTTCAAAGTACACCACCCTATTTTGTGAAATAAATTGTAAAACCACCTTACTTTTGGAAAAACCCCTATGTGGGTAGTACTTCATAATCATTTGGAAAGTTGTAAAGTTGAATTTTTTACGCCTATTTTGGATTCACGAGTCAGGTTTCCCCAGTTCTATATCTCATTTATTATTGGTTACTAATAGGTAACTAATATATATTCCACACTTAGCACACTAGCAAAATGAAGTATAAATATATTATATAAAAAATTAAAAAATATGAAAATAATTATTATGTAATCTCTGATATTAACTTAAAGTTGTTCCATTTAGGTTCCTCAATAATTAATAAAAAAATATTTGCAAAATCTGCATATTTATAAATCTATATAAACCATTAAATATTTACAATATTACATAGAAATAGTCGGGTTTGAACTCATGATTACTTACTCTTAAATTTAATATCATATCGTTAGGCGACCCAACTAATTATGATATCATTATGCTACACGTCACATTGCGGGAGCTTCTCACACGCCACATGTCGCGTCGGGAAAGCTTCTCACATATACAATTCCGAAAAAAAAAATTAAAAACCAAAAATCTTATTTGTAAAACAATTAAGAATATAATTTAAAAAATATTTATAGCGTAATTTTTTTTAATAATCTAATATATCATGTACGTAGCGCATAATATCTAATGAATAGGAAATTCTGAAAAAAAAAAATTTAAGACCAAAAATCTTATTTATATAACAATTAAAAGCATAACCTATAAATAGCAAAAAAATAGAAAATTAAAATTTTAAAACCAAAAACCCTATTTGTATAGGAATTAAAAACATAATCTAAAAAATAGCAAAAAAAGAAAATTAGAAAATTAAAATTTAAAAACCAAAAATCCTATTTTTAAAGCAATTAAAAACATAACGTAAAAAAATAGCAAAAAAAAAAACGAAAATTAGAAAATTAAATTTAAAAACCAAAAAACCATATTTGTATAACAATTAAAAATATAACCTAAAAATAGCAAAAATAAAAGAAAATTATAAAATTAAAATTAAAAACCAAAAATCTTATTTGTATAACAATTAAAAACATAACCTAAAAATAACAACAAAAAAAACAAAAAATATAAATTACAAAAAAAAACTTAAAAACTAAAAAATCATATTTGTATAAAAATTTAAAACCTAATCTAAAAAATAGCAAAAAAAAGAAAATAGAAATTATACTTTAATTAATGACCTCACCCTATCACTGTCAAAATCTTATTTTGTGTTTTACCATCCTACCCCTCACATAAGTGCGAGAAAGATCAATGGCTTGTGTTTTTTATTTTTTGTTATAAATCTTAATTATGATATCATCATGTCACGTGTCATATTAGGAGAGTTACTCAAAAGCCACATGTCACATTATGAGGCCTTCTCACAAAAACAGTTCCTTTATATAAATATATATATATATATATATATATATATATAGTAAAATTAGAACATCTCCAATGGTCATATAGATTGAAACCATGAATTAGTATCACATCATAGATGTGGAGATGATGTCTATCATATACGATACTAGATAGATATTCACCTTTTAGAGCATCTCCAATGGCAATGTGAATGTAGACCATGGATTGGTGTCACATCATGGATATGAAAATGATGTCTATCATATGTGGCATTAGATAGACATCCTCTCCTAAAATGGTTTCCAATCAACAATGGATTTAGACCAATGATTGATGAGTTGTCACTTTTTTATTTTCAATTTTCATTATATTAATAAAGGTTGAAAAAATAAAAAACTTGAAAAAAAAAATCATTTGTCTGACGTAGCAGTCTACCACAATGTCTAGAAGTTAACATTGTGGTAGACAACATCCACTTTGATTTCATGCCACATAGGATGTATGTTATCAATCCATGATCTCGGCATTTTTGGGTTGGATATGGATTTTGTCCTAGGTGGATCCATATTCACCCTAATCCATAGTCCAATGGAAGATGCTTTCGAAATGGTCTCCTATGGACAATGAATTTAGACTATGGATTGATGAGTTGACACTTTCATTTTCAATTTTTCATAATATTAATAAAGGCTGAAAAATAAAAAACTTCAAAAAAATAAAAAAGAGTTCATTTGTATGTCGTTGCAGTCTAACACCCTCCACTTTAATTTCATGCCACATAAAATATACATTATCAATCTATGGTTCCATTGAAGAGTATTTCTTAGGTTAGATGTAGATTGTATCCTAGATGAATCCATTTCCACCCCAATCCATGGTCCCATTGGAGATGTTGTGGTACCACCTTAGACCTTCATGTGAATGTTACGATATTTTTGACTTTTTTGTCAAAAATGGTATTTTGTTTTTCATCATCATTAATTTTTAAATCATAGACGTCTTCACAATCAAAATAATATAAAATTGTAGACCTTTTTTTTGAAATAAATTGTGTGTTTCGGAACCTTTTTTCTACATTCAAATATTATCAAACACTCGTCAACAGACTTTCTTCGATCTGAAATCTGGACTTTATGTCATGTCTCTAAACCGCTGATACATCGTAATTGTTCTTTGTCACTCTAAAACTTACGGAATTGACACTGTCGGTACTTTCATATGTCCGCAAATGTGCGTTCTGCTATCTTTGGAACCTTTGACAAACTCATGGTTGTTGTTGCCTCAAGTATACTATATTGATGAGTCATCTGGAAGACCATTGCCTCTTTGTCTAGTCATCTCCTACTTAGGGCATTCGCTACGACATTCGCCTTAACACTCTAATACTTAATCGTGAAGTTATAATCCTGCAACAATTCCAACCACTGTCGTCATCTCATATTCATATCCTTTCGAATGAAATGATACTTCAAACTCTTATGATTTGTGAAAAGTGTGAATCTCTCACCAAAATGATAGTGGCTCCAAGCCTTCAATGCAAATATGAAGCTCAAAATCGTACATTGGATACTTCCTCGCATGGGTCTTCAACTGATGCGACAAGTAGGCTATCACTTTATCTCCCTACATCAGTACACATCTCAATCCGGTCTCACAAATGATAAGTATTTAATTAGACTTATATTTAAGACTAGTTTAAATGTATAATGGGTATAAATATCCCAAAATTAGCTTTAATTGATGACATTTATGTGTTTTTCATGTCTACAAGATATAAAAGAGACAAATGAGTGATTTCATGATGAAATGAGGAGATAAACACAAAATCACACTTAACGCTGTGGCATACAACATTTGACGCTATGTGATGTAAGTACAAGGTGTGGGCAAGGGATATAGAAAACGTGCAGACCAAAGGTGAGAAGCAGTGCACTTGACGCAGTGGCGACGTAGTGGAGTAATACACATGGCGTTGAGCCAGTATACACGGGGTGTCGAGCCTATTATGAGGAAAACATTTACACATAAAGTCAAAGTTGTGGCAACACTATGACCTCAACAGATGAGGCACTCTGTTGAAGAAGATAAATAATGATTTTTCTCGAGATTCATGTTGCATAAATCTCAAGGTTAATCTAATGTTTCACTTCTTATTTTGATCTTTTTCGAGATACGTGTTATGTATCTCAAGACCGATCTCGTGGCTATCAACTAACCTATCGCTCTTGAGTGACTTAAACTTGTTTAAATTAAAACTTTTCTCAAGATTTGTACGCACGAATCTCGAAGACGATCTAAGAATACTTTAATACCACATTCCCATTAATTACTCTCGAGATGGAGTTACACATTTCTCGAGGCATCACAGTGACCGTTCAATTTATTTACCTTATTGATTCTCATGCTACATGTATCTCGAGGAGAATCCAATGTATAAATCTTAATTTTATTTAAACATTAGGATTCATTTATATATAACCTATATATACGAATATATATTCGATCACCTATGTATTTTTGCGCCCATAAATTTATTGCGCACGCCAACGACGACCGTCGAATGTTCACATTATTATATGTTTCATGCATGTCACCCTCGACCCCATGTGTCATTATGCACCCACCAATTTTTGATTATTTATTTATTTTCAATGTATATTTATATATAATTATATATACGCATATATATTCATGCGTTTTTTATTTAGGCGTACATGCCAACGAGTACACTCGAGCGTGCACGCTACCCCACGACTCGTGTGCGTTACCCATGACCTACACACGGTATTTAGTGTCCCATAATTTCCCAATTATCTAATTGTACTCCAATTAACTTAATTAATTTTAATAAATACTACTGCAATTCATACAAACACCAAACAACATGTAAATCTACGCACACGCTAATCGAGATAAGCCGAGCTTAACTACAAGTTTAACTCGGGTTAATTAACTTTCAAATTAACCTTAATCACATGCTTAAGGAAACGAGTCGTTGCATCTTGCCTAGCCTCAACTAGGTCTTTCCTTGACATAGATCCTACTAAGTCATAAAATCAACAACTTACAGTAATAATTGATGAATACAATGAATATCGTCTTTACAAAGTAAAACAAAAATAAATCCAATCACTTACAAGCCTCATAGAGCCTAACCAATCTTGCATGCAAGTATGAACGTGACCACAATGATTATGCAACTGCTGATTAAATACCAATATTAGTCTAGAAACCGACAAATCAAAACTAACTAAAAATGAGTGCGTTTTCAATGCAAATGAGCAAGTAGTTTTTATAGAAAATCAAAATTAAGACCAAAATTTGTTCAAATCAATCCTAGAGTTTGAAAATTCAAGTTTAAGGTAAAATCCAACACAAATGTGTTTGAGAACACTACAAATGATTTCCACTCAACAATCTAGCCAAAAGGTATAATTTAGGCGCAAATAAAGTAGGAAATCAAATTTTCTTACAACCCCAATTGAGAGTCACCAAAATTAGTTCTATTGTGTGAGTTGCAAGTCTTAAAACACTTCTATAACACCAACTTCAAGAGAAAATCAGTTGCCTTAATAGATACCAAGTGATTGTACATGCAAAACGCATCAAATTAGCATTAGAGCTTGAGAGGTCAAATGTATGTTCGAAGTGGTTTGTGAGTGTTCTTTAATCCTTTTTTACAATTTTTTGCCATTGTGGGGATCTAAGGTTCCAAAAAAAATCAACAAACTCAAATTAAAGTTATAGATGTAAGTTATTAAAAAAAATGTTAGAAGACTGGTTAGCGCGCAAATTAGGCTCATTGGCGCGCAAATTACAGGTGACGCATTAATGAGCCTTATTAGTGCGCTAACCAGATGGGGCCTGAAAATAAATATTTTCTAGTTTTGTATAGCGACTCCTTAACTAAGTTAAGACTTCACTAAACCTTTGAAAACACATTTAGTAGGAGTCACAAAACTAGTTTGGACATCTTAAATGATTCATTAACCCTAGAAACCAAAATTTTCAATTTCATGAAACATATAGGGTTTTTTGCGAATATTTTATAATGATTTAAAAACTATCCAAACTAATATCGGTGCATTGCAATTAGTTCCAACAATTTTTTACTAGTCAAATACATGCTAAAAAACACGTTTGCATTATTTAAAACATTATGCAACTCACAAAACTAAAATTCTTGAAATTTATGACTCGAAGTTACTTGAAAACTTGAAATTCATGAAATGCGTGAATCTAATGCATTTGTCTTATATAATTGAACTTATATACCTTACATAAGTTGTACAAATGATAGTAGTAGCTTTCCGATGCCTTTCCTTGTCCCAATCCATTCTTAAGCTTTTTCGATCTCATTTTTTCGATCTCACTTGAACTTGTACAGTTTGGCTTCCTTTGAACTTGCAAATACTTGGCAAACTTGTTAGTACCATTTCACATTGTTTGTTGACATCGAAATCTAGGGCGAGATTTAAGTAATAGAACACTTAGTCAAACAATCTCCCATTTTTGATGATAACAAACAACATGAACTTAACAAACAAACATAGATTTTAAGTGCATATCAAGTTCATAATTTTCAAGTTTAACTACAATATTTTTCCCTCTTTTGATGACATCAAAAAGCAGGTATAGAAATCCCCCTATCAATATGCATCATGTTTAAGACAAGCAAGGAAAATCCATGCATTCATTCGATTATACATTCATAAATTGGAAATGGAGTAAAAGACAAAGAATACACCATTCATTCATAGATAATAACTTAGAGATACACATAAATTCATGTCATTTCATTAAGTTCACAAAACAGAGATAATGACATGGTGTGGTGCATGCGAAAATAAAGTGGAGAGTTTACAAATAATCAGCAAAACAAAACTCTTACAAACATGATAAGCCAAATGATCCTCCTAACACCTACGGGCTACTATAACTCCCCCTAAACATATGCTCTAAGACCCCTAATACGAGACAAGCGAAACTGGACGCACAATCCTCTCTTAGCGGCTTCGATGGCAATATATGTCCCTAAATGTGACAAAGATTGGTAGCCTGATGATCGAGGCGCGTATTAATGCCAGTGAAAATCTTGGTCATGTAATAATGCATATGGTTAAGCTGAGCAGAGAGATATGCAGTCGATGGAGAAATATCAGATGGAAAGGCAATGCCAAAGTATAGTTGGAGAATGTATGAGTGCGAGTACTATGATGAAGCCGACTATAAGGGATCTTGAAAAGGAGGTTGTGGAGCTGGTGCCTATGGTGGATTTTGCTAAACCTTATCATCAGGCAAAGCCACTCCCTAATCATCACCTCCATCGGCATGCGGCAGATAGAGGAAACTATAATCGAGATAGTCTCTCTTATCAAAGTCGTTGGCTGGATCTGAATTATAAGTAGATTCATAGCTGTCATAGTGCTCACCATCCGAAATGTCCTCATCTCGAATCCTTCTTCTCTTACTGTGAATGTATTGGTACTTTATTGTTTTCAAAGTTGCAATGTCGGCGATGTCTCGCACGGATTGAGGGTGACCATGTAATGACCTAAATTGCTAATAATGGATTAGTTCATAGTTAAGGGTCGCTGAACCATGACGTGGTCGAGAGTGGGGCATCAAGGCAAAACAAGGAACGACATAAAAAATGAATAGACAACGTCAGATTTACATCAAACGACATCACCTACGGCGCCAGGTTCAGAAATAGAAATACCAAATTGATTTTTTGTTCTATACTTGTTATGTTATGCCACGCTGTGACTTGGAGAGACCTCTATAGATGAAACATAGGCTTTCCTATTTGCTTTACCCAAGCTCACGTATATAAAGGAGATACCTCTATAGACGAAACACATTGTATTCAAAGTGTTTTAAAACTAGAGAAAAGTAGGGTAGTCACGTCCAACGAGGTTCTTTAATACCTAAGTCGAGGATGAAACTCTCTAGCCATTAGTTAGTTGTTTTCTATGTCTTGTTGAGATTTTTTATTATAATAGTGTTTTGATTCAGCTCTTTATCTTTATATTATTTCTTCAAGATGTCTCAATGGTAGTTTAGAGTTTGTATCATTCATTGCAAATCTTTAGGCATAAACCCATTGACATGTTATCAATCGAGTTGAGTTCATTATACCAATCGAGTTGAGAAGTGGCAATCACTTAGAGCAAGAGACCCGACATACTTATTGTTCTAAGTGAGTAACATTAAGAACAAGGTTAAATCTTGAGAGTATTTGCCTAAGGTTATCTAGGGGTCGGTGTTCCTACAGCGCGCTAGGTGCTGCTCACATGTCAAATCTTGAGAATGGTTGCCCAAGTTTGCACTGTAGAGTAAGGGAAGTATTTAAATAGCAGTTGCCCTATCTATCTAGAATAGGGGAACCAGGGTGTTGGTGACCACAACACCTATAACCAATCTAGGAAAACTATTTTAGAAACCATCTTTCCAAAATCGATGACATAAGACATGGGAACAACATAGGGCCAGATTGTTGGTGAACACAACACCTATAACTTATTTACCTTCTTGTTTAGTAGATCTTTAGGATAAAACTCTTTTAAAAACCCTCCAAATTTACTTTTCTATTCGTTAGACTCAGTTTGACTGAATCACGTAGATTTGACCCCATGCTAGCATTGCTACATTCCAGTAGGATTGATAACCTTGTACTGGTTATATTTGACATGCGCGACATGTGATCAAATTTTGGAGCCGTTTCCAAGGATTTGGTTACAAATTGAGTTTAAATTTTATTTTTCTATTATTTTTGTTGTTTATATTTATGTATTCAGACCCTTGTCCCTATAATATATTTTGCAGATAACTCAATAGTGGCCTTTTAGTCCCCAAATTATGGTTATTACGATAACTCATACTTTTATAGTATGAATAGGGTAAGTAAATCAAATTTTAGACATGAATTTTTTAATTGGCCTTATATTGAGCAACAAGGTAATGTGGAAGCTTATGGAGTTTATGCGGATGTCTTTAATCCCACTGATGCTTATTAGTACTCAAAATATGAAAATTATCCTGAGTGTAGCTATGCATCACCAAAACCCAACTTCTACGAGTTCATGTTCCACTGATTCCTCGACAAGAAGAGTGTTCTTTTGAAGAAAATTTGAACACTCTAGTCTCAGTCAATGAACAGTTCCATCATGACAATCTACTCTATGAAGAAAATATAGACCAACATCAACGAGAGATGAAGTCAAGTTTCCAAAATATGGGATTTCTAATTACTCAAATCAATACTAGCCTCGAGAATTTGATTAATGAAGAAGAGTTCCATGTGCATTTACATCGTGGTAAAAAAGAGAATGCTAGTGGTATTATATTAAGAGGTGTTGAGGAGGATGAGTATTGGAGTGAAGTAGAGGAAGAGTTTGAAGCTCCATCATTTAAAATGGATGTTATAATGGCAAAAGATCATGAAGAAAAAGCCAAGATGAAAATTGAAGTCACTTTGGAAAGACCAGAGGAACCAGAAGAAGAGAACAAGGGAGACCAAACCTCGGTGTTTGTAAAACCACCTTTACTGCCACTAATATTAGTTGAGTTTGAAACAGGGATGGTGCAGAAAGGGTATTTAAAGATCTTATGCATCACTGACACTTTGTGTTAAATGGTCACGATGAAGTAGAACCTTTCGTAACGAAGGTCACAGATGAGTCCAATGCCATAAAGAAATTCATGCATGTCTTATTACGAAAAACACCGAGGATATTATTTGTTCGCGACTTCTCCAAACTAGTGGTTGTCACGTGATCTATCATGCCAAGTCGGGCCATCAACTTTAAACACCAACACTACTAGGAGGCAGCCCATATTTATTTCCATTTTAATAATTCTCGTTATTATTATTATTATTATTATTATTATTATTATTTTTCTTTAGTTTAATAATCTTATCTATCAATTTTGACTCATAGCTATGATGTTTGAAACATTTTTGAAGGGTACCAAAATCACTCGGTCACCCCGGTCAGGTAAGTCCTCATCATGATTTTTCCAATTTTAAGTCTATTAGTGGCGCCGTGGCCTACGTTGTGCATTCAAACACATGACACCAAGCCAAACTAGATGGCGTGGTAGGGATGTCATAGCAAATAGGGAATAAATTTATGACGCCACTCGTGGTGTTGTGAGAATACATGTACGACGTCACGGAAGACCAACCACGAATTAGGGGTAGAAACACATTGCACGATGATCATTCTGGAGCCATGTTCACATCATGGGAATACATGAACAACGCCAACTTTGAGACTATATGTGGAGGGATAGTTTTCACAAGACTGAACCCTAACTTTTGATTCCTATAGCTAGTTATAGAAAGATTTTCAAACTATGTTTTAATTATTTAACTTTCGATTTTATTTATGCTTTATTATGTTATGTTTTTAGTTTAGTTTTTATATTATCTAATCATTCATGACTTTTATATTAATTTCTTTCTATAGTATATCAATTTTTCTTCCACATTTACTTTAATGTTTTGGTATGTCCAATCTTAATTTTGATCATTGAGGACAAAATTCGAAATAAGTTTAGGTGTGTTTAGGTAAGTGGACTGTTGGACGAAATTATTGGTTAAAGACTTGCATGTATGATCTTAAGAAATTTTAGATTTTTTTACTTCAGTTGATTCACGGTGCTATGTTTTCCGTTTCTTTCCATTTCTTATCTTTCATCTCATCAATTCCATTTAAAAATTAATACAATTAGCATGCATGCATTAGTAATTTAGTAGTTTAGTATTTAGTAGAGTCGTACCTATGATTAAAACTTTGTTTTCGATTGAGGATGAGTAGGAACTTGGTCAAATTGTTTACCTTAAAACTCATAAGAAGTTGAAGAGTTTTTTCTACCTTCCTAACAACATAAATAAAGAATTGGAGTAGGAATGAATCATATCTTGAGACCAAAGTAGGTAGGTAGTTAAATCATTTTTGTGGGAAAGTTCAAATCTCTAAGATTCTTAAAACTAGGACAAAACTATTTGAAGCATAATTGTTAATGATTTGACACTTTTAAGGGAAATAAGTATGCATGTTTGTTTTAACTTCATAAAGGCTTTAATAAAACTTGTATTGGGAAACTAACTTAATTATAGTAAAGTGAGAAATGTTAATAGGAGTTTTCAAAAAAAAAAAAAAAAAAAGTCCTACAGGTTCGAGCTATAGGAAATGGAGCAGGGAACCTAATGGATGGAAAAATAATGAAAAACGCGTATCTGCAAGAAATGGAGTACGGACCATGCAAAATAATAATAAAAGGGAGATTAAGTAAGGTGATATATGTAGAAAAGAAAGATGAAAGTCTTTATGAAAACCCTTTCAAAAATGATTTAGCTCGAGTGCTTAAAAGCTAGATTAAGGGAGTTTTTCGATGTTTGATTTAATAATAGCATATCTTTAAAAACCAGCCATATAGACTCTTTTAAGTGCAAAATTTTAGAAGTGGTAATTAAAAGTCCGTTTGAAGAATCCACTCGAATTCATAAAATTTAGAGATCACTTGAACCTACTAATTTATTGGAAATACCTAGAAAAATTATGAGTAGTTAATGGACATGGTTTTGAACTAATTTGAGTCTTGAAAAGTTGTTGTCTTGAGAGGTAACTAAAATTGAGTATTCGAACCAGCTATCCGAAATCTCGAGTCTCTTATTAATTAGATTTATTAAAATTTAGTTGAAAGAACTCTATTAATTTGCGAAATGGGTATAAAGTCTTATTAGTAGGATTACTCAATTTTGAAATGTGTTTTGATTGTTGTAGTCAAGTATCCCTTTGCCCGGACATGCAAAGTTCTAAGTTTGGGTGTATTTGACAAGTCATGAAATATGCACTTTTATATAGGTGTTTAGCTATGTAAATCGAGTCCAAAGTCACATTTTATGTGTGTATATGTTTACTTTAGAGATTTACAAGATATTTAAGTGATTGTGAATGAATTAGACAAATCCAGGAAATAAGTCAAATTTTGGTAAAAAATCAGCAGGCTTAACGCCTCCAAAATGAATTGATGGCACATGAAGAAGCCACGGTGCAAAGCAAGGCATCAAGGCAGAACAAGGAAAGACATAAAAAATGAACACATGACGTCAAATTTATAACAGATGGCGTCACCCACTGAGCCAGGTTCTGACACGTGTCGAGCTTGCATAATATTTTCAGTATTTTCTATTATACGTAGTAGTGTTAAATTGGATATCGTTTCCACGGGGATTTTGCAAACTTCAAAGGAAAGTATTTTTTCTTACTTTTCTTAATTTAATTAATCTAATTAAACTAGAATTAAAATATTAAATAACTATAAGTATAGCTTCAAACTTAATTAACCAAACTAACTAAACTAATTTGAACAATTCAATGCAAACTAAATTAAACAATATTCAAATTCAATATAATATAAATATCTTAAACAAACATATAAATAAACCCATACTAAGCAATGTAATATACTTGGATTGCATTCAAATACTATAACATATCATCACTTCATAACATAGTTATAATCATAACACATGGAATCTTGAAATCATTAAATGTTAATTCATAATAGGTAGATAGCCTTTAGTCAGTCACCAATTGTTCTAAATTCAACGGAAAAGCCATATTCTTATCATTGTAGACATGCCTATTGGATAAAATACAATACCATAGAAATACAATAGCATTAACACCCAATGAAAATCATGCCTAACCTGAATTAAATATAAATCATAATATGCTAATAAATAAATAATTTAGAACACAATCACCTAAAATACCTACTCAGGAAAAAACCCTATAGATTAATCCTAGTTACTACTTCTATAATTGTTTTTAATAATCATAAATATAGATTCAGAATAAAAATACCACAATATACATTTGTAACTATGCATGCAATATTAATCTTCATTAGTTGTAATAGGTAAAAACAACTTGCTAAATCTATGATTAACGTGTATGAATAGATTCAAAGCATTAAGTTCATGATTTCTTAATTATAATTATCTACCAATCCAAAGTATATACATGTCTAGGGTTTGTATAGATTGATAAACTACTCACTCATAATGGAAATAAACAATGCAAATATATAATTAATTGACATAATAGAATAAATAAATAAATACCTCTTAAATAAATCAAAGCTCTAATGTAGCTTCAAACATAGATTAAACTAATAAAAACTTATTGAAAATATGAAATAGGTTGGAAAGAGCTTTATTTTGAAGCCCTTTGGTCCTATTTATAGTCTCCTAAGTTATATGTATCGTATATAAACTCAAATTCTTCATATTAATCTAAAAAACCCATAACCGACCTCAACGATTTGTCAGCGATTTTTAAGTTTTACATAAATTGTTAAGTTAATCACTGGATTTGGTTCTCTTTGCTCCACCAATTCAGCTGTCAATTTTTAGTATAATTCCCAATTTGTTGAGGATTCACCGACACTATTCTGCTACCGATTTAGATGGCGATTCCTAGTGTGAATGCAAATTGCTGGCTAATTGCTAAACTTCTTCTTCAATTGACTGTTTTGCTATTCTTCCTATTTTTCTTCCATTTCTTCATTTTCCTAATTAAATCCTAAAATCACAAAAACAAGAGAATATATAATGTAATATCATAATTTATATCTACAATCAACCAAAATTACACAATAAAACATGTCTAATTATTGACTTGTAAAATATCCTCAGACTTAACACTTTGTTGTCCTGAGCGAATGAATACTCTTAATAGTATTCTCTTTTCATTTCTTTATAAATTCATTTCAATGTAATTCATCTTAACTTTAAATAATAAAAATTTGAAAATAGAAGTAATTCTCAAAAGGAAATATATTACCCATAAGTAAATGAAAGTTATGATATAATAGAATGGTTTAGACAAAACAAAACATCTCTTAATGATAACTCAACCACCCAATGCGACACTTTTTAGAACTTAAAGTTCATTACCAAAGCCAGTACATAATACATATTTTCTCAATCTCCAACGACAATCATCGAGCTTATAATGACTAATATAGACAAAAAAACCACTATAATAACTTTAATTCTATAAAATACTTTCTAATAGCACAACAATCAAAGTCAATAGTTATTTTGCCAAGATACCAAAGAATCTATCATTCAACACGTGTTAGGTTAAGAAATATTTCACTCAACTCTAGTTTCAAGCTCTCTAGCTAAATCTTTTCTTTGAAGAGTTTAAAAACATTTATCTTTTTCATCTTTTATTTTCTTTCTACTCCATCCTAATTATTTTTTCTTTATTATTTTTCTTTTGCTTTTGCTTTTGAGTCCATACTCCATTTTCTATGGACATTCTTAATTTCTTCCCACTATAGACTCCTTGCTCCATTTCCTATGGAATCTATAAGACTCTCTATATATTTGTGAACTCTTGTTAACACTTCTTACTGCCCACTAAAGTTGAAGAAAGTATTCTTTTTAACTTATAAAAATTTATTGATTTCTAACACATTTTTTCTTTCAATTTTGGTATAATAACTTTCTATAAATATATACACTATAAAATATTTAATCCATAGCTTTCGTATCACAAGATTCTTAGAAATCTTTCTTGTTCATCTTGCACTATTGTTTTGATCTTTTACACATTCTTATGGCTAATACAAGACATTCAATTCAGTGTATACATCAACTAGTAAAGTTAATAAAAAGGGTATAAAAATTGATTCCTTCTATCATAAAATTCACTTAGGTAAAAATATCACTTCTATTTAAAAATATATTCATTATATTCATTTTCATTATCATTCTTTTCCTAACTAAAATAAAATACTTTGAAATTCATACTTACTTGAATTTGAAAATTTTTTGAAAAACTTCATCAACTTACTTGAATATCAGATCTCTTTGAACTTTGCATCTATTCCTGACTTACTTTCTACTTTTCTTTCCTTTCCTATCTTTATTGCTGCCATTGTCATCCTTTACCTAAAATATCCCTAAACTCATTCCAAACCTTGTCAACAAGGTTTAAAAATAAAGTCGAGTTTCCAACTAAACAAATATACCACATGAAGTATAAAGGAATTAATATAATTATAATTTGGACAAATAATCAATATAAATTAACTCAATATAAAATTGTCAACAAATAAAGTGCATAAAATTGGAATAAACATCATCAATGTATCACAAATGTATCAAATTACTAATAACAGAGCACATAGTATAACATCATCATAAACACAAAGTATTACCATAAATCACAAAGTTTATCACCATATCTAAAGTTACA
The DNA here is from genome assembly GCA_039657365.1 of Stephania yunnanensis. NCBI lineage: Eukaryota > Viridiplantae > Streptophyta > Magnoliopsida > Ranunculales > Menispermaceae > Stephania > Stephania yunnanensis. The sequence goes on from CM077581.1 coordinate 43,977,557, forward strand.
TAGAAGACCTCATACAATATCACTCAGAGATAAAGAATATAAATAAAATAAGGAAATCAATGTCGTTTGGAAGTCGCATCATCATCATCATCGTCCACTGGATCAATACTCTTGGACTGGTAACTCTTAGTGGGGTCATAGAGGTAGCAGTCCTGACCGATAGTGTTGGAAAATTAAAAATACTACTACGTGGTAGCCTCATCTATGTAGATGGTACATAAACCTCTATGCCTCATTGTCCTTTATATCTTCTAGACATTGTTCGCTCTACCCTGTGAATACTTCTTGGTAAGGCCTTCTTTTTCTCGAACGCCAGTTCTTGGTTTGTAAGTGTTGTCGTTTGATTGAGCAGAATTGCACTTAAGAAGGCCAACTCCAACTCCTCTGTATATAGGCCATCATAATCCCTAACCGGGCGCTCCACATTTGGATTATGTCTTCCAACATTTCCTCCAAAACTCTCCTCGAGCCATATCTGATTTTTCTTCTCTGCTCTGTCTGTGTTTTGGCTATTTCAACCTTCTCTCTCATCCTTAGTGTCTTCATAACCATTTACTCATTCATATCTCTCTATAACCTTGTCCGTGATGGTTTTCTCTAATAGAACATCCATATTAAGCCTTTCCATGTTTATTTGATCTACCTTATAAAAAGCTGTGATCATCATAAAGAAAGGTAGTCCATCATTTTTCTTCATGGTAATTACACTCCTTATCGACCCGTAGATAATTTTGCAAACATCTAAGTATCTTAATCCCATGATGATGTGGTAAAGTTAGGCCACTTTGTAGTTCGCTATCTCATAATATTGCAGGCTTGTCTGTAAGCTGGCATTGATAAAATAAGACCAAGCTTTAGTGATTTTCTTAAAAACTTTGGTGGTTATGTGCTTTAGGGACCATTCCCTATAAAAAATGAATTCATCACTATGGACTGCCTTTATGCCCCTCTAATTATCTCGGTTGGGTATTGGTACTTAATGGCGTATTTGGGCTTTGGGTACTTATCATTTTGTTTTTGGTGAAATCTTGGCAAACCAAAATGCGAGTTTATTATTGCAATGAAATAATCCATGTTCTTCATCAAACTCATGACTGTTTTACTCGCATTTTTATAAGCATTTGCATAAAACTCTCGCACTAATATATCACATCCCCTCTCATTAGGAACATCCTCTAGGTCTAAGTGGTTATAGTCCCTAGTCAATAATCCTTAGTTCCTTGCCTCAATGATATCTAGGATTTTAGGATTGCTTTTCAATTCATTCTTCATATTAAATCCCCTCTCTAGGATCAACTTCCTATCTTTCACCAAATCATTCCTAAATTTATCAAAGGCCTTCTCATTGATAAAGTTTTCCATCCTAAGCACATAATTTTTCTCCCCCGTCGATATCTCTTCTTCTAATTCTTCTACTTCCTCCCCTATTCTAAATAATCTTCCTTAATGTAACAACATATGAGCCTATGTGTGACAACCCCAAATTCAAGACTGCCTTGCTACCCGCCAAATCACATCCCACGCCAACTAGCCTTGCCATGTCGTGGCTTGTTTCTCCTTGATGCCTCGCAACCTAACGACTTGCTTACACTTTTCCAGTTAACCCTAGTTACGCTAACTAACCTTTACATAAGTATTAATAACTCAATTAGCTAGTTACTCAATTTATCACATTATATTATAATTTTATAGCATAAATCTTTTAATGAGTAACTTATGCACTATTTAACAATCCTAAGTAGTGGGAAACTCGACAAAAGATACCATGCATATATCAAGGCGAGATAAGTATAACAAAAGTCCCATATACATATAATCAATGTTTTATGGTCATCAAAACCCATCAAAAGTAAAATAAATACAAACTGATATCACATACGACCTAGCTCCACAATCTCAGAGGTAGTCGCCCAGTACCTCCTTGCCCTTGCTCTTACTCCTCGAAGGATTTGAGCCAGTCACCCAACAACTACAGTGACGAGTCCAGTGGGTAAAACCCCAAGAGAAGTCCACACAATATTCATGAAATAAAATTATAAACTACGAGACATGCGAATATAACAAATGGCAACAGTTCATTATAGTCCCATGAATGTAGGCAACATACGACAAGCAAAAGTAGTAGTGTAAAATAAATAAAAAATATTTACTAATTAAATAAGCTTGGAAATAAAACAATAATCAGTAAACATCTGTATAATCATGAGAAAACCTTAACCTACACCAGCCACTAATCAATAAATCAAATAGGAACCATGTATATACTTACAGGCTTACAACGACTAAACCCTAACTATAGTTACCGGATGAACCCCTCCAGACGTTATTTCATATAAAGGAACACCCTAAATCCCTCCCGACAGTCGTAGATATATTCTATTGCCATCGACACAAGCACTAAACACAAGAAACCCGTGTAAGCGATTTAGCCACAACCGATATATGTGCAAATCGAATAGGAGTGAAAACCCATGTGTGCTCATCAACAGTCACACATGAAATGCGATATCGATAAATTAAAATCATGAATTCTGTGAAGCATTCTCAAGAGTTTTATGCACCTCAATCTGTGCTCCGAATTCCCCGGACTACCGTATCCGACCTTGCTAGCTCCTTGATACCCGAGCTACAACCCCCTAAGTCCCCGAAGTCCAATTTTACATATTTAGTATGTTTATAGATGTTTGAGATATGTATTAAGTCAAAAATCCCAAAACAACCCTTTATGTTCAATTTATGCCCGTTGTTAGAGCTAAGGGAATAATGTAGCACGCTAGGTGAATGATGTAATGCGCTACTATCCTTCATCATGAAGAACAGTAGGAAACCTAGAACGATTAGCGCGTTAACCATTCCAGATAATGCGCCACCTAGCCTCTGGACAAAATTCTCAAGTCGAGAATTCTATATTTCCGTTCCAATTTACCTACTTAAACTATCTAACACACTCTCCATATGCAATTAAAACTAAAACAGCAGCTAAAGAACCCTAGCACATCAATTTTGATCAAAATTCACAAAATCCCATGAATCCTCAATTTTTTTCCAAATTCTTCAAAACATCAATTCTAGCTAAATCAATTGTAAAATCTACAAGAGAATGGTCTATAAACATGTAATTCATCTAGTTTCCACCAAAACTAGGGATCTAACCCTTAAATTTGATTTTTATCAACAATACCTAAAAATAGGTTCATTAGATAGAGTAGATGATGGCGATGATGATTGCCTAGGTTTCATTTACCAATTTGACCTCCAAATTGGTTGAATTCCAGCTCTAGATTCTCATCTTTGACTCCAGAACTCTTGAAATTAAATTGGTTTCCTTATGCATGCTTTGATCAACACCTCAATATATATCAATGTGAGATTGATTCTTAGCCCTTCATCCTCATGTATTTACGTATCCCGAGGTTTATCTAGTGATTCACTTTCAACCACCTAGCCACTTACTCCCACTAACCAAACTCAAGTGACACCAAATTAATATTCTCATGATTCCTAGATATGCTAATGTGTATCTCAAGGACTATCATATGTTTTCATTTAATTTACTCAAACTACAGGCCTTGATTTATTTGGTTTAATCACCATAGCTTAGGCCATCAATATTACATATGGTTAGTGTTTTTAGTCACAAAAAATTATTAGCTTGTGGTCGCATTAACCCTCGCCTTCCTAACACTCGATGCCCCACGTCTCTACACATATATCGAGGTTCGCCATAGCCTATTATTTTAATTGAATCCACTTAGTCTATGGTCACATTAACCATTTTAATTGATTAACTAGTCATTTTAATGTGAATTAGTTGAGTTTCCTAGTGTACCCATAGTTCGCCTACCCGACCCCATGTTGACACACATTTCGAGGCGAACACCCGTCACACAAACTCGCCCAATAGCAACATACACACATGCGGTGCAATATATTAATAATAATAATTTTAAACACCACATATACCCATCCACCATCCATAAATAATATATTTCCTCGGTTCTCATGTCCAAGCCAACCGAGTTGTCCACATAATGCCTGAATTACGACCATTAATCTCTGAGATTAACGGTAATCCTAGTTTAATTAATTTGGGCTGTTACAATTCTTCCCAGCTATGAGAATTTTGTCCTCGAGATTTAAATCTCAAGTATACTCTTGTGTCACTATCCTATCTCCGTGTGACCACTCCTCACACCTTGATAGTTTTCTTTTACAGTCATTTGAACACCCCATTCTCCCATAGCAGGGAACATAGTGTTACCCTGAGACATTGGCACATGTCGCTGAGGTAGTCAAGATCAACCACTCTCTTCCAACATCTGGGCAAACTACTCTCAGTTTGATTTTCGTGTTCAAGCTCCTCTAACCTAGTTACCTAACACCAATAACTGTACACCTCTCCTATTATGTATCCCAACATGATAGTCTGAACCAACGATCACATACCATGACAATCCCATGCAATGCCGTATCCTATCCTTACTTACCATGACAATCCCATGTCATGCCACGACCTATCCGCACTCTTTAGGACAATCTCATGCCATGCTACGACCTATGACAATCCCATGTCATAACACAATAAGCTACCATTGTACCACTATGATCTACAATCATACCACTATGCATGCATAAACCTTAAACTATAATTATTAAGAACTTAAATTCACGTACCCTGGACCCACTGCTGGGACGTCTCCCAACTTGGCTTAGTCTCCACATGTATCGACTTTCGAGTTTGCACTAGTGTCACCACTATTGGAGTCATCGATCTTTGTGGATAGTCCTTTATAATGTGACCCTCATGTACCCATCGCCAACATATGATCCTCCATCCTGGTCCTGCTCGCTAACTCTCTAACCACTAGCCCTAACCCTGTGATCTCTAGTCTCCGCCTCCCTGGTCTTGAGTTTGTCTTTGTGGCAGCACTGGTAATGTAGGTACAACATATGCTCTGTCTGCCCGATCATCATCCCTACGGCCTCGACCGTGCCCTTTTATCCTCTATATTAGCTCGATCTCTTAGTCTCTTCTGCCCAGAACTCTATCCAGTCAGTCTTTCCAACTTGGTAGATGAACGCCTGTTGCTCCTCTAAATTAGATGTGTCTCAAAAGTAAGTACTTTATCTTACATCTCCTTATAGAGTCTTCGCTCCGTAGGAAACTATGGCGTTGGCTATGTCCTCAATCAACCCTCGGATGAAGCAATAAATCTGTAGTTTCTCGGTGCTTGTGACATCTATGGAAAAATGTATCAGGTATCGGTATTTATCCATATACTGTAACACTAAATGGCTACCTTGTCTCAATGTTAGAAATTCCTATCTCAGCCTCAACCTTACATCTATAAGTATGTACTGATCGTAAAATAACTTTCTGAAATCTACCCATATTGTGAGTATCTGTATACGCTGCCCACCACACACCAGCATCCCCTCTCAACATATGCCATGATATCCTAGCCTGTATGCTCTCTGGACCCGTAGTAGCTTATGTAACCTATATGTGTAATCAACCACTTCCTAGGTGCCCTGGGTCTCAGCCTCCTTGAAATTATCCAAGATAGAATTTGATAAACTCCCACATCAACTTGACCTATACTGTCATCGAAGTCTAAAACATGTCGGTTTGTGCCAACATAACATTTTGTGTATTGATTTGTGTCACTATCAGTGTAGTAACCACTATTGGAGGCTCCCGTACCACTACATGCATTGGTACTTTCTGGATAGTCGATGGAACTATCAGAGTAGCTATTATCTCAGTCGTGCTCTATACCCGGGTGGTGCTGAGTGATGCAATCGCTGCTATTTGATCATATCCATCAATTGCTTAAACTGCCAATCATGAGCTGCGAATCGTGCAACTACTTCCAAATCCAAAATCTTATCTCTAATCTGGTCTCTCGTCTGACCAACATCTATAGTAGGTGGAGTCGGCTGGCCATCCATTATGATCTACATCGAAAAGCCTGCGTTAGATCACCTTCCACATACGTGTATATAATATATACAATAAAAACATAAAATGTATATAAACCTTATCACTACCCATCTTAAGTTGTTTCCCAAACTAAGATTATAAGTCAGGATCTTCGGGTTTCCACATCTAAAATTTGTTTTGTCAACTTTTATTATTTTTTCTTTAAATTTTTGTCATAAGCCCTATTGACCTCGCTCTAACACCAAATGTGGCATTAGTATCAGGTTAAATTATGCTTCATCCCTTATACACCATCAACCTTGCTTTGATACCGAACTGTGACAACCCTAAATTCCAGATCGCCTTACTACCCGTCACGTCGCATCCCACGTCAACTAGCCTTGTAATATCACGGCTCGTTTCTCCTTGAGGCTTCGTGACCTAACAAGTTGCTTACATTTTTTCAGCTAACCCTAGTTACGCTAACTAAACCTTACATAAATATTAATAATTAAGTTATCAGTTACTCAATTTATCACGTTATATTATAATTTTACAGTGGAATTCTTTTAATGAGTAACTTATGCAATATTTAACAATCTTAAGTAGTGGGAAACCTGACAAAAAATAATTTTACAGTGGAATTCTTTTAATGAGTAACTTATACAATATTTAACAATCTTAAGTAGTGGGAAACCTGACAAAAAATACCATGCATATATCAACGTGAGATAAGTATAACAAAAGTTCCATATAATGTAATCATTGTTCTATGGTCCCCAAAACCCATTAAAAGTAAAATAAATACATACGGATATCATAAGGGAGCTTGCTCCACAATCACTGAGGTAGTCGCCCAATACCTCCTTGCCCTTACCCTTGCTCGTTGAAGGATCTACACTCAGTTACCCAATAAATACAGTGACGAGTCCAGTGAGTAAAATCCAAAGCGAAGTCCACACACTATTCATAAAATAAAACTATAAAATACGAGACATGCGAATATAACACCTGGCAACAGTACGTCATATTCCCATGAATGTTGGCAACATATGATAAGCAAAAGCAGTGGTGTCAAATAAATAAATAACATATACCAATCAAACGTGCTCAGAAATAAAGCAAGATTGAATAAACAACCATATAATTATGAGAAAACTCTAACTAAACTAGCTAGTAATTGATAAAATCGAATAAGAACCACTTATATATTTGCAGGCTTACAATGACCAAATCCCAACTACAATTATCGGATGAACCCCTCTTTAGGCTATTTCAAGTCAAAAGAACACCCTAAATCCCTCTTGACGGTTATAGATATATTTTACAATCATCGACACGAACACTAAACACAAGTATCCCGTGCAAGCGATTTACCCACAACCAGTATATATGCAAATTGAATAGGAGTGAAAACCCATGTGTGCCCACCAACAATCACATATGAAATGCGATATTGATAAATCAAAACCATGAATTCTGTGAACCATTCTCAAGGGTTTTACGCACCTCAATTCGTGGTTTGACTTCCTCAGACTCCCATATCCGATCCGACTAGCTCCCTGATACCTTAGCTATGGTCCTCTAAGTCCATGAAGTCCAATTTAACATAATAAGTGTGTTTATAAGTGTTTGAGATATGTATTAAGTAAAAAAATCCTAAAATAGCCCTTTATGTTCAGTTTATGTCTGTTGTTAGCCCACTAAGGGAATAGCGTAGTGCAGTATGTAGTGGTAGTGCGCTAGGTGAATGATGTAGTGCGCTACTGTTCTTCATCCTGAAGAATAGTAGGAAACCCAGAATGATTAGCGCGCTACCTAGCCTCTGGACAGAATTCTCAAGTTGAGAATTCTATATTTTTGTTCCAATTTACCTACTTAAACTATCTAACACACTCTCCATATGCAATTAAAACTAAAACAACAGCTAAAGAACCCTAGCACATCAATTTTGATCAAAATTCACAAAATCCCATGAATCCTCAATTTTTTTCCAAATTCTTCAAAACATCAATTCTAGCTAAATCAGTTGTAAAATCTACAAGAGAATGGTTTATAAACATGTAATTCATCTAGTTTCCACCAAAACTAGGGATCTAACCCTTAAATTTGATTTTTATCAACAATACCTAAAAATAGGTTCATTAGATAGAGTAGATGATGGCGATGATGATTGCCTAGGTTTCGTTTACCAATTTGACCTCCAAAATGGTTGAATTCCAACTCTAGATTCTCCTCTTTCACTACAAAACTCTTAAACGTAAATTGGTTTCCTTTTGCATTTCTTGATCAACACCTCAATATATATCAATGTGAGATTGATTCTTAGCCCTTCATCCTCACGTATTTATGTATCCCGAGGTTTATCTAGTGGTTCACTTTTAACCACCTAGCCCACTTACTTCCACTAAACAAACTCAAGCGACACCAAATTAAACTCTCCTGGTTCCTAGATGTGCCAATTTGTATCTCGAGGACTATCATATGGTTTTCATTTAATTTACTCAAATAGAGGCCTTGATTTATTTGATTTAATCACCTTAGCTTAGGCTTATCATAATACCTATGGTTAGTGTTTTTAGTCACTAAAAACCATCAACTTGTGGTCCTGCTAACCCTCGACTACCTAGCACTCGGTGTCCCACATCTCTGCATGCATATCGGGTTCACCATAGCCTATTATCTTAATTGAATCCAATTAGTTTATGGTTACATTACCCATTTTAATTGATTAACTAGTCATTTTAATGTGAATTGGTTGAGTTTTCTAGTGTACATGTAGTTCGCCTACCCGACCCCAGCATTAACATACCTTTCGAAACGAACACCCGTCACAAAAACTCGTCTGATGGCAACATACACACTTGCAGTGCAATATAATGATAATAATCTTAAACACCACATATACTCAACCACCATCTATAAATAACATATTTCCCCGGTTCTCGTGTCTGAGCCAACCGAGTTGTCCACGTAATGCCCGAATCACGACCGTTAATCTCTGATATTAACGCTAATCCTAGTTTAATTAATTTGGGCCGTTGCACTATGTGTATGACATATCTCTATGGATTTCCTGAATTTGAACTTATATCTGGATTTATCAGTGCCTTATATAACTTCTACACTAAAGACTATGAAGACCCACATAAACTCATTAGAGAATATCAACATAAAGTTAGTAGAATGAAATCGAAAGAAGGAACTTTAGAATAAATCAAACTTAAGGCTTTTCCTTTTGCATTAAAAGATCAAGCACAAGACTGGTTGTTCTATCTTCCACAAGACTCAATAATATATGGGCTCAAATGTTAAAAGCTTTCCTAAATGAATGTATGTCTGTTAAAAAAATTAGTTCCTATAGAAATCAAATAACAGTTGCTAAGATGAAAGATTATAAAAACTTTAATGAATTTTGGGATAGATTTCATAGACTAATTTCTTCTTGTCCACAACATGGATATACTCAAAGAGCTTTATTAGAATATTTAATGAAAGACTCAATCACTTTGAACAAAGACTAATAGACATGGTATATGGTGGATCTTTATATGAAATAACACCTACTTTAGCAAAAGAATCAATTACTAAAATGGCAAAACAATCTAAACAATATGGTGAAAAAGTTGAATCCTCAAGAAAGAAACTCTATGAAGTGGATAGTAAGAAAAATAATCCAACTGACGATAAAATTGATGAATTATCTAAGATGGTTAAGCTGTTAGTTAAAAAAAATCTAATCAAGTTAAGACTTGCAGATTCTGTAGTGAGGTTACACATCATACGGATGCGTATCCTACTCTATAAGAAGAAAATACAGAAGAGTTTAATCTAATAATGAGTTAATTTTTTGGTCTTTCAAGAAATCAATTTAGTAATAATACATATTATCCTGAAAGACAGAATCCAAATCTTAGCTATGGTCCTCAAAATCAGAATTAAAAAACTTATAGGCCAAAAGCTCAGATGCAACCTGCACCTAATTAGCAGTCTCAACAAAACACTCAACCTATGAATATAAATTTAAAGCAAATACTGAATAATCTTATGAGTCAAAGTCATCAAAATCTCACACTGATTTCTCAAAATCAAACTAAGACTGATACTACCATTAATAAATTGAAAAACTAGTTAAGCCAAATGAATTTGCAAATAAATAGATTAAGTACTCAAAAGAGTAGTCAAACTAAAGCACTTACTCAGACCAATGTTGTTCATAAGCACAAGTTAATGCTATATTTAGTGATAAGAAAGACATAACTATAATTGACAATGCACCTAAACAAAGTAATAAAAAGAAGGTTCAAAAGATTGAAGAAGAAGAAGAAAAAGAAATGATGGCTAATGTCATTCCTACTAGACAATGGATGGTTGAACAATTGAATATTAACCTTTTTCCTAAAAGGTTGTACCCATGGTATTTAACCATAGTTGAAGCATATGAAGAATCTTTACAAAAGTCTAATTAACTCATAAGGAAAAAAATGATAAGATTTCTAATAATTTGAATGAAGACTTTTGGTTCATATTCTGTCGTTCCACAACGATTAGTTGATGCTACAGAGGAAGATATCAATGAAGACATTCTTCAATCATTTAGGAAGATAGAAATCAATTAACCATTGATGGAATCAATTATGCAATTTTCTAATTATGATGAAGTTTTGAAAGAATTCTCTGAAGAAAAAGATAAATTTTTAGAAGAATCTAAGGAAAACTTAGGACAAAAAGTGTTTTCTTTAATTAAAAAGAAGAAACTTGAGAAATGTTTCGGCCTAAGGATGTTTGCAATCCCTATCAGAATAGAAACCCCTTTGTTAAATTTTGCTATGTGTGGTCTCAGAGCATCAAGAAATGTTATGTCACTCAAGTTATATGAATAAATGAAAATAGTTTCACTGACCACTACACCTATTAACCTTACTTTACCTGACAATACTATTATTAAACCCTATGGTTCACTAGAAGACGTTTTAGTCAAAGTAAATGACTTAATATTTTACACTGACTTCTATGTCATGAAAATGGGAGACTCAATATAAGTTAGGTCCTTATCTATACTTTAAGGAAAACCATTCCTTAAAATAGTTAAAACAAAACTAGATATCTCTGAAGTAACAATGTCTATGGAGTTTGAAAATAAAATTGTCACTTTTCATTTGAATGATGAAGATATCTATTAAGAATTTAATGAAATTGATGACGAACAAACTAAAGATAATGAATTGTTAAAATTAAACCATCATGGAGCTAAAATATGTGCTATCAATGCAGTAATAATGAAAGATGGAAATACTAAGACCGCAAACAAGAAAGGTGAAGAAACTGCTAATCAACAAATAATAACCTAAGAATGGAGGGTTAAGCAATCAGACAATGTTCAAAATAATAACTTGGAGGAAATTAAATCTACAAACAATAAGAAAAAGAAAAAGAAAAATCCAACAATTGTCATACTTTATGATCCAGGAGATATGTACAAAAACATAAATGTCAAATGGGCTTGACACTTTAAAGCTATATGTGATACAGATTGTAAGGCAAACTGCATGCCAATTCATTTTTTCTTCACACATAATTAGAATTGGATGTATTTGCTTCCAAAAATGTTGCCCTACTAAGCGAGTATTTAGTAAAAACAATAGGTGTGGTTACTAATGTACCAGTTCAAATGGACAAGTCTATTATTCCCATAGACTTTTTGATAATGCCACATTTCATTAATGAAAATCCTCCATTAATTGTAGAATTAACTTCTTAGCCACTTCGCAAGCTGTTTTGGATACTATGAGCAAGACAATTACTTTTCGAGTTCATGGTAGCACAATCACTTTGTGGAATGACGCAAAAGTGGATAATCCTACACTTAAGTTTATAGAACCAGCTTAGAACTGCGTAGTTTAGTCAAGCCAACAACAGTGAATAACAGCGCTTTATGGGAGGCATCCCATATTCCATCTGTATTTTCTGCTTTAGTATTAGGATTAGTTATTTGTTTTTATATTCTCTCGACTTTTGACTCTTGTAATGGGGATATTTTAGGAATTCAATTTCTGAATAGTTTCATGTAAGAGGGGTTGATCGAGCCAATTTATTTTCATTCTATATTATTTTATGCATTAAGTTCATGTTAATTAGTTACTTATGTCGATAAAATAAATTATTTAATACATATCTTGGTTAAATTCTGGAATTTTGAATATTTCTATCTTTATTAATATATATGTGACAATAAAATGGGAAAATCGATTTAATTGGAAGAATAGTAAAATTAAGCCAACAATTTCCCAGAGATTCCAATTTGTACCAGAAATCGTAGGGTAAACTGGTAGTAGTTTGCATAATTATTAGTGTAAATTCGAAGCCAGTGATTTTTCTCCGAATCACGTTTACAACTAGAAATTGCTAAGAAAATTGCTAAGTCAGTGAGGCTCATTTCTAGCGATTTCATCAGCAATTCTTCAGCGAATCCACTTAAACCCTGATTTGTTGGGAATGAATTCGAGTTTTTAAAAACAAAACCCTAATTCACCACATTTTAACCATTTTGATTCATAAACCATTGTACCCTTTCAATTAAAAGATCAACTTTTGCATTGATTCAACCCTCCAAATCTTATATTTAGTGTATTCAAGTGATTCCCTCTTTAATCCTCACACATTCAACCAAAAATGCAGTGAGTTTTGAGAGTATAAAGCCACATAGGGCTTGAGTATGAGAGTTCCAATAAGAGCTTAGGAGAGTCTATAGAAGCAATTTTGGATTCAATACTTGAAAGAATTGTTTTTAAGAAGGTAATAAACTAAAATCTAACCTCACACGGAATAATGTTTTTTTAGTTTTTAGTTGATTTTAGATTGATTGTTAGGATATAAACTCAATTTTGAGATTTTTACTTTAAAATGGTTTTGATATCGAATGTTTTCTATTATAATACTAGTATGGGAGTGATGTAATAATTTTTTATCATTATCGTATTTTCGAACAATTTTTATATATGGCGAGTAAATTGAATTTTTAAGCGAACTAATTTGAGACTAAGTTTCAAATGAGTTTGGGGGTTTTTATAAATAGTTATCGATTGATTTGAATTACTTACAAAGATTTTTTTTCCAATGCCATTTTATCAACAAATTTCATATGAATTTCAAAATCTCAATTAAAAAAAACCTTTTCCCAATGATTTATTATTCTCGATAGATAGTTGAACTTTATCAAATACTTTTTGACAAACTTGGTCCCAAATGATTTTATAGGTTCGTTCTTTTACCTATAATATTTCAAATGGCTGTAGGTAGTAAGAGTAGAAGTTAACGAGAAGAGTAGGGGAAGGGAAAGTTAGTGGAGAAATAAAAAAAAAAACCTAAGTTTTCAAACCCAACCCACATGCATATCTTTTAGCACACCTAGGATCACACTGCAAAGAGAACTAAACTAGGATTATAAACTCTGGGCGTGACACAACCTGTCCTCAACACCCAATAACAATTGAAGCTTATCATGTGACAAGACTTGCTTCTCGATCTTCTCGTGATCCCACTCTCCTGAGAAATATATTGGTTTGATTCTGATGAACTCCTTCACTTGCCTAGCTTCCTCAGTCAAACTAGAGTCAGTGTCATTGGTGTAGGACTAAGAGTGGTCTCAACAACATCTACCGTCAGTACTGTCATAATTAGTAGCTGACTTGGAGGTAGTACTATTGGCTCTACTAATGGCTGTGATATTGGTGAAACTGGTACCTTGGGCCATATAGTAGTAATGGGTGGTGTAGTCGATGTCTTTGGTGTAGAACGTGTTACGATCATAGTAGCAGTAGCGGTGGTAGCTAGTGTATACGCAACCATGCATGCCATCATAAAAGCTATGAACTCAGCTAGATATTTTCCTTGAGCTGCGATTCGGTCAGACAACCTCTGAAAGTCATCAACCATAGTAAGAGGGTAACTGTCGCTGGCACTAGCATATCCACCCTCGCGTGGGTCAGCCATCAATGTCTGCAAGTTGATCGCGATGAGAAATCAGCTACTACGAAAGTAACGTAATATATATATATATATATATATATATATATATATATATATATATATTTAATTATAACATATACATATAGTCTCCACAACGTCACTTACGCTCAACTTCCAAACTAATAGCTTCTAAGTTAGGATCAATTGGTTTCTAATATAAAGTTTGTGTTTTATTCAAGTTGTTTCGATAATTATTGAGAATTATGCTTTGATACCAAATATGGCAACATGAATCTCTAATCAACATACCGCTTGGCCTAATCTCGATATTAAGCCCTAATCACAACCACATAGGACTTAGCAACATATTAATCAGCTTTTTTCTGATTCTCCTTGTAACTCATATTCCAGATAAGTACTATTTATTTCTCGTTATTCCCGATTTTTAGGGTTAGTAACATTTTTTATACATTTTAACAAATTAGTGAGGAAACAACTATAAAAAACCTCTATTTGGAAACCAAGAAATATATCACATGTATATATATATATATATATATATATATATATAAAATGGCGAGCAACAGTGTAATATCATGCATCAGTAGGAAAGTCTAGTCTTTCAACTCAATATACAACCAAAAACATTTAAAACACATATGTAATAAATAAAAACAAGTGAAACCAACAAAAGATAGTAGCAGATAGTCACCGAGGGCTTAAAGGTAGTCCATGATTTTCTCCTTCCCTAGTTTGCTACCCAACGAATCTACCATTGTCACAAAAAATGGCAATTTCGGTGTGTAAATCATGTGGTCATTCATTCATATTTCCACATATATAAGAAAAGATAACTAAAAGCTAGCATATGCTAGTTACGAAAGAAAAGTTGAAGGGAAGTATGCAGGCAAGTACCAAGAATACTAATAGAATATACAAAATAGTCACATAAATCGAGGTTATGTCGGAAGTAAGCTACGTTACATTAGCTTATATATTTGGTGGTGATTTACATCACATCAGCCAATAAAGAGTGCCGAAATCCCTTGGGACTTTAAGCCCATGTGCCGTGCTCACCCGCAAAAATCAATATTAGGAAATCTAAATATATAAACTACATTACAACCACTATAAAATAACCTACCTCATAAACCACAAATAAGACCAACTTATGAAACATAGAGATAAACAACACTAGATGATAATATAATAGCATGCTATTACCAACACACAAGCTCAGATATCAACAACATTTAAGAGTCCAAATCAAAATAAGAAACCAAGTAAAATGAACTACCATGAATCAAAACAAACATGGATTTAATTTACTTAAACTAAACATAGGTAGGATCTATAAAAGTATCATGACATTGAGAATTCAAAAATAGCCAAATCAGTCTAAATGACTTTACTTTTAAAGTAGAACTAGAATTGACATGGAAATGAATGCCCTACAAGTTTACTTACCTCAAATTCAAGGAGTTCCTAGCCTAAATTGGCTCTTGACACTCTAAAACTCACTTTCCACACCCTGTAAGTCCTCTCTAAGCTCTAGAGGTGTCCAAACAAATTGAATTTATCTTTTTTTAGGCTGGCTATGTAGTTTTCAATTCTAATTTTTAAAATCAACCCCATTAATAATTTTTTTATGTTCAGATCTACTTTATTAAAGTAGAGATAGTTTTGATGCAACAAAGTATGAGTTGATTTCAATTATCAAAAATTTAAAATTATTGAAAAAAATTTGGAAACCAGAAGAATAGAGGAGATTAACGAATCAGTGATGAACTAACAAGCAAACATCAATACTTAACAGGAATTGACTTCACTGTAAGACTTGAATGTGTTCCTCTGCATAGGCTCAGCTTAAACAATCAATTAATCAAACTGATAATATGAACAACCACTATAATTATCTCTCATTCTCATAAAACTTAAATAATGAATAATAATCCATACAATGGCGACCTTGAGTATTTATAGACTCAGTTTTTCTACTGTATCTAGGAATTCAGTCCTAAATACAATTCGCTCAAAGAAACCTTCTCGGTCTCTAATTGTAAATTCTGTTGGAATCATCTAACAATAACTAAGTCATTTATTCCTTCAAGAATCTGGACTTGTCATCTCCATAAATTTCTTCAGTCCTTTATGCATCGTTCTCTAGGACTTCTTGTTATAATCCATATCGAAGTTCTCTCCTTGCTGTGTCGAAACTCTTCACCATTGTAGACTAATGTTAACAACTTCTTTTTTTGCAATATCCAACTCATATTCTATTCCTACTTCGACTCTAGTTCTATCTTTGTCTTCGAACTTGACTTAGATACTATAATATTCACTGGAATTTGCATTGCAATCTATATCTAAGTTGTATCTACACTCGGACATCTTGCTAAGTCATGCTTCCATCTTCATTGCAGTGTTTATCTAACTAACTTAACTTATATTTTGATAGTATATTGCCAACAAGGATAGACAAACCCAAACATAGTAAACTAGGGTCTAACAATCTCCCCCTTTGGCATAGATTGATCAAAAGAAGTAGATATCAAGATATCCAGATTTTTTAGTAACTTCAAAAAATGTATTATCATCAAATTGATCAAAGTAACAACACATAAAAGTAAAACCCAAAAACGTTATAGTCATCAACCAATAAGTATATCCGTGAAATACAATTTTATAAACATAAAAGCTCATGTACTTACAGTAACAAAATACCAAAAACTTAACCTTGCTCACTTGCTCCCACTTTTTGGCTAACTAGGTCAAAAAGATTATAACTAAATGTTAATTAGATGCCTCAATCATCAAAGCTCAATGCCAGTAATGTCCAGTTTTTCTTATATTGGTCGCATTTGTGCAGCAACATCATCTTTAAAATTTGTGAAAAATGCGGTGCAATATAAGAAGTAATCGAATTGGGGTAGGTGTGGTCTCATCACCACCAGAGAACTTAGTTGTTGCATAGGTTATTCATTAATAGGAGTAGAATTGTCTTTAAGAACTTTAGTTTGTGTCGTTGCAGAAGCGACAACAACTTTAAAACTCGTAGGAGCAGTCTCTACTAGTGTAGTAGCAGTAACATCAATCAGAGTTGTTGGCTCGACTGAAGTGGTAGAAATGGCATGATTGACATTCAAATAATCATGCTTTAGGTCTTACATACTTGGCTTTACTTGCAAAGCATCATTTACTGGAGCATCAATAGTATGTTCCATAGTGGTAGTAATCGAAGCCATCAGAATGTGGTCAAGGTTAGCAACAGTCAAGTCCCCAGCATGAGGAATCTTGGATGTTGCTAGAGACTTAACCTATTAAGAAACTTCCTTACAAGGAACCTCATGTGGTGTTACATCATCTTCACCATTAGTTCTATAATTCATTATAAGTGACTTAAGAACACTTGTCTCAACAATAACAACCTGAGTAATGAAACTTAGATCAAAGTTTAAACCAATAAAGTTACCTTGATCAACACCAATTTCATCAACTTGAAACTCAGCAGTAGAGGTGACTTGCTCTTTTTCATCAAGAAGTAAAGCAATTGAACTTGCACTTTGTGGTGAAGCGGGTGGCACTCTAGTGTGTCATGCAGAAGTAAGAAGAGAAGCTTCCCCTATTACAATATCCTCGCTTAAAGATAGCACTTGAATGGGGCTAGTGTCCTCAGCATCAACAAATTTCTTAGATTGAGAAACCTATGCAGTCTTTCATTTCATTATCCGTATAGACTTCCATATTGGCTTTGTAGCAAGAGTAAGAACATGAGCAGTTGCAGTAAAAATGATAGGAGCAGGAGTTGGAGTAGCCGTAGTAGCAGCATATTGATATCCTAAAATTGATACAGTCGACGTCTTCTTCTATAGGCACGGGAAGTCAAGATCAATGATAATTGTTTAATTAGACTTATATATAAGACTAGTTTAGATGTATAATTAGTATAAATATCTCGGAATGAGCTCTAATTAATGGCATATATGTGTTTTCAGGCTTGTAAGGTATAAAGAGACAAATGAGTGATTTCATGATGAAACAAGGAGAAAAAGCACAAAAACACACTTGATATTATGGGAAATGAGTATAAGGTGTAGGCAATGCATAGAGAAGAAGTGGAGACAAGAGAAGAGATGTAGTGTACTTGACATAGTAGTGCCATTATGGGGTAACAAATACAGCCCCGGGAAAGTATATAAGGGTGCCAAGCCTACAGTGAGGAGAGAATTCACAAACAAAGTTGAAGTTATGGCAGTGCAGTGACTTCTTACAAACGACGTGGATCACTTAAAATAATGTCGGGAAATAAAAATAAAAAGTTTTCGAATTCTAATTCATTTGGAATTGTTAATTATGGTTTCTAATTATATTCTTATGAGTCTTAGTAGTATAAATAGGTATTAAAACAGAGTAAACTCATAGTTTATGATACATTACAACCAATTATAAAAGCTTACAATAGATTAGTTTAGTTTTTTTAGTATTGAGAAGAGTTTTGAAGGATATGACATTGAAGACTCATATTTTGCAAATCAATATTTGTTTCATTGATTCAATTAAAAGTAATATTTAGTTTAATCTCTAATTTCAATGATGTTTATGAATTGTATTATGTTGATTTCATTGATGAGTGAGTAGTTTATTTATCTTAGGGATCAATGGATTCTATGGTATGAATTTTATGCTAAAGGAAGTATGCATGGATTATTATGTTAAAAGTTCAATGGTTAGAACTTTTAGAGGTTTTATGAGTTACCATTACCATTGGAGCTTTTAAATCGGATATTAACAATATAACCGTAAATTATATAATATCGATAGATAATTATTGATTAGAGAGGCACGGATGGTAAAATTAAGGGGTTAAGAGTTTAAAGATTTGGAACTTCATGTTATGTGAGACTTACATTATTCATACCGATATGTGGAGTTCTAATTTGCACATTAGGATCTTTTCCACAACTAGACTGGGTTGAAGGGACTTTGAATAAAATCTTCCTATTCTAATTAAGCATTGCACTAACATAATGAAGATGAAAGAAGCAAAGCATACTAATTCATTACCTAGGTGAAGATGTGAACTAATATTTTTCTCAATATTAGAATACATGTTAATTTACATTGATTTATATATAAAATATAGTAGTTTAGTTAAAATAAATTAAAAAGAGACCTTTTAAACAATAGAGTAAATTCAACTAAGTGGTGTGTCTAAATACACCTTTCCTAAAGGAACGGAATTCTTAATCAACATTTGTTGATCACATTATTACTATAATTGAACCATTATCTTGCAGTTACCGTGACGACCTAATTCCACAAATCGGGCACCGCCCAACCTAATCTCATCAGTAAGCCCCAACTCACACCACATAGGACTTAACAACGTATTAATTAGCATTGTTATTTTATTCATCTCGCTTTACATGTTCAACATAGGGATTATTCATTTCTCATTAGTTGTGATTTTTAGAATTAATTAAAAAGTCATTATCATCTTAATATTATCAACGAAAGACTTAATAAAAACACCTACTGTGGAAACCAGGAAATAATGACCACATGTATATAAACAACAGATCAACATGATAGTGCAATAAACATGTGTCTTGTGGGAGAACTATCACTCAACCCAAATATATATAACCTAAGAGTACTTAAAAAACATAAAGTAATTCACACAACAAAATATTAAAAACCTATAAAATCTTAAATAGCAGCATGTAAACTGTTTACGGGTAATCGCTAATCTTCTCCTTGCCCGACCTGCTACTCGATGGATCTGCACCCACCGTCATAAAAGGACTGTGAGTATAATAATGTAGAAAGTAACACTGAGAGACACTTATCCACATTTCCAAACACAACAAGAATACATGAAATGGCATATGTATACCATACAACAATATAGAAAACATGATATGGTACACAACATCACAGCTAAACCAAGTGACATCAACACAAATATTACCAAAAAACTAAATCCAGTCAACTATATATCTAACACATGGACCTAGATATAACCCTTTTGGTCACGTAGACCTCGGGTAATAACTTATTTAGTAGTGCCCGTAGGTACTATCTTTATTGGTTCTAAAACACGACATATTGACCTCGTGTAATACATAAGCACATATAGCACTTCGGTATTACCCTAATTGGTTACCGCTTATTCATTTAATCAACCTCATATAGTAGGTCCATGTGATGTACTAGTCGGAATACTGACATCCCCAGGTCCCATACCTCATGCACTACGTATACCCCAAAACAAATCATGTAGCCAAAACACATGTTCTAATTTAACTACAATCATAAAATGAGATAAAACACACAATTCATAACACTAAGAATACAACAAGTATAGCTATTCAACGAAGCAATAATAATAAATGAAATGGAGAGAAATATCTTAATCAGTTTAGTTACAAGTTATGCAAATTTCTTAGCTTAATCGGCCTCCCATTACCCCAAAACGCATCCCCGAACTCCCAAAATTCTCATCTAAATTCATGACGTTAATTAAAGTGATTTAGGACTTGTAAAAGCTATTAGAATTGGTTTAAGTGATTGCAAATTCTGGTTTTTTTAAATCAGCCCCATTAATAATTTGTTTATGTTGAAATCTACTTTATTAAAATTGAGATTTTTGATGCAACAATTTGTGAGTTGATTTCCATTACAAAAATGTTAAAATTATGCATTATAATATGAGAGAAGGTTTAAGAGCTATTTTTAGCTTTTTAAAACTATAAGGTTTGTGCAATTTCGATAAGAATTGCAGGAGATATGATAATTTTACCATAATGACTGAAAACAATTTGATACTTCTACATGCAACTTTGTAAAATTTATTTCTCATAAACCATAGCTTTAAAACTCTTGATTTTTTTTATTGAAGCCTAAAAAAATATGTTAGAACATTATACTAAACGATGAGCTCAATCTAATAAGAAATGAGGGAGTTATGCTTAAGACAATAGGACATTAGCAGAACTAAGAACCAAAACATCCCAGATTCATCATCAAAGTTGGAGATGATTTTTAGACATGAAAACATTCAGATTTCAAAATATTTCAGTAGGCAAACATTGTTTCCCTTTGAGTTAGTTGTCAAATGCCACTAGAATGGGTACATTTATATTTAAAATGACAAAGTTAGGACCAAATTATTGAAGATGGTTTATAACAACAATATGCAAAATCTCCAATTTAGTCTTATAACTTTAAAAATTCATAACTTTATGAAAACAATCCAAATTCAGAACTTCTTTATAGTAAAATTAGTGGAATCTCACAAAGAATCCGAATTTGGAACTACATTTTGAAAAAAAACCATTTTCCAAGTGAAATCGCTAAAAAACTGTAAGTAAACTAAAACATGCAATTTTTGTTTGAATTTAACAAAGTGGTGATGTAAATTGGTTTACCTAGATGTGGAGCTTCTCTAACTTGAGCAATCTTTTCAATTCATTAGAATTTCATCACCAAATTGTTCATCTCACCCTCCAGATCCTTCTTTCCTTTCTTTTGATAAAAATTTGATGATTTGCAAGAAAATCCTCTAACATTTCCATATATAGTGATAAGGTTAAATTGGTGTCCTTGAACTTTATGTGCACACTCATCTCAAGGATCATCTCATGGCTTACATTATGATGGTGTCAACATGTATCTCGAGGCATATTAATGGCTATTGTTTTATTTTCTTAACTTAGGAGAAATTTATGTAAATTCAATTATAGCCACACTTAATTGGTCATTCTAATCATAATAAATTCAATTAGAACCTACCACGTCACTTTCTACCCAATCCCACATCGGAACACATATTGAGGCACGTCCCCCTTTCACGTCTCCACAACATTTATATACCAATAAAAATGACTTAATAAGTCTACACATATACAATGCAATAAGCATCAATCATACTAAAAATAATACCTTAGTCTTCGTGCTGGGTGTTAGGATAATATACTCGCTCTCGTGCCACGTCATGGGTCGGTGCCTTTAATCATAGACCTATCTACTATTAGAAATTTGGGCCATTACAATCTTCCCAACTAATAAAAACTTCTTCCTTGAAACTTAATTTATCCCAATTTATCCTCTTTAATTACTCCTTCATTTTCATCCTAATTACCTTAGCCGAAACATCAAATGATACTAGCCCCAAAGCCCGCATTTCTCGACTACCACAGATTGATCCACTGACCACTTTAACCTGGGTTCACATATCTTAGTAGGTAAGTTCACACATAGCAAACTCCTACATATAATCACTATATACGTCACTTTGGTCATATTACTCAAAAGAAAATCTTGCTAAATGTAACTTCCTAATGAGTTTTAAGATGTTTTTTTTTTCAAATAACACTACTCCTATTTATCGAATTCTTATACATTACGAATTAAGTTGGATCACCCTCGACCATCCAAGAATCAATTCTTTTGGAAACCAATAGTTTCAAACTAATATTATGCATAAAGCAAAATAATATACGCATAGTACAAAAGTAAACAAAACAATTTACCCTCAGTATAGTTGCATACCGTATTTGAGTCCGGTTATATCACTACCTTAGCTATCTTCTGGCCTATGGCAGTGGTGTTACATGCTAATAGCTCGCTGGTTGCGAGCGCTAACGAACAATAAGTCTAACTTGACGACATCTGTAACATGTTGGTGTTCTCATTCACGCTATATAAACACTGTCTGAGTTTGCCTCTGTATCGGTGCATCTTAGCCTCTGCTGCCAGATACATGTTATGTATGTGGGGCCGGTAACGCTTGTCTAATTGTTGCTGGCAAGGTAGGTGTATACAAAATATGCTCTAAAGAGATATTAGACATCGCTGGTCCTACACTCAGAGAACCCTCAATCTAACTCTTTTGTCCCTTGCCTTCCTGACTCTTCTTCTCAAAATTGGTACTCTAATCTGGTATCACTCCTAGAAGTCGCATTGACTTATCGATAACCCTACCCATGTGATATGTGTCGTGAGAGAGGGCACACTCATATATCTCACTGAGTGTCCTAGCTCCGATACTGACAACATAGTATCCAATGTCTGGCCTTAAATTATCCCTGAAGTGATAGACATCCTCTGATTCATCCCTTATTAGATCTTTAAGAAACTACCTCAAATATCTATATATTTCCTAGTATTGCATCACTAACTCATCAGCTCCCTATCTCAGGTTCATAAATTCCTTCCTCAACCTCTTCATCACTCAAGGTGGGAAATACTACTGATAGAACTTCTTCTTAAATGCATCTCAAGACTTAAATTCTCCACCAGTAGATGAAATCGTATGCCAGCAAACATTGGCATGTCTCTGCAGTGTGTACGATGATATCTTAGCCTGAAATCTATCCTCGATCCTCAGGATCTTATGAAGCTTCTCCTGAGACAATGCCCACTTCTCTATCTTCTTAAAATCTCTTTTCCCTTCAAAATAAGATGGCTTCAATCTGATGGAATACTTTACCAACTAAACTTCGACTAAAGTAATAGAAGATGTGGGTGTGGAACATGCCACTTTCTCCACTGTCTCAACCGCCAGTATTGTTACAATAGGAAGCGTCTGAACTATATGAGCTACTGGTGTTATAGTATGGAGCTTTGGCAATGATAACGTAAGTCTAGTAGTAATAGTAGGAAGGATCAGTGCTAATATAAGTGGGGCAAAACAAGCTATGATCATGGTGATAAAGTTAGTCAATTGTTGTCCCTAAGCCAACACATAATCAGATAGCCTCTGGAGATCGTCTGCAAAAGTAGTAGGTCGATTGCCACTGGCACATATATCACTGCTATTGCGTGGATCATCCATCAATATATGCAAATTAATAGTGAACTCGATATCAGCTACTACGTGGCATAACGCGTATATACATACATATCAAACATAACATATACACATAACATTCCCTAACTCACATTCGCTCACTTCCCAACTAATAACTTTCATGCAAGGACCATCTAGTTTCCACATGTAAGATTTTGTTTTATTCTATTTCTATTTCATACTTATTGAGAACATGGATTCTATTGTAAACTATGATGTTAGCATCACATTATATAATAAACTATACTTCATTGCCTAGGCTTTACATACCTAGGCTATGATGCCAACTATATGGTATCATATTCTCTTTAACTATAATGTTCATAGAACCTATGCTTTGATACAAACTATGACAGTCTGGTTCCCCAAATCACATACCGCCCAGCCTAATCTTGTCATTAAGCCCTAACCCACGCCATGAAGGATTTAACAACATATTGGTCAGCCTTTTCATCTCATTCACCTTGTTACGCATGTTTAGCATAGGTATTATTCATTTCTCGTTAGTTGTGATTTTTCAGAGTTAATTACAAAGTCATTATCATCTTAATATTATAAGCGAAAGACTTAATAAAAATGCCTACTGTGGAAACAAAGAAAAAATGACCACATGTATACAAACAACAAATTGACAATGATAATGTAATAAACATGTGTTTGGTTGGGGAACCGTTACTTAACCCAAATATGGAAAACATGGATTGGCATATGTACACTACACAACAATATATAAAATATGACATGGTACACAACATCATAGCTAAACCAAATGATATCAACATAAACATTATCAAAGAATTAAATCCAGTCAACCATATATCCAACACATTGGCCTAGATATTGCCTTTTTGGTCTTATAGACCTCAAGTAATAACTTATTTAGTAGTGCAAGTAGGTAATATCCTAATTGATTATGAAACACAACATATTGACCTCATATAATAGGTCAGCACACATAGCATTTCAGTATTACAATAATTGGTCACCGCTTAATCATTTCATCAACCTCATATAGTAAGTCCATATCACATACTAGTCGGAATATTGACATCCTTAGGTCTCATACCCCATGTGTCACATACACCCCAAAACAAATCATGAAACCTAAACACATGTTCTAATTTAACTACAATCACAAAATGAGATAATGCACACAATTCATAGCACCAAGAATACAACAAGTATATTAGTTCAATGAAGCAATAACATGAAATGAAATGGAGAGAAATATCTCAATAAGTTAACTTACAAGTCACAAATTTCCTTGGCTAACCAGCCTCCCAACACCCCAAAACACGTCCTCGAACTCCCAAAACTCTTTTCTTAGTTCCTGAGGTTAATTAGGGTGCTTTTAGGACTTGTTCAAGCTATTAGATGTGGTTTAAGTGATTGTAAATTCCAATTTTTAAAATAAGCCCCATTAATAATTTCTTTATGTCCAAATATACTTTATTAAAATAGAGACAGTTTTGATGCAAAAACTTGTGAGTTGATTTCCATTACCAAAATGCTAAAATTATATAATGTAGTATAAAGAGAACTTTTTAGAGTTGTTTTAGATTTCTAAAACTATAAGGTTTGCACAATTTCAATAAGAATTAAAGGAAATGTAATTATTAACACAATGACTCAAAAGAGTTTTATACTCCGACCAACAACTTTGTAAAATTTATTTCTCCTAAAACTTAGCTTCAAAACTCGTGATTTCTTTACTAAAATCTAAAAACATATCCTAAAACATCATACTAAACGATGAGCTCAATCTAATAAGAAATGAGGGAGTTATGCTTAAAACAATAGGATACTAGTAAATCTGTGAACCCAAACATTCCAGATTCATCACTAGTTCGAAAAGGATTATTAGACATGAAAACATTTGAATTTCAAAATATTTTAGTGGGCAAAAGTTGTTCACTTTTGAGTTAGCTTTTAAATGCCACCATAATGGGTCCATTTCAAATTAAAATGAGAAAGTTATTACCAAATTACTGAGGATGGTTTAGAATTACAATATGCAAAATTTTCAATTTAGTCTTACAACTTCAAAAATTCAGAACTTTATGAAAACAAATCCAAATACGGAACTTCTCTATGGTAAAATTAGTGCAATTTCATAAGGAGTTTAAATATGGAATTATATTTTGAAAAAAAAAAGTCATTTTCCAACTAAAATTGCTAAAAAACTACATAACTGAACTAAAACTTGCAATTTTTGTTTGAATTTCACAAAGTGGTGATTTCTAGATGTGGAGCCTCTCTAACTTCATCAATTTCTTCAATTCATCAAAATCCCATCGCCAAGTTGTTGATCTCACTCTTTAAATCCTTCTCTCCCTTCTCTTCATAAAAGTTTGATGTTTTTCATGCAAATCCATTAACATTTCCGCATATACTGATAAGGTTAAATTCAAGCCCTTGATCTTTATGTGCACACTCGTCTTTAAGATCATTTTATGGCTCACTTCTTGGTCCCACAACCCATTCAACCATCTATACTAACAGACATAACTTCTCAAGTCACATTATGATGGTGTCAATACGTATCTCGGTGCATATCAATGCTATAGTTTTATTTTATCAACTTATGCTACATTTACGTAAATTCGACTATAGCCACATTTAACTGATAATTATAATCATAATAAATTCAATTAGAACCTACCACATCACTCTCCACTCCGATCCTATACAAGCATGCATCTCGAGGCATATCCCAACATGCATCTGCATCTTTATATACCAATAGAAATGACTTAATAATTCTAAACATATACAATGCACTAAGCATCAATCATTCCAAAAATAATACTTTACTCAGTCTTCATGTCGAGTGTTGGGACCATGTACCCGCTCTCCAGCCATGTCATAAGTCTGTGACCCTTAATTACGGACCAAATCTACTATTAGGAATTTGGGACGTTACAGTTATGATCAATCAACGATCATGTTGTTAGACTTCATTTGATGATTTAGTCTAATTTCTTCCTCCACTTTCTTCAACTTGCTATTGGTCAGCTCAATGACCGAGTATTTTCCAAATAGAGAAGTCGGGAAACACAGTAGATAAAGCCTATTCTACTTTTTCTGCGAACGTATAATAGAGTCGTACATCTCTTTCCCAATAATTAACTTCTTTCCTAAAGCAAGAGCATACAACATTAAAACTCTTCCCTTAAATACATGAGTCTGGTTGGAAGTTGCCGCAATATTAATAGTCAGGACCTTCCATAACATGTAAGCCTTGAATGCGAGCTTGGTTATAGGAAGCCCAAAAGCGTTGTCAGAAGGCCACTTACTAATAACCCCTCCAATCAACAAAAAGATAGCATCATCAAGCTTTAATGTTGAACCCAACTTATCATCAATTGTCCTTAATCCAGAAAGTCCAAGCACATAATTAATGGAAGCAGGACTGAATGGAATATTGAAACCACGAACAAATACCTTGTCCGAAGAAGCATTTCCAAATTTTTCAAGAAGATTGTTGTAGAATTCCTTGACAATTGAGTCATTGTAGAAGCCTTCATGAGACACTAATCCATATATGCTAGTCTGAACCATTAATCTCTTAAGTCCAGTTTCATGAAAATGTGACACACTAACCGATTGATCAAACCAATAGTTCTTCTTTACCGTTTCCTTAAATTTATCCACGTACTCCAATGATCTAAAATGGCCAAAAACAGGTACAAAGTATTGAGATATGAACATGATCTTTCATTTGGTAAGAAGAATTACTAATGGCCTCACCTTCATCAAAAATCCTCTCTAAAAGTCAGAGGAAACCCTCTCATCTTCACCAACCTTCTTTTTGCCCTTGGCGGTTTCGGCTTTCTTGGAAGAACTAGTGTGCCCGATTGGCTGTCGTTATTGAACAATACCATATTTCACCGGTGTACTCTTTGCGGCGATTTTAGGATACAATATCATACTAATGTAAAGTTTATTTGTAAGAGCACGATAGTAAATACCCATTGTCTCAATCATCAACAGTTGTAATAGAGTCACTATGAAAGTTGAAGAGGATTATTGAGCCATTCTTGCAGTAATGTGAAGCATGAAAGATGATAAAATATTAAAAAAAGAAAGATGGTCACAGCGAGAGAGAAGAACTGAAATTGGAAAGAATGATTTGTGAAAATTAGGTATAATCACAAAATCGATAAAAATAAACCTAAATCAGAATAATCTTGCTTAAATCCACAAAGAATCTAACCGTTGAGTCTAACAGCTCAAAACTTATTATCCCTCGACTAATATCAAACGACTAGTTTTTACATCTGATTTAACAAGAGCAATGTGTTAAAGTAATTCGAGGTGGCAATTTTTAGGGCAAATAAGAAAACAACTCACAATGTAATGTTAAATCACAAAGATATTTACATAAAAGCACATAACTACTAGTTTGCCGCAAGAACCTCTAACTAGTGAGAGCACACACCAATGTCATGGCGCAACCTCTTAATAGTCTGTATTTCAAAAGCCTTTGTAAAAATATAAGCTAAATGCATTTCAGTAGGAACATGCCGAACACAAATTATTCATCTTTCCACTAGATCCCAAATATAACGCTGACAAATATAAATATGCTTCGTCCTAGATTGTTAAACTGGATTTTCTAAAATCTCAATGGAACTTTTATTATCACAATACATTGTTAATTGAGACAAAGCAATACCATAGTCTTTGAGCATTTATTGCATTCATATTAACTGCATGTAACAACTGCCAATAGCCATATATTCAGCTGCAGAAGTTGATAGAGAAATGTAGTTCTGCTTCTTGATATTCCAAGCAACAAGATTAGAACTCATGTAGTAGCATCCACCTGTAGTACTCTTTTGATCATCAATACTTCTAGCCTAATCAACATCACAATACCCAATTAAGTCAATGGCACCACCTTTAGTAAATAATATACCAAAGTTCGTTATTTTGTACACATAGCGCAAAACCCTTTTTACAACAACCAAATGAGACTATTTTGAACATGCCTGATAGTGAGCACAAATCCCAACACTGAAAGCAATGTCTGGTCTGCTTGCAATAAGATATAATAAGCTATAATTCATGCATCTGTAGAATGTAGGATTAACATCAACACCTTTGTCATCCTTATAAATATTCTTACTGGAGATCATATGTAACGACCTCATTGTAATTTATCGTTATTTAATGACGTGGTTATAGACGTGGCTGACAGGTCAGACGCTCGTGGGACCCGCTGTGAAGCTAATGTATGCCTGAAACAAGGTAATTAGTTATATTTGTGTGCTAATTTGTTTAATTTACGGTGTTACGTTGAAATAAAGTAATAACATTGTAATGTGTGTATTTATATTTCATTTGACGGGTGAGACAGTGTGAGAAGTATTCGCCTCGATATGCATATCGATGCGGGTACCGGGTAGCCTAAAAAACTAAATACTAGGCCAGGGAAAATAAAACACACAATAAATGAATAAAACGAGTTAAATACTAAAATATAATGTATAATTGGTGGTTAGGGTTTAATTTGGTGCAAGTTTGGTTAAGTATGGCAAGAGGATTGGTCCATATGGGTTTTGTATGTCACGAACAAAGTTAAGATTTTTAGAGTTTTGGCACGACCAAAACTAATGTTTTAGATATTTTATGAAAATGGACTATTTTGTTAAGATTTTGGTACAATTTCGTGAAAAAGGGGATCGAAAAAGGGCACCGGAAGCTAAAACACGTCAAATTGGGACTTTTGGGAATAATAAATAAAAAGAAATTAAACTGCTCAAGCAAGAAGCTGAGGGTTTATATATAAATAGAAAACAAAAACAAATCAAACTTATTTGTTTCAACAGAACGAACTTGATGTTTCTTATCTCTAAACCCTCGATTTGGATTTTTGCTCGCAGAGCTCCCGACATCCAATTTTTACCTCATTTCTTTCCACAAAATCGCAGAGCATCACGAGACAATCAATTTAAGCTAAAGTTCCATAGTGGAAACGAGGTATTCAGTCCATAATTTGGTAAATTCTCAATGCAGGACATTTTCTTCAATTCATTTGAATTATCGCAATTTTTAGATTTTTCTCGCAGGACTACGATAGAAATTGGTAGGAATTATTGTTAATCGGTATATTGGATTGATTTGCATCAATTGGAGATAAATTCCACCGGCGTAGGCTAGGGTTTTGATGAGTTTGATTAATGCAATTCAGTTGATAATTATTCTGGAGATGTTTTTATACTTGATATTGATTTATATTGGGTTTTCGGATGAATTGATTATTGATGTTGACACAATTTGACTCCACGAGCCACGAAAATTTTTGGTGTTGATATCAAGTGGTTTTGTGGCATTTATTATTGAGTTTTAAGGATTTAACTGCGAAAAATATTGATTTGGAGACATTTTCTAGTTGAAAATAAATAAAGTTTGTCAAGTTGACATGTCATATTAGAAAATTCGTAACTTCTCCTTTTGTAATCCGATTTGAGTATTATTGGAGTCTATGGAAAGTAAGTTATGAGTACTAAAAGTTCTTTTTTGATTTTCATGAAAAAGTATGAGGTTTTTGGAGTTAAAACCCATACAATTGATTATAAATCACTGGTAAATGGTTATAGGTCATTTTGGTCGATAAATTTGGATATCAAGGATTTTGAGGAGTCAGATTGGGGATTGGTTAGCGGGACACGGAGTGCGGATTAAGTTATGTAGTATCCAAACTAAAATTACTTAAGAAGTATTTATTTTGCTTTTAAATTCATATTTTGCCTTTCAATACACTATTCCTGGTGTGGTTTAAATGGATGGACGTTGAGGTTCTCCTTTCGTGCCATTTCGATGTGTATGTCCACTAGGCTTTAGCATGTGAGCTGCTAAATCTTCGTAATTCGCATTAGGGCATAAATGGGTGCATCATTGGTTCCATGTCGACCACCTAGTAGATCCAGATATTGGCCTTGCTTGAGTGCTACTCACCGATAGTAGTCTGTGGAAGAGTCTGAAGTATGGCGCTAGTCTGACCCTAGGCTCTAGGAACATACACATTTAAGTTTAGACTATTATTTATGCATGCGATGATCACAGTTGTCTGTATTTATTTCGGCATGTTTAATTAATAGCTTTATTTCAATTCCACTATTTACTTTTCATTATTGCTCACTTAATTTCCTTGGGAATACTCACTCTGGACTCGTCATTTTTTGTGATGGCTGAGTGCAGATCCTAGTACGAGCTGAGCCAAGGGCAAGCTACCAAAATACCTGTGATAAAAAGATTTGAGCTAGGCTTGTACATTTGTATTATATACATATATATTTTGTTTTCATTTTGGGATATGGGGTTGTGAAACTCTTTAGGAACCTATATGATGATAATTTGAGACTTTGAGGTGTATACTTGATGTATATATTGATTTATGGGTTTTCCACATTAGGTTTCAAATATTAGAGTTAAATGCATGGCATGTACTGTCGTATCATATTTGGACTGTCATGCTAAAGGTCTTCCACTGTGTTTATTTATGGTTTTAAACAATTTAACAGATGATTTGAGTCCTTAGCAACTTAAACTGTAAGTTGTGGTTTATTGAGGTTAATAATGATTTAAAATTGTATTGAAACTGCATGTGGGAACACAGTTGGCGATGGTAGGCTAGGTTGTGAGCCCGCATTGGCCCCCGTGGCTGCCATTTGGAAAGTGAGTCACTACATCATATGTGTTAGAATAGACTTAGCAGTTACCAATCCGACTTGCTTAACAAGAGATTTAGCATATTTATTCTAAAACAAGAATGTACTATCTTGAGATTGTGTAATCTAAAGAACTAAGAAGTATGTAAGATTTACAACCATGCTCATCTTAATTTCTTTCTTCATCAAATCAACGAACTCCGAAGCTAGCTTTGTAAATAGCCCTAAATACAATATCATCGATATAGATCTATGCAACCACAAACTTTTAATTCTACCTTTTAGCAAATAAAGACTTATTGGTATACCCTCAATGTAAACTTTCTACAGCAAATAGGTATTCAACCTTTCATACTATGCTCGTGGTGCTTGTTTCAGTCCATAAAGTGTTTTTTTTCAAATGACAAACATAATTAGGTTTATCATCAACCTCAAATCCTTTAGGTTGTGCAACATAGATGGTTTCTTGCAAATACCCATTTAAGAAAGCATTTAATACATCCATTTGTCGTAACTTGAAACCTTTGTTACAAGCAATGGCTAGCAGTAGACAAATAGATTCCAATCATGCAACTGGAGCAAACGTCTCATCAAAATCAATGCTCTCAATCTATGTGTATCTTTATGTAGCCAATCTGACTTTATTGTGAACAATAACACACCATTATTATTTGTCTTGTTGCGGAATATCCACTTATGACCAATGATAGTAACATTAGTAGGTTGTGGAAAAATCTCCCACACATTTTCTAACAAACTCATTTAGTTCCTCTTGCAGAGCATTAATCCAACATTAAAGCCTCCTTGAGATTTTTAGGCTCAATCTGATATGTAAAACATGTAAAACGATCATGTAATCAACAAGATAAATATCTCTAGTTGCACTAAATTAGTAACAAAGCCAATAATTTGCTCAATTGGATGATCTTTCAGCATCCTTGACTATGGAGCGGTAGATATATAACTGAGTTCTATAGTAGTAGGTGATTTTGGATCATCATCATGATTATCATCTTCATCATCTGATGGAGTAGTGATCTCTCAATCAGATGGTTTAGCAGTAGGTTGAGTAATAGGTGTTGGGCTTATTAGTGTTGGTTGCTCATCATCATCATCCTTTGAAAAGGAAAATTATTCTATTCTTACATAATAATCAAGCATAATCTTAATAGATTCCATCACAGTCATAGTTTGCTTATTGTAGACTTTATAAGATTTACTATTCTAAAAATATCAAAGAAAAATTCTAATAACACTTTCGGAATCAAACTTTCCCAAAAAGAAAAATTCCAATAATACTTTCGGAATCAAACTTTCTCAAGTTATCTCTATCATTCAATATGAAGCAGGTACTACCAAAAACATGAAGATGTTTAAGAAATGATTTTCTGCCTTTCCAGATTTCATATAGAGTTTTTGTAGTCAATGGCCTAAAATAATCTCTTTTGATAATATAGGTAGCAGTGTTTACTGCTTCCCCCAATATTCATGGGCAGATTTTTCTCAGCTAGCATGACTTTTGTCATATCCTAAATTGTGTGATTTTTTTAATTTTCAAACTCTCTTCCATGATCATAGCAAACTCGATCAATTGATACATCCTCAACACTTTTCTCCTTTAGAAGTCGAAGAATTAACTTCTTAAACTCATCAAATGTTTTTGCTTTATCATGCAGCAAATGAACCAAGTAAATTTTAAGTAGTCATTAACAATGAAAACCATACTTCTTTCTCCCATGACTTTCAACTTGCATTAGACCAAATAAGTCCATGTGCAGTAATTTTAACACATGTTTTGTTAGTATGTCATTGAGGCTAACATATGAAACTGAATGTTGTTTACCCCTTTGACATGGTCATAAATAGAATCAGGCTCAGAGCATAGTTTAGGAATACCGCTAACAACATCATGAGAGATCAATTTCTAAATTTTCATAAAATTAAAATGAGTAAGCCTTCCATCCCAAAGCTCTGTATTTGTTAGAGAAACGAAGTTGCACATAACTTGCAGCTTATGAGGTGATACAGAATATTGAAGCTCCATATAGCTGCTGTCAGATGTACGAATCCCATACATGATGCATTATCTTTCTTCATTGATTAAATGACAATGATCTTTAGTGAAGTTGAAAAATAGCTCCTGATCACATGTTTGACTTATACTAATCTAGTTAGATTTCAACATATAAACATGTAGAACTTCTTTGAGCTTAGGCAGTCCCACTACATTAAGAGTTCATTTGCCAACAACCATGTCTTTCTTTCCATCACTAAACATATAGCACCTTCCTTACAAGATTCTTAATTTTTAAGAAAGCTTTTGTTACCAGTCATGTGTCTGGAACAACCGCTATCTAAATACAATAACTCGGTCGTAGTTGCTAGGAGTTAAGATGCATTGTCATAGCCATATGAGATTAAACTCTTTAAACCTTCTTAGATGTTTTCTTTTTTTGAAGTATACTTAGATCCTTAAACATCCGATAGCATCGTGGTCGAATATGACCAATGCTCCCACAATAATGACATGTAAGAAGAGGGATGTTATCAGCAACAACAATAACCTTTTTCTTTGCACTTGCAACAACCTTCTATTGCATAATCTTCTTTGCTTTTGTTGTATCAACTCGAGAATTATTGTATTGACTTTTATTGATTATAGTACATTTGACAAAGAGAGTAGGAGCCTTGATAGATCCTTCAGCTTAGCCACGATAATGCTTAACTTGCAATGATAGACAAATTTTGTAGCATTCTAATTAATTTATGAGAACTAGAATGTAACTTTGCAGTAACAGCCTCATAATTAAAAAGAGTTTTCTTCAATGTAAAGATTTCAGCCTCATGTTCTTTTAGCAATGTAGTACAAATATTGTGTTCTCTTCCGAGAGTTGATGGTTGTTGCAAATATAATATCTAGCTTGTAGTAATAGTGAAATCAACTTATGTTGATCATGGATATCGTTCTTAGAGAAAGGCTTTTGCACTAGTTGTATATCACCTACTTAACTTGAACTATTGCTAAGGGATTCTCTTTTAATTTCTTTTATACTTAAACTAAACTGTCCTAAAAAAATCAAATTAACTTTACTTGAAATCTTATATTAAATATATCTTAGTTCACCTTCACCATGGTAATTTAATACTATGCTTTGTATTCACGTACGCCTCTCAATATGTTTTGTGCATTGCCTAATTAGAATTGACAGATTTCCTTCAAACCCACTTCAACCCATTATCATGACGAAGAAGATTCTAATGTGCAAAATAGAACTCAACCTATCGGTGTAAATAACATAAGTTTCACATTGATTTGAGTCTCAAATCATTTGATTCATAACCAACTAAGTTTACTATCCGCGCCTTCGTAATTAACAACTATCTCTTAATGCTATATATTTTACGGTTCTGTCATTCATATCCAGATTAAAAGCTTTGATGACCATGATAACTCCTAAAGGCTAATTTCATTAAATAGTGATCAATATATATAAAGCATTACGCTTTGAATTAACAAAAATTATAACCATTGCACTTTTTATTATAATCTTTATTCTTACTTCAAAAGCATTACATTCATACCATAGGATCTATTGATCCCTAAGATAAATAGACTATTCACACATAAGTGAAATACACATATCACAATTCAATATAAATTCATTGCAAAATAGAGATGAATATAAATATTACCTTGAATTAATCAATGAAACCAAATATTGATTGCAAACATGGGGTATTCAATGTTTCTCTAACAAAAACTCTTTAATACTCAAACTCAATGCTAAATTACTATAATGGAGGCTAATCTCCTTCTATGTGGTTTGCTCTCTCTTGCTAACCATGTCCTAATACCTATTTATACTCCTTAATTGTAGGACTAAGTGTTTCATCAATTAGACTACGTCTCGAGATTTTGATAGCAATAAACAACGTAAAATGGTACTAACACGTTTATCAAGCATTTCAATGCAATCCATCATTTTTAGAACTCACAAGTTCAAAGGCTACCAACGAATTTCAGTTACCAATGAATTCGAGTTCAAATAGAATTGATAAAATGGAAAAAAATAAGACTTGAAGAGCTCGTAATTTGATCAAGGCAAGGAAAGGCACCGAAAAGCATATATGGAGCTATGTACACCAATTGTAAGGTATAAGAAGTTCAACTACTTGAGGCAAATGCATTAGATTCATGCATTTCATAAATTTCATATTTTCAAGAACTTAAATTCATGCATTTCATGATTTTGCAATCTGTGAGTAATATAGTATTTTAAATAATTCAAATGAGTTGTATGGCATGAACTTGAGGTGTGCATATTGTTGGTTTTTATTTTGGATGCACTGGTATCAGTTTAGAAAAGTTTTCAGTTCACTTTATAACTATTTGCAGAAAAGCCCTTACGCGCTTTATGAAATTGAGATTTTCCATTTCCGAGGTTTGTGAAAATATCCGGACCACCCAAATGGGTTTTATGACCCATAATAAACATTTCTAACATATTTTAAGGGGTTTGGTAGGGTCAAGGATGCGATAGGGGGTCGTTAACTCAAGGGCTGAAAATATTTATTTTCAAGCCCCTGTTGGTTAGCACGCTAATAAGATTTGTTAGCGCGCTAATTGAGAGATTAGCGCGCTAACTGAGAGATTAGCGCGCTAACTCTAGATTCTAGCGCATTAATAGCTTTTATGACAGCTTTTTAAAAGTGAAACATCTACACCTTTAATTTGAATTGGCGGATTGTTATAGACCCTTGGATTACTACAACGGCTGCAAACAGTAAAAATGGTATGGAAAAAACCTTATAAATACTTTGAACATGCTTTTGATCCAATCAACTCACAAATACACAAAAGAGCAATAAAAATGGAGTTCTAACACAAAAGGGTGAAGGTCAAACACACTCACACACACACACACTCACTCACTCACTTCAGGGCTTTGAGGGCTGATCTTATGCCAACCAAGTGAGGTGAAAAGAGATGTTCTAGAGTCCTCAACACACTATCTAATCGGTCTAAATCATCTTCACATCTTGGGTTGTAAGATTACATATTTCCTACACTATTTGTGCATAATCTATATCTTGTTGTTAATGATTTATATGGGAACCTTATGTGACTGATTTGAACATGTTTATATAGTGTGTTGAGCTTAATATCATGTCTTGATAAGACCTAGAACAAAATTTCACCTATTGAGCCAAAACTTGAATCACATGTGTATGCGAAACTTGAAAAACACATAAAGTCCAACCTATTCTTATAGTTACTATTTTTCTTTGAAGTGTACGTGTGACACCACCAAAAAGGGGATTTGAACTAAATCTTGATTTTTGTTAAACCCGAATTTGAGAGTGTATTTACTTGAGCTTAATTGTGATTTCTCATAATGCATCAAATTGACTTGAAACCCAATTGTGCTTAATCTATATTCGCGTTTGTGATTTCATGCTTATGTTGTTTTGACAACATATTTATAAGGGTTTTCATTCTTAAACTTTATCAATTTGAGACCCAAGATTTTGGTTGCACTACGTGAGCTTAATCGTGATCTTTCATGTGTGCATTGAATTGACTTGAGACCTAGTTGTGCTTAATTTATATTTGTTTGTTTGGTTTCATATTTATGGTGTTTTGACAACATACTCACAAGGGTTTCATTCTTAATATTAATCTATTTGTGACCCTAGATATTGATTGCACAACTTGAGCTTAAACTTGTATTTTGCATTTGTGCATCAATTAGCCATTCTTTGGGACTAACTTGAGCTTAATCTATACTCTTCTTTGTTGGTTTCAATATTGAGAGTTAGCCTATAAAAGTTGATTTACAAGGCATCTCAATTGGCAAAGTCTCACTTGCATTACTTCCTCTTAGGATTACATTTGGCTTGTGAGAGGAGAGCATCTTATACCACTTTACTTATTATAAGCGACAAATAATTCTTAATTTTTAAAGCTTGTAAGGTTTATTGTGAATAGACCAAGTTGTGAGTCCTATTAGTATATAGGAGAGATTGTAAGCTTATCGAGAAATAGGCAAGGTAAAGTCCTAGTTGCATCTAGGTAAGTCAAATTCTTAGTTAAAACTAGGTGGTTGTAAAAGTCCTTATTGCGGTAAGACAAGTGTAAATGACCTAGTGGTGATTACGCATACTAAGCTTGCGGGCTTAAGGTTGTTCACTTATTGTAATATAAGTGTTGGTTCAAAATCCTAATCGGGGAGGTTAGGTAGTGAATGTAGATCCGAGGGATCGAACTACTATAAATCAATTGTGTACTCCCATCTCTTCTTCCCCCTTCTTCTAGTGTAGCATTTCACTTACTTGAACCATTCCGCTGCATCACTATTGCAATCACTAATATACGAGATCATCTAAATAAACTTCTGAAGTAAAATTAGAAGATTTGCAAATAAAGTTGGAAAAAGTTTAATTTGGTCATCACACCCAATTCACCCCCTCTTGGGTGACCTTCAATTGGTATCAGAGAAGGTGCTTTTAATATTCGGATTTATATCTTAAAGCTAAATATCAATGGCCATGAATTTCGGTGTTGATGCTACCATTCCACCTATGCTTAGGGATTTTGTTTTTAGGAGTTGGAGGATTAGGTTTAGAACATACCTTAAAGCCCAGTCAAATGAGATGTAGGGAATTTTAGAAAATGGTCCATACACTCCGGTTAGAGTAGTGAATAATATTGAAGTGCCTAAGCCAAAGAAAGATGGAATAGGGAAGAAAAGAGGCTAGTGAGACTCGATGATGAAATTAGACATATTCTCCTTTCTAGCATTCTTGGTGACATTAAGACTAGAATTTCTTCATACACTTCATATAAGGAGATATGGAGAAAACTAGAAGAAATTATAGTCATAGCCATGATTCTCATGTCTCATTATATTCAAGCAAGTGTGATGATTTATTGCCATCTAGTGACTCTCTTGCTCCTTTATCTCTTCATGATGAACAAACTCACATTACTACACATGTTGATGATAAAGATGCTTACATGCATAAAGATCTTAGACCTATGGATTCTTATGTGCCAAATAATGATGATGATAGGTTTATGCATTCTCATGCTCATTAAGGGGACTTTATTGTTGATTCATTTACTAACATTGATTGCCTTCATGATTTCTTTTTTGATGAATTGTCCACTTTGAGCAAGAAGCTTGAACTAGACTTAGACAATCTCATGAAAGAGAATGAGAGAATGAGAACCTCGAGAACACGATTCAACTTGCATTACATGAGTTTATGACTCTTCAATGCACATTTAACAAGAGTCTTGAAAAAAATGAGAGCATTCTCGAAGAGAACATGGCCTTAAAGAGTCAAGATCAAATTCTTCAAGAGAGATTAGATGAATGGACAACATTGGGAACAAATGTCACTAATGAGTAGGAGAATGTGAAATTAGAGCTTAGCCAAGAGAAATACAAGTGTCTATACTTAGAAGATTAACTATGGAAGTCTAGGAGGTTTTACAAGTTTAAATCATTCCATAGACCAAATAGTACTTATTTTAGAGTCAAGCCTCACATTAAGGCATAGGTACCAAAAAAGACACGCATAGAAGCTGAGTCTACCAAATCCAAAGAAATTTGGGTACTAAAGTCCATGATACATAGAGTGAATTAGATTCACTTTAGAACATGAGTGAAGCTAGGTGTTAGATTGGTATGTGAGAATTAAGTCTAACTTAAGTGTTTCAAGTGAATTCGAGTTTAGGACATATTGTAAGGAACAAGGTGTAGATCCTAGTTCTTAGACCTAAGTACCAAATAATCATATGGACCAAAATAGGTCTTTAGACAGTAAAATAATGAGAAGGGAAAGAGAGTGAAACAAGGCTAGGTGGGTTGCACATGACTACAATCAAGAGAAAGGAATTGATTATGAAGAGCCTTGGCATCAAAAGCAAGAATAGAAGCAACTCGAATGTTACTTACTTATGCTTGCTGCAATGGTCCTTAATATACCAAATGGACATCAAACATGCATTTTTAAATGGCTTCATTAATGAAAAGGTATATGTAGACCAATCATCAGATTTTGAAGACCATGCTAACCCAAGTCGTGTTTATCGTCTTTAAAAGGCATTTTATGGATTGAGACAAGCTCCTAGACCTTGGTATGATAAGCTATATGCAATCCTCCTTAACAAATGGCTTATTAGATCCTACATTGTTCATTTTTATCAAAAATAATAATATGCTCCTATTTTAAATCTATGTGGATGATATCATTGTTGAGTCATCAAACAAGCATTTATGTGAAGAATTTTCATCTTTGATGACATGTGAGTTTGAAATGAGTATGATGAGTGAACTAACATACTTCTTAGGCATGCAAATTAAGCAATCTAATCATGTGATTTTTATAAATAAAATGAATTATGTGAGGGAAATGCTTAGGAAATTTAAATTTGAAAATTTGAAAGCATGTGACACTCCTAGTAGCTCCACCGTTAAAATGAACAAAGACCAACTAGAGAAATCCATGGATTCTACACTTTACTGTGGCATGATTGATAGTCTCCTATACTTGACCGCTAGTATGCCTGATATTATATTTAGTGTGCGTTTACGTGCTAGATTTTAATTCGAACCTCAGGAATATCACTTGAAATGTGTCAAGCGTATATTTTGTAATCTTAGTGGGACACAAGACTTAAGATTGTGGTTCAACAAGGCCAAAAGTCTAGAACTTCGAAGCTTTGTTGATTCCAACTATGCGAGGAGTCTAGCTGATAGGAGAAACACTTCAAGATTTTTTCATTTGCTAGGAAACTCACTTAGATAACGATTTAGTAAAAAGCAAAATCACGTTGCTTTCCCACCGCCGAAGCCAAGTATGTGGCTTCTGGAAGTTGTTGTGCTCAAGTCTTATACATGAGACAACAAATTGAGGACTGCCAAATTCAAGTTGGTTGTGTTGGAATATATTGTGATAACACAAGTGCAATCAACATATCAAAGAATCTAGTGTTACACTATCGTACCAAACATATTGAGATTATGCACAACTTCCTTCGCGACCATGTCCAAAAGGGCGACGTTAAACTAATCCATGTGTCCACTGAGGATCAACTAGCTGATAAACTCACCAAGCCATTGCCTAGAGATAAGTTTTTCAAGATTTGACGAGAATTAGGCATGATTCGTGAATTAGACCTTCTATACATGTTTTAGCACTTCCAACCCTTTTATATGTTGTTAATGAAGTGCCCATGAAGTATAAGGTGAATATGAGTTTTACTCCAAAAACTCAAAAATTTAATTTCAGCAATTTCAGAGAGCAATTAGCGCGCTAGGCCTGATTATTAGCATGTTAATGGTCTCTAGTTAGCGTGCTAACTACTGGACTTAGTGCCCTCATCCTATTGTCCCCAGAATCATTCTTTTTGCCTTAGGGAACTTAGTTGCATATGTTTAGGGGGAGCTTTAGTTTGATCATTTTAGAGAGAGTATCTTAGTTATTGCATGAGTAAGAGTTCATTCTTGAACATCACATGTAAAATTTTAACTCACGTCTATGTTGGTTTATATTTGCACTACACTGTCGTATCTTTCATATTTTTGAGAATGTAATGCCATGAATGTTGTATAACTTTGACTCATTATCTATGAATGAATGGCATTCCTTTTGACTCCCACTCCATGTGTTTTCAGAAATTGCATGAATGGATGAATTGTCTTTGCTCTCTTGTATTCATTTTAATGCCTATTGACAGGGGAGAGTTTGTACCTACTTTTAGATGTTATCAAAAGGGGGAGAAATATATACACTAAACTTGACCATTATGATCTTGATATGCTTTTAACGACTATGTTTTTTTGTCAAGTTCACAGTTGTTTGTTATCATCAAAAAGGGAGAAATTGTTTGACTAAATGTTGAATTAATTAGACTCTGTCCCGAGATTTTGATGGCAACAAACAACGTGAAATGGTACTAATACATTTATCAAGCATTTCAGCGCTATCCATCATTGTTAGAATTCACAAGTTCAAAGTCTACCACGAATTTGAGTTACCAACGAATTCGAGTTCGAATGGAATTGATAAAATGAAAAAAAAAATAAGACTCGAAGAGCTCGTAATTTGATCAAGGCAAGGAAAGGCACCAAAAAGCATATATGGATCTATGTGCATCAATTGTAAGGTATAAGAAGTTCAACTACATGAGCCAAATGCATTAGATTCATGCATTTCACAAATCTCATGTTTTCAAGAACTTAAATTCATGCATTTCATGATTTTGCAATCCGTGAGTTATAAAACGTTTTAAATCATGCAAATGAGTAGTATCGCATGAACTTGAGG
Organism: Stephania yunnanensis; assembly: GCA_039657365.1. Taxonomy (NCBI): domain Eukaryota; kingdom Viridiplantae; phylum Streptophyta; class Magnoliopsida; order Ranunculales; family Menispermaceae; genus Stephania; species Stephania yunnanensis. The sequence continues at coordinate 44,019,315 of CM077581.1, forward strand.
TGTGCATATTGTTGGTATTGATTTTGGATGCACTGGTATCATTTTAGAAAAAAATTTGGTTAACTTTAAAATTATTTGTAGAAAAGCCCCTGTGTACTTCATGAAATTGGGATTTTCCATTTTCGAGACCCAAATAGGTTCTATGACCCATAATAAATATGTCTAACATGTTTTAAGAGGTTTGGTAGGATCAATGATGTGATAGGGGGTTGCTAACTTAAGGGCTAAAAATATTTATTTTCAGGCTCCCGCTGGTTAGCGCGCTAATGAGATTTGGTTAGCGCACTAACTGAGAGATTAGTTCACTAACTCCATATTCTAGTAGGCTAATAGCTTTTCTGAAAGCTTTTTAAATGTGAAACATCTACACCTTTAATTTGAATTGGTGGATTGTTCTGGACCCTTGGATCACTACAACGGCAACAAATAGTAAAAAGGGTATGGAAAGAACCCTACAAACATTTTGAACATGGTTTAACAACTCACAAATACACGAAAGAGCAATAAAAATGGAGTTCTAACACAAAAGGTTGAAGTTCAAACACACACACACACACACATCACTTGAGGGCTGATCTTATGCAAACCAAGTGAGGCGGAAAGAGGTGTTCTAGAGTCCTCAACACGATGTCCAAATCGATCTAAATCATCTTCACATCTTGGGTTGTAAGATTACATCTTTACCTACACTATTTGTGCTTAATCTAAATCTTGTTGTTAACAATTTGTGTGGGAACCTTATGTGACTGATTTGAACATGTTTATATAGGCTAATATCATGTCTAGATAAGACCTAGAACAAACTTGCACCTATTGAGCCAGAATTTGAATCACTTGTGTATGCAAGACTTGAAAAACACATAAAGCCCAACCTATTTTTATAGTGACTATTTTTCTTTGAAGTGTACGTGTGAAACCACCAAAAATGGGATTTGAACTTAATCTTGATTTTTGTTAAACCCAAATTTGAGAGTTTATTTACTTTAGCTTAATTGTGATTTCTCATAGCGCGTCGAATTGACTTGAAACTCATTTTTACTTAATCTATATTCGCATTTGTGGTTTTATGCTTATGTTATTTCGACAACATACTCACGAGGGTTTCGTTCTTAATATTAATATTTGTGACCCTAGATATTTATTGCACAACTTGAGCTTAAAGTTGAATTTTGCATTTGTGCATCAATTAGCCATTCTTTGGAACCAACTTGAGCTTAATCTATACTCTTCTTTGTTGGTTTCAATATTGATAGTTAGCCTATAAAATTTGATTTACAAGGCATCTCAATTGGCAAAGTCTCACTAGCATTACTTCATCTTAGGATTACATTTGGCTTGTGAGAGGAGAGCATCTTATACTGCTTTACTTATTGTAAGCAAAAAATTATTCTTAATTTGTAAAGCTTGTAAGGTCTATTGGTGAATAGACCAAGTTGTGAGTCCTATTGGTATATAGAAGAGATTGTAAGCCTATCGAGAAATAGGCAACGTAAAGTCTTAGTTGCATCTAGGCAAGTGAAATTCCTAGTTGAGACTAGGTGGTTGTAAAAGTCCTTATTGCGGTACGGCAAGTGTAAAAGACCTAGTGGTGACTAGGCGCACTAAGCTTGTGGGCTTAGGGTTGTTCACTTATTGGAATATAAGTGTTAGTTCAAAATTCTAACCGGGGAGGTTAAGTAGTGGATGTAGATCCGAGGGATTGAACCACTATAAATTGATTAGGTATTACCATCTCCTCTACCCCCTCCCTAGTGTAGCATTTCACTTACTTGAACCATTCCGCTACATCAATATTGTAATCACTAATATATGGGCTCATCTAAATAAATTTTTAAAGTAAACTTAGGAGATTCGCAAAAAAGTTATAAAAATTTTAATTTTGCCATCACACCCAATTCCCCCCTCTTAGGTGACCTTCACTAATAACAATTAGAAACTCTAAATTACAATTTAACTTGAATTAGAACTTCACTTTCTAATTTCTGCGAAGTTGGCGTTGTTACTAATGCCCCAGCGGCGTGTGTGTGTTAAGTCACGGTGTTGCCACCATGCCATAGCTTCATCATGTGATTTTTAGCTCATGGAGCCTCGGTGCCATCCCCTTTGTGTCCTGGCGCTGTCCTTTGTTAGCCACGACACCGCCATTGCGTCGGACCTTCAGAGTTGGTTTTCTTCATTTCTTTTTTCTCTCCCGCATAGTGCTTTTCATCCCCATGTTGTGCCTTGTCTTCTAATAAAGTCAATATATGCTCCAATGGCGCCAACTCTAATTTTGTGGGTTTTTGCTCCATTTCTTCTTGTTTTTCCTTGATTTCTTCCAATGCACCTTAATTCCTTGAAAATGCAATAATATCATGAATTTGCACTCATTTGAGGATATTTATACTAAATATACTACTAAACTAACCCTATATATGTATAAATAATCACTTATCAAATATCCCCAAACTTAAGGTTTTGCACCTCCCGAGCAAAAGTGTATTCTACTAAGTCTCCTAATGACTTGTTCTCATTCAATTTACATTGTTCACGAAATATCCTTTAATTCACTAAGTTTCAATTTAACAATCCACTCAAGAGTTTTTCTTTGAAAAAAACTTATAGTTTTCGGACACGTAGCTTTAACAAAAAATATAACTTCACTTTCAAAACACTAAAGTAATCTCAACCAAAAACCATCACTACTCACAAGTTTGTATAGTTTCAATACTCACATAGAAAGTATACAATATCAATATTTCTCATTAAGCTCAGGAATTCAAGAATAAGCATAGATCAAACTTATCTTTGGTAGACTTTAGCACTTCAAGAATCTAGAGGACTTTCACATAGTTGGAATGGAAACTCAACTTAACTAGCTACTCTCACTCGAGCTAAATCTTCTATTTGATTATTTTTAGTGTGCTTTCGCCTTCTTCTCTTTCTTTTTTTTCTTTTTTTCTCTCATTTTTTATTTTTTTTTTCATTTTTTTAATAGTTCCTGCTCCTTTTCTTATGGACTTATTCTTCTTCACTTTTTTCAACCATCAAGTTCTCTGCTCCATTTCTCGTAGAACTTGTGGGATTCTCTCTTTTTTTCCTTTTTTTCTAAAACTCATGTTAGCACTCCTCACTTTCAATAAATCAAGTAAGTGAACTCCAACTTTTACTATACAATGCCTATTTCTTTTCATCTTTGCACTAAATTTTTATTTGCTTTACATTATCAAGTAAGATTCACACTTATGATATAATCCTTAGAGATCTAAATTTTTCTATAAGAAGTGTCTTAATTTCTTGCTTTTGTTTCAAGTTTAAGGTATTCCCTACCTCTAGGTTTCTAATCATGAAATCACATTATCGTTGCTACATTTCATTATTTCTTCTTAAAAAATTCAAAATATTCTCTTGAGTTTCATATCAACAAGATACTTGTAATCTACTCATCTACAATTAAAGGCATGAACATGCAAATGAAATTCATTACATATTACTGTATATTACCTAGTCTATATTACTTAAACATTCATATAGTGAATAAAATGAAAAACTCATACACTACAATTTAAAACGATCATTCCTTCAGTGTTTATCCTTATTACTTAGCCTATATTACTACTTTCCATAGTGTAGTGTCGTGTCGGTGCCCCTAAACTTAAACTAAACCTTGTCATCAAGGTTTAAAAGGAATCTTGAAAAACAAAGACACTAAAACACATAAACATATGTATTAATGCAAATTACTATAAACTAAACATTAAAATTGAAATAACCAAATAGTTAACAAAATATCCCAAATCTTATAAATGGTATGAAAAGCACTCTCAACTCCCCAAGTCTAAAGGACTCCTATTACACTAACTTTAGGATGCGTGTCACCATCATCATCTGCATCATCAGCTCCAGCGTGCGATGGTGTCAATGCACACTACACCATCTTGCTCTATACCAAATCCGAATAAAAATGTATGCTGGTGTTGCTGGAAAGTCGAACGATCTATCGGTAGGTCTCAACTATCTGCTCCATTCATATCTAGCTATGGCTCTATGATGATCAGCAATCAACATGAAATTGTGATGCTTATTCCGTCTGTGCTACTCTATCTTCTCCATATCTTGCTCATATCTCAGCATGGTTGCATGGTATTGTACCCAATCCTCCTGGTATTGTCTCATTTTCTCTTCTATACACATCATCTATTTCCGTGGAATCAAATCCTCAAGTGGTAGTATAGGTGTCTGTGGTAGAGGAGGTAATGGAAAGACTTCAAGACCGTCCAAGTCCCATTCTCTAAACTCTGGTCTACAAACGCATAACCTTCAGCAAATTCTTGTTGTCATTGTTTTTCATCTCATTCATTCTCCTCATCTTCTAGCTTTAGGGCTAGTTCTGTTACTACTGTTTGTGTTGTTGCCTGGTCCTCTTGCCTTTAGCTAACACTTCAGCCTCAAGTCTAGCTCCCTCGGCCTTCTCTCTCTCTCCTCCTCAGAGTATTGGCAACCAACTACCGATTCTCAACATGGGCATGAAAACTTCATCCATGGTTGGTTAGGCATCGATATCCAGTTCTTCATCATCTCTCATTCTCACTTTGGCTTCAAACACATCCGAGTAATCAAAATGGAAAACCACAATTCATTGTTCCTTTCCTACATGATGGACACCCTCAGACTGGTGTGTATGATCACCCTGATGTTGATCTCTCCAAACTTCATAATTTAATGAAGACAAGTCTCTTTCGGCTTGTTGATCTCACCCTACCAAGAAGTGGGGTATAGCGATGCAAAAGGAAAATTTTGCTATATTTTGTAAACCTTTTTAATGCTCTCCTTTTTAATGTGCTTTAGCACATTCTCAGCTCCCATCACCCATCCCTGTTGTCCTGGATCAACCAATGCATTTTCTATGGCTCTAAATAGGTATAAGTTATAGGGACTCTTATATAATCTAGCTGGGAAACTCTGAGTGGATTCATACGAGGTTAATTCTTATAACCCATATAAATTATTGATCTCACATCTATTAAAGTGAACTAAAACCCCCTCTCACTTTCACTGGCTCATCCCTAGCCATGAACTTCACATTAGCATAGAATTAAAAAATAATCCCACTCACTTCCTTAACTTCATTCCTCCTATTGTTTTGAGTAAGTTGCTCCCAATTTTGATGCCTAATGAAATGGTTTCCTTTTTTAAATTACTTGGCTAGCAAATCAATCCCCCTTTAACAAATTAACTCCGTGTGTATGATTTTCTCATATTGTTTCTTAGCCTCTTTACAAATGAAATATTTGAATTTAAAAGGTTTGGGCTCTTCTTCATTAGCATTCCTTGAGGTAGATGCCTCAAAGTCATTTACTTTAGTTTAGCTAACTCGTTTCCTTGTTCTTGCCATTTCCTTCAAATTTCAAGCAACTAACACAACAATGTACTGCAACTTGGTCTTCAAATCACCCAAAAAATTAGAATTCATACAACATGGATTATGCATATGCAAATAATTTCAAAGATGTCAACTAAGTAATATTAATGATCACATTCACATAATTTTGTAAAACTTATCCTACAACCTCAACTCCATAATTTCATACAATATCATCAAGTTTTTCAAAATTCGACATATAACTAGATGAAATTGTAAATGTACCTTAATGTTGGATTAATTCTCAGTGCCAATAACTCCTCCAAGTTTTCATCAATCCAAGCCCTCTAACTTTCTCACCAACTAGAACCCTAACTCTCCTTGGAATCAATTTTCAAAAATCTAAGCCCTAGCTCTTCCACTTGTGCATAACTCACACAAGGTGTCATGAACGCATAAAATTCATGAAAATATAAAAATTAAAAAATTTCACCTTCGATTCACCCATACACCTTACCATCACCACTTTGAACTCCTTTGCTTTTTTCTTACTTTTTAAATGAGTTTGAGAGACATTTCCATTTCAATGAATCGTCACCCTGCGAATGGTCTTTCATGGACAATTGACATAAATTTTTCGAAATTCAGAACTAAAACTCATAAATTGTAATTCTTAAACTAAATAACTAATTACAAACTAAAATCTAAAAATTTAAAATTTAAAACCCATGGGCTGTCTCCCAGTAGTGTTGAATTTAACTTCATTAGCTTGACGCCCTTTTAGCTCGTTTAGTCAAAGTCTAAATCGAGGAGCTCCATCTGCAAATTGGATATTATGATGTCATTTATGTTCCAATGTACTTCTTCACTATTGACAAGATACCCTTATCAGCATCATCGCTCTCATCAACACTCATCGTGATCTTCATATCTCTTATGCTCTAATTTGCTTTAGCTGCATTTAAGAATGGCCACCCAATTATGATAGATACATCATCGTTCGTGTTTGATGCGCGCTGAATGCGTCAATAAAATAAAGTTCCTAAACCAACTATTTTGTAGAATAGTGGTAAAGGATGATCTCATAAAGATTGGTAGTCTTTCTTAGGTCAAAAATAACAAAAAAGGAAAATCAAAGGTTTTAAATAAATAATTTAACTAACTAAGCTAACTAAACTAAATAAATAAAATAATAAAAATAACTTTCAAAATAGTTTTCAAGAAAACATCTAAGTAACACATAGGTCTATAGCTCCATAAATCAGAATCAAGATTCAAAGGCAATCATGGTCTTCAACCTTCCCCAAAAAGTTATTAATTTAAATTCTCCTAGATTAGCCATAGAAAATCGACATCCGCCAAAAATTCCTCGTTCCCCTAATCTCGATAGCCAGGAAGTCCGCCACTAACTACTTCGTAACCATAGACTATCCGCTAATCGAGTTTAACACACTAACATTAGTAATATGGATCTGTGGGAACATTAATCCTAAATAATCGGATGGCATCCGCCTCTGATTTAACCTGGTTCAATTGTTGCAGACTCAAGAGCCAAAAGGGTTTGACGACAAATGGGTGAGTTTTTGTCACTTTATTGATCCAAAAGCACAATTACATGGATATTAATGGTCCAAATAACTATAGGTTGTCCCCCTAAAAGCATGTACTGCCCACATACATACCCTAGATCTAAACCATAAATTTTAAAATCAATAACAATGAAATAGGATAATTAAACTAAATTAAAATAATAAAATAACAGATTTCACATAATATGCCATGAATCCATAATCCCGACTTGTTTCCCTGCGGACCTAGGCAAGGAGTTGATTAGCCGAACATTGTCATCGAAGAAAGTAGGCTAAAAATACAAAAGTCAATGTTCTAAAAATAAAACCTAAGGTTCTAATATATAAAACTACTAAATATTTGTTCCGGGAGGTGAGAGAAACTAATTTTGGGTGTTGGGGAGGTGATTCTTGCATCGAGGACGATGGATGGACTGTTTTTGGGTTAAAAATTGATGTCCGCCATGTTTCAAAATGTGATTGGCCCGTCTGGTATGCGTACGCCACATAGCATCGTCCTATTGGAGAATACCTCTGTTGATAACGTGTTGTTAGGCATGGAAGGCATGACACGTGGCACGCGTAGGTGGTGAGAAAGTCGCACGAACTCGTATGAGTTTCTAGGAGACAGTGCTAATGCCCATCCCGAGGAAAGACTAATGGAGGCTGAGGCAAGTGAGCTACTGTTAGTTTGTGACGTGGCTTGAACGCTGATGTGGCGGCTTCTGATTGGCGGAAAACTGATGGAATGACGTGTTTGGAGAGCAGCTATGAAGGAGAACCGCTGACGTGGTAGCTTGTGATTGGTTGAGAGAAGATATGTATTGACATGGCAGCTTCTAATTGGCTGAAATATGTTTTCTCCTATTCTACCAAACGCGCAACATGTAACTCGAGGCAAATTGTCCTGTATCAGATCACTGCAAGTAAATACTCCATTTTGATCACTTTTCTGTCACGAATTCAATTGCGCACTGCGTTTTACCTAAAATTGACAATTAAATATAATTAAATATATATTTTATAGACTTTCCACAATTAAGTATATTAAAATAAACTATTAATAATATACAAATAGCGACTTATCAAATACCCCCAAACTTAAGACTTTGCACATCCCGAGCAAAGGTGTAAATGAAAAAACAAACTAAATTAGACTCTTAATATAATAATGCACTGACTCACTAATCCTATACCCGACTTAAAATTCATGGAGTTCATTTGATTTACATAGTCACCAAATTAACAAGTCAGTCAAGAAATTTTAGAGTTATGATATGTCAAGACTCGCAACCCTAACACAATTAAGATCCCACTTTCAAGATAAGGACTCGGTCTAAACAAAGGTCATCAACTACTCATAAGTTTTCTTGGTCTATACATTCAAGCACACAAGTTAAAACTTCACTAATCTAGTGAAAGCACTCGAACTAATTCTTTTATTTGAGGAGTTTCACAACTTTCGCCTTTATTTATTATATATTTTCTTTTTTATATTTTTTCTCCAAATATTATTTAAAATTAATACGGTCCTTGGTTCATTTCCTATGGACCGATTTTCTCACTTTCTCCTACCATAAGTTCCGCTGCTCCATTCCCTGTGGAAACTTGTAGGACACTCTACATTAAGAAAACTCCTGTTAGTACTTCTCACTTTCACTATAATCAAGCAAATCTCCCTAATAAAGGTTAAAATAATATAGCTTGCACAAAGTTTTTTACCGTCTACTCATTTTCGTTATCTAGCATAAAGCTTAACCATCAACTAAGTCTCTAATCATGAAATAATAAAAATGCTAGGTACGGGCTTGATTGAGTGTTTCTCATAATTTTCCTTAAGTTTCAAGTTAAAAAGGCAACTGTAAATTACTCATCCATTATCAAAGGCATGAACAAAGTCTTGGGTAACTCTAAATACTATAAAAATAAAAAATAAAAAAAAACCTATTCTAAATACATGCATGAAAGTGTATCAACTACTAATGATATGAGAAAGAAATATAAAGGGACAAGAAATGAAAGAAATGGAAGAAATGATATTAAACACCACCGTTACCATCCATCAATCGCATATAACCGCATAAAAAAATTAAATGGTCTCACTTGCGGTCTTTCGCAAAGAATCCATCCAAATTCAATCCACAATCCCTAAAATACCCCCAAACTTATTCAAACCTTGTCCTCAAGGTTCAAAACAAGTCAAGGCATCTATTGTTGGGGCATGTGCCCTAGGTCAATCCATTAACTGTCTTTATGAATACTTTTAGTTAATAAAATAGAGGATTTCATTTGTTGTTTATTATAATTAATTTGCATGTTTACATTGGGTATTTACAGAAATATCCTAAATGTCCCTAGTCGATCATTATACTGGGAACTATAATGAATTAAGACTAGTGTGAGTCTTGATTGATGATCATATGATGATTATACGTATAGGGATGCGAATCAAGATCACGAGTACTTGTTGGGGAACAAAGTACTGGACCGACCCGCTATGAGAACATCACATGGATTAAGCCATAGTTGTTTCTCATGATAGGTATATTTTTCAGTCTTCTGACTTGAGATTACCAGAGACTTCAACATTAGGAACATAGTGATTTGACACTATCAAACGTTGTCTTTAACCAGACGATTATAAAGGTTGTGATTGGTTACTGTGTGAGCAATGTAATCAAGTTGTGTAATCGAGATAGAATTTGTCCCTCTCATATAAAGAGAGATATCTAGTGGATCCCTCGATGTATTAGACTGTTAAAAGGCCTAGTCTAAGTGAATTGATATCGATCAATGTCACTTGGATGTTTTCAGTCTACCTAGAGAGCGAGACTAGTACGATTGAACATGTTGGATGAAAATTTCATGCCTTATGTTTGATCAAAAGGATATCGTGTGACAAAAGGATGTTATATACACTATTGATTAGGTTGTATCGATTTGATATTCGTACGACTTGGGTAGTCATAATGTCTTGCTAGAGGCCGCTTATGACTTGTATACCAAAATGTGTTTTGGTACACTGCCAACGTTGTATGAGTCTATTGGGTCGCACACTAAGAATGGTTTTGCGAGATTTTAAGATGGTTCAGAAAAATGAATTTTATATGATAAAATTCATGATAGAAACGTCATTGTGGTGTATTACACTTATACTTCTTTAAGTAGGGGTATATGTGTAATTTATTTAACTGTCTATATACAAGGGTTGTATAAATAGATGCTTTAAGTTAGAACACACGGACGAAAAATTAAGGGCCGAAACTCTATTTTTATTTTAGAAACGACTTAGGGTTTTTGGTATGCTCTGGATCGTTTTGGAGAGAAACAAAAAGGTTTGGTATTCTTTCGAAGCTAGCACTTCGAATCTCGTCCGCCGTTCGTGTGTGGACTACTGGTAGAGGGCGTTCATCGTTGGCAGTGCCTTAGAGATCGATCAACCTTCAGAAAGGTATTTTGTGACCGAGGTATGATTAAGTTTTCTTGGTTTAAACATTTTTAATGGAATTAGATTCGGATCCTGTTGGGGTTTTTGTCAAAATTGTTTTGTAATCTCCGCTGCGTATGAACCCCAAAACCCAACATCCATATAACAAAAAAAAGATAGTGGTGAAGAAGAACATGGATAAAAATATTATACAAATGCATGCATGACAAAAAGTCTCTAAAAACTAATGAACGCACAAAATCTCTCACGTGTAGGTGACTATGAAAACTATGAAAGAACAATCATAACAAGAGCAAGAACTAGTAAACATAGGAGTTAACTGAAAAGATTCTTATCAAATCTTGCGAACACGAAGTCTTTCAACTAAGGGTGAAATCAACAAGATGATGGAATAAAGTCTAGGATTTTGGATCTACTCAAAAACCAGCCACTAATGCGATGACGTAAGTTGGATATGTCCCAATCAAGTCTTAAAACACCTAAAGTTCTATAAACATGTTAATTCATAAAAAAAAAATGCTCAAATTATGCTAAAAAAATGTAATCCAAAGTCAAACCTACAAAACTTAGCGGTGCTTAAATCCTCCAATGAACGCCAAATGTAACGTATCACCTGTAAAAATAAAGAGACCAAATTAGAGTGTTATTAAACATAATAAAAAACTAAAACTGAAATAAATGCAAGAAATAACGAATGAAGCTGGGCTGCCTCCCAACGAGCCGTCTTTCTTTTAAGTCTTTGGCTAGACTTGGCGTGATTGATCACGTGATGCTTTCTCCTTTAAAGATGTCATCAATGAATGGCGTATCTACTTATTCGGGTAAAGAAGCATGCACGCCCTCTTTCAGATTCAGGAGCTCATCTGAGACTTCCAACACAAAAGAATATGTTGCATCAAGATCGTCCAACACAAAGGTGTCTGCAGTGTAAAAGATTTGCGAATGCTTTCTTACTTTCACCCCTTATAAGGTGTACCAAATGTGCATGGGAGGGTGGGTGGTTCCACAAACACCAGAGGTTGGTCTTCCTCGCTCTCTATCTGCAGCTTCTCCTGCTTATCTGAAATGACATAAATTTTCCTCTCATTTAATGCAATGACAATTTCTGGCTTAATTTGAAAGACTTCACGTCCTATCGTTGTTTCTCTCCAATAGTCCTCCACATGTGTAACCTCATTCACCTCAAAAATTTTCAACGTATCAACACTCACAACCTCTTCTGAGTTAAAAATTGGTTGTGTACTACACAACTCTTCCTTGTCAATCATATTTAGAAGCCTAACATTATATTGAATAAATTGATTTTCCAAGTCCTTCAAGCCTGGAATCTCAAAATCAATTTTTCGAAGCTCTTCTAAAATCCATTGAAACTGTTGTTGATTATCTATCAATTGCTTCATCATATTTTCCAAGGAGTTGCTTTGATGAAACTATTGATTTCTTTCATGTTGAGGAATCTATGGGTTTGGCATAAGCCTATTGAAGTCGGGTTGTGGCAATGCATAGGTAGAATAATGGTAATTCTCATACTGTGGATAATAGGGACAGTCAAGTGCGGAATGAGAATAATCTCCATAAATTCACAAACCTCGACCTATTGCACAAAAGAATGCATGTTAGAAAATTGATATTCATTATGTGACATACCTACCCCATTTATATTATAATAATGTGAGTCTTCGAATCGACCATAATTATTGGGGTAGGAGGAGTCCATCGCGGTGTTGCCTGCATACATAAGAGCAAAGGACTAGATAGGCAAAATAAAAACAAAAACAAAAATAAAAAATAAAAAAACCAAAGAAAAAAAAATACGAATCCCCGAAAATGGCACCAAAAAGCGCTCGTCGAACGCGTCAATAAAATAAAGTTCCTAAACCAACTATTTTGTAGAATAGTGGTAAATGGTCAATTCCACAAAGATTGGTAGTCTTTCTTAAGTCAAAAATAACAAAAAAGGAAAATCGGGTGTTTTAAATAAATTATTTAATAATTTAACTAACTAAACTAACTAAACTAACTAAACTAAATAAATAAAATAATAAAAATAATTTTCAAATAGTTTTCAAGAAAACATCTAATTAACACCTAGGTCTACAGTTCCACAAGTCAGAATCAAGATTCAATGGCACTCATTGTCTTCAATCTTTCCCAAATAATTATTAAATTTAAAATTTCCTAGATTAGCTATAGAAAATCAACATCCACCAGAAATTCCTCGTTCCCCTAATCTCGATAGTCAGGACGTCCGCCACTAACTACTTCCTTAATTAATGTATAACCCTAGACATCCGCCAATTAGGTTTAATACACTAACCGCAGTAATATGGATATGTGGGAATACTAATCCTAAATAACTAGATCGCATCTGCTTCTTATTTAATCTAGATTTAATTATTGCACACTCAAGAATCGAAAGGGTTTGACGGCAAACATATGAGTGTTTGTCACTTTATTGGTCCAAAAGCACAATTAAACAGATACTAATGGTCAAAATAACTATAGGTTATCCCCTAAAAGCATACGCTGGCCACATACATAGCCTAGATGTAAACCATAAACCTTAAAATCAACAACAATGAAATAGGAGAATTAAACTAAATTAAAATAATAAAATAAAAGATCTCACGTAATATGCCATGAATCCATAATCCTGACTTATTTCCCCGCTGACCTAGGCAAAGAGTTGATTAGCCGAACATCGTCGTCGAAGAAAGTATTCTAAAAATATAAAAGTCGGTGTTCTAATAATAAAACCAAGGTTCCTAATATATAAAACTACTAAAAATTGGTTCTGGGAGGTGAAAGAAACTAATTTTAGGTGTTGGGGTGGTGACTCATGCACCGAGGACGATCTATGGACTATTTTTAGGTTGAAAACTGATGTTCGCCACTTGTCAAAATGTGATTGGCCCATTTGGTTTGCTCATGCCACGTGGCGCCATCAGATTGGAGAAGACCCGTGCTGATGACGTGTTATTAGGCGTGGAAGGTGTGATATGTGGCGCGCATAGGCGGTGAGAAAGTCGCACGAACTCATGCAAATTTCTGGCAAATGGTGTTGACGTGCATCCCGAGGAAGAACTAATGGAGGCTGAAATAAGTAAGCTGCTATTGGTTTGTGGCATGGCGTGAACGTTGTTGTGGCGACTCGTGATTGGAGGAAAACTTATGGAATTACGTGTTTGGAGAGCTGCTGTGATGGAAAATCGATTACGTGGCAACGTGTGATTGGTTGAGAGAAGAAATATGCTGACGTGGCAGCTTCTAATTGGTTGAAATATGATGTCTCATATTCTACCCAACGTGCAACGCCTAACTCGAGGCAAATTGTCCGGCATCCGATCACTACAAATAAATACTCCATTGTAAGTATTTTTTCACCACGAATTCTACCGCGCATTGCGTTTCACCTAAAAATGACCAATAAATATAATTAAATATATATCTTAGAGACTTTCCATAATTAAATATATTAAAATAAACTATTAACAATATGTAAGTACTGACTTATTAGTATTGTAGTTTATGACTTTAAAATTCGCGATGAATGTGAATCTACCCACTTTAACATGCACATTCAAAACTCTTCCTAAATTAGGTATCAAATTACCTTATGCTACTAGCAAAGTTTTCGTATCTAGATAATTGATCTTTAAGTCTACATGAATCATGTCCATCAATGGCATAACATTGACCAAGGTACCCATATCACATAACACATTTCTGAACCGGTGCCCTTTAGTCTTTATCGGTATGCTTATCTTTTCAGGATCTCTCCTTTTGATAGGTTCAAGTCTGTGGATGAACTTGAGTTTTTGTTTCAATTTCTTTGGAACTAACTTGATGTCATTGCCTTGCGGGTCTTCATCAGAAGGTCCATCTTTTTTCTTGGCCTTCCATTATTGCTTCCCCTTTTTTCTTCAAGGCATTGATTTTTTGTTTTTTGAAACATCAAGCTCATCTTACATTTCTTTTGTTCCATAAAATTTTTGACTTTTTATGCCTTTACTTTAAATGTCTTACCACAGTCAGTGATTAGCTCTACCACTCAATAAGGCCAAGTAGCAACTACCTTGAATGGTCCTGACCATCGTGATCTCTATTTGGCTGAAAATAATTTTATTCTTGAATTAAATAATAATACTAGTTGCCTTAGCTTAAATGATCAATATTCGATTCTTTTGTCGTGCCATTGTCTTGATTTTTCCTTGTACAACTTAGCATTCTCAAATGCATCCAATCTAAACTCATCTAATTCCATCCGTTGAAGTATTATGGCCTTCCCTCCAGCTTGAAAATCCATGTTAAGCTTTTTAATTGCCCAATATGATTTATGATTTAATTCTATGGGTAAGTGGCATGCTTTTCCATAAATCAAATGATACAGTGATATGCCAATTAGTATTTTGAATGCCATCTATGTGCCTATAATACTTCTTCAAGGTGGAATGCCTAGTCTTTTCTATTAGTGTTTATTGTTTTTTCCAAGATCTATTTGACTTCTCTGTTATTTACTTCGGCTTATCGATTTGTTTGAGGATGATAAGCCAATAAGGTCTTATGGCTAACTCCATATTTCTTTAATAACGTGTCTAAGGCTATATTGCATAAGTGTGGTCCCTCATCACTGACTATTACCCTATGCATTCCGAAGCAATAGAATATGTTTTTCTTTATGAACTTTATCACAACTTTCGCTTCATTAGTCGTAGTTGCTATGACTTCCACCCATTTGGATATACAATCTGCTGCTAATAGTATAGATTATTTCCCATTTGACTAGGGAATAGTCCCATAAAGTATATTCCCTAAACATTGTAGAGTTTAACTTCTTAAAATGTAGTTCGAGGAAACTCATGCCTTCTAGAAATATTTCATGTTCGTTGGCATTCATTGCATGTTTTCAAAAAAACATATGAGTCGTTAAATAAATTTGACCAATAGAACCTGCATTGCAACACTTTGTCGTTCTTTGTGCTTCAAAGTGTCCCTCGTACGGTGATGAATGGCGTCCTCCTGGAATACATGTAAATTCCTCCCCTGCTACACATAGTCGAATTAATCCATCATAGCATCTCTTAAATAGATATGACTCATCCTAGAAATACGACTTCACATCACTTTGGAATTTCTTTCGTATTGCATTAGTTAAATCTAGAGGAAACACTCTGCATGCTAAGTAGTTAACATAGTCTGTGAACCATGGTGCCTCTTTCTGAACCTCAACCATTTGCACTTCTTCTAAATTCTCTGGCTTCCTAGTTTCCATCGTATTAACCTTTTTTAGCAAATATATTATTTATTCTTGCCTTAGTACCTTTGTTGCATAGTGTTCATCATGTGAATGGCATTTACGTTCCCCTTGGGATTGATGACGTTGTTACTAGGAGATTATCCTTCTTTCCTCGAGTTCAAGGCTATCGTAAGTTAGCCAATTTGCCTTTCCTAATTCTTAATGGATTGTGATTTCTCACTATCCATCCTTTTCTTGGCTTACCTTATTCCTTCCAACTTTTTCTCGTGCTTCTCATGGTGTTGCCGATCTTTCACTTCCATGGCTTGCAAATACTTCTCTCTTGACTTTAGTGAAGTCATTTTTTCACTCTACCCCAGCTTCCCCGATTGGACTTTTTGTTCAAAACCTTAAGGTAACTTCAGGTCAGTATTAGGATTTCCATATAAAATGCTCGGGTTGTTGTTATTGTATCCTCGATAAAATCATTGAGGAGCCACTCCTCTCGGCTTGAAGTTGTTCCTGTAGCCTTGGGTGTTCATGAATTTGATGTCTTCATGCTTTATTCCCTATTGTATGTCCATTTGGCTAACTACCATGCCTTGGTGATTCATGGGTTGTTGTGCTACTTGTGGACCTTGGTGTCCCATATGAAGTTTTGCTATCTAACTGCTCAGATTTGATAGTTGTGCCTTAATTATTGCTTGTGAGTCAATCTCATAAACGCCTGCTAATTTTTTGACTGTAGAACGATTATCAGCATTAGAATTCTGAGACATAAGATTAAGGAGATCCAATGCTCCATCCTCATCTTTGGTAAGTAGAAAGCTACACGATGTAGCATCTACTATCATTCTTATGCTGTGGTTCATCCCATAGTAGAAAATTTGGTGTTGTGCACATTTCACGTATCCATGTCCGGGACATCTCCTCAACATCTCTTTGAACCTTTCCCAAGCCTCGCCAAGAGACTCGCTGTCTTATTGCTTAAAGTGATTAATTTCAAGTTTCATTTCGCTGACCTTCACTGGTGGAAAGAACTTGTCAAGAAATCTTTCGTTGATTTCTGCCCATGAAGTCATACTCCTTGCATTCAGGATTCGGCTTTTCCAGCTAATTAGAATGTGAAAAGTTGCATCCTGATCACCTTTTCTGTAACTCCAGTTATGTGCACAATGTCACACTTCTCCAAGAAATTCTCAACATGTACAACTAGATCTTCATTGTATAGCCTACTGAACAGGCTATTTTTCATCATGTTTATCATAGACAGACTTAGCTCAAACTCGGTGGTGTTGCCTAGAAGCCTTATCACTCTGTTTATGTCTCATGAACTTATGGCTTGAAGTAGTCATGAAGACATCTTTATCCTTGCACTCTCTCCTATACTACCAGATCACCTGCGAGTTAGTTATTATAGTGGCCCTATTGTTGGTTTCTAGCTTACTCCTCACTATCTTGACTCCTTTAATATTTTTTTAGTTCTATTAATCTCCAGATCTTAAGGCACTAGGTCATTCTCTCCCTTGCTACGCCTGCACTAAGTATCCCCAAAAAAGAAACACAAAAAATTCAAATGCAGAAGTCAAACTGAAACTTAAACCTATATTTTTTTATGAACTAAAAATTAAAGTATTGAAAATAAAACTTAGTAACTTTTCAAACTAAGTAAATCAAATGGCTACCCTTCCCCGACATTGGCACCAAAACTTGATGTGTGCCGCAAGTATAACATCTAGCTTGTAATAATAGTGCAATCAACTTACGTTGATCACATATATCGTCCTCGGAGAATGGTTTTTGTACTAGTTGTATATCGCCTACTTAACTTGAACTATTGTTAAAGGATTATCTTTTAATTTATTTTATATATAAACTAAACTATTCTAACAAATCAAATTAACTTTACTTGAACTGATAAGTTGGTTATTATATGTTTTTATTAGTTTAATTTAGTATATTTAATTATGTAAAGTCTATAAACATATATATATATATAATTATATTTATTGGTCGTTTTCAAGTGAAACGAAGTGTGTGATTGAATTCGTGGTGGAAAAATATTTAAAATGGAGTATTTACTTGCATTGATCGGACGTCGGACAATTTGCCTTGAGTTACGCATTGCATGGTGGATAGAATGGAGGATCAAAACGTCGATTGTCACGTGGTAGCGTGCCATTGGCATTCATGGGACACGTGGTAGCCCTCTGTTAGCGGTCAGCATCTTGACAACGTTACACACACACACACACACACACACACACACCAATTATTCTCTCTTCCAACTGCCAGGTGTCATCTGCTCGCCCTCTCCAAGCATGTCATGCAAGCAATCTCCACCAACCCCATGCTGCTACCTCAATGTTTGCAGCTACGTCACAAACCAATAGCAATTCATTCGTTCGGGAACTCTTTAATTTCCTTGGAATGCGCATCAGCACCGTCTCCCAGAATTTTGGCCGAGTCATGCGAGCCTTCTTCACTGCTTCTTGCGCACCACGTGTCACGCACACCACGTCACGGTACTAGCTATGGACCAATAGGAGGACGCCACGTCAGGTACTCTACAGGAAATGAACCAATCGCCTAGAAACACGTGGGCAGAACGTGATTTCAAGCCAAAAACGATCATAAGATGCTCCTCAGGGCACGAGTCACTTCCCAACCCCCAAAATTAGTTTCTCTAACCTCCCGAGATCAATTTTTAGTAGTTTTATATATTAGGAACTTAGGATATTATTAGAGAACACCTATTATTATTGTTTTGTTATCGAATTTCTTCGACGATGATGTTCGGCTAATCAACTATTTGCCTAAGTAAGAGGGGAAATAAGTCAAGATTATGGATTCATGGCATATTATGTGAGATCTTTTATTTTATTATTTGATTTAATTTAAGTCTCCTATTTCATTGTTGTTGATCTTAAGGAATATGGTTTAGATCGAGGGTATGTATAAGACTTATCTATGCTTTTAGGTGGACAATCTATAGTTATCAGAACCATTAGTATTAGTGTAATTGTACTTTTGGACTAATAAAGTGACAAACACTCACCTATTTGCCATCAAACCCTTTCGGTTCTTGAGTGTGCAATAATTGAATCTAGGTTAAATCAGAAGCGGATGCGATTCGATTATTTAGGATTTAGTGTTCCCACATATCCATATTACTGTGGTTAGTGTGTCAAACCTTATAGGCGAATGTATAGGGTTATGCATTAATTAGGGAAGTAGTTAGTGGCGAACGTCCAGGCTATGAATTTTTGGCTGATGTCAATTTTTTATAGCTAATCTAAGAAAAATTTAAATTAATAAATTTTTGGGAAAGATTGAAGACCTTATTGCAATTGAATCTTGATCCTGATTTGTGGAATTATAGACCTAGGTGTTACTTAGGTGTTTATTAATTATTTTCAAAGTTATTTTAGTTACTTTATTTATTTAGTTTAGTTAGATTAGTTAATTAAGTTATTTATTTTAAAACCCCCGATTTTCCCTTTTTGTTAATTTTGACCTTAGAAAGACCATCAATCTCTATGGGATCGACCCTTTGCCACTATTCTACAAAATAGTTGGTTTAGGAACTTCATTTTATTGATGCATTCAATGCGCGTCAATTTTTGGCGCCATTGTCGAGGATTGGTTTTCTTTCTTTGGTGTTTTTATTTATTTATTTATTTATTTATTATTATTATTATTATTATTATTAATATTATTATTTTAATAAATTGGAGCACCCCTAGAGTTTTGTTAGGTTTGAATTTGGATTACATTTTTTTAGCATAACGTGAGCATCTTTTTGGAATTAACATGTTTATAGGATTTTAGGTGTTTTGAGACTTCGTTGGGACATGTCCAACTTAAGTTGCCACATTAATGGCGAGTTTTTGAGTAGACCCAAAACCCTAGTCTTCATTCCATCATCTTGTTGATTTCACCCTTAGTTGAAAGACTACGAGCTCGCAAGATTTGATAGGAATCTTTTCAGTTGACTCTTATGTTTACTAGTTCTTGCTCTTGTTATGATTGTTCTTTTATAGTTAGATGACTGAATCCAGGCAAGAAATCGATTATGTGGATGAAGGAATGCAACGATTTGTATTTGTAAGGTGAGTGTATTTTTGTCGATTTGGGATTTAATTTTAAAAACTCAAAACCGTGCCTAGAAATTTAGGTGTCAAGTGGAATTGCTAAGAAATCGCTATGCAAATCGATGAAAGTGAGGTGCAGTGACTCACCGATCCGACCAACGATTTACGTAGAAAGACCGAATCACCACCGATTCACCAGACTCAAATTTTCACTTAAACTTATGGTACATGTGAACGATTTAGCCAGCAATTCCTAGTTTTATTTTAAATCGTTGAGGATTTGCTAGGCTTATTTAACTATTTTTTCAATTTATTACATAATTAACATATATATTATTCATAAAAACTAATAAAAAGGTAGAACTAACTAAGATTCACATGTTAGAATAGGACATGTAACTAACTAATAATTTCATTAATTAAATAAATAAAAAATAGGCATGTGAATATTGCAAACTTGCATAAAGTCCATAAAAACAAAAACATCTCGATCACTCCCCTTATTTGAAATTATCTCGGAGTTTTAATTTTGAAAATATTTTCAATACAAGAGTCAAAAAGTGAGTGAATAAACACATACTATACTAAACTAAACTCATAATAAATAAATATAGAATATGGGATGCCTCCCATAGAGCGTTTTTGTTTACCGTCGTTGGCTTGACTGAACCATTCTAGAATTAGGCTGGATCTTTAAACTTGAATTTAGAAGTATTCACTCTAGTGCCATTTCAGAAAGTAATTGTTCGACCATTAATAGTCAGAGTAATTGTTTTGTTAAGAATATCTATAATAGCTTGAGTAGTGGCTAATAAAGGTTGTCCTAAAATTAAGTGAGGATCATCATTAATAAAGTGTGACATGACCGAAAAGTTCATGGGTAGGATGTCCATGTCCACTTAAATTGGTACATTTGTGACCACTCCTATTAGATGAATTGAAGTACCATCCAATGGAAAAACTCAATCAGAGGCAAGTGAGACTAACTCCACTAGAGTGTAGAAAAAAATAAATGGGCATGAGATTTGCATTAGAACTTGTATCACACTGAGCTATAAATAACTAAGTTCATTTAATTTTAATGTGCAAATGTATACCTCCAAGATCATTAAGCTTCACAAGGCTTAAATCTGAATTTTTCTTTTTCATATTTTTCTTGGCTTTAAAAGCTCCAGGCTTGTTAATACTATTTTCACCCTTCGATTGCTTAACTATCCATTTTTAGTTATTATTTTCTTTCGAAGTGTCTTCAACTCGTTCTTTCTTTGAAACTTCTTTTACACTTTTCATTATTACTGTATTAATTGCATAAATTTCAGCATTAAAATTATCATAATAGTTTAATTCTAGAAAATCATTATCATTAATTTCACTATCGAATAATTCATCATATTCTTCATAGTTATGTTTGTTATTAATTTTGAATTTATTAATCTTATCTTCAAATTTCAAAGACATTGTTCCTTCAGAAATATCTAACTTATTTTAAATTATTTTAAGAAAACATCTACCTAATAATATAGGTAAAGGATTAGGTGATATTGAATCTCCTACTTTCATGACATAAAATTCGACTAGAAATACTAAGTCATGTACTTATTCTAAAATGTCTTTCTAATAGCTTGAACGGTTTAATAATTGTATTGCCTGCTAAAGTAAAATTTATATGATCTAATTTTCAATGTTTTGTAAATTTTAAGTGACATTACATTAATTGATGCTCTAAGATCACACATAGCAAGTTCAATAGAAAAATCTCCAATTATGATAGGTATCATAAACATTCATGGGTCAGAATATTTCTCAGGCATTCTTTTTTTATTAAAGATGACACCTTTGATCCTAAGTTTTCTTTAAATTCTGCTAAAAAATTGTCTTTGGACTATGAGAATTCTTTAGAAACTTCATCATGATTTGATTCCATTAAAAGTTTATTGGTTTTTAATTTTTTTAAATGATTCATAAATGTTTTCTTTAATTTATTCCTTCCTAGCATCCGTTAATTGTTGTGGAACAGGAGAAATTTCTTTCAGTCCATAAATATTATTATCTTCTTTCTCTTGATTAACTAATTCAGAATTTTGTAAAGATTTTTCATAAGCTTAAACTCTGGCTAAATACCATGGTATAGCCTTTCAGGGAAATTTGTGTATTTCAATTGTTTAGTCATCCATTCTCTAATGGGAATGATATTAGTCGTCATCTATCTTCTTCTTTTTTCTATTGTTTTATGTACTTTTTTTTTTTGTACCTCTTTTTGGTATCTTTTCTAGCGTATGTGTGTTTTTTTTCATTATTACAAAATAAAACGTTAACTTGTGCTTGATTAGTAGTATTTGTAGTTTGAGAATAACCATTAATTTGATTACTTAACTAATTAATTTGTAGATTCATCTTATTTAATTGATTTTTCAACTCGTTAATAGATGTATCAATTTTACTTTGATTTTGAGAAATTTGTGTAAAGTTTTGATGATTTTAGGTCATAAAACTATGTAATACTTGTTCTAAATTTGGTTGCATAGCTTGAATAGTTTATTGAGGTTGTTGAATTGTTGTAGGTTATATTTGTCGTCTTGGTCTATAAGTGATATAATTTTAATTTTGTAGACTATAGCTAATATTTGAATTTTATTTTTCAGTTTAGTAATTATTTTTATTAAATTGATTTCTAGGAGGACCAAGATATTAGTTCATAACAGCGTTGACTTCTTCATTATCATATTCTTGTAAGATACGACAAAGATCTATAGGATGTGTAAATGATAAGTCATAGATTATACACATTTTATAGTAAATTTTAGTATGCTTTATAACGTAAAGTCTCTAAAATATGGTCTTCATTGCTTATATTTCTCTATTTCATGTTTTTAAAGTGTATAATTGAAACCAGGGCGAGAAATGGTGTAAAATGCATATATGATAGTCTTATGTTGGATTTACAAAAAAAATGTGTTGAACACATCTCGAGGCAGAAAAGCGGGGCCCACAAGGCTGGTGTGTCATGTGATGACATGATGGTGTGTAATTGGAATATATGAAGAAATGGAGTTAAAAAGGAAGAAAGTAAAGGATTTGATCGAGTAGAAGTGGTATGCAAAGAATCATCAATAAGGGAAGAAAAAACTGAATTTTGTAGCTAGAGATTCTCAGCAATTCCTGATGTACAAGAATCGTTGGCCAAATCGTTGAAAACAAACACTTCAATTTTACAGACTTACCCAGTGATTCCCCTTAAACATGTATTACAAAGAATCAGAGGACCTGATTTTGTAGATTTTAGATGACAATGAATAGTTTGAGTTAGTTTAGGATATTTATAACCTAGAATAGTATAAATAAGAACCTTATGCTTCAAGATTAGTTACCCAAGAAGCCCTAAAGCCCTCGATTGCTCTTGGAGCCATATTTATTAGTTTTATCAAGTTTTAGATGAGATTTATTGTTCATTGATTTTCATTACTTTTAAAGAATCAAGTATTCAATTAAGAGGTGTTTTATTTGTCTTGTATTTACTTTATTGCAATGTTATTTATGATTATAAGTGAGTAGTTAGTTAATCTAAAAAAAAGTCCGAACATGAACTAGATCCGTTTTGCTACGTAGTTATGATGAGAAGATTATGTGCTTAATGCTTTAAACCAATCATATTATTTGATTCACTATTTTCATAGATTGTTATTTATGGGTTGCAATCATGGATTTGAGTGTTATATGCATATTGGATAATAT
The DNA here is from genome assembly GCA_039657365.1 of Stephania yunnanensis. Lineage (NCBI taxonomy): Eukaryota > Viridiplantae > Streptophyta > Magnoliopsida > Ranunculales > Menispermaceae > Stephania > Stephania yunnanensis. Next base: position 44,042,734 of record CM077581.1, read on the forward strand.
GTATGTGATGTTTTGATTCATTATCAATTTGAAGAAGTAACTAAAATTGTTTGAAAGGCAAACATCGTTTAGATGTCCTAGGTGAATTTAAGATATAAATTTAATGTCGAAGTGCCTTTCTGAAGGTGTTACATTTAGTAGTTCGGAGTTTTCATAAAATGTAATGCGATTTTATTGCGTGAGTTCATGTCTTTGTGTATTCAAAGGGGTTAGCTCAATAAAATTAGAACGTCATTCTTCCATTAGTATAAAAAGAAAAAATAGCTAGCGAAATGATGTTTACTTACTTATGATTAGAGTTTAATGATCTATCATGCTTTATAAAATATGTTCATGACTATGATTTGAGTACTATGTTTTAATGCAAAACGGATTGATGTTTTGTTGTTCTAGATATTTGTTCAGATATTTATTTATTATTGAGTTGCAATTATTTGAATGTTAGTTGACTTTGATTTATGTTAATTAAGTTAATTATTAAATAGTAATTAGTGATAAAAACAAAAATAATAAAAACATTGACTAAAGAAAGTTACACAATCTATGTGGAGACGATTCCTACTTACCACTACTACAAAGTTTAATAGTATAATAAAAGTGGAAAATTTGTTGTACATGCTCAACACATCTCAATTTTTTGTGCCTTTATCGGGATTGAGTTTATATTTTAGGCAAAACGCACCTTTTGGTCCTGAACTTTCAAGGTTTTATGCTATTGGTCCTTGAACTTTCAAAATCACACATTTAGTCCCTCAACTTTCAAAATTGCATACATTTTGTCCTTTCGTTAGTTGAGTCATCAAATCGCTGATGTGGCTCATTGAAACTGCCACGTGTCTAATTGGACCAGCCACGTTGGCTGTTCTTCTTTAAACCAATGGTTCGCATGAACCGAACCAAACAAAAAAAAATCGAAATTTCCTTAAATCTCATCTCAATCTCCCTCAATTTCTTTCACACCTGATTCTCTATTCCACATTCGACCACCGCTATCCTCACCTATCTACCACCTCTGTTTTCATTTCTAACTTGAATTTGATGGATATAAGTTACTGATTAGATTGGAGTGGTTTTTTTTTATTTGGTTGAGTTCATTACATATTATACATTAAACAACAGTCACATAATTTGCAAATGTTCGTACATACAAATTAACCCCTTAATTATTTGACAAAAAAATACTATTAACCCCTAAATTTTACAATGGGACACAAATTAAGTGCTTCAAAATTAATGGCCTCCTCAATCTCTGCAAAATCAATCTCAAACAGTCTCATTGCTCCCAGCCACATCGACGATCTGTTGAATACCATCAAACCCGTCCTAGATCTCGAGGATCGCCTTCATGAAGAGCATAAACACCCAGCCATGGCCCTCTGCATCAACTCATTCATCTTGGAATTCCCCCCATAATAACTGTACGCTAGCTTTCCATGGCTCCCAAGAATGGCTTCTTCGACGGGTCTACCACCGCTGCGTTAAGCAGCGACCACTCCACCAATGCCTGCGGTGGTGCTGAGGACGTACTCAAAGTAGGACAGGCGGACGTTGTCAGAGACGTGAGTGTTGACGTTCTTTAAAGAGTACTTACAATGGCCGCTATAGAGGTGTTCGTGGAAGACAATGGCTAGCGAGGGTTAAAGTTGAAATTGGGGCATATATTGCTTGAGATGAGATTTAAGGAAATTTGGTTTTTTTTTTTTTTTTTGGTTCGGTTCATGCGAACCATCGGTTTAAAGTAGAACAGCCAACGTGGCCGGTCCAATTAGACACGTGGCAGTTTCAATGAGCCACATCAGCGATTTGATGACTCAACTAACGAAAGGACAAAATGTGTGTTATTTTTAAAGTTGAGGGACTAAATGTGTGGTTTTGAAAGTTCAGGGACCAAAAGCATAAAACCTTGAATGTTCAGGGACCAAAAAATGGGATTTGCCTATATTTTATTCTATCTATCAAAACCTTTGTCTCTAGTTGTTTTTACAGAATTACTTCATGACCTCCTACTCTAACTATCATGATCAATATGAAGACTCTTATTGTAAAAGTGTGAAAGGGGTAGGTATGTCTAATGATGAACAAAAGTTTTTAATCCGTGTTTTAATGTGCGACAAGTTAGACCTTGTACTTCTTGTGGAGATGATTCTCATCGTATTGATGTTTGTCCAAACTATCGGGATGATGATGAATGTTAGAGTTATAAGCTAAGCCTACTAGTTCCTCAACAACAAGAACGTTTATTATCATTGCAAAATGAGTTGAGATTGCTTAAGGAGACTCCACAACATTATGAGATTCGAAAAGAATGATTTAATGATTGGTTATTAGAGATGCAAATATAAGGAGTGATTGATGAATTGCTCGGAGATGAGATCTCGAGTGAAGCTTCAAGTGAAGAGATGTTTAAGCTGCCACTAGTAGATGATGACCTAAGTGAAGAAAAAAAGGGAACCGGATGAGGAGCTTGAACCGAATTACATGTCAGATCTTCATAATTTCATAACTAATGAAGAAGAAGTTCAAAGAGAAGTTGAAGTAGAACATATTCAAGAAAGGCCAGATGAACCATATGAAGAGAGCGAGGAAGATCGACCTCTAGTATTAATTAATACAGTTCATGTTTCACGCATACTTGTGAAATTTGAAACGGGGATGGAACAAAAGGGACATTTAGAGATTTTTGTGGTGTTGACAACTATGTGTTTGATGATCAAGACTATATGGGTACTTATGTATTAGAGTTCCAAGATGAACTTAGAACTCTAAAGGAGGGCATGTATATTTCAATGCCCAAGGCTAAGGTGAATCCTTTTTTTGTGACTACTTCAAAGTAGTGGGCCTTACATGATCATTCAAGGTAAGTTTAGCCGATGACTTAAAATAAAGGCGCTTGTTGGGAGGCAACCCAACTTTATTCTACTTATTTCACGCATTTATGTCTAGCTAATCCTAAACTCAATTTATTTATTTTTACAGGTTAAAGAAGTCTTGAGATGAAGGAAGAAGAGAATACCTTGTGTTTGGTGTCAGATTTAAATTTTAATTAAATTTTAATTAGGATGATTTGAGTTATTTGTTTTAAGGAAGTTGATCACTTGCTACGATTTATGCGTTTTGAGACTTGGTTGGCAATCAAAATCTGACTTAAATCATCACATTAGTGGTAGATCTTTAAGTAGAACTCGAGAGACTATATTTTATTTTCACCATTTTGTTGATTTTATCCTTAGTTGAAGAATTTTGGGTTGCAAAAATTGGTTGAGTTTTTTAAGTTAATTCCTTGATTTATCAGTTCATACTCTTATTTTGTTATGGTTTTAAAGTTTCTTAAGTGTAAGTTCAAAAAAATATTTTATTCTCTCACTTTTTGACTTTAGTAGGAGTTTAATTATAGTATAGAATGTTTTTGTTCTCTCACTTTTTGACTCTTGTATTGGAAATATTTTCAGAGTTTAAACTTCAAGGTAATTTCTATTAAGAGGGAGTGATTAAGTTGTTTTTTGTTTATATGGCCTTATTCCAAGTTTATATTATTCGCTAGCTTATTTATTTATTTTAATTAATAAAAGTATTTAATTAGTTACATGTCTCACTCAAACTTTTGGGTTTTTAGTCAATTCTACCTTAATATAAGTTTTTATGAATGATATATATGATGGATTGCAAAAATAGTAAAATAATCCTAGCAACTCCTCAGCGATTTGGATTAACACTGGAATCGTAGGCAAAATCGATAGCTTAACACTGGAGATTTAGTGCAAATTTGAAGTTTGGTGAATCCCAGTGATTCGCCAAACGAGAGAATGGCTAGCAAAATTGGTGGAAATAATAACCTCACTTCCACCAATTCACATAGCAATTCCCAGCAATTCTACTAACACAGGAATCGCTGGCCAATTTTTGGCTTTTAAAACTAAAACCCCACATCATCATAAACCCAACTCATTCACATAACAAATCGTTGCAACCCTTAACCAAAATTTCAATTTCTTGCCTAGATTCAATCAACCTAAGCTCAATATCACAATATTTAAGTAATTATCACCTCAACTTAGTCCCATTTAAGCAACAATTTTCGATTTTGGAAGCGTTGAACCAAACTAGGGTTTTAGAGAATTCGATTTAGAGCATTGAAAAATGGTCTAGAGAAGTTCAAGAGTTGTGATTTCATTGATCGTTGGTTGAAAAATTCAATAATTTTGAGATTTTTGGATATTTACACGTATTTCCAAATGGTTTGAAAATCGAGTTTAAAATGAGTTTAAAGGTTTAGTTATGGTTTTATTTTACTTTAATTTTCTTTGTTTTCGAAAAGACCAAAGACTTGTCACACAATTGCTTTACAATATTCATAAAACTAATTTCAAATTTTATATTTGAGTTAACACTTTGATGCCAATCATATTTAAAGTTTATGATGAATATCAAGTTAGCTTTCCAAATGAGTTTCTCTTTTTTGAAATAAAGTCTTGAGTTTTACCAAATTATTTTTGAAAAACGTTGTTATTACGATCTATAGCTTTATTTAATTTTTGGGTTTGTGAGTTTTTGAAATTAAGACAATGGCTAGAGGAGGTATAGGTAAAAGCACAAGAGAGGAGAAAGGGAAGCGCCATTAGTTCTTAAACCCAAACATAAATCTAAAGCTCCAACTACACCAATTAGGCAAACGATGATTTCAATAATAACCCCATAACTAGGTCACCGAGAGAACCTTCTCCACCTTTAAGTTTTACTGACAAGTCAGAGGGAGAGGAAGAGATTGAAGAGACACCTAGAATCTAATTCTTACCCTAACACCTTATAAATGCCAAAGTTTTTTATGGAATACAGAGATAAATTAATAAGAACACGTAAATTTTACCCGAAGGGGGCTCCAATGTTAAAAATGAAGCTATGTATGGGCCTAGGATTTTGAACATAATAAGGGAACGAAATTGGGGATTCTTAACTAGGGATTATTACGCTAATAATGACGCGAAGTCCTCGATAGATATGAGTTGTTAAATACTAGTAAGGGAGTTTTACGCAAATAGGCACGAATTAGAGTTTTTAAAATATAAACCACAAATCAATATACACGTATTCATTCACACTACAAACACTTGCACCCTTCGACTATGAAATCAAATTAGTGTCTAATTTAACTCTCATAAGCCTTATTATAGCTTATTTATGTAATTTTCCACCTCGATTAGGATTCCTACATAATTTAGATGGTTGGGTTTTTGATAAATTTTTAATTTTTGAATGAATTTAAAATAATTCATGGTTTTTCAATTTATATGGCTTATGAATGACTACTATATGATTCATATGGTTTTAAATTGAAGGGGTGGTAATTAAATTGGATCATTCGATTTTTGAGTTATTTGGCAAAATATTTGAAAATTTTTTGCCCAAAGTGTGATTTTATCTGAATTTATATAATGAAGGTTGTGTTTGAGTTAGTAATGTTAAGAAAATGAATTTAGGGGTGTGTTTTGTTTTAGAAGACTTGAACCTATCATAAGATTGGTTCCTATTTTGAGACGATGATGCGTAATAATTTATTTTTGGAACGATTTCTTTGCTTATGAAAGTTTACTCATATAATTATGTGTTCATTAATTATTATTATTTTATTTATGCTTCACAAAGTATATTTGTTTTGTTGGAAACCCAACTTAATTTGTAAACCTTGAAGAAAAAGGTTTGGAATGAGTTTGGTAGTATTTAGGTGAGTGGAGTATAAAGAAGCAAAGTATGGAATACTCGAGAGGTAGAATCCATTTATTTATTCAAAGTTTATTGAAATTCTGAAATTTTTGAATTTTTGAAGATTCAGGTAATATTTCTTCATTTTACTATATTTAGTTAGAAATATGAACATAATTTGAATTTAGATTTAAATAGATGTGATATTTTTACTACCTATGAAAATAGAGATTTTATGATGGAAAGAAATTATTATACCTTATTTGACTTCACCTATATTGTGTATACAGTAGAGGAATTTAGAGGGGATTGATTGCTTTGTGTTAGATATTATAATGGGTAGAAGATCGAATCAAAAGTGCAAGATAAACAAGATAGATTTCTAAGAATCTTGTTACACAAAGATTATTAATCAAGTATTATATATAATGAAAAGAACTTATGCCACAATTGAGAAGAAAAATATGAAATAGTCAATATACTTTACTTAGTTGGAAAGAGTACTTCCTTAATTATAGTGAAAGTGAGAAGAGCTAATAAGAGTTTTAAATGAAAAATAGATAAAACTACAAATTTCAAAGAAAATACATAAGGGAATCTAGTGGTGGAAAAAATGAAAGAAAAGTTTCTATAAAAAGAAGAATAATGGATTCCAAAGGAAATGGAGCAAAGAACTATAAGAATATAATATAAAGAAGAAATATAGATATAGAAGAAAAAGAAAAAAGAGATATAAAAATGGAAGAATGTTTATGAAAAATTCTTCAAATAAAAGATTTAGCTCGAGTGCTTATAGCTAAGTTAAGTGAAGTATATCTTTTATTCCAACAAATGAATATGAAATGATGATTATTGGTGAGTAAAAGTACATATCGACTTTGATTGTGGTGATATTTTAAATATTGTTTGAAAATGAGATCTATTTAGCGATTTTCATATCTTGAGATTCTATATTAGATATCGTAAGCTTGATACTTATCAGTGGAGATTGAAAAAACCTTTGTAGTGCCTTGAGCTTGGTGATTAGTTTAACTTAGAATTCTGAGGTGTATTGAACAATTAGGAGGTTGAAATATCAAATAAAGAAGTTGTTCTTTAAATCTTTATATTCTATCATAATTCTTATTTTTATGAGGGTAATATGTTTCTATTTAAAGATCACTTCCGTTTAAAATAATTATGAAATTAGAATAAGGAATGAAATAAAAATATGATTCAAAGTATTCCTTTGCTTGGGACAACAAAGTCATAAGTTTGAGGGTATTTGATAAATAATAAATTATACACATTCTCTAGTACATTTTAGTATGTTTAATATGGTAAAGTCTCTAAAATATGGTCATAATAGCTTATATTTCTCTATTCTAGGTTTTTAAGGTGTATGATTAAAATTGGGCTAAAAAACGGTGTAAAATGCATATATGATAATCCTATGTTGGATTTACATCAAAAAACTTGTTGCACGGAGTCCGAGGCAGTGAAGTGGGGCTCACATGTTGATATGACGTGTTATGACGTTATGACGTGTAATTGAAATATATGAAGAAATTGAGTAAAAAATGAAGAAAGTAAAAGATTTAATCGAGTGGAAGTGGCACACAAAGAATCATACTTGTTTTACTTAGTTGAAGCAAATTAGGAAATCATACTAATTATCCTCCTTATTTTTATAAGAATTTCGGCAATACCTTCCCTAAAAATGGCCTGCATGAAAACTTTCACTTAATAAACAATAGAATCGGAGAAAGACCTAAAAGGACTTACAACTCTCAGCAGTTTACAATATACATCAAATTCAAACTTTAAATACTAACTTTGAGTCTCTGATACCTTAGTTACAATTTTATAATTCCAAAATAAATCAAAATTGAATTATAAATATCTTAACTAACTTCAAACAAAGTTAGGAGACTCTCATAACCTACTCAAAAGTATTTCACGGCCTACACTCACCCTAAAGCCCAAAATAATATATATAAACTGATTACAGTAAGAAAAATAAACTTTTAAACTTAAAACATTCACTGAAGATTTTCGAGCCTTTCCCGTTCTGTCTGGTCTTTACAAATAACCTAACATCATCAAAAACAACTCGAGATTTTGGGTAAGTAAACTCCTACATTGATATGAACTCTTGCAATGTTAGTCTAAATGGATACATGAAATTGCATTTCCAAATACCGACAAATTTATATAAAAATGTGCATCCCTCATTTCCTATTCTAAGCTCATAATAAGTGGGCCCTTTAACGATGAACCTTGAATAGTCATATGAGTTCAATGCATGCTAACCCGGAGTTGACATTACTCACCTTAGACACCTACAGTATATCTAGTTTGGACTGGAGCACCTCGCACTTTTACAATCGAAGCATGAGCAATGTTATCCAGATGTTATGTATGCATGACCAAGAATAATGTGAAATCAATTGCAGACTAAAAACAAATACATGTACAAAGATATATTGCATAAATAGTAAAACCACTGTAGGGTTTACTTACAACCAACCAACTTTGAGCTTAATTTTTGGGGTCCTTGGAGCGTTGGATCACCTTGAAAATGGTTCCAATAGCTTCCCTACATATCCAATTATATTATAGGTTAAGCTTCAAGTGAAATCAAATCACGAAACCCAATAAAAACTGCAGCCAAAGTATGCTTGAGAAAGGTTTTCGAAAATATTAGTTTATATAACTTTTTCAATTGGCTTTCAACTAGCCAATTTGGGGTAACTTTTTAACCTTAAAAACCTCAATATTTGTCATGATGACCTAAAAGGAACTTGTAGTACTCATATTGTACTTTCCATATAATCAAAGAACATCGACGAAGAAGTTGTAAATTTTTCGATTTGGCCTATCAACTAGGCAAACTTTATTTATTTTGAATTGAAAAACTTCTCCAAATCAATATCATCCCAATTAAATCCTTAAAACTCAACACCAAACACCACGAAACCACTCGATACCAACATTAAAATATTTCAACATCCCATGAAGTCAAATCGGATCAAAATCAATAATTAATTCATCCAAAATCTCAATGTAAATCAATATTAACTATAAAACATCTCCAAAATAGTTATCAACTAAATTGCATTAGTTCAATTCATTAAAACCCTAACCCATGCTAGTGGGATTTATTCCAAATAGGCACAAATAAATCTAATATATCAATTCACAACAATCTCTACCAATTTCTTTCAAAACCCTATCAAACAAATTGAGAAATTGTGAGAATTCAAATTGAATTGAGGAAAATGCCATGAATTGAGTAATTACCAATTTGCAACTGAATATCTCATTTTCGCCATGGAAACGTAGCTCAAACTGACTGATTTGCGATGCTCGATAGTTTTGCAAAAAGAAACCAGACAAAAATCAGACGTTGGGAGTTCGTGGAGTAAGAGACCAAGTTGAGAGGGTTCGATTGAAACCATTTTCAATTGATTCTGTTGAAAAGAATGAAACATTATTTTCATTTGATTTTTCTTTTTACTTAATATATAAACCTTTAGCTGATTGTCAGCAGCTTAATTTCTTTTTATTTATTAATTTTTAAAATCCCTATTTCGACATGTTTTGGCTTCTAGTGCTCATTTTGGATCCGATTTTTTGCCAAATTGAGCCACCCTTTCGATAAACCAATCCAACTCCATAAAACGTCTATAACACTAATTTTGGCCACACCAAAACTCTGAAAATCTTAACTTTATCCATAATACACCAAATATTTATGGACCAATTTTCTTGTCATATTTAACCAAAGTTGTACCAATTAGCACTTAATCTCATCCTCTATCACCACCAACCAACATGCAACTCGAGGCAAAGTCTTGTACCAACTTCATTCTCATTTTACATTGCCACTTATCCCAACTTATACTTAAACTAAGGCAAAATCTTCAAACACGCACTTACAACCTCGAGTATGACAAACTGAAGATACACCTTAACACACCTTGACTTCACGACAAAATATCATATAATACACACATTAAGCACACAACACGTAAAAATAAAATATACCTTATGATCTCAGGTCCATAATGCGTAGGTCCCACCTCGGTAACTTCAACTCCAAATAAAATTCAAAAATACTTAATTAGGCTACTAATCAAATTTATAAAATTCTTGAATTTCACAATTCTTCCGAAATAATTAAAAATCTTATCCTCGAAACTTAAACTTAAAGGTTACTTAAGAAAAAGAGGTATGATAATATGATCGTTCATTTACAACTCTTTTAATCTGAACCTATAAAAATCATTTCTAAGGTGAAACACTTAAGCAGACTCAATCACTTTCTTTGTAATCAATAACTCAGTAGTAGAGATACTAATCATTTCAATATTTCATTTCGAACTTCTTGGTTTAATGAAAAGATATATTTGTTACTTTGTCAATCCTGACATTTCGTGAGTTTCCGACGAGTTAAAAATCAACTTTGTGAAATATCTAATAACCTTGTTTTTTTTCATTACTAATTTCATGCCGTAAGTCTCATTCAAACATCAATATTTAGCAAGATCTAGCCTATCTTGCTTTTCAATTAATTTTTTTTATTTTTTACTTAATATTATTCCACAAACCGTTGATAATTTATTCCCTATCTATCAAATTTTGGTATATACATCCCAGTTTGCTTTCTCATCACTGATCTATTCTAATTAGAATCATTAGTTGATCAATTCTTAAACTGTCATCAGTCTAAATATTTATATAGCAATGCAAATAATATTTGTGTGCAACATTAGATACTAAAGTAGAGTTGTGTGCCTATCTGACCATTACAATTCCAACATTTTTATAACAGAAACCTATAATTACACAAGTCATCTCATGATTATATATCATTAATTACATTTGTCATCCCATGACAAGAGATCTCGAATTTCAATCCGATCATAAAATAAACCTAACAAGTCATTCAACTCTCACCCATTCTCTAAATGTCTATTCATAATATCATTTAGATTTGTGAAAAAAAAAGTAATTACCAATTCCAACTCATCAACCATTTCACTTAACTTTTCCTTTGGCTAGTTAGAAAGTTAATGACTTTTCTAACTTCATCAAATTATTTTCTATTCATGAGTTCACAATAAACTTCATTCTTTCATTTAACTATCAATCTCTTCCTGATTGCCTCGATCACCACTTTAGTTTTCATATTTTCACATTACCAATGTACTCACGTTTATTTTTATCATTTCTCCAATTTACGAGATTTCTCATCATTTCGATCTCAATCACTAATTGTTCGCTCCATCTCTACTTAATATTTATTTTTTACTTTTCTCAGTTTACAGTAGAATAATTTCTAATTCTTCAAACATATCTTAGTTAGATACAATACACTTTATTCAGTATTTCAAACTAATACTGATAATACTTACTATTCATTATTTTAAACTAATATTGATAATAATTACTAACTTAGCTGTAAGTTGTGCGTCTTTTTTTCATTTTTCATTTGTATCTTCACTATCCATAAAGGCATCGTACATCAACTCCAATTTATAAAAACCTAGTGATTGAGATTTTTACCATTGAATGATTACGTGTGGTGACCCCAAACCTCACAAATTGGTCCTTGCCTGGCCTTAATCTACGTGGACCCTCGATCAACTCTTGTAGAGTCAACGCACGCTTAGTCAGCCTCTTATCTGAGTTATTCAATCATTAGTTGCATATTTGATTTGTTATTTAATTTAACAAGTCTTAATGTTTATGCAATGGAATTCAAATATTTAGAGTAACTTAAATAGATAAATGGTAGTTGGGACATGACTAGGTGTGGAGATCCTATAAAAGTAGATCTCATGTATATATCTGGTGATAAACAATGTGAAAAAATGTCATATACATGTATCAAACGCCTCAAAACCCAAAATGAACCCCAAAGTAATGAACAACATAAATATATATATCATATGTATAGTCCAAAATATCAAAATAAACCCACCGTAGTAACGAAAAGGAGCTAACTCTAAGGGAAGCTCAGAGGAAGTCACCGATAACAGGCTCTTTAGCTCTGCTACTGGAGGGACCTATAATTATCACAAAAAACGAAGATAATCCTAGTGAGCAAATCCTGAAGAAGTTCAACAGTAATTCAGATTAAAAAATAAACAATTCCATAAGTCATGCTGGCAAGAAATAAAGTACTGAGGAAGAATCAATAAAATGCATGATAGAAAGACTACAGTGGTTAAAGGAAGACACCAAGTGACCCGAAAGCAAAGCATAGGGAGTAAGTGGTCCTGACACTCTACACGTGGGCTTAAAGGCATTTAAAACGTGTGAATATCTAATACTAGCGCAGCGGTTCAAAACCACATCGACCGCACCTAATCCATTCGGCCCTGTCGACTTGCTTGAACCGTAGTCGGAGAAAAAGTTTCAAAGGGAGCTACAAACTTAACTTGATGCTCAACCACAATGGAACTCGAATACTTGAGATGAGTCACGGAACATAGCGGATGCTCACTTAGAGGAGTCAGAATCGTCAAGAAGCCATGAGAGCTAGTCGACTGCTCAACCCGTGAGTGGACACAACTAGACCATACCACTTAAACCTTAGGTCACTCGGTATGAAAGTAGAGTCCAATAATAGCAATAATTTCATCAAATATAGCAAGGAAATGAAAAGAATCAATATTGAATATCTTACTGGTTTACTTACCTCAATACGCAAAATACCAAGCAAAATCACAGCTCCCACACGCCTCGAAATACATACTTGATACCCTACAATACTCTCTTAGGCTCTTAGTATCAATTTACAATTAATTAAGTGTGTTTGAGCCTATTTGATATAATTTAAGCTTTTAAATCTCAAAATAATTCAAAATATAAAAGCTATAGCGTTGGTACGCTTTTTGAGGAAAAATTCGATGTAAAACTCCCCAAACACACGTTTCTATAATTTTTCCCACTTTTCTTATTTTTCCAAAAAATTTCTATTTTTCTTTAGTTTTTTTTTATTTTTTATGATTTTATGTTATTTTTATAAATTAAAATGTAAATATATTTTTTTTCATTTGGGGACTTTTGGGCCCTCCTGAATCGGACTCGATTTAGCCATGTTGGATTAGCCCTGACTAGTGTCAGGCCCAATTTGAGGACCGCACGCACGCATATGCATGCGTGCGTCTTCCCCCTTACCCCCCAAAATCACCAGATTTACCACTTAGTGGTTTTGGTGAATCTCCCTTTTGTTATCTTTTTTTTCTCTTTCTTTTTTTCATTCCTTCAAAAAATCAACGACAAAACTTCTTTTCTTTTTAAATCAATTCCACTACAAATCAACTCCACGAAAATCAAAAACCAACAATGAACTAATCTAATATACTATGTATTAAATCCATAACATCAAAATTAAATGAAATTAAGTGTTAAACTTGCTTGGCTTAATCTTGATCCTCCAATAGAAATGAATTCTCTCCTCCACTCCAACCCACCTCTACATTATCTCTATGAACAAGGAAGCTCTCTTTTTATACTATCATTAGGTGGGTGAACTACTACCACACAATTTTTTTATTTAGTTTTTATTAAATTTGTCATTATCTCTCCATAAACCACTAGAAGTTGACACCTCATAATTCTAATTTATTTTATAAGAATTTTATTTTACGAAATGACTAAAATGCCCCTTATGACTTAACTTAGGCATTTCAATTAAATAAGTTTCACTAAACCAACTTTAATCAATATTGTTAACATACATAAATACTCTCGTACGCGCACATCTCGAGGACTACGCTCACTTGTTAATTCAATAACAACGTCAATAAAGTTGCATGTGCACACATAGATAAACATAAGATATTTAAGATATCACACACAAATAAAATCATTGAATTATTACCTCGGTGTCGACGTCTGAGTTCCGACCGAGTCGCCACATAGGATTAGTCGTTACATCACGGTCATGTTAGGCAATTGACTAGGATTAGATTTATTACAGTCGTTACATTACGTGTTGTAACACAACATTTGAATCAATTTACAATATATTCACTGATATCACTTGTGTACTACTTTGGTTCAACATTTTCAACTTTTCGAGTTTGCTTACTTGTAAGATCCTTGTGAAGATATATTAACTTTCATCTAACTTATGTTTGAGATCCGAATTTTATCGGGACTCATTGACCTAAAATCTTCCTTTTTCATACGTCAGTGAGAATTTCTTAACCATTTAGTTGCTTGAACTTCAACTTCCAATTGACTCTAATGAAACATTATAGAGCCTTTTATTTCGACTCTCATCAATTTATTCGATTACTCAAAGAAATGTGTCGTCACACTGGTCTTTTATGCTGTGAAAGAATCATGATTATGATACGAAATTACTTAGAATTTTTGTCATTTACAACTACTCTAGTGTCTTACCTTGACTAAAGGAGTCGGTTCTTGTCACTTCCTGCAATCACAAGTCATCTCGGTTCGTGTTATTTCCAGCAATCACAAGTCACCTTAACGTCTCATTTTATTTTATACACATAGTCTATTTTGTTCAGTTTTGGTTAATGTTAGCTATGCTCACATTGATCTTATTCTTGTCCCCTTACAGACTTATTATACCTCCATTCAACATAGAACACTTACAGCTTCTTTGCCTTACTTAGAAAAGCAATTTGTTTCATCTCTTCTCTTTTCGAAATTATAGCTGAGGACGGTGCTACTATTTATTATCATTCAATGAATCGAACTCTTCCTTAGCTAATCTTTGTTCGAAATAGTGAAATTCCTAGCTCAAACATACTACTGTTTATTATAGCCTAAAGTTATTTACATTAGTCTTAGATTTTCTGACTTTTCTTTTTCTCAAAGAGAAGTTCGATACTTTTCAAAAGACTATGTAAGATAACAAAGTATCTTAATGTCTATCAATTCATTTTTTGATGAATTCACTTGGTCGTTGTTGTTCATTTGAAGAGATAGAAGAATCTGAATTTCAAAACTCTTATTAATTTGACATCTAATCAAACTCTCTAAGTATACTATTTCAATCCTTTAAACCATATAAATGGAAATTCTTGCTATATAGGAGTTCTTATTGACTTACTATACAAATCACTTACGGATATTTTAGCAATAAATCTATCTTTTCCTTTATTACATTTTAAGTCGTAGTGATAGAAATCATAAATTAATTTGGTTAGAAGTAGCTATTGGGTATTATGAATTTCAAAACATAACTATTTGTATTTTATTTAATAGCTAATCCTAGTTATTTTCATACCATTTTCCCCAAATTTAATTTCTAACACGTTGATCATATCATAACACTTTTCATTTTCAAGTTAGAAATTTTGTCGATCTTTGTTTCATAACAATATCTAATCCGGTGTTAACAAAAATTACTTCTAACTTATATATTTCCATACGTTTTACCATTACTTTGTTTGATTCATAGAAATATTGTACTCAACATTGGTTATAATGAAGCAACTTAAGTAAGAAACAATCCAAAACTTCCAATACCTCTACTTATAAGTCATTTGATTGTTTCAAACCATGGTTGTATTCTAAATTCCACATTGTATTTTGTGTTGCAAATGAGACAATACTTTACTTCAAAGTATTTATATTTTCATAAAAACCGACTTAGACAATTTAATTAATCTTATCACAATCCCATTGTGATTTTTCAAGTACAAAATCAATTTGTGTAATCAATTTCCATGTTCGAAACTCTTGTCTCCTTTTTCTTTCATTGAGACTATTTTCGGAAATAACTCTTGAATTAGTTATAAATTCAACCAATACTTCGTAGAATAGGTCTTCCTTTGCTACCCATTCAACCAATACTAACCTAATTATAAAACTCAAGATAATCCATATTTTGTGTTTCCCAAAAGCCTCAATTTCACTTTACATTTTCCAAATGATTCTCAATCATTTGAGACTTAATTTAAGTATATTATGGCACTATCCTGAGCGTTTTGAAATTGTAATAGTTTGATACTTTTACTTTAAAAGGAGTTCATGCTCGGTACTTGCAATCCTAAATCATTTAGACTTCTTGCTCAACCAATTTTCTATTGATTTTATAACTAACTATTTCCCTGAGTTATATTAGTATCGAACTACTTACAATGCCTTTTGAATTTAGACTTTTTGAGTCTATTTCACTTCTCATCAAGCTCAATTATCATTTCATAAGTCTATTCTCTATTTTATTATATGTTCCTATTCTTACCAGTCATATCTCACGAGTTAATTATCAAAGAGACAATGAGAATAAACTTCATATCGCATACCTAGCGATAATATAATAATATACAACAAACATATCGTAATAAAAAATATCCCCAACTCACAGTCACTTCTCAACTAATCGTGCTCAATCACCCTTTAGTTCCCAACAAAAGTTTTTCTCAATTGAGCAAAACCTGGCTCTGATACCAACTCTTGTCGGGACCTATCTCACTAAGTCCTAACTTAGCCTAATTCCCCTAATTAGGCACATAAACCATACAATCAACTTTGTACCTCAAAATACTTTTGATTTCAAACCTTATGAATCCTCCAAACTAAATTTATATCCTCAATGAAAATCAATATTTGTTTTACTTAATTGGAGAAAATTAGGAAATCATACGGATTATCTTCCGTGTTTTTATAAAAATTTTGGCACCACCTCCCCTAAAAATGGCTTACCGAGAAATTTCACCTAATAGAAAGCAAAATCTGATATAGCCTTAAAATGACTCAATATTCACTACATTTTACAATATATATCAAATTCAAACTTTAAATACTAACTTAGAGTCTCTAATACCTTAGTTACAACTTTATAATTCCAAAATAAACCAAAATTGAGTCATAAACCTCTTAACTTACTTCAAACTAATTTAGGAGACTATCATAACCTATTCAAAAGTATTTCACCACCTATACTCACCTAAAAGCTCAATATATATAAAGTGATTAGAACAAGAAAATAAACTTTCAATAAAACATTTACCGAAGATCCTTAAGCTTTTCCCGTTATGTATGGTCTTCACAGAGAACCTGACATCATAAAAACAACTCGAAGATGTCAGGTAAGTAAACTCCTACATTGCTCTGTATTCCTACAAATGTTAGTCCAAATACATGGAGACATGTAATTGCATTTTCAAATACCAACAAATTTATATAACGTGGATCCCGCATTTCTTGTTCTAAACTCATAACAAGCAGGCTCTCTTATGATGAACCTAGAACAGTCATATAAGTTCAATACATGCTACCTTAGAGTCAGCATTACTCACCTTAGATGCCTTTAATATGTTTAGTCCGGAGTTGAACACCTCACACTCTTACGACTGAAGCAGGGGCAACTCTATTTGGATGTCATGTATCATGACTATGAATGATGCAAAATGCAATGCAGACTAAAAACAAATGTAGAAATAAAGATATATTCCATAAATAGTAAAGAACACTGCAGGGTTTACTTACAACTAGCCAACTTTGAGCTTAATTTTTAGGGTTCCTGAAAAATAGTTTCAATAGCTACCCTACATTTCCAATTATATTATGAGTCAAGCTTCAAGTGAAACCAAGTTACAAAACCCAATAAAAACTATTGCCAAAGTACGCTTCAGAACAGTTTCCAAAAATATTAATTTATATAAATTTTTCAATTGGCTTTCAACTAACCAACTTGAGGTAACTTCTTAACCTTGAAAACCTTTGTCATGATTTCGTAAAAGGAACTTGTAGTACACATGTCCTAATTTCCATAGAATCCAAGAACACTCAAATCAGGTCATTAATGAAGAAGTTATGAATTTTCTAATTTAGCCTATCAACTAGGCTAATTTTATTTATTTTTAAGTGAAAAATTTCTCCAAATCATTATTTTTGCAATTAAATCCTAAAAACTCAACACTAAACACCACGAAACCACTCAATACCAACATCAAAATATTTTTCACAACTCGTACAGTTAAATTGGACCAAAACCAATAATCAATTCATCTAAAATCCCAATGTAAATCAATATCAACTATAAAAACATCTCCAAAATAGTTATCAAGTGAATCGTATTAGTTCAATTCATAAAAACTCTTACCCATGCTAGTGAGATTTATTCCAAATAGGCGCAAATTAATCCACTATATTAATTCACAATAATCCCTAGTAATTTCTATCAAAACCCAGTAAAACAAATAGAGATATTGCAAGAATTCAAATTGAATCGAGGAAAATGCCATTAATTAAGTATTTACCAAATTGCGGGGTGAATAACTCATTTCTACACAAAAACTTAGCTTAAA
This sequence comes from Stephania yunnanensis, assembly GCA_039657365.1. Taxonomy (NCBI): domain Eukaryota; kingdom Viridiplantae; phylum Streptophyta; class Magnoliopsida; order Ranunculales; family Menispermaceae; genus Stephania; species Stephania yunnanensis. Next base: position 44,060,715 of record CM077581.1, read on the forward strand.
TTGACTGTCTTGCGATGCTCGACAGTTTCACGAAAAGAAACCAAGCGAAAATCGGACGTCGATAGTTCGTGAAGTGAAAGACTGAGTTAAGAGGGTTCGGCTGAAACCATTTTCAATTGATTCTATTGAAATGGATGAAACACTCGTTTTATTCTATTTTTCTTTTACTTTATATATAAACCCTTAGCTACTTGTAAGCAACTTAATTTCTTTTTATTTATTAATTCCCTAAATCCCTATTTTAACACGTTTTGGCTTCTTGTTCTCGTTTCGGATATGATTTTTCACCAAATTGAGCCACCCTCTCAATAAACTAGTCCAACTCCATAAAACGTTCATAACACTAGTTTTGGTCACAACAAAACTCAAAAATATTAACTTTGTCCTCGACACACCAAACAATATGGACCAATGTTCTCGCCATACATAACCAAAGTTACACCAATTTAGCACCCAACCTTATCCTTGACCACAACCAACCAACACAACTCGAGAAAAAGTCTTGTACCAACTTCGTTCTCATTTTACATTGCCACCAATCTTAACTTGTATGTAAACTGAGGCAAAATTTTCAAACACGCACTTACAACCCCAAGTTTGACAAACTGAGGATACACCTTAACACACCTTGACTTCGCAACAAAATATCATATAATACACATACCAAGCATACAACACACAAAAATAAAATATATCTTATCATCTCTGATCCATGATGTGTAGGTCCCAGCTCGGTTACTTAAAATCTAAAAAAAAATTGAAAATACTTAATTAGAATGCTAATCAAATTTATCTAGAATTTCACAATGTCTTGTTTTTACTTTATTGCAATTTTATTTACGATTATGAGTGAGTAGTTAGTTAATCTAAATAAAATCCGAACATATACTAAATTTGTTTTGTTATGTAGTTATGACGAGAAGATTATGTGCTTAATGCTCCAAACAAATTGTATTCTTTGATTCACTATTTGTATAGACTGTTATTTACGCATTCCAATCATGGATTTGAGTGTTATGTGCATAGTAGCTAATATGTATGTGATGTTTTGATTCATTATCTATTTGAATTAGTAACTGGGATTGTTTGAAAGGAAAACGTCGTTTAGATGTCTTAGGTGAATTTGAGATCTAAATCAAATGTTGAAGTGGCTGAAGGTGTTAGATTTAGTAGTTTGAAGTTTTCATAATGTGTAATGCGGTTTTATTGCGTGAAGTTAATATTTTGTGTATTCAAAGGGGTTTGCTCAATAAAATTAGAACGTAGCTTTTCCATGGTTATTAAGAGAACAAATGACTGGTTAAAGATTGTTTACTTATATGATTATAGTTTAATGATCTACCATGCTTTATTAACTAAATTCATGACTATATGATTTGAGAACATGTTTGGATGCAAAATGGATTAATGTTTTATTTTTTCTAGATATTTGTTTAGATATTTATTTATTATTGAGTTGTATTTATTTGAATGTTAGTGACTTTGATTTGTGTTAATTAAGTTAATTATTAATTAATAATTAGTGACAAAAACAAAATTAATGAAAACCTTGACTAAAGAAAGTTACACAATCCCTCTGGAGACAATTCCCACTTACCACTACTACAAAATTGAATAGTATAATAAAGGTGGGAAATTTATTGCATATGCTTAACACGCGTCAGTAACTCCATTACAAAATTCACCTGGTTTCATTTGATTTGATTAATCTTTTAATAATAATTTGATCATGCTAGATAATTCATCGCCTTTTTTGTCAAATGTGTTACTTCTTTTATTATTAACTTCATAAAGTTTCTTTCTTGATGTGTCATTCTTTTCACCATATCGCTTAGATTGCTTAGCCATTTTTATTAATAGCGTCATTTGCTAAAGTTGGTATAACATCGAATAATGATCCACCACATACGGTATCTAATAGTCTTTGTTCAAAATGATTAAGCCTTTCGTAAAAGTATTCTAATAAATTTTGTGTATATCCATGTTGTGGACAAGATGAGATTATTCTTTGAAATCTATCCCAAAATTCATTAAAATTTTCATCATCTTTCATTTTTACGACTCTGATTTGTCTTCTATAAGTACTAATTTTTCTTGCAGGCATTTATTGATTTAGAAAAGCTTCTAACATTTGAGCCAATATGGTTATTGAATCTTGAGGAAGATAAAACAACCAATCTCGTGCTTGGTCTTTCAATACAAAAGGAAAACCTTTAAGTTTGGCTTGTTTGGCTTGTTCTAAAGTATCGTCTTTAGGTTTCATCCCATTGACTTTTTGTTGATATTCCCTTATAAATTTTTAGGGTCTTCATTATCTTTACGATAAAAGTTAGGCAGAGCACTAATGAATCCATATATTAGTTCGAATTCAGGAAATTCCTCAGAATATGCAATACACATTAGTTCATATGAAGTAATATTTTGATTAGCTTGCTTCAAAGTAAGTTCTCTATTATCATTATTGTTATTTAGGTTATTAAGGTTATTATCAGCTTCCAATGTGGTAGCTTGGTGTTCTTTACGTTGTTGTTGTTGTCTTAAATTACGCTTGAAAGTCCTATCTACCTCAGGATCAAACGAATGTAAAGATCCTATGGAATTAGAATGATGAAGTGGATAGACCATAAAACGTCTAAAACTCCTAAGAAATTATATAAAAATCTCCGGCAACAGTGCCAATAATTGACATTAAGTTTCCTGTATATCCTTCTTATATATAGTAGTGATAAGTGGGATTGTGTCCATAAAGATTTATCAAACTTCTTTCGGAAAAAGTCTTTCAATAGTTTTTATTGTTTCTTACTTTAATTTAAATAAAAAAGGAATTCAATTCAATAATAAACAAATATCTAAACAATTTGCAAAACAATGAAACATCAATTTGTTTCGCTTCCAAACATATTACTTAAATTATAATCATAACCATACTTTAATCTCTTTATAAACTATTCTATTTCACTAAAATATAATCATTAGTAAGTAGACATCCTTTATCAAACCATCAGTTCTCCTTATTCCGATGAAAAAGTCATGCTCTAATTTTATTGAATTAATTCTTTGAAAACTAAAAAGAAATTAACTTTAGGCAATAAAACTGCATTATGTTATGTGAAAACTTTGAACTACTTAATCTAATAGTTTAGAAAGTCACTTCAATATTAAACTTAGATCTTAATCCATTTAAGATATCTAAACGGTAATAGACTATTTAAACAATCTTATTTACTATTTTAAACTAGGTATAGAATCTAAATATCACAATACACATTCTAGACTATGCATGCAATACAAATTTTCATGATTATAATCCGCAAATAATAATCTATTAAATCAGTGAATTAAATAATACAATCGATTTAAAGAATTAAGTACAAATCATCTCATTATGACTACATCACAATACGGATCAAGTTCATGTTCGAACTTTGTTTATATCAATAAACTACACACTCATCGTCATGATAAACATCACAATAAAGTAAATAAAAAAATAGATAAATACCTCTGAATAAATACTTTGAATCTTCAAATCGTCTCCAAAAGCAATAAACAATAAATCTAAAAACTAAAACAATAAACTATGGCTCCAAAAGTAATGAAATATTGATCAGTATTCAAGGACAAATGATTTCGTAGCCCTAGGGTCATATATAGTATTTTAAGTAGTACATATCCCAAACTAACTCAAATGTCTCGTGATGATTTAAAATTCTCGAAATTGAACCCAGCGATTCCTGACCGATTCCACTTAATACAAAAAGCATTGGTTAAATCCTTGGAAAATTGCATCTACGCCTTGCCGATTTGTCTAGCGATTCACATACGAATCATAAATCGCTATCAAATCACCAATAGTGATTTCCAGTTGATCTTTGATTCACTGATGATTCGTTGTGCATTTCATCCATTCCGTTAAATCATTTATTCTCTTTCTTTTCATCCATTTCTTCATATATTCCAATTATTACCTAAAATAACAAAAACAAGAGAAAACCCAATGTAATATAGCATTTTACATCCAATATTACCGTAAGATATACTATAAAATATTGTCTAATTATTAATTTGTCAATTTTTCACCATATGTTTTAGATTGTTTGGTCATCTTAAGAATGGCTTCTCTTGCTAATGTTGATGTTGTTTCAAATAATGATCATCCACATACGGTGTGTAACAATCTTTACTCAAAATGATTGAGACCTTCATAAAAGTACTCTATTAATGATTTTTCGGTATATTTATGTTGTTAGCATGAGGAAATCAGTCTTTGAAATATATCCCAAAATTGACCATAGTTTCTTTGTTTTTCATTAAGCATTACTAATTTGTTTTTATAGGAGCTAGTTTTCCATGCTAGCATGTATTGGTCTAAGAAAACTTATAGTATTTTATTCCAAGTGGTTATGAAATTTTGGGGAAGATGGAACAATCAATCTTGGGCTTGATCTTTTTATGTAAAAGGAAAAACTTTTAATTTGACATGTTATAAATTAGTGTCTTTAGGTTTCATCCCATTAACTTTGTGTTAGTATTCCCTTATAAAGTTATGAGGATCTTCATCCTCCTTACCACTGAAACTAGGCAAAGTGCTGATGAATTGGGATTTCAATTTAGAATCAAAGAATTCGCTAAGGCAATGTACATTGGCTCGTAAGCTGTGACATTTTGGTTAGCTTGCTTAAATATTGTTCTCTTCCACCATCTGTCATTATTTATGACATACAACGTCGAAGAATCCCAAGAAATTAGTTAAAAATATTTGGTAACGACACTAAAAATTGACACGTGTTGAGCATGTTCGATAAGCTACCCACCTTTTATCATACTTATAGATTTGTAGTAGTGATAAGTGGGACCTCTCCATATGGATTTCGTAAACGCATAGGATATTTTAATGAATTATGTCACTAATTAATTAACTACTATTAATGAATTCTAAATAATATAATTAAAAAGTAAGCAACTTAATTAAATTAAGCTTAGCTAAAACAATCAAACAACTTAAATATTAATTCAAATTAATCAAATCTAAACAAATATAAGCAAATCTAAACCAAATTGCATCCAAATCAAAGATAATATTTACATAGTCATATTTTAGTCACTGGTCTTAATAATTTCATTAAACCTTAATTATAAGCAAGCTACAGTAATTCTTTGAAACTACCTAGTTTTCTTTTATCAATAGTAGTTTCACGCGACTCATATCCATATTTTAATCTTATTATCACTAGTACTTTAAATGCTTAAAGTAACTAATAACAAATAAAACCGCATTAAATTCTTTGAAAACACTTACTAATAAGGAATAACTAACGAAAATATGCCGCAACTACTCGGCCAAGATTTTAAATTCATCTAAGACTTCCCAGACTGGAAATAGTCCATGATTGTCTTAGTTACTACTTAATTTTAATTAGATATAGAAGTTATCAATGCCAAACATAGTCACGACTATGCAAGAAATGGTTGTCTTCATAGATTATAATTTGAGAAAATAATCTTATTCAAACTATGATTTCAAGAATATAATATCAATTTAAAACATTAAGATCATAACCTTATAAGCAGTGATTTTGCAATTTGGTTTAGTCCATACATTGGTTTAAATTAATAAATCACTTACACATATTAAACATAAACATCATAAAAAAAATAAATGAAGGTCATTAACAGAAATACCTCTTAATTAATATGGAATCTCTAAACTTCAGTTCTCTGTAGCAATGATGATAAAAGGAATAAAAATAATAAGCTTCAGATTTTTTGTGTGTTATTCCATAACCATAGCCTCATATATATAGTATTTTGCTAATGCATGTCCTAATCAAACTAAAATTCCTAATCCGAATTGAACATTCTCGTGATCGACCTCTACAATTTGGAATTAGTGCAAATCGTTTAGTTCTTCAATAAAATCTTCTTGGTTGTTTGGCGATTCATGTAGCGATTCATGTGTATGTTTCTTCCTGTGTATGTTTCACTTTGCTGGCAAATCAAGATTTCCTGCTACCGATTTATATTCATTCTTCAAATCAGTGATAAATCGCTGTGACTTTTTCAACGTTGATCATTTTTTTCTTTTCACCTTCAAACACTTCATTCCTTCAACTCTCTTCAATTATACCCGAAATCATATAAACAAGAGAAACTTATGGCCTGTTTGGTTCGTGGGATTAGCCCAGATTAGTCACACTGGACTAGTTAATCCGCTGTTTGCTTGGAGGATTAACTAGGCCAGCGGATTATTTAAGAGGCATGGTAGTGGATTAAACAATACCACCATTTTTGGTGGGATTAGTTAATCCATAGTGGTGGTTAGTGGAGATTACCACTTTACCCTCACATTAACACAACAAGCCTTCACAGTTGGTCACTCATGGCGGACTCAAGAGGAGAAATGAAGAACATCGTCGCTCAAAAGCTCACTCGCCAAATGCCACCAGGCCGTAATGTAGCATGGAGCGCGAAGTAGACGACCACTATCACCACTACCGCGACGACGACGGCAATTGAGGTCGAGTTTCGGTAGCTCTCGAATTCGGCCATCGCGTAGTAGGCGAAAGCCAAGAAGGACAACCCGAGGAACAGGAGCTAGGTTGTAAAGGATCATGAGGAGGGAGACGAAGAGGAAGGTGCGGGCGAGGTGGGGGAAGGCGCGGGGGAGGGCGGAGGAGAGGAGGGACGAGAAGGAAGACGGGGGCTTGGAGGAGGAGTAGAGGGAGGCGACGGAGAGGACGACGGCGGCGGTGGAGAGGAGGGAGAAGAGGAAGAGGAAGGTCAAGTACAGGAATTCGATTGCGCGGCGAGGTCGTACGCGAAGTGGAACGCCTCGCGCGGCGCGAGGATGGGGCGGGTGAAGAGGGTGTGAGTCGGGATGCACAAATGGATGCGGTGGGTCGATTAGGGTTATTTATCTAAAGGGTACTTTGGTCAATATACATGTACAACCTCATTTAATCCCAACCTTAAAACTCCCAACCAAACAAGATACACAAATGAGACTAAACTATCTAAACCCATGTGTTAGTCCCATCACTAATTAATCCAATGTGTTAGGATTCACTAAAATGTGAACCAAACAAGCCATTAGTGTAATATAGTCCTTTATATTCAAAATAACCATAAAATATACAGTAAACATTGTCTAATTATTGAATTGTCACATTTTTTTCGTTTTTTGCTTTCTTAAGTGATTTTCTGAGTATTTTTTCATTTTCTAAATCCCCACTCTTTGACCAAGCCCCTATATGTGCCAGACCTCTCACACATAAGGTTCTACCTCCCCCTACGAAAAACCTTCCAACATAAAAATTCTTCAAGACCAAAACAATCTAATTTTTTTCGAGCAATCTCCTAAACCCATTAAACAACAACCTCTATCGTTTGGAACGGCCCTTACGGATTGAAATACTCTGAAAACTTTGAAAAATCAATAGATGGCAAGTCCTAAAAGAGTTAGAAGTACTTTTCAGAAAAACTTAAACAAAACAACAAACAACAACAACAACATAGCCTCAGTCCCAAATTAACCTGGGGTAGGCTACATGGATCAAACTTTTCCATTGTGCTCGATTCAGTGCAACGAAAACAAAAAAAAACTAATGTTCAATTATACAGGGCCTAGGGGGTAACAGTCCTATCATTCTAAGAGTTTAACGTCACTGTCGATTGGACATGACCAAACAGTATCTAACTGCACCAAACATAATGGTCAACTCTCCCAAACCGAGACCACAGTAACCGACTCGGCAGGCACCAAATGTAATATACAAACAGGTCTCAGCCCTAACTAGACGACTTACTCATAAACCTAGTGCTCACAAACTTCAATTCCAAATGCGAGAAAAAAAAAAAAAAAACCACACAATGACTAAATATTACCTCCTCATGTTGCATATCCATTTCCATGTGTTGTTCATCGGTCATTTCAAAAGGAAAACTCCTTCAAATCACCGAAAAACCTTATAACCTAAAAATAAAAAGACGACCAAACAACCATTTCTCACATGAAAATGATTCAAAACAAGCGTTTTGAACCTAAAAAAACGTGAAACAAAGACTTGCAGGATTAGTTTGCTTGCATTGGTGCGTCAAACGCGACTTTTGACCAACGAAGGAAATGGACAGTCAGAGGGATTCGTTCCTTTGTGGGGGCAAATGTGTGATTTCTTTGGAGGGTATAATAGGAAACACCACTTTTTTTTTCTACGGCTTGCCCTACGTAAAGTGGGGTGCGTAAAGCACGACCCCATTGATAATTATCACCGCCAATACTCTGTGCACCACGGCCATCCCATTGCTACTCTTTATAAAGAAGAAAACTCGAGGGGCCAGTACTGACTGGCAAGTGGCAACATAATATAGGGAAAATAAGCATATCGCTCCCTATATTTACAGTTTGATTATAGTATTCAATTTATGGTCAAAAAGAAAAAAGACGATAGAATTTGATTTCAAGAGGTGTAGATCACGAAGTTAATCAAAAACAACTTCACCACCACAGCTAATTCCATAAGGGTGATCTTCAAAGTTGAACTGTAGTATTCACAGTTGATTAAAAAGGCTCCATGAATTTAGAGTAGAGAATTGGTAGCAAAGACACTGTACATGATGCAGCGTTTTTGATGCTCCTTATTCCTTACAGGTGAACCGACTAAAACATCAACTTCGTCATATAAGGGAACTTATTACAATCAGAAAAAGGGCATTAACAGATAATACTATTTAATGATAATTTCATAATTTCCATCTAAAAACGGAAATAAGAAAAACTTGGGAGGCTAAACGGTTTAGCCTTAGTTTTTGTTACAAGTACCCCTTTTAAAAATTTTTACTTCATCATAGCTCACTTTTTACTGAGTGTACCCTATTTTTTTTCTCAAAATCACAAAAAGGCACCCCATTACCATCACCCTCACCCCAACACCCCTTCTGAAGATATTTTAAACACAGAACCGACACCTCTGAAAAGGTGTCGAACACAATGACCAAAACCTCTGAAGAGGTGCAGAAACACGACTAAAACCTCTTTAAAGGTGTCAGACACACAAGACCGACGCCTTTAAAGAGGTTGGCTGGATTCTTTCATCACCAACTGAAACTTAATTATTTTCACAATTTCGATTGAAGTTGACTGATACCTTTTTAAAGGTGCCTTTCCGGTGTGTCCGACACCTCTGAAGAGGTATCAGCTCTGTGTCCAACACCCACATGACAACAAGGACGAACAAAAAAATTTCAAAACTCCCAAAAACACATGAAAATTACCAAAAATTTAGTATGTTTTGCTTAGAACCGTTTAATATCATTGATTCCATCAAAACAATGCATCCAAAATGCAAGATTCAACTCCCAAATTGAAGCCCTAAACCCAACAACAATCTTACAAAATCTTGACTCAAAAAAATAAAAAATAAAAACTCAAAAACTTCAAAATCGACACCAAAAGAAATGAAGAATGCACTCGCGACGTGGAATCGACGTGGTTTTAATTGAACTTCGTGGGATTCAGGTTGGTGGTGAGATGTGATGGGTGAGTGGGGGCAGGCAAGTGGGGTAGAGTATGGTTAGTAAAAACCCTTTTATATAGAAGGGTAGTTGGGTCATTTCAATAAGGTGAGGTACATTTAACAAAAACCGGAGGTCCTTTTAGCAACATTTTGCAAATGAAATTAAGAAAGATGAATAAATTAACAGGGAAGAAAAGAAATTTTTCTACATCAAGCCAGAAAGCCAGAACCAGTTAAGTTGAACAAGAAACTGACACCAAAAAATTAAGAAAATAAATTAACTGCATCTTTATGTCCATAAAAATCAATGGGTTACACAAAAAGATGAGAAAGGTGTTTTGAATGGATTGGACTAGTGGAGGTGAAGGAATTGAAGCAGGACATTCAGCATCCTCAGAACTGTCTGTCCGGTCAATCAGAGGAATAGCTATAAAGCCATAGCCTTTTAATAAAAACATCTTTAAAGCAAGTCAATCACCATAAATAATGTTTGACAAAAGAAAAAATTACCATAAATAATGAAAATAATGCATCCAAAATAAGAACAAGATAAAATAGAGAAGGCAAAATAAACAAAGGGAAATGAATAATGAATTGTAACCCGCCAAGAAATACACGATAAGCATTTTATGAAAAGGATCAAATCAAAGAAACAAAATATCCAAACAAAAACAAAATATAAGCCACAAAAAGCAAAACCCGCCAAGCAGAAGATTAGAAAAATTACAGTGCCCTAACTCGAGCACAAGAAAAAAACATCAGGAAAAAAGAAATATGGAACCAGGCGGAACTATCATAGAAGTAGTAGGAAATGGAACACAGCAAGAGGCTATATTGTTTAGCAAATAAAGTATAAAAATATAGCAAAGCCATAACTACTGTGAGACCAATGTTTTAGAAAATAAAATAAAACAGAGCCTACTCAAAATATCAAAGTATAATTACGGACATTAAGCTCTGTCGCTAAACATAGCAATATAAGAAAATAAAAACGTCGTAAGTAGGTTCTGTCATTGATCTATGCTACAGGTTAAAGTGATGACTGATGAGTGCTACCACCATGTTCAATGCTATTATGAAGATCTTTCACCAGAACAAAATGAAACAAAACTGGATCCTGGATGGGAGGTTTTGCCCGTGCATTTACACCACATTTCTTAGCCCAGCAAGCATTTCATATGCAAGTAGAGGTCAAAGAAAATACCACAGGAAAAATTGCTCAACGTCCTGATAAGTAAAAGTAGAAAAGATTATTGAAAGTTAATTAGGTACAAAGATAGCAAGTCTATAAGAAATTCGACTACAAGAAAACAAATCAAGAATGAATCTAAAAGTGTTTCATGCATTTGAGAAAAATAAATAATTACTGTCCACAATTTTCTGTTTTTCTCATGAACTTTCGCTGGAAGAAAAGAAAAGAAAAGATAAAAGATAAATGAGTAAAAGGCAAGTACAACTAATCCATACAATAATATATGAAAACCAGGGAGAGATTTGGCATAAAAAAGTATTAAGAGAAAGGAAGCTCCATACCGCCTAACATACAAGGGAAATAGGAAACTACTAGTGGAACATTTAAGTTATTCTCTCTTTGTTTGGACAAGGAAAAAAGATTAATTCAAAGAAAGCTTATAGAAATTCAGAAGACAACCTTATATTAATTAAGCACTACAATGTCATTGGCATGTCATTTTCTTTCATATTCCAGACTCATTTGTCAAAGAAACGTGAATGAAAAATCTGCGGTCAATCAGTAGCAGTCATATGTGGAGAAACAAGTCTGCATTTGCTACCATCAAAGAATCCTTCGTAGCAACCTTAAATGTGGAGAAGGTATTCTTTTCCTACCATGGAGGAATATTGCATCACTATGTTTGGAAATAATTCAGAAGTCTCTTTTATGACCAAAAGTAACAATCCAATATTCAAACCAAAAAGCATAACATTCCAACTATTTCTAATGTAGATCAATAACAAACTTGCTTAACGATGGCAATCTTCAAGAAAAGAAACACGTGTATTTGCATGTCAAGAAGTGCATTTGTCCTGTTGAAAGGCGTTTAATACCACATACTTTTAAGTAATTCTTGAGATAGTACCTAAAATCATGTCCTGCCCATGAATGTTGCATGTCTGACGTTATAGTGCACTCACTAATATGACCCTGATGTCACTAACCAAAGTAGATAAATCATGTCTTTGAACATAACGGTGAAACTACCAACCAATTAGGTGGCCCAATGATTTGGTATGGGGTTTGGGAGTAAGAGGTGTCCTAAGTTCGAACCTAGAGGGGGGCAAGTTGTTTCTTTCTTATATATATATAAACACAAGGATGAAACAATGAACTACGTTCCTACTAGACCATAAAATACTAAGCCGAAATTGAGGCCAGTCCATCTATTGCATCACTCTTATCTCCTCAAGCTTCCACCATCAAACGCCTGCAATCTTGACTCGTGGTACATTGATAAAGAAAATATCATCTTGGCACTGCGTAGGCATTGGCCAATGGAGATCTTTTCCTTGAAAAGTATTAACCCACACTAAATTAAAACATAGAAGTCAGGACTACACTAGAAAAAGCTTCAGGTATTGTTCTTGACAAGATTACTTGTGAGCTTTTTCTCATGCCGGACAGACCTCATCCCAAGTTCTTAAAATCATAAGATGGACTCAAAAAGAGCATGCTACGCTCTCTAAGAAAGTTGATAATCTATCAGCTAAACATTTCATCGTCAATCCCCATAGCAATAAGAAAAACCTATGGGCACTACGATTATTGATGACTTGTTGGATCTAGAGCTTGGTGGTTTTCCAAGATTTATTTGCAATGTGCTCAACATCGTTTTGCTTTAGAGGAAACAATCAAGAGCGGTGTCTAGCCCCAAACGAAATGGTCATCAACTATGTATTAGGCAAGGCAATGCATGGAAAACCGACTTTCAAAACCAACTAATAATTTAATGCGTTTTATGCCAATGTTTTGAGACCTTATATAAACAGTTTTTTTTCTCCAATTAAGGATGGCCTTGTGTAGATGCTAACACGAGTCATCCACATTATGTCCTAGATGTCCTTAGGTTAGACGATTTCTATATTAACCTTAAATAGTATTCCCTAATCTACTGTCCTTTCTCTTAAGTTTTTATCGTACCTTTCTGGTGGTATCTGAAGCTAATCCCGCGATGGTGGATGCATTTGTTAGCGGGCTAAGTTCAAAATTTGTTGGGCGTTTGTAGTTCTACTAATCTAAGTTACAGGTACTAGGGTACAAGTGTCGGGTACATATCTAGATATCAAACTTTCTATTTTCTAATTTAAAGTATACGTGGACTCGGCTATATGTGTCCTAATAATTAGACATGGGTACTTGGAGTTGGCTAAATTTATGTATACATATAAATATTGTTGTAAAGAATGAATGACCATGCATTCACACCACCGTATTCTATAGTCATGTAACTTGTATTTCTCATTAATGGTACCCTCACTTGTCCTTGTATTGTCATGTTACGTGTAACCATTTCCAATGTACACCAACTCTTCCATTTATAGTCAAATTACTTGTAATGTGTAGTATGACATGTAGTGTATGTATTACTTGTACACATTGTCTAAGTACATTTATCATTATCACCAAAGAGCCTATATAAAGGGTGTCAACATCATTGTAAAAATACACCAAGTTGAATGAAAAAATTCTCATTCCAACTCACTTATTTCTTCTCTTATTCTTTGTAGTAGTAGTTTATAGTAATAGAAATTCTTAATCTTCTATTTTCCTTCTCTAGTTTTTAGCAAGTTTCAACTCAATTTACAACACGTTATCAGTACGAGCCTGCTCTAGCATAAAGGAGATCTTCAAGTTCAAGAAGACTTGCTAAGTAGGCAAAGCTAGGAAGGTATAACTTTTGTTAATTTAAGTAAGTTCGATGTATTTCCATGTTATCATGGTTGCTTTCTTTTTATTACATGCATCACTTATATATGCATACTTCATTCATACACTATATATGCATTATAACGTCACCAACTATGAAAGTATGTTATGTAGTTGCGTCTTGTACAATCTTTTACACCAAAATTCAAAAGTCAATAGGTGACATAACTAGTTTTCACGCTATACTACAAAGGATTAGTTATGCCCTATTCTTGATTTTTATATTGCAAATAATGCTATGAGCTTGGGTTGATAGTGAGTAAGACTTATCCTCAGTAAAGCTAAACAATGAAATGAAGACAGGTTATCCCGTTCGAGGAGGCATGGTTTTAAGTAGGTTTCGTCTCGCCACCCAACTTGGAGGTTGTCCCGCCAACTCATACAAGTAGTACATTTTGTGTATTAATAATCAAGTAGTTAACATATATTTAATCATATATTATTTATTTTATATAAAAGAGAAAAATTATTTACCTAATTTCTTTACATATATTCAGACAATAGCAAACCTGCAAAACTTAAATTTGTTGCCCTCGATATCACTGCCAATAATTATTTGTCATGACAACTGGATGCCGAGATACATCTCCAAGCTAAAGACTTGGGAGAAACTATTATAGAAGGAAATGAAACATCAATAAAAGACCGTACGAAAGCACTGATATTCCTTCGCCATCATCTCTCGTGAAGGTCTGAATAGTGAATCTTAGGTTACAAGACTTCAAAACAGTCAGTGAGTATAACTCTACCATGTTCAATATTACCTCACGTTTGAGGCTATGTGGAGAAAATATATGCGATGAGACAATGATGGAAAAAAATTCAGTACTTTTCATACCTCGAATCTATTGTTGTATTGAGAGCATCAATTTAAAAAGTATTTGAAATTAATTTCTTGTCTCATGGTGGCTGAACAAAACAATGAGCTTCTATTGAATAACCACAACTCCCATCCAACTGATTCCGCTTCAATTAATGAAGCAAATGATGCATCCTATAATGACCATAAAAAACGGTTAAGGAAAGAAAGACCAGGGACATGGAAATGGGAAAGGATCAATTGGCAAAGATTATGGCAAGCCATATCACAAATTCCGTTGTGATAAGTTTAAAAACAAATGGAACCAAAATGACGCAACTCAGAACAAAGGGAAAAATACTGCTGAAAATGGGCATGTTCATAATCGTGACCAACTATGTTACAGGTGCGGTCTAAAAGGCCATTAGGCTCATAAATGTTGCACGCCTAAGCATTTTATTCTTCCATGTATTGTCAAATTACTTGTAATGTGTAGTATGTGACATGTGGTGTGTGTTAGTTGTACACATTGTCTAAGTACATTTATCATCACCAAATAGCCTATATAAAAGGTGTCAACCTCATTGTAAAAATAAACCAAGTTGAATAAAAAAAATTCTCATTCCAACTCTCTCATTTCTTCTCTTATTCTTTGTAGAAGTAGTTTGTAGTAGTAGAAATTTTTAATCTTCTATTTTCCTTCTCTAGTTTCTAGCAAGTTTCAACTCAATTTACAACACGTTATCACCACGAGCTTGCTCTAGCATAAAGGAGATCTTCAAGTTCAATAAAACTTGTTAAGTAGACTTGCTAAGTATACAAAGCTAGGAAAGTATAACTTTTGTTAATTTAAGTATGTTCAATTTATTTCTATGTTATCATGGTTGCTTTCTTTTTATTACATGCATCACTTATATATACATACTTTATTCATACACTATATATGCATTATAACGTCACCGACTATGTGAGTATGCTCTGTAGTTACGTGTTGTACAATCTTTTACAACAAAAATCAAAAGTCAATATCTGACATAACTAGTTTTCTCGCTATAGTACAAACGATTAGTAATGCCCTATTCTTGATTTTTATATTGCAAATAGTGCTATGAGTTTGGGTTGATAGTGAGTAAGTTTTATCCTCTGTAAAGCTAAACATTGAAATGGAGAAAGGTTATCCCGTTTGAGGATGCATAGTTTTAAGTAGGCTTCGTCTCACCACCCAATTTGGAGATTGTCCCACCAACTCATATAAGTAATACATTTTGCGTATTAATAATCAAGTTGTGAACATATATTTAATCATATATTATTTATTTTATATAAAAGAGAAAAATTATTTACCTAATTTCTTTACATATTTTCAGACAATAGCAAACCTTTAAAAATCGAGTTTGTTGCCCTCGATATCACTGCCATTAATTATTTGTCATGGAAACTGAATACCGAGATATATCTCCAAGCTAAAGACTTGGGAGAAACTATTATAGAAGGAAATGAAGCATCAATGTAAGACCGTACGAAAGCACTGATATTTTTTCGCCATCATCTCCATGAGGGTCTGAAAAATGAATATCTTACTATAAAGATCCTCTCGCCCCGAGGTTAAGCTTAAAAGAGCTATATAATCACCAAAAGACGATGATATTTCCAAATGTTCAAAATAACTGACTGAATCTTATGCTGCAAGATTTTAAAACAGTCAGTAGGTATAACTCCACCATGTTTAATATTACCTCTCGTTTGAGGCTATGTGGAGAAAATATATGCGATGAGGCAATGATGGAAAAAAACTCAGTACTTTTCATGCCTTGAATCTATTATTGCAACAACAATATTGAGCGCGTCAATTGAAAAAGTACTCGAAATTAATTTCTTGTCTCATGGTGGCTGAACAAAACAATGAGCTTCTATTGAAGAACCACAACTCCCGTCCAACTAGTTCCGCTTCAATTAATGAAGCAACTTATGCATTCTATAATGACCATAAAAACAGTCAATGAAAGAAAAATTGTTGACATGGAAAGGGGAAATGATCAATTGGCAAAAATTGTGGCAAGCCATACCGTAAATTCCACCGTGATAAGTTTCAAAACAAATGGAACCAAAATGACATCACTCAGAACAATGGGAAAAATACTGCTGCAAATGAGCATGCTCATAATCGTGACCAACTATGTCACAGGTGTGGTCTAACAGACCATTAGGCTCATCTATGCAACACGCCTAAACATTTTATGGATCTTTATCAAGCCTCCTTGAAGGAAAAAGGCAAAACGGTTGAAATGAATTTCACTGTCGAAGATAGCTCGTTGGACATTAATTATATAGATTTCCCAAATTTTCATGATAATCCAAATACTAGTATTGATGTTTTTAATGATCTATGTAATGCTTTTCAATTTCTTTAATTTTATGCACTAGTTTTTTTTGTTATGATTTTTAATTCCTATAACTAGTTTCAAATTTGTGTACTTTTTTTTCTGAATCAAGATGCACTTATAAGAACATGGTCCAGCTAGTTGTACCATCACAATTAAAAGACAATGTGTGAAAAAAATAGAAAGAGAAGAGTTCGGAACAAATGTAAATTTCAAATTTTAGAAAATTTGAAGTGAGGTTGGAAAGAAAATAATGGGGAAGAAGTTTTCTATTCTTAGTCATTTTCTTCTTCCTTTCATAATATGTATTTTCTCTCATTCTTCCCTTTGCCTCATTTTTTGTTTTTTGTTGTTATTCTTCTATCTTATTCTTTTTCTTCTTTTACATTTTTCACCACAAATCAATGTAGCAAAACTTAATTTTTTTTAAACTAACATTCATGTGCATTCTTCTTATCTAAATGAAGTTAATGGGGTGGCAGGAGAGGAAGACCAGAATGGAGAAATGCATTTTTAAAATGCAATATTATTGCCTATAATCTACACTCAATATATCATACACTTATATGTTTGGCTTCAATTAGGCATGCGCCTCAGGCATTCTTAGCAAATGTCGCCTCAAGTGTGTCTTGCGCCTTTGATAACACTGGTGTCAATTAGTGTTGCTCCTACTTTTCTTAGACTATATATATTTCCTATTATATATTTATGGCTTTTACCACACATCTATCTAATCATCTTCATTTATGCTACATTCATTTATATACTTTGGTGATTAACGCAAATTCATAATATAAACAACAAATTATAATCGTATATTATCAATAATGCATTTTGCATTTCTTTTTATTATCGCATATGTAAATGTCATAAAACAATCTTATATATATATGTGAGATTACTTAATCTAATTGATTTGAGATTAGTATGTAACTGTTGAGAGTATTAATTTAAGGTAAACCCGAAAACCATCCTACTGTTACAAAATATCTCTAAGAAGGTTAAGTATTGTGAACCATCTAATTTAAACTATATTGTAACATATGCAAATCATATGTAATTCAACAACATTGCGGAGTAGCATATGTATTTTATATATGGCAATATATATAAATCAGACAACCTTCAAAGGCTAATCATCTACTTAATTCCTTTTACCCAAGAAATGAAAACGAAAAGGGTAAGACTTTGGCATATGTTAGGTAAATTAAACATAAGTTTATGAGACACATAATGATGATACATTCTCTCACTTGTCTCATACTTCATTTCAATATGTGGGCCACATATAGCTTAATGGTTCTCCCATTTGACCCGCATAACCAAACATCACATAACTTTTATATCAGCGTGCATATATATTTGGTATCTTAAAATCATTATAAAATAAAATAGCAATATGAGTCATAGCTGTTATACATCAAAATATGACATATTCACTTCCATGTAACACGAGTATTACTAATTCATTTTAAATGATTCATAAAACATAATGTCTGTGTTAAATACTAAATTCACTTACAATTATCATTAACATAAGTGTGCACATACATTAGTATAATTAGCACAGTAAATGAAATCTCATTAAGTAAATATAAGTAAATATAAACTTAAGCATAATCAAATCCCAAATTAAAATCATTTAAGAATTACAACAAAGGCTCATTCTGTCGACATGTTTTGTAAATTCCTTTGGTGTAATCTTTTCATTAGGGATTTGTAACCATAAGATATGTGCTAATATGTTTTTATTGACATTCTTTAATTTTGAACTTCTTTAATTTAAAAAGTGTTATCTTCATGTGCTTAACATCAATTAAATATTGATCATAACTTGAAGAAAATACAATTGCATAATTATTGTAATAAATCTTCAAAGAGTTAGAAATTGAGTTAACAAAATATACCAAGCCCTAAAATGAAGTTCTTTAAACATGATCCTTGATCTGTAGCTTTAAAATACAGCTCAGGTTTCATAGCAAAAATAATCATAATTGTCTGCTTAGAACTCTTTAAAGAGATTTCTCCATTAGAAAAGAAAAACAGGCTCGAAAAGAGACTTTATAATGTGAAAACAACTAGCAAAGTCTACGTGTGAATAATGAATAACTTCAAATTTATCAAACTTATTTATAAGTGAGCATGTAATCTCTTGTCCATTATAAATACCGTAATACCTTCTTTGCAACTCACTAAAGTTCCATGCAGGGTTACTTTGGTAACAACCAACATGCCAATAGCAAAACTGAAATTCAGTTTGATATATCATTCATTTCAAAGTTCTCAAAAGAGAAACTCATTGATCTCATAGACCATACTGAGATCGCTAATGTCTAGAAAAATGTCATTAACGTTTAAAATCAAAATATGAACTCGCTCCCACTGACTTTCAAATATATGCATCGATTGATAACATTTTCCTAATCCTGAAGGCTGTTATGGTATCGTTCACTAAATATACCATTGGCAAGAAGGTTGTTTTAATCCATATATTGACTTCTTAAATTTGCAAATTAATTGTTCAGTTCCGTCTTCCACGAACCCTTCAGAGTAATCATATAAACTTCATCTAAACTCTCACTCAAAAATAGTCTTTACATTCATTTAGTGTAATTCTAAATCAAAGAAGTGACAAATGTCATTATGATTCTAAAAGAATCCTTAGATATAGTAGAAAATGTCTCCGTATAATCTGATTATAATCTTTAGCTATAAATCTAGCTTTATACCGTTTGATATTGCCTTTAGAGACACATTTAGTCTTGATGACTCAATTATATCCAATGGGTTTAAAATTCTAAAGCAATTGAACAAGATTCTAGACTTTATTTTGAGCCATTGATTTTGACTCATCTTTCATGACATCAATCAATTTCATAAACTCATCACCTTGATGATTTCATAATAAAAAAACTCTGGATCTTTAATATTTGTCCATATATCATAAATAAATTCTTATAAGTACACCACAAAATCAATTGGCTAAACATATTCATCATTATGAGGTTTTTGGAATATTAATTCACGTGAATTATTAGTGAGTGTATTAACAGCAATCTCAATATTTACTTTATGAGAAACACTAGTAGGAGCAAGTACTACATTAAAAGTTATAGGTAGTAGGACTTTTTACACAACATAATTCTTTTAGTTTCGCATTTTGTGGATTGTCACTCCCACTGATTTCACTATTTATGATGACCCTGACATTTTGAGTTTCAACAATCTTTATGCAATGGTTAGGACATTAAATTTTATAGGATTTAGATTTTCTTGGGTATCCGATAAAGTAATCACTAATCGTTTTAAAATTCAATTTGTTTTCTTGTGGATTATAAATTCTGGCCTCTTTTGAACAACCTCAGACATTAAGATGTCTTAAACTAGGTTTCCATTTAGTTCATAACTCAAAAGAAATTTCATGAACTGACTTACTAGAAACCCTATTGAATAAATATGTAGTAGTTTAAGGCTTTCATATACAATGACTTAGACAATTTAGAATTACTTAGTCTACCCATAACCATTTCCATAAATCTTAATTTGGTTACGCCGTTCAGCTACATCATTATGCTAACGCGTATATCAGGCACTATGTGTTGAGAACAAATATCATGTC
Source organism: Stephania yunnanensis (assembly GCA_039657365.1). NCBI lineage: Eukaryota > Viridiplantae > Streptophyta > Magnoliopsida > Ranunculales > Menispermaceae > Stephania > Stephania yunnanensis. Next base: position 44,080,969 of record CM077581.1, read on the forward strand.
GTTCAAGGAGTTTGACAAATGGACCATGAAACTATTTAATTAACTCAATCTGACTTACCATAATATTCACCAGATAGCGATGGAGTGTCAAATTATCCATTTATGTCTATATGAATCATTCACAAAATTGATAATATTGTGTTTTTCCTTTGGGTAAAAACACAATATACTTTATTTTATAAGTAAAAAGAAAATTAAAAAATGTATGGTACCTTTGGATATCCATTCCATTTTTTTAACTTGACATAAAATTTAGGCAAAACTTATTTTTTGGTCTCTGAACTTTCAAAACTACGCATTTGGTCTCTCAGCTTTCAAACTAGTGCACATTTGGTCCTTTTGTTAGTTGGGCAGTCAAAATCAATGATTTGGCCAACTAGATTGGCCATGTGGCTAACTGGACCAGCCAGATCCTGGCGATACCTATGCGACTACCATTTTTTATGATGCTGATGCACATCTAAGAATTGTCACCATCACTGATTGCGTTAACAGAGTTGCTCATCCACCTTGGCCACCACCGTTGCCTCTATTATCGATGCTCTGCATTTTCGTTTTTATAGTCTATTTTCATTACCCTGTTGTATCTTTTCTTGGTTGGGGCGAAATATCAGTTACGGATGTTTTTGGAAAGAAGGCAATGCCATCGATTCATTATGGGATTCAAGACAATCTGAAGGTGGGTATGCAGCAACGATGGGGTACGTGTCAAGTCGAATGCAATTATGGGATTATGTTTGCCTTTGGCAACATGATGGTCAAGGCGTGTATGTTTCATTTCCCTTTAAGTTGAAAGTGCACTTAAGTGATACGTCAATCAAGAAATATCATGTCTTATGTTTTGTCTTCCACATTGGGCATCTATTCTCCTCTTCTATGTTTCACAATACAAATGCACACCTAATTACATACCTTGCACCCAATCATGGCACTTATTCCTTGTTATTTCATCAATTTGAAGAGGGTTTGTGACACTTCCTTGGTGGCTATTAGTCAGCAGACATGATCCCAATCTCATTTCCCACTGTGCCACTCTTTTGCACATTTTTGGAGCTTTTCATGGAGTCGACAGTCCGGTCACAATTTCTTGACACTCTTTAGCTCTTCTTGTTTAGAATTGAGCTTCAATTCATGCCAGTGGACTATGTGTGCTTCATGTGGGATTGATTTTGAAGTTCTTGTTGCCTAGTGCTGCCAACACTAATTCAGTCTTATTATTGATGGGTACTTGTGCTACAAACCAATATTAGGGTTTTGCCAATGGGATTTCTGAAGCTTGTTGGATGTCGTCTTCACTGTTTCGGATTGAGGTTTCGGGCACTTTGACTTTCTTGTGCACTTCTTAGGCTACAAGTTCAATGCCTTCATTCAATATTTTGTTGGAGCATTACCTTGTTCCACTCGGTACTGTGCGATTGATATGGATCCTTGCTTGGTTAATTTTTTTCTCGAATGATTCAAGATCATCTCATCATGTGGATTCATGATCCTGGCCGAGTCATTCTTTCTTTACCACCTTGAGGACAAGGTGGATTTTAAAGGGAGGAGTAATGATAAGACCCCAATCAAACAAAATGTTAAAACAATACCATATGTGTGAGTTAAATGAGTGCAAGTTAGTCACATTGAAGGTTGTGTGTTGAGTTTAGAAATGGTAGTATAAATAGAAGTTGTAAGGTAGAGAAGAGTATCTTAAAAATTAATTGTAATTTAGGAACTATTACGAGTTTGAGTTGAGGCAGTTTTAAGACTCTTCTTTGGGGTTTTCTGATTTTTGTTGTTGTTTTCGTTTGTCGATTAAGCAATAAGATTTTTGGATTCTATAGAAAGCTTCAAAGAAAATACCATTAGCAGATCGTTAAAACTATAAGTTGCAAAGCCACTAACCAGGTGGTTCGCCAATTTTTCACTAAAACACAAATAAATGTAATTTTTATGACAAAAACAAAACCATTGTTACTTCAATCCAAAATTCAATGGAAATGTCAAAGATTTAAGTGTAAATTTTTGCAACTCTGCACTTCAACACTAGTGTTGTTTCTGGCCAGTAAGTCCCTATGAGTTTTCTTACCAAAAAGAAGTCCGTAGTGAAAATTTAAAAACGTAAAAAAAATACAAATGCAAGAGAAAATAGACATAATAACTCTAGAAAGTAATAAAAGAAACTACTTCAAGAATCCTTCCATAAAACATGATAAATGTTCTAGTAATTGCACCAATTACTATGCCAAGTAAAACAAAATCGAAAAGAGAAGAACAATGTCATAGAAAGCACATTTAGCATGAATATCAAACCACATTTGAAATAAAAATTATGAAATGTTTCTAAGTAGACGTGTGTACTATTGTCATGAAGAAAAAAAAAAGCACTAAAAGTTGAAGTTTGAATTTTTAAGCAGAGAATACAAGGAATCTGAACATAGTTACCACGTGAATTTGAAATGCTACAATTGAGACATTTTCAAAAATAAATGACCCTCGAAATGAAAGAGTGGCACCCCTTCAATTAAATCCATGATTAAAATGTGGACAAATGCAACCTTTCATGAAATCAGATGTTCATGACCATAAGACCAACTGAATTAAAAAGGAGAAAAGGTATTCTAGTGCTAAACCATTGGAAGAACAAAGGAAATCAGTTATTGCAAGGGGTTTTTAGGCCTCATCGCCTAGGCGATGGGGGGAGTTTTTAGCATAGGTTTTAAAATTTGAAGGAGGTCTAACTAAATTTCTAGATAGATAAAGAGCCTCTATATAATTAATTGTTCGTATACATAAGCAAGATTTAGTCCCCACCATCAATCCTAAACCCTACTCCACCTCACATTCGCTGTGCCACACCACCATCCATTTTTCAAATCACCGGCGAGGATACAAGTGAACTTCCAACACTCCGAAAAGTCTCCAACGACTCTTCGGCAACCTACAAAAGTATTTTTTTTTCCCACAAACGCTTATGACACTCGCTCTAACCTCTGCAATGGTGTAGTAGAGGTCTGAGACCCCCCTTAGCCTCTATGATGTTCTTCATCGCCAAAGTTTTGGTGATGAAAACAATGAAATATTTTTTTAGTATTAAAAAAAAAACTTATATACCTTATTTATTTAAAAAAATCGTTGAGCTTCCTTGTTTTAAAAAAAATTATGTTTTTTATTTTTATTTTAAAAAATTATAATTTTACGTTTCTACTTGTGTTTTTTTTTACTTTTTTACTTAAGTTTTTTTTACTTAACTTCTATTTCTTACTTTTTTACTTGTAATTTTAATTTTAATTTTTACTTTTGTTTGTTAATGATTTTTTATCATAATTAATGAGTTTATTTATTCTTTGTAGTAAGGCCCTAAGAAACTTTGTGCTAGATAGTAGATAATTGATTGTCCTTGTTGGTTGCTTGGTTTGTCATTGAAAATCGAAACTTGAGATTGCATTGTTGTATGAGTTGTAAGTCATATATTTTGTGTGTATTGTACACTCATATTAGAATGGCAACCAATGCTAGTGTTCATTTCACTTTTAAGGATATTGGTTGGAAGTACGCTTATATTAAAAACCCCAACAACAAATCAAAGATCACGTGTAAGGTTTTCGACAAAGAAATCAACCAAGGCATATCTCGTTTGAAGTGGCACTTGGCTCAATATGGTGGTGCAGTATCCATGTGTCTAAAATGCCCGGATGACGTAAGAAATGTAGTGAGGTCAGCTTTAAACAAATCAAATGAGAAGAAAAATGGGTCGCGTAGGATCATCTCAAATATTAGAAGATGATAATGAATATTATCTTGATGGACATGATGATCAAGAGGACAAGAAGGGATAAGTTTAAGAAGTGGTCAAAATCCAAAGCTACCAAAAAGAAGGGGTCCAATGGATGCTTTTGTTACATCTAGTCCTATGGATTCTCATGGAAGAAAAAAGGGAGGCAAGTGATGATAAATTCATTGACGAAAAAGGAAGAAAAGAAGAAAGTAGATCAATTTTCCATGTGAATCATCTATCGCTCAAGAATTGCTTTTAGCATTCTTTAATCCAAAGACTTAAGGAATTTCGTGGAAGCAATGGGCAATATGGGCCTGTTACGTGCCACATTCATATTATCAAGGGAGGGTGAGGTTGCTTAAAGATGAAGTGGAGTATACCAAGGAGCTAATAAAACCAATTAAGGAATCTTGAGCACAATATAGTTGTTCTTTGATGTCGATTGGATGGATGGATCGAAGTAGGACTATCATAGATTTTTTGGTGAATAGTCCTTTCGGTATAGTGTTTCTTGGGTCAATGGTGGCTTCTTTTTATGCCAAGGGTGCATCAAAGTTGTTTGAATTGCTAGGACTCATTTATGGAGAAAATCGGGGAAGACAAAGTTGTGCAAGTGGTGACTGATAGTACTTCAAATTATAAGGCGTTTGGTGAATTGTTGATGGCAAAAAGACCGCATTTGTACTAGACATCTTGCGCGGCTCATTGTCTTGATTTGATGTTAGAAGGCATTAGGAAAATGCAAAAGATCAAGAGTGTAACTAGGAAAGCAATCAAGTTGAGTGGTTTCACTTATAATAATAGGTTTGTTCTAAATTTAATGCGAACATACACCCAAGACCAAGACCTCGTACGCCCAGCAATTATAAAATTTGTCACATCATTCTTGACATTGCAAAAGCATATACAAAAAGAAGAATGAATTAGTCAAACTTTTCACTTGGGATGAATGGAACCATTCAAAATGGCCAAGAGAACAACAAGGAAGAAATGCAATGAATCAAGTCCTCTCAACAACTTTTCGGAATGGCGTTACCTATGCAATTCAAGCTTTTGCTTCATTGGTAAAAGTGTTGAGGTTTTGACAGCGATAAACAACCCCTAATGGGTTATATATAAGAGGCAATAGAGCGAGCAAAAGAGGCCATCAAGCAAGGTCTTGGAGATAATCGAACAAAGTAAGTTTGAAATTTTAAATTATTGAATACAACACAATTTTAGTGGATGCTTTACAATTGTACATTTCTAAATTTTGTAGGTACAAGTCCATATGGGATATCGTTGATAAGAGGTGGGAAGATCAACTTCATCAACAACTTCATTCAGGCGGGGCTTGTTGAACCCAAACTTATTCTACAAAAATAATTTTCCACAAGATGAAGAGATTATGAAAAGAATGTTTGCGGTGGTTGCAAGGTTTGCTAAGAACAACCAACATCAAAATGTAATTGAAGGGGAGATGGGATTGTATACGTCTGTTGATGGCTTGTTTAGTCGTGATGGGGCAATTCGAGCATGTGGAATAATGCAACCAAGTGGTTAAAGTTAATCATTGTTCTATATACCATTGATTCAATGATTTCAATCTCTATAGTTGTAGTTAATGGATGAATTGTCATGATTTTAGGTCTTTGGTGGCAACTTAATGGATCAACAATTCCTAAACTTCAAATTTTTGCCATGAATGTCCTTGGCTTAACTTGTAGCTCAAGTAGGTGTGAGAGAAATTGGAGTGCATTTGAGAACATAAGTGTGAACCAATTTGTTATTGATTTCCTAGACTTGAACAAACATGACATGATGTTCTAATATTCTTTTCCCTCTTTACTTTAGGTTCATAAAAAAAGAGGAGAAAATTGACTAAAGAGAGACTTAATGATTTAGTGTTTGTGAGTTATAATCAAAATTTGATTGACAAATTCAAGAGAAAAGAGGTACTAGATCCAATAAGTTTGGATAATATTGATGATTGCAATGAGTGGCTCATCGGATCAATGGATGAAGAATTAGTTCATGAAAATGATGATTTGGGATGGAATAATGTATTAGAGGCACTCCATGAAGAAGAAGAGAGATATTGTACAAGATCAATGGTGTTTGAGGGCCAAAGTCTAAGATGTAGAATTCCCATTAACTTGGATGAGAGATATCATATAAGATCACCTATATTTGAGCGCGAAAGTTCAAGATGTAGAGATGACGTTGACTTGGATGGGAGATATCATACAAAATCAAGGGTGTTTGAGGGCAAGAGTTCAAGATGTAGAGATCTCGTTGACTTGGATTCTGAAGATGATGATGATGATGAGTTTGATGATCAAGAAATTGATAGTGCGGTTGTCTTTGAAAAGTGAAAACATTAGTGATTTTTGTACGACTTGCAAGATGATGGTTGATGATTGCTTTTTGTGAATTGGTGATTTTGCTAGTTGCTTGTTTGAAGTTTGAATTAATATGACTACTAAATGAATATTTTGAAGTTGAGTATCTTTTAGTAATGATAAGCCTTAGGATATTCATTCATTTGTATGTGGTAATGCATGCTTCATTTGATTTTTCAAATTTTCTTAAGTTAGCATTTTTGTTTTTTCAAAAAAAAAAATTAATTTTTTTGAAGTATGAAGCTTTATTTTATTTTTTATTTTTGAAAAAGGAAATTTTTTTTAAGAATGAAGCTTTAATATCAATGGTTATGATGTAGTAGACAGACAATAAGCATTAGTAGTATTATAAGCAGACAGAAAAAAAAATTATATTAATTTTGGAGGCCTTTAACTAAATATTTTTTTCGCTTAGGTTATGCCTTGCAATCCTTGAAGGAAATTGCAATGATCTTCCTTGAAAATAATAAGGGCACTCTTGCATGAATTTATTTAGAGAACCCTTAACCGTAATGGGCATTGCAAGGCATCGCGTTTCTAGGTCCCAACGTCTGGGCGATGCATTAGGCGATGAGGGGAGTTTTTAGCATATTTTTAGAGATTTGAGGGAAATCTGACTAAATGTCAATAAAATGTTTGTATATATAAACAAGATTTAACCCTAACCCTACCCCACCTCACCATTTGTTCAGCCCAACCACCATCCATTTTTCCATCTCTGGCGAGGATATCGACGAGCTTTCGACGCTTCGACAAGTCTCTGACGACTCTTCGGCAACTCCCGAAAGTTTTTTTTTCCAACGACCTCTCTGACGCTCTCTAACATCTGCGATTTTCATCTTCATTACTGATTTGGCGATGAAGCTTAACAATGCTTTTTTCTTTTAATTTTGTTTTTTTTTAATTTAATATACCTTTGTTTTAAAAAAAGATTGTTTTTCACTTCTATTTTTAATAAAAAATTGTTTTATACTTTTTTACTTCTATTTTTTTTTACTTTTTTTGCTTTTATTTTTTATTTTTACTTTTATTTTTTATGTTTTTACTTTTACTTTTTATGTTTTGCACTTCTAATATTTTTGTTACTTTTGTTTGTTTAATGATTTTTAATTATAATTAATGAGTTTATTTATTCTTTGTGCTAGGATTCATAAAAAAAAGCATGAAGCTTTAATTTTCTTTTTTTATGAAGAAGAAGAAGAATGAATGATTTTTTTTTTTTGAAAGATAAGAATGAGTTTTTTTTTAGAATGAAGCATCAACATCAATGCTTTTGATGTAGTAGATAGACAATATGTAATAGTATAATAAGCAGACAGACATAAAATTTTATTAATTTCAGAGGCCTCTAAATAATTTTTTTCGCCTAGGCATCGCCTCGCCTTAGCCAAGAAAATGCTTAGGCATCGGTTTAACGCATTGCAATCCTTGATTTCACCTACACGTTCTCATCAACATATTTTCACCTCCGCACTTTTCTACACATTTTGAAATAAAAAAATATTTTCAAGCAAATAAAATAATAAAAAAAAAGTTTTGAAAATTACGAGAGACACCCTTGAAAAGTTTTAAAAAATATTTTCACGCCCATCGCCTGCCTAATTAAGGACTGGCACCACCTTTAAAGCACTGAAGGGAAGAAACAGACTGAAAAATGGAAAGAACAAAACAAATGAAGATTAATTCACTATTCTTGAGATAAAAAAAAAAATATCCAAACCTTTTCACCCCACAACCAAACTAAAAAATAGATCCAGTGCTAAGCCAGTATAATACCAACTCCTTGACCACCATGAGCAATCAACTCATTTAAATCCCATTTGTAGCAAAGATTAAAAAAAAAAAATTACACTTGCAGCCCCACCGAAGTTAAGAATAAGCATTTCCCAACAATGTTTTCTAGTATCTTCTAACGTAAAGACCAAAAGCAAGTTGAATAGAAATTTCGATGATGGAAGCAAGACAACAATTGGTTATGAAAGACTACCAAAAAAAAAAAAAGTAAACAAATAGGCCAAAAACAAGTTGATAGAACTTCCTATGATGGAAGAAACATGATCAAGAAGTATGCAAGTCCACTAAAAATAAATTAACATTATGTCATAGTTTTTTTAATCAGAAAAGGTTCAAACTCACAAGACCAAGGAACTATAGTAAAAGGTAAACTAACTCCACTATGAGACTAGCAAGAACATTATGTCATAGATATTTGTAGAGTATAAGACCTTTGTAAAAGTATACAACAACGACAACAACATGCTTCAATCCCGAATTAACTGGGGTCGGCTATATGATCAAACTCTTCTATTGCGCTCGATATAGGACCCATGCAAAAGTTTGGTTTGGTAAGAACAAAATATATCAAACAAAAACATAAGAAAAACTTAAGAAACAATTTCAGGTAGAGTGCGTAAAAGAACTCATTAAAATACTCAAATGAACAAACAAAAAAATGTAGGTAGAGTTGATGAACCCAGTAAAAGGAATTAAGATATCCAAATATGAAGCATATACACAAAAGTGACAAAACATTGAATAGGATTCATAATAACAAAGAAAAATGAACATAGAGGAAAATGCAATGACGTGAAAAAAATAGATCATTTCAATGCCCCGAAAAAGGTAATTGCGTTGGCACCCAAAGCTACCTTTAAATTGGGGTCACGATACAAAATGACGAAGTAGGAATTATTCTCACTTAAAATGGGCAATTCTTTTTTCTTCAAAAAGAAATATCTGATTCTTTTCAACAACTCTTAAAACACGACAGCTAAACTAACAAACATACAAGCAAGAAAAATACGAGCTTAACGTAAGTGAATCTTAGTTAACAAAATATGTGTTTTCCAATTTCATTTCCTATTTCCTTTCTCAGAGAGAAATCTTTAGACATTATAGTTCTAACTTAACAACCTGAAAGTCAATCTCTTGTCCTAACACAAGATATGTATTAGAGCAAAGATGAAATCTAAATCCAAAGAAAAATTATCACGAACCATTTTGTAGGATGATTATATAATATGGTTGTTGAAATGTGAATACACTGATTGGAGTGACCTGCTTGCTAGTGCTAGACATTGCATTACGAATGATGGTAAAGATGCATGTAGCTAACATTGGCAAAAAGAGAGGAAGTACCGCAACCACCCTCTCTTACTTGGACTCAGCTCCAAGGGTTGAGGTGTCCGTGTTGACACGATGCAACACAGAAATGGACATGGAATCCGTGTTGATACGTTTGTTAAATAGTCGGACACAACATATATTGTGGGAAAGATTGTGAACGAGAGAAGATCTCAATGGTGGTGGCAGATATTGTGGAGAGATTGAGAGAGAAGATATCAATAGTGTAACGAGGATTGAGAGAGAGAGAAAGGAGATAGGGAGAGAGAATATCTTGGTTGTAGAGAGAGGATAGAGAGAGAAAGAAGGAGAATATCTCAGTAGAGAGAGGAGATATGGAGATAAGAAAGATCTCGATTGTGTGAGAGAAGTAAATAATGATCAAAAAGCAGTCCCTTTAGTAGTTATACTATTTTATTTTATTAATTCGTCTCTAGCTATTCCCCTACTTTTTTTGTCAAAATTTATTTTATTTTCATTTTGTAAACTTCATGATTAATTAACACGCATATCTTAGACTGCGCGTGAGGCATGCCTCTGTTAGTCGATAATATCAAGAGTGAGTTGACAAGAGGCTTGCTTCCGTCACAGAGTTTCTCTCCTACGAGGCTTTGGGTGGAAGTTTAACTTCTGACCAATAAAGTTCCTTGTTTCGACTGTGAAGAGGAGGCGAGGATTACCTCGCCACCAGGGACTTCTCAGTTTAGTAATTGTTGTCCCATGGCTCGACAGCTATACACCACATTCATGCTCCACATTCTTGTTTATCTCAGCCACTTATATTCACGCTCTACATTTCTGTTCATTTACTTTATCTGCATGAATTGTAGCCGCTTTATTTGGATTTCTTGTGAATAAACTGAATTTCTCTGTGATTTACTCATTGAAACTTGTCATTGTTTTTGTGGCAAGTTGCAAGTCATACGACAAGCCGGATCTAAAGAGCCTTAGTAGCTTCACTTGTAGGTGTTTGTATTTATAAGTATACTACTTTTTGGGGTCATCTTAGGAAACCTATTATTAGATAGATGTATATTGACATCTTTTGTGACTTGTCGCCTCATTATGACATACATGACATTTATTTTACCGGGTTTACACCCCGTAGGTTTGTTAATCAATTGATTACATTACTTATCCGCAAACTTTTAAGACTTCCGCTATCAAAATAACTTAAATGAAATAATGAATCAAAACAAATGAAGTAACTTGTAAAACTCTATTACTCAGTAAATTTCAACAAAATAACCATTTAAATAATGAAATAGACTAAATTAGATTATTAATTGGTTAGTTCCAAGGCTGTCACAGACTGGTGTGCAGGTGACGTGGCATGACCTGGTGATGTGTTCGGCGACGTGGCGGTGCCCGGTTTGCCTCGAAATTTGGGACTGTCACATATATATACATATAAATTTGTTGTATCTAAGTACCCATGTCCGACACTTTTAGCCTAGTCACGGATCTTAAAAATTACTCCCTCTAATCAAAAATATAAGTCGTTTTGCCCAAAACACAAATATTAAGGAAAGCATTAATTATAAATTGATAGGTTCAAATTACATTCTTGCCCGTGCTTTAATTACATCATTAACTACACCATATCCTATTAATTATTAAGCATTATGATACAACTAACGACAACAACAACAACAACAACAACATAGCCTCAATCACAAATTAATTGAGGTCAACTACATAGATTAAACTTTCCCATTGTGTTAAAAATAGATGAGCAAAGTTTAGAAGGAAGTACAACGTTTCTCACACAAGTTGTTAATTAGCTTGTTGTAATTAAAAAAATACATGGAGTTGCAATAACCAACAATCAGTAAATGGATGGAATAAATGGTAAGCCTTAAAAGAATGCATGTCAGCTAATTAAAGAAGTTAAATAATCAGTTTGCTAACTACATAAGAAAGTACTATATAAAAAATCAAAAGGTTGAAGAGTAGAAGACAAACAATGGAAGTTCCCAGAGAAGCAATTACAACACTAAGCAACACCCATCATAGCAAAGTAAATGTCCTCCACAAGTTTCCTTTGACAATGCTAATTGTCTGCAAGATCATATACATCCTTTCATGCATTAATGCCATGAAAAATATGAAATAGAAAAGCACGAGGTTTAAAAAAGCGTAAGAAGTTGCTAGAAACATGAAGGGCTTTCTCTACATTCCAACTAAGAAAGATGTCCATATATAAGGTAATAAATAGGGGGTAACAATTCAAAAATAGATTTCACGACTATAGATGCCAACTCCCATATCTATCTCCTCATCAACCTCCTTGCATTTCTACATGAAAAAGTGGAACATATAAGTCATTTTTTCTATCAACAAATGTTGAATAACCAATTTCACTTCCTATTCAAGTTCAACTCCAACACCCTAATAGAAATCAATAACATTGGTCAAAGAGGCACAAAGGCCAGCTAAACAAGCCTTATTCATAACTTCGCAACGCTTAGACAAGCTCCACACAATTCAAGAATAGATTTCACGACTATAGATACCAACTCCTGTATCTATCTCCCCATCAACCTCCTTGCATTTCTACATGAAAAAGTGGAACACATATGGCATGATTTTCTATCAACGAATGTTGACGAACCAATTTTACTTTCTTATTCAATTCAACTCCAACACCCTAACAGAAAACATTAAAAATGGTCAAGGAGGCACAGAGACCAAGTAAACCAGCCTTATTCACAACACTTGGACAAGTTCCACACACTTACGGGAGAAGGTTCTCACCCAATTAAAAAATGGGTCATTTTTTGGTCCATTCAAGTTCCAAACTCCAAAAAGAAATGATTATATGGCTCAAGGAGAATTGGGGAACAACTAATAACAAAAACAGCCCATCAAGTAAGCAAGTTGTGCCTAGGGATAATGGTATGACCACATCATTAATAGCAGAGGAAATCGTCCCAGGCAAGAATCCTTCAAAAATCGATCAAAAAACCACAATAATTCACAAACTTAATTTATTCATTCCTTCCTTACATTCATATCATCATTTCCTATAGCCAAAACACCTCTAGTGAGATGGATAGGGCATCACTTGCCAAATACAAGGTTGGGGGTTCAACTCATGTTTGAATCAAAAGTGTTGTAATTGAGTTGGATTCTTATTTGCTATTACATATAAACTAATAAACCTTATCAAGAACATTCCCAGTGTGCAATTTGGTCTTATACACGGAATACCAAATAAATTAAAAGTATTCATCGTATGCGTAAAAGGATGAAAATAAGAATCATTCACCAAAAACTTCAAAAAGTGGAAAAAAAAAGGAAAGAAACAAAAAAAAGGTCAGAAAACTTTGAAAGAATGCAAATTAAAGAAAAGAACCCTGAGAAGAGAAAAATCGTGAATCATAAATCTACTAATAAAAAGAAATAGAACAATATTTAAGAGGAAAAATACGAAGTTGTTAAGCAAAACTAGCTTAGAATTCATTCGTAATCAAATCAGTCACTATGAAAAACATAAACTCAAGTGAAAAGCAAAAATAAGGTATATCAAAGAGACATAAAACTTTAGAAGTAAAAAATGAAACACAAGTTTGCCAGAAATCTAACCTGAAGTAAGACCAATACCCAGGCTATGTCTAGCCAGTGCCAAGAGTCCGTGATGCTGACTGCGCCATTTGTGGACCATGAAATGACTGCATTCCTGGAAATGCTGGGTTCAAGGAACCGTTAGCCCCTACTGCTCTAAACCCCTGAGATACACCATATGCTCCGAATCCGGCTGGCGCCCCAACCGAACTTCCTGGAATCGGACTACCAAATGGGGCACCTTGAACTTGAGCAGACGAAAATGTGCTCTGGTGAAGTGGCCCTGCTAGCAAAGGATTAACAGCACCACCAGGTACCAACCCAGGGTGTAAATTCATCGCCATTGTGCCGTAGGCAGCACTAAGATTTGGGTGCTGACTAAACAATGCCAAATTCTGCGCAACAGCCATAGCTGCAAACATTGGCGCCTGCTGCTGCGCAATCTGCTGCTGTTGAATCTGCTGATGTTGCTGCTGCTGCGCAGTCTGCTGCTGCGCAGTCTGCTGCTGTTGAATTTGCTGTCGTTGCTGCAAAGAAAATGGAACTTTGTGCTTGTTATCAGAAGCTTTTTGGCAGTGCAACTGATGCCCTTCAAAAATCTTGTGAGGTTCTTCGAGCGCCTTATTAGCCCCTTCAATCGTTTTATACAAGAAAAGTGCAAACCCTCTGCACTTCCCACTCACCGAATCAAGCCCTAGCGGACCCGCCTCAAGTTCCCCAAACTTGGCAAAGAAAGCCCTAAGATTTTCCGGATCCACATCGCCATGAACATGACTCACATATATCTTCCTCAACATTGTGTCCTGCGATTGATTGTTCGGCCCAACAGAACCAATCGAAGCCAATTGACACGAAGCCATTCGGTTCCCAATCTTCTTCTGGGGCTGCTTCAAAGCACTCACGGCACCATCTCTCGACTTGAACAGCACAAACCCATACCCTTTCGCCTTCCCAGTGACTCGATCCAGAACAACCTTGCAATCTTCGATCTCGCCATAAGAATGAAATGCAGAGACTAGGGTTTCACAGGTGGCGTCCCAACCGAGCCCGTAAACGAAGATTTTGCGGTGCGAGACGTCTCGATCCGCTATCACTTTGATGTGCGCGAGGAGAGATTGATCCGCCACCGCCGCGTCGCAGACGAGCTCAAGAAGCTGATCCTTGGAGTATGGTTCGAGGAGGGTTTGGATCTGCCTTTCAGGGTCCAATTCGTTAGATGTCGCCGTCGAAGAGGACGATGGAATGGATGAAAATCTCTTGAGATTCTTCTTCTGCTGCTGCTTCTGATGCTTCTTGTTCTTGTTCTTCTTGTTGATTTTGTCGTTGGTGCTGTTGATGAATTGCGGTTTCTGGGGAATCTTTTGCCTCTTGTTCTTGTTGGAGGTCGTCGCGGCGGGGGGTTTGGTTATGATGAATTTCTTAACTGGTCCTGTTGTTATTCTCTTATGCTTCTTCTTCTTCTGGTTAGTCGCCATGGCTGGACTGGAAGAGATGATGTGAAGACGAGAATATTTGGGGAATTCGTTTGTGTTAAAAATTTTAGCGAAATTTGATAAAATTGTTGTAAATTGAATTGAGATTTGATAAGAACTAAAAAAAGAAAATAAAAGATTAAGAATTTCTACTATTACAAACTATTACTGCAAAGAAGAAGAGAATAAATGAGATAGTTGGAATAAGAAGTTTTCATTCAACTTGGTATGTGAATTACATATAAGAAAAAAATCTAGCATAGGAAAAAGAGAACATTGCTTTCATAAATTTTTTATACGGAGTATAATAATGTTAGGATTGCCTCTTTAAAAACTTTGGTAGGCAAATCCAGTGGGATCAAACCAATAGCAAAAGGAAAATAGTGCAATACACTAATCAACCTTGATAAAGAGTTTTAATATTGTTAGAATTGCATCATTAAAAACTTTTGCAAAGAAAACTTAGTGGGATAAAACCATAGCAAACGAAAAAAGAGTGCAATACACTAACCAATAACTCATTTTTGATTATCCCCCTCATGCTCACATGGGTGAGACATTTTGTGCATTTTGTTGCACATGAACATCGTTTTCTATATGAACCATTTAATGCTAAAGCATATGATTGTCACTCTTTTGTATATAGTACTTGCATCAAGTAATTGATTCATAACTTTGTTACTTCTGAATGATCATTTGGACTTCGAGTTCATATTAATTCATACATGGATCATAATACAACAAATTTAATGCAATTTGATGCGTTTCAAGCAATTTCATGTCATTCCTTTTGAATTGGCTTATATCTCCCCCTAATGGTGGGAAAACTGCTTCATCAAAGTGACAAATAGCAAAATTTGATATAAATAATTTCCCTATTAAGGATTCAAGACATTTTATAATATGATTAATGAAGAGTTAAATCAATATACGTCTCCTATTGATTTGTCTTAAGATAATCTCCGATTGAAAAAAATCAGTTCGATAAAGGATGTCCGTGCGAATTTATGATATTTTTCGCATTATTGATGATTATGGATAATCAAATAGATCTTTCCACATTATGAATGTCATTTGATTTATGATGACATTCGTTTTAATGTGTCTTATATATTTCAGAAGTTAAAGCCAATAATATTATACTCAGATTAAATCATATAGATAAATCTTCTATTATTCTGAGTAGACTTCTTTTGAACAAGACATTAACAATAAAATTGTTGTATTAGATATTGTTTGAACATTAGCTTTCGCTAAGTTCGAATTCGAGAAATATTCACTTTTGTACTTGCATGTAGCACGATACATAAGACATAAATTCATCGCCCATATTTAGGTCACGATTTAAACACATATCGATGTAGCTGTTTTATCGAACCATTTTTAATGATAAAATTCATAATATTTTGCCTTTGATTTTGAATGCATGGTAAATGTCACAAAAATATTCGGGGTATATATATGACAATATTTAGGCAAAATAGTCTTTCATATATGACCAAAAAAATATCACAATTATAAGCACTCATTGTCAATAATTATTTGCCCTTTGTAGTGGTGCACCACTTTTGTTCCAATTTTTGGAGGAATTGTCAATACGACCTTTACCTGATATTTTCACATTTTCCACGTCCATAAATTTAGTATTGCGATCATGATCATTATATGCAACATATGCTTCTTAATTTGAAGCTGAACTAATTAGACGGGAGCGATATTATATTTATAATATCTCATTATTTTACTTAGCTACCATGAGACAAGAAATCAATCCTTAATATTTATTGGATTGACGTGCACACTCGATATTTGTTGAAGCAATAAATCGAGGCGGGCCACGTGACCTTATTTTTATTGTCTCATCAGTCGTATTTCCACATAGCCTCAACATAGAGGTAATTAAAATTGTGGAATTATAATTAATATTTGACTGATTAAATTTTGTAGCATGAGACGCAGCCGCTCATTTTGAGCTTTTGGAGCATTACCATGTTGGTATGTATATATCTAACTCCATAAGGTGAAAAGATATATAAAGTGAAATATTCATTTTTCAAATCTCTAAAGAGAAATTGACGAATGATTATGTATAACACATAGTTTTGCATATATGCTTTATTCACAAATTGTAGTATCTAATTGTCACGACAAGTAATTCTTGTCTGTAATATAATAAGGCAACAAGTTCAACTATGGTTGAATAATATTTTGAAAATAAACTTAATATAAAATAGTTTTTCCCTTTTTTTATGTAAAAACATAACACATGATTAAATATATGTTCACAACTTGATTCATTAATAAACAAAATATACTATTCGTATGAGTTGGTGGGACAACCTCCAGGTTGGGTGGCGAGACATAGTCTACTTAATATCATACCTCCTCGAACGGGATAACTCGTCTCCCTTTCAATGTTTAGCTTTACCGGGGACAAGACTTACCCACTATCAACTCAAACTTATAGCATTATTTGTATTATAAAATTAAGAATATAACAATAACTAGTCGTTTGTAGTTTTAAGAGAAAAACTATATGTCACACATTGACTTTTGATTTCTGATGTAGAAGATCGTACGAGACGCGACTACAGAGCATACTTTCGCAATCAGTGACGTTATAATGCATAGTATGTAAATAAAGTATGCATATATAAGTTATGCATGTAAAAGGAAGCAACCATGATAATATAGAAATAAATCGAACTTATTTAAATAACGAAAGTTATAACTTCCTAGCTTCGTCTCCTTAACAAGCCTTCTTGAACTTCAAGATCTCATTAATGCTAGAGCAAGCTCGTGCTGATAACGTGTTGTAAATTGAATTGAAACTTGCTAAGAACTAGAGAAGGAAAATATAACACTAAGAACTTTTACTACTACAAACTACTACTACAAAGGAGAAGAGAAGAAATGAGATGTTGGAATGATAAGTTTTCATTCAACTTGGTGTGTGAATTACACTGGGGTTAGCACCCTTTATATAGGTCATTTGGTGATGATGATAATTGTACTTATACAATGTGTACAATTTATACATACACCACAAGTCATAGAACACATCACAAGCAACATAGACAATACATAGAAGAGTTGGTGTACATTGGAGAGGATTACAAGTTACATGACAATACATGGATAAGTGATTATACATTGGAGTTGAATACAAGTTATGTAGAGTGTACAAGTTACATTCAATGTAGAAGTCATGCTTGATGTTACAGTTCAATGTGAGAATCATGCTTGACAATGTGATCATTCATAAGTTTGGTTAAAGGGTCATCTAATTTACAACAAAAATAACCCAAAATGTAAAGTAGCCCAAAATTTGGGGAATTCATTTGTAGTCCGTTAAAAAGTAGCCCAAAATTTTGAGATAATTTTTTTTGGAAAATATTAGAATGACAATAACAATATCGCCTTACAAATTTTTTAATGCAATCTCGACCTACGTGTTATGCATCGAGATATGTGTAGACTCACATCTCGAGGCACACATGAATGACTTTTGTGAACTAATATGTCTTGTGATGTGATATAATGTTGTCATTCTAGCCATTCTAAATTTTTTTGGGCTGAGTTAAGGAAAAGTCACATTTACCTTTCTTTTAGGTAAATTTGTGAAAATAGCCCAAAGCAAGTAGTATGTTATGAAATAGACGGGCACTTGTACATGTAGATGATCAAATTGTCAAACATGACTCTTACGTTGAATTATAACTTCAAGCCTGACTCTCACGTTTTATGTAACTTGTACTCATCTCCAACGTACACCAACTCTTCCACGCATTGTCGAATTACTCGTAATGTGTTGTATGACATGTGATGTATGTATTACTTGTAAACATTGTCTAAGTACATTTATCATCATCACCAAATGACATACATAAAGGGTGTCAACCTTATTGTAGGAATGCACCAAATTGTATACAATTTCTACATTCTCAACTCTAGTTTTCTTCTCTTTTGTCTCCTTTTCTCTATTTGTTCTACTTGGTTTTAGTTCATACTTTCCATACTTGTATACAACATCTACATTCTCAACTCTAGCTTCCTTCTCTTTTGCCTCTTCTCTATAATTTATATCTCTTTATTATGTATGTGCATCATTCATATATGCACACATTATTTGATTTCATCTTTTTAAGAATCCATACATTTCGGCCATTTTATATGTATGTGCGCACGTAGTTTTTTTTTCACTAATATGTGTGCACACAGTTAACACATCTAGATATGATTACATATGGCTAGTCCACATAGTTAACACATCTAGATATGACTACATATGGCTAGTCCTATGCCTTCTAAAAGAAACCACTTTGAACCATCTATGCAAGTCCATGTACTTAAACAAAAAAGTTTCCTCCTCTATCGATCATGTTGTAGAAAAGGAAAAAAGTTCAAATCGTATTTTCTGTTAGTACTTCACCAAAAGAAAAAGTTGTTCTCTGTTAGATGAATTAAAATACATTCATTAATTCTTCTATTAATTAAGGTTTGTTTGCCTGGTTGGAATTTAATTATGCTCTCAATCAATGTCTATCCTTTAAATAACATACTTAAACATATACTTCATTTGAAATTGAAGCATTCTTAGTTTTGTTTTCATTGTCACAACATTTTGGAGTAACTTCTAATATAGCTAGCTCTTTAAAATTGGAAAAACCTTTATTGCCTATAAGCAAATAAAATAATAATAATAAATATAGTAGCTATATTCTGCTTCATCTGGTAATATTTTGATTAAAAGAGGCACTACAAGAAAGCACCAATTCAACAACAAATTAGTATGTTGCTAAATTGGTACGATTTTGTCAATAAAGGACTCTACAACAAATCAGCGATAGATATAGTCTGTTGCTGAAGTATTTGTCACTGGTATAGGTCAGTGACATTTTATTTGTTGTTGTTCAACAACAGAACTGTGACAACTGTATGTTGTTGAACAACAACAAAGACACGTTTGTTGTTGACTGGATTGTCTATCGCAAGCCTATCGATGGCTGGTGTCCGATCAGCACAGACACCTTACGAAAAATTAGCGTTAATATTTAAATAGTGAATTTTAAAAATTTTTGTTTTTAAAATAGTAAATAGTAAAAAAGATAATAACTTGCAGGTAACATCTGCTAAAACAATTAAAAAGCTACAAATATTACTTTAATTGGAAAGATACTTGTATAATATCAAAATTTTACAAAGAAAGTGTACACAAAAATTAAATTATAACATTTCATAATTACTACTATACTATAAAGCAGTAGATCAACATTATTCAACAAATCGACAAACAACTACACAAGCTACATAATTTACATATATATATAATGTGTACAAAACACTCCGATAACATTCTTTCACCGGTACATAGATACGCACTACATAAATTCTTTAGCTAGCAAAGTGTATCATATACAAATCCTGAAAATTAAAAGCAACATCAACATTATTCGACAAATCGACAAGCAACCAACTTATTCTAACACAAATTAAAAGAAAATCACATCTAATTTTAGTGAAATTGAAGACTGTGAATACTTTTCGTAAACAACTTGAGATGTAGGCTGTTTATTTAAAAATTAGAGTTGAATCTCAATATAGATACATTGTTCAACTAATTGGTGAAGAGTCTTTTAGAGTCCTTACTATTGAGGCCAAAAAGTTTTATCGATTCATCATTCAATTATTCAAGAAATTAGATAATCTCCAAACAATACTAAATACTGTGGTCAAAACTAACAATCATACCATCCATCAACATAAACATCCAACACTATGAAGGAAACAAAGCAAGAATAAAGAAAAAAACACTGACAAAGTATATGCATTTGTTATGAAATGGATGGACACTTGTGTATATATGTGACCACATTGTGAAGCATGGTTCTCACATTGAATCGTAACATCAAGCATGACTCTTACACTTCATGCAACTTGTAATCCTCTTCAATGTACACCAACTTTTCCATGTATTATCTGTGTTGCTTGTGATGTGTTGTATGACTTGTAGTGTATGCATAACTTGTACACATTGTATAAGTACAATTATCATTATCACTAAATGACCTATATAAAAGGTGTCAAATCCATTGTAATTGACACACCAATGTATAAATGAAATCTCTACATTCTCATCTCTAGCTCTCTTCTCTCTTGTCTCATCTTCTATACTTGTTCTAGTAGTTCTCAGTTTATGTCTTCTATACTTAAGTCTCTAGCAAGTCCAACTTAAGTTCTACTTAGCTTACAACTTAGGTTACAATATGTTATCAGCATGAAGCTGCTCTATAAGAGGAGGTCTTGAAAATCAAGAAGCTTTTCAAAGATATAAAGCTAAGAAGATATAATTTTTATTAATTTAAATAAGTTCAATTTATCTCCATGTTGTCATGGTTGATTTCTTTTTTGTTACATGCATATTTAATTATGTAAATGTACTTTATTCATACATTATGCATTGTAACGTCATCGACTACGAAAGTATGTTGTGTAGTTGCGTCTTGTACGATCTTCTACATCAAAAATCAAAAGTCAATATGTGACATATAGTTTTTATCTTAAAACTACAGACGATTAGTTTTTGTTTTATTCTCGATTTTATAATACAAATAATGCTATAAGTTTGAGTTGATAGTGGGTAAGCCTTATCCCCGATAAAGCTAAACATTGAAAGGGAGACGTGTTATCTCATTCGAGGAGGCATGGTATTAAGTAGAGTATGTCTCGCCACCCAACCTGGAGGTTGTCCCACCAACTCATATGAATAGTACATTTTGTTTATTAATGAATCAAGTAGTGAACATATATTTAATCATATGTTATGTTTTTACATAAAAAGGGGAAACTATTTTATATTAAATTTATTTTCAAAATATTATTCAACCATAGTTGAACTTGTTACCTTATTATATTACTGACAAGAATTACTTGTCATGAAAATTAGATACTATAATTTATGAATAAAACATCTATGTAAGACTATATTGTGTTATACAAAATTTAAATCATTTGCCAATATCTCTTTAGAGATTTGAAAAGTGAATTTCACTTTATATATCTTTTTACCCTATGGAATTATAAATATATAAATACCAAAAAAGGAACTGTTCCAAAAGCTCAAAATGAGCGGTTGAGTCTCAAGCTACAAAATTTAATCGGTCAAATATTAATTATAATTCCGTAATTTTAATTACCTATATGTTGAGGCTACGTGGAAATATGACTAATGAGACAATAAAAATAAGGTCACGTGACCCGTCTCGATTTATTGCCGCAACAAATATCGAGCGCATACATCAATCGAATAAATATTAAGGATTGGTTTTCTTGTCTCATGGTAGCTGAGTAAAATAATGAGGTATTATAAATATAATATCTCTCCCGTCCAATTAGTTCAGCTTCAAATTAAGAAGCATATGTTGCATATAATGATCATGATCGCAATAATAAATTTATGGACGTAGAAAATGTGAAAATATTAGGTAAATGTCGTATTGACAATTCCATCAAAAATTGGAACAAAAGTGGTACACCACTACAAAGGGCAAATAATTATTGACAATAAGCGCTCATAATTGTGATATTTTTTGGTCATATACGAAAGGCTATTTTGCATAAATATTGACATACATATACCCGAATATTTTTGTGACCTTTACCATGCATTCAAAATGAAAGGCAAAATATTATGAATTTTATCATTGAAAATGGCTCGATAAAACATGCACATCGAGATGTGTTTAAATCGTGACCTAAATATGGGCGATGAGTTTATGTCTTATGTATCGTGCTACATGCATGTACATTATAATATAAAAGTGAATATTTCTCGAATTTGAACTTAGCGGAGGCTAATGTTCAGGCAATATCGGGTACAACAATTTTATTGTTAATGTCTTGTTCAGAAGAAGTCTACTCAGAATAATAGAAAATTTATTTATATGAATATAATTTAATCTGAGTATAATATTCCCGGCTTTAACTTCTGGAATATATAAGACACATTAAAACGAATGTCGTCATAAATCAAATGACATTCATAATGTGGAAAGATCTATTTGATTATCCATAATCATCAATAATGCAAAAATATCGTAAATTCGCACGGACACCCTTTATCGAATTGGATTTTTTTTTCTGTTGGAGATTATCTCAAGGCAAATCAATAGGAGATGTATATTGATTTAACTCTCCATTAATCATATTATAAGATGTCTTGAATCCCTAATAGGAAAATTATTTATATCAAGTTTTGCTAATTGTCGCTTTAATGAAGCAGTTTTCCCACCATTAGGGGGAGATATAAGCCAATTCAAAAGGAATGACGTGAAATTGCTTGAAACGCATCAAATTGCATTAAATTTGTTTTATTATGATCCATGTATGAATTAATATGAACTCGAAGTCCAAATGATCATTCAGAAGTAACAAAGTTATGAATCAATTACTTGATGCAAGTATTATATACAAAAGAGTGACAATCATATGCTTCGACATTAAATGGTTCATATAGAAAACGATGTTCATGTGCAACAAAATGCACAAAATGTCTCACCCGTGTGAACATGAGGGGGAGAATCAAAATGAGTTATTGATTAGTGTATTACACTGTTTTCCCCTTTGCTATGATTTTATCCCACTGCGTTTTCTTTGCAAAGGTTTTTAATAAGGCAATTCTAACAATATTAAAATTAAGATTGATTAATGTATTGCACTCTTTTCCTTTCGCTATGGTTTTATGGGTTTTCCTAGCAAAGTTTTTAATGAAGCAATCATAACATTATTATACTTCATATAAAATAAATAAATAAATAAATTATGAGAGCAATTAATGTACTCTTTCTCCTATACTAGATTTTTCCCACGGGGTTTTTCTAGTAGAGGTTTTAATGAGACATTTATATTATCTCTAAGTGTATCAATGTGTTGCATTCATTTCTTTAGCTATGGTTTTGTCCTACTGGGTTTTTCCTAGCAAGGTTTTTAATGAGGCAATCAACAAATATTATACTACAAAGCAATATTGTGGCGACCCCAATTCCCCACGACACTGGGCCCCGCCCTATATAAACCCACGTGGACCACATGACACGTATACTTTACGGTTTGTTACAAATATTATACTCTTTTTCCTATACTAGATTTTTTCCCACTGGGTTTTTTCTAGTAGAAGTTTAACGAGACACATTCTTTCAATAAGTGTCATCCAAGGGGGAGTGTTATGAAATGAATGGATACTTGTGCATGTATGTGACCGCATTATGAAGCATGGTTCTCACATTGAATTGTAATATCAAGCATGGCTCTCACACTTCATGCAACTTATAATCCTCTCCAATGTACACCAACTCTTCCATGTATTATCTATGTTGCTTGCGATGTGTTGTATGACTTGTGGTGTATATATAACTTATACACATTGTATAAGTACAATTATCATTATCACCAAATGACCTATATAAAGGGTGTCAAACCCATTGTAATTGACACACCAAGGTATGAATGAAATCTCTACATTCTCATCTCTAGCTCTCTTCTCTTTTGTCTCATCTTCTCTACTTGTTCTAGTAGTTCTTAGTTTATGCATTCTATACTTAAGTCTCTAGCAAGTCTAACTTAAGTTCTAGTTGACTTACAACTTAGTTTACAACGACATTAAATATTTTGAAGTTTTAATGATAAGAATATAACTAGAAAAAAATACTATACTGTAAGGACATCATCGTTTTGTAATGCCTAAGCATTGAAATTTGGAATGTCTACAACTTAAGCATTGAAATTTGGAAAGTATACAACTTAGAAACAATCCTACACGATAAAACTATCATTTTTTCTTGAACTCCCTTGAGTTCTATATGAAGCTTGCATTATGCTTCCCATTACATCTATGATTCCTAGAATTAAAATCAACTTACTTTTGACTTACTCTTTGAACAGAAACCTTGGAAACAAACAAACAATTGACTAGTGAAGTCACGTATGATATGCCACAAATGTAAATAGAAACCATTGGTTGATAAATGAAACATGCCCCAATTTATATTTTTAAAAAGTAAGGTCGAAAGTTTAAATCCATTTTCAAACTATAAAACAACTTCGAAATTTCAAATTGATATTCAAACTATAAAGCAACTTCAAAGATTTAAAAGTATCGTAAGTTCAGCAAACAGGAGCAGAAAAATTGATATATGTCTCAACATGCAAGATTCACAAGTGATTTGGGATTCATAAGCCAAACTGATCACAAGCTTGCTTATTGAAACAACAAATCGAAAATAACTCTACCAATATATTTTGGAGTCTAGACATGATAATAATAGAGCTTGAGAACTACCTATTTGTAGGCTGGCAAGAGCTTAAGCTGTTCTTGAAGATGATTATACACAAGTGAAGTCTGCTCAATCTTATCCATCCTCTTAATTGTCCAACCTTGTTGCCTCTCGAAGTGTTCCTTCTCAGAGTGAAGAACTCTAACAGTATAAGCTACACCACTTGTAAGTGGCCTCTCAAATGTAGTCTTCCCAGTATATCTAGCGAAAATTAGGTGTGAATCTAAAAAGTAAGGTTCTTTTTCACCTTGATCTCAAATAGGTAGAAACAAAACACACCAAGTTCAATATCTATACTGAACTAAAATAGACAAAATAAGTTAAGAGTAAAACAAATCACTTATTTAGATTAAAAGACTTAAGCAATGTAAAAAGTAGTTTTTTTTTTCACTTTGATCTTAAAAGGATAGCAACAAAACACACTCAATTCAATCTCTACAACAAACTAAAATTAGCAAAACAAGTTAAGAGTAAAGTAATTCACTTATTTGGATTAAAAGACTTAAACAATCTAAAAAGTAAGTTTTTTTACCTTGATCTCAAATGGGTAGCAATAAAACACACTCAATTCAATCTGAACCAAACTAAAATTGACTAAACAACTTAAGAGTAAAGTAAATCACATATTTAGATTGAAAAACTTAAACAATCTAAAGAGTACGTTTTTTCACCTTGGTCTCAAAAGGTAGCAACAAAACACACTTAATTCAATCTCTAGAGCAAACTAAAATTGGGGAAACAAGTTAAAAGTAAAGTAATTCACTTGTTTGGTTTGAAAGACTTAAACAATCTAAAAAGTAAGCTTTTTCACCTTGATCTCAAATGGGTAATAACAAAATACACTCAATTCAATCGCTACACCAACTTAAAATTGACCAAACAAGTGTTAGTAAAGTAATTCACTTATTTGGATTGAAAAAACTTAAACAATGTACCTTTCTACATCACAACCACAAAAAAACCTATTATGTTCCTACCCAACTATTGAAAACTCTTAATAAGTAGCATATTAGGGAAATGTTTAAGTGCACATAAAGATCATATATGAGTACATGACTCAGTGGAGGTACAATGAATGAAAAAAATCTAGAACTACAAAACAAAAAAAAATGAAGTGAAATATTTTTTACCTTACATATAAGTAGCATTTGTTTGAGTGGACCTTGAGATGATTTCCTTTCATTACGTTTACGATATAGCTGCCAAACAATCCATAATCATTCATCTATTCCAATCACAAAATAAGGTACTTAGTTTTAAACTAAATCATGTAAAACATGAAACTTGAACCTAAGCTGATATAAAAAAAGTTAACAGAATCACCTAGTCTTGATGCTCCTTCCTAGACATCTTGAACTCTCAATCTTCCACATGTTCAAAAAATAAATGTTGCATCTCTCCAAGTCTGCAATGTTAAATAACTGAACCACTAAAACTCACAAGCAATTAAACTTAGATCTTTAAACATGATCACTATCAGAACCAATTCATTCTCTATATGGGTGGCAATATTACTATGACAAAAATGAAATAGAACAACATAAGTTTCCTACAAAATATACTCGCAAAAGTTTGAAACAAACTACATCATTTTTAACCAAAAAAGGTAGACCATCAAATCACTCATGTCATGGTGGTGGTCACAGAGGTGACATAAGTTGCGGTATAAAATCCTCATCATCGTCCAAAAGCCATTGTCTATCCTCAGGCAGCTATCTACGTGGATCACTCAAATGTTCAAGCTGGTGGTCATCAAGATGTACAAACTAAAAAGGTGACTATAGACCAAGAGATGATATGTTGATCTTCAAACGTTGAGTGTCAACAATGTATACACCGTTACGATTGACATCACGCTAAGGACCAGAACGCTCTATAGCTGGTGATGGTGGATGTCGCAGTGTCGGAGGCACGTGGGGCCTAATACTAAGGTTTTGCATCAACAATGCCTCTATACGTGCTAAACAGTCCTGCATGTCTCTATTTTCTTCTTGGCGTTCCATCTTGTCCCTCTGCATTTGGTCTTATCATTCCATTCACTCCTTCAGTAATGTTTCTTGCAACCTCTGGTGGTCCTACTAGAGCTCCTCCAACTTATGAGGTCCATACATTGGTCCTCGAGATGAGCTTGCTTCCCTTGAAGAGCTAATGTGACGATGATAACCTTGCGACCCTAATCCGTAAACACGACCCTTGTCTTCTAGCACCACCTCAAGATAAATTGCATCCTTGTCAATCGATGTATCAGGGGATTGGGTAGATAACTCGTCGTCAATCGACCTCCATTAAATCAATAAAGTAATAGTCAACTTTACTATTGTTTTAAATGGATGTACTATATGTATTATCTCAAAAACTATTTATATACAATTCGTATTACTTACATCAATATTCCCGATATCTTATCGATGAAAGTGTGGTTGTCATGGTCATCGTTGTGGAGGTGTCGAAATATCTCTTAGCGTGTAGGACGACGTTTGAGTTTATTCTCCTATAAGCGAGTTGTGGGATTAGTAGTTTATCAGGATTCCTAAGCTTAAACAAAAAATAGATTTCATAAAGTATCATTAATTAAGTTAATTTATACATGCAATATGTACCAATGCATCGCCATGTTGTCTCGCGGATATAGATCTGGCGCTATGCAACGTTATACCAGTACCCGACCCTCCCACCTCAGACATTCTATTCGCGCTCATCTGCTCAGACTTCTTTTTGAACGCTTCATCTGTCGCTCATGTTCTTTTGTAATGTTCAAACACTTCATCTTTCAGGTAAATATGTGTTCTTCTCTTCTGCGCTATTAAATATATATCCCTAGTATATTGGATAGCTACCTTCCAACACCACGCTTCGTAAATCACAAATGACATATGCAACTCTCAAGTGAAGAACACCTACAAGTAAACAAGTAATGGACATATTCTCATTTCCATAATTAGAAGCTAGTTAAAATAAATTCACCTCAGTGGATGATGTGAAGTTACTAACCTTCCACCTAAGCCAATATATATCTCGTTGGGATAGTGGAATATATTCTCATTTCCATCATTCTTTCAAATATCCACTATTGAAAACTAAACTCATTTTCCCACCGCCATAGAAGAAGGGTGTAACCTACCATTTCAACATTTAAGTTTGGTTAGGAAAGTAGTATTTGTACGGACTAAGTAAATATTGTGGAGATTAACATATAAGCCATGCTCAGCAATAAGATGAATAAGAAGGTTTTTGCCTTCCGTAGTGGTAGTCACCGGTCTGAAAAAGTCTGGGATCTCCTCAATCGCAGGTAGTATCAATGAGCGCAACTTGTTAGTGGATGACTTAGCGAATGGAGACCTACGTCGTATTGGGGGTCTACGAGATGTAGACGTGTGATGGTTGCCTACCCCATGAGAATGAGTGAGATGACCTCAAGGGTGTGAAATATGAGGTGAAGTGGTGGCATGATGTGAAGACAAGGGCCTGATACCATGCTCGAGTAGGTATGCATGTCCTGGAGGTGATGGTGTGGCATGGTGTGACGAAGAGGGAATGGTACCATACTGAGTAGGGAGTAGATGACCTGGAGGAGATAGTGTAGCGTGGTGTGATGTTGAGGGGCTAGCACCATGCTGAGGTGTATATATAGTACCTATCAGTGAAAGTGTGGCATGTTGATGTGGATATGGTTAATCGAGGGGCGGTGAGGAGGTATAATGTGATAATGATGGTCCAAAAGTATAAGGTGGATATGGACGAACTAGATGTGACAGACTGGTGTAATGTGGTGAGGGTCCGGTGTCATAACGTAAGTATGAATAACTTAGAATTGATGGAGTGGTGTGATGTGGTGAGTACAAATGAGTCTGATGTATTGGATATCTATCATCCAGATGGGAAAGTGTGGCATGGTGTGACAACGATCCCCATCCAATGGTGCTCGTCTCCACGGTGGCTTCATTGATGTCCTTCATGTCCTCATCTTCCATATGACCACATCCTCTACCTCTCGCCATATATAATGGTATCTATATCAATCACATAAAAAAAATAAGTCGATTGATACATATAAGAATCATAGAGATATATGAAGTTCTATACAAACATCATATTCCAAGCAAATTGATAAACTGGACTACATCAACTCACTCCAATCACTCTAACTCATCTTTGCTACCACTGTTTGACAATGATGTGAACTCATAATCTTCTTCATCGTCTGCATTCGTCTCAAATTCATTGCTGTCAGATACAATTTCACTTGTCGGATCAACGGCCGTCGACACTAATGGATCTACATCAACTTCCACGATATTGGTATCATCATTTTGATAAGCTTGAAATGCATTATCTGTGATGACCATTTCTGAACTAATGACATTAGTTTTATCCATGAACTTTGGTTGAAGCTTGCATATAACTAACCAATCACTTCGCTCCCTTTTCTTGATAGAAGGGTAAGGAAGATAATATACTTGATATGTTTGCATTGCCAATATGAAGGGCTCGTACCTATTGAATCGATGATTTTTATGAACTTCTACCAAACTCAATTTACTATGACGTCGCGTACCATTCTGAGTAGGATCAAACCAATCACATTCAAACAACATTATACGGAGTGAACCATCATGGTTATCAATTCGAATTACGTCTTAGAGTACCCTGTAATAGTCGATGTCATTCTGGCCTTTAACGCATACACCACTATTTTGTGTTGCGTTGTTTGTACCATATGACATGGTGTGAAACTTATATCCATTAACGAAGAATGTAGGATAACTCGTGCATGAATGCATTGGTCCTTGTGAAATTTGATGAATTGCTTCTGGCACATCATTTTGAGTTGCCTGATATGTAACATTAAGGAAAAAGATATTACATGTTACAAAATGAAATGTATAATGCTAAACTAATTTGAATTAGGTGTATATATAATATTACATACATATTGCAAGAACCACGTTGCAAATTGTTGCTTAAGCTTGATCTCAATAGCTTGATCGGTGATATTAGGTTCTCCCAAATGAACAATAGACTTGAATATGCTACGAAAGAATGAAACGAGATTATACACCGCACAAAGAAGCTGTGAGAGGAAAAATCAAACTGTAATGCCTAATAAATGGAACTACTTTTGGGCAATTTAGTAACATATATTGATGAGCTGCAACATACTCCTCTAATGTGAGGTACCGTTTCCTTGCTTTGCCTAATGGTTGTCTCGGATGAATGAAAATCAATAATGCATCATTGTTTGCAACACTTGAACCTACCCCATCAGCATCGTTTCGTTGGATCTATTCGTGTGCAGTACCGATATGATCCTCGAAGTAGAAGGAAAAAAAAGTTAATTCCTCAACTAAATAAGCTTTACATATGGACCCTTAAACTTTCGCCTTGTTCTTGACATTGTTTTTCAAATGGTTAAGCTACCTATATGATGAGATAAAATATTTGGACGATACGTTCATTAAATTAGGTAGTTCTAACCAATATAACCTAAGATATTGATTATTCATTACAATAAATGTTTATTGCTTACAAAGATTGCCTTTCAGATGAATACATCCACCAAAACTATATGGGTTTAGTGATATGAGCCTCGTATGCTAAGTGTATGGTAAGATTCTCTATTGAGTAAAAAAAAACTAGGTGGGAAGATTTGCTTGAACTTAGACAATATTTTGGGAATGTTGGAGTGCAACAACTCGATTTGCGCCATATTAAGGTTCCTAGTAGTTAAGTCTCGAAAAAACAAACTTAACTCGCTAATTGCAATCCACACTTTATCCTCTAGTGGTTCACGAAAGGCAATAGGATTCAATCTTTGCATGAACACATGACAATCATAACTTTTCATTCCAAACATCCTCAATTTGTTGGCGTCTAGACATCGACCAATATTTAAAGCATATCCAATAGGAAAGTGTAACCGTCGTATCCAATCACACAAGACTTTTTTCTTATGTTTATCGAATGCATAAGAAGCTCTAATGAGACTTTACATTATCCTTACTTTTCCTAGGAACACTCATAATTGTATTGAAAATGTGGTCGAAGATATTTTTTCGATGTGCATGACATCCAAGTTTACCTAATGAGACTCGTCTTTCAATAGGGTAGGTCCCAGAATATGCTTTGTTTCCTCCACCCTGAATACTTGGCAATCTTGTTGTTCATCTCAGTGGATTTGATTTCAGTTACTTTCATCAGTCCCAACGCCTCGATTTTAGCCAAAATTTATTCCTCGGATTTAATTGGCGACGGTCCTTTTCGACAAGTTGTTCGACACTTGAAGCCGATCTTGTCACTTCTTAAAGTGGAGCCACACGGTAAGAAGTAACGATAGCAATCGAATAAAGAAATTTTTTTACTGTGCTTTAATTGGAATACATTCGAGTCATCCATACAATACGGACAAGCTCTTTTTCCATGTATGCTCCATCTAGACAACATACCATAAGCGGGGAAGTTGTTGACAATCCACATAAGTGGAGCTCAGAGTTGGAAGTTCATTTTGGTGGAAATGTCATAGGTAAGTACTCCTTCAAGCCACAAATCTTGCAACTCCTTTATCAAGGGTTATAGGAAGACAACATTTTGATTTGTAGGATTAGTCAGACCCGGCACGATGACCATTAAACATGAATTCCTTCTTCATGCACATTGAGGGGGTAGGTTGTAAGGAGTTAAAATTATGGGCCACGATGAGTATTATTTTTCGGATTAATCGAATAGTTGGAACCATATGTACATAACCCTAAACAAACATTACAAATTCTGGAGCTAAATTTGGTCTTCACATCATTGAAATGCTTCCATGCAAAAGTATCGAAACAATGTTACATTACAATGCCGTCTGAAATGTGTTCCCCATGCCACTACATGTGCCTCGCAGTCGCTTCAAACACAAAAATGCTACAATTGAGGTGTTAGAGGGAAGTAATACATTTTTTCTGAACCCGCGGCATGCCGCTCTGTCTTTCACAATTGATTCATTCATATCTCGACTCACCTAAAAACTTACACGTCATCAACTCTGAATCATCGCCCCAGTAAATCATGCACATGGACTTGCAATAATCAATTTGCTGGACTGGTAGCCCCATCCCTCGCATTAGTCATTTCGTGTTGTAAAAGCTATCGACTCAACAATTGTTAGTCGGTAATGCATTTTTACAAAATTGAAGAATTTGATCATACACATTTTCTAAGATATGATGTTCTTATTTGATTTTAGGAGTCTCGCAAATGCCAACAATTTGGTCATGTTATCACACCCCAGCCATAACGATTGAATTGTTGCGTCTAACATATCATACAAGTTCTGCGAATAACGGTTTGGAGGTTGTTCCGCATGATACCAATTGAAACTCGAACCCACTAAGTTGTGCACCATATCATGATACGATGTATAATAATCAGCTGCATGTGTTTTTTTGTGGTCATCATATCTCATCGTATTGCTAGGTTCGTCATGTACATTTTGAGTGTACGTATGTTCTTATTCCCCGTGTTCTGACCAACAATGATATCCAAGAACGAAGCCCCGCCGAACTATATGACATTCTATAGTCTCAATATCATGGTAGGAATGATTATGACACTTCGTATGGTTGCATGGACACTGAATCTTCCCCTCAGTAGCGAATGTCAACTATAATGCACTTGTTGTACATCAATTCCTAATATATATAATCTCGAGATTTCAAATATAGCTACGTACCTAGTAAGTACCTAGTAAATGACAATCACAATTAATAAACAATATAAGAATGAGTAATAACTCAGTAAGACATCGTTTTTCGTTGAAATGCACAACCAAACAATAAGTTAAACAATATATGCATTTATTAATTAATTGTCTATATATAGAGAACAATTGAGGTACTATATTGCAACTTTTTTCCCATCTAATTTTTCTCAACCCTAATTGATCATCAAATCAACAACAAATATCATGGTTAAAGGTGTAATTTTTCCAAGTATCCTTATTTACTATATGTCAAGTTGCAAATTATTCTCACATTATCACGAAACATTAAAGTAACCAAATTCTCACATCATCTATCTACCTAAAACATAATAATCAACATAATGTTGCAAACACCAAATCTAAAAAAGATATCCCAACTAATTTACATCAACTATCTACCTAAAACACAATAATCAGTTGGTAGTGATTAAACATAATAATCAAATCAATTCACAAAAAAACACATTGATCAATCTACCAAAACAAATAGATAAGATATTTAGGAAAAATCAACACAACACCGAACATCCAACAATTAACAATCCAACAATTAAACAAAACAATATTATCGGTAAATAATTACCACCCAACGATAATGGCAGAGGCAACAGTGTCATGCAATAGTGGTGGTTATGTATCAATTTATACTCTAATTAAACAACACACAATAACACACAACTCACAAAATATCCAACGATCTTCATGCATTACAACAAGTGCATTATAGTTGGTTTAGGTATAACATCACGGGCAATTTATTTTTGAATGACACATTGCTCAAATTTCTTTTAAGTTTCCGACAATCTAGGAAGTTGAAGCCCTTCCTCCATGAAATTAAATTTCTAATCTCAAGTAAAAGTGGAAAAAAAATTAAAAACATTCAAAGACAAAAATTTAAATTAGCATTTATCGATTTGTAGTATGGAGGTGGAAACTGGGTTCATCTGTATAAGCTCATTTGCTTTAACACAAGAATAAAGAAGTAGACACGAAGGTAAAAGTACATGCAAATGATTAATTCAAGATGTGCAAATTGTTATGCTGGTACATATGGCAGCTTTCAAATTCTTACCACTTAACCAACCTATTGTTACTTGTTAGATTATGTTAATTAAATAAGCCACCAAATGGAACTAAATATATAGCCTCTTTTAAGTTTCATTCAAATTAAGTTAAATGTACATAAAATCAATTTAAATCACATTTAGAAGATCATTAATCACAGAGTAGGACTAGTAGGTCACTTGTTCTAATTAACTAGTAGTTATAGGTTGACCAGCTGTATACGAAGTCCATCTTTCAAAAGCAAAACATCATAAAGAGTTAACACACTCCAAATCTCACCACACCTCAAAAAATAAAAAAATCTCAAATACCTAACAAATGCAATGCAGTTTTAATCTAGAAACAAACATATACAATTGCGAATCTTAGATGACCTATTAACTAATAAAAGGGCAACAGTCCTGTGCCTTGTGTTGAAGCAGTCTATCATTTTTAAGTATACTACCAACTAACAAAAGCACTTCTCATGGAATGTAGTCTATCAAGGCTTTCCTAAATTATTCGATCGCAAAGCCACTTATACAATTGTAATTTCATTTTATCCATGTCAACATATCCAACTTAACAATCTAGAGAATAACCCAAACATGTCACCAACTCTAATCATCCAATGAACTTTCAACTATTTAGTTGAAGATTTCAAGATTCTAATTTTACTCAAGAAAGCTAGCAAGAACTGCCATGCGCTAGTAATTCTTGAAGTTGAAAATCTCATGATGTGGTGTGCTTGCATTTTAGTATTCTCTGTTGTAGACAAGTAGGCAGAATATGTTTTACTTAATAAGGGCATAAAGGCTTGTTGAACTAGGAGCTTCAATGCTGAAAGTTGTATGTTTTATTGAAACAGGAACTGAGAGACGAACCACATTATTAGCTTTTCAAGTTAATGTTCTCTACTAGCAAATTATAAATCTCAATTTCTTCTTGCATTACACATACACATGAAATTAACTATGTGAACATGTTTCATACCATTAACTACAAAACTTTTTACAAACTTTCTCCCTTCACAAACACCAGTTTTTTTCTACATGCAAGGTGAAGAGTTCATGCTCCATTATTCTTCGACGTCTTTCTATTTATAAAATGCGATGTTAATTGAGTTTGTGAAATATAAGTCCAAACATGAGTACAAAAAAATTCTAATTTACATAGTATCGAGTTTTAACTAAATGTTTCATTATCAGTTATTTTTGAAGAGTGCATGAATAGGCTGAATTTAATAAGCCTAAACAGACTTGTGTCACCTGAAATACCAATATTATATATAGAACTATTTTAGTTCCTATTGAAACAAAAACAATAGAGGCAAGAAAAGTACTAGTGTAAACCTTGGAAACTAGTGCCTCAGTGAATATTTCTTGTGTACATATACAATGTTTAGAGTTTTAGGTAAACATTAGCAATATATAGATGTGGTGATACTAGTGATATGCAAAACAAGTGTGCCATGGTTAAATTCAGTTGTTACAAAGTAGTGTGTCTTCAAACTATCAATATATATATATATATCTTTTCATTTTACTATCCAGCTTCCTCTAGTCTGTTGTTTATCGATTCTCGATACAATAGCCTTCTCAATCCTCATTTTAGGCACAACTTTGTAGTTGGCCGCTAATTTGGTATTAGAGCCACTGATCATCATAAAGCTGTAAGTATACTTATCCTCATTCATCCTTTTTTATATTTAATACATTGTCAATTATACTTAGTTTTCTTTGCCAATTTTTTCGATTGTCTTCCTCGTTTGGTTTATCGCTCTAGTTTTTCTCGATATTACTCTTGCTTAAGTTTTATTTGGTTTTTCGTGGTCTTGCTTTGTTGGTTTTTCAAACACTTTCCTAGTCGCGTTGTAAGTCTAGCAGAAGAGAGCATAAGTCTAGCAGCAAATCGTTGACCAAGTGTGTGTAAACCTTATAGCAAACCTATGAGCAACCTTATTAAAACTCTATCTTGAGCCCTATCCAGAAAACCTACACCGGTAAAATTTGAATCAGGATCCTCTTTAGAATCATCTGGCAAACCGCCTACTAAATTCATGTCAAAACTCAATCTCAAAAATATTCATGAGATTTCCTATTCTCAAATTGATCAATCTCTCCGTAATTTGGCTCTTCCTGAAATTGAACCTTCCTCTATTTATAATAAAGGATCGTTTTCCAAAAAAACAAGATTTTATTATCAAGTTAGAAGAAGATACAATCTCCATTGATGAAGAAGGACAACAAATCTATCTCATCTCTCCTGAAAAAATTCAACAATATAAAGAAACACATAAATACTTGCATATTTGCCTTATTCGGGTCGCCATTAAGCCCTTAATAACCTTAGGTCTCAATACGTCAGCGTTAGTCTCTGTTCGAGATAAACGCCATCAAGAATTTAATAATTCTTGTTAGGCATGATTGAAGGTAGTCTTACTGAAGGACCAATTCATTTTAATTGTTTTCCAAACTTCACCATCAGTTTACATGACGACTTGTCTCATGAAGCAGCAGTATTAGGCATATATACTCAAGGCTTCAAAATGAAAGGAATAACTTCTAATGTTGCGGTTGTCTATCACATCTACTATAAATTAATGCAAACCATTATTCCTGATGTTGCATACACTAATTTGCACACGGGAACCTCCACTCTTTTCCTTACTAACATTCGTAATAATAAAGTTGATCGTAAACAATTAAATTGGAATGAAGTTCAAATACCTCATCATTGGACTATAAAAGATACTAATAAAGAAGAATGTCAAAAACGACAAGTGTCCCAAGAAATTCATCAAATTATAACTCATGACAATGGTAAAATTGATATTATTTTCACCTCGCGAACATCTGCGTCAACATCTACCACCACATCTTTTAGATCTCAATCTCATCGATATGCCTTATCAATTCCTCCTACTGTTCCAAATACTAGTTCCCCCTCTCCATCTTAACCTCCACATACAACTGGCATTGCTTATCCTGTTTATTCCTATTCTCCTAAAGATGATAATGTCAGTATAAATGATTTTGCTGAATATAATATAAATGTTGTCTCTATTGAAGAAACAAATACGGAATTTGTTCTTGATTATGCTTTATTAAAACATCAATTTTTGACTCATCCTTTTAAACCAATATTTTGTAAATTAATTAATTTCAAAAAACAAGCGATTTTTCGTGAAAAATATTTTGACTATGTCAAATCAATTCAACAAAATATCCCATTTTTTGATTGACTCACCCAACAATTTCCTCAACTCTCTCATCAAATTAATACAGTCTGGGAAAGCACATCTGGTGAAAAATATGTGCAATCTCATCCTCCACTTGCTCCTCTAAAAATAAAAGAAAATATTAAAGCTTCTCCGTTTAAAACCGCTTTTGAAGATGATGGGTTTACTACCCGAAAAGATATTAATCACCTAATTGAACAAAATAATTATACCAATCTTTATTTATCCACTTTATCTGACTCTACCTCTAAATCTTCTAAACCATTAATACCCACTCAGAAGCCTTCTCTTGTAGCATCTCCTGCTATTACCACAAAATCCTTTTTTCCTGCTACATCCTCTACCATACCTTTATCCTCTTTTGCTCCTAAATATTTAGAAGAATTCCTTGATAAATTAACTGCTCAATTAGCTCAGCTAAACTTATCAACAAAATCACAAGTTCCTTCCAAGGATTCATCCAGTAGAAAAGATAAAGATAAAGGCCCTGTTATTGCAAACTTAGATCAGTTATCTGAGTCTGCACCCTCCAAATCAAAACAACCTGCAATCAACCAATCCAAACACCCTGCAGAACATCCAGTTGATATAAGTCCACCGCCTGAGGAATTTCCTCCTTTACCTAAAACCTATAAAGATGCAGGTTTAACTTCTTTAATTCAAAAAGCTCGTGAGAATCCAGCACCTCCAATCCAGTTGATTTGGCTTAAGCCATCATGCAACAATTTCATGAAAGTTTTCAACAAAGTTTTCAAACAATGCAAGAACATTTTGATAAAAGATTTCAGCAGTTTGAAGATAAATATTCTGCTTCATCAAGAACCCATTCAGACAATTTCTCTAATTACTCTGCAGATCCTTTCAAATTATAATGAGGACGTTAGCCCGTGCTCTTCGTAATCCAGCAATATAGGAATCTATGATTGATTATCTCTATCAAGAATTAATCAGTAATGGCGTTGAGCTCATGAGAAATATCTTCAATAACAGATAACAACTCTATATTTTCACCCGCAATTCTCTATTTTGGTCTTATGAAGATGCTAATATGCTTCTGGCATTATGGCATTTATTACAATAACCTGCCATTTATGTGGTCACTCATTATCCCGATATTCATCGGTATCCAGATTATGTTCATTATTACTTATGGCGAATGCTCCGCATATCACCAATACGTTTCCACTGTACTTATCTCAATAATTAAGATTCAGGCCCTTGCCATTTTGTTTTATCCAGCCCATGCTTCCTGGACGTGTCCAGCCCTCAGGCTCAGGCCAATCATTTTATCTTTGACAAGCGTCATGGATTGATAAATGAAGGGGCTCTGTTGAACAGAGAGCTGTTGAGACCACTCAGTACTTGACAGAACCTTTTAAATTTTAAATTTTGAATAAGCAATCTCATCTGAATTTTGTTTTGTAAAATGTTCTATAATAACGGAGACTGTTGTAGTCAGAATGGTTTCATAGAACTTTATGGTGACATTAGGACGGTTAGGAAGAAAATGAAGAGAAGGGGGCAGAACAAACTTGATTTGTTCGGCTAAAGATTTTTCCAGAAGGCTAGAATCAAGAAGGAAAACCAGATGACGATTACCGAATCGATATTGGGATTTGATGTTAGGGAGATTAGCTAATGGAAAAACTTATTGGCTGAAGCAGGACGGTTACCTTTATCAGGCATACCGATCTGTAGGCAATGAATTTGAGGAGTAGTTAGAAATTCACGAGATTAAAAGTCATGAAGAGAATTATCAGTTCCTTTAATATATTCAATATCAAAATAAAAAATACTTAATATTGCTTGCCAACGAGCGAAAATCTGTTTGGAAACTAAATTTTTGACGTCTTTTAAAAGAATTTCTTTCGCGGCTTTACAATCGACACAAATTAAAAAGTTTTGATTTAAAACATCCGATTGAAATTTTTGAACGCATAAAACGATTGCTAAAACTTCTTTTTCTACAGTCGCATAATTGCGTTGGGTATCATTCCATAATTTAGATGTGTAACACACCAATTGTTCCTGATGGGAAAGGAGGTTGAATAAAAGAAAATAAAATTTGTTTATTATGAAGAGTGGTAGAAATACCTTTTGAAGAAACGAAAAATGGTTGAATGTGTTGTTAAAATGGAGTGCCTAGTAATATATCATGTTGAAGACCTTTAACAATGATAAACGATGTAGGGATACAAATAGATTGTTGACAAATATGAGCAATAGGAATTTTATACTTAATCGAGGATTTTGTACCATTTGTAGTAGAGATTTTACTGGTTGTAGTTTCACAATAGCGTAATGGAATAAGTCCTTCACGGATACAATTTAAATAAGCACCAGAATCAATTAAAGTAGAACATTTGTATGAAAAATCTTTTATGGCAATGGTTATTGGGGTAAACCAGCTTTAATGAGTATAGCGAGTAACTGCTTCAATGAAAACATTATCGGGATCAAATTCATTTACATAATCAGTATTGATTGTTTCAAGAATGTAAAAAGTTTATATGACCAATGGCCCTCACATGAATACGACCAAATAATATCAGTGGCTTAGATTCTCTGAATCTAAGGATATATTTTTAGAAGAATCTAAAGAAAACTAGGACAAAAGGTGTATGCTTTAATTAAAAAGAAAATACCTGAGAAATGTTCATTCCAAGAATGTTTGGAATGCATATGAAATTTCTTCTATAAATTTTGCTATGCGTGATCTTGGAGCATCAGTTAATGTTATGTCACTTATATTACTAAATAATGAGAATAACTATAATGATTCCAATGAATTGCTTAGCAAGGAAATTGAAATTAATGATTATTTAGTATTAAATCCTTATAGTTGTTTAAATGCTCAAGTATTTGCAATTAATGCAACAATGATGGAAATCAAAAATGATATTTCAATGAAGGAAGAAGTTGAAGACACTTTAAACGATAAGAAAATAACTCATTAATGGACAATTAAACACCCTAAAAACAAGGAAAGTATTATTAAGCCATAAGATTCAAAAGTTATAAAAGGATAATAAGATAAAAATGCAGAGTTTTGTTCCTAAGACGTTACATGACCGCTTCACGTCAATTTATATAATAAGATGATAAAATGACTAAATTCTATCAATTCATTCTTTATGAAAGAACCAAAATAAATAACTAATACGAATAAGAATGATAAATCAAGAGACATAACAATCCTCATTTTTATCAATAGTAAGAAATTAAAGAATATCAAATGTGACTCAAACACATCATATAACACCCTACCTTTCTACTATTACTTAGAACATAATTTTTCCAATAGGAAATATAGTGAAGATCATAATATTATAGTTTCTTCGACTGATGGGTCCATAATAGAGAATAAGGGTATAATTAGAGATGTGGAAGTTAAAATTGGAAATTTTTGTTTCTTGTACGATCTTATTATTCTGGATCATAAACTTAAGCATGAAGTCGGTATTACATTAGGAAAACCTTATCAGACAACTACTAATGCAACACTTGACATCATTCAAGGAACTATAAAAACATATCTTGGGAATGAAAAAAATGTTTTTTAAAACATAGTATAGAAGAACTTAATTTAGAACGAGATTAAGACTGCATAGTATTACATTATATTGTCTTTATGAATCTTATTATAATTGGCTATTTCATTTATATACTAATGAAATTATATATAATTTGGTGCACATCATACTCGAATTCTAATAATTTTAGAAATTGTACCTTATTATTGATGTTTATATGTGAAGTGTGTGAACAACAATTAATTAAATTTGAAAAACGGTATAAAATGTATGGCAAATTCTCAGTAATATTAATTATCAACGGGAATCGCTGGGAAAATCAGTAACATATTGAATCATGAAAAACTCAAGTTGGTGATTCAATGGCAAATCCACCTTATAAATGGAATCAGTGAACACATTGGTGAGTTATGAAAGCTTTTTTCACCAATTTAGGTAGTGAATAGATAGCGATTCCATTGAAACTCTAGATTCGCTGGACCAAAATTTGAATTTTAACACTAAAACCCCAAATTGCAAATCACACAACTTATTTTACATATACAACAATTGCAACCTATTTGATTCAAAAACAATATTTTTGTCTAAATCTAAAATTTATAATGTAGATTATAGTATGATTAAGTAATTTACTTCCTACTTTTGAATCATTAAATAAAAAAAATTGAGTTTGCAAATGAATAGTTATGTTTGAAACTATTAGAGCATTAATAGGGAATTTTGAATAGAATAATAGGAATTGAATACAACGATTCTTAATATCCTTGGAAAAGTTGTCAAGATTTTCGTTTAAAGTTAACAATTCAATGAATTAGGCAATTGGTTTGATTATAAATTTAGAATGAGTTTGGGGGTGTTTTAAAAAAACTCGAATATAGTTAATCTGTAATGTTTACTAACTTGGAACCGTAATCTATTACGAGATACTTTGACAATTGTTTTTGTTTCATGATGAAAATGCTTGAATACTATATTTAACATTTAACTTTTTCTTCACAAGAAATTAATTCATAAATTCAATTGTTATTAACATTAGTTTTTCACAAACTTATTTATGCTTCACGAAGTATATTTATTTTGTTCGAATCTAAATTTAATTCTTAAACCTTAAGGACAAGGTTTGGAACGAGTTTTAGGGTATTTTAGTTGAAGCATAACAAATGAAAAATGGAAATAAAGAAAGGTGGAAAATAAGTTCAGAATTAATGCAAAGTTCAAAATTCTGATCCGATAATCAAGTGAGTTGATAAAAATGAAATTTTTTTTTAAATTTCTTTCGAATCCAAGTATGAATTTTATTTTCCTTTATTTTTAGTTTGAAATATAATGTAATGAACATATAATGAATATATTTTTGAATGGAAGTGAAATTTTTGTTATCCAAATGAATTCTATGATAGAAATAATCAAATTTTAAACCTTTTTTATTGATTTTACTAGTTGATGTATATACTAAATTGAATGCCTTGTTTTAGTCATAATAATGGGTAGAAGATCAAAACAATAGGTAAGATGAACAAGATAAATTTTTAAGAATCTTGTGATACAAAAGCTATTGATTAAGTAATTTTATAGTATGTACATAGAAAGAAATTATGCCACAATCGAGAGAAGAAATTGGTTAGAAACTACTGATTTTTGTAAGTTAAAAAAAATACTTTCTTCAACTTTATTAGACAGTGAGAAATGCTAACAAGAGTTTATAAATATATAGATAATCCTGTAGATTTCAAAGGAAATGGAGCAGGGACTCGAAAGCAAATCAAAACAAGAAACATGTATACACACACACACACACACACACACACACACACACACACACACATATATATATATATATAAAATTACAATAATTAAAATAGAGTAAAAAATGAGAGATGAAAAAGGCGAATATTTTTAAGCAATATATTCGTTCGTGTCTTGGTAAAATTCATATTGATTTTTATCGTGGTGCTACTATGAAATATTTTAAAAAAATTAAAATTAATCTATTGGTTTTTGTGTTTTGAGATTCTACAGTAGTCATGATAAGCTTGATGATTGTCAGTGAAGATTGAGAAAATCTATATTATGTACTTGCCTTGGTATTGATTTTTATGTTCTAAAAGGTGTTTCAATGGATAGTTGAGTTATCATTAAGGGATGTTTCATTTTATTTAAATCATTCTATTCTATTATAACTTTCATTTACTTGTGGGTAATATGTTTCTATTTGAAGATCATTTCTATTTAAAACTTCTATTATATAAAGTCAAGATGAAATGTATTGAATTCAGTATATAAAGAATGAAAAGATAATACAAATTAGCGTATTCCTTCGCTCGGGACAATAAAGTGTTGTGTTTTTGGGTATTTGACAAGTCCCAAATTAGACACATTTTATAGTATAATTTAAATCGATTTTATATATAAATTATGATATTATGTGTGGCATTCTTTTGTTTTTGTTATTTTAGGATTTGAATAAGAAATTGAATAAATAAAAGAAAATGGCATTAAAAGTGAAGAATTTAGCTTTAATGCACTTCGAGACAACTTGGTGGGACTCACATTGGTCCGTGTTCATGCTGTTGGGGTTTTAGGGTTCATACGCAGCGAAAAACTGAAAACAAATTTTGAAAAACTTTTACAAGATTGCAAATAAGTTCCATTAAGCTAAATCTACAAAAATAAATCAAACCTTAATCCGTGTTTTTCAACTCTAATTATTCGATTTCCAAGATGTTCAAGTGCGCATCCTCTATCAGAAGTCTACACAGGAATGATGACCTCAATTTGGAGTGCTAGCGCCAAAAGAGATTGAAAACATTTTTTTCTCTCCCCCTAAATAAGAGAACTCAAAAATTGCAAAAATGAAAATCTTATTTCGTTTCAAAGTTTGAACATCTATTTATATGTGTAGATAAGCCCTCACTTAAAATCTTATTTGTAATACAACTATTATATTTAGGCAATTTCAGCAAATTACAGATACGCCCCTATTAATAAGTTATCATATAACAATTAGTAAATATTTTAATGTCATGAATTTTATTATATAAGATTCATTACTCTGGACTAATTGAAATTGTCTGAAGCCATTCTTTGTGTGCGACCCAGTAGGATCACGCGAGGTTGAAAGTGAACCAAAACCGTTTTGCTACATAAGTCACAAGCAGTATCTAGCAACACATTCTGACTACCCGAGTTGCATGAATATCAAAATCGA
The DNA here is from genome assembly GCA_039657365.1 of Stephania yunnanensis. Lineage (NCBI taxonomy): Eukaryota > Viridiplantae > Streptophyta > Magnoliopsida > Ranunculales > Menispermaceae > Stephania > Stephania yunnanensis. The sequence goes on from CM077581.1 coordinate 44,124,370, forward strand.
TACAACGTAATGAATAAAATATATCAAATCCTTTTGTCGTGCAATATTCTTTGATTGAACATAAGGCATGGAAAAATCACCTTTAATGTTCAATCATACTAGTCTCGATCTTTAGATAAACTGAAAACATCCAAGTGACATTAATCATATCAATTCACAAAAACTTCGCCATTATCAGTTAATGATATTAATGGATCCACTGGTATCTCTCTCCATACGAGAGAGACTAATTATATTTTGATTATACACCTTCACATATTATTCACATGGTAACCAATCATAATCTTTATAATTGTTTGGTTAAAGACAACATTTAATTTTGTCAAATTACCATGTTCTTAATATTGAAGTATATAGTAATCTCAATTGGAAGGACTAAATGATATACCTATCATGAGTAATAACTATGTCTTAAACCATTTGGTGTTCTTATAATATGTTGGTCCCGTACCTTGTTCCCTAGCAAGTACTCATAATATCAATTCGTATCCCTATATTCACCATTATCACATGACAACTAATCAAGATTTACACTAATCTTAGTTCATTTCCAAGTATAGTGACAGAATAAGGAAATTTAAGATATTTCAACCAATACCGATGAATCTTACAATCAGGTGAACATGTAATCACTTATAATAAAACAAGAAATGAAAACCTTAATTTTAGTAACTAAAATTATAAGATAAACAATGTTTGTAGATTGACCTAGGGCACATGCCCTAACCTCTCCCACTTGCACTAGGACCAATCATTCATGTATCTAATATCTAATGACCAAACATGATCATCTTGTTTCGATTGTAGAAGAGCCTTTGTCAAAGGATCTACAACACCAACTTCAGTGAGAACTCTGCAAATCTTTACTTCTCCCTCCTCAATGATTTCTCGAATGAGATGAAAACATCTAAATATATATTTGGATCGATGGTGTGATCTTAGTTTGTTGGCCGGTTGTATCGCTCTGTTGTCGTCCCAGTACAAGAAAATTGAGTTAACTATACTCGAAACCACACCAAGTTTAGAGATGTTTTTTTATCCAAACTGCCTCTTTAGCTGCATCGAATGTTGCATTATACTTAGCATCTATTGTAAAATCCAACACAGTGAATTGCTTCAAACTTTTCCAACTCATTGCACCTCCATTCAAAGTAAACACATCTCCTGAGTGGGATCTGAAGTAATTTATATTAGTTAGAAAACTTGCATCTGTGTAACCATTTACATCAAGCTCATCTTCTAAACTTGCCTCAAACTTTTCCAACTCATTGCACCTCCATTCTTTATCCCCTCTCAAGTACTTAATAATGGTCTTTACTACTATCTAGAGACCATCACCTAGATTGGACTGAAAGATGCTTGTTGCTCTCATAGCATATGATACATCATGTCAAGTACATAACATGGCGTACATAATAGATCCAATAGCTGATGCATATGGAATTGTATTAATGAGTTCTCACTCATCATTAGTTTTAAGATATTGAGTCTCGCTGATACTTATCCCTATAGATCAACAACGAAACTCTTTTAGAGTCTTGCATATTGAAGCTATTCAATACCTTGTCAATATAAGCACTCAAACCTAGATCAATCAGCCTTATAGATATATCCCTATAGATCTTAATCCCAATGACGTGGGTTGCAAATCCTAAGTCCTTCGTTGAGAAACACTTCCCTAACTGACACTTGACACTCTGCAAGGTTGGGATGTCATTTCCAATGAGTAATATATAATCAACTTACCTTAGTAGGAAAAAAGTCACGCTACCATTAACTTTCTTATATGCACAAGGCTCATCTTCATTTTTAATGAAATCAAATTCCTTAATTATTTCATCGAAAAAAGATTCCAACTCCGAGAAGCTTGCTTTAATCTATAAATGGAGATTTAAAGCTTCCACACCTTCCTATAATTCTATCGATAAGCACACCCTTCAGGCTGTATCATATACACATCCTCAAGTAACTTTTCATTTAGAAAAGCTATTTTGACATCCATTTGTCATATCTCATAATCATAATATGTGATTGTTGAAATTAGAATTATAATGGATTTAAGCATGGCTACAGGAGAAAAAAAATCTCATCATAATTAGCGTCTTGAGTCTATCAAAAACCTTTTCCTACTAGCGGAGCTTTATAGGTATGCACATTTTCATCCATGTAAGTTTTCTTCTTAAGAAACCATTTACATCTAATGTTCTTACCACCTTTAGCTAAATCAACCAGGTTCTAAACTTGGTCATCATATACGGAATGCATATTAGAATTCATGGCACTAAGCCATTTATCTGCATAAACAGTAGTCTCATTTTTATTTATAACCAACAATTCACTAATATCAGTAATAAGAAATTAAAATCACTTAGGCTGATGTCTTACCCTATAAGACCTACGCAGCCTTGGATATATATGTGGAGGTTCAACTAGTTTAAGACTTTATTGATCTCCCCACTCGTGGCTGAGTGTTTATTTGTTGTTTTTGAACTTCTTCAAAATTTACTTGATACCCATTTTTGTTTTTTAAAATAAATTCTTGTTCCAAAAAAAATCTATTCAGAGCAAAATACACTTTGTTCTTAGTGGGATTATAAAAGTCGTACCCTCTAGTTTTTTTAGGATAACCAACAAATATACACTTAGTAGATTTTGCGGATAATTTTTTTGAGATTTGTTGTCCTACGAAAACCTCACAGCCTAAAATCTTAAGGAAAGACAAACTTGGTCTTTTCCTAAACCACATCTCTTATGGTGTTTTATTAACTACTTTAGAAGGAACACGAGTCAATATAAATGCAGTAGTTTCTAAGGCATAACCCCAAATGTAAATAAGAAGTTCTGAATGACTCAACATGGATCGAACTATATCCAATAAAGTCTTATTTCTTCTAAAAAAACATCATTCCATTGTGGAGTTGCTAGAGGAGTCAACTGTGAGACAATCCCATAGTTTTTAAGATGATCATAAAACTCTTGGTTCAAATATTCACCACCTCGATCTGATCGAAGTGTTTTAATAGTTTTACCATGTTGATTTTACACTTCATTCTAAAATGTTCGAAACATCTCAAAATATTCACAATTATTTTTCATGAGATGCATATAACCAATTCTGCTAAAATCATTGGTAATGGAATGAAGTACTGATAAACACCTCTAGCTATTGTGTTTGTCGGTACATCAGTATATATTAGACCCAATAAATCACTTGCCCTTTCACTATGTCCAGTAAAGGGACTCTTTATCATATTTCCTAGTAAACAAGATACATATGTTTCATATGATTCAAAATCAAATGAATCTAAAAGTCCATCTTTATGGAGTTTGGAAATGCATTTCTTATTTATGTGGTCAAGACGACAATGCCAAATATAGGTTTGACTCAAATCATTTGACTTAAATCTCTTTGTATTTACTTTAAGAATAGGAGTATTTAGGGACCTTTTCATGTTTAGAATATAAAGACCAACATACAAATTAGCATTCACATAGAAAAAGTCTTTTAGAGAAATGGAGCATTTATTATTCGTAATAATGAAATCAAAACCATCCAAATCAAAAACGTCAAACTGAAATGATCTTTCTACTTACGGCAAGGACATAATAACAAGTATTTAAAACTAAAACAAGTCCAATAGGTAAAATTAACTCATAGCATCCTACAGTAAATGCAACAACCTTTGCTCCATTTTCAACTCGTAAGATGACTTTGTCTTTCTTTAGCTTTCTAGTTTCGATGAGACTCCGCACATTAATACAAATTTGAGATCCGCATCCAGTATCCAATACCTAATATTCACTAGTAGATAAGTTATCTTTGATAATGTAAATACCTGAAGTAGTAGTCGCACTACCATTCTTTTTTAGATATTTAGATAGAGTTTGCAATTTCTGAACCAATGCCTAGGTTCATGGTTGAAATGAAAATTTTCTTATCTTTCCTTTTCCTTTTAAGACTCTGAAGTAGAAGTAGCGTTATGCCTGACTTGTTCCACAACCTTTGTGACAATCACAACAACATTGACAACTTTAGCCTTCTTAACCATCAACGCATTAGCAATGGGTTTCTCGACATTCTACTCAACAATTTTAAGCATCAAATGCAACTTTGAGATAAACTTCTCCATGTTATTCATGTTATAGTTCATCATAAATTTTGAATAAATATCAGGCAATGAATTCATGATCAAATTCGTAGCCAACTATAGGCTTAGGGGAAATTCAAGTCTGTCAAGATTGTCAATATAGCCTTTCATTTTAAGATCATGAGGACTAACTGCGCACCCTCAACAATTTTGCGAGAATGAAGGTTCTTGACTCTTTCAAACCATTCTTTCCTAGCGTGCAGTTGGAACATTTTTTTCAGCATTATAGTCATGTAAGAAGCTTCCATGTGTTCCATGTCCTCATGAACTTCAGGAACCATGATTGCCAACGTGACGCATGCTACATTAGTTGAGTTGTTAACATGCTTAACATGTACATCCTTCATGGCTCTTAAAGCATTAGTTGGTGGTTCCTCTAGGATAGTCCAAGATATATAACTTGCGTTCATGCTTAAGAATAAATCTCAAGTTTTTGAACAAGTCAAGAAAGTTTGTCCCATACAACAAATCCTTCTCAAGGATGGATCGCAGTAACAAATGATTAGTATGATTTGAAGAAACCATAGATCTATAACAAATATTATTCATTACTTCATTTAAGTATAAATGAATAGACTCCCATAAAATTAACAACCATCCTTAAAACATTATGTTTATTAAAGGGACTAAAATCCATGTTTCACTTAAATCTAAGAAAATCGAAGCATGACACTTTGAATAAAGTCATTTAGGTAGGTACTAGTTACCAATTATATCATATGTAAATTTTTGTTGTTTTTATAAGATTATTACATCTTATATCTTAGCATGTTTTATCTCATCTAGTGGATAAATCCCAAAACCGTTTTGATAGCTTTATCAAGTCTAACCATTTCAATCAATAGAGTAACCACTTCTCAACTCAACTCACTAAGATAACACAATACAATAAGTGGAGGCGAACCTATACTAATGTGATCGAAACCTTAACAAGTGTTTGAGAGTGGATGTCACTTTACTTAAAATTTGGAAAAGAGGTTTTTATTTGTTTTAGTGATCATAAATTAAATAAGATAAATATCATATATTAAAATGCATTTACAATAACAAAAGAAGTAAGGAAATTTTACTAATATTGACCATTATATGAATTTTCTTGCGCTACAAACAATTATCGGTGGTTCCGCTGGCCTGTCAGCAGACAGAGATACAAGAGGCAGTTCCCCCCTTTTTTAAGACATCGTGTTATGGTTTCGAAATAAAAAATTGCCTAAAATTTATCATTATGTTAGTTAATCTAAGAGACAAAAACTTCCCCTTATTTTAATTTTGAAAATATTAATTAAAATGTTTTTAATTAACTCGGCCCACCTCAGACTTGGTATCTTATCCTAATCCAATTAGAATTTAAGATACTTTGAATCCTTATCCAATTATAATTTAAGATACTTTGAATCATTATCTAACTATAATTTGTTATGTATTTCACCAATCTTATATGATTTGTAATTATTATTCGATTACTAGTTTATCTCTTATCTAATAAGATTATACTAACATAAAAACACAATAAGATATATGGTCAAAATTAATTTCGATTCCTATTCATAAGAAACAAGCAATTGAATCAAGAAACGAAATATTAATCATGCATTCAATAACACAATCATATTAAATTAATCATATTAACCTAATCATGATTACTATCATAGAGATATACATAATTATTGAACAAAACGAACTATGTACCCAATACAAGAATCACATTAACCTAAACATGACTTCTACAATGTTAACATATAAATTTGCATCATTCAATATTAAAACATGTTAATCAAAATATTGTAAACATTAAGTTTATCATAGAATCAAGTCATGCGTATGAAGCAAATACATGATTTAAGAACATGCTTTAAAACCAATTTTTGATAAAAATTATCACAAAACCAATCTCCACATCATATATATATATCGAGATCATATTGTTACACATATATCATATATAAAATAAAGAAAACATGCAAAAATTTAATAGAATCGAGCATATGGCGTTGATACGACTAATGGGTTTTGAGGTTCATACGCTGTCGAAAATTCAAAGCAATTTTGAAAAACCCGAATAGGATAAAAAATAAGTTTCATTAAATTAGATTTGCAAAAGTAAATCATACTTTAATATGTGATTTTCTACTCTAATTGTTAGATTTCTTAGACATTCAAGTGCGTGTCCTCAATTAGAAATTCATACACGAATGGCGACCACAATTTGTATTGCTAGCCCCAAGAGATATTAAAAACGTTTTCCCTTCTATCCTTAAATCTAGAGAACTCCAAATTTGTAGAAACAAAAATCTTATATTGTTTGGGGTTTCAACCACTATTTATATTATTAGATAAGGCCTCACTTCAAATCATATTCATAATACAACTACTGTATTTATGTAGTTTAAGCAAATTACATATACACCCTATTAATAAGTTATCATATAAAAAATTGCAAGGGTTTATATGTCATGCATTTTATCACATAAAATTCATTAATCTAGACCGATTAAAATAATGCAAAGCCATTCTTTATCTGTGACCCAATAGGTTCATGTGATGTTGGCAGTGAACCATAACCATTTTGGTACACAAGTCATAAGTAGTATCTAGCAAGACATTATAACTACTCAAGTAGCAGGAATATGAAAATTGATACAATCTATTGAATAACATATATCATATGCTTTTGTCGTGCAATATCCTTTGATTAAACATAAGGCATAGAAAGTTACCCTTAATGTTCAATTGTACTTGTCTTGATCTTTAGATAAATTGAAAACTTCCAAGTAACATTGATCATATCAATTCACTTTCACTTAGCCATTATTACTTTATCATATCTAGGGATAACCCGATATCTCTATTTATAAGAGAGTGACAAATTCTATCTTGATTACATACCTTTACATATTATTCACATGGTAACAAATCACAATCTTTATAATTATCCGGTTAAAGAAAACGTTTGATTTTGTCAAATTACCATGCTCCTATTATTGAAGTCTATGGTAATTTCAAGTCGAAGAAGTAAATGTGATTCCTATCATGAGTAACACTTATGACTTAATATATCTAGTGTTTTCATAGTAGGTCAATCTAGTACCTTGTTCCTTTACAACTACTCATGATCTCAATTCATATCTCTATGCGCATGATCATCACATGACCATCAACAATGATTCATACTACTATTAATTCATTATAGTTTTGAGTATAATGATAGACTAGAGATAAGTGAAATCATTTACAATAAAACAATAAATGAAAAGCTCAATTTTATTAATAAAATTACAAGATAAATAATGTTTATAGATTAACTTAAGGCACATGCCCCAATAGATGGTATGAGGGTTTAAAAGAAGTTTTGTGGTGCAAAAGCTGAGAGAAGTCTAAAAATTGATTAAGTGTAATTCATTCATGCAATTTGTTCAGCTGCCATCTGATTAGCCTCAAGACACCTATTCTACAAATGATAAAGAGAGAATAGCAACAAGTGACTAATCACAGGGGCACACTTGATCACTTAGCAACAACAACCGTTCGTTATCCATAGAGATTCGCACGAAGATCAATACAAGTGAGGAACGAGGTCTTCACTTGCCTCGAGATGCACATCAACATAATTTTTCCTCATTCCAGATCCCTTTATCTTCCACAAGATACTTGCTATACCAACTCCTAGTATGTCGACGATTCTTTAAAGCGTTATCTATTTACACGTCAATCATATATTTGACTTGAGATGCATTTAGTGTTCTCTCTCACTATTTTGCACGATTTGTATAGCACCTATTCTCGCCTCTTGCATGCCATGCGTCCTCATCTCCTTCTTCAACCACATTCCTTAACCAATAAGAGCCTGCCATGACATCAAACGATAGATAATAGCCAATAAGAACATGCCACATGTCCGAGAATAGAACAACAAATCTACTACAACCATCAGATCTTCTTATATGGATGAGACACAAAAAAACTATGGATTCAACTTTCTTTCTTTTTTAGAGACCAAAATTAGCGGTTTTGTATAAATAGACTTTAGTGTTTTGTTTAGAAAATCTCCTCCCTCTCTGCTCTCCGGCCCCTCTAGCATCTTCTCTCCCTCTCTTCTATTATTTTCTCTAGTTTTGTTAATAATGGAGTTTCTTCCAGTCATTATTAGGTAGTTCGTTTCTAGACCAAGGGACTGCTACACTATGGTTGTAAGTCTTTTATAAGAACATTATTTTAATAATTTTTCATTATTATTCATTACCTATTAAACATGCATTTAACAAGTTGTTTTTGCATATTACAAGTAATGAAGATTAGTATTGCCTGCATAGTCATGAATATGTATTGTGATATTATTATTTTGAATCTATGTCTATAGTTATTGATAACAATTATAGAAGTACTAACTAAGATTATTCTATATGATATTTCCCGAGTGGATATTCTAGGTGATTATGTTCTAAGTTGTATATAATGCAACTTTAGTTAATATTATATTAGATTAGGCAAGATTTTCATTGAACTTAATGCTGTAGTATTTCCATGATGTTGTTTAAATTTGCCAAAAACAAGATTTGAAATCAAATTTAGAGAAAATTATAGAAGAGGTGATTCTTTTAATAAGATCATATTTTTTTGGAAAAGGATATCGAATTGTTTGTAAACCTTTATTTAATGGTTTATAATTAATAACTAATTTAGGTGCACCACGCTCAAGCTCAGGAGCGTTTTCAACATAAAAAGCGAAACAACTCTATAGGGATTTTGAAGGAGTTATTAACTTTTTCGGTAACAAATATTTTATTTCTTTATCACATAAACTTAATAAGCGAGAATTCATTTGTGAAGGATTTGCTTTAGTAGGAATATGTCTTTCATCAAATGTATCAATATAAGGAAGAGATACGTGATAATGTTTTCGATTCCAAAAAGCATTGGGTATTTCAGCACAACACTGTTGATGGAGTTTGTTTTGAAATAAAGATAAATTTTCTTTGAAAACAGAAATATTTTGAATTTGATCTGTTTTTAAATAATTAATTTCTTGTCTTAAAAAATTGATTTGATTTTGTTTATGCTCTATTTGATCGAGTAATTGATTTAAATATTTTTGTTTTAGGAGGTTTTGAGAATGGGAAAAATATCAAAGTATTATGTATTGTTGTAGTAATTCCAAATGATGAAATAGAAAAATGTTGTATATGTTGAAGAAACGGAGTTCCTAGAAGAATATCATGTTCTAAATTCTTAACAATAATGAAAGATGTAGGAATACAAATGGATGAATGACAAATATGAGCAGAAGAAATCATATAGCGGATAGAAGATTTATATCCTTCAGTAGTAGATATACTACGATGAGTTGGTTCCCAAAATCGTAATGGAACTAAGCCTTCTCGTATACAATTTAGGTCTGCGTCTGAATCTATAGGGGCATGAACTTTTAGTTTAAAATCCTTAATAACTAAAGTAATAGGAGTAAACCATCTTTGATGTACATATTGAGTAAGTGTTTCTATAAAAACATTGTTATCAGAATTTTGATCACTAGAAGCCTCATTTTCTAACTTAATAAGTCTTTGCTTTAGGAGCTGTATTTCGGTTTTAAGAGAATTAATTTCATGTTGCATTGTTTGAATATTATAGTAGATGGGGGGAGCACCAGGATAACATTTATCTACCATTATCTGTAGGCAATGAAGATGAAGGGTAGTAAGAAATTCACAAGATAAAAAGTCAGGAAGAGAATTATGCTCACCTTTTATATATTCAATATCAAACTCAAAAATACTTAATAGTGCTTCCCATCGTGCAAAAATCTATTTTGAGACTAAATTTTTGACATCTTAGAAAAGAATTTCTTTTGCAGCTTTGCAATCAACGGGTGATATGATCATTGAATAACTTAAACAACACCGTATCAAATTTGATGGTAATTCTTTATATGAGTAGAATATAGATGGCCTATCAACCTCTCGCGTATCTGAAGTCATACTCTAAATACAAATTTATGCTAAAGCTTATCAAATCGCGTATCATGCTGAAATACATATAGCTAAAGCCATCACTTCAAGATTTACCGGATAGTTATATGGATGGTGGAATTTTGTGTTAACAGCGCAACAAAGAAATGACATCTATGCCTCCGTCGAAAAAGATGTGCAAGGTTAACCAATATTAGATCGTTTAGGTCGACAAAAACATAATGGTGTCAATGCCCTTCTTACGAATATTATTTGGCATTTTGTTGGTGGACTAAACCTTCGTAATGAAAAATTAAGAGATCAATTATAAAGTCTTAGGTGTAGATCCCTCAATTATTTTCGCTGGTATAAAGATACATTTCTTTCAAAAGTTTATGAGTTAACCTCTACCCATGATTTTCAATTTTGGAAAGAAAGATTTATTGCAGGTTTACCTTCTTCATTTGTTGAAAAAGTCAAAACATTACTTAAAGAACGAGGTCAAGGTTTAATTAATTATACAACACTTACGTTTGGAGACATGATCCTTGCAATTGAGCAAACTGGATTAGCTATTTGTAATGATATAAAGTTAAAACGTCAACTAGCAAAAGAAAAAAAAATTCAAATTAATTAGGCACATTTTGTTATGACTTTGCTCAAGATTTAGAGATAACCAAACCATTATCCTCTAGATCTAGAGCTCGAAAATTACCTAAAGATTATCAGAAACGAAAATCATCATCATTTCAATAATCAAAGAAATGACATACTTTCCGATCTTATAAATCTCGTCAAAACAATCGAACGAATACGTGTTATTCATGTGGCAAACTAGGTCATTATGCTAAAAAAGTGCATAATATTGAAACATCCTCTTCCTCGTTTGATTCCTCATGTCATTGTCTTGAAAATTTACCTAATACATTGTCTTCATCTGATACTGAAATTAATGTTTTAACTGCTCATAAAGAACTTATTCTTGAAATAGGAGAATACATAACAGATCCCGCCTTAAAATATAAATATTTTACTGAAATAGTTTAGCAGCATGCGCAACACCTGATGTTGATAAAAAATCTTCAAAACGTTCAAAATTTAAAAATCAAATTGAGTTAGATCCCGATAAATATTCAATGGCTTCTCTGTTACCTGAAGTAAATAAAAGACAACCATCTATTAGCAATATTCAAACATTGCAACATGAAATTAATTCTCTTAAAACAAAAATACAAATCCTAAAGCAAAGACTTATTAAGTTAGAAAATGAGGCTTCTAGTGATCAAAACACTAATGATAATGTTTTTATAGAAACACTTACTTAATATGTACATCAAAGATGGTTTACTCTTATTATTTTAGTCATTACAGATTTTAAACTAAAAGGTCTTGCCCTTATAGATTCAGGTGCAGACCTAAATTGTATATGAGAAGGCCTAGTTCCATTATGATTTTGTGAACCAACTCATAGTAGTATATCTACTGCTGAAGGAAATAAATCTTCTATCCGCTATAAAATTTCTTTTGCTCATATTTTTCATTCATCCAATTGTATTCCTACATCTTTCATTATTGTTAAGGATTTACAACATGATATTCTTCTAGGAACTCCGTTTCTTCAACATATACAACCTTTTTCTATTTCATCATCTTGAATTACTACAACGATAAATAATACTTCGATATTTCTCCCATTCTCGAAACCTCCTAAAACAAAATATTTAAATCAATTACTCTGTCAAATAGAGCATAAACAAAATCAAATCAATTTTTTAAAACAAGAAATTAATTATTTAAAAACAGATCAAATTTTAATAGTTTTTTTTTCAAAGAAAAATTATCTTTATTTCAAAACAAACTTCATCAACAATGTTGTTCCGAAATACCCTCTGCTTTTTGGAATCGAAAACATCATCAAGTATCTATTCCTTATATTGATACATTTGATAAAAGACATATTCCTTCTAAAGCAAATACTTCACAAATGAATTCTCGCTTATTAAGTTTACGTGATAAAGAAATAAAAGATTTATTTTAGAAAAAGTTAATAGCTCCTTCAAAATCCCACAGGAGTTGTACCACTTTTTATGTTGAAAACACCCCTGAGCTTGAACGTGGTGCACCTAGATTAGTTATTAATTATAAATAATTAGATAAAGTTTTACAAATGATTCGATATCCTCTTCAAAACAAATATCTTCTTATTAAAAGAATCACCTCTGCTATAATTTTCTCTAAATTTGATTTAAAATCTGGTTTTTGGCAAATTCAAATAACTCCCAATGATCGTTATAAAACCGCTTTTAATACTCCTTTTGGACAATACCAATGGAATTTTATGCCATTTGGTTTATAAAATGCTCCTACTGAATTTCAAAAAATTATGAAAGATATTTTTAATCCCTATAAAAGTTATATTATTGTTTATATTGATGATATTCTTGTATTTTCCTCATCAATTGATCAACATTGGAAACATCTATATCAATTTCCAAATATTATTATGAATAATGGTCTTATTTTATCTCAAAAGAAAATCAAGGTTTTTCAGACATATGACACCTTTATTGGTTTCAAAATTTCGAATCAAACGCTCCCTCCAGTAAATAGAGTAATTGATTTTGCTGATAAATTTTCTGATCGATTTACTGATAAAAATGAGTTGCAATGATTTCTTGGTTGTTTAAATTATCTTTCAGATTTTTATAAATTATCTGCTATAGATCGTCAGCCTCTTCAATATCTTCTTAAAAAAGATATACCATTTAAATGAACCGATTCTCATACTGAGGCTATTCAACTCATTAAAAAGAAAGTTAAATCTCTTCCTTGTCTACATGTTGCCAATCCTAATTATCCCAAAATTATTCAAACTGATGCGTCTGACATAGGCTATGGCGGTATTCTTCTGCAAAAACCTCCCACTGGCACTGAACAATTAGTTTGTTACACTTCTAAACTTTGGAATAAATCACAACAAAATTATGCTATGCCACAATAAAAAAGGAAATATTAGCAATTGTCTTAGGCATTCAAAAATTTCAATATGATGTTTTAAATTAAAATTTTTTAATTCGTGTTGATTACAAAGCTGCAAAAGAAATTCTTTTTAAAAATGTCAAAAATTTAGTCTCAAAACAGACTTTTGCACGATGGCAGACATTATTAAGTATTTTTGAGTTTGATATTGAATATATAAAAGGTGACCATAATTCTCTTCCTAACTTTTTATCTCGTGAATTTCTTACTACCCCTCAACTTCATTGGCTACAAATAATGGTAGATAAAGGTTATCCTTGTGCTCCCCCATGTACTAATAAATTCTCTCCCTTATTTCATTCTTACAATCAAGCTGATATTTGCAAATCTGTTTATAAATTTAGCTATCGTCATTTAGTTACCCTTCTTGTTTATGATCTTTTAGGACAATCTATTGACATTCAAGCCAAACTCATAATGCCTCATTTTTTCATTTCATACCTAATAGACCCAATGTTACTATCAAATTCTATGAAACTTTACTGACCAATACCCAATCCGTTATCATCGAACACTTCAAAAAATCAAATTCAGAAGAAATCGCTTATTCGAAATTTAAAGTCCAAAAGGTGTTATCCAATTCCGAATGGTCGCAACAATATGCAATTTGCCAAAGTCCTTATGTTTATCAATCTATGACTCTCATTACTGATCGTCAACCTTTGCAAGTTAACCATAATGACTATATAGATGCCTGGCGAAACATACTTTTCTACAAAGATCCATCCTCTAGTCATTCTTGGTATATAACTTTCAAAAAATCTCTGAACGTCAATCTTCCTACTTGGTTTATGGCTGAATGGTGGACAAAAATCGGTCCTAATATTGGATTCTTCCCTCCAAAAGTCTATAATAAATATGAGCTAGAAAAACTATCCCTATTTCAATTTCTTCATAAACATTATATTCCCTGGATCCTCAAATGGCAATACGACACACATAAAATCACTACTGTTCAAAATGCTACCTGTACCTATTTATCTCAAGAAATATTAATCAAGTGGTGGAATAAATTTAATATTTAATCCATCCAAGAATCAACTTTGACCCCCATTACTACGCCAACTAAAATCACTGATTTCCCTCCTCTTTCAAAATCTTATAAAGAAATTAGCCTTATTACCCCTGCCAAACCTGCAAAACCTACACCAAAGACCAAAGAGCTCAAAGAGCCCATCGATACTTCTGCAACATCCAGCTCAGCCATATCACCTAATCTTGCCTATACAATTATTCCGCAACTTCAAAATAATTTTCAACAAGGTTTTCAACAACTTGAGAAAAATATGGAGGCTCGATTTAAGCAATTTGAAGATAAATATTTCACTCCATCCTGGACTAATTTGGACGGTGATTCAGCTCCTTTGGAATTTGATTTATAAATAGATCTTCCCAATGCATTAAGAAATCCATCAATACAATATCCATTATTAGATCAACTTCTAGAAGATCTTGCTCCTTATGGAGTTGATACTTTTCCTGCACGATTACTCTCTCAAGTTCATCCTGATCAACCTCGGGATTTAGTATCTTTGCTTATTTTACTGAAGGTTGGACTCAAGCACAAGGCAATCTCCTCATCACTGCATGGTTTCTTATGAAGCATCCTAAGATTAAAATTTTTGTCGATTATCCAGAACCTTTATGATATGCGGATTTCCTTCACTATGAATTATGGCGTACTTTGTGTCACGCTCCTCTGACAGAATATTGTGAATTCTTTATGTTATATAAAAAAAACCCAGAATGTTTAGGCCCATGCCACTCATCCTATCAAGCCCATGCTTCCAAGACTTTCCTGCCATCAGGCCCATGCCAATCATCTTGTCCAGCCCAAGGTTCTAGGCCTCTTTTTCCTGCCTTAATGTCATTACATCACGAATAAGGATGTTCTATCAAGAATCTTATCCTGATCATCCTTTATGTTCCATCAAGCATAAAGGTTCACATTATCAAGAATCGTATCTATTGCTTTTCATCATTCATCATAACCAACAGTTGCAACCAAAAGTCAAATGTTGCTACATAAAAAGTGTACGAACCTTCACGCCTAGGGCTAGTTGGACGTTCCTTTTTATTTTATTGCTTTTACTTATATCAAAAGAAAAATAATTAAGATATTGTTGTCATCGTGCTAGTCTGTTGTAGGGCTCTCTTCCCAAGATTTCGCATCTGTTTATCTATAAATAGATGTTTGTATGTGTCTGTAAGGCATCGAGAAATAAGCGAAGTCTTTTAAGTTTGTAATCCGTCTTCCTTTCTACTTTCCTTGTGTTGTCTAAGTTTATCTGTATAAACAATTTAGTTATTAATATAGATCCTTTTATATTTCATTATCCTTTTTCCAATTTTGAATATTTTGAATTCCCTAACGAATTCTTTCCTATATATCCTTCTAATTTGTTATATCGATATTTGGAAAAGCGCGAAATTGGTATCAGAGCCAGAGATCATTTCAAAATGTCTGTAAGTATACCTTCTTCTATATTTCCTTCTCGTATCATTATTTTATATATTCAATATTAGCATCAGATTAATATTCTCATTCACACTTTTATAGATTGGTTTTTATTGCAAGCACAATTTTCCTTGAATGTTTTATGTCATTTGGTTTTACTTATGGGTTTTCACATGCACTTTCTTAGTCGCGTTGTAAGTCTAGCTAGAGGTAAGTCTAGCTGTAAGTCGTTGATCAAGTGAGTGAACTCCAACTTGTTAAAACATGAGTGATTTAGTCCAGAAAGTGAAAAATGTTCTTTCAACTAAAAAACCTTCAATAAAATTTAAGTCTGCCTCTTCTTCTGATTCTCACAATACTGAAACTATAAGCATACCAACTTCTATTATAGATTTAAAAAATATTCATAAAATTCTTTTTTCAAAAATTGAACAATCTCTTCAAAATTGGGATATGCCAGTTATAAAACCAAAATATGTTTATAATAAAGGCTCGTTTTCAAAACATCATGATTATAACATTAAACTTGAAGAAGATACAAAATATATAGATGAAGAAGGACAAGAAATTCTTTTAGGTACCCCCGAAAAAATGAATCGATATAAAGAAAGTTTTAAATATATACATATAGGCCTTATTCAAGTTGCTATAAACCATTAACAACATTAGGTCTTAATAATTCTATTTTAGTTTATGTCCGAGACAAAAGACATGGAATTCAATGATTCATTATTAGGAACGATTGAAGGTAATCTAGCTAAAGGTCCAATTGATTGTAATTGTTTCCCCAATTTCTCCTTAATTTTACATGATCAATTTGCACATGAAGCCGCTACTTTAGGAATTTACACTAAAGGTTTTAAAATGAAAGGTATATGTTCTAATGTTGCTGTAGTTTATCACTTTTACTATGAACTGATGCATACTATCTTACCAATCTTCAAAACAAAATTGTTGCGCGTAAACAATTAAATTGGAACGACATAAATATCCCTTAAACTTGGATAATTAACAATAAAAATGCCGAAGAACAGCAAAATCAAAATACGACAAACGATATTGATCCTATTATATCACATGATGATGGTAAAGTGGAAATAACTTTTGCTGCACGCCCATCTACATGCTCCTATCGTCGTGAAAGTTTTAAAAACCAGTATCACATCCTCTACATTGAGGAATCATTGCCTTTTCATTATGATTATTATCAATTACAACAACAATTTTTACAACATCCATTAAAACCATTATTTTGTAAATTATGTTAAAGATCACATAAAGCAATTCTTCATGAAAAATATTTTTCTTATTTAAACCAACTTCAAGAAAATATCCCTTTCTTTGCCTATTTAGTATCCTCCAATCCAACCCTTATGTCTTAAATCAATACTATTTGGGAAGGAACCAATGGTGAAAAATATAATCAACCACAACCACCCTTAGCTCCCTTAAGAATAAATGATAATATAAAAGAAACACCTTTTAAAACACCATTTGATGATGACATACCAATAACAAAAAAGGATTTAAATCATATCCTTGAACAAAATAATTTTACAAATCTTTAAATATCTACGCTTAAAAATAAATCTAATTCTTCTATAGATAAAATAATACTCCTTCCACTTCTCATACTTTACAGCCTATAAATATACCACCTCATATTCTTGAACCTATAACAACACAATCATTCCCAATACATTTTTCTACATCTCCTCCTTCTAAAACTAAGTCCACTTTATCCTCAGAATTATTAGAACGTATTGCTCAACAATTAGATACATTGGATTTAGTTGTCAAGAAAAAGGACAAAGCACTTGTTATAGCAAATCTCAATACTGATAAAATCCCTAGTCCTCTAAGTCCTCCTTTAAGTGAAACATCATCTCCATCTACTACTACTGATAGTAGCGACAGTGATAATTCTACATAGTCTTCTCTCCATATCCATCGTATTAAACGATCTAACTTTAGGACAACAAATAAATCTTTATATACTCCTTTACGTAAACAATTTTATAGTCACCCTTCACCGGCTGATATGATCATTGAAGAACCTAAACAACACCGTATCAAATATGATGGTAATTCTTTATATGAATGGAATATAGATGGCCTATCAACCTCTTGCGTATCTAAAGTCATACTCCAAATATAAATTTATGCCAAAGCTTGTCAAATCTCATATCATGCTGAAATACATATAGCTAAAGCCATCGTTTCAGGATTTACCGGACAGTTATATGGATGGTGGAATCTTGTATTAATAGTGCAACAAAGAAATGAAATTTATGACTCCGTCGAAAAAGATGCGCAAGGTCAGCCAATATTAGATCATTTAGGTCGACATAAACATAATGGTGTCAATGCCCTTCTTACGAATATTATTTGGCATTTTGTTAGTGGACTAAACCTTCGTGATGAAAAATTAAAAGATTAATTACAAAGTCTTAGGTGTGGACCCCTCAATGATTTTCGTTGGTATAAAGATACATTTCTTTCAAAAGTTAATGAGTTAACCTCTACCATGATTTTCAATTTTCGAAAGAAAAAATTATTGCTAAAAAGGTCAAAATATTACTTAAAGAATGTGGTCAAGGTTCAATTAATTATAAAACACTTACATGATCCTTGCAATTGAGCAAACTAGATTAGCTATTTGTAATGATATAAAGTTGAAACGTCAATTAGCAAAAGAAAAGAAAAATAATTCAAATAAATTAGGCATATTTTATTATGACTTTGCTCATGATTTAGATATAACCAAACCCTCATCCTCTAGATCTATAGCTCAAAAATTACCTAAATATTATTAGAAACGAAAATCATCATCGTTTCAACCATCAAAGAAAAGACATACTTTTCGATCTTATAAATCCCATCAAAACAATCAAACGAATATGTGTTATTCATGTGGCAAACTAGGACAATATGCTAATAAATGTCATTCCAAGACCAAAATTAAAAAGTGCATAATTTTAAAGCATCCTCTTCCTCGTTTGATTCCTCATGTCATTGTCTTAATAATTTACCTAATACATCGTCTTCATCTGATACTTAAATTAATGTTTTAACTGCTCATGAAGAACTTATTCTTGAAATAGGAGAACACATAACAGATCCCGCCTTAAAATATAAATATTTTACTAAAATAGTTCAGGAGCATGTTGAAACACTTGATGTTGATAAATGATCTTCAAAACGTTCAAAATTTAAAAAGCAAATCGAGTTAGATTTTGATAAATATTCAATGGCTTCTCTCTTAGCTGAAGTAAATAAAAGACAACCATCTATTAGCAATGTAATATTTCCATTGAATTAAAGAAAATCAATGTCTGGGCAAAGGCTATCAACCTATTATGAAGTGAGGTTTAATGATTCCAAGTTTCCATATTTTATGATTATAACTATAGAGTGAAGTTATATTATGTTATAGTGTTTGAAAGTAATTCGAATATTTTATATTGTTTAGTGGGGGTTTATTTAGATGTTTGTTTATTTATATTGAATTTTATTTGAATATTGTTTAATTTAGTTTGAATTTGATTTGTTTATATTAATTTAGTTACTTCGGTTATTTAAGTTAGTAATCACAATCGTTAGGTTATTTACTATTTCAACTCCCATTTCACTAGACTAACTAAATTAATAAAAATAAAGAAAAAGTTACTTTCCTTTTTATTTCGAAAATCCTTGTGTAGACGATATCCTATTTATAACAACTATAAGTTAATAGTAAAATACAAAAAATTATTGTGCAAGCTCAACACGTGTCAATATTTAGAGCGGTAGCCGGAGACCTTCAGAGAAATTTTAAAGGATTATAGACGTTATATGGTATAAACATTTTGTCTTGTTAATTCTACAGGATCTTTACATCTGTTTCATCCTAAAATTGATTGAAATTGTAATCGAAGTTTAAGACTACAACTTCGAAAGAATTTAGCTAATAGGATGGAAGACAATAATAATGATATTAATCACAATGTCATTAATTACAATAATTTTAACATAGTTATTAATAATAATGAAGAACTTACTTTTAGACAAGTGAATCAAAATGTTACAGCATATGAGCCTATGCGTATAGCATACCTTGATGGATTTCTTGAATTTCATCTTAGATCTAGATGTATTAGTGTCTTACCAAACTTATACAGTAAAGAAATAAAGAAGTATCAACATAAAGTTGATGAAATGAAACTGAAAGAAGGAACCTTAGAACAAGTCAAACTTAAAGTTTTTCCTTTTGCATTGAAAGATCAGGCACAAGATTAGTTGTTCTATCTTCTACGGGATTGGATAACTACATGGAATCAAACGTTAGAAGGTTTCTTAGATGAATATATGCCTTCTAGAAAAATCAATTCCTATACAAGCAAATAAAAGTTGCTAAAATGAAAGATGATGAATTTTTTAATGAATTTAGGGATAAATTTTTAAGTCTAATTTCTTCTTGTCAACAACACGGATATACTCGAATAGCTATATTTGAATATTTGTATGAAGGACTTAGTCACTTTGAACAAAGACTTCTAAACATAGTGTGTGAAGAATCTTTATTTGAAATGACACCTACTTTAGCGAACGTAGCAATTACTAAAATTGCGGAAAAATTGTAAACAATAAAGTGAAAAGGTTGAATCCTTAAGAAAGAAAATCTATGAAGTTGATAGTATGAAAAACAATGCAACTAACGATAAATCAACTGAATTATCTAACATGGTTAAGATGTTAGTTAATGATAAATCTAAACAAGTTAAGGCTTGCGAATTCTGTAATGAGGTTACACATCCTACGAATGCACGTCCTACTCTACAGGAAGAAAACACCAAAGAGGATAATGTAATGATGAATCAATTTTCTGGCCCCCTAGAAATCAATATAGTAATAATATTGATTATCCTGGAAGACCGAAACCAAATCATAGTTATGGTCCATAAAACCAGATTTTTCACAAAAGCTCAGATATAGCCTGCACCTAATAAGTAGCCTCAACAAACTACTCAATCTATGAATCCATATTTAAAGCAAATTTTGCACAACTTTATGAGTCAAAGTTATCAAGATTTTACACTAATTTCTAAAAATCAGATTAAGACTAATATTACCATTAATAAAAAGAATAATCCGTTAAGTTAAATGAATTTGCAAATTAAATGGTTAATACTCAACATAGTAGTCAAGCTAAAACACCTACTCAGACTAATGTTGCTCCTACTAATCATGCACAAGTCAATGCTATATTCGATGATAAGAAATACACAACTATAATTGGTAAGACACCTAAACTAAGTAATAGAAAGAACGTTCAAAAGATTATGGAACAATAATAAAAATAAAAAATGATGGCAAATGTCATTCCTACTAGAGAATGGATGACTAAACAATTGAAACGGACACCTTTTCCAGGAAGGTTGTCCCAAATTATTTAGTCGAAGTTGAAGCATATGAAAAATCTTTACAAAACTTTTAAATAATTGATAAGGATAAAAATGATAAGATTTTTGATAATTTGAATGAAAATTTGTGATTATATTCTACTATTCCACAATGATTAACTAATGCTAGGGAGGAAAAAATCAATGAAGACATTATTAAATTATTTAGAAAAATAGAAATAAATGAACCATTGATAGAATTAATTATCCGATTTTCTAATTATGATGAACTTCTGAAAAAATTCTTTGAATCAAAATACAAATTTTTAGAAGAATCTATGGAAAACTTAGTACAAAACTTGTCGACTTTAATTAAAAGAAAATACTAGAGAAATATTTTGACCCATAGATGTTTGGAATTCCTATCAAAATAGGAAGTTTTTTAATAGATTTTGTTATTTGTGATCTTGGAGCATCAATAAATGTTATTTCACCAAACTTATATGAGTAAATGAAAATAGGTTCATTTACAACAAATACACCTATTAAACCTTATGGTTTTCTAGAAGATGTTTTGGTCAAAGTTAATGACTAAGTATTTCTAGCTGACTTCTATATCATTAAAATGGGAGAATCAATATCAGCTAAGTCCGAATCTATACTTTTGGGAAGAGCAGTCATAAAAAAATAGCTAAATTAAAATAAGATATCTTTGAAGGAACAATGTCTTTGGAGTTTGAAAATAAAATTGTCGCTTTTCATTTTAATGATGAAGATATTTATGGAAACTCTGATGAATATGATAATGAACAAACTAAAGACAATAAATTTTTAGAATTAAATCATCATGAAGCTAAAATATATGCTATTAATGCAGGAACAATAAAATATGGAAATGCTAGGACCATAAATAAGCAAGGTGAAGATACTGTTAATCAATAGACAATAACCCAATAATGGAGTATTAAGCAATAAAACAAGGTTGAGAATAATAACGTAGATGAATTTAAGCCTAAGAAAAATAAAAAGAAGAAAAATAAGAATCTAACAATTGTCATGCTCGATGATCCAGGTTATATATACATAAAAATAAAAGTCAAATGGGCCTTGTACTTTGAAACTATATGTGATATAGGTTCTAGAGCAAACTACATGGCGATTTATTTTTTCCTTCATACTCAATTAGGATTGGATGTACTTGACTTCAAAAAGTAAATTATTCCCATATATTTTTCATTATCCCTCACTTCCTCAATGAAGATCCTCCCTTAATTTTGGGACAACCTTTCCTAGCCACTTTGTAAGCTATCATAGATACTCTGAACAAGACAATTACTTTTCGAGTGCATGGCTGAGAAATAAATTTTTAGAATGGAATAAGAGCGGATAACCCTATACTTAAGTTCATAGAACAAGCCTAGAATTACGTGGTTCAGTCAAGCCAACGACATTCAACAAGAGCACTCTATGGGAGACATCACATACTCTATCTTTATTTTAAATTTTAGTATTTAGATTAGTTAGTTGTTTTTATTTTCTCTTTATGCTTGACTCTCATAATGGGGATATTTTAGGAATCCAATTCCGAAATAGTTTTATGTTAGGGGGGTTGATTGAGCCATTTTATTTAAGTATTATATTTTATTATGCATTATGTTTATATTAATTAGTTATTTATAGCAATAAAATAAATTTAATACATATATTAATTAAATTATGGAATTTTGAGTATTTCTCCCTTTATCAAATATATATGTGCCAATTAAAAGGGAAAATTGATTTAATTGCAAAAAATAGTAAAAATAGGGTTGAGATTTCCTAACAATTCTAGTTTGCACAGGAAATCGCTGAGAAAAATCAATAGAAGTATGCAAAATTTTCAGTGTAAATTCAAAACCAACGATTTCACACCGAATCAAGTTTACAACCACAAATCGGTAGGTAAATCACTGAGCAAATTGCCGAGTCTTTAAGGCACATTTTCAGTAATTTCATTACCGATTCCTCACCTAATCCACTTAAAGCCTGATTCACCTGGAACAAATTTGCGTTTTGAAAAATAGAAAACCCAAATTGCCATATTTAAACCATTCCCCCTCACAAACGATTTTCGATCAAGAGACTAATTTGTTACTAGATTCAACCTCATGAAGCTTAATTTTAGTATATTTAAGTGATTCCCACCTAAATCCTCACACATTCAACACAAAAATGTGGTAAGTTTTAAATGTATAGAGCCACCTAGGGCTTTAGCATGAGACTTCTAATAGGAGCTTATGAGATTTCTTAAGAAGCACTTTTGAGTTCAATAGTTTAAAAAACCACTTTCAAGAAGGTAATCATCTAAAACCCTAACCTCTTATGGATTATATTTTTTACTTTTCATTGGGATTGGATTGATTATAAGAATAGGAACTCAATTTCAAATTTTCCTATTTTTAATATGATTTTGATATCTAATATGAGACTAAAGTGATGATTCATTTATTACTTTCAAATTTTGAACTATTTTTAATATATTGTGAGTGGATAGAATTGTATACGCAAAATAAGTTGAGATTAGGTTTCAAATGAGTATAGGGTTTTTTGTGCTTGTTTATTGATTCATTTGAATTACTTACAAAGATTGCTTTTCCCTATACTATTTTAAATACATCATTCATATAAATTTTAAAATCTCAATTTTAAAATTCTTTTCCCAATGACTTCCTAATCTCGATAGATAAATTAAACAATATTAAGTACTTTTTCAATAAATTTGGTTTTAAATGATTTTACATGTTAATTATTTTACTTATACTATTCCAAATGGCTAGAGGATGAAAGGGTACAGGTTCACATGAAGAGAAGGGGAAAAAAAGTTAGAAGAAAAATCAAAAACAAAATCTAAAGTTTCCCAAATCCAACCCACATCGATATCTTTCAACACACCTAGGATTAGACTGCGAAGAGAACCAACTCTACCTTCATCATTTAGTTACATCTTTGAGGATGATTATGTGGATGAGGAGAAAGTAGAGGAAGTTGAACAAGAGATACCAATAGGGGAGAAAATCTATGAATAGAAGAAAGAAAATTTTGTCAATTGAAAGGTGTACGAAAAATCTTGGAATAATCTAATTAAGGGTAGGAAGCTGATCCCGGAAAGATCATTTAATGTGAAGAATGAATTGAAGTATAGGCCTAGGATCATAGATATTATTGAGACAAGGAGTAGGGGTTTCCTGAATACAGAGTACAACCCCCTAAACCTATAGGATGTTCCTAGTGAACGGGGTAATAAAGCTTTAGTGAGAGAATTTAACGCCAATTCGTAATAAAGTGAAAGTAAGACTGAGTCCTGAGTTAGAAGGAGGACAGTGGACTACTTCGCTACAACAATAAATCGATATTTTGGGTTTAGCAAGTTTTTCGTCAAAAACAAAATGATGAGTACCTAAAACCCGAGTATGGAATTAAGTACCATTTCCCCATCGTGATAATAAGGGGAGGTTTAGAGGCAATCCATGGATATCGATTATTTTTATATGGAGGGGTATCCTAAACACATACCACAAAACGTTTTAGGAATACCACTAAAGCTTGGTATTATTTTATCAAACACAAGCTTACAACCTAGCCTACAATACTTCGAAATAGTGAATTGCAAGGCCACCCTACTCTACCACCTTATCATGCGGTAATGATACTTAGATGTTTGCAAAATAATTTATGAATCCATTACGAGTGCCATCACTATAAAGAATAATGATAGACTACTTTTTCTCTTTATGATTACGACCTTTTGTAGGAAGCACCAAGTGAACATGGCAGGTCTTGACATGGATGTATTAAAGGAAAATACCATCACTGTTGAGTTTATAGAGAGATATGAAAGAGTGAATGGTTTAGAAAATACAAAGGATGAGAGAGAGAAAACTGAGATATTGAGAAGAGAAATCAAGTAAAGAAGGAAAATTAGAGACAACACGAGGAGAATTTTGGAAGAGATGTTAGAAGCTCGAAATGATCTTAGCGTAGAGCAGCCTGCTAAGGATTATGACGGATTATACATTGAAGAGACAAATTTGTCTTTTATAGGTGCAATTTGCACAATCAGATGACCACTCTCTGCAATCAATAATTGGTATTCAAGAACCAAAATGCCTTAGCAAGGAGCATCCATAGAATGGTGCGTATGATATCAAGGAGAAACATACATCAAGGAGGCAAATCGTTTCCTCTACTGTCTCCACCGATGAGATTATCACTTGAGAGTAATCTTGATGTACCGACATTACCAGGTTAGGAATATAACTTCTACGACCCAGTGTAAGCTACCAGTCCTAGAATATTGATTTGGTAGAAGATGATGATAATGTGACTTTTGCATGCTGACATTGATTTCTTTCTTCTATTTATTTTCTCTTTCTCAAAGGATGTTGTGAAATTCCTTTATGTAATTCTGGTAGTAGTGATGTACTTTATGTTTAGTGCTTATATAGTTTGTGTTTATTGTTGATATTTTATGTTTATGATGATATATTTTGTGATATATTCTATTCAGAGTATGTGTATGATATTTACTTCACTTGTCATATACTGATGATACTCATTCATTAGATTTTTATGCACTCTGTCATATTAAATTAATTTATTTTTTTGATTGTCATATTTATTTTTATTTTATCACTTCTCTTGTATTTCACGTGATATGGTTGTTATATTGAAAAACAAACTTCATTTTAAAATCTTGAAGAAAATGTTTAGAATGAGTTTGGGGACATTTTACGGAAGTATGGTATTGACGATAATGAAAGGAAAGAATGGTAAAAGAAAATTTTAGAATTACTTTTAATTCGATATTCAAGTATGTTGACAAAATTCTTTCAAATTTCTTTCAAAATCAAATAAGTAAGAATTTCATTTTCCTTTATTATTAGTTAGGAAAATAATGAAAATGAATATATATACTAATTTTTGAATGAAAGTGATATTTTTATTACCCAAATAAATTTTATGATAGAAGCAATCAAAATATTTTTATACCCTTTTTGAATAACTTTGCTACTTTATGTGAACACTAAATTGAATGTCTTATGGTAGTCATGATAATCGATAGAAGATCGAAACAATAGTGCAAGATGAATAAGATAGATTTCTATGAATCTTATGATACAAAAGCTATTGATTAAATATGTTTACAAATATATATAAAGCTATTATGCCACAATTGAAAGAAGAAATGAGTTAGAAATCGATGAATTTCTATAATGTAGAAAAAATACTTTCTTTAAATTTTAGTGGACAGTGAGAAGTGTTAACAAGAGTTTATAAAAATTAATATATAGAGAGTCCTTTATATTCTAAAGGAAATGGAGCAGTCAATCTGTAGTGTGAAAAATTGAGAAGGTCCAAATAAAATAGAGCAGGGACTCAAAAGAAAAAATAGAAGAAATATGTTAAAAAGAAACAATTATAATGAGTAGAAGAAAAAGAATGAGAGATGAAAAAGATGGATGTTCATAAACTATTCAAATGAAAAGATTTAACTCGAATACTTGAAACTAGAGTTAAGTGAAGTATTTCTTTATCTAACATGTTTTAAATGATATATTCATTGGTATCTAGACAAAATTCCTATTGATTTTGATAGTGGTACTGTTATAAAATATTTTATTAAGCTAAGATTGATCTAGTGGTCTTTGTGTTTTAAGATTCTATATTAGTTATCATAAGCTTGATGCTTATTAGTAGAGATTAAAAAACCCTATGTTGCTTAATAGACTTGGCAATGAACTTTAAATTCTAAAGAAGTGCCAAATTAAGTGGTTTAGTTATCAGTAAGGGATATTTTATTTTGACAAAATCGTTCTATTCTATCATAAATTTCATTAACTTGTGGTTGATATATTTTCTTTTTGAAAATCATTTCTATTTTGAAATTTATTGTATTTGTAGATAACATTAATTAGATTGAAATCAGTTTATAAGGAATGAAACAAAATATGGTTGAGAATATTTCTTTGCTCAGGACAACAGAGTGCCGAGTTTGGTAGTATTTGATAAGTCAATAATTAGACATATTTTATAGTATGATTTACGTTGATTTTAAGCATAAATGGTGATATTACACTAGGTAATATCATATTATTGTGATTTCAAGTTTTAATTAGGAAAATAAAGAAATGAAAAAAGGGTAAGAAAGGCAAAACAATTAACAAGAAAACTACAGCAGTAAATCCACAATGATTTGGAATAACACTAGAAATCGCCAAATAAATTGGCAGTACAAGCAGGCCAATGAATCCATAGTGAATTGTAGAATGAACTATAAATCTCTAGCTGAATCGATGGAATATTGAGAGCTAAACTAAGTGATTTGCTTTGCGATTTGTCTATTAATTAGGAATCACTGAGAAATCATTATGTTCGGTTATGTGTTTTTTAGATTAATATGAAGAATTTTAGTTTATCTAAGATATTTATACGTATGGAGACCATAAAAAAAGGATAGAGAGCTTCGAAATAACTCTCCTAATTCTCTCTTCTTCTATCCTTTTACTTTAGGTTAGTTTTACTGTCTTTGTTTAAAGATACTTTGGAGCTTTGATTTATATTAAGGTATTTATTCATTCATTATGTCTTTTAATTATATTTATGCGTTGTTTATTTCCTGCTTGAGTGATTAGTCTATGAATCTAAACAAACTTGAGACAATGTAGTATATTTTAGAATGCAAGATAGTTATAATTAAGGAATCATGTACTTAATGCTTTAAATCTATTCATGCATGTCAATCATAAAATTAACAAGTTATTTTTGTGAATTACAACTAATAGAGATTAGTATTGCATGCATGGTTGCAAATGTGTTACATGGTATTACGAATATTTGTCTATAGTTATTGACAACAATTGTAGAAATATTAACTAAGATTAATCTTTAGAGAATTTCTCAAGTGGACGTGCTAGGTAATTGTGTTCTAAGTTGTTCATTATGCAGCTTCAGTTAATATTGGTTTAGATTAGGCATGATTACTACTATCAAGTTTCTATGGTGTTTCGTTTTACCCAATTGGTTGATTTACAATGATAAGAATGCGGTATTTCCATTGAATTAAGGAAAATCTTGTGTTGACTAAAAGCTATTAACTTATTTTGAAGTGATAACTTCTGGATTTCACGTTTTATGATTATAACTATTACAGTGAACTAGTATTATATTCTAGCGTTTGAAAGTAAACCAAATACATCATACTTTTAGGGGCGGTTTGTTTACATGCTTGTTTATTTATATTGAATTACATTTGAATATTGTTTAATTTATTTTAAATTTGATTTGTTTAGATTAATTTAGGTAGTTTTGTTACTTAAGTTAGTAATCGTATTTTAAAGATATTTATTTTTTTAATTCTCGTTTAACTACAACAACAACAAAAACAACAACAACAAAATAGCCTCAGTCCCAAACTGACTGGTTTCGGCTACATGGATCAAATTTCTCATTGTTCTCGATTAAGTGCAATTGATGGTAAGCTTTCCAAATCATTCAAATCCCTCCTAATTAATGCATCCCATATTAATTTTGGTCTGCCCCTACCTCGTCGAATTTCTACAGTTTCTATTGAGTCAAGTTTTCTAGTTGGAGCATTTGTAGGCCGTCTTTGCGGGTAACTAGACTTCCCTAATCTTTGTATCAATTGGCGCTACTCCTACTAGTCATTGAATTTCTATATTCTTATTCTATCTTTACGAGTTTTACCACACATCCACCCAAGCATCATCATTTCTGCAACGTTAATTTTATGTAATTGTTGTCGCTTTACCACCCAACATTCACTTCCATAGAGCATGGCTGGCCTAATTGCGGCCCTATAAAATTTTCCTTTTAACTTAGTAGGAATATTTCGATCACAAATCACCCCTGTTGCACTCTACCATTTCTTCCATCCAGCTTGAATTCTATGTGTGACATCATTCTCAATGATACCATCATTTTGTATGATTGATCGTAGGTATCTAAAGTGGTTCACATTAGGAACTTCTACTTCCCCAAATTTTACCACTCCGTCATCTCGATGTCTAGTGTTTCTAAACTCATAGTGCATGTATTTGGTTTTCTTCCTACACAACTTAAAGCTTTTAGATTCTAATGTATTCCTGTAGAGTTCTAATTTCCTATTCACTCCACATCTTTGGTTTCATCCACTAAGACAATATCATCTGCAAATAGCATACACCATGGTACATCCTCTTGAATATGTCTAGTTAGTTCATCCATATCTAAAGTAAATAGATATGGGCTTAAAATCGATCCTTGATGTAGTCCTATCGTAATGGGAAATTCTTTTGTAGCTCATTTAAATGTCTTTATACTCGTGACTACACAATCATACATATCCTTAATAGTGTCTATGTATCAAGCATGCACTCTTTTTCTTTCTAGAACCCACCAAAGAACAACTCTAGGGACCCTATCATATGCTTTTTCTAAATCTACGAATACCATATAGAGATCTTTTTTCTTTTCTGTATATTTTTCTAACAATCGTCTTACAAGGAAAATCGTTTCCATAGTTGACCTCCCAGGCATGAAACCAAATTGGTTCTCTAATATTGTTGTTTCTCTCTTTAGCCTATTATCAATTATCCTCTCCCAAAGTTTCATACTGTGACTCATAAGTTTAATTCCCCGGTAGTTTGAGCAACTTTGAATGTCACCTTTGTTTTTGAAAATTGGCACAAGCGTGCTTCCTCTCCAACCCATTGGCATCCGTTTTAATTTTAAAATCTTATTAAAAAATTTTGTTAACCAAGCCAATCCAATTTCGCCTAAGCATTTCAAAACCTCTATGGGTATTTCATCTGGGCCACGTGGTTTCATATTTTTATCCTTTTCAATGCTTCTTTAACTTTTACAATTCTAATATCGCGTGTATATTTTACATTTCTTTCTTGGTGTGGGTTTTCATCTATTATAATATCAACGTAGCCATCATTAAATAAACTATTGAAGTAACTTCTCCATCTCTCCTTAATATATCCTCCTCGCGCGTTGAAACATTTTGAATTTCGTCCTTAATACATCTTACATGACTCGGGTATTATTTCTTTTTATCTCTTAATTTGGCTAGCCTATATATATATTTTTCTCCATCTCTATTACTTAACCTTGTATATATATATTCCATGAAATTTGTTTTAGTATGACTAACTACGTTTTTAGCTTGTTTTCTAGCTTCTCTATATTGATTGTACACATCTTCATCTTGACACTTAGCTATTTTCCTACACATCTCTCTTTTAGTCTTAATTGCTCATTGGACACCCTTGTTCCACAACCACGTTTCCTTCTTTGGAGGTCCCAAGCCCTTAAATATACCTAATATGTTTGATACCACTCATCTTATGCAACGACTCATTTCTAGCCACATTGTATTAGCATCTAAGTGAAGATTCCAAACAATTTCCTCTAGTAGTTTTTCTCTAAACTCTACTTGTTTAGTATGTTTTAGGTTCCACCACTTTATTCTAGGGTCACTAACTTTTTTATTCATATTATGTCATCGTGTTAGCTTAATATCAAGTACTACTAACTTATATTGGGTAGTAAGTGCTTCACCAGGTATTACTTTGCAGTCTGTTCATATATTTCTATCTATTTTTCTTGTTAAAAGAAAATCTATTTGACTCTTGTTATGACCACTACTAAAAGTAATTGTATGCGACTCCCTCTTCCTAAAACTATTATTTGCTAAGACAAGATCGTATGCTGAAGAAAATTCTATGATTGATTCTCGTTCTTCATTTCTATTACCGTAACTAAAACCTACATGAACTCTCTCAAACCCGTCGTTACTTGCCCCGACATGCCCACTTAAATCTCCTCCAATAAATTCTTTTTCATCTAATGATATAATTTGTATAAATCCATCCATAACGTCCCAAAACTTGCATTTGATGCTATCACTTAATCCTACTTGTGGTGCATAAGCGCTAAGTATGTTAATTTTTTCATCTCTAATAATTAATTTAATTAGAATCAATCTATTCCTCATTCTTTTAACCTCTAGGACCTTATCCTTATAATCATTATCCACCACAATTCCTACTCCATTGTATTTTCTATCTATACCAGTGTACCACAATTTAAACCATATGCTTCCTATTTCTCTACTATTTTCTCCTACCAAGTTTGTCTCTGGAGGCAAGCGATATTGAGTCTCCTTCTAATCATGGTATCTACTAATTCTATTGACTTCCCCGTAAGTGTTCTTATGTTCCATGTTCCTAAACGAATTTTTTCTCCCCTTTGTATTTGTTTTCCTTTTCTATTTCTATTTTGTCTAAAAGATCTAGTGTCTGTATCTATGATTTTGTTTTGTTTCCGTGTTTGTTTTGAACTAGCTTCTTTACCCACACCCGTCCTTTGTGTGGGAACCCTTGCTCATTTTTCTTCACATCTGGGAAACAATGTGAATAGACTAGCTTCTTTACCCACACACATCTTATGTATGGGAACCCTTGATCATTTTTCTTCACACCCAGGCGGCAATGTGAAACACACCCTTGCTCATTTCTTACTACACCCGGGCTCCGATGCAGCGCGATGCTAGGTGGGAACGCCCCAATGTTTATATATGTTTGATCCATTTCATGAAAAATGACAAAAGTTTTACGCTTGCTGTCAACCTATTGCAACCCTCCTCCATTTTTCAAGAATGGAAAATGAGCTTGAGGCCTCCCTCCCCCACTTTTCGGGTATCAAAAGTGAGTTTGGGACCTCCCTTACCCATTTTTCAGTATGAAAAATTCAAACATCTTTCTGGAGATGATATCTCATTTACCACTACTATAAGTTAATAGTAAAATAGGAGAAATTATTATGCATGCTCGACACGTGTCAGAGTTTGAAATTTATATGAAAGTTTTTGATAAAACTCAATAAGGGAAAACAAAATTTGTATGTAATTCAAATCAATCGTTAAATATTCACAAAACCCTAAAATGCATTTGACACTTAGTCTCTAATTAGCTTACGTATAAAATTCGATCCACTCACCATATATGAAAAATTGCTCAAAACTTCTATAGTAATAAGCAAATCATCACATCATTCGATACTTATCTTATAATTGAAATCATTCGATATCAAAGCCATTTTGTAGTAAAGATATCGAAATTGATCTCCTAACCTAATAATCAAATAAAAATCGATGAAAAAGCGAAATTTTAATCCATATAAGGTTAGGTTTTTCGTTGATTACATTCTTCAAAGTTATTATTTCAAGTATAAGACTCAAAACTCTTCTCTATGATACTCTTCCAAGCTCCAATCTAAACTCACTTGCTCAAGCCTTAGGTGCCTTTATAATATAAAAAATCACCATATTTTGGGTTAAATGTGTTAGGATTGGGTGGGAATCACTTATATATAGTAAAATTAAGATTTGAAAGGTTGAATCTAGTCTAGAATTGGTCTTTTAATTAAAATGTTGCAATGATTTGTGATTGTGAAATGTTTAAATGTGAAGATTTGGGAATTTCGTTATTTTAAACTCAAATTTGTTCTCTAAACATTAAGGTTTAATTGAATTCGATGAGCAATCAGTGACAAAATCGCTGAAAAGGGGCATCAGTGGCTTAGTGATTTGTTTAGCGAATTCTAGTTATAAGTTGGAGTCAGTGAGAAATTGCTGACTCAAATTTACACTAAAAAATCTACGTACTATGCCAATTTTCTCGGTGATTTCTAGTATAAACTGGAATCGCTGGGAAATTGCCACCTTAGTTTAGCTATTTTTCTAATTAAATTAATTATCCTGCTTAATTATCATATATATATATATTCAGTAAAGGAAGAAATATTCAAAGTTTTCAAAATTTAATTATGATATGTTTTAAATAACCTATTTCACTACCATAAATATTAATTAACATTAAAACTAATGCATAAAATAATATAATAATGAAGTAAATAGGCTCGATCAACCCCCAATAAATGAGACTATTCCGTAATTGAATTCTTAAAATATTTCCTTTGCAAGAGTCAAAAGTTAAGAGAGTATAAAAACAACTAACTAATCAAAATTCTAAAACTGAAAAATGAGATAGAGTATGGGCTGCCTCCCATAAAGAGCTTTTCTTCACTATCGTGGGTTGAGTGAACCATACACATTTAAACGAGTTCTATGAACTTATGTGCAGGATTATCTACTCTTCAGCCATTCCAAAAAGTGATTGCTCAGCCATGCAGTGAAAAAGTAATTGTCTTTCTTAGAGTATTCATGACAGCTTGTGAAGTAGCCAAGAAAGGCATCTAAAATTAATGGAGGATTTTCCTTAATGAAGTCCACCATAACTAAAAAGTCTCTAGGAATAGTGTACTTGTCAATTTGAACCAGTGCATTAGCAACCACAGCTACTAGTTTTACTGAATAGCCATTTCGTAGAGTAACATTTCTAGATGCAAGTACATTCAATTCCAATTGGGTGTGAAGGAAAGAATGAATTTGCATGTATTTTGCTCTAGAACTCATATTACAAATAGCTTTAAAGTACCAAGCCCATTTGACCTTTATGTTATATATATATATATTATGGATAATCGATCTTGACAATTGCTAGATTCTTCTTTTTATTTTTCTTGTATTTAGTAGATTTAAATCACTCCATGTTATTATTCTCAACATTGTTCTGTTGCTTAACCCTTCATTCTCGGGTTATTGTCTTTTGATTAAAAGTAACTTCACATTGCATGTTCGTGGTATTAGTATTTCAATCTTCCATTGCTACTGCACTAATAACATATATTTCAGGTTCATGATGATTTAATTCTATTGATTTATTATCATTAGTTTGTTCATTATCAAATTTATCAAAATTTCGTTACATATCTTCATCATTAAAATGAAGATTGACAATTTTTTGTTCAAAAACCATAGACATTGTTCCTCCAAAGATGTCTAGCTTAGTTTTGGCTGTTTCGAGAAATCCATGTCAAGTTTTAGACTTTGACTCATAAAGTTATGTATGATTTGATCTAAATTTGGATTTATAGATTGAGTATTTTTTTACGCTTGTGATTAGGTGCAAATTATATCTAAGCTCTTGGTCTATAATTTTGATTTGGACAACCATAACTAATATTTGGATTCGATCTTCAAGGATAATTAGTATAACTATTAGGATATTGATTTCTAGGGGGACCAGAAATATGATTCATCGTTGCATTAACCTCTTCAATATTTCTTTCATGCAGAGTAGGACACGCATCTGTAGGATATATAACTACATTACAAATTTGACAAGCCTTAACTAGATTAGATCTATCATTAACTAATAGCCCAACCATCTTAGATAAATCATCAATTTTATCATTAGTTGCATCATTTTTCTAATTATCAACTTCATAGACTTTTTTTCTTAAAGATTCTACCCTTTCACCATATTGGTTACATTGATTTGCCATTTTGTTAATTGGTTCTTTCGCTAAAGTAGGTGTTGTCTCAAATAAAGACCCACCACATATTGTGTCTAATAGTCTTTATTCAAAATGGTTGAGTCCTTCTTGAAAATATTCTAATGTAGCTCTTTTAGTATATCCATGATGTGGAGAAAAAGAAATTATTCTTTAGACTTTATCCCAAAATCATCAAAGTTTTTCATCATTTTTCATCTTTGCAACTATGATTAGCTTTCCATAGGAACTAATTTTCTTGCAAGCAAATATTCGTTTAGGAAAGCTCTAACATTTGAGTCCATGTAGTTCTCAAATCTTGTGAGAGATCGAACAAACAATCGTGTTCTAGATCTTTCATTGCGAAAGGAAAAGCCTTAAGTTTGACTTGTTCTAAAATACCTTCTTTCGGTTCCATCTCATTAACTTTATCTTCATGCTCCCTTATGATATTTTGTGGGTCTTCATTATCTTTACCGTCAAAGATAGGTAAGGCAGTAAAAAATCCATATTTAAGTTCGAATTCAGGAAATCCATCAAGGTACACTATGCACATAAGCTCTTATACTATAACATTTTGATTTCCTTATCTAAAAGTGAGTTCACTATTATTATTATTATTATTATTATTATTATTATTATTATTGTTGTTGTTGTTGTTATTATTATTATTATTATTATTATTATTATTATTAGTGATAACTCTATTATCATTATTATTATTATTAATGATATAGTCATTAATATCACAGTTGTTATCTTCCATCGTATTAGCTGAAATTTTCCTAAGTTGTTATCATAAGCTCTGATTAAAAGTTACATCTATTTAAGGATCAAAAGGATGTAAAGATCCTACAAAATTAACACGATGAAATGTGTAGACAATACAAAGTCTAAAATTCTTAGAAATTATTTAAAAATCCCCGATAACAACACCAAATATTTAACATGTGTCAAGCAAGCACAATAATTTTTCATATTTTACTATTAACTTGTAGTAGTGGTAAATGGGATACTGTCTATACAGGGATTTTTCAAATCTAAAAGAAAATTGTTTTTTTCTTATTTTTATTAATTAAACTAATCTAATTAAATGGGAATTAAAATATTAAATAATTGAATACTATAAATACTAACTTAACTAATCAAACTAACTTAATCGAAATAATTCAAATGCAAACTAAATTAAACAATACTTAAATTTAATGTTATTCAAATATCTTAAACAAACTTCTAAACAAACCCCCAATAAACAGCGTAGTATACTTAGATTTCTTTCAAACACTAGAGTATAACATCACTTCACTCTATAGTTATAATCACAACATGCAGAGAATCTTGGAATCATTAAATCCTAGTCATAATTTGTTGATAGCCTTTAGCCTGACATTGATTTTCTTAAATTCAATGGAAATGCCACATTCTTATCATTATAAATCTACCCTTTGGATAAAACACAACACCATAGAAATACGATAGTATTACACTCAATGAAAATCATGTTTAATCTAAGCAAATATTAACAGAAACCGCATAATAAACATCTTAAAACACAATCACCTAGAACATCCGCTTGATAACACATTTGCAACTATGCTTGCAATACGAATTGTCTTTAGTTGTAATACACAAAAAATACTTGTTAAAGTCGTGATTGATGTGTATGAATAGATTTGAAGCAATAACTTCATGATTCATCAATTATAGCTATCTAACAATCCAAAATATATTACATATCTAAAGTTCATTTAGATTGATTGACTACTCATTCATGTTGGAAATAAACAATGCATAAATATAATTAAAAGACATAATGAATAAATAAAGGCCTAAATATAAATGAAAGCCCCAATGTTTCTTCAAACATCAACTTAAGTAGACAATAGAAGTAATGTAGAGTAAAAGTAAAAGAAGAGAGTTATTTCAAATCTCTCGGGCCTTTTTTATGGTCACCTTACGTATAAATATCTTAAATAAACTCAAAATCTTCATATTAATCTAAAAAAACCCATAATTGGCCTCAAAGATTTGTCAGCAATTCCTACTTATACATAAATCATTGAGCAAATCATTGAGTTTACCCCTCGGTTCTCCACTGATTGAGCTCGCAATTTCTAGTTCATTCTCCAATTCATTGTGAATTCACTGGCTTTTCTAGCTACTGATTTAGGTGGCGATTCCTAGTGTTATTCCATATTACTGGCTAATCACTAGGCTTATTTTCTAGTTGAATATTTTTTAGCTATTCTTTCTCTTTTCATCCATTTCTTCATTTTTCTATTTAAAACTTGAAATCATAAAAAACAAGAGAATACCTAGTGTGATATCATCGGTTATATATAAAATCAACCTAAATTAAACTATAAAATATATCTAGTTATTAAATGTTTAGTTCCATATATCTTCAATTCTTTCACTGACACATTATTTGCTTGTACCACTATTGTTCTAAATAGGATGCTTATAGATACGTATGCATGGATCAAGGATGCCCCAAGAGGAAAGTGATGTCTCGTCGTGCCATACCAATAATAGTCTCAATTTAAGCGACTACTTGGATATGTAGCGAGGCAAGAACGGAGTCGCACAGAGACTGATAAGGACTCCTAAGCTACAACTTAAAGGGAATGAGGGGAGATTTCTAATCAACCTATTCTAGAAGAAATGAATTTAACAACACACGCTAAACAATGGAAGCATGTATATAGAACTAAAAACAATAATTGAAATTATATAACAAAAGTCTAAACTGAGAGCAATTTCGCAATTGACAAGTAATTTGACTTAATAATTGGTTACAAAAGATATCCATCCTATTGGATCTTCATTTACAAGTATGAGTGTAGCCACTCTATTTTCTATATTCATTGGTAGGAACGAGCAACACTACGATATAGTAACTAGACCCGCAAAACCACTAGAGGTAGTTAGTATGAACTGTCACCCAACTTATACTTCGAACGTACAAGAGCACATTGATTGCCAATAGATAAGGCTCTATTTGTTACCTAACATAAACCCCTTGCCAAGTGGCAGCCAGTTCACTGACATAGATCTCCTACACACACCTATGCATTGGCTACTACAAAAGCAAAACATATTCAATGTAATCTAATGAAAAACTTGTGGATTTAAAATTAATACAATCAAAGTTCCAAGATTTCAATGAAAGGAAAATTCTTTTTAAAGAAAAAAATCTCATATCATCAATACTTGATGTTGTAGAAAAATCTCAATCCAAAGAGAACTTAGTTACTAGTACACATATAAACTAATATGAACAATAAAACAAATTATATAGTACATTAAAAGGAAAAATCGAACACCTAAAAACTAGAAAACGAAAACTCCCTAGAGCTCCTCTATTTAAAACTTAAAAACTAGAGTAAAGATAAGATTTTTTTTGCACGTTCAACCCTAGGAATTTATATGGGTTGGAAATACAATGGAATATATCAACAAATCAAATAAACCCACTCAATCTGGGATTTTAAATCCCTAGATTTGTTCAATGTCATATGTTGAATGGACACATCATTGAAGAATCGCTACCGAATCCCTGCGATGCTTTTTTTCTACCCGGTTTGTTTCTAAGTCGAGTTCAACAGTTTTGTAGCACCATAAGAGTAGTATGACATCACTATGAAGGCACTATGTCTTTTTTTAAAGATACTGGTTCCATCATTTTCCTAGGTCTTTACAAGATTTCCTACCCAACTTTTCCATTTTGCTTCCCGCAATCAAGCCAAGTTTATGCTAGCAAATCCTTGACGACTTGAGGAACTAAAATCATTGTCATGATGCCAAGAATTTTTCGCCATTTTGATTTAATTTATATGGAACTCACTTCTTTTCATATAAAAACTTATTCTTGACTTAAAAATAGAAAAAAATGATTTCTTAGTATAAATGGTGATAAAAGTATCGAAATTTGTGCCAAAAGTGTATAAAAACATAGCATAACTAAAGACTTATCAAAAAGCTTCCATAAAGAGGTCCGCGTATTAGTACCAAACATCCATAGAATTTGCAACTCATCGAATGAGGGACCAAACGTATAAGGATGGATGACAGCATGGAGATAAGGGTTTTACCGTTTCCAATTTGACAAAAAACCTAGGAAGATCGTGCTCCTACACAAAATTGAATACAAGAGGTTCCCTAAGGTGTTGTGTGACATGGGTGGTACAATAAATATTTGTCATTCAAAATTTGCAAACTATGTAGATTATGTCTCACCAGTGATGCTGAGACCAATATGAGATATCCAAATGGGATGGTGGAAAAACCTAGAGAGAAGGTCAATAATGTATCGATTTACGTAGGAGATTTCCTATTCGTCAAGAACATCTATGTAATTAATAAAAGTTATACCTAGTGTCAAACACGTATGTTAGGATTACCATTCTTAGTGACTGCTGGACCATTGATCGATGTGCAGTTATGCTACATTAGCATCTGGATAGGGAATAGGACGAAGCTTTTTCAAGACAGAAGTGAGATCTCATAAGACGAAGAGTGAGTCTTTTAAAGATTTTTATTAATCACAATTTAAGTCATTTATTTGGACCCCGACTAGAGGTAGCCGAAGAACATATTTGTAGTAAGTAATCGATTTTAATTTTTTTTTTTTTTTAATTTTTCTAACCATTTATTTAGTATTGTACAAAATTCTATATATTATCCATCTATTTCAACCATTTCTCTTATGTTTGGTACGCCAAGCTTATTTTAAACCTTGAGGACAAGGTTCAAAATAAGTTTCAGGGTGTTTAGGTGAGTTGTCTATTGGAGAAAATCATTGGTTGAAGACCCGCATGTATAAGCTTGACATTTTTTCAATTTACTTATAACTATAATGGAATCATGGTGGTAGTTCTTTCCTTTCATCACATTTCTTATCTTACACTTCTTTCATTAATTAGAAATTAGTAAATAATGCATTTGTGCTTTAAGTAGTTTAATATATTTGCTATTTATAGTCTTACCTACGAGCAAAACTTTGCTTTCAATTTTTGACTAACAACTTGTTCAAATTGTTCACCTGCAGATTTAGAAGAAATATAAGAGCTTTTACACCTGCTTGACTGCATAAATAAAAACATGCAATACGAATGAGTCATAACTTGAGGCCAAAGTAGTGTTGAAGGTTGTGCCCTATGTCAATCTACAAATATAGTTTATCTTATAATTTTAAATAATAAAATTGAGGATTTCATTTGTTGTTTAATTTTTAACTTGCATGTTTACCTTATACTAAGATCCATGGATATTTGTTGAAATATCCTAAATGCTCCTTGTTGGTTACTATATTGGGAACTATAATGAATTAAGGCTAGTGTAAATCTTGATTGACAATCATGTGATGATCATCTATATCGGGATACGAATTGAGATAGTGAGTACCTAATGGGGGAACAAGGTACTAGACCGATTCGCTATGAGAACGCTATATGGATTTATTCATAGTTGTTACATATGATAGCTATATCATTAGTCCTTAAACTTTAGATTACCATAGGCTACAATTTTTAGGAGCATGGTAATTTGACATAATCAAACATTTCGTTTAACTGGACGATTATAAAGATTATGATTAGTTGTCATATGAATGATATGTTAAGACATGTAAGGAATATAGAATTTGTCCCTCTTGTATAGAGAGAGATATTAGTGGATCCTTCAATATGTTAGACTATTAAATGGTCAAGTCCAAGTGAATTGATATGATCAATGTCATTTTGATGCTTTAAGTCTATCTAAACTTTGAGACTAGTACAATTGAAAGTTAAGGGTGACTTTCAATGCATTATATTTAATCAAAAGATCTCACACGACAAAAGGATACTATATATGTTATTCGTTAGGTTGTATCGATTTGATATTCACGTTACCAGGGCGGTCATAATGCCTTGTTAGGGACCGCTTATGACTTATGTAACAATTTTTTTTTTGTTCAATGGAAATGTCATATGAACCTATTAGGTCGCACACAAAGAATGGCTTTGTGCATTTTCAGTTGATCCAGACTAGTGAATTTTGTAGAATAAAATTTATGACATAAAAGCCTTTGTTATTTGTTATATTATAACTTATTGATAGGGACGTATATGTAATTTTCTTAAACTGCCTAAATACAATAGTTGTATTATGAATAGGATTTTAAGCAAGGGTTTATCTACTTCTATAAATATAGGTTGAAATGTTAAAATGAAATAAGAATTTTTGTTTTTTTTGCATTTTCAGGTTCTCTAGATTTAGGGAGAGAAGGAAAAGCATTTGTCAACATTCGTGAGAACGTGCGTTTGAATGTGTTGGAGATCTAATAATCAAATAAGGAAATCACAAATTAAGGTATGATTTTACTTTTGTAGATCCAGTTTAATGGAACTTATTTTCAATCCTGTTAGGGTTTTCAAAATTGTTTAATTTTTTGTTGCTAATGAAACCAAACCCTACAAGTACGTAGGTAGTCAAATTAACTTTTTAGGATAATTCTAAATCTCTAAGATTTGAAGACTATGACTAGTCCACTTGTAGTATAATTATTAATGAGTTAGCACTTGCAAGATGAAGAAGTAGGCTTATGTAGTATCATATGGGCTTGATGCTTCTACATTAGTGAACTAACTTTAATTTAGCAATAATGAGAAGTTCTAACATGAGATATCTAATACGAGTAAAGAGTCCCACAAGTTCCGCAGGAAATGGAGCAGCGAACTTAATGGTAGTAAAAATAAAGAAAAATTGGTATCCACAAGAAATGGAAAAGGGACCTTACAATAAAAAAAAACATACAAAGGAAGAAATGAGGATCGCTAGATAAATAGAATGCAAAAGTTCATAAAAAAGGGAAATATTATAAAAAAAAGTTAGCTCGAGTACTTGTAGCTAGGGTAAGTGAGTTTTTGCAATGCTATGAATCAAAAATATCTGTCTAATAAAAAGATCAATTTGGATTTCGTGCTTTGATGAAGAGACCTAGAAAATTTATAAGTAAGTTGAAGTCTGTGGTATTTAAATGCTTCACGTCTTTAAAATTTTTTGTTTTAAATGGTGACCATGTTTGACAAACTTTTGAAAATTTTAAGTCTATTGTTAAATACATTGACCGAGTTTCGATGGTAAGAACTTCTTTGTTTTCTAAAGAAGGTATGAAGTTTTTAGGAATGCATCACTTAATTTTTTCAAAGTGTATTTAGTCGTTGTAGTTAGATAACCTTTTGCTCGGGACGCACTAAGTTTAAAGTGTAGAGGCATTTGATGAGTCATTATTTATGCACCTTTTAATAGTTGTTTTGTTACTAAATCAAGTCAAATGTCATGTTATACTGCTTTGTATGTTTACTTTGTAGATTTAAACTATATTTGAGTATTTGTGCATGAATTCGAAGATTTTTGGAATGAAGTCAACTATTGGTCAAAACAACACTAGGCTTGATGCCGTGCAAAATAAAAGACAGCGCCAGTAGAGGGTCTGTGGCACAACAAAAGCATCAGGCTAGATTAAAAGACGATGTCACAATTGAACTAATGGTGCCTAGATTAACATAGGCGACATCACCCACAATGCTAGACTTATATTTAGAAATTTATGCCGACTTGAAGACCAAGACTTTCTATAATGACACATAGTGACTAGGCGATGTCCATACATAATGGCAGTGCAAGAGTCGCAAATTATAAGTTTTGTATTTTTTTAAAGGTCTTATTTTTTGAAGTTTTCCTATTCTGGTATCTATGCTCTTCTATATAAAGTAGGGACCTCTATAAAAGAAAATACATTGTATTTAGAGTGATTTAAAAGTAGAGCAAGGTAGAGTAGCCATGTTTGACTAGGTTCTTTAATACATAGGTTAGGGATGAAACTCTCTAGCCAATGATATGATGTTTTCTATGTGTTGTTGAGGTTTTTATAATAATATTATTTTTTTTCAATTCTCTATATGTGTTTATGTTTTTAATGATGTCTTAATGGTAGTTTAAATTTTGTATATTCATTTCAAATCACTAGGCGTAAACCTATTGACTATCAATCAGGTTGAGTCTTTGATACCAACCGATTTGAGAAGTGGCATTACATAGAGCAAGAAACCTAACATACTTATTGTTTTAGGTGAGTAAAATTGAGAACTAGGCTAAATCTTAAGAGCAGTTGCGAAAGTTGTCTAGGGGTAGGTGTTCCCACAGAGCTGTTAATGATTTCACTTTTTTACTCTTGAGAGCGGTTACCGAAGGTTATATATATGGTGGAGTAAGATAATTATTAAAATAGTGGTTTTCCTATCTATTAAGAATAGGATGAATAAGCACCTATATCCAATATAGGGAAATAGATTTTCAAACCCATCTTTTAATGACGATGATACAAGACATGGAAACAACATAGGGCCTGATTATTTATTTCTAGACTTAGGTATATTTTTATTCTCTGATTTAAAACTTCTTTACTTTCTTGTTTAGTAGACTTTAGTTGGGCATGTACCCTAATCTTATAGTTTTAGTTAATATATTTGAGGTTTTCATTTACCGTTTTATTATAAGTCATTGCTTGTTTACCTTATAGTATGATCCATGGGTATTTGTTAAGATATTTTAAATGATTTTAGTCAGTCATTATACTAGGAACTATAATGAATTAGGACTAGTGTAAATCTTAATTGATGGTCATGTGATGATCATACATATAGAGATACGAATCAAGATCATGAGTACTTATTAG
This sequence comes from Stephania yunnanensis, assembly GCA_039657365.1. Taxonomy (NCBI): domain Eukaryota; kingdom Viridiplantae; phylum Streptophyta; class Magnoliopsida; order Ranunculales; family Menispermaceae; genus Stephania; species Stephania yunnanensis. Next base: position 44,167,500 of record CM077581.1, read on the forward strand.
AGAACAAGGTACTGGACTGACACGCTATGAGAACACCACATGGATTAAGTCATTGGTGTTACTCAAGATAGGTACATGATTTAGCCATTTTACTTGAGATTTTCATAGAATTCAATAATTAGGGCATGGTAATTTGACACAATCAAATGTTGTCTTTAACCAAATGATTATAAAGATTGTGATAAGTTACCACATGAATAATATGTGCAAATGTGTAACTAAGATAGAATTTGTCACTCTCATATAGAGAGAGATTTCAGTGGATACCTCAATATTTGTAGACTAATAATGGCCAAGTCCATGTGAATTGATATGATCAATGTAACTTGGATGTTTTTAGTTTACCTAAAGATTGATACTAGCATGATTGAACATTAACGAAGACTTTCCATGCCTTATGTTTAATCAAGGATGTCGCGCAACAAAAGGATACGATATATGTTATTCATGAGGTTGTACCGATTTTGATATCCATGCTACTTGGGTAGTAATAATGTCTTGCTAGAGACAACTTATGACTTTTCTAAAAAAATGGCTTTGGTTCACTGCCAACGCCATATAGACCTATTGCATCACACTCAAAGAATGGCTTTGTCAAATTTTAATAGGTCCCGAGTAATGAGTTTTAAATGAAAAAATTCATGACATAAAACCCTTGCAATTTGTTATATGACAACTTATTAATAGGGGCATATGTGTAACTTGCTTAAACTTCCTAAATACAATAGTTGTATTGTGAATAGGATTGAGGGCTTATCTACATATATAAATATAGGTTGAAACCCTAAAACGAAATAATATTTTTATTTTTCAAATTTTATGTTTTCTAGATTTCAAGAGTGAAAGAAAAATGTTTTTAGTCTCTCTTGGGGCTACCACTCCAAATTGTGGTCACCGGTCATGTGTGGATTTAAGACACAGGACGCACACTTGAACGTATTGGAAATAAAACAATCAAAGAAGAAAATCAAGGTTTAAGGTCTGATTTACTTTTGTAGATCTAGTTTAATGGAACTTATTTTCAATCCTGTTGGGGTTTTTCAAATTTTGTTTTTAGTTTTTCATTGTGTATGAACCCCAAAACCAAACAACTTTTAGATAAAACTTTCTCAAAAACCTTCCTGATTTGCTTTTCTATATGTTGAATTCAGTTTTACTGAATCCTTTGGATTTGACCCTGTTTTCACCTCTACTACATTTGAGTAAGATTGGTAACCTATTATAGGTTATATTTGACATGCACAACATGTTATCGTCCTTCTGATGACAATCTCAAGAAAATTGAAAAAACTTGAAAATGAGAGACTAGTGCGTATCTTGAGAGAGTACAAACAAGCTATTGGATGAATATTATCCGACATCAAGGGAAAGAATCCTTCCATTTTTATATGCAGAATACATTTAAATGTTGAATGTAAGCCCTCGATTCAAGCCCAAAAGCGATTGAACCTACCTATGATGAAGTATTCTAGAAAGAAATTCTTAAGCTACTTGATGCAGGGATAATATATTATAATTTTCATAACAAGTAGGTTAGTCCAGTACAAGTTGTACCCAAGTCGAATTATTACCTACCTATGTCTAGAATGGATGGTGTAACTACATTGACTATAGGAAACTTAACACAACCACTAAGAGATACAATTTCCACTACCATTCATAGATCAAATTCTTGAGTGTCTTGCTGGTAAATCTCATTATTGTTGTCTAGATGATTTTTTAGTGTTTCATCATATTCCCAGTGCACAAGAAAACTAGGAGAAGACTACCTTCACCTATCCTTTTGGAACATTTTCTTACAAGCGCATGCATTTTTGGTTATGCAATATACCCACACATTCCAATGATGCATGGTAAGCATATTCTCTAACTTCATCTAAAATTTAATCAAAGTCTTCATTGTTGACTTTGCTGTTTACAGTGATTCTTTCGATAGTTGTCTTGATAATTTGACCTAAGTGTTATAACGATCAATTGAAAAGAACCTTGTTCTTAATTATAAGAAATTTCATTTTAGTATCGACCAAGGGATCATTGTAGGTGAAATAGTTTCATTTAAAAGCCCAGAAGTAGATCCAGTAAAAGTAAATGTCTTTCATACTTTACCTTTTCCTTTTAGGGTGAGAGATACGTGCCATTCAAGGACATGGAGGTTTCGATATGCGGTTCATCAAAAACTATTTTGGGATAGCCCAACCTTTGTGTAGTTTATTCTAAAAAGATGTTCCATTTGTCTTTGACGATGATTATAAATAGTCTTTCTTCACCATAAGAATTTAACTTATCTTTACCCTAACAATCAAAGCTCTTTATTGGTCACTTCCATTCGAAATCATGCATGATGCAAGCAAGTATGCCATAAGAGTTTTATTAGGACAAAAAGTGGAGGCATAATCTCGTGTGATTTACTATCCATCTACAACTTTAGAAACTGCCCAAATGAATTAAACTACCATAAAAAGAAACTACTTGTTGTTGTCTTTGCACTTGAAAAATCTATACCATATCTTCTAGGTACTAAGGTCATTATCTACTCAGACCATGCAACTTTATGTTACCTAATTTCAAAGAAAGTATATAAGCCTAGACTCATATGATGGAGACTTTTACTACAAGAATTCAATCTTACCATTAAAGAAAAGAAAGGTGCCATAAATCTAGTGGCAGACCATCTTAGTCGCTTAGTGAATAGAGAACCACCTACAACGTTAAATGATGAGTGTTGTGATGAATGTGTATATGTCATATTGTATGAAGGTACATTATATGCTGACATTGTCAATTATTTAGTCACAAAAGTGTTACCATTGGAATATACACGTGCACAAAAGCAAAAGCTAATGTATTATTCCAAACATTATTTGTAGGATGATCCCTATTTATGGAAGTTCTATGCGGATCAAATAATTCATAAGTGTATTCCTCAACATGAAACACACTCCATTTTGTCTCATTGCCATCAATACGCATGTAGAGGTCATTCTGGTCCATGTCGTACAACTCGAAAAGTTTTGGTTTGCGATTTTTATTGGCCCTTACTATTCCATGTTGCATACATCTTTACCAATACTTATCCTAACTGTCATAATTATAGATCATTAGAACAATGAAATCAAATGCCTATGACTAAAATTATCTTATGTGAGATCTTCAACATTTTGGGCATTGACTTCATGGGCCCATTTCCACCCTCTAACAAGAATACCTATATCCTGCTAATAGTAGATTATGCTTCCAAATCGATCAATACTAAAACTACCAGGGGTAATGACTCCTAAATAGTTGCCAAAACTCTTAAGAATCTTTTTAAGATTTGGAGCTCCACGCTTAGTCATTAGTGATAAAGGAACCCATTTCTTTAATAGGATAATAGAATCTCTATTTAAGAAATATAATGTTACCTATAGCACTTCTAAAGCCTATTATCCCCAAAATATGGTCAAGCTGAGGTTTCTAACATAGAGATATCAAATCCATCCTTGAAAATGATGTTCCTCCATCAATGAAAGATTGGAGTCGACACCTTCAGGACGCATTATGGGCGTGTAGGACAGCTTTTTAAATTCATATATTAATGTCCCTATATGCGTTAGTTTTTGGAAAAGCATATGACCTTCCTGTAGAGTTAGAGCATATAGAATATTGGGTGGTTAAATGATATAATATGAATTATAAAAAATTTGATGTTGAGTGCAAACTAGATATCTAAGAACTAGAAGAAATCAGGAATGATGCATAAGCAAGCGTAAGGATTTATAAAGAAAGAAAAGCTTTTCAAGATCGTCATCGAGGAAATCCTTTGTAATAGGTTAACAATTCCTCCTCTTCAATTGTAGATTAAAAATCTTCAAGGTCAAACATAAATCTAGATAGGTAGGTCCATTTATCGTTACCAATATCTTGTTTCATGCCATTGTTGAAATATAGAGTATGGAGAGCAGGAAAACTTTAAAGGTGAATGGGCACAAGTTAAAGCTTTTTATGAAAACTTTGATAGAACCCTAAAAGACGGTATTTACTTAGAACTGATAGAACTAACAAATGATAAAATAAAAAAGATTAGCAAAGCATTACTTGTCTTAACTTGTGAAAGAAAGCCAAAAAAGGAATGGAAAGTGAAACTACGGCAAGAAATGACCTGTGAATAGAAAAACTTTTACGAGACTATATGTCTCTATTTAGAAAATAGAGAGTGATTGTGAGATAATTCCGAGCCATCGACGTTAAACATCAACGCTCTTGAGAGGCAACCCATCTACTTGTATTAAGATTAACATTATTTATTTTTCATTTTAATAAGTAGTGTGTGCCATAGTTGAACTATCGTTTGAATAAATATTTATTCATTTTTAGCTTCTATTTATTTACTTCATTGCCATTCATTACATTTTGCTATATTCCATTTATACTTTCACATGTTCTTTTGGAATGTATATTGGTTGTCCTACTTTCTTTCTCGAATTATGTATCGAACATCAATATACCCAATTCTTGCTACAAATGTGGTAGATTTGAGCGGCTCTATAGTTGCTCACTTCAGATTGTTTCTAAGTAGGATAAAGGCAGGAGTCTACGATGTGGGTCCAACACTTAATGGACCTCTTAAAATTGGTGGTTTCAATGAACCTCGGTTGATTTTTGATATCAAGAACAAATCCTTGTCCTAGAATTATGTAATGGCTCAAATTTCTAATAGTGGATTTATCATAATTAAGTGATCGACTCGTGATGTTGCCCGAGAGTGGGTACACGGTCTTAATACTCGGCTTGAGGATTGAGTAATATATTATTTTTGAGTGATGAATTCATAATGTGATGTGTATGTGTAAACTATACCTAGGAATATCTATTTAGTTTACATTTTGTAACTTCTTCAAGCGAGAAGAGACATGCCTCGATATGCATGTCGATATAAGGACCAGGTAGAGAGTGACATGGAGAGTCTAAACTATTAATCTACTAAATTAATGTGACAAATGTACATCTTAGATATGAGTTATATGAAAAGCCAAGGCGATCAACTTTTCTTAGTGAATGGTGAGAGAATGAGTGGAAAAAATGGAGCTAACATAAACCATTTATAGGTTTTGAGATTTGAACATGAACAAGAGATGGAGGGCTATAATTATCTAACAAAAGACATATATAAGATTCCTATCCTTCAAACCATGCATGAAGTTCTCCAACTTGAACAAAAAATCTAGAGAGGAAGACTTACCTTGCTGAAATCTACCATTCAATAAGAAATTGAAAGCACTACATATTCCTTTAAAGAAATCAAGCTAGGAAGCGACATAAGACTCTGAGTAAGTGTTTCCTAATTTTCTTATTTAATTCTCTAATTGAAATTTGGCCATGAATTGGGAAAATGATTTGCTAAATGGCCCTTAGATGGAATTGCTACTTTTTTCAACTCTTATTTAGTTTTAATTTATTATCTATTTTGATTTATGCTATATGTTTCATAAAACCAAGTTTCGAAGATTTAAGCTTAATTTTGGTGATTTTGAAAAAATGCAATTTCTTGATTGAAGGAGTTCTCATTTTCAAAAACTAACTCCATATTTGAATTCTCCATGAAATTCAACTAAAGTTACCATTAAGAAGTTTTCAATTCGGATTTCAAATGACAAATGTGTGATGTTTTGAAGTTTATAGATAATCCGTTATTTAGAAATCTCTTTGAACCCCTTTACAAAGATTTAGAATTATGAAATTGAACCAAGTGGTTTGGTGTCATGTTTTTGGTGAAAAACTAAAGAAAAAAATCTTTCGAGATCGATGTCATGGCGGCGTTGTGGCATTGTATGCACTGTGCTAGGCACGAAATCATGTTAAATGAGGAATAGAGGGACAGATGAGATGATGTCGTCACAGTGAGGTGCATCAAGATACACGGCGCCACCTTGATGTCATGCCCTCTAACGCAGTATAAAAGTGACGCCATGGAGACTTCATGGCTTTTGTACACACAACGCCACAGCAACACCAAACCTTAAGAAATGGTAGAATTTATAATAAAATTTTGGGTTTTCTCTAATCAATCAATACAAACTTTGGTTGTTTATAGAAACCGTAAAACACCATTATAACCTTAGAAATTTATGGAAGAGTCTCAAGAGTTTGTTGCCAAATTAGAGGTGTCGAGAGGTTGGTTAAGCTCAGTACTTTGCATACTTTGTAAGTAAGCTGATTAAAATATTGCTCGACATTTCATTTCTTGTTGTGGCTTGTTGTTTACAGTTTTTTGGACTAGTTGCTTGTTTATATTTCTTATGTCGTGCCTTAAATACAGTGTGTATGTTAAACTTTCATTGTTGTCAAATTAATACATTTGTTTAGGTTTCCTTATTTCATTTGGAGTGTACGTGGCACATATGGTATGGGACTCGGTGATGTCAATATTTTGAATAGTTAGTGAAATAAACCTACTACATGATGTTGATGAAATGAACAAGTGGCAACCAATTAGGTAATACCAAAGTTTTATATGTCTGACCATTATATGAGATCGATATGTCGTGTTTCATAGGCTATAAGGATAGTATCTATGTGCACTGCTACTTAATTAATTAACTGAGATTTATATGGTCAAAAGTGTAATGTCTAGGCCAATTTGTTGGACACACGCTTTACTGGGATTAGTTTATTCTTAATGGTTGTGTGATCTTACTTTATTTAGCTGTGATGTTTTGTAACGAATTTATGTTTCAGTAGTGTTGTGTTGTGAATAGATGCTTTTATCTGTGTTCCTAATGTATTAGGAAATGTGGATAAATGTCTCTCAAAGCTACTTTTTACATTACTTTACTCACTATTTTTTAATGACAGTAGATGCATATCCATTGAGTACATGATTGGGAAATGAAAAGATCAGCGATTACCTCTAAGCCGTTTGAGTGCTGCTATTACAGATTATGTAGGTTTTGGATATTTGATTGTGTAATTTACTTTATGTCTAAAAAATACTTTTGGGTTTGTATATTAAGTGATAGTTTCCCAACTAGACACATGTTGTTACACCAATAACGTCGTTCTATTATCTTTATATATTTGATTGTTGTTACATGGTTTCCATAGTAGGCTTCTTTGTAATGCTCCCGCAATTTTGATCAAGTCTTCTGCTAAAAATAAGATAATGATACTAACTTTTTAATTAACTCTGAAAATCACAACTAACTAGTGATTAGTAATACTTATCATGAAAACGAATAACAAGGTGAATGAGACAAAAGGCTGACTAATATATTTTTAAGTCCTATTTAGATGATATTAGGGCTTAATGACGAGGTTAGGCTGAGCGGTGCCCTAGTTTTAAGGGAAGGAATGTCACAAATTACCTCTAAGGATTTTTTTAATTATTAGTTCTGTGTAAACTGTCCTTCAATTGGTAATGCTAGCAGGGATAACCAATATACTTTTGTCTAACTCTAAGCCCCGAACGCTCATAATGTCTATTAAGGGCCATTGGTTAAAAATCAATCTTCTTTTCTTAAACTATCGCTTCATTTTAATTTACACTCACATATCTTTTAGCATAAAATTGGCAAACTATTTCAAACATCCTCTCTCTAATCTTCCTTTGTGATCCCTAGTAAGTTGTTCCCTTTCTTTTAAGCACAATCCTTACGATTTTATCTACACATTTATTTACATTTTGGATTTGAAGTCGTCTTTTGAGTATGATAACTCTTTCCATATCTCGAATTTATGTATTGTGTGCATTGGGAATAACAAATCTCATGGTGTCATATGGGACTTGTGTGGGACTTGTATGTCTCAATTTAGGTAGTCAACATCCTCATAAAAGCTAGGTAGGGTAGGTGTTGTCAAATCAACCATTTCGGGTCTTGAATTTTTAATAATAACAGCCTTAGGTTGAAAGGATGTTTTTTGATACGAATGATCTTATTTGTAGAACCCTTTTTCCTCTCTCTTATTCAGTACTTCCACCCCTTACAATACATTTTTCACTGTAGTAATCAAATTACTATTACGATTCAGTAAACCAAAATCCTATATTTGATACAAAGAAATGGACTTAAGGCACGCAAGTTATTTGGAAATCAAGATGCTATTGAGATATTTGAAAATATTATGAATGAAGTGTAGATTTTTAACAAAACTTATTTGAAAATTCCAAGAGTCAAAATATAAGAATAAATCTATAAAACTCCCTTCTAAAAACTAATGAATTACACCTTTGTGGAAAATTCAGTCTTAAATATTTTTTAAATGCTCCTCGAAATTTTATGCTCCATATTTTGTTCAAAATCATGGAATTTGTAAACCATCTCTCATACTATTACAATACCTAATCTAAAATAATTTGTTCAATTTAACGAAATGGAGTTCTACAAATTTTTTTTGAAATTAATTGAAGAATTTTTATAAATCCAATAAAAACAACTTTCATCAAAATAAAGTGCTATGGTTGTGTTGTTTACCTTCTTAAGGCATAATATCTCATGATATGCGTTCTTGAACTCCTTTCACCGGGTATTCTAAGCTCCAAATCCGAATTCTCCAAACCTAAGCTAGGCTCTACTAATAATTTTTATGTTTTCAATGTTCAATGATACTAGGTGGACTTAAGAATCATTTATATAGACTAAGATTAAATTTTGGTGGGTTGAATCTCGACATGGAATTGGAATTTTTGTGAAGGGATGCAATGGTTTGATACTGGTATTTAATTTGAGTAGCGATCTGGGGTTTTTGTTTTTAATACCAAAAATCATGCCCATAGATTCTAATGTAAATGAAATCATTGGGAATCGTTACATAAATCAGAATTAATTAAGTCACCTATGAGTTTGATGACCTTTCGATTTTAATAGCGATTCATGTATAAGTTGAATCACTTGGAATTGCCAGGCTCCAATTTTCACACTGATTTTCCGTGTTCTGCTACGGATTTTGCTAGTAATTCCTAGTGCTATTTGGAGTCACTAGGAATTGCTAAGAGTCAATTTTTAAATTTTTGCAGTTTTATTTCATAGGTAACTTAATAAATCCTTTGTAAAGGCGAATATAAGGTAAAATTGACTAAAAAATTAAGAATTTTTCATAATTTTAATCGGGATATGTACCTAAATAATAATTTTTATAATAAATGCAATAGATAAATAAACAAGAAAGTTCATAATGTGCACTTGCATAAAAGGATAGAGAATAAAAAGTAATTATACTAAATTTAGGTATCCTAGTAAATATTGAAGTAAGTTAAAGAAAAGACAAATGTGGTTTGCCTCCCATGGAGTGTTGTTGTTTAAGGTCCTTTGCTCGACTTATACATGAATTAATTTTTGTTAAGTGTGGTGAAATCAGTATTCGATTCAAGTGCTCCCTCTTTGAAAATATCTTCACTATGATCTGAGAAATGTACGTCGTCATTGATCTCATCACCGAGATTAAATTTCTCATCTTCTATCTCGTCGTCAAACTTGATCCCCGTATGGAATGATTCTACTTCATCACCTATCCTTAATGTAAATATAGGCTGACATTTATCGATTGTAGCTACGCCATTTGATAAGAGTTGTCTACCTAATAATAAATTATCATCTAAGTTAGTTGATGGTATGATTAGGAAATATATGATGATGGTGACCCTACCAGCTCGTATGCGCACATTCTTTGATATTCGTAAGGCGACCCATTTGGTTTTGACACCCTTACATGAGGTTTGCAATGAATCCTCAAATTTTATGGAAGAAGCCAGTTTTCAGGAATAACATTCATATCGGCTCTTGTATCGAGTTGAACTCCATAAATGGACAACTCATTGATTTATATGTTGAGGTAGTTTTGCCATGGGTGTTCTATAAAGATCTTGGCAGGATTTCCATTTTCACCATACTCCTCGTAATTTGAGTCATTTTTGTCAACTCATATGGGTCTATGGTAGGTTGTTTATCCTTCTTTGATTTCTCGTTCTTTTTCTTTCCTAGTATTTTAAACATCAAAATGTTGAATTTTTCGCTGGAACAAACTTTCACGGTTTGCCCCGCTGAGGAGTTCACTTCATCCATTAAGTTTTCAACTAGGTCAAGATTAATGATCTCCATATCCTATGAGACAAAACTTTTAGCCTCTGGCCATTAACTTCAAATATTCTTCATGTTTCTCTACTTTCTATTTCTACAACGCCATAGGGAAATACGGGTGTAACTATAAAAAGTCCCATCCATCTTGAATGAAGTTTTTCGATAAATAGTTTGGGACGTAAATAAAAGAGTGAAGATTTTTGTCCTACTTCAAAATTCTTAATATTGAATTTATTTTGATGAAGCGCCTTAGTTTTGTTTTTAAAAATAGAAGCACACTCATATGAGATATTTCTCAATTCCATTAATTCTTAGATATCAAGATTATGTTGTTTTCCTGCATTATCATTATTCGTATTAAATATCTTGAATGCCCAATATTTCTTATCTTCTAATTCGACTGGTAAATGACGTGCTTTACCGAAAATTAGCATATAAGGTGTCATACCTATAGGATTTTGCATGTCTCAAGCAAAGGTGAATTTGACTAAGTCTTCTACTAACTAATTCTCATTCAATTCACATTGTTCGTGGATATCCTTTAAATTACTAAGTTTCAAGTTAATAATCCACTTAAAAGTTTTTCTTTGCAAAAACTTTTATTTATATGACATAGCTTTAAAAACATAAATAACTTCATTTTTAAAATACTAAAGTAGATCTCAACCAAAAACAATCACTACTCACAAGTTTGTTCCATTTTAACACTCAAGTATAAACTATACAATGTCATAATTTTTTATTAAGATCATGAATTTAAAAATAAGCATAGATGAAACTCATCTTTGGTAGACTTTAACACTTTAAAAGTCTACAGGGCTTTACATAGTTGGAATGGAAACTTATGTCAATTAACTACTCTTACTCGAGGATATTCTTTAATTTGAAATGTTTTAGTTTGCTTATGCCTTCTTTAATTTATTTTTATTTTTCTCCCATTCTATCTTATTTTCATTTCGTTTTTTAACAGTTCATGCTCCTTTCCTATGAACTTTATTCTTCCTCACTCTTTCCAACCATCAAGTTCTCTACTCTATGAACTATAAAACTTGTGGATTCTCTCATTTTTTTTATATTTGACACTGTTGTTAGCACTTTTCAATTTCATTAAATCAAGTAAGTTAACTCAAATTTTTACTATATAATGCCTATTTCATCCCCTTTTGGCACTAAGTTCTTGTTTGTTTTGCATTATCAAGTAACATTCACATTTATTATAGAATCCTTGGAGATCTAACTTTATTAACCACAAGTATTCTAAATTCTAGCTTTTGTTTCAAGTGCGAGGTTTTCCCATACTCTAGGTTTCTAATCATAATATTACACTGTTGTTTGTTAATTTATTGTTTCTTCTTTCAAAATTCAAAAACATTCTCTTGAGTTTCATATCAACAAGATACTCGTAATCTAATCATCCTTAATTAAAGGCATAAAAATGCAAATGAACTAATTATTCATTACATATTACTATATATAACCTAATCTTTATTAAAACATTTAAATAATAAGAAAATAAAAAAATAATACAATCCATGCTTTCTCCTTAACTGCTTAATATTCAAATTTATGCAATCATACCTGCAGTGTTTTCCTTATTTCTCAACTTATCTTACCACTTCTCAAAGTGTGGTGTCATGTTGATGCCCCAAACTTAACCCAAACCTTGTCATTAAGGTTTAAAAGTTAGCCTAGTACATGAAAACACTAAAACATATAAACATATACAATTACACAAGTTATAATAAACTAAACATAGAATTCAAACAAGTAAATAAGTAACAAAATATCTTAGATGCTAAAAATCGGTATCAAAACCATTCTCGGCTCTCTAAGATTTCTATTACACTAACATTTGGACTGTGAATCTTCATCATCATTTGCATCATTAGCTCCAGCATGGGATGGTGTTAATGGACAATCCACCATCCTACTCTTCAACAAATCAGGATGAAACATGAATGACGGTGCCGCTAGAAAGCCTAATGACCTTTTATTAGGTCTCATCTGTCTACTTCTCTCATATCTAGCTATTGTTTTATGATGATTAACAAACAACATGAAATTGCACTACCCATTCAATCGGTGTTGCTCTCTCCTTTCCTTATCCTGCTTTTATCTTAATATGGCTGCTTAGTATTACGTCCTATCCTCTTAGTACTCTCTTCATATCACTGTTATATAAAGCCTCTGTTGCCATGAAGTTAAATCCTTAGGTAGTTGTACAGGTGCCTGTAGTGGAGAAGGAGGTGGAAAGACTTTAGGATTGTCCGAGTCCTACTCTTCTATCTCTAGGTCTTCGAACTCGTAGCCCTCAGCAAATCCTTAATTTTATTGCTCTTCTCCTTCTTCATTTCCCTCATCTTCTAACTCTTGGGCTACTTCTGCTTCTACTACTGCCTGATCCTTTTGCATCATGGCCAACAACTCGGCCTTAAGTCCAGCATGAAAGCTTCATCCATGGTTGTTTGGCATCTATTTCTTCTTCATCTCTCAATCTTACTCTAGCATTCAAAAATATCTAAATTATCAATATAACAAAAAATCAACTTATTGTCATTTTTCCAATATGATGGACTCCTTTAGATTGATGTGTATGATCTCCTTGATGTTGATCTCCCTGTATTACATAATTTCATAAAGACAACCTGCTTTCGGCTTGTTGATCTCACTCGGTTGAGAAATAAGTACAGCGATGCAATAAGAAAATATCTCCACATTCTGTAAACCTTTCTAACGCTCCCATTCTTTAAATGCTTCAAGCACATTCTCAGCTCCCATGACCCATCTTTATTGTCATGGGAAAACCAATGCATCTTCTAAGGCTCTAAATGGGTATAAGTTATAGGGTATCTCAAATAATCAAGCTGAAAAAGTAAATGAGGATTCATACAAACTTAATTCCTCCAACCCATATAAATTATTGATCTCATGTCTATTGAAGGGAACTAAACCCCTTCTAACCTTGATTGGCTCATCCTTAGCCGTGAACTTCGATTAGCTTATAATTTAAAAACAATCTCAATCAATCCTTTTACTTTATATTCCTTATAATATTGACTGTGTTGCTCCCAATTTTGGTGCCTGATGAAATTGTTTACTCTTTTATCATACTTGGCTGTCAAATTATTTCTCATTTCGCAAATGAACTCCCTGAGTAAGATTTTCTTATATCGTTCCCTATTTACAAATGAAGATTTTGGATTTAAAAGGTCTATGCCCTTCGTTATTAAGGTTTCTAAATGTAGATGCCTCAAAATCATTTTTTGAAGTTTGGCGAATGTTTTCCTTATTCTTGCCATTTTCTTCAAATTTCAAGCAACTAACAAAAATGCAACCCAACTCGGTCATCAAATCGCCTAAAAAATTCACATTACATGGATCATGGATAGGCCAAATAATGCAAAGATATCAACTAAGTCTCCATGGGTAATAAGAATGCTCACATTCACACAACCTTGTGAAAGCTATCCTATAACCTAAAATCCACAATTTCATAAAATATCATCAAAATCTTAGAAATTTAATGCATAAATAGATGAAATTGTAAATGTACCTCAATACCGGATTAATTCGGAGTGTAGAACACTCCTCCAAGCCTTGTTCAATCCAAGCCTACTAACTTTTATCACGAACAAGAACCCTAGCTCTATTCGGAACAAAGATCCATAAATCCAAGCCCTAGCTCTCCAAATTGTGCAATACAACAATAAAATTGTTTTCTCACTCGTAATAATAGTAAATCACTAATCTCACTTCAAAATGGTCAAAATCTTGCTTTAAAGGGATGTATGCTTTTGGTAGAGGTGGGGGTTTAGTGCAAGTTTGAAGAATGGCGTGAAAAAGGGGTTAAAAAACTTCACTTGGGCCTTAATGCTTTCTGTGAAAGCGCAGCCACTGTGTCAATGACGTAGTGGGTCATTTTTTTTTTATTTTTTCTCTTTTACCACCATGACTTCGTGGCCGACACTCGTAGCGTTGTGCTTAATACCCACGACATTGACTCTATAGCCCACATCTTCGCTTACGATTTTTTGCTAATTCTCCTCAGACACTCCTTCAACTTTCTGAATAACTCACACATGGTGTAGTGACAACATAAAATCGATGAAAATGGAAAAATTAATAAATTTTACTTTTTGATTCGACCATGCACCTTACCTTCACCGCTTTGAACTCCTTCATTCTTTTTTCACTCTTTTAATTAGATCGTGATACATTTCTATTCCGATGAATTATTACTCGGTGAATGGTTTTTCTTTCACGTTTAACATAAATTTTTCAAAAGTTAGAACTTAAAATTTATTAATTGTAATTATTAAACTAAATAAATAACTACTTAATGAAATTTAAACACTTCAAAATGAAAAACACAAAATTTAAAATCATGGGTTGCCTCCCAGAAGTGCTTAATTTATCATCATTAGCTTGACGCCTTTTCACTCGTTTAGTTCGAGTTTAAATTGAGAAGCTTCATCTGCAAATAAGAGATTATGATGTCATTTCCGTTCGTATGTACTTCTTCACCATTGAAAAATAAAACCCTCTCATAATCATCTCCCTCATAGATACTTATCGTGATTTTCTTCTCTCTTATGTACACATTTACTTTAGCAGTGTTCAAGAATGGCCACTTAAGTATGATAGATACATCATATTCCAAGTTGTAGATCATAACCTTGAGATCCACGATGAATGTGAATCTAGCCACTTTCACATGCACATTTTAAACTCTTCTTATAGTGGGTATCAAAATACCATTAACTACTTGTAAATTTTTCATATCCGGACAATTGATATTCAAGTCAGCATACAACATGTCCTTGAGCGGAATGACATTGATTGAGGCTCCCGTATCTAAAAAAATATACCTATAATGGTGCCTGTCAATGTTTATCAGTATGCTTATCTCTCGTGAATCATTCCTTTTAATAGGTTGAAGTCGTAAGATGAACTTGAGCTTTGGGACCAGTTTCTTTAGAACTAAATTTAGGTAATTCCCTCATAGGTATTCTTCAGAAGGTTCGTCATTTTTTTATTAGCCTTCCATTATTGTGTCCAATCTCATCTTGCCTCACCTCCATGTTATGTTCGTGTATCTCTTCATGCTTCTAGTGTACTTGGCCTTGTCTTGACTTTTTTGTTGCTGTAGTGCTCATCATGTGAATGGCAATAACATTCTCCTTAGGGTTAGTGATGGTGTTGCTAAGAAAATGTCATTTGTTCCTCGAGTTCAAGGCTATAGCAAGTTGACCAATTTTCCTCTCTAGGTTTTCCTTGGATTGTGACTGCTCATTATCCATCCTTTTCATGGCTTACTTTATTCCTTCCAACTCTTGCTCTTGCTTCTCATGGTGTTCTCTATCTCTCATTTCTATGGCTTGCAAATACTTCTCAATTGACCTTAATTAAGTTATCTCTTCGCTCTACCCCAACTTCCCTTGCTGGACTTATTGTTCGAATTCTTGAGGTAACCATGGTGCATTATTAGGATTTTTATAAGAAAAGTTCAAGTTGTTGTATCCTTGATAAGACCATTGAGGAGCTACTCCTCTTGCCTTAAGTTGTTCTAGTAGCCTTGGTTGTTCATGAAGTTGGTGTCTTCATGCTCCGTTCCATGCTATATGTCCATTTGGTTTACAACCATTCCTTGGTAATTCATGGGTTGTTATGCTACCTGTGATCTTTGGTGTCCCATTTGAAGTATCGCGATCTAATAGCAATGATTTGATAGCTTTGCCAAAATTGTGGCTTGCGAGTCAATCTCATAGATGCCTGCTAATTTCCTTACTATGGAACGAGTACCGATGGTAGTATTTTAAGACATAAGATCAAGGAGATCTAATGCTCCATCCTTTTCCTTTGTAAGTAGGGAGCCACCTGATGTAGCATCCACTAGTGTTCTCGTGTTGGGGTTCATCCCATAGTCAAAAATCTGGAGTTGTGCCCATTTCAGGTATTCATGTCCTAGACACCTCATCACCGTCTCTTTAAATCTTTCCCAAGCCTTACCAAGGGACTCGGTGTCTTCCTACTTAAATTGATTGATCTCAAGTTCTCTTTCGCTGATCTTTATTGGGGGAGAGAACTTGTTAAGAAATTTTTCATTGATTTCCGCCCATGAAGGCATACCCCTACATTCTGCCAATGGAACTAGGATTTGGCCTTTCCACTGAGCATGAATGGGAAAGGTCGCACCATGATCACCTTTTTTGTTACTCCGGTTATGTGTACAGTGTCGCAGTTCTCCAAGATTTCCTAACATGTGCACTTAGATCTTCGTTGGATAGCTCACTGAACTTACTATTTTGCACCATGTTTATTAGATATAGTATGAGTTTGAACTTGGTGGCATTAGCCGAAAGCCTCATCACCCCATTTTACGTCTCCTGAGATTCTAGCTTGAAGTAGTCACAAAAGCATTTTTATCCTCGTGCTCTCCTGCACTATTAGATTACTAGGTTCTTCTTGCGACCCTATTATTGCTTTCTAGCTTGCTCCTCATCCATCTTAATTCATTTTTTTTCTTTCCTTTGTTTATTCTTTCGATCTCCGGATCGTTAGGCACTAGGTCCTTCGCTCCCTTGCTTTACATGCACTAAGTATCCTCGAAAATAAAACAAAAAAAGATCAATCGCAGAAAGTCTAATTGAAACTTAAGCGTTTTTCACTTTTGTTTTTATGATTTGAAAATTAAAGTACTGAAAATAAAACTTAGCAAATCTTCAAACTAAGTAATTTTAATGGCTACTTATCCATAACAATAGCACCAAAAACTTGATTTGTGTGCCGCAAGTATAACACACTTTTAGTAATAGTGTAACCAACTAACGTTGACCACAAATATCATCCTCAGAGAAAGGTTCTTGCACTAGCTATATATTAACTACTTAACTTAAACTATTGCTAAGCATTTTACTTCTTAATTGGTTTTTATACTAACCTAAACTATTCTAACAAGTCAAATTAACTTTACTTGAACTCTTATATTAAGGATATCTTAGTTCATAACTTCACCTATGTATTTTAATACTATGCTTTGTATTCATGTTTACATCTCAATATGTTGTGTGTAATTTATAATTAGAATAGATAAAATTCCTCCAAATCTATTGCAACCCACTGTCGTAACGGACAAGATTCTAATATGCAAACTAGAACTCTACCTATCGGTATGAATGACATAACCTCCATATTTGTTTTCAAATAATTGGATTCATAACAAACTAAGTTTAATATCCACGCCTCCCTAATCAAGATCTCTATCATGTTTTATATTTTACAGTTGTACTGATCATATCCGAATTAAAAGCTTCAATGGCCATAATAACTTCTAAAGCCTAAGTTCGTCAAACATATGATCCAGTTGTCTAAAGCATTACACTCAAAATCAATACAAATTCAAACCATTGCACATTTTACTATCATTTCTTGTTCCTTTTCAAAGCATAGCCTTCATACCATATGATCTATAGATCCCTATGATAAATACACTACTCACACATAATTGAAACTCACATATCACAATTTCATATGGAAATCATTGCATATTAGAGACGAACCTAAATATTACCTTGAGCTTATTCAATAAAACTAAATATTTCCTTCTATATGGTGATATTCGATGAGTTTATCATGTCCTAATACCTATTTATACTCCTTCATAACAAACAAAAACCCGAAATTACATTTGAACTAGAATTAAAACTCCACTTTCTATTTCCAGCTTAGTTTGCGCAATCACTTACTACCTCGACGTCGTGTGTGTTAAGCCACGGTGTCGCCACTGCGCCACTACTTCATTGTGTAATTTTTAGCTCCTAAAGTCTGGAAATCGTCCCTTACTTTTCCTAGCGACGCCACTTCACCATACCTCCAGAGTTGATTTTCATTAATTTTCTTCTTTCCCACATGGTGCCTTTCATCCCCACATCGTGCCTTGTATTCCCATAGTATCAACACATGTACCCCACGATGCCAATAATGATTTTGTGGGTTTTTGCTTTGTTTCTTCTTATTTTTCCTCAATTCCTTCCATTACACTTTAACTCCCTAAAAATGCAATATTAACCATGAATGAGAACTCATTTATGGATATTTATACTAAATATACGACTAAAATAACCCTATATATACGTATAAATAATCACTTATCAATCACATATGCCTATAATGCATCTTCTAAATGAAGACTCTAATTTTTATGTGTAGGACATATAGCCTTTTCTACTATTGATTTAATTTCTCTATTCGAGATCTTGGCTTGTCCAATAGTTTATGGGTAGTATGCAGTATATGTTATGTATGTAACATGGTATTTATGAAGTAAAGTAGCTACGATTCTATTGCAAAAATATAAACCTTTATTGCTAATTAATGTTCTAGGTGCTCCAAAAACAATAAATATTCTTGATCTTAGGAAATCAACTACTATTTTAGAATCATTATATTTTGTGGCCTAAGCTTTTTCCCATTTGGATATATATTCTACGACTAAAAATGGAAATATTTCCATTAGATGGTGGATAAGGTCGCACAAATTTTTTTTGTTAATGTTTTTGAAACGAGAGGATCTTAGGAAAGTAACGAATCAGTAATGAACTAATAATCACAAATCAAAACTAAACACCGCCTCGAAAATTGATTAATCAAGTTGATAATATGAACCGCTATAATGACCTCTCGTTCTCACAAAACTAATGTAGACAATGATATTTCACTCAATGACGGTCTTGAGTATTTATAAACTCAGCAAATACTCTATCTAGAAATTCATTCTTAGATACAATAGAACTCGAAATACCTCCTCGGCCCTCAATTGTAAATCCTATTGAAATCATCCAATGTTTAACAACTATGTCTCTTATTCCTTTAAGAATATTGACTTATTGTTTCCACGAAGTCCATCAGTCCATTATGCACCCTTCTCTCAAATTTTATATTTGTAATCCATATAAAAAATCTCTACTTGCATTATCAAACTTCCTTACTATTGTAGACTAATACTTATCGTTACTCTATTCTAGTATCCAACTAGCATTCTATTCGTACTTCTACTTTAGACTTGTATTCGTCTTCGATTTTCACATTGATATTGTAATCTTCTTTGGAATTTGCATTGTAGTCTTTCTCTGAGTTGTATCTACTCTCGAACATCTTGCTTCTTCAAGTTTTCCTATCTGGATTACAACATCTACCTAACTTAACTTTTCTTTTGACAATATCCTGCCAACTTGGATAAACCGACCCAAATGCAGTATGCTCAAGCCTAACATTCTCTCATTTTTATGCAACTATATCTTCTCTATAAAGATATAAGTTGATATTGTGATATAAGAAATAGTCGAACAACAGCATGAGTGGTCTCATTTCCACCAGAAAACTTGATTCTTGTAAATGTTCATCTTGAGTTGGAGCAGATTTGTCTTCAACTACTTCTATCCATGTCGTGGCAATAATATTAGGTGTAGAAGTTGCAATTTCTGCAGTAACATCAACCATAGTTGTTGGCTCGACTGAAGTTGTAGGAATAGATTGATTGACTTCATTATCATTATGCTTAAGGTGAGTAGGAGTATGGACTTACATACTTGGCTTAGATTGCAATGCTTCATTCACTAGAGCCTCAACGTTATGTCATGTGTTTGTAGTAACCGAAAGCACCAGAATGCCCTTAAGGGTAACTGTAGTCTTGTCCTCAGCAGGTGAAATATTTGTTCTGGGTAGAGACACTACATGTGCAGTAACCTTCTCACAAGGAACCTCACTTCATGTTACCACTTCCATATTATCACTAATTTCGGGAAACTCCATATGTGAGGTGACTACCTTTGGTCGATTAGGAAATAGAGCAGATGAACTTGCATGAGTTTACAGTGCAGTATGTCCTGCAGTAACAGGAATATAGTCTTCTCCTCTTGCCATTTCCTCTCTTGAAGATTGCATTTTGACAGGACTTGTGTCCTCATTTTTAATGACTTCTGCAATATTTCATTTCAAGATTATTTTTTACTTTTGGCTAGGCTTTGTGACTGGGGTATGAAAATGAGCATCAATATTTAGCTTGACAGCAGCAGTGGTTCGAGCAGCTGATGACTTCTTTAATAGGCATGAAAAGTCAAGATCAACAATTCAATTGTTAGACTTCATTTACTGAGTCAGTCCAACCTCCACCACCACCTTTTCCAACTTGACATTTTTTTAATCAATGAAAATATCTTCCACACAATTCACTTGTGTTGATGTTTAATAGCTAATCTAGTCTATTATTATATCACTTCCCAACAAGTTAACTTCTAACACAATGATCTTATCACTACATTTTTCTTTTTTAAGTTAGAGATTTTGTTGATCCTCGTTTCATAACAACACATAATCAAGTATTAACAAAGATTACTTCAAACTCGTATATTTCCATTTATTTTATTAGTTAATTTTTTTGACTCGTATAATCACTTTTTGTTTTGTTTCGAAGTGGTGAAAATACTTTGCTTCAAAGCATTTTACTTTTGTAGAAACTTACTTAGACAACTCAACTTGACTTTTCACTATCCCATTGTGATTTCCAAGTCAATATTCAATTTCTATTTTTGAAACCACGTGTCTCCTTTTTCTTTTTATTGAGACTCATTGGAAAGCAACTGTCATTTAGTTTTGAATCAAAGAAATAATTTATAGAATAGGTCTTCTTGAGTTAACCGTGATACTAACGTATTCTAAAACCTAAGATATTCGCTATCTTGTTTTTCCCACAAGTCTCAATTTCTATTTACTTTTTGTAAATGATTCACAATTGTTTGAGACTTAATTTAAGGCTATTTTAATGTTTTCCTAAGTGTTTAGGAATTGTAACAGTTCAGTATTTTCAATTTTCAAGAAATAATGTTCAGTTATTTTTACCTAAATAATTTGGATTTCCTTTCTAACTAATTCTTATTGGTTTCATAACTGATAATTTTTCTTAGTGATAATAGTACCGAACTACTTACAACACCTTTATGAATTCAGACTTCACAAGTCTATTTCACATCTATTTACGCTTAGTTTTGTTTCACAAGTCTATTCTCTATTTAATTGTCTGCTCTTAATATCACTCGTCATATTTTTAGAGTTAAATATCAAACGGACCATGAGAATAAACTTTATATTGTATATCTAGCGATAATATGATAAATATACACAAGTATATAGTATTAACAATGTATCCCCAACTCATAATCACTTCCCAACTAATAGTGACTTCATAACTAAACCTAGTTTCTCAAGACCATCACTTAAGTTCATGTAACTTAGTAATCCAACAGCCTTAACACAAACTTCCTAATCCACACAATCCTAAACCCAACGTCATTATCATTTCTTACATTTTCTTGATTGAGCTTAATCATAGCTCTAATACCAATTCGTTCAAGACTCGTCTCACTAAGTCCTGATCGAGCTTAATTACCCAATTAGGCACCTAAACAACACAATCAACTTTGCACCTCAAAATAATTTTTACTTCAATCATTGATAATGCTCCAAAACTAAATTCATATCCTCAATAGACCTTAATTCATTATTAGTTTAATTTGAGCAAATTAGAAAATAATATAGACTATTTTCCATATTTTAAATAAGTTTTAGTAGCACCTCCTCTAAATGTGGTTTGTCGAGAAATTCACCTAATAGACAGTAGAATGCGGAGAAGCATAGAAGAACTCACAACTCCACACAGTTCACAATATATATCAAATTGAAATTTTCAAACTATCTTCGAGTCTTTGATGCATTAGTTACAACTTTAAAATCTTTAAAATAAACCAAAATTGGGATTTGAAAAGCGTAACTTATTTTGAACTAATTGAGAAAACTCTCATAACCTATTCGAGAGTATTAAATGACCTACGCACATCTTGGAACCCAAAACAATAATATATTACATGATAACAACATGGAAATTTAACTTTAAGAATTGCAAATAATTTACCAAACTCTTTGAGTCTTGCCCATTTTTCTTTGTCTTCAAATGGAATCTGACATCATAAAAAACAATTGAAGATGTTAGGTAGGTAAACTCCTACACTGCTCTATACTCCTGCAAATGTAAGTGAATACATAGGCACATGTAATTGCATTTCTAAAGTAACAAGAAATTTATATAACAATATTGATCCCTCATTTCCTGTTCTAAGCTCATAACAACCCAGCCTACTCATGATGATTCTGTAATAGTCCTATCAGTTCGATGACTGCTACCCTAGATTTGACATTACCTACCTTAGACGCTTGCAGTACATCTAGTATGGAGTCGAGCAAATCACTTTCTTACGACTGAAGTAGGGGAATCTCTATCTAGAAGTCATGTTTGCATGACCAAGAATGATGCAAAATGCAAAGTAGTATAAACACAAGTGCAAGTACAAAGATAAAATGACATAAATGTCAGAGACCACAGTGAGGTTTAATTAAAGCCAAACCACCTCAAAGTCTGTTACGAAGCCTCACATAACATTTCCTAGCTTTAACGTAGTTTAGAAAGTCATATTAAATCACAAATTCATATTTTAAGAGTTACAACTCTATTTGATCATCAATCAATACTATTCATTCCATTAACTAATTAATTTAGTTCATTAGTTTTGGCCATTTTCATAACTATGTTTCACTAACTTAAAAGTTGTACCAGGTTTGAGCTTAGGTTCTTTACGAAATAGGTCATATAAGGATTCTTAAAAGTCCAACCTTAGTTCATTCGAATAACAAATACTCATTTAAATCATTAACCAAAGTTATTAAGTCGCAACTGTCGTAATTGACAATTTTGAACCATACTAACAAGTTATGTTCTACCTTATTTTCCATCGATCAAACAAGCTCCAATGACCACAATCCTTATTGATCATAAAAGTAAGTTATACTAAGATTCAAATGAACCTATTCGCAAGTTAATCGGATCCATTTGATGTTTGAAATCAATGCATCAACATGCCTACTCAAAATAGTTAGAGGAATAACAGTGCAGTTCAAATTCTTTGCCTCTTTTTCGGCCTTCAAAACACTATCAAACTGTCTCCAAATGCAAATCTGATTCTGAAGGATCAAACTTGGTATATATACATCACATTCCAAACAAGATTCAGTATTAAACCTTTGTTTGATTGTCCAAAAATGATCCCAAAGTTAGCTAACAAACTGGATTGCACTACTATTTATTTTACGAACCTTGTTTTTAAGCAACCAATTCAACCCCAATTTACCGATGAAACTTCTTCAAAACATAAAAATGATTCTTATAAGTAT
The DNA here is from genome assembly GCA_039657365.1 of Stephania yunnanensis. Lineage (NCBI taxonomy): Eukaryota > Viridiplantae > Streptophyta > Magnoliopsida > Ranunculales > Menispermaceae > Stephania > Stephania yunnanensis. The sequence goes on from CM077581.1 coordinate 44,190,827, forward strand.
AATTGGGATTATAAACATTGAATTCCGCCCCTAAACTAGGATATTAACAATCAATTGATTCTTCGAATTCAATACCTAATTTATACCAGTCACTAATTCAATAGTTTAATTTACACCACCACCAATCACCTTATAGCAGTATTGCTGCCCCTAACCGTCATGATCATCTTCCCTAAATTAACCTAAACAACATCCAAACAATAACAACAAAATCATCCCCTACCCTGGTTCATCATTAACCACCTTTCCCTTTTTCAACTAAACTAACAATTTATTCATTTTACGTCAATCAAAAAATTTGTCAAAGTAAACCAACATTGAATTCACCAAACAAGGGTTAAAACTCATCTTAATCGAGTATTACTATCCCTTATCCACCATGACAGCGAGCTCAAGAGAGATAGGGAGAGGACACGAAGCTAATCCATGAAAGGGATAAATCAACGAGAGGGAAGTGGGAGTTGTGCTGGAGATGCGAGATTAGGGGAGAGCCATGAGAGAGAAGAAAGCCAAGAAATAGATGAAGAGCAAAAACTTAAGGAAGGGACGGTTGAGACCGAAATGAGGAGATGAAGATCGAAATATTTCGATCTCTTTATTTTGTAAAAGAACAGATGTCAAATGACCATATTGTCCTTTAAATCTTATCCATCACTTTTGTAAAAGAACATATGTCAAATGAATAGATGCCAAATGACCACATTTGACATCTGTTCTTTTTACATTTTCATTTTATTTGTGATGTTTATCTTTTACATTTTGATTCTAATTTAAGCCCTAGTAAATACCCAAATATTTTGAAAAATTAAAAAATTCTCAACGCACTCCGAAACTCATGGACATCGCATCTATATCACAACGTGACCCTATTTCGGATCGAATAGAGTATAATACATCAATTAGTCATGAGATGCACAAAATAATATTTAAACTTATGATCTCTAGTCTTAAATGCGTGGGTCCCACTTTGAGTACTTAAATCCCAATTTAAATCTGAAAATACTTAATTAAACTACCAAATCAAGTTTATGAAATTCTCATATTTCACAATTATTTTGAGATATATACTATCATGAGACGGTGTAATCTATAGACCCAATAGGTTAGTAACATCTCCAAACATGCTTATCTTAAATTCTTTCTTTATCAAATCAACAAATTATGAAGCTAGCTTAGCAAATATAGCCTCGAATACCATATCATAGACATAAATCCTTGCACCCATGAATTGGTTATTCTATTTTTAGAGAAATAATGTCTTATTAGTAGACCTTCTATTATACCACTTGTGGATCAAATAGGTAGTCAACCTTTAATACCAAGCTCGCGATGCTTGCTTCCAACCATGAAGTGCTTTTTTCTAATGATAGACATCATTAGGTTTATAGTGAACCTCAAATCCTTTGTGTTGTGTAAAATAAACTTATTCTTGCTGATAACCACTAAGGAAAGCACTTTTGAGATCCATTTGCTTTACCTTAAAACCTCTTGTTTAAGCAATGGCTAACGATGGATGAATAGATTTCAATCGTGTAACCGGAGCAAACGCCTTATCAAAATCAATACCTTCAAACTGTGTGCATCCTCTTGCAACCAATCTAGCTTTGTTGCGAACAAGAACATTCCCATTTCTCTTACAATGAAATATCCACTTAGTACCAATAATATTAACATTGGTAACTCTTGGAACAAGCTCCTACATATCCTGTCTAAAAAACTTGTTGAGTTCCTATTAGATAGCATTCTTCCAATATTCATCCATAAGAGCCTCCTTTATGTTTTTTAGCTCAATTTGAAATGTAAAACAATAAAAGTGTGCCATGTTTCTTTAGTTAACTAAAGGAATCTCTCTACTTTGCTTTGGATCATTAACTGAGCCAATAATTTGCTTAATTGGATTATCTTTTAGCTATCTTAGTTATGTCTAAGCACATGTAGAAGTAGAATTAACCCATGCAGTGGATGATTTTGGATCAACATGATCATTAACATCATCATTAGATGGAGGGTGATATCTTAATCATATATTTTTGCAGTTGGATAAGTAATAGGCGTTGAGCTCATTAGTATTGACAACTCTTCATCTTCATCTTTTTGGGAGGTCAATTGTTCTATTCTTGCACAGTCATCAACCAATACCTTGATAAACTCCATCTTGGACATAGTTCCCATATTATAGATTTTATAAGCTTTACTATTAAGAGAATATCCATGAAGAATCCCAATACTAGTTTTACAATAAAAGCTTTCTAAGGTTACCTCTTTCATTCAAAATGAAACAGGTATTGCCGAAAACATTAAGATATTTGATAGAAGGCTTTTTGCCTCTCCAAATTTCATATGGAGTCTTTGTAGTCAGTGGCCCGAAATAAACTTTGTTGATAATATAGATAGCAGTGTTTATTGCTTCCCCCAATGATTCTTATGCAGATTCATCTAAGCTCGCATGACCGTTGTTATCTCCGTAATTGTGCAATTTTTCCTTTCAACAACACCATTTTCTCGTTGGAGTAGCAAATTGATGCTTAATCCCAAATTCAACATAATAATCAGCAAATTGCCAATTCTCAAACTCTCGTCCATCATCACTACATAGTTGATCAATGGATAAATCCTCATTCCTTTTGTCATTTAAAAGTCAAAAAATAACTTCTTAAACTCATCTAACATTTATGCCTTATCATGCAACAAACAAATCCAAGTAAACCTTGAGTAGTCATCAATAATATCAAAAACATATTTCTTTCTACTGAGACTCTCAACTTGCATGGAGCTAAACAAGTCCATATGCAATAATGCCAGCACATGCGACATCGCTATGTCATTAAGGCTAGTATGTAAAGAAGAGTGTTATTTACCCCTTTGACATTGTTCACAAATGGAATTATACTTAGATTTTACTTTAGGGAAACCTCTTACAACATCATTAGATAGCAAATTTCTGAAGTTGCTTGAAATTAAGATGACCTAACCATATGTGCCAAAGCTCTGTATTAGATAGGGAAACAAATTTACACATAATTTAAAGTTTATGAGGTGACACAGAATATTGAAGCAACATATAGCAATTTCCTTATGTTTGGATCTCATAAATGATGCATTATCTTTCTTCATTGATAATTTGACAATGATTTTAGTAAAGTTGACAAATTGTTCTTAATCACACATCTAACTAATGCTAATCAGATTAAATTTCAACCCATCAACAAGCATAACTCCTTCGAAATTTGGCATGTCCTACAATAATAATAGTTCCTTTGCCAAAAATCTTCAATTTCTTTGCGTCACCAAAGGTAACAACTTGCTCTAATTAATCTTATATGAATTATTAATTACAGATTATGACCCGTAGCACAAACCCACGTAGACACCGTGAATAAGTCTAGGGCACGACAATTAATCTATAAATAGTTATTTTTCTCAGATGCATAGTAATTTATTATATTATTATTTAATATTCAAATAACATTATTATTAAGATTTCCATTGGTAGCTTCATGCATTTGTAGTGATGAGTGTGTAGGACATCATGGGTGTATGGGGTTGTCAAGGGTTTAGAGGTCATATCATCCATCACATCATATCACTTATCAAATAGCCTATAATTACCTTCACTTTTGACTCACCTCTCTTTCTCTCTATTTTCCAAAAAAAATCACAAACCCGTCACCCTCACAACTGATCTTCTTCCTCCTTATACCCCTTTCTTTTTTATCTCTCACAAAGCTCTCCTTACACCCTCGATTTTAATATCTCAGTCGTCTCTCGTGAAATACTTCCCTTTTGGCGACTTTCGTCAACGACTTCTAAGATCAAAGTGAGTGATGAATTTTGGTTGTTGAACTTTTTAGAGATAATTAAAAGCTTAAATGGTGGTGGTGTTGATGTATTATTAATCTTGATAATGTAGTTGATTGTTGTTGTCGTTGTTTTTTTAAGAGAAGTTTCATTCATTATTCATGGCATAATAAAGGACCAATAGCAGACATAGAATCGAGTACATTGATTCACAAATCCTATTCATTCAAACAAATTGTCATTAATTCGACAGTAAATGCGAAATTGAAACAGTTTGATAATCAGGGACAAGACTCTACAAGGACAGGACTCTACAACGTTGAAACTCATGACAACATACAAAATAGCTAGAACCACAAAACGAATAACAACACTTTCTAACAAGGAGAAGAAAGCCTAAAACTTCCCAACGAGGAGAAAACAAATCAAAGACTTCCAACTAGGGAATAAAACTAACTATAAAATAAAACTAAAGACAATATCAATCTAGTGCCTCGCAAATCTATGCAATACATCGATGAAGATGCACTACAATAAGGATAGATCAATCTCTATAAATCGAAATAGATATGTCGGTTATTGTATGAAAAAAATGCAAAAGCAATTTAATTGGAACCACCATCGATCAAAGAGTAGGATCGGCGATGGTTCATGAACAAAAATCACTAATGTAAATCAAGAAGAAGAATTTTAGGGTTTTGGAGAAAAAGTGAGATCGATTGTCATTGTTGTTTATTATTTAGAAAATAAAAAAAATTTCTCTAGAAGAGGCAATTCATCTTTTCCAGAGATACATTGATAGTGGGAGGGGATTGCTAGGTGGGTCGGGCCGACCCAGGCTCGGGAGTGCATGGTCGGGTTGCCCTTGGCTCAAATAGACCTGGTTAAATCGACATGGGATTCGATTGGACCAGGTTAGGGTGACGCTTATCCAGGCAATTAGGCCAAAATGGGCCGAACAGAACTGGGCCCAGTTCGGTCCAAAACTATTAAAAATTAATAAAATTGATTTAAAATGTAATAAATCTATTTTAAATGAAAATACAAAAAGTTATGGAGAATTTCATAAAAGATCAAAAAACGAAAAATTAGAAAAGCTAGGAAAATACATTTCATGTTTTTTCGAGCATTAGCCACCCAAGTATAACTCGAAAAGTGTGTGAAAACTAAATTTTATGGAATAGAATTTCAAATTTTGGTTCCACATTAGAAACTTTCTTAATGTGACTATATAATAATTAAAGTGGTATTATTGGACATCGGGGACTTAAGAGACTATCATTGGTAATCGGGTGCGCATCTCGAGGTGTAAAAGAGACATTTTGAGGGTGATTTGTGATTACTCAAGCTAAGTAAACCCACGAGAAAGTTGCTTACAATTTATATATAGCACTTTATTTATTTTACATTTTGGTTATTCTATCGTGCTATTTATTGCTCATCCACTCCCACGTGTTTATGTGTGTTTATCGACGGGGTCGAACATGGCACAAATACACACACCGGGGCTAGTAACCCTGTGTTGTTTGAGTAGTTGCCCATGTTGGGTCTACAATGTGACTATTTGTCATGAATCCCGCTACGTTGATAGATGTTTGATGATAACCTAAGTATCCATTATAGGTTCCTCCCAAGAGATGTTTGGACTTGGTCCTGGCGTTCATCGGTACTTTTAATTCGATCATAAGATGTTTGGCTATATGATCATCATGGGTTCTCTCAGTTTGGCTAAGTTGATTCCCGTATTTTGACTATAGTTTTATTGTAAAGCTGCACTCGTGCCCAGTTTCGACTTTTATGCGACTTATTTTCATGCAATTACCTTATTTTCTTTTCCTTATTGAAATTGCACAAATTGTAGTCATTTTATCGAATTTTGTGAAGATTAGCTAACTTTCTCCATGATTACTCAATGGGGTTTTTCATTGTTTTTGGTGAGAAATCGCTGTCCATATGATGAATCAAGGCATTAGGGTCATAGGCCTCACTTTTGATCTAAGAGAGCCCCATCAGCTTTTTGTTTAGGAAGACTGTAAAAGTTCGCTCTAATTAATCTCAATTAGATTTTAATTATAGATTAAGACTCATAGCTCAAACCCACGTGGACACCACCGATAAATCTAGGGAATTATAATCAAGGTATTATACATTTTTCATAATCATAGTTTTCAGAGTTAATTAAGACTTTTAATCTTATCAGGGTATAATTTAATAAAATTCGCGGAAACTTTTATAAAAAACACGTAGAAACTAGGTAAATAAATGATCACATGAAATTAACAAATTTATACATGTATCACAAGGGAAGTCTAGTCACTCAACCCAATATACAACTCAAAATTACATAAAAGGACTTAAGTAATAAATACACAAAATGATCACCTACAAAATTAGCAAGAACTATTTGCAGATGACTTAAAACTAATAATTGATTTTCTCCTTCCCCGGTCTACTACTCGGTAGATCTGCATTCATCGTTATAATAAGACAGTGAGGACAGTAAAGTAGAAAGTAAAACCTGAAGGCTACTCATCCACATTTCCAAGATATAAAAAGAATGATACATAAACGCATACAATAGGTATGAAGAAAGATAAACTGAAAGGAAAGTATGGAAACAATTGTCAAGCTTCTACAATAAATAATAAACAAATAAAACATGAAAATCTAGGTTTAGGTCGGCCGACATCCCCAGAGAGTTTAACCCCTTGTGTCACACTAAGAACATCAGCTTTGAGGAATGCCAACACCATAGGGACTCTAACTCACTGAGTCACCCATCTCATGAAATGAAACTATTACAGTTGTTTTGAGTGTCAATAACTCATGGGAATCTAACCACAAGTATGTTGCAACTCATAAAGTTAAGGCACCTCCATAAGTGGGCTCCTCAGGTCATGCCAATCAGAATGGTCATGTTCTAGATTGTACAAACAAATATTACATAAAAAATATAATGTTATGAAATGGAGAGAATTGCCTCAATAGTTTACTTACATAGCACGCAAGGAATGTCATGCGACGAATCATTACACAATGATTATAACCAACAAAACCATAGATACAAAAACCTATACAAGGCATGGCATTGAAAATATAAAACTAGTAGTAAACAGTCAAAATGATTGAATATCAATTCATTAATGGAATGAAATGGAGAGAATTGCCTCAATAGGTTTACTTACGTAGCATGCAAAGTTCATAGGCTAATCTGACCATCCGACACCCCATAACGCATACCTGAATTCTCGAAACTTTCCTTTAAATTCCTGAGGTCAATTATGGTGCTTTAAAACTTGTACAAGCTATTAGAGTTAGTTTAATTGGTTGTACGTTCTAATTTCTAAAATCAGCCTCATTCATAATTTGGCATTGTCAAAATCTTTTTTACTAAAATAAAGACAGTTTTGGTGCTACAACATGTAAGTCGATTTCAACAACCAAAACATTAAAATTATGTATTGGAGTATAATGAGAAGTTTTTAGAGCTATGTTTTAGACTTCAAGAACTATAAGTTTTTTGCAATTTTGATAAGAATTGAGGATATATGAAACTTTTACTGCAATGGCTCTAAACTGTTTTAGTTTTTGACCAGTAACTTTGAAAAATTTATTTCTCCTAAATCATAGATTGAAAACTCATAATTTTTCACTGAAGCTTATTAACATATCTTAGAACATCATATTAAAAGATGAGCTTAATATAATAAGAAACAAGGGAGTTATGCTAAAACAAACATGAAATACACAAAACTGTTAACCCCGAAACTTCAGATTCATCATCAAAGTTGCAAGGGATTTTAAGACATGAAAATATTCGAATTTCAAAACCATTCATTGGGAGAAAGTTGTTCCCATTTGAGTTCACTTTCAAATGCCACCTAGATTGGTCCATTTAGATTTAAAATGAGGTGTTATGATGAAATAACATAAGCCGGTTCATAACACGATATGCAGAATTCCAATTTTGGTCCTACTACTTCATCAGTTCATAACTTTAAGAAATTAAGTCCAAATTAAGAACTTCTTTATAGTAGAATTAGTGGGATTTCACAAGGAATACAAATATAGAATTAGATTTTGAAAAAAATTATTTGCCCACTGTAATTGCTCAAAAATTAGAACTGAACCAAAACCTGCAATTTTTACTAAGCCTTGTTAAATAGTAGTGTAGATTTGCTAACCTAGTAATGTGAGATCATCACATTCCCAACTCTTTGAATCTTCACATGGTGGATCTCCCTCTCTATAACTCTCTCCCTTTAGATAAAAAAATGAATTTTATTTGCATGAAAACCTATTAAATCTTTTATATATTCATGTGCGGTGAATTTGTAGCCCTTAATCAACATGTGTACACTTAGCTCTAGCTCAATCTAATGGCTTTTAATGGTACATCAACGACTATTGTTTTATTTTTCTAACTTAGGTTACATTTATAACAATTCAACTATAGCCACATCAAATTAGCTATTTAAGGCAAATTAACTTAAATTAAGACTTACCACATCACTCTTTCCCCCGATCCCACACCGGCAGGCATCTCGAGGTGCGTCTCCGCTCACATCTCAATGTCTATCCATAACAAACTATTCAAAACAAATAAAACATTTGGATATAGTGTGCACACATAAATTACACTATACATCCATTACTTAAAAGTAATATATTTTTCGGTACTTAGGCCGTGTATTGGGACTGTATACTAGCTCTCGGGCCATGTCACTGTTCTATAACCCTGATTAGGGATTAAGTTACTATAAGAAATATGGGTTGGTGCATGCTTTCTCAATCTTCACTTACAAGCATTAAGCTTACGATAACTAATATAGAATCTCAAGATTCAAGAATCGCCAAATCAGTTTCATTTTCAAATGATATTTATAATATAACCATAATCAAAGTCGATAGGAATTTTTATTCACTAATAATAATCATTTCAAAATCATTTATTAAAATAAAAAGATATACTTCACTTAATTTAGTTGTAAGCACTAAAGTTTTTTATAAACTTCCTTTATTTTTTCTATATCTCCATTTTTTCCTTCATCAATTAAATATATATATTCATTTTCTTATTCAGTTTGTTATATTCCTACAGTTCCCTGCTCCATTTCTCTTGGAATTCATTTTTTTATATAAGTTTTTCCCTCATTTTTCCACCACTAGATTCCATGCTCCATTTCCTTTAGAATCTTTAGGTCTCTCTATTTTTTCATTTTAAAACTATTATTAGCTCTTCACATTTTTACTATAGTCAAAAAGCATTCTTTCCAACTAAATAAAGTTTATTAGCTATATCTTACTTTTCATTTCAATTGTGGCATAAGTTCTTTTCAATACATATAAAAAATATTTGATAAATAATCTTTGCATAACAAAATTCTCATAAATTTGTCTTGTTTATCTTACATTTTCATTTCGATCTTCTGCCCATTATAAAATCTAACACAAAGAGATTAATCCTCTCTGAACTCCTCCAATGTATTCACAATGTAGGTTAACTCAAATTGAGTATAGCAATTCCTTTCCATGATAAAATATTCTATTTTCGTGGGTAATAATATATCACTTCTATTTAAATCCAAATTATATTCAATTCCATATTCCTAATTAAATAAAGTAAAATGAAATGGAGAAATATTACCTGTATTGTGAAAAATCTTAAAAAGATTTAAAATGTTCAAGTAGATTCTACCTCTCATTTCTTCCATATTTCTCATCTTCATACTTCACTTCACCTAATTCCTCAAACTCATTCAAAACCTTGTCATCAAGGTTTAAGAATTAAGTCGGGTTTTCAACAAAATAAAAATACCTTATGAAGCATAAACGTATAAATTAAGTAAATAACATAAGAATGAATTGCGTAAGTAATTAAAAATTTTAATAAATTTAAACATTCCAAGTATAATTGAGTTCAAAGTAACATATCAACGCAATGTATAGAATGTGAACACAACAAAGCAAATGTATCATAGATTCACATAGTACATCATTTATAACATAATATTACAAACATAGACCTTTTACAATAACACTCAGAGATAGATTACACAAAGAATAATAAAATATCAGAATCGTCGTTCTGATATGGCATCATCACCACCATATCCATTATTAGGCAGATGAAACTAGAAGCTCATTACTGTATCATATAACAAAAATTCTATTCCCACTATTGGATTATCTTGTGAAAAGATTCCGTTATTAGGCTTTCTCAGTTGGGTTAATGGAATTTAAATGTTAGCTTCCCTACCTTGCATCTTCTTGGTCATGCTTCGCACGCACCCATAGATGCTCTAAGCAATCTTGCATTGATTCTGGAACATTAACTCTTAATGTCCCTAAGATCTCATTTGGTTCTGCAAAATAAACACCATTATGGCCGTTTTCATCTCATTCGCATTGATGCCAGTGAAATCCTCCGCAGGTGGCTTTAGGCACTGCTTCGTTCTATCATGATAAGCAAAAGTCTGCATCTCTTCTAAATTTCTCTAGTTCTCTATCTGTACTCTTCTTCTCTTCGTGGTCCCTCTTTTATGTGTTTCATTTCTTTCTCATGTCTCCTAAGAATCAATATATTATGGCACTTTTTTAGTGCTTTCGATGACTTTGTCGGTGATGGTCCTGTCAAGGTAAACATCTAACCCTAGATCTCTTATTGGAATTCAGTCTTGCCTGCCAAACTCCTTAATCTCTAAGGGAAAAAGCAATTTTTTGTTTTTCTTAGTCGTCATTGCATAAATAATTGATTCACAAATTATCTTGCCAACATCAATATAGCTGATCCTATAAACAATATGATACAAAAGAGTCGCCCTATACTTCACTACTCCCTTTGGTCATTTATATAAGTCGTTATGGCAAAAAATTCTTATTCAAAATTGTAAGTCATTTTCAAAATTTAAGAGTTTATTTATTACATTTTTTCCCAATTTACCCTTATACAATTTAAACATTTATGTTTCTTCAAATATTCAATTCATTTAATTTCAAGGACATATATGTAAATTATACTTATAATTAAAAGATGCCTTAATTGTTACGTCCTTACCATAAACGACTTGTAGAAATGATTGGAGGGAGTATATCATAATATTGCAAACTTTGTGTAGGCTTGCCTTTATCAAATTCAACCCTCGAAATCGCTTCCATAAGATATTCATCCTTCGGAATCATTTCTAAACCATTTTAAATGGCCTTATAGAGAAATCCATGTCTATAGCCACATTTTGGTTTAGGGTATTCATTATTTTTTCTCTCATGAGTTTTTTGTAAACCATAATTTGAGTTTATTCTTGCAAGTGAGTAGTCCACTAGTCTTCTTCGAACTATGACTACACTTTTATTCTCGTCTTCACGCTCATTTACGTAAAACTCTCTTACTAGAATTTCACAACCTATCTAAACTGATGACCCGCGTCATTATTGGCGTAATTGTCCCTAGTTAACAACCCTCTTCTATGCTCCTTTATTATGTTCAAGACCATAGGCTTGTACTTAACTTCAATTTTAACATTAAAACCCCTATCCAGTATAATCTTGCTATTCTTTCTAATTTCGCTCTTGATCCAATCAAGAGCTTTTTCATTGATAAGGTGCTAGGGAGAATTAATATGTGTCTCAATTTCTTCCTCTCCCTCCAACTCATCGATAAAGCTTAAAGGTGGAGAAGGTTCTTTTCGTACTCTCGTTTGGAGGCAGTTTATTTAAATTCCCATTGGTCTAATTGGCGGTGGTTGGAACTTTGGATTTTTCATCTAATGGTGCCTTCCCTTCTCCTCTCGTGGGCTTCTACCTCTACCACTTTCGACTATTATCTCAATTTAAAAATTCACAAGTTTAAAAACAAATAAACTTGAAAATCATAAAACAATGTTTGTCGAAAATAATTAGATAAAATCCAATACTTTATTTTGAAAGGAGAAATCCATTTATAAAGCTAGCTTTAAATTTTTTAGAAATTTTAAAATAAGATCCGCATATAAGTGTTAACTCAAAAATCAATTTTAAAATCAATTTTCTAAACATCATAAGGCAATTGTGTGATAGATATTTAGTCTTTTCAAAAAAAAGCAAATTAAATTAAAATAAAACAACAACCAAACCGCTAAACCCATTTTAAACTTGATTTTCAACCCATTTGCAAATGTGCGTAAACATACCAAAATTTCAAAATTTCTGAAAATTCGTAAATCAACGATCAATGTAATTGTCATGCCTAATCTATTGGAATCAAAGAAATCATTTGGTTAAGACAATTGAATAAATTCCTACAAATTAATTTCAAAAAACATTGAACAATTTGCGAAAATCATTCATATAAATTTTTTTTAAAGTAAATAGCTAAAATTGACATAATTACCTTTAGAGTGAATCTCTCGAGATTTAAGTTTATGCACTCATTTGTATAAGAAAATTGAATAAATTCTTCAATATCCTAGTGACAAGTCCATAATTAGACATGTTATATAATGTAATTTAGGTTGATTTTAAATATAAATTATGATATTACAATGGGTATTCTCATATTTTTTGATTTTAGGATTTAATAAGGAAAAATAGAGAAATGGAAGAAAAAGAGGAAAAGAAGCAAAATAGTCAATTGAAGAACAGAGTCAGCGAGTTATCATCGATATGAGATTACATAAGAATCGCTATCAAAATCAAAAGCAGAGAAAGTTTAGTGAATTGGGATTTACAAATGAATCACTAGATAAATTGGCAGAGTGCATAATGATATTTTAAGTGATTTACTCAGTGATTTGTGAACAACATAAGATTCACTGAGTAAATCATTTAAAAGGTCATTGACGGGTTTTTTTTAGATTAGTGCAAAGAATTTGAGTTTATCTAAGATTTGTATAGCTTAGAAAACTAGAAATAGGACACTAGAGTTTCGAAATGAATGGCCCTTTTTTTACTAACAAGTTTGTGAGAGCCATAAGTTAGTTTTTATTGAGTTTATGTTTGAAGCAATATTGGAGATTCGTTTATTTCAATAAAAAGTGTTTATTTAATTATATTATTGTGTTGTTTATTTTTTACGATGAGTGAGTAGTTTGTTAATCTGAACAAACCCTAGACATGTAAATACTTTGGATTTCCATACAATTATAATTAAGGAATTCTGTACTTAATGCTTTAAATCTATTCTTACACAATAATCAATGTTTTAATAAATTGTTTTTTCGTATTACAACTAATAAGGATTGATATTGTATGCATAGTGCGCAATATGTATTGCGATATTCGATTTTCTGAATCTTTGTCAATGATTATTGACAAAAATTAGAGAAGTAGTACCTAAGATTAATCTATAGTGCCAAATTACCCGAATGGATGTTCAAGGTGATTGTGTTCTAACATAGTTATCGACTCGCATTTTTTGATTGATGTTTGGTTTAGATTTGACATGATTTTCATTGACTATTAATGCCATCCTATTTATATTTTATTGTGTTTTATCCAATAGGTAGATTAACAATGATAAGGTTATGGATGTTTTTCATAGAATATGGGAAAATCGATGGCTTGCTAAAGGCTATCAACCTATTATGAATTAAGATTTGTTGATTCCAAGATTCCATGTGATATAATTATAACTAGGTTATGAGGTAATGTTATGTTCTAGTATTTAAATGCAATCCAAGTATATTACATTGTTCAGTGGGGGTTTGTTTGCATATTGTTTATATATTAATATTATAATGAATTTGAATTTCATTTAGTTATGTTTGTATTGAATTATTTGAATTTGTTTAGTTAGTTTGGTTAATTAAGTTAGTTGTCATAATTTTTAACTATTTAGTATTTCAATTCCTGTTTAATTAGATTAACTAATTTAAGAAAAACAAAAAAAACACTTTCCTTAGAAGTTTCAAAAATCCTTATGGAGACGACATCCCACTTACCACTACTACAAATAATAGAAAAATATGGGAATCTATTGTGCATGATTGACATGTGTCAATTTTGGAACCATTACTGAGGACTTTTAAATAATTTCTTAGGATTTTAGACGTTGTATGGTCTATACACTTCGTCGTTTTAAATCTATAAGATCTTTACATTTGTTTGATCTTGAAATAGATAGAACTTTAAATCGAGATTTAAGAAAACAACTACTTTGGAAAATTTTGCTAATAGGATGGGGGATAAAAACAATAATAATAATGATAATGTCATTACTAATAATAATAATAATCATAATAATAATAATAATAATGATAAAAGAGTTATCAATAATAATAACAACAATAATAGAGAACTTAATTTTAGACAAGCTAATCAAATTGTTACGGCATATGAGCTTACGTGCATAGCATACGCCGATGGATTTCCTGAATTCTAAGTTAGATCTAGAATTATTACTACCTTCCCTAATGTTCATGGTAAAAACAATGAAGACCAATAAAAATTGATAAGGGACCATGTTGAGGACATGCCCTACACAATCTCTGGAACCTTTCTTAATATTGTGACAGTGATTCATCATCTTTCATAACAATGAGAGATATCTACCAACTAAACAAAGTAATCCTCCTAGCTTGCATATGATCACCTTAAAATCTCTGATGTAGCTCATTGTAGCTCTTAATAGAACCAGTTAGTAAGTGAAATAACCAATATTGTGCAACATCTTTGAGATGAAAGGGAAATGCCTTTAGTCTTTTTAAGTCATCATCAACTCTATCAGGCTTCATGCTTACTACCACCATCTCAAATTTCGTAAGGAACTTTCGATGATCCTCATTCTCTTTTCCATGAAAGTCAGGCAATTTATGTATCAACCCTAATTTATGCTCAAATTGACCGGTGGTGGCTGGATACTCAATAGATTATGGTAATGACCCTCCACGGTGTTGATTAGCGTCCCTAAATGTGACCTATCTCTCCTTCCTTGCATCATGCCTCGCGTTGTGTAGGTTGCTCTACCCAACATCCTACACAAATGGAAGATTTTGATCTCTTCCATTTAAATCCATAGTCATTTAAGATCTTTCCCTCCTTTTACTATCGCTATTCCTTTTTTTATATGTCCAACCAACTTTCGAATTAAATGGAACTAAAGTGTCTGCGGAAAGTGACTGTTAGCGACCTACAACCATAAAACAAAACAAAACAAAATAAAACTAAAAAGAAAATAAATTAGCACCAATCTCGAGCAACGACACTAAAAATTGGTATGCACCATCGAAGGCGCCAATAATAGTATCGAATTAACTGACTACCTTTGATTTATAGTAAGGTAAGTACGTGGTCAAACCTATAGGGATTGGGGTGTTCTTGTTTAGGTTAAAGTAAAATGAAGTTTCTTTAAAGCAAAACTTAACTACACTAGGAATGAAATGCAAAGAAAATAAACTCAATTACTTAGAAAATAGAAATCAATAAATATAAAACTCTAGAACATAATGTGAAATGAAATTTAACGGATTAGATTCGTTCGTCAGTTTTAGAAGATTGTTTTGGTACTTATTTCCATGGATAGGCTTATAGTGACTCTTTCCACCTTGTTCTCCTTTTATAAAAGGAAGGAACATGTGATAGAACCATATACTAAATAGACCGCAAAACCTCCGGGTATACCATTAATTTTCAACAAACTAGCAGCATTAAACTATGTGATAACGCCTACCATGAGTAGTCACTAGCGTCAAATTCTTCCACCTATCTCGTGGAGATGATAATACACTGTTACCCATTCTCTTATCTCAATGACATAAATGCAAATCGATTGCCAACAAATAAGGCCCTACATGCCACCTAACTTGATCCCCTTACCGATCAATAATAAGATCACTAGCAATAGCTTTTACCCAAACTGGAGTGCATGTGCACTTATGTCATGAGAAAGGAAAAACGTTTCAACTTTATCTAAATAATGTAATGAAGAACACGAAAACTAGAATTAAATGATATTAGAACAAAAAGCTAAAAACCTTTCGAGTCCATAAATCTCTATAACCAATAACACTTGTCTGAATGCTAAACGTAATCATTCATTGACGTAAAAGCATAATGAAAAAAATAAATAAAAACTTACTAACAAAACCTAAATGAAGTCTTCTACCCTCTTTAAAGTGTTTTTGATCTACGAATGAAAGAGAGATGGAAAAGAGAGTTATAAAGTCATTCTAGGGTTTTTTATTTATAGTAGAAGTGTGATAAGAGGTAATCTAACTAAGACTCTTGCAAATCTGAAAAATATGAAATTGTCAATCTTCATATCTATCCTACGTCGTAAGTGTAAAACTTTAAGGCACTCAAAATCATGGAGAAAAGGCTATTATACTCCAATTGTCCTTCTTTTTTGTCCCGACTCGTTTCTAGCATTGTGTTAGTGCCATTTGTACTTCTTGAAGGCACCGGTCTTTCCCTTGAAATTTGACCTTCATTTTTCTCTTAGGGCTTCATAAGGCTTCATACATAACGTATTCAATGAGTTTCCTCTGATCTGATCAAGTTTGGTTTAGCGACTCCTTAGCGATTGCAGTTCACATTGAGGTACGTCAAAGGCACTAAGCCTATGTTTAACTTTCTGGCTGAATTTTTGTAGGAAATCATTTCTTTTTGTCCAATAGCTTGTATTTACCCTGAAATTATAAAAATAAAGATTTTTGACATTAAATGGTGATAAAAGTCTTGGAATTCATAGTAAAATTACACTAAAATATAGCACAATTGGTGACTTATTAAGATGAATCAAAACACTAAAGCATCGTTACTACGCTAATCCTCAGGGCTTGCGCGATAATAGGCAGCCTAGTGCACTTATAAGAGAAACCTAGTGCGCTAATTAGTCTATAAAAATGTTTGGTGAAAAATTTGGATTTTTGAGACACACCTAGGAAACATTCCATACTTTATGGGCACATCAAGATCAACATAAAAAATGGTTTTCACTACCTAAAAAATACAAAGGAGGTTGGAATCCCAGATCATGCCTAATTTTTTACTATTCTTTGAAAATTAGTCTCTAGGCAAAGGGTTAGGGAAGGAATTCATAAGTTGGTCATCAGTGGACACATGGACTGATTTGACAACCCATTTTTGCACATGATCTTGAAAAAAATGGTGCCTTATCTTAATATGCTAGGTACTGGAATGTAACACTGGATTTTTTCGATATATTGATTACATTTGTTTTATCATTATAAACTTCAGCACAACCAACTTGGATTTTGTAATCATCAAGTTTCATGTATAATACTTGAGCATAACAACTTCTGGCTGCCACGTATTTAACTTCGGCGATGGAAAATGCAACTTAATTTTGCTTTTTGCTAAACCATGAGATCAACGAATTTCCTAACAAAAGACGAAATTTTGATGTACTTTATCTATACACTAGACTCCCCACATAGTCATAATCATCAAAGCTTCTAAGTTCAGAACTTTTAGCCTTATTGAACCACAATCCCAAATCTTATGTCCCATTTAAGTATTGAAATATGCACTTGACATACTTTAAATGTGATTCTTTGGGCTCGAATTGGAACTTAGCACATAGACATACACTAAACATAATATATGGTCTACTAGCGATCAAGTAGAGGAGAGTTTTTATCATGCCATGATATAGCTTAGGATCTATAGGCTTTCCCAATTGTTCTTTGTCCATTTTTATCGTGGAACTACTAGGAGTGGCATATGCCATCATATTCTCAAATTTGACTTTCTTCAGCATGTCTTTCATATATTTTGCTTGATTAATGAAACTCTTGTGCTTAGATTTCTAAATTTGCAAACCCAAGAAATATGTTAGTTCACCCATCGTTCTTATTTCAAACTCGTTTGTCATCAATGAAAATAATTCATCACATAGACAAGTGTTTAATAACCTAAAAATGATATCATTCTACATAAATTTGAACAAGGGGCATATCATTATTTCGTATCAAAATGAAATAAATGGGATCTTGTGTTCCTTTCTTAAACCTTTTATCAAGAAGAAATATACTTAGTCTATCATACCGTATACTAGGACTTTTGAAGATGATAAACATGAATTGGATAATCATGGCCATCAAAGTCTGGTGGTTGTTCTACATATACCTCTTAATTTATGAAACCAATCAAGAATGTACTTTTTATATCCATTTGGTATAGTAGAAAATCATTGTAGCAAGCAACATTCGAATTGCTTTTAGTCTTGCTATCATTGAAAATTCTTCTTCATAATAAATATCTTATTCTTGATTGTAGCCTTGTGCAACTAACCTAGCCTTGTTTGTTATGGCATGTTTCCCCAAATAGGATACTGCCACAATAGGACTAAACAACGTCATTAACCCCTAATCCTCTACATATATGACTAAACAACGTATTAATGAGCCTTTTGCGACATTCACCTTGTTATACGTGCTTAAGATAAGTATTGTTCATATCTCATTAATTGTGATTTTAAAAGTTAGTTAAAACTCTATAACATTTTAATGTTATCTGCAAAAGACTTAATATAATTGACGGAAGCATCATAAAAACACCTAATATGGAAACCAAGTAAAATAAGCGATCATATGAAATCAAACCAAGTAATACATGCATCAAACGGGAAGTCTAATCTCTCGTCCCATTATACAACCTAAAATCATAAAAAAACATAGGTAATAAATACACTAAGTTTTCACCAACAAAAGTAGCAAAACCACTCGCTAAGGGCTCCAATGTAGTCGTCAACCTTTTACTCCCTCGTTTGCTTCTCGAATTATGTGCGCCCGCCATCATAAAAAGGATGGTAAGTACAATAATGCATAAAGTAAATCTTGGAGAATATTCAATAGAAAATATCCAAAAGCATATAAATGGAGAAAAAAACCTGAAATACGTATATGCTAGAAGATAACACAGTTAAAACAAACGAAATGGACACATGGAAAAGTGGTAATGGTTTAGGTCCAGAATCCTAACATCCCTAAGGAATCTTACCATGTATGCCACGCAAACTTACAAATCAGGTAAAACATGTACAAAGTCTCCACATCCCTAAGGAGTTTTACCTTGTGTGTTGCGTAAACTCATAAATTAGGAATGACATCAATTGTATGGAGTTCAGAAACCCCTAAGTAATCTAACCTCATATATCACGCTACTCGTCAAATAATTAAAACATTAGCAGTGTGGAGTACCAAAATCTCCAAGGACTCTAAACTTAGGTATCTTGTAACTTATAAAGTCATGGTCCTACAAAGGTAGGCTCCACAAGGTATGCCTATTGAAGAGTTCATGTTGACCATTGTACAAACATGCATCATATAACAAACATATTGACTTGAATATGTACATACACCAATACGAGAGTGAAACAAATCATAGCATATTATTTAGAAGACGTTTCAATTGATTTATGATCAACGACAATAAAAGATTCAATCATAAAACAAAACCAAAACAAGTAATGTCATGGGACAAATCATTACATGATGATTATAGCCAAACAAATCATAGACACGAAAGTATATACAAGGCATGGCATCAGGAATCTGATATCAACATTAAAAGGGTCCAAGTGACTGTATATTAACTAAATAATGAAATCAAATGGAGAGAATTACCTCAACATGTTTACTTACCTCAAATGCACGCAATTCCTATCCTGTACAAGCTCTCGACCAGTCCACACTTGCGTTCCACACCCTGTAAGTCCTCTATAAGCTTTTAAGGTATCCTAACAAATTTAATTTAACTTGTTTGAGTTTATTTAGTTGGTCTTATATTCTAATGTTTCATAATCGACCCCTTTAATACTTTGTTTATGTTGAAATCTACTTCAATATATAAAGATAGTTTTGATGCAATAGTTTACGAGTTAATTTTAATTACCAATTAAGATTATGTATTGTAGTACAAAGGAAATTTGTTAGAGCTATGTCTTAGCTTTCTTGAACTATAAAGTTTGTAGAATTTCGATAACAATCGAAGGTGATATGGAAGTTTACTATAATGGCTCAAAATAGTTTTAGATTCGAAGTAAAAATTTTAAATTTTATTTCTTTTAAACCATAGCTTTAAAACTAATGAATTTTTTTTACTGAAACCTAAAAAAAATCCTAGAAAATGATACAAAAAGTCGAGCTTAATCTAATAACAAATAAGGGAGTTCTGCACAAAATAGCAGGACCTTAGCAAAACTGTGAACCTAAAAATTTCATATTTATTATCAAAGTTGTAGAAGACATGTGGAGAAGAAAATATTCGAATTTCAAAATCTTTTAGTCGACAAAAGTTGTTCCCTTTTAAGTTAGCATTAAAATTCAACTAGAAAGGGTCCATTTCGATTTAAAGTGAGGAAGTTATGACCAAATTACAGTGGCTGGTTCCTAACAACATGCAAAAATTTTTGTTTTCTTATACAACTTCGTGAATTTAAAAAATTCATAACTTAATGACAACAAATCCAAATCCAGAACTTCTTTAATTCTACAGGAAATCCAAATATGGAATTATATTTTGAAAAAAAAATCATCTACCAACTGAAATTGCTGAAAATATAGAACTAAACCAAAACATACAATTTTTGCTTGAATTTAACAAAGTGGTGTTGAAAATAGGCTTATTTAGTTATATGACTTCCTTGATCTTGATCGTCACTTCACAATTCACAGATTTTTCTTTACTAAGTTGTTGGATTGATCTCTCCAGAACTCACCCTCTTTTTTACATGGAATTTGAGATGACAAGGTTGAGATTTTCCACCAACCCTTTTTATAGTGGTATGGTTAAATTGTGACCTTTGATCTTGTTTAAACAAGAATCCCTACGAATATCTAGTAGCTTACAACTTGTCAAGAAATCCACAAAATTAGTCATGTTAAAACCCACTCGAACAGTTACATGGTGATGGTTACAACATGCATCCCGAGGCGTATCAGTGCTTAATGTTTTATTTTCTCCACTTAGGCCTCATTTACATAAATTCAACTATAGGGACAATAGATTAGTTATATTAATCATATTAAACTAAATTAGGACTTATAAAATTACCCTCTTCCCTGGTCCCACATTGTCATGCATCTCAAGGCATGTCTCCACACGCGTGCCAAACTTACAAAGTACAACACTAAATAAATATTCCTGGTTATAGTGTACACATATACATCCCACTAGGCATCCATCACTCAAAATCAATATATTTCTAGATCCTCATACAACGTATTAAGATCGTGTACTCGTTCTCGGGTCACGTCATAGGTCGATAACCATAATTAGGGACTAATCTCCCATTGTTGATTTTTTGGTCGTTATATTGTTACTCACTATGTCACCCTTCTCATTCTTTTATTCCTAAAATTCCATTTCATACCAAAAATAGTGTGGCTCTTGGGTCTAAGGACTAAGATCCATACCTTGTTCCTTACAAAGTGTCCTTACTCTTCTTGCACAGCTATGATACAAATTCATCACCTAAGGCTTCATCTATCTCAATGGGCTCAGTTTGTTACACAAATGCAATGCACCCCTCATCTCAGTTTAGGGAAGAACTAGTGAATATGCCCTTATTTAGATCACTTAGGATTTGTTGAGACGGATGTCCTTAAAGAAGTATTGAGATCTTTGGTACACTTTGTTTGGTTTCCTTTCTCTTTTCTACTTCTTTACCATCGGAATCTTAAACTTGAATGACATCATCATCATCATTATCATTAGGTCTCATTTGCTCGAAGGTGTTCACTAATTGAACTTTAGGATCTATCTCATTAAACCTAACATGGATGGAATCTATTATGATCATAGATGATCTATTGAACACCATATATACCCCACTATGCATGGAGTTTCCTAAGAAAGTGCGTATATTTAACTTTGGGTTAACTTTGTCCAATCGATCCTTATCCTTTAAGACATAGCAAGTATAACCAAACTCCTTAAAATAACTAATGTTAGGTGATGCGCTTCGAACGTTTCAATGATAAATTCAACCTTAATTTGTTATCAAATGCTAATTACAATTATTTTGTAGGAGTAGTAGGCACAAGTGTCGATCTACGGGGATTGGTAATCTAAACTTTGGCCAAGGACGGGGTTGAAGAAAAGAGAATTAACTAACTAACTAATTAAATTATTACGCTAATGAGAGAACAACAATGAAAGCGACTAACATGATAACAACTAATTTAATAATCATGAAAGCAAATAAAAACAAGTAATTACACTAACTAACATGAAACGCAAGAGTGCTAAGAATAAACCAACTAATAAGATAGTAAAGAAAGAGAAAAATAACTAATCTAATTGTATAAAAGAAAGTAAATAACATAATACAAGTTATGTAAATTCCTAGGTTGGGAAGAACAAGTTCAACTTAACATCAAGGATTTGGCCGTCGATCCTACCAAGAATTATTTGGTAAGTGACTCTCTAATAAATGTACAACCCTAGGTAGAGCAACCATTAGATTTGGCACATTCACCGCATTAAGATTTGCAAAAACACTAGCCCTAGAAGATCAAGTCACGAAATGCGCTCAATTTAGCCTAGATCATGTTATTATGTGAGATAGACCAAAAGAGCGTGTACCAATTGAGTTATCCACTTGCTACTTGGTGTTCAAGGCTCCATACAATTATGTATGCAAAATAATCAAACTAGCAATAGATTCAAATAAAACAAAATGCATTTGCAACTACACAATTAATTATCAAAATCATGTTATTCAACTAATAACAAGATTGATACCAAAATATAAACCAAATTTGAAATTAAAATAAATATAACATTTTACAAATCCCATGGTATAAAATCTAAATTCTAGGCCATAAGGCTTTAGTTCCTCATTGCCCTAAAAATCTAATTACAAAGCTTAAAAATGTAGACATTGAGTGTTTGTGGAAAGAAAGAGAGGAGAGAAAAATACGTGGGATATGGGTTTTGTTTTTGTCTCTAATTTTGTGTATTCTCCTTTTGACGAATTGGTGAGGAGAGTCTAAATTAAGTGGTTGTTGTTTGTGCATCGTCCTTGCAAATGACTTGCCTAACCTTGATTTGTGGTGGGTATTGGATACTGCGTAAGCCAAGGAGGATCTGATTACTGGAACGGAGGTTCACACGTCATTCGAGGAAAATCTAGGGGCTACTAGAGTTCCATCATTGACGGAGATAGAGAGCTGTTGACCGTAATTGCCTTGACGATTGCATCAAGGAAGATCTACAGCCTCGGTTTCTAGAGATGAGAATGCTGAATAACTCGAGGAAAAGTAAGAGGCTGGAGGAGACGCGTGGGAGTATGGGGTGCTTTGGCTCGTGCATCGAGGATCATCAAGGTTACGATTGTTGAAGGAATAAGGCGACGCGCCTCCTTAGGCGCATCCAAAAGGTGCACTACAAGAGTCGTTAATGAGGAGAGAATGCTAGGGAGTGAACGATTTCCTCATCTAATCCTTACAAATCTTGTGGCAATCTTGACGGTTTTTGGGTTCAAAGTACATCAACTGTGTGGTATGCTCATATCTTCCATGCATCCACATCTTCTATAATTTGTTATGTGTTCGTGTCCGGAGGACAATTCAAGGGTTGTTGAACCCGCCCATCAATAGTTTTTGTATTTACCTAAATTTCTTGCATTTTCTCCAACTATAGGAACTCCAATCCTTTAGCGCATTAACCAATCACGATCCTAGCTTCATGTAGGTCCCACATGACTGTCTCAGGATGTGTGCTAACATTCTTTATGATACGAATCATCAAAAATACTCCTAAAAGTCCTGCTGTTATTCTTTTTAATCAAACACTACTAGAAACCTCCAAATAACAAAAACAAGTAATTAAAAGCGAATTATAAAGACTTTGTCGTATCATAATAATATAAATACATATCAAAATTGGGAACAAAATCCTTATTACCAAATACCTCCAAACTAATTGTTTACTCGTCTCGAGCAAATGTATTCACTAAGACTATCAACTAATGCAAACTAAACTAGACTCCTAATTTATGCAAATCTTATGGAGTCAAAATACAAAACTCAAGAAACTTGGGAGACTATAAGCTATCAAGAATTTGGGCCCGACCTCATCAAATATCATACTTTTAGAACTAAAACATGACCAAAATCCAAGGCTATCAATTAATCATGAGT
The DNA here is from genome assembly GCA_039657365.1 of Stephania yunnanensis. Classification (NCBI taxonomy): domain Eukaryota; kingdom Viridiplantae; phylum Streptophyta; class Magnoliopsida; order Ranunculales; family Menispermaceae; genus Stephania; species Stephania yunnanensis. Next base: position 44,214,709 of record CM077581.1, read on the forward strand.
TTGGTTAGCCTGTATGTTCAAGTTGCAAGTTTACGATCTTTTTATTTAGCATTAAAAATGTAAAGGAATCCAATAGGTGCGCCTACAACTCACACTGTCTACTAATGAAAACTTAACACATGCAAGAGTCGAGGACGACTTTTATTTTTATTGTAATGGGTCTTGGTTAGGCTAACAATGAAAAGGGATGTAGATGGATTCAAAAATTGTTGGTAAACACTAGCATAGACCATACTTACACAACATAGAGCTAAAACAAAGTAAATAGCAACAAAATTTTTGAACTTTCACGCACAAATCACTACAGTGTTTTTTTCTTCATCAATTCCTTTATTTTCAAGTGCTTTGCCCACATTACTTATTCTTTCACAATTTTTGGAATGGGTAACAGTTACAAACAATGAACCCCCAAACTTGGGCTTTTCTTACAATGAGTCACATAAGCTCTCTTTTTAAAAATCTTGGTCTAAACTAGGCCTTCCAATAACTAAGTAACATAGATATAAAGGCTATATGATTTTATTAGGTTTCATGAAAGCTACATAGCAAAAACATGGTGGAGTGGGCTCAAAGTGGCAAATTAGTAGAAGTAAATGATAGGTTGCTGTTTATTTAACATAATGATGGCCTAAAATCATTCTCTTACACATGCTTCCATCTTTAAAGTTTTGCCTCGAGTGGATACGACCTCATTCTAGAATCCGTGAGATTTAACTTATTCCACTTGCCCAATTCTGACTTTCTTCTTACTTAGGTGTCAAGCACACGACCCATAACTTGTATTGGATACTACGACATAACGCTGATCAAACCGTGTTAAGGACATGACAAAGTGGAGTCTTCATCCTAAATTTGTATCACAAAAGCATGCATAAAAAAATCCTTAACCAATAGGCAATTAAGTTAAGTTTGGGCATCTCTATATGCATTAAGATTGTTCCTAAGACTTTAAAAGCAAGGAACAAAGCATATTTCTCAAAAAACTAGTTTTTTTATTGGAATGAAAAATATTATGTGTATGCATGATATGAAAAAAATAAATATACATCATATGAAGAGAGTCATTAACAAACAAGAATAGTGATAGAAAAGGAAATGAATGAACATGATAAGAAGAAAGTAACACCACCATTAACATTCATAGCAAACATTAGTGCATATAAAAAAAATTGAAATGAGTACACCTATCAAAGCTTGCATTCCCAAACAATTCTTCAACAAACCTACATATCCCCCTCAAACATAGTCTAAACCTTGTCCTCAAGGTTTAAAACTAAGTTGGGGTAAAAAAAAACAAAAAAGGGTGTATGAGAACATTTACAATATGATGGAATGAATAAAAAGATGAAATAAACTAATTAAAATGCTACAAAGGCTCCAAAACTAGTTAAGTAACAAAAACAAGTCTTATTTAAGTGATTTTTTTTTTTTTTTTTGTTTTTTTTTCTTCAACTATCTAGGGGACTTTTGGAACAAAATAAAACATTAAAATGGTAAGAAAAAGAACTAATAAGCAAATGAATTGACTTAAAAAGTTTAAACAAAATCTCAAAACATCAAGAATTAAAAAAAAATAGTCAATTCCCTAAAGAATGCTCAAATAAAGTTGAAAAGCAACCGGATAGCACACAACCGAGTAAAATGGCCATATGAGACTACGAGTGTTAGAATCACATCAACTATGATCATTTCAAGCTCAAGCAAGATTTGTATGCATGCAATTCCAAAATGGGCGCATTAAATCCCATTCGCATAGGCAAGGAATCTATGAAACTTTCCAAACTAATAGATGCATCGTTCACACACATGAATTAATAAACAATCAAAATTTTAAATAGAATGTGTGAAATGAGCATGATTTTTAATAAGACAAGTGTGTGGTGGGGTAATGACTTGCATGGCATCATCCGTCTTGTTGAAACAAAGGAAATGGATCCATGGGAGAGAACCGTGAATGCAAATTAAAAGTATACCTAACTGACGCGCAATTACATAGTCTCGCTCTTTTCCAAGCGTCTCCAATCCATAGAAACTCTCGCCACTTATTTGAGGTACTCTCTTTCTCTCTATCTCTCTCTAATACGCACAAAACATCAAAAGTTCCTATAAAAGTCAAGAAAGTTGATATCAGGAGTTCATTAAACAAACAAGAACAAAACTAAATTGAGTTGCGTGAAATAAAAGATGAGGTTGGGATGCAACCTAACAAGCACCTCTTTTTCAAGTCTTTGGCTAGACTTGGCGTCTTCATCACGTGATGCCTTTCAATAATGTGTATTTAAGAATGATATTCTCTCCTTTAGCTTAAGTCAGTGATATAAGCACACTCGCCTTCATAAAGTGGAGCTTAATTGGGATTCTAACATAAAAGAATACTTCATTTCAAGACTAACTCACAGAAAGGTGTCGACGGTGCTAAAATTCTTTGATTGCTCCTTGTGTTCCTCCTCCATGTCAAAATCTACAAATAAATGTTGAGGGCAGGTGGTTGCACCAACACAAAGGGTTGGTCTTCCTTGCTCTCTTGTTCTGGCCCATCTGGCCTTTCCAAAAAGATCTTTGCTTTTTTATGGCTTCTTCCTGAACTTGTGCAATATGAATGTCTAGCTCTGGTGGAGAAACTTAAAAGTTTTTTTCAAGTGAAAGCTCATTCTCCTCAACATTCTTCGAAGAAATAACCCACAAGGCATCCACTAACATTCTTTGCATAGGAAACACTCTATTAAAGATCAAATTCTCAAATTTAGTGTTCATTTGATTAATTTGAGTTTCGTATTTTGAAACCATGGCTTCATCTCGTCATCGAATCTTCGACTCTCTTATTCAATCATTTAATCCAATTGTTCATCGGTGAGGTACAATTCATGCTTGTTAGCCTTAATTAGCCTCAACTTAAACCTTAGAGGTGGTTTTGATTGCACATCAAAGGGACCATCACAAATGTGGTATGAACGGGCAGCCATTGTGGATTACTTTCCTACAAATATGTTAGATACAAGGGACTAGATAGATAAAGTGAAAGAAAACTAAAGACGAGACTAGAAACAATCCTCAGCAACGGGACAAAAAATTGATGCACATCGAAAGTGTCAATAATAAATTCAAACTTGATTGATTACCAATTGCTAACTACAATTGCTTTGTAGTAGCTATAAGTACGAGTGTCGATGCACACCGATTTGGTAATCTAAAATTTGGTCAAGGATGAGGTTTAAAATGAGAGAATTAACTAAATAACTAATTAAGCTAATGAGAGAACAACTATAAATGAACTGACATAATAATAAGTAATTTAATTCTCATAAATGTAAATAAAAACAAGTAATTAAACTAACTTACATCAAGCGTAAGAGAGCTAAGAATAAACTAACTACGATGACATTAAATAAAGAGGATAATAACTAATCTAATTGCATGAAAGAAAGTAAATAACATAATACAAGTTATGTAAATTCCTTGGTTAGGAAAATCAACTTCAACTCAACATAAAGGATTTGGCCATTGATTCTACAAATAATTATTTGGTTAAGTTCCAATAGACTAGCTAAAGTGCTTTGGAGGGCACCTAACATTCATTGGTTTCCAATTCTTGGTAAGAGACTCTCCAATAAATGTACAACCCTAGGTAGAGCAACCATCAGATTTAGCACATTCACCGCTTTAAGATTTTTGAAACCAGTAGCCCTTGACAACCAAGTCATGAAGCATGCTCAATTTAGCCTTGACCGTCTTGTTAAACAAGATAGACAAAAAGAGAGTGTACTAATTGGGTTATTTTCTGGCTACTTGGTGTTCAACACCACACACAACTACGCATGTAAAATAGTCAAACGAGAAATAGATTCAAATAAAAGAAAATTTATTTACAACTATACAATCAATTATCCAAACCATGGTATTCAATCAATAACAAGATTCATGCCAAAACATAAACGAAATTAGAAATTGAACTAGAAGGAACCTCACAAATCCCATTTAGCTTCCCTTAAGAAATCATATTCCTAGTCCATGAGGCTTAGTACCTCAGGGCCCCAAAAATATAATTACAAAGCGTATAATTGGAGAAATTGAGAGTTTACGGAGAGAAAGAGATGAAAAAGATGAAAAAAATGAGGGGAGAAGTGTTTCATTTTTTGTATACCATTTTGAGTACTCTCCCCTTGATGAATTGGTGAGGAGAGCCTTGATGAAGTAGGCTGGTGTGTGGATCTCCATTGCAAATGATTTTTTTAACCTTGATTTGTTGGAGGTATGGTATAGTGTGTGCGTCGAGGAGGATTTGGTGGATTTAACTGCTATTGAGAAGGCTCGCATGTCTTTGAAGGCAGATCTAAAGGCTGCCAGATTCACGTCGATGATTGAGAGCACTGCTGAGCGTAATTGCATTAACGAGTGCATCAAGAAAAATCTACGGCTTTGATTTCTAAATATGAGAATGACTTATAACTCAAAGTAGATCAGGAGGCTGGAGGAGACACGTAGAAGTGTGATCGTGAGGAAGGCCCATGCGCCAAAGATCATCAAAAGTTTTGATTGACGAGGTAGTAAGTGACGCGTCTCTCGAGGCACATTCAAATGGAGCTCGGCAAGGTCATTTATGAATAGAGAGTACAGGGGAAAAAATTACTGGGGAAAAAAAATCTTGACGGCTGCTAGGTTCGTAGTACATCAAATATGTCATATGCTCGTATCTTTCATGCATCCGTGTGTTTTACAACTTGTTATGCATTCATGCCTCGAGGAAAATTCAAGGGTTATCGAATCACCCCATCAATACTTTGTGTCTTTAGGCAAATTTCTCGCATTTTCTCCAACCTTAGGAACCCCAATCCTTTAGCACATTAACCAATCACCACTCTAGCTTCAGATTTTCTCCAAATGTGTGATAACATGCTTTACGATACGGGTCATAAAAAATAGTCCTAAAGAGCTTCACTTTTATTCCTTTTAATCAAACACTACTAGAAACCTACAAATAATGAAAACAAGTAATTGAAAGCCAATTATGGAGATTTCGGCACATAATAATAATGTAAATACATATCGAAAGTGGGAACGAAATCCTAATTAACATTAGTCTTTTGGACTTTTCATAGTTTATAAGGGGCCTTGTTCAATTGCTTTCGAACGTTTTTCTAATTCAAGATATAGTATGTCGTGTCAATGGCTTTAGCTGAAAATTGCTTAGTTATGTTATAGTAATTTAATATGGTTCTAATACATATCAAAATTGGGAATAAAAAAAGTGTCCTATTTTTTTCTCTCAACCACTCCATTTTATTGTGGTGTTATAGGGGAGGAAGATTGATGTGAATACCCATGTCTGGCATAAAATTACTCTCGACCTTTGTTTACGAATTCCCTACCTCTATCTCTTCTAATAATCTCAAATTTGTAGCCCTTTTCATTCTCAACCGATGCTTAAAACTTGACAAATATTTCAAACACTTTGTGTTTATGTGCTAAAAATTAAACCCAAGTGTATCTAGTGAAATCATTAACAATCGCTAAGCAATATCATTTACCTCTTAGACTTTGTATTTGGGTAGGTCCAGACAAATCCATGTGGATTAGTTCCAATGCTTTAGTTACTTCACTAGCTACTTTCGTCTTGAATGATTTTTTTTTTTTTTGCCAAAGATATAAGGTGCACATTCCTTATCTTTCTTGGATGTGCACTTTAGAATACCCTTAACTAATTCAAGATTGGTCAATTTCGACAAATTCTCCATTATAGAATGTCCTACTATATGGTGCATGCATCACATTCATTTTGAGCACTTAGGCATGAAACATTTGCATATTTATCTCATCAAAGTTAATGACATAAACATTTTTATCTCTATATGCATTGAAAAAGATTTCATGCTTCGCATTCCTAACTATGCATTTAAATTATTCAAATATGAAATGAAATCTTTTGTCACATAATTGACTAATGTTAAGCAAGCTATGTTTCAAACTTTCAACAAGGTAAACATCTCAAATAGATAAAGAGTTGTTACCCACTGTGCCAAGGCCAATGACCTTTCATTTATTGTCATCTCTGAATGTGACCTTTCCATTATCATGTCGTTTTAGCTCTATGAATTGACTTGAATCTCAAGTCATGTATCATGAGCCTTGATATGTGATTATTTAGTCTTATATATTGGGTTAGTTTAGTAGTATATTTAGTATAAATATCCCAAAATGAATTAATGATGTTTATGCATTTTTAGATAAATTAGGCATAAACAAAGGAAACAAGCAAAAATAGAATAAACGGATCTAAAACTCACCAAATTTTATTTGCTGATGTGACATGATGGTGTGGCATTGTGAGGGAATGAGACACAGCATGGAGGACCTAGGCATGGCATAGAAGAGAAGACAAGTGAAGAAAATCAAGAAGGAAGCTCAGCACCCTTGCACGTAGTGGTGGCACCATGGAGCTTAATGGGACAGCGCTGAAGGCCATAGAGACAACGCTAGGGTAACTGAAGTGAAGACAACCATGCAACAATAGCGATGTTGTGGCATTACACACACTGTTTCGGAGGTTTAAGTGACAGCTCTAAAACTGAATAAAATAGAAAGTTAGAGTTTTGTTTTGAGTTAAATTGTAAAGTAGGCTTTCCAATTTTGTTTGGGAAGTATAAATAGATATTAAGACATGGTAAACTCATAACCTATCAACGTTAAGAGCCATTATCATATTTTAGCATAGATTGACATTATTCTTGAGTATTAGAATGATTTGTAGAGAGAAGACACTGAATAATCACGTGTGGTAATTCAAGTATTATGTCAATGATTTATTTGAAGTATTTATTATTTATGTTTAATTTCAATGAATACCACTTTGTACATGTATGTATCAATGAAGTGTGAGTAATCAATTAATCTTAGGGATTAATGGATCCTATGGTATGAGTCTTATGATATGGACTTGAGTAGAAATTGGATATAATAAGTGCAATGGTTAGAATTTTTATTGATTCTAGCCATAATGCTATAGATATCTTGATCACATGTTTATTGATATTAGGTTTTAGAAGTTATCGTGGCCATTGAAGCTCTTAAGCCAGATATGAGTGGTATAATCATAAAATACACAACATCGAGTGATTGTTGTTGATTAGAGAAGCACATATAGTAACTTTGATTAGTTATCAATATAAAGATTTGGAACATTAAAATAATGTGGAGCTTACGTTTTCACATCGATAGGTGGAGTTCTAGTTTGCACATTATAATCTTTTCTGTCATGGCAGTAGGTTAAAGTATATTTGAAGGAAATTTGTCTATTCTAATTAGGCATTGCATAGGATCGACTTTAAGCCCATATCTATTTACTTTAGTTATGGATGAACTAACTAGACATATTCAAGAGGATATACCATGGTGTATGTTATTTGCAGATGATATTGTCTTAGTGGATGAAACAAAAGATGGACTGAATAGGAAATTAGAACTTTGGAGGAATATATTAGAATATAAAGGCTTTAAAAGGAGTATGACGAAAATCGAATACATGCACAGTGAGTTTAGAAACACTAGACATCGAGATGATGGAGTGGTAAAATTAGGAGAAGTAGAAGTTCCTAAGGTAAACAACTTTAGATACCTAGGATAAATCATACAAAACGATGGTAACATTGAGAATGATATCACACATAGAACTCAAGCTAGATGGAAGAAATGGCGAAGTGCAACAAGGGAAATTTTTTATCGAAATGTTCCTACTAAGTTAAAAGGAAAATTTTATAGGACCGCAATTTGGCCAGCCATGCTCTATGGAAGTGAATGTTAGGCAGTAAAGCAACAACAATTACATAAAATGAACGTAGTAGAAATGATGATGCTTAGATGGATGTGTGGTAGAACTCATAAAGATAGAATAAGAAATATATAATTTCAAATACAACTAGGAGTAGCACCAATTGGTACAAAGATTAAGGAAAGGCAGTTGCGGTGGTTTGGTCACCTTCAAAGACGACCTATAATTGCCCCAACTAGAAATCACGATTCAATAAAAACTATAGAAATTCGACGAGTTATGGGAAGACCAAAGTTAACATGGTTTGAAAAGTTCACCACCACCTGCAAGTAATCGAGCACAATGGAAAAGTTTGATCCATGTAGCTGACCCAGTTAATTTGGGATTGAGGCTATGTTGTTATTGTTGTAATTAGGCATTGCATAAAACATGATAAAGATGATAAAGTGGTTGAAAAGCGTATTATTTCATTACCTAGGTGAAGTTGTAAACAAAGTAGTTTTAATATAAGAGTTAAAAGTAAATAGCATTGATTTGATAATATAAACTAGTTTAGCATAGTTATAAAATAATTTAAAAAGGATTTCCTTAGCAATAGATTCATTGCAGTTAAGTACGTAGTGAGCGCATACACTTTTCCATGAGGACAATATCAATAGTCATTGTAAGTTGGTTACACTATTACTACATTCGAGCCGGTATACTTGCGGCCTAGGTTAAGTTTTTGGCGTCGTTGCGGGGGATATGTAGCCACTTAATATTACTTAGTTTGAAAAGTTGCTAAGTTTTATTTTAAATACTTTACTTTCAAGTTCAATAAAATGAAAAAAATAAAATGCTTAAATTTCAAGTTTCACTTTCTGCACTTGTTCTTTTGTCCTCTTTTCAAGGATAACTAGTGCATACGTTGCAAAAGAGAGAATGACATTGTTCCTTACGACTCTATGATCGACAAAACAATTAATGCAAAGAAAAAAAAGGGAATCAAGATGGCTAAGGATCAACCAAGAAACCAACAATAGGGCTGCAGTAATAACCAACATGTAGGTGATCTAGTACTGTAGGATAAAGTGCAAGGATAAAGATGGCTTCCTAACTACTTAAAGCTAGAAGCTCAAGGGACTTACAAGGAGTGATAAGGTTTCAAGCCAACACCACAAAGTACAAACTGAGCCCATCTCTTATTAAAATGGTGCAAAATAGCTTATTCGATGGGCTAGGTAATGAAGATCTAGTGGTACATATAGATAATTTCTTGGAGAAGTGCAACACCGTGCACTTTACCAGAGTTACAAATGAGGTGATCAAGATGAATCTTTTCCCATTTTCGTTAGGTGGAAAAGCTAAATCATGGTTCCAACAATCGAATGCAGGGAGTATGACCTTGTGTGCGGAAATCAATGAAAGACTTCTTGATAAGTTCTTTCCCTCAGTGAAAGTTAGTGAAAAGAAATTGGAAATCAATCAATTCAAATAAGAAGACACCGAGTCTCTTAGCAAGGTTTGGAATGATTAAAAAAGATGCTGATGAGATGTCCTGCACACGAATACATGAACTAGGCACAACTCTAAATTTTCTGCTATGGGATGAATTATAGCACGAGAACACTAGTAGATGCGACACCGGTGGTTCTCTACTTGCCAAGAATGAGGATGGAGTATTGGATCTCCAACTAATGTCTCAAAACTCTACACTAGTACTCATTCCACAATGAGGAAACCAGTAAGAGTAGATGAGATTTACTTGCAAGCTGTGATTATGGCACAAATATCAAATCTGACCAATCAAATGGTGAAACTTCAAATGAGACACCAAAGTTAGCAAGTGTAGGCGATACAACAACACATTAGTCATAAAGCCATGGTGGTTGACCAAATGTAAAAACAATAAGCAATGGAATATGAAGACATCGACTTCATGAACAACCAAGGCTACAAGAACAATTTCAGGCCGAAAGGCATGCCTCCTTAAAGTTTTTATTAAGAATAAAACAATAAAAACTAAAACTTCTCGAATGGGAATCCTAATAGTACATTGAAGTTAACCCAAGGCTTTGATCAACAATTCCAATAGGGGAAGGTACAATAAAATGAAAAGATGAAATCTTTGAAGTCAATTGAGAAGTACTTGCTACCCGTGGACTTGAGCAATAGGGAACATCATGAGAAGCGTGAAAAAGAAATGGAAGGAGTGAAGTAAGCCATGAAGAACAAGAATGATGAGTGATCATAGTCCATCAAGAATTTAGAGAGACAAATTGGTCAACTTGCCATTACCTTGAACTTAAAGAAGGAGGAATAGTTTCCAAGTAACACATACATTAATCATATAAAAAATGCACATGTGGTCCAATTAAGAACAATGAAGGATCTAGTGCAACCTAGATATATCAAAAGACACAAGGAAAAAAAATTAAGACCTGCACTAATGGGATGCAGAACATTTAGAAAGTGACATAGGTACCAAAAAAGAGGTTGCACTAGCACAAGAATTAGAATTGACTCAAAAGAAAGTAAGGTAGATAAGTAGAGAAAAGATGTCGTACCATGGAAAGTCACATTTATTGACAATCCACCATTAATAAATCCACCCTTTCCATATCCTCAGGGATTCAAGAAACATAAAGATCATGAAAAATTCAAGAAGTTTAAGGAGATGTTTTAGAAGTTACATATAAACATCTGATTTGTAGACACATTGAAAAAATGTTGAATTATATAAAGTTCTTTAAGGACATAATGGCATGAAAAGTGCAACTAGAAGATTATGAAAAAGTAAATTTAACAAAAGAAGGTCGTGTTATGCTACAAAAGAAGTTACGACCAACTTTGAAAAACCCAGGGAGTTTTTTCCATTCAATGCATCATATGAGTACACTTGTTTGATAAGGTACTATGCAATTTAAGAGCAAGAATAAATTCGATGCCCTTAACAATTTTAGTAAAGTCGACTAATAAGACCTTTCAATTAGTAGATCGATCAGTGACCTATTCAAAAGGAGTAATGAAAGATGTATTGGTAAAAAGGGAAAAGTTGTTTTCCTAGTTGACTTTGTAGTGCTAGAGATGGAAAAAGATTCAGAAGTACAATTAATCATAGGGAGACCTTTCCTAGCAATTACACGAGCATTGATACACGTATAACAAGGACAATTAAGGTTATGGATAACTAACGAGGAAGTCATGTTTAACATCTATATGACCTTGGAACTTCCAAGTGATGGAGAGCATTGCAAATGCATTGAAGTTCAAGATGAAGTTTCTGACTGTGTTTCTTAAATAGCTAAGGAATATATGCCAGATGACCTACTAGAGCAATGCTTAGTCCAAAGCATAACAACAAGTTCTATAGTTAAAGATGAACTTTAGGAGGTGTAAATGCTTTAGTACCAATAGGACCCACAAAGTTTAATAAAGGTTTCTAGAAACAAAAAATGAAAGTGGAAAATGTAGTTATTTAGCCAGCAATATAATTAAAGTCGTTGCCAGAGTATGTAAAATATGCATACTCGAGAAAAAATTCAATATATCATGTGATCATTTCAGCAGCATTAACATAATTGGAAGAAGAAAAACTATTTCGAGTGTTGAGGGAGGATAAGTCAGCATTGGACAATGAAAGATTTAAAAGGAATTAGCCTAACAATATTCATGCATAAGATCTTAATGGAAGAAAATCATAAAAAATCAATTGAACCACAAAGGCTGTTGGATTAAGTAATGAGAAAAGTTATAAAGAAAGAGATTTAGACATGGTTGAATATCGAAATCATCTACACTATTTTAGATAGTTAATAGGTGTCACCAATACACATTGTACCAAAGAAATGAGGAATGACCATTATTCAAACCTAAAAGGGGGAAACATTATCCATAAGAACAGTAAGTAGCTAGAGAGTTTGCATCGACAATAGGGAGTAAAATAAGGCTATAAAAAAGGATCACTTCCATTTACCATTCATTTATCAAATTTGGATAGACTTACAGGATTGAATACTATTCTTTCCTATATGGGTATTCGAGATATAATCAAATTGCTATAGCACTAGAAGATCAGGAAAAAATGACGTTTACATGTCCTTTGGGGACATTTGCATTTAAACCATTGCCATTTCGATTGTGTAATGCACTAGCAACTTTTCAAATATGTATGATGGCTATGTTCTCTGCTATGGTCAAGGATATCATTGAGGTATTTATAGATGAATTTTTTGTATTCGATTGTGTAATGCACTGGCAAATTTTCAAAATAATGTTGTGTGCAATGCCTAATTAGAAAAGATAGATTTCAAATCTATTTCAACCCATTGTCGTGCGGAAAAGATTCTAATGTGTAATCTAATACTTCACCTACCAATGTGAATAACGTAAGCTCCATATTGCCTTAAGTCTCAAATCATTGGATTTATAACCAAGTAAGTTTACTATCCGTGCCTCCCTAATTAACAACAATTTATCGTTGTTGTGTACTTTACGGTTGCACCTTTTATATCCAGATTAAAAGCTTCAATGGCACGATTATTCCAATCGCCTAAGTTCATTAAATAGGTGATCTAGATATCTAAAGCATTACACTCATAAACAATACAAATTCTAACGCTGTGTTTATTATCACTTTTTTGATCCTATTCAAAGCATGGAATTCTTACTATAGGATCCCTTGATCCCTATGATAAATAGACTACTTACTTATCATTGAAAAATATATTGAAACTGAATATGGAAATCATTGCAAATATAAGATGAATATAAATATTACCTTGAATTTAACCAATGAAACCAAATAACGATTGCAAACATGAAGTCTTCAATGTTTTCTTCACATAACTCTTTAATACTCAAACTCAACGTAAAAAATATGCTAAATTACTCTAATTATGGCTACTCTCATTGTACATGGTGGTATTCTATGTGTTTACAATATCCTAATACCTATTTACACTCCTTACTAACAATTAGAAACCCTGAATTACAATTTAACTTAAATTAAAACTCTGCATTCCATTTCTTACATGATTGGTGTTGTCACTTATTGCCCCAACGCCTTGTGTGTTATGCCACAGCACCCCCATTGCTTCGTTGTGTAATTTTAGCTCTTAGAATCTTGACATCATCCCTTGCTTGTCCTGACACTGTCCCTTGTATGCCATTGTGCCGCACTGGACCTCTAGTTTTGATTTTCTTCATTTTACTTATTTCCCATGTTGTGCCTTTCATCCCCACGCCATGCCTTATATTTCCAAGGCATTAACACATGTACCCATGACGCCAACCGTAATTTTGTAAGTTTTTTGCTATGTTTTTTCTAGTTTTTCCTTAATTCCTATCATTACACCTTATTTCCCTGAAAATGCAATAATACCATGAATTGGAACTCATTGAGGGATATTTATACTAAATATATGACTAAACTAATCCTATATATATTTAAATAATTAGTTATCAAATACCCTTTAACATGGGATTTTGCGTGTCCCGAGTAGAAGTGCATTTTACTAAGTCTCCTAATAACTAATTCTCTTTTAATTCACATTATTCATAGAGTATCCTTTAATTTACTAAGTTTGAAGTTAATAATCCACTCATGAGTTTTTCTTTGTAAAAACTTATATTTTTAAGACACAGCTATAACAATATACATGACTTCACTTTCAAAACATTAAAGTAGCAAGTATACAATTTCATGATTTTTCATTAAGCTAACGAATTCAAAAATAAGCTTAGATAAAATTCATTTTTAGTACAATTTAGAACTTCAAGAGTCTATAGGGCTTTATATAGTTGGAATGGAAACTTATCTCAACTAGCTATTCATACTCGAGCTAAATTTTTTTTTTTGAAAAGTTATAGTTTACTTCCTACCTCTTTTACTTTATTTTTTTTCTCTCATTCTTTCTTCTTCTTATCATTTCATTTTTTAATAGTCCCTGTTCCCTTTCTTATGGACTTCATTTTTCCTCAATTTTTCCAACCATCAAGTTATCTGCTCCATTTCCCATTAAACTTGTAGAATTCTCTAATTTTTTTTTATTTCTGAAACTCTTGTTAGCACTTGTCACTTTCACTAAATCAAGTGTTAACTCAAACTTTTACTATGTAGTGCCTATTTCTTCCACTCTTGGTACTAATTCTTTATTTGTTTTGCATTATGAAGTAAGATTTACACTTATTACAAAATCCTTAGATATCTATTTTTTCCACAATAGGTGTTCTAATTTCTTGCGTTTGTTTCAAGTTTAACGTATTTCCTAACTCTAGGTTTGTAATCATGAAATCACACCATTGTTTGCTATATTTATTGTTGCTTCTTTCAAACTTTTAAATCATTATCTTAAGTTTCCTATCAACAAGATACTTGTAATCTACTCGACCACAATTAATGACATAAACATGCGAATGAACTTCTTTTTCATTCCATATTAGAACATATAAGCTAATCTATACTAAAGCATTCATATAGTAAGAAAACAAAAAATTTATACCCTACCACGCTTTCCTTCATAACTACTTCAAATTCAAGTTTAAATGATCATACGTGTTGTGTTTATCATTATTTTTCAGCCTATCTTACCACTTCCCATAGTGTAATGTAGTGTTAATGCCCCCAAATTCAACCAAACCTTGTCCTTATGGTTTAAAAGTAAGCCCGAAACATGAAAAAACAAAAACACACAAACATATGTAATAACACAAGTTATACTAAACTAAACTAAACATAAGATTTAAACTAGTAAATAATTAACAGAATCCGAATTGTTAAAAATTAAAGGGCATCAAACTCACTCTGAACTTCCTAGGTCTATATAATTCTTATTACATTGAATTCAGGACTGCAAGTCATGATCGTCATCTGGTTCATCAGCTCAGCATGTAATGGTGTTAATTGACACTCTACAGTCCTGCTCTGCACTAAATCTGGATCGAACATGTATGCTAGTGCTACTAGAAAGCATATTGACCTATCAGTAGGTTTCATCTATCTGTTCCTCTCATATCTAGCTTTTTCTCGATGATGATCAGTAAACAACTTGAAATTGTGCATGTTCCGTCAGTGTGCTCTCTCATCTCCATTTCCTATTTATATCTCAGCATAGATGTCTGGTATTCCGCTTTATCCTCATGGTATTGTCTCTTTATTTCTACTATCCGCAGCCTCGATTACAATGTAGTTAAATCTTCTAACGGTGGTACAGGTGCCTGTGGTGGATGAGGTGGTGGCAAGGCTTTAGGACTATCCAAGTCCAGCTCTCCTATCTCTATGTCTACAAACTCGAGCACTTAACAAATCCTTGCTGCTGTTGCCCCTTCTCTTTTTCATTTTCCTCATATTCTAGCTCTTAGGCTAGTTTTGCCTCTATTACCCCTTCTCTTTTTCATTTTCCTCATATTCTAGCTCTTAGGCTAGTTTTGCCTCTAATGCTTTACTGCTACCTATCCATATTTCCTCTAGGCTAACTACTCGGGCTTAAGTCTAGCTCCTTCAGCCCGCTCTCTCATCTTTTGAGTCTTGGTAAGCAGGTGGTGATTTAAATATGAGCATGAAAGCCTCAGCCATGTTTAGTTGGGCCTCTACATCGAGTTCTTTGCTATATCTCACTCTTACTCTGGTCCTCAAGCACATCTAAGTAATCAATATATGAAAAATCAACTTATTGTCCCTTTTTGACATGGAATATTTGAGATTGGTATGTATGATCTCTCCGATGCTGATCTCCTTATACTCTGTAATCTCATAAAGACATGCCACTTTCTGCTAGTTGATCTCACCTTGCTAAGAAGTAGGGCATAGGAATGCGACAAGAAAATGTTGTCACATTCTGTAAACCTTTCTAATACTCTACTTCTTAATGTGCTTCGGAACATTCTTAGCTCCCATTACTCATCCTTATTGTCCTAAGACAACTAATGCATTTTTTATGGTTGTAAATGAATATAGGTTAAATGGTCACTCATATAGTTTGGCCAGGAAAGTCGATGCGGATTCATACAAGCTTAATAACTCCAACCAATAAAAATTATTGATCTCATGCCTCTTGAATTGAACTAAATCCCCTCTCACCTTCACTAGCTCATCCTTAATTGTGAGCTTTCCATTAGCATAGAACTAAAAAATAATCTCACTCACTCCTTTTACTTTATTCTCCCTATAATCTTGAGTGGGTTGCCCTTAATTTCGGTTAATTTTGATGCCTAATGAAATTATTCACTTTTTTATTATACTTGTCCAGCAAATTAATTCACTTTTTGCAAATAAACTCCCAACATAGGATTTTATCATATCATTCCTTACCCTGTTTACAAATGAAAGTTTTTGATTTAAAAGGTATAGGTTCTTCTTTATTTGGGTTTAAGAGGTTGATGCCTCTAAACCATTTGTTGTAGTTTGGCTAACTTGTTTCCTTGTTCTTTCCATTTTCTCAAATTTTAAAGAACTGAGAAAAATACAACACAACTTTGTCTTCAAAGCACATAAAACATAAAAATTCTTATAACATGGTTCATGCATACGCCAAATGTTGCAAAAATATCAATTAAGTCTCCATGGGTAATATTATTGCTTTCAATTACACAATCTTGCAAAACCTATCTTACAACCTTAAATCCACAATTTTATACAATATCATAAATATTTTTTGAAATTCAATGCATAACTAGATGAAATTGTAAATTTACCTCAATGCCAGATTAATTTCAAGTGTACATCACTCATTCAAGTCTTATTCAATCCAAGCTCGCTATCTTTTCTCACCAACAAGAACCCTAGCTCTCTTTGGAATAAAACTTCATAAATCGAAGGCCTAGCTCTTCAAATTGTGCAATACCATAGTGTACTTGTTTCTTTACTCCAAATCAGTAGGAAATCACTAATCTCACTTGAAACTTGTCAACCTTTGGCTCTAGAGAAATGTATGGTTGGTGGTTAGGGTGAGCTTTTAATGGAAGTGTGAAGAATGGTGTCAAAATAGGGTTAAAATCCCTCACATCAGCCTCAGCGCCGCCACTACATTAATTAAATAGTGGGCATTTTTCTATTTTGTCCTTCTACTACATCATCGATATGGCCTACACTCAGGGTGGCGTAGGTAATACCCATGGTGTCGACTTTAAAGTCCACATCTTCGCATATGTTTTTTAGCTAATTCTCCTTTGGCACTCCTCCAAATTTATGTATAACTTACACAAGGTGTCGTGACGGCATAAAATCCTTGAAAATATATAAAGACAATTGATCTTCAGTCAGCATGCAACATATCCATTAGTGCCATGACATTGACTAAGGCTCTCATATCACATAACACATTTCTAAACCAATGCCCATCGATGTTTATTGGTATGCTTATCTCTCCAAGATCTCTCATTTTGATAGGTTTAAGTCGAGAGATGAGTTTGAGCTTTGGTTTCAATTTCTCCGAAAACAAATTGATGTCATTGCCGTAAGGGACTTCATCAATAGGTCCTTCATCTTTTTCTTGGCCTTCTATTATTGTTTGCCTTTTTTTTCTTCAAGGCATTGATTCTTTGTTTCTTTAAACCATCAAGCTCATCTTACCTCACCTCCGTGTTATGCTCATACATTTTTCATGCTTATATAGTACTTGGTCTTGTATTGGCTAATTTGTTGCCATAGTGCTCATCATGCGAATGTCACTTAAGTTCTCATTGGTGTTGGTGATGGTGTTGCTAGGAAATTGTTATTCTTTCCTTGAGTTCGAGGCTAGAGCAAGTTGACCAATTTGCCTCTCTATGTTCTTTATGGATTGCGACTGTTCATTATCCATCCTCTTCGTGGCTTGCTTTATTCCTTCGGACTCTCAATCATGCTTCTCATGGTGCTCTCCATTTCTTACTTCCATGGCTTACAATTATTTCTCAATTGACTTTAATGAAGTCATCTATTCCCTCTGCCCATTTTCTGTTATTGAACTTGTTGTTTGAAGCCTTATGATAACTTCAGTGCATTATTAGAATTTCCATAAGAAAAGTTCAAGTTGGTGTTATTGTGTCCTTGATAGAACTGTTGAGGAGCCACTCCTTCTCAGACCGAAGTTGTTCCGCAGCCTTAGCTATTCTTGAAGTTGATGACTTCATGCTCCATTCCCTGCTTTACGTCCATTTAGCTAACCACCATGCCATGGTAATTCATGAGTTGTTGTACTACTCATAGACCTTATTGTCCAATTTAATGTTTTGCCATCATATTGTTCAGATTTGATAGACGTGCCATAATATTTGCTTGTGAGTTAATCTCATAGACGCTTGCTAGTTTCTTGACCATGGAACGAGTACCGATGGTAGAATTTAAAGACATAAGGTCAAGGAGATCCAACGCTCCATCCTAATCCTTGGTGAGTAGAGAGCCACCTGATGCAACATCTACTTGCGTTATAATGTAGTGGTTCATCCTACAATAGAAAATCTGGAGTTGTGTCCATTTCACGTATCCATATCCTGGATATCTCTTCAACATCGCTTTAAATCTGCCATAGCCTTGCTAAGAGACTATGTGTCTTCTTGCTTGAATTGATTAGACTTAAGTTTCTTTTTGCTGATCTTTATTGGGGAAAAAACTTGTCAAGAAATCATTTAATGATTTCTGCCCATAAATTCATATTACCTACATTCAGCTTTTAGAACCAGGATTTGGGTTTTCCATCCAGTGAGAATTGGAAAAGTTGCATTCTGATCAAATCTTTCAGAACTCTAGTGATATGTAAAGTTTTGCACTTCTCCAAGAAATTCTCAACATGTCCAATTTGATCTTCACTACATAGCTTACTGAACAAGTTATTTTGCACCATGTTTATTAGAGACGTTCTCAATTCAAACTCGATGGTTTTGCCTAGGGGCCTCATCACTCTATTGTAAGTCTCCAGAACTTCTGGCTTTATGTAGTCAAAAAGGCATTTTTGTCCTTGCGCTCTTTCCTACACTTCAAGATCACCTACGGATTTGTTATTCCCATGACCCTGTTGTCGGTTTTTAGCTTGTTCCTCATCCATCTTGATTCCTTTCTTTTCCTTACCATTGTTTATTTTATCAATCTCTACATCATTAAGCACTAGGTCCTTCTCTCCCTCGCTAAGAATGCACTAAATATCCCTGAAAAAAAAAAAAAAACACAACAAGATCTACTGCATAAAGTCAAATGAGACTTTAACCTATTATTTATTTTTATTTTTTTATGAATTGAAAAGTAAAGTACTTGAAATAAACTTAGCAACTTTTCAAACTTACTAAGTAAATCTAATAGCTACCTTGCCCCAGCAATGACGCCAAAAACTTAATGTGCATACCGTAAGTATAACTGCTCGCTTATAGTAATAGTGTAAGCAACTTATGTTGACTATATATATCATCCTTAAGGAAAGGTTTTTGTGTTGGGGAATATGCCCAAGGTCAATCTACGAAATTTTTTTATCTTATAAATTAAGTTAATAAAATAGAGGTTTTCGTTAACTATTTTATTATAAGTGGTTTCACTTTTACCTTATAATAAGGTCCTTGGGTATTTGTCGAAATATCCTAAATGTCCGTGGTCGGTCATTATACCGAGAAATATAATAAATTAAGACTTGTGTGAATTTTAATTGATGGTCATGTGATAATCATGCCTATAGGGATAGAAATTGAGATCTTGAATATTTGATAGGGAATAAGGTACTGGACCACCTCACTTTGAGAACCCCACATGGATTAAGTAACAGGTGTTACTCATGATAGGTATATCATTTAGTCATTCGACTTAAGATTATCATAGACTTCAATATCAGGAGCATGGTGATTTGACACAATCAAACGTTGTCTTTAATCGGTCAATCAAAATATTGTGATTGGTTACCATGTGAATAATATGTGAAGGTATGTAATCAAAATAGAATTTGACATTCTCGTATAAAGAAAGATATCAGTGCATCCATCGATATAATAGATTTATATTAGTCAAGTCCATGTGAATTGATATTATCAATGTCACATGGATATTTTCAGTTTACCTAAAGATCAAGACTACTACAATCGAACATGAAAAGTAACTTTCCATGCCTTATTTTTAATCTAAGTTTATCACACGAAAAAAATTATATGATATATGTTATTCATTAGGTTGTACCGAATTTGGTATTCATGCTACATGGGTAGTCTTTATGCCTCGCTAGAGACTGCTTATGACTTGTGTATTAAAATGATTTTTGTTCACTGCCAACATTGCATGAACCTATTAGGTCCCGACACAAAGAATGACATTCTGCAATTTCAATTAGTCCAGAGTAATGAACTTTGTGTGATAAAATTCATGACATAAAAGCCCTTACAATTTGTTATATGATAATTTGTGGGCATATGGGTAATTTACTTAAACTACTTAAATATAATAGTTGTATTATGAATTTGATTTTAAGTAAGGGTTTATTTACACATACATAGAGTTTGAGACCCTAAAATTAAATTAGATTTATTGTCTTTGCTATTTTCGGATTCTCTAGATATAGGGAGAGAAAGAAAAATGTTTTTTATCTCTCTTCGGGCCAGTATTCTAAATTGTAGTCACTGTTTATGTACACATTTTTGATAAAGGACGTGCACTTGAACGTATTAGAAATCAAACAATCAAATAAAGAAATTACGAGTTAAGGTAAGGTTTACTTTTGTAGATCTAGCTTAATGGAACTTGTTGTCGATCCTATTGAGGTTTTTCAAAATTTGTTTTCAATTTTCTGCTACATATGAACCTAATACCCAAAATCTTGCACTAGTTGTATATTACCTACTTAACTTGAACTATTTCTAAGGAGTTTACTCTTTAATTGGTTTTTATACTAAATTACACTATTCTAACAAATCAAATAACCTTTACTTGAACTTTTATATCTAGGACATCTTAGTTCATAACTTCACCTTGGTAATTTAATACTATGCTTTCTATCTTAATATGATGTGTGCAATGCATAATGAGAATAAACAAATCTCCTTCAAATCTACTTCAAACCACTATCGTGATGGAAAATATTCTAATGTGCAAACTAGAACTCCACCTATCAGTGTGAATAACGTAATCTCCACATTGCTTTAAATCTCAAATCATTAAATTCAAAACCAACTAAGTTCACTATCTGTGTCTCCCTAATCAACAACTATATATCAATGTTGTCTATTTTATGGTTGTACCGATCATACCTGGATTAGAAGCTTCAATGGCCATGATAACACCTAAAGCCTAATTTCATTAAACATGTGATCAAGATGTATAAAGCATTACACTCAAAATTAATATAAATTCTAACCATTGCACTTTTTAGTAAAACTTTTGTTTCTATTCAAAGCACAACATTCATAACATATGATTCATTGATCCATAAGATAAGTAGACTACTCGCACATCATTGAAACACATAAATCACAATTTAATATGGAAATTATTTCAAATCAAAGATGAATATATATACTACCTTGAATTTAATTAATGAAACCAAATATTGATTGCGAACGTGAAGTCTTCAATATTTGTCTTCACATAAACTTCTTAATATTCAAACTCATAGTAAAAAAAATGCTAAATTACCTTAATGGTGGCAAATCACCTATCTTAATACCTATTTATACCCTTTATTAACAATTGGAAACCTTAAATTACAATTTAACTCGAATTAAAACTCCATTTTCTATTTCTTGCGTTGTTTGGCGTTGTTACATACTGGCCCGACACTATGTGTGTTAAGCTACGATGCCACTATTGCACCACTACTTCATTGTGTGATTTTAGCTCCTGAGGTCTTGGCACCGTCCCATGCTTGTCCCGGTACCATCCCTTCTGTGCCACGACGTTTCCACTACGCTGGACCTCCAATGTTGATTTTCTTCAATTTTTTTCTTTCCCATATCGTGCCTTTCATCCCCACACTGTACCTTGTATTCCCATAGAGTAAACACATGTACCCATAGTGCCAACTCTGATTTTGTGGGTTTTTGTTTTGTTTCTTCTCGTATTTCTTCATTTCATTACATTACACCATAATTCCATGAAAATGCAAGAATACCATGAATTAGAACTCATTTAGGGATATTTATACTAAATATACAACTAAACTAACCCTGTAAATACATGTAAATTATCACTTATCACATGTATGCATTTAAGACCTTAAAAGTAGCTTTCATTTCGACACAAATAGTGGTAGTACTAGATTGGGAATCTAACTTTGAAATAATATGTGATGCAAGTGATTACGCAGTAAGAGTAGCGCTGACACGTCTCGAGAGTGCATAATAGTTTTTTGTATCTTACTATTAACTCGTAGTAGTGGTAAATGGGATATTATCTCTACATGGATTTTCGAAATCTCAAAGGAAAGTAATTTTTTCTTGTTTTTATTAATTTATTTAATCTAGTTAAACGAGAGTTAAAATATTTAATAACTAACAACTATGATTCCTAACTTCAATAACCAAACCAACTAAATTAATTAAATTAACTAAATTAACTTAAAAAATTCAAATGCAAACTAAACTCAAACCCCACTAAATAATATAATATATATTTGGATTACTTTCAAATGCTATAGCATAATCACTTCATGCTAATGTTATAATTGCCAAACATATGGAATCATGGAATCATCAAATCCCACTTCATAATAGCTTTATAGCCTTTATCTAGCCACCAATTTTCCTTAATTCAATGGGAATGACACATTTTATCATTGTAAATCTACCCACTGGATAAGACGCAACACCATAGAAATACGATAACATTAAGTTTAATGAAAATCTTTCCTAATCTAGGCCTTACTGATGCCGCATAATAAAAAACTTAGAACACAATCACCTAGAACATCCACTTGGGAAATGCCCTATAGATAAATCATAGTTACTACTTCTATAATTATTGATAATAACTATACACATAGACTCATAATCTTGATACCACATAATATATTTCCAACTATGCATACAATACCAATCTCCTTTAGTTGTAATACACAAAAACAACTTGTTGATTTCGTGATTGACGTGTATGATTAGATTTAAAGCATTAAACACATGATTCCTTAATTATAACTATCTCGCAATCCAAAATATACTATATTGTCTAGGGTTTGTTTAGATTGGTAGACTACTCACTCATTCTGAAAATAAACAACGCATAAATATAATTAAAATAGATAATGAATGAATAAATACCTTAATATAAATAAAAGCTCCAAAATATCTTCAAACATAGACAATAAAACTGATATAGTGTAAAAGGAAAGCAAAAGGAAAGACGTAAGAGAGTTATTTCGAAGCGGCTCTCAGTCCTTTTTTATAGTCTCCCTACAAATATGTATCTTGGATAAACTCAAATTCTTCATACTAATCTAAAAAGCCCTTAATCGACCACAACAGTTTTTCAGTGATTCCTAACTTATACACAAATAATAGAGTAAATCATTGAGTTTAGTTCTCAATGCTCCATTGATTCAGGTAGGAGTTTATAGTTCATTCTCCAATTCGCCGTAAATTCGCTAGCCATCTTCTGGTACCGATTTAGATGGCAATTCTTAGTGTTATTTCAAATTGTTGCCCAATCGATGGTGTATTTTTTCAGATGACTATTCTGCATTAATTTCTCTTTTGTTTTGTTTCTTTATTTTCATATTTATAACTTGAAATCACAAAATAAGAGAATTCCGAGCGTAATATCATCATTTATGCTTAAAATAAACATAAATTACACTATAAAATGTGTCCAATTATTGACTAGTCAAATACCCAAAACTCAGCACTTTGTTGCCCTGAGCAAATGAATACTCTCAATTATATTCTCTTTTCATTTTTCATAAATTGATTTCAATTTAGTTCATCTTAACTTTAGATAATATAAATTTTAAAAATATAAGTGATTTTTAATAGGAGACATATTACCCTCAAGTAAATGAAAGTAATAATAGAATAGAATGATTTAGTTAAATCATAACATCCTTTAATGATGACTCAACCTTTTAATGTAACACTCTTTAGAACTTAAAGTTCATTACCAAGGCTAGTATGCAATATAGGTTTTCTAAAT
The DNA here is from genome assembly GCA_039657365.1 of Stephania yunnanensis. NCBI lineage: Eukaryota > Viridiplantae > Streptophyta > Magnoliopsida > Ranunculales > Menispermaceae > Stephania > Stephania yunnanensis. The sequence goes on from CM077581.1 coordinate 44,238,516, forward strand.
CTCCACTAAGAAGCATCAATCTTATGATAACTAATATAAAATCTCAAAATAGAAAAACCACTAGAGTAATATTAACTTTAGAAAATACTTTATAGTAATATTATAATCAAAATCAATAGTAGTTTTGTCATGATACCAATTAATATGTCATTTAAAATATTTTAGATTAAGAAAAACTTCATTCAACTCTAGGTTCAAGTTCTCGAGTTAGATCTTTTCTTTCGAAGAGTTAAAGAATCCGTCTTTTTCATCTCTCTTTATTATTTTTTCTACTTCATTCTAGTTATTTCTTTTTAGCATATATCTTTTACTTTTGCTTTTAAATGCTTGCACCATTTCTTTTGGACATTCTCTCATTTTGCCACTATAGATTCAATGCTTCATTTCTTTTGGAATCTATAGGACTCTCTATATATTCATTAAACTCTTGTTAACAGTTCTCACTATCCACCTTTTCTTTGTAAGTTCTACAAATTCATTGGTTTCTAAGCCATTTCTTCTTTCAATTGTGGGATAGTAGCTTTTTATATATATATACTGTAAAAATATTTAATCAATAGCTTTTGTATCATAAGATTCATAAAAATTTATCTCGTTGATCTTACATTATTATTTTGATCTTCTACCCATTGTCTTGACTAACACAAGGCGTTTAATTTAGTGTTCTCATCAAGTAGCAAAGTTAATCAAAAAGGGAAAAAAGTTAATTCCTTGTTTAAAATTCATTTGGGTAATCAAATATCATTTCCTTTCAAAATTTATTATCTATTCATTTTCATTCTTTTCCTAACCAAAAATAAAGAAAAATGAAATTCATACTTACTTGATCTTAGAAGAAATTTGAAAAATTTCATCAATTCACTTGACTATCAGATTAAAAGTAATTTTGAACTTTTCTTCTACATTTCTTTCCTTGCATTGCCATTAATGACATATTTCACTTAAAATACCCCCAAACTCTTTCTAAACCTTGTCCTCAAGGTTTAAAAATGAAGTCCCATATTTTAATATAACAAACATGCCACATGAAGTCTAAAACAATTAATAAAATAAATATGACATTCAAAAAATTAAGTTAATTTAAGATCATGATGGAATAGAGTGTGTAAAAAATTAATGAATAAGCATCACCATTATTTAGCAAGTGAAATAAATATCATAACCAAGCATTGAATAGAATGTATCTTATTGAATATCATCCTAAACACAAACTATTATTAAGAAACATAAATTATATTACCACTTCTAGAATTACATATAAGAATTCTCAATACTTCACTTAGAGACAAAGAAAATAAAATGTAATAAGGGAATCAATGTTGGCATCAAGAAGTCGCGTCGTCATCATTCATCGCGGGGTCAATCCTATAGGATTGGTAGCTGACAGCAGGGTCGTAGAAGTGGTATTCTTGACTTGGCAATGTCGGAAAGATCACGTGTCGTGCGTACTAAATATAACCTGCAATCGAGTTACCAACAACAATGATGTAGTAGTGGTAAATACGGGGTCTAATATATGGGACTTGAGTTTTATTATAAGATAATTAAAAATAGGGGTTTTTAGAAAGTTCAAGGAAACAATTAACTAAACTAGCGAAAAAATTGTTCGCAAAAGACAATATCAATGAGAGAAATCATCTAAATATATGGTTCCACAAGCAAAAATCAAGATTCAATGGCATTTAATGGTCCTCAATCTTTCTAAAAAGTTATTAATTCAAGTTCTCCTACATTAGCTATAGAAAATCGACGTCCGCTAGAAATTCCTAAGTCCCCCAATCTTGACGCTAAGACTTCCGCCATTAACTACTTCTTTAATTAATGTATAAACCTAAATATCCGAATTTAACACACTAACCATAGTGATTTGGGTCCGTGGTACTAATCCTAAATAACTGAATTGCGTTCGCTTCTGATTTAACCTAGGTTCAATTGTTTCACACTCAAGAACTTAAAGGTTTTTAGGCAAATGAATGAGTGTTTGTTATTTTATTGGTCCAAAAGTACAATTACACGGATACTATCGGTTCAAATAACTGTAGATTTTTCACTTAAAACCATGCATTGGCCATATGCACACCCCAAATCTAAACCATATACTTTAAAATCAACAACAATGAAATAAGAGAAATTAAATTAAATTAAATTAAAATCATAGATCTCACATAGTATATGCCATGAATCATGAATCTCATTTGTTTCCCCTTCGACCTAGGTAAAGATTGGTCTAGCCAAACATCATCTCTACAATTTCCAAGTATAAAAAGTTGTGTGTAGCGGCTCAAATGTAGACTCCCCAAATTAATGCCCTGGTTCCTAATACAAAAAAACCACTAAAATTACTCTCTAGAGATCTGAGAAACTAATTTTGAGGGTTGGTCTTGTAACAAGTGCACGGAGGAGTATTAAGGGACTGCTTTGGGGTGAAAATGGGTTTCGTACATGTGGCAGCACGTGATTTGAGTGCTTAAGCTGAACACCCCCACGTGGTAGCCGCTGGTTGGCAGGAGAAGGCTGTGTTACGTTACTAGAAAAATTAGGTGACGACACGTGGCGCACGGTTTATGAGAAAAAACTTGGACGAGAATGTGCGAATATGTGAGACGTGGTGCTCAGCGTATCCAGAGGCAGAACGAACTGTTGCTAAGACGAATTAGCTGTTGTTGGTTTGTGACACTACGGACCAATTGGGCTGTGACACGTGGCGCTGATTTGGTATGATGATCTAATGATAAGCTGCCACGTGGATAGGCCGCTGAGAAGTTAATAATGCATAAGTTTGTACGTTAATCAGGAGGATTGTGGCAGCACACATCTCGAAGTAAATCCAACGCATGTGAAGCGAGTGACTTAAGTGAGTTACCCAGACGTTACTTGGCCTGGTGGTCACTACTCCACCACCTGCGGAGTTTGTAACTCGAGGCAAATCTTCCGACGTATGATCTTCACATGTAAATACACTATTTCGAGTATTTTTTTGCCTTGGATTCAACTGCACACTCGGTTTCAACTAGAAATGACCATTAAATATAATTGAGTAGTTATTTTAGAGTCTTTCCATATTAAATACGTTAAAATAAACTAATAAAAACCTATAAAAATCAATTTATAAATACCCCCAAATTTAAGAGTTTCAACGTCCCGAGCAAAGGTATAAATGACAACACAAACTAAACTAAATCTATAAGCGATTCAAAATTCATGGAGTCCCTTTCATTTACATAGGCACCAAATTAACAAGCAATTTAGAAAATTCTGAAGTTATGATATGTCAAGACTCGCAACTCAAATACAATTAAGATTACACTTTAAAGACATAGATTCAGTCAAGATAAAGGCCATCAACGACTCAAGAGTTTTCTTAGTCCATACATTCAAGCATGGAAGTTTAAAATCTCACTTAATCACGTGAAAGCACTAGAGCCAAATATTTTATTTGAGGAGTTTCACAACTTCCACCTTTATTCATCTTATTTTCTCTATTTTTTCACATTTTTTTCAAGTAATACCGTCCCTGCTACATTTCCTGTAGACCATTTTTCGGACCTTTTTCACCCCAACAATTCTTGCTCCATTTCCTATTGAAACTTGTAGGACTCTCTATTATTTTTTTGAAAAACTCCTGTTTTCTAGCATAAGTTGGAGCGTTTACTACCTTTCGTTATCTTGCACAAAGTCCAAACATCAACTAAGTCCTTAAATCATAAAAATGCTGAGCTACATACTCGATTAAGTATCCTAGTTTTCTCTAAGTTTCAAGTTAAAAAGTCAACTGTAATTTACTCATCTACAACCAAATGTATGAACAAAGTTTCGGGTAACTCTAAATAACTAAAAAAAAATAAAAAACTATACTAAATACATGCACAAAAGTGTATCAAATCCTAATGAAATGAGAGAAAAGTATGAATGGACAAGAAATGCAAGAAATGGAAGACATGATATAAATTAAAACCATTACCATTCGACAACCGCATATAACTGTATAAAAAAACAATCTCAACAGTGATTTTTAGCAAAGAATCTATCCAAATTAATCCACAATCCATCAAATACCCCCAAACTTATTCTGAATCTTGTCCTTAAGATTCAAAACAAGTCAATAGGCCGAAGCATAGAAAACAAATAAGATGGTGAAAGAACATGAAAAATATAAGATGAAGAAAATGATACAAGTTCATGCATAATAATAAAAAAATATGAAAATGAATAAACAAAATGTTACTTATCAAACTATGGGCTACTTCCCTGTAGAGCTTTTGGCTAAAGTCGTTAGCTCGACTTTGTCTGAGTCTGTCAATCTGTGTAGACTAGTGTTGCAAGTGAGACATCCTCCGCATTATGGCACAAGAAGTTTTCATAAAAGATCTTTAATCTATTTTCGTTCACATTAAAAGCATTACCAGTCTCCAAGCTCCGTATTTCCACTGCTCCATGATCATCCACATCAGTTATAACATACGGTCCTGCCCACCTCGATCTCAGCTTACCTGCAAAAATCTTAAGATGATATTCAAATAAAAGCATTTTCTGACCAACAAGAAAAGATTTTTGAGAGAGATTGATATCATGGAACGCTTCTATTTTTTCTTTATAAATTCGTGCATAGTCATATGCGTCATTCTTGGTTTCGTCCAATTCTCGAGAGTGAGCTTTCTCTTATGTCCTGCTTCGTCGAGCTTCATATTAAATTGTTTCACAGCCCAGTGCTCGAGCTCAATTGGTAAGTGGCAAGCTTTACCAAAAACAAAGCGATATGGGGACATTCTAATTAGCATTTTAAAAGCTCTTCAGTAAGCCCAAACCGCATCATTGAGACATTTATTCCAATCTTTAAAAGTAGGAGTTATTGGGGCATGTGCCATCGATCAATCCATTGACTGTCTTTATGAACACTTTTACTTCGTAAAATAAAGTATTTCATTTGCTGTTTATTATAATTAATTTGCATGTTTACATTATAATAAGATCCATGGGTATTTAAAGAAATATCATAAATGTCCATAGTCGATCATTATACTAGGAACTATAATGAATTAAGATTAGTGTGACTCTTGATTGATGATCATATGATGATTATACGTATAGGGATACGAATAAAGATCACGAGTACCTGTTAGGGAACAAAGTACTGGATCGACCCACTATAAGAACATCACATGGATTAAGTCATAGTTGTTTCTCGAGATAGGTATATTTTTCAGTCATCTGACTTGAGATTACCAGAGACTTCAACATTAAGAACACAGTGATTTGACACAATCAAATGTTGTCTTTAACCGTACTATTATAAAGGTTGTGATTGGTTACCCTGTGAGCAATGTGATAAAGTTGTTTAATCGAGATAGAATTTGTCCCTCTTATATAAAGAGAGATATCCAGTGGATCCCTTGACGTGTTAGACTGTTAAAAGGCCTAGTCTAAGTGAATTGATATTGATCAATGTCACTTGGATGTTTTCAGTGTACCTAAAGATCGAGACTAGTACGATTGAACATGTTAGATGACAATTCCATGCCTTATGTTTGATCAAAATGATATCGTGTAACAAAAGGATGTTATATACACTATTGATTAGGTTATATCGATTGGACATTCATACAACTTGGGTAGCCATAATGTATTGCTAAAGGCCACTTATGACTTGTATACCAAAATGTGTTTTAGTACAGTGCCAACGTTGTGTGAGCCTATTGGGTCGCACACTAAGAATGGTTTTGCGAGATTTTAAGATGGTTAAAAAAATGAATTTCATATGATAAAATTCATGAAAGAAATGTCTTTGTGGTGTATTACACTTATACTTCTTTAAGTAGGAGTGTATGTGTAATTTACTTAACCGTCTATATACAAGGGTTGTATAAATAGACGTTTTAAGTTATAACACACGTATGAAAGATTAATGGCCAAAGCTCTATTTTCGTCACTGAAATGAATTAGTGTTTTTCGGTAAGCTTTGGATCGTTTTGAAGATAAATAAAAAGGTTTGGTATTCTCTCAAAGCTAGCACTTCAAATCTCGACTACCGTTCATGTGTAGATTGCTAGTAGAGGGCGTTCATCATTGGCAATGCCTTAGAGATCGATCAACCTTCAGAAAGGTATATTGTGACCAAGGTATGATTAAGTTGTTTTCATGGTTTAAATATTTTTAATGGAATTAGACTCGGATCCTGTTGGGGCTTTTGTTAAGTTTAAATATTTTTAATGGAATTAGACTCGGATCCTGTTGGGGCTTTTGTTAAAATTGTTTTGTAATTTTTGCTGCGTATGAACCCAAAACACAACAAGAGTCATCATATTTTCCAAGATGGATTTGATATCTCTATTAGAGACATCTGCGTAGCCATTCATTTAGGGATGATACACTGTAGATGTTTTATGAGTGACATTGTACCTCCTCATAAGTTTTTCAACTATATGGTTGCAGAAACGAGTGCCTCTATCACTGATAAGGGCACATGGGGTACCAAATATTGTGAAAATCCTCAGTTTGACGAATTCACATACCACTTTAGAGTCGTTAGTGCTTGTAGCCTTCGATTCCATCGACTTAGACACGTAGTCCACTGTCAGGAGCATGTAAACATTACCAAATGAAACTAGAAACGGCCTTATGAAGTCTATACCCCATTCATTAAATATCACACAAATATGAATCGGGGTAAGTCACATATGGTCACGATGACCAAGGTTACCAATTTTTTGACAGTTAGGACAAGTCTTGGTAAACATGTATGAATCATGGAAAATAGTGGGCCGATAAAACTCACTTTCAAGAACTTTCCAAGTTGTCCTACAGGGTGGCCACCGTAGGCGTAAGTATGATAGATAGCCAATATGGAGTGACTCTTAGTCTGAGGAACACAACAACTAATAACCTGGTTGGAGAACAATTTCCATAAGTATGGGTCATCCCATAAATAGTACTTACTATCGCTCCTTATAATTATTTTTCTGAGCCTTCGAAAAATGAATAGATAGCTCGCCCGAGGTGATATAGTTCACCAAATTGACATACCAAGGGAGATCTTCCATAACAACATAAATGTACTCGTCAAGGTAATCATCCTTAAGAGGGGTTGGACGCTCACCATTCTCAATCTTGTTGAGATGATCTACGACTAGATTCTCAACACTACTTTTATTTTAAATTATAATGTCAAACTCCTATAGTAAGAGTATCCAACTAGTGAGCCTAGGTTTGGCATCCTTTTTACTCATCAGGTACATCAAGGCAGCGTGATTAGAGTAAATGGTAACCGAGGTTCCCAAAAGATAAGGCCAAAACTTCTCAATTGCGAAGATAACAACAAAGAGCTCCTTCTTAGTAGTTGTGTAGTTCATTTGAGCCACGTTTAGAGTAGGAGAAGCATAGCAAATGAAATGTGAAGCTCTCTTAACTTCTTGTCTAAGAATGCACCCACTGCACGATTACTAGTACCACACATAATTTCAAATGGAAGCTCCTAATTGAGGGCCTGAATCACTGGCGTGCTAGTAAATGATTCTTTCAGTGCATCAAATGCACTCTTACATGCCTTATCAAACATAAAAGGTACGTTCTTTTTAAGTAGATTTCATAGGGGTTGTGCGATCTTCGAAAAGTCCTTGATGAAATTACGATAAAAATAGCGTGTCCAAGGAAAGATCTATTCTCCCATACGTTTGTAGGGTAGGGTAGTTTCCTGATAACATCAATTTTAACTCGGTCTAATCTATGCCTCTGGTTGAGATAATGTGTTCCAAAAAAAGACCTTGGTCTATTGTAAAATGACACATTTCGTAGTTCAGAACCAAGTTCTTCTCGATACACCTGCTTAGAACCTTTGTTAGATTGAAGAGATAACAATCTAATGAATCATCGTAAATAGTAAAGTAATCCATGAAGACTTTAATGAAATGCTCAACAAGATCTGAGAAGATACTCACCATGCTCCTTTGAAAGGTTGTAGGTGCATTGTATAACCCAAAGGGCATGCACGAAGAGGCAAAACTGCCAAACGGACAAGTGAAAGTCATTTTTTTCTTGGTCTTCAAGCACTATCAGTATCTGATGAAAACCAAAATAACCGTCAAGACATAAGTAAATAGAACGACTTAATAGTCTCTCCAACATCTGATTAATTAATGGAAGAGGGAAGTGATCCTTCCTGGTGGAATCCTGGTGGAAGCATTTAACTTCCTGTAATCAATGCATACCCGCCATCAATTCAAAATCCAAGTCAGAACCAACTCGCCATGTGAATTGGTGACGATCGTGACTCCCATTTTCTTAAGAACCACTTGGATACGGCTTAACCATTTTCTATCAGAAATGGGGTAAATCATGCAAGCATCAAAGAGCTTCAATATTTCCTTCTTTACAGTATCCATCATATGCAGATTAAGCCTCTTCTAGGCTTCTCTCGTAGGTTTTCACCCTTCTTCCATATATATAATGCACACAAGTCGAATGGCTCAAACCTTTGATATCCACTATGGTTTACCCAATAGCCTATTCAAACTCTCGGACTACATGCAAGAGTTTCTCTTTCTCCAAATTTGTAGGTTTAGCCGAGATGATCACGGGGAGTTTGTCATTCTCACCTAAAAACATGTACTTTAGGTGTTCAAGTAATGGCTTCAGCTCGAGTATGGGAGCTTTAACTACGGAGGAAGAAATTTCGGAGTCAGAAGTAAGAAACTCAAAATAATAGACATTTGGGGGTAGGGAATCAATCCAACTTTAATAAAACATCCTCGACATAAGTATCGAGGGACAGAATACTCTCGTGGATATGAGTAGTGTCGAGATGATTCTCTAACATTACTTTAACTTTATCATCGCCACTCGTGAGCAAGGTCTGCTCAACAAATGGATCCACATAGTTCATGGTACACACCACAGAAGACATAACGCTTGGGTATCACATCGCGTTATAGATGTTATACTTGATGACTTCACCGTCAAACTCCATGGTAAGAGATCCATCATCAACATCTATTTTTATCTTTGTCGTTATAAAAATGGACCTCCTAGGAGTACTAATGAAGCATTGGTGAATGGTTCCTCCATATCTACCATGAAGAAGTCAACATGAAACATAAATTTGTCCACTCAGACTAGAACATCATCGAGAACACCAATAGGTCTGAAAACTGAAGGACAATACAAGTTTATTTTAATGGGCCTGCATTCAATGTCTCAAAAATAGACAATGGAATGACATTAATGAAAGCGCCAAGGTCATACATAGCCTCTCTATGACACAAGGAACTGAGAACAGCTCAAGATCCTTGCATTTATAAGGAAAATTTTTCTCTATGATAGCCATGACGATTTCTCACATTTAGACTTTTTCATTGCCTTTGAGTTTTCGATTTTTAGTGCACAATTCTTAAGAAACTTTGCACACTTAAAGAATTGCTTCAGAGCGTCGAGGAGTGGAATATTGATTTCCACTGACCAAAAGGTCCCGCAAATTTTTTTCTCTTCCTCGTTTTTCTTATCTAAGATGAGCCATTGTTGAAATGGAGGTTTGACCTTGAATGTAGGCGGTGCTTCTTTTTAAGAAGTTACTCTCTGTTTAGGGACAGACGGAGTGACTACTAACTCCTATTCTTCCTCATTTACCTGGTCTTTGGCATTAGATAACCCATTATTCCTTTTGCATCCCTCTAACTCTTTACCATTTTTGAGTGTAACTGCATTAGCATATGCGTTAGGTTCAGGTAAGATTACTAAGGCATCCTTCCCTTATCCTCGGGATGTCCATTCTGTTGTGACATTTGTTCCATTCGATTTTGAAGAGTTTAGACCACTAATTTTGTTTTGTTAATGGATTTCTCATTAGATGCCTTGAATAAGGCCATCTCACTAATAAATTGGCTTTGACGCTCCATCATGGAGATCAGTAGAACTTGAGACACTCCTTGTAGTCAAACTTCGGTAAGTAGTAGCATAAAAATCACCGTAAAGGCATGAATGTCGTCCGATGTCCTCATACAGTTGTTTCATTTAGGTTGGAGTTTTATTTCAAATGTGGCCCCAACATACATTATCAATCATGCATCGTTCTACTGGCGACATGCCAACATAGAAGAAATAGGCTATGGCCTTCTAAGACTAGCCATGTTGCGGGCAACTAGCAATCATTCGTTTATAGGAATCCCAATATATACCAAATGATTCACCCAATTTCATTTTAATGTTGCATATATCTTTGATGACCTGAGCAACTTTATCCTTAGGGAAATAATCATTTAAAAATGTAGTTGTCATCTTATATCATGAGTTAATGCAGCCAGGTGAAAAGTAGAAAAGCCATTCTTTGGCTTTGTCTTTATAGCAAAATGGAAAATTTCTAAGCTTAACCATGTACTCATCGGTATTGGAGGGTTTCATTGACCAGTAGTTAATTTGAAACTCCTTTAAGAAAGTAAAGGGGTCTTCATTCTCACCACCATGAAAGGATGCTTGGAGATTAATAAACCTGGACCTCAACTCAAAGTCTCCGACGTTATCCAGATAGTTGATGAGAGGGGTTATTGCACCAAAAGAGCTTGAAGCTCTTGATTGGCACGACCTATAGTGATTTGGCAATTTGCAGCCATGTTAATAGGATTTTGGCCTTCTTATTGCCTTTGTTGGGTCTCTCTAATGCGCCTATGAAACTTTCTCTCCGGTTCAGGATCAAAAGGTAATATTGAACTAGCTGATTTTGATCGAGTGAGGTGTGGTGGCATAAAACTAAGAGAAAAAATAAAAGTAAAACCCAAACTCAGAGAAAATACTTAGTCCTCGGCAACGGTGCTAAAATTTGATCACATGTCATGCATGGCAAATATAACTCGCAATCGAGTTACCAGCCACAAGAGTGTAGTAGTGCTAAATACGGGGTTGAATCCACATGACTTGAGTTTTACTCTAAGTTAACTAAAAATGGGGGGTTTTCCGAAAGTTCAAGGAAACAATTAACTAAACTAGCAAAAATAAAAAGTTCACAAAAGATAATATCAATAAGAGAAATCACCTAAGTCTATGGTTCCACAAGCAAAAATCAAGATTCAATGGCATTTAATGGTCCTCAATCTTTCCCAAAAGTTATTAATTCGAGTTCTCCTAGATTAGCTATAGAAAATCGATGTCCGCTAGAAATTCTTAAATCCCCCACTAAACTCAACACTTTACCATCCCAAACAAAAGGAATATTCCCATCATATTCCTTTTTCTTCGCTCATTCTGATTTCGTAATATACACTCCTATTCTTAAATAGAAAAAGTTTTAAAACAAATAACATATTACCTTTGTAAAAATAAAAATCATGATATAATGAAGGGAACTAAAAAATAACCCACTTATTTGACATTTCAACCTTGTAATTGCGCAACACACCTCAAAATTCAAAGTCAAACAAATCACAATCAAGGTACTACATAGGCTTTCTCAATCTCTACTGACAAGCATGAAGCTTACAATAACTAATATAGAACCTCTAGATAAAAAAATACTAAATTAATGTTATTTTTAATAATACTTAAAATATCACCATAGTCAAAGTCGATATGAACTTTTATTCACCAATAATCATTATTTCATGTTCATTTGTTGGAATAGAAAGATATGCTTCAGTAAACTTAGAGATAAGCACTCAAGCCAAATTTTTTATTTGATGATTTTTTTCATAAACTTCTTTCATTTTCTTATATCTCTTTCTTTCATTTTCAATTATATAAATATTAATTTTCTTTATTTTATTCCTACAATTTCCTGTACCATTTCCTTTAGAATCCGTTATTCTTTTTATAGGAATTATTCATCTTAATTTTTCCACTACTAGATTCCCTCCTCCATTTCCTTTGGAATCTATGGGTCTATCTATTTTTTTGTTTTAAAAACTCTTATTAGCTCTTTTCACTTTCACTATAGTCAAGGAAGTATTCTTTTTTACTATTTATAGTTTATTGGCTAATTCCTATTTTCTCCTTAATTGTGGCATAAGCTCTTTTCATTATATATATAAACTTGATCAATAATCTTTGTATAAGAAGTCTCTTGGAAATCTTTCTTGTTTATCTTGCACTATCATTTTAATCCTTCCATTTGAATTTCTAACATAAAGTAATCAATCCCCTCTAAACTCCTCTAGTGTTTAACCAATCTAAGTAATGTTAAATAGGGTATAACAATTCTTTTCTATCATAAATATTTTTTCATGGGTAAAAATTATTTATCAACTCCCTTTCCATTCAAATCCAAATTATATTCAATTGCAAACTAAATAAAATTAAATGAAATGGGAAAATATTACCTGTATTGTTAAAATATTTGAAAAATTCATAATGTTTAACTAGATTCTACCTCTTCTTTTTTCCACACTTCGCATTTGCAAACTTCACTTCACCTAATACTCCCAAACTCTTTCCAAACCGTATCCCCAAGGATTAAGAAAAAGTTGGGTTCTCGAACAAAAAAAAATGCCATGAAGCATAAACTAATAAGTAAATAACTAACTAACATGAGAATGAATTGAGTAAGTAAAGATAATTTAAACATTTCCAAGCATCATTAAATTAAATTGAATTGAATTGAACTTACCAAAGCAAATGTATCAAATTGTGAATACATACCACATCAATCAAAGTATTAGAAACATAGACCTTACATGAATAACACTCAGGAAAAGATTGCACATAGAAGAATAAATATCGCAAAATTGATACACATGTTGCAGCATCACCATAATTTCGTTGATTAGACTGTTGGGACTGGTAGCTCCCTTAAGGATTGTAGACGGTGTAGTCTACTTCCTCCATCCATTATCTTTAGTAAAAACTCCTTTGTTGGGCATCCTCAGCTGGAGTGATGGAACATGAATGTTGGCTAATTCGTATTGAGTCTTACTCATACGTCTATTAGATTTATAATGCTCCAGGCAATTTCGAGCCAGGTCATGAACATGAGCTGTTGATGTCTTAGAGTTCTCATCTTATTAGGCAATATTAACCAATCATGGCCATTTGTTTTTTATCTTCATACATAACAATGAAGTACTTAATAGTTGGTTTTGTGCTCTATTTCTTTTGCTCATTGTACCTGATTGTATGCATTTCTTCAAAATCTTTTTAGTTATATGCCCGTACTCTTCTGCTCTCCATGGCCTATTTCCTTTGTATGTTGCTTCTTTCCCATTCTTTATTCGAGTCAACATATCCTAACACCTTGTTGCATTTCTCATTGATATCAGAGGTAATGGTCATGTTTAGGAAAACATCGAACTCAACTCTCTCCTCGAGACTCAATCTTGTTTGCAAAACTCGATAATCATTAAGGGAAAAGGTAAGTCCTTCATTTTTCTTAGTATGCATGTTATTCCTAATCAATTCATAGATTATTCAACCAACACCTATATACTCGATCCCTTGCGCTATGTGGTAAAAAAGAGCCGCCCTATTGTTCATTATGTGATAATGCTGCAAACTATGTTGTAGGCTCGCGTTCAAGAAAAAGCTCAAAACTTCTGTTGTTTTCCTAAAATATTTAGTTTTTATGTGTTTTAGGTTCAGGTCAGAATCAAAATGAAACCATATCCTGGAATAGCTTATAAACCATTCCTATTGGTCTCATAGGGAAATTTGTGTATATACATATATTCGAGTTTATGGTACTCATTATTCCATCTCAAATAAACTTTTGGTAAACCATAATACCCGTTTATTCTCTCCATTAAGTAGTCCACTGCTTTTCTTCAGACTATGGCTACTATTTTATTTTCAACTCCGTGCCCGTTAATATAGAACTCTATTACTAGTATCGCATAGCCCATTTAAACCAAGGATCCAACATTGTTATTGGCGTAGTAATCCCTAGTTAACAATCTCTAGTTCATTTCCTTTATTATGTTTAGGATCCTACGCTCAAATTTAAGTTCATTTTTCAAGGTTGAAACCCCCTCAAGTATGATCTTTCTAGTTTTTCTTAATGTCATTATTCATCCTAGCAATAACTTTGACATGGATGAGGTTAAGTGAATGGAAAGAAATGATGGGTGTTTCCTCAATCTCATCCTCTCCCTCTAAATCGTAGCTAAAACTTAAGGGTGAAGAAGAGGCTCTAGGTATTCTAGTTTAAGGTTAGTCATCGAAATCTCCATTTTCTTAATTGGTTTTGATGGAGCTTTGGACTTTTGTTTAGGTTTATCTACTAGTTACATCTTTCCCTTCTCCGTTTGAGAGCTTCTACCTTTACCTCTTTTGACCATTGTTTCAACTTTCAAAGCTCAAAAGTCCAAAAACTAAACAAAATGTAAATGATCGTAACAACATTTTAAGAAATAATTCCGCTAAATTTAAGACTTTATTTTCAAAAGGAGGAATCTATTTGGAAAGCTAGTTTGAAATTCATTACATATAAAATAAAATTGGCATAGAAGTAATAACTGAAATATAAACTTGAAAATCGGTTTTCTAAGTATTGTAAAGCAATTAGGTGAAAAATTGTAGTCTTTTGAAAAATACAGCAACTTAAATTAAAGTAAAACCATAACCGAACTCCCAAACCAATTTCGAAATCTCTTTTGTAAGTCATTTGCAAATATATTTAAATATAGCGAGAATTTCAAAATTGTTGAATTTGTAAACCAATGATCGTTATGAGCACTATTCATACTCTTTTGGAATCAATAACCCATTTGTATAATACAGTTGATTAATTTGAACAAAATGATTTCAAAAAATATTAAAAATATTATGAAAATCGCTAAATAAAAAAATTATTAAATGAAAGATCTAAGGTTGATGTAATAAGATTTTTGAGAGTGAATCTCTCAAGATTGAAGCTCATGAACTCTTATTGATCATCCCTTTAAGCTCTAAGTCGAAAGTCACCAAAACCCTAGTTTGGGTCAACACCCCTAAAATCAAGATTTTTTTTAAATGAGACTAGGTTGAGGTGGAATCACTTAAGTACTATGGGATTGAGTTTAGAATGGTTGAATTTAGGAAAGAAATTGGGGTTTTAGTGAAAAGGTGCAATAATTTGCAAGTGTGAATGGTTTAGTGTGTATGAATATTCAAGGTTTAGTTTGAAAAACTAAAAATCATTCCTACCAATTCTCGTGTATGTGGAATTGTTGGGAATCATTATGTAAATCGGTGAAATGTGACTTACTATTTTCGCTAATTTTCCTTGCGATTCTTTTGTATTGGGGAATCAATGGGAATCACCAGGCTCCAATTTTGTTCTAAATTCTCCTATGCAGTGTTAGGGAATGTGCCCTAGGTTAATCTACAAACATTATTAATCTTATGATTTTCGCTTATAAAATAGAGGATTTTGTTTGTCGTTTTATTATATATGATTGCATGTTTTCCATTTAATAAGATCAATGGGTACCTTCTGAAATATCCTAAATGTTGCTAGTAAGTCATTATATTGGGAACTATAATGATTAAGACTAGTGTGAATCTTGATTGATGGCTATGTGATGATCGTGCATATAGGGATACAAATAAAAAATGAGCATTTTTTAAGGAACAATGTCTAGACTGACTCACTATAAGAACACCACATGGATTAAGTCATAGGTGTTACTCATGAAAGCTATTTCATTTAGTCTTCTGACTTGATATTACCATATATTTTAATATTATGAGCCTAGTAATTTGACACAATCAAACGTTGTCTTTAACCAAACAATTATAAAGATTGTGTTACCAAGTGAATAATATGTAGAGGTGTGTAATCAAGATAAAATTTTCCCTCTTTTATAGCAAAAGATATCAATGGATCCTTTAATATGTTAAACTATAAAATGGCCAAATCTAAGTGAATTGATATAATAATTGTCCCATGGATGTTTTTAGTCTACCTAAACATCGAGACTAGTACAATTGAACATTAAGAGTGACTTTTCATGCCTTATGTTTAATCAAAAATATCGCACGACAAATCGATATGATATATATTATTCATTAGATTGTATCGATTTCGATATTCATGTTACTTGGGTAGTCATAATCGCTTGCTAGAGAACGTTTACGACTTGTGTACCAAAATAGTTTTGGTTCACTACTAACGTTGCATGAACCTATTGGGTTGCACACTAAGAATGGTGTTGCACCTTTTCAATTGGTCCCGAGTAATGAATTTTGTATGATAAGATTCATGACATAAAGCTCTTACGATTTGTTATATTGTAAGTTATTATTAGGGGCATATGTGTAATTTGCTTAAACTGCCAAAATATAATAGTTGGGAATCATGATTTTAAGTGAGGGCTTATTTAAACATATAAATAGAGGCCGAAACCCTAAAACAAAACAAGATTTTCGTTCTTATTGTTTTCGAGTTCTTTGGATTTTCGAAAAGAAAGAAAAATGTTTTTTCATCTCTCTTTTGGCTAGCACTCCAGATTGTAGTCGCCATTTATGTGTGGATTTTTGATAGATGATGCACGCTTGAATATTTGTTGGGGAATATGAGCTAGGTTAATCTACAAACATTTTTTATCTTATAGTTTTAGTTAGTAAAATTGAGGTTTTCATTTGTTATTTTCTGATAAGTGATTGCATGTTACCTTATAATAAGATCCATGGGTATTTGTTAAAATATCTTAAATGTCCCTAGTCAGTCATTATAATAGGAACAATAACAAATTAAGATTAGTTTAAATCTTTATTTATGGTCATATGATGGTCATGCCTATAGGAATACGGATTGTTATTATGAGTACTTGTTATGGAACAAGGTGCTGGACCGACTACTATGATAACACCACATGGATTAAGTCATAGGTGCTACTCTTGATTGGTATATCATTTAATCGTTCGACTTGAGATTACCATACATTTCAATATTATGAGCATGATAATCTCACAAAATCAAATGATTTCTTTAATTTGATTATTATAATGATTATGATTGGTTACCATATGAATAATATATGAAGGTGTGTAATTAAGATGGAATTTTTCACTTTTGTATAAAGAGAGATATTAGTGGATCCCTCAATATGATAAAAAATAGTGGCCAAGTAAATGTGAATTGATATGATCAATGTCACCTCGATGCTTTAGTTTACCTAAAGATCGAGATTAGTACAATTGAGTTTTAAGAATAACTTTCCATGCCTTATGTTTAATCAAAAGACATCGCATGACAAAATGATATGCTAATTCTTATTCACTAGGTTGTATCGATCTTGATATTCATGCTATTCGGGTAGTCATAGTGCCTTGCTAGAGATTGCTTAGGACAAGTGTACAAAAATGGTTTTAGTTCACTGCAAACGTGATATCAACCTATATGGTTGCACACACAGAATAGCTTTGTGCAATTGTAATTGCTCTAGTGTAATGAATTTTATATGATAAAACTCATGACATAAAAAGCCGTATAATTTCTTATAAAATAACTTATTAATAGGGTCATATGTGCAATTTAATTGAACTGCATATAAACAATAGTTATATTACAAATAAGACTTGAAATGTAGGCTTATTTATACATATAAATAGAGGTTGAAATCCTAAAACGAAATAAGATTTTTGTTTCTACAACTTTCAAGTTCTCACGATTTTAGGAAAGAAAGAAAAGCATTTTCAATCTCTCTTTGAGCTAGCACTCTAAATTGTGGTCATCGTTTGTGTATGAATTTGAGAGGAAGTATTCTTGAATGTCTTGGAAATCTAACAATTGGAGAAGGAAATATCAACTTAATGTATGGTTTACTTTTGTCGATCTTGTTTAATGGAGCTTCTTTTCAGTTCTGTTGGGGTTTTTAAAAATTGTTATGAATTTTTCATTGCATATGAACCCCAAAACCTAAAAGTGGTATCAGAGCAATAGGCTCATTTCTATTAAACGTTTGCATATTTTCCCTGATTTATATATGATATATATGTGAAAACATGATCTTGATAAATGTATATGTGATGGACATATATTTTTTGTGATACTTGTTATCAAGAATTGATTTTAAAGCATGTTGTTTATTATGTATTTGATACATTCGCATGATTTGATTCAATGAAATAATTCGTGTTTAGAATTTTTCACGTAGCATATGTTTTGATATTGAACGATGTGAATTTTGTATGTTCACATGGTAGAAGTTATGTTTAAGCTCATGCAATTCATTTGTTGGTAAATAGTTGATTTTGTTTCTAATTAAGTATGTCTCCGTGGTAGAAATCATGATTAGGTTAATATGATTAATTTAATATGGCTCTTGTGTTGAATGCATGATTAATAATTCGTTTCTTGATTCAATTGCTATTTCGTATGAAAAATATCAAAATTGATTTTGATCATATATCTTATTGTGGTTATCTTTTAGTATATTCCTATTAGATAGGATATAAAATTGTAATTGGATAGGAATTATAAATCCCATAAGATAGGTGGGATGTATAGAAAATTCTAATTAGATAAGGATTCAAGGTATGTTAAATTCTAATTATATAAGGATTCAAAGATCTTAAATTCTAATTGGATTCAGAGAAGATATTAAGTTAGTGGTCTGCCTGAATTAATTAAAAACTTATTAATTAACATTTTTCAGAAATAAAATTAGGGGTGGTTTTGGTCAATTTGATTGACTAAAATAATAAGAAATTTCAAGCGATTTTTTATTCTTGAAACTAAAATTCATTGTAAAAAAAAATCAAGGGCGCTGCTCCCTTTCGGAGCCGTTGACCGGCAGAGGGACTGCCATTAACTATTTTTAGCACGGGGAAATTTTTTTAAAATTCAATGTTAATAATATTTCCTAATTGTTTTAGTGATTGTACATGCATTGTAATATATGATATTTATCTCATGTAAATTATGATCACTAACATAAGTAAAATCCGACATCCAAATTTTAAGTCAAGTGTTATCTATTCTCAAACAATTGTCAAGGCTTCGATCACATCAGTATGGGTCTGCCTTCGCAGAGTGTATTATGTTATCTTGATGAGGAAAGTTGAGTAATGGTTACACTATTATTTGAAATTGTTAGACTTGATAAAACATTAAAAAAGATTTTTGGGCCTTAGGCACTAAAAGTTACATATAATGTAATTAGTACCTACCTAAATAACCTAATTTAAAATATCATGCCTTAGTTGTTTTAGAATTAGGTGAAACATGTATTTTAGTCCCTTAATCTAAGATATCATTTTTAGGAGGGTTGTTAATTTAGTGGGAGTCTATTCCCTTATACTAAAATGAATTTTGCATTATCTTTGTTTTAAATCTATGGCCTCTTCAAATCATACTAATCTTTTATCAGTGTTATCCATCATTCAGAAAGATAAGTTGTCCGGGACAAACTTTGTTGACTAGTTCAAAAACTTGAGAATTGTTTAAAGCACGAATGCAAGTGGTATGTCCTAGATGATTTTATTCCTGAGGAATCTCCAGCCAACTCTTTAAAAGCTGTGAAGGATGCACACACTAAGCATTTCAATGACTTAATTGATTGCGTTCTGTTAGCAACCATGATTCCTGAACTTCAAAATGACGAGGAACACATGGAAGCTTATGACATGACTACAATGCCGAAGGAAATGTCCCAATAGCAAGTTAGGCAAAAAAGGTTCAAACTTTCAAAAACCTTCTTTCTTACAAAATGGATGAAGGTGCCTTAGTTAGTCTTCATGTTTTGAAAATGATGTGCTTTATTAACCATCTTGATAGACTTGGATTTCCCATGAGCCAAAAGTTGGCTATGGATTGTATGCCGAATTCACTGCCTAATAGTTATTCATAATTTTTAATGAACTATAACATGATAACATTGAAAAGTCTATCTCAGAGTTACATTTGATGCTTAAAATAACTGAGCAGAATGTCAACAAACATTACTAATATGTTGATGGTTCAAAAAGGAACGACTATGAAGAAGAAGGCCAATCGTATGGCCAAATTGTCAAGAATTTCGTGATAGTAACAAAGCTTGTGGAAGTAGTCAAGCTTAAAGCTACTTCTACTTCACAATTCTAGAACAAAAAGGAAAAAGAAAGAAATTATCATTTTCGCCATGCACTAGGGCATTGGTTCATAAGTTGCAAGCTCTATTTTGAAGATGAAAAGAAAAAGAACAGTGGGGCAACTACTGCTTCAAGTATTTATGTTATTAAAGTTAACTTATCTGCTAATGATTCTTAGGTATTAGATATTGAATATTGATCTAACATTTTTATTAATGTGCAGGGTCTCACTAAAAGTAAATAGCTAAAGAAAGGAGAAGTCATCCTACGAGTTGACGTTGGCTATAGGATGCTATAAATTAAATTTATTTAGTGTACTTTCTTTTAGTTTTAAATGATTGTTATTATGGCCCTGCCTTGAGACATCGTTTCAGTTTTGTGTTTAGATTTTGATGGTTTTAATTTCGTTATTGCGAATAATAAATGTTCCATTTCTAGTAAAGACATTTTCTATGTAAATGAGGATTTGTGTTATGGTCTTTATATTTGAAATAAGAAAAGGTTAATAGATATTCCTATTTTTCATGTAATTAGAAAGAGATATAAGTAAAATGATTGAAGTCCAACCTACCTTTGACATTGTCATCTTGGCCACATTAATGAGAAACACATTTCTAAACTCCATAATGATGGACTTTTAGATTCATTTGATTTTGAATCATATGAAACATTTTTATCTTATGTACTAGGTAAGATAACAAAAAGTTCCTTTACTAGACACAATCAAAGGGCTAGAGATTTATTGAGGGTAATACATACTGATGTATTGGTCCTATAAACACAAGGCACCGCCAGGTCTAATACCATAATTTAGCCCAAATCTTACCAACATAGTACTTAACTACGTATTAGTTGACCTTTCTATCCTAATCTTCTCGATATACGCATTTAGGATGAGTAATACACATTTCAACATATTACTAGATTTTAGAGTAATTAAAAACCTTTTAGGAATCATAAATTTTAGCATAAGTCTTAACAGATTATGCGAATGCCATATGTTAAATCTTAAGTGTAGAAATCAGGAAACAACGATCACATGCACACATATAATAAAGTGGCTAACACAAAAATGGTTATCATATATCGGGGAACTAAATGCTCGACCTAATATACAACCCCAAAATATATTAAAAGGCATAACTATATAATACACAAAATATCAAAACCTATAAAATGTTGATGCAAAAGTACGCTGCTGGCTTCATCCATTTTCTCTTTGCAGAGCCTGCTAGTCGACGGCTTTGCATCCACCGTCATAAAAAAGATGATGAGTAGAAAAAGTAATAGCATTCCCCTTTGATGTATTCATTTACTTTTCCAAAATACTCAATGGTATTTAAAAGCATAAGTTCAATAAAGAAATACTAGTACTAGAAATATTCTAATAAATATCATGGTTAAGCAAGTGAAACTGATACGAGGCAAAATTGTTATCATCTAGATCCAGTCGGCTATGACATGCGTCATTGAAGCCTTTATGGCCACTAAAAGGACGTGCGTGAAATGGCACAGTCTAATATCACTAGGGACTCTAACCCCAATGTCACAAGAGACTCTAGCCTTGGTTTATCCATAACCTTAAAGACTATAACTCCGTGTGTCGCATCATAGTGGCGAGTTTAAACGTCCCCAAGAACATTAACCCCGTATTCCGATCAACTATTACATAGTGCAATGGACTTTAGATTTTATAACTACTTTATAATTCCAATAAATTAAGTAGTTAAGAATTCCAAGGCTAGGATATTCTATATAGCACAATTTTAAAATAGTACAAGTCCATAAAGTCACTCACAAACTCATAATTCCTAATGGCGTGCTATTTACACTATATTCACCGTGAAACAACAAGAAATGACATAGAGCACATGGATAGTTTAAAGGAATTCAATTCATCATAATATCATGAAAGTTAAGCTAAAAAAATGAGGGGTGTCAATTAAGTTCAAGATATGATATTACAACACCAGACATAGTCAATATATACTACAACAAACAAGCATAAAGTAGATATGAAATATAAATAAATCAATCAACAGGTATACTTACATCAAATAATGTAAAGTCCTAGCTTTACCGACCTCCCAATACCCCAAATCTCATATCCGAACCATTTAAATTGTTCCACAAGTTTCGATATAAAATTAGTCCAATTAAATTGGGTTAATTTAAGGTCAAATGAGTTTAGGAATCTTAACCCAAACAACCCCTTAAAAGTAAACAACATTTAAATTTTATTCTTGTATTGCAGTGCAATTTGAAGTATAAAATTGTCCAAATCTGAAAATCTTCACCTTGTATAAAGTTTTTCAATGTCTATCTTAGCTTTCCAAAAATGTTTAGTTTGCGATATTCCAATTTAAAATGAAAGAGATATCACAATTCTTCCAAAAAACCCAAATTCGAATGTAATACGACCAGCAGAGTTAGAAAATTTATTTCTCCCCATCTATATTTTCAAACTTTTTGCTTTTCGGTGACAACGCAACTGACATCCAAATGCCAGCATACTAAAAGATCAACATATTTGGATAAATAATTACGGAGTTATGCCTTTTAAAAGTTTAGTTTCAAAAATCTCATAATGCATTCAATCACCTATTTGTAGAACAATTTTGGACATGAAAACATTCGAAAAACAAAATTCCCAATTGGATAAAAATTTTCCCCTTTGAGTTGCTTTCAAATGCTACCAGATTAAGTTCATTTCAGTTGCAAATGAGCATGTTATGTCCAAATTACATAGGCTAGTTCATAATACAGGTTGCATTATTTCAATTTTGGTTTTTCAACTTAAAAAATTCATATCTTTTTTATTTCAAAACAAAATCAAGAACTTTTAATAGCAGGATTATTAGCTTGAAATAATAAATCCAAATATATAAACTAATTGCAAAGACATAACTATCTACACTCAGAAAATGGCCAAAAACCAGAACTTGTTTTAACTTGAAATACAGAGATGTATCAAGGGTTGATGCACCTTGATTTGAGCTTCAACTATCCTTGACCTCCCTGAATATTTTCAGCAAGAATCCTCCTCCATTCCTATTATTTCTTCTTCTCCAAATTTAGCTTGCAAGTTATGGAAATTAAATGAATTGCACTGGTCGATCTATCCAATCTTGTGTATAAAGATAAGGTTGATTAATAACCATTGATGTTTATGTAGACACGTATTTCGAGACTAATCTAATGGCTATATCTTGATATAATTCTAGTAACTCTCCACTATCTTTACCTAACTAACACCAATCCATACTTTATTGGTCTCTTGACGTGTCCTTACGTATCTTGAGGAACATCATATGGCTATTGGTTATCTAGCAAAATTAGGTTATAGTTAATATAAAATACACTTTAGCCACATTACGTCTACTATTTAAGCTACAGTATGCTTAAACCAGCTTACCATATCACTATTTAACCCGGTCCACCGTCAGCATGCATCTCAGAGCACATCCCTATTTATGTTTCGACACTTATACACAAGTAGGAGTGACTTAGTAGTGTACACTTATAAAATAGACTAGGCATATAACACCAAAACAACTTTAACATATACCTCGACCATTTCGCCTCAGTCAGTACACATATCATTATGCAAGTCCCATGTCATGGGTCAATAGTCATGAATATGGATAATAAACGACATTAGAAATTTAGGTTGTGATAGATACACTTTGAAGGGTTTGCTAATTCTAAGAATTCTGGGAAAATGTATAACCTTTAAAGGTCGATTTATGGATTAAAGCAAGCTTCTTGGAGTGGGAATCTTTGTTTTGATGAAGTAATTAAGAAATTTGATTTTATTAAAAATGAAATTGAGCCTTGTTTATACGAGAAGGTCTGGAGGAATGGTTATTTTCCTAGTATTGTATGTTGATGATATATTACTCATTGGAAATTACACCCTAACCTTGCACAGTGTCAAGTCTTTCTTAACGAAGTCTTTCTCAATTAATGACTTATGAGAAGTAGCTTACATCCTTGTGATTGAGATCTATAGGGGTAAATCTAAAAGGCTGATCAGTCTAAGTCAGAGTGCGTATGTTGACAAGGTACTGAATTGGTTCAGTATGCAACACTTTAAAAGATGGTCATTGCCAATTTCTCATGGTATAAGTCTTAACAAGATTAAATGTTCGAAGACTAATGATGAGTGAGAGGGCATGAATGTGATTCAATATGCATTAGCTATTTGATCAATCTTGTATGCCATGTTATGCACCCAACCTGATGTATCATATGCTTTAAGCGCAACAAACAGATATAAGTAAAGAACATTCTTAAGTACATGAGAAGGACTAAAGAAGTGTTCTTTGTCTATTGAAGTTTGGAAGACGAGCTTGTTGTAAATGGTTACATATATGCAAGTTTTCAAACTTATATAAATGACTTCAGATCACAATTTTGACTGTTTACTTTGAATGGAAGAGAAGTGAGCTAGAAAGGCTCAAAAAAGAAATTATGGCATATTCTATAATGTGTTTGAGTATATTGTTGCGTCTAATGTAGATAAGGATGCAATTTGGATGAAAAAGTGCATCTCTAAACTTGGCGTCGTTCCGAGTATAGCTAACCCCGTTTGCTCATTGTGACAGCAACGGGCAATAACAAAAGCCAATTAACCAAGATAACACCACGTATTCAAACACATTCTTAGGCATTTTCATCTCATTCGATAAATCATTGTGAGGGGAACGTGAGAATTTGTAGAGTTCTTACAAAATACAATGTCACAAATCCTTTGTCCAAGGCTCTTCCACATGTAACAAAAGAAGGTTATATTAGGTCATTAGGTATTACATACATGAATGATTAGCCCTAGTGCACGCGGGAGATGTTGGGGCATGTGTCTTAGGTTAATCTACAAAAAAATTTTGTCTTATAATTTTAGTTAATAAAATTAAGGTTTTTATTTGCTATTTTATTATATGTGACTGCATATTTACCTTATAATAAGATCCATGGGTATTTGTTGTAGTATCCTAAATGCACATAGTTAATGATTATAATGAGAACCATATTGAATTAAGACTAGTGTGAGTATTGATAGATGGTCATGAGATGATCATACGTATAAGGATATGAATCGATATTTTGAGTACTTGTTAGGGAATATGGTACTAGACCGATCTGCTATGAGAACAACATATATAAAAAGTAATAGGTGTTACTTATCTTAGGTATATCATTTATTCATTCGACTTAATATTACCAAATACTTGAATACTAGGAGCATGGTAATTTGACACAACAAAAAAATTATCTTTAACAGGATGATTATAAATATTGTGATTGCTTACCATGTGAATAATATGTCAATGTGTATAATCAAGATATAATTTGTCACTTTTGTATAAAAAGAGATATCACTAGATCCCTTGATATAATAAACTTATAATGGTGAAGTCCATGTGAATTGATATGATCAATATCACTTGGATGTTTTAAGTCGACCTAAACAGTGAGGCTAGTACGATTGAGCATCAAAGGTGACTTTCCATGCCTTATGCTTTATCAAAAGATATCGCAAGACAAAAGGATATGATATATGTTATTCCCTACGTTATGGTTATTGTTTTATTAATGCTACTTGGGTGGTTGTAATGCCTTGTTAGAGACTGCTTATGACTTTTTTACAAAAATAATTTTGATTCACTGCCAACAATGCATGAACCTATTGGGTTGCATACAAAGAATGGCTTTGTGCAATTTCATTTGGTCCAGAGTAATTAATTTTATATGATAAAATTAATGACATAAAAGCCCTAAGATTTGTTATATGATAATTTATTAATAAGGGCGTATGTTTAATTTGTTTAAACTGCCTAAATAGGATAGTTTTATTACGAATATCATTTTAAGTGAAGGCTTATCTGCACATACAAATAGAGGTTGAAACCCTAAAATGAAATAATATCTTCATTTTTGCAAATTTCAAGTTCTCTAAACTTTTGGAGAGAAATAAAAACATTTTCAATCTCTCTTAGAGCTAGCACTCCAAATTTTGGTCATCATTTGTATGTGGATTTATGATAGAGAACGTGCACTTAAATGTCTTCGATATCGAATAATCAGATAAAGAAATTTTAGATTAAGGTATGGTCTGCTTTCGTCGATCTGGTTTGATGGAACGTATTTTTAGTCCTGTCGGGATTTTTCAACAGTAGTTTTGAATTTTCTGCTACGTATGAACCCCAAAACATGACACGTGTTCGACATCAAACTATTTGATAAGTAAATCATAGATTAAATTATGGTTTATGTGGCAGCCTAGTGCCCCAAGGTCACCCGGGGTGTCATTTGGTGTGTGCTCCTCGCTCGGTGGCCCTGCTACACGTGTTCGGTACCTACCTGTCCATCTTATGTCTCAACTATTGTGTCCACGTATGTGTGATCAATATATTAATTGATTATTCATATTTTCTTATGTTATTTCCTTAAGTAATTAAACTACCTTAATTTCAATTGTTTGTAACTTATTCAAGTCCTACCCGTGCAAGTGGTTTGTATTTTACACAGTTGCAAGTAGGTTAACAATATTTTATAGCCAAAGTCTTAAATTAAACATAACCATCTTTTTCATTAACTCATAGGTATATAGAGAATCAATCTTACAAAGGAAAACTTGAAATAGAGTACACTATATATAAGGTGACAAAATTAAATGTATATAAGTACACATGTCTCATCAGTCTCCCATAAACTAAAAATATCATAATATATACACCAAAACACACACCTATGAGTAGTGTGCCGAACAGTGGGCAAGCTAAAAAAATAAATGCTAAGAATCTCCTTGAACTTACTCGTGGAAGGATCTGCACTCAACCATCAGAATGAAACAAATAATGAGTCCTGTTAGTAAAACTCGAAGGAAATTCATTAACCTTTCATATGATACAGTAAGGAAATGTAATAAATACTATTAAATAAACATGGGAAATGTAAACAAGCAACTATAAATGGCTCATTACATACATAAATAATCTTAAAATGCAAATGTGTATGCGAGTTTCAAGTAGACTAGACAATACTTCAAATACCCACCCAGGATCCCACCAGTGGGCGCACCAAACTAGCCCATCACTAAGTCCTACCGGTGGCTAGCATAGACCGATGACACACCAACATATGTACCGACCAAATAGCTCAGGTCATTATCCACCAAGGACTCCTGATACACGTGATATGGTCTAGCATGTTATAGACACACAACAAAATACTCGATGGGAGTAAACTGAACCAAACGATCAAACAGTGTCACGAATCTAGATAAATTACGTGAACAAGGAATACAATCAGGAATACGCTGAACAAGATAGAATAAAATAGTAATGAAAATAATAAATACTCCAGTGACGATCCTGCATCAAACCACTATCCGACTTCCCTTAGACTCCCATATCTGACCTAACTACCTCCTTCGTACCCGAGCTACGATCCTCTAAGTGTCTGAAATCTAATTTTATTAGTTTATTATGATTTTAGGTTGATTAGTGTTGTATTAAACCAAAATTTCAAATCAGTCCTCAAGTTAAACTTTCATCTGTCATTAGTGCGTTAATGGGCCCACCTAGCATGCTAGGTAAAGTTTGTGTTCTAGAGGATCTGTTTAGTTCTACTATTCTTTGTTTCGAGAAATAGTTGAAATCCCAGACTAGTTAGCACTCTAAACGTGTTTTGTAACAGAGTTCTCAACTCAAAAAATTTGTCACCAACTCCCCAATTAGCTAACTAAGCCAAATTAAACCTTTCTCCACATAATATAAACTACAAAACATCATTTAAACCATTGAAACATCAATTAGATCAAAATCATTAAATCCACGATTTCTACTAGTTTCTCCCAAATTCATCAAAACCCCAATTCATGCAAAACCCGTAGTAAGTTCTCAATGGAAATGGTCATTCTATACATAATTCATCAAATTTTCATGAAAAACCAAGGATTAAATTCAAATTTCACCAAAAACACACAAATATTATTGATTACAAGATGATTATGAAAATTACCTAAGTTTGATCCTCTGATTTGACCCCCAAAACCTTATTTCTAGCTCCTTAATCAACTCTCCTTCTCTGATTTCTAAAAATGTAAATGGTCTGCTTGCATGCATTGATTAATCCTCTATATATATTAAGGTGGGGTTCATTTGTAGCAATTGATCTCCTTGTGTTTACGTATTTCGAGATTCATCTAATTGTCTACACATTGAAATTTTTCCAACATACTCTCTTCAATTGACGACGCTAATTAGTAACTCACATGACTCTTAAATGTGTGAACATATATCTCTAGGACAATCTCATGGTTTCTAATTTAATTAACCAAACTATAGGCCTTTCTTATTCGATTTAATCAAATTACTCTAGCCCCATTATGACACATATGGTTAGTGTTTTTATTCACCAAAATTAACGAATTTTGTAGTTCCACTAACCTTCGACTATCGGACACTCGGTGCCCCATGTCTCGGCATGCATTTCGAGGTACACCATATTATATTGTTCTAGCTAATTAACTTAGCCTATTGTAACATTACTCATTTAAATTGACCAACTAGTCATCCTAATGTGAACTAGTCGAGTTTCTTAGGGTACCTATAATTCTCCTACTTGATACCCGCGTTAACACACTTTACAAAGCGAATACCCGTCACACTAACTTGCCCAATAGCAACATACACACATGGGATGTTACAATAATATAATGTTTACAAAATCACACCTAAGCAACCATTGTCCAAAAATAATATATTTCCTCAATTCTTGTGTTCGAGTCAATCAAGTTGTCCACGTAATGCCTGAATTACAACCATTAATCCCTTAGATTGGCGTTAACCTTAGTTTAATTAAATTTGGGCCGTTATAGTTTACTTTTGCAGATCAAGTTTAATCAAACTCATTTTCGATCCTGTTGGGGTTTTCAAAAAAATTATTTTGAATTTTCACTGCTTAGGAACCACAAAACCTAACATGTAATGCTCTTAATTTTGCTAGTGATTCCTAGTATTAATATAAATCACTAGCAATTGCTAAGCCTATGTTTACAATTTTATCAATTTATCTTGTAACTAACTTATTCATTATTCATAATAACTAATAATAAGATAGAATTGACTATTAATCTGAAAGTTCTAGTGGGACATGTAACTAACTAAATACTTTTATCAAATAAATAAAAAATAAACAAGCAAACAAGTAATGCAACTTGCATAAAGGCCATATAAGTAAAAACAACTCGATCACTCCCCCTCAATTTAAATCACCTCAAAATTTAAATTTCGAAAATATTTCCAACATAAGAGTCCAAAAGTGAGAATAATAACATTCTAAACTAAACTAAATTCCAAATAAAATGAAATAAACACAAAATAAACATAAAATATGGGTTGTCTCCCATAATGCGTTATTGTTTTTCGTCGTTGGCTCGACTTAGCCCTTTCAAAATTAGTTGAGATCTCTATACTTGAATTTAGGATTTTCCATTTTAGTGACATTCGAGAAAGTAAGTACTCGACCATTAATTGTCAGAGTAATTTTTTTTTTTTTTCAAAATATCCATAATATCATGAGTAGTGGCTAATAAAGGCTATCCTAAAAATTAAAGGAAGATCTTCATTAAGGAAGTATGGCATGAACAAAAAGTCCAGGGATATGAAGTTGTTGTCAAATTGAACTGGCACACTTATAACCATTCCTATTGGTTGACTTGAAGTTCCATCATGTAAAGAGAATCGTTTAGAAGCAAGTAAATCTAACCCTTATGAGATAAACAAGCTAAGACATAAGATGTCATAATCTCATAAAAACAACTAAAACTTTTATTTGATATAATTAATACTAGGTACTTACCTAAATTATCTAATTCAAAGTGTCATGCCTTAATTGTCTTAGACTTAGTTGAAACATGGATCTCAGTCCCTTAAATTAACATAATGTTTTTATGAAGGTTGTAAATTGAATGGAAGCCTATCCCTTTTTACCAAAATAAACCTTTCCATAATCTTTTTTATAGATTTATGGCCTCTTCAAATCACACTAGTCCCTTATAAATTTGATCAATCCTCGAAAAGGATAAGTTGTTTAGGACAAACATCTTGACTAGTTCAGAAACTTGAGAATTGTTCTCAAGCATGAGTGCAAGTTGTATGTCCTGGTTGATCCTATATCTAGGGAACCACCAGCCAATGCTTTAAAAGTCGTGAATGAAGCACATACTAAGCATGTCAACAACTCGATTAATTTTGAATGCATTATTTTGGAAACTACGGTTCCTAAACTTCGAAAGTACATAGAACATATGAAGACTTACGAATTGGGTACAATGTTGAAGGAAATGTTCCAACAGTAGGTTGAGCAAGAAAATTTCGAGATAGATAGGAACCCTCATTCTTGAAAAATGGTTGTGGGTGCATCAGTTAGTCCTCATGTTCCAAAAATGAAGGGTTATTTTATCATCATAAGGGATCAGGATTTCCCATAAGCTGAAAATCAGATACATATTTGATCCTTAATTCATTGCAGGATAGATTTTCATAAGTAGTTATGAACTATAACATGAATAACTTAGAGAAATATATCTCAGAGTTTCATTCTATGAGTTAATTTTATCCGGTGGAATTATTTTTGTTTTAAATATTTATTGTTATGTCCTTGCCTTGAGCAAAAACATCATTTCAGTTTCAAGTTTAGATTTGGATGTCTTTAATTTCATTGTTGTGAATATTAAATGCTCCATTTCTTATAAAGACGTTTTCTATTCGAATGCTAATCGGTGTGATAGTATTTATATTTTAAACATGAAAAGGTCAACATAAACTCTTCTTCTTAATGTAAATACAAAATGATTCAAGTCAAATGATTTGAATCAAACCTACCTTTGGCTTCGTCGTCTTAGCTACATAAATGAGAAACACATTTCCAAACCCCATAAAAATGGACTTTTATATTCATTTAATTTTGAATCATATGAAACTTGTGTATCTTGTTCTCTAGGCAAGATGACAAAGAGTCCCTTTACTAGAAATAGTGAATAGCCAAGTGAATTAATGCATCTAATACATACTGATGTATGATGTCCTTTAAACGCAATGCCAAAAGGTGGTTATCCGTGCTTCATTACTTTCACTGATGATTTTAGCATATTTGGTTATGTGTATCTCATGAAAAATAAAGGTGAATCGTTTGAGATGTTTTGAACATTTCAATATGATGTGCAAAATCAACTTGATTAAACTATTAAAGCAATTCAATCAGATCGTGGTGGTTATTAGTTGAGCCAAGAGTTTGATGAACATCTTAGAAACTATGCGATTTTCTCAAAATTAACTCCTATAGCAACTCCACAATGCAATAGTATTTTTTAGAGGAAAAATTTTAACTTTATTAAATATGGTTTGATCGATGATAAGCCATGCATATCTTCATATTTCCATTGGGGGTTACACCTTAGAAACTATTGCTTTTACACAAAAACATGTCCTTTTTAAAGTGGTTGATAAAACACCATATGAAATGTGGATTTCGAAAAGACCAAGTTTTCTTTCCTTATCATTTGGGGCAATGAGGTTTTTGTACGACAAAAAATCTCAAAAAAATTATCAGCCAAATCTATCAAGTGTTTATTTGATGGTTATCCTAAAGAAACTAGAGGATACTACATTTATAATCCTATTGAGAAGAAAGTCTTTGTTGCTTGTAATGGTTTCTTTATGAAAAATTAGTTTATTTCAAAAAAAAATTTTGGAAATGAAATTTATTCTTTGAAGAAGTTCAATAACCACAAATAAGCACTCAACCGCTAGTAGGAGATCAACAAAGTCTTGAACTAGTTGAACCTCAATAGATATCATAAGGCCCGCTTAGGAATTTTCTATGATGAGTCTTTTTCTCCTATAGGCATGCTTAAATCCATGACATGTATCGAGCGCACACAATAGTTTTCTATATTTTGTTATTATTTGTAGTAGTTGTAAATGGTATATCGTCTCCACAGGGATTTTGCAAATCTCTTCGGAAACCCTAAAGTTTTAATGGGTTTAATTCACTTTCATTTAACTAATGTAGTTAAAATGGGAATTGAACACATCAATCTAAAAACAAAACATTCAATTAATCAAACTATAAAAAATTTAAATTCAATTTAATAATCTAATGCAATTCAAACAAACAATCAATAAATAAATCTATCAATATAAACTAAACATCTAAACAATACATCTTGCACAATGATATGTAAATCATCATCTCAAGTTTTTTCTCATTAAAACATAGTCATAATCAATCATCATATTAATATAATGATCATAAATCATTAAAACCTAATCACAATAGATTTATAGCCATTAGCGAACTATCGACTTTCATATATTCAATGGAAATAAGCCATATCATTATCATTGTCAATCTACTTATTATATAAAACACAATAAAATAAAAAAATATGATAGCATTAATACTTTATAAAAGTTATGCCTAATCCAAACCAAATACTAATCATAATATGCTAATTGAAAAAACTAGGAACACAATTACCTAACTTGGGTAATATTACCTTATAGATTAATCATAGTTACTAATTCGTGTCCACAATCATAGACATAGATTTGGATACTCTATACTATGAAACATATTGGCCACTATGCACTAAATATAAAGAATCATTGGTTGCAATACATAACAACAACTCGTTAAATCCTTGATTGAGGTGTGTGATTGGTTTAAAGCATTAAACACATGAATTTTATGTTATCATTAAATTAATGAACAGTTTACAATCATGTCTAGAGTATGGTTTAGAATAATAAACTACTTACATTTATTAATAATAAACATTGCAAACAATAAATAAATTGTAAAATACCTCTCTTGGATCTCAAATAGTCTCCAAAAGTAACAAACTCAAACTCAATTGAAAAGACTTTAAAACAAATAAAAACTTATAGAGGGCTTAGAGAGAGAGAAAACATAATTTCGAAGCCCTAAGATCTATATGTTCTCAAATCATATCAAGTTAATCACTTGCCCTTATCTTTACGACCTCAAGAATTTGTCGGCGATTCCACTTTGTTCACAAATCACTAAGTTAATCACTTGTTTTAGCTCTTTGTGCTCCACTGATTCATGCTGGGATTCTTAGTGTAATTTTTAATTCGCTGATGATTCGCTGGCTCTTCTCTACTGCGGATTTTTGTCAAAATTTCAAGTGTTATCTCATATCACTAAGAAATCGCTGGAACTTTACCTTATTGACCATTTTGCTTTTCTTCCTTTTTTCTTCCATTTATTCATTTTTCCCAATTAAATCCTGAAGTCACAAAAACAAGAGAATGCCTAGAGTAATATCATTATTTATACCTAAAATAAACCTAAATTACATTGCAAAACATGTCTAATTATTTACTTGTCAAATACCCCTAAACACCGTACTTTGTTGTCCTGAGCAAAGCAATACTCCAATTATATTCTTTTTTCATTCTTTATAAACTAATTTCAATCTAATTTATCTTAACTTTAAATAATAGAAGTTTTTTAATAGAAAGGATCTTCAAATGGAAACATTTTACCCACAATTAAATATAAGTTATGATAGAATAAAATGATTTAGACAAAACAAAGCATCCCTTAATGATAACTCAATCAACCAATGCAATACCCCTTAGAACTTGAAGTTCAATAACAAACATGAAGCTTATGATGACTAGTGTAGAATCACAAAACACAAAACCACTAGATTAATCTTAATTTTAGAAAATACTTTTGAATAACACAACAATAAAATTAATAGGAATTTTTCCAAGATATCAATGAATATAGTGTTTAAAATATGTTAGACAAAGAAATACGTCACTCGACCCTAGCTTCAAGCACTCTAGTTAAATCTTTTATTTGAAGAGTTTACGAATATCCACTTTTTTAATCTCTCTTAGTTTCTACTTCATTCTAATTATTCTTCTTTATTATTTTTCCTTCTTATGTATAAAATTATTCAGGAATTAAATTCCTAAAATATCCCTGTTATAAAAGCTCAAAAATTGAGAGAATATAAAAACAACTAACTAATCCTTATACTAAAACCGATAGTAAAGATAGAGTATAGGCTACCTCCCATTAAGCATTATTTTTTACAATCGTTGGCTCGATTTGATATATAGGATCACCATTCGTTTACCTTCGGCAAGTCAAACTGACCATCAACGGATTCTTCATCATTCTTGACATCTTTAGCTTATTTACCTTTCTCAGCATTAGAGTAACATCTTTCAATAGGTTCACTCAACTCGTTGTAGTTGTCCTCTTCAAGGTAATCATCACTATAAAAGTTATTCCTTACATAACCATCATCATACTTTTCATCTTTGATGTAATCATCCATCTTGTAACCATCTTGAATACACATATAATGATTTATTATCCTAAATATAAGTATACACTATTCTACAATGAGAACTGGTCCAGCCTTCTTGAGAAAAGTTTGTTTGATCAATATCACGTCATTCTTTTCAATTTGTTACCACCAAGAAGTTTGTTAGATAATTCCATTTTCCCACTTGCATTGGCACATTCATAAACATTTATAGTGGAAATATCTTATCGAAATTTGCTTTATTGACAACAAAAGATGGTATAAAATACAATTTTGAACTTGGCCTTTCTACATTGTTCCGGTAAGATATTCATATCAACTCCTATGTCAAGTACAACACTAAGAAAACGTACTTAATTGAATGTCGCATAAAGGAAATTTTTTTGTATATCATCTTTGTAAGTTTTAACTAGATATCCTAGGTCTTGAAGCTTTCGTTTCTCATTATTGAATTTTCTTCCTTCGTTTGTTTTCTTGCTTGTTGAGGTTGTAGCTTTTCAGGTTGCTGCTTATTTGATATATACTTCTTATTATGTTTGTTTTTATACATCCATTGCATAATTGTTTCACTCTTAAAGGTTTCAATCGCATCGATGGAAACATCGAACTTTATTTCAT
The DNA here is from genome assembly GCA_039657365.1 of Stephania yunnanensis. Classification (NCBI taxonomy): domain Eukaryota; kingdom Viridiplantae; phylum Streptophyta; class Magnoliopsida; order Ranunculales; family Menispermaceae; genus Stephania; species Stephania yunnanensis. The sequence continues at coordinate 44,273,473 of CM077581.1, forward strand.
TAAGTTGTGAACTTTGTTTCTCATGCAAGAGATTGTTGATCTCCATATTTTGCTCAACTAAGTTTTGGAAAAAGATTTTAACTTATGACTATTTACTTTAACTTTTTTAATGTTTCAAAGCTTTCTATTTCTATTAAGCCATGAGGCAATAAATCCACAACCACAAAAGGACTTATCCATCTTGAATGGAGCTTTCCAGGAAATAATTTTAGTCTTGAACAAAAGAGTAGAACTTTATCTCCTACTTGAGAATTCTTATGAACTAATTTCTTATAGTGAAACGCTTTGGTTTTATCATTAGAAATTGACGCATTTTCATAAGCGTCATTTCAAAGTTATTCCAATTGTTGAAGAATCAACTTATGTTGGCTTCTTGCTTCATTATAATTCATGTTATATGCTTTTATTACCGAATATGCTTTATGTTCTAGTTCTACGGGTAAGTGAAATGCATTTCCAAATACAAACCTATAAGGTGTAATACATATGAGCGTCTTAAATGCTATTCTTTATGCACATAAGCGTCTTCTAATCTAAAACTGCAATCCTTACGTGTTGGACTACCCATGTTTTTCTAGTATTGACTTGATTTTCCTATTTTAAGTTTCTACTTGTCCACTAATTTGTGGGTGATATGTAGTAATTGTCCTATGTGTAACGCGACCTTATACTAAGCAAGTAGATTAGCAACTAAACGATTACAAAAATGTGACCCTACATCAGCAATAAGTGCTATAAGTTCTCCAAACATTGTAAAGATATTTGATCTAAGGAAATTAACCACTATTTTCGAATCATTAGTTTTAGTAGCTTTTGCTCCCACCCACTTAGATACATAATCTACATCAAGTAAAATATAAATATAACCATTTAATGGTGGAAAAGGTCCCATGAAATCTATACCCCATACATTAAACACTTCACAAAAAAGAATAGGAAGTAAAGGCATTCAATTTCTACATCCTAAGTTTCCATTTTGTTGGAAATCTTGACAAGATTTTGTATAAAGAAAAAAACCATGACATAAAGTGGGCCAAAAGAATTCGCAATCTAAAACCTTTTGAGTAGTTCTACATGTACTAATATGTCCTCCATATGCATAAGTATGGCAATGAGATATAATTGATTGAACTTTTAACTATGGTATTCATCTCCTAATTATATGTTCAGTACAAAACATTCATAAATTATGGATATTCCTATAAATAATCTTTACAATTGTGTTTAATTTTATTCTTTTGAGGTATTTTCAAATAAGGTGATAACCTATTGGTGGTAACAAAATTGACTATACCAACATACCATGGGCCACTAATCTTTATACTATGCAAATATTCATCTAAAAATTCATCCCCTAATACTATAGGTGGTTCTCCATTTTCTAACATACTTAAATGATCAGCTACTAGATTTTGGACTCCTTTCTTATCTTTTATAGTAAGGTCGAATTCTTATAGAATTAATGTCTATTTTATTAGTCTTTGTTTAGCATATCATTTCGTCATTAAGTATCACAATGTTGCATGATTTAAATAAATTATTACTTTTGTTCCTAATAAATAAGGTCAAGATTTTTCTTAGGCAAACACCACCGCAAAAAGTTTCTTTTCAGTAATGGCATAGTTTTGTTATGCTGGATCAAGTATCTTAGAAGCATAATATATAACATGATAATATTTCTCTACTTTTAGACCAAAAATAGCTCCAACTGCATAGTTACTTGTATCATATATTATTTGAAAAAGTAACGACAAATCTAGTGATTTAATGACATGTGTGGTTGTTAAACACTCCTTTAATTTATCAAACTCTATCTTGAAATCATTAGTGAATTCAAAAGGATTTTCTTTGTGTAAAATTTTACATTAAGGTTGTGTTATTTTAGAAGTATCTTCTACAAATCTTCTACAAAATCCTACATGGCCAAGAAATGAACGTATTCTCTGACCGTAATGGGGAAAAGTAATGTTTTGATTACTGGAAGTTTTACCAGATCTACCTCTATTGCTTTATGTGACACTATATGTCTAAATATAAATCCTTGATCTACCATGAAATGAAGTTTTTCATAATTTAATACTATGTTTTTTTTATGCATCTCTTAAGCACTTTAGTTAAATTAATAAAACATTCTTCGAATAATTACCATAACAGTAAAAACGTCCATGAAAAACTTAATAAAATTTTTCCCATAATCAGAGATAATATTAATAACACATTTTTGAAAAGTTGCATGTACATTATATAAATCAAAATGCATATTTCTGTAAGCAAATGTACTAAAGGGGTAAGTAAAAGTTTTTTTTTTCTTAATCTTCTAGTGCTAGAGGTATTTGATGAAATCAAAAATTACAATATAAATAATAGTAACGGGTTTTTCCAGCTAATCTATCTAACATCCAATCTACAAATGGGAGTGGATAATGGTCCTTCCATTTTAAGGCATTCAACTTCCTCTAATCTATACATACCTTTTAAGCGTTTTCAATTCTAATAGGTACTAATTTCCCATGCTCATTTGTTATTATTAGGGCATGTGCCCTAGGTTAATATACAAATATTGTTTATCTTATAATTTTAGCTAATAAAATTGAGGTTTTTATTTGTTGATTTATTATAAGTGATTACATGTTTACCTTATTATAAGATCCATAGGAATTAGTTGAAATATCTTAAATATCCTTAGTCAGTAATTATATTAGGAACTATAATGAATTAAGACTAGTTTGAATCTAGATTGATGTTCATGTGATGATTATGCATATAAGGATACAAATCGAGATCATAAGTACTTTTTAGGGAACGAGATGCAAGACTGACATAATATAAGAGCACCACATGGATTAAGTCAAAAATGTTACTCACGATAGGTATATCCTTTAGTCTTTCGACTTGAGAGTACCATAGAAATCAATATTAAGAGCATGATTATTTGACATAATTAAAATATGTTTTATTAACCAAACCATTTTAAAGGTTGTGATTGTTTACCATGTGAAAATTATGTGAAGGCATATAATCGAGATAGAATTTTTCATTCTTGTAAAGAGAGATATCAGTGGATCCTTCAATATGATAGACTGATAATGGCAAAGTCCATGTGAATTGATATGATCAATGTCACTTGGATGTTTTCAATTTACCTAAAGATCGAGACTACTGTGATTGAACATTAAGGGTCACTTTCCATGCCTTATGTTTTATCAAAGGATATCAAATAACAAATGGATATGATATATGTTATTCATTAGGTTGTATCGATTTTGATATTCGGGCTACTTGGGTAGTCATAATGCATTGCTAGAGACCGCTTATGAATTTTGTACCAAAATGGTTATGGTTAATTGCCAACGTTGCATAAACCTATTGCGTCACATAAAAAGAATGGCTTTGCATAATTAAAATTGGTAGAGAGTAATGAATTTTGTATAATAAATTCATGACATAAAAGCCCTTACATTTTGTTATATGATAACTTATTAATAGGGGCGTATGTCTAATTTGCTTAAACGGTCTAAATACAATAATTTCATTACGAATAGGATTTTAAGTGAGGGATTATCTACAAGTATAAATAAAGGTTAGAACCCTAAGATGAAATTAGATTTTCATTTTTGCAAATTTTGAGTTCTCTAGATTTTGGGAGAGAAAGAAAAACATTTTCAATCTCTCTAAAGGCTGACAGTAAAATTATGATCATTGTACGAGTGTGGATTTTGAACATCTTGAAAATCAATCAATCAGAGAAAAATCATCGATTGAGGTATGGTTTTTTTTTTGTAGATCTGGTTTAATATAACTTATTTTCGGTCTGTTGGGATTTTTTTCAAAAATTATTTTGAATTTTTCGCAGGTTTTGATCCCTAAAAACCGAATAATTATTATTGTAATCCTTGACTTTTTAGGACATAATTGGACTAGGCTCACCCAAATGCTATCTGCTATTTGAAATATCATTCTCGCATCTAATAATTTTAATATATTAGTTTTTACTACGTCTATAATAGGCGGGTTTAATCTATGTTGAGCTTTTATAGAAGCTTATGTGTCAATTTTTAGATTTATCCTATGCATATACATAGCTGGACTTATTCCTTTAATATCAGTTATGGTCCATCCTATTGCTCTTTTAAATTCTTTTAGTACATTTGCTAATCTATCTTCTTCTAAAATTCTCAGTTTATTACAAATAACTACTCAGAATTTCTTCTAGTACCCTAGAAAAAAATATTTCAAAAGATCCAGTAAATTTCTCGATCAAATTCCTGGGTTTTAACTATAGAAAGTAATAGTTTTGAATGAGATCTATATAAAACAAGGTAATAAATAAGTTCTAGTAGTTCACAGTATGATTCCAAAGTACTAATTTTCTATTTTGTTTATTCATCTCTATCATTATCTTCCTCTACGTCTTCTATTACTAATTCCAATTTACTAGTTTTATCATTTCTGTAAAATATTTCTATTAATAGATCTATCGTATGTTCCTACTAAGTTAAAAGGAAAATTTTATAGGACCATAATTAGGCCAGCTATGCTCTGTGGAAGCGAATGTTGGGCAATAAAGCAACAACAATTACATAAAGTGAATGTAGCAGAAATGAGGATGCTTAGGTGGATGTGTGGTAAAACTCGTAAAGATAGAATAAAAAATAAAAAATTTAAAGACAAGTAGGTGTAGCACCAATTGAAACAAAGATTAGGGAAGGGCAGTTGCGATGGTTTTGTCACCTGCAAAGACGGCCTGTAAATGCCCCAACTAGAAAACATGACTCAGGAGAAACAGTAGAAATTCAACGAGGTAGGGGAAGAAAAAAATTAACATGGGATGCATTAATTAAGACAGATTTGAATGGTTTGCAAAGCTCACCATCCATTCCACTTAATTGAGCACAACGGAAAAGTTTGATCCATGTAGCCCACCCCAGTTAATTTGGGACCGAGGCTATGTTGTTGTTCTTGCTGTTGAATAGATCTATCATATCTATTGTGCAAATGGAAGAGATATCCATTAGGTATTTCATTGCATCATTTATATTAAAATTCACTATATTTTCCTTTATATCCTTAGGTTTAAATGCGTTTACTTTGTGTGCAAACTCCCTAATAAAATTTTGAGCATCTTCGTTATCTCACCCTAGAAACAAGGTTAAGAATTTATGAATCCAAACTTAATTTTGAATTACAAAAATTGCATTGTAAAATTTATACACATAGGTTCATAAACTGTGTCATTCCTATCAGATTACTTACAAAATAGTTCTTCCTCATCATCAGCCATATTATCTGCATTCCACAAGAAAGTTTCCAAAAGATTATTTGAAAAATCTTCAGTAACTGTGGCCAAGATTGACGCGTGTTAAGCGTGCATAATACTTTTTGCATTTTCTTATTATTAGTAATAGTGGTAAATGGGATATCGTCTCAATAGAGATTTAGCAAATCTCTTCAAAATTAAGGCCACCCCAAACTCTTATAGGATTCAATTTACCATAATTTTATTAATCTAATTAAAATGAGAATTAAACATTATCAATCTAAAAAACATCTATCAGTTAATTAAAACAATTAAACTTTAAGACATTTAAATTCAATAAACAAATATAATGATATTCAAACAAAAAATCTATAAAACAATAAATCAATATAAACTAAAAATCTAAACAATACATTTTAGACAATGATGTGTAAACCGTCATATGTAGAAATTTTTGTTAAAATATAGTCATATTCAATCATCATATTTATATGATGATCCTAAATCATTAAACCCTAATCATTATTGGTTAATAGACTTTAGCAAACTATCGACTTTCCTATATTCAAGGAAAAGTAAATCATATCTTTATCATTGTAAATCTATTGATTGAATAAAACGAAATAAAATACAAATTATGATATCATTAATAATAAATAAAAGTCTTACCTAATCGAAATCAAATATTAATCAGAATATTCTAATTAATAGATAACTAGAGCACATTCACCTAGAACATCTACTTGTGTAATATTTCCCTATTGATTCATCTTAGTTAATATTTCTATAATTGTTTGAATAATCATAGACATATATTTAGATACTTTATACTAAGAAATATGTTGGCCCCTATGCATTCTATACAATGAATCATTAGTTGTAATATGTAAGAACAACTTATTAAATCAATTATAGACTTTTGTGATTGGTTTAAAGCATTAAACACATAAATTATTTGTTATGGCTAAATTAATGAATGGCTTACAATTATGTCTAGAGTATTCTTAACAATAATAAAATACTTAAACAATTAATAATAAACATTGCAATGAACAAGTAAACTCAAATTTCAAAAGAGTCTCAAAAAGTAACAAACTAAAACTTAATTAAAACGAATTTAAAACTAATATAATCTAATAGAGGGCTCATAAAGAGAGCTTAGTTTTTTCGAAGCCTTTAGGTCATATATATAGTTTCCCTTAGAATACATGTCATAGATAAACTCAAATTTCTTGTTCTTATCTAAAAAAACACGTTACAAACCTCAGCGATTTGTTAGTGATTCTTTGTTTACAAATAGCTGAGTTAGTAACTAGTTTTAGCTCTTTATGCTACAACGATTCATTCAACAATTCCTAGTGTAATTCCCTATTTTCTAATGAGTGGGCTTTTCTCTATTGTGAATTTTAGTAGTGGTACCTATTGTAATTTCATATCGTTGAGAAATCACTGGACAACTTCTCCAGTTGACTAGTTTGATCTTCTTTCTATTTTCTTAAATTTCTTCATCTTTAGTAATTAAATCATGAAATCACAAAAATAAGAGAATACCTAGTGTAATATTATCATTTACATCTAAAATCAACATATATTACCCTATAAAACATGTCTAATTATTGACTTATCAAACCATTAAAATTGTAATTGTTATAGCCACATATTATGAGTAGGAGATATTGCAGATGGATGTCAAAACAACTTTTCTAAATGGAAAGTTACTTGACAACATGTATATGATACAACCTGAATGGTATGTTTATCTTGAGAACTCTTAGAAGGAGTGCAAGTCTTAAAGATCCATTTGTAGATTAAAGCAAGTTATCAGAGTTGGAATCTTTCTTTTGAAGAAGCAATTAAGGTATTCGGTTCCATTAAAAAATGTGATAAGCCTTGTGTGTACAAGAAATTTAGTGGAAGCATGGTTGGTTTTTTGGTACTGTATGTTGATGATATATTACTCATTGGATATGACATCCCAACCTTGTCGAGTGTCAAGTCTTGGTTAGGGAAGTGTTTCTCAATAAGGGACTTAGGAGATGAAACCTACGTCCTTTGGATTAAAATCTATAGGGAGAGATCTAATAGGTTGTTTGGTCTACGTTTGAGTGCTTGTACTAACAAGGTGTTGAATAGGTTCAATATGCAAGACTTTAAAAGAGAGTCATTGCCAATGTCTCATGGTATAAGTTTGAGCAAGACTCAATGTTCAAAGACTATTGATGACAGAGAATGTATGAATACGATTCCATATGTATCAGCTATAGGATTTAATGTGTATGTCATGTTATGCACCTGACATAATGTACCATATGCTTAAAGTGAAATAACCAGACATCCGTATGATATTACTTATACTCACTCAACAAAGTAATGTGCTAGCTTAACTGGCCTTCGCTCTCCCGTGCCCTTTTCCTAAATTCCTGAGTTTGGTGTCTCATTAGTACAAGTATAGTTGGTTGAATCAACTTTATTTTATTGAAATATAATTTTCCCAATTTTTCCCATTTTTCCAGAATTTTTCCAAATTTTCTTTCATTTTTTTCTTCCCTTTTTCTCTTTTTTCTGTTTTTCTTTTTATTTATTTACTATTTGGGTCGGGTCGACCCAAAACGGGTCGGACCGATCCGGCTGGACAGAACAGTCCAGGCTCGGCCCACGGGCCGAGCCTGGCCCGTTCTGGGCCCGGCCCAGTAAGGGAAGGGGGTCGGGTCGACCCAGGCGAGTCACTAGAAATCGGTAAGGAACGATCTTAAGTACTTTTGAAGGACTAAAGAAGTTTTCTTCGCCTATAGAAGTTTGGAACGCTAGCTTGTTGTAAATATTTACAAAGATGCAAGTTTACAAACTAATATTGATGATTTAGATCGTAGTTTGGATATGTGTTTAGTTTAAATAGAGGCGCAGCGAGCTGTAAAAATTAAAAGCAAGAAATTAAGGAAAATTCTATAACAAAAGCAGAGTATATTGCAATGTCTAATGTTGCTAAAGTGGCAGTTTGGATTGGTGTGGTTCTGTGTATAGTTAAACCCATTTTCTTGTATCATGATAATAATGGGGCGATAACAAAGTCCAAGGAACCAAGATCACACAACCGATTCAAATGTATAGTAAGACATTTTCATCTCATCCGAGAAATCATGGAGAGAGGAGATGTTAAGATTTTGAGAGTTCTTACACAAGACAATGTTGCAAATCTTTTGACGAAGGCTTCTTGACAAGTGAAACGTGATGGTCATGTTTGGTCGTTAGGTATTAGATATATGAATGATTGGTGATAAGTGATTATTTATGCGTATATAAGGTTATTTTAGTAGTATATTTAGTATAAATATCCTTAAGTGAGTGCTAATTCATAATACTATTACATTTTCAAGGAATCTAGGTGTATTGGAAGGAATAAAGGAAAAAAAATGAAACAGAGCAAAAACCAACTAAATCAATGTTAGCGTCAAGGGATCATGTAATGACACTGTGGGAAGAGAAGGCACGGATTAGGGATGAAAGGCATGACATGGGAGTGAAGAAAAAATAAAGAATATCAATCTTGGATGTCCGGCGTAGTGGCGGCGCCGTGGCGCACAAGGGACATTGCTGAGATACAAATGTGATGGCATCGAGACTCCAGGGGCTAAAAACCACACAATGAAGCAGTGGCACAGTCACGGCATTGTAGCTTAACACATACATAATAAGGATGGTAAGTGACAGTGCTAACCTCACTGAAATTAGAAAGTGATGCTTTAATTTGGGTTAAATTGTAATTTAAGGTTTCTAATTGCTAATAGGGAGTATAAATAGGTATTATGATGTGGTAAACTTGGAGGACACCACTACATAGAAGGAGATTAGCCTCAATTATAGTGATTTAGCATAGAGTTTGAGTATTAAGGAGTATTTGTTGGAGAAACATTGAAGACTTCACGTTTGCGACCAATATTTTGTTTCATTGGTAAATTTAAGGTAATACGTATATTTATCTATGATTTTGAATGATTTGTTTATTGAATTGTGATATGTGTGTTTGAATGAAGTGCAAGTAGTTTATTTATCTTAGGGATCAATGGATCCTATGGTATGAATGCTATGCTTTGAATACGAATTAAAAATGACTATAAAAAGTTCAATTGTTAGAATTTGTATTAATTCTAAATGTAATGCTTTAGAAATCTTGATAATGTGTTTAATGAACTTAGGTTTTATGAGTTATCATTGTCATTGAAGCTTTTAATCCGGACATGAATAGTACAACTGTAAAATGCACAACATTAATAGATAGTTATTGATTAGGGAGGCGCGGATACTAAAATTAGTTCCTTATGAATCTAATGATTTGGGATTTAAAGCAACGTGGACCTTTCATTATTGACCACGATAGGTGGATTTCTAGTTTGCACATTAGAATCTTCTCCATCACGATAATGGGTCGAAGTGTATTAGAATAAAACATGTCTATTCTAATTAGGTATTGCGCACAACATATTGAGATGTAAACATGAATACAAAGCATAGTATTAAATTTCCTGGGTGAAGTTGTAAACTAAGACATCATTAATATAAGAGTTCAAGTAAAGTTTAATTTTATTTGTTAAATATTTTAGTATAGTATAAACCAATTAAAAAGTGAATTCCCTAGCAATAGATCAAGTAAAATAGGTTATTAACAACTACTAAATTTTTTTTCTCGAGGATAATATTCGTGATCAACATAAAATGATTGCACTATTACTACAAGCGAGTTGTTATACTTGCTGGCACACACATCAATTGGCCTTGGTGCAAGTGAGAGATGTTTGGCGTGTGCCCTAGGTCTATCTACAAAAATTATTTATCTTATGATTTTACTTAATAAAATAGAGGTTTTGTTTGTTGTTTTGTTATTAGTAATTGCATGTTTACCTTGTAATACGATCCATGGGTATTTGTTGAAATATCCCAAATGCCCCTAGTCGGTTATTATACAAGGAAATATAATGAATTAAGACTAGTGTAAATCTTGATGGATTGTCTTGTGATGATCACGTGTATAGGGATATGAATCGAGATCCTGAGTACTTATTAGGGAACAAGGATTTGGACCTAACCTCTATGAGAACATCACATGGATTAAGTAATAGGTGTTACACATGAAAGGTATATTATTTAGTATGTCGACTTGAGATTACCATAGACTTCAATATTGGGAGCATGGTGATTTGATAAAATCAAATGTTGTTTTTAGTTGAACGATTATAAAAATTGTGATTGGTTGCTACGTGATTAATACAAGAAAGTGTGTAATCAAGATAAAATTTATGCCTCTGTATAGAGAGAGATATTACTTGACCCCTCGATAAGTTAGACTGTTAAATGGCCATGTCTAAGTGACTTGATTTGATCAATGTCACTTGGAGGTTTTCAGTTTATCTAAAGATCGAGACTAGTATGTTTGAACATTAATGGTAACCTTCTATGCGTTATGTTTAGTCAAATTGATGTTAACAACAAAAAGATATGATATATGTTATTCATTAGGTTGTATTGATTTTGATATTCATGTTACTTGGGTAGTCATAATGCTTTGCTAGAAACCGCTTACGACTGGTGTACCAAAATAGTTTTGCTTCACAATAAACGTGTTTCACTACAAACATTGCATGAACCCATTGGGTCACATACAAAGAATGGATTTGCATAATTATAATTGGTCCAAGGTAATAAATTTTATATAATAAAATTGATGACATAAATGCCCTTACGATTTGTTATATGATAACTTGTTAGTAGGGCATTTGTAATTCTCTTAATATGCCTAAATACAATAGTTTTATTAGGAATATGATTTTAAGTGACACATATAACATAGAGGATAACACCCTAAAACAAATCAAGATTTTGGTTTTGGTATTTTCAAATTCTCTAGATTTTTAGTGAGATAGAAAACGTTTTACATCTCTCTTGAAGCTGGCACTGCATATTGTGGTCATCGTTCATCTCCGAATTTTTGATAGAGGTCGTCCGCTTGAATGTGATCTATTTTAATGGAACTTATTTGGGATCCTGTTGGTGTTTTTCAAAATTGTTTTGAATTTTTCGCTACGTATGAACACCAAAGCCCAACATGAAATTGATATGAGAGATTAATTTTTGGTTGTCGACCTTAAAACCCTTGTTTCAATTTAGAAAAGCACTTTAAACCATTTTTGGTTGATCTCATGATCTAATACTCTCTTTTAGCTTTCTAACAGTATAAAGAACGTCGAAAACAGAGTTAAAACGAAGAACTTACACCACTTTTATGAACACTGCCAAACCGGTGTAGATAAATAGTCTTGGACGCACTAACGACGCTACGTGGGTTATCCCACGCGTCAACGTGGCATCATCACCACCACTACATTGAGTCATATAAGTGTGACTGACGCTGTGGTAGCACCGTGGGTTTACCCAAGAGGTGTCGTTACGACTATGAGCTCCACTTTGTTGTCTTATTGACACCTTGTGTTTACACAAATAGTGTCGTGTTTGTATGCACGATGGCGATATGACATCAATGTTAGAGGGACCCAAAAGTTTTTTTACTTTCCCGATTCCCAAGCTTTTGACCAAATCTGACCCATTTGGGACATCAAATATATAAAATAGTCCAATATCAAGTGTTCCATTAACTAATAGTTATCAATAAACATTTCAAACTAGAATGTACAAAAACATTTCAAGAATCCAAAGTTTTATTGTAAAACTTTACAAACCTTGAAATTGCTACAAAACCATCAAAGGCAACACAAGCGACATGATTTTCTTACAAAATTAGTGACAAGAGGGAGTGCTTTAATCCTAAAATGAAAATATTATTCAAGAAAAGCCACACCATCTCTAAAACATTGATTGCTCATATTTCTAAACCATTTTGTTCAAGTTAAATGAGTTGGGTTAAGGTTCTCCCCTACCTTGAGTGATTCTCTAGATTTTGTAGCTTGGTGTGGCTTTTCCTAGCTTCCAAGCTTCATCTCTCTCACTTCTATCACTAACCCTAGCTTCCACTGTTGTTTGTTAAGTTAGGAACAAAGTTGCTACAACTTTTATAACTTTTATATGTAAGGCCCTCTTGAGATTTAGGGTCGCCTTTCATCTTTTCCTATCCCCTTAATTTCTAAGACAAACCCTTATTCCCAAAAGAGTCCATTATTTTAATCTTTTTAAAAGAATGCCCTTGTATGTTTGATATTGCCATTACCTTTAATCAAATCTATTTCCTTAACTTATGCTTAATTTTACACCGAAATTAACTAGAAAGTATATAGTACACCCTTTATTCAAACTAGTAAATCGATGTCGTATATATTTACCCAAATTCTTCCATCACGAGGGTAGAATAACTATTTTAGAAACTTGGTGTGTTACAATATTCCTAATTTTACGGAGCTTCATCCTCGAAACTAAGAAGGAAGGTATGCCCATTAATTAAACTTATAGGGCACCTAATATAACCCATTCTCGAGATGTCTTATACAACTCTTCTATTGCTTGAAACGGTTCTATTTGTTGTCTAGTTTGTTTATCTACTTTGAGTGATTCATAAAAGAACTTTTTTAGCCCAACATTTGGATACCCTTACCTTAATCCCCACTGATCGAAAACTTAGGTCTCTTATTGGGACTTTCAATCTGATACATTCCACTTTACCTCAACAATTAATGATGTATGCAATCGCGCGTCCAAATTGATAATTTTCCACATATATCGCGGAGTCGTAATATAAACCTGATCACATCCTCCAAAAAAAAGATCAATTGCACAATCTAAATACTTTACTAAAAATCCACACCGAGACGCAACACGGTGCCCAATCAATATCTATAACCCCTACCACAAAATGGTAGTAAATAACCCTCCCACCTCAAGACACTAATAAATTAATCGCAACCCGATATAACAAACACTGCACACCATCCATCCCCACAGCCCTTACTTTATATTTGTAAACCACCCAGCCTGTATTGTGAATCCTTCGACAAAGTTGGAAAAAGTAGGCATACGTAGACAACCATTCTTAACATACACTTATCACCATCAATGAATCCTTTCTCTTTTAGGAGCTTATACTTGCTTTTTCCAGTTCGTTGTTCCTCCTAACCTATGTTAATCCTTTGAAAATTTATAATTCTTAAGATAACTTGTATTTGATTTCTGTGATCCCCAAGGAATAAGACTTAGTTTCCATGCATTTTCCTTACACCTTTTTATTTGCCATCATTTATGGTATTCATTCTTGTAATACTTTGTTTTCACAATCCTAAGACCAAGAAATTCCTAATTTCACTAAGGTTGAACTACACAAGTTTATATACTCCACATTGTATGTTTTACCTAACTCTCAGTCCTTTTTAGCTTTTCCTTGCACCTTCTGATCGGATATTCATGAAAGTAAACTAACTCAATTATTTCTTATCATTATTTTTTCTTTCTTTCCACACACAATAATTCTAGATGACTCTGTCTTGAATCTTTTCCGAAAGTTTCATGCTTATTAAAGATTTTTTTTCAACTCACAATTTCCTAGTGTGTGCTTATGTTTTCTATACACCACATATATTATAAGTTTCAAGAAATTTCATGCCTCAAATATTTATTGGTAGTCCTTCTATGTTTCATCCTTAATGGATACCTACCATATAAACCTTCCCATAGTACCTTTCATTTTCCATTACACCATTTCATAAATATTTTTGAAATTGTACTAAGTTATTGATTTCACGGGGTTACAATTATTTTACCCAGGCTCCAATAATTCCACAACTCATTTGAAAACCTTTTTAGAAATCTTTTTATTTATTATGAAACTTTCACGTTTCCATTTCGTAACACCTTTTTCTTTCTTGAGAGCACAAATCTAAAGTTCAAATTTTTTTCTCTATTTAATCCCATTATAGACATGACCTTTCATCTAGTTACTCTCTAATACATCTTTTGTTATACCATACATGCGATACATGTTAATTATTTCAAGGGTCAATCCTAATATTAGGATTCCTAATTTCAATCATTTCACATGTTAATTATTTCAAGGGTTAATCCTACTCGTAGGATTCATAAGTTCAATCATTCACCTATCATCCACTTAATTAAGACAAAATTCAAAAAGTATTCACTTTTCAAGTCTTACTAACTAGACAGATCAATCATAATTAAATTAAGGTTTCTTTTAACTTCATTAAAGTCAAACCACACATCTGGTACGTGTTAGTTACATCAACAATAAATCATAAATTGGGATTCCCAATTTAATAACACACCCATCATTTATCTGATTAATTATTTACATTCCACTTCTAATAGATTGGTCAAAAACTTTATAAATGCAATTCTATCATCAAAAGTAAATTTCAATCATATTATTTTACTTTCTCAAAATCTTGAGTTTTTGTTAAAAACTCATTTTATCCAAATCACATTTAACTCATTTCCTTTGAAATATAATCCAAAATCACTCTTACAGTATCAAACCAATGCAAAACCTCATCAACTTAAATTTTTTCGACAATACTTTAATGAGAAATTATATCTACTAAAACTTTGTATTCCATTCACAAAAGGTGACTTAAGTCCAAACGAATATTTTAAACCATCATTAGACTAAAAGCCTTTCAATTCTATAAAATTGTTTCAAGTAACATGAGTTGGGTTTTAATTTCCTTAAAATTAATTATATGTCTTTTTGAGATTTCAAACTAAATATAAACTCATTTGGCATATTCATAAACATAAATTATAAAACTCGCTCGATATTCATGAAAAATCATTTTGATTCATTCTTAAGCCACATAATTGACTTTTCCTCACACCCATGTGTAACTCTTTCTCTCCTGCTTAACACCATGAACTCAACCTTCGTTGAATCTTTGACTGCCTTTATGGAACACCTTTTTGTTTTGGGAATATTTCTTGATGTGTGAGTACATCACCACTTCCCTTTTCATTTATACCTAGGTGTTCCATTTTTATTTCATGTTCTCAACTCTTGCTCGCACTACTTTAATTTTAGTTAGGTTTACAATAATCGCCATGAATTTGATGTCTTCTCTAGTAACTATGATAGACCTATCCATTCTCAACTTTTTAGTGAGTCTTGGAGCACTGATCCATTCTCGTGACTTTGCCATCCTGCACTTATGCATTGCTGATGTATCATCGTATGCCTTTCGATGATCCTTTTCATCTGACACTAATTCTTAGTCCGCGAATGTACATCATCAATCTTTAACATACCCTAGTCTTTTCATGACCATATGAACTTCCACCTCGAATACTCATTATGCACTATGAGTATTTCATGGAAATTAGTTCAAGTTAATTAAAATAGGAGACAAGATAAATTAACAAAATATCTAACGATATAGATATCATATATATAAGTTAATAGCATCGTAACATATACTTGTTCATTTTAAATCTCATTCAACATTAAGTTTGGTCACTTATCCATATTAAGTCGATGCGAACCTTAAGCCACGAAGATGATTTCATAACCTAACCATGACTGAACTTTCCTATGCTCATCAAATTATTAATCCTTAAGGTGACTAATGTTATATAGTAGTTCTAATTTTCTTAACTGAGTCTTATTCAAAATTTTAGGATTAGACTACACTTTTCCCAATATGCTTTATTACATATGGTTAGGATATCAATAGTGATCTTACCTAGGTACTAATGCCCACACTAGATACCAACTGTGGTCATTCCCCAGTTTTGCTTCAACTATTCTCTTATACCAACTATTAAGTTGGTATTGGGAATTTGGACAACCCCACACACTATCCCTTTATGTTCTACTACCTAAGGCTCTAATACCAACCGAGACGTTGGCAACTAGATCCTAACGTCTTGGATTTGATACCAACTGAGCCGATTGAAACCCTGCTGGGCCCTTGTGATCACCCGACCTAAACCATCCCCGAACCCCTCTAGATAACCTATCGAGTCTGGCAATGATCTAGTAATCGTTAACCTGCAGAACACAAACCAATAGATTTTACAAAATATAGCAAAGGCTAAAAGATGCAAAAATAATAACCTTTTAAAATCTAACAATTGTGGAATTAATTGTACAAGTTTTACTAAAAACTTAAAGCATAAATTAAAATAAGTTATGTAAGTTTAAATATCTACCCAAATGAAATCTCCTATTTATTACATAAAACATTTCAAACCAAATAGATAATATAGTACTCTAACTAATGCACGGGAAAAAGATCTCCTACACTATGTGATTGCACTTTACTTTGTCTTGAGTAGCAGTTGAGTTACTTTGGGGGAAATTATGGGGTAAGAAATATATCAATAGGCTCACTAAAGCAAAAGCAGGCTTTACCATCAATCATCCAAGTAGTGATTATTATATTAAGAGCTAGATTTCCACATTTTAGATAATGAGACCGTTTATGATTTTTCGATAATTAAAGAAATACTTAAACAAGCACAATAATCTAACAAGATAAAGGAAACAACAATGCCTAACTCGATACTTCAAACAAGGATAAACGATGATAAAAAATGTCATAGAGTCATAAGCTGTGGCAACTAATATGTCTGATCGTGCAGTATCCATTACCTTATCCTTTCCCAATGCTGCGGATCAAACAACATGGAGTTCATAAGTCAAAAGCTCAACATACTTGAACTACTATGCACCTTAAGATATAGTGGAATTCACTTAAGATATCTAAACTGCAATTCACCTCAAGATGTCATGGAATTCCCTTACGACATCTGAACTACTACGTGCTTTAAGATATCATAAAATAAAGGAGGGAGGTCACTGGTGACCATTGGCCCTACTCTATGAGGTAGCAACTCAATCATTCAATGTTATATCAGTTTCACAAGCATTCAAGAAATAGAGTAAGAAAAGGAACATGAGAAGATATCAAGTTAGATTCCAACTAATTTATGAATAGTTACTGAAGTAAAATCCTAAACTCCACCTATGTTGTACACTATGTGTGCTACATAGCCGGTCCCAAGTCCGGATAAAGGAGGAGGACTCTGACGCCTATTTTTTCATACCAAAAAATTGGTAAGGGAGGACCCAAACTCACTTTTCATACCCAAAAAGTGGGGGAGGGAGGCCTCAAGCTCATTTTTCATTCTTAAAAAATGGAGGACTGTTGCGATAGGTTAACAGCCGGCGTAAAATGTTTGACATTTTTCATGAAATGGATCAAACATATATAAACATTAGGACATTCCCATCTAGCGACGCGCTGCATCCGAGCCCGGGTGTAGTGAGAAATGAGCAATGGTGTGTTTCTCATCGCCGCCTGGGTGTGAAGAAAAATGAGCAAGGGTTCCCACACATAGGACGTGTGTGGGTAAAGAAACTAGTCCCTTCACATCGTTGCTCGGATGTGAAGAAAAATGAACAAGGTTCCCACACAAAGGACGGGTGTAGGTAAAGAAGCTAGTTCAAAACAAACACGAAAATAAAAACAAAATCATAGATATGGATACTAGATCTTTTAGACAAAATAGAAATAGAAAAGAAAACAAATAAGGGGAGAAAAAATTTGTTTAGAAACATGGAACATAGGAACACTTATGGGGAAGTCAATACAACTATTAGATACCATGATTAGAATGAGAGTCAATATTGCTTGCCTCCAAGAGACAAAATAGGTAGGAGAAAAAAGTAGAGAAATATGAAGCACTGGGTTTAAATTGTGGTACAATAGTATAGATAGAAAATGCAATGGAGTAGGAATTGTGGTGGATAATGATTATAAGGATAAGGACGTAAAGGTTAAAAGAATAGGGGATAGATTGATTCTAGTTAAATTTATCATTGAAGATGATAAAATTAATATACTTAGCGCCTATGCACCACAAGTAGGATTAAGGGAGAGCATCAAACGCAAGTTTGGGACAATATGGATGGATTTATGCAAAATATACCATTAGATGAAAAAGTTTTTATTGGAGGAGATCTAAATGGGCATATCGGGGCAAGTAACTATAGGTTTGAGAGAGTTCATGGAGGTTTTGGTTACGGTAATAGAAATAAAGAAGGAGAATCAATCTTAGAATTTGCTTCAGCATACGATCATGTCTTAGCAAATACTAGTTTTAATAAGTGGGAGTCGCATACAATTACTTTTAGTAGTGGTTATAACGAGAGTCAAATAGATTTTCTTTTAACAAGAAAAATAGATAGAAAACTATGTAGGGACTGCAAAGTAATACCTAGAAAAGCACTTACTACCCAACATAAGTTAGTAGTACTTATTATTGAGCTAAAACGACGAAATAATATGAATAAAAGAGTTAGCGACTCTAGAATAAATTGGTGGAACCTAAAACATAGTAAACAAGTAGAGTTTATAGAAAGACTACTAAAGGAAAATGTTTGGAATCTTGACTTAGATGGTGATACAATATGGCTAGAAATGAGTAGTTGCATAAGGAGAGTGGGATCAAATGTATTAGGTATATCTAAGCGCTTGGGACCTCCAAAAAGGAAACATGGTGGTGGAACGAGGATGTCCAACGAGCATTTAAGACTAAAAAAGTGATGTATAGGAAAATACCTAAGTGTCAAGATGAAGACGTGTACAATCAACATAGTGAAACTCGAAAACAGGCTAAAAAAGTAGTTAGTCGAGCTAAAAAAATTTTATGGAAGATCTATATGCAAGGTTAAGTAATAGAGATGGCGAAAAAAAAATATATAGGCTAGCAAAATTAAGAGATAAAAAGAAACAAGACCTAAGTCATGTGTGACGTATTAAGGATGAAAATCAAAATGTTTTAACGCGCGAGGAGGATATTAAGAGACATGGAGAAGTTACTTCGATAGTTTATTTAATGATGGCCAAGTTGATACTATAATAGATGAAAACCCACACCAAGAAAGAAATGTAAACTATACTAGTAATATTAGAATTGTAGAAGTTAAAGAGACATTGAAAGGAATGAAAATAGAGAAAGCATGTGGCCCAGATGAAATACACATAGAGGTTTGGAAATGCTTAGGAGAAATCGGATTGACTTGGTTAACAAAACTTTTCAATAAAGTTTTAAAATCAAAACGGATGTCAATGGATTGGAGAAGAAGCACGTTTATGCCAATCTTCAAAAATAAAGGAGACATTCAAAGTTTCTCAAACTATTGGGGAATTAAACTTACGAGTCACACTATGAAACTTTGGGAGAGGATAATTGATAATAGGCTAAGGAGAGAAACAACAATATCAGAGAACCAATTTGGTTTCATGCCTGGGAGGTCAACTATGGAGGCGATTTTCATCGTAAGACGATTTTTAGAAAAATATAGAGAAAATAAAAAAGATCTTCATATGGTATTCGTAGATTTAGAAAAAGCATATGATAGGGTCCTTAGAGATGTTCTTTGGTGGGTTCGAGAAAGAAAAAGAGTTCATGCTAGATACATAGACACTATTAAATATATGTTTTATGGAGTAGTAATGAGTATAAAGACATTTGGAGGAGCTATAAAAGAATTCTCCATTTCGATAGGACTACATCAAGGATCGGCTTTAAGCTCATATCTATTTACTTTAGTTATTGATGAACTAACTAGTCATATTCAAGATGATATACCGAGTTGTATGCTATTTGTAGATGATATTGTCTTAGTTGATGAAACTAAAGATGGAGTGAATAGGAAATTAGAACTCTGTAGAAAAACATTAGAATCTAAAAGCTTTAAGTTGAGTAGGCTAGACATCGAGATGATGGAGTGACAAAATTAGGGGAAATAGAAGTTCCTAAGGTAAACCACTTTAGATACCTAGGATCAATGATACAAAATGATGGTAACATTGAGAATGATGTCACACATAGAATTCAAGATGGATGGAAAAAATGGCGGAGTGCAACAGGGGTGATTTGTGATCGAAATGTTCCTACTAAGTTAAAAGGAAAATTTTATAGGACCGCAATTAGGCCAGCTACGCTCTATGGAAGTGAATGTTGGGCGGTAAAGCAACAATAATTACATAAAATTAACGTAGCAGAAATGAGGATGCTTAGGTGGATGTGTGGTAAAACTCGTAAAGATAAAATAAGAAATATAGAAATTCAAAGAAAAGTATGAGTAGCACCAATTGATATAAAGATTAAGGAAGGTCGGTTACGATGGTTTGGTCACCTACAAAAAGGGCCTACAAATGCTGCAATTAGAAAAATTGACTCAATAGAAACTGTAGAAATTGGATGAGGTAGGGGCATACCAAAATTAACATGGGATGCATTAATTAGGAGGGATTTGAATGGTTTGCAAAGCTTACCATGAATTGCACTTAATCGAGCCAATGGAAAAGTTTGATCAATGTAGCCGACCCCTGTTAAGTTGGGACTGAGGCTATGTTATTGTTGTTGTTACATAAGTAAAATCCTAGCATATCTGCTAGCATGACATGATTGATAATAGCACAAACCACACTTACCTCTATCACTGCTTTCATATCCAATCATCTAAGTCCTCGAGAAGTCCGATGTGCCCTCCTTGAAATTATACATAGTTTAAATTTTACATCACTCGTTATACTTTATCTCATTAGGATGATTAATTCTTATTCTTTTAAGCCCATTAATCTTGTTCTTATTGGGTTTCATTTGAATGATCAAAGTGTCAAAGAAATCCTAATTAAGTCTAGTAAAGTTGAAATTGAAATGCGAGATTACTTTTGGTCACTCGACCTTAAAATCTAATTTTGAAATAGAGAATCACTTGAAAACCAAGTTTGGTTAATCTCATGTTCTTAGATATTATTTTAGCTTTTCGATCGTATATTGAACGTCAAAAACATAGTCAAAATGAAGAATTTATGCCACTTTTACGAACACTATCGACTTGGAGAAAGTCAGTAGACCCGTCGCACCGATGACACTATGTGGGTTATCCCATGTAGCACAGTGGTGGCATCATCACAAATGCATTGAGTCATCTCATTGTGATTGATGTCATGGTGGCACAGTAGGTTTACCCACACAGCGCCATAACGACGTCACCACCTCTTTGAACTCCACTTTGCCGTATTATTGATTCCATGTGTTAACACACAAAGTGTCGTGCATTTATATGCACGACGTTGGGAAAAAATCATTGTCGAGGGGTCCAAGAATTTTTTCATTTCCCTATTCCCAGCTTCTTACCAAATCTTGAGCCCTTTGGGACTTCAAATACATAAAAAAAATGATCCAATATCAAGTGTCCCATCAACCAATAACCATCAATAAATTTTGCCAATGAGATTGTACAAAAACAATTCATGAATCCAAAGTCTTATTACAAACTTTACCAAATTTGAAATTGCTTCAAAACAACCAAATACAGCTTAAACAACATGATTTCTTTTTAAAAATAACTGACAAGTGGGAGTGGTGTGATCCTAAAATAAAAATACATTTCAAGAAAAGCCACATCATCTCTAAACAATCAATTGTTCATGTTTCCAAACCATTTTCTTCAAGTTAAACAAGTTACGTTAGGGTTTTTACCTAGCTTGAGTGATTCTCAAGCTTGTATAGCTTAGTGTACTCATTTCTTAGTTTCCAAGCTTCATCTCTTTCACTTCTGCCACTGACCTTACCTTCTTTTCTTATTTTTTAAGTTGGGAACAAAATGACTACAAATCTTATAATTTGTATACGTATGGGGCCCTCTTGAGATATAAGGATTAGTAACCAAATCCATGCTCCTCATCTCATTAAGCAAGTTTTAGTTTTAGGACCATCTCTTGCACCCAAATGAGTCCATTATTTTTATTTTCTTACAAGAATGTTCCGTGTTTGTAGGTTATTGCTATTATGTTTTACTCAAATCCATTTCCTCAACTTAGGCTTACTTTCACATCTAAATCAACTAAAAAGTATATAGTACACCCATTATTTATACCATTACACCAATGTTGTATATATTTACCTAAATACCTCCGTCACTAGGGTAATATTATAATTTTAGAAATTTGGGGTATTGCACAACCCTATTAATAGCGGTTTGACACAACCTCTATGTAATTTGAAGTTATAATTAAAAGGCCAAAAGCCTAAATGAACAAACAATATTGAAAGCCCATCATAATACTCTAACTCTCACTCGCGCCACTCCCTTTCTCATAATCTCTCTCTTTCTCTCATGTTACTCTTTCTAGTGTTTAATCTCACTCTCTTTATCCTTTTGATTGAATTCCTAGTCACTAGTCTCATAAAAAACTCTCTCTCTCTCTCTCTCTCTCTCTCTCTCTCTCTCTCTCTCTCTCTCTCTCTCGATAACTTCTTGAAACTTTTAGGGTTCGACCTAATCAAAAGCTAGTGTTTCCTCCACGATTATTGAAGAATCTATCAAAATTTGATCACATTGAATTTTCACGAGTTTCCATCATGAAGCATGACTATTGAGTCTTGCTTTTGAACTTGTTTAATTGTTCTGTTCCTTTTTCGTTGTGGTTCGATTGTTGATGTTAGGTTTTTGTGTAGTTAATGGAATTTTTTGGGTTTTTGTTGGAATAGTCTTTTATCTAAGAAGTATGTTGATTGGTTATTTATTGATTTATATGTAATTTATTGTTAAATATTGTCAATCTCGATTTGTTTGTTGGTTTGGAGGTCTCGATGTTTAAATCTCTTATTTAGGCTTAGTTTAATGAATATTTTCATGAATTTCAGTTTATGTAGTGAAATTTGAACTACTATGTTAGTACTGATAAGCATAAAGCATCGTCGCGCCGCTAGTTTGGAAGAGTGTATGAGTTAGCTAATTTGCAATAGAATGGATTATTTTGGTGATGTATCTCTCATCTTGGTTGAGGACTACACTGAGATATCTCATCATGCAATAAACCTATCGTTAAGACCATATAATATTACTTTTTTCAGTCTTATTAGTGTCCATGGATCATGTAAATGTTGGTAGAATATGTTAGTTATATTGACAGTGACCGTAGATTTTTATTTAGCATACTAGCTATACAACAAAATTCATTCTCATCAGCAGTTGTTTCTCTACAGTGAAGAATGACTGCATGTTTGGTTTTGATTTGGACTTTTGCAAAAACACGAAGATGGAACTCAGCTTCCTTATCTAGAGTCAAAAGTTTTTACCTTGATGTTAACTAGTGATTTTAGTTGTTCTAGATTGTATTCAAAGAAGATTTTAGTAATGAAGCGCATTGAAAGTATTTCATTACATTCATGTATTTTGTCTTTGTGAAGTCTGAGCACAGGTTTGAGAAGATAGCAAGGCTATCACTTATGCCACTTAGTCTATGCCTATGTTGAGAAGCACAAGATTAGGAAACTGATCTTCTTATCAACATTGTTACTCTATCCCAACTCTGTACCTAAAAGATTAGGATGACTTTTGAATTACCAAAGTGCCCAAGTTCAATGGCTTCTACAAGCCTATTTCTATCAATTTGACTTGCTCTCATATACAAACTATTTTTTTATTAGGAGACTCAATCATCACACTTACTGAAGAATTCCCGAAAACTGCCTCTTTGAATGACACAATGGGATTTGAATGAAATACAAAACTAATTATGATGATGATATCTTTCTAGTCTTTAATATTATGTTCTTTGTTCTACTTTCTAGCATGAATAATTACTTTAGCTTATATATGAACTTTATATCTTCTACATATTTTCAAGTAAGTTAGCACCATCAGCATATATATATGAAGTGTATTTATGGTTCATACCTCATATGCTTTCTTGTTAGAACATAATGTAGATAGTTTTTTACTACCCACTATGCTACCATTCTCTTTGTCTCGACGTTGTAGATGAGTTGTTTCAAATTTAAGGTGTGCTTCTCAAATCTTTTTGCATTTTTTATCTTCATAAACCAAGAACATGCTTGATCAACTGTGTGATCTCCAACAAAGAGTATGAACTACTATTCTTCCTCACCCTGATTTTGATTTCATTTCCATTTAAGTGCCACTTTCAACCCTTTTTGCAGGACAAATGTTAAGAGAATTATTTTAGTAGTATATTTAGTATAAATATCCTCAAATGAATGCTAATTCATGGTATTATTACATTTTTAAGGAATTTAGGTGTATTAAAATAAATCAAGAAAAAATGAGCAAAAACCTAAAAAAATTGAGTTGGCGTTGTAGGAGCATGTATTGATACTATGGGAAGACAAGGTACATCATGGGGATGAAAGGCACGGCATGGGAGAGAAGAAGAAATGAAGAAAACTTACTTTGATGGTTTGGCATAGTGGTGGCGCCATGGCTAATGAGGGACAACGCTGGGACATAAAGAGGTCGACGCCGAGGCTCCAGGAGCTACAAATCACATGATGAAGTTGTGGCGCAATGGATAGCGCTAGGGCATTAGTGACTACGCCAACTTCAAAGAAATTAGAAAGTGAAGTTTTAATTCTGGTTAAATTATAATTTAGGGTTTTTAATTGTTATTAAAGAGTATAAATAGGTATTAGGGTGTAGTAAACAAGAGAGATTCAACCACATAGAAGGAAATTAGCCTCTATTAGAGTAATTTTGCATTGAGTTTTAGTATTAAAGAGTTTTTGTTGGAGAAACTTTGAAGACAACACGTTTGCAATCTATGTTTGGTTTCATTGATTAATTCGAGATGATATTTATATTCATATCATTTTGCAATGAATTCTATAATGAATTGTTATATGTGTCTTTCAATAAAATGTGACTAGTCTAGTTATCCTAGGGATCAATAGATCAAATGGTATGAATGCTATGCTTTGAAATATGAATAAAAGTGATAATGAAAATGGTAATGGTTAGAATTTGAATTCATTCATAGCATATTGGTTTAGAAATCTTGATCACATGTTTAATGAACTAAAGCTTTAGGCGTTATCATCGTCATTGAAGCTTTTATTCTTGATATGAATGAGACAACTGTAAAATAAATAACATTGAAAGATAGTTGTTGATTAGGGAGGCGTTAATAGTGAACTTAGTTGGTTATAAATCTAATGATTAGAGAGTTAGAGCAACGTGAAATTTACGTTGTTCGCGCCAATATGTGAAGTTCTACTTTGCATATTAGAATCTTCTACGTCATGATAGTGGGTTGAAGTGGATTTGAAGGAAATCTATCTTTTCTAATTAGGAAATACATAAAAAATATTGAGGTGTACAGAAGAATACAAAGAATAATATTAAATTACATAAGTCAAGTTTTGAACTAAGATATTCTTAATATAAGAGGGCAAGTAAAGTTAATTTGATTTGTTAGAATAGTTTAGCTTAGATGTAAAATCAATTTAAAGAAAATCCCTTAGTAATAGTTCAAGTTAAGTAGGTGGAATACAACTAGTGTTAAAAACTTTCTCTAAAGACGATATCTATGATCAACATAAGTTGATTGCACTACTACTTCAAGCTAGCCATTATACTTACGGTACGCATCAATTTTTTGGTATCGTTGTTAGGAAACAGTAGCCCTTAGTATTAATTAGTTAGTTTGAATAGTTGCTACGTTTTTATTTTCAGTACTTTATTTTTTTTAGTTTATAAAAATAAAAATATAAGGAAATGTAGGCTTTAGCTTCGGTTTGACTTTCTGCACTTGATCTTTTTGTGTTTTCTTTTTACTGGTACTTAATGCATGCATAGCAAGGGAGGGAATGATCTAGTTCCTTACGATCCTGAGATTGACCGAACCTACAAAGGAAAGAAAAATGAAAGAATCAAGATGGTAGAGGAGCAAGCTTGAAACCAACAATAGAGCTACATGAATGACCAACCCGCCGGTGATCAAGTGGTGCAGGATAGAGTGCAAGGATACGGATGGCTTCATGACTACTTCATGCCAGAAGTTAAGGAGTCTAACAATGGAGTGATGAGGCTTCCAACCAACACCACTGAGTTCAAAATAAGATTGTCTCTGATAAAAATGGTGCAAAATAATTTGTTCAATGGGCTACCTAATAAAAATCTAGTTGCACATGTTGAGAATTTTTCAAAAAAGTGCGTGCTATGCACATCACCGGAGTTATGAAATAGGTGTTCAAGATGCGACTTTTCCCATTCTCACTTGGTGGAAACCCAAATCCTAGTTCTAAGGTTTGAATGCAGGGAGTATGATTTTCCCATTCTAACTTGCATTGAAACCCTACCAAAAAACCCAAGCATACACCCCTTTAGAGCCAAATCTTAATCATTTTCAAGTAGGATTAGTTAGTTCCTAGTAATTTAGAGTTAAGATTTTGGATTTTCATAAGTGGAATAGTTGGGGCTTATATTTTTCGAAATTTATTATAAGGAGAGCTAGAGTTCTAGTTAGTGAGAAAAGTTAAACGGTTTGATTGAAAAAGAATTAAAGGAATGATGTACACCAAAAATTTATTTGGCATCGAGGTACATTTACAATTTTATCGAGTTAGTCATTTAATTTTAAAAATTTTGATGATATTATATGAAATTATGGAATTGAGGTTGTAGGATAGGTTTTGCAAGATTATGTAAATTTGATTATTAATATTACCCATGGAGACTTAGTTGATATATTTGAAATTATTTTGCATATACTTGATCCATTTTGTATGAATTTTGATTTTTCAGGTGATTTGAAGACTAAGTTATTTTGCATTGTTGTGTTAGTTTCTTGAAATTTGAAGGAAATGACAAGAACAAGGAAACAAGTTTTCCAAACTAGAGCTAAAGACTTTGAGGAATCTACTTTTAGGAATCCCAATGAAGAAGAGCCTAGACCATTTAAATCCAAATATTTCATTTGTAAAGAAGCTAGGGAACGATATGAGAAAATCATATGTTGTGAATTCATTTGCAAAATGGAGATTGATTTGCTAGCAAAGTATGATAAAAGAGTTAAAAATTTCATTACGCAACAAAATTGGGAGCATTTTATTCAAGATAACATAAAAAACAAAGTGAAAGGAGTGGGTGGGATTGTTTATGAGTTTTACGCCAATGCAAAATTCACAACAAAAGATGAGCCAGGGAAGACGAGATGGAGTTTTGTTTAATTTAATGTGCATGAGATTAATACAATTTATGGATTGAAAAACTTGAATTTAATAGAGTTGCAACCGAGTTATCTGGCTAGCATATATAATGACTTATTTTAGAGCTATATAGTGAGCATTTGTTGTCCAAGGACAATAAGAATGGGTAATGAGAGCTGAGAATATGCAAAACACATAAACAAGATGAGCATTTGAAAAGGTTTTTAGATTGTGGCAACATTTTCTTGTCGCTTCATTATCACCCACTTCTCAGTAGGGTGAGATAAACAAGCCAAAAGTGGCTTGTCTTTATAAGATTACACAATACAGGGAAATCAACATCGAGGAGATTTTCTACAACAATAAGAAGGAATCAATTATGTCAAAGAGACAATAAGTTGGTTTTTCCTATATTGATTACTCAAATGTGTTTGAGAGCTGGAGTGAAAATGAGAGATGATGATGAATTAGATATTAATGCCAAACCATTAAAATCGCCACCTAGTTACCAAGATTTTGAGGAGGAGAGAGATGGCTAAGAGAGCTATACGTGAGACCGAATCGTTAGCCTAAAAGTAAGAAGATTAGGTAGCAACTGCCGAACTAGCCTTGAAGCTAGAAGATGAAAAGAATGATGGAGAAGAGGAAGAACTACAAGAAGGATTTATTGAGGCCTATGAGTTTGTAGACCCAGAGTTTGGAAAGCAGGGCTTAGACAGTCCTGAAGTATTTTCACCACCTCCTCCACTAAAGGCACCTATACCACCACTTGAGGATTTGACTCCGCAATAGTAGAGGATATGGATAACAAAGATGAGGAAATAGTACTGAAAGGATAGGGCACAACACAAGGCAACCATGCTGAGATATGAGCAGGATATGTATAGGATAGAACAACACACGTGGAATGGGTAGCACAACTTCATGTTGTTTGTTGATCATCATTAAGCAATAGCTAGATATGAGAGAAATAGACGGTTGAGACCAACCGAGAAGTCATTTGGCTTGCCAACACCACCAACATATGTTTTCTAATTCGGATTTAGTGCAGACCAGGATGGTGGTGTGTTCATTGATACCATCTTACGCTGGAGCTGATGATGCAAATCATAATGTTGACGCGCAGTTATGAAGTCAATGTTCTAGGATTCCTTTAGAACAAAATAGTTGAGAGTGCTTTTGATACCATTTATTTTTCTAACTATTTAGTTATTTCAATTTCAATGTTTATTTTTTTTATAATTTGTGAAATTACATATGTTTGTGTGTTTTAGTTTCTTCATTTTAAAGGCTTATTTTTAAACCTTTAGCGAAATATTCGGTTTAAGTTTGGGGGCATCGACATTACACTACATTATGGGAAGTGGTAAGATAGGCTGAGATATAAGGATAAACTATGCAAGTATGATTACTTAATTTTTTTAATTTGATACAGTTAAGGACGAAAGAATGGTAGTGTATAAAGTTTTCATTTTATTCATTGTATGAATGTCAAAGTAATATAGATTACGTTATATATAGTAATATGTAATGAATAAGTAGTTCACTTTCATGTTCTTGCCTTTAATTTTGGTGTAGTAGATTACAAGAATTTTGTTAATATAAAACTCAAGATAATATTTTGAATTCTTCAAGAAAAAAACAATGAAATGTTCCAACAATAATGTGATTTCATGATTAGAAACTTGGACTTAGGAAATACCTCAAATTTGAAATGAAAGCAAGAAATTATAGCACTTCTTGTTGAAAAAGTTAAATTTTTAAGGCTTCCATAATAAGTGTGAATCTTATAAGAATATACAAAGCAAAGAAAGACTTAGTGCAAATAGGGGAAGAAATAGGCATTGTATAGTAAAAGTTTGAGTTAGCTTACTTTATTAAGTGAAAGTGAGAAGTGCTAATAAGAGTTTTAGAAAAAAAGAGAAAAATGAGTGAATCCCACAAGTTCTACAGGAAATGGAGCAGAGAACTTTATGGTTGGAAAAAAGGAAGAATACTTCCATACTCAAAAGAAGCAGGGATTGTTAAAAAAAATGAAAAACTCTTGAGCATAATGTTAACTTGAAACTTAGTGAATTTAAGGTTACTACATGAAAAACGTAAATTGAATGAGAATTAGTTTTTATGAGGCTTAGTAGAATGCACTTTCGCTCAGGACTCGCAAAACTTTAGGTTTGGGGGTATTTGATAATTAATTATTTATACATATATAGGGTTAGTTTATACCTATATTTGGTATAAATATCCTCAAATGAGTGATAATTCATGATATTATTGCATTTTTAGGAAATTAAGGTGTATTGAAAAAAATCAAGGAAAAATGAAAAGAAATGGAGCAAGAATCCAAAAAATCAGAATTGGGGTCGTGGGAGCAAGTATTGACTCTGTGGGAAGACAAGGTACGCCGTGGGTATGAAAGGCAAGGAGTGGGAGAGAAGAAGAAATGAAGAAAACCAACTTTGGAGGTTCGACAACGTGGCGGCGCTGTGGCTAACAAGGGACGACACAGGACATAAAAGGGATGACACCGAAAACTCAAGGAGCTAAAAAACACATGATGAAAATATGGCGTAGTGGCAGTGCTATGACTTAACACATGGCGTCAGGGCATTAGCGACAACGCCAACTTTGTTGAAATTATAAAGTGAAGTAATATTTCGGGTTAAATTGTAATTTAGTGTTTCTAATTGTTATTAGATAGTATAAATAGGTATTAGGACGTGATAAACAAGAGAGCGAGCCAGCCACATAGAAAGAAATTAACCTCTATTAGAATAATTTAGCATTGAGTTTTAGTATCAAGAAGTTTTTATTGGAAAATTATAGAAGACTCCACATTTGGCAATCTATATTTGGCTTCATTGATAAATTCAAGGTAATATTTATATTTACCGCTATTTTGCAAAGAATTCTATATCGAATTGTGATGCATGTGTTTCAATGAAGTGTGAGTAATCTATTTATCTCATAGATCAGTGGATCCTATGATAAAAATGCAATGATTTGAAATAGGAATTAAAAGAAATAATAAATAGTGCAAATGTTGAAACTTTTATTGATTATGAGCGTAATGCTTTAGATATCTTTATCACGTGTTTAAGGAACTATAACGACCCACCCCAATTAATCTTAATCAATTGATTGATTATAGCATAAAACCTAAAACTCAAACCACGTAGACACTGGGAAAAAGTCTAGGGCGCACAAGACGAGGTAATTATCATTATTTTGTATTGTGCGTGTTATTTTATTTTATTTTTAGTTACTATTCACGTCGTACTAATGTTCGAATTGCAATCGGTTGCATTATGCGTGCATTGCGACGAGAGCATAGGATGCCATGGGTGCAAGTAGCATGGATGTATGGGTAGTCAGGGTTTGGTGGTAACATCACATTATCCATCACATCACATCGCCATCACATCACCATCCCCACTTTTCTCTCTGACATACATATTTTCTTTTTCCTCTCCAAATGATACACCCATTATACCATTTATCTCTCTATTCAATTTTTTCTCTCCCATTATCTTCTTTTTCTCTAACTTTCATCACCACTTCATTTGATCCACCCTCAACCTGGCCTCTTACCTCTCTCATGATGTTCTCCCATGTAGGCAGCATCGATAGCAACTTTCCTAGACGAGGGTGTATGTTTCAAGTTAATAGTCTCCTTATGATTCTTTTTCGTTGCAAAAACTTATATTTTAAAGACTTGTAGTTTTAAAAACATTTATAACTTCACTTTTACAACTCCAAAGTAGATCATAACCAAATATCATCACTACTTACAAATTTGATTTTTTTCAACACTCAAGTAGTAAGTATACAATATCATGATTTCTTATTAAGCTCGATAATTCACAAAGAAGCATAGATCAAACTCCTATTTTCTAGACTATAGCACTTCTGGAATCTATAGGACTTAACACAATTGGAATAGAAACTTAAATCGACTAGCTACTCGTACTCGAGTTAAATTTTTTATTTAAAGAGTTTTATTCTACTCCCGCTTTCTTTTCTTAATTCTTCTTTTCCTCTCATTTCCTTCTTCTTCTTCTCATCATTTTTTTTTTTGGATCCCTAATCTTTTTCTTGTGGACTTCATTCTTTTCACACTTTCCACAACCAACAAGTTATCTACCCCATTTCTTGTGCAATTTGTAGGATTCTCTCATTTTTTTTCGTTATTTATCAAACTTTTGTTAGCACCTCTTATTTTCGCTAAGTCAGTAAGTAAACTTCAACTTCTCATTTACGATGCCTCTTTCTTCCCCTCTTTGCATTAAGTCTTTCATTGCTTAGTATTATCAACTAAGATTCACACTTATTATAGAATTCTTAGAGATCTAACTTTTTCCAAAAGAAGAATTCTAATTTCTTACTTTTGTTTCAAGTTAAAGGTCTTCCCTAACTCAGGTTTCTAACCATGAAGTCATACCGTTGTTGCTACGTTTCATTATTTCTTCATGAAAAATTTAAAAATACTATCTTGAGTTTCATATCAACAAGACACTTGAAATCACTCATCCACAATTAATGGTATGAACATGTAAATAAACTACTTATTCATTACCTATTACTATATATAACATAATCTATACTACTTAAATATTCAAATAATAGGTAAAAACGAAAAATTTACACACTACCATGTTTTCCTCCTTAACTATGTCAAATCAAAATTTAAACGATTATATCTATAGTGTTTATCCTTAAATCATCCTACCTTACAACTTTTCATAGTGTAATATAGTGTTGATGCCCCCAAACTTAAACTATACCTTGTCCTCAACGTTTAAAAGTAACCTTGAAATATTAAAACACTAAAACACATAAACTTATATAATAACATAAGTTATAATAAACTAAACTAAATATGGAATTAAAATAAGTAAATAGTTAAAAAAATATTTGTAATGTTAAAAAAATTGGTATCAAAGTCACTCTCAACTCCCCGGGTCTAAAAAAACCCTATTACACATACTTCAAGAATGCGTGTCATCATCGTCAATTGCATCATCTGCTCCAACTTTGAATGGTATCAATGGATGCTCCACCCTCTTGCTCTACACCAAATCTTAATCAAACACGTACATTGATACTACTGGAAAGCCGTGACGACCCTAAAGTCTGAGGCAAATCGGGCCTGCCACATTGCCAAATGCGTCACTTGGTCAAGCCACGTCACTTGCACACTTGTCTATTACGGCTCTCGAACTAACCCTTTAATAATCCAACTTAGTCAAATTTGAAGTTTAAATGATTTTTTTGTCAAGATTTACTACATTATGGAGTTTTGCAACTTAATTAGTGTGTTTTGATTAAGTTAAATTATTTTAGTGGCGGATGTTTTAATAATATGTAAATAAGTAATGTAAACAAATTTCTCATTGATTAACAAACCGATGGGGAGAAAACTCAATATAAAGATACCATGTATATCGAGTAATAAGGTATCAGGAAATAAGTCTCCCAAAATGATATCCAAAAGATAGTACATACATAAATACAAAAACCTACATGTCAAGTTTCTGTAGTTTTCTTACATCTAGATCGTCGTATAATCTGCAACTTGCCACAAAAAAAACAATGACAATTTCTAGTAAGTAAATCTTAAAGAGATTTAGTTAGTATTCAAAGGAAATCGAAGAAAAATGCCTACAATTCATGCAAATAACATAAATAAACATAAATGTAAAGCACGAATATAAGTCATCCAGATAATGAAGAATATTGAACGCGAGTATGGTGTATAGTTATCAAGCCCTGAGACGCAAATATAAAATCGAGAAGGCCCTAGAAGCAAGGTAATCCCTGCCTCCTCTTTACAGTCTAAATAAGGAACTCAGCTATTTGGAAGGTACACTTCGCCTAATGCCTCAAAGGAGATGAACCATGTGATGCAGGCGAGCATCAAGTCAACCCACTCAACACCATCAGATTGTCATCTATGAGAATGTTGAAAAATGGTCTTACCATCTCTTCGACTATACATCGACACACGTGGGAATATAGTAAG
This sequence comes from Stephania yunnanensis, assembly GCA_039657365.1. Lineage (NCBI taxonomy): Eukaryota > Viridiplantae > Streptophyta > Magnoliopsida > Ranunculales > Menispermaceae > Stephania > Stephania yunnanensis. The sequence continues at coordinate 44,306,718 of CM077581.1, forward strand.
TATGCAATCTAAACTGGTGAAAAGTAAAGTGAAATAATTGAATTACAAAGGAAATAAGTAAATGCAAAGCTGACTTCCTCGTGGGTTTACTTACCCCAATCATGACAATACCTTGTTCGAAAATGGATCCTTACTCCTATTCCACAATAAACGCATTCGAATTCCCTAAATAATTCAATTATCTCTAATTATTATCATTTCAAAACTTATTAGTGTTTATCCAAGTCACACGCGCGTAACGAGGTAAATCTCAATTTGAGTTGCTTTAAAAATATTATTCGATCGTTGCACATCTATCGAGATGAATCTCGTTTGGGTCACTAGTGTATTTCGATTCTTTACACCAATCTTGAGGATACTCAGAGACAATGTTGATCTACACGCACCTTAACACCATCTTTTTATATCTATATTATATATTTTTATTTGTTCACTATTCTTTGATCAATCGCATCTCTAGGGAATCTCGAGATGCGCATAATGATATATGCGATGCTTTTTTCCCTTTATATAAACATTCGACCCTAAAATAATGAGTTTATTATTATTTATTATTATATTATTATTATATATTTAAAAAATAGCATACATCTCGTGGCAATTTCGTGATGCGTGCAATTTTAGTGCGCTTCTCGAGTTGATGATCTATGCTCTAAAATCGTATGGATCTTAAGGCGGTCGTGAAAAGCATCAACATCTTAGCGCAAATCTCAAATTTGTTTAATATTATTAAAATATCACTCATCTTAAGGTTGTCTTGAGATGCATGCAACTTCATCACGCATTTTGATGCACCATTTACACCTTACAAATCAACATGAATCCTGAGGCAGCCTTAAAACCATCACATACATAACATATATCTCAAGGTATTTATCAAAATAGTCCTAATCATTTCAACACAAATCTTAATGCACGCATACTATATCCACCCTAAAACCACAATGTGAACCCCATTTACTTCAACAAACCAACATCCTACGAAAATTTAACCATGTGCCTCGATAATTATGAAAGAGTTCGAGGAGTGTAAAGTCTCGAGCAATGAGCGGTCTCAGGTCAGAAGTAGGGCTGCCGAGGTTGAAGGGAGAGAAAATCGAGAATGAAAGAGGTGAGCTCACCGAGAGAGAAGATACCAAGAGAGATCTGAATGCTATAAAGAGGTGAGGTCATACGATGAGAGGGAGAACGCCTTTAGAAGCCAAGAGAAAAGAAATGAGGACTAAAAGATAAGAATTTAGTAGCAAGGGTTTACAATCTTGATGAGAGAGAAAATCTCCTTTTCGCCCTCTTTATTTTCCTTTGTTTTGTAGATGAGAGAAAGGAAAATTAAAAGATAGAGACGGGGTAAAAATCGTTGAGAGAGTTAGAGAAGGAGAGAGAAATTTGTAGTTTAAAAGAAGATATAGAAAAAGTGAGTGAGTGATGTCTTTGATGTGGTGAGGTGTCCACATTGTAGAGGTTGAGTGTTATTTGATTTTGTTTGACTTTTTTTCCATACAAACTTTTAGACCACAACAAAAATATTTATACCATGACTTATCTAGTTAACCACTCTTACTTATTTGACTTTCTCATACGTTCTCCATCAGAATTGACACGTTTTATAAGAACACGTGTCCTAGACTTATCAGTGTCATCTACATGTGTCTGAGCTTAAGGTCATAATCTGTAATCACTCAATTGATTATGATTAATAAAAGCGGGCTGTTACAATCTTTCCAACTAAATAAAATTTTCTCCCAAAATTTAAAATTAAGTCAATTTTTTTTTCCTTTATCCTAACTCTATGGTGACCCTTCAAGGGAGAGACATTCAAGTAGACCAGTAGTGTACCTCATAGCTCAAGTCATTGCGATACTTATTCTCATATTTCTTTAATACTTATTATACAATCTAGAACACTGACGTATGTGTCTATGTGACCCTGCACATTCTGAGGCTCCATCTCAATTCAATTTATCGGTATTATCTAATAATGTATGGACCTTACTTTGTCTTTACTACAAAGCCTTTAAAATTTTTGAGTAGTCAGTAATTCGTAAATCTCATTTTAAGCGCTCAAATAACCCCATATTCTTTCACATGTAATTTGACTACAATTAGGCGCCCTGGATATATATAATGACCCTTGTATTCAAATCCAGAGGTAATCATGTTTTATCAAGATAAAGGTGCTTGCCGAACAGACATGGGAATAAAACTTTCGTGGCAATAACATCGCTTTTTTGTAATCTCTGTTGGCAACCTTGCAGCCTGTCCTACTCAAAATCCTATAAAGTTAATCGACCATAATGAAAATATTATCAGACAATTCTTCGTTGTTTCGCTTTATTATCAACTTTAAGTTATCTAAACCGATATGCGATGCTAAAAAAACAAGATTAACTATCGAAGTATACTTGAGAGTCCATATATTTAACCCCACATGAAGGCGAGTTCAAGATTCTTGAAAATGGTTGAAAATGCTCATCCACGTACCTTTCTTATATCGTCGACTTCTCTAACCTTACTTAAAAAAATTCTTGATAAGTATGTAGCACAATATGACCATGTGTATAATATGACCATGTTGTTCCTAAAGTGTTTCATCGCATACATAATCTCGAATGAGATTAGTAATTGATGTCGAATCAAACCTATTTGCATACTTAAACCTTGGTGGTATGAATCTTAAGTAGACTAGTGGTGTCACTATCAAGTGTTCGTCACCTACTATAGCTTATGGATCGGATGGAAACAAAATTGTGTTATTCTTTGGTGCCTTTATACATATAGGCAGTAATAATATCCCAACAAGTCTGTGATTACGTCTGCTATGAGAGACATACTCTTATGTGTAGTCGCATATCATCTAATCATGCCTCTCTGCTGCGTATACCTAAGTAAGTCGTACATCACGTGTACTAGTAAAGTGAGTAACTACTCTTATGATCAGGTTTCCCTTGCTTCCTTTGATTCTTTGAGAGTCGTGCATGTATAGATTTTTAATCTATAAACAACACACTATTTTGGTTTTCTATTAAAATGTTATACCTAATACTTGAAGCAAAATTATCATGCTAATTCCAATTTCATCTCTTAACATCTTCTCTTAGACTTCTGGAGTTAAAATCCGAGTCGTCATCCTTAACGTGTATCTAAAGTTTTCAACTTAATAGCGGAATGATTAAAATGATTAAAACTTTATTTTTTTCACTACGATAAACCTTTTTGGTCTTGGAGTTGATTTTTGTGTTTATATCCTGGTATGGGCATCTTTTTATCCGATTGGACTTAACGAAGTCCAACTATTTATGAGTTGGCTCGGAAGATCTTGCTCAGATCATTCAAACTTCTCTTCTACACTAGTTGAAAAAACATAACTGACCTAAAACTCGAACAACGATTTGTTGTCATGGCAAGTTTAAACTAATTATTCAAGACCAGGATCATATTACATCACTTAGAACCTTACCTGCCCCACTATGCAACTTAGAACTTCTGATCCTTAAAACTAGTGACTTGCAAGTGCTTAGTTCAATTCTAATATCTAAGCTCTTAAGGTTTTCAACAACCTTCTAAGATATTGTCTAAATCATTCTATGAGTTCTCATTTGGGTTGGACTAGTCTAAAATGTAAAACTATCTCATGACTACGTCATTTGTAGATTTAGGAGAAATTCAAAACAACCTATTCTTAAGGTTGGCTTGAGGCCATTTTTCAACTTCAGATATATTCGCGGACTCTATCTCGGCTCCACTCTTGATTTATTTTATGTTTAAAAACTGGCAGTAAGGCCCCCAACGGCCTTACGGACCGTGAACAAATTGAGGCACAATATTGTAGTTACTCGGGCTGTTATTCCCGCACGACTATTCTAGTACTTCGGCTAGAGCTAAAGGAGCGTACTTGCTTTCATGCACTTCCGAGTCATCTAAACACTATCTGCTTCTATAGAATCTACTGAACACCTGTTTGTCTCACATACTTTACTTGTTCTTGGTCATTGATTTAAAGATCTCTAGAATTTACATTGTTGTCTAAGTTAGATTTTTTTTAGCTATCCTGTACAACTTTTTATGAAATAGATCCTAGTTTCAAATGCCAGCTGTCCTACTACACATCCTCTACGTGTCAGCTCATGTAAAGATTTTTCTTGACTTGCATATGTCCTTCCTTAAATGGCACTCAAACCAATAGAGTTTCTCCACTTACAATCCGAGTTATGAATGAAATAATTGTCATACATCTTAGTCTCAACGAGATTTTGAATTGTGATAATCTTTATATCTATGGATACTTTTAAACATCATTTTAAAACTACCCTTCCTTACCCTTTATAGTAACCAACCTGGTGGCGCATTGAGCTGGGAAGTCCAGGCTTACAAAAATATTCTTGACAATTATTGTCTTCCAACATCTAATAGGCATTCTATACTAAATTGGTTAAGGTAATACCTTACCTTCAGCTGCTGTACCGAGAATAAGGTGTATGCCGACTCTAAATATGGTCGAATCTTAACTCACTTATCACATATATAGGTATGAAGCTATATAACGTCACCATTTTCTTAATATGTAGGAACCAAACTAGTAGTTCAATCTTGTCCTTATCATACAATTTAGACGCTTATCGAGTTGGGGGCTTTAGCCGACTGTGGTAATGCTAATATCAATGATATTGCAACTAACACTAGTGAGCTTCTAAAGATATTTATTAGAGTAATGTCTTGATTTTTCACATTCGAAGCAATTAATTGGTGGTTTCTCCCCTAGTGACGTCGTTTGACTACTTAGTGGTAGTGATAATGACAAAGTCGTTGACCTATCCTAGCCTATTTCTTTTTATATCCTTTTATGGTCGAACTGAAAACTATTAAGCTAATCGACTATTCCTTAAATTCTGGTCGCATCTCCACTGACCCCTCTTCACCGACATAGTGCTATGCTCAATCGGTACTACCTTTAGTGAAGGTGTTGTTAACAATGTACAAGTCTTACTTATCGCATCTGCATCAATCGACATGTGTGTTTTTAGTCGCATCAACTAGCCGCTTGAGCCCTGAGAATTTGTGTATCTCTACCAACTGTCGATTATATGCAATAATTATCTTTCAAAAAGTCAGATAAAAAATAACTACGAGCATAGTAGCACTTGCCATGCCTCGAACACTAGTTGCAATCTGTTGTTGTACCTTTGGGTATGCAACGATATTCGCATGTCGGATCAACCTCATATTAAGTGTGTATATATAATACAACCAAGACATTACACGTATATAATCCCTGACATTACACTTCCCAACTAAAGGTTCTAGGTCAGGATCTTGGATTTCCACATCTAATGTTTGTTTATTAAGTTTTATTTAATTATATTAAACTTTCCCCTAGGTTTGCCTGAACTTAGTCTTTGATACCTATTGTAACGACCTAACATTTTAAGGAAAATTAGGTACTGCCACGTCACCGGATAGGTCATCGGGTCATGCCACGTCTCTTGGACACCAGTTCATAACGGCCCGCGAACTAACCCTTTAATAATCCAACATAGTAAATTTTAATAAAATAATCATTTAAACATCAAAATTGATTAAGTTGGATTATTAAAGGGTTAGTTCACAGGCCGTCAAGGATAGGTGCGCAAGTGACGCGGCATGACCTGGTGACGTAATCGATGACCTAGTGGTGCCCAATTTGCCTTGGAATTTGGGCCTTTCACAAAAGCCTAATGACTTATCAGTTGATCTCAATTGAATGCTCCTTTCTTATCTAGCTATGTCTCAATGATGATTAATAAACAACATAAAATTGTGCTATCGTTCCATCGATATTCCTTTCTCCTCTCCATATCTTGCTTATATCTCAGTATGGCTGCCTAGTATTGCGCCCTATCCTCCTGGTACTATTTCCTCACCTTCGCTATCTACATCTATTTTTTTCGTGAAGTCAAATGCTCATGTTGTAGTACTGGCGCATGTGGTGGAAGAAGTAGTGGAAAGACTTTAAGACCATCCATGTCCTGCTCTCTTAACTTTAGGTCTAAAACTCGTATCCCTCAACAAATCCTTTTTGTTTTTTCTCATCCACTTCTTCATTTTCCTCATCTTCAAGTTCTTAGGCTAGTTCTACCTCTGTTGCTTTTGTTGGCTTATCCTCTTCGTTTTTGGCCAACAACTCGGTTTCTAGTCTAGCTCCATTAGCACTCTCTCCCTCCTCCCCAGAGTTTTCATAACTAGGTGATGATTTTAATGTAAGCAAGAAAGCTTCGTCCATGGTTGGCTGAGCATTTATATCAAATTCTTCATCGTTTCTCAACCGCACTCTAGCCTTTAAGAAGATATGAGTAATCAATATAAGAAACAACAACTTGTTGTCCCTTCCAGCATGATGGACTCCCTCAGATTGTTGCAGATTACCTCCTCTATGTTGATCTCCTCGTATTGTTCAATCTCATAATGACCAGCCATTTTTGGCTTGTTTATCCTACCCTGTTGAGAGGTAGGGAATAATGATGCAACAAGGAAAGGTTGCCACATTTGATAAACTTTCCTAATATTCCCCTTCTTAATGTACTTGTATTGTAGGATTAGACACTGCAATTGTTAAGGCATGTGCCCTAGGTTAATCCACAAACATTGTTTATCTTATAATTTTAGTTAATAAAATAGAGGTTTTATTTTTTGTTTTATTATAAGTGATTGTATGTTTACTTTATAGTAAGATCAAAGTGTATTTGTTGAAATATCCAAAATGTTCAAAGTCGGTCATTATACTTGGAACTATAATTAATTAAGACTAATGTGAGTATTGATTGATGGTCATGTGATTATCAAGCATATAAGGGTACGAATCAAGATCTTGAGTACTTATTATGGAATAAAATACTGGATCGACCCACTATGAGAACACCATATGGATTAAGTCATGGGTGTTACTTATGATAGGTATATCATTTAGTCCTTCGACTAGAGATTACCATAGATTTCAATATTAGGAGCATGATAATTTGACACAATCAAATGTTGTTTTTAATCAGACAATTATAAAGATTGTGATGGGTTACCATGTGAATAATATTTGAAGGTGCGAAAATAATATATTATTTGGCACTCTCGCATAGAGAGATATCAATGGATCCCTCAATAAGATAGACTGATAATGGCCAAGTCCGTGTCAATTGATATGATTAATGTCACTTGGATGTATTTCAGTTTACCTAAAGATCGAGACTAGTATGATTGAATATTAAGGTTGGTTTTCCATGTCCAATATTTAATCAAAGGATATTGCACGACAAAAGGATATGATATACGTTATTACCTAGGTTGTATCAATGTTGATATTCATGCTATTTGGGTAGTCATAATGCTGAGACTGCTTATTACTTGTGTGCCAAAATGGTTTTTGGTTTACTACCAACGTCGCATGAACCTATTGGGTCACACATAAAGAATGGCTTTGCACAATTTCAATTGCTCCAGAGTAATGAATTTGATATGATAAAACTTATGACATAAATGCCCTTACAATTTGTTATATGATAACTTATTAATAAGGGCGTATGTGTAATTTGATTAAAATGCATAACTACAATAGTTTTATTACAAATAAAATTTTAAGTGAGGGCTTCTCTATACATAAATATAGGGGTGGATCCCTAAAAAATGAAATAAGATTTCGTTTTACAATTTTTTGAGTTCTCCGGATTTAGGGAGAGAAAGAAAAATTGTTTTTCAATCACTCTTTGGGCTAGCAGCCCAGATTATGGTCACCGTTCGTGTGTGGATATGTGATGGAGAATGTGCACTTGAACGTCTTGAAAATCAAACAATCAAAAGGAAATCACGGAATAAGAAATGATTTACTTTCGTAGATTTAGTTTAATGGAACTTATTTTTTATTTTGTCGAGGTTTTTCAAAAAAACTTTTGAAATGTCTGCTGCGTATGAACCCCAAAAACCCAATAGTAATATACTCAACATCTATTGTGAGATCTACTATAGTGTCTTGCTTCGAACTTTTCCAGCTCACTACACCTCCATTCAAAGTAAACATATATCTATAATGTGATTAGAAGTCATCTACAAAAGTTTGAAAACTTGCATCTATCTAACCATTTATAGTAAGCTCTTCTCCCAAACATCCATAGACCAATAACACTTCTATAGTCCTTCTCTAGTACTTAAGAATGTTCTCCATTGCTAACTAGTGACTGTTGTCCAGATTATATTGATATCTACTTCGGGTGCATAACATTGAATACAAGATATATCTAATTGATGATGCATGTTGAATCATATTCATGCACTCTCACTCATCATTAGTCTTTAGACATTTAGTCTTGTTGAGACTTATACCATGAGACGACCATCTTGCAAAGTCTTCCATAATAAACCAATTCAGTACACTATCAGTATAAGCACTTTAACTTAGACCGATCAACCTTTTATATTTCCATATAGCTATTAATCCCAATGATGTAGGCTGCATCTCCTAAGTCCTTCATTGAGAAACACTTCCCTAACCAAGACTTGACACTCTACAAGGTTGGGATGTCATTTTCAATGAGTAATATACCATCAACATACAGTATCTGAAAAAAACCATTCTCCCACTAACCTTTTTGTATACACAATGCTCATCTTTATTTTCGATGAAGCCAAATTCCTTAATTGCTTCATCAAAAAGAAGATTCAAACTCTGAGAAGCTTGCTTTAGTCCATTGTTCTTTAAAGCTTGCACACCTTTTTGAAATTATAATTGCCAAACCCTTAATGTTGTATCATATACACGTCCTCAAGTAGCCTTTTTTTAGAAGAGTTTTTTTGACATTCGTTTCCCATATCTCATAGTTATAATACACATCAATGGTAATTAGGATTCTCATGGATTAAAGTAATACTACGGAGAAGAAGTCTCATCATAATTAACATCTTCAGTCTGTTTGAAACCTTTTCTACTTGCTATGCTTTGTAAGTATGCGCATTGTAAACCATGTTAGTTTTCCTCTTAACAACCCATTTACATCTAATGGTCTTACTACCTTTAGGTAAATCAACCGGGTTCCAAGCTTGGTTATCATACGTGGATTACGTCTTAGAATTCAAGGCACTAAGCCATTTATCTGCTTAGGGTTAGACATAGCCTCATGATAAGTAGTATGTTTATTTTGATCCATAAGCAACACCTCATTATTATCAAAAATAAGGAATCTAAATCTCTCAAGTTGATGCCTTACCCTATCAAACTTACGCGAGCCTTGTGATACCTGTAGAGGTTTAACTAGTTGAAGTTGTTGTTGATCTCCCATTCGCGGTTAAGTATTTTTTTGTGGTTCTTGAACTTCTTCAAGAAATACTTTATTCCCATTGTTGTCTTTTAAAATTAACTTTTTCCCCGTAAAGACACCATTCCAAGCAGCAAACATTTTAAAGTTAACCAATAAATATACAATTAGTACATTTGGCTGATAATTTTTGAGAGATTTGTCGTCGTACAAAAACCTTACGACCAAAATCTTAAGAAAAGATAAAACTAGTTATTTTACCTAACCACATCTCATATTGTGTTTTATCAATCGCTTTAGAAAAATATGATTCAGTTTAAACGCAATTGTTTCTAAGGCTTACCTCCAAAAGAAAATAGGAAAATCTTCATGTCTCATCATCAATCAAACCATATTTAATAAAATTCGATTTATCCTTTCAGAAACACCATTACGTTGTGGAGTTATTGGAGGAGTTAACTATGAGACAATCCCACAATTTATAAGATGATCATCAAACACTTGGCACAAATATTCAACACCTTAATCTGATCGAAGTGCTTTAATAGTTTACCAAGATGATTTTGCACTTCATTCTGAAATGTTCGAAACAACTTAAAAGATTCACCTTTATGTTTCATGAGATAAATGTAACCATATCTGTTAATATAATAGATGAAAGTAATAAAGTACTGATAACCACGCCATTGTGTTTAAATGACCGCATACATCAGTATGTATTAGACCCAATAAATCACTTTCCCTTGCACTATGTCCAGTGAAGAGAATCTTTTTTCATCTTTCCTATTAAACAAGATAAACATGTTTTATAAAATTCAATATCAAATGAATCTTAAAATCCATCTTTATGGAGTTTGGAGATGTGGTTCTCATTTATGTGGCAAAGACGAGAATGCCAAAAGTAGGTTTAACTCTAATCATTTGACTTGAATCTCTTTATATTTATGTTAAGAATATGAGTATTTGTGGACCTTTTCATTTTTAGAATAGAAAGACCATCACATAAATGAGCATTCTCATAGAAAATGTCTTTACAAGAAATTGAGCATTTATTATTCGCAATAATGAAATTAAAACCATCTAAATCCTAACATGAAACCAAAGTGATGTTTATGCTCAAGACAGGGACATAATAACAATTATTTATAACTAAAACAAGTCCATTAACTAAATTTAACTCATAGCATCCTACAACCAATGCTGTAACCTTTGCTCTATTTCCTACTAGTACAATGAATTTTCCTTTTTTTTAGCCTTCTACTTTTGGTGAGACCTTACACATTAATACAAATGTGAGATCAACATCCATTATCCAATACACAAGAATCACTAGTAAACAAGTTAACTTTAATAACATAAATACCTGAAGCAGTAGTCGCACTACTCTTCTTTTTCTTTCGATCTTCAAGATAGAGCTTGCAATTTCTAAACCAATGCCTAGGTGCATGGCAGAAATGATAATTTCTTTCTTTTTCTTTTTAATTCTAGCCTGTGAAGTGGAAGCAGCCTTAGGCTTGACTTGTTCCACAGGCTTTGTAACAATCACACTAGCCATGGCAACTTTAGCTCACCTTTGGTTTTCTTCTTCATAGTCTGTCCTTTCTGAACCATCAATACATTAGCAATGGGATTCTAGACATTTAGCTCAACAATTTTAAGCATCAAATGCAATTATAAGATAGACTTCTCCTTATTATTAATGTTATAGTTTATCAAAAATTGTGTCTAACTATCAGGCAATGAATCCAGGATCAAGTCCACAGCCAACTCGTGGCTTATGGGAAATTCATATATGTCAAGATGGTCAATATATCCCTTCATGTTTAGAACAAGAGGACTAACTGATGCACTGCAATGATGAAGGTTATTGACTATCTCAAACCTTTGTTGCTTAGCTTGTTGTTGGAACATTTTATTCCGCATCGCAGCCATGTCGTAAGCTTCCATGTGTTCTATGTCCTTATAAACTTTAGGAAACATGGTTGCAACATAATGTATGCAATATCAGTTGAACCGTTGACATGCTTAGTATGGACATCCTTCACGGCTCTTAAAGCATTGGCTAGTGGTTCCTCGGGAAAAGGATCATTTAGGATATACAACTTGCGCTCAAGCTTAAGAACAATTCTCAATTTCTTAAACCAGTCAATGAAGTTTGTCCTAAAAAACTAATCCTTCTTAATGATAGATCGCAGTGAAAAGGGATTAGTGTAATTTGAAGAGGCCATAGATCTACAAAAAAGATTACGCAAAAGTTCATTTTAGTATAGAAGAATAGAATCCCACTAAATTAACAACCCTCCTAAAAACACTATGCTAATTTAATTGGCCAAAATCCATGTTTCACCTAATTCCAAGACAGCTAAGGCATTACACTTTAAATTAGGTTATTTATGTAGGTACCTTTTTACAAAATATATCATATGTAACTTTCATTGGTTTTTATGAGTTTATGGCATCTTCTGTCTTAGCATGTTTTATCTCATCTTGTGCCTAAAGCTCGAAATCGATTCGATAGCTTTATCAAGTCTAACCAGTTCAAACAATAAATTAACTGCTACTTAATTTGCCTTACCAAGATAACATAATAATCTCCGAAGGCAGACCCATATTTGATGTGATTGAAGCCTTGACAAGTTTATCTTCTTTCTAATAGGAATATACTAACAAATAACCATAATGAGATATATGATCAAAACCAATTTTGATTCTTATTAATACAAAACATGCAATTAAATCAAGAAACAAAATTTTAATCATGCATTCAACAACAGAAGCATATTAAATAAATCATATTAACCAAATCATGACTTCTATCATGGAGACATACATATTTATTAAACAAAAATGAAATACGTATTCAATAATAGAATCACATTGAACTAAATATGACTTCTACTGTGAAATTTGCATTGTTCAATATTAAAAACATATGTTAATCAAAATATTCTAAATATGAATTCTATCATTGAATTAAATCATGCATATGTATCAAATAAATGAATTAACTATATGCTTGAAAACGAGTTCTTCATAACAATTAAGACAAAACTTATATGCAAAATCATATATGCATTAATCAAGATCATGTTTTCACACATATATCATATATACATCCGAGAAAACATGTAAACATTTAATAGAACTGAGCTTAAGGCTCTAATACCACTATTGGGTTTTGGCGCTCATACGTAGCGAAAAATTCAAAATAATTTTTGAGAAACCACATAAGGATAAAAAATCAGTTCCATTACACTTGGTTGACAAATGTAAACCATATCTTAATCAATGTTTCCTTATGTAATTGTTCACTATCCAAGAAGTTCAAGTGCACGTCCTCTATCAGAAACTTGCACACGAACAATTACCACAATTTAAAGTGCCAACCCCAACAGATATTGAAATATTTTTCTTTCTCTCCCAAAATCTAGAGAACTCAAAAATATAAAAAATAAAAATCTTATTTCATTTTAGGGTTTCAACCTCTATTTATATGTGTGAAAAGGCTCACTTAAAAAAGATATTTGTAATACAAATATTGTATTTAGGCAATTCAAGGATGTTACATAAATGCCCCTATTAATAATTTATCATATAACAAATCATAGCAACTTTGATGCAATGTATTTTATCATATAAAACTCATCACTCTATAACAATTGAAACTGCGCAAAGGCTTTCTATCTATGCGACCCAATAGGTTCATCCGATGTTGGCAGTAAACCAATACCATTTTGGTACATATATCATAAGTAGTTTCTAGCAAGTCATTATAACTACCCAAGTACCATGAATATGAAAATCAATACAACTTAATGAATAATAGATATCATATCCTTTTGTCGTGCGATATCCTTTGATTAAACTTAAGGCAAGCAAAGTCACCCTTAATGTTCAATCACACTAGCCTTAATATTTAGGTACACTGAAAACATTCAAATGGCATTGATCATATTAATTCACTTAGACTTGGCCATTTAACATGTAGTACAAAGAAAAAACCACGCTCCCACTGACTGTCTTGTGCACACAAGGCTCATCTTCATTTTTAATGAAACTAAATTCCTTAATTCCTTTAGCAAAAATAAGATTCCAACTCTGGGAAGCTTGATTTAATCCATAAATAGATTTTTGAAGCTTGCACACCTTCTTAGAATTCTAAGGATGAACAAACCCTTCAAGTAGTATCATATATACGTCATGAAGTAACTTTCCCTTTGGAAAAGTTGTTTTGATATACATTTGTCATATTTCAGTCCTAATATTTATCTATGGAAATTAGAATTCAAATGGGTTTAAATATGGATACAAGAAAAAATTGTTATCTTAATCAACACCTTGATTCTACTGAAACCTTTTGCTATTAGTCATGCTTTATAAGTACGCACATTGTCATCCATGTCAGTTTTTTCGTGAAAATCCATTTACATCAAATGGTCTTACCACCTTCTGGTAAATCAACTTGGTTTCAAACTTTATTATCATACATATATTGCATCGTAGAGTTCATGGCACTAAGCCATTTACCCTCAGGGCCAAACACAGCCTCCTAATAAGTAGTAGACGCATTTTGATCCATAAGCAATACCTCACCACTATCAATAATAAGAAGTTTAAATCTTAGGCGAATGTCTTACCCTATCATACCTACGCAGGCCTTGTGATACCGGTGGAGGTTCAACTAGTTCAAGAATTGATTTCTCACTAGCGGTTGAGTTTTTATTTGTGGTTCTTGAACATTTCATGAGTTACTTTATTCCCATTATTGTCTTTTAAAATAAAATATTTTTTTCAGAAAGACACCATTTCAAGCATAAACAATTTGTTCTTAATGGAATTATAAAAATAGTATCCTTTAGTTTCTTTAGGATAACAAAGAAGTACACACTTGGTAGAACTTGTTGATAATTTTTTGAGATTTGTCGTCCTATGAAAACCTCACAGCCCCAAATCTTACGAAAAGACAAACTTGGTCTTATCCCAAACCACATCTCATAGGTTGTATAACAATCACTTTTTAAGGGACACGATTAAGTGTAAACGCATCGATTTCTAAGGCATAACCCCAAGAGGAAATAGGAAGATATGCATGACTCATCATAGATTGAACCATATCCAATAAAGTCCAATTTCTCCTCTCAAAAACAACATTCCATTAAGGAGTTATAGAGGGAGTCGACGGTGAGAAAATTCCACAGTTTCTAAGATGATCATCAAACTCTTGGCTCAAATATTCACCACCTTGATTTGATCAACGTGCTTTAATAGTTTTACCAAGTTAATTTTGCACTTCATTTTAAAATGTTTGAAACATGTCAAAAGATTCACATTTATGTTTCAACATAACTATATATTCTAAAATCATCGGTGAAATTAACGAAAACTAATAACCCCCTCTAGCCATTGTGTTTATAAGACCACATACATCAGTATGTATTAGACAAAATAAATCCCTTGACCTTTCACTATATCTAGTAAAAGGACACTTGTCATCTTTCCTAGGAAAAAAGATACACATGTTTCATATGATTCAAAATCAAATTAATCTAAAAGTCCATCCTTAAGGAGTTTAGAAATGAGTTTCTCATTTTTTAGGCCAAAACAACAATGCTAAAGGTATGTTTGAATAAAATCATTTGACTCGATTCTCTTTTATTGACGTTAAGAATAGGCGTATTTGTGGAACTTTTCAAGTTTAAAATATAAAGACCATTACAAAAATCAGTATTCGCATTGATAACATCATTATGAGAAATGGAGAATTTATTATTCGCAATAATTAAATTAAAACCATCCAAATCCAAACATGAAACTGAAATGATGTCTCCACTCAAGGCAAGGACATAATAACAATTGTTAAAAACTAAAAAAAAGTCCACACTGTAAAATAAACTCATAGCATCCCACAGCTAAACTTTACTCAATTTCCGAATTGTAAGATGACCTCTCCTTTAGTTTTTTTTACTTTTTGTGAAACCCTGCACAATAATGCAAATGTAAGACCCATATTCGGTATCTAATATCTATGAATCACTATTAGATAAGTTAACTTCAATAACGTAAATACCTAAGCAGTAGTCGCATTATTCTTCCTTTTTCTTTAGATTTTCAAGATGGAGCATGCATTTTCTAAACCAATGCCTAGATGCATGGCAGAAATGACAATTTTCTTTTTTTTTTCCTTCGGGGAATATTAAGTTGAAGTAGGCTTAAGATTTACTTGTTCCACAAGCTTTGTGATAGTCATAACAGCGTAGACAACTTTAGCTTTCCCTTTGCCCTTCTTCTTCAGAGCTTTTCCATTTGAATAATCAACTTACAACGGGTTTCTTGACATTCTGCTCAATAGTTTTAAGCATCAAATCAAGATTTTAAGAGAGACTTCTCCATATTATTCATGTTATAGTTCATTACAAATCGTGTATAATCTAGCAATGAATTCAGCATCAAGTCCATAGCCAACTCTTGGCTTATAGGAAATCCAAGTTTGTGAAGATGGTTAATATAGCTCTACATTTTCAGATTATGAGGACTAACTTATGCACCCTCAACCATTTTAAAAGAATGAACGTTCAATATTGTTTCAAACCTTCCCTTCAAAGCCTACTATTGGAACATTTCCTTCAGCATCATAGCCATGATGTAAGAATCCATGCGTTCCATGTCCTTCTGAAATTTGGAACCATATTTACCAACATAAAGCATACAACATTAGTTAAGTCGTTGACATGCTTAATATGTGTATCCTTCACAGCTCTTAAAGCACTGGCTGGTGGTTCCTCAGGAAAAGGATCATCCAGGACATACAAGTTGATTTCATGCTTAAGAGCAATTCTTAAGGTTCGAAAACGGCTAAGAAAGTTTGTCCCTGACAACTTATCCTTCTCAAAGAAGGATTGCAGTGACAATGGATTAGTGTGATTTGTAGAGGCCATAGATACACTACAAAGATTATGCAAATATTCATTTTTATATAAAGGAATAGCCTCCTATTAAATTAACAACCCTCCTAAAAATATTATGTTAATCTAGTGGACTAAAATCTATTTTTTGCCTAATTCCAAGACAGATAAGGCATGATACTTTGAATTAGGTTATTTAGGTATGTACCTATTACTAATTACATCTTATGTAACATTTAGTTATTTTTAGGAGAATATGAAATCTTACGTCTTAGCATGTTTTATCTCATTTGTGCCTAAAGCCCAAAAATAGTTTTGATAACTTATCATATCTAACTATTTCTCAGTTTGCCACACCAAGATAACACAATACACTTTACGGAGGCAGACTCATATTGATGTGATCGAAGCCTTGACAAGTGTTTGAGAATGGATGGCACTTGATTTAAAATTTGGAAGATGGATTTTTATTTATTTAAGTGAATATAATTTAAACAAGATAAATATCATATATTACAATTCATCACTAGAAAATTTTGGAAATTTCACTAATATTGAATGTTATACGAATTTTGTTGCACTATGAACAGTTAGTGGTGGTCCCGGTAAAATTGCCCCTTGTTTTAATTCTAAAAATATTAATTAAAATACTTTTAATTAACTCAATGCCACCTCTAACATAATATCTTATCCTAATCCATTTAGAATTTAAGATATTTTGAATCCTTATCTATTACAAATTTGTTATATATCTCACCTATCTTATAGGATTTGTAATTCATATCCAATTAAAACTTTATCTCCTATCTAATAGGAATATATTAACAGATAACCACAGTGAGATATATGATGAAAAACAATTTTGATTCTTATCTATACAAAAAAAAGCGATTGAGTCAAGAAATGAATATTAATCATGCATTCAATAGCAGAATCATATTAACCTAGTCATGACTTCTATCGTGGAGATATATGTAAATATTGAATAAAAGCAGACAATGTATTCAATACAAAAATCACATTAACCTAAACATGAATTCTACCACGTGAATATACAAAATTGGCATCGTTTAATATTAAAACATATGTTAATCAAAATATTCAAAAATGAATTCTATCATTGAATCGAATCATGTATATGTATCAAATACATCGATGAACAACATGCTTTCAAACTAATTCTTGAAAATATCGAATGTTTAACAGAACCGAACCTAATGCTCTAATACCAATGTTCAGTTTCTGAGTTCATACGCAGCAAAAAATTCAAAAAATATTTTGAAAAACCATAGTAAGAACAAAAAAAGTTTCATTAAACTACATCAACAAAATTAAACCATACCTTAGTCTGGAATTTCTTTTTTTTATTGTTCGATCTCTTAGACATTCAAGTGCCTGCCCTCCAATGAAAATCCACACACGAACGGTGACCACAATTTGGAGTGCTAGCCCCAAGAGTGATTGAAAACATTTTTTTTTTTGCTCCCAAAATCGAGAGAATTCAAAAATCGCAAAAACAAAAACATTTTTTTGTTTTAGGGTTTCAACCTCTATTTATATGTGTGGATAAGCTCACCTAAAAAACCTATTTGTGATATAATTCTTGTATTTAGACAATTTGATCAAATTACATAAACGCCTTATGAATAAGTTATCATATAATGAATCGTGAGGGCTTTTATTTCATGAATTTTATTATATAAAATTTATTACTCTAGACCAATTGAAATTGCTCAAAGTCATCCTTTACGTGCAACCCAATAGGTTCATGCGGTGTTTTAGAGTGAACCAAAAATATTTCGGTACACAAGTCATAAGCGGTCTCTAGCAAGGCATTATGTGTACCAAAGTAGCACGATTATCAAAATTGATATAACCTAATAAATAAATATCATTTTGTCTTGCGATGTCCTTTGATCAAACATATGGCATAGAAAGTCGCCCTTAATTTTCAATCGCACTAGTCCTAATCTTTAGGTAGACAGGAAATATACAAGTAAAATTGATCATATTAATTCACATGGACTTGACAATTAACAATCTATCATATTAAGGGATCTACTTATATTTCTTTTTTTAGGAGAGGGAAAAATTCTATCTTAATAACACACCTTCACATATTATTTACACGGTAACCAATCACAATCATTATAATCAACCAGTTAAAGAAGACATTTGATTATGTTATACTACCACGATCCTAATATTGAAGTCGATGGTAATCTCAAGTCGAAAGACCGAGTGATATACCTATCATGATTAAAACCTATAACTTAATCCATATGGTGTTCTCATAACGGGTTAGTCTAGTACGTTATCCCCTAATAAGTACTCATGATCTCAATTTGTATCCCTATAAGCATGATCATCATATGACTATCAATCAAGATTCATATTAATTTTACTTCATTATAGTTCCCAATATAATGACCAACACCACACATTTAAGATATTTCAAAAAATGCCCATGGATCTTATTATAAGTTAAACTTTCAATCACTTATAATAAAAGGAAAACGAAAAGCTCCATTTTATTAACTGAAATTGGAAGATAAATAATGTTATTGATTGACCTTGGGCACATGCTCCAACACAATCCATAATGCCTATGCCATGGGAAAAGTTAGGAAGCAGAATACATCTCGGACGGCGAGTCAAGTGGAATTATTCTTTGGCAAGTTAAAGTGCAATGTTTGATGCATTCGTAGTAATTTGAAAGTCTTGCCATGTTTTTTTCTTGTTCTTACTACCTTTTTTCCATTGTAGACAATTAGATTAGACACTTACTATTTTCAATTATTTTGTAATATTGAGTTTGAAAATTGAGCCATCAATTCCATAATTGTTATTTCTCAATTAGAAATGAAAATAAATCATTCGATCCATTCATCTATCATTTATTTTTATAAATGACATTTGATAGTGGTTTAAAACCCTTGAGTAAGACTATAAAGATATTATATCGGTTCCAAGCCCCTTACAAGTCATTAGTATTTATTAGGGTTTAAAACCCCTATGTAAGCCTCTAAAGATATTGTAGTGGTTTTGAACCCTTATAAATAAATATAATTGATAGTGGTTTGAAACCCATATGAAATCCTTTGAAAAATGGTAAAAGTTCAAAAGAGGATGCTTTTCGTAGAGGTCAAAACTTTTATAAAAGGTCATTTTCATAGGGTTTTAACTATCTATTAAGAGTCGAATATATTCTATTGTGTTTAGAATAATAAGAAAAAGAAGAAAAAGTTGAGTTTATGTCTTGTGAAGCTTAATGGTCCTGGATGTATACATTTGAATATAAAAATCAAATGGGCTTGATACTCAAAAGCTAAGTGTGATATGGATTCTAATGCAAATATCACGTTGATATACTTATTTCTGCATACTCAATTAAAGTTGTATGAGCTTTCTTCTGAATGGGTTTCTTTACCGGATAGTACTTCAATCAAACTAATAGGGGTGTTTATGGATGTATTTAATACAAAAAATGACATTTGATAGGGGTTTAAAACCCCTATGTAAGCCTCTGAAGGTATTATTGCAGCTCTAAACCCCTAACAAGTCGCTAGTATTCATAAAGGTTTGAAACTCCTATTTAATACTCTAAAAATATTGTAGTGGTTTCAAACCCCTATGAAATCGCTTGAATTGATAACAATTTGAAACCATCGTGAAAGCTTTTGAAGATAAGATAAAAGCTCATTAGAGGTCACTTTTCATAAAGGTTAAAAACCTTTATAAAAGGTCTTTTCATAGAGATTTAAAACCTATATTAAAAGCCAAATATATTCTAGTGAGTTTATAAGAATAAGAAAAATAAGAAAAAATATGAGTTTATGTCCTGTGAAGCATAATGATCCAGGAAGTATACATTTGAAAATTAAAAACTAATGGGCTTGGTACTTTAGAGCTCAGTGTCATACGAGTTCTGATGCAAATCTTATGTCGATACACTTCTTTCAAATAGCCAACATGGTGCTAGGTTTGCGGTTCATACGCAGCGAAAAATTCAAAACGTTTTTTAACAAATCCCAATAGGGTGGAAAATAAGTTCCATTAAACAAGAACTAAAAAATAAACCATACCTTAATATGTGATTTTGCTTCGTTGATTGTTCAATTTTAAAGAAGTTAAAATGTGAGTCCTCTATCGAAAATCTATACACGAATGGTGATCATAATTTGGAGTGCTAGCCTAAAGTGACATAAAAAACGTTTTTCTTTCTCTCTCAAAATCCAGAGAACACAAAAATAGCAAAAACAAAAATTTTATCCGTTTTAAAGGTTTCAACCTCTATTTATATGTGTAGATATGATCACTTAAAAACATATTCATAATTCAACTATTGTATTTAGGCAACTTAAGCAAATTACACAAAGATCCTTATTAATAAGTTATCATATACCAAATCATAAGGGCTTTTTTGTCATGAGTTTTAAGATATAAAATTCATTACTCTGGACCAAATTAAATTGTGCAATGCGATTCTTTTGTGCGACACAATAGGATACGACGTTAGTAGTAAACCAAAATTATTTTGGTACATAAGTTATAAGTGGTCTCTAGCAAGGCATTATGACTACCCAAGTAGCATGAATATCAAAATTGATACAACGTAATGAACAACATATACCATATCCTTTTGTCATGCTATATCATTTGATAAAAGATAAGGCATGAAAAGTAACCCTTAATGTTTAATCTTACTTATCTCAATCTTTAAGTAAACTGAAAACATCCAAGTGACATTGATTATATCAATTCACATGGACTTGGTCATTATCAATCTATCGTATCGAGGGATCCATTATCATCAATCAAGACTCACATTAATTTTAATTCATTACAGTTCCCAATATAAAGACCGACTAGGGACGTTTAGGATATTTCGACAAACACATATGGATCTTATTATACAGTAAACACGTAGTCACTTATAATAAAACAATAAACGAAAACCTTTATTTTATTAACTAAAATTACAAGGTAAACAATGACCTATGGCACATGCCCCAACACTTGGGGTAACTTCTTTTAACCTTAAAAACCTTAGTGTTTGTCATAATGACCTAAAATGTACATGTAGTACTCATTTCCAACATTCCATAAAATCCAAGAAAACTCAACTCGGATCACCAATTGAGAAGTTATGAATTTTTCAATATGGCTTTTCAATTAGGAAAACTTTATTTATTTTGAACTGAAAAACTTCTCCAAATCTACATTTTTGCAATTAAATCTTCAAAACTTGATAACAAACACCACAAAACCACTCGATACCAGCATCAACATATTTCCACGTCCCGTGAAGTCAAATTGATTTAAACAAACAATCGATTAAAAAAATCGATAAACCTAATGTTAATCAATATCAACTATAAAAACATCTCCAAAATAGTTATCAACTTAATCACATTAGTTCAATTCATCAAAACCCAAACCCACTTGAGTGGGATTTATTCCAAATTGGTACAATTTAATCGAATATACTAATTGACAACAATCCTTACCAATTTTTATCGTAACGCTGCAAAATATTTTCTTGAGAAATTGTAAGAATTCAAATCGAATTGAGAAAAATGCCAATAACTGAGTATTTACCAAATTACGAGCTGAATACCTCATTTTCACTGCAAAACGTAGCTCAGACTGACCATATCGCAATGCTCTAAAGTTTTGCAGAGAGAAATCGAGTGAAAATCGGACATCAAGAGCTCATGGAGTGAAAAACCAGATTGAGAGGGTTAAAGAATGGTGAAATGAAATGAATTTTTTTCATTTCTTTATTTTTATATGCTTTTATATATAAACCTTTAACTGCTTGTTAGCAGTTTAATTTCTTTTTTTTTATTGATTCCTTAAATCCCTATTTTGACATGTTTTGGATTTCGGGAGTAGTTTTCGATTCAACTTTTGACTAAATTGAACCAAACTCTCAATAAAACTGACCATCTTAAAAAAAGGTCAATAACACCTATTTTTATCGCACTAAAACCCTAAAAATCATAACTTTATTTATGACATACTGAACCCATATGGACCAATTCTCTTGCCATATTAAACAAAACTTACACCAATTTAGATCCAATCTCAACCTCAACTACCGCTAACCAATATAAAGTTCAAGGCAAAATCTTCATGTGATGATTAACAATTGGTTAATTAGTTTTCGAACAATTAATAATTAATTTTCACTCTTGTGCTTCATACACGCACTTGCAGCAGCGAGTATGACAATCTGAGGATGCACCTCAACAAACCTCGACTTTGCGTCGACAAAATACCATATAACAAACACATGAAACACATAACACACAAAAATAAAATAAACCTTATGTTCTTTGGTCCATTATGCATGGATCATACCTCAAATACTTAAACTCCAAATAAAATTTGAAATTACCTAATTAGTTGCTTTGTCAAGTTATGAAATTCTTGGATTTTAATAACTTTCAATGAACAATGATGTTTAATGCACACGCAATCAACAAGTATAAATGCAATGCAATGGTGAATATGGTACAAGAGATGGAAAAGAGAAAAGATTTATAGTGGTTTGATCCAACCGATGTACATCCACTACCTAACCTCCCCAGTTAGGATTTTCAACCCCTATTTATATTAATGATAAGTATTACAACCTAAGCACATAAGCCTCTAATGCCTAGTCATAAATTAAGACCTCTTACCTAGCCTTAACTAAGGTTTTTTTCTTATCTCAATTAAGTCTTCTCTTGACTTAGATCCCACTAAGTTTTACAATCAGCAACTTACAAAAAATATGTGAATACAATGAAAATCCACTTTACAAAGTAAAGAGGTAATAAGTTATATTACTCATAAGCCACCTAGAGCCTAACAACTCTAATGCATGCAAGTATGAATATGAATGAGATATAGAAATATGCTATTAATTTTGTACAAATCTCAATCATGAAACCGATTAAACGAATTCGATGAGAATGAAGACGATTTCAAATCCGTAAACAAATAGTTTGATAAAAATCAAGTTTAAGGCCTAACTCTTGTTCAAATTAGTCCTAGAGTTTAGAAAATAAAGTTGAAGCATAAAACCCCAAGTAAAATGTATTTAAGAGCATAATAAATGATTTCCACACATCAATCACAATAAAAGAAATAACTTAAGCACAAAATAACTAGGAAATCAAACTTTCTTACAACCCAAAATGAGTGTGATTCAAATCAATTCTGGAGAAGTGGTTGAAAGCCTCATAATACCTTAGTGACACGAGTCTCAAGGATGATTAAGTAGCTTCGAACGATTCCAAATGGTCAAGCACAAAAAACTAGTCAAATCGATGGGAAAACTTGGACACAAGTGAGTTTTTGAGTTTGAGTGGATATTGGTATGTTCTAAGTAGTTGTTAACGATTTTTAAGCTTATTTAATAGTTTATGCCCGTTATCTATCCACGACTCCAAAATCAATCATTAGTTCGAAATAAAGCAAAAGGTGTAAGCTTTTACAAAATTTGCTAAGAGACTAGTTGGTACGCTATGTAACATCATTAGTGCACCAACTAGAGGTAGCGCGTTAATCAGCGGGGACAAGAGATTAAATAATTTTTTATTCCAAGTTAGCAACTCCATAACCCACCTACAATGCGACCACACCTCTGGGAATATTTTAAACATGTTTAGTATAAGTCAATGGACCGTTTGAACTACCCGAATGATTTCACAAATTTCAAAATTGAAAATTCCAATTTCATGAAACGTATAGGGGCTTTTTTGCAAATGTTTTGCTCCTCATTCAAAAACCTTTCAAATTAAAGTTAGAGCATTGAAAACCGATCACAAATTTTTTTTCAAATCCAATGCATGTTTAAAAACTTATTTTCATAATTTAAAAATCATATCAAGTAACAAAATTTAGATAATGTAAAAATCAAAACTTGAAACTTTGCAAAGCGTGATATGCATGAATCTAATGCATTTTGCTTGCATAATTGGACTTATATACCTCACATGAATAGTATAATTTATAGTATAAGCTTTCCGGTTCTTGTGTCCATGTATGAGTCGAATCTTGAGCTTAGTTGGCTTCATTTTACTTGAACTTGTGAAGATTTATTTTTCCTTTTGAACTTGTGATTCCTAGCTAAGTTTGATATTCTGGAAACACTCAACAAAGTTATTAGGATCCTTTCACTCTCGTTGTTGCCATCAATATCTCGAATGGATTATAAGTGACTAGCCATTTATTCTAACACTTAATGCATGTCTTTGGCTTTTCTTAAATTACAGTGGAAGAATATTTAATTCTTCAAACATATCAAGTCAGATGCATTGTACTCTATTCAATATTTCCAAACCAAAGAAATTGTATTAACTAAGTCACGAGTCTTGCTTCTCTTTTCATTTTATTTGTATTTTCACTATC
Organism: Stephania yunnanensis; assembly: GCA_039657365.1. Classification (NCBI taxonomy): domain Eukaryota; kingdom Viridiplantae; phylum Streptophyta; class Magnoliopsida; order Ranunculales; family Menispermaceae; genus Stephania; species Stephania yunnanensis. The sequence goes on from CM077581.1 coordinate 44,331,292, forward strand.
ATAAAGGTATCTACATCAACTCTTATTTCATATAATTGGTGCTTCAAAACTTCACAACCAACTTATCACGTAGTTTAGAAATACATTTAAACTAATATACAACGTATTCATTGATATTAGTTGTATACTATTTTGATTCAAAACTTTCAACATTTGGAATTTGACTTCTAGTAAGACCCTTGTAAAAATATTGTAGGTTTTATCAAACTTGTAGTTTGACATCCTAAGTCTTATCTAGAATCACTGACCTGAAATTTCTTTCTCTTCAATAAATATGTGAGAATTTATTTGCCTACACTTAAGATTCCAATTAACTCCAATAAAACTTCATTCCCTCTTTTTTCCGACTGTCACCAATTCATTCGGTTATTCAAAGGTAAGTGGGGCTCCCACCTAAGTCTTATATGTTATAAATGAATCATGATTATGAAACAGAGTTACTTAGACTTTTGGTCATTTACGACTACTCTTATGTCTTACCTTGACTAAAGGATTCCGTTCCTGTCAGTTCAAGTAGTCATAAGTCATCTCAATGTCTCATTTTATTTTTTACACAAATTCTATTCCGTTTAATTTTTGTCAATTTGGCTATTCTTACATTTATCTCATTTTTTGTCTCTTTTAAAATTGACGATGACTTTGCTCGACACCTAGGCCATTTATAGCTTCTTAGTCTTGCCTTACAAAGCCAATTCTTTTATCTCTTTTCTTTTAACAAATTTAGCTTAGGACGGTCTAATTTTTTATGACAAGTCAATCAATTAAATGTTCCTTAACTAATCTTTGTTCGAAAGATATAAGTTTTTATCAATCAAATAATTATATTATTCGCTATTGCCTTAAGTTGTTTACATTAGTCTATTGTTTCCCGAATTTCTTTCTCTTAAAAAGAAATTTCGTAATTTTCAAGAGACTATAAGATATTAAAGTATTATACAATTCATCGATTTACATTTTGATGATTTGAATTTTCTGTTGTTGATCAACTGAAGAGATAAGAGAATTAGAATTTATAATACTTAGATTAACTTAATGACTAATTAACCTTTAAAGGATGTTATTGAAATCTTCGAAGTCTTATTAATAGAGATTCTCATTATATATGAATTCTTATTGACGTACTATGCATATCCCTTACTGACACCCAATCAATATATCTATCTCTACGTTAGTTATATTTTAGGTTGTAGTGATAAGCATCGTAATTTAATTTAGTTAGAAGTGACTATTGGGTACTTTAAGTTTCATAACATAACTACATGTGTTTTATTTAATAGCTAATCCTAATTATTCCTCATACCATTTTCCTAATCTCAACTTCAAACACATTGATCTTATCACTACACCTTTCATTTTCAAGTTACAAATTTCATTGATCTTTGTTTCATAACAACACCTAATCCAGTATTAACAAAGATTTCATCTAACTTGTGTATTTCTATTCATTTTAAAATCACTTTACTTAACTTATAGATCCACTATACTTAATGTTACTTTATATTAAGCACTTGAGTGATAAACAATCAAAAAATTCACTACTTCTTTTGAGAAGTCATTTGATTGTTTTCAACAGTGGTATATTCAAAATTTCACTTTGTTGGAAAGGAGAAATGAATTTTCGTCGAAGTATTTTATTTTAATAGAAATCGACTCGAACAACTACACTAATCATATCAGTATAACATTATGATTTACTAAGTCCAAACTTTAATTTTTTATTTTCGAAACTACGGGTCTCCTTTTTCCTTGTTGAGACTATTTTTCAGAAGCAACTTGAATTGGTTATAAATTACACTAAATGCTTCATAGAATAGGTCTTTTAAGTTATTAATTCAACCGATATTAACTTTTTTCTAAAACTCAAGATATTTCATATATTGTGTTTTCCATAATTCTCAACTTCGTTTTTTTCATGTTTAACTAAATAATTCTTAATTGTTTCGGACTTAAATTAAGTTCATTTTTGCACTTTCATGAGCATTTTATAATTTTAATAATTTGATACTTTCAATTTTAATGAAATTCATGTGCAATACAAACGTTTTTCAATTACTTAGACTTCCTTCTCAAACAATTTCCTATTGTTTTTGTTACTGATAACTTTCATCAGTTATATTAGTATCGAACTACTTACAATACCTTTGTAAATTCAAACTTCCTGAGTCTATTTCACTACCAATTACTCATAGTTTCATTTCATAAGTCTATTTTCTCTTTTACTCTTTATTCATAACTTTACTCGTCATTTCATACGAGTTAAGTATCGAACTAACAAAGAGAATAAACATCTTATTTAATATCTAGTGATAATATAATAATACACAACAAACATATCATAATAACAATATATCCTAGCTCACAGTCATTTCCCAACAAATCACAACCTCATTAGTTAGTCTCATTCCTCAAGACTATCACTGAAGTTCATGTAACTTAATGTAATACAAGTGCCTTAACCCAAACTTCCTGATCCACTCAATCCCAAACTCAACAACATTATCATTTTTAACATTTCCTTATTTGAGTTTAACCATAGCTCTGATACCAACTTTGTCAAGTCCTACCTCACTAAGTCCTAACTTAGCCTAATTTCCTCTAATTAGAAATCTAATCAATTCAATTAAATTAACCTCAAAATATTTTTTGTTCAATCCTCAATAATGCTTCAAAACTAAATTTATATCCTCAATAAAACTCAAATCATGAATTTTTTTAATTGGAGCAAATTAGAAAATCATATAGAAGTTCTCCATATTTTCCAAAAACTAAGACAACACCTCCCTTAAATATGGCCTGCTAGGAAAACTTACCTAACAGACAATAGAATTAGGGAGAGGCCTAAAAGGACTCACAACTCCCCGTAGTTGACAATATATATCAAATTCAAACTTTACGTATACCTTTCAGTCTTCCATGCATCCATCACAACTTTACAATTTCTAAAACAATATATACTACTCTAGAAACAAATTAACATCCAACTAAACCATAAATATTTCCAAAATTTTTATAACTGATTCATAAAGCTCTCATAACCTATTCAAAAGTGTTTTAAGCCCCATACTCACCCTGGAGCCCAATATAATATATATAATATAACTACAATAAGAATTAAACTTCTAAACTTAAAAGTAATCGCCAAGATTTTTTGAGTCTTATCCATTCTTCACTGTCTTCTCCAAGAACGTAACATCATCCAAAACAACTCGAAGATGTCAGGTAAGGAAACTTTTACTCTGCTCTATACTCCTGCAAATGTTAGTCCGAATACATGGAGACATGTAATTGCATTTTTAAGTAACAAGAAATATAAATAACAATTTAAATCCATCAAAGCTTGTTTTCTAACTACAATCAAACGTCAACTATCAAATATAGTACAGAAACGGTACTAGGAGTTCATAAAATGCAAGGGAAATGTGTCAAAGTGGATTCGAAGGCCAAACACGTCAGCTCAATCATCCGCAACTAACTTACAAAAATAGATGCTAAGCACGACTACTACCGACTTAGGGTAATGGCTGAACACATTCTAACCACATCTCTTTCCATCAATGCATGCTTGCTAGAACTCATACTCGTCATAGGTTTTCAATGTTCAAGTCTATCTGGTCAAGAAAACTAACTTTGAGTCTTGCTCATGAGTCAAAGTACTAATAAGCCATTGTCCAAAATGACAAAAATGTTGCAAAATGCAATGCAAATTAAACATAAATGCAAGAACAAAAATAAATTCTATAAATAGTAAAGACCATTATACGGTTTACTTACAACCAACTAATTTTTAGCTTAATTTTCATGGTTTCTAAATCATCAGATTACCTTGAAAATGGTTCCAATAGCTTCCCTACATACCAAATTATATGATGGGTCAAGTATCAAGTGCAACCTAATCATGAAACCCAATGAAAATCGCGGCAAAACTATAATTAAGAACGATTTTCAAGAATGTTAATTTATATAATTGTTTCAACTGGCTTTCAACTCGCCAACTTGAAATCACTTTTTAACATAAAAAAACTAAATATTTTTCATGATGACCTAAAAAGAACTATTATTACCCATCTCCTACTTTCTATAAGCTCCAAGAACACTCAAATCAGATCACTAAAGAAAAATTTATGAATTCTTAAATATGGCTCACCAACTAGGCGAACTTTATTTATTTTAAATTTAAAAACTTCTCCAAATTACTATTTGCACAATTAAATCCTCAAAACTCGACAACAAACACTATGAAACCACTCAATACCAACTTCGAAATATTTCAACAACCCTTGGATTCAAATTGGATCAAAATTAATAATGGATTCATCTAGAAACCCAATGCAAATCAATATCAACTATAAAAACATCTTCAAAATAGTTATCAACTAAATCAAATTAGTTCGATTTATAAAAACCCTAACCCATGTGAGTGGGATTTATTCTAAATTGGTACAAATCAACACATTATAACAATTAACAACAAACCTTACCAATTTCTATCAAAACCCCGCAAAAAAATTCAAGAAATCATGATAATTCAAATTGAAGTGAGAAAATGCCCTGAATTTAGTTTTTACCAAATTGTGGGGTGAATACCTCGCTTCTACTTGAGAAACATAGAACTAATCGTCTCGCAATTCTGTATAGTTTAACATAGAGAAACCGGGTGAAAATCTAAGGTTGGGAGCTCATAGAGCGAAAGACCAAATTAAGAGGGTTAGAGAATGACTCTCGATTGAAATGAAATGAATTCGTTTCATCTCTTTTTTTATGCATTTATATATAAACCCTCATATGCTTATTAGCAACTTAATTTTTTTATTTATTAATTTTTAAAATACTTATTTTGACTTGTTTTGGCGTCCAGTGCTCGTTCTCAATCCAATTTTTCACCAAATTAATCCAAACTCTCGATAAAATAGTTCATCTTCAAAAAAAGGTCCATAAAACTAGTTTTGGTCTAACCAAAATCTTAAAAATCTTACCAATGTCCACGATATACTGAATCTTTATGGACCAATTCTTTTGTTATACTAAACCAAACTTACACCAGTTTGGACTAAATCTCAACCTAAACCACCGCCAACCGATCTAAAGCTTAAGGTAAGGTCTTACACCAAATTTGTTCTCGTTTTGTATACCACTTATCCTATATTGCGCGTAAATTGAGGCAAAATCTTCATGTGAGGATTAACACTTGGTTAATTAGTTTTTGAGCAACTAATAATTAATTTTTACTCGTGCCCTTCAGACAAGCACTTGCAACTCCAAATATGACAAACTGAGGATACCTCTTAACACACCCTGACTTCGTATCGACAAAAAGTTATATAATACACACATTAATTATATAACTCTCAAAAATAAATATACCGTATGATTTGTAGTCCATTATGTCTGGGTCCCACCTCGGACACTTAAACTCCAAATAAAACTTGAAATTAATTAATTAGTTGCCTAATCAAGTTTATGAAATTCTTTGATTTTAGAATGATACAATTACATTTGCATGTGAGGAAAAGTCCACCAAGTAGGTCAAGCTTAGATAAAAGAAAATAATGAATGGTTGAATTTTAAGGTTAGTTAATTTATAAAATGGGTGAGGATTTATGACACCATTCTAAAAGTTAATGATCTGAGATAGGATGATGAAATGAAGCATTCAACATGAACAATTAAGTTTTAATGGTTAGGAAGCCAAGTTTCAAAGCTAAACATTAAAATTCTAAGACCCATGATTTTCATTTCACCAAACAAATAAACAAAGATATTAAATATCGAAATTTACTTGTATTGAATGCCATTACTATGATTTAATTTCGGTGCTTGCATTCGTCATATTTTATAGTGACAATAATTATTATAGAATATTCAAAGATGACTTCAGTGAAATGTTGAGTTCTTACATATCATGTTTGATTTAAGATTCCATAAAGAAAGGACTACTGGTCAAGTGACAAATTTGAAAGCATGAATCACATGCTTTCTTAATATGTTAAAAATGAATTGAAATGAATTTTTATAAATATTGAACCCATGTTATAATTTATATTTATGTATATGCCAATTCCATGTACATTTAGTTTGAAAACTCAAAAAGACATGCAATTGATTTTAGGACAATTGAAACCCAACTCATGTTACATGAAAAAAATTTATTGAATTCAAAGGCTTTTAGTCTAATGATGATTTAAAATATTGGTATGGACTTAAGTCACCTTTAATGAATGGAATACGAAGTTTCTATATATATGATTTTATTATTAAACTATTGTAGAACAAATTTAAATTGATTAGCTTTTGCATTATTTCAAAACTAATGTAAAGATTTCAAATTATATTTCAAAGGAAACGAGCTAAATAATATTTGTATAAAATGATTTTTTAACAAAAACTCGAGATTTCAAGAGAGTAAAAATAATTATTAAAATATTTTTTTGACGATTAAATTGCATTTATAATGTTTAGGACCAATCTGGTCCAAGTGGAATGCAAATAATTAATTAGATAAATGATGAATATTTTATTAAAATTAAGAATCCTGAGAGTATGAGTAATCATTAAAGTAATTAACATGTGTTGCATTTAAGGTACAACAATTAGAAGTGTTGGAAAGTAACTAAATGAAAGGTTATGTCTATAATGGAATTAAATAGATAAAATTTAAACTTAAGATTTACAAACTTGAGAAATAAAATGGTTTTATGAAATAGAATGTGATGGTTTTCATAATAAGGAAAAACATTTTCTAAAAAGGTATTTAAATGAAGCTACCTGTAATTATTCTAGCTTAGGAAAAGTACTTGTAAACATGAGAAATCAATAACTTAGTCTAATTTCATAAATATTAATCGAATGGTGTAATAAAAAATGAAAGGTAATGAGGTTAGGTACATGATAGGTATCCATCAAAGATGAAACGTAGTAGGACTACAAATAAGTTTTGTAGACATGGAATGTAACGGCCCGTTTTAATCGATTCTGATTAACTGGCAAATTACAAATTAAGAACGTAGGCTCAGACCCACGTGGACGTCACGGAAAAGTCTATGACATGCCTAATGGGTGAAATTGTTATTTTTTTTGTGTTGCGAGTGTTTGTTTATTTTACTATTATTTAATAGTTCACGCCGCTTTGATTGAGAATTTCGCTAGGTTGCATTGTGCGCGAGTAGGGACTGGAGTGTACGACGTCATGGTGTGCGTAAAACGCAGGTGTACGGGGTTGTATAGCATTGAGTTGTCACATCACACATCACATCTCATCACACATCACATCAAACCCATCACTCATTATTACTCCCCTCCTCTCTGAAAATTAAAAAAAAATTAACACGTAAGAGAGAGAGACAGCAAGAGAGAGAGACAACAAGAGAGATAGGAGAGAGAGAGAGAGATAGATGGTGGCGATGCGAGCGGCTCCGGCGATGGCGAGCTGGATGCGGACAAGCAGCGCCGGCGGTGTCGAGGCTCATGCAATGGCGGGGAGGAATAGTTCCTGCAGCAGCTGGTCGCGGACGAGCGGACCCGCAGCGGGATGCTGTCAACGTAGCACCTGCGAGGCAGCAGCGAGGAGAGGGCGGTGGCGGACGGCCACCAGCAGCTGCAGATTATGTGGGGCGGCAGAGGCGCGATGGCGTCGGTGCTACAGCGGCAGTCGCGTCGGCGCGGCTGCGCCTGCGGCATCGGCGCGACAGCTACACGGTTGTGGTGACGACGGCAACAAGGTAGTGGCAGCGACGCGGTAGCAGTAACGATGTTGTGAACGGTGTGGAGCAATGACGCAGTGGCGCGTTATTGGACTGATCGATCTTTAATGAGAGGCGTGATTTCGACGAAGCTCGACGACGCGATAGGTTCAAATGGATTTCGAAGGCCATGGGACTTAGGAGGCTATAGTCGGGTGTCAGGTACGTATCTCGAGGCATGTGTGAGACATATTGGAGAGACAATTGCAATTGCTTGAGGTAAGTAAACCCACGAGAAAATTAGTTAAAATTCTTTTATGGCACTTACTTTATTTTGCATTTTGAATCGTTCCATTGTATTTTCCATTGTTGTTCATTTACTGTTCATCCACTCCCACGTGTGTATATGTGTTTGTCGACGGGGTCGGACAAGTCACGGACTCACAACCCGGGGCTAGCTACCGTACACTGTTCGAGTAATTGGCCATGTTGGGGCTACGCTGTGAGTATTCTCCTCGAGACCCGTAAGTTAAGAGATGTTTGACGAAGACCTAAGTCTACATCGTGGGTTCCTCTCTAGAGATGTTTTGATAGGGTTTCTCCTATTCATGGGTTCCTCTCATTCGACAGTGAGATGTTTGGCGAGGTGGTCATCATGGGTTCCTCTCGATTTAGCTAAGATGATTCCCGGATGTCGACCAGGGTTCTCCGTCACGCTACACTCGTGTTCAAATTTGACATCTCAAAGACTTATTTTCGTGCGAATTTCCTTATTCTTGTCCTTTATTATAATTGCGTGAATTGTAGCCGTTTATTTCGGATTTCATGAATATTAGCTAACGTTCTCTGGGATTTACTCACCTGGGATTTGTCATTGTTTTTGGAGACAAGCCGCAGATCTCGTGACGAGCCAAGGTAAGGGCATCTCAATCGACTACGTCTGAGTTAGGAGAGCCAGTCACTTTTTGCGTAGGTGGTTGTATGTATCTACTTACTATTTTTATGAAATTTTTTGGAAGGACTTGTATACCTAATACATGTATATGCTCACCTTTAGTACTTTTGTTGCTGTTGATATTCATGCTATCTAATGTCGGGTCTCCACATTATATGTTATTTATACAAATGCAAATTTTTCTTTCCTACGGTGTTTGCATGTTTTAAAAGGCTCCCGCTTGATGTTTAATAATTTAATAAATCGTGAACAACTTAACTCAGTCAATTTAATGTGAATGTCCATAAAATATCCATAAATACCAAGTTAAGGCGAATAAGATATGTATAAAGTGTAGGTCGCAGGTAATCAAAATTAAGTGTGAGGTGATGCGGCATGCTTGGTGACGTGTCTAGCGACATGGTGATACCCTGTTTACCTCGGAGTTGGGGGTCGTCACAGTTGGTATCAGAGCCAAGTTTAGATGAACCTAGGGAAAAGTTTAATACAACCGAATGAAACTTAACAACAAACATTAGATGTGGAAACCTGAAAATCCTAATTTAGAGCTTTAGTTGGGAAGCAAGTGAATGGGTAGTACTAGGACTTATATGTGTATGTATTATTGATTGTAATACTTATTTACATGTATTACGATGCTGATTTGCGGCACGTTTACGATTTGCAAATTCGACATGGATGGACAGCCAGCTCTTCATACGGATGATGGATGGCAAACGAGCGGCTCGATAGTTGGCGATTCGGATAAGACCTTGCACAACACGGTCACACTCCATAGTTTATAGTTCGAGAAGATTCTTCGACTGCTTCAAGTGCATGCAGCAACAATATCGGCCCCTGTCACACAAGCAGTAACCACTACTATAGAGCAGACAGTTGTTGCCCCGACAGTTCCGACGACCCCTCTCATGACCACTATTACCGAGATACTGCCAGCGGCCACTACTCCATTGACTACGCCGACCGTGGCACCGACGCTTATTCCACCCTTGGAGATTACATTCGAGACCTTTTTATCAGCTGAGGCGAAGTTGATCAAGGAGTTCGTTCGTTTTTCAGCCAAGTTACTATCATGGAGGAATCTTAGAGAGACGTTGAAGACTTTGAGGGAGCATAGAGTGTATGGCAAATCAGTAAGTACGAGTTTTGGTGTTCAAAGGTGAAACCATTGGGACATGTGATTAGCGACAGAGGTACTTTAGTGGACCCGATTAAGATTCACGCTATCATCGACTGGCCTACACTAGAGTGCGTGATAAACATCTGGAGCTTTTTAGGATTGGCAGGATATTATCGACGCTTTGTACGGGACTTCTCTAAAATTGCAGCGCCGATGACTAGATTGACCAATAAGAGTGTAATCTCCCATTGGTCCAGTGAATGCGAAGCAGCCTTCACCGAGTTGAAGAAGAAGTTGATTTCTGCACCGTTGTTAGTATTGCCCGAGCTGGGCAGGGACTTGACTGTTCAAACGGATGCTTGCGGCACCGGATTGGGATGCATAATAATGGAGGGAGACAAGTTATAATTTATTGATCGCGTCAGTTGGGGACCCATGAGATAAGCTATCCAGTGCACGACCTGGAGCTCGTACAAGTTTTGAGTTTGTCGAAGGTTCCAGATACTGCAGAGGCACACATTTACGGGCATTTATGAGTACTGATTGTATCAATTCCGCGCGACTTGAAATGTAAGAGAGCTGATGTGACGTATAAAAGGTTCAAGGCCATGACACAGAGTCTAGATTACCCAGATTAGCGCGAGTCCGTTGTTGAGTGTTTTAGACACCCATATAGATTGTAGGTTCACAAATCTAAGAACACAGTGCATCCGCAGGACCAAAATGTACCATAATATGCGACGGTTATTTTGGTGGCCAGGTATGGAGGTAGATGTCAGCCAGTATGTGAGGAGTTGTGGGGTGTGTCGGCAGTTAAGGCTGAGCACAAGACCTAGAGGACTATTGTAGCCACTATCTATCCCACAGTGGGAATGGGAACACATCACTATGGGATTCGTTAGTGGGTTGCCGACGATTTTGTACAAGCACAAAGCCATTTGGGTAATAATGGATCAACTGACGGAATCGGTGCATTTTATCACAATCTCCATGAAATATAGCTTTTTACAACTGAGCATGCTCTTCGAGCGAGAAATTATTTGACTGCATGGAGTACTAGTATCTATAGTGTTAGACAGAGACGATCGACTACTTCGCAGCTTTGGCTGGCCATGCAAGAATAGTATGGTACCAGATTGCAGTTCAACATGGCTTTTCGTCCGCAGACTGACTGGCAGTCTGAGAGACTTATTCAAATTCTTGAAGATATGCTTAAAGCCTGTGTGCTATAGTTTGGAGGGTCGTGGGTGAAGAGTTTTTGTCTATTTGTGAGTTGCCTACAACAATAGTTATCAGGCTAGCATTGAGATGCCACAATTTTAAGCGGTATACGGGAGACCATGTAGATCACCAGCTAGCGGGGGCAGAGCCCGGGGACGTAGCTGTCGTTGGGCCTGACATTGTCGTAGATCACACAGAGGAAATTTGGCTGATTCGTTAGAGGTTACAGGCTGCTCAGAATAGACAAAAGAAGTACGCAAACAAATACCGCGATGGGCTGAGTTATAAAGAGGATGATTGGGTCTACTCGAATGTTTCTCCCTTAAAAGGCCTCATTGGGGAGAGAGAGTGTACCGTACGATGGCTATACCCCCACTTGTTCCAAGGTAAAGATCGAGTTAAATCTGAACTTCGAGATGAAATCCCCTTTACTTGGGAAGATTGTAATGGCCCGTTTTAATCGATCCCGATTAAATGGAAAATTACAAATTAGGACATAAGCTCAGACCTACGTGGACGTCAAGGAAAAGTCTATGACAAGCCTAATGGGTGAAATATGTTATTTTTGTGTGGCGAGTGTTTATTTATTTTACTATTATTTAATAGTTCGGGCCGCGTTAATCGAGAATTTCGTTTGGTCGCATTGTGTGCGTGTAGTGACTAGAGTGTACGACGTCGCGGTATACGCATAACTCGAGTGTACGAGGTAGTATGGGATTGAGTTGTCACATCACACATCCCATCACATCACATATCACATCAAACCCATCGCTTATCATTACTCCCACTCCTCCGAAAAAATTAAAAAAAAAATTTAAAACGCGAGAGAGAGAGAGAGACAACGAGAGAGAGAGGGACGGTGGTAGTGTAAGTGGCTCCAGCGAGGGCAAACAGGACGCGGACCAGCAGCGCTGGCAGTGTCGCGGCTCCAGCAATGGCGGTGAGGAGCAGTTCTAGCAGCAGTTGCTCGAGGACGAGCGGACCTGCAGTGGGATGCTGGCGACGTAGCACCTACAAGGCAGCGGCAAGGAGATATTTTGACGAAGCTCGATGACGTGATAAATTTAAAGGGATTTTGAAGGTCATGGGACATAGAAGGCTATAGTCGGGTGTCGGGTGTGTATCTCGAGGCGTGTGCGAGATATTTTGGATAGACAATTGCGATTGCTTGAGGTAAGTAAACCCACGAGAAAATTAGATAAAGTTCTTTTATGGCACTTACTTTATTTTGTATTTTAAATTATTCAATTTTGTTTTCCATTGTTGTTCATTTACTATTCATCCACTCCCACTTGTGTATGTGTGTTTGTCGACGGGGTCCGGCATGGGACGAACTCACACCCCGAGGCTAGCTACCCCGCGCTGTTCGAGTAATTGGCCATGTTGGGGCTACGCGGTGAGTACTCTCCGCGAGACCCGTAGGTCGAGAGACGTTTGACAAAGACCTAAGTCTATGTCATGGGTTCCTCTCGAGAGATGTTTCAATGGGGTTTCTCCCATTCGTGGGTTCCTCTCATTCGATCGTGAGATGTTTGGCGAGGTGTTCCTTATGTGTTCCTCTCGGTTTAGCTAAGACAATTCCCAGATGTCGACCAGGGTTCTCTATCACGCTACACTCATGTCCAAATTCGACTTCTCAATTACTTATTTTCATGCGAATTTGCTTATTCTTGTCCTTTATTTAAATTGCATGAATTGTAGCTGTTTATTTTGGATTTCGTGAATATTAGCTAACATTCTCTGGGATTTACTCACCTGAGATCTTGTGACGAGATGAGGCCAAGGGCGTTTCAGGCAACTATGTCTGAGTTAGGAGAGCCCGTCACTTTTTGCGTAGGTGGTTGTATGTATTTATTTACTATTTTTATGAAATTTTTGGGAAGGACTTGTATACCTAATACATGTATATGCTCACTTTTTGTACTTTTGTCGCTCTTGATATACATGGTATCTAATGTCGGGTTTCCACACTATAAAGTTATTTATACAAATGCAAATTTTTCTTTCTTACGATGTTTGCATGTTTTAAAAGGCTTCCGCTTAATGTTTAATAATTAAATAAATCGTGAACAACTTAACTTAGTCAATTTAATGTGAATATCTATAAAATATCCATAAATACAAAGTTAATGCGAATAAGATACGTATAAAGGTGTAGGTCGTAGGCAATCAAAATTAATTGCGCAACGACGTGGCATGCTTGGTGAAGTGTCTGGCGACGTCGCGGTACCCGATTTGCCTCGTGTTTGAGGCCATCACATGGAATTTCTTGAGATTTATAATATACGTGGTATATATAACAAAAGCACACACTAGGGAATTTTATGTTAAAAAGTTTTAATTCACATATCTATCATAAAAGTCAAGTCTTGACATCGTAAGTTGTTCGTCAAAGAAGAAACGGATATTGTTAGAACAAAGAATTCCTAAATGTATTTTCCAATAAGATTTCATATGGATTCATCTAGAATTATTGTGTATTGAGAGAATGAAATAATAATGATAAGAAATTAATGAGTTAGTTACTTTCATGAATATCCGATCGAAAGGTGCAAGGAAAAGCTAAAAAGGGTTGAGAGTTAGTCCAAACATGCAATATAAAGTATATAAACTTGAGTAATTCTACCTTGGTTAAATTTCAAATTCCAAGGTCTTGGGATTATGAAAGTAAAGTATTATGAGAATGCATAGCGAAGATGATGACAAATAAAAAAGTACAAGGAACTTCGATGGAAACTAAGTCTTACTCCTTGGGGAACGCAGTGAGATCCAAGAATATCACTTTAAATGAACAAAAGTTGTATTAAAGGTTAGGACAATGAGAATTTGAATTATTATTCATTAGGTTTCAAACATCCATAGGGTAGGAGTATCCTAAATAGCTACTTTGATGAACATGTATATAAGTTGTGCTGACATCCCTTTGTGATTTAAATGAAAATCGAATACAAATTATCTAAATTAATAAGTTGTCAAAGGATTGACATAGCTTAGGAGTAAAAAGGAACTTGGAATAGCAAGAATGAGTTCCTCAAATGGAAAGGATTCACCGATGGTGATAAGAGTTTGTTAAGAATGGTTATCTAAGTCGGCCTACTTTTTCAAGCTTTGCCAAAGGATTCGCAATACAGACTAAGTGGTTTACATATATATAGCCGGGGCTGTAGGGAAAGATGGTATCAGTGCTCATTTTGTCAGATCGCGATTCGTTTATTAATTTCTTGCGATGATAAGGTTATTTATTACCAGGTTTTTGCAGGGGCCACAAATACATATTAGGCACCATGTTGTGCCTTGGTATGGCTTTTTAGTCTTGTATTTAGGCTATGCGATTGATCCTAATTTTGGAGGATGTGCTAAAGTTTGTATTAACACTCCTATAGTAAGTGTGGAAAATCATCAATTTTGACACGTGATTGCATAAATAATTAGCTGTTGAACTAAAGTGAAATGACTAAAATTGAAAATCTCAATGAAAGGCCTTAGATTTTGCTTGGTATGACTCGCCACCCCGGGGTGACGTGTCTCCATGTACTCCTTACCTGCTAGCCCAACTACACGAGTACGGCACCTGCCTGTCCTTACTCTGTCTTGAAATTTATCCACTTGTATGTGTACAATGTGTAAATAACATATTCATCGAAAGACGTATTTGAATGCAAAAATTTTCATGAATCGATTAAACAAATCTTAGTGTGGAAAAACCCTGAAAAGTACGAGGTGAACAACTATACCATATAAAACTAAGCATGTACAAGGTCTTATCACTCCCTAGTTCCCAAAAGAATCAAAATATCAAAATAATCACACATATAAGTACTCCTCAAAGGTAGGCAGTCAGAGGTAGTCGCCAAAGATCCCCTTACCTTTACTTGTACTCGGATCTGCACCTAATCATCACGAAAGAAAATGGATGATGAGTCCAGTCAGTAAAATCCCAAGGAACTCCTCCGAGCATTCATATAAATAAGTGGAAATCAATAAATACTATTAAATAAATATTTGAAATGTAAACAGACAACTGTAGGTAGGGCATCGCGTGCATAGATAACAATAAAGCGCAAATGTGTGCCTGTTCTAGTCAGACTAAACCATACTTTGGGATTCCCTTCCAAGACCCCACTGGTGGGCGAACCCAACTAGCTATCACCTGATCCCTCTTGGTGGCCAGCGTAGACGTACGAAGCACTGACACATGTAGCAGTTCAATAGCTTGGGTCGTTATCCACCAAGAACTCCTTATATAAATGCTATGGTTTAGAATGCATAGACACGCAATGGAAAATCCGGTGGGAGTAACTCAACCGACCGTGCGAAAGATGAAAATATATGAATGCAAAAAAAATCATAAGGAATAATGGAAATGAATGGAAATACGAAGCAAAATAAATACACGAGAGTTTTTCCATTGAGTTTTACAAACCTCACAACGCGCTCCACTACCCTATAATCAATCCTCGGGTCATAGTCCACTGAGTCCTTGGTCGCCAATGATCACCGTGTCAACCTTGTCCATTTATTAATAACTTAAGTTAGCATGACAAATTACAAAAAATTTCTAAAAATTTTAGGCTAAATTGCCCATTCTGCGCTTTTCGAGGCAAAACCCGCAAAAAGTCGCGTCAGACATTCCCACATATGTTCTTTTCATAAAACTTTATCAATTTCTATTTATTTTATCGAAATATAATTTTTTCCCAATTTTTCCAAATTTTTCTTTCTTTTTTCTTCTTTTTTTTCTTTTTTTCCTATGGGCCGAGCCTAGCCTGGCCCGGCAAGGGGTGCACAAGTGCTCATGCGCGCGCTTGTGCACCATCTTCCTAGATCGAATCAGTCGTTCGATCAGGAGAAATTTATTTTTTCTTCTTCTTCGGTGATGGGTTGGGGTTGCACTCCACCCCAACCCCGATGGAATCGATAGCAGGGGAGACACCCCTGCCATCTCCACCTTGGCTCGATTCGGCATCTGTGGCCAAACCCCACTCTCGGCCACCCCACCGCCAACCACCGAAACCCACAACCAAATACCACGAAGACTCGCCTTGATCGTGACGTCTCCACCTTCCCTTCTCTCCTTCCCCCGCGTTCCTTCTCTTCCTTCTCCTTTCTTTTTTTTCTTCTCTACTCGATCCGATCGGCTGTGTGTGTGTATGCATGGGGTGTGTTGGTAAGGTGTAGGTGTAGATGAGGTGGGTGGACACATGTTAGTGAATTAGGACAAGTGTTGTTGAGTTAGGTGTCTTGACACCTAAATGTGACACAACTAAGACACTCACCCGTGTCTTGACGCCTGGTTTCACGTTCAAAACGTGATATACGACTACCACCGCATCGCTACCCACCCAATATCTATTCCATATTATTCACTTGAAAATTTCTTTTAATTTATGTATTTTTGTTTCCCCGACCTAATAATTGGTCCTGTCAACTACCCGATACCAGCGTCGACACGTATATCGAGGCAAATATAGTTCACACAATCACGTTGTGTGTTAGTTTCGTCGTTCTAATATTCAGTCATGTTAACTGTCTTATGATGCTGCCAAAGAACTAGGACCTTTGCGAGTTCCTTGTTCCGAAGAATCTGTACTCGACAGTCAACAATCTCTATCGGTCTCTCCTCATAAGTCATGTTGGGCTGTATCTCCACATGTCCCAACTCCATCGTCGGTTTCGGCTCTGACCTAACGAGTCTCAACATGGAAATGTGAAAGATCAGATGAACCCCAGCTAACTCGGCAGGTAACTTTAACCGATATGCAACAGAGCCTACTCTCTATGCAATTTGGTATGGCCCAATGTATTCTGGCGCTAGTTTCCCCTTAATGCCAAATCTTTGTTGACCTTTCCAAGGAGAAACCTTCAAATACACCATATCACCCTCATCATAGCTCAGACCATCCTGATACCTATCCGCGTATTTCTTATGTCTATCCTTTGCAACTCGTAGTTTCTGATGAATTTGTCAAATTTTCTCTGTGTGATCAACAACTATCTCGGGACCTACCGTCACTGTATCTTTCAGCTCTGCCCAACAGGAAGGTGATCCTCCCACATAGTGCCTCAAATGGTCGCATACCAATACTCGCTTGATAGATGTTATTGTATGCAAACTCATACAGAGGCAGATAATCCTCCCACGAACCTCCAAATTGTAATATGCATGCCCTGAGCATATTCTCCAAAATATGTATTTCCTGCGCTGACTGACCATCAGTCTAAGGATGATAAGCTGTACTAAACTGCAACCTGGTGCCAAATTGTTCTTGCATTGCCTCCCATAGTTTTGAGGTCAATCTGGGATCTCTGTCTGACACAATGGAAACTGGCACCCCATGAAGTCTAATAATCTCCCGCTCGAACAATATGCTCAGTAGCCCACTAATGAAATCCATAGTCATATATTCCCATTTCCACTATGGAATGGGCAACGGCCGTAATAGTCCACCGGGTCGCTTATGCTCCGCCTTCACCTGCTGGCAAATATGACAACTCCTAATGTAAGCACCTACGTCAGCTTTCATCCCTGACCACCCAAATGGTCGCTTCAAATCATGGTACATCTTGGTTCGACTAGGATGAACTGTGTAACGAGACCGGTATGCTTCCTCTAGTATTCATTCCGTATCTCTTGATCCGTAGGTATCCACAATCACCCTCGATATCTCAAACACCGATCTGTGGTTTTTGCCCAATTAATGCATTCTGAATTCTGTGACAGAGCACTAACCCGCTCATAGAACCCAACAGCCCTCTCACACTCGGCAACCTGTTCAATTGATATAATCGGTATCCTTAACTAACAACAAATGTGCTATTCCGATGTTGTTAACAACTCGTTAACGCACATAACTGATGTTGCAGGTAATAAGCCATTCTCACGTGTCATTTGCTGCAGAGCAGTCTGACTGTCGAGTCCACTTCTACTAAATACGTTTGTTACGACATTCGCTTTGCCAGGGTGACATTCGATAGCGAAGTCGTAGTCCTTCACCAACTCCAGCCATCTCCGTTGGCGCGTATTTAGATCCTTTTGAGTAAAGATGTAACGTAAACTCTGGTGATATGTATACCACATAAATCGCGCTCCATAGAGATAGTGCCTCTAAGCCTTTAGTGCAAAGACGACTACTGCAAGCTCTAGGTCATGCACATGATGTTTTTCCTCGTGGGGTCTCAACTGTCTAGAATGATAGGTAACTGGTCTACCATCCTGTATCAACACACATCCAAGACGAATACCCGATGCATCTATATATACTGTCAAGGTCTTGCCCGGCTCCGGCAATGTCGATACTGGTGCAGATGTCAACCTCGGTTTCAATTCACAAAAAGTCTGCTCACACTCCTCTGACCAGTCAAATCTGACATCTTTCTTAGTCAATCTCGTCATCGGCACTGCGATTGAGGAAAAATCCTAGACAAATCCCCGATAGTATCCGACCAGTCCATGGAAGCTTTGTATATCAGCCACAGACTCAGGCTTCTTCCAATAAATGATCGCCTTAATCTTTTCTAAATCCACTGAGATACCCTGCCCACCGATGGCATGGCCTAAGAATCTCACCGCACTTAGCCAAAAGTCACACTTACTCAACTTGGCGTACAGTCAATGCTCCCTCAGAGCCGTCAAAACTGCTCTGAGATGTCCCTCGTGATCCTCACGAGTTCTGCTATAAATCAAGATATCGTCGATGAATACAATGACGAATCTGTCTAAATACGACCTCATAACCCTTTGCATCAGATCCATGAAAATTGTTGGAGCATTCGTCTGCCCAAATGGCATGACTGTGAACTTAAATAACTTGTATCTTGTATTGAAAACAGTCTTCTAAATACCCTCTTCTCGAATCCTCAACTAGTGATAACCTGAGCGAAAGTCAATCTTCGAGAAGAATCTGGCACCCTTCAGCTGATCAAACACATCATCAATCTTAGGAAGTGGGTAACGATTCCTCACAGTTACCTGATTCAACTTTATATAGTCGATGCACGTCCTCATCGTACCATCTTTCTTCTTTACAAACAGTACTGGAGCTCCCCAAGGTGACATACTAGGGTGAATGAAACCCTTCTCCAACAGCTCATGCAACTGTCGTCTCACCTCCTCCTGCTCTGCTGGTGCCATTTGGTAAGGTCGACTTGCAATCGGATGCGTCTGGTATCAAGTCAATTATGAACTTAACAGCTCGTGGCGGTGGCAATTCGGGTAAATAATGTGGAAATACATCAACAAAATCCCGAACCACCGGAACGTCTTCAATCCGGACCTCCGTTCGAACCTCCAGCTCAACTATCACCGCAAACACCTCTATCTCCTATGTTGTAGCTAGTCGGCCTCTTGTGATAGGTAAGTCGGTTGCAAATCCAACTTATATGAACTCCGATATTCTAGGAATACGAAACTCTATTCTCTTGCCATAACAATCTACTCGTGCATAATATGATGCTAACCAATCCATCCCAAGCAGTGTGTCAAACTCTAAGTACTCTAATACTCGAAGATCTGCTGGTAGCTGATGTCCATCCACCTCTATCATCACGTCTCGACATATTCGGTTAGGGTATATCTTATCCCCAGCAGCCGTACTGAGGACAAGATGTGGCTCTAGTGTCTGTGTAGCTAACCTTAACAATCAGACAATATATCCAGAAAGAAACGATAAAGTACTACCAGAATCAAACATAGCAAGCATGTGGCGACCAAATATAAGTAATGTACCTTCAATGAGTTGCTTAGTCACCCCGCTATCAGGCTGTGCTAAAGCATGGACTCTATCTCTGTCCTGGTCTGACCCTAGCCGTGGCGATGGTGTCACCCGACAGTCAGCTCTGATGTGTCACCTCTACCCACATCGGTGACATCTACGGCTCTCCACTCTACACATCTGTTTGTCTACATATCTCGGACCCTGACCCTGGTCTACCTGACCCCTGTCATGTCCCCTCTAATCTCGACCTTGACGGTACTCCTGTGGCTGTGCCCTCCGTCGATCCACTGGTGCTGAGTTGATAGCATGAACTACCTATGGCTCCTCATATCGGAATTGACTGCCCTGAAACTCATCGTTTATCATCCTTCCGGCCTCTATCTGGATGATCCATCGGTCTCTTCTGCCTCTAACTAGACTGCAAACTCTACCCCTGCCTGCACCTCCCTGCCAGTCATGGTCTGCCAACCCTCTGTAGTATATATGTCTCATGAGCCAATGCCCTGTCAAAGATCTCCTGCAAAGTCGTGGCTCCGGTTGAGACAATTGCTGACACAATCTTGTCATCAACTCCTCTAGTGAAATAATAGATATGCAAGTGCTATGTCCCGGCAACATCCAGAGAGAACTGAAGCAAAAGTTGGAACCTCTCCACATATTGCATCAAAGTCCGATTTCCCTGTCGCAGGGCCAAGAACTCCTCCCTCAGTCTCAACCTAACCTCCATCGATTTGTATTGATCATAGAATAACTCCATAAAGTCAGCCCATGTCGTCGGTTCCGGATGAGTATCCCTATATGTCGTCCACCAGACTCCCGCATGTCCTCTCAAACAAGCTCCCAAAATTAGTGCCTGTACTGTCTCATCGTTCCTCATCAGCTTATGGAAACGCTGGTGGAACACTATCCATCTTCCTGCAGCCTCAGGATCACTGCTGTCGTAAGAGAATCCAAACTGGAACTTCAAAAACTGTCTTAATAACTTCACCTATGGCGTTGGAATGAATGCTGATGTTGAAGGAATATTAGCACCAGGGTGGCAGTAACCTTGTCCGTCGTCGTGTATGGAGGCGGAAGAATCGACGATTCCAAAGGAGCAACTGCGGTAGCTGTCTCTGTGGGTGCCTCTACTGCTACCCCCTTAACTGGTGTATGAGGTACCACCTGAACAATAGCCGTCTCTGCTGGTACGGTCACAACTACTGGCTCTCCAATTGAAGTGAGTGGCGCTAGTACATTGGTATGCTCGCGTAGTAGTCGTAATACCTCAGCCATTTGTGTCTCTTGGGCCGAGAGTCTATCCTCCACACTTGCCCTAATTGGGACATCCCTAATCGCTTCGCTAGACTTTCTAGTCTCAACTGGCGTACCGGACTGTCCGTCCATGATCTGCATCGAGAATGCGCTCTGAATCAGTCTCGAGGTATATACGTATATCATATAATAAGATGAACATACAACACGCATTTAAGTTCTAACTCTACCCGCGTCACATCACTTCCTAACTAAAGTTTAAGTTCTAAAGCATTAACTTTGGGTTTTCCACATATAAGTTGGTTGATTAACTTTTATTATTTTAGGACTTCTTCTTTATTCTTTGATACCAACTGTGGCGGCCCTCGCCACCCTGGGGTGACGTGTCTTCATGTACTCCTTGCCTATTGGACCAACTACACATGTACGTCACCTGCCTGTCCTTACTCTGTCTCGAAATGTATCCACTTGTGTGAGTACAATGTGTAAATAACATATTCAGCGTAAGACGTATTTAAATGTAAAATTGTTCATGAATAAATTAAACAAATCCTAGTGTGGAAAAACCCTAAAAAGTATGAAGTAAACAACTGTACCATATAAAGCTAAGCATGTACAAGGTCATGTTACTCCCCAGTTCCCAAAAGAATCAAAATATCAAAATAATCACACAAACAAGTACTCCTCAAAAGTAGGCAGTCAGAGGTAGTCGCCTAAGATCCCCTTGCTTTTAATTGTACTCGGATCTGCACTCAATCATCACGGAAGAAAGTGGATGACAAGTCCAGTTAGTAAAATCCCAAGGAACTCCTCCAAGCATTATTCATATAAATAAGTGGAAGTCAATAAATATTGTTAAATAAACATGCGGAATGTAAACAAACAACTGTAAGTAGGGCATAGCATGCATAGATAACAATAAAGCGCAAAT
This sequence comes from Stephania yunnanensis, assembly GCA_039657365.1. Lineage (NCBI taxonomy): Eukaryota > Viridiplantae > Streptophyta > Magnoliopsida > Ranunculales > Menispermaceae > Stephania > Stephania yunnanensis. The sequence continues at coordinate 44,353,163 of CM077581.1, forward strand.
GTGTGTGCCTGTTCCAGGATCCCACTAGTGGCGCACCCAACTAGCTATCACCTGATCCATCTCGGTCGCCGACGTAGACCTACAACACACCGACACATGTAGCAGTTCAATAGCTCGGGTAGTTATCCTCCGAGAACTCCTGATACACATGCTATGGTCTAGAATGCATAGACACACAATGAAAAATCTGGTGGGAGTAACTCAACCAACCATCCGGAAGATGGCGAGATATTAATGTAATAAAAATCACAAGGAATACTAGAAATGAATGGAAATACAAAGCAAAATAAATACTCGAGAATTTTTCCATTGGCTTTTACAAACCTCGCAAGGCGCTCCACTACCCCGCAATCAATCCCCGATTCTAAGTCCACTGAGTCCTTGGTCGGCAATGATCACCGTGTCAACATATGTCCTCTTATTAATAACTTAAGTTAGCATGACAAGTTACCACAAATTTCTAAGATTTTTAGGCTAAATTGACCATTCCGCGCTTTTCGAGGCAAACCCCCGCAAAAAGTCGCGTCCGACATTCCCACCAATGTTCATTTCACAGAACTTTATCAATTTCTGTTTATTCTATTGAAATAAAAATTTTTCCCAATTTTTCCCAATTTTTCCGAAATTTTTCCAAATTTTTCTTTCATTTTTCTTTTCTTTTTTTTTTTTTTTTTTATTTTTGTTTTTTATTTTTAACTTTTTTTTGGGTCGGGTTTAACCAACCGGGTCAGACCCAACCCGGCCCTAGACGAGAACAGGTCCAAGCTCGGCCCAACAGCGGAGATCGAACCACTGGTTCGATTGGGAGAAATTTTTTTTTCTTCTTCGGTGATGGGTTAGGGTTGCTCTCCACCCAACCCCGGTGGAATCGATGACAGAGGAAAAACCCCTGCCATATCCCCCTTGGCCCAGTTTGGCCTCCATGGCCAAATCCCACTCTTGGCCACCCCACTGCCAACCACCGAAACCCACAACCAAATACCATGAAGACTCACCTTGATCGTGACGTCTCCACCTTCCCTTCTCTCCTTCCCGCGCATTCCTTCTCTTCCTCTTTCTCTCATTTTCTTCTTCTCCACTCGGTCCAATCGGCTGTGTGTGTGTCTGCATGGGGTGTGTGGGTGAGGTGTAGGTGTAGGTGAGGTTGGTGGACACGTGTTAGTGAATTAGGACAAGTGTTGTTGAGTTAGGTGTCTTGACACCTAAATGTTACAAAACTAAGACACTCGCCCATGTTTTCAGGCTTTTCAATGCCCGATTTCACGTCCAAACCGTGATATACATGTACCGCCGCATCACTAGCCACCCAATATCTATTCCATATTATTGACTTGACAATTTTTTATTTAATTAGTGTGTTTTTGTTTCCCCGACCTAATATTTGGTCCCATCGACTACCCGACACCAGAGTTGACACGTATATCGAGGCGAATATAGTTCACATAATCACGTTGTGTGTTAGATACCCCCTCCTAATATTTAGTCTCGTCAACTACAGGGTACCCGCGTCGACATGCATATCTATGCGAATACAGTTCACACACCCTCACACGTATTATTTTGCAACATACACATATGCGATGCATTTGAATAAATTACACCGGAAATAATCAACCAACACACCATAAACTTCCATACCTAAGTACCCGTGTGTCCGTGGTGTCCACGTAGATCTGAGCTGGCGTCCACATCTATAAATTTAATAAACATTAATAAAATGGGTCGTTACAGTTCTTCCAACTAAATAAAATTTCGTCGTTAAATTTACCTGTAACTAAAGTCCCATACCAGAGAATAGTTGAGGGTATCGCGCCCTCATCGTCGACTCCAGCTCCCAGGTGAGTCCCTCCATCTTATGATGCTGCCAACGAACTAGGACCTTTGCGATTTCCTTGTTCCGGAGAATATGTACTCGATGGTCAACAATCTCTATCGGCATCTCCTCATAAGTCACGTCAAGTTGTATCTCCACCTGTCCCAACTCAATCGTCAGTCTCGCCCCTGACCTAGCGAGTCTCAACATGGAAATGTGAAAGATCGAATGAACCCCAGCTAACTCGGCAGGTAACTCTAACCGATATGCAACAATCCCTACTCTCTCTGCAATCCGGTATGGCCCAATGTATCTCGGCGCTAGTTTCCCCTTAATGCCAAATCTCTATTGACCTTTCCAAGGAGAAACCTTCAAATACACCATATCGCCCTCGTTTAACCTTAATGGTTTGGAAAAATGAACAATCGATGGTTTGTGGCTTTTCTTGGATTGTATTTTTTATTTAAGATCACACCATTCCCTCTTGTTACTGATTTTTGGAAGAAAATCATGTTGTTTGAGTTGTCTTTGATGGTTTTGTAGCAATTTTGGTTTTTGTAAAGTTTTACAAAAAAGTATTAGATTCTTGACTCGTTTTTATACAATCTTATTTGAAATAATTATTAGTTGATATAACATTTGATATTGGATCATTTTTTATGTATTTGAAGTCCTAAATGGGTCAGTATTTGGTCAAAAGCCGAGAAAAAGGAAACCAAAAAATTGTTGGTCCCTCTTGACATTTACGCCATCCCAACGCCATGTCTTTAAATGCATGGCATCAACGAGATGGCAAAGTGGAGCTCATAATGGTGGTAACGTCGTCACGACGCCGTTTGGGTAAACTTACAGCGCCACCACAGTGTTAGTCACAATGAGATGACTCAATTTAGTGGTAGTGACACCGCTTACAGCGCCACCACAGTGTTAGTGATTATGAGATGACTCAATTTAGTGGTAATGACACCGCCGCGGTGCCACATGGGAAAACCCACGCTGCGTCTTCAATGCGTCGGTTCTACCGATTTTTAATAGTTCGATAGTGTTTGTAAAAGAGGTATAACTTCTTTTTAACTCCATTTTCGACGTTCTTCATACTGTTGGAAAGCTAATTCGAAATTGGGTTTTAAGGTTGAGAGACCAAAAGTAATATCGCATTTCAATTTCAACCTTTCAAGATTTAATTGGAGTTTTCTTAAAGTCAAGATTTTCAACTGAAACCCTATAATAACAAAATCAATGGGCTTAAAAGGTTATGAATAAATCATCATAATGAAACAAAGTCTAATGATTCTTGTCAAATTTAAACTACGTAGATTTTCAAGGACACATCAGACTTCTCGTGGATTTTAGAGATTGGATAGGAAAGCAATACTAGAAGTAAGTTGGGTTTGCTCTATTATCAATCGTGTCATGCTAGTAGATAATGCTAGGACTTTTCTTATGTAATTGTACATTAATTATTTGGAATATACCTAGATATATTTTTATTGAGATGTTTCTTATCATGTCCCTTTTGTTACTCTTTCTTTTAAATGCCTATGGAATTAATATAACATTGAATGATTGAATTGGTACCTCAGAGAGGAGGGCCAGTGGCTACCGATTACCTCCCTCCACTATTTTATGATATCTTGAGGCGCGTAGCAGTTCAGATGTCATAAGAGAATTTCAAGAAATTTTGAAGCACGTAGTAGTTAAGTTATCATAAATGAATTCCACAATAACTTTAGGCGTTTAGCAATTCAAATATGTTGATCTTTTGGCTTAGAGTTGTAAACTCCACGCTGTCTAATCCGTAGTGTTGGGTTAGTTATAAGCTAAGGCATATTGCTCGAATATGACAATAGGTGATTAGATACGTGAACCTCATGTCGTCAAACCTACAGCACTAGGGGAAGAATAAGCAAATGCCTACTGCCAGATTGGACATATCAGTTGTCATTCCTCTTGACTCTAAGGTATTACATTATCTCTTTTTAATCCTGGTTTGAAATATCAAGTGGTCCATTGTCGTTTCCTTTATCTTGCTATATTATTATTCTTGTTTAAGTATTTCTTTAATACCCGAAAAACAATAATGGGTCTCCTGACCTGAAATGTGGAAATCTAGTTCGAATATGATAGGTATTACTTAGCTAATTGATGGTAAAGCAAGCTTCTGCTTTATTGAGCCCGTTGAAATATTGTTCATCCCACTATTTTCCCCCAGGTACCTCATTGCTACTCGGGACAGATGAAAGGGGAAGGTCGTAGCATAGGAGATCTCTTTCTTGTGCGTTGTTTTAATTATATTTATCTATTTGCTTTTTTAAGATGTTTTATGTAATAAACATGGGATTTCATATGGGTAGATGTTTCAACCCATGAGACTGTCTTACTTTAGGTTTAGTTGTTGGTGAGACTCCTATTATTATTTCTAGATATTGTTAGACATTAAAGGTTTTTATTTCTGCACTTATTGTGTTAGTTGTATTTTGTAAAATGGCTTAGTTTACATTCTACTGGTTAAGGTGAACTAGATCATCGCCCGACTCACTAGGTTTTCTCGAGGGATTCGATAATGGCTTAGGTCAGGCGGTCTAGGACCACCTAGGTTTGGTTCATCTAACTAGTCAAGGGGTTTAGAGAACATACAATCAACCACCCATATTGTGATAACACATCAATTACTTCTATCATATCACTCCACTTTTCTCTTTCTCATTTCTTGGTCTAACTCACTTCTACCCTACAGCTTTAAAATCTCGTTATCCTCTTGTCCCCTCTTTTCCCCTAGATTCGCGTCACTCTCGGCCCCTCCTCTCCAGCTCTCGACCTCATTGTCGATAATATTCATCGAGGTGAGTGGTTGTTATAATGGATTTAATGGATAAATGGATGGGGCTTTAATTGGTGTTGTATTGTTGCTATTGACAATTGTTGCAAAAGAAAAGTATAATAAAAGTTCAATAAAAAAAATCTGAGACGTCTAGGACTTGACATCTCTAGAGAATGGGATGAGGGGAGCGATAGGGTCCCCTTTACTGAAGGGCTTGGGATGGGCCAACCCCATCCCTAAACCCAATAACTTTTTAAAAAAAAATAAGAAATTTAAAGCAGAAATGAACTACACTTTATGGTTTGTCTCTGGACAAATAGAGAAAGAGATTTGGGTCGAGTTGCCCCGAGCCTAATCAAGTTGGCCAATCGACCTAGTCATATCGAGCCTGGTTCAATGGAACAACCCCTTTTTAAAAAATTTAAAATAATTAAAATAAATAAGTTTAAAAAGAAACTAGATTATAGATAAATAAGAAAAATAGGTAGAAAATCATGGAGAATTCCATAAAAATAAAATAAATATCCTAAAAATTAAAAAATATAGAAAAATAGATTTTAAGATGTTTTCGAACATTCGACTTCCCTAGTGTAACTAAAAGTGGGCCACAAGTAAGTTTGGAATGACATTTTTATTTTTTGTTTTATATTATAAAACCTAATAAATGTGACAAGCACATCCCCCAACCGAACAACTTCTTTTTATAAAAAGAAAAATTTGAAGCAGTGATGAACTACGCTTTGCGGTTTGTCTCTAGACGAATGGAGGGAAGGAGATAAGCCAGGCAGAGTTGGCTCGGGCCCAGTCATATCGAGCCAGGTTCAAGGGCCCAACCCCTTTTTAAACTAATTTTTCTATAACAATCAAATTAAATAAATATAAAACTAAGATAAATTATAGAAAAATAGGAAAAATGGGTAGAAGATTATGGAAAACTCCAAAAAAATGAAATAATATACGAAAAATTGAAAAATGATAGAAAAATAATTGTCTAAACTTTTTTCAGGCATTTTGCACCTAGTGTAACTTGAAAAGTATGTCATAAATAAATTTGGAATGAAATTTCTAATTTTTTGGTTTTATATTATAAAACCCACTAAATGTGACATTAAAATATGCTAAATTGATAAAATTGGACTCAAGGGAATTATGATACTAGTCAGGTGTTAAGTGCGTAGTTCGTGGCATAAGTAGGTAATTTCGAAGCGATTTTCATGAGCCTCGATATATGTAAACTCATGAGAAAGTCAGCTCAGAATTTACTAATTTTATTTGTAATTAACGTATTTCACTATTAATTTTCAATAATTCGCCTTACATACTCACTTTATTCCTGCATGTGTCTTTGTATGATCGATGGGATGGAATGACCCTTTTTCGGCACTCTCATATATGACAATCTTATTGTTGCTATGGTGTTGGTCATAGCATAGAGTATGTGTGAGACTCATCTCTGCGAGTTAATGATCATGAGAGTGGTTTGACGTGACGCTCACCTCCGTCACAGAATTCCTTTCTTTCGAGGCGTTATGCAGAAGTCGCCTTTCTGACCAACAGAGTTCCTCACTTCGATGTGAAGAGGAGGCAGAGATTACCTCGCAACCAGGGCCTTCTCAATTCAGTATTTGCTTCTTGGGGCTCGACAGCTATACACTATATTAGTATTCCATATTCTTGATTATATCAACAACTTATGTTCATGTTTTACATTTCCATTTATTTACTTTGACTGCCCGAATTATTGCCGCTTTTCTTTGATTTCAAATGAATACTAACTAAATTTCTTTGGAATCTTCGACGAGCCGAATCTAAAGAGCCACAGTACCTTCACTTGTATGTGTTTCTATTTATATATGTAATACTATTCATGATCAATTTGGGAGACTTATTGCCTAATACATGTATATTGGCACTTGATACCTTCTATCGCCTTTTTTGATGTACATGGTATGTTTTTGTTAGGTTTCAACCCCATAGGTTTTTTAATCAATGCAAAATTTGTTTATATTACATATTCGCATATTACTAAGACTTTCGCTATTAAAATCAATTAAATGAATCTAAACAAATAAATTAAGTTGTATAGCTCTATAACTAAGTATATTTCGATAAAATAATCATTTAAACATCAAGATTGACTTAGCCAGAGTATTAGATGGTTAGTTCTCGGCTTGTCATGGATAGGTATCTAGATAACGTTGTATGACCTGGTGATGTGTCCGACGATATAGTGGTGCTCGGTTTATCTCCGAATTTGGGGCCATCACAGTTCGTATCGGAGCTTAGGTTCAGGCAAAACTAGGGGAAACTTTAAAAAAATCTAATTAAACTTAACAAACAAACATTAGATGAAGAAACATGAAAATCCTGACTTAGAAAACTTATTTGGGAAATGTATTATTAGGGATTATATACATGTTATGTCTTGATTGTATTATACACATATACGTATTACGAGTCTAATATAACACGTGAATAACATTGCATACACGTACTTCGAGTATGATCTACCACGTGAATACCATTAGATACACCAATAAAATGCAACTGATTGATGTTAGCATTAGAGGCATGACGAGTGATTTTGTGCCAGCAGTTATTATTGATCTAACTGTACGTGAGATGGTTGTTGCACATGATTTTTAGTTGGTAGAGATACGCACACTCCTCAAGGATCAGGTGACCAGTTAATGAGACTAGGGATATGCAAGGTAATTGATGTAGATGCGAAAAAGTAAAACACTTGTACAACAATACCTATACCTCCGCTAAAGATTGTACCGATCGAGCATAGTACTAAGGTAGTGAAAAATGACGAGTGGAGATGTAGCCAAAGGTTAGCGAATAGTCAGCCAATGTCAAGACAAACACGTAGTAGTTTCAAGCATGCCATAAAAGATATAAAAAAAGTAAAGTGTAGGCTAACGACTTTAATATCAGCACCACCACTAAGTAGTCAAACGACATAACCAGATGAGAAATAACTAGTTATTTGCTTCAGGTGCAAGCAACTATGAATTTACATAATTAAATGTTCATAGAAGCTCGGTAGTATCAGTTGCAATATCATCGATACTAATGTTGCCACTATGGGCTAAAGCACTCAATTTACAAAGCGTCTGAATACTGATTTAAGGGCAAGATTTAACTACTCGTTCAGATCCTAAATGATTAGAGATGGTGACGTTATATCATTTTATCCCTAGTTGAGTGATAATTGAGTTAAGTTCTCACCATATTTAGAGTTAACAGATACTTTAAGCTCGACAGGGTAGCCAAGTGTAAGGTGTTACCCTAACCAAATTAATATGGGATGCCTATTCTAGGTTGGTAGAAGATAATTGTCAAGAACATTTTTGTAAGACAAGACTTCTGAGCTTAATGCACCACCTGGTCGATCATTGCAATGAGTAAGGACGAGTAGTTTGAAAATGGGGTTTTAATTTATTAATGGAATTGAGGCTATCACACCTCAAGATCTTATTAATACTAGGATGTATGATGAATATTTCTTGCATATCGTAGGTTGTGAGTTGAGAAATTCTATTGCCTTAATGCCTTTTAGGTCAAGGACATATGCAAGATAGGAAAGAACTTTGCTTAAACTGAAATTTACAGGGTGTGTAGTAGGGTAGCTAGCATTTGTGAGTGAGGTATTCATTATAGAAAATTATACATGATAGCTAGAAAAACAAGTCTAGCTTAGACTACACTGTAGACTCCAAGGATCATTAGGTCAACGATTAAGAACATGTAAAGGACATGAGATAATGGGTTTTTAGTGGATTCTATGAAAACACATAGTGTTGAGTGACTCAAAACTGCAGGAAAACAAGTAGAGACTCTTTCAACTTTGGCCAGAGCACTAGAGTAGTCTTATAGGAATATATGCTGAGTAACTCTACTATTATGTCACGATTTTTCCGCGATCCGTGAGGTCAGTAGCGGCACCACTAGCACCTATTGGACAGAGAACAAATAAGGAGTGCAAGCTAAAATAATGTTTGCAAATATATTTGAGGTCAAAAAGCTAGCCTAAGGAACAAGTTGTTAAGAGTTTCTCACAAATCTATAAATTACTTTGTTGCAAGAAATCTTGCACTTGAGATCAATTTGACCCAAATGAGGATTGGAAGAAAGCTTGGGACAATGTCTTAAAGGGACACGGAAAGCCTTAATAGCGTAAAGATTTAGATCGAACTAAACACATGCAAGTCACTAGTCTTAAAGGTTAGAAGGTTTAAGTTGTGTGGTGGTGCATGAAAAGTTCCAAGGGATGTACTACATTTAGGGTCTTAAATAGTTAGTTTAACTCGCTTTGACAACAAATGATTCTTTAGGTTTTCATTCAGTCATGTTTTCTGACTAGTCCATATTATAAGCTTGGAAAATTTGAGCAAGACCAACCAAGCCAACTCAGAAAGAATTAGACTTCATTAAGTCCAACTGAATAGAGGGATGGCTATACGCAGGAGAATAAAACCTAACTTTAAGGCAATCGTGGTCATAAATAATGATTTAATCATTTCACCAACAAGTTAAAAACTCTAGCTACACGTAAAAGATGGAGAATATTTCACTCAATAAGTCCATAAGAAAATGTTAAGAAAATGAGATTGGAGTTAGTAAGATGAGTTTTGCTATAAGTATTAGGTTTGACATCCTAATAAGAAATGGAAGAGGTGTGTTGTCTATAGATCTAAAATCTATACATGCCGACTCTTCAGAGAATTAAGGGACGCAAAGGTCGACCTTATCATATAAGTGGTTACTCATTAAGTCCTGGAATACGCAAGGTACAACCAAGTTAGGTATACACCATAGAAAAGCATGATGAGACAACATGTGACTTATACATGAGAATGTGTTACTCATGATGGACGTAGTCACAAACTTGTTATGATATTGTTACCACGTAGGCGTAGGCATGTGCCTAAAGAATAACATAGTTCTTTTATATCTGATCCATAAGTTGGAGTTGTTGACGCACACTTGAGGGCGACATATTTAGTCAACTCAAGATTCATATCACCGGAGTTTTAATATCCAAATAGGTTTGATTTGATGCCAATTACTAATCTCATTTGAAATTATGTATGTGATTAAACATTCCAGCTACAATGTGGTCATGTTGTGCTAAGGACTTATGCAAAAGTTTTGGAAGTACGGCTAGTGAAGTCGATGCTAGAGGCAAGGTATGAGGTTGCGTGATTTCAACAATGTTCGATAATCTAGAACTCGACTTCATATGAGGTTAATCATATGGAGTTTTGATTTTAGTTCTATAGTTAATCTTGTTTGTTTAGCACCGTATAAGAGTTTTTGATAACTTAAAGGTAAAAATAAAGAAAAATAACAAATAAATGTATAATAATATTTTCATTACGATTGAGTAACTTGACATGTTGAATAGTAGGGCATGAGCCAAGATGACAGGTTGTAAGGTTGCAAACAAAGATGATGAAACAGTGAAGGTATCGCCATATAAATTTATTCCCAAGTTAGTTTGTCAAGCATATTTATCTTGATTACCTTTAGATTTGGATATAAAGGTTAATGTATATGTCCAGTGCGCCCGATTTTTGTCTAGTGACATGTGAAAAGAATATGATTTGTACGAGCGCTTAAAATGAGATTTACCAATTACCGATTAGTCAAAATTTCTTAAAGTCTTTTTTATTAAAAACATGATTGAGGTCTTATACAATATCAAATTACGCTTAAAAGTTGATTCAAGATAAAGCCTCAACATGCATAAGATCACATAAGTAGGATCAGACACAAACATCGACGTTTAAGATTGTTGAGCAAGCAGAAAAGAAATATGCGAATAAGTACTGTGATGAGTTGAGCTATGAGGTAGACCACTAGTCTACTTTAGGTTTCTTTCTCGTAGGGTCACCAAAGATTTAGGATTAAGAGACGAATTGCACTAAGATTTATAGGGTCATTTCAAATACTCTGATGAGTCGAGGAAGTCGCTTATCAGTTGAGATTGTCGAACCAGTTGGCAGGGGACCAAATGTGGCATACAAAAAGCACCCCATTGAGATACTAAATCGTAAGGTACAAATGTTGGGTTTTGGGGTTCATACGCAGTGAAAAATCCAATACAAATTTTTAAAAGCCCCAATTTGACTAAAAATAAGTTCCATTAAACTACATCGACAAGAAATAAACCATACCTTAATTCTTGATTTCCTTTCTTGATTGTTCAATTTCAAAGACGTTCAAGTGAACGTCCTTTATAAGAAATCTATACTTGAGCGGTGACCACAATTTGGAGTACTAGCCCCAAGATAGATTGAAAACATTTTTCTTTCTATCCCAAAATCCAGAGAACTCGAAATTTGCAAAAACGAAAATCTTATTTCGTTTTAAGGTTACAACTTCTATTTATATGTGTAGATAAGCCCACACTAAAAATCTTATTTGTAATACATCTATAGTTTTTAGGCAATTGAAGCAAATTACACATACGCCCTTATTAATAAATTATCATATAAAAATCGTAAGGGATTTTATGTCATGAATTTTATCATATAAAATTCATTACTCTGGACCAATTGAAATTGCAAAGCCATTCTTTGTGTGCAACCCAATAGGTTCATGCGATTTTGGTAGTGAACTAAAATCATTTTTTTATACAAGTCATAAACGGTCTCTGGCAAGGCGTTATGACTGCCCGTGTTGCATGAATATCAAAATCAATACAACCTAACGAGTAATATATCAAATCCTTTTGTTGTATGATATCCTTTGATAAAACATAAGGCTTGGAAAGTCACCATTAATGTTTAATTATATTAGTCTTGATCTTCAGGTAGACTGAAAACATCCAAATGACATTAATCATATAAATTCACTTGGACTTAGCCATTTAATAGTCTAACGTATAGGGGATCCACTAATATCTCTCTCTATACGATAGGGATAAATTCTATCTTGATTACACACCTTGACATAATATTCATATGGTAACCAATCACAATCTTTATAATCATCCGATTAAAGACAACATTTCATTGTGTCAAATTACCATGTTCCTAATATTGAAGTTTATGGTAAATTCAAGTCAAAGGACTAATGATATACCTATCATGAGTAATGCATATGACTTAATAGTCCAACACCTTGCTCCCATAATAAGTACTCATGATCTTGATTCGTATCCCTATATGCATGATCATCACATGAACATCAATGAAGATTCACACTAGCCTTAATTCATTATAGTTCCCTGTATAACGATTAACTAGGGACATTTAAGATATTTCAACAAATACCCATAGAACTTACTATAAGGTAAACATGCAATCACTTATAATAAAATAGCAAATGCAAACCTCCATTTTATTAACTAAAATTATAAGATAAACAATATTTTTAGATTGACCTAGGGTACATTCCCCAACATCTCCCACTTGAACTAGGGCCAATAATTTATGTATCTAATACCAAACGACCTAATATGACCATAATGTTCTCCTTGTGGAAGAGCCTTCGTCAAAGGATCTGCAACATTTTCTTTTATAGAAACTTTGCAAATCTTATTGTCTCCCCTCTCAATTATTTCTCCAATGAGATGAAAACGTTTAAGTATATATTTTGTTTGATGGTGTAATCTTGTTTCCATTGCATATGATATCGCGCATTGTTGTCAGCATACAAGCAAATGAGGTTAGCTATACTCGGAACCACACCAAGTTTAGAGATGACCTTTTTTATCCAAATTGCCTCCTTAGCTGCGTTGGACGCTGTAATATACTTAGCTATTATTGTAGTATCTGCCATAGTGTCTTGCTTCAAACTTTTCCAGCTAACTGCACCTCTATTCAAAGTAAACACATCTCCAAACTGTGATCTGAAGTCATATATATCAACCAAACTAAAGCAACAACCTTTCCTCAATTTCCAACTCATAGGATGACTTCTCCTTTCTTTAGCTTTCTACTTATGGTAAGGCCCTACACATTAATACAAATGTGATATCCACATTCGATATCTAATATCCAAGAATCACTAGTAGACAAGCTAATATAAATAACATAAATACCTGAAGCAGTAATAGCACTACTCTTCTTTTCCTTTAGACCTTTAAGATAGGCTTGCAATTTTTTAACCAATGCCCAGGTGCATGGCATAAATGACCATTTCCTTCTTTTTCCTTTTCCTCTTAGGATTATGAAGTAGAAGCAACCTTAGGCTTAATTTTTTCCACAGGCTTTGTGACAGTTACAAAAGCTTTGGCAACTTTAGCTTTTCCTTTGCTTTTTTCTTCAGAGTTTTTCCTTTCTGAACCATCAACACATTACTAATGGGTTTCTTGACATTCTGCTCAGCATTTTTAAGCATCAAATGCAACTTTGAAATAGACTTCTTCATGTTTTTCATGTTATAGTTCATCACAAATTACAAATAACTATCTAACTATAAATTCAAGCTCAAATTCGTAGCCAACTCTTGGCTTATGGGAAACCTAAATCAGTTAAAATGGTCAATAAAGTCCTTCATTCTCAAAACACGAGGACTAACTGACGGAACCTTAGCCATTTTGCGAGAATGAAGGTTTTTAACTATCCCGAACCTTTCTGGCCTAGCCTGCTGTTAGAACATTTCCTTCAGCATCATTTCCATGTCATAAGCTTCCATATGTTCCATGTCTTTCTGCAGTTCAGGAACCATGGTTGCCAACGAAATGTATGCAACATCAGTTGAGTTAATGACATGCTTAGTATGGGCATCCTTCACGGCTCTTAAGGCATCAGTTGGTGGATCCTCGGGAATAGGATCATCCAAGACATACGACTTGCATTCATGCTTAAGAACAATTCTCAAGTTTCTGAACTAGTCAAGAAAGTTTGTCTCAGACAACTTATCCTTCTCAAGGATAGATCGCATTGACAAAGGATTAGTGTGATTTGAAGAGGTAATAGATCTACAACAAAGATTATGCAAAAGTTAATTTTAGTATAGTGGAATAGACTCCTAATAAATTAACAACCCTCCTTAAAATATTATGTTAATATAACGAACTAAAATCCATATTTCACCTAACTCTAAGACAGCTAAGGCCACTTTAAATTAGGTTATTTGTGCAGGTACCAATTACCAATTACATCATATGTAACTTTGAGTTGTTTTTTTGAGATTACGACATCTTATGTCTTAGCATGTTTTATCTCATCTTGAGTGTGATGCCCAAAATCTTTTTGATAGCTTTATCAAGTCTAACAATTTCAAATAATATAGTAATCGTTACCCAACTTGATGTGATCGAAGTCTTGACAAGTGTTTGACAATAGATGGCACTTGGCTTAAAATTTGGAAGTAGGATTTTTATTTGTTTTCATGATCATAATTTAAACAAGGTAAATATCATATGTTACAATGCTTATAAAAACAATACACAAGTTAGGAGATTATACTAATAGTGACTATCATACAAATTTCCTTGTCATACGAACAGTTATCTGCAGTCTCGCTGACCGGTCAGCGGACGAGGTACAGGGGGTCGCGCCCCTTTTTTAGGCAATGAATTCATGTTTCAAAAATCGAAAATGGCTTAAAATTTCTCATTATTTTTGTTAATCAACTTGAGCAAAACCGCCCTTTATTTTAACTCTGAAAATATTAATTAAAACGTTTTTAATTAACTCGGGCCCACCTCTAACTTAATATCTTACCCTAATCCAATTAGAATTTCAGATACTTTGAATCCTTATCCAATTAGAACTTATTATATATCTCACCTATCTTATTGGATTTGTAATTCTTATATGATTACAAGTTTATCTCCTACCTAATATGAATATACTAATAGAAAACTACAATAGGATATATGATCAAAATCTATTTTGATTCTTATCCATAGAAAACAAGCAATTCAATTAATAAACAAAATATTAATCATGCATTCAATACCATAATCATATTAAATTAATCATATTAACAAAATCATGATTTCTATCATGCAAACATACATAATTATTGAACAAAAAAAAATATGTATTTAACACCAGAATCACATTAACCTAAACACGACTTTTACCATTTGAACATACTAAGTTTGCATCATTCAATATTAAAACTTATGTTAATCAAAGTATTCTAAACATGAACTCTATCATTAAATCAAATCATGTGTTTGTATCAATATACATGAATTAACAACATGCTTTAAAACTAATTCTTGATAACAATTTCCATAGAACCTCTATGTACATCATATATACATTAATCAAGATCATCTTTTCACACATATGACATATATACATCTAGAAAAATAAGCAAACATTTAATATAATCAAGCCTATGGCTCTAATACCACTGTTGGGTTATAGGGTTCATTTGCAACTGAAAATTCAAAACAATTTTTGAAAAACCCCAACATGACCAAAAATAAGTTCCATTAAACTAGATCTACAAAAAGTAAACCATACCATTAAGCTTGATTTTCTTCTCTAATTTCTTGATTTTCAAGACATTCTAGTGCGTGTGCTCTATCAAAAACCCACATACGAATAGTGACTAAAATTTGGAGTGCTAGCCTCAAAAGAGATTGAAAATGTTTTTCTTTCTCTCCCATAATCCAGAGAACTCGAAATTTGCAAAAAAAATCTTATTTCTTTTTAGGGTTTCAACCTCTATTTATATGTGTAGATAAGCCCTCACTTAAAATCATATTCATGATACAACAATTATGTTTAGGCAGTTTAAGAAAATTACATATATGCCCCTATAAACAAGTTATCATATAATAAATCGTAAGGGCTTTTATGTCATGAATTTTATCATATAAAATTCATTACTCTGGACCAATTGAGATTTTGCAAAGCCATTCTTTGCGTGCGACCCAATAGGTTTATGTGACATTAGCAGTGAACTAAATCATTTTGGTACAAAAATCATAAGCGGTCTCTAGCAAGACATTATGACTACCTAAGTAGTATGAATATCAAAATCGATACAACCTAAAGAATAACATATATCATAGCCTTTTATCGTACGATATCCTTTGATAAAACGTAAGGAATGGAAAGTCACCCGTAATATTCAATTGTACTAGTCTCGATCTTAGGGTTGACTGAAAACACCCAAATGACATTGATCATATCAATTCATTTGGACTTGGTCATTTAACAGCCTAACATATCGAGGGATCCACTGGATATCTCTCTTCATACATGAGGGACAAATTCTAGTTTGATTACATACCTTCACATATTATTCACATGATAAGCAATCACAATCATTATAATTGTCTAGTTAAAGATAACATTTCATTGTGTCAAATTATCATGCTCTTAATATTGAAGTCTATGGTAAACTCAAGTCGAAGGACAAATGATATACCTATCATGAGTGACACCTATGACTTAATCCACGTGTTGTTCTCATAGCGGGTCAGTCTAGTACCTTGATCCTATAATAAGTATTCATGATCTCGATTTATATCTCTATATACATGATCATCACATGACCATCAATCAAGATTCACACTAGCCTTTAATTCATTATAGTTCCTGGTATAATGATTGATTAGGGACATTTAAGATATTTCAATAATACCCACAAATCTTATTATAAGGTAAACATGCAATCACTTATAATAAAACAACAAATGAAAACCTCTATTTTATTAACTAAGATTATAAGATAAATAATATTTATAGATTGATCTAGGACACATTCCCCCACAACAGCCTCTCAAGAGGAAGGAAATACCACTAGTACTCATTCGGTGGCAATACCATAAGCACAAGGTATTTACTTCGGAAAGAAAGTCTACCATACGAAAGCAATGCCCCCAGTTGTTTCAAGGTAAAAATTTAACTTAAGTTTGAATTTCAGGGTGAGATTTTTTTTAGTTGAGAAGATTGTAACGGCTCTCTTTAAATAATCATGATTAATTAGTTAATTACAAAGTAAGAACCTATGCTCTGACCCACGTTGATGTTGCGGAAAAGCTAAAGGCATGCCAGATAAGGTGAATTATACTTATTTAATATGATGCATGTTAATTGTTGTGTTATCATTAAATATTCGCGTCGTACTTGTTAGGATTTCTATTGGTCACGTTGTGTGCATGTAGTGACGAGAGCGTGGGATGCAGCGGGGTGCGCATAAAGCAGGTGTATAGGGTAGTCAAGATGTTTAAAGACCAAAGGCACTCGATTTTTCACTCTCACACATTTTTTCTCTCTCCTCTCCAAACAAACACATTTTAATGTCTCTCTATCTATCTACAAGAAGTCTCTTTCTTCCCTCGCATCTTCTTCATTCTCATTGTCGTCTCACCTCTCAATCTCACTCACCTCTCCCTACAGCTTATAATCTCGACATCCTGCCTTCCTCTCGATCCGTGTCACTCTGGCCCCTCTCCTCAAGCTTTAGGGCTCCTCATCGGCGATCTTCATCGAGGTGAGTGGTTATTATAGTTAATTTATTGGAGAAAATGGATGGGGCTTTAATGGGTGTTCTTATTGTTAAATGTCCGAAGAAAAAGAAAAAGAAAAAAATGAACTAGACGTCGTTAACGTATCTGGAGAGAAGATGGGGGGAGCCATGCGCTCCCCCTTATTGATGGGCTTGGGGATGTGATTAGCCCATCCCCGACCCAAAAAACTTAAAAAGAATTTAAAGCAAAAACAATTTGCACTTTTCAATTTTTCTCTAAATGAATGGAGGGAGGGAGATGGGCCGTGCCGAGTTGGCCCGACCTAATTGTCAAATTGGGCTCGGTTCAAGGGCTGAACTCCTTTTAAACTAAATCTTTTTTAAAGATTAAATAAGTTAAATTTAAAAATAAAAAAATTTATAGAAAAATAGTAAAAATAAGTAAAAAATTCTGTAAAAATCAAAAAAAGCATAAACATATGAAAAATTGAAGAAAATATATAAAATAGATTTTGAGAACTTTTCTAGCATTTAGCACCCTGATTTAACTCAAAAAGTTTGCCATAACTAAATTTGGAATGAGATTTCTAAGTTTTGGTTTCATATTATAAAACCCACTAAATATGACACTAAAATATTTTAAAATGATAAAATATAACACTACAGAATTAGGAGACTAGTCAGGTGTTGGTTACCTAGTTCGAGGCACGAAATGGTAATTTCGAAGTGATTTCACAAACTTCGAGGTAAGTAAACCCTCGAGAATGTTTGTTTAGAACTTACTTATTTCACTTGTAATTTACTTATTTTACAATTATATTTCAGCAGTTTGGTTTGCGTCATTACTATATTCCCGCGTGTGCCTGTGTATGTTCAACGGGACTGTTTAACCTTTTTTTGGCACTCTCGTAGATGATGATTCAATTTATTCCTATGGTGTTGGTATTACCTTAGACTACTCATTAAATTACTCTCTTCGAGTCAATGATCTCGAGAGTGGGTTAACGCGAGGTTCGCCTCTATCACAGATCTCCTCTCCTTCGAGGTGTCGGGTGGAAGTATACCTTCCAACTAACAAAGTTCCTTATTTTGACCGCGAAGAGGGGGCGAAGATTACCGCACCACCACTTTATTCTTGATTTAGTATTTTCGTCCCAAGGCTTAACAGCTATACACAACATTTGCATTCCATATTCTTGATTATCTCAACGACTTATATTCATGCTTTACATTTCCATTTGTTTACTTTATCTGCATGAATTGTAGCCGTTTTTCTCGGATTTCCTGTGAATAATAATTGAATTTCTCTGGGATTTACTATCTGGAATATGTCACTATTTTTTATGGCAAGTGGCAAATCATACGACGAGCCAGATCTAGAGAGCCATAATACCTTCACTTGTAGGTGTTTTTATTTATGCTTGTAATACTTTTTTGGATCACTTTGGAAGACTTATTACCTAATACATGTATATTGAAACTTGTTATACCTTCTTATCGCGATTATTGATATAGATGGTACCTTTTGTGGGGTTTCCACCCCCATAGGTTTGTTAATCGATGCAAAATTCCTTGACATTACTTATTTGCACATTATTAAGATTTTTGCTATTAAAATAACTTAAATGAATCAAGAATAAATTAATTAATTTGTAAAACTCTATAACCTAGAATATTTCAATAAAATAATCATTTAAACATTTAAATTGACTAAGCCAGAGTATTAGATGCTTAATTCACGAGCCGTCAAGGATAGATGTATAGGTGGCGTGTTCTGGGAACATGGCAGTGCCCAGTTTGCCTTGGAATTTGGGGCCGTCACAATCATCCTTGAGGTTTGTGTCATAGAGGTGTTCTGAGGCATGCAACAGACTCTTCAAAACTAATTTGAGTCACTCTCATTTGAGGTTATAAGAAAGCTTGATTTCCTAATTCATTTTTGCTTAAAATACATCTTTTGTTATGATTGTCGTATGGAAATCATTTGATGGGTTCTTGAACACATTTTTCTTAAGTTTTGTGTTTAAACTTTATTTGATAAACCCTAGGATTTATTTGAATAGAAGTTAGGCCTTAAACTTGATTTTTGTCAAAACTACTTGTTCATTAAAGAATTCGAAACTATTGACATTCTAATAAAATTTGTTTGATTAGTTTCATGATTGCGATTGGTGCAAAATCAGTGGCATATATGCTATCTCATCCTATTCATATTTGCATGCATTAGCTTTGTTAGGCTTTAGGCGGCTTGTGAGTGAATGATTGTAAGACTTAGTGGGATCTTAGTCAAATTAAGACCATGTTGAGGCTTGGCGGCCAGGTGGAAAGTCCTAATTTGCAATTAAGCATTCTAGGCTTGTATGCTTAACACTTATTAGTAATATAAGTATGGGTTTCAAAATCCTAACCATAAAGGTTAAGTAGTGGATGTAGATTGGTTGGGGTTGAACTACTATTAATCTTGTGTCTTTTTTCCATCTCTCCTACCTCCTTCACCATTGCATTGCATCTAACTTATTGATTGTGAGTGCGTTAGGCATCATCTTTCTTTTAAAAGTTTAAGAAGGCAATAACCTCTCGATACACCTAATTTACCTCTTCTTGGGTGTAATTTATCCACCATCTTCATCATCACCACTCCTCCTCATGGCCATCACTGACATGTGTCGAGCATGCATAATAGTTTCTCGTGTTTTTCTATCATTTTTTGTAGTGGTAAATGGGATATCGTCACCATAAGGATTTTGCAAACTTCTAAGGAAACTATTTTTGTCTTGTTTTTCATAATTTAGTTAATCTAATTAAACATGAATTAAAATATTAAATAACTAAAAACTATGATTTCTAATTTAATTACCCAAACTAACTAAACTTATTCAAACAATTCAATACAACTTAGTTAAACAAGATTTAGATTTAATATAATATAAATATTTAAACAAACTTCTAAACAAGACCCCACTAAAAAATATAATATACTTTGATTGCATTCAAACACTAGAACATAACTTAACCTCATAACTTAGTTATAAGTATATCCGTGGGATCTTAGAATTATTAAATCCTAATTCATAATAGGTTGATAGCCTTTAGCAAATCATTATTTTTCCTATATTCAATGGAAAAATATGCCATATCTATATCATTATAAATCTACCTATTAGATAAAATGCAATAAAATAGAAATATGATGGCATTAACACTCAATGAAAATCATGCCTAATCTAAATGAATATGTCAATCATTAAATAACTTAGACATAATCACTTAGAACATCCACTCAGGTAATTTGACCTTATAGATTAATCCTAGTTACTACTTCTATAATTGTTGTCAATAATCATAAACATAGAATCAAAAAATCGAATATCATAATACATATTTGCAACTATGCATATAATATCAATTTTCATTAGTTGTAATATGCAAAAATAACTTATTAAAAATGTGATTGTTGTGTATGATTAGATTTAAAGCATTAAATACATGATTCTTTAATTATAACTGTATAACAATCCAAAGTATATACATATTTAGGGTTTGTTTGGATTAATAAACTACTCATTCATGCTTAAAATGATGCAATAATATAATTAAAACGCATAATTAAATAAGTACCTCTTAATGAAATAAACAAAGCTCCAATGTTGCTTCAAACATAAACTAACTTATGGCTCTCACAAACATGTTAAGAAAAAAGAAGGCTTTAAATTTCAAAGCCCTAGGTCCTATTTATAGTTTCCTAATATGTACATATCATAGATAAACTTAAATTATTCATAATAATCTAAAAACCTCGTCACTGACCTAAGCGATATGTCAGCAACTCCAATATTGCATATAAATCATTGTTTTAATCACCAAAATTGTCTCTCTGTGCTATACTGATTCATCTAGCGATTTCTTGTGTAAACTTTAATTCACTGGCTATTCACTGGACCTATTCTGGAGTTGAATATTTTTCTTTTCTTCCTTTTTATCTTCTATTTCTTCATTTTTCCTAATTAAATCCTAAAATCACAAGAACAATAGAGTTCCTAGTGTAATATCATCATTTATATCTAAAATTTACCTAAATTATACTATAAAACATGTCTAATTATTGGCTTGTCATATACCCTTAAACTCAGCACTTTGTTGTCCTGAGGAAAGCAATACTCTCAATCATGTTCCCTTTTCCATTCTTTATATATTGATTTCATTCTAATTCGTCTAAACTTTAAATAATAGAAGTTTTTAAATAGATTTAATCTTCAAATTGAAACATATTACCCTCAAGTAAATGAAAGTTATGATATAATGGAATTATTTAGAAAACAATGAACCATCCTTTAATGAAAACTCAACCACGCAATGCAATACCCTTTAGAATTTAAAGTTCAATACCAATGCCTTTGTATAATATAGTTTTTCTCAATCTCCACAGCAAGCATCAACCTTACAATGACTAATATGAAATCTTAAAACACAAAAACCACTAAATTAATTTTAATTTTAGAAAATACTTTATAATAGCACCACAATCAAAACTTATAGGAATTTTCCCAAGACACCAATGAATAGATCGTTTAAAATGTGTTAGATTAAGAAATATTTCTCTTAACTCTAGCTTCAAGCATTCGAGCTAAATCTTTTCATTCAAGAGTTTAAGAACATCAACCTTTTTCATCTCCCATTTTTTCTACTATATATTTTCTTTCATTTGACTTTTGAGACCCTGCTCTATTTCCTATAGACATTGTCATATTTTCCATTATACATTCCCTTCTCAATTTCATATGGAATTTATAAGACTCTCCATATATTTGTAAACTCATGATAGAACTTCTCACTATTCACTAAATTTGAAGAAAATATTCTTTCTAACTTATAGAAATTCATTGGTTTCTAAACCATTTCTTCTTTTAATTGTGGCATAATAATTATATATATATATTATAAAAATACTTAATCAATACCCTTTGTATCACTAGATTCTTAAAAATCTTTCTTGTTCATCTTGCACTATTGTTTCAATCTTCTACCTATTCCCATAACTAACACAAGGCAATCAATCCAGTGCATACGTCAATGAGTAAAGCTAATCCAAAAGGGTATAAAAATTGATTCCTTCTTTCATAGAACCAACTTAGGTAATAAATGAAATCATTTCCATTCAAAATCTAATATACATTCATTCCATAGTATTCTTAACTAAAAATAAAATAAAATGAAATTTATATTTGAATTTGGAAGAAATTTGAGAATTTTAATCAATTTACTTGAATATCGAATCAAAATTTTGAACTTTGCATCAATTCTAAACTTAACTTCTACCATTCTTTTATTTCCTTGCTTTCTTTGTTATCATTGTTATACTTGACATAAAATACCCCCAAACTCATTCCAAACCTTATCCTTAAGGTTTAAAAATTAAGTTGGGTTTGAAACGAAACAAATATATCTCATGATGCATAAACTAATTGATATAATCTTAAATTGGATAATCAATATAAGAATAAACTCAATATATAAATTTCATCAAACAGAATGTATAAAAAAATATAAATAAACCATCACCATTGTATATCGAATGAGGCATCATAGCTCATCTAGTAATATAATATCAAATGTATTAAATCACTAAGCAAATATCAACGATAGTATATCACCACCACAGATTACATAGTATTATCATTACCAGAGTCACATGCAACACCTCACACATCATCACTCAGAGACAAAGAATATAAAGTAAAATAAAGAAATCAATGTTGTCGTCCTGAAGTCTCATTATCATCATCCTCTACTAGAACAATCCTCTTGGAGTGGTAACTTGCAGCAAGATCATAGAGGTTGCAGTCCTGACCTCACGGTAGTTGATCCTCAAAAGTACAATTACTCAGTAGTCTCATATGGTAGATGGTACAAAAACGTATGCGCCTCCTCATCTTCTATGTCTTGTTGAAATTATCCTCTCCATCCTATGAATGCTCCTCGGTAAGGCCCACCAATTATTGATTCCTCATCAAAGCTCTCATTTGATTGCGAAGAATTGTACCCATAAATGCTAACTTTAACTCCTCTATGTAAAGTCCATCGTAGTCCCTAGTAGGTTGCTCCACAATCGGATCATTTGTTGCTTTTGACATTTCTTCTAAGACTCTCCTCTTATTATCTCTAATCTTTCTTTTATGCTATTTCTCTTTTTCGGCTATCTTAGCCTTCTCCCTCTTGCCTTCAGAGTCTTCACATCCATTAATTTTTTCATAACTTTCTATTACTACATCCATGATAGTCTTCTCTAGTAAAACATTCATCTCAAGTCATGCCATATTTACTCGATCTTCTTTTCAAAAAACTATAATCATCAAAAGAAATGGTAATCCGTCATTCTTCTTTGTTGTGATTTCACTCCTTATCAATTCAAAGATAATCTTACCAACATCTAGATCTCCCAATCCATGCATGATGTGGTAAAGCATATCGGCTTTCTATTTCACAATCTCGTAATATCGCAGACTAGGCTATAAGCTGGCATTGACGAAATAACACCACACTTTTTTGATGTTCCTAAGAATTTTGGTAGTGATGTGCTTTGAGTACCCTTTGTGTCAAAAATGAATCCATCATCATGGATTACCTCTAATCCTCCTATAATTTCCTCAATAGGGTGATGGTACTTTATCGATTATTCAGGCTTTAGGTACTCATCGTTTTCTTTGTGGTGAACTTTTCTTGGAACAAAATATTGATTTATTCTCATGGAAAAATAACCCACTATTCTTCCTCTAATCATAACTATGTCTTGATGTCACTTCCAGAAGCATTGGCGTAAAACTCTCTCACTAAAATGCAGCATCCCTTCTCACCAGGAACATTCTCAAAGTCTATATGGTGATAGTCCCTAATCAATAATCCCCAGTTTCTCGCATCAATTATATCTAAGATCCTATGCCTATATTTTAACTCATTATTCACAATTAGTCCCCTCTCCGGGATCAACGTCCTTTCTCTCACTATATCATTCTTAATCATGGCAAAGGCCTTATCATTGACAAAATTCTTCTCACTAAGAAAATACATCTTCATTCCTTTGGGTATCTTGTCTTCTACTTCCTCCTCCTTATTCTCAAATTCTTCCTCGGAATTATATCTAAATGATAAAGGTGGAGTAGTCTCTTTTGTGGTCTAATCCTAGGCGTATTGGAAAATTCTCTTATGTGTGTATTTGGGGAAACTTTGGATTATCCTTATTTTTCTCTACTAACTTCCCTTTTCCTTTTTACACCTTCAAGTTTCTACCCTTTCCACTTCCAACCATTTCAATAAGTACAAGTAAAATAATAAACCTGTAAAATAATTAAAACCAAATTGTTGAAAAAGTGCTTGGTTAAATTCAACTTATCTATCTAATGAGGAGAAATTCATCAGAAAAAGTCATTTATAAAAACAATCATTCGTAAGTAATTCAAGTCATGCGATAGACAAACACAAAAACCCCCTAAACTAATTTGAAACTTAGTCTCAAATTAATATGCATATAAAATTCAATCCATTCGCCATATACTAAAAATAGTTTGAAATTTTCATATCAATAAACAAATTATCACACCACTCCCATACTAGTATAATAATTGAGAAAGTTCGACATTAAAACCAATTTAGAGTAAGAATTTCAAAATTTAAGTTCTAAATTAAATAAAGATCCAAAGATCCATGAAAACTCAAATATATAATCAATAAAATGTTAGGGATCTCATATATACCTTCTTGAAAGTAAATCTTTTAAGGTAGGAACTCTAAGACTCCTCTAGAACACTTATCCAAGCTCCAACGTCAAATTCCTTTGCTCAAGCCTTAGTTACCTCTAAATTCTTGAAACTTACCAATTTTTTGGTTTAATATGTAAAGATTGAGGTGATAATCATTTAAATACACTAAAATCTAGCTTTGGAAGGTTGAATTTGGTAAAAATTTTGATCTTTGGGTCAAAAAGTTGTAATGGTTTGTGAGCATAAAGTGAATAAATGTGGCGATTTTGGGTTATTTCTTTAAGAACATGTATCCTTTCTTAACGAATCAGTGTTTTGATGGATATTTTAGGAAATCGCTGCCTAAATCGCTGAACGTGGGCCTCAATGGCTCACTGACTAATTCAGCAAATCCTAATTGTAAATGCAAATCGTCGACAAATCGTTGACCTGAAATTACACTTAAGATTTTGCAACCTGCTACCGATTTTCTCAGCGATTTGCTGGGAAATCGTTGGCCTATATTAATTATTTTTTTCAATTTAATTGATTTTCTCACATATTTATCACATATATGTCTAATAAAAGGTATAATTATTTAAAATTATTAGAATTTTACTATTATTTGTACTAAACAATAATTTCATTACTATAAATAACCGACAAATGTAAAAAACTAATGTATAAAGATAATATAATACAAAAAGTAATTGGCTCGATCAACCCCCTTACATGAAATTATTCCAAAATTAAATTCCTAAAATATCCATATTATAAGAATCATAATTTAAGAGAATATTAAAACAACTATCAAATTCAAATACTACAATTGAAAGAAAAGATATAGTATGATTTGCCTCTCATATAGTGCTTTTGTTTACTGTCATTAGATCGACTGAACCACGCAGTTCTAAACTAGTTTTAAAAACTTAAATGTAGGATTGTCCATTCTAGTGCCATTACAAAAAGTGATTGCTCTACCATACACCCTAAAAGTGATTATCCTATTCAAAGTATTCATAACAGCTTGGGAAGTGGGTAAGAACAATCGTCTTAAGATTAATGTAGGATTTTCATTAATGAAGTGTGGAATAACAAAAAAGTATGTGGGAATAATGTACTTGTCAATTTGAATTGGTACATTAGTAACCACTCCTCTTAGTTTCACTGAAAAATCATTTGGTATAGTAATTTTTTCACAAGCAAGTACATCCAACTCTAGTTGAGTAGGAAAAAAGAAATGAATTGGTATGTAGTTTGATCTAGAACCCATATCACAAATACCTTTAAAATACCAAGCCCATTTAACTCTTATGTTTATGTATATATCTCCTGGATAATCGAGCTTGAAAATTGCTAGATTCTTCAATTTCTTCTTCTTATTCTTTATAGCTTCAAACTCCTCCATTTTAAGTTCATTATCAACAATGTTCAGTTGCTTAACCATTAATTCTTAAGTTATTATCTTTGTTGATATTTGGCTTGAAGTCCTAGTATAGCTCTAATAGGTTTCAGTTTCCTAATACAACTCTGATAGGGTTTGGCATCCTAGTACAACTCTGATACCCTAGCTAGGGCTTATATAAGTTGGGTAGACCATTCAACTTGATCGAATGTCTTGAATGTCTAGAGGGAGTGAGTTGTGAGAGAGTTGTAGGCTTGGCATTAGTGTAATATTCTATGTTAATAAAATCTCTACGTTATCTGCCGTGGACGTAGGCATATTGTCGAACCACATAATTCTCTATGTCGATAGTGGGCATGTGTTGTTCGTTTGTTGCGTTTGCTCTAACAAACTGGTATCAAAGCAAAGTTGGTAGATCCTGGAATCGTAGATGCACGAATGGTGCAGAGATATTGACGTTGAAATCGCCAAATCCGAAGATAGAAGACATCGATAACTTGGGTAATCGTGATTAACCAAGCTTTTATTCTTTAAATTGTTGTTATAAATGATTTGGATCTTCTGTCAAGGAATTAATTGAAGGAAAGAGACAAAATCTTATTTTGTCTTCTAGTGCAAGATAATTGCAAAAGCATTGAAAGAGGTTGTTGATTGCTCAAAAGCAGCGTCTAAGTTCTTTATCTTTAGAAATCGCACTGGAAGAAGAGTGCATCAAAGACAAGAAGAGTGCATAAGGTCTATGCAAAGATTTACACATATGTTTTGATCGACAGGTATATTTGTTTTCTTGATTACGAAGTCATTCGGAGTTGGGACTGAGTTCCATTTTTTGCGTTGATATCGTGATAGAGAGATCTACATAATGGTAAGTGCAAATAGTTGAGATGGCTCTAAAATACAAAGTTGAGAAATTTAACGATAAGAATGACTTCAATTTGTGGAGGATAAAGGTGCAAGCCTCGTTAGTTCAAGAAGGGTTGCAGAAGGCACTACAAGGAAAGAATGCATTACCAACATCATTGACAGGGGATGAGAAAGACGAAGCCATACAAAAAGCACATAGTACAATCTTGTTGTGCTTGGGCAACGAAGTCTTGAAAGAAGTTTTAGAGGAGACAACAGCTGAGGGATTGTGATTGAAGTTGGACTTGTACATGACACAATCAAACTCCAACAGGTTATATCTCATGAAACAATTGCATTACTTGAAGATGATAGAAAGAAAGTCCGTGTGAGAACATATTAATAAATTTAACAAGATAATCATGGCATTGAGGAATGTGGGGTGCAAGCTTCATGAACAACAAGAAGTTATGTACCTATTGTGTTCACTATCGGAGTCCTTCGAGAACTTTATTGATACAATATTATTTGGTAAAGATTCATTGTCTTTGGAAGATGTCTAGATTGCACTGACTTTAAAGGAGTTTCAACGGATGATGATAGAAAAAAGAAGGCAAGAATCTGGAGAAGGATTATAAGTCAGGGGTTGATCTGAGCAAAGAGCTAGAGGCCAGAGAACTAAATCAAAGAGCAGAAAATTAAAGTGTTTTGGTTGTCACCAAGAAGGACACTTTTTAAGAGATTGTCTGAAGCGTAAAGGAAAGGGTAGGCAAGAGGCTGAAGGTTCTGGAGATGCATCACTTGCTGAGGAAGATGGAGTTAATGTTCTTAAAATTAACATTGGAAGCTCAAGAGACAAGTGGATATTAGATTCAGATGTTCCTTTTATATGTGTCCCAAGAAGAATTGGTTTACTACTTATCAGTCAAATGATGGGGATAAAGCCTTGATGGAGAATGATGCATCTTGTGAGGTTGTAGGAATCGGAACAGTAAGAATTAGAATGCATGACGGAATTGTGAGAACGTTGATCGATGTTAGACATGTTCCTGATCTGAGAAAGAATGTGACTTCCCTGGGTTTGCTTGACTCCATAGGTTGTAGCATGAAGATGTAGAATGGAGTGTTGACGATATCCAGAGGTGCTCTGGTTATAATGAAAGTATTGAAAAAGAATGGCCTCTACACATTGAAAGGAAGTACCATCTTAGGTATTGTAGTGGTATCTTCTTCGAAGATAGAAACAGACACCACCAAGTTATGACATATGAGATTAGGTCATATGAGCGAGAGAAGAATGACAACATTGAGCAAGCAAGGCTCGTTAGCTGGGGAGAAGACATGTAAGCTTGATTTCTGTGAGCATTGTGTGCTTGGAAAATAATGTAGAGTCAAGTTTAGTATTATAGTGTATAAGACAAAAGGTACTTTGGATTACATCCATTCAGACCTTTGGGGTCCTTCTCCAGTTCCTTCTCTAGGGGATGGTAGATATATGTTGACTTTCATAAATGACTTCTCGAGGAAAGTTTGGATATTAATCTAGAAGAAGAAAGATAAAGTGTTTAGTAAATTCAAACAATGGAAAACCTCGATAGAGAAGGAGACTGGTAGGAAAGTCAAGCGTTTGAAAATCAATAATGGCCTTAAGTATTACGGATGAGAGTTTAATCAGTTCTGCAATAATAAAGGAATTGCGAGCCACCGCACAATTCGATATACTCCTCAGCAAAATGGACTTGCAGAACTAATGAATATAATATTGATGGAGAGAACACGGAGAATGCTTTCGAATGTTAGATTACTGAAGGAGTTTTGGGCTAAAGTTGTCAATACAGCTTGTTATTTGCTGAACTAGTTAACATCCACAGTGATTGAGTGTAATACTTCTGAAGAGGTGTGGAGAAAATTCCCAGCAAATTATCGAAATTTAAGAGTGTTTGGTTATCCCGCTTATGCTCATATGAATGAAGGTAAACTTGAACCAAGATTAAGGAAGTGCATCTTCATGGGTTACGAGCATGGAGTGAAAGGGTATAGGTTATGGTATCCCAGCACAAAGAAGATTCTGATAAGTAAGGATGTTATTTTCCATGAGGTGGCATTATTAAGTCCTAAAAGTATGCAGATTGCGCCAAAGAAAGGTCAGAGAATCGAGGAACAAGTGGAGTTTGAAACTGAGAATAGAAGTAACATGAAAAAGAATTTTTCTTAGTAGCTGAGTGATGGTGGAGCCTGAGACACTAGTTTGATACTGGAGAGAATTGTTGATGATCAGTCATATAATATTGCGAGGGATCGACCAAGGAGGGAGATAAAGCCTCCGGACATATATGGTCATGCATATCTTGTCACATTAGCACTCAGTGTGACAAATGAAGTTCAGTGTGAAGTTCCAGTTAGCAAGTTCGGGGATTGCCTGGACTTGGGTGGAGTTTGGAAACATTGAAAACCCTCGAGGGGTATTTGCAGAGTGACATTTTGATGAAGGTAAGAGAATTCAAGCCAAAGTGGAGATTTGTTGACATTTTGCTTGAAGTCCTAGTACAACTCTGATATATTTCAGTTTTCTAGTACAACTCTGATACCCTAGCTAGTGCATATATAATTAGAGTAGACCATTAAAGTTGATCGAATTTCTTAAATGTCTAAGAGGGAGTGAGTTGTGAGAGAGTTGGAGACTTGGGGTTGGCGTAATCTTTTGTGTTAATAAAGTCTTTGTTTTCTCTGTCGTGGACGTAGGCATATTGTCAAACCACGTAATTCTCTATGTCGACAATGTGCTTGTGTTGTTTGTTTATTGCATTTGCTTTAACAATCTTCTTATTTCAAGTATCTTCAACTTGCTTTTTCTTTTTCATAACATTTTCATCTTCCATTGTTATTGCATTAATAACATATACTTTAAGTTTTAAATTATGATGATTTAATTTTAAAGATTCATTATTATTAGTTAGTTCATTACTAGATTCATCTGAATTATCATAGACATCTTCATCATTAAAATGAAAATTGACAATTTTGTTTTCATGTTCCACAGACATTATTCTTTCAAAGTACCTAACTTTGTTTTAGTTGTTTTAAGAAATTTTCTTACTAAAAGTATAGGCAGAGGTTTAAATGATACCGAGTCTCCCATTTCCATAACATAAGTCAGTTGAAAATACTAAGTCATTCATTTTTACTATGACATTTTCTAGTAAACCATAAGGTTTAATAAATGTGTTGTTAGCTAAGGTAAGATTAATAGGTGTATTAGTCGATGAACTAATTTTCAATGACTCATATAGTTTAAGTGACGTGACATTAATTGATACTCTAAGATCACACATAGCAAAATCTATAAAAGAATGAATTCCAAACATTGACGGATTAGAACATTTCTCGAGCATTTTCTTTTTAATTAAAGCAAATAAAAAAAAATTCTAAGTTTTCTTTAGATCCATCTAAAGTTTTATCCTTACATTCAGAGAATTCTTTCAAAACTTCATCACAATTAGAAAATTGCATAATTGACTCCATCAATTGTTTATTCATTTCTATTTTCCTAAATGCTTTAAGTATGTCTTCATTGTTTTTATCATCCCTGGCATCAACTAATTGTTGTGGAATAGTAGAATATGAATACATATCATAATTCAAACTATCAAAAATCTTATCATTTTCATCCTTATCAATTTTTTTCAGCCTTTTGTAATTATTTTTCATATACTTCACTTCTGAATAAATACCATAGGTATAGCCTTTCAGGAAAATGTGTATATTTCAATTGTTCAACCATCCATTCTCTAGTAAGAATGACATTAACCATCATTTCTTCTTCGTCAATAGTTTTATGTGATTTTTATTACCTTTTTAAGTATATTTCCTGTTATTGGTGTGTCTTTCTCATTATTTAATAAAGCAATAACTTATGTTTGATTAGTAAGAGCAACAGCAGCTTGAGTAGGTGATTTATCTTGATTACTCGTTTGACTACTTAACATATTTATTTGTATATTCATTTGAATTAACTGATTTTTTAGTTCATTAATAATAGTATCAGTCTTAAGCTGATTTTGAGAAATCTATGTAAAGTTTTGTTGACTTTTAAATCATAAAATCATGCAATATTTGCTCTAAATTTAAATTCGTAGATAGAGCATTTTGTTGGGGTAGCCGATTAGGTGCAGATTTCCTTCAAGCTCTTGGTTTATAAGTATTATAATTTTGATTTTAAGGACCATGACTAAGATTTGGGTATCGTCTTCCAGGATAATAACTATTATTATTGTATTGATTTTCTGGTAGTCCAAAAAATTGGTTCATCATTACATTAACCTCTTCAGTATTTTCTTAATGTAGAGTAGGACACAAAACCTTACGATGTGTAACCTCATTACAAAATCCACAAGTTTTAGTTTGATTAGATCTATATTTAATTAATAGCTTAACCATATTAAATAATTCATCAATTTTATCATCAGACGCATCATTTCTTTTATTATCAACTTCATAAAGTTTCTTTCTTGAGAATTCAAACTTTTTTATTATATTAATTAGATTGCTTAGCCATTTTATTAATTACTTCCTTTGCTAAAGTAGTTGTTTTAAATAAAATCCACTACATATTGTTTCTAATATTCCTTATTCAAAGTGATTGAGTCCTTCGTAAAAATATTCTAATAAAGCTCTTTAAGTATATCCATGTTGTGGACAAGAAAAAATTAATCTTTGGAATCTATCCCATAATTCATTAAAATTTTCATTAGCTTTCATCTTTGCAACTTTGATTTTCTTTCTATAGGAACTAAATTTTCTAGCAAGCATATATTCATCCAAGAAAGCTTCTAAAATTGGAGTCCATGTAGCTGTTAAATCTTGGGGGAGATTGAACAACCAATCTTCTGCTTGATCTTTTAATACAAAAGAAAAAGCTTTAAATTTGACTTGTTATAGGGTACCTTCTTTCGGTTTAATCTCTTTAACCTTATGTTGATACTCCCATATGAGTTTTTGTAGTTCTTCATTGTCTTTACCATAGAAGTTAGGTAAGGCACTAATAAATCTAGATCTAAGTTCAAACTTAGGAAATCCATTAGGGTATGCTACACGCGTAGGCTCATATGTTGTAACATTTTGATTTATTTATCTAAAAGTAAGTTCTTTATTATTGTTGTTATTATTATTGATAACTCTATTACCATTATTATAAATGACATTATTATTATTATTATTATTATTATTATTATTATTATTATTATTATTATTATTATTATTGTTATCCTCCATCTTAATAGCTAAAATTTTTTCCTAAGTTGTTGTTGTCTTAAGTTTCAATTAAAAGTTCTATCTATTTAAGATCAAACGAATATAAAAATCATGTGGAAATTGAATGACGAAGTGTGTAGACATACAATTTCTAAGATTCTAAGAAATTATTTAAAAAATCACCAGCAACGGTGCCAAAAAAATGACACGTGTCGACCATGCACAATAGTTTTCTGTATTTTTCTACTATTTGTAGTAGTGTCAAATGGGATGTCGTCTACACAGGGGTTTTGCAAACTTCTAAGCAAAGTACTTTTGTCTTTTTTTCTTAAACAGGAATTAAAATACTAAATAAATAAAAACTATGATTACTAATTTTGTTTCAATTTTAATAATTGTCATTACGTCCCTGCATTGAGCAAAAACTTCATTTCAATTTCATATCTGGATTTGGATGGTTTTAATTTTACTATTATGAATAATAAATACTTCATTTCTCATAAAGACATTTTCTATGCGAATGATGATTTTTGTAATGGTAATTATGTTCTAAACTTGAAAAAGTCCACATATACTCATATTTTTAACGTAAATGCAAAAAGATTCAAGTTAAATAATTTGAATCAAACCTACCTTTGGCATTGTCATTTTAGCCACATAAATGATAAACTCATTTCTAAACTCCATAAAGATAGACTTTTGTATTCACTTGATTTTGAATCATATCAAAACTGTGTATCTCTTTTACTATGCTAGATGACAAAGAGACCTTTTACTAGACACAGTGAAAAGGTAAGTGATTTATGAGGTTTAATACATACTGATGTACGTGGTCTATCAGCACAATGACTAGAGGTGATTATCAGTAATTTTTTGCTTTTATTGATGATTTCGACAGATATGGTTATGTGTATCTCAGGAAACATAATGGTGAATCTTTTAAGATGTTTCGAACATTTCATAATGAAGTGCAAAATCAACTTGGTAAAAATATTAAAGCACTCCAATCAAATCGAGGTGGTGAATATTTGAGCCAAGAGTTTGATGATCATCTCAAAAACTATAGGATTGTCTCACAGTTAGCTCCTCTAGCAACTCCACAATAGAATGGTGTTTCTAAGAGGAGAAATCAAATCTTATTGGGTATGTTTCGATTTATAATGAGTCATGCATATCGTCCTATTTATTTTTGGGGCTATGCCTTAGAAACTGTTGCGTTTATACTAAATCATGTTACTTTTTAAGTGGTTGATAAAACACCATATGAGATATAATTTGGGAAAAGACCAAGTTTATCTTTCCTTAAGATTTGGAGCTGTCAAATTTTCATGCAATGAAAAATCTTTAAAAATTACCAGCAAAATCTACTAAGTGTATCTTTGTTGGTTATCATAAAGAAACTAGATGATACTACTTTTATAATCCCCCTAAACAAAGTGTTTGTTACTCGGAATAGTGTATTTACGGGGAAGGATTTTATTTCAAAAGATAATAATACGAATAAAGTAAGACTTGAAAAGTTTAAGAACCACAAATAAAAACTCAACCGCTAGTGGGGGATCAACAAAGTCTTAAACTAGTTAAACCTCTTTGTGTATCACGAGGCTCATGTGGGTTTGTTAGGTAAGATATCAGCCTGAGAGATTTGGATTTCTTCTTACTAATAGTAGTGAAGTGTTGCTTTTGAATTAAAATGAGCCTACTTCTCATTGGGAGGTTTTCTTTAGCCCTGAATCAGATAAAATGATTTCTGCCATGAATTCTGAGATGCAATCCATATATGATAACAAAGTTTGGAACTTGGTTAATCTACCTAAAAGTGGTAAGACCTTTGGATGTAAATGGGTTTTCAAGAAGAAAACTAACATGGATTGCAATATGCATACTTATAAAGCATGACTAATAGCAAAATGTTTCAATAAGACTAAATTTTCCAAGACTAATGGTGAGCGAAAGCGCATGAATACGATTCTATATGCATTAGCTATTGGATCTGTCATGCATGCCATGTTATGCACCTGACCAGATGTATCATATACTTTAAGTGCAATAAGAATATATCAGTCTAATCCTTATTAGAGTCACTGGGTAGCAGTAAATAATATCTTTAAGTACTTGAGAAGACTAAAGAAGTGTTTGGTCTATGAAATCTTAGAAGACGAAGTTGTTGTAAATGATTACATAGATGCAAGTTTTCAAACAAATATAGATGACTTAAGATCGCAATCTGGATATGATTTTACTTTGAATGGAGGCGCAATAAGCTAGAAAAGTTTGAAGCAAGAAATTGTGGTAGATTCTACAACAAAAGATGAGTATATTGCATCATAAGATGCAGCTAAGGAAACAATTAGGATCAAAGAGTTCATTTATGAACTAGGTGTAATTTCGAGTATAGCTACCCCATTTTCTTTGATTGTGATAATAACGGGGCGATAGCACAGGCCAAAGAATCAAGATCACACCACCAATCTAAACATATACTTTGACGTTTTCATCTTATTCAAGAAATCATTGAGAGGGGAAACATAAGATTTGAAAAGTTCTTTCAGAGGATAACATTGCAGATCCTTTAACGAAGGCTCTTCCACAAGAGAAACATGATAGGTCATTAGGTATTAAGTATATAAATGATTGGTCCTAGTGTAAGTGGGAGATGTTGGGACATGTGACTTAGGTCAATATATAAACATTATCTAATTTATAATTTTAGTTAATAAAATAGATATTTTCGTTTATTTTTTATTATAAGCGATTATACGTTTACCTTATAATAAGATCCATATGTATTTGTTGAAATATCGTAAATGTCCTTAGTCGGTCATTATACGGGGAACTATAATAAATTAAGACTAGTGTGAATCTTGATTAATGGTTACGTAATGATCATGCGTATATAGACACGAATCAAGATCATGAGTACTTGTTAAGGAATAAGGTACTAGATCGGCCCACTATGAGATCACCATAGACTTCAATATTAAGAGCATGATAATTTAATAGAATCAAGTGTTGTCTTTAACAGGACAATAATAAAAATCATGATTGGTTACCATGTGAATAATATGTGAAGTTGTGTAATCAAGATAGAATTTATCTACCTCGTATAGAAAGAGATATCAGTGGATATCTTAATATGTTAGACTATTAAATGGCCAAGTCCAAGTGAATTGATATGATCAATGTTACTTTGATGTTTTCAGTCTACCTAATAATTGAGACTAGTACGATTAAACATTAAGGGTGGATTTTTGTGCCTTAAGTTTAATCAAAGGATATCACACTACAAATGGATATGATATATGTTATTCATTAGGTTGTATCGATTTCGATATTCATGCTACTTGGGTAGTCATAATGCCTTGCTAGAGACCGCTTATGACTAAAGTACCAAAATGATTTTGGTTCACTACCAACATCGCATGAACTTATTGGGTCGCATAAAAAGAATAGCTTCCCCCAATTTCAATTGGTCAAGAGTAATTAGTTTTATATAATAAAATTCATTACATAAAAGCCCTTACGATTTGTTATATGATAAGTTATTGATAAGCGCGCATATGTAATTTGCTTGAATTGCCTAAATATAATAGTTGTATTATGAATAGGTCTTTTAAGTGAGCTAATCTACACTTATAAATAAGGGTTGAAACCCTAAAAGTTTATATGATATTCGATATGCTATTTTAAAGTTCTCTTGATTTTGGAAGAGAAAAGAAATGTTTTCTATCTCTCTTGGGGCTAGCACTTCAAATTGCGGTCACAGTTCGTAAGTGGATTTCTGATAGAGGACGAGCGCTTGAATGTCTTAGAAATCGAACGATCAAAAAATGAAATCACAGATTAAGGTATGGTTTACTTTTGTGGATCTAGTTTAATGAAACTTATTTTCAATCATGTTGGATTTAAAAAAAAATTGCATTTTTCACTACATATGAACCCCAAAACCCAACATGAATAGATACAAAGCATTAAATACATGATACCTTAATTATAACTATATAGCAATCTAAAGTATATACATGTCTAGGGTTTTTTAAATTAATAAACTACTCACTTATGCTAGAAATAAATAATGCAATAATATAATAAAAAATATAATTAATTAAATACCTCTTAATAAAATAAACAAACACTACAAAAAAATAGCAGATCAGAAACGGAAATTTTTGTCTCTAATTGAAATCTGCAACGGAATAGAGAAGGAATTTATTCCGTCTCTAAAATCGTCGTCGGTGATTCAATCAGAAACGGAAATGTGATTCCGTTTCTGATTTAGAGACGGAATAAATTATGTTTCTGATTATTTCCGTCTCTGATCCGTTGCTAATCAGAAACGGATCAGAGACGGAATTTGATCCGTTTCTGATTCATGTATTTATTCCTCGAAAATTAGAGACGGAAATAGCAACGGAATCTCTGGATTTCGTTGCTATTTTCGTCTCTAATTTTCATTTTTGTTTAGTTTTTAAAGTCTTATATATATATAGGTCTCAATCCAAGAAAATTTAACCTGCCAATATATAATAAAAATCATAGCTAAATAATATATTAATATTGCACAGTTTATATAAACTTAACATATCCTTAACATTATCTTTTCTCAATGTACTGTACACGAAACAACAAAAACAATCTAAAAAGTTTCTATATCGTATCTTTCTACAAAAGTAAAAGCAAAAATTGTTCTAAATGAAAAAAAA
This sequence comes from Stephania yunnanensis, assembly GCA_039657365.1. Lineage (NCBI taxonomy): Eukaryota > Viridiplantae > Streptophyta > Magnoliopsida > Ranunculales > Menispermaceae > Stephania > Stephania yunnanensis. Next base: position 44,390,130 of record CM077581.1, read on the forward strand.
ATAAAAAATGAAGTGTTCCGAGATTATATAAAGTTGATTGTGCTTCAAATATACTTGACTTCGTACAAAACACCTGAAAAAAGATCAAAAAGAAAAAAATCACTAAATTATACAAACAATAATAGGAATATAAACAATATTATGGGAGAACTACGTATCATCGCAAGCACAAGTGTATGAGCCAAACACAGCATAAATAAAGTAATAAAGAAAAAGAAATTCATCATTATCCAGAAGGAACATGGTGTTAATTAGCAAATTATCCCTCGTTCCAAACTATAACATAGCAATGGTTTGTGATGCATATATATATAGTCTTGATGTTTCATGATTAATATTTAAGACTGCAACATACACAAGCTATCATGCATGATTACGTTTAAGAATTAAAATTAAAAGAAAAATATTTATGCTCGACAACAATGAAAATAAAACCTAAATTGCAAATTAATTAATTAGAGTCGACTAGTTTATTCTTATAAAAATAAAATAAAATTAAGACTTCTTTACAACTTTTAGAAATCACAGCCAAAACCATGGATGTCGATGTATCACTAGAGACTTTTTTTCACAAGATGTGGTTTCACCACTACAACCAAAGTGATCAACCATATATATAGTAGTGGGCTACAGTGGGAACAGACAAAGACAGTCTTTGGTCCTCGTTGTTTGTTGTGTGTCTCCCCATAATATATGAAATGAAACATCTAAACTGACACTATTATTGTGCCCCTTGAAAAATAGTTCCCATTATCATTATTATTGAGCACTATTCTATATGTTGCAGAGGAAAATATGCACTAATAAATGAAAAATAGCTAAGAATATTTTCATGAAAAAAAAAAAAAAAGTTGGGTTATATTTTGAAAAAAAAAAGGCATTGCTTTAACTTCAAGGAAGGTTTAAAACCTCAAATAGAACTAGGAACAATTGGAAACAAGGAACAGCTATGAGGGCATATAAGGTCCAACGCATGTAAAAACCATGAGATGAAACGAAGGAAAGAGAACTAAATGGTAAATCCACATTGCTATTTTATCCAATTAATCGGAGTAATGGAACTATGCAAATAGATCAAACTGTTAACTGATATCATATCTCTTACTCTTACCTTGTGAAACTGCCACCTGACGAAGCTCCAATAACAAGCATGTTGATTTGGGACTTAGACACTTTATTACATATTGCAACTGGTACATCATCTGCTTCAATTTGTACAATCTTCGCTTCCACCTTCATGTATCGCATTAGAGTGAGTTCATTTTTTTTCTTTTCTTTTTTTTCTCTTTCATAATATGCTTTTTTTATAGGCTTGAAGGTTAACATAGAAAACTTTACCTTTTTCTCACTACAAAGTTGCTTGTATGGGAGAAGCATTTTACTGGTTTTCCATACCATTCCCTTCTTGTATGCAGCCGCTACATCATCCCGTACTGGCAAAATTGGAATATAGTTTCCCACTTGAAGGACAACAATTTCAAATGGCATTAAAAATTAAAGGATTGACATAATGCAGACATGAGCTCAAAACATGGTTTAGAGCACAATATTTGGAGAAGTGTTACTAATTTACAAAAACGAAAGAAAGAAAATGAAAGAAAATTTACTTGGCGTCAGAACTGTAGTGATCCTCGCACAAACATGCAACAACTTGAATAAAACTTTACCCTCACTGGAGTAGACTGTCTCATCACAATAATGGTCATGCATTGAACGATTTAATCAACAAACAAGTGCCAGTCTTATCATTTTTTTTTTTTTTTGGAGAAAAAACTCACCATTGCACCAGATGAGGCAAGATACCATATAGAGCAAATATGACAATGCAATAGGCAGCGTTTGAACCAGTGTCTTAAATGAAACAAGATCTGTTTAATCGTCAGATTCGTTCAAAAACATTGAATCCACCTAAGGTTTTTCTTGATTTTTACATCACTTATTTTGCACCACTTGCATTGGAAACTTCTAAAGTCAAGGTATATACGATACTCATCTAATAGGATCTGTTCATTGCGTAGCAGTCAGCTAAACTTACACAACATTCCGAAAAACTCAACACAAGATCTACCAAAGTCAAGATGTATCAAGCATCCATAAATTTATTCAATAACCTACTACTTTTCTTAAAACCGAAGTATACATTTATCAGCTGAATAAAGTTCGCCACATGAGGAAAATAAAAGACTCAATGAACATTGAGGTAGAACCATAGAATATAAGCAAACTAAAATTGGATGTCTAAATGACCTCACAAGGCCTTTCGAAGGTAAATGAAGGACCTACTATGAAGCAAAGAAGGGTTAAAAAAAAAAAACCTCAAATACATACGGTAACAAATTGAGAAATAATAGGACATATACCTAAAGACTGCAAGTTCAGCATATTCAATTAATATAACCTCACATGCATGTGTAGCAAGATCCATAAGAAATTTAGATTCACAACCATATATCCCATAAGATTAATCACCAATTACTTTGTAAGTAAGAAAGCCTACTAGTAGGTTTTCATATTAGAAATCTTATGGGATTTATAAAGTATCACTATACATGGAAACTATTTTTTTGGATTTATACATGGAAACTTTTACTGTCTATATTGAAAATCACACAAATCACACAAATCCACAAATTTAGCCAATTCACTAATCACTAATCACACAAATCCAGCCCTCAATTTAAGGCTAACCAAATTTAGCCAACTCACTAATCACACAAATCCAGCCCTCAATTTAAGCCATATTGAACTACAACACAATACTCGATCAACAAAGATTATCAAATGGATTTCGAACCTAAATACCAAAGCTTAAACTGTTGAAGAAAAAAATTGAAAATCAAAGGAACTGAAGGTGAAGAAGCACGAGCAGTCGATGCACTTCGTCGCATATAGAGCCTTCTTTGCATCAATTGCTTACCAAACCTTTTCGCAATCGCTGTGCAATCTGAAGAAATTCAAAGTGCACAAATTGCTAAGACAAACTACGGAAGATTCTCGGAATACCAAAAATTGAGACACAAAACAAAACACACGTGAGGAATCTCCAAATTTAGATGATTAGAAGTAGTGAAAGTTAGGTATTCAATGATAGAGATACGGAGAACGTTTAAAGAACCACCAATTCCACCAAAACACATAGAAATCACTGAAAGTTCAAGTATTCAACAAAAAAAATCAAAACCCTAACCTTCCCCTGCACCCCAACCTTATCTTCAACCTAAACGAGATTTGAGAAAGTGAGTGAAGGACAGAGCTGAAACCACTTCCCAACCTTATCGACGAAATTCTAGAGAAAGAGAGATCGAACCTTCTCGAAACGGCGAAGAGGACACAGCGAGGGCCGACGGACGATCGTCCTCTATAAATGCATCGTCAAAATATGATTTCTTCAAGGTTTCGTTCTTCAAATCTCTCGATTTGGTATTCGATGATTTTGAATCGGCGATTTGGATTTGAAACAATGGATTATCTGATGTTGAGCGGGGTGAGCGGTGATCGGGCGAGAGAGAAGGCAGAGTGGTGACCGAGCGAGAGAGAAGGTCGGGCGAGAGAGAAGGCAGAGCGGTGACCGGGCCAGAGCGGTGACCGGAAAAGAGAGAAGCCGGCGAGAGAAAAGCGCAGAGTGGAAGCGGTGGCAGAAAGGCGAGAGAAAGGCAGAGCGGTGACCGGGCGAGAGAGAAGGCAGAGAACGTTGTTGCGTTTAGGGTTGAGCGAGAGAGAGAGAGAGAGAGAGAGAGAGAGATTTGGGTGAGAGTCTTGGTCCTCATTTTTGAATCATCGAGATCGAACCACGCACGAATCTCGAGACGTAACGAACGGTTGTAATAAATGAAAATTTTGGTGGGAATGTTGGCGCCATTTTTTAGAGACGGAATTTAATTCCGTCTCTATTCCGTCTCTGATTCGTCTCAATTCCGTCTCTGAATTAGTCCGTCTCAATTCCATCTCTAACTAATTTTTTTAGCAACTGAATTTATTTCCGTTGCTAATTCCATTTCTAAATTTTGTTTTCCTTGTAGTGAAAGCTCAAATGTTGCTTCAAACATAAACTAACTTATGGCTCTCATAAACTTGTAATGAGAAAAGTGGGTTCTTAATGGGGAAGCCCTAGGGTCCTATTAATTTTTTTCCTAATGTGTACATATCATAGATAAACTCAAATTATTCAAAATAATCTAAAAAACTCATCACTAACCTTAACAATTTTTCAGGGATTCCAATGTTGTACACGAGTCATTAAGTTAATCATTGAAATTGTCTCTTTGTGCTCCATAGATTCATCCAGCAATTTCTAGTGTAAACTCAAATTTGATGGCTATTCGCTGGACCTGTTTTGAAGTTAAGTGTTTTGTTCTTCTTCCTCTTTTTCTCCCATTTCTTCAATTTTTTTAATAAAATCCTGAAATCACAAAAATAAAAGAATACCTAATGTAAGGTCATCATTTATATTTAAAATCAACTTAAATTACTTTATAAAACATGTCTAATTATTGACTTGTCAATCACCGCCACCACCTTCATGTTGTTGCCACCTTTATCACCATCACAACCTTATATGAAAATTAAATGAGGATCATTTTTTTCGTGGTAAGTGCTCTATATATTTCATGTGTTTCTATCAGGGGCTATTATAAGGGTGTGGTGATGTGTGTTTATCGTTGGGGTTGTGACCAGGGTTACGGGAATGATGAGGGAGGTCTTGAGGCTCACTAGAACTCTTAGACAGTGGTGGTGGTAGCTGGTGTTTAGTGGTTTTATGTCATTATTGTTATTGATTGTTTTTGTCATAATCTTACGTGATATCATCAGTTTGATGAGTTCAATCTTGGCGGGAAAAGGCAAGGGGTAACATGGTGAGACTTATCTGTTGGCTCCCTGGTGTAATTTAGATGTGTTTTGAGGTGTCGAAGAGGTCCAAGAAGTCATGGGTGTCGTTGGGAGAGAGGGAAACCTCAATGAGAGGTTAAAGAAAATGATATTGCCAGCAGTGCCGTGGGCATGAACCATACGACGCCCAACCCACGACATCAAATTATAGTTTTCTGCATGTTTAAGACCGTGAATAGAGCCATAGGTTTCCTACTTATAGCATGGCCCTTGGTGGCAAACTTCATATAATTAAAAAGTTAGGTTTCAATTATCAGGTTCGAAAGAGATTCGGACTAGGGTCAAAATTGACCTCAAATGGTTTATGATAGGTTTTGAAATACCATAAGAGTTTCTAGTAACAGTAGAGCTTGGATGCTCGGACCAAAACTTAAGGAAACTTAACCAAGGTAAGTGGGTTTTGTACTGTTATCAATTATGATTCATAATTGGTGTATTTAGTTCATATAACATTATGGACTAGGAATGGGGCAACATACTGCAATTCGAATTTTTTAAATATGAAAATTCTCAGAAATGATCGATAAGGTGGACCGAGACCGAGGGATGGAAAGGTTAGCCTAAAAATACATTCCACCCTTTAACCTAAGAAATGGAAAAGAATAGCTTGGAAATGGATTTCACTCTTTTACCCTTAGTAGCCTAAGTTTTACTTTAGTCGTCATAGCCTAGTTAGAGAAGGTAGTTTAGTCAAGAATGAATAAATCAACAGAATCGCATATCGGCCAATATGTGTCTTATGTGGTTGTATTCTCGAATGAAGTGTGAGTACGACTTTATTTTAATGTTCAAATTACAAATCACGAATGTTGTTGCAAATGCTTATTTAACTTGCATTCAATTATGCATCGTTTACATTAATTTCAATGCCTACATAGATACGTTTTGAATTCATATTGCTATTCATTAATTCATTAATATTAGTTGATTATTGATATGTTTACGAGTACCACTTACATAGCAAGTTGGAGCGCTCACGCCATTTAACATTTCAAGTTCAAAGCCCGACGCTTCAGCTAATGTAAAAAAGAAGATATAGGAGCCTTAAAGTAATCTTTACGATGTAATGAACCTTCTTTGTATATATATATATACTATTTGAATTACATTATTATTATATAATAGGGATAAGGAGTCTTTATATAATTGAGTTTGATTTGATAAACTCTAGATTTTCGGTATAATATATATTATTGAAAAAGTATTATATTTTGGTTTTATCTTTTATATTGATATACAAGTTGAGTTTATCACGTACTAGAAAGAGAAGCTACTGGCTCTAGTTAAGCCTGGCTACCGTATCATGGCTAGTTTTAGGTTTCAGGCCGAGTATCGCCCTAATCAGGATATGGGATGCTAGATCTTCCACAACTGTTGATGTGCTAATGAAATCCTCTCCACCCTCGATATTAATTGGCAGTGTTACTTGATGGTGTAAGACTCACTTAAGTATCCTCCCTAGACACAATTCCCTCACCTCCTACTAGTGTGAGTGTACCTTTCTGCCCAACAGAAGAAGTTGCATTCCCATGCTCGACTTCAGGCTCCACCAGGTACAACTTACTCTCATTGGTTGCTTTAATAAATAGCGTTTGGTATTATAGGATTATTCTCATCCAACTTCTTCTAGTACAATGAAGTCAGGCATTTTTTAGAGGATGCACAACTTCCACTTAGGATCCTATATGGGTACTGCCATTACTGGCCTGAGTAGACCCCTTATGCGGGCCAAAAGTAGAAGATCTCCCCAATTTCATTTTACATTTCCCCGCACTTAAAGATAAAAAAAACACCATACTCAATATAGTTCCTTTGCAACAACACTTAAATAGTTCTAATTAAGTTAGAAAAAAACTCTTAAATTTCAGTTGTTTCAGATATTTAAAGCCGATAGCATTAGTATGAGTCTCGTTTAATGGGTACCGACACCTTTTAAAAGGTCTCAGTTGGGAAGTACCGATAACCTTTAACTGATTTTGGTTATAGATTTTTGAGACATATGAAAGCCTCTCCATTTGAATGGGCCAAGACCATTTGCAATGTTCATGGTCCTGTATAGCCATTTACTTTCTAACCCCAAATAAAATCCTAGGAAATCCACATCCAAATCGCCCTGACCAAATTTGACAAAAATATAACCAAAAGAAGCAAAATCTTAGGATGAACAAAAACTACTATGTTTCAATGCAAAACGCTTACCCAATTTACCAAGAAAAGCTAAACACTACAATGGTGGTTCCTCGATCCTCGTGCTCCAGCGATCATAGATCCGCTGGGGTTAATCGAGTATAAACTTCTTGCTCCACATTTGAACTTCAAAAAGTGCTCAATATGGCCAAAATAGTGAGGAAATGAAAGTATTGAAGGTGTCTGTCAGGGGTTTGAAGGCTTGGGAAAAAGTGAGTGGGACATGTTATGGTACATTTAAGGCGAGGGTAATTTTGGGATTTCATCTAAAATGGGTTATGTTTGGCAAAAAAAAAAAAAAATTCAAATTCGATCATTAATGAGGTCCGTTTAACCATTTCCTAAATTTATTCTAAATTATGTTTAATTAAACACTTAAATAATAAATTATAGATCTATGCATGGTAGATTGTTTAAATTTTTGTCATATAAAAATCAATTATACAACTTTAGCCTCACGAGAAATTAACTAAGTTCATTTGCTGAAGCTCAAGCGCCACAATATTTCCTTTTCAATTTACAAGCCAAGAGAACCAAGTGGGGTCTTCCCTTGCCCAGCCTCGAAGTAGAAAATCAGCATTGCCAGCATAGCAATCCGGGCGTGTTTAATCTCCGCCAACTTCAATCTCTGAAGCTTCTCCTCGTCCGGGAAGTACACACCATTGTTCAATGTCCCACCAAGGCTCAACGGGTCAAAAAACTTCCCTCCCGGGTACCCTTGATCCCCGGTCGCATTGGCGAAGTTCTCGGCAGTCTTCGACCATGGTGTAGCCCACTCCACGGACTGGGATTCTGGGTTGAAGAAGTCGACCCATCTCTTGCTCTCAACCCAACCCATCAGGAGTAGTTGGGTCCCCAATAGGGATCCGAATGAAAAAGGAGCAACTGCGCCAGGATCCGCTCCGGCTTCAAACCATGGGATGCCACTCCAAGCTTGCCCAATAAAGATTCCGACAACTGCCAGCATAGCCCATCTCCCATGGATCAGCTCTGCCTCTCTGTACCACTTGAGAAACGACGGGTCCTTGCCCAGACCCAGTGGGTCAAAACCGTAGTCACCTGGTAGCCTATTTATAGAATAAAAAAGGATTAATTAAGGTATCTCACATTTGTTCAAGGCATATTACTGCCTGTTGATGTTGTTACATTTATCGCTAAAAATGTATATATACTATTTAAGGATAAAAGGCAAATTCCCCAGTAGTTCTTTCATAACATGCACTTTGATCCTCTATTTTCTAAAATATGCAGATATATATTCTTATAAATAAAGGGACTTAAGTGATTATAAGAGTAGATCTTAGAAGGAAATTAACGTACCCAAATTAAAGTGTATAATTGATTAAAACTTGCCACGTCATTGCTAAAAGTGATGATAATCCTATTTTTGGAAATAACAACATAATTTAATTATAATATGAAACAAACTAAACTAGATCTATGGTTTGAATTACATATTTTTAAAATAGAGCAAGCAAAGTGCAAATTATGACAAACTTAACAAGACGAGTTGTAATTTATTCCATTATTAATAATATAAACACCTTAGAATCCTAGGGCAAGTCCTTTTTGGCCATTATATATTTCTTGGCTCCATTATTGTATTAATTTCCCAATTCCCTACCTCAATAAAACTAGTTTCCAAAAGGCGTGCAAGTGTCAATTGTCTTGATAAGATTAATGTCATAATATATCAAGAGTTTGACTGGCTAAACAATGTTGATGTTCGTTTTTTTTTTTTTTATCAGAATTGTTGATCTTCGTTTCAATGAATTAAAAAAGCAGAGTCTCTTCGAAAAAATGATTTAAACCAAATTGTACTCCAAGTAATACTAGCACATCAATATTTATGAGAACATTTTCTACATCAACATGTAATTCGAACTTACGAGCCATCGAGCCACTCGGGGTCAATTAAGTTGCCACCTGCTCGAACACCGGGAAGCCAAGACTTCTTTGGAGCCACAGCGGCAGCCACAACCAGCCTGCGAGGAGGGGCAGTGGTGCCGATTCTTGTGAAGCTAATTGAGGGGAAGAGGAATTTCTTGTTTGACAAAAATGGGGAGCCGAGGCCATTGAGAACTGCAGCTGATGTGGTTGCAACAGCCATTGTTGTTCGTTAGTCGGAGAGAAACGCGGACTCGTTTGGTGTCGTAGCGGTGGTGTGGTTTGAGTTGTTTTCCTTCTTATTTTGAGAACCATAGAATGTGTACGTAGGCCACGCGAAATCTGGAGTTGAAATCTTTGAACTTAAGTGGATAGATTTCGGACCAATTGGATCGCTAGATTCATCCTCAATACCTTTAGCGTTGTTGCCACGTGGACTATTCTTTGCCTCTACTTTTATTGGGTTAAATGAAGGATAGTACTCCATGCTCGCACAAATATAACTCGCTTAAGGTAAAGGTACAAAAAATAAGATAACCTTATACGCCCTTTGACATTAAATGAATTGAAGGATTGAAGAATCATAAATATTTAAATTGTATAAGACATTATTAGTAGAAAAACGATAAATATATTCTTGAATTCTGGAAACAACTTATAATTTTAATCATGAAGTTTTTGCTAGAAAGATCAAGTCTGGCTATACGCATCCCAGTGTTTATCTAGTGCACCCCATCGCCTTTTTTTCACCTATATACCATATATGCCCCTAATGGAAATAACTGATTTGCCCCTGACAAGTACCCAATTTCCCTGTTTGTCCCCAACCATCTCACGATCGATTGCACAACACCTCATAACCATCTCCGTCGTCATTCAACTCCGGAGCACGTCCATTTTTCAAAGCAAAAGACAGAACCGAGTGTTGTAAGTGTCAACTTATTCACGTTTATTAGGTTAGAATCAGTGGAGATGTCTTTGTTTGGGTTTGTAATGTTTGTTTTTATTTCATTTTTTAGGGTTTTTGCATCATCGTGATTTGAAGTATGTATCTTTGTTGAAATGGCCGAGGAATATAGTATGGAAGATGATATATCGCAAGGAGAGGTAATATTAACTTTTACTTTCCATTTTCTCGGCGTAGAACCGTCATTTTTGCTTTTTAAGGTGGTTCAGTGGTACCGGGCCAAAGTTGCAACTTTATGTTCGTGTCAATGGTACCAAGCAAAAGTATGCACCTTCAGTTATATCCCACCGGAATATATTAGTTGTTGTTAAAGTTTTGAGAAAAACTTAATTCGAAGGTATGGTACCGAATATTATTCGTAAGGTTCGGCTCTTACCAACCAAGTAATATAGTTTATGCTCGACACCTGACCACCGAAATAGGTTTTTTTATTATAACTCGGACAGCTTCAGTTTCGAAGTGAGGTAACTGAGACTTCATGGTTAAGTCGATACCTACATACTTATTATACAGTGGGATAGTCGGCCTGTACCAACCGAAGTAAGTTTTTTTAACATATTTTTATATATTTTAAAGGTTGAATTGAATGAATCTCATATTATTTTGCAGTCATTGCCATCTTCTAGTGGATATCCTGACTATTCTAGTAATTTTATTCAGGAAGGCCATTCTAAATGAGGGAAAATGTCGTTACTTGTCTTCAAAAACTTGCTCTCAATCTTTGGTTTTTGTTGGTCACCAAGAAACCTGAAGGTAGAGTGGGCGGTCGTAGAGGAGGGGTTTCTTTGACTTGTGAGAGGGGTGGAATATATAGGGGCTTGCCCAGAAATTAGGCAACGTGAAACCTCAACAAGTGGTGAGAGATGTAAAGAAAAAGAAACCAAAGTCAAACTTTTTGCCAAGATGAGGTTGGAAGAAAAAGACAATTCAAGATATAAGACTGGAAAAAGAAATGTAATTTTCCTTTTGCTATTAATCTAAAAGAACTCCCTTATTTATTATGGCATACAAATCTTGTGTGTGGCTAGCACAACCATGACACTGGTGTCTACTTGAAAAGTTACTCAAATGTAGGTAGATTGAATCCAAATGAGAAAGTGGTCTTGCAATAAATGACTAAGGGTAATGTGAAGCCCTATGAGGTTCTAACTACTTTGAAGGAAAGAGAGAAACTGAATTCTTCAATCATTCCTAAAATCTATAATGAGAGACAAAAGCAACGACGATTGGAGTCGACGGGAAAGTCGCAAATACAGCAGCTCGTGCACTTAATTGAGACACACATGTGCATGTCTTGGCATATAAAAAACATAGTGAATGTGGTTAGTGACTTGTTCTTGGCTCATCCAGAATCCATCATGTTGTTGCGGTGCTTCCCGAATGTTCTCTTGATGGATCGTACTTATAAGACGAATAGGTATCACATGCATTTCTTTAGAAATTGTTAGGGTTACGTCTACATGTATTACATTCTCAGTTAGGTTTGGATTCTTATTAAATGAGAGATATAAGAGCTATAGTGGGCATTGTAGATTGTCAATGGATTATTAGATAGGTGGAGGGAACCAACTGTCATTATTACCGATAGGGAGTTGAGGCTAATCAGTGCACTCAAACAAGTTTTTTCGGATAGTAAATATCTTCTGTGTACTTGACACATCAACAAAAATATTTTACCAAAACCAAGAAGATATGGGCAAGGAATGAAAATTTTGGTATTTTCATTAAGAGATGGAACTCATTGATGTACGCCAAATTGGAAGGGCAATTTGAATTAGTACTACAGGAAATTCAAAATTAGTATGGTAGTAAGTGTGGTTTGTTTGCTTACTTGAACGACATATGGGTGAGCCCTCATAAGGAATTTTTTATTTCCTCATAGACGGATGAAGTTAAGAACCTCGGTATAACAACTTAAAGGGTTGAATATACACACTCCACCCTTAAACATCATCTAGAGAACTCAGTGGCTAATTTTGAAACTTTATGAAAAATCATTGTCGGCATGCTTGGCAACCAACACATGTACATTAAGGTGCCATTTCAGTGGAACTTGAATGTTGTTCAACATGATTTTACCAATCCTATAAACCGACTTTTAAGCGCATTTGTATCGCATAACATGTAATAGTTAATTAAAGACGAGTTCATAATGATAAATAAGGTAGGAATTGATGAGAAGATGTGTGGTTGTCACTTACATAGGACACACATGCTTATTTATGCGCACGAGATTGGAATTCATTTATTGGCTAGCTCACCGATTACACTTGAGGATGTCGACATGCATTGGCAGAAGTTGAACCTTTTCCTGATGATGTTGTTGGTCAATTGCAGTACAACTTTTATGCTAACATTCAGTGATTTATTGAAAAGCCTGAAGGTTGTAATGAGGAGGTGCACGCACTATGATCATCTAACAGCTTAAGGAGATTGGTTTTCCCTCACCTACACTCATCAAAGTTCCTCGAGTGGAAGTTAAGATAAAGGGGAAGCAACTATTGCAAAAAGAAAGTGGAAAAAGGGAAGCTTAAAAGGAAAAGGAAAGAAGGCAAGTAAGGAGCCAAAGATGACAGCGACGGATGATAATACTTCCATAAAGAGACATCCGTCTAATTTTAAGTATGTTCTCACAGAGAAGGATTTTGCTTATGTTAAGAATAAGTTATTCAGGCCTTTGAGGACTTCATCTGCAACATCACTAAAATGGAAGAATTTTTTATCTACAGTATTATTTGAGATAACATCATTTAAGTTCCCATCAGTTGAGATAGCATCATCTGAGGTTCCATCCGTTGAAATCTACCCAACAGTTGAGATTCCTCCATCAATTGATATTCATCCATTAGTAGCGGGTCGTCCAACAAATGTTCATAGCACACGTAGTTTCTTTAAGGGCACATCTACCTTTTCTTCCAGACCATCATCTCATTATCTAGTAATATGGGAGCCCAATGTTGATGGGATCCTTAATATTAAAGGCGATAGTCATCACGAGTTTTTGGTAGTGGAAAAGTGTTTAGGTTTGCCCAACAAAGACGGGTAGAGGAGTATAATTGAATTGATTTTAGAGGAGCTGACGACGAACGGAGATTCATAGGTCAATATTTATAGGAAATAGTACATTGCCAAGGTGCGATTAAATACGATAAAAATGAGGCATCAGTGGAAAACTGGATGTCGCTTCTTGATATGGGACTCGTTATATCCACATCATTGAATGCGATGGTAGTTCTCATATCTAATACTTTGTAATTGACATTCTTTTCTGTCAGAAGCAAGCCACCTCAAAAGTTTAGCAGTCGTGTAATAGTTGGAATCTCCATTGTGGATGTCATTCACTTCATTGGGGTAATTATCTCATCATTGTCTATATTATTTAGTCATTCCACTTTTTGATGCTAGTTTCCGTGTTATACTAACCTTTAATTATGTTGTTGATATGTATGCTCATTATTTAACTGTTAAAGTTGAAACTGGGTTGCCCATTACCTCTAATTTTTGCTTTATGGGACACATATGGATAAAGGTTCGCGTCAATAGGAAGAAGGCTTCATCAAATTAGGAACTCCATCAACGAAGGATGGAGATCAATTAGGGACACCATGAGTAGTCGACTTGGATGAACTATAAGACTCATTGACCTTTTTTGTAGCAGATGATAGTTGTTGAAAATATTTTGAAGTTTTTTGTTTGGGAATGTCACTTAGATTACATACACTTACTTACTTGAAAAATGATATGTGCTCGAGGTTTAAGTTTTTGGTTTTTTGAATGAAAACTTGAGCAATGTATGTGTTTTAGATGGTTATGAAAATGTTGTATGAACCTCGTTCCCATGGTTACTTGTTACTAATATTCATTTCATGACTGTTTTTTTTATGTGAATCAATTGTCTGATTTTTCATATTGTAAACTGCTATAATGCATGTTCGGTACCACAAGGACAAACAAAACTGTTTGTACTCGTTGCCCCAGAACCGAATGAATGGAACCAAACTCGGTACCTCAGAGCTGAACATGTAGTTGAAAAAAACAATTGGTGGTGCATTTATAAGTATGTTAGGGTACACCTTTTGTCGTGCGGTACTAATTGAGTCTAGATTTTAGGTTATAGTGCACCTCGAAATCGGTAATTAAATGTCAAGACCCAGACGTTACGTTGGGTATCACAGTATCGAAGCAAATATAAAATGTGTGAACTTTTTAAGTTTGTTTGATAAATGAATGTTTACAATTTCAATCGGTTACTAATTATCGAATTGGTTGTTTAACATAGTGGTTTGAGGAGCACTAAGAGTATCTTTGGGGTGCACCCTTGGTTCATTCACATGAAACCAACCATTGACACCTTAACTTGATGTATAGGTGTCGAGCTAAGCACTTCGCTTTCGGTAGCCATCTATGCCTGACTACATAGAATTAAATATCATTCCATACAATAATACAATATCAAATAGCAAACCATACAACATAATATCAAATACCAAATCATACAACCTACTATCAATCTCCAAATCATACAACACATAATCAAGTAGTATCAAATGGCCCTTATTTAATATAGTTTGTGACAATGAACACAATCACTTGTTTCCTTTCTTACCATGCCAAACATATTTTAAACCCCAAGCATCACTGGTATTGTCGCATTAGGCTGTTCTAATTGTTCCTACACTATCGTGTTGGGATAATCTAATTGTTCCTGTCCCCGCAGATGTAATGGCTATTGTTGTAGTGGTAGTAATGACAAGACCTTTGCCTAACAAGTACTTCACGACACTGTTTGCCATTTGTTTTGCAGACTTGATGGTGTGCTCTTTTTTAGACAAGTAGAGCCAGGTCAATGTGGTATCTAAGGTTAATCTCATTCGCTGTAAAAAACAAAGCATTTGAACAGAAGAACTAGTATGCCATATATTTTAATGTAGTAATAAAATGTTCTAAGTAGTATATAGATCTTACCTCTATCATATTTGTATCGACAATGAAATCACCAATGAAGCTGTCACTGTGGTATATAAGGTTCTCAATAATAATATGTGATCATTACATGAACTAGTTAAGATAACCTGCTTTGCAATCCCACTCTAATACCACCTTATCTCCTTAAGTTTTGGGTGCGAGCACATCATTATCGCACCTCTCCCACATTGCAGGTTGAAAGTTGTACTTGACAATATACTTAAGGGCGGAAGGTCCTCGATTAACTTGAATCGACCTGTAAGGAGGGCCCAAAATCCCTTGCGTATGGCTGAATTGTTTTAGGAAACTTTCTAGGTGATAAGGCTTAATCACATCCATGTACCTAATGCAACTAGTATAAAACACGAAGACGGGAATGCCATTGGACCTTAACTTAGAGTAGGGAACCCAAGTCACCTATTCCAAATAGGAACCAAGTATATCACGTTAAATTTTATTCACAATACCAACATAACATGAGAAATTGAAAATGTAAGTCGAACCTCATTTGGTCTTAAGGCATATAAGCTTCTACGAATAGTATGAATGGAATCATCGCCTAAACCCTGGTGTGGTTTAAGGAGAAACCTACAAACATGAGGGAGAGTATTCGTGTACTTTGTAATTGACCATGCTAGTCATAGATTGAAATGATCGTGGATCCACCCCTACACTATGATAAACATCAGTTAACAATAGTGGATTAAACAACTACTCTAGTAATGTCAAGTAGTCGGCTATCTGATAGACTTCAACTCGTGACGATGCACCGAGCTAACGATATAAGTAGGCACGAGTAGCCGCACCCCATACATACGACCCAACATCGTCCAAATTATTTGGGATTCACGAACAATGACAACAATTTGGAGTGCTAGTCCTAAGAGAGATAGAAAACGTTTTTCCTTTTTGCCCCAAAATCTTGAGAATTAGGAAATAGTGAAAATGCAAATCTTATTTCGTTTTAAGGTTTCAACCTTTATTTATATATGTAGATAAGCTTACTTAAAAAACTTATTCATAATACAACTATTGTATTTAGGCAATTTAAGCAAATTACACAAACGTCCCTATTAATAAGTCATCATATAAAAAATCTAAGAGATTTTATGTTATGACTTTAATCATATAAAATTCATTACTCTGGACCAATCAAAATTATGCAAAGCCATTCTTTGTATGCGACCCAATAGGTTCATGCGACGTTGGCAGTGAACCAAAACAATTTTGGTACACAAGTCATAAGTGGTCTCTAGCAAGGCATTTTGACTACTCAAGTAGCACGAATATCAAAATCGATACAACCTAATGAATAACATATATCAAATCCTTTTGTAATGCAATATCCTTTTATTAAACCTAAGGCATTGAAAGTCATCCTTAATGTTTTATCCTACTAGTCTCGATCTTTAAGTAGATTGAAAACATCCAAATGACATTGATCATATCAATTCACTTGGACTTGGCCATTTAACAGATTAACATATCGAGGGACCCACTGATATCTCTCTATACGAGAAGGACAAATTATATCTTAATTACACACCTTCACATATTATTCACATAGTAACCAATTAAAATATTTATAATCGTATGCGATAATCCTCAAAGATAATCAAACTAGTGGAGGAAGAAAATTCACCAGATATTTAAGGATGTTATATATCTACAAGGTAACAAATAATCATCGTAGTTAATCTTTTGTTAAATTTCTTTTATCCCATCCCATCATAGGATTTATCATCTATACATGTTAAGTCAACTTTGAACCAATGTTAGATACCATTGATTTGTCTGAATTAAACTTGACCTTTAAATCGCAAAGGCTCTACAAAATTAAGTTTTACTAACCTGAAATTTTACCCTAGGTTCTAATACCTATGCTCTAATACCAATGTCACTGACACAGGGTTGAGTCGTTCGCCCAGATCGCCCTTTAAGCACAATACCGAACCTGCCAAAGCGATACCTGGCATGCCTAAATCAACCTGCAGAATATCAAACTAATGCATATGGATAAATAATTGCAGAATTAAATAAAAAGGAATCCATATGTTGTATTACGAAATTATAGTTGGGTTCAAATTCTTAATACAACTTAAGTTATTCGAATACTACTAAATAGTTTAAACTAAAAGCGAGTAAGATTCATTATACCCAAAAGACCCGTTTAAATACAACCCGAGTTTAATAATTTCAAAATCAAATAAATAAATAAATAATATCATTACAAAGCTCACATCAAAAGAGAAGGCTTTAAGCTTTTGCCTCTCCCTTATCTCGATCTAGCGCCGATGGGTATAGTCATGAGATATAAGTGGGGTGAGCTAAAAGAGACAATGGAGCTTTGTAATACGGAACCCACTCAACTATCAAATACGTAAGTAATACTCAATAAGCATGCGAGGCTAGTATGAATTGAAATTGAATAAATAAGTATTTAAAACAAGACATCGCATGGATTTATAAAGCATTCATAAATCATGTCAATAAGGTTGATAAAAACATACTCAAGTCAAAGCTCATCGTCGATACACAAAAGACAGATACCATAGAAAATAATAATAGTATAAAGTTGTGGTCCATTGAATGAATACTAGTTATTAACAAGAATCTAGTGATTGAATCCCTTACCCTTGAAGTGATGGTAACCATTAGACAACACAAAGGCCTTATGTGCCCTCCAAAACCATCACCAATATGTGACCACTTGTGAGCTTGATAATAAATGTGTAAATCAAGTGGCACAAATCACACTATTATCATATTTTACACTTAAATATCTATAGTGACACAAACCGCTTATTTATTATTTGGCGGCTCAAACCCACTCGATGGCTCAAACTTACTCTTTTGATTAAGCAGCACAAGTGTTCAATCACATTATATCACCATTGATAAGTAAGATCAAGTTAATTACAATTTGCAACCCATTACCAAGTCTATAATTTTCAAAACAAATGTACAAAAATAACTAATAACATGTCATATTTGATAATTGAGCAAGCTCCCACTTAACTCGATTCACTGAACTAAACCCTCTCAGTCGACCTCACATGCTTGGGGCTTGATGTGAACTTCCCTATGAATCTAGAAAATTTAAATAACAAACATATTATTCGACGTTTAGAAATCTAAAATTAATTATCTATTTAATTACTTTGGGGTGGGGCCCACTAGTATGGTCCTTGCAGGTCCCCCATCGCCCGAAAGATGACCAAGGGGTGGGGGCCCACCCTGACTTTCCCTCAGGGCTCGAGTGTGCGCCCAATTGAAAACATATTATTTTTATTTATCTTTATATGTAAGATACTTATAATATCTTAGTTTTATTTATTTGTTTATTTTTTTAGTTGTCCGGAGTTCACAATTGACCCCTATTCAACTACCCCTAAGGGTAGACTGCCCCTAGAATAGTCCATGGGCCAATCACCTTTGGGGTCAAACCAGGGCACGACGACCATAGTGGCACTAGGCAGTAGCCCAACGCCTCCCCTTTGACATGGGAAAGGGGAGGGGGAGCAGGAAGATCCCCCCTCCCCACCAAAAGAGGGTGGCTAGTGTGATCTTTCCCACTCAGTCTGTAGGGATGCGATGCCATAGGAGTGTCCCTCCCCCACCCAAGCTTAATGGCGGCATGCTACCCCCTCATTCCCGGCAGCACCGCCTCTCCCCCTCCTTGGGTACTATTCGTACTAAAAATTGAGAAAAGAATGACATAAGTAAATAGGGAGAGAGAAAGAGAAAAAGAGAGATTACCTTCTTTGGATCCAGGAGCATTCCATCACCATCATCTCTATCATCTAGTTCTCCTTTTTTATTTAGGGCTTGTAGATGAATTTGGGGTGGTTAGGGTTTTTGATTTTGCTTTATATTAGATCTGAACTAGTTTCGGGTTCACGTAATTACTAATTTGCCCTAGGTGGGTTTTTAAGTTTTGGGTCATCACAATAAGTAGGACTTGTTTACTTTTCAATTATATTATGTAATTTAGTATTATTAGTTCATGTAATTTATGGATTGGGTTTGGGGCACTATACAGTGACTTATGGTATTTATAGTTTTTCGAACTAAATCTCGGAAGTGAAATGGATAGGGTAGCGTAATGAAGATAAAACAAGATAGGTAGATAAGTACACATCTTTGTTAAATATAGTGAGCAAGGTGGATAAGTATCATCCTCTCTTGAATATAATGAGGAAGGTGGATAAGTACCAACTTCCAGTTACATTAAGAGGAACGTAGATGAGTACCGAACTCTTTTGAGTACAAAGAGGAAGGCGGAAAAGTACCGAGCTGCAATGAAAGAGCTAGGTGCAAACTTGTTCATTCACTATCTTTTTAGAGTCGGAATCTTAGTTAAATTTAAATACACTTTATGGTATCTCACATCAGCCAATGTGCGAACTCCGTAGGTTATATTTCTGTATAGATGAGAGAAAAACTCTACTTTTAGCTCAAATTGAAATTAAAGGATCACAATACTAGTGCAACGCACCAAATAACTGGCATATGATTATATATTGTTTATAATGTTTTTGTTGTGCTAAATAGGTATTGTTGGTTTGTATTGTTATTCATTTATTTCATTCGCTATTAATAGATAGTTGATAAGTATACGAGCATCACTTACTGAGCAAGTTTGAGCATTCTCTCATTTAAACTTTTCAAGTACATTACCAGGCACTTCACGAAAGAGAAAATATGAGATATAGGATTTTTAGTTCTTTTTTGATGTAATGAATTCCTTTATATTTCTTTACTATCTGAAGTATATTTCGTGTAATATACTATAGTTGGGATATTGGATTGTAACTGAGGTTTATTCTGGTTTTATATATATTGTATATTTCTTATTTATCGAAAAAGTTTTAATTATGCTGCATATTCTATTTATTTTATTCAATATTTTAAGATATATAGAACTATGTTTATCAAGTTGAGAAGGTAAAGCTTTTGTCTCTAGTTAAGTCAGACTAGTGTATCGGGGCTTAATTAGGGTTTTAAGTCAGGTATCACCCTAATCGGAAAAAGGGATGTTATAACCGAAACTTATAAAGTAGGTGGAACGGGTGCACTAAAAAATGTCATTCTAGTTAACCTTGACGGTGAAGGGATAACAAATCTACCTTTACTCATTTTTCTCTTCTTGGGTTAAAACTACATAAACTCCTAGGTTCCCTAACTCCCAAAGTATTGGGGAACTAGTGGTGGGACGGATAATGGCCTCGAAGTTTTAGCTAACATAGCTGCCTCTACTACCATTGCACTCTCAAAAATAAATGCAAAACTGATATGCTGATGAGAAGTGACAATGAAATGTATCTTACAGTTCAATCAATTGAGAAACATATCAATGTTTTCTCCTCCAACTCTACCATCTTAGGAGAAAACTCGCTCAGCTCTATGAATCTATACTCATACTCCCTTACGGTCATACTTCCCTGAGTAAGGCTAATGAACTCAGTCTTATTTATGTTCGTGACTGACTTATGAAAGTATTGCTGGTAGAATATGGTCTGAAATTATGACCATGAAGTGACGGTATTCCCTTCTCTCTCAAGAGAATTCCACCACTTACAAGCTAACTCAATCAATAGAACCATGACTAGTTAAACGTTAAACTGGTCCTCAAAATCAACAACAACAAAACATTACTCCATCTATTGAACCCTGGCTTCTACAACTACATCTATATAGTGCCATTGAATCTCATAATATCATATTTCATGAATTTTGATGAAGAAATACAACCTTTTCGAGATCCACTAGCACTATAATTTCTTTTTATGGAAGAACTTATGCTATAATTGGTTGTACTGGAGCTGCAATAGTCTCCACTCCTCCCTCAGCTCTGGTAACCTCGAGACTGATAAAAAGCTGAGCCTCGGGCTGCTATACTAGCGGTGCCAATTGTGCCATCAGCATAGCCATAAGCTTCACTTCAGATTTCATCAACTCTTCCATTTGGCACATTATTGTGGCTTTCCACTATACCTCACTCACTGGGTTACGTTAAGGTCAAGGCCCTGTGAAACTTCTCATTGATCAACCATCAAATTTCGAAATTTAAATGAGAGACAAGAATATTTTGGTAGCATTCAGAGATGATAAGGAAATCGTATCTATACCATATATAGCAATAAATGTAGCAAATAACATACAATAGTGTTTTCATTTTCATTTCCCCCAAAACCATGATAACAATCATTTATAATGTCTTAAGTTCCTCCACAACATGAGATGATTCTCAAAGCTAGTGAACTTAGGTTCTAGTACCAAATTATATCAAAGCTCTTAAACTAAGATTTTGATACCAATTTGTAGCATCCCCTATCCCAATTAAGGCGATACCCAACTAGAAACCTTAATTAAGTCGTGGTACACCAGTTAGACTTAACTAGAGCCAGCAGCCTCACCTTCTGTACTTGATAAACTCAATATGTATATCATTATTGGAATAAAATCAAATATAAACGTAGTGAAATTAAAAAAAATTGAAAATAAATACAATATGTGGAAATTAGAGTTCACCGATAAAACTTCCATTATAGAAAACATATAGCCCAACCCTTATGATAGTATGAAATTGTAATTCAAACAATATATAATTTACAAATGAAACTCATTACATCGTATAGAAGACCAAAAACTCATATGTCTTCTCTTTCCCTTTAGCTGAAGCACTCGGTTGCTAACCTGAAATATTAGTTTGAGTGATCGCTCCAACTTGCTCAGTAATTATGGATTTGCTTAATTATCAATATTGTCTAGCTATGAGTATTAGTAGTTCATATAGTTTATGGACTTGGATGAAGTGCTATGTACATTGTTATGTGGTTGTGATTGGCAAGAATAATTCCTAAAGTTGGGGAAGTGGTTGTATAAGAAATGGGTTTGATTCTAGGCCTTTTATGTTATTCAAGTTCAACTAGCAAGTTTGCATGGATAACACATTCATTAGAGGGTTTAAGATATAATCATTGGAGATTAATGGGTTGACTAGATAACACATTGGCCAATGTATTGGTCTAGTAATCGTAGTAATGGTGTCAATGGGTAATCAACCCTAATTTTTATAAAATTGGGGAATGAAACACAGTGTAATAGCTAATGGTTGATTAACTTGCATTTGTTTATGTATTGATTATATGTTTTTCATTATACTCTTTAAATATGATTGGATCATATTTCTATTGCCTTTCGTTTTGAATATTATATGGAATGTTGATAATTATGTGATTCCTAAGTTGGAGCGCTAACCCCAAATTAATATTTCAGGTTCATAACCGAGTGCTTTAGTCAAGGGAAAAGAGAAGGCGTATGAGTTTTTAGTCTCCTCTATGGTGTAATGAGTTTCCTTTGTAGATTATATATTATATGGATTACAATTATGTAATATCGTAGGGGTTGGGTTATATGTTTTGTATAATTAAAGTTTGATTGGTGAACTTTGATTTCTGAATATCATATTTATTGTTGAAGAAGTTTTATTTCCACTGCGTTATATTTGATTTTATTTTGATAACGATATACATGTTGAATTTATCAGGTATAGAAGGTGGGGCTGTTGGCTCTAGCCATGTCTAACTAGTGTACTAGGGCTTAGTTAGGGTTTCAATCTGGGTATCACCATAATCCAGATAGGGTATGCTACAATATTGCTATTGCATTTCATTCTTGATTATTGTATGGAATTTTGATTGTTATGTGAATCCTAACTTCCTGAGAAAATTGGAGCACTCATCCAAAATTAATATTTCAAGTTCGCAGCTTGGTTTTCAGCTAAAAGGAAAAAAGAGAAAGGCGTATGAGATTTGTAGTCTTCTCTTCGATGTAATGAACCATCTTTGGTATATTATAAATTTTTTGATGTATAGTTTTGTGATATCACTAAGTTGGGAAGTTTAAAGTAACTGATGTTAATTTCGGCTTAATTCGGTTTTGTATATCTGCTACTAAAGGTGGGGTTGTTGGCTCTAGTTAAGTTCGACTTGTATACCGAGGCTTAATTAGGGTATTAAACCAATTATTGCCCTAATCAAGATAGGGGATGCTATAAATTATCTCCCTTTGACAAGTCAATAATTAGACATGTTTTACAGGTAATAAATATATAATATGAAGATATGAAAGAAAAAGGGAAGATTAAGAAGGAATTAATCAAATGGAAAAATATATGAAGAATTATCACTTATGAAGCAAAGAGGGGTTGGAATTATGAACCAACAATTCTCAATGTTTCCTGGGAGGCACCAAATTGTTGGCCAAATCGATAGACGCAAGAAAGGACTAGTAAGCTTAAAATTATGTATTTTCCTACCTAATCCTATCACATCTAAATCGTTGTCATTAGCTAGGTTAGATTACGAGAATTTCATATAACTATGAGTTGTTTGAGTTATTTAAGGATGTTTACTACTTACAATATTATAAATACTAACTTATGGTTACAAAATTAACTGCCCTTGATTGTACTTTGAAGCCTAAGAAGCCTTGATTGTTCTTGGAGCCATAGTCTACATTGTTTATATATATTGTCTATTATTTTATTGCTTTAAAAAATTCAAGTATTTCGATTCAGAGGTATTTTCAATTATGTCTTTTATTTATATTATTACAATGTTATTTATGATTATGAGTGAGTAATTCGTTTGATCTAAACAAAGTTTGAAGGTGAACTAGATTTGTTTTGCAATGTAGTTATGATGAGATGAATGTGTACTTAATGCTTTAAACTGATTGTATTTTTTGATTCACTAATTTAATAGGTTAATATCTACTGATTTTAATCATGGATTTAAGTACTATATGAATAGTCTAGAATGTGTATGTGATATTTGGTTTCATTATCTATTTGAAGTAGTGACTATGATTGTTTGAAATTCAAACAACGTTTAAGTATCCTAGGTGAATTTGATATCTAAATTTAGTGTTGAAGTGGCTATCCGAAGATGTTAGATTTACTAGTTCGAAGTTCTCGTAAAGTTTAATGTGGTTCTATTGCGTGAAGTTAATGTCTTTATGTAAATAATGGGGTTAGTTCGATATAATTAAAACGTGGCTTTTTCACCAATATAAAGGGAATAAATAGTTGGCTAAAGGCTATTTACTTACTTATAATTAAAGTTTAATTATCTATGATACTTTATAAAGTATGCTCATGACAATATATAGATTGGATTTACATGTTTGGAATGCAAAATAAGTCTATGTTTCATTGATCTTAATATTTGTTTAGATATTTATTTATTATTGAATTTAATCTATTTGATTGATTGTGATTCTCGATTGTGTTAATTAAGTAAGTTAATATATTTAGTTAAGTATTATTATATTATAGTAAGTTATTAGTTAGTTTAGTTATTATTTTTAATAAAATAATAATAATAATAATAATAACATTTAAAAGCTTTTTTTCTAGAGAGGTTTGATAAATCCATTTGGAGCAATTCTCACTTACCACTGCTACAAAATAATTAAAGTATAATTTAAAAGGGGAAATTATTATACACACCTAACACTTCAATTTTTGGTGTCATTGCCGGGGATTTAAACATAATTTTTTAGGACTTGTAGAAGTTGTATGGTTTGTCCACTTCGTCGTTCTAATTCCATGAAATCTTTACATCCGTTTGATCATGAGGTGGATAGGGCATTTAATTATTATTTAAGACAACAATAACATGGAGAGCACCAACCTACCACAATGGAAGCTAATAATAACTTTAATCTTAATAATAATAATGATAATAAAGAACTTAGTTTTAGGCAAGCTTATCAAAATGTCACTGCTTACGAACCAATGTGTATTGCCTATCCTGAGGGATTTTCCGAATTTGAACTTAGATTTGGATTCATTAGTGTTTTACCCAACTTTAATGATAAGGAAAATGAGATCCACAAAAACTTATAAGCGAATATGAGACGACCCTCACCTGACCTGGGGTCGGGTCGCCCGACCTTATTCAAGCTCGATACCTAAACTAGGCTCAAATAATAGTCTTGCACACTTATTTCAATTTGTGGAATAACATACCAGCCATATGGAATAATAAATGTTGAAATGAAATTGAAACTAGAATTTCATAAACCATAAAATCAAAGTGATTAGTGTTCAAAAGTCTAAGTAGGTTCAATCACTCCAAAAAAAACTTCCAATACTACCATAAAGCTTCCAAATAGCCCAAAATAGATAAGGAGTGTTCTAAACTACACAAATGAACCACCTTAAGTCACAACCCAAAATCTATTGTTCTCAAAATCAAATAACTAAATAATAAGAGCATGCATTGTTTACAATGTAAGGAAAGACTTCAAGCAGGCGTCTTTCTCTTGTAACGAACTAATGCAG
The DNA here is from genome assembly GCA_039657365.1 of Stephania yunnanensis. Lineage (NCBI taxonomy): Eukaryota > Viridiplantae > Streptophyta > Magnoliopsida > Ranunculales > Menispermaceae > Stephania > Stephania yunnanensis. Next base: position 44,415,377 of record CM077581.1, read on the forward strand.
ATATGGATGTCTCTAGAGAGTAAGTAGGGTGAGCTGAAATGGACAACAGAACCCAATAAGAGAAAAACCTCGCTCAAACATCAAATACACAATTACTACCTACTAATTATACAATATCTAACATGAAGTTAAAACCAAACCTCAAACATTGAGTAGGAAGCATGGGAGCATTATTCAAATTCAGACTTAAACATGTAGATAAGATATAAAACATGTAGAAATATGGAAATATGGTTCATATTCATAAACAAGAAAAAATTCATCCATTCGTAACTTTCAAAACAAATTCCAAGATTCATTTAAACCATAATTGAATTCAAATCAGTCATGTAAGGGATCCACAAGAGATATACCATAAAAGATAATAATAAATATAAGTCATTGGTTCATTCAATGCATGCCAAGTATTGGTAGGAATCCAGTGACCAAATCCCTCACTTTTGATTTAATGCAAACCATTAGTAGACGGAATGGCCGTTGCATCCCCTAACTAGTAGCATCACAACAAAATTAAGTTCATCCAAAGTCGTTGCTATACATTTCCCGCTATCACTAAGTTAGACAAGGAGGAACTCTAACTCACGTACTTAAGTGATACATTTATGCATTCAATTAGAAAAGTAAAGCCCTCAGTGGCAAATTCCACAAAACATCATGGGCCATTAACTACTAAGGCTCTCGGTGGCACCACAAACATTATGGGGCTATTATATATGTAACTAGCTAATTAATCCCTTGGTGGGGACTTTACGAACATTCTAGGGAAATGAATAACATAAATAGGGAAATAAGTGCATTCACATTTCATAGATAAGGAGATTCCAACTAATACCCTAATGCAACCCACAACCCAAACCTTTCATTCAAAACATGATACTTAATTATCTAATATCAAGTCGTATTTAATGTGAGTGAAGCTCCCTATTTACGTCGACTCGCTACAATAACCACTACCGATCCTTGCACGCACGAGGTTCTATGTAAACTGTTTCACGAATCTAAACAATTTAAGACATGTCACATTAATGAAAGTCACTTTTTAAATCTTAATTTACCATTAAATTTACTTTATAGTCCTACTAGTGTTGATCCCGCGAGTCCCCCATCGCCAGATGCGAAGGTCGAAGGGTGGAACCCGGTCAGTCTCTCTCGAGGATGCGGTAGCTTGCCCCGTTTAATGATAAGGATTTGTTTTTGATTTATATATATGTGTCTTATTTATATTTATATTATTTTTTATATTTTATTGTATTATATTTTATTATATTTTTTCAGTATTGGCCTTTGTTGACCGGTCGAGGAGCCGGTTTGGTCCCAGTGAATTGAGCCAGGGGCTAACAGGTCCTTGGTGCGAATGGCCACCAAGGAGGGGCGATCCCCTCCCTAGCCATCGGTAGTGGGTGTCCAGCGTCGGCCGGCATTGGGTGCTTTCATGGCCAAAGCTAGGAGGAGCGTAGTTGTGCCCCTGCCAGCCCTCGGCTGGTACAGCCATAAAGGATTGGGATGGTCACGACACCACCCCCTTCCCCTCCTCCTTCACAATGATGGTGGGGCAACCTAGTAGTGCCCCATTCTCTTGGCGACACAGGAAGCAAAGCCACCGATGGTGGCGATAGTGAGGCCACCGCCGGCCGCTTTTGTCGCTGCTTGCCTTTCGACGCCACAAACTACCAACAAAGTGGGTTTCCATCATTTTTTGTCAATTTCAAGTTTATTATTCATTAAAACAAGATAAAGAGGGTGAGGAAGGTGTGTCCACCTTCAATTGGGGTTTTCCTTTAGTTAGATTTCTAACACACTTTAATTTCCATCCCTCTCCACGTGATTTCATTTTCAAAAAAAAGGGGCTAAGGTTTGTAATTAGATTTATATGGTGGGACTAGTTAGTGTAGAGTTTGCGAAATTACTAAATTGCCTATAGGGCAGGTCATTTGGGTTTTGGGTCATTAAAGAATACCAACACAAAGTTAACGGAAGGAAACCTAAAGATAGTACGTTAGAACAAGTCAAACTTAAAGATTTTCCTTTTGCACTGAAAGATCAAGCACAAGATTGGTTGTTTTATCTTCATCAAGATTCAATAACCACATGGGCTTAAATGTTAGAAGTTTTTCTAGATCAATATATGCCAGCAAGAAAAATTAGTTCCTATAGGAGACAAATCAATGTTGTAAAAATGAAAGATGGTGAAAATTTTATTAAATTTTTGGATTGATTTCAAAGATCAATTTCTTCTTGTCCACAACATGGATATACACAAAGAGCTTTATTAAAATACTTTTACGAAGGACTTCATCATTTTGAACAAATACTATTAAATATTGTATGTAGTGGATCATTATTTGGTATTACACTAACACTATCAAAAGAAGCTATAAATAAGATGGTTAAGCAATCTAAACAATATGGTGAAAAGACAAATACATCAATAAAGAAACCTTATGAGGTTTATAGTGAAACAAGTAATAAATTTGATGAAAAAGTTGAAGAATTATCTAACATGGTTAAGCTACTATTAAATGATAGATCAAATCAAGTTAAAACATATGGATTTTGTAATGAAGTTACACATCCTACGAATGCATGTCCTACTTTACAAGAAGAAAACAATGAAGAAGTCAACGCGATTATGAACCAATACTCTAGTCTGCCTAGAAACCAATATAATAACAATAATTATTACACCAAAGAAATAAATTAAAATCTTTGCTATGGTCCACAAAATCAAAACTGTACCACTTTTAAACTGAGGCCACCAATACAACCTACGCTAATTCAACAACCTCAACAAACTATCCAACCTACGCAACTAAGTTTAGAACAAATATTATACAAATTCATTACCTAAAGTCATCAAAATTTTACGCAAATTTCTAAAAAACAAATTAAAACCGATACGTCTATTAACGAGCTGAAAAATTAATTAAGTCAAATGACTCTACAAATCAACAAGCTAAGTAATCAAACTAAAGCAACTACTCAACCTAAGAACACCACTAATGAAGCTCAAGTTAATGCTTTATTTTGTAAAAACAAAAAAGAAACTAATACGGAACAAAAGACACCAAAAAGTGGCAAAAAGAAAACCAAAATACCTAAGAAAACAGAACAAGAAGAATAGGAGATGATGGCAAATGTCATTCCCATTAAGGAATGGATGGCAGAGCAATTGAAATATACACCTTTCCTCAAAAGACTATACTCGTGATATTAGCCAAAGTAGAAGCCTACGAAAAACCTTTACAAAATTATGAATTAAGTAACCAAGACAAAGTAAATAATAATTATAAGTTAAATGAAGATATGCATTCTAATTCTACTATTCCATAACAATTAGCAAATGCAAGGGAGGAAAAACCTAAAAGAAGACATACCTGAATCATTTGGAAAATTAGAAATTAATGAACATTTAGAACAAAAAGTTTCAACTTTAACAAGAATGCCGGAGAAATGTTTCGACCCAGGAAGGTTTTTCATACCAATCACCAAAGGAAATTCTTCTACTAAATTTGCTATATTTGATCTTAGAGCATCAATTAACATTATGTCACTTAAATTTTATCAATCATTGAAAATAGGATCATTAACCAATACGCTTATTAATCTCACTTTAGCAAATAATATCATTATTAAACTATATGGATTATTAGAAGACATCCTAGTACATGTACATGATTTAGTATTTTCAGCTGATTTCTATGTTATGAAAATGGGAGATTCAGCATCACCCAGTCCTTTATTTATACTACTATGTAAACCATTTCTAAAAGACAACTAGGACTAAGTTAAGTATTTCTGAAGGAACAATGTTCATGAAGTTTGAAGATAAGATTGTCAAATTCAAGATTAATAATGAACATAATTATGATACTTATGAAGAATATGATAAATTATTTGATAATGAAATAAAATATAATGAATTTTTAGACTCAAACTATTATGATAATTTTGACGCTGAAATTTATGCAATCAATGCAGTAATAATGGAAACAGATAAAGGGACTCAAAAGAAAGAATCAGTTGAAGACACTTCAAAAGAAAAGAAAGTAACTCAAGAATGGAGAGTTAAGCAACTGGAGAATGGAGAAATCATTAACAAGTTAGAAGTTTCAAGATCCAAGTACAATAAGAAAAAAAAATAGTACTTGAATCCCATAAAGCTTAATGACCTAAGAGGCCTACACTTGCACATTAAAATTAAATGGGTTTGGTGCTGCAGAGCTCAATATGATACAAACTCTAATGCAAATCTTTCACTTACTTATAAACGATTCTCTTTACCGAATGGAACTTCAATTCAACCAAATGAGTGATCAAGGATGTGCATGTTTAAGTAGACAAGAACACTATACCCACAGACTTCTTGGTGATGCCACCTTTAGTAATGAATATCCTCCTTTAATATTATGATGATCTTTCTTAGCCACTACTCAAGCTATTATGGATATTCTGAACAAAATAATTACTCTAACAGTTAATGGTCAAGCACTAACTTTCAAGTATAGTACTAGAATGCAAATTCCTAAATTCAAGTTTAAAGATTTAAACTAATTCTAGAAAGGTTAAGTAGAGCCAACAATGGTAAACAAAAGTGCTCTATGGGAGATAACTCATATTCTATATTTATTTCATATTTATTTAATTATATTAGGAATTTAGTTTAGTTTAGTTTAGTATGTTTTTATTTTCTCGTTTTTTACTCTTATATGGTAAGTATTTTGAGAATATAAACTTCGAGGTGATATCAATTGAGGGGGAGTGATCAAGTTGTTTTTGCTTATATGTATTTTAAGTAAGTCATATTATTTAGTTGCTTATATTTTTATTTATTTATTTATTTAATAAAAGTATTTATTTAGTTATATGTCCCACCCAAACTTTAAAATTTTTTGTTAAATCTACCTTAATATGAGTTATTATGAATGATGAATAAGTTAATTATAAGATCAATTAAAAAATAGTTAAATAGGCCTGACAATTTCTAGCAATTCAGATTTACACTAAGAATCGTTGGCTAAATCAGTAGTAGTATACAGGAAAATCAATGCAAAATTGGAGTTCAACAATTCCCTACGATTCCACTTAAACAGGAGTCGTTGGTTAAATCGACAGGATATAAAAAAAATTTGCAGTTTAACTTTTGATATACTCGGCGATTCTTAAGGATTCCACTTGAACAGGAATTGCTAGGCAAGATTCTTTGTTGTTAAAACCAACAACCCCAAGTCACCACACAGTTCAAAACTTTCCCACTTGCAAACCATTGCACCCATTCATCGAGATTTGAGTTTTTTGCCTAGATTCAACCATTCTAAGCTCAATCTCATAGTATTTAAGTGAATCTCACCTTAACCTAGTCTCATTCAAACAAAAAAATCTTGATTTTAGGTGGTTTTGAGCCAAGCTAGGTTTTAAGAATTTTTTACCTAAAACTTGAATGGACGATTTAGAGGAGTTCAAGAGCTTCAATCTTAAGAGATTCACTCTCAAGAAGGTAATGACATCGACCCTATCTATTTACTTAATTGAATTTTTTATTCGGGACTTCTACTAGTTTTTCAATATTTTCAAAATTAATTTGTTGGAATTTATTCAATTGCCTTGCACAAATAATTTCATTGATTCCAATACCATAAGAATAGTGATCACGTTATTAATTGATTTACAAATTCAATAATTTAGGAATTTTTACTATAATTATGTGTATTTCTAAATGGTTTACAAATACGAGTTTGAAATGAGTTTGGTGGTTTGCTTTTGATTTTATTTCAATTAATTAAGTAGTCATGATTTCAAAAAGACTTACGAATTGTCACCAAATTGCTTTACAAAATTTAGAAAACCAATTTTGAGGTTTAAATTTTATTTATCACTTCGATGCTAAGACTATTTTACATTTACAACGAATTTCAAACTAAGCTTTTCAAATAGATTTCTCGTGTTAAATCAAAGTCTTGAATTTTACATAACTATTATCGATAACGTTGTTTCTATCATATACAGGTTTGTTTTATTTTTGAACTTTTGATTTTTGAAAGTTGATACAATGGTCGGAGGAGGAAAAGGTAAAAGTTTTCGATGAGAAGGGAAATGCACAACTTATAAAAAACCCAAATAAAAATCCAAAGCTCCACCTAAACTGATTAGGCTAATGGGAATTTCATTGAATAACCCCCGAATTAGAGCACCGGGAAAGCTTCTCCATCCTTAAGTTTTAAATATGATTTGAAGGGAAAATAGGAGATTAAGGAGACATACACCATTTCTTTCCATGCCCATAATCTCATTAATGCCAAAGTCATTGCTAGGATAGAGAGAGACATTAATAAGAATTGAAAGATTAATATCAGAAAAGGGTTTCAAAATAAAAAATGAAATCAAGTACGAACCTAGGATCCTAAACATTATTAGGGAGATGAACTGGGGATTATTGACTAAGGACTACTACGCCGATAACGACGTGGGATACTATGTTGAAAAAGGATTTGACATACTAATGATAGAATTCTATGAGAACGGGCATGCAAATGAGCATAAGAAAGTAGCAATAGTCCAAAGAAAACCAGTGAACTATTCACCTAAGAGAATCAATTGGTATTATGGTTTACTGGAAGTGCATCTGAGGCAAAATAACAAGTACCCTAAACTTGAATACATGTATAGACACGGATTTCCCCACAAGACCATTAGGAACGGTTTAGAAGCTATTCCAGTGGATGGTTTTTATTTTGATTTGACACATGTTGAGCGTGCAAAATAATTTTTAGTATTTTACTATTAATTTGTAGTAGTGGTAAATGAGATATCGTCTCCACATGGATTTTTTAAATCTCAAAAGAAAGAATTTTTCTTATTTTTATGAATTTAGTTAATCAAATTAAATGAGAATTAAAAATATTAAATAACTAAAAACTATAAATACTAATTTAATTAATCAAACAAACTAACTTAATCTAAACAATTCAAATCAAACAAAATTGAACAATAAACAAAATTCAATATGATTCAAATTGCTTAAATAAACATCTAAACAAATCCGCAGTAAATAATGTAATATACTTGGATTGCTTTAAAATGCTAGAACATAACATTACTTCTCTCTATAGTTATAATCACAACATGTGGAATCTTGGAATCATTAAATCATATATCATAATAGATTGATAGCCTTTAGTCCACCATCGATTTTCCTAAATTCAATGAAAATGCCACATTCTTAATTCTGTAAATCTACCCATTGGATAAAATGCAACACCGTAGAAATATGATAGCATTACACTCAGTGAAAATCATTCCTAATCTAAGCCAACATTAACTAAAGATGCATATTAAACAATTTAGAATACAATCACCAAGAACATCTACTCGGAAAATGCCATATTGATTAATCCTAGTTTCTAGTTCTATAATTGTAGTCAATAACTGTAGACATAGAATCAAAATCAAAATACCACATAACATATTTCCAACTATGCATGCAATACTAATCTTCTTTAGTTGTAATAAGCAAAATAACTTGTTAAATTCGTGATTGACGTTTATGAATTATTTTAAAGCATTAAGTTCATGATTCCTTAATTATAACTATCTAGCAATCTAAAATATATTACATGTCTAGGGTTTGTTTAGATTGATAGACTACTCACTCATGGTAGAAATAAACAATACATAAATATAATTAAAAGACATAATGAATAAACGAATATCTTAATGTAAATCAAAGCTCCAATGTATCTTCAAACATCAACTAAAATAAACAATAGAAAAAATGTAGAGCAAAAGGAAAGCAAAAGGGAAGAATTATCTCAAAGCTCTTTGGTCTTTTTTATAGTTTTCTTATGTGTACATATCATAGATAAACTTAAATTCTTCATATTAATCAAAAAATCCGTAATCGTACTCAGCGATTTGTTAGCGATTCTTAACTTATACATAAATCGCTGAGCAAATCATTGAGTTAAGCTCTCAGTGCTCCACCGATTCAACTGGTGATTTCTAGTTCATTCTCAAATTCATTGTAGATGTGCTGACTTTTTCCTGTTGTCGATTTAGGTGGTGATTCCTAGTGTTATTCCAAATAGCTAGCTAATCGCTGAGTTTCTTTTCTAGTTGACTATTTTTTCGCTCTTCTTTCTCTTTTCTTCCATTTCTTCATTTTTATATTTAAAACCTAAAATCACAAAAACAATAGAATACTTAGTGCAATACCACCATTTATATATAAAATTAACCTAAATTATGTTATAAAATTATTCTAATTATTGATTTGTCAAATACCACAAACTCAGCACCTTGTCATCCTATACTCTCAATCACATTCTCTTTTTCATTCTAAATCATCTTAACTTTAAATAATATAAATTTTAAAATAGAAGTCATCTTCAAATGAAAACATATTATTCACAAGCAAATGAAAGTTATGATAGAATAAAATAATTTAAACAAAATGAGACATCCCACAATGATAACTCAACCACATGTAACACCCTTTAGAACTTAAAGTTCATAACCAAAGCAAGTACACAATATAGGTTTTCTTAATCAACACTTACAAGCATCAAGCTTACGATAACTAATATAGAAACTCAAAACATAAAAATCACTAGATTAATTTCAATGTTAAAAATACTTTATAATAGCACCACAATCAAAATCAATAGGGATTTGGCTAAGACGCCAATGAATATATCGTTTAAAACTTGTTAGATTAAGACATCACAACCTCGTTCACTAGGAACATCCTCTAAATCTAGGTGGTTATAATCTCTAGTCAATAATCCCAGTTCCTGGCCTCTGTGATATCTAGGATCCTAAGCCTATACTTCGATTCTTTCTTCACATTAAATCCCCTCTCTGTGGTCAGTTTCCTATCCTAAATTATATCATTCCAAAATTTTACATAGGCCTTCTCATTGACAAAATTCTATTTCCTTGATTAGTAGTTTTTATCCTTCATCGGTATCTTTTGATCAACTTCCTCTATGTCATCCTCCTCTTCTACATAATCATCATTAGTATTAAAACTAAATGAAAAAGGTGGAGTAGGTTTTCTTTGTGGTCGAATCCTAATTATGTTGAAAGATATTGATGTTGGTTGGATTTGGAAAATTTCAAATTTTGATTTTAATTTCTCTACTAATTTTCCATTCCCTTACTCCTCTCTTGAACCTCTACCCTTTCCATTTCCTACCATTTGGAATAGTGTGAGTAAAAGAAGGAACATGTAAAACCATTTCAAACCAAATTTGATGGAAAAGTATTTAGTAAAATTCAAACTTATTTATTGAGAGTGAGAAATTATCGAAAAAGTCATTTAGAAATTGAGAGTTTGAAATTAATAAGAAAGTTGTTAATAAAACATTATTGGGAAAAACAAACTTTTTATTTAATTCAAATCAATCAATAAATATTTAAATAAACCCCCCAAAATCATTTGAAATTTAGTCTTAAATTAGCTTGCATATAAAATTGATCAACTCGCCATATATGAAAAATTCTTCAAAAATTCGATAGTAATAAACAAATCATCACATTATTCCCATACTTGTGTTATAATATAAAACATATGAAAACCATTTTATAGTAAAAATTTCAAGATTGAGCTCATAACCTAATAATCAATCCAAAATCAAGGAAAAACTAAAATTTTAATCCATTAGAGGTTAGGGTTTTCATTGATTACCTTATTAAAAGTGATTCTTTCAAGTATGAGACTTAAAACTCTTCTTTATGACACTCTTCCAACCTCTAATTTGAATTCCCTTACTGAAGCCCTAAGTGGCTCTATACTCTCAAAACTCACCATATTTTGGGTTGAATGTGTGAGGATTGGGGTCGGAATCTCTTAAATACACTAAGATTAAGCATTGAAATATTGAATCTAGTCAAGAATTGTTCTCTTAATCGAAAGTTTGCAACGGTATGCAAGTGTGAAGGGTTTAAATGTGGTGATTTGAGATTTTTGCTTTTAAGAACTTGAATTCGTTCTCAACAAATCAAGGTTTAAGTGGATTCATCGAGCAATGGCTGACAAAATCGCTGAAAATGGGCCTTAATGGCTTAGCGATTTGTCCAGAGAATTCTAGTTATAAGCTTTATTTGGTGAGAAACAGTTGACTTGAATTTACACTAAAAATCCACGTTTTTCTTTGCATAGTTTTCTCAAGCAATTTTCAATACAAACTAGAATCACTAGGAAATCGCTAGCCTATTTTTATTGTTTTTTCAATTAAATTGATTGTCTCATTTAATCATCATATATATTCAATAAAATTAGAAATATTCAAAATTTTCAAAATTTATGTATGATATGTATTAAGTAATCTATTTCACTACCATAAATATTAATTAACATAAAGATTAATGCATTTAACAATATAATAAGAAAGTAAATTGGCTCGATCAACCCCTTTACATGAAACTCTTCCGAAATTGAATTTCTAAAATATTTTCATTATAAGAGTCAAAAGTTGAGAGAATATAAAAACAACTAACTAATCATAATACTAAAATTGAAAATAAAGGTAGAGTATGGATGCCTCCCATAAAGCCTTTTTATTTACTGTCATTGGCTCGATTAAACCACGCAGTGCCATTCCTGAAAGTGATTGCTCGGCCATGCACTCAAAAAGTGATTTTATTGTTTAAAGTATCCATGACTGCTAGCGAAGTGGCTAAGAAAGGACGTCCTAAGATTAATGGATGATCTTTATTGATGAAGTGTGATATAACCAAAAAGTCTATGGGAATATGAACTGGAACATTAGTAACTACACCTATTGATTTTACTAAATAATCGTTTGCTCTAAAACCCGTATCACGAATAGTTTTAAAGTATCAATCCCATTTGACCTTTATGTTTATATATATATGTCCTAGATCATCGAGCTTGACAATTGCTGGATTCTTTTTCTTTTCTTCTTATTTTTCGTAGATTTAAATCCCTCCATGTTATTATTCTTAACATTTTTCGGTTGCTTAACCTTCCATTCTCAGGTTATTGTCTTCTGATTATCTTCGCATTGCTTGTTTGTGGTCTTAACATTTCCATCTTTCATTTTTACTACATTTATACCATATATTTCTGCTTCATGATGATTTAATTCTAAAGATTCATTATCCTTAGTTTATTCTTTATCAAATTTATATGGATTTCTATAGATATCTTCATTATTGAAATGGAAAGTGACAATTTTATTTTCAAATTTCATATACATTTTTCCATCAAAGATATCCATATTTTTTTTGGCTATTTTAAGGAATGGTCTTCCTAAAAGTATAAATGGGGACTTAAATGATATTGAGTCTCATATTTTCATGACATAGAAGTCAATAAGAAATACTAAGTCATTTAGTTTGACTAAGACATCTTCTAGTAAGCCATAGGGTTTAATAACGATGTTGTCAGCTAAAGTAAGATTAATAGGCATATTAATCAATTAACCTATTTTCGATGACTTGTATAACTTGAGTGACATAACGTTTATGGATACTCCAAGATCGCATAGTAAAATCTATTAGATGAGTCCCTATTGTGATAGGAATTTCAAACATTCCTAGGTCAGAACATTTTTATGTATTTTCTTTTTAATTAAAGCATAGGCTTTTTGTCTTAAGTTTTCCTTAAATTCTTCCAAAATTTATCCTTTAATTGAGAAAATTCTTTCAAAACTCCATCATAATTGGAAAATTGCATAATTGATTTCATCTTTGGTTTATTGATTTCTATTTTCCTAAACGATTCAAGAATTCCTTCATTGATTTCTTCCTCCCTGGCATCAACTAATCGTTGTGAAATAACAAAATATAAACACATATCTTCATTCAAATTTTCAGAATCCTTATCAATTAATTCAAACTTTTATAAAGATATTTCCTATGCTTCAACTCTTGCTAAATACAAGAGGTATAGTCTTCCAGGAAAAAAAATACATATTTTAATTGTTTAGTCATCCATTCGCTATTAGGAATGACATTAGCCATCATTTATTATTATTATTATTATTATTATTATTATTATTATTATTATTATTATTATTATTATTATTATTATTATTATTATTATTATTATTTACTATTATTATTATTATTCAAATCTTATGAACCTTCTTTTCATTTCCTTGTTTTAGTGTCATACCAATTATAGTTGTGTCTTTCTTATCACTCTTGAATATAGCATTAACTTGTACTTGATTATTATGGACAACATTTATTTGAATAGGTTATTTAGCTTGATTACTCTGTTGAGTACTTAACCTATTTATTTGCAAATTCAATTGATTTAATTGATTTTTTCAGTTCATTAATGGTAGTATCAGTCTTAATTTGATTTTGACAAATCTGTGTAAAGTTTTAATGACTTTGACTTATAACGTTATGCTGGATTTGCTCTAAATTTAGATTCATAGATTAAGTATTTAGTTGAGGCTACTGGTTAGGTGCAGATTGTATCTAAACTTTTGGTCTATAAGTGTTATAATTATGATTTTGAGGACCATAACTAAGATTTGGATTCGGCCTTCTAGGATAATAAGTATTATTATTATACTGATTTAAACTGATTCATCATTGCGTTAACCTCTTTTGTATTTTCTTAATGTATAGTAATACACGCATCTGTATAATGTGTAATTTCATTATAGAATCCACAAAGCTTAACTTTATTAGATCGATCATTAACTAATGGTTTAACCATTTTAGATAATTCATTAATTTTATCATCAGATGCATCATTTTTTTATTATCAACTTCATAGAGTTTCTTTCTTGAAGATTCAACCTTTTCACTATATAGCTTTAATTTTTTGCCATTTTTTTAATTGCTTCTTTCATTAAAGTAGGTGTTGTCTCAAATAAAGACCCACTACATACTGTGTCTAGTAGTATTTGTTCAAAATGGTTGAGTCATTCATAAAAATATTCTAATAAAGCTCTTTGAGTATATCCGTGTTGTGGACAAGAAGAAAGTAGTATTTGGAATCTATTCCAAAATTCATTAAAGTTTTCATCGTCTTTCATCATCGAAACTGTGATTTGCTTTCTATAGGAACAAATTTTCTAGCAGGCATATATTTATCTAAGAAAGCTTCTCACATTTGAGTCCATGTAGTTATCGAATTTGATGGGAGATAGAACAACTAGTCTCGTGCTTGATCTTTCGTTACAAAAGGAAAAGCCTTAAGTATGACTTGTTCTAAAGTACATTCTCAGTTTCATTCCATTAACTTTATGTTGATACTCCTTTATGAATTTATGTGGGTCTTCATTGTCTTTACTATAGAATTTATGTATGGCACTAGTAAATCCATATCTAAGTTTGAATTCAGGAAATCCATCGAGCTGTGCAAGGCGCATAGGCTCATATGCTGTAAAGTTTTGATTTTCTTCTCTAAAAGTAAGTTCTTTATTATTATTATTATTATTATTATTATTATTATTATTATTATTATTATTATTATTATTATTATTATTATTATTATTACTATTATTTATTATTATTATTATTATTAGTATTATTATTATTATTATTATTATTATTATTATTATTATTATTATTATTATTATTATTATTATTATTATTATTATTATTATTATTATTATTATTATTATTATGGATAACTCTTTGTTTGGGTTTTGGGGTTCACACGTTAAATGAAAAATTAAAAAATAGTTTTTGAAAAACCCTAACAAGACGGAAAAGAAGTTCCATTAAACTAGATCTACGAAAAGTAAATCATACCTTAATACGTGATTACCTTCTCTGATTGTTTGATTTCCAAGACGTTCAAGTGCATGTCCTCTATCAAAAATTCATAAATTTATCAATCTAGACTAATTGAAATTACACAATGCCATTTTTTGTGTGTCGCCCAATAGGTTCTTGTGACGTTGGCAGTGAACCAAAACTATTTTGGTACACAATTTATAAGCGGTCTCTAGAAAGGCATTATGACTACCTAAGTAGCATGAATATCAAAATTGATACAACCTAATAAATAACATATATCATATCGTTCTTTCGGGATATCCTTTGATGAAACATAAGACATGGAAAGTCACCCTTAATGTTCAATCGTATTAGTCTCGATCTTTAGGTAGACTAAAAACATCCAAGTGATATTAGTCATATCCATTCACTTGGACTTGGCCATTTAACAGTCTAACATATTGAGGGACCCACTAATATCTCTCTATACGAGATGGACAAATTATATCTTGATTACATATTTTCATGTATTATTCACAAGGTAACCAATCATAATCTTTATAATCGTTCTGTTAAAGGCAATGTTTGATTATGTCAAATTGCCATGCTCTTAATATTTAAGTATATGATAATCTCTAGTCGAAGGACTAAAGGATATAGTTATCATGAGTAACACTTATGACTTAATCCATGTGGTGTTCTCATAGCGAGTTGGTCTAGTACCTTATTCTCTAACAAGTACTCATGATCTCAATTCGTATCCCTATACGCATAATCATCACATGACCATCAATCAAGATTTACACTTGTTTTAATTCATTATAGTTATCAACATAATGATTGACTATGGATATTTAGGATATTTCAATAAATACTCATGGATCTTATTTTAAGGAAAACGTTCAATTACTTATAAGAAAACAGCAAACGAAAACCTCTATTTTATTAACTACAATTATAAGATAAACAACGTTTGTAGATTGACCTACGACACATTCCCCAATAGAAACCATGACAACATTGTTAGAATATCCGAATACTTGAAAAAAGAATTCGAGATGAAACATCTTGGAAGAATAAAACTGTCTTAATTTGCAAATTGGAAAATTTTCAAGTGGAGTACTTGTCCATTAATCAAATAATATTGAAAAAAATATTAAAAAGACTTTATATGAACAAGACACATCCATTGAGCTCTCGAATGGTTGTTAGATCACTTGAAGAGGATAAAGATCCATTTCGACCTCATGAAAGTAATGAAGAACTACTAGGTCTAAAGGTACTATATTTAAGTGTTTGGTGCACTTATGTATCTTGCAAATCGCACAGGATCTTACATTGCTTTTATTGTAAACTTACTTGCAAGATACAGCTCTTCACACTTTCTAAGGCATTGGAATGATGTTAAACATATTATTCATTTTCTTAAAGGAACAAGCGACATGAGTTTGTTTTACTCGAGATGAGTAGAACTAATTCTCCAAGGTTATGCTAATGTTATATATTTGTCTCATCCCCATAATGCCCATTCTCAAACAAGGTATGTATTCACATGTGGTGATATCACCGTATCATAGAAGTCAATAAAGCAAACCATGGTTGTTACTTCATCCAATCATTCGAAGTACTTGCAATTCATAAAACAAGTCATGAATGTGTATGGTTGAGAAACATGATTAAACATATTCAAGAATCATGTGGATTACCTTTAATAAAAAGATTCTCTGACCACATTATATGAAGATAATGTAGCATATATCGTGCAACTAAGAGAAGGAAACATAAAGAGTTACGTAACAAAACATGTTTCACAAAAACTTTGCTATGCACATGTGCTTCAAAAGAATGGTGAAATCGATGTCAAGCAAATTCGGTAGAATGATAATCTTGCTGATTTATTTATAAAACCCTTGCCAACTACAACATTTAATAGGCTTACATATGGTATTGGCTTGCATAAACTTAAGGACATTGCAAGCGAGGAAACATAACAAGTTTCACTCATGTTCACATGAGGCAGAGTTATTGATTAGTGTATTGCACTTTTTTTCCTCAATTATGATTTTATCCCACTAGGTTTATAATCAGCCTCAACCACCTTTAGCTCCCATAAAGATTAATGATAATATTAAAGCAATTCATTTTAAAACTCCATTTGATGACGACATACCTCTAACAAAAAAGGATTTAAATCATATTATTGAACAAAATACTTTTACTGATCTTTATATATCTACTATTAAAAATAAATCTAATTCTGCTATTGATAAAATTAATACTCCTTTTACTTCTTATACCTTACACCCTATAAATATACCTCCTCATATTCCTGAACCCATAATAACTCAATCTTTTCCAAATTGTTTTTCGACATCTCCCCTATTTAAGTCTAAATCAACCTTATCTTCTGAACTATTAGACCATATTGTTCGACAATTTGAAACACTAGATTGGTTATCAAGAAAAATGACAAAGCTCTTGTTATAGATACTCTAAATAATGATAATATCTCTAGTCCTTCCACTCCTCCTTCACATGAACTTTCATCCCAATCTTCTACTAGTGATACTATAGATAGTGATAGTTCTCCATCTTCTATAAATACTCAGCACATTAAACGATCTACATATAGGCCACCTCATAAATCTTCATTTACTCCCTTACGAAAATAATTTTATAGTCGCCCTTCGCCAGCTAATATGATTATAGAAGAACCTAAACAGCATTGTATCAAATTTGAAGGAAATTCTTTATATGAATGGAATATTGATGGCCTAGCTACCTCCCGTATCTATGAAGTAATCCTAGAAATGCAAATTTATGCTAAAGCTTGTCAAATAGCAGATCATGCTGAAATAAATATCGCCAAAGCCATCACATCAGGATTTACTGGACAATTATATGGATGGTGGAATACTGTGTTAACTGTTCAACAATGAAATGAAATATATGCCTTTGTAGAAAAAGATGCTCAAGGAAATCCCATACTAGATAATCAAGGCCGTCGGAAACATAATGGTGTTAATACACTACTTTCAAATATTATCTGGCATTTTGTTGGAGGACTAAACCTTCCTGATGAAAAATTACGTGATCAATTACAAAGTCTTCGATGTCGAACCTTAAGTGACTTTCGCTAGTATAAAGATACATTTCTTTCAAAAGTTTATGATTTATCTACAACACATGATTTTCAATTTTGGAAAGAAAAATTTATTGTTGGTTTACCCTCATCATTTACTGAAAAGGTTAAAATACTACTTAAAGACCGAGGTCATGGAGCAATTAATTATGTAACTCTTACTTTTGGAGATATGATACTTGTAATTGGGCAAACAGGGTTAGCTATCTGTAATGATATGAAGTTAAAACACCAATTAGCTAAAGAAAAGCGAAATAATTCAAATGAATTAGGAACATTTTGTTATGACTTTGCACATGATTTAGATATAACCAAACCTTCTCCATCTCGAACCAAACCTAGAAGATTACCAAAATATTATCAGAAACGAAAATCTTTTACATCAAAGAAAACGAATACATTTAGACCTTCTAAATCTCATGGTAAATATTGTGGCAAGTCTAATATTTGTTACTCTTGTGGCAAACCTGGTCATTATGCTAATAAATGTCATTCCAAGACTAAATCCAAAAATTTACATCATATTGAAGCACATTTCTTTGCTTCGTCTGAGTCCTCGTGTCATTGTCCTGACAATATGCCTAAAACATCATTTTCATCTGATACTGAAATAAATGTATTAAATGCTCATGAAGAACTTATTCTTGAAATAGGAGACCAAATAACTGATCCTTCTTTAAAAAATAAATATTTTACTGAAATAGTTTAACAACATAATGATAAACGTGATGTTGATATTGGATCTTCTAAACGATCTAAATTTAAAAAACAAATAGAGTTTGATCCAGAGAAATATTCGATGGCTTCTCTGTTAAGCCTAAGTAAATAAAAAACAACCGACTATTACTAATATTCAAACCCAGCAACATGAAATAAATTCTCTTAAAACAGAAATTTAGCTTCTCAAGTAACGACTACTAAAGTTAGAAAATGAGGCATCTAGGGAACATTCAGATGACAATGTTTTTATTGAAACACTTACTCAATATGTACATCAAAGATGGTTTACTCCTATTACATTAGTTATTAAGGATTTAAAAATAAAGGGTCCTGCTCTTATTGATTCCAGCGCCGACCTCAATTCTATAAGAGAAGGTCTCGTACCATTACATTATTGTGAACCAACTTATAGCATCATTTCTACTGCTGAAGGAAATAAATCTTCTATCAAATATAAAATCTCTTCTGCTCATATTTGTCATTCTTATATTTGCATACATACATCCTTTATTATTGTTAAAGATTTACAACATGATATTCTTCTGGGTACTCCTTTTCTTCAACATATTCAACCATTTTAGTTTCAACATCCGGTATTACCACAAAAATAAATAATACCTATATCTTATTCCCTTTTTATAAACCACCCAAAACAAAATATTTAAATCAATTACTTAGTCAAATAGAACATAAACAAAATCAAATCAATTTCTTAAAACAAGAAATCGATTATTTAAAAAAATATCAAATTCTGAATAGTTTTGTTTTCAAAGAAAAATTATATATATTTCAAAATAAACTCCAACACCAATGTTGTTCTGAAATACCATTTGCCTTTTGGAGTCGAAAACATCATCAAGTGTCTCTTCCTTATAAAGATACATTTGATGAACGTAAAATTCCTACTAAAGCCAATCCTTCACAAATGAATTCTCAATTATTAAATTTATGCGATCTTGAAATAAAAGATTTATTACAGAAAAAATTAATCACTCCTTCCAAATCCCCTTTGGAGTTGTACTATTTTTTATGTCGATAATGCTCCTGAGCTTGAACGTGGTGCCCCTCGATTAGTTATCAACTACAAACCATTAAATAAAGTTCTACAAACAATTAGATATCCTCTGCCAAATAAGTATGATCTTTTTAAGCGAATTACTTCTACCATAGTTTTCTCTAAATTTGATTTAAAATATGGGTTTTGGCAAATTCAAATCACTCCTACTGATCGTTATAAAACTGCTTTTAATAATATTTTTGGACAATACCAATGGAATGTTATGCCATTTAGATTAAAAAATGCTCCTTCTGAATTCCAAAAAATTATGAATGATATTTTTAATCCCTATAAAAGTTATATTATTGTTTATATTGATGATATTCTTATATTTTCATCTTCTATTGATCAACATTGGAAATATCTTTATCAATTTCAAAATATCATTATTACTAATGGTCTTGTATTATCGCAAAAGAAAATCAAACTTTTTTAGACTTCTGTCATCTTTCTAGGTTTCAACATTTCTAATCAAACCATTACCCCGTAAATAGAGTAATTGATTCTTTGATAAATTTCTTGATCATTTTGATAAAAATCAACTACAACGATTTCTTGGTTGTTTAAACTATTTCTCAGATTTTTATAAATTATCTACCCTAGATCGTCAGCCTCTACAATATCTTCTTAAAATGGATACACCATTTAAATGGATTGACACTCCTACACAGGCCATCTAGTTCATTAAAACAAAAGTCAAATCTCTTCCTTGTTTACATGTTGCTAATCCTAATATCCCAAAATTATTCAAACTGATGCATCTGACATAGGTTATGGCAGGATTCTGCTACAAAAACCTCCCTCTAGCACAGAACAATTAGTTTGTTATATGTCCAAACTTTGGAATAAAGCACAGCAAAATTATGCCACTGTCAAAAAGGAAATATTAGCTATTGTTTTATGCGTTAAAAAGTTTCAATCTAATGTTTTAAATCAAGAGTTTTTAATTCGTGTTGATTGCAAAGCTGCCAAAGAAATTCTTTTTAAAGATGTCAAAAATTTAGTTTCAAAACAGATTTTTGCACGATGGCAAGCACTATTAAGCATTTTTGAGTTTGATATTGATTATATAAAAGGTGAGCACAATTCTCTTCTTGACTTTTTATCTCATGAATTTCTTACAACACCTCAACTTCATTACCTACAGCTCATGGCAGGTAAAGGCAAAGCTCCAGTTGCCTCGCCAACTTCCAATAAATTCTCTCCTTTATTTAACTCTTATAATCAAGCTAATGTTCATAAATCTATTTAGAAGTTTAGCTCTCACCATTTAGTTACCCTTCTTGATTATGATCTTTTAGATCATTCTAATGACAAGCAGGCCAAACGCGTAATGCCTCCTGCCATGCATTTCATCCCTAATCGATCCAATGTTACTATAAAATTTTATGAAGCCTTTCTTACCAATACACAATCAGTCATCATTGAACACTTCAAACACTCAAATTCCAACGAAATCTCTTATTCCAAGTTCAAAATTCAAAAGGTTTTATCAAGTTCTGAATGGTCGCAACAGCAGGCACTTCGTCAAAGTCCTTATATCTATCAATCAATGACTCTCGGTACTGATCGTCTACCCTTGCCAGTTAACTATAAAGATTATATAGATACTTGGCGTAATATACTCTTTTATAAAGATCCATCCTCTGGTCATTCTTGGTATATCACTTTCAAAAAATCTCTGCGTGTCAATCTTCCTGTTTGGTTTATGGCAGAATGGTGGACAAAATTCAGTCCTCATATTGGCTTTTTCCCTCCAGCAGTTTTTAAGAAATATGAGATAGAAAAACTATCCCTATTTCAATTTCTTCATAAATATTCTATTCTCTGGATCCTTAAATGGCACTACGGCACCCATAAAATCACTATAGTTCACAATGCTACCTATACCTATTTATCTAAAGAGATTCTAATCAAGTGGAGGGATAAATTTAATATGGAATCCATCCAAGAATAAACTTTGACCCCTCTTACCACTCCAAATAAAATTACCGATTTTCCTCCTCTTTCACGGTCATATAAAGACATTAGCCTCACTTCACTTTCACCTACACCTAAACCTACTGCAGCCAAAGAAACATTCGCCGCATCAAGTTCAGCCATTGCACTTGATCTTGCCTACACAATTATTCAACAACTTCAAAACAATTTTCAACAAGGTTTTCAACAACTTGAGAAAACCATGGAGAATAGATTCAAGAAATTTGAAGATAAATACTCTGCTTCTTCCAGGACTTCCAAGACTCATTCTGACTAT
Organism: Stephania yunnanensis; assembly: GCA_039657365.1. NCBI lineage: Eukaryota > Viridiplantae > Streptophyta > Magnoliopsida > Ranunculales > Menispermaceae > Stephania > Stephania yunnanensis. Next base: position 44,436,257 of record CM077581.1, read on the forward strand.
GATTCAAATACTCAATATTTAGATTTTACGGCTTTATAATGGATTTTTCTCATGCTCTGCAGTATCCATCAATACAGCATCCATTGTTAGATCAAATCCTTGAAAATATGTTTCCTTATGGTGTCGATATTTTTCCTGCTCACATACTTTCTCGAGTTCAGCCGGACATTCCTCGATATTTGGCAATTTATGCTCACTTTGCTGAAGGATGGACTACTGCACGAGGAAGTCTCCTCATCATAGCGTGGCATCTCATGAATCGTCCTCAAATCAAAATTTATGTGGATTATCCTGAACCATTCTGTTATGCTGGTTTTATTCATTGTGAGTTATGGCGTACTTTACGTAGTGATCATCTAACTACGTATTGTGAATTCTTCATGATGTAAAAATAATAATAATAATAATAATAATAATAATAATTATTATAATAATAACAATAATAATAATAATAAATAATAAAAACTACTAGCAGACCCATGCCAATCATCTTATCAAGCCCATGCTTCCAGGATTTTCCTGCCATCCGGCCCATGCTAATCATCTTATCAAGCCCATGCTTCCAGTCCTCTTTTGCCTGCCTTAATGGTATCACATCACGAATAAAGGTGCTCTATCAAAAATCTTATCCCGATCATCCATTATGTTTCATCAAGCATAAAGCTTCATGAAGGAATCTTATCTTTTGCTCAATGGGTGTCCCAAAAGTCAAAAGTTGCTACATAAAAGTGTACGATCCATCACTCACGCCTAGGGCTAGTTGGGCGTTCCTTTTATCTTAGTGCGTTTACTTTTATAAAGAAGTTAAGCCTTATCATGAAGAATCTTATCATATTACGTGTCGTCTATTGCAAGGCTATCTTTCCACGATAGCGCTGTTTATCTATAAATAGATGTTTGTATATGTCTTAAGGGTATCGAAAAACCTAAGCGAGTAAACGAGTAAGCAAGTAAGCGAGTTTGTATTCAAGTGTTCAAGTTTGTATTTGAGTGTTGTTCTTCTTCGTCTTCTCTCTATGTATTTAAGTTCGTTCGAGTCTGTATGTCCCTTGATCCTATATGCAATCGACCTTTTATATTCTATTATCCTCTCTCTCATCTACAAGATTCCGAATTCCCGTTAGAATACTTCCCACTTTATCCTTCTAATCTTATACTTCATTTTCAAGATTTATCCTAGATTTAGTTATGATAAAAATATTGAAGAAAAAATTAAAAAATTCTTCACATTAATCTAAAAATTCAGTAACCGTACATATGCGATTTGTTAGCAATTATTAACTTATACATAAATCATTGAGTAAATCATTGAGTTGAGCTCTCAGTGCTCCACCGATTCAACTGGTGATTTCTAATTCATTCTCAAATTCGTTGTAGATGCACTGACATTTTGTTGCTATCAATTTAGGTGGCGTTTCCTAGTGTTATTCCAAATAGCTAGCTAATCGCTGAGTTTCTTTTCTAGTTGACTATTTTTTTCGCTCTTCTTTCTCTTGTCTTCCATTTCTTCATTTTTATATTTAAAATCAAAAATCACAAAAACAATAGAATACTTAGCGCAATACCACCATTTATATATAAAATCAACCTAAATTTTGCTATAAAATATGTCTAATTATTGATTTGTCAAATACCTCAAACTCAACACCTTGTCATCCTATACTCTCAATCACATTCTCTTTTTCATTCTAAATCATCTTAACTTTAAATAATAGAATTTTTAAAATAGAAGTCATCTTCAAATGAAAACATATTATTCACAAGCAAATGAAAGTTATGATAGAATAAAATAATTTAGACAAAATGAGACATCCCTCAATGATAACTCAACCACATGTAACACCCTTTCGAACTTAAAGTTAATAACCAAGGACAGTACACAATATAGGTTTTCTTAATCAACACCTACAAGCATCAAGCTAATGATAACTAATATAGAAACTCAAAACATAAAAATCACTAGATTAATTTTAATGTTCAAAATACTTTATAATAGTACCACAATCAAAATCAATAAGGATTTGGCCAAGATACCAATGAATATATCATTTAAAACTTGTTAGATTAAGACATCACAACCCCGTTCACTAGGAACATCCTCTAAATCTAGGTGGTTATAATCTCTAGTCAATAATCCCAGTTCCCGGTCTCTGTGATATCTAGGATCTTAAGCCTATACTTCGATCCTTTCTTCACATTAAATCCCCTCTCTGTGGTCAGTTTCCTATCCTAAATTATATCATTCCAAAATTTTGCATAGGCCTTCTCATTGACAAAATCCTATTTCCTTGATTAGTAGTTTTTATCCTTCATCGGTATCTTTTGCTCAACTTCCTCTATGCCTCTTCTACATAATCATCATTAGTATTAAAACTAAATGAAAAAGGTGGAGTAGGTTTTCTTTGTGGTCGAATCCTAATTGTGTTGAAAGATATTGATGTAGGTCGGATTTGGAAAATTTCAAATTTTGATTTTGATTTCTCTACTAATTTCCCATTCCCTTACTCCTTTCTTGAACCTCTACCCTTTCCATTTCCGACCATTTGGAATAATGTAAGTAAAAGAATGAACATGTAAAACCATTTAAAACCAAATTTGTTGGAAAAATATTTAGTAAAATTCAAACTTATTTATTGAGAGTGAGAAATTATCGAAAAAGTCATTTAGAAATTGAGAGTTTGAGATTTATAAGAAAGTTGTTGATAAAACATTATTGGGAAAAACAAACTTTTTGTTTAATTCAAATCAATCAATAAACATTTATAAAAACCCCCAAAAATCATTTGAAATTTAGTCTTAAATTAGCTTGCATATAAAATTCGATCAACTCGCCATATAGGAAAAATTCTTCGAAAATTCGATAGTAATAAACAAGTTATCACATTATTCCCATACTTGTGTTATAATATAAATCATTCTTTATGAAAACCGTTTTAAAGTAAAAATTTCTAGATTGAGCTCATAACCTAATAATCAATCCAAAATCAAGGAAAAACCAAAATTTTAATCCATTAGAGGTCAGGGTTTTCGTTGATTACCTTATTAAAAGTGATTCTTTCAAGTATGAGACTTAAAACACTTCTTTATGACACTCTTCCAACCTCTAATTTGAATTCCCTTACTGAAGCCCTAACTGGCTCTATACTCTCAAAACTCACCATATTTTGGGTTGAATATGTGAGGATTGGGGTCGGAATCTCTTAAATACACTAAGATTAAGCATTGAAATATTGAATCTAGTCAAGAATTGTTCTCTTAATCGAAAGTTTGCAACGGTATGTAAGTGTGAAGGTTTAAATGTTGCGATTTGAGATTTTTGTTTTTGAAAACTTGAATTTGTTCTCAACAAATCAAGGTTTATATGGATTCGTCGAGCAATGGCTGACAAAATCGCTGAAAATGGGCCTTAGTGGCTTAGCGATTTGTCCAGAGAATTCTAGTTATAAGATTTATTTAGTGAGAAATAGTTGACTTGAATTTACACTAAAAATCCACGTATGATGATCTGATTTTCTCAAAGCAATTTTCAATACAAACTAGAATCACTAGGAAATCACTAGCCTATTTTTATTGTTTTTTCAATTAAATTGATTGTCTCATTTAATCATCATATATATTCAATAAAAGTATAAATATTCAAAATTTTCAAAATTTAAGTATGATATGTATTAAGTAATCTATTTCATTACCATGAATATTAATTAACATAAAAAGTAACGTATTTAACAATATAATAAGAAAGTAAATTGGTTATATCAACCCCCTTATATGAAACTCTTCCGAAATTGAATTTCTAAAATATTCCCATTATAAGAGTCAAAAGTAGAGAGAATATAAAAACAACTAACTTATCATAATACTAAAACTGAAAATAAAGGTAGAGTACGGATGCCGCCCATAAAGCCTTTTTATTTACCGTCATTAGCTCGATTAAACCACGTAGTGCCATTCCTGAAAGTGATTGCTCGGCCATGCACTCAAAAAGTGATTTTATTGTTTAGAGTATCCATGATAGCTAGCGAAGTGGCTAAGAAAGGTTGTCCTAAGATTAGTGGAGGATCATTGTTCATGAAGTGTGATATAACCAAAAAGTCTGTGGGAATATGAACTGGAACATTACTAACTACACTTATTGATTTTACTAAATAATCATTTGGTAGAGTAACTTTTTCGAAAGGAAGTACATCTAATTCTAATTGTATATGTGAAGGAAAAAAATAAATGGCATGTAGTTTGCTCTAAAACCCGTATCACAAATAGTTTTAAAGTATCAAGCCCATTTGACCTTTATGTTTTGATATATATATATATATATATATATATATATATATATATATATATATATATATGTGTGTCCTAGATCATCGAGCTTGATAATTGTTGGATTCTTTTTCTTTTCTTATTATTTTTCGTAGATTTAAATCCCTCCATGTTATTATTCTTAACATTTTTTGGTTGCTTAACCTTCCATTCTCAGGTTATTGTCTTTTGATTATCTTCGCATTGCTTGTTTGTGGTCTTAACATTTCCATCTTTCATTTTTACTGCATTTATAGCATATATTTCAGCTTCATGATGATTTAATTCTAAAGATTCATTATCCTTAGTTTATTCATTATCAAATTTATCTGAATTTCTATAGATGTCTTCATTATTGAAATGGAAAGTGACAATTTTATTTTCAAATTTCATATACATTTTTCCATCAAAGATATCTATATTTGTTTTAGCTATTTTAAGGAATAGTCTTCCTAAAAGTATAAATAGGGACTTAAATGATATTGAGTCTCATATTTTCATGACATAGAAGTCAATAAGAAATACTAAGTCATTTAGTTTGACTAAGACATCTTCTAGTAAGCCATAGGGTTTAATAACGATGTTGTCAACTAAAGTAAGATTAATATGATTATTAATCAATTAACCTATTTTCAATGAGTTGTATAACTTGAGTGACAAAACGTTTATAGATACTCCAAGATAGCATAGTAAAATCTATTAGATGAGTCTCTATTATGATAGGAATTTCAAACATTCCTAGGTCGGAACATTTTTATGTATTTTCTTTTTAATTAAAGCAAACACTTTTTGTCTTAAGTTTTCCTTAAGATCTTCTAAAAATTTATCCTTTAATTGAGAAAATTCTTACAAAACTCCTTTATAATTACGAAATTGCATAATTGATTTCATCATTGGTTTATCGATTTCTATTTTTCTAAACGATTCAAGAATTCCTTCATTGATTTCTTCCTCCCTGGCATCAACTAATCGTTGTGAAACGACAAAATATGAACATATATCTTCATTCGAATTTTCAGAATCATTATCAATTAATTCGAACTTTTATAAAGATATTTCATATGCTTCAACTCTTGCTAAATACCAGAGGTATAGTCTTCCAGGAAAAAAAGAATATATTTTAATTGTTCAGTCATCCATTCGCTAGTAGGAATGACATTAGCCATCATTTATTATTATTATTATTATTATTATTATTATTATTATTATTATTATTGTTATTATTATTATTATTATTATTATTATTATTCAATAGTCTTATGAACCTTCTTTTCATTTCCTTATTTTAGTGTCCTACCAATTATAGTTGTGTCTTTCTTATCACTGAATATAGCATTAACTTGTACTTGATTAGTATGGACAACATTTATTTGAATAGCTTCTTTAGCTCAATTACTCTGTTGAGTATCCAACATATTTATTTGCAAATTCAATTGATTTAATTGGTTTTTTTAGTTCATTAATGGTAGTATTAGTCTTAATCTGATTTTGACAAATCTGTGTAAAGTTTTAATGACTTTGACTTATAAAGTTATGTAGGACTTGCTCTAAATTTAGATTCATAGATTAAGTATTTAGTTTAGCTACTTTGGTTAGGTGCGATTGTATCTAAACTTTTGGTCTATAAGTGTTATAATTATGATTTTGAGGACCATAACTAAGATTTGGATTCGGTCTTCTAGGATAATAAGTATTATTATTATATTGATTTCTTAAGAGACCAAAAAATTTATTCATCAATTCGTTAACTTCTTTTGTATTTTCTTAATGTAGAGTAATACACGCATCCGTATAATGTGTAATTTCATCGTAGAATCCACAAAGCTTAACTTGATTAGATCGATCATTAACTAACGGTTTAACAATCTTAGATAATTCATTAATTTTATCATCGATGCATCATTTTTTTATTATCAACTTCATAGAGCTTCTTTCTTGAAGATTCAACCTTTTCACCTGTATAGCTTTAATTTTTTGCCATTTTGTTAATTGCTTCTTTCGCTAAAGTAGGTGTTGTCTCAAATAAAGACCTACTACATACTGTATCTAGTAGTATTTGTTCAAAATGGTTGAGTCATTCATGAAAATATTCTAATAAAGCTCTTTAAGTATATCCATGTTGTGGACAAGAAGAAAGTAGTCTTTGGAATCTATTCCAAAATTCATTAAAGTTTTCATCGTCATTCATCTTCGAAACTGTGATTTGCTTTCTATAGGAACTAATTTTTCTAGCAGGCATATATTTATCTAAGAAAGCTTCTAACATTTGAGTCCATGTAATTATCGAATCTTGTTGGAGATAGAACAACTAGTCTTGTGCTTGATCTTTCATTACAAAAGGAAAAGCCTCAAGTTTGACTTGTTCTAAAGTACATTCTCAGTTTCATTCCATTAACTTTATGTTGATACTCCTTTATGAGTTTATGTGGGTCTTCATTGTCTTTACTATAGAATTTATGTAACGCACTAGTAAATCCATATCTAAGTTTGAATTAAAGAAATCCATTGAGCTGTGCAAGGCGCATAGGCTCATATGCCGTAAAATTTTGATTTTCTTCTCTAAAAGTGAGTTCTTTATTATTATTATTATTATTATTATTATTATTATTATTATTATTATTATTATTATTATTATTATTATTATTATTATTATTATTATTATTATTATTATTATTATTATTATTATTATTATAATTATTATTATTATTATTATTATTATTATTATGGATAACTCTTTGTTGGGTTTTAAAGTTCACACGCAGCGAAAAATTAAAAAATAGTTTTTGAAAAACCCTAACAAGACGGAAAAGAAGTTCCATTAAACTAGATCTACAAAAAGAAAATCATACCTTAATCTGTGATTACCTTCTCTGATTGTTTGATTTTCAAGACGTTCAAGTGTACGTCCTCTATCAAAAATTCATAAATTTATCAATCTGGACTAATTGAAATTACACAATGCCATTTTTTTTGTGCCGCCCAATAGGTTCATGTGACGTTGGCAGTGAACCAAAACTATTTTGGTACACAAGTTATAAGCGGTCTCTAGAAAGGCATTATAACTACCTAAGTAGCATGAATATCAAAATTGATACAACCTAATAAATAACATATATCATATCCTTCTTTCGTATGATATCCTTTAATGAAACATAAGATATGGAAAGTCACCCTTAATGTTCAATCGTATTAGTCTCGATCTTTAGGTAGACTAAAAACATAAAAGTGACATTAGTCATATCCATTCACTTGGACTTGGCCATTTAACAGTCTAACATATTAAGGGACCCACTAATATCTCTCTATACGAGATGGACAAATTATATCTTGGTTACATATCTTCACATATTATTCACACGGTACCAATCATAATCTTTATAATCGTTCTGTTAAAGGCAATGTTTGATTATATCAAATTACCATGCTCTTAATATTTTAGTTTATGATAATCTCTAGTCGAATGACTAAAGGATATAGCTATCATGAGTAACACTTATGACTTAATCCATGCGGTGTTCTCGTAGCGAGTTGGTCTAGTACCTTATTCTCTAACAAGTACTCATGATCTCAATCGTATCCCTATACACATAATCATCACATGACAATCAATCAAGATTTACACTCATCTTAATTCATTATAGTTATCAGTATAATGATTGACTATGGATATTTAGGATATTTCAAGAAATACTCATGGATCTTATTTTAAGGAAAACATGCAATTACTTATGAGAAAACAGCAAACGAAAACCTTTATTTTATTAACTACAATTATAAGAGAAACAACGTATGTAGATTGACCTATGACACATTCCCTAATAGAAACCATGACGACATTGTTAGAATATCTGAATACTTGAAAAAGGAATTCGAGATGAAACAACTTGGAAATATAAAGTTGTCTTAGTTTGAAAATTGGAAAATTTTCAAGTGGAGTACTTGTCCATTAAACAAATAATATAGAAAAAAAATATTAAAAAAACTTTATATGAACAAGACACATCCATTAAGCTCTCGAATGGTTGTCAGATCACTTGAAGAGGATAAGGATCAATTTCGACCTCATGAAAGTAATGAAGAACTACTGGGTCTATAGGTACTATATTTAAGTGTTTGGTGCACTTATCACTACAAGAAAAATGAAATTTAGAAACGGAATTAGCAACGGAAATAAGTTCTGTTGCTAAAAAAATTAGTTAGAGACGGAATTGAGACGGACTAATTCAGAGACGGAATTGAGACGAATCGGAGACGGAAATTGAGACTGGAATAGAGACGGAATTAAATTCCGTCACTAAAAAATGGCGCCAACATTCCCACCAAAATTTTCATTTTTTACAACCGTCCATTAGTCTCGAGATTCGTGCGGCTTCGATCTCGATGATTCAAAAATTTGGGACCAAGACACTCACCGAAATCTCTCTCTCTCTCTCTCTCTCTCTCTCTCTCTCTCTCTCTCTCTCTCTCTCTCTCTCTCTCGCTCAACCCTAAACGCAATGCGCTCTCTGCCTTCTCTCGCCCGGTCACCGCTCACCCCGCTCACCGCTCACCGATCTCGTTCCCTCTCCGCTCTCTCTCCGATCCCCCCTCTCTGCTATCTCTCCGCTCACCGACCGATCCACCGCTCTCTGGCCTCTGCTCGATGTGTTGCTCACCGCTCCCATCACCGCCCTCTACTCTCTCGCGTGCATAGCCGATCTCTGTTCGTTCTCTCACTCTCTCTGACCTCTCTCACCGCTCACCGAAGCTTCCCAGTTCTTGGTAGGGGTTGTGGGGTTGAATATTTAGCCAATGCCCAAATCGGTGAATCATGGGAAGCAGAGTGACCTGCGAATGGTATTGTGCCCAATAAGATATAGTAGTGAGTTTAAGTTAAAACCATTAGATGATGGTAAGTTTTGACGAAAATAAAAATTAGTGATATTGTTTGATCCGTGATTTGTTTTCCTATATCTCAAGGGTTTTCCTCAAATTCGTCCCTTAGTACCAACCGAAAAACATTCCATAATTGCTTGTATGTAGGAAGTTTTTACACGAAAAGATGGTCGATCTCATTGTCTTTAAACAAACCAACTTTCGAAGAAGAAAGGATAAAGCGGATTCAGTACTCGCATCTTGTTCTTCAACCTTTCGATTTTAATATTCACCTTACTTGAGTGCTATCGACATGGATGGTAAGACTAAAATTATAGTAAATTAGAATTGCGAGTGTCACATTCATTAGTTTTAACGTCAACTCGCACCCGCAGCCTTACTTTTGTCCGACAAACTCAATTCATACGAAAAACCTCCGCGGGATATATTAGAAGTTCACAAGATGTTTCGCGTCCTATTAATGAGCAGAGGATCCCGATAATCCTTAGTTGTTGACTGATTTATTTTTCTATGTTTGTGCATTTTGTTACTTGAAGCTTTTGCTCGGTGTTTGTTTCATAAATGATTAGATCTTCTCTATGCCTTAGACATTGTTCGCTCAATTTAGTATGATAAGTACCCATAAAGTGTAGTAAAATTTTATGTGCTTTAATATGTATTTAACTATTCATACCAAAATAAGAGATAGAAACTCACTTAAAGTTAGGATCCTTGGAGAAGCCTTATAATATTGCCGGACAAATTATGGTGGTGGTAGAATCTAGCATCCTTCACAATATGGATAATTTAGACTTGAAATAATGAAAGAGATTGCAACTATTACTACTTTTTTCATGTATTAGCGTCAACGACTTGTTTTGCATGCATTTTGACACATTCTAGTATAATCGACATATATAAGATTGTTTTTCTTAATTTTCCTCTTTTTTTTGAAAGTTGATGGGCAAAAGCAGTTTAATTTGTTGTTCAAAATACTTTGAGAATTTGTCTTTTTTCAAGGCAAATGGAATGCACCAGGAAAATGCTTTCCCTGGTCCTCAAAATTTAAGACCTGTGCAGAAGATGTAACTTTTTCTCATCCACAAGAAAGAACTTTCGCATGACCACCAACTGCATAGTTTGAGGCCATTGGGCTCCCAGGGAGAACTTACTCGTACAAATTAACATGGCTCAACTGAAATAAGAAACTCAATTTCCAAGCAAAGAAAAAGATATGAATTTCGTATAAAAAGTATTACATTACATGAATTGCTTCTGAAATTGCCACAAGCTCCGTCCTTTAGTCTTCACTTTTTCTTTGAAATGGCTAATTAGTTTCCTTATTAAATTGATAAATGAAACAATCATTAAATACCATACAGTGACAATAACTCCTCAATAAAACCTTAATCAACCCATCAACAAACCTGAGCCATTTCCAGACACGGAAATTAACAGTGACAAACAAAAAAATTATTAAGTTGACAAAATTTTGAAGTTAACAATAGGAGGTGGAGGTCAAATGTATACCTAGAGATAGTGATTAATTTTCAGATGTATGTTAGGAAATTACTTGATTGTAGGATTTATACAAAAAAATTAGTGGCGTGCTTATGTGATTTTAGCTTAGCATCTAAGATTGCAATTCTTTAGCAAAGCTTAAGATCAACTTCATTAGCATGTGCATGATTGTGATTGCAATTCTCAAGGGGTTATTATTCCAAAAGTTTTTACGCCCTTTCTAAGAAAAAGTAAAAAGTAAAAAACGATCGGTTAGGAAAAAAATTGTTACCAATTGAAACACAGTTATGATCATGGAAAAAACGATTTGGAATCATTTCAAATATAGCAAAGGAAGTATTAACTTATAAAGTAAATGCAGAGGAAAGAATTCCAAACTGAACTCAAGATCAAATGTCCTAAAAGAAGAAAAGCTCGGTGCGTCATGGGAGAAGATACAGATAAACTAAAAAATATTTGAGCTTGTAACAGTTAAAAAGAAGGTAAAAAATAACAAAATCTGGTAGTCGAAGATGCATAAGCAAGGGGTATCCAGCAATCTATATTTTAGGTATTTCTGCAGTTAAAGGCTATTATAGCCCATAAATTGTGCACACAACACAACGAAACACTCAGCAAACAACACGCACAGGAAAAAGTCCTATAGCCAAGAGGGAGTTTAGAAGCATCTAAGAATGAGCTAGTTCATCTAGATGGATGAGAAAAAGTTACATCTTCTGCACAGGTCTTAAATTTTGAGGACCAGGGAAAGCATTTTCCTGGTGCATTCCATTTGCCTTGAAAAAAGACAAATTCTCAAAGTATTTTGAACAACAAATTAAACTGCTTTTGCCCATCAACTTTCAAAAAAAAGAGGAAAATTAAGAAAAACAATCTTATATATGTCAGATTATACTAGAATGTGTCAAAATGCATGCAAAACAAGTCGTTGACGCTAATACATGAAAAAAGTAGTAATAGTTGCAATCTCTTTCATTATTTCAAGTCTAAATTATCCATATTGTGAAGGATGCTAGATTCTACCACCACCATAATTTGTCTGGCAATATTATAAGGCTTCTCCAAGGATCCTAACTTTAAGTGAGTTTCTATCTCTTATTTTGGTATGAATAGTTAAATACATATTAAAGCACATAAAATTTTACTACACTTTATGGGTACTTATCATACTAAATTGAGCGAACAATGTCTAAGGCATAGAGAAGATCTAATCATTTATGAAACAAACACCTGAGCAAAAGCTTCAAGTAACAAAATGCACAAACATAGAAAAATAAATCAGTCAACAACTAAGGATTATCGGGATCCTCTGCTCATTAATAGGACGCGGAAACATCTTGTGAACTTCTAATATATCCCGCGGAGGTTTTTCTGTATGAATTGAGTTTGTCGGACAGCAAAGTAAGGCTGCCGCAGGTGCGAGTTGACGTTAAAACTAATGAATGTGACACTCGCAATTCTAATTTACTATAATTTTAGTCTTACCATCCATGTCGATAGCACTCGTAAGGTGAATATTAAAATCGAAAGGTTGAAGAACAAGACGAGTACTGAATCGCCTTTATCCTTTCTTCTTCGAAAGTGGGTTGTTTAAAGGCAATGATCGACCATCTCTTTTCGTGTAAAAACTTCCTACATACAAGCAATTATGGAATGTTTTTTCGGTTGGTACTAAGGGACAGAATTTGAGGGAAAACCCTTGAGATATAGGAAAACAAATCACGGATCAAACAATATCACTAATTTTTATTTTCGTCAAAACTTACCATCATCTAATGGTTTTAACTTAAACTCACTACTATATCTTATTGGGCACAATACCATTCGCAGGTCACTCTGCTTCCCATGATTCACCGATTTGGGCATTGGCTAAATATTCAACCCCACAACCCCTACCAAGAACTGGGAAGCTTCGGTGAGCGGTGAGAGAGGTCAGAGAGAGTGAGAGAACGAACAGAGATCGGCTATGCACGCGAGAGAGTAGAGGGCGGTGATGGGAGCGGTGAGCAACACATCGAGCAGAGGGCCGAGAGCGGTGGATCGGTCGGTGAGCGGAGAGATAGCAGAGAGGGGGGATCGGAGAGAGAGCGGAGAGGGAACGAGATCGGTGAGCGGTGAGCAGGGTGAGCGGTGACCGGGCGAGAGAGAAGGCAGAGAGCGCTGCGTTTAGGGTTGAGCGAGAGAGAGAGAGAGAGAGAGAGAGAGAGAGAGAGAGAGAGAGAGAGAGAGAGAGAGAGAGATTTCGGTGAGTGTCTTGGTCCCAAATTTTTGAATCATCGAGATCGAAGCCGCACGAATCTCGAGACTAATGGACGGTTGTAAAAAATGAAAATTTTGGTGGGAATGTTGGCGCCATTTTTTAGTGACGGAATTTAATTCCGTCTCTATTCCAGTCTCAATTTCCGTCTCCGATTCGTCTCAATTCCGTCTCTGAATTAGTCCGTCTCAATTCCGTCTCTAACTAATTTTTTTAGCAACAGAACTTATTTCCGTTGCTAATTCCGTTTCTAAATTTCATTTTTCTTGTAGTGATAAGTGCACCAAACACTTAAATATAGTACCTATAGACCCAGTAGTTCTTCATTACTTTCATGAGGTCGAAATTGATCCTTATCCTCTTCAAGTGATCTGACAACCATTCGAGAGCTTAATGGATGTGTCTTGTTCATATAAAGTTTTTTTAATATTTTTTTTCTATATTATTTGTTTAATGGACAAGTACTCCACTTGAAAATTTTCCAATTTTCAAACTAAGACAACTTTATATTTCCAAGTTGTTTCATCTCGAATTCCTTTTCAAGTATTCGAGATATTCTAACAATGTCGTCATGGTTTCTATTAGGGAATGTGTCATAGGTCAATCTACATACGTTGTTTCTCTTATAATTGTAGTTAATAAAATAAAGGTTTTCGTTTGCTGTTTTCTCATAAGTAATTGCATGTTTTCCTTAAAATAAGATCCATGAGTATTTCTTGAAATATCCTAAATATCCATAGTCAATCATTATACTGATAACTATAATGAATTAAGATGAGTGTAAATCTTGATTGATTGTCATGTGATGATTATGTGTATAGGGATACGATTGAGATCATGAGTACTTGTTAGAGAATAAGGTACTAGACCAACTCGCTACGAGAACACCGCATGGATTAAGTCATAAGTGTTACTCATGATAGCTATATCCTTTAGTCATTCGACTAGAGATTATCATAAACTAAAATATTAAGAGCATGGTAATTTGATATAATCAAACATTGCCTTTAACAGAACGATTATAAAGATTATGATTGGTACCGTGTGAATAATATGTGAAGATATGTAACCAAGATATAATTTGTCCATCTCGTATAGAGAGATATTAGTGGGTCCCTTAATATGTTAGACTGTTAAATGGCCAAGTCCAAGTGAATGGATATGACTAATGTCACTTTTATGTTTTTAGTCTACCTAAAGATCGAGACTAATACGATTGAACATTAAGGGTGACTTTCCATATCTTATGTTTCATTAAAGGATATCATACGAAAGAAGGATATGATATATGTTATTTATTAGGTTGTATCAATTTTGATATTCATGCTACTTAGTAGTTATAATGCCTTTCTAGAGACCGCTTATAACTTGTGTACCAAAATAGTTTTGGTTCATCGCCAACGTCACATGAACCTATTGGGCGGCACAAAAAAAATGGCATTGTGTAATTTCAATTAGTCCAGATTGATAAATTTATGAATTTTTGATAGAGGACGTACACTTGAACGTCTTGAAAATCAAACAATCAGAGAAGGTAATCACAGATTAAGGTATGATTTTCTTTTTGTAGATCTAGTTTAATGGAACTTCTTTTCCGTCCTGTTAGGGTTTTTCAAAAACTATTTTTTAATTTTTCATTTGCGTGTGAACTTTAAAACCCAACAAAGAGTTATCCATAATAATAATAATAATAATAATAATAATAATTATAATAATAATAATAATAATAATAATAATAATAATAATAATAATAATAATAATAATAATAATAATAATAATAATAATAATAATAATAATAATAATAATAATAATAATAATAATAATAATAATAAAGAACTCACTTTTAGAGAAGAAAATCAAAATTTTTACGGCATATGAGCCTATGCGCCTTTGCGACTCAATGGATTTCTTTAATTCAAACTTAGATATGGATTTACTAGTGCGTTACATAAATTCTATAGTAAAGACAATGAAGACCCACATAAACTCATAAAGGAGTATCAACATAAAGTTAATGGAATGAAACCGAGAATGTACTTTAGAACAAGTCAAACTTGAGGCTTTTCCTTTTGTAATGAAAGATCAAGCACAAGACTAGTTGTTCTATCTCCAACAAGATTCGATAATTACATGGACTCAAATGTTAGAAGCTTTCTTAGATAAATATATGCCTGCTAGAAAAATTAGTTCCTATAGAAAGCAAATCACAGTTTGAAGATGAATGACGATGAAAACTTTAATGAATTTTGGAATAGATTCCAAAGACTACTTTCTTCTTGTCCACAACATGGATATACTTAAAGAGCTTTATTAGAATATTTTCATGAATGACTCAACCATTTTGAACAAATACTACTAGATACAAGATATGTAGTAGGTCTTTATTTGAGACAACACCTACTTTAGCGAAAGAAGCAATTAACAAAATGGCAAAAAATTAAAGCTATACAAAGTGAAAAGGTTGAATCTTCAAGAAAGAAGCTCTATGAAGTTGATAATAAAAAAATGATGCATCGATGATAAAATTAATGAATTATCTAAGATTGTTAAACCGTTAGTTAATGATCGATCTAATCAAGTTAAGCTTTGTGGATTCTACGATGAAATTACACATTATACGGATGCGTGTATTACTCTACATTAAGAAAATACAAAAGAAGTTAACGAATTGATGAATAAATTTTTTGGTCTCTTAAGAAATCAATATAATAATAATACTTATTATCCTAGAAGACCGAATCCAAATCTTAGTTATGGTCCTCAAAATCATAATTATAACACTTATAGACCAAAAGTTTAGATACAATCTGCACCTAACCAGTAGCCTAAACTAAATACTTAATCTATGAATCTAAATTTAGAGCAAGTCCTACATAACTTTATAAGTCAAAGTCATTAAAACTTTACACAGATTTGTCAAAATCAGATTAAGACTAATACTACCATTAATGAACTAAAAAAACCAATTAAATCAATTGAATTTGCAAATAAATATGTTGGATACTCAACAGAGTAATTGAGCTAAAGAAGCTATTCAAATAAATGTTGTCCATACTAATCAAGTACAAGTTAATGCTATATTCAGTGATAAGAAAGACACAACTATAATTGGTAGGACACTAAAATAAGGAAATGAAAAGAAGGTTCATAAGACTATTGAATAATAATAATAATAATAATAATAATAATAACAATAATAATAATAATAATAATAATAATAATAATAATAATAAATGATGGCTAATGTCATTCCTACTAGCGAATGGATGACTGAACAATTAAAATATATTCTTTTTTTCCTGGAAGACTATACCTCTGGTATTTAGCAAGAGTTGAAGCATATGAAATATCTTTATAAAAGTTCGAATTAATTGATAATGATTCTGAAAATTCGAATGAAGATATATGTTCATATTTTGTCGTTTCACAACGATTAGTTGATGCCGGGAGGAAGAAATCAATGAAGGAATTCTTGAATCGTTTAGAAAAATAGAAATCGATAAACCAATGATGAAATCAATTATGCAATTTCGTAATTATAAAGGAGTTTTGTAAGAATTTTCTCAATTAAAGGATAAATTTTTAGAAGATCTTAAGGAAAACTTAAGACAAAAAGTGTTTGCTTTAATTAAAAAGAAAATACATAAAAATGTTCCGACCTAGGAATGTTTGAAATTCCTATCATAATAGAGACTCATCTAATAGATTTTACTATGCTATCTTGGAGTATCTATAAACGTTTTGTCACTCAAGTTATACAACTCATTGAAAATAGGTTAATTGATTAATAATCATATTAATCTTACTTTAGTTGACAACATCGTTATTAAACCCTATGGCTTACTAGAAGATGTCTTAGTCAAACTAAATGACTTAGTATTTCTTATTGACTTCTATGTCATGAAAATATGAGACTCAATATCATTTAAGTCCCTATTTATACTTTTAGGAAGACTATTCCTTAAAATAGCTAAAACAAATATAGATATCTTTGATGGAAAAATGTATATGAAATTTGAAAATAAAATTGTCACTTTCCATTTCAATAATGAAGACATCTATAGAAATTCAGATAAATTTGATAATGAATAAACTAAGGATAATGAATCTTTAGAATTAAATCATCATGAAGCTGAAATATATGCTATAAATGCAGTAAAAATGAAAGATGGAAATGTTAAGACCACAAACAAGCAATGCGAAGATAATCAAAAGACAATAACTCGAGAATGGAAGGTTAAGCAACCAAAAAATGTTAAGAATAATAACATGGAGGGATTTAAATCTACGAAAAATAATAAGAAAAGAAAAAGAATCCAACAATTATCAAGCTCGATGATCTAGGACACACATATATATATATATATATATATATATATATATATATATATATATATATATATATCAAAACATAAAGGTCAAATGGGCTTGATACTTTAAAACTATTTGTGATACGGGTTTTAGAGCAAACTACATGCCATTTATTTTTTTCCTTCACATATACAATTAGAATTAGATGTACTTCCTTTCGAAAAAGTTACTCTACCAAATGATTATTTAGTAAAATCAATAAGTGTAGTTAGTAATGTTCAGTTCATATTCCCACATGAGACTTTTTGGTTATATCACACTTCATGAACAATGATCCTCCACTAATCTTAGGACAACCTTTCTTAGCCACTTCGCTAGCTATCATGGATACTCTAAACAATAAAATCACTTTTTGAGTGCATGGCCGAGCAATCACTTTCAGGAATGGCACTACGTGGTTTAATCGAGCTAATGACGGTAAATAAAAAGGCTTTATGGGCGGCATCCGTACTCTACCTTTATTTTCAGTTTTAGTATTATGATAAGTTAGTTGTTTTTATATTCTCTCTACTTTTGACTCTTATAATGGGAATATTTTAGAAATTCAATTTCGGAAGAGTTTCATATAAGGGGTTGATATAACCAATTTACTTTCTTATTATATTGTTAAATACGTTACTTTTTATGTTAATTAATATTCATGGTAATGAAATAGATTACTTAATACATATCATACTTAAATTTTGAAAATTTTGAATATTTATACTTTTATTGAATATATATGATGATTAAATGAGACAATCAATTTAATTGAAAAAACAATAAAAATAGGCTAGTGATTTCCTAGTGATTCTAGTTTGTATTGAAAATTCCGAGAAAAGCGTATCAATACGTGGATTTTTAGTGTAAATTCAAGTCAACTATTTCTCACTAAATAAATCTTATAACTAGAATTATTTGGACAAATCGCTAAGCCACTAAGGCCCATTTTCGGCGATTTTGTCACCATTGCTCGACGAATCCATATAAACCTTGATTTGTTGAGAACAAATTCAAGTTTTCAAAAACAAAAATCTCAAATCGCAACATTTAAACCTTCACACTTACATACACCGTTGCAAACTTTCGATTAAGAGAACAATTCTTGACTAGATTCAATATTTCAATGCTTAATCTTAGTGTATTTAAGAGATTAGACCCCAATCCTCACATATTCAACCCAAAATATGGTGAGTTTTGAGAGTATAGAGCCAGTTAGGGCTTCATGAAGGGAATTCAAATTAGAGGTTGGAAGAGTGTCATAAAGAAGTTATAAAATTAACCTAAAATCTAAATCATCTATACTCTTCCAACCTCTAATTTGAATTCCCTTACTGAAGCCCTAAGTGGCTCTATACTCTCAAAACTCACCATATTTTGGGTTGAATGTGTGAGGATTGGGGTCGGAATCTCTTAAATACACTAAGATTAAGCATTGAAATATTGAATCTAGTCAAGAATTGTTCTCTTAATCGAAAGTTTGCAACGGTATGCAAGTGTGAAGGGTTTAAATGTGGTGATTTGAGATTTTTGCTTTTAAGAACTTGAATTCGTTCTCAACAAATCAAGGTTTAAGTGGATTCATCGAGCAATGGCTGACAAAATCGCTGAAAATGGGCCTTAATGGCTTAGCGATTTGTCCAGCGAATTCTAGTTATAAGCTTTATTTGGTGAGAAACAGTTGACTTGAATTTACACTAAAAATCCACGTTTTGCTGCAGTTTTCTCAGCAATTTTCAATACAAACTAGAATCACTAGGAAATCGCTAGCCTATTTTTATTGTTTTTTCAATTAAATTGATTGTCTCATTTAATCATCATATATATTCAATAAAATTAGAAATATTCAAAATTTTCAAAATTTATGTATGATATGTATTAAGTAATCTATTTCACTACCATAAATATTAATTAACATAAAGATTAATGCATTTAACAATATAATAAGAAAGTAAATTGGCTCGATCAACCCCTTTACATGAAACTCTTCCGAAATTGAATTTCTAAAATATTTTCATTATAAGAGTCAAAAGTTGAGAGAATATAAAAACAACTAACTAATCATAATACTAAAATTGAAAATAAAGGTAGAGTATGGATGCCTCCCATAAAGCCTTTTTTTATTTCTTGTCATTGGCTCGATTAAACCACGCAAATTGCCATTCCCGAAAGTGATTGCTCGGCCATGCACTCAAAAAGTGATTTTATTGTTTAAAGTATCCATGACTGCTAGCGAAGTGGCTAAGAAAGGACGTCCTAAGATTAATGGATGATCTTTATTGATGAAGTGTGATATAACCAAAAAGTCTATGGGAATATGAACTGGAACATTAGTAACTACACCTATTGATTTTACTAAATAATCGTTTGCTCTAAAACCCGTATCACGAATAGTTTTAAAGTATCAATCCCATTTGACCTTTATGTTTATATATATATGTCCTAGATCATCGAGCTTGACAATTGTTGGATTCTTTTTCTTTTCTTCTTATTTTTCGTAGATTTAAATCCCTCCATGTTATTATTCTTAACATTTTTCGGTTGCTTAACCTTCCATTCTCAGGTTATTGTCTTCTGATTATCTTCGCATTGCTTGTTTGTGGTCTTAACATTTCCATCTTTCATTTTTACTACATTTATACCATATATTTCTGCTTCATGATGATTTAATTCTAAAGATTCATTATCCTTAGTTTATTCGTTATCAAATTTATATGGATTTCTATAGATATCTTCATTATTGAAATGGAAAGTGACAATTTTATTTTCAAATTTCATATACATTTTTCCATCAAAGATATCCATATTTTTTTTGGCTATTTTAAGGAATGGTCTTCCTAAAAGTATAAATGGGGACTTAAATGATATTGAGTCTCATATTTTCATGACATAGAAGTCAATAAGAAATACTAAGTCATTTAGTTTGACTAAGACATCTTCTAGTAAGCCATAGGGTTTAATAACGATGTTGTCAGCTAAAGTAAGATTAATAGGCATATTAATCAATTAACCTATTTTCGATGACTTGTATAACTTGAGTGACATAACGTTTATGGATACTCCAAGATCGCATAGTAAAATCTATTAGATGAGTCCCTATTGTGATAGGAATTTCAAACATTCCTAGGTCAGAACATTTTTATGTATTTTCTTTTTAATTAAAGCATAGGCTTTTTGTCTTAAGTTTTCCTTAAATTCTTCCAAAATTTATCCTTTAATTGAGAAAATTCTTTCAAAACTCCATCATAATTGGAAAATTGCATAATTGATTTCATCTTTGGTTTATTGATTTCTATTTTCCTAAACGATTCAAGAATTCCTTCATTGATTTCTTCCTCCTGGCATCAACTAATCGTTGTGAAATAACAAAATATAAACACATATCTTCATTCAAATTTTCAGAATCCTTATCAATTAATTCAAACTTTTATAAAGATATTTCCTATGCTTCAACTCTTGCTAAATACAAGAGGTATAGTCTTCCAGGAAAAAAAATACATATTTTAATTGTTTAGTCATCCATTCGCTATTAGGAATGACATTAGCCATCATTTATTATTATTATTATTATTATTATTATTATTATTATTATTATTATTATTATTATTATTATTATTATTATTATTATTATTATTACTACTATTATTATTATTATTCAAATCTTATGAACCTTCTTTTCATTTCCTTGTTTTAGTGTCATACCAATTATAGTTGTGTCTTTCTTATCACTGAATATAGCATTAACTTGTACTTGATTATTATGGACAACATTTATTTGAATAGGTTATTTAGCTTGATTACTCTGTTGAGTACTTAACCTATTTATTTGCAAATTCAATTGATTTAATTGATTTTTTCAGTTCATTAATGGTAGTATCAGTCTTAATTTGATTTTGACAAATCTGTGTAAAGTTTTAATGACTTTGACTTATAACGTTATGCTGGATTTGCTCTAAATTTAGATTCATAGATTAAGTATTTAGTTGAGGCTACTAGTTAGGTGCAGATTGTATCTAAACTTTTGGTCTATAAGTGTTATAATTATGATTTTGAGGACCATAACTAAGATTTGGATTCGGCCTTCTAGGATAATAAGTATTATTATTATACTGATTTCTTAAGAGACCAGAAAACTGATTCATCATTGCGTTAACCTCTTTTGTATTTTCTTAATGTATAGTAATACACGCATCTGTATAATGTGTAATTTCATTATAGAATCCACAAAGCTTAACTTTATTAGATCGATCATTAACTAATGGTTTAACCATTTTAGATAATTCATTAATTTTATCATCAGATGCATCATTTTTTTATTATCAACTTCATAGAGTTTCTTTCTTGAAGATTCAACCTTTTCACTATATAGCTTTAATTTTTTGCCATTTTTTTAATTGCTTCTTTCATTAAAGTAGGTGTTGTCTCAAATAAAGACCCACTACATACTGTGTCTAGTAGTATTTGTTCAAAATGGTTGAGTCATTCATAAAAATATTCTAATAAAGCTCTTTGAGTATATCCGTGTTGTGGACAAGAAGAAAGTAGTATTTGGAATCTATTCCAAAATTCATTAAAGTTTTCATCGTCTTTCATCATCGAAAGCGTGATTTGCTTTCTATAGGAACAAATTTTCTAGCAGCATATATTTATCTAAGAAAGCTTCTCACATTTGAGTCCATGTAGTTATCGAATTTGATGGGAGATAGAACAACTAGTCTCGTGCTTGATCTTTCGTTACAAAAGGAAAAGCCTTAAGTATGACTTGTTCTAAAGTACATTCTCAGTTTCATTCCATTAACTTTATGTTGATACTCCTTTATGAATTTATGTGGGTCTTCATTGTCTTTACTATAGAATTTATGTATGGCACTAGTAAATCCATATCTAAGTTTGAATTCGGGAAATCCATCGAAATTTGTGCAAGGCGCATAGGCTAGGCTCATATCAGTAAAGTTTTGATTTTCTTCTCTAAAAGTAAGTTCTTTATTATTATTATTATTATTATTATTATTATTATTATTATTATTATTATTATTATTATTATTATTATTATTATTACTATTATTTATTATTATTATTATTATTAGTATTATTATTATTATTATTATTATTATTATTATTATTATTATTATTATTATTATTATTATTATTATTATTATTATTATTATTATTATTATTATTATTATTATGGATAACTCTTTGTTGGGTTTTGGGGTTCACACGCAGCGAAAAATTAAAAAATAGTTTTTGAAAAACCCTAACAAGACGGAAAAGAAGTTCCATTAAACTAGATCTACGAAAAGTAAATCATACCTTAATACGTGATTACCTTCTCTGATTGTTTGATTTCCAAGACGTTCAAGTGCATGTCCTCTATCAAAAATTCATAAATTTATCAATCTAGACTAATTGAAATTACACAATGCCATTTTTTGTGTGTCGCCCAATAGGTTCTTGTGACGTTGGCAGTGAACCAAAACTATTTTGGTACACAATTTATAAGCGGTCTCTAGAAAGGCATTATGACTACCTAAGTAGCATGAATATCAAAATTGATACAACCTAATAAATAACATATATCATATCGTTCTTTCGGGATATCCTTTGATGAAACATAAGACATGGAAAGTCACCCTTAATGTTCAATCGTATTAGTCTCGATCTTTAGGTAGACTAAAAACATCCAAGTGATATTAGTCATATCCATTCACTTGGACTTGGCCATTTAATGATCTAACATATTGAGGGACCCACTAATATCTCTCTATACGAGATGGACAAATTATATCTTGATTACATATTTTCATGTATTATTCACAAGGTAACCAATCATAATCTTTATAATCGTTCTGTTAAAGGCAATGTTTGATTATGTCAAATTGCCATGCTCTTAATATTTAAGTATATGATAATCTCTAGTCGAAGGACTAAAGGATATAGTTATCATGAGTAACACTTATGACTTAATCCATGTGGTGTTCTCATAGCGAGTTGGTCTAGTACCTTATTCTCTAACAAGTACTCATGATCTCAATTCGTATCCCTATACGCATAATCATCACATGACCATCAATCAAGATTTACACTTGTTTTAATTCATTATAGTTATCAACATAATGATTGACTATGGATATTTAGGATATTTCAATAAATACTCATGGATCTTATTTTAAGGAAAACGTTCAATTACTTATAAGAAAACAGCAAACGAAAACCTCTATTTTATTAACTACAATTATAAGATAAACAACGTTTGTAGATTGACCTACGACACATTCCCCAATAGAAACCATGACAACATTGTTAGAATATCCGAATACTTGAAAAAAGAATTCGAGATGAAACATCTTGGAAGAATAAAACTGTCTTAATTTGCAAATTGGAAAATTTTCAAGTGGAGTACTTGTCCATTAATCAAATAATATTGAAAAAAATATTAAAAAGACTTTATATGAACAAGACACATCCATTGAGCTCTCGAATGGTTGTTAGATCACTTGAAGAGGATAAAGATCCATTTCGACCTCATGAAAGTAATGAAGAACTACTAGGTCTAAAGGTACTATATTTAAGTGTTTGGTGCACTTATGTATCTTGCAAATCGCACAGGATCTTACATTGCTTTTATTGTAAACTTACTTGCAAGATACAGCTCTTCACACTTTCTAAGGCATTGGAATGATGTTAAACATATTATTCATTTTCTTAAAGGAACAAGCGACATGAGTTTGTTTTACTCGAGATGAGTAGAACTAATTCTCCAAGGTTATGCTAATGTTATATATTTGTCTCATCCCCATAATGCCCATTCTCAAACAAGGTATGTATTCACATGTGGTGATATCACCGTATCATAGAAGTCAATAAAGCAAACCATGGTTGTTACTTCATCCAATCATTCAGAAGTACTTGCAATTCATAAAACAAGTCATGAATGTGTATGGTTGAGAAACATGATTAAACATATTCAAGAATCATGTGGATTACCTTTAATAAAAAGATTCTCTGACCACATTATATGAAGATAATGTAGCATATATCGTGCAACTAAGAGAAGGAAACATAAAGAGTTACGTAACAAAACATGTTTCACAAAAACTTTGCTATGCACATGTGCTTCAAAAGAATGGTGAAATCGATGTCAAGCAAATTCGGTAGAATGATAATCTTGCTGATTTATTTATAAAACCCTTGCCAACTACAACATTTAATAGGCTTACATATGGTATTGGCTTGCATAAACTTAAGGACATTGCAAGCGAGGAAACATAACAAGTTTCACTCATGTTCACATGAGGCAGAGTTATTGATTAGTGTATTGCACTTTTTTTCCTCAATTATGATTTTATCCCACTAGGTTTATAATCAGCCTCAACCACCTTTAGCTCCCATAAAGATTAATGATAATATTAAAGCAATTCATTTTAAAACTCCATTTGATGACGACATACCTCTAACAAAAAAGGATTTAAATCATATTATTGAACAAAATACTTTTACTGATCTTTATATATCTACTATTAAAAATAAATCTAATTCTGCTATTGATAAAATTAATACTCCTTTTACTTCTTATACCTTACACCCTATAAATATATCTCCTCATATTCCTGAACCCATAATAACTCAATCTTTTCCAAATTGTTTTTCGACATCTCCCCTATTTAAGTCTAAATCAACCTTATCTTCTGAACTATTAGACCATATTGTTCGACAATTTGAAACACTAGATTCAGTTATCAAGAAAAATGACAAAGCTCTTGTTATAGATACTCTAAATAATGATAATATCTCTAGTCCTTCCACTCCTCCTTCACATGAACTTTCATCCCAATCTTCTACTAGTGATACTATAGATAGTGATAGTTCTCCATCTTCTATAAATACTCAGCACATTAAACGATCTACATATAGGCCACCTCATAAATCTTCATTTACTCCCTTACGAAAATAATTTTATAGTCGCCCTTCGCCAGCTAATATGATTATAGAAGAACCTAAACAGCATTGTATCAAATTTGAAGGAAATTCTTTATATGAATGGAATATTGATGGCCTAGCTACCTCCCGTATCTATGAAGTAATCCTAGAAATGCAAATTTATGCTAAAGCTTGTCAAATAGCAGATCATGCTGAAATAAATATCGCCAAAGCCATCACATCAGGATTTACTGGACAATTATATGGATGGTGGAATACTGTGTTAACTGTTCAACAATGAAATGAAATATATGCCTTTGTAGAAAAAGATGCTCAAGGAAATCCCATACTAGATAATCAAGCCGTCGGAAACATAATGGTGTTAATACACTACTTTCAAATATTATCGGCATTTTGTTGGAGGACTAAACCTTCCTGATGAAAAATTACGTGATCAATTACAAAGTCTTCGATGTCGAACCTTAAGTGACTTTCGCTAGTATAAAGATACATTTCTTTCAAAAGTTTATGATTTATCTACAACACATGATTTTCAATTTTGGAAAGAAAAATTTATTGCTGGTTTACCCTCATCATTTACTGAAAAGGTTAAAATACTACTTAAAGACCGAGGTCATGGAGCAATTAATTATGTAACTCTTACTTTTGGAGATATGATACTTGTAATT
The DNA here is from genome assembly GCA_039657365.1 of Stephania yunnanensis. Taxonomy (NCBI): domain Eukaryota; kingdom Viridiplantae; phylum Streptophyta; class Magnoliopsida; order Ranunculales; family Menispermaceae; genus Stephania; species Stephania yunnanensis. Next base: position 44,462,147 of record CM077581.1, read on the forward strand.
GGGCAAACAGGGTTAGCTATCTGTAATGATATGAAGTTAAAACACCAATTAGCTAAAGAAAAGCGAAATAATTCAAATGAATTAGGAACATTTTGTTATGACTTTGCACATGATTTAGATATAACCAAACCTTCTCCATCTCGAACCAAACCTAGAAGATTACCAAAATATTATCAGAAACGAAAATCTTTTACATCAAAGAAAACGAATACATTTAGACCTTCTAAATCTCATGGTAAATATTGTGGCAAGTCTAATATTTGTTACTCTTGTGGCAAACCTGGTCATTATGCTAATAAATGTCATTCCAAGACTAAATCCAAAAATTTACATCATATTGAAGCACATTTCTTTGCTTCGTCTGAGTCCTCGTGTCATTGTCCTGACAATATGCCTAAAACATCATTTTCATCTGATACTGAAATAAATGTATTAAATGCTCATGAAGAACTTATTCTTGAAATAGGAGACCAAATAACTGATCCTTCTTTAAAATATAAATATTTTACTGAAATAGTTTAACAACATAATGATAAACGTGATGTTGATATTGGATCTTCTAAACGATCTAAATTTAAAAAACAAATAGAGTTTGATCCAGAGAAATATTCGATGGCTTCTCTGTTAGCCGAAGTAAATAAAAAACAACCGACTATTACTAATATTCAAACCCAGCAACATGAAATAAATTCTCTTAAAACAGAAATTTAGCTTCTCAAGTAACGACTACTAAAGTTAGAAAATGAGGCATCTAGGGAACATTCAGATGACAATGTTTTTATTGAAACACTTACTCAATATGTACATCAAAGATGGTTTACTCCTATTACATTAGTTATTAAGGATTTAAAAATAAAGGGTCCTGCTCTTATTGATTCCAGCGCCGACCTCAATTCTATAAGAGAAGGTCTCGTACCATTACATTATTGTGAACCAACTTATAGCATCATTTCTACTGCTGAAGGAAATAAATCTTCTATCAAATATAAAATCTCTTCTGCTCATATTTGTCATTCTTATATTTGCATACATACATCCTTTATTATTGTTAAAGATTTACAACATGATATTCTTCTGGGTACTCCTTTTCTTCAACATATTCAACCATTTTCAGTTTCAACATCTGGTATTACCACAAAAATAAATAATACCTATATCTTATTCCCTTTTTATAAACCACCCAAAACAAAATATTTAAATCAATTACTTAGTCAAATAGAACATAAACAAAATCAAATCAATTTCTTAAAACAAGAAATCGATTATTTAAAAAAATATCAAATTCTGAATAGTTTTGTTTTCAAAGAAAAATTATATATATTTCAAAATAAACTCCAACACCAATGTTGTTCTGAAATACCATTTGCCTTTTGGAGTCGAAAACATCATCAAGTGTCTCTTCCTTATAAAGATACATTTGATGAACGTAAAATTCCTACTAAAGCCAATCCTTCACAAATGAATTCTCAATTATTAAATTTATGCGATCTTGAAATAAAAGATTTATTACGAAAAAATTAATCACTCCTTCCAAATCCCCTTTGGAGTTGTACTATTTTTTATGTCGATAATGCTCCTGAGCTTGAACGTGGTGCCCCTCGATTAGTTATCAACTACAAACCATTAAATAAAGTTCTACAAACAATTAGATATCCTCTGCCAAATAAGTATGATCTTTTTAAGCGAATTACTTCTACCATAGTTTTCTCTAAATTTGATTTAAAATATGGGTTTTGGCAAATTCAAATCACTCCTACTGATCGTTATAAAGCGCTTTTAATAATATTTTTGGACAATACCAATGGAATGTTATGCCATTTAGATTAAAAAATGCTCCTTCTGAATTCCAAAAAATTATGAATGATATTTTTAATCCCTATAAAAGTTATATTATTGTTTATATTGATGATATTCTTATATTTTCATCTTCTATTGATCAACATTGGAAATATCTTTATCAATTTCAAAATATCATTATTACTAATGGTCTTGTATTATCGCAAAAGAAAATCAAACTTTTTTAGACTTCTGTCATCTTTCTAGGTTTCAACATTTCTAATCAAACCATTACCCCCGTAAATAGAGTAATTGATTTTGCTGATAAATTTCTTGATCATTTTACTGATAAAAATCAACTACAACGATTTCTTGGTTGTTTAAACTATTTCTCAGATTTTTATAAATTATCTACCCTAGATCGTCAGCCTCTACAATATCTTCTTAAAATGGATACACCATTTAAATGGATTGACACTCCTACACAGGCCATCTAGTTCATTAAAACAAAAGTCAAATCTCTTCCTTGTTTACATGTTGCTAATCCTAATATCCCAAAATTATTCAAACTGATGCATCTGACATAGGTTATGGCAGAATTCTGCTACAAAAACCTCCCTCTAGCACAGAACAATTAGTTTGTTATATGTCCAAACTTTGGAATAAAGCACAGCAAAATTATGCCACTGTCAAAAAGGAAATATTAGCTATTGTTTTATGCGTTAAAAAGTTTCAATCTAATGTTTTAAATCAAGAGTTTTTAATTCGTGTTGATTGCAAAGCTGCCAAAGAAATTCTTTTTAAAGATGTCAAAAATTTAGTTTCAAAACAGATTTTTGCACGATGGCAAGCACTATTAAGCATTTTTGAGTTTGATATTGATTATATAAAAGGTGAGCACAATTCTCTTCTTGACTTTTTATCTCATGAATTTCTTACAACACCTCAACTTCATTACCTACAGCTCATGGCAGGTAAAGGCAAAGCTCCAGTTGCCTCGCCAACTTCCAATAAATTCTCTCCTTTATTTAACTCTTATAATCAAGCTAATGTTCATAAATCTATTTAGAAGTTTAGCTCTCACCATTTAGTTACCCTTCTTGATTATGATCTTTTAGATCATTCTAATGACAAGCAGGCCAAACGCGTAATGCCTCCTGCCATGCATTTCATCCCTAATCGATCCAATGTTACTATAAAATTTTATGAAGCCTTTCTTACCAATACACAATCAGTCATCATTGAACACTTCAAACACTCAAATTCCAACGAAATCTCTTATTCCAAGTTCAAAATTCAAAAGGTTTTATCAAGTTCTGAATGGTCGCAACAGCAGGCACTTCGTCAAAGTCCTTATATCTATCAATCAATGACTCTCAGATGATCGTCTACCCTTGCCAGTTAACTATAAAGATTATATAGATACTTGGCGTAATATACTCTTTTATAAAGATCCATCCTCTGGTCATTCTTGGTATATCACTTTCAAAAAATCTCTGCGTGTCAATCTTCCTGTTTGGTTTATGGCAGAATGGTGGACAAAATTCAGTCCTCATATTGGCTTTTTTTCCCAAATAGCTTTTTAAGAAATATGAGATAGAAAAACTATCCCTATTTCAATTTCTTCATAAATATTCTATTCTCTGGATCCTTAAATGGCACTACGGCACCCATAAAATCACTATAGTTCACAATGCTACCTATACCTATTTATCTAAAGAGATTCTAATCAAGTGGAGGGATAAATTTAATATGGAATCCATCCAAGAATAAACTTTGACCCCTCTTACCACTCCAAATAAAATTACCGATTTTCCTCCTCTTTCACGGTCATATAAAGACATTAGCCTCACTTCACTTTCACCTACACCTAAACCTACCGACCAAAGAAACATTCGCCGCATCAAGTTCAGCCATTGCACTTGATCTTGCCTACACAATTATTCAACAACTTCAAAACAATTTTCAACAAGGTTTTCAACAACTTGAGAAAACCATGGAGAATAGATTCAAGAAATTTGAAGATAAATACTCTGCTTCTTCCAGGACTTCCAAGACTCATTCTGACTATGATTCAAATACTCAATATTTAGATTTTACGGCTTTATAATGGATTTTTCTCATGCTCTGCAGTATCCATCAATACAGCATCCATTGTTAGATCAAATCCTTGAAAATATGTTTCCTTATGGTGTCGATATTTTTCCTGCTCACATACTTTCTCGAGTTCAGCCAGACATTCCTCGATATTTGGCAATTTATGCTCACTTTGCTGAAGGATGGACTACTGCACGAGGAAGTCTCCTCATCATAGCGTGGCATCTCATGAATCGTCCTCAAATCAAAATTTATGTGGATTATCCTGAACCATTCTGTTATGCTGGTTTTATTCATTGTGAGTTATGGCGTACTTTACGTAGTGATCATCTAACTACGTATTGTGAATTCTTCATGATGTAAAAATAATAATAATAATAATAATAATAATAATAATAATATTATTATTATAATAATAACAATAATAATAATAATAAATAATAAAAACTACTAGCAGACCCATGCCAATCATCTTATCAAGCCCATGCTTCCAGGATTTTCCTGCCATCCGGCCCATGCTAATCATCTTATCAAGCCCATGCTTCCAGTCCTCTTTTGCCTGCCTTAATGGTATCACATCACGAATAAAGGTGCTCTATCAAAAATCTTATCCTGATCATCCATTATGTTTCATCAAGCATAAAGCTTCATGAAGGAATCTTATCTTTTGCTCAGTGGGTGTCCCAAAAGTCAAAAGTTGCTACATAAAAGTGTACGATCCATCACGCCTAGGGCTAGTTGGGCGTTCCTTTTATCTTAGTGCGTTTACTTTTATAAAGAAGTTAAGCCTTATCATGAAGAATCTTATCATATTACGTGTCAGTCTATTGCAAGGCTATCTTTCCACGATAGCGCGTCTGTTTATCTATAAATAGATGTTTGTATATGTCTTAAGGGTATCGAAAAACCTAAGCGAGTAAACGAGTAAGCAAGTAAGCGAGTTTGTATTCAAGTGTTCAAGTTTGTATTTGAGTGTTGTTCTTCTTCGTCTTCTCTCTATGTATTTAAGTTCGTTCGAGTCTGTATGTCCCTTGATCCTATATGCAATCGACCTTTTATATTCTATTATCCTCTCTCTCATCTACAAGATTCCGAATTCCCGTTAGAATACTTCCCACTTTATCCTTCTAATCTTATACTTCATTTTCAAGATTTATCCTAGATTTAGTTATGATAAAAATATTGAAGAAAAAATTAAAAAATTCTTCACATTAATCTAAAAAATTCGTAACCGTACACAGCGATTTGTTAGCAATTATTAACTTATACATAAATCGCTGAGTAAATCATTGAGTTGAGCTCTCAGTGCTCCACCGATTCAACTGGTGATTTCTAATTCATTCTCAAATTCGTTGTAGATGCACTGACATTTTGTTGCTATCAATTTAGGTGGCGTTTCCTAGTGTTATTCCAAATAGCTAGCTAATCGCTGAGTTTCTTTTCTAGTTGACTATTTTTTTCGCTCTTCTTTCTCTTGTCTTCCATTTCTTCATTTTTATATTTAAAATCAAAAATCACAAAAACAATAGAATACTTAGCGCAATACCACCATTTATATATAAAATCAACCTAAATTTTGCTATAAAATATGTCTAATTATTGATTTGTCAAATACCTCAAACTCAACACCTTGTCATCCTATACTCTCAATCACATTCTCTTTTTCATTCTAAATCATCTTAACTTTAAATAATAGAATTTTTAAAATAGAAGTCATCTTCAAATGAAAACATATTATTCACAAGCAAATGAAAGTTATGATAGAATAAAATAATTTAGACAAAATGAGACATCCCTCAATGATAACTCAACCACATGTAACACCCTTTCGAACTTAAAGTTAATAACCAAGGACAGTACACAATATAGGTTTTCTTAATCAACACCTACAAGCATCAAGCTAATGATAACTAATATAGAAACTCAAAACATAAAAATCACTAGATTAATTTTAATGTTCAAAATACTTTATAATAGTACCACAATCAAAATCAATAAGGATTTGGCCAAGATACCAATGAATATATCATTTAAAACTTGTTAGATTAAGACATCACAACCCCGTTCACTAGGAACATCCTCTAAATCTAGGTGGTTATAATCTCTAGTCAATAATCCCAGTTCCCGGTCTCTGTGATATCTAGGATCTTAAGCCTATACTTCGATCCTTTCTTCACATTAAATCCCCTCTCGTGGTCGATTTCCTATCCTAAATTATATCATTCCAAAATTTTGCATAGGCCTTCTCATTGACAAAATCCTATTTCCTCGATTAGTAGTTTTTATCCTTCATCGGTATCTTTTGCTCAACTTCCTCTATGCCTCTTCTACATAATCATCATTAGTATTAAAACTAAATGAAAAAGGTGGAGTAGGTTTTCTTTGTGGTCGAATCCTAATTGTGTTGAAAGATATTGATGTAGGTCGGATTTGGAAAATTTCAAATTTTGATTTTGATTTCTCTACTAATTTCCCATTCCCTTACTCCTTTCTTGAACCTCTACCCTTTCCATTTCCGACCATTTGGAATAATGTAAGTAAAAGAATGAACATGTAAAACCATTTAAAACCAAATTTGTTGGAAAAATATTTAGTAAAATTCAAACTTATTTATTGAGAGTGAGAAATTATCGAAAAAGTCATTTAGAAATTGAGAGTTTGAGATTTATAAGAAAGTTGTTGATAAAACATTATTGGGAAAAACAAACTTTTTGTTTAATTCAAATCAATCAATAAACATTTATAAAAACCCCCAAAAATCATTTGAAATTTAGTCTTAAATTAGCTTGCATATAAAATTCGATCAACTCGCCATATAGGAAAAATTCTTCGAAAATTCGATAGTAATAAACAAGTTATCACATTATTCCCATACTTGTGTTATAATATAAATCATTCTTTATGAAAATCGTTTTAAAGTAAAAATTTCTAGATTGAGCTCATAACCTAATAATCAATCCAAAATCAAGGAAAAACCAAAATTTTAATCCATTAGAGGTCAGGGTTTTCGTTGATTACCTTATTAAAAGTGATTCTTTCAAGTATGAGACTTAAAACACTTCTTTATGACACTCTTCCAACCTCTAATTTGAATTCCCTATCTTGAAGCCCTAACTGGCTCTATACTCTCAAAACTCACCATATTTTGGGTTGAATATGTGAGGATTGGGGTCGGAATCTCTTAAATACACTAAGATTAAGCATTGAAATATTGAATCTAGTCAAGAATTGTTCTCTTAATCGAAAGTTTGCAATGGTATGTAAGTGTGAAGGTTTAAATGTTGCGATTTGAGATTTTTGTTTTTGAAAACTTGAATTTGTTCTCAACAAATCAAGGTTTATATGGATTCGTCGAGCAATGGCTGACAAAATCGCTGAAAATGGGCCTTAGTGGCTTAGCGATTTGTCCAGAGAATTCTAGTTATAAGATTTATTTAGTGAGAAATAGTTGACTTGAATTTACACTAAAAATCCACGTATTGATACAGTTTTCTCAGCAATTTTCAATACAAACTAGAATCACTAGGAAATCACTAGCCTATTTTTATTGTTTTTTCAATTAAATTGATTGTCTCATTTAATCATCATATATATTCAATAAAAGTATAAATATTCAAAATTTTCAAAATTTAAGTATGATATGTATTAAGTAATCTATTTCATTACCATGAATATTAATTAACATAAAAAGTAACGTATTTAACAATATAATAAGAAAGTAAATTGGTTATATCAACCCCCTTATATGAAACTCTTCCGAAATTGAATTTCTAAAATATTCCCATTATAAGAGTCAAAAGTAGAGAGAATATAAAAACAACTAACTTATCATAATACTAAAACTGAAAATAAAGGTAGAGTACGGATGCCGCCCATAAAGCCTTTTTATTTACCGTCATTAGCTCGATTAAACCACGTAGTGCCATTCCTGAAAGTGATTGCTCGGCCATGCACTCAAAAAGTGATTTTATTGTTTAGAGTATCCATGATAGCTAGCGAAGTGGCTAAGAAAGGTTGTCCTAAGATTAGTGGAGGATCATTGTTCATGAAGTGTGATATAACCAAAAAGTCTGTGGGAATATGAACTGGAACATTACTAACTACACTTATTGATTTTACTAAATAATCATTTGGTAGAGTAACTTTTTCGAAAGGAAGTACATCTAATTCTAATTGTATATGTGAAGGAAAAAAATAAATGGCATGTAGTTTGCTCTAAAATCCGTATCACAAATAGTTTTAAAGTATCAAGCCCATTTGACCTTTATGTTTTGATATATATATATATATGTGTGTCCTAGATCATCGAGCTTGATAATTGTTGGATTCTTTTTCTTTTCTTCTTATTTTTCGTAGATTTAAATCCCTCCATGTTATTATTCTTAACATTTTTTGGTTGCTTAACCTTCCATTCTCAGGTTATTGTCTTTTGATTATCTTCGCATTGCTTGTTTGTGGTCTTAACATTTCCATCTTTCATTTTTACTGCATTTATAGCATATATTTCAGCTTCATGATGATTTAATTCTAAAGATTCATTATCCTTAGTTTATTCATTATCAAATTTATCGAATTTCTATAGATGTCTTCATTATTGAAATGGAAAGTGACAATTTTATTTTCAAATTTCATATACATTTTTCCATCAAAGATATCTATATTTGTTTTAGCTATTTTAAGGAATAGTCTTCCTAAAAGTATAAATAGGGACTTAAATGATATTGAGTCTCATATTTTCATGACATAGAAGTCAATAAGAAATACTAAGTCATTTAGTTTGACTAAGACATCTTCTAGTAAGCCATAGGGTTTAATAACGATGTTGTCAACTAAAGTAAGATTAATATGATTATTAATCAATTAACCTATTTTCAATGAGTTGTATAACTTGAGTGACAAAACGTTTATAGATACTCCAAGATAGCATAGTAAAATCTATTAGATGAGTCTCTATTATGATAGGAATTTCAAACATTCCTAGGTCGGAATATTTTTATGTATTTTCTTTTTAATTAAAGCAAACACTTTTTGTCTTAAGTTTTCCTTAAGATCTTCTAAAAATTTATCCTTTAATTGAGAAAATTCTTTCAAAACTCCTTTATAATTACGAAATTGCATAATTGATTTCATCATTGGTTTATCGATTTCTATTTTTCTAAACGATTCAAGAATTCCTTCATTGATTTCTTCCTCCCTGGCATCAACTAATCGTTGTGAAACGACAAAATATGAACACATATCTTCATTCGAATTTTAGAATCATTATCAATTAATTCGAACTTTTATAAAGATATTTCATATGCTTCAACTCTTGCTAAATACCAGAGGTATAGTCTTCCAGGAAAAAAAGAATATATTTTAATTGTTCAGTCATCCATTCGCTAGTAGGAATGACATTAGCCATCATTTATTATTATTATTATTATTATTATTATTATTATTATTATTATTATTATTGTTATTATTATTATTATTATTATTATTATTATTCAATAGTCTTATGAACCTTCTTTTCATTTCCTTATTTTAGTGTCCTACCAATTATAGTTGTGTCTTTCTTATCATTGAATATAGCATTAACTTGTACTTGATTAGTATGGACAACATTTATTTGAATAGCTTCTTTAGCTCAATTACTCTGTTGAGTATCCAACATATTTATTTGCAAATTCAATTGATTTAATTGGTTTTTTTAGTTCATTAATGGTAGTATTAGTCTTAATCTGATTTTGACAAATCCGTGTAAAGTTTTAATGACTTTGACTTATAAAGTTATGTAGGACTTGCTCTAAATTTAGATTCATAGATTAAGTATTTAGTTTAGCTCTTTGGTTAGGTGCAGATTGTATCTAAACTTTTGGTCTATAAGTGTTATAATTATGATTTTGAGGACCATAACTAAGATTTGGATTCGGTCTTCTAGGATAATAAGTATTATTATTATATTGATTTCTTAAGAGACCAAAAAATTTATTCATCAATTCGTTAACTTCTTTTGTATTTTCTTAATGTAGAGTAATACACGCATCCGTATAATGTGTAATTTCATCGTAGAATCCACAAAGCTTAACTTGATTAGATCGATCATTAACTAACGGTTTAACAATCTTAGATAATTCATTAATTTTATCATCAGATGCATCATTTTTTTATTATCAACTTCATAGAGCTTCTTTCTTGAAGATTCAACCTTTTCACTGTATAGCTTTAATTTTTTGCCATTTTGTTAATTGCTTCTTTCGCTAAAGTAGGTGTTGTCTCAAATAAAGACCTACTACATACTGTATCTAGTAGTATTTGTTCAAAATGGTTGAGTCATTCATGAAAATATTCTAATAAAGCTCTTTAAGTATATCCATGTTGTGGACAAGAAGAAAGTAGTCTTTGGAATCTATTCCAAAATTCATTAAAGTTTTCATCGTCATTCATCTTCGAAACTGTGATTTGCTTTCTATAGGAACTAATTTTTCTAGCAGGCATATATTTATCTAAGAAAGCTTCTAACATTTGAGTCCATGTAATTATCGAATCTTGTTGGAGATAGAACAACTAGTCTTGTGCTTGATCTTTCATTACAAAAGGAAAAGCCTCAAGTTTGACTTGTTCTAAAGTACATTCTCGTTTCATTCCATTAACTTTATGTTGATACTCCTTTATGAGTTTATGTGGGTCTTCATTGTCTTTACTATAGAATTTATGTAACGCACTAGTAAATCCATATCTAAGTTTGAATTAAAGAAATCCATTGAGCTGTGCAAGGCGCATAGGCTCATATGCCGTAAAATTTTGATTTTCTTCTCTAAAAGTGAGTTCTTTATTATTATTATTATTATTATTATTATTATTATTATTATTATTATTATTATTATTATTATTATTATTATTATTATTATTATTATTATTATTATTATTATTATTATTATTATTATTATTATAATTATTATTATTATTATTATTATTATTATTATGGATAACTCTTTGTTGGGTTTTAAAGTTCACACGCAGCGAAAAATTAAAAAATAGTTTTTGAAAAACCCTAACAGGACGGAAAAGAAGTTCCATTAAACTAGATCTACAAAAAGAAAATCATACCTTAATCTGTGATTACCTTCTCTGATTGTTTGATTTTCAAGACGTTCAAGTGTACGTCCTCTATCAAAAATTCATAAATTTATCAATCTGGACTAATTGAAATTACACAATGCCATTTTTTTTGTGCCGCCCAATAGGTTCATGTGACGTTGGCAGTGAACCAAAACTATTTTGGTACACAAGTTATAAGCGGTCTCTAGAAAGGCATTATAACTACCTAAGTAGCATGAATATCAAAATTGATACAACCTAATAAATAACATATATCATATCCTTCTTTCGTATGATATCCTTTAATGAAACATAAGATATGGAAAGTCACCCTTAATGTTCAATCGTATTAGTCTCGATCTTTAGGTAGACTAAAAACATAAAAGTGACATTAGTCATATCCATTCACTTGGACTTGGCCATTTAACGATCTAACATATTAAGGGACCCACTAATATCTCTCTATACGAGATGGACAAATTATATCTTGGTTACATATCTTCACATATTATTCACACGGTACCAATCATAATCTTTATAATCGTTCGTTAAAGGCAATGTTTGATTATATCAAATTACCATGCTCTTAATATTTTAGTTTATGATAATCTCTAGTCGAATGACTAAAGGATATAGCTATCATGAGTAACACTTATGACTTAATCCATGCGGTGTTCTCGTAGCGAGTTGGTCTAGTACCTTATTCTCTAACAAGTACTCATGATCTCAATCGTATCCCTATACACATAATCATCACATGACAATCAATCAAGATTTACACTCATCTTAATTCATTATAGTTATCAGTATAATGATTGACTATGGATATTTAGGATATTTCAAGAAATACTCATGGATCTTATTTTAAGGAAAACATGCAATTACTTATGAGAAAACAGCAAACGAAAACCTTTATTTTATTAACTACAATTATAAGAGAAACAACGTATGTAGATTGACCTATGACACATTCCCTAATAGAAACCATGACGACATTGTTAGAATATCTGAATACTTGAAAAAGGAATTCGAGATGAAACAACTTGGAAATATAAAGTTGTCTTAGTTTGAAAATTGGAAAATTTTCAAGTGGAGTACTTGTCCATTAAACAAATAATATAGAAAAAAATATTAAAAAAACTTTATATGAACAAGACACATCCATTAAGCTCTCGAATGGTTGTCAGATCACTTGAAGAGGATAAGGATCAATTTCGACCTCATGAAAGTAATGAAGAACTACTGGGTCTATAGGTACTATATTTAAGTGTTTGGTGCACTTATCACTACAAGAAAAATGAAATTTAGAAACGGAATTAGCAACGGAAATAAGTTCGTTGCTAAAAAATTAGTTAGAGACGGAATTGAGACGGACTAATTCAGAGACGGAATTGAGACGAATCGGAGACGGAAATTGAGACTGGAATAGAGACGGAATTAAATTCCGTCACTAAAAAATGGCGCCAACATTCCCACCAAAATTTTCATTTTTTACAACCGTCCATTAGTCTCGAGATTCGTGCGGCTTCGATCTCGATGATTCAAAAATTTGGGACCAAGACACTCACCGAAATCTCTCTCTCTCTCTCTCTCTCTCTCTCTCTCTCTCTCTCTCTCTCTCTCTCTCTCTCTCTCTCTCTCTCTCGCTCAACCCTAAACGCAGCTTCGCTCTCTCGCTTCTCTCTCGCCGGTCACCGCTCACCCCGCTCACCGCTCACCGATCTCGTTCCCTCTCCGCTCTCTCTCCGATCCCCCCTCTCTGCTATCTCTCCGCTCACCGACCGATCCACCGCTCTCTGGCCTCTGCTCGATGTGTTGCTCACCGCTCCCATCACCGCCCTCTACTCTCTCGCGTGCATAGCCGATCTCTGTTCGTTCTCTCACTCTCTCTGACCTCTCTCACCGCTCACCGAAGCTTCCCAGTTCTTGGTAGGGGTTGTGGGGTTGAATATTTAGCCAATGCCCAAATCGGTGAATCATGGGAAGCAGAGTGACCTGCGAATGGTATTGTGCCCAATAAGATATAGTAGTGAGTTTAAGTTAAAACCATTAGATGATGGTAAGTTTTGACGAAAATAAAAATTAGTGATATTGTTTGATCCGTGATTTGTTTTCCTATATCTCAAGGGTTTTCCCTCAAATTCTGTCCCTTAGTACCAACTGAAAAACATTCCATAATTGCTTGTATGTAGGAAGTTTTTACACGAAAAGATGGTCAGTCTGCTGTCTTTAAACAGCCAACTTTCGAAGAAGAAAGGATAAAGGCGATTGTACTCGATCTTGTTCTTCAACCTTTCGATTTTAATATTCACCTTCGAGTGCTATCGACATGGATGGTAAGACTAAAATTATAGTAAATTAGAATTGCGAGTGTCACATTCATTAGTTTTAACGTCAACTCGCACCCGCAGCCTTACTTTCTTTGTCCGACAAACTCAATTCATACGTAAAAACCTCCGCGGGATATATTAGAAGTTCATAAGATGTTTCGCGTCCTATTAATGAGCAGAGAGGATCCCGATAATCCTTAGTTGTTGACTGATTTATTTTTCTATGTTTGTGCATTTTGTTACTTGAAGCTTTTGCTCAGGTGTTTGTTTCATAAATGATTAGATCTTCTCTATGCCTTAGACATTGTTCGCTCAATTTAGTATGATAAGTACCCATAAAGTGTAGTAAAATTTTATGTGCTTTAATATGTATTTAACTATTCATACCAAAATAAGAGATAGAAACTCACTTAAAGTTAGGATCCTTGGAGAAGCCTTATAATATTGCCAGACAAATTATGGTGGTGGTAGAATCTAGCATCCTTCACAATATGGATAATTTAGACTTGAAATAATGAAAGAGATTGCAACTATTACTACTTTTTTCATGTATTAGCGTCAACGACTTGTTTTGCATGCATTTTGACACATTCTAGTATAATCTGACATATATAAGATTGTTTTTCTTAATTTTCCTCTTTTTTTTGAAAGTTGATGGGCAAAAGCAGTTTAATTTGTTGTTCAAAATACTTTGAGAATTTGTCTTTTTTCAAGGCAAATGGAATGCACCAGGAAAATGCTTTCCCTAGTCCTCAAAATTTAAGACCTGTGCAGAAGATGTAACTTTTTCTCATCCATCTAGATGAACTAGCTCATTCTTAGATGCTTCTAAACTCCCTCTTGGCTATAGGACTTTTTCCTGTGCGTGTTGTTTGCTGAGTGTTTCGTTGTGTTGTGTGCACAATTTATGGGCTATAATAGCCTTTAACTGCAGAAATACCTAAAATATAGATTGCTGGATACCCCTTGCTTATGCATCTTCGACTACCAGATTTTGTTATTTTTTACCTTCTTTCTAACTGTTACAAGCTCAAATATTTTTTAGTTTATCTGTATCTTCTCCCATGACGCACCGAGCTTTTCTTCTTTTAGGACATTTGATCTTGAGTTCAGTTTGGAATTCTTTCCTCTGCATTTACTTTATAAGTTAATACTTCCTTTGCTATATTTGAAATGATTCCAAATCGTTTTTTCCATGATCATAACTGTGTTTCAATTGGTAACAATTTTTTTCCTAACCGATCGTTTTTTACTTTTTACTTTTTCTTAGAAAGGGCGTAAAAACTTTTGGAATAATAACCCCTTGAGAATTGCAATCACAATCATGCACATGCTAATGAAGTTGATCTTAAGCTTTGCTAAAGAATTGCAACTGCCGATGCTAAGCTAAAATCACATAAGCACACCACTAATTTTTTTGTATAAATCCTACAATCAAGTAATTTCCTAACATACATCTGAAAATTAATCACTATCTCTAGGTATACATTTGACCTCCACCTCCTATTGTTAACTTCAAAATTTTGTCAACTTAATAATTTTTTTGTTTGTCACTGTTAATTTCCGTGTCTGGAAATGGCTCAGGTTTGTTGATGGGTTGATTAAGGTTTTATTGAGGAGTTATTGTCACTGTATGGTATTTAATGATTGTTTCATTTATCAATTTAATAAGGAAACTAATTAGCCATTTCAAAGAAAAAGTGAAGACTAAAGGACGGAGCTTGTGGCAATTTCAGAAGCAATTCATGTAATGTAATACTTTTTATACGAAATTCATATCTTTTTCTTTGCTTGGAAATTGAGTTTCTTATTTCAGTTGAGCCATGTTAATTTGTACGAGTAAGTTCTCCCTGGGAGCCCAATGGCCTCAAACTATGCAGTTGGTGGTCATGCGAAAGTTCTTTCTTGTGGATTCGAAGGTTTATTTCTTTCCTTTCTTGTTTTAGTACTTAGCTTTTGAAGCTACATAATGCAATTATAATTTCTTCATAGATCTCTTGCAGGGACCTATTGGATGACAGCCCTTGGTTAAGGTTCTTATTTTTCTTTTTCCAGTAATGTCAGTCCAGGTTTTGAATCATGAAAATGTTTTTAGGCTTTGCCTCATATGTATTCTTTGTCGATGTCTATCCGTGAAGCAATTTATTTTTGTACCCTACTTGCCATGTGATGATTTGTTTCTTTCTCCTACGTCAAACATTCCCATCGTGAATTTGTGAGCCATTTAACTCTGATCAAGTTCGTGCTGATGGTGGCTTTGAAATTAATGATACCTAGGATTTTATTTTATTTGTTTTTTAATCTATGGCATCTTTCTTTAGTTAAATAAAAACACATTTTCTTTAATAACCCGGTAGTTAAATAAAAACACCTTTTCTTTAATAAACCTTGACTTGATTCCCAGCTAGTTGTTCATTTTGAAATTTTGAGATTCCTCATTAGGCACACACAAGAGTTGTTATATGAATGGATTACATCAATCGCATTAATCAAGGTGAAGGGAAACACCCAATCCACGTAGCTGACCCCAGCTGTATAATTTGAGTCTGACATTGTTGTTGCCGCCGAATAGATCATCCAAGTATTAGAAGAGGAAACCTTTCTGAAGAGGAGGCTAGCATGCGACTATCTCCAAAAACAATGGCGTCCAAAGCCTGACCTTAGCTATCCTATTGGACTTCTTCAAGTACAATCCTGATTTTTGGATACTTAAAGGATTTTGAAAGGACTTTTTGAACTGAGCTTCAACTTTCCAAGTACCCATTTGCAGCGGAATCTTAAGAAATTTTAGGGACTTGAAAATGGTTCTATTTACTACACTTTTCTCACTGTTTTTCCTTCTCATTCTTTTTGCAGTTATTGGGATCCAGGTTCATGGCTTGTAGGTATGCGTTCGTATCTAGAAGCGACCTCTCAACAATGAACAAGACTCGATACATTGAACCATTCCCAAACATAGTAATGATTGGGTACCATTCATTGAGTAAGTTTAACACCGATTCTTCTCTGTTTGTTTCCTTCTCCTTGCATTTTTATGGTTTTATTAATTTCGGTTTCACCCTTTAGTTTGCATGGATGACTCACTCGCTAGAAATTAACTTTCCAATAGCATCTATATGATTGCACTTCTCACAAAATGTGGAATGATAGTATAGTGTGTTAGAGAGTTTTTTATCTTTGTGACCGGGAGCACTTTGAATAACACGGGATGGCGAAAATTGTTATATGCTCCAGTGGCATTTTTGAAATTCTCTCTTGATAATCTTTGTTCTTGTTGCGACTTTTCATCGACGAAAATGAATTTAAGCTCAAAATATATATGTGCTTTTGGAGACTTGAAATAAACTCATTTATCCTCTCAGGAGCTCACATTCGCCGAGCCTCAACTAGCTATATTTCTTTATTAAATTGAGTCTCAGTTTCCTCTCTTATTGCCCAATGCCAATCTCATTTACTGAACAAAAATAGTAAGAGAAAAAAATATTTCTGTTGAAACGTTAGTTCTCAGTCCAAACTTGTATACCTTATGCAAGTCAAGTCTTCTACAAGCGATTAAGCTGCACCTTCTTCTTAAAGCTTGTTTATATTTTTCAATTCCTGCTTGGTCGTTCCAAGGTTTCACAACATGGGCATGCCTATCAATATCTGACCCATCATATTCATTTCATACATTCATTTTATGAATCAAGATTTAACTCTTGAAATCAAGTTATTTGAATTGGGAATAATGATGCGGAATCATGTTCATCGATAGAGTAAGATACTAGGAAGATTTTAATTATTAAATTTGGACTCTAATAGAGATATTATTTTCCTAGGTTTTGTGTGATGATTCTAGTTGTTTGATATGAGAAGGAACCAAATCGGACCTTCTAAGCTTTTTTTCACAGCCTGCAATGTAAAGTTTTCAAACTTAAAAAAGTTGAAGAACATATTTTTGTTGTGTGCATATCTGTGTATTTAAAATAGGTTAATGAAAGTCATTCCTATTTTGTAGGTTCTCAAATTTTTCGATAACAAACACCAATTTTTGTTGTTTTAGTTAGAATTTGTTCCTCAGCAACCCTCAAATGGAAACCCACCAACTTTGTTTCTAATTCTACATGGTAAAGTTTTTCTTTGTATTGAGTTCCTTTATTCTCTTTTTTGACTTGGACCAAAGAATTGCGTTTATCTACCTATATTCTTAGATCTTGTTCGTAGAACCAAACGAAATGAGTTTTCAGCTAGTGAAAGTAGCGAAATCTTATAATTCTTGGATAGAGCTTTTATTCGTCTTGAAGCATGGTTCCAATGGTTCAATACCACTCAAGCACTTGTGCTTGCGATGATACGTAGTTCTCCCATAATGATGAATTTCTTTTTCTTTATTACTTTATTTATGCTGTGTTTGGCTCATACACTTTGTGCTTGCGATGATACGTAGTTCTCCCATAATATTGTTTATATTCCTATTATTGTTTGTATAATTTAGTGATTTTTTCTTTTTGATCTTTTTTCAGGTGATTTGTACGAAGTCAAGTATTATTTGAAGCAAAATCAGCTTTATATAATCTCGGAACACTTCATTTCTTTTTTTCATTTAGAACAATTTTTGCTTTTACTTTTGTAGAAAGATACGATATAGAAACTTTTTAGATTGTTTTTGTTGTTTCATGTACAGTACATTGAGAAAAGATAATGTTAAGGATATGTTAAGTTTATATAAATTGTGCAATATCAATATATTATTTAGCTATGATTTGTATTATATATTGGCAGGTTAAATGTGCTTGGATCGAGACCTATATATATGATCCGTTGCTAATTAGAGACTTTAAAAACTAAACAAAAATGAAAATTAGAGACGGAAATAGCAACGGAATCCAGAGATTCCATTGCTATTTCCGTCTCTAATTTTCGAGGAATAGACACATGAATCAGAAACGGATCAAATTTCGTCTCTGATCCGTCTCTGATTAGCAACGGATCAGAGATGGAAATAATCAGAAATGGAATAAATTCCATCTCTAATTAGAAACGGAATTAGAGACGGAATAAATTCTGTCTCTGATCAGAAATGGAATTTATTCCGTCTCTGATCCGTCTCTACAAATCAGAAACGGAATCACATTTTCGTTTCTGATTGAATCAGCGACGACGATTTTAGAGACGGAATAAATTCCGTCTCTAATCCGTTGCTGATTTCAATTAGAGACGGAATTTATGCAAATCAGAGACGGAAATTTCCGTTTCTGATCTGTTGTTTTTTTGTAGTGTATGTATCTTGCAAATTGCACAGGATCTTACATTGCTTTTAGTGTCAACTTACTTGCAAGATACAACTCTTCACACTTTCTAAGGCATTGGAATGATGTTAAACATATTATTCATTTTCTTAAAGGAACAAGTGACATGAGTTTGTTTTACTCGAGATGAGTAAAACTAATTCTCCAAGGTTATGCTAATGCTAGATATTTGTCTCATCCCCATAATGTCCATTCTCAAACGAGGTATCTATTCACATGTGGTGATATCACTGTATCATAGAAGTAAATAAAGCAAACCATGATTGTTACTTCATCCAATCATTCAGAAGTACTTGCAATTGATAAAACAAGTCATGAATGTGTATGGTTGAGAAACATGATTAAACATATTCAAGAATCATGTGGATTACCTTTAATAAAAAGATTCTCCGACCACATTATATGAAGATAATGTAGCATATATCGCGCAAGTAAGCGAAGGAAACATAAAGAGTTACGTTACAAAATATGTTTCACCAAAACTCTGCTATGCATATGTGCTTCAAAAGAATGGTGAGATCGATGTCAAGCAAATTCGGTAGAGTGATAATCTTGCTTATTTATTTATAAAACATTTGCCAACTACAACACTTAATAGGCTTACATATGGTATTGGCTTGCACAAACTTAAGGACATTGCAAGCAAGGAAACATAACAAGTTTCACTCGTGTTCACATGAGGCAGAGTTATTGATTAGTGTATTGCACTTTTTTCCCTCAATTATGATTTTATCCCACTAGGTTTTCCTATCGAGGTTTTTAATGAGGCAATCCTAACAATATTATATTCATCTCAAGATTAATGAGAATGATGTGCTATTTTTATTATGTTAGATTTTTCCCAAATGGTTTTTCTAAATAGAAGTTTTAATGAGGCATATTATCTCAGCATATGTCATCCAAGGGAGAGTGTTATGATATGGATGACCACTTAACCAAATTTATGGATGATCACATTTTCAAGCATGATTCTCATATTGAGTTGTAACATCAAGAATGGTTTCCACGTTGAATGTAACTTAAATACTCCATGTAACTTATATTCATCTCCAATGTAGATTCACTTGTCCATGTATTGTCATATAACTTGTAATCTAATATGACACAAGACTTTGGCCTAACTTGCATACTTTCTGTAAGTACTCATTCTCATCATGACTAAGGGTCTATATAAGAGGTTCCTTCACTTGTAAATTAATGACATACCAAGTTGAATGAACTTCTCATTCCAACTCTTTCATTTATTCTTTTCTCTATTGTAGTAGAGTTCTTTATAGTAGTAGTTTTTAGTCTTCTTCTTTCCTTCTCTAGTTTCTAGCAAGACCCAACTTAGTTAACAATGATATATATACAATATTGTTCCTGCATACCCTTCAAATTTCTTATTCAAATTTGCCTGCAGGTTTTGAAAATCATGAACTGCTCATGTACTGTTGTACATATTAGACTATTAGTTGGTTAATCACTTAATTGTTTACAGATGATTTAACTATTCAAGAGAGAATTTTTAAGGAAAGTTGTTTGCAATAGAATTCTATATATTAGGAATGCTGCTCAAATTTTAATCATTCTAACCTCGATCTTTAAGTAAACTGAGAATATCCAAGTGACATTGATCATATCAATTCACAAGGACTTGGCCATTATCAGTCTATCATATCGAGGAATCCATTGATATCTCTCTCTATACGAGAGTGGAAAATTATATCTTGATTACACACCTTTACATATTATTCACATGGTAACCAATCACAATCTTTATAATTGTATGGCTAAAGACAACGTGTGATTGTGTCAAATTACCATTATCTTAATATTAAAGTCTATAGTAATCTCAAGTCGAATGATTAATGATATATCTATTATGAGTAATGCATATGACTTAATCCCTATGGTGTTCTCATGACGGGTTAGTCTAATACCTTGTTCCCATAACAAATACTCATGATCTTGATTCGTCCATATGGTGTTCTCATGCCAGGTCAGTCTAATACCTTGTTCCCATAACAAATACTCATGATCTTGATTCGTATCCCTATAGACATGATCATCACATGACCATCAATCAAGATTCACTAGCTTTAATTCATTATAGTTCTCAGTATAATGATCGATTAGGGACAATTACGATATTTCAACAAATACCTATAGATCTTACTATAAGGTAAACATGCAATTACATATAATAAAACATCTAATGAAAACCTCAATATTATTAACTAAAATCATAAGATAAATAATGTTTATAGATTGACCTAAGGCATATGCCCCAACACTATTATCATTATTATTAATGACATTGTCATTAACATTATTATTGTTGTCTTCCATCCAATTAGCTAAATTTTTCCAAAATTATTGTAATCTTAAACTCTAATTAAATTTTATATCTATTTTAGGCTCAAATGGATGTAATTCTTGTTGAATTAACACGAAAAATTGTGTAGACATAAAACATCTAGAATCTTTTAGGAATTATTTAAAAATCCTTAGCAACGACGCTAAAATTGATACGTGTCGAGCGTGCACAAGAATTTCCTGTATTTTACTATTAATTTATAGTAGTGGTTGATGGAATATCATTTACACATGGATTTTTCAAATCTCGAAGGAAAGTATTTTTTCTTGTTTTTATTAATTAGTTAATTTAATTATATGAGAGTTAAATTATTAAATAACTAAAAACTATAAATACTAACTTAATTAATCAAACTAACTAACTTAATCTAAACAGTTCAAATCAAACAAAATTAAACAATACTCGAATTCAATATAATTCAAATATATTAAAAAAAACCTCCACTAAACAATGTAATATACTCATATTTTTTTCAAACACTGGAACATAACATCACTTCACACTATAGTTATAATCATAACATACGTGAAATCTTGAAATCATTAAATATTATTTCTTAATAGGTTGATAGTCTTTAGCGAGCCACCGATTTTCCTAAATTCAATAGAAATGCCACATCCTTATCATTGTAAATCTACCCATTGGGTAAAACGCAACACTATATAAATACGATAGCATTACACTTAGTGAGAATCATGCCTAATCTAAGCTAATATTAATCGAAACCACATAAAAAAACAACTACGAACACAATCACCTAGAACATACACTCAAAAAATGCCCCATAGATTAATCATAGTTACTACTTCTATAATTGTTGTCAATAACTATAGACATAATCAAAATCAAAATACTACATAACACATTTGCAACTATGCATGCGATATTAATCTTCTTTAGTTGTAATAGGCAAAAAACAACTTGTTAAAACTATGATTGACGTGTATGAATAGATTTAAAGCATTAAGTTTATAATTCTTTAATTATAACTATCTAGTAATCCAAAATATATTACATGTCTATGGTTTGTTTAGATTGATAGACTACTCACTCATATAAGAAATAAACAATGCATAAATATAATTAAAAGATATAATGAATGAATAAATACATTAATTTAAATGAAAGCTCCAATGTATCTTCAAACATTAACTAAAATAGACAATAGAAATAATATAGAGCAAAAGGAAAGCAAAAAATGAGAGTTATTTTGAAGCTTTATGGCATTTTTATAGTCTCCTTACTTATACAAATCTTAGATAAATTCAAATCCTTCATATTAGTCTAAGAACCCATAACTGACCTTAGTGATTTGTCAACGATTCCTAACTTATACATACATCACCGAGTAAATCATTGAGTTTAGCTCTCAGAGCTCCACCGATTGAGCTGGTGATTTCTAGTTCATTCTCCATTTCGCTGCGGATTCACCAACTTTTTTCCTACTGCCGATTTAGGTGGCAATTCCTAATCTTATTTCAAATCGTTGGGCTTCTTTTTCAGTTGACTATTTTTTCGCTCTTCTTTCACTTTTCATCCATATCTTCATTTTCATATATAAAACTTGAAATCACAAAAATAACACAATACCTAGTGTAATATCATTAATATATAAAATCAACTTAAATTATATTATAAAATATGTATAATTATTGACTTTTCATGATTCGGACGGGTGCCTAAAACATATACAAGGCAAAAAAACTTAGGAAAATAATAAAAACTTGGAGCTTTTACTTAAACGCAAGCCTACAGTCTAGTTTACAACATTACGACATAGTGAACTACAGGGCGCCTCTCCTATACCACATAGTCTAACGGATCAGGTACATTGATGTCGGCTAAATAATCTATGAATCGGTTAAGAACGCCATGAATATAAAGAAAAATGAAGGACCGCCTTTTCCTTTAATGATCACTGAGTTTTGCAAGAAATACCAAGTCTTAATGAGAGGAGCAAAATTCGATGTATTTCCGGACAAGACCATCACTGGTGAGGTCATTACGAAAAGCAAAAAGGTCACAAGATATGTTGACTCAGAGGATGAAAGAGAGACAAACTCCACACAAATGAGAGATACCACAAAGAGAAAAAGAGTACGCGCATGTAACCAAAAAAACTTAGAGGAAACTTAAAATGTCATGTATAATGAGCAGACTAATCAGACCACAAAGCCACATGTAGAAGACTTCACTAGCGTAGATGCAGAGGACATAAAAATGGCAATGATGCAGACGATTTTGCGTAATCAGATGAGAAATCCGTGACATCAAGATTTCATATTCCGAAACCAACGCGAGATTTCCCCAAGCATTTATGGATCAGAGAGATGTTGAGTCGTTAATTATGTAATATTATATATAGGTTATCCATATATTTTAATTGTCAAATCTCCAAAATACTAGTCTAATTGCATTTATTTATTATTTTCAGGGTTATTGGAGTGCGTGGTTAAATTCGGGGCGAAAACTACGCAAAATCGAGTATTCATATGCCTGGATCTATTTTACATCGAAAATCACATTAGCACGTATCTCAAGGCAAATTTGGCGGGCCCACATGTGTCATGGTGATTGATGAAGATCAAGTGGAACATGAATTGATGGCGTTGATGCATTAAGGCAACATTATGTTTTGGTTTATAATATATAGGAATATATATATATATATAGAATAAATATTATATAGATAGATAGATATAAAAGATTTGATAGTTACAAAAATAGAAACAGAGAGATACGAAAGAAAAGAAAGGGAAGAAATAAAAACAAGGACGTTCTGGACGCCTCTCTATGGCCTTTTTCTCTCTTGGCCGAACTCTCTTCCATTCTAATTTTTATTTGTTCTTTGTGTTCTTTGATGGGAGGCTAGAACCTCTAGCCTAGGCAAGATTGCAAGGGAGGTTCGACTGAGCATATCAATGGATTTGTGAGATTTATATATTTTAGTTTCAATCTTTTCATTATTATTTTATTTTCTTTGGTATTATTTGAATAATTGAAGTTAAACACTTGTTTAAACCTTGATTTATTCGCCAGTGTGTCGTAAGCACCCGTACTTGTGCAATAAGACCACACTAGTGGCAATTGACCCTACCAATTGATTAGTCTCTTTTGGGACCGGTTGAATACTTTAGAAATCTAGGCTAAATCGGACACACGAGTGATCCGGTTATCTAGGTATAGTGCCTTCACAAAGCTCATTTTGGTCAACACATTAAACCTAATTCACTTGAATATATGGTTATGTGTTTGACTAGAGAAATAGTCACCGTCGTACCTTGGCTATCGAGATTAGGAAGTGCGAGGAATCGCGTACGTTATCAGTTCTATAGCTACACTAGGATATTTTGATTTTCATATTTTACAAAAATCGAAGACCAAATCCAATCTTTTATCGAACTAAACTTGTATGTTTTGACCTAGGTATTTTTATTAATTGTTTCCAAATTATTTTCATTGTTTTGTTTATTTATTATAAACATTAGTTAATTTATTCATTCTTTAAAACCCTCGATTTCCCTTTTTGTTCTTGTTAAACCTTAGAAAGAATATCAATCCCTGTGGGATCGACCTTTTGCCACTATTCTACAAAATAGTTGGTTTAGGTATTTTAATTTTATTTACGCGTTCGGCGCACGTCAATTTTTGGCGTCGTTGCCGGGGATTGGTTTTTTTTCTTTCTTTGGTTTTTATTTTTTATTTTTTATTTTGCTTTGGTTTTTTTTATTTTGTATCTAGTTCCTTGTTTCTAACATTTTTGCATGTAATTCCATAATGGCCTCCTATGCCTATAATTATCGTGGATTTGAAGACTCATACTATCATGCTATGAATGGGGTAGGTATGTCACATAATGGATATCAATTTTCTAACTCGCAATCTTTTGTGCAACATGTCAGGGTTTGTGGAAATCGTGGGGAGCGCTTTCATCCCAAGTATGCTTGTCCTTATTCGAAGTATAAGAATCATCATGGTTCCACCTATGCATCACCACAACCCAACTTCTATATGTCTAAGCGAAGTCCACAGATTCCTCAACATGAAAAAAGGTCTATACGAGACATGATGAATGACTTGATCTTCAGAGAACCAACTTTTCAACAAAGTCATCAATATGAATGGAGAACCACTGCAGGCATTGAGAGAAATATGATCTCCGATTGGCTTTCTCAAAGCACCACTCAGCAGCCCTTGCAGGAGGATATGCAGTATATGAAATCAACGTTGCAAAATTAAGAAACTCAAGTTACCGCTATACTTGAGCATTTGATGGATGAGGAAGAGTTGCCTCCGCAACCGGTTATTGACACTAATGAGACTGTGAATGCTGATACGTCTAAAAGTGTTGAGTTTGATGAGTTCTCAATTGTGGAGGAGCATTTGAGCGAACCAGAGGAAACACTAGACGTTTCTTCACATGAGCCAAACATTACTATTGCACAATATGACGATGATGAAGCTGAGAAAGAAATTGAAGTCATTTCAAAAAAGTCGGAGAAGCCCCAGAAAGAGAACGAGGAAGACCAACCTCTGGTGTTGGTGAAACCACCCACCCTCCCATGTATATTTGTTAGACCTTGCAAGGGGGTGGAAGTAAAGGAGCGTTCGCGGGATTTCTACACTGCCGACACCTTTGTGTTGGATGACTATGACTCGATAGATTCTTTTGTGTTAGAGGTCCCGAATGAGCTCCGAACTCTAAAAGAGGGCATGCATGCTGCATTGCCCAAAGCTATAGATGCACCATTCGTTGTTGATATCTCGAAAGGAGAGGGCATCACGTCATAAATCAAAGCAAGTATAGCCAAAGACTTAAAAGAAAGGCACTCGTTGGGAGGCAACCCAGCTTTGTTTTTATTTTTATTGCATTTATTTCAATTTTAATTTAGTTTTAGTTTTTTTTATGTTTAATAAAGCCCTAACTTGGTCTCTTGGATTTTTGCAGGTGTAATGAATGTTTGATGAGCACTGATGGCACTAGACCACCCCCTGAGTTTTGCTAGGTTTGACTATAGATTACATTGTTTTTGGAGTAATTTGAGCATATTCTTTTTTAGCAATTAACATATTATTAGAGTTTTAGGTGTTTTGAGACTTGGTTGGACATATCCAACTTAAGTCGCCACATTAGTGGCGGGTCTTTAAGTAGACCCAAAACCCTAAACCTCATTCCATCATCTTGTTGACTTCACCCGTTGAAGGACTCGGGCTCACAAGATTTGATAGGAATCAGTTGAATTAACTCCCATGCTTATTAGTTATTGCTCTTATTATGATAATTTTATTTCATAGTTTCCTTAGTCACTTAGACATGCGAGATTTGAGCATTCACTAGTTTTTGGAGACTTTTGTTATGCGTGCACTTGTATCATCTTCTTATTTTATCCATATTCTTTTTCACCACTATTCTTTGTCTTTTTGTTGCATGAATTCCTTTACTTGTTTTGAACCTTGAGGACAAGGTTCGGAATAAGTTTGGGGGTACTTTAGGATTTGTGGATTGAGTTGGATTGACTTATTTACAAAAGACCGCAGGTGAGATCGTTTAAATTTTTCAATTATATGCAGTTACATGTGGTTGACGGATGGTATTCGTGGTGTTTGATATCTCTTATTCAATCATTTCTTCCATTTCTTTGCCCTCTATATTTTGCTTTCTCATTTTATTAGGAGTTGATACACTTTCATGCACGTATTTAGTATAGTTTTCATTACTATATTGTTTAGAGTCACCCGAAAACTTATTTCATCCCTTTGGTTGTGGACGAGTACATTATGGTTGCCTTTTTGACTTGAAACTTATGAAAAAATAAGAGAAATACACACTCGAGCCCGTAGCTCAGCATTTTTATGATTTCATGATTAGAGACTTTGTATGATGGTTAAGCCTTGTGCTAGATACCAAAATGGATAGACGGTTGAAATTGCGCAAGTGATGATATTTTAACCCACATTGGGGAATTTGCTTAATTATAGTGAAAGTAAGAAGGGTTAACAGGAGTTTTCAAAATATAGAGAGTCCCACAAGTTTCCAAAGGAAATGGAGCAGGGAAACTTGTGGTGGGAAAAAGTGAGGAAAGTGGTCCATAGGAAATGGAGCAAGGACCGTATCATTTGAGAAGAAAAAGAAAATTTGGAGAAGAAAAAAAATATAGAGTATACATATAAAATGGATAAAGGCGGAAGTGTATGAAAACTCCTCAAATAAAAAGATTTAGCTCGAATGCTTATTTCTAGATTAAGTGAGACTGTAAACTTGCGTGCTTAAATGTTTAGACCAAGAAAACCTAAAAGTAGTTGATGGCGTTTGTCTTGATCATATATTTGTCTTAAAAATGTGATCTCGATTCACTACAAAAAAACAGCAGATCAGAAACGGAAATTTTCATCTCTGATTTGCATAAATTCCGTCTCTAATTGAAATCTACAACGGAACAGAGACGGAATAAATTCCGTCTCTAAAATCGTCGACGCCGATTCAATCAGCAACGGAAATGTGATTTCGTTTCTGATTAGACACGGATTAGAGACAGAATTCAGAAATGGAACAGAGACGGAACAGAAATGGAAATTTTTCTAAATGGTACAATTGTAATTGCATTCTGTCTCTGATCTGTTGCTAATCAGATACGGAAAGCAATAATTTCGTCTCTGATCCGTTGCTAATCAGAAACGGATCAGAGACTGAATCTAATAATTCCGTCTCTGAGCCGTTTCTGATTAGCAACGGATCAGAGAAGGAGTTATTGTTTTCCGTCTCGATCCGTCTCGATCCGTCTCTGATTAGCAACGGATCAGAGATGGAATATAATAATTTCGTCTCTGATCCGTTGCTGATTCATGCATCTATTCCTTGAAAATTAGAGACGGGATAGCAACGGAATCTCTGAATTCCGTTGCCAATCCATCTCTAATTTTCCTTTTTGTTTAGTTTTCAAACATAAACTCAATCCAATTGGTTCTCCAACCTATAACTTGAAAATACAACCATAGGACCTACTCCATCGCCGCACCCCCTCCAACAACTCCTTGGGGTGCTAACATCCCCCAAAAAAGCAAAATTTGACATTCATACATCGACAATATATATCAACAAATATTCAAATGAGAGAAAAAAATGTAAAATTCAAAATTTGAAAAAGATTTATATATCCACGAAAAATTGTCAAGTATAATAAAAGCTCCAAATTTCTAAGTATTCACAAAAACCACCAATCCTATTGTTCAACAACCACAAAAAAAAACTTACAATCCTCTAAATATGCACGAAAAGAATTATCAATCTAAAAGTCATGTAAACAACTATAAAAGTTACATGATATGCTTTAAATTCCTCATCTCTCACTTGAAAACCAGATTATGGCAGGTATTGTCACAGGGATATGGGCAATCAATGGCACTAACTCCCACTCGATCGAAGAACCAGTCACCTACTAATAGGGCCACGCTATGCAAATATTGCAAAATAGATCAAACATGATAAAAAAAAACGAAACCGCAAAAAAACTATCTCCATTTACAGTGCAAAAAAATAGTATATTTTACTATAATTTTCGACGGTAAATGGCTACTTGTGTGTCCAACTAACACAATTTATTAGAAGGGGGAATCTGAGAACCTACCTAACTACATGAACAAAAAGCTTTGCTAAAGCACAATTACGAAAACGTTTTAAGTGTTAAAGCACGACAACATGCCAGCAAAAGGAAAATTCGAATCATTTCATTAAAAATGTCTAATGGTCACAAAACTACATAAGGTGAAAACAAAGGGAATACAAAAAGTACAAAGATCCACAATATTGAGCAAAAATTAGAAGAGAACATAATACGTTGAGAATTTATAGTATTATAGAGCAAATAATGAAAACAAAGCACTTGTGTCTGTAGGTCTAGCAAAAATTAGAAGAGAACATAATAAGTCAAATAAGGCCACAACGGAAGAATAAAGAACATGCACTTACAGAGGAAAGTAATAGAGCTGAAACATCAAAAAAAGTGAATTGGAAGCTTTGTGTAAAAATTAACAAAATATAAATAAGGATTTGTATGGACACGATGAAGCTAAGCTTAGTTGTAATGGCAAGGTAGATTATTTACTTCATTCCAAGGTCCAAGTAACGTAGCGAATACAAAAGCACCACAACTCAGCTGTTGCCAAAGTGGCGTTCACGCGTGCTTTGTTTGTATTTAAATATAAAACCATAGGTATAAGCTAAAATTAACAATGTAATTCATTGTAGGACAGCAATAAGGAAAATAGTACCATCATAAATAGTCCATGCCCTTGGAAATAAAGCATGATATGTAGAATGCTGACCACTCAAGTTCCATCCCCACGATGATATCCCATGATCATCAGGTTTCCTAAAAGAAGTAACAATAACGTTATGCAATGAACCAATAATAATCGTGAAATCAGCTTTTAAAATGAGAATCTATGGCCATGAATTGGACAGCACTTACTCGTCGCTCAAGAAAAAAAAAGAGACAAATGGTCCACAGGAATATTATAGCAGAAAAATCAATAGCTACTCCCACGTGTGACTAAATCATACCTAATGATTTAAGTTACAAGCCTATAGGCCGAGAATTGATAAATGAGCAAAAAATGTAGAGTTAAAAACCATTAGCAAGGTTTTTACTTCATACCAAAATCAACCAAATATTAAGCATTGCAATTGCATTATTAAATTTCGCCTCAACAGGCTACAGTCCAATAAAACACATCAATTAGTGAAACAATCATATAGCAATCTCCTAAACAACCTAGGACCAACAAAAAAATTGACAGTGAGAGCTTCATAGTAGTTCAATATCACTCCAACAAGAGATTTGTAACTAATTGATAATATAAATGGTAGCCTCAAAATAGTTGCCTCTTTGGAACACAACACATTATTTGTAGTTATAACCCAATACTTCAAAAAGTCAAGCACTTCACAAGTGAGAGAACATTTTTCGAAACTAGTATCAATCTGATTGCTCTCTACAAATGGCAATAGCCAGTACACTGTGTTCTTAGCATTGTAATATCAAAAACATCACGGACATGCCCAATTGGCAGACCTTTCGATTGTTTTTTTTTTCTTTTTTATGCAAACCTATCATTAGCAATCATGATAAAGATCTACCAAAGCCCAAATTACATAGCTCTATATGAAGTAACACGTAAAACATTCTCCAAGAAACTCCCTTACCCTAAACCTTCATGTTGTCCAGGTGCTAAAACAGATGCATACTTTTTATTTCCCCCATCTCTGGATATGAAAATCTGCAACACAGAGTGGACGATTCGGCCAATCAATGGGGTTCAACACGCTTCCAAAACCAGTATGAAGCCACTCCAAAACAGAAACTAATTGCCATTATAACAAAAATACAGTCTACAGAAAGGCGTAACTGGTTTATTTTTTTCTAGAACCTGATGGAAGTATACACCAACTCAAAGAGTCAATGTTTGGCGTCAAAACTATACTGATCCTCAATCAAAATTAATGAGTCCTAAGTTAAATAAAAGTTGCTTCTAAGCCTTTTTGGTATTATAAACATTATCTGATTATTCACTACACGAGCAGTCCGTATGTCATCAAATTATGTAGTACACATTCTTTCATATACCAGCTAAATATATGCAAGCAATGAATTAATATAACTCATGGACTGAGAGTTTAGAGAAAATTGATTGGCCATGATTGGAGAAGGTTCACATAAAGAATCCAATGAAACAAAAAGAAGTATCAATCTAAATATGCACAAAAAGAAATGTCAATCTAAAAGTCATGAGAACGATTGCTAAAGTTATCTACAAAAGCAAAAGTATAATCTCAAAATTTACACAAACAACTAGAAAAGTACCTATGTATCACCAAGCTGCTCATCTCTCGTAAGCCACTCTTGCGTCTCTCGCTCAACATTGTCCCCTTGTTGTGGTGGATCGGCGGGATCTATTTGAGGCGGCTGTTGATGGTCATGAGGTGGTGGTGGTGGTGGTGGTGGTGGTGGTGGTGGTGGAGGTGGCTGAAATAGGCCTGCTCCGTCCATGGTCATCCCGAGATGCTGATGCATAAACTCCATAACCTTTCGTAATTGCTCGGCAATGATATCGAACTCTGCACGTGGCACCATCTTCGGCATCTGGGACGTGCTAGCACCAGGATCTGCATATCTCCTGTTCTTTCTCCCTAAAGACCTGAGACCGTAGACACGTCCTTTGGGACACTAAAAAAAAGTAGTAATATGTAAAGCATATCATGCTTTAAATATTTGAACCTTACATGCGAATCACATGCCCGTTTACTAGTAGTAATTAATATGCATTCACCCAAAAAAAGTAATAATATGTTATTAATGTGGTACGATTATACATATAGTACAAATAATAATATGTAGTATTATAAATGTTAGAAACGTGCCTCAACAATGCTAATGAGTTCTCATCTAATAACTACTCCCACTGGTTCACTTTATGTGATGTTTTTGTTGTAGTATGCAGGTAGAAATCTCATTAAGCATCAATGACTTGATATATGAATAAACATAGAATCAATTGCCCAAATGAAAGTGCATTGATTCACTAACTTATTTGTTAAAAAAAGTATGTAACTGTTATGAATTGGGTTGTGAAGGCCACAAGGAACAAGTTGAAAGTAATTACACATATCAAATTGTTGAAATTAAGAAACATACGTACGCCTAATCACATAGAATTTCCAACATGTTTAATTTCTCTGATCCATCACTATAAAGAAAGAGTTAACACATAAAACAAAAGTACCTTACAAGTGATCAATAAATGATTCTGAATTTCATTTTAAGACCTCTGGAATACGCATGCAAGAACTTCAATACACAAACATGTTAATTGGGCCCCTCATCAAGGAGGGATTTGGATTTAACTTATAGGTTTCTCAATTGAGCTTCTTTTTGCAACATCGTAATTGAATTGTTACTCACCAAAACAACTTGTGTATAATAAAGAAGCATAAAAATAACTAAATACATGAAACAATAAAATCTCACGCCCGAGTAAAAATCACAAATCATTGTAAAAGCAAACAAAACATCTCACTGCCAATTAACCAAAAAGCAATGTTTTGAGAGGAAGGAAGGAGAACTCGCTAATGAAACACAGCAAGGCGCGGACTGAATAAGAGCACAATGAGAGAGCAGAGAGGTCGAAGAGGGGACTGAATGAGAGCAAGATGTGAGAGCCGAGAGGAGCAGAGGCGCAGACCGAAAAAGAGCAGGACTGTAGCAGAACAACGCGACGACGACCAGAGCAGGGCCGCGCTACCAGGGAGCAAAGGAGTGTGAGAACGACTAGGGAGCAGAGGCGCGAGGTGAGGACGACGACGGAGCAGAGGCGTTTGGACGACCAGGGAGCAGATGAGTGAGGAAGATGACGGAACAAAGGCGCGAGAATGACAGCAGAGGCGTGAGGACGACGACGGAGCAGAGGCGCGAGGACGACGATGAATCAGAGAGTAAAGGAGTGCGAGTAGGGCACGGCTTGGTGAAGAGGATCGAAAGAGAGTAGCACGGCTTGGTGAAGAGGATCGAAAGAGAGTAGAGGAACGCGAGAAGGGCACGGAAATAGGCACACACAAATCTCGAGACTAATGGACGGTTGTAAAAAATGAGAATTTTGGTGGGAATGTTGGCGCCATTTTTAAGAGACGGAATTTAATTCCGTCTCTATTTCCGTCTCTGATTCGTTTCAATTCCGTCTCTGAATTCGTCTCAATTCCGTCTCTAACTAATTTTTTTAGCAACGGAACTTATTTCCATTGCTAATTCCGTTTCTAAATTTCATTTTCCTTGTAGTGATTGTGTTTGAGTTGCAGTTCTTGACATATCTCAACTCCGAGATTTCTTGAGTGATTTGTTATCTTGGCAACTATGTAAACTAAAGGAACTCCATGAATTCTGAATTGGGTATAGGATTAGTTGAGTCTGTACATATCTATATTATGAGTCTAGTTTTCAGCGTGTTTGTCATTTACACCTTTGCTCGGGACGTGCAAAGTCCTAAGTTTGGGGGTATTTGTTGAGTCGTTAATTATGTAATATTATATATAGGTTATCTATATATTTTTATTGTCAAATCTCTAAAATACTAGTCTAATTGCATTTATTTATTATTTTCAGGGTTATTGGAGTGTGTGGTTAAATCCGGGGCAAAAAACTACACAAAATTGAGTATTCATATGCATGGATCTGTTTTACACGAAAAATCACGATAGCACGTATCTCGAGACAAATTTGGCGAGCCCACATGTGTCATGGTGATTGATGAAGATCAAGTGGAGCATGAATTGATGGCGTTGATGCATTAATGCAACATTATGTTTTGGTTTATAATATATAGGAATATATATATATATATATTTATTTATATAGAATAGATATTATATAGATAGATATAAAAGATTTGATAGTTACAAAAATAGAAACAGAGAGATACGAAAGAAAAGAGAGGGAAAAATAAAAACAGGGACGTTCTAGACGCCTCTCTATGGCCTTTTTCTCTCTTGGTCGAACTCTCTTCCATTCTAATTTTTATTTGTTCTTTGTGTTCTTTGATGGGAGGCTAAAACCTCTAGCCTAGGCAAGATTGCAAGGGAGGTTCGATTGCGCATATCAATGGATTTGTGAGATTTATATATTTTAATTTCAATCTTTTCATTATTATTTTATTTTCTTTGGTATTATTTGAATAATTGAAGTTAAACACTTGTTTAAACCTTGATTTATTCGCCAGTGTGTCGTAAGCACCCGTACTTGTGCAATAAGACCACACTAGTGGCAATTGACCCTACCAATTGATTAGTCTCTTTTGGGACCGGTTGAATATCTTAGAAATCTAGGCTAAATTGGATACACGAGTGATTCGGTTGTCTAGGTGTAGTGCCTTCACAAAGCCCATTGCGGTGAACACATTAAACCTAATTCACTTGAATATATGGTTATGTGTTTGACTAGAGAAATAGTCACCGTCGTACCTTGGCTATCGAGATTAGGAAGTGCGAGGAACCTTGTACATGTTCTATAGCTACACTAGGATACTTTGATTTGCATATTTTACAT
Organism: Stephania yunnanensis; assembly: GCA_039657365.1. Classification (NCBI taxonomy): domain Eukaryota; kingdom Viridiplantae; phylum Streptophyta; class Magnoliopsida; order Ranunculales; family Menispermaceae; genus Stephania; species Stephania yunnanensis. Next base: position 44,496,171 of record CM077581.1, read on the forward strand.
AAATCGAAGACCAAATCCAATCTTTTATCGAACTGAACTTGTGTATTTTGACCTAGGTATTTTTATTAATTGTTTCCAAATTATTTTCATTGTTTTGTTTATTTATTATAAACATTAGTTAATTTATTCATTCTTTAAAACCCTCGATTTCCCATTTTGTTCTTTTTAAACCTTAGAAAGAATACCAATCCCTGTGGGATCGACCCTTTGCTACTATTCTACAAAATAGTTGGTTTAGGTAAAATTTAGTTTATTGATGCGTTCGACGCGCGTCAAGCGACATAGGACCAGGATTCGTGGTGGGGAGCCAACATTCACGTTCCATCACTTCAACTTAGGATGCCCAACCAGAGAGTTTTTACTAAAGATAACTAGGTGGAAGGGGTAGACTACACCCTCTATGATCCTGAGGTAAGCTACTAGTCCTAATAGCCTGATCATGAGGATGATGGCGAATATGCAATGTTTTAACGACAGTTCTGAGATTTGTCTTCTTCTCTATGTAATTTATCCTGAGTGTTATTCTTATGAGATCTATGTTTGTAATACTATGAATGAATGTGGTATGTATCATGATATATTTGCTTTGGTATGATTTCACACGTTAATACAATAAAATGGTTTGATGTGTTAAATTCTATTATATGCAATGATGTTTGGATTTGTTTAAATTGTCTTTACTTATTCAATTCATTATTATGTTAGTTAATTATTTAATTTATTTGTTTATGCTTCATGAGGTATTTTTATTTTTTAAACCTAACTTAATTTTTAAAAATTAAGGATAAGGTTTCGAATGATTTTGGGGGTATTAGGTGAAGTGAAGAATGAAGATGAGAACTATGGAAGAAACGAGTGGTATAAACTATTTATTTATCTAAAATTGACTGAATTTTTCAAATTTTCTACCATAAAGGTAATATTTTTCCATTTTATTTGACTTTATTTAGTTAGGAATATGATTATAATTTTAATGGAAATGATATATTATTATTACCCATGAAAATAGAAATTTTATGATGAAAAAGAATTGTTATATCCTATTTGACTTCACCTAGATTATGTATGCACTAGATGAGTTTAGAGGGGATTGATTATTTTGTGTTAAGACATTATAATGTGTAGAAGATAGAAACAATAATGCAAGATAAATAAGATAGTGACACATGTCGAACGTGCACAACGGTTTTTCGTATTTTCCTTTTATTTGTAGTAGTGGTAAGTGGGATATTGTCTCCACATGGATTTTGCAAACTTTTAAGGAAAGTGATTTTTTGCTTTGTTTTCTTAATTTAGTTAAGAATTTAATTAAACAGGAATCAAAATTGTAAATAACTAAAAACTATGACTACTAACTTAATTAACTAAACTAACTAGACTAATTCAAACAATTCAATGCAATCTTAATTAAACGAGACTCAAATTTAATACAATATAAATATCTAAACAAACCCCCACTAAACAATGTAATATATTTGGATTGCATTCAAACACTAGAACATAATATTACCTTGGAACATAATTATAATTATATCACATGGAATCTTGGAATCATTATATCCTAATTATAATAGGTTGATAGCCTTTAGCAAACTATCGATTTTCCTATATTCAATGAAAAATGTCAATATCCTTCATTGTAAATCTAACTATTAGATAAAAAGCAATAAAATAGAAATACAATAGCATTAATACTCAATGAGAATTATGCATAATCTAAATTAAATATTAATTAGGATATGCCGATCAATAGTTATCTTAGAACACAATCACCTAGAACATCCACTCAGGTAATTTGGCTCTATAGATTAATCATAGTTACTACTTCTATAATTACTGTCAATAATCATAGAAATAAATTCAGAAAATCAAATATCCTAATACATATTGTGCACTATGCTTACGATATCAACCCTATTAGTTGTAATACGCAAAAACAACTTATTGAAACTGTGATTTGTTGTGTATGAATAGATTTAAAACATTAAGTACATGATTCCTTAATTTTAACTATATAGCAATCCAAAGTATATACATGTCTAGGTTTTGTTTAGATTAATAAACTACTCACTCATGCTGGAAATAAACAATGTAATAATATAATTAAATAAATACCTCTTATTGAAATAAGTGAATCTCTAATGTTGCTTCAAACATAAACTCAATAAAAACTAACTTACAGCTCTCGCAAACTTGTTAAGAAAAAAAGGGCTCTTTATTTCGAAGCCCTAGGGTCTTATGTATAGTTTCCTAATGTATAGATATCATACATAAACTCAAATTCCTTATTTTTAACTAAAAAACTCATCACCGACCTCGGCGAATCCATATTTTGCTCAAATAAATGAGAAAATCACTAAAAACTTATTTTTGTGCTTCACCGATTAAGCCATCTAATCCTATGTATTGTGGATTCGTTAAGAAATTGTTGGAACATTTAAATGCACTTTGTACATCTTTTGCTGCACTTTTTCCTGCACTTAACCAAATTTTTCGCTTTTGATCCCATTTTCTTCCATTTTCTTCACTTTTCCTTATTAAATCCTAAATTCACAAAAATAAGAAAATACTCATTGTAATATCATTATTTTCTTCTTAAATCAATTTAAATTACACTGAAAAATATGTATAACTATCGACTTGTCATATATATATATATATATATATATATATATATATATATATATATATATGTGACGACCCTAAATTTTGAGGCAAACCGGGCACCGCCACGTCGCCGGACACGTCACCAAGCCATGCCACGTCACCTGCACACCTGTCTGTGACGACCCGCGAACTTACCATCTAATACTCCAACTTAGTAAATTTTGATATTTAAATGATTATTTTAGCAAAATATACTAAGTCATAAAGTTTTATAACTTGATTAATTTGTTTTGATTTATTTAAGTTATTTTAGTAGCAGAAGTCTTAATAACATGCATATAATTAATGTAAACAAGTTATGCAATATTTAACAACCTATGGGGTGGAAACCCAGCAAAAAGGATACCATGCGTATCAGTTAAGGCGACAAAAATGTATAATAAGCGTCAATATACATGTATCAGGTGAAAGGTCTCCCAAAATGATCCCAAAAATATGTATAAGTAAATACAATCACCTACGAGTAAGCTAGTGGAGGCGCTATAAATCGGAGGTAGTCGCCAATCACCACCTTCCCCCGGCTCATCGTAAGATATGCAACTTCCCACCAACAACAATGACAAGTTCCAGGTGAGTAAATTCCCAGAGAAATTCAATTAGTATTCACAAGAAATCCAAGGAAACGGCTACACTTCATGCATATAAAGTAAATGAACAGGAAAGTAAAGCATGAATATGAGTCGTGAGATAATCAAGAATATGGAACACGAGTGTGGTGTAAATTGTCAAGCCCTGGGACGTAAATGCTAAACCGAGAAGGCCCTGGAGGTGAGGAAATCCACACCTCTTCTTCACGGTCGAAATGAGGAACTCTGTTGGACGGAAGGTAGACTTCCTCCCAACGCCTCAAAGGAGAGGAAATCTGTGACGGAGGTGGGCCTCACGTCAACTCGCTCTCGAAATCATTGACTCGCTGAAAGAAATCTCACGCGTAGTCTAGGGTATGACCAACATCGTAGCAACAATCGGATCATCATCAACGAGAGAGCCGGAAAGGAGCCACGCCATCCCTTCGACTATACACAAACACACGCGGGAATAGAGTAAACATGAAAACTGAACTGGCGAGAAGTAATGTGAAATAAACATTTACAATGAAAATAAGTAAATTCTAAGGTAATTTTCTCTTGGGTTTACTTACCTCAAACAATTGCAAAATGCATTTGAACGTCCCGCACACGCCTCGAGATAGGTACCCGACACCCAATTATGATCCCCTAAGTCGTTGGTATCCAATTATATAGTTTTTATTATTTTAGAGTCACATTAAGTAAATTTATAATGTAAGAACAAAATTTTGAGATTTTGTTTTCAAAAAGATAAATTTCGGCACACTTCTTGAGTTTTACCGGGGTGTCGATGCCCCAAAGATTATCAAAAACTATTTTTCTATATTTTCCCACTCTATTACATTTTTCTTAATATTTTTGGATTTTTCCATAATTTTCTAGCTATTTTTCCTATTTTTCTGATATTTATTTGATTTAAAAATGTATTTAAAATTTTTTCAATTAATTAAAATTAATTTAGGGTGGGTTGGGCTTGAACCGGGCCCAGTTCGATTGGGCCCGGTTCGGTCCAACTAGAGCACCCGGGACGGGCCGGCTCGGCCCGGCCCACGTGGACAGGCCAGCAGGCCCAGCCTGCTGGCTCGTCTCGTCCACATCGTCTCTGCACACAGCAGAGACAATGTTCCCCTTTTTTTTTTCCTTTTTTTTCTTCTTCTTCATTCACAACAACAACAATTTCAACAACGACAACACCATCAACAACTTAACAACAATAACAATTTCGTTCACCTTAATCAATGGAGGTCTTCGCGAGCGTCGCCGTCGCTGACGCCGCTGCTGGAGCCGCTGTCGGAGTCTCCGGCGTCGTTGGTGAGCTCCGTCGCGAGCCGTCCTGACCTCCCATCGCCACTCTCTCTCTCTCTTCTCTTTTTCTTCCTTCCCTCTTCCTTCTCTCAACGTCCCTCTCCCTCTCTCTCCTTCTCTTTCTCTCTCTTCCCGGTTATAAAGAAAGAATTTTCTTTTAATCATTTGAAGAGGAGATGAGGTAATGATGAGGGATGGGTTTGATGTGATGTGATGTGATATGTGATGTGACAACTAAATCTCATACTACCCCGTACACCTGCGTTACGTGCACACCGCGACCAAGCGAAATTCTTAATTAACGCAACGCATATTATTAAATAATAGTGAAATAAATAAACATTTGTCACACAAAAATAACAATTTTTACCTCGTTTGGCGTGCCCTAGACTTTTCCACGACGTCCACGTGGGTCTGAGCTTAGGATCTTAATCTGAAATTATCAGTTAATCGGGATTAATTAGAGCGAACCGTTACAATTTTCCCAACTAAAAGGAATTTCGTCCCGAAATTCGAATTTAATTAAGTCTTTACCTTGGAACAAATGGGAGTATCGCTCTCGCACGGTAGACTCTCTTTCCCAAGTGAGGCTCTCGTTCTTATGATATTGTCATCGAATGAGTACAAGTGGTATTTCTTTCCTTCTGAGAGTTTGTACCTTGCGATCCACTATCTCAATGGGGCGCTCCTCATATGTCATATCCGGTCTGACCTCGATCCTTGTCATATCAACCATCGGTCTCGGTCCTGATATGGCTAGTCTCAACATAGAAATGTGAAAAACATCATGCACCCCTGCCAACTGGCTCAACAATTTCAACCGATAAGCAACCTCCCCAACTCATCGGACTATCTGAAATGGCCCAATTAATCTCGGTGCAATCTTTCCCTTGATCCCAAATCTCTGGTGACCCTTCAAGAGAGAAACCTTCAAGTAGACCCTATCATCAACTTCATAACTCAGCCTATCGCGGTACTTGTTCGCGTACTTCTTTTGTCTATCCTGAGCAGCCTGTAACCTTTGACGAATCAACCTAATTTTCTCTGTGTGATCTACAACAATCTCAGACCCAACGGCAGCTACATCCTCGGGCTCTGCCCAGCAAGCTGGTGATCTGCATGGTCTCCCATATACCGCCTAAAATGGCGGCATCTCAATGCTAGCCTGATAACTATTGTTGTAGGCAACTCACAAACAGACAAAAACTCCTCCCATGACACTCCAAAATACAACACACAGGTTCTAATATCTTCAAGAATTTGAATAACTCTATCAGACTACCCATCAGTCTGCAGATGAAAAGCCGTGTTGAACTGCAATCAGGTACCATACTGCTCTTAAATGGCCTGCCAAAGCTGCGAAGTAAGTCGACTGTCTGTCTAACATTATAGATACTGGCACTCTATATAGTTTGATAATTTCTCGCTCAAAGAAGGTGCTCAGCTGTGGAAAGTTGTATTTCATGGAGATTGGGATAAAACGCGCTGATTTAGTCAATCTATCCACGACTACCGAAATGGCATCGTGTTTGCGCAAAGTCGTCGGCAACCCACTGACGAAGTCCATAGTGATGTGTTCCCATTTCCATTATGGGATAGGTAGTGGCTGCAATAGTCCTCCGGGCTTCTTGTACTCAGCCTTAACCTACTAACACACCTCACAACTCCTCACATATTGGCTGACATCTACCTTCATCCCTGGCCACCAAAATAATCGTCGCATATCATGGTACATTTTGGTCCTGTTGGGATGCACTGTATACCTGGATCTGTGAGCCTGCTGAAGAATACCATCGCGTAAGTCTGCCACTACCGGAATCCACAATCCACCTTGGTGTCTCAAACACTCATCAACGGACTCGTCCCAATCTAGGTAATCTGGACTTTGTGCAATGTCCCTAAACCTCTGATACATCATATCGGCTATCTGACACTCCAAAATGCGCGGAATAGATACTGTTGGTACTCTAATCTATCCGCAAATATGTGCCTTTGTAGTATCTGGAACCTCTGACAAACTCATAGCTGTTGCCGCCTCGAGTAAACCAAACTCGTGAGTTTTCTTGCAAACTATTGTCTCACTGTCTGATCCTCTCCTACTAAGGGCATCTGCTACGACATTCACCTTCCCAAGCTGATACTCGATGACGAAGTCGTAGTCTTTCAGCAATTTCAACCTCTGTCGTTGTCTCATATTCAGGTCCCTTTGGGTGAAAAGATACTTCAACCTCTTATGATATGTATACAATGTCAGATTCTCACCATAAAGGTAGTGTCTCCACATCTTCAGTGCAAATACAACCGCTGCAAGCTCCAGGTCGTGCACTGGATAGTTCCTCTCATGGTTCCTCAACTGACGTGATAAATAAGCTATCACTATGTCTCCCTACATCAGGACGCAACCCAATCCAGTTCCACAAGCATCCGTATGAACAGTTAATTCTTTACCCAGCTCGGGCAACACTAACAATAGTGCGGAAGTCAAATTCTTCTTCAACTCTGTGAAGGCCGCCTCGCATTCACTTGACCAATGGAAGGTTACATCCTTCTTAGTCAATCTAGTCATCGGCGCTACAATTTTGGAGAAGTCCTGTACGAAGCGTCGATAATATCCTCCCAATCCTAAAAAGCTCCTGATGTATGTCACACACTCTAGTGTAGGCCAGACGATGATAGCGTGAATCTTACTCGGTTCCACTGAAATACCTATGTCGCTGATCACGTGTCCCAAGAATTTCACCTCAGAAAGCCAAAACTCGCACTTACTGAACTTGGAGTACAATTTGTGCTCCCTCAACGTCTTCAACGTCTTTTTAAGATGTCTCTCGTGGTCCTCATGGGTCCTATAGTAAATCAAGATGTCATCGATGTAGACTATCACGAATCGATCTAAAAATGGCCTTAAGACTCGATGCATTAAATCCATAAACACAGCTGGCGTATTTGACAACCCAAACTGCATGACGGTGAACTCGAATAACCCCTAACGTGTGTTGAACGTCGTCTTAGGTACATCCTCCTCTTTGATCCGCACCTGATGATATCCAGATCCCATATCAATATTAGAGAAGAATTGTGCTCCGGCTAACTGGTCGAATAGGTCATCGATCCTGGGCAAGGGATACCTATTCCTGACTGTCACCTGATTTAACTTTCGGTAGTCTATACACATCCTCATACTACCGTCTTTCTTTCTCAAAAATAAGACCGGTGCTCCCAGGGTGACATACTCGGGTGTATGAAACCTTTCTTCGATAGATCCTCTAGCTGGGCTCTCAATTCCTCGTGCTCTGGCCGTGACATATGGTAAGGTCTGCTTGCTATGGGTCGCATGCCTGACACTAACTCGATCATAAACTCTACCTGTCTGGCGGGGGTAATCCAGGTAGATCCTCATGAAAAACATCTGGGAACTCGCATGCTGCTGGGACATCTTCAAGTCTGGTCATTGGCCCCTCGTCGGACTCAACTATCCTTGCCATGATCTCTATTTCCTGAGTGGTAGCTAACCTACCTCTCGAGATCGGAAGTGATGTCGCGACTCCGGTAACGGTGAAATCAAGAATCCCTGGTATTTGGAAAATGAAAGTTTTCTTAAAATAGTCCAAATGCGCATGATATGCCGCCAGCCAATCCATGCCTAAGAGTATATCAAACTCTAGGTACTCTAATACTCGGAGATCTATGGGTAACTGATGATCACCAACTACGACAGGACAATTTCTACAAATCCAATTAGGATATATCTTATCCTCAGCGACCGTGCTGAGGATAAGGTGGGTGCTAACGCTCTCAGGTGTCAAACCCAGCTCTCCTACCATCCGTCCCGAAATAAATGATAACGTACTACCAGAATCTATCAATGTATGCATAGGGCGACCAAAAATAATCAACGTACCCTCGAAGAGCTGCCGAGACGCGTCACGATTTGGTGCGACAACTGCTTGCACCTTCTCCCTCGCCTGCACTAGCTGAGCTGCTAGTGGTGGCGCTGGCTCCCTGGTACATTCACTCTTGTAGTGCCCCTTCTGCCTACATCCGAAACACATGACATTCTGCCTATGTTCGGAGCCCTGACCCTGCTGTGTGCTAGCCCTATGGACCTGTCCCTACCACTGCTGACACCCGTCTCTGCCTCTCTGGACCTGACCCTAAGTCTGTCTCTGCGGCTGCTGGACTACCATAACCTGGTGTGGATATGTCGGTACAACTGCATGTGCGTTGATCGTCTGACCGTCATCATATCTGCGCTTCTGTCCCTTATGATCTATTTGATCGCGATCCCTCTTGCCCTTCCTGTCTGACCTCCCCTGGCCTATATGGCTGTAGTGATGCACCGGAGTGGGGACGACGTTGTTCCACATCAAAAATGTATCGTGGGCCAACGCCCTCTCGTAAACTTCTCATACAATCTTGGCTCCTGTCGACACAATCGCGCCCCCAATCTCTGGTCGGAGTCCTCGAATAAAATAGTGGACCTGAAGTCGCTCGGTCCCAGCTACATCCATTGGAAAAGTAAGCAGGTATGTGATTCTCACCATGTATTGCGACACCGTCCGACCACCCTGCCTCAGCGTCAAGAACTCCTCCCTCAGACTCAGTTGAATCTCGATCGGGATATACTGATCATAAAAGAATTTCTTGAACTTTGCCCAAGTACTCGGCTCTTCGTGAGCGGCGGTGTGGGCGAACCACCATACTGCAGCATCTCCCCTGAGCATAAATCCGGAAATCCTAGCTCGTATGTTGTCGTGAATCCTCGAAAGTCCGTGAGATTTCTCGTGTGAAATGATCCACTTCCCAGCTACCTCTGGGTCACCGCGTCCATAATAGTAGTCCGGCTAAAAACGAACGAACTCCTTAATCAACTTCGCCTCAGCAGATAAGGAGGTCTCGAATGTGATCTCCTATGCTGAAATCAGTGTCGGTGTCACGGCCGGCATAGTCAATGATGTAGTGACTGCTGGTAGTGTCTCGGTAGTAGTGGTCGTGAACGGGGTCGCCGGAATAGTTGGAGCGACAACTGTCTACTCCATAGTAGTGGCGGCGGTGTGGCCGGTGTTTGCGCTCGAAGCAATCGAAGAATCTCCTAAAGTTGTAAACTATGAAGTGCGACCATGTCGCGTAAGGTTTGATCCGAGTCGACAGGTGTCGAGCCGGTTGTCTGGCCCCCATCATCCGTATGAAGAACTGAGTGTCCATCCATGTCGAATTTGCAAATCGCGAACGTGCAAATCAGCGTCGTAATACATGTATATAAGTATTACAATCAATATATACACACATATAATTCTTAGTACTACCCGCTCACTTTGCTTCCCCAACTAAAGTTCTAAGTTAGGATCTTCGGGTTTCCACATCTAATGTTTGTTGTTAAGTTTTATTCGGTTGTATTAAACTTTCCCCTAGGTTTGCCTGAACCTAATCTCTGATACCAACTGTGACGGCCCGAAATTCTGAGGCAAACCGGGCACCGCCACGTCGTCGGACACGTCGCCAAGCCATGCCACGTCACTTGCACAACTGTGTGTGACGACCCGTGAACTTACCATCTAATACTCCAACTTAGTAAATTTTGATATTTAAATGATTATTTTAGCAAAATATACTAAGTTATAAAGTTTTATAACTTAATTCATTTATTTTGATTTATTTTAGTTATTTTAGTAGCGGAAGTCTTAATAAAATGCATATAATTAACGTAAACAAGTTATGCAATATTTAACAACCTATGGGGTGGAAACCCAGCAAAAATGATACCTTGTATATCAGTTAAGGCGACAAAAATGTATAATAAGCGTCAATATACAAGTATCAGGTGAAAGGTCTCCCGAAATGATCCCGAAAATATATATACGTAAATACAATCACCTACGAGTAAGCTAGTGGAGGTGCTCTAAATCAGAGGTAGTCGCCAATCACCTTCCCCTGGCTCGTCGTAGGATCTGCAACTTGCCACCAATAACAATGACAAGTTCTAGGCGAGTAAATTCCTAGAGAAATTCAGCTAGTATTCACGATAAATCCAAGGAAATGGCTACAATTCATGCATATAAAGTAAATGAACAGGAAAGTAAAGCATGAATATTAGTCGTGAGATAATCAAGAATATGGAACGCGAATGTGGTGTAAACTGTCGAGCCCTGGGATGTAAATGCTAAACCGAGAAGGTTTGGAGGTGAGGAAATCAACACCCCCTCTTCACGGTCGAAATGAGGAACTCTATTAGTCGGAAGGTAGACTTCCACCCAACGCCTCAAATGAGAGGAAATATGTGACGGAGGTGGGCCTCACGTCAACTCACTCTCGAAATCATCGACTCGCTGAGAAAAATCTCACGCGTAGTCTAGGGTAAGACCAACACCGTAGCAACAATCGGATCGTCATCAACGAGAGAGCCGAAAAGGGGTCACACCGTCCCTTCGACCATATACAGACACACGCGGGAATAGAGTAAACATGAAAACTGAACTGGCGAAAAGTAATGTGAAATAAACATTTACAATGAAAATAAGTAAATTCTAAGCTGATTTTCTCATGAGTTTACTTACCTCAAACAATCGCAAAATGCATTTGAACGTCCCGCACACGCCTTGAGATACGTACCCGACACCCGATTATGGTCCCCTAAGTCCCTAGTATCCAATTATATAGTTTTTATTATTTTAGAGTCACATTAAGTAAATTTATAATGCGAGACCAAAAATTTGAGATTTTGTTTTCAAAAAGTTAAATTTCGGCACACTTCTCGAGTTATGCCGGAGTGCCGATGCCCTAAAGATCATCAAAAACTATTTTTCTATATTTTCCCACTTTATTATATTTTTCTTAATTTTTTTAGATTTTTTCATAATTTTCTAGTTATTTTTCCTATTTTTATATTTATTTGATTTGAAAATGTATTTTAAAATTTTTTTTAATTAATTAAAATTAATTTAGGGCTCGAACCGGGAACGGTTCGGTTGGGCCCAGTTCGGCCCAACCAGAGCCACCTTGGTAGGGCCGGCTCGGCTCGGCCCTGGGCTGCCAAGCCCGCCTGTGCCCTGAGCAGCCCGACCCACATGGGCCTTGGGCAGCCAGGCCTATAAGCCTATAAGGGCCGGCAGCCCCCGACCCACGTGGACGAGTGCCGAGCCCGGCCATTGTCTCGTCTCCTCCACATCGTCTCTGCACACAGCAGAGACGATGTTCCCCCTTTTTTTTATTCTTCTTGTTCTTCATTCACAACAACAACACCATCAACAACTTAACAACAATAACAATTTCGCTCTCCTTGATCAATGGAGGTCTTCGCGAGCGTCGCCGCCGCTGCCAGAGTCTGTCGTCGCCGTTGGTGAGCTCTGCCGCGAGCCGTCCCCGACCTCTTGTCGCCACTCTTTCTCTCTTTTTCTATTTTTTTCTTCCTTCTCTCTTCCTTCTCTCAACGTTCCTCTCCCTCTCTCTCCTTCTCTTTCTCTCTCTTCCCGGTTATAAAGAAAGAATTTTTTTTAATCGTTTGTAGAGGAGAGGAGGTAATGATGAGGGATGAGTTTGATGTGATGTGATCTGATGTGATGTGTGATGCGTGATGTGACAGCTAAATCTCATACTACCACGTACACCCGCGTTACGCGCACACCGCGACCAAGTGAAATTCTTAATTAACGCGGCGCGTATTATTAAATAATAGTAAAATAAATAAATATTTGTCACACAAAAATAACAATTTTACCTTGTTAGGTGTGCCCTAAGATTTTTCGGGCGTCCACGTGGGTATGAGCTTAGGATCTTAATCTGAAATTGTCAGTTAATCGAGATTAATTAGAGCGTGCCGTTACAATATATATATATATATATATATATATATATATATATATATATATATATATATATATATATATATATATATATTTCTAAAAATCTTGTTATACAAAGATTATTGATCAAGTTTATATATATGTATATATATCTATTGAAAGTTTATGCTACAATTGAGGAAAAAAATAGGAAAATAGTCAATAAACTTTACTTAGTTGGAAAGAATGCTTCCTTGACTATAGTGAAAGTGAGAATAGCTAATAAGAGTTTTTAAATAAAAAAATAGAGAGACCCACATATTTCAAAATAAATGGAGTAGGGAATCTAGTGGTGAAAAAAAGAATAACGAATTCCAACAAAATAGAGCAGAGAACCGTAGAAATACAATATAAAGAAGAAAATAAATATATAATTGAATAAGAATATATATATATATATACAAAGAAAATGGAGGAGGTTTATAGGGTATTTGAAAAGTTAATAAGTAGACATGTTTTATAGTTCATTTTAGGATGATTTTAGATGTAAAAGACTATGTTACATTTTCTCTTGTTTTTGATATTTTTCATAATAAATGGAGAATATTAAGAAATGAAGGAAAAACGAAAGATTATGAAGGAATTAATCAAGTGGAAGAAGTATATGAAGAATTATCACCAAGGAAGTAAAGAAGAATTAAAATTACGAACCAGCGATTCTCAACGATTTATGGGAGGCACCAAATCGCTGGCCAAATCAATGGACACAAGAAATGACTAGTAAGTTCAAAATCCAGGATTTTTCTAGTGATTCCTTTTACATCTAAAATCATGGTAAATTGTTGGGTTAGATTACAAGAATCTTAGATAACTACGAGTTGTTTTGAGATGTTTACTACTTCAAATACTATAAATATTAACCTATTTGAAATTAATTGCCATTGATCGTACTTTGAAGCACTAGAAGCCTTGGTTGTTCTTGAAGTCATGGTCTACATAGTTTACATAAATTGTATGTTATTTCATTGCTTTTGAAGATTCAAGTATTTTAATTTAGAGGTATTTTCAATTATATCTTTTATTTATATTATTACAATGTTGTTTATGATTATGAGTGAGTAGTTTGTTTGATCAAAATAAATTTTGAACGTGAAGTAGATGTATTTTGCAATGTAGTTATGATGAGATGAATATATGTTTAATGCTTTAAATCGATTATATTCTTTGATTCTCTGATTTAATAAGTTAATATCTATTGATTTTAATCATGGATTTGTGTATTATATGCATAATCTAGAATGTGTATGTGATATTTGGTTTCATTATCTATTTGAAGTAGTAACTAGGATTGTTTGAAAGACAAATACCGTTTAAATATCCTAGCTGAATTTGATATTTAAATTTAGTGTTGAAGTGGCTTTTTCAAAGATGTTAGATTTAGTAGTTTGTCGTTCTCATAAAATTAATTGCGGTTCTATTGCATGAAGTTAATGTCTTTGTGCAAATAAAAGGGTTAGTTCAATAGAATTAGAACGTTGCTTTTCCACCGGTATAAAGAGAATAACTGGCTGACTAAAGGATTTGTACTTACTTATAATTATAATTCAATGATTTATGATAATTTATAAAGTATGCTCAAGACTATATAGAGATTGGATTTACATGTTTGGAATGCAAAATAGGCTTATGTTTTATTGTTCTTGATATTTGTTTAGATATTTATTTATTATTAAATTTATTTCTATTTGCTTGATTGTGATTCTAGATTGTATTAATTAATTAAGATAATATATTTAGTTAAGTGTTATTATATTATAGTTATATATTAGTTAGTTTAATTATTATCATTAATAAAAATAATAAAAACTTTTAAAAGTTCTTTTTCATATAGAGGTTTGATAAATCTTTATGGAGACGATTCCAACTTACCACTGCTACAAAATACTTAAAGTATAATATAAAAGAAGAAATTATTGTAGACGTTTGATACGTGTCATCATCCCTTGTGTTAGGCATATGAATTCTAATATAACCATGTTATAAATATTTTTTAAAAAATATCATTGAAAACGTAACTTAGTTTTGATAAATAAGTAGGAAAAAGAGCTGAAATGAAGAGAGTACCCGAAGAAGAGAGGAAACCCTAGTAATGAAGATAAAAATGAGAGACCGAACCAAAATAAAGTTCGAAAAAAATTAGGAGATAAAAAAAAGAAGAGTCGGCATTGTTGGAATTGTAATCAACACTAAATTCAGGATGTATTGTAATTCTTTCATACGTATTAAAAATAAGTTAGTTATAAATTACAAATTCTTTTTAATTTTAATTCCATGCGTTTATCATATATGAGAATTCGAAATCATTTAAATCCAATTCTAATTTCTTATTAACTAAATTAGAGAATTTAATTTAATTACAATTTTTACCTCAAATTCCTACCAATCAAATACATCCACATAATATAACTTCAGTTGGGTGGAAAAGAGGGGCAGAGCATTTTGTTTTTTGGACCATATGCAAAGCTCGTGTTGACTAATAAACAATAACTGACTGAAATTGTTGTAAAATAAATTGGAACTTGCTAAGAACTAAAGAAGGAAATAGAAGACTAAGAACTTCTACTACTACAAACTACTACTACAAAGGAGAAGAGAAGAAATGAGATAGTTGGAATGAGAAGTTTTCATTCAACTTGGTGTACATGCATGGTCATCCACACTTCACAACACTCCCTCTTGGATGACACTTGCTTAGAGATTGTGCCTCGTTAAAACTTTTACTAAGAAAAACCCTGTGGGAAAAAATATAGTAAAAGAAAAAAAGTACACTATTCTCATAAATATTAAAACGGGTATAATATTGTTAAGATTGCCTCATTAAAAACCTTGCTAGGAAAACCCAACGGGATAAAACCATAGCTAAGGGAAAAAGAGTGCAATACACTAATCAATAACTCCCCCTCATGTGAACATGGGTGAAACTTGTTCAGTTTCTTTACTTGCAATGTCTTTAAGTTTACGCAAGCCAATACCATATGAAAGCCTTTTAAATGTCGTATTTGGTAAGGCTTTTGTGAATAGATCAGCAAGATTATCACTCGATCGAATTTGCTTGACATCAATTTCACCATTCTTCTGAAGCTCATGCGCATAAAAGAATTTTGGTGAAATATGTTTTGTTCTGTCCCCTTTTATGAATCCTTCACTTAATTGTGCAATACATGTCGCGTTATCTTCATATAATATGGTTGGAGAATCTTTTATTGAAGGCAATCCACATGATTCTTGAATATGTTCAATCATATTTCTCAACCATACACATTCACGACTTGCTTCATGAATTGCAAGTACTTCAGAATGGTTGGAAGAAGTAGCAACCATAGTTTGCTTTACTGACTTCCATGATACAGACGTATTACCACATGTGAATACATATCCCGTTTGAGAACGGGCCTTGTGGGGATCAGATAAAAATCCAGCATCAGCATAACCTTGGAGATTCAATTTTACCCCTATCGAGTAGAATAAACCCATGTCACTTGTTCCTCGAAGATATTGGAAAATATGTTTAACACCATTCCAATGTCTTCGAGTTGGTGATGAGCTGTATCTTGCAAGTAGGTTGACAGAAAAAGCAATGTCAGGTCTTGTACAATTTGCAAGATACATAAGTGCACCAATCGCACTTAAATATGGTACCTCTGGACCAAGTAGCTCTTCATCACTTTCATGAGGTCGAAATAGATCATTATCCACTTCGAGTGATCTGACAACCATTGGAGAGCTCAATGGATGCGCCTTGTCCATATAAAATCTTTTTAATATTTTTTCAATATAATTTGATTGATGGACAAATACTCCACTTGAAAAATGTTCAATTTGCAAACCAAGACAAAGTCTTGTTTTTCCAAGTTCTTTCATCTCAAATTCCTTTTTCAAGTATTCGGATGTTCTAACGATGTCGCCGTGGTTTCCCACGATATTTAAATCATCAACATATACAGCAATAATCACAAATCATGTTGATGATCTTTTAATGAAGACGCATGGGCAAAGCGGATTATTTACATATCCTTCTTTCAGTAAATAATCACTGAGGCGTTTGTACCACATTCGCCCGGATTGTTTCAATCCGTACAAAGACCTTTGTAATTTTATAGAATGCATGTTATGAGGTTTTGATTTTATTTCATCGGATATTACAAATCCATCAGGGATTTTCATATATATCTCACTGTCTAGGGATCCGTACAAATATGCCGTAACGATATCCATTAAATGCATATCAAGCCCTTCAGAGACCGCAAGGCTTATCAAGAACCGAAATGTGATTGCATCTATAACAGGAGAATATGTTTCCTCATAATCGATGCTAGGTCTTTGCGAGAAACCTTGAGCTACAAGTCTTGCTTTGTACCTTGTAACTTCATTTTTTTCGTTTCTCTTTCGTACAAATACCCATTTATATCCAACAGGTTTTACGCCATCTGGCGTTTGGACAATTGGTCCAAAAACCTCTCGTTTCCTTAACGAGTTTAGCTCTGCTTGGATAACCTCTTGCCATTTTTGCCAATCAGGTCTTTTTCGACATTCGTCCACTGATCGTGGTTCTGGATCATCATCATTTTCACATATTTTAAAGGACACATTGAAAGCAAATATATAAAGCAAATATATCATCAGGAACAATTTCATTTCGATCCCAAATCTTACCAGAGTTTAAATAATTTATTGAGATCTCATTATTTTCATTTTTTTCCTCTTTTTCTAGAGGAAGTTGTTACTCATCAGAATCAAGTTGTTCTGACAAACCCTTATCAAAGGATTCTTGTGCTTTCTCAGGAGTATTTTGATTTGTATTTATTTTTACTCCCGTTTTCCTCTTTCGAGGAATTGTATCCTTTGAACCAATCTGGTCTTCCACGCTTTAAGCGTTTCGTTGGTTCTTGTGCATTTTGTTGCACAGAGACATCAATTCTTCTTGCAGGAGCATTTACAATTTGGAATGTGTGATTTTGTCACTTGTTTTGCATCATTAAATGCATCGGGTAATTGATTTGCAATTTGTTGCAAACGAATGATCTTTTGAACTTCAAGTTCCACACCGATTTGTGCGTGGATCATAATGTGATAAAGTTGATGCATTCCAAGCAATTTCGCGCCATTCCTTTTGAATTGGCTTCTTATCTCCCCCTAATGGTGGGAAAATTGTTTCATCAAAGTGACAATCAGCAAAACGTGCAGTAAATAAATCCCCTGTTAAGGGTTCAAGGTATCTTATAATGGACGATGAGTTAAATCCAACATAAATCCCAAGTTTTCGTTGTGGACCCATCTTAGTTCTATTGGGAGGTGGTATAGGAACATACACTGCACTACCAAAAATTCTCAAGTGTGAAATATTTGATTGTTGACCTAAAATGAGTTGCATGGGGGAATGTTCATGGTATGCAATAGGCCTATAACGAATGATAGATGCTGCATGAAGGACCGCATGTCCCCAAACTGAAGTTGATAACTTAGTTCTCATGATTAAAGGTCTGGCAATTAATTGAATGCGTTTGATAAGAGATTCTCGCCAAACCATTCGGGTATGCACATGTGGAACGTAATGTTCATTGGTAATTCCTATAGACATGCAATAATTTCTAAATGCTTGAGATTGAAATTCCTCGGCATTATCAAGACGGATGGTCTTGATTGGGTTGTCGAGAAATTGTGCTCTTAACTTAATGATTTGTGCTAAAAGTCTAGCAAATGCAACATTGCGGGTTGAAAGCAAACAAACATGTGACCACCTAGTTGATGCATCTATCAAAACCATGAAATATCCGAATGGTCCACAGTGAGGATGAATAGGACCACATATGTCTCCCTGAATGCGTTCTAAGAAAACCGGGGATTCCACAACAATTTTACTTGGGGATGGTTTAACTATCAATTTACCTTGAGAACAACTAGCACAATTATAATCACCAGCTGAAAATATTTTGTGACTCCTTAAAGGATGTCCATGCGAATTATTAATTATTCTTCACATCATTGATGATCCTGGATGACCAAGCCGGTCATGCCATAAAATGAATGTCTTTGGATCATTAATTTTCTTATTCAAGACGACATTCGTTTCGACATGCCTTATATGAGTAAAATATAATCCAGATGATAAAGCTGGGAATTTTTCTAACACTTCTTTTTTCTCATTTGAAACCAATGTGACATAGAGAAATTCTCTACTATTTTCATTCACGGTTTCAATGTGATATCCATTTTGTCGAATATCTTTAAAGCTCAGTAAATTTCTTCTGGATTTTTCAGAGTATAAGGCATTGTCAACAAGAATTGTTGTTCCCCCAAGCAACATAATATTTGCTCTTCTAGAGCCATTAATCGAATTGGAGGTGCCAGATATTGTTTGAACATTAGCCTCAGCTAAATTCAAATTGGAGAAATATTCTCTGTTTTTAAGGATTGTATGCGTTGTAGCACAATCAGCAAGGCATATATCGCTCTTATTTGATTCATGACTTGAACACATAATTTGTTGATCCATCTGGACAAATAATGTTTGGCAAATCAGAAAAAGAGTCATATTTCAATGATAAAATTCATAATATTTTGCCTTTGATTTTGAAGGCATGGTAAAAGTCACAAAAATATTCAAGCATATATATGACAATATTTAGGCAAAATAGCCTTTCATATATGACTAAAAAAAATGTCACAATTATGAGCGCTCATTGTCAATAATTATTTGCCCTTTGTAGTGGTGCACCACTTTTATTTCAATTTTTGGTGGAATTGTCAATACGACATTTACCTGATATTTTCACCTTTTACACGTCCATAAATTTATTATTGCGATTATGATCATTATATGCAACATATGCTTCTTAATTTGAAGCTGAACTAATTGGACGGGAGCGATATTATATTTATAATATCTCATTATTTTACTCAGCTACCATGAGACAAGAAATCAATCCTTAATATTTATTGGATTGACGTGCGCACTCGATATTTGTTGTTAAAGAATTAATCGAGGCGGGCCACGTGACCTCTTTATTGTCTCATCAGTCATATTTCCACATAGCCTCAACATAGAGGTAATTAAAATTGTGGAATTATAATTAATATTTGACTGATTAAATTTTGTAGCATGAGACCCAGCCGCTCATTTTGAGCTTTTTGGAGCATTACCCTTTTGGTATGTATATATATAACTCCATAAGGTGAAAATATATATAAAGTGAAATATTCACTTTTCGAATCTCTAAAGAGAAATTGGTGAATGATTGTGTACAACATACAACCTTGCATGGATACAAGCTTTATTCATAATTTGTAATATCTAATTATCATGACAAGAATTATAATAAGATAACAAATTCAACTATGGTTGATTAATATTTTGAAAGTAAATTAAATATAATATAAAATAATTTTCTCTTTTCTTTTTATGTAAATAAAAAAAACATAACATATGATTAAGTATATGTTCACAACTTGATTTATTAATAATCAAATGTACTATTCGTATGAGTTGGTGGGACAACCTCCAGGTTGGGTGGCGAGACAAAGTCTGCTTAATGTCATGCCTCCTCGAACGGGATAACCCGTCCCCCTTTCAATGTTTAGCTTTACCGGGGACAAGGCTTACCCACTATCAACTCAAACTTATAGCATGATTTGTATTATAAAATCAAGAATAGAACAATAACTAATCGTTTGTAGTTTTAAGAGAAAACTAGTTATGTCACATATTGACTTTTGATTTCTGATGTAGAAGATCGTACAGGACGCAACTACAGAGCATACTTTTGCAATCGGTGACGCTATAATGCATAATATATGAATAAAGTATGCATAGATAAAAGGAAGCAACCATGATAATATAGAAGTAAATTGAACTTATTTAAATAACAAAAGTTATACCTTCCTAGCTTTCTCTCCTTAACAAGCCTTCTTGAACTTCAAGATCTCCTTAATACTAGAGCAAGCTCGTGCTGATAACGTGTTGTAAAATAAATTGGAACTTGCTAAGAACTAAAGAAGGAAATAGAAGACTAAGAACTTCTACTACTACAAACTACTACTACAAAGGAGAAGAGAAGAAATGAGATAGTTGGAATGAGAAGTTTTCATTCAACTTGGTGTACATGCATGGTCATCCACACTTCACAACAGAAATGACCCATTTTTTACAAAAATAAAAAAGTTTGAGTATTTTTTTCTTATAGAAACAAGGCCTCCCCTAATTAGTCCCAGGTAGCATTTCTATTTATTCTTTAAAAATAAAAATCGAGCAACATAGAAATGAAGGGGCAGTCTCTAACAAATGAGTTTTAGCAACTTCAAAATCAGTTTATGATTGTGATGCACTCATTCCATGTAGTTTAGAGGCTGAAATTATTTTCTCGCCTTATAAAATGGAATAAAGTCTCTCACGACATTTCACTCATAATTGCCGTTACCCAAGCAACCGATCAACTGCAGCCCTTGCCATCATAAAATTCAAAGCTTTTCGCCCGCGCACTTTCAAACCCACGGAAAGCCAAATTAAGGACATGTTTGGTTAAAAATGGTGTTATCTTCTAAGATATAATTTATATGAAGTTTAAACCTAATCTTGTTTGATTGCCCAATTTTTCTACAACTTATCTCTCAACTTACACTCTATGGTGAGATAAATCTTTCCACCTCCCCGGCTAAAGAGTTATCTTTTTTAAGAGTTGTAAACATAATTACCCTCAATAATAAACCTTTTATTATTATCTCTCTCTTGATAAAAGATTATTTATGTTAATTTATATTTTTATTATTTAAAAATTTAAATTTTTTATACAAATTTAAAGCGGTGAAAAATATGAAAATATTAATTTTAAAAAGTTAATTCCAATAAAATATCACAGATATAATTTTACAAAAAATCTATTTGGACTCTTTGAGTGCGGACCCAAAAAATTTTTTGTTAACAATTTAAGATATCTTCCTAAGTAAAAGACCTAATTACCCTCTATCCCAAATACAATTTAAATTAAGGGTCTTTATGTATTTTTGATTGTTTGAGTCAGAACTTTTTAATCCATCTAGCACTACCCATAATCTTAAACTAACCCTGCAAGGTACAAAACCGATCAAACCAGTAAGCCAATCGAGATCTAACGTGCAAAAGCCGTTCACATAATTGCCATTTGCAGCACATAAACCGACCTCAGAGAGAAAAACGGTCAATCCAGATTAAAGCGAAGACAGCTGGCGCGCCCATGACGGAAAACGGTCCGATGCGCACATGGCGCTCTCTCGCC
This sequence comes from Stephania yunnanensis, assembly GCA_039657365.1. Classification (NCBI taxonomy): domain Eukaryota; kingdom Viridiplantae; phylum Streptophyta; class Magnoliopsida; order Ranunculales; family Menispermaceae; genus Stephania; species Stephania yunnanensis. The sequence continues at coordinate 44,517,795 of CM077581.1, forward strand.
CCGCCTCGATCTGCGCAAAATAAAGGTCATTTGATACCGATTTCATCATTCTCCTCACCATTTACCAACTTTCATTATTCTCACAGACGCCCATTTAAGCTCTCAGTCCTCCCAAGCCCTCTGCTCTGGACGTTACACCAGAATACATTCTCTATTCTTCTTCTCTTGTTTTTGTTTGTGAAACCCTGGAAGATGATAGTTGTGAACAAGTTGTGTGTGGTTTTGTGTGTCTTGGTGGTGTCATTTAGGGGTTTTCCAGGGGTGGAGAGTGCGTCTCACCAACATGCCCCGGCACCATCCGTGGACTGCACAACGCTGATATACAGCATGGCCGACTGCCTATCTTTCGTGACTAATGGGAGCGAAGTGAAGAAACCAGAAGGTGGGTGCTGCAGTGGGTTGAAGACGGTGTTGAAGACCGACGCGGAGTGTCTGTGTGAAGCCTTCAAGAGCAGTTCTCAGTTGGGTGTTGTGCTCAATGTCACCAAGGCTGCTGGCCTTCCTGCCGCTTGTGGTGTCAAGGCTCCTTCCATCACTAACTGTGGCCGTAAGTGGGGTGCTTTGTTTTTGGGTTTTTGGTTAATTTTGTTGGAAATTGTTTTAGATCTCTATTTTTTTCCTTGTTTGAATTGCAGAATTTTGACATTCTTCCTTCCCCTTTTGTGGGATTTTTTTGGTTTGCAGTCTCTGGTGCGTCAGGTGCTGCTCCCGGTAAGATACCGTTCTGTTTCTTCCGTTGGACTGTATTATTAACTTTTTTTTTTTTTAGGAATATGTTTGATTTGAGGTTTTGAGTGTCTCCCCTTGTTGCTTGTGTGGGAGTGTCTTGATAAAAAAAAACATGTTTTCTTGCGTAGTTAAAGTCCCCAAAAACATAGATCTATGTTTTTTTTTTAAAAAAAAATATTATACTATCTATCTATCTACATTATAATTTAATGTGGAAATATTTAAAAAACTCCATGTTTGTTGAAGGTGATTTTACACGGTAATTTTAACCTAAGTTATGTCTTTCCAAAAAGAACATCTAGTTTGTTTTTGTTTTCTCTGTTCGTTTCCTTTATGCCCTGGATTTTGTTCTTGTCAAACTTCTGCCTTAAATGTTAATTGTGTTATGTATGTTTCCTCTCATATGAGTCATAAACCTACAGGGGTGTATTGAGATTTTAGTGGACTTTTGGTTACTTTTAATTGCTAAAAAAGTTCAGGTGTATTCAATTAAAATTTCTAAAGAGTTTATAAAAGTTTGGTGTATTCAATGTGAACTTTTATAGAATTTAAAAGCTTTGAGGTATTTAATTTAAACTATTAGAGAGTTTATAAAAGTAATGTGTATTTAATTTTTTGGTGATTTTTGTAGTTTGGTTACAAATCTCGACTTTTATAGACTTTTTGTATAAAAATACACATAAAAATATCTTCAAATTCTCCTCACCTTAACCCAAAAACTTTTAACAACTTTTAATTTTTGTTGGTTCCCTTATTCAATACGGACTTCATTGTTCACAATGTATTTTCTTATCAATTGTTTTTATCAACTTCTCCAACTACTCCGCAACTCATGGATTTCATTGCTCACTCATTATACTCTAATGTCTATGTCGATGAAAATGAAAATGATGTCGTTATTAATAAGTTCTCATTCTTGCATCATTTTACATTTTTATAGGATCTTTTACCAAGAAGTTTTGTTTATTAAGTGTATAATTATAATCTCAAAAACTTTATTATTATTATTTTTGAAAAAAATAATCATATATTTTTTTCAAATGCAAAAAGTGCATTTTAAGAAATTTAAACTATCATTATTAAGGAAAAAATATAAGTTTTTTTATTTAAGTAAAAAAAATGCAAAATTTTTACATAATGATCTTACATGGTTCTTTTTTGCCATTAAAAGATGGTTCTTTTACTTATTTGTTTTATTGATATTTATTTACTTATTTGTTATGTTACTATTTTGATAGTAATTCATTAATATGTATAAATACTTTTTTTTATTAAAATACAAAAATACTTTTTAAAAAATTAGTAATTCTTAAGAAAAGGAGATATAAGTATTCATCTATTTTTTTTTATAATAAAGTGCAAAATATTCGTTTCAATATAAAAATCACAAAAGTTGACTAGTATCAATCAAAATCATGTCTAAGAAGTTCACAAAAGTCATTAAAAATCTTAAATGTTAATTAAGGTCATTAAAATGAAGTTTACATAAAAGTTTTTAAAACAACAACAACAACAACATAACCTCAGTCTCAAATTAAAATTAATGGGGTCGGCTACATGGATCAAACTTTTCCATTGTGCTCGATTAAGTGCAATTGATGGTGAGCTTTGCAAACCATTTAAATCTCTCTTAATTAATGCATCACATGTTAACTTTGGTCTGCCCTTATCTCGTTGAATTTCTACAATTTCTAGTGAGTCAAGTTTTCTAGTTGGGGCATTCGTAGGTCATCTTTGCATGTGACCAAACCATCGCAACCGCCCTTCCCTAATCGTTGTATCAATTTATGCTACTCCTACTTGTCTTTGAATTTTTATATTTCTTATTCTATCTTTACGAGTTTTACCACACATCCACCTAAGCATTCTTATTTTTGCTACGTTCACTTTATGTAATTGTTGTTGCTTTACCGCCAAACATTCACTTCCATAAAGCATAGCTGACCTAATTGCAGTCCTATATATGTTCATGAAATGGATCAAACATATATAAAAGTTTTTAAAAGTCTACGAAAATTTACAAACTTCATAAAAGTCATCCACTTATAAAAGTAACCAAAAGTCTATTAAAATATCAATTAAAAGGCTACGAAAATTTACAAACTTCATAAAAGTCATCCACTTATAAAAGTAACCAAAAGTCTATTAAAATCTCAATTGAATACACCCCCTGTTAGATAGAAGCACGAGATATAATAAGATAGGAAAGGACTACAGCGCTAGTTTGTGGCAGTGTATGAAAATTTGGTCTGCATAGTGTGCCCTTCAAATTTGTTAACCTGAGTTGTGTATTTGCTTGATTTTGCTCTGATGGGAAAAAAAGGTTTATCCAGTTCTCTTTCATCTAAATAGGCAGACGGGACCATGCATTTTTGTCGCATTGTACTCTTCTTTAAAGGGAGTGATCTTAGACTAAAAATTTATATGCATGTACCAAAATAAAATTGTTATATGCTAACTACAACCCTTTTTTTTGTGAAATTAAACCATTTGACTGAGCATTTTGGTCAAAAATAATGTGGCAAACTAGTTATTTCATTTCTTGAGCTTTTTAACTAAACATATGCAGTCAAAGACTCACAGGCTCAGTTTTGTCATTTTGTTTTGCAACAATTAGGGATGCAAATAGGTATGGTAGGGGATGAGGATCCCATTTCCATATCCATACCCACTAAAAAAATTATCACCTATACCCATACCTATTTGGGGATGAATTCTCATATTTATCAAATTCCTATGGGTATGGGGAATCCCCATGGGTAAAATGTTTCCTATTTTATTACCCCATTGGGGATCTCTATGAGAATTTTTATGGAGATTTTTGCGGGGATGGAGAATCTTCATGGGAAAACTTTTTTCTTCAATTCATTTTTCATTGGGGATTCCGGCTGGGATTCTCAAAAAAAAAAAAAAATGAATTGTAACAAATAAGCTATCAAATATACATACATAACAAGTAAAATTATAGATATTTTCAAATGATACTTATATCTATAATATACATATTTTAGCATAAACATATTGTAATATTATCTATAGTTATATATAATATCTAGTTATAAATTTATAATATAACTAAATATTAACAAATATTATATTATAACGTGTTTGATCTTATAGTTGATCCACGTATTTTGAGAATTGAGGATTTGAGATTACGGGTTGAGGTTTTGGTGTGGTTGATAATTAATTTATATTTTTTTTTCTCTACCAACATTTAAGAGTTAAGAAACAAAAATTTTGTCATACAAAAAAAATAATAATGTCAATATGTTACAAATTCTTAACATATATATAAATATCAATTTTATATAAAGTTAATAAAAAATGTTCCAACTAGAAAACTTGACTCAATAGAAATTGTAGATATTCGACGAGGTAGGGACAGACCAAAATTAACATGGGATACATTAATTAGAAGGGATTTGAATGGTTTGCAAAGCTCACCATCAATTGCACTTAATCGAGCACAATGGAAAAGTTGGATCCATGTAGTCGACCCCAGTTAATTTGGGACTGAGGTTATGGGGTTGTTGTTGTTGTTGTATAAAGTCAATAAAACTAAGGGCCCCAAAAAAATTAGGAGGATTCTATAAAATAAGGTTTTACAATTTCTTATTTGATCTTATTTTTTCAGTACTTTTAATTTTAAAATTCTAAAATTTAAATATAGTTGCAAACAATTCAAAACAAAAACATATAGTTTTTAATTAACCAAATAAATTAAAATTATAAATCTCATTTAGAGGTTTTTGTTATATGTATGAGTGTTTCGGAGTGGAAACTATGTAATATTTATATATATCATACAATATATATTCAAAGTCATATGGTGTATAAATTGATATATAAGAATCTTTATGTCTGAGGATCCCAAATGGAGATTTCTCGTCTGGATCATGTGGGTATATTTTATTACCCATACATGTACCTGTACTCGTACCCCATATGGGTATGAGATTTTGTACCCATGCCTACCCTCATATCCATTTAAAATCCTCATACCCATACTCATATCCATACCCGCTAAGGTAAATTTTCATCACCCGTGGGTGTTACCTTACCCATTTGCATCCATAGTACCAATAAACATTCACATGTGATTATTGATTTTCTGAAACCCATTTCTGTGTGGCAGTCTATGGCATTAAAACTTGGTTGTAACTTGTAAGTTGTTCTGCTACCATGTAAAATGATAAAAGTGGGGTTTCTTAATCTTAGTATTATATTTCAATCACATTCTGTTCAAGTTTTATTGTTTGTTAATTGTCTCATGACTGATTCGTTCCTATTCATAAAAAAAGTTGGAACTCTTGAATTTTAAGTTGTACCCTGTTACGATATCTACTTCTAGAAGACGTGGAAACAGTCTTTCGCTTTTTGACGAAAACACCTCTAATTAACTATCGTGAAACGGTTGTGTTTATTAAAGTTTTGATTAAGAAATCTCTTCTTCCAATCGACACTGATTAAAGCATTTTCTTTTGTGGTGTTTTTATGTAGCTGTCGCACCTAAATCATCTGCGCTATCTCCCATCTCCGGCGGTGCCCCAGCTGGTGCTCCTGGCGCTTCTTCCAGTGGGGCCTCCGGAATCTCGGCTCCTACTCCAGCTGCCTCTTCTGCTTCAGTTGTATCTTTTTCATTTGGGCTGTTTGTCATCATGGTTGTCGTCTCATGCTTTTCTATGTGAGTGTGGTTGGTGCATGATTTCAGGTTTAATTTGGTACCATTTTTACGAGGGGAATCATTGTGTATGGAGCTTTGCGTTAATTATGTTTGTTTTTGTTGGGTCCACTCTAGTTGGTAGTTTCTATGAGTTTCAGTTGGATACTCTTTTGAAGTTTATTGACGTTCTTAACATCCAAATGAGTACAACAATTTATTACAATGTGGATAACAAATACTACAAATGGTCGGTTGTCGATGTTTGCTCCTTTATATCAAATTTTAACTCATTTAAAGCGCGTTCGTGACGTGTTATTGTGTCGTGATTCAAATTGCTACCTCTACTCTTGACCATTAAAGTGCTGCTTGCTACTACAAATGGTCAGTTGTCGATGTTTGCCTCTGTCGACATGAAGGGTAGCATATTGCCTCATTGTTGCCTCCCCATTTGCTTTAGATTTAGGACAAAAAGGAGTCGCAAGTGATGAGCGCACTTGAAAAACTAAAGGAAACAATAATGAAGAGGGGGAAAGAAGATGGGAGAGTTGCTAGGGAAGGTGGGAAGAGATGGAAGGGAGGTCATGAGTTGTGGCTATTGTTGGTGGGTGGGTAGGGATGTAAGTAGGGTAGGAAATGGAGATGGAAGGGAGGTCATGGGTTGTGGCTATCGTTGGTGGGTGGGTAAGGATGTAAGTAGGGTAGGAAATGGAGATGGAAGGGAGGTCATGGGTTGTGGCTATTGTAGGCAGGGAATCCTCGTCTTAACGAGGATTCCCTGCAACAGGGACGTGTACGTGGAATTTAAATGAGGTTAAAAGCAGGGTTGAAGAGAAATTCGTACTTACACAGGTACGGGTACGGAGATGGAAAAAAAATATAACTGCGGGGATCGTCATAAATAATGAAATTTAAATAGTGTACACGCTCTCATATGCTATTGTGTACAAATACCATTTTAAAATATCGATACCAATATACATACAAGTGTCTTTGAAACTCATTTTATATAATTTTTTTTTAAAAAAAAGTATGGAGAAATATTTTCGCGAGAATCCCTAAGGAAATCCCTATTGAGGAATTAAATAGGGAAAAAAGATTTGCTACGAAGATTCTCCATCCCCACAGGGATTAAATGGGGACATGGATGAAGAAAAAAAATTATCTCCACATGAGGATGAATATGGAGATGGAAGGATGAATTCTTAAGTGGGGACGGGGTTGAGATGGATCCCCATCCCCTATTGTGATGGCCTCAAACTCCAAGTCGCCTTACTATTCGCCACGACGCATCCCACGTCACTTAGCCTTACCAAGTTATGACCCGCTTCTCCTTGACGCCTTATGACCTAACGAGTTGCTTACATTTTGCCACCTAACTTTAGTTAAGCTAACTAACCCTTACATAAATATTGATAATTCAATTAGTCGGTTACTCATTTTATCAGGTTATATTATAATTTTACAGCGAAAGTCTTTTAACGAGTAACTTATGCAATATTTAACAATCCTACGTAGTGGAAAACCCAACAAAAGATACCAATATCAAGGCGAGATAAGTATAACAAAAGTTCCATATACACGTAATTAGTGTTCTATGGTCCCCAAAACCCATCAAAAGTAAAATAAGTACATACTAATATCAAACACGAGCTAGCTCCGCAATTTCAGAGGTAGATGCCTAGTACCTCTTTGCCCTTGCCCTTACTCGTCAAAGGATCTGCACTCAGTCACCGGACAAAAACATTGACAAGTCTAGTGAGTAAAATCCCAAGAGAAGTCCACATAATATTCATGAAATAAAATTGATAAACTACGAGACATGCGAATATAACATCTGGCAGCAGTACGTCATATTCTCATGAATGTAGGCAACATACGACAAACAAAAGCAGTAGTGTGAAATAAGTAACCAGCATGTACCAATTAAAACAACTTAGAAATAAAGCATTAATCAACAAACATATGTATAATCACGAGAAAACCTTAACATACACCAGCCAGGAATCGATAAATCAAATATGAACCACGTATATACTAACAGGCTTACAGTGACTAAAACCCGACTTCAGTTACCGGATGAACCCCTCCAGACGCTATTTCAAGTCAAGGGAACACTTTAAATCCCTCCCGACAGTCATAGATATATTATACTTCCATCGACACGAGCACTAAACAAAAGTAACTTGCGCGAGCGATTTAGGCACAACCAATATATACGCAAACTGAAATAGGAGTGAAAACCCATGTGTGTCTACTAGCAGTCACGCATGAAATGCGATATCGATAAATCAAAATCATGAATTCCGTGAAGCATTCTCAATGGGTTTACGCACCTCAATCCATGCTCCGACTTCCATGGATTCCCGTATCCGACCCGACTAGCTCCCTGATGCCCAAGCTACCGTCCCCTAAGTCTCTGAAGTACAATTTTACATGTTTAATATGTTTCTAGGTGTTTGAGATATGTATTAAGTCAAAAATCCTAAAACGACCCTTTATGTTCAATTTTTGTCTGTTATTTGCGTGCTATGAGATCAGTTTAGCGCGCTACGTGGTGGTGGCGCGCTATGGACATGACGTAGCGCACTAATGTTCTTCATCTTGAAGAACAGTGGGAAGCCAATAATGATTAGCATGCTAACCGTTCCAGGTAGCACACTGGGACAAAATTCTCAAGTTGAGAATTATGTATTTCCCATTCAATTTGGCTACCTAAACCTATCTAATACACTATCCATACCCAATTTTCCCAAAAATAACTACGTACACAACCTCAAAACAATAATTTATCAAGATTTCTAACAAATGAGTTCATTAGATATAGGAGATGAAGAAAAAAAATGATTACCTAGGTTTGATCCTCTAATTTGTTGATCTCCAGCTCCAATTTCTAGCTCTCTTTCTCCTCTCAGTGATTTCCTAGCAAATTCGGTTTAACATGTTTTGTTTGCGTGGTTTGATCAATCTTTCATATATATAAATATCAATGTAAGATGTGTTTCTAACCCTTTATCCCCATGTATTTACGTATCTCAAGAATCATCCAAGGGTCCTTCTCTTGCCACATTTCCCACTTACACTCCATTAACTCAAACCAAGTGACACCACATTGTTACTCCCTTGGTCTCTAGATGTGCTAATGTGTATCTTCAAGCAAATCATATACTTTCCATTTAATTGACTAAACTATAGGCCTTTATTTATTTTAATTTGACCACACTAGCTTGGGCCCATTCTACTAAATATGGTTAGTGTTTTATTTATAAAAAATAACCAACTTATGGTCCCATTAACCTTCGACTACCCGGTACCCGGTGCCTCACGTCTCAACACGCATTTCGAGACATGTCATAGCCTATTGTTTCAATTTGGATTTACTTAGCCTATGATCACATTACCCATTTTAATTGATTGACTATTCATCTTGACATAGATTAGTCTAGTTTCCAACATACCCGTAGTTCCCCTACTCACTACCTGCGTTGGCACGCCTTTCAAGGTGAACATCTGTCACACTAACTTGTCCGATAGCAACGTACACACATGCGATGCAATATAATAATAATAAATTGGAACACCACATTTACACAACCACCATCCATAAATAACATATTTCCTCGATTCTTGTGTCTGAGCCAATCGATTTGTCCACGTAATACCCGAATTACGACCGTTAATCTCTAAGATTGACGCTAATCCTAGTTTAATTAATTTGGACTGTTACACCTACCCTCCCCATTTGCATCCCTATGGGTGGGTGGATGGAAAAGAGGGGAGATAGGGTTCACCAACAACGTCCACGATCGTCGAAGCTGGTCGCACTGATGCTAGCAATCCCAGAGGCAATTGATCTGAATGTGACTCTTAAAAGGATGTGGTAGCCCTATAAGGTTTCTCTAAAATAGACGAGAGAAACCCAAAACTCATGTTCTCAAATGTAGCGGAATTTAATCCTTGATAATACAAATGATATATTAAAATCGTCGAAGAGAAGACTTTAAACTCCTAATACTTTTTGTTCTTGAGTCGAAGTGAGCGTTGACAACCTGAAATGTTAATTAGGAATGACCGTTCCAACTTGCTCAGTAAGTGATGCTTGTAAATATATCGATTATCAACTATTATTAATGAATAAAAGAATAGCAATATGAATCCGAATCATATCTATTCAGGCATTGAAAATGATATAACAATACGTAACATAATGCTAATTCAAATGTCAATTACAATTATACTAGTGAATTGTATTTTAGTTTTCATTTTAGAGTTATACTCTCATCTCATATAAGAATACATTTGCATAATCCACATGTTGACAAACATAGGGTTCTGCCAATGGATTCAAATGTAATCGAGCTATCAACTCTTAATAACTGGAGATTCGTACTCTCATCTTACCGCAAGAATACAATCCATATAACCCTCATGTTGGTCTTCATGTGATTATATAGGTGTATTCAAATGTAATTGAGCTACCAACCCTAATGAACATTGAACGACTGAGGTAAAACTCTGGCCTACTTAGAATGTAAACGTAGAATCCATTTTCATGGTAACCTTGTACCATCCCTTATACCGATTAGAGCGATACTCAGCCTGAAGCCTTAATTAAACTCCGATAACTCAGCAAACTTAACTAGAACCAGCAACCAATCCTTTTGCACTTAATAAACTAACTTGTATATCGATATCGAATTAAGAATTCAAAATATAAGCAGCGAAAAAATAAAACTTTTTCGATAATTAAAACGATATACATAAATACAGAGTTTATTGAAACCCAAAACTCGATTATAAAACCTCCCAACCATGTTTATTTATAACATAGTAACTTAATCAGTGTGTGTATATATATATATATATATATGAGGGCTCAATTTATCGTAGAGAAGATAGTAAGACTCCTAAATCTTCTTTTTTCCTTTGCTGAACCACTATATTGAGAACCTAAAATGTTAAATTTAGGTTAAGAGCTCCAACTTGCTCAGTAAGGATTCACAAAGCCATCAACATTTCATAAAATAATCAAGAGTAATATGCAATAATAATATGCACCAAAGATAACTAACAAGATTATGAAAAACATATAATCTAATAAATAACGAATACAACTCGAACCGTCAATGACTATTACACTGTGACTCTCATTTCATTTATAAATGTAGGGTCGATTAGCCATTGACACCAATAATGCGATTGCTAGACCAACACACTATCCGATATGCTGTCTAGCTAATCCATTAATGCTCAATGGTTATATCCAAACCCTCTATTCAATATGTAATCCACGCAACATGTTTATCAAAGTAGGATTTAACATATAGGTCGGGAAATCAAACCCATTTCCTACATAACCCATTCTCAATTACATGATTTACTCTCGTTGATTACATTAAACTTCGTTTTCCTTTTTAACAAAAACCTCATAGTGTACATAGCCCCCTATTCAGTCCATAAACTATATGAACTACATATACTAACATATCTAAGCATCATTGATACATAAATGAATCCATGCGTACCTCGATTTAGGTTTTGTTTTTAAACCTCCTAACCTTTTGGGACACTTAAACTTTCTTGGGGTTCTAAAATTTATCACAAATCATTTGTGGTTAACATAGGCATAATACCCTTTATTTAGAACCCAAAAGTCAGTTTCGAAAACCTCATGAAATTCTAAGCGAAAAACAACATAGTTTTTGCTTTATGGGGTGGGAGCGCACTCCTTCATTTGGTGGGACACTCCACCTTACGCTGTCTTGACAGTGAACAAGGCAGCGGCTACTATTCCATCCACCAAACATTAACAACATCAAACACACCAAAATACATTAGGGAGTACTTCTAGTGAGGTATAAACCACTTTCCAGTAATCAACTGTGACGACCCCAATTCCCAACCTATGGTCGCCTAGCCTAAACTGCCGCTTAAACCTCTCGAATACCGAGTTTAGTTAGCCGACAACTTAGTAACCCTTAACCTGCGGAACAACTTACAAACATTGACTAACTAATTTTTAGGCCAATTAAAAATTTTGCGGAATTAGTTCAAGACCTATTAAGTCAACTAAATTAATTTCATTTCTCTAACTTTATATTTCTAACAAAATATTGCCAGTCTCTTTTGTATTTTGAGATATCCAAAAACTTTAACAACACCTGTAAGAGTTTTTCCAAAACCTGTGCAAGGCATATCCAATAACAATAAGGTCTATTCATCTACATACATAATTTCTAAGTCTAACATTTAGTTCTACAACTAAGTTCATCACAACTAAGTACCCGAGTCAACCCATGAGTTATACATGTTTAGATATGAGAATAAGTAATATAAATCCAACTATTTCACACGCAAATAAGAAGACTTTGTGTTTTTCATACACCTTCCCTTTCGCAATCCTATCATGACAGCTGAGGTACCTGGGGATTAAAGCGGGGTGAGCAAAATATCAATGGGCTCACTAAAGTAGTAGTTTTCTCCACCATCAATCATCCAAGTAACACCTCTTATATTCAAACTATATTTCTACATTTCAAGTCATGAGTCCCATTATTATTTTTCGGGCATTCAAGATTAATATAAATAAGCATAATAACATATATATAGCAAGATAAAAGCAACAATGCCCAACGAGATAATTCAACAAAGATCAACGATGATAATGAATGCCTTTAAGAGAAATAACAACTGATATGTCCAATCACCAGTAGGCAATAGCTTATCCTTCCCTCGATGTTGCGTTAGACAACATGAGGTTCACAAGTCAAATCACCTAGTGTTAAACTCGAAAAATAGGCCTAGCTTATCCTTCCCCCAATGTTGTTGGTTAGACAACATGAGGTTCACAAGTCTAAGCACCTATTATCCTATTCGAGTAATAGATTCTAGCTTATCCTTCCTCCAATGTTGCTGGTTATACAACATGAGGTTTACAAGTTTGAGCACATATTGTCCCAAATTAGCTTATCCTTCCCCTAACATTACATATCAGACAACATGAAGTTCACAAGTCTAAGTCAAAGGCTTCACAAAGCCATAGTGGAGGAAGGTCACCGAATGCCTCCAGCCCTCCAGTACGAGGTACCATTTTAAATCATTCACATATATCATTTCCATAGGCATTCAAGAGAATATAGTAACAAGAAAGGGACATGACAAGAACATCTCGATGAAAGATATTTAGGCGGACTCCAAATAATTCATAAACAATTACTGTAGTAAAATCCTAGCATATCTATTAGCATGACATGATCAATAATAGAGCAAACCCCACTTACCTCGCTTGTCGCGTTTACCTAAGCCGATTCATACGCCGAATTACCTATTTAACTCATTGTCGTGTATCTACAAGCGTATAAGTATAACACATATTGTTTATACTCATTAAATATTCATTTGGGACAGCTTAGACGAGTAGAAACTCAGTCTCATTCCTAATTATGTTAATTAAGTCATTCTTGACTTTAATTACCATTCCTTCAAATTAAAATGACGATTCGAGTGAAACAAGCATGCAGTAAAGCAAAATAAGGAAAATCCCATAAAACTTGATTTCCAACATAAATCGAATGCGATCGACAAATCACGACCAAAGAGATATAAATCATCTCATAAAGGTCAAGTTCGACTTAGAATTCTCAAATCATAACATTTAGTCAAAAACTCATGACTTAATCGAAGTAAGTTTACTTTTAAAGAAATAACTCAAAGTCTCTTTCACTTCTCGACTTAGTCACAAATTTCATTCAAGAAGATGTATCACAATCACATTTGATAAATGCGACTAAAACACAAAGGATCAAAATTGATCTTTAGAGAGTCGATATTTATAACATGGTTGAAGTCCATAAATCGAGCCAAGTTTAGTTCATTCGAACCAATATATCTCACCACGAATAAGTTTAAACTCAAAATCATGACAATAATTTGAAAACCATGGAATTCTACTTCACTTTTTAATCATTGTAAAACTTGAAGCTCTTGAAAAATAAGTTCAAAGCATTGAAAATGACCAAGTCCTTTCCATGAGTTGAAATCAAAATATAGTAATATCTCAACACATTAGCCACATTCATTCCATCAAAACTTCACCAATGCAAGACCCCTCTTTTTTTTCAAGTTAAATTAATTCAAGCATGTGTTTGAAACAAAAGTAGAGTTCCATGAGACTTTTTTTGAATTCACAACTCACTCCTTAGTCAAAAGATCCATATAAATTAATTAGAAATCAAGTTCTACTATTAAAACCACAATCCTTATTTCAAAACTTTGTTTAAGATGTGTAAAGTCTCTTTTGTACATTTCAACAAACACTTAGGGTACAAAGATAAGAGTTTCCCCAAACTTACAGAGATGTATTGGATTGAGATTTTAATAGACTTTTGGTTACTTTTAATTACTAAAAAAGCTTAGTTGTATTCAATTAAAACTTTTAGAGAGTTTCTAAAAGTAAGGTATATTCAATGTGAACTTTTATAGACTTTTTACAAGTTTATAAAATTTTTGGGGTATTCGATTTAAACTTTTAGATAATTTATAAAAGTAAGGTGTATTTAATTTTTTGATGAATTTTGTAGTTTGGTTACAAATCTCGACTTTTATAGACTTTTTATATAAAAACACACATAAACAAATCTTCAATTTCTCTTAACCTCAACCCAAAAATTTTTAGAGACTTCTAATTTTTGTTGGTTCCCTTATTTAATAAGGACTTCATTGTTCACAATGTCTTTTCTTATCAATTGTTTTTTTCAACTTCTCCAATCACTCCACAACTCGTGAATTTCATTGCTCACTCATTATATTCTAATGTTTATGTTGATGAAAATGAAAATAATGTCGTTATTAACAAGATCTCATTTTTACATCATTGTACATTTTTATATGATTTTTTTTACAAATATTTTTATTTATTATGTGTATAATTATAATCCAAAAAACTGTAATATTATTATTTTTGGAGAAAATAATCGTATTTTTTTTTTCAAATGCAAGAAGTGCATTTTAAAAAATTTAAACTATCATTCTTAGAAAATAAAAGATACAAGTTTTTTTACTTAAGTAAAAAAAAGCACAAAATTCTTACACACAATGACTTTACTTAGTTTTTTTCTGCCACTAAAAGATTATTCATTTGCATATTTGTTTTGTTGATATTTATTTATTTATTTATTATGTTACTATCTTGATAGTCTAATTCATTAATATGTCTATATGACTTTTTTATTAAAATATAAAAATACTTTAAAAAAATTAATAATAGTTCTTAAGAAAAAGAAATATAATTATTTGTCTTTTTATAATAAAGTGCAAAATATTTGTTTCAATATTAAAATCACAAAAATCTACTAGTATCAATCAAAATCATGTTTAAGAAGTTCACCAAAGTCACTAAAATTTTTAAATGTTAATCAAAGTCATTAAAAAGAAGTTTACTTCAAAGTTTATCAAAGTTTTTAAAAATCTACAAAATTCTACATACTTTAGAAAAGTCAACCACTTATAAAAGTAACCAAAATTTAATTAAAATCTCAATTGAATACACCCCTGTTCATCTAAATTAGCTTCAAGTTGGTAAAATCGACATTGAGTTGCTTATAAAAATCATTTCAAAACTACAAGAACCAAGCCTTCCATTTTAATCATAGCAAAACCATTAACAACCACTATGAATTTATAGCTTGGTCTTATATTTGAATTGAATTTGGTTTAGATCCTCACCATGCCTTCAATGGAAGGTTTCAACCCCCATTCTCCTTTGAAATCACACGTCCTAGCAAGGAATCTCTCTCATTCCTTTCTTCTTTTTCTCCTCCTTGTGAGCAATGCTGTCGTCAAGCTTTGTCGCCGCTGTCCGCGCTGTCAAAATCGTAACCGCGTTGTTGTGCCACATCGTCCACGAGTTGCTTGTCGAGTTCCCCGGAGCCACTGCTCATCGCCGGAGCTGCTGGTCTCCCTCCGCGTCTCGCTGGCCATCCGCGCCAGCCTCTCCTCCAAGCTCGATGTCCGCGGATTCCTCCACCAAGTCCCCTCAATGCCGCCTGTTGCCAATCCGTGCTGCAGCCTCGCCGAAGTCATCCACGCAGTCGTTGTGTCTGCTCTCGCCGGAGCCGTGGAATCCTCCTCCATGGGTGCCTTTCTCTTTGCGTTTTCTTTTTGTGTTGGTTTTATGTTGTAAACGAAATAGTTTTTTTTTTTTTTGGTTGTACGTTGATGAAATAGATTTTAAACCTTTTTATTTCTTTTCGCAAGTGAAAACATGGCTTATCCACACGTATCTTTATTCACCCACGAGCTAACAAAATCTTATGGTTTACATTGTCCATATAAGATGAGATCTAAGGTCTATCTCTCTTCTGATCACTTTGTGACTCTAAAATGAATACGTTAGCACACACCACTTTTGTTTATACCTTTACTTAGTTAATTACAATTTAAATTAATTTTTGAAGGTCTCATTGTCGCGCGAACTTGATATAATTTAGTTGATCTGTTCGCGATAATATATATAGCACATAGTAGCAAACCAAAAACAAATAAAAACATTTTATTTACTTTTCAAGCACGTCGCATGTCCACGACTCTTTGTCGCGACTTAAGATCACCAAAGGTTCAAAATTCAAGTAAATTACTAAATTAGAATTTTGGGTCATTACAATGTTCCCAATTTTAGAAAATCTCGTCCTCGAAATTAAGAGGAAATACCTTCTCAGTTAAGCACGTTTCTAGATACAACTTCTTTCCACCTCTAACCTATAGTGTCCTCCCACTACAAGAAAAAAATTAAATAGCAACAAACTAATATGTTGTTGAATTGGTACGGATTTGTTGTTAAGTGACTCAACAAATTTTGGTTCATTTTGTTCAAAGACAACATTTGTGATGAAATCTGTTATTGAACAAGAACAGAAAAAAATCATTGCATGATTGAAAAGAGGTTATGTTGCAAATTTGTTGCAAAACGAAGAAGACAAAGTCATTCTTGATTTACTGATCAACAAAACCACCGTCTATTCTTGATCTGTTGCAAAAGCAATGACAGATCAACAACAAATACATTTTTGTTGATCAAATCATCAACAGACCAAGTCTGTTGATGATTTACGATCAACAAATCATTGTCTATCATTGATCTGTTGCAAAACAATGACAGATCAACAAATGACGACTTTTTTATCGACTATGCAAATCAAGAATGCAGACCAAGTCATTCTTCGATTTGGAATGGTATTTTTTTAAAAAAATCACAGTTCACTGTAAATAGTAAATGGAATTCCTGCAGCAGTAAAATCTGAAAAAAATAATAATTTTTCCTGCTGCAATTAAAATTAAAATTGAGAAATTGTTTGTATATTATCAAAATTTGACAAAAAATATCTACAAAATGTGGAGATTAACATTTCATAATTAACTAGTAGTATACTATATACTACTAGAAACATTATCCAACAAAATACAAAATACTACACAAATTAAGATGGCTACACAAATTAATTTACATATATATCTACAATGTCAATCTCACACCCTTACCCAATTGTGTCACCGATACAAGATAGACACCATACAATTTCTGGGGCAAGTAGTGCGTGTCCCATCCAAATCCTGAAAATGCAAAGGAATAACTTGAACAATATTCGAAATGCAATCAAAATATTCAAACACAAATGAAAAAAATCCTAAAATTAAGCCTTTCTCATCGACCTCATACATAAAAGATCGGCCACTGTGACACACACAAAAATTCCCAACTCAAAATGGAATGAAAGAACTTCCATACATGACATTCCATGCATTTTTTTCAATTTCTTTCCTCTTGTACATTCATTCATATATATAAGAAGTTAAAAACATAAAAGAAGACACCATGCAGCCTACAAATGAACCATTCTAAAAACTCAAAATAGTAAAAAATGAAAAAATTCAATGACATGAGAACAAATCTAAGATAATTGAGCAAATCTCAAAATATGTAACTATTAATTGAAAAAAGTCAATGACATGAAAAAATTCATATTCTTCATTTATAATACAAATCGAATTCATATTTTTTAATTCACCACTCTATTACAATGGATATATACTCTGAAAGAAATTAATTAAGAGGACAACAATATATTATATATGGTTCCAATTTATGTTGTTCTTGTAGTGCTGCAAATATACTAGAATGAGATCGTTATACCTTGCAAGATAGAGTTAATCTTATTATACAAACATTTTACCTCCTATTAAATATATTATATACGGTTCCATTTTAGACTTCAATATTTTCATCCACCAACTAACATGCATTTAGACACCTAATGGTTATATACAAACATTTTACCTCCTATTAAAGCAAATGAGTAAGAAGAAATTAGATCAATGTTTAAACATAGACAACAACAAGGACTCGATCCTAAATTAGTTGGGCTTAGGGACATGGATCAAAATCTTTTATTGCGCTCAATCTGGTGCAATTGACGGTGTGCTTTCCAAATCATGTTGTTTAAAACATTAAAAAAAAATAGTAACAACAACAAAAGAAAAATCAAGCCAAGTTAATTTATATTATGTATATAGAAGCATGAGAACAAATCTCAAAATATGTCGCTAGGTTATGTGTTGGGTTGCATGGAGACACTCAATTTGTTAATAAAAAGGTTGCTAAGTAGAGATTAGTGGGTAAAATATAGGGAGGAAAAATCTCTTAATTTATGCTTGTAAGGGAATTTGACAAAAAATTGAAAATACATGCATGTATACATATCGTATAAAAGTCACTCAATAATCCATATAGCTCATGTATGTGATTGTAACTCTGAAAATTATGAAACTATAATCATCAGGGATGATTCAAAGTTAAGGTATATTTGAAAAAGTTATTTTATTTTAATAATAATATCCAACCTTCCGAGGCCTAGTCAGCCTTTTAGAAATAATATATTACATAGAAAACATACTTAATATATAATTAAACAAAGATTTCTATAGTCTAGTTACAATTACAACTTTTTTTTTTTTTTTTGAAATCCATTGCAATTACAACTTAACTAATTACTTATTGACTTATTGACCATAAAAGATATTACTTAATCAACCAACTAATCACAAACAAATGACGAAGACCGTGTACTTAGAAAACATGGCGTACTACGGTGTCTTCTGACAGTTTCTTCTCCTATTTAGAGAGAACCACAACAGGGAGTTGGAAGAAGTGCTAATGATGTAGGAACAAGAATCGAAAATGAATATAAATATTTCAAATAACAAAGAAGCAAAAAAGATGCGTACCTTCGCAAGTTTATCATAGGCCTTTAGTGCATCTCTTCTTATATTTCTCAATGCCACCTGCAAACACATTATGCTTCGATTAAAAAAATCAAGAAATGGGCTATGGGAGGGCGGATAGAAGATGAAGACAATTATGCAGAAGAATAAAAAATTTACATTCTGTAACATATGTGTGCCATAGTCGCAAATGAGGATGCTTAAGTGGATGTATGGTAAAACCCATTAACATAAAATAATAAATAGGACATTTAAAGAAAGGAGTAGCACCAATTAACACAAAAATTAGAGAAGAGTTATTTTGGTGGTTTTCAAAAAAAAAATAAATAAATAAATAAATGCGCTTTGCCAGTGTTCCAATTAAAAGACTCAACACAGTAGAAATTGAAGAAATTCGGCAGTTTAGGGTTAGAACTACTCTACTTCGGATGCATTGATTAGAAAAAGATTGATAGGATTTTGAAAGCATGCCAGTAAGAGTTTGATCCATGTAGCAGACCCAATTAATTTGGGATTGAGGTCTTTGTTGTTGTTTTGATTATCTGCACTCAGCAGGTCGCCCATAAGTTAATACAAATCAATCATCTCTGAAGGTTTCATCCGGTCGAATTCGTATATGATACTATTGCAAATAATATGAAGCTAGGAAACACAAATATTTGTTGAGTTGAACTCAGTTGCAAAAAAGCAGAGATTCCTCCACAATCACAGAAAAACTAGAGACCAAATTCTCAAGCAATCACAGAATTATCACAGAACTTATAGGCGGATTTAAAATATACTTCCAAAGCATATAGTAGAATTAGCAAAGGAGAGGGATTTCGTACTATCAACAAATTATCAAATTTACCTTGCCTTCCTCTGTCAGCTTAGCCACAACTTTTGACAATTCCTATATTTGGAAAATAGAAGAAGGATCAGAATTAATTCACAAGGCAGGGATGTTTAGACATTCAGTGTAATAACAAGACTCAGCTGATAATTTAGCATCTTCATCACATTCAACACTACTAAAAACAAAAGTAACAATAACTGATAATATATACATATATATTCAATGAGATATGCAAGCTATGTAATAAAAAGTCTTAATGCATATCCTTATAATAAATAACAGCGATTCACTATTTATTCTAGTCTTAGTTGAATAATCACTATGAGATTAGCAGCTCTTTCCTTCTTAATTAACAATCGAATCATTTCTTTTTTTTAAAAAAAAAAACCTCAATTAACAACCATCTTTAACTTGTAATTATAAAAGCCTATTCCCAAATCTAAACTTCATAGAGAACAAAGTTTTTTCAGATCATGCACCCGCATAGGAAATATGGAAAAGTAGATATATCTTTTACACCTACTTTTCATTGTTTGAATCTCATATTTCCTTAATCATCATCCCAATAATACTTTTGCTTCTTTTCTCTAGAATATCTTTTTTCTTTGGTAGGGAGAATGTCCTTTTATAAACTCAAAGTATGATGATATCCCAACTGAAGGAGTAACACATATTACAAATTTGAACATAAGGCATGTTGTTTTAAGGCGAAATGTCTAGTCAACCAAGAGATGAAAGACATAAAAAGCATATGAAAATGGTATGGAGCAATAATGTTCAAATTGTATTTGGAATTTAAAATGAGCTAGAAATATACAGTAGAAGCATCCATTTCAGAGGTTTCGTCTCCTCATAAAAAAACATACGTTTCATACCTAAAAAAAATCAGTTATACATACCTCGATTTGTCATATGGCTGAATAAGAAGAGAGCTTGCATCAGGTGCGCTGATCTGAGCAATGCTCTTCAAGTTAACTGGAGTCTCATAGTACTCAACCTAGAAATTGAAAATATTGAAGTCTTTAGGGTGCGAGCAGCGGCGGCGTGGGGTCTAACCAACGGCGGCTGGTGCACGCAGAGGCGATTGACGATTTGGTGCGACGACGAATAATCGGCGGATCGGAGAAGTGGCGGCGCGCGACGAAAACTGGCGGCGGATCTAGCTCGCATGGTCGAGTGGCGGCGGCTTGAGCGCGGCTACGGTGGGCTGACGGCTCATGGACCGATCGGCGACGGTGCTGGCGGCGATGACGACGACGACGGTGGTGGTGGCGGCGGGTCTCCGGTGATGGTGCGGCGGGAAATGGTTTTGCAGGGAGTAGTGACGATGGAAATGGGTTTGGAGGGAGGATGAGGAGAGAAAATGGTTTGTTAAAACCATTTAGAAATTAGTGACAAATTAGCAACAAATTAGTCTGCTGCTGAGTTTTTGTTGCTAGTTTGTTGCTGATCAGCAACATATCAAAATCTGTTGCCGATTAGCCTACGTGACATTTGTTGCAATTTCATTGATGTTCAGCAACATATCAAAATCTTGATCAGCCTACGTAGACACTGACAGTCTGTTGCTGATTTGTCGTTGTTCAGCGACAAATCAGCAACAAACTATATGTATATAATGCATTTGACTTGCATATATTATGCATTTGAGGTGCATTTGCATTAAAAAAAAAGACAAACTTAATTAGAGGGAAATTAGCTTCATTTGAAAATTAATTGATTGGAGAAGAAATAATTATATATGCACATAAACCCTTGAAAATTCACGATTTAATCAAAATCATGATTTTTCAACTTTATTTAAGGGAAACACATTGTTTCCCGCTTTGCTCATTATTTTTTTTTCTTTATAAGCTTGAAAGTAATTAGTTAAAATAAACATAACAATTTTTCAAACTAAGTATGCCTAAGTGGCTATCTATTCCTGGCAACGACGCCAATTTTTTTCATAAGAAAAATGTGTGAGATATGTTTGATGTATTTTCATTAAACCTTACCCAAGCCCCAATATAGTTGCCTAATGAAGATTGTTCATCATCATTAAACCAAATTTATGAAAAAGCCTAAATTACCAAATGTATACACATTATTTTTTTTCTCAAATTATATATTCTTTATTTAAATGGTTCAAATCAATTAGAAAGAAAAAATTTAAGGGCAAGTATATGACTATCGCAAGGGAAATTAAGTTACGACTGTAATTCTCACCATGAATTGATTTGCCAAAAAAAATTACTTTTGTCCTTTTCGTCACAAATACGTCAATGTAGTTTGTAAATGTTGACTAAAAATAAAATTTACATTTAATCTTCTAGTTACGACTGCAATTCTCACCATGTAGGGGCACATTAGGAAATTAAGCAATTTTGCCATTAATATTGAATAGATAGATAGATATATAGATATAGTATACATATAGATATAGATCTTGAAAAATATAAATTTTGGGTTCAAAAATTTTGTAAACGTGGTTTTTATTTTTTAATGTAAAGGTGTTGTTTTCAAGTAAAAATAGAATCCTTGATTTTAGGAAACCGCCTATCTATCAATGGTTCAGCACTTAATGGAAACTGTTAATTAATCAATTCGCAAGTTTTTTCTAAGTGCAATTTGCAACAAAAAGCACCAATATAAAAGGAATTTTTGTTAAATTACTACATTACCTTAAAATTAAACAATTTGGATTGGTTACTTAAGAGCACTATTGGATTTTTTTATCCAAATAGGAGAGCCCTTGGTTTGAAAAAATCATTTAAATTTTTGTTGCTAATTTGTCGCTAATCAGCGACATATCAGCAACAGATTATTCTGTTGTTGACAATCTGTTGCTGATTTGTCGTTGATCAGCGACAGAAATGGATCTGTCGCTGATCAGCGACAGATCAACAACAGACTATGTTTGTCGCTGATCTGTAGCAGATATGTCACAGATTTAGCTACAAATCAGCGACAAAATAGGTTCTGTAGCTGATATGTCACAGATCTGTCACAAAATGGGCGAGAAATTAATGGCGGGAGAAATTAGCGACAGATCAGTGACAAAATATAATTTGTCACAAATCTGTCACTGATTTGTTGCTTTTTGGTCAACCGAGTCAAACGCTCTATCTGATGCAAAATTGTTGTTGATTTGTTGTTGTTTAGCAACAAATTCGATTTGTTGCAATGTTTTGATGCTATTCCACATTTTTCTTGTAGTGTCCATCCATTTCTTTCATGCTCTCTTATGGCGATCGCATAACCTTTTCAGTTTGTTTGATATTACTCAGTCCGTTGTCTAATTTTCTTGTCCTTCATTACGTGATTCATAGGTAGTTTGTCGATCCTATTAGTTGGATGTCATTACTTTGGTCTCGCCGACTGAAAGTTTTTAAACCTCTCTATGAGAGTTCCATTATGAATCACCATTTTAGTTTAACAACTAGTGTTATATGCAATCACGCACCAAATTGAAAATGCTTCACACTTACCGCCAGAGTTGTAATACAACTTGAGCGTATCCCTAATAAAGGATCAATTGCACAGCCTGAATATTAGACTTAAAAGCAATACCGATACGTAGCATGTTACATCCCCTAACTCGATTAGGCGATACTCAACCGGATACCCTAATTAAGCCTCGATAATCCCACTAGACTTAACTAGAGCTAGTGACCTCTCATTCTATCTCTTGACACACACAATTGTATGTCAAATATCGATGTAAAATAAATATTAAACGAAACAAAAATTAAAATTTTTCGATATTAAAATACTATGTACAAAATAAGGTGATACCGAAAAAATCTCAATTATACAAAACCTCCCATCCTTTAAGATATTAAAAAACAATAATTCAATACAAATATATAAGACAAGGGAATATTCATTACATCGAAGAGAAGATCAAGAATCCTAAATCTTCTCTACCCCATAATCACGACGCTTGTCGATATTCCTGAAATATTATTTGGGGTGAGCCCTCCAACTTGCTAAGTAATTAAGGATTTACAAAGCCATCAACATTCTGTATAATAATCAAGAACATTATACAATAACAATATGCACCAATGTTAAGTCTCAAGATCATGAAAAATATATAATTCAATAAATAACATATGCAAGTTTGCTTGTCAATGACTATTATGTGATTCCCATTTTATTTTGAAGGCTGTTGCTATTCGGACCCTACCAATTGCTCGTTTTACCCCATTTTTGAAAAATTTTGACCCCCCATATGAAATGCCAGTTATGCCCCCATATATAAGTATTTTTACTCCTCCATACCCCACGATTCCCATGCATTTAAGTCTGAAGGAAGATTGCTTTGCGGGAAGGCACGAACTCCACCTAAACATATGACCTCCGATTGTAGGAAATATGAGGAAAATACACAAAACCGACTAGGTAAGTTCGTTAAGAACTCTTTTATCTTCATTTTGGCCTTTTTCTTTTGTTGTTTGTTTGGTGTTTGACTAGTTTTGGTTGTTCCATTTTCGATTTTGTTAGGGCTTCCACATTGTTCGTGATTGTCACGCCATGATTGATACAATGTCTAAAGAGGCTGTTGAATAAGGTGATATCAAAGAAGAAGATGTAAGTTTTCTTATGTGGTTTCCCTTGTTTCGTCATTTTTAGAAGTTTAGGTTTTCAGTTTTGAATCTTGTGGATTGCGGTTACACAGAGCCGATATGTTAAACTACCTAACGGTTTATTTAGACCGATAGGAGTAGAGCTGCAACGGTCACATTAAGTTGTCACTTTGCTATAACTATCAATTTCTTATAATCAATAAGGCTTAATGACTTTTGGTTATGCTTCACTACCAAGTATAATATGAATTAGAAAATATGATTTTGGACATTGATCCGGCTGTAAATGGTTATTAGCTTAGTTCTTTTAAGTCATTATGGGTAATGAAGCATGTGCATCCGTAGGTGGTACAACTAGGGAGGGGAGGCCTACCCGGACTTTACATCTGCATTCAAACTAAATGTCCCATCGAATTCAAGAGAAGAGGCCCTTACTTGGGCTCAAAATACAACTTCAGAATGTGGGTTTATTGTCATAATTTTGAAATTCGATGCCAACTCAAGTGGGAGTGGTCAGTGAGCAAGAATGACAATAGGATGTGATCAGTTTGGCTAATATGGTATAAAACAGGGAAAGCGTAAGAAAAATGAAAGTAAGGAAAATGTAGAAAGCGAAGAGAAAAAAAAGTACTACCACAAAGAAGTGTAGGTGTCATTTTCAGTTTGTCGTGAAGCACGGGGTAGATGGGGAATGAAGTGATAGAATTTTGTGTGGGATGCATAACCATAGACTGACAAAAAATTTGGTTGGGCTTGCATATCTAGGGAGGCTTACTGCACATGAGAAAATGATTTTGGAGGATTTGAGCAATATATGTGCTTGACCTCAGGACATTCTTTCACAAATCCTTAAAAAGAATCCTAAAAAGCCCACTTTAATGAAGACTATCTACAATGCAAGAGCAAAGTTGAAAAAGATCGAGGAGGAGGGGTAGACAAAAATGTAGTTCATTATGCAAAAGTTGGATGAGCACAACTATATCGAGCAACACGTATTTTGGGCAGGAACGTGTTGTCTCAGGGCTATTTTCTTTGCCCACCCTACCTCGATTGATATTATGAGATGTTTCTCTCATGTCTTGATCATAGGTTGCACCTACAAAACTAATCAGTTTAGATTTTCATTGCTAGAGATTGTTGGGGTCACTTCTACACACTTGACTTTCATAGCGGCTCAAGCTTTATTGTTCAAGGAGACATAAGTTGACTATGCGTAGGCTTTGAGTCGCTTGAAGGATTTATTAGATGGTTTGGAGTTCCCTGGTGTTATATTGATAGATAGAGAGTTAGGGTTGATTTCGGCCATAGAAGAGGTGTTCCCGGCCACCACCCACTTACTTTGCGGGTGGCATGTTAACTGAAATGTGGTATCTAAGACAAAATGACTATTCTCAAACAAAAAGGAGTGGGATGCATGGTATAAAATGCGGAATGACCTGGTATACGCAGAGACTGAGGCATCATACATTAGTCAACTGAATAACCTACAAGAGGCATATGGTGGTGTGAAAGGTTTGGTTGACTATGTATCAGACACATGGTTGTTACACAAGGAGAAATTTGTGCGGGCTTGGACTAATAAAGTCTGAAACTTTGGCACCGCTACTACATCTCTCGTTGAGAGTGCACATAGTATGTTGAAGAGAGAATTGGGAACCTTACAAGGACATTTTGCTGACTTGTGGGAGAATATACAAAATGCCTTAAAGAATCAGAACCACAATTTTGCAGGTTCCTTCAATAGATCTATATATCTAATGGCACGTTATTTTGAAAACCACATATATAGTAACATCATTGGTTTTATTAGTAAGAAGGCATTAGATGAGATTGATAAGGAAGTGAAGAAGTGTCGCGATGTTGTTGGATTTGATAGGAGCCTATGTGATGCGTGTTGCCTTGTGCTCATGAGCTTTCATTACACATTATGGACAATTGCCCTATTAGTCTTGATGAAATCCACCCACTGTTAAAGAAACTGAACATGACCCCAATACATTCATCATTCGGTGATGATGAGTTTGAATTTCTGTATCACATGGAATTGGAGGCTATGGAGTGAAGATTCAAGAATGGGGGGCTCGATTTAAGGGCAAAGCTTATGCAAAACTTGAGAGAAATCAATTTGCATGCATCCACCATCATTGAGGTTCCAAAGGAGAAAGTCAAAACAAAAGGTAGGCCAAGGAAGAAGAAGAAGCTCAAAATTGACACGAGTGAGAACACAACTAGGAAAACTCCTTGCGGTTATGAGTTTGCGGAGGAGAAAGTACGTCATGAGCTGGAAAGAATGGATAAAGCTCGTAAACACGCCGAGGCAATGGAAAAAGCAAGTCAAGAATCTATAGTAAAGGTAAATGCGATAGAAGATTCCCCATGAAGTGAAATACCAACATAAAAGTACTCATCGTCGACCCTTTGAAGTATAAGTGGAAATGTTTGTTCAAAACGTGGAAGAGGGAACGGTATGGGAGCAACTATCCCATATGTTGCACCTAGTTGTTGCATGACCCGCAGAGTAGTGAATAGTGCTTATGTCAGTGGCATACCTAAACTTTGGCATGCGCACCACCGATAGACAATGAATGTTATTGTGGATGGTCACTGCGGTTATCGGGTTATAATAGATGCCCTTGGGTATGGTTTTAATGATGGTTGGAGGAGGGTAAGGATGGAATTGGTACAAGAGAAGAACAACCATATTTTCACCTACGCACCTTACTTTCAAATTGGAGCTGACTACACTCGTCTTCGAAATGCTCTAAACTATTTTAAGTGCTTCGGTAACTAAAAATGATGGCTTACATTTCTTGATATGGGTCTAATTAGGCCAATTGATACGGGATTGGCCTTTTTGTGTTGTGTATGGCATCTAATTCTTCCCATGTGTACTTCCCAACTAGTGGGCCGACGCCTCCTTTACCAGATAGACACATCATTTGGATGTGCCTTGTTGGCGATAACCATTTTGTTAGAATGAAATATTTACTAGTTTTTTTACGGATATTAATGTTTATTGTTGAATGCTAATGTTTTATTTATTTCATTTGTGTTAATCTAATCATGAGCAATGATGTACCTTTACCACCAATTATGCCACAATGAGCCACGTGTGTGGAGGAGTGATAAATCGATATTTATATAATTTTAGTAATTTATTATAGTATATTTAATGTGGAAAGTCTCTAAAATATATATTTAATTATATTTATTAGTTATTTTCAAGTGAAACAGAGTGCGCGGTTGAATTCGTGGCAAAAAATATTAAAAATAGAGTATTTACATGCAGTGATCCGGCCTGGAAAATTTGCCTCAAGTTATGTGTTCTGCAGTTGGAGTAGGGACCAGTAGCCACGTAGCAGCCCTTCATAGGTTCTCCAGTAGCAAAAAAACGCTCAACAGTCACCCACGCGAGACATGGGTCAACATCTCGTTCTACCAAGCCGTCACTAGCTGCTTGCTGTTCAAATCACGCGATGCCAAGTCAGCTGTCTACACCAACCAGACCAATCACACAGCGTGACAACCATTTCTCCTTGCACAGCAGCCGTGAGTCCGCCCTCAGGGTACTCATTGTGCATTCATCTCGTGCACGTTCGTTCGTTTGAGCGAACCGAACCAACTGCTTCCTTGCTTGCCACGTGTCACGACCCGAATGCTCAAGCACGTCACCAGCCCGTTCTCCACCAATAACATGCTACCACGTGGTGGTTTTCAACCCAAATGCACCAATCGCATGCTGCCACGTGTACGAAACCCATTTTCACCACAAAAATGGTCCTTAGATGCTCCTCGGCGCACGAGTCACGAGACCAACCCCCAAAATTAGTTTCTCTCACATCTTGAGACCAATTTTTAGTAGTTTTATATATTAGGAAGTTAGGGTA
Source organism: Stephania yunnanensis (assembly GCA_039657365.1). Lineage (NCBI taxonomy): Eukaryota > Viridiplantae > Streptophyta > Magnoliopsida > Ranunculales > Menispermaceae > Stephania > Stephania yunnanensis. The sequence continues at coordinate 44,545,755 of CM077581.1, forward strand.
TTATTTGAGAGGACCCCTATTATATTTTTAGCATCGACTTCTCTAAACGATTACCTAGGTCGGAGGGGAAACAAGTCGGGATTATATATTCATGGCATATTATATGATATTTTATTATATTATTTAATTTAGTTTAATTTCTCCTATTTAACTATTGTTGATTTTAATGAATATGGTTTAGATCTAGGGTGTGTATGTGACTAGTGCATGCTTTTAGGTAGACAATCTATAGTTATTTGGACTGATAGTATCATTGTAATTGTACTTTTGGACCAATAAAGTGACGAACACTCATCCGTTTGCAGTAAAACCCTTTCGATTATTGAGTGTGCAACAATTGAATATAGGTTAATCGAAAGCGGATGCGATTCAGAAGTGAATGCAATCCGGTTATTTAGAATTAGTGTTCCTACAGACCCATATTACTATGGTTAGTGTGTTAAACTCGATTGGCAGATGTATTTATGCATTAATTAGGGAAGTAGTTAGTGGTGGACGTCCTAACTATCGAGATTAGGGGAATTATGAGTTTTTGGTGGACGTCAATTTTCCATAGCTAATCTAGGAGAAATTGAATTAATAACTTTTTGTAATGATTGAAGACCATGATGTGCTATTGAATCTTGATATTGATATGTGGAGCTGTAGACCTAAGTGTTACTTAGGTGTTCATTAATTGTTTTCAAAATTAGTTTCATTACTTTATTTATTTATTTTATTTAGTTTAGTTAGCTAAATTAATTTATTTCAAAATCCCCGATTTTTCTTTTTCGTTCTTTTTAACCTTAGAAAGACCACCAATCTCTATGGGATCGACCATTTGCCGCTATTCTACTAAATAAGTTGGTTTAGGAATTTTATTTTATTGACGCGTTTGATGAGCGTCAACGGGGACATCAGAAAATGGGAGTACGGGCTGAACAATTTTCTGCACCCTCAACAAGTTGGTCCTGCTGTTATGGTTCACCTTGATGATGATTACACTGCAACATGCAGATGAACCCATTTTTGATAGTATATGTGCTTTTTTGTAGATACACATGTGGTTATTGGTGTTTATTGGTGTTTATGGCTGTATAGAACACACACATTTGGTCACATTTTGTTTCCTTTAAACAGTTATCATGTTTAACATCGATGAAGTGTATGTAATACTTATTGGATATGATGTTCATTTTGATTAGTCAATTACCCTTAGTGTTGTCGAATTCAAATGTTTGCATGTTCCTGGTTCTTATTACATCCAAGCATGCTAAGTGCGATGTAGTTGAAAAGACGTGCTACTTACAGTGCTACGAAATGAATTCGCACAATTTCCCTGCTATGTAGATAAGCCGAACCGACAGTCAGGCATTGCCATCGGTCATACTTTATCGATGTTAGTGTATATTTGGCCGCCATTCTTCACCGATAGACTGTAACGTCATCGGCCAATCAGAATCGACTTATAAAATCATTTGGCAGTTCTCATGGACGTTGGTGTTTTACAAAAGACGGGTTTTTGTGTCCGACACGGTTGAACCACCCCACTTGTTTACCGCACGTACCACAATTATTAATTGATACGTAAATATGCATCGGTCGTTGACTATCAATATATTACTCAATATGTTGGTGAAGAATTATTGATGGTGTAGTTTTGCTAGTTAGTTATGTCTTACGATCTACACGTACCCCTGACTTTTGCTACTAGCACCCCACAATTAAATCTTATTATAGTTGACTGAAATGGCCTTATTACTTATTTTACCCCCTTAAATGCTCTTTTGACCCCAACTTTATACCCCTCTATATAAATGTGAATCGTCGTTTACTCCCTAAACCCCAATCCCACGCTCCCTTTTTCAACCATTCGAGCGAGAACAGGAAACCCTAACCCACGACCCCCATGACCTCTGCCTCTCCCGAGCCCCACGACCATGATTTGTAGCCCACCTCCTCCATGCCTCTCTGAGGCGGTGAGTTTGCACTTGAACACTGATAAGTCAGTATTTTATAGGAAATTAGTAGTCCATTTTAGTATATTATTTATTGAAAATATTTAAATATTATATTAAATAATATGTTTTTGTCATTTTTAGGTGAATCGGAGTGCGCAGTTGAAATCGTTGCGGAAAAATACTCTAAATGGAGTATTTACTTGCAATAATCGGATGTCGGACAGTTTGCCTCGAAATACGCGTTGTGCGGTGGGTCGAATAGCGGATAGAACGTTTCAACCAATCAGAAAATGCCACGTCAGTGTGAAAAATCCATTTTGAACTAATCAGACGCTGCCACGTGGAACTCCACTAACAACCGCGTCACTCAGTTGATTCGGACCAATCGCAAGCCGCCACGTCATACCCGCAGTTTGACCGACGAATCACAAGCAGACACGTGTCGCAGCCGCATCAGCACCCTAGGCCACGTCACATCGCATTTTCTTCTTCACGCTTGAGCAGCCGGTTGATCAGCCTCGGGATGCGTCCGCGCAAAGAGTCCCAGTATTTCGCGCGAGTCGAACGATTTCTTCATCCGCCACGTCATGCCACGTGGCAGGCTCCCGTTGGTCCAGCGTGTCGCGTTGAGGTGTCTTCGCTAATCACGTGCAGCCACGTGTCAAATGAATCAGCCACACAGCAACGTCACGACCACTGCCTTCGATCAATCAGCGCGAGCCACGTCAGCGTCACAGCAAGGCCGCCTAATCACGTGCTGACATGTGGCGCAACAGTGAAAAAATTAGCCAATCACATGCTGACACGTGGCATGGGGAATTTTAATAAATTGGCGATCGACAGAGAGGGTTGGGGGGTCGATTTAGAAAGCAATTTTGAAAGCGCAGGCAGTTTTGGGGGGACTCCGCTCGGCCTCTATGGTCGAGCTCTCTACCACTCTCCCATTCTATATTTTTATTTGTTCTTTAATGGGAGGTTAAAAACTCCTAACTTAGGCAAGACGGCGAGGGAGGTTCGACTGCGCATATCGATGTATTTGTGAGATTTATATATTTTAATTTCAGTTTTTTCATTAATATTTTATTTTCTTGGGTATTGTTTTAACAATCGAGGTTAAACACTGGTTTAAATCTTGATTTACGTGCCAGTAGGTCGTACGCACCCGTACTTGTGCAATAAGACCACACTAGTAGCATTCGACCATACCGATTGATTAGACCCTTTTGGGACCGGTTGAATACCTTAGAAATCTAGGCTAAATCGGACACACGAGTGATCCGGTTGTCTAGGTGTAGTACCTTTATAAAGCCCATTGCGGTCAACACATTAAACCCAATTCACTTGAATATGTGGTTATGTGTTTGATTAGAGAAATAGTCACCGTCGTACCTTGGCTATCGAGATTAGGAAGTGCGAGGAACCGCGTGCGTCACCGGGTCTATAGCTACAATAAGATATTTTGATTTGCATATTTTACATAAATCGATGACCAAATTCAATCTTTTACCGAACCGAACTTGATGTCTTGACCTAGGTATTTTTATTAATTATTTTATTTTCAATTTTATCTCCTTTGCTTTAATTATTTTATGATTAGATAATTAAATCATTCTCTCTTAAACCCCGATTTCTCTTTTTGTTATTTTTGACCTTAAAAAGATTACCAGTCCCTGTGGGATCGACCCTTTGCTATTATTCTACAAAAATAGTTGGTTTAGGTATTTTTAAATATTATTGACGCGTTCGGCGCGCATCAAACACTTTCCTATTGGTTTCGTGGTATTTTATCCTTTTATGGTCTTTGTAAGAGTAGTTAATCATTTTGTACATTATGGCATTCATAGGGCTTATCGTCTGTTGGTCATCGTCTCCGCCAAAACCTTAAAATAGAAACTTGTTGAAGGATTCCATATCCGGCAAGAAGAGGTCCATTACGTTTTTCCTGATGCATGTTTTCACACTGTACTATGCGCATCTCTTAACTGTTTGGAATCTTGATTTGTGCAGTAACACAGTACCTATAGGTCAAGTGCTTGACGGTCGAAAGTGACCACTATGCATCGATGTCTATCGACCTGATGTCGCCAATGTAAAATTGTAGCTATCAGTTCTGACACGCTGCTCTATATATTTTGTCCACTTAATTATTTTTTTCTATTATTTTTTGCTTTTAACGAAATCTTTATTGCTTATTATAGGTTCATATGGCTGATCATGGTGTTACATCCAGGGCTGGTACACCCACAAAGGGAGTGGTCTTCCCGGACTTTACGGAGTCATTCATACCGAACATTCAATTGAAGTACAAGAAGGAGGCATTTATATGAGCATAAAGAACAGCTACAAGATGTGGATTTGTGCTGATTATTCTTAAATCTGATACACCCGTAGGTCGCTGAGCAAGAATGACAATTGGTTGTGAGATGACTAGTCGCTATAGTTGTAGAAGGTAGGGAACGTCCACCAAAAATGCTGGTGTAAGTTTAAGCTTTTTATGAAGCACGAAAAGGAAAATCTATGGAACATTAGAGTTGTTTGTAGGGTGTATAATCATGGTGATAGGGATAGGCTTCCTACACCCGAAGTGTATGAGTCTGATGAAAGTACACCTTAGTTCCTTAAAACTGATCAAGTCAATGAAGAGGAAACCATGGATATTAGTGGGGAACTCCAGGCCACAGGAAAGAAGTACACTAATGGTGGCACTGAGTTGAGGGCAACCATTGTGGAAAAGTCGAGGGAAATCATCGACATTGATGATGACAAATTGAAGGCCCGGACTCATGCGACGAGGAAGAGGACAGTTCGATTACCAATGAAGGTTGAGTACAAAATGGAGGATGAGGAAAAGGTGCCTAAAACTTGGCCATCAAGGAAAAAGGTCACCATTGACAGTTCAAAAGAAGAAAAACTCGAGCATCAAGGAAGAGGGTTAAAATTGATAGTCTAAAGGAGCCCACAAGTTTAACCCCCATCCATATTTAAGTTCGAAGAGGATTCATTGTTAACCGAGACTTCGGTTGGAATTAAGGAACTATTTGTCACTCCAATTGAAGAAGATAAGGATAGAGTTGCAAATGAATTGAATGAGGAGAAGGTGGTGGAGGTAATGGAGATAAAAATTGAAGCAACTGTTCCAAATGAGGAAGAGAAGGATGGAGTTGCGATAGAACCAATTCAAAACACCCTGAACAGTAGAGGCGGAAAAGGTCGAGTTAAAGGAGTTGCAATCTCATCAGGACGAAGGCAAATCATGACCCGTAGAGTATTTGAAAATGACTATCAGAGTAAAGTACCAGATATATGGCGCAAGTTCCATCGACAAATAATGGATGTCATAGCTGATGGTCATTGCGATTTTCGAGTCATAGCATATGTGCTTGGCTATGATTCGAATGATGGATAGAAGAGAGTCATGAGAGAGTTGGTTGAAGAGATGGACGAGCAGAAACCAATCTACGATACATACTTTCAGGACAGCTCCCATTAAAGGTGATAAACCACTATATGAGCTCTGGAGTTGGCGTTGGTTGGCTAACATTCCTAGATATGGGGCTCATTGTTGCCAATTTTTATCAGATGGGTATGGTTGTATTGTGCACAATCGAGTCATTTGTGTACTTCCAAACTAGAGGGCCAATACCTTCCTTAGGCGACTGACGCTTCATATGGCTATGTCTCGTTGGAGGCAAACATTTTATTAGGTTCAGTTTTCTCCTTTAACTTTCGTTCAATTGGCTTCGATTTTTAAGTGATATTATGATATTCGACATGCTCATATGTTTCTTAACACGGTTCAACTAATCTTGAGCTGTGAAGCACCTTATCCACGTACCGTGCCACAATGGGAGACGTATGCGGAGGAGCGAAGTAAGGAATGGGAAGTCGGTTTGAATATTATAAAGATGAATCAACCAATTGGTCCAATAGATACTGTGGACCTTGAAGATGATTAGAATGCGGCATCACCAACTTCTTTGGGCATTAAGGAAATCTTGAACATCGGCTTTGTTTGGTAATTTGGGATGGTTTGATTGATATTTAATCGATACATTGGTTTACTTGGGTTGTTTTTATGTTGTATTTTGGGTTGTATTGAAACTATCATGCGGGTCATAATTTGATGTTTTACTTGGCTTCCATGGATTATGAACCTCTCATAATGTGTAGTAGTTATTTTCATATAGTTCATATAAACTGTCACTGTTGTACATGTTAAATTTCGAGAATCGCGGCCAAGCAAAATTGACATATAGTGTAGAACTTTCGGTTCTACGTCACCGACATTCAATAAGTAAATACGCCAAGATGTAGCCTTCATAGCAGTTTCACCAACGAAACTTTTCAACTGCAATAGCTGATGCTTTTGACGGCTCCTTAAAACCATACTCCTATAATTACTACTTGTGTACACCAAGATTAAAAAATTGACATGGCATCGACCATACATTAAGCTGACCCCAAATGTTACTTGTGTAGCCCTCAATTTACAATCACTAAAACCGTCAAATTGGAGGACAGTTATGTAAGACCGATAATTTGATTTAACCATCGGTCACAATATGCTATAATTTAACTATAACTTATGGCCTCTTATGTCCGTAATCCTGTCCATATGTCGGCTCTGCATGGCTACATTTAAGTACAACACAAAATAAGTGATCCAAAAGATGGGAAAAATATTGGAAATCACTTTTGTTAGAATACACATAAACTCACAACAATAAATTGCTACAAATTATGATACAACTGTTTCCACACCACACATAAAAATTGCTTCAACAGAAAAATAAAAATTGTTTCCACACAAGACACATTTAAAGTTGTTTGAAGATTTAGGAGAAATTATGAGAACTATGCAAATCACTTTGCCTTCCTACTTCTATAAAATAATGTAGGGTCCTTGTGTGCATCGGTGCCTATAGTATATACCTCGCTTTGATTTGTAGGAGTGGTAGAGCTTAGGGTACAATCTGCAACTTCGGAAAGGAAGGCAATAACTTGATCAACCATTTGGAATGCATCGACCGCCGTGACGCTCTCCGCGGGTATGGTTCAAAACCTTAAAGCAACATCTAATGCACATCGATTACTCTATTGCCAAGAAAGTAATAAAGTTTAACACACACGAGTGGGAACACGAAAGTCATAGGCTAAAACATAAGGAATGGAAAAAATTCTCACCAAAGTAGTCGCGTCCTCATGAACATCGACACTTGACAGTGCGGGATTACATACGAAAGGATGACCGATCTTTTGAAACCATTCAACATAATCACCAGCAACTTTGCATGTATGGTCTACTTTCTTCCCGCGACGCTCGACACTTATGACATTTCCTTCCTATCTTTCCCAAAATTAGGGATCCCATGTGTACTTAACGGAGTACGAGGTTACCACCTTACTCCTATCCACATCGATGGGTCGAAATGGATCTTTGGGTATGCCCTAAACATAGCTCAATTGTCTCTTGACTCATTCTGGATTGTGTAGTTCAATAACATCCAAATACCGCAAAGTCTTGTTGTAAAAGGCAATTTCACTAATAAGTGGTGAACCCTTCGAAGTATTATCCCAATTGACCTACCGAAAACAACAAAAAATAAGAACATGTGACTTTTAATTTTCATAACATGTTACACTAATAAAAACATTGATTATGAGTGCCAAACCTCGTCGTATCTAAGCTTGTCCGGCTTGGCCCTAAATTGATGGAGAAGATTAGCGATATTCCTCGACTTCTTCTTATGGTGCCACTTTATACCTGAGGCACGCCTAGCTTGTAATTAGTACGCGGTATGGGCTTAATGAATGGAATGTGGTCATAACACCAACCCTATTGGAAACAAATTTGTTAAGATTGAACAAATATAACTGAAAATAAGGAATAATCTCGATGCAAAATGAATACGTACCTCTAAAAATGTCATGTAACCGACAATTTGGTTGGCCTTGGCCCAACTAGCAATGCCGAGCTGACGATACAAGTAAGCTAGTATCGCACCCCCACCCATATGAACCAATCTCATCAACATTCTCCAAAACTTGTAGGAGATTAGAGTAGACTCTTGTGGCTGACTTGTCTGTAAAAATGGTCATTCCAAGAAGATAAAGAATGTAGGCATGAACAAGGGCAGCAAGCTCAGGGAATATCTCTCCTCTGTTCCTGTTTGGTGCTCTCTTTTTCAATGGGGTAGCAAACTGATCCTTCGACCACCCTAAACTCAATTTATGGCCAGGATTCCTTTTTAACTCATCCTCCAAGCACTGTTTTGTCATCTTTAGCAGCCAACTAGTCATCGCAACCACATCATTGTAATCCTCGCATTTTGTAACCAAAGCCTTTCCATTAATTGGGATCCCGAGAAGTACCCGCACATCATCTAGAGTGATAGCCATCACGCCAAAGTGTAAGTGGAATGTGTTTGTCTCTGGTTGCCACCTCTAGACAATGCCAAACACTATGAACCTATTACATCTATCGTATGAGATGTATCCTAATGGCCGTAAGCCAAACTTGTCGATGAGCAAGTCGACCGTTTCCTTCTCAGGGTGTCGCGTGATAGTCTCATAGGGAACGATTTGAATACCATGGTTGATGCACTTCAAATATCTTCGACCCTGCAAATATATAATATTGGATTTAAAACATTTACATTTGCATACAATTAACATAACATAATGTTATTAAGGAATGAATGTATATCTCGATGTGTACCTCGATGCCATTCCAAATATCCACCAAGACATGATTTCGGAATGACGACAAAAGTGATAAATCTGATGGCCTACAGGGAAATGAAGCGAGCATATCTTCTGAATCACCCAGTCCTCATTATTACGCTTCGAATGCTTCCCTTATTTTTTATTTTTCTTCTCTACGAGCCACTTTCTGTAGTACGAGGCAGTCTTGCGTGTCCTCTCGGGGTTCTCGAGCTCTAAGTCTATGTTTCCTACCAGTTGCGGTTGGGATAACCATGCATCTCTTGCAGTGGTGGAGGCATCAGCAGCTGATCTAACAGCTTTAGCAGCCGCTATTCGCTCAACACTTGGATTGTATCGCGGAGCTTATTTCTACTTAACCACAACCTAAAACAGAATAAAGGGTAAAATTAGACCCAACACAAAAACATTAGGTTAGGTCAACAATTTAATTAAACGTAGAAAAAATCATTTTACAAATTGATGGTTCAACAAAGTCTATACTTAAAGATGTACTATCGACTTAAAACGACTGATAGACCTATAAGGATATCGATTTTCATTGACCGCTACTGCTCTACATACATCGGTTTAGTTTTTTGTCAACAATTTAGTCTAACAGACACATTTGACCATAATAATTTACATACTACGGTTGTAAGTGACTAAAACCTTTATTCATGGTGACGGTCCTGTATAGCCATCGTCATCAGTACCGTAATTTTAATCAAACCCTAAAAACTAAACCGCATAACCAAATAGCAAATTACAAAAAATCACCCTAAAAATTTACAATCTGATGGGGAACAAAACCCAACAACAAGTAAGACAATTTATTTACCCTAGATGCCTATAACTAGATGAAGGAACCAATAGCGACGCACTACAAATTTTCGATCTCTGACTCCATGAGATCTGGCAAACTTGCACCTACAATAATACTCCAAATGCATTGGAAATCTTGATTATAGGTTCCTTTAAGGCAGAGAAATTGAAGGGCGTACGATTAGCAAAAAAATTGTTTATGGGGTATGTGGGTGGGAGATGCAATTAGACTCGTTGAGGGAGTAAGGGAAGCTTCGAATTAATTCACAAAATTATGGGGTAAAGGTAGTAAAGAAATTTTAAAATTGGGGTGCAAAGTAGTAAGGAGGTTAAATGAGCAATTGGTGGGATCCGAATAGCAGGCTCTTTTGTAAGACTAGGGTCGATTACCCATTGAAACCATTAATGCTATTGCTAAACCAACATATTGGCCAATGTGCTGTCTAGTCAATCCATTAATGTCTAATGGTTTTATCCAAAACCTTCTAGTGAGTATGTAATCTACGCAACCTATCCAATTGAGCAGAAATTATATATAGGTCGGGAAAGTAACTCATCTCCTCTAAAACTATTCTCCAAATTAGGAGTTACTCTCGTATGTCACATTAAATATCTTTTTCCATTTATTAAACCATCACAATGTACATAGTTCCCCATTCAGTCCATAAACTACATGAACTATATATACTAACATATCCAAGCAACATTGATAAATAAGCGAATCCATCTTACCTCAGTTTATGTTTCCATTAAGAAATTCCTAACTTTCTGGTCACTAACTAACTTGTGATCCAATACCTATCACAAACCATTTGTTATTATTTTTGGCCTAATACCCTATGTTTAGAACCCTTAATTTAGCCTCCAAGACCTTATGATATTCTAAGTAAATCACAACATAGTTGCTATTTTCTAGGGTGAGAGCTCGCTCCCTCATTGGTGGGGCACTTTCCAGCAACTAGGGCATCCCAATTGATGAAAAGAGCACACTTCTCTACTAAGACGAGCGTGATCCACCTTGTACTATCTCGATAGTGAAAGGGCAGCAACCACTATTTCATCACCAAATCACCAAAACCACCTCAAACTCTTTCCCAAATCATCAAGGAGAACCTCTAGTGACGTAACAACCCATTTCCAATCATTAATAACAATAATTCACAGAGAAATCATCACCTACCTATAAATTCAACTTCAAATTCAAAAACCAAACTTACCAATGTGATGATCTCTGGATTTCTAGTTTTTTAAGCTCATCAATTCCCTTTGAAATAGCTCTTTAGATCAATTTATTATGATTCAAAACCCTTAGCCGCTCTCTCAATTGATCGATTGATGAAATGAGGATAAACATGATGTTTTTGAGTTAAATATATAGATTTTCCTTTAGATACACATCACGCTATCTCGAGGCTGATCAAGTGATTAATGTGTTAAAATGACACTCCCCAAAGTGACATGCATTTTGAAACCATCAACACTTGCGCTCATCTCAAGGCGATCCAACGATCCATATAATTCAAACCAAACTTATAGTTTTAAAATATATTAATATATATATATATATATATACTTCGTGTATTTTCTTGCTAATAAATTGATCGGACGTGCCCACGAGTCTTCTCAGGAGTGTTCATTCGTTTCACGACCTTTTCGTTGCACTTGGTGTACAAGCAATTTATTGTTTACTTATTTATTATCTGATTATAAGCTTGTATATAATTTCTCTTTGTATACTACAACCTATGAACTTAATAAGCCTTCCAAACAAACACAAACCATCGCACAAACTCAGGTACATGCTAATCGAGGTACTCCGAACTTAACCACGTGCTTAACTCGAGTTAATTTGGATTTAGATAAACACAAATCACAAGCTTAAGGTATTAGGTCATTACAATCTCCCCAATCCAAAAATAATTTCATCATCAAAATTAAATTAAACGTAAAATTACATGTACTTTTGAACATAAATGGAAACTGCTCCTTTAAATAAGACTCTCGCTCCCTGGTTAGTTCCTCATCTCTGTGAAATTGCCATTTCACTTTAATAAAGGAATCTCTTTGGTTCTTAGCCTTGAATCTTACGATCAAGTATCTAAATTGGTTGCTCATCGTAAGATAAGTCTTCCCTTAGATCAAATTCATTCCAATCAATCCTTGAAGCGAACTAAGTCTCCTTTTTGCAAAACATAGACACGTAGAAGACATTATGAACTTTGGCTAACTAAGGAGGTAATTCTAACCAGTAAGCAACATGACCAATTCTTTCCTGTACTCTTAACGACCCAATATACCTTGGAGCTAGCTTACCTCGCAATCTAAATCTATACAATCCTTTCATAGTTAAGACTTTCAACTGGACAAAATCATCCTTTGAAAATTCCAAAAACCTATGATGTTTATCGGCGTGTCTCTTCTATCTAAACTTTGTCGTAGTCAAACACTGAAAAATCTACTAAATTCTCTATGTAGTTTTAAATCAACTTACGTAGAGAAATGTATTTCTTTCAGTTACCATTAGACTCTAAGACACAAGCTCAAAATATATCTTCTGGAAACAAAATCAACCGCTCAGGCTACTTACATGTCTGTGGATGATATACTATACTGAGGTTAAAATAGTTTCGAACTGTCTCTATAATTCACTTCACAGTCTAGACGTGAATCTCAGATCTCTAACAGAAGTAACCGACGGTGGAACTCTGTGAAATCTTAACACCTCACATACGTACACCTCATATAATTGGTCAATAGGATCTCGCATGGAAACTGGCAAGAAATGCGTAGAATTTGTCAACCTGTTAATTATAACCCATATAACATCGTGCTTTTATTGACTCAGAGATAGACCGAAAACAAAATATTTTGTTATATGTTCCCATTCCACTTAGGAAGAAGTATAGAATGTGATAACCCTCTAGGTTTCCTATGCTCAGCTTTAACTTGCTGACATATCTCACATCTCTTTACAAACTCAATAACATTAGTTTTCATCCCAAGCCCCTAATAAATACGCCTCATATTGCGATACATCTTAGTGTTACTTGGATGAATATAGTAAAGAGATCTGTGAGATTCCTTAAGTAACTCCTGCCTCAACTAATCCTGAGTTGGAATATATAATTTATCCCTGAACCATAACACACCATCATAAAAAATTAACCATTCAAGATGATCTACACTAGCCACTAATCTCTGATGCACTATGTAATTATGATCTGCTTTCTGATAATCAATCACCCACTGAATCATCTCCGATTTAGTCCAAATCTGAGTTTAGAACAACTTAGTAATAGCTATAAAACTAGCTTTCTCACTTGATGATGTGTCAGCTAAACTCATATGAATAAACATCATTGATACTTGCTCAAGAAGTATAAACAGAGAAGCTTTAACACTAACTACATTTTCTATACATGTTCTGCTCCTACTTAAGGCATCCGCAACCCCATATGCCTTGCTTGGGTGACACGCTAGAGTGAAATTGTAATCCTCGAGAAAATCAAACCATCTACGCTTCCTCATATATCGTTTCTTTTATTTTAGTTGTAATTGCACACTGACAGTTTATTAATACCCTTTTATGGAGTTCTAAATTACTCAAGCTCCAACTAATTTATCATTACTTCTCATCTTACACCAATTGATAACGAAGTAAAGCATACAGATTTTTAAGGAAACACCTTAACATCATATATAGCCTGATAATATCATACCAGAGAACTCACATAGTAAAATATTTCTTCAGGTAACTATCACCTTCCAAGTCACAAGCTCGAAATTATATTCTTTGGAACTAAGATCAGTCGCAGATATATTGTGTTAAGATTGAGAAATGTCTCTCCCAGCTATCATACATTTCTTCCGCACATGGAAGCAAACTTTTGGTTCCTTATCGAAATAATAATCTTGGTTCTTCATAAACTCTCAACTCTTTCTACACACATATATCTCGTTTTCTATTCCAAAAGAATTAAACCACAATATTGGCAAGAAATTTACAGACTCTATCAATCTTGCAATTATAATATTAATAATCTTCAGTTGTTATAACAACTTAGGTTAATTCATCATAAATTTCTGAGCATGAAATTTCATTTATATAGAGCGAGAATAATATAACCTTCAAGTTAATATCACTAGCTTCCACTTGCTGATATATCTCATATTTCTTTATAATTGACACTGTCAATTTTCATTCCAGATCACCGACAATTCATCCTTATCATAATGATTTTGAATTTTGCTTGAATGAATCTTGTAAAGAAATCCATGAGATTCTCAAAACATTCTTGCCTCACTTTTTTATTCAAGTTCCAAGAACTTTCTTTACATACTCAATTTTTCAATCTAAGATTATCCACATAAAATAAAAATAACTAGTAGTCAACCCTTGACCTACTAGATAATCTCAATCAATTTTTCAATAATTCATCACTTAATTAATCATCATTAGCTCAGCTCCAATCTAAGCTCTAAAGAGCAAACTTGTAGTTACCAATCCAAACAACTCAATTGTTAATGTGCCTATACAGGACTTCAATTATTCATCATTACATATCTCATTCAAGAGATATTAGTGAGCAACTTTTATTGAAATTGCATCCTTTGTCTTTTCTTATTCAAGGCATTGTCAACACAATCACATTTAATGAGTAATGGTTCAGTGTGAATTCCTAAAATTTAAGAAATTCAAGGTATCAATCTCTCCTTCTATTTCTATTACTCTGACAATTACACTTTTCAAACTTCTATAGTTAGAAACTCACTGCTTATACCAATCCACTCGTCTTTATACCTCCAAATTGTCTTTTAATGGTTCTTCTAAGATTCTGCCTAATCTTTAAAAATGATTAAAAGACACTCAACAAACTTTTCCTCTTATTTACAAGTGATGCCTTTCATATTTGGTACAATTACCAAATAGCTTTCTCAAGATTATCAATCATCAATAGTTCTTCACATAAATCTTGAACAATATATATAGATAGAATTATAAGCTACAATTTTGCTTCATTATGTCAACACATATTTTTACCTGAATAAGAAGTATTGGGATGAATCTCTTAACTTCTTCCAAAATTCAGGTATAATCAAATAAACATTGTAGTCAAACTATACTTCAACTTTCCTCCAAGGCATCCTTGTATTTGTTTTTAACTTAAAACCATCATCACACTAGAGTTAACTGATAACTACATAACGATATTAAAGATCATTGGATCAATATTTCTTAATATTCAATTGTTTCAAGCTTTCTTTCTTCTTTTGCCTTTATGTTGAATATATGGCAATCTTATATTGTCTCGCTCCCAGTAAAATTCCCTAATTTGTTGTTAATATTCAACACTCATATAAGTAATTTACCTTTGAAACTTAGTACTGGCACTTGCAAAATCTGGTTTGAACCAATATATCGTCATAAATTACAATTTTGTATGGTAATGCTAATGCATCCTCTGAGTCTTCAAAGATTCCATGTTATTATTGATAACATAATAACAACTTAATTAAAATATGGTTGTAAAACTCAACATCCTTTATTCATGAACATAACATGAGTTCTAGTAAATTCTAATAGTTTTCGCCATCCATTTAAAGTGATCAAATAATTGTCTAAAATCATCTTTAAATATATCCTTAAATCTGATCATACGACTGTGACAATCAGATCTCAACTAAACTTTGAGAACAAATGATTTCATCTTATTGTTAGAATAAGTTGTCAATTCTAGACAATGAATATTCATTCCCACTACTATACATTATTCTTTGGATTCCTCAAATCTTTAGATTCATTGATAATTCATTCTCCCCAATTTAGGCTATACCAAGCTAAAACATCAGGCTAGAATATCTTACCAACTCATAGCTATGTTCTGGATTAAACTATTTTCCAATTTCAAATTCTCGATTTCACCTTTTAATACCCGACACTAGTCATCCCAATAGGAATTCATACCATACCAAGAACTTCTTCTTCATTACAACTTATGAAGTATAATTACATTAGTAGTTTCCTAACCTCAGAGAGGCTTTTTTATCATTAACCACTAACGTATTTACTGAATAACCTCTATTATTTCTCTACTAGTCTCAATACTAGTATTGAATCATATATCAAAATGATCTACCATCTTAGAGTTCCACCAAAAAGTCATTCAATATTTTATTACTTCATAAATTATATTCTCCTAATACATGTCTCAAGGTCTAGATCTAATAGATACAGTTTCATCGACTATTATTTGTCTAATAATATCAACGAGAACAAATACCATTAACAACAGTTATGTCACGGCCCAAATCTCTAACCCCCATTTTAATTCCTTAATCAGGATCACCGACCCTTGACGTGGGACCTACACAGTGATACGTGCACCGAACGAGGCATGTGGCCAAGGTATATTATATTTTTGTATTGATGTATGCCTAGTGTTATGTATTATGTAGACTTACTAAGTCGGTTTGTACAGTTGTAGGCGTCGAGACGAGAGCGGGGATGTGCCTCGAGTAGCGTGCGAGCCGGGGAACCGGGTAGTTAGCATTTTGGTAAATCTTATTTAATACTAATATGAAATAAGGAATTACTTGTAAGCCTATGGTTGTGTTGGTTAATTTAAATAAAAGTAAAGGCCTATAGTTGAGTAAATTAAGTGGAAAACATAAGATTGGTCTAGAGATACACATTGGCACATCTAGGAACTGGGTGAGTAATGAAATGGTGTCACTCGAGGTTAAGTTAGTGGGATATATGAAAAATGTGGACCATTAGATATTCCTAGGGATACATAAATCCACGAAGATTAAGGGCTAGGAAGGAACATCACCTTAATATATAATATTAGCGATCGAACAACATGCAAACCAAATCACTCATTCATTTTTGCTGGAGAAGTAGAAGGAATTGCTGGAGAGGAGTGAATTATCAAGGTGTTGAAGGAATCCATGAGAGCTGGTGAGAAATTCTCAAGCTAGGGTGCTACATCAACTAGGTACACATCTTTTTAGTTGAAATTAGTACAAGTTCTGGTTTTAGGCTAATTTTAGATAGTAAATGATTGAGTATTTGCAATTAGTTTATAAATTTGGATTCCCCATTTCAAGCTTATAATCCAGCTATATTGAAGTTCTTAATTTGGTTTTGAAATCATGAAGATACGAGTTTTTGAAATTGCAACACCAAAACTAGAATTCTGCATGCTGTATTAGGAATCGACCTGAGTGATTTAGTCATAATCTACCCATTTTAAATCCAAATTGATCCAAACCAATGACACTTAAAAGTTTATTTAAAGGGGAAAAACTTTACTTAAATGAAGGTATTTTGATACAAATGTTTTTATGTCGAAACACACTCTACAAGTAGGTGCTAGAATTAAAAAGGAAAGTTTTGAAACTAAACTTGTTAAGGGAATAACTCCCTAACCACTTAGTCAAATGAGCTGATCTTTTAGTATATTATATCTGGACATATTTTCTGCCTCTTGACCAAAACTCTCATTTTTAGAAACTATAGATTGGGAGTAATAGATTTTCTAATTCCGCTGGTCGGATTAAATTCCAATTAGACCTATGTTTAGTAAAATCATGATATCACTTTCATTTTAAATAAGAAGTTTACAAAAAACTAAACCTTTCTGGAAAGATAAGAGAGAGACCAAAAATAATTGTGTTGATGGTTGATTTCGATATTTTGACCATTTCATGCCTAAAATTGCGTTAAAATGTAGGACTGAAATTGAAACTTAATTTAGTCTTTAGGGGCTGATTTAGGAAGATCGATTTAAAGTCTATTGAACTAATTTGAATACACAATAAACACCACTAAATTGAGCTTAAACCCACTATATTTGAACTAATGAGATACAAGATTTGGAGTATCAAGAGGCCAGTAAAGCTAGGACTTTACTTTGTTGTTGTGAGTATACCCAATGGAAACTTTACTTGTCATTTCATTTCTATTAATTGCTGTCCTTGCATAGTCCTTTTGACTATTTTGCTTTGTATTCTTATATCATGTGTTCTTTGTGTCTATGCTTACTTGATGAGTCTAGTTTGCATGATATCCATTCATTTGATTTGATTAATTGATTCTATCACGTGCTATGTCTATTATTGTTGTTTTAAATGTGAATTGAATGATAAATAGCATGCTTGTTAGGTTAGTGAATATCTTATAAATGATTAAAGGGACTTGTATTCCTTATTTGTTTAGGTGTGTAGACGTGCCTATGCCTTGACAATCCATACTTGGTATTTCTTGAAATCTTTAAAGTAGTTTTCGCATTTAGGTCCCGTACTCGATCGAGGTGTGCGTGACTCACGGGGTTAGAGTCCCTGGTGATGTCGGCACGTGTTACTTCACACTGTATAACACTCAGGGTTAGAGTCCCTGAGGTGGTCTACACACCGGGGTTAGAGTCCCTGGTAATACTTGGGTTAGAGTCCCTTGTGTTATTTGATTATTGAGTCGGAGTGGCACATTTCACTGCAGACTGGACCTAAATCACCACTACTTAGCCTAGTGTCAGTATCACATGTTTAACTCTGATATTTACTCGCATATGGTTTATTTTCCAGTTTTCCCATTTATATGCTTTTAAATACCATTTGAATATTTGGAAATGCAAATTCAACTTGTCATCGGGGATTAATGTTTTATTCTTGTACTCACTGTCCTTTTTATGACGGTGGGTGCAGAGCTGTCTACCAGCAAGGTGGGGAAGGAGAAAATCGGTGACTATCCCTGAGCCTGCGACGTGTCACTGCATCGATTGTAGGTATTCTTTTGGTATTTTGATTGTATATGTTATATATGTCTTTTAAATACTATTTGGGTTGTATATTGGATTGAGCATTAGTTTCTTCGATCTGACTTAGACTATTTTATTGTTTCACTGCATTTTGAGGAATTTATATATATGATGTCATTTCCTGGTTTTCCACACTTAGGATTTGATAAATGGCTTCTGCATAATTATAAATGGCTTTCGCTTAATCTACAAATTGCTTCCGCATAACTAATAAGACTTATGCTAAATAATTAATTTAATGAAAATTTTTAATTATCTCTAAATTTTATAAACTAGTAGGACTAGTGTATTACTTATCCAGAACACGAGAAATAGGCATTTAAGTTATAAAGGCTGACTAATACATAGTTGTGTCATGCGTGGATAGGATTAGGGCTTAATTACAGGATTAGGCCGGGCGGTGCCTTAGATTAGAAGAGGGGCCGTCACAAGTTAATAGGAGAAGAGTTTAAATTCATCTTTAGAAATTTTCGTTATGTCTTTCCTTTGTTAAACTCCTTGAGGTTAATTGAACTCTTACCTTCCATGCTTTCTCATATAATGAGAAATCGATGGATTTCAACCATCTTATCATCATTCAGGAAAGACATACCTCTTATATCTACCATGTAGATATAATAAAGCACAACAAATAACATATCACAATCTTTTATCTTTTGTTACCTCCAAATTCACGATAAAAAGCATTTATGATGTCCTAAGGTTCTTCATAATTTGAGACAAATCTCAGAGTTAATTAGGGTATGGTATCAAGGTATATGCTATCACTTATTTCGAAAATAATTCGAAAGTGAAAACAAAGTCAGAGCCTTGTCTATGATACCAAACTGTATCAAAGTTATCACTTAATTTGAAAATGATAAATCTTATGCTTTGATACCGAGCTATGGCATTCCCTTACCTGATTAGGGCGATACTTGGCCTGAAACCCTAATTAAGCCCATATAATCCTGCTAGACTTAACTAGAGCCAACAGCTTCTCCTTCTATCTTCTGATACACACAATTGTATATCAAATACCAATGTAAAACAAATATTACAATGAAAATTAAAACTATTTCGATATTAAAATACGATATACAAAATAAACTCGAATCAGAAAAAATCTCACTTATACAAAACTTCCCATCCCTTGTGATATTACAAAATAGTAATTCCATAAAAATATATAAGACGAGGGAAGATTCATTACATCGAAGAGAAGATAAAGACTCCTTAATCTTCTCTACCCCAGAGTCGTAACGCTTATCCGTATTCCTGAAATATTATTGGGGTGAGCACTCCAACTTGCTCAGTAAGTAAGGATTCACAAAGCCATCGACATTTCATATAATAATCAAGAACATTATGCAATAACAATATGCACCAATGTCGACTATCAATATTATGAAAAACATATAATTCAATAAATAACAAATGCAAGTCTATTTGTCGAAGACTATTACACTGTGATTCTCATTTTATTTATAATACTAGGTCGATTATCCACTAAGCTCCATTGATGCCATTGCTAGACCAACGCATTGGCCGATATGTTGTTTAATCAATCCGTTAATGTCTGATGGTTCTATCTGAAACCTTTTGTTGAGTATGCAATCCACATAACCTATTGAATTGAGTAGAAGTTATATATAAGCCAGGATGCTAACCCATCATCTATAAACCTATTCTCAAAACTAGGAGTTACTTTCATGGGTCACATTAAACACCATTTTCCACCTATTAAAACTATCACGGTGTAAATAATCCCCCACATTCAAATTATAAATTACATGAACTACATATACTAAAATATCCAGGTAATATTGACAAATAAGCGAATCCATACTTACCTCAGTTTAGGTTTTCGTTAAGAAATTCCCTACTTTCCTGTCACTCAAATTTTCCTTGTGATCCAACACCTATCACAAACGATTTGTAATCAATATATGTCTAATAGTCTGTGTTTAGAAACCCTATTTCAGTCCCCAAGTCCTCAGAAAATTCTAAGTAAATCATAGCATAGTTGCTGTCTTCTGGGGTAGGAACCCGCCCCCTCAATTGGTTGGGTGTGCTCCACCCACTGGGTTCGTGCCAATTGATGAAAGGAGCGCGCTCCTCTGCTAGGTGGAACGGGCTTCACCCTGTACTGTCTCGATAGTGAACATGGAAACAACCACTATTTCATTACCAAATCACTAAAATCACTTTAAACATTCTCCTAATTTATTAGGGAAGGCCTCTAGTGATGTAACAACCCATTTCCAATCATTAATAATAATAACTCATAGAGAAGTCACGACCTACCAATGAATTCATCTTCAAACTCAAAAACTAAACTTACCAATGTGATGATCTCTAGATTTCTAGTTATTTAAGCTCCTCAATTCACTTTGAAATAGCTCTGTAGATCAATCCCTTAAGATCTAAAACCTTCGACAGCTCTCTCTCATTCACTCGTTCAATCGATGAAATGAAGATATACATGATATTTTTGATTTAAATATATAAATTTTCCTTAAGATACTCATCACACTATCTAGAGGCTTATCAAGTGATTAATGCGTTAAAATGACACTCCCTTTAAGTGACATGCATTTTGACACAATCAACACTTACTCTCATTTCGAGGCGATCCAACGATCCATATAATTCAAACCAAACTTATAGTTTTAATATATATATTTATATATATCAAATATATATAAATATATATATTTCTATATACTTCTTGTATTTTCTCGATAATAAATTCAATGGACATGCCTACAAGTCTTCTCGAGTGTGTGTATTCATTTCATGACCATCTCGTCACACTTGGTGTACCGACAATTTAATGTTTATTTATTTATTATCTGATTAAAGGCTTGCATATAATTTCACTTTTTATACTACAAACTATAAACACAATAAGCATTCCCAACAAACATAAACCCACACACACACACCGATCATGGTACACTGACCATAAGCCTAACTCAGGTTAATTAGGACTTGAATTAACACTAATCACCAGCTTAATGTAAAAGGTTGTTAAATAGCATGGTGCCCAATCCGTATATGTAACCCCTACAAAAATCTGGTGGGAAAATAACATTGTCACTGCATGACAGTAATAAATGAATCGCGATTCGAAATAATAAACACTAGCACACCATCTGTCCCCATAGCCCTGTCTATATATATGTAAACCGCTAAATTTGTATTGCGAATCCCCCCACAAAGCTGAATAACGTAAGCAGACTTGGACAACCATTCTTGACAAACTCAATTCACCATTGGTGAATTTCTTCATTTAGCGGATCCCATTCTTGTCAACTCAAGTGCCCTTGCTCCGTTAAATCCATGTCAACCTTTAATAATTTATGGTTCTTAATATATCTTGTATTCGTCTTCCGCTTAAACACACAATGAGATTTATACCCATAGAATTTATACACATGTACATCATAATAGCTTCATAGAGTATCCGTACCCTATTGACATTTGAAGTCTACAAAATATTATTTCAAACTCTCACCACCTTAAACTTCGGTATGTTATTTGTTCATTCTAAGTAACGTTATCGGATTTCATACCCACTACGCATTCTCATAGTACATTACTTTCCCAATACCAAGACCTTGGAATTTACATTTCTCTAAGGTGGAACCATACAATGTATATATCACACCTTATAGTTCAAGCTAACTCCTAAACCTTTTTTGGATTTTTGATACCATCTAATCAAAGATTTTATGAATTTAACTAACTCATAATTTCTCCTCATCATTATTTCACCCAATATCAAGTAATTCTTGACGACACTATCCAAAATATCGTTGAAAGTTCCATCCATATCTATGAACTTAAGGTTAAATTCCGTAGCGCCTCCTCAAATAATTATACTAACCAAAGCTTGAAGTGTTTTTCCGACTATTATATCCATACAAACTTTTTTTCACTCACTTACAACATTAGTTGTCATGCCAAAATCATTACTCGAGTCAATTTTATCAAATGTCGTTCGTAATTTATATAAGATCCCCAATTTTAATTTTTTCTCACTCATTGTTCATTTAATTAAAGTGAGACTAACATGATACTTACTTCTCAATCTTGTATTTCTTCATCCGATTGATCATAGGAAGGTTAGGATATCATTCCTCTCCTTAAGTAATATAACACTAATCCTGTACGAACCATTTATACCAAGATTAACCTTAAATTGGGATCCCCAATTTTAATAATAAACTTATTATTAACTTGTTTAGATTTTATCTTCTTTTGTACAAAATCGATCAAAACTTAAGAAATTTATTTCTTCAATCAAGAAGCTGAAATAAATTTAGACTTTTCAAAATCTTATTCTTTTCGAGGAACAAAATGATACCTTGCGTTTCGATCAACCACAAATTTTTTACAAATAAATTGATTTTGTCTATTGTGATTTAAAAAGTACATTGTGATCATACAAAAATTTGTATTCCATTCACAGAAGGGTAATTTAAATCCGAAACAATATTTTAGACTCTCATTGAGTCAAAAGACTTTAAATTAAATAAAATTCATTCATGCAACGCTTGTTAAGTCTAAACCATCTTAAAACCAGTCACTCGAGAAAATCTCAACCATATTAAAATATACTGTTAAAACTCATTTCAATGACTTATTTTGATCGAACAACCTTTCAAACGGTCAAGAAACTAGAAAGTTCATAAGTCGAGTTCAACCCCCTTTAATAATGAAAACTTATTTTGTAAATGTCAAAGCAAAATTGCGACAACGAGTTTAAACCATTTTGAAATCCATTTCACTTCATTCCTAGACACCACAGAAGATAAACAATTTCATTTTTAAAGCATGTTAATGTATTCACCCTTCTTTGTAATTTCATTAAAACATTATATGCAAAATCCAAATTCTCGACTAAATTCATATTTTTCGTAACTCCAAACCAAGAGTTAGACATTTAAGACTACATGATTCATTCCAAACTTATTTTGAGTTATTTCAATTTTCACTTTGTCGTCATCCCGACAAAATTTTCTATTTAAAACACAAATTAATTGGCGTCCTAACTCGAATCCATAATTCATTTGACAAGGTCTCTTGAACCCTTTTCTATTTCATACCCGAGTAACTTTAGGTTTCATTTACTTAATATGATGATTTCAACTCTTAAAATTTCTATAAATGTCTTTCCTTATGGAGTTATTTCCTTGAAGTGTGGCCACATTACCATTTCTGTTCTCGTGCATAGCATGGTGATTCATCGCTCTCTTAGGCCCATGCTTCTTGCTTAAGCTATTTCAGTTTCACTTTTCAATGTCTTAGGTACATCACATTTGTAGTTTCCAGTCGAAGCTTATTCATCCCTTTTTATTCTTCCTTACAGTAGTCATCACGACATTGTTCAAGGGCGTATAGTGCCTCTTGAAGAATCAACCTCAATCTCCTTGCACCGCTGATCATCATCCTCCATATCGTCTCATGAAACTTGAGATTATCCCCCGCTCATAGAAATCGCTTGAGAAAATCCAACTCATTGAGGAAGACAATTCTCCGTACATTTAATGGTATATTTATATATATGAGTAACAAATAACATCATAATAAGTCTTTTATTAATTTCATTTATCCCATCCTATCGTAAGATTTATCATTCTTGAAATATTAATTTGATGTAAACCAAGAGCCCATAATAGCGATTTCATCAACTTAACCATTGATTTTAACAAAGTTTAAGTAATTGAGTCAAGTCTCAGCTTTCTAACATAAACTATTGTCATTTCTACACTCTTTCCCAAGGCTATACTATCTAAGTTTTAGTTCCATCAATGGCCATTTCCCACCTTAAGTTTGGTCGCTTGTAAAGTACTAAGTTGGTGCAAACTAAAAGCCCATACTATTGGTTTCATCACTTAATTGCGACCAATCCTTCTTAAGTCCTTCTAATGTACCTAATCCTTAATGTGATACAAGTCACTAAGTTCCTTAACCAATTTCTCACACTTGGTTTTCAAGAAACTTAACTAGTGGCTCCAATTATCTTAGCCCACATTGTTTCTAGGCTCGCTTAACCTATGCTTTGATACCAATTGTGATGACCCCAATTCCCAACCTAGGGTAACCCAACCTAAATCGCCCCTTAACCCTCTGGAATATGGAGCTAAATTAAAAGACAACCTAGTAAGCCTTAACCTATTGAACAACTTATGAACATTGACTAAATAATTTCTAGGCCAATTAAAAATTTTGCGGAATTAGTTCAAGGCCTATTAAGTTAATTCAATTATTTCCATTTCTTTAACTCTATATTTTTAATGAAATTTCGGTAGAGTCTCCTTTTATTTCGAGCTATCCTAAAATTCTAACAATACTTGTAAAAGTTCTTCCAAAACCTATGCAAGGCATATCCAATAGCAACATGATCTATTCATCTACATACATCATTTCTAAGTCTAACATTTAGTTCTACAACTAAATTCATCACAACTAAGTACCCGATTAAACCTATATGTTATACATGTTTAAATACGAAAATAAGTAATACAAATACAATCATTTCACATGCAAATGAGAAGGCTTTATGTTTCTCATACTCCTTCCCTTTCGAAATCCTATCGCGACAACTGATGTACCTGTGGAGAAATGTAGGGTGAGCAAAATATCGATGGGCTCAACAAAGCGGTAGTATACTCTGCCATTAATCATCCAAGTAATACCTATTATATTCAAACTAGATTTCAACATTTTAGGTCATGAGACCAATTATTATTTCTCAAGCATTCAGGACTAATATAAACAAGCATAATAATATATATAGCAAGATAAAAGCAACAATGCCCAACAAGATAATTCAACAAGGATCAACGATGATAATGAATGGCTTAGAGTAAAGTGAAATGGCAATTTATTTGTCAATCGATATTAGGCAATAGCTTATCTTTCACCTGATGTTGCGGGTTAGACAACATGATGTTCACAAGTCAAATCACCTACTTTCCAATTCGGAAATAGGCCTAGCTTATCCTTCCCTCAATATTGTTAGTTAGACAACATGAGATTTACAAGTCTAAGCACATATTATCTTATTCGAGCAATATTTCCTCACTGATCCTTCCCCTAATATTGTTGGTTAGACAACATAAGGGCCACAAGTCTGAGTACCTATTGTCCCAATTTAGCTTATCCTTCCCCCAATACTGCGGATTAGACGACATGGAGTTCATAAGTTTAAGTCAAAGGCTTTGTAAATCCATAGCGAAGGGAGGTCACCGGATGCCTCCAGCCTTCTAGTCCGAGGTACCATTTCAAATCATTCACGTATATCAATTCCGCAAGCATTCAAGAGAATATAGTAACAAAAAAGGACATGATAATAACATCTCAATGAAATATATCAAGGCAGAATCCAAATAATTCATAAAAAATTACTGAAGTAAAATCCTAGTATATCTACTAGCATGACATGATTGATAATAGAGAAAATCCCACTTACCTCACTTGTCACGTTTACCTAAGCCAATTCATGCACTAGATTGCCTAGCTAACTCCTTGTCGTGTATCTATAAGCATACAAGTATAACACATATTGTTTAAAATCATTTAATATTTGTTTAGGATAGCTTAAATGAGCAGGAACCCATTCCCATTCCTAATTATGTTAATTAAGTCAATCTTGACTTTAAAAACCATTCCTTTAAATCAAAACGTCGAACCAAGTAAAACAAGCATGCAAAAAAGGAAAATCCCATAAAACTTGGTTTCTAACATAAATTAAATGCGATCGACTAATCATGACCAAAGAGATATAAATCATCTCATAAAGGTCAAGTTTGACTTAGAATTTCCAAATCATAGCATTTAGTCAAAAATCCAGGGCTTAAT
The DNA here is from genome assembly GCA_039657365.1 of Stephania yunnanensis. Taxonomy (NCBI): domain Eukaryota; kingdom Viridiplantae; phylum Streptophyta; class Magnoliopsida; order Ranunculales; family Menispermaceae; genus Stephania; species Stephania yunnanensis. The sequence continues at coordinate 44,571,892 of CM077581.1, forward strand.
TGAAGTAAGTTTACTTTTCAAGAAATAACACAAAGTCTCTTTCATGTCTGAACTTAGTCTTAAATTTCATTCAAGAAGATGTGTCACAACCATGTTCGATAAATGCCACTAAAACACGTTTCAAAGAATCACAACCGATCTTTTGAAAAGTCGATATCCATAAGTCGAGTGAAGTTTAGTTCATTTGAACTAATGTATCTTACCACGAATAAGTTTGAACTTAAAATCATGACAATGACTTGAAAACTATGGAATTCTACTTCACTTTTTAATCTTTGTATTGATCAAATCCTTTCTATGAGCTGAAATCAAAACATAGCAGTATCCTAACGCATTAGCCACATTCATTCCATCAAAACTTTAACAATGCAAGACCCTATCATTTTTTCAAGTTAAATTATAACAAGCATGTGTTTAAAAAAAACAGAGTTCCATGAGACTTTCTTTAAATTCTACAACTAACTCCTTAGCCAAAAAATCCATATAAATTAATTAGAAATCAAGGTCTACTATCAAAACAAAAATACTTATATCAAAACTTTATTTAGGATGTGTAAAGTCTCTTTTGTGCATTTTGACAAACACTTGAAGTATAAAGATAAGGGTTTCCCCGAACTTAACCCAAATTAGCCTCGAGTTGGCAAGATTAACATTGAGTTGTTTATAAAAGTCATTTCAAAACAATAAGAACCAAGCCTTCTATTTTAATCATATCAAAACCATTAAAAACTACTATGAATTTATAGGTGTTCAGATATGTTAAGATTTGAGATCATTCGGTTATAATAAAAAGATATTGTGGTTGTAACTGTTACCTATATAAATAAGTTGTTTGTACTTAAAAAAGAAACATAATAAAGATGATCTTTTTTAGAAACTAACATGGTATCAGAGCTAGGTTATGGGTAGTCTCTTATTTTTCTTTTATTTTGGTTGACTTCTTCGATTATGTCTTTGTAGACTGCCATGGGAAAAAATCTATGTCGTAAATCATGCCCTGGTCACCTTGTATTGATTTTGTCTTGTCGATGTCCTTTTTGTTTATCTTAAGTCACTACAACATCGGTCACACCTCTGTTCGTGCTTGCTTCCATGAACATTTACTATGTTGTTCCCACACCTGCTTGTCCGTATCTTCTCCTGAGTCATATTCGCTTGTATGCCCATCTTCGTATTGCTACTTTGCTCTTTCGTGTGTTTATGTCATCAATGCCCATTTGATCGTGCGTCCGTATCGTACAAGGCTGAATGTCATGTGTCATTCTAACATTGTTCACTTGCCATTCATGCAATCTCCACCCTTGCTCACTTGCAGTCATTGATCTACAAGCCTGACTATTATTTATGCATGCGCCGCCACTTGTGTCCACTTACGCGTCTTACTTATTATGCACAATGTTAAACCCTTACTTTTTCCGTAGTGCATTGAATTAAAATTTCTTTTTTGTCAAAAAGAAAGTTTATAATTTGTGTGTTGCTTATGTGATCGAGCACCCGTAAGCCTTGCATTCATCTCCACATTGCATTAGATGAAATGACGTGATTTCCTCACATGCTTGCCTAATCTACCCATACGACCATTAAGCCCGTCATCTGCCCTTGTGTCTTGTGTTGCATATGCTTTTGTGGTCATCTTGAGACCATTTACTCATTTGTTTGATTTGAGATCATATGCAAACTGCTTTATCCACTTGCATGTGCACTCTAAAATTTGCTCATAAGTCGATCATCTGCTTGTATGTCGTGGGTTATGACATATATACGTCTCTGCTATATGGGTTGTCGTTTCTTAATTTACTCTACAGCAAACTCTAGATCTGCTTTTTGCCATTTGTTCACCTGAATTTGTTCTTGTGTTGCTGCTTGCACACTCCACTAATTTGTTTAGCAAACTCAAGTTGGTTTTGACAAACCCATTTTTAGTTTGAGGGACTATGTTAAGATATATTCAGATTTGATGTTAAGATTTGATATCATTCGGTTGTAAGCAAAATATATAGTTGTTGTAACCCTTACCTATATAAATAGGTGGTTTATACTCAAGAAAGAAACACTATAAAGATTTTCTCTTTCAGAAATTAATAATAGCTTGGTCTTACATTTGAATTGAATTTGGTTTAGATTGGTATTACATTTGAATTGAATTTGGTTTAGAGCCTCACCATACCATACCTTCAATGGAGGGTTTCAACCTTAATTCTCCTTCAAAATGACACGTCCTAGTAAGAAATCTTTTAACACTTTCCTTTCTTCTTTTTCTCCTCCTTGGGAGCAACACCGCCGTCAAGCCTTATCGCCCCTGTCCGCTGTCGAAATCGTTGCTGCATCATCACGCCATATCATCCACGAGTTGTTGGTTTAGTTCCCTGGAGCCACTGCTCCTCGACAGAGTTTCTATTCGCCCTCCGCTCCAGCCGCTCCTCCAAGGTCGCTGTTTGCGAGTTCCTCCACCAAGTACAATTAATGCCGACTGCTGCCAGTTTGCGCTGAGCCTCGCCGAAGTTGTCCGCGTTGTCATCGTGTCTACTCTCGCTGGAGCCGTGGACTCCTCATCTATGGCTGCCTTTTTCTTTGCATTTTTTCTTTTTTGTGTTCGTTTTATGTTGTAAACGAAATAGGTTTTTTTGTTTTTCGTTTGCGCGTTGATGAAATAGGTTTTAAACCTTTTTTATTTCTTTTTTCAAGTGAAAGCATGTCTTCCACACGTGGCTTTCTTAACCTACAAACTAACAAGATCTTATGGTTTAAATTGTCCATCTAAGATGAGATATAAGTGTCAATCTCTCTTTTGGCTTAGCGTACACCACCTTTGTTTAGACCCTTACTTAGTCAATTAAAATTTAAATTAATAGTTTAACGTCTCGTCGTCGCACGAACTCTATATAATTTAGTTGATCTATTCGTGATAATATATATAGCGCATAGTAGCACACCAAACACAAATAAAATTATTTTATTTACTTTTTGAGCACATCTCATATCCATGAATACTTGTCGTGACTTAAGATCACTAAAGGTTTGGAACTCAAGTAAATTACTAAATTAGAATTTGTGTCATTACATCAACAACTACAATTTACAAAGAAATTACCATCGACTATGAATTCAACTCAAAAACATCAAAACTAATTTGCCTCAGTGATGAATTCTTGGATTATACTGGTTTGATCTCTTCCTATCTACTAGGAAATCTCTCATAATCAACTCCATCAACTTTCCAAACCCTCAGCTGCTTGATCTTTTTCACTATCTTATTTGATCATTGAAGATAAGTTTGAAAGTCTTGATTTATATATGGATTTTCCTCGTGATATGCATTATGCTATCGTGAGTTTGATTAAGTGAATGATGTAATTAAGTAATACACATCTTAACACTATAAAAACTTACGCTCATCTCGAGGTGATTCAACAATCCATACAATTCAAACCAAACTTATATTTTGAATTATATATATCAATTATATATATACTTTGTTTATTTTCTCACCAATAAATTCACTGAGTGTTCTCGGATGTGTATATTCATTTCACGATCCCCTCGTCGCACTTGGTGTACTGGCTATTTATTATTTAATTATTTATTTTTCTGACAATAAGCTTGTATTAATTTTCTATTAATCCCACAACCTATAAATTCACCCAAACATACCATACAAACATAAATTATCACACATGCCTCACTCAAGTTAATCGAGGCATGCTGGACCTAACCACAAGCCTCACTCAAGTTAATTAGGATTCGATTTAACACTAATCACCAGCTTAAGATAATGGTTACAGTCTCCCTAATTTGAAGCAATATCTTCCTTGAAATCAAAGTAAACATAAAATTACCAGTAGTTTCAAAGAGAAACGGAAACCGCTCCCTCATATAAGATTTTCGCTCCCAAGTTAGTTTCTCATCTATGCAAAATTGTCATTTCACCTTAACCAAAGGAGTCTCTTTGGTTCTCTGCCTCTGGATGTTACGATCAAGAATCTGAGTCGACTGTTCATCGTAAGATAAGCCTTCTCGAAGACCAAATTTATCCCAATCAATCCTTGGAGTAAATCGAGTCTCTGTTTTGTGAAGCATAGACACGTGAAAGACATTATGAACTCCGGCAAGCTGACGAGATAACTCTAATTTGTAAGTAACGATACCAACTCTTTCTTGTACTTTGAATGACCCAATGTACCTTGGAGCAAGCTTACATTGTAATCCAAACATGTATACCCCTTTCATAGGTGAAAATTTCAACATAACAACATCCTTATTTAAAAAATCCAAAAACCTATGATGTTTATCGGTGTGCGTGCTGCAAGTATAACAATTCGCTTGTAGTCATCTTACGTTTACTATGGATATCATTCTCACGGAAAGGTGTATGCACTCATTACGTACTTAGCTACAATTACTCTATTGCTAAGCAAATCCTTTTAGTTGGTTTTATAATTAAACTAAACTAACCTATACTAATAAATCGACGTAAATTAGTTAAACTCTTATATTATGACTATGTTAGTTCACAACTTCACCTGGGTGATGAAATACTATGTTTTGAACTCACTTTATCATCTTTATTATATTTGTACAATGCCTAATTAGTATAGGAAAATTTCCTTCAAATCCACTTTAACTTACTTTCATGATGGAAAAAATTCTAATGTGCAAACTAAAACTCCAACTATCGGTGTAAATAACGTAAGCTCCACATTGCTTTAATGTTTTAAATCTTTAGATTCATAACCATTTGAGTTTACTATCTGTGTCTCCCTAATCAACAACTATCGCTCGATGTTGTGTATTTTACGGCTATACCGTCCCTATCCGACTTAAAAGCTTTAATAGCCATGATAAATTCTAAAACATAATATCAAAAAACATGTGATTAAGATATTCCTAGCATTACACTCAGAATCAATAAAAATCTTAACCACCGCACTTTTTATATTTCTACTTTACTCATATTTATATCATAGCATTCATACAATGGATCTATTGATCCCTAAGATTAATAGACTACTCACACTTCATTGAAACAAACATGCATACAATGGTATTCATTGCAATTAGAGGTATAACGAAATAACTTCAATTAAATCAATAAATGCAATACCTAAATCACCACATGTGAATCTTCAATGTCTTCTCTCCAAAAATGATCTCAATATTTAAGAATAAAGTAAACATATGCTAAACTATGTTAATGGTGGCTAATCTCTTATGTCTTCTATGTTTACCACGTTTTTTTATCTATTTATACTCCCTAATCACGTTTCCAAACAATTAGAAACTCCATCTACTCAACAATTTAACGTGAATAGAACTCAATTTTCTATTTATTTCTCTTCTTGGTGTTGTCACTTAAGTCTCGGTGCAGAGTATTCATTCCTACAGCGCTGCCACCTCGTCGAGCATCCTGTGCGCATTTTCTCTTTTCGATAGTCCTAGAGTTGTCTCTTTCACTCCCTAGCAACGTCACTTGACATCTACGACACAGTCATTATGCCGAGTTGATCACTTTTCTTCTTTTCCTTGCTCCCCTACGCCATGCATTGATGTCCCACGTTGTGCCTTGATGTCCCACATCACCAACAATATGTAACCACGACACCAAACCTCTTTAGGTGTGTTTTTGCCACGTTTATTCTCGAATTCGCTTATTTCCCTCCTTTATGCCTTGTATACCTGAAAATGCATAAACACCATCAATTTGAGCTTATTTATGAATATTTATACTAAATATACAACAAAACTTACCCTATATATAAGTCTAAATAATCATTTATTAAATACCCCTAAACTTAGGATTTTGTGTGTTCCAAGCAAAAGTGTATTTTACTATGTCTCATAACTACCCTTATTACTCTAGGTCTCATTCATTTTACAATGTTCATTGAGGATCTTTTGATTCACTAAGTTTCAAGTTAATAATCCACTCAAGAGTTTTTCTTTTCAAAAACTTATATTTTCAAGATATGTAGCTTTAACAATACATACAACTCACTTACGAAACACTAAAGTAGATCACAACCAAAACCATCACTATTCACAAGTTTATTTCACATCGACACCAAAGTAGCAAGTGTACAATCTCATCATTTCTCATTAAGCCGAGGAATTCACAAATAAGCATAGATCAAACTAATTTTGATAGACTTTAGCACTTTAAGAGTCTATAAGATTTAACATAGTCGGAAACGAAAACTTAACTCAATAAAGCTACTAGCACTCGAGCTAAATATTTTATTTAAAGAGTTTTATTTTAACTTCCGCATTCCTTTCATCATTTTCATCTTTATTTTCTTTTCTTTTTTTGTTGTTTTTTATTTCTCATAGTCCTTACTCCTTTTCCTATGGACTCCATTTTTCCTCATTTTTCCCAACCATCAAGTTCTCTACTTTATTTCCTATAGAACTTGTTGGACAATCTATTGTTTTATTCTAAAACTCTTGTTAGCACTTCTCACTTTCACTTCATCAAGCAAGTTAACTCAAACTTTTCATTTAAAATGCTTATTGCTTCCCTCTTTGCATTAAGTCTTTATTTGCTTTTTATTCAAGTAAGATTCACACTTATTATAGAATTCCTTAGAGATCTAACTTTTTCCACAAAAAATATTTTAGTGTTCTCTTGCTTTTGTTTCCAATTCGTGATCTTCCTCAACTCTAGCTTTCTAATCACGAAACTATACCGTTCTTGCTACATTTCATATTTTCTTAAAAAATTTAAAAACACTCTCTTGAGTTTCGCATCAACTAGACACTTATATTTTTGCTCATCCTCAATTAAAGGCATGAACATGCAAATGACTTACTTATTCATTACATATTACTATATATAACCTAATCTATATTAACTAAACATTTAAATAGTAAGTAAATGAAACAATCAATGCACTACCATGCTTTCCTCTTTAAATGCTTCAAAAATAAAATTTAATCAATCATACCTGTAGTGTTTATCTTTATTTCAACCTTTCTTACCACTTCCCATAGTGTGGTGTAGTGTTGATGCCCCCAAACTTAAACCAAACCTTGTCCTTAAATTTTAGAAATAAGCATGAAATCATGAAAACACTAAAACACACAAATATATAATAATAACGCAAGATATATAAACATAAACTAATATAAACATAAAATTTAAACAACCAAATAAGTAACAAAATATCCCAAATTTAAAATGAAATGGTATCAACGTATCTCTCATCTTCTCGGGTTTAAAGAAATAATAAGACACTTACATCAAGATTGCGCGCCATCTTCATCATCATCATCATCTGTATCAACAAATTCAGTATAAGATGGTGTCAATGAATGCTCCATCCACCTGCTCTGTACAACTTCTAGATCAAATACGTAAGCTGGTGCTGCTGGAAAGCCAAAAAATCTATCAGTAAGTCCTATTCATCTACTCCTCCCATATCTAGCTATATCCCTCTTCAAATCGATGAACAACATGAAGTTTCATTGTCCATTTTGTCTATCTTGCTCATATATCCTTAAAGCTTCACGATATTGAGCCCTATCTTCTTGGTATTCTCTCTTCATCTCGGCAATCCACGACCTCTACTATTGTGGAGTTAAGTCTTCTGGTGGTGGTACTAGTCGCCGCGGTGGAGGAAGTGGTGAAAAAAGATCAAGACCATCTAAGTCGTGCTCTCCAATCAGTGGATCCACGAACTTGTAGTCCTCAGTGAATCTTTGCTGGATTGGCTCCTCCTCTCCTTATTTTTCATCTTCCAATTCTTAGGCTAACTCTGTTGTTGTTGTTCTTGTGTTATCTTTCTAGCACTTGGCCAACAACTCATCTTCAAGTCTAGCTACCTTGGCTCTTTCCATCTCATCCTTGGAGTCTTGCTTGTTTGGTTTTGGGGTTGATATTCAGCGAACAATTCAATTTTTTTTTTGAAAAAACCCAACAAGATAAAAAATAGGTTCCATTAAACTAGATATTCTAAACTCAATCTTATCTTAATCCTTGATTTCCTTCTCAGATTGTTCAATTTCCTAGACATTCAAGTGCGCGCCATCTATGGAAAATCCACATACGAGTGGTGACCATGATTTAGAAAACTAGCCTAAGTGAGATTGAAACATTTTTCTTTCTCAAAATCTATAGAACTCAAAATTAGCAAAAGCGAAATCTTATTTCGCAACCTCTATTTATAAGTGTAGATAAGCTCACTTAAAAAACCTATTCATATAACAAATCTTAAGGCTTTTATATCATGAATTTTATAATATAAAATTATCACTTTGAACCAATTGAAATTGCACAAAATCATTCTTTGTGTCCAGCCTAATAGGTTAATACGACGTTAGCAGTGAACCAATAACCATTTTGGTACACAAATTATAAACATTCTTTAGCAAGGCATTATGACTAATTAAGTATCATGAATATCAAAATCGATACAACCTAATGAATAACATATATCATATCCTTTTGCCATGTGATATCCTTGGATTAAACATAAGGCACGAAAAGTCACCCTTAATGTTCAACCGTACTAGTCTTAATATTTAGGTAGACTAATAACATCCTTGTGACATTGATTATATCAATTCACTTAGACTTTTCCATTTAACAGTTTAACATATCGAAGGATCCACTAATATCTTTCTCTATATGAAATGAACAAATTATATCTTGATTACGCACCTTCACACATTATTCACGTGGTGATCAATCATAATCTTTACACTACAAAAAATAGTGATTTAAAAACATATTAGAAAGGTAATAGCAATGGAAAAGAAGCGGATTAGCAATAAAATACCAATGGAAATAGAATAAGAGATAAAATAGCAATGGAATGAAATCCGTTTGCCAAAACATCATTGCTAATTATTTAGCAACGAAAATTAAAATCAGTCTGTAAATAAAGATGGGAAAGATATGGTAATAACATTAATAAAAGGTATTATGAGTTGAAGTCCGTTACTAATCCATTGCTTATTAGCAACAAAATAGCAAATGTAATTAAAAACGGAATAACAGCGGACATCATAGCTTTTTGTTGATGATTTGCAACGGATTGGCAATGGACATTATAGCTTTCCATTGCTATTCCATTACAAATTTGCAACGGATTAGCAACGACATCAACTCATAAACCCAAAATATTGAACTGTTTCAATTCCGTTGCTAATTAGAAACATATTAGCAACATAATACTTCCATTTCGTTGTTATTTCTTTTCTAATCAATTTGTATGCCCATAATTTGTTTTTCATTATATTTTGTTCCAGTAGGGTTCTCCTAAACATAAAAGCTGCAGCTGGCCTTCTCCAGTGCCCTGCACCCCTACAACGACACCTTGGGGGTGCTATAACATCTTCCAAAAGCAAATTTCATATCATTCATTCACACAAAATATCAAATATTGTACTAAATGGAACCCAAAAAAAGAGAATTCAATCTCAATAAGTACAAAATGTTGATTGAAATTTGCTTACAAATAAAAAGCTGTACAAACCAACTAAAATACCTAACTTTCATCACTAAGGTGCTCATCTTCCTAATCTTGGATGTCTTGATCATCATCATCATCATGTTGTTCTCTGGTGAATGAGCTAGATCCATCTCAACGTACTGGTGATGCTCATAAGGTTGTGGTGGTGTTGCGGTGGTGCCTGAGAGGTGCTTACTCCGAAGTCCATGTGCATTCCTAATTAGCTCTACACAAAAGCCTCGAACTGTGAGAGCCTCTAAACGATGGCATCAAACTTCGAACATCGCACCATCAACTCTCAAGACATGCTGACACTGAGATTTGCATATCTCCTCCTCCTCCTGCCATATGACCCGAGGCCATATAAATGCCCTTTTGGGCGGTCCCTCACTGCATCGTAGTAGATTCGCTCCTCATCTATCAGCTGGTCCGAAGTAGCCTGAGTGTGCTCCTCAAGCCTCCGCACGAGCTCCACTTGCATGAAAACAAAGTCGTCAAAGAAAACAAAAATTGAAAAAAGTAAAAACAAAAAATAAAAAAATGAAAATAATTGATTGAAAAAATGAAGAAAAAATTTAAATAGCCCAAAATCTTTTATAGTGCTTAAAAATAGTAAAAAACATGTAAGAAAAGAAATAAGTAATTAATAGATAAATAAAGGGATAAAACTGACCATTCAGGTAACGAAGGAATCTTTTGCCATTCAAGATATAATGCTTCAAACTATAGTAATGAGGAGATTATTAATATCATATGGAGCACTATATATACATTAAAAGGTAATCACTTTTTAATGGGCATTCGTGTTGGCTGGATTTGGTTGGAGAGGTGTTCAAATGGACAAAAACTAGGAATATAAGGTGTTGTTGCTATGATCTTCATCGCACAAGTAGAAAACACAACCAATGTAGATGTATTTGTAGTGCCCAACAAACACAACAATTCCTAACACACATAACAACAACAACATCTTAAACAAATTCTTCTCACATGGATTCTTCTTCTACTTCTACACCCCCCAAAATCCCTAATTTTGTTCTTATTCTCCTTATTGTTTCACTTACTATCAACTCACTTGTCTCCATCACAACACTACAATACAACACCACAAACAACAACACCACAAGCCATCACTTCTCAGCAAACCAAACCTTAAAATCAAAACAACAGCTTCACAAGCTCAAGAGAGTTAAAAGCTATTCTCAAGAAGATCAACAAGCCCCCCATCAAAACAATTCGGGTATCACCAATTCAGATGTTGTGTTTGCTTGGGAGACTTTGAAACATACATATGTAGAAGAGATTTACATATTCTGACATTTATGCCTATGCATATGTTGTCTGGCATTTAAAAGAAAGATCATAATACCATTATTTGACATTTAAATTTTGGGACACGTAGGATTTAAAACGACAAACTAAAGTTCTTGTTAAACATATATAATTGAAGATTCCAAATAAGCAAAAATTAAGATATAAACATGGTGGAAGATATATCATTATATGTATAATCATAGTATTTATTTATAAGCAAATATAAATTTTATATTAACAAGACACTTACATGAAAGCGCGTTGATTTGCTATCAATGAATGTCAACTCCATTGTGATCTTTCATATGGACATGAAAAAAGACATCATTAGGAGTAATATCATCATCCTTATCAAGAGCCTACATATAAAAGATCAACATTTACAACATAGTAGTCGCGAAAAACTTGTAAGTTCTAAGGAAACGTCGAATAACTCCGACACTTAACAATATATCTCCATGGATCTGAAATGACCGTGAGCCACCAGTGTGCTTCGAATAGCCTGTACCACTACCGTCCTTTTTGTTGTTTCTGTTATGCGAAGCCTTCTCAGACTTGGCCTTGAAATATGCACTCGCCCAACACTCACAGTATCTATTCCATGTCTTATTAGTCACAAAGTTCGGCATCATGCCATGGGTGCGTATCTCTTGCATCAACGTCATGTACCTAACACACGCCTTGCATCATTGGCGGCTCTCACTATCGCTTCATAAATCGATAGGTCCCATCGAAAGTATGGCTAAAAATGATGAATATAGTTAATTATGATTTTTTAAAAGAAATAATTAATTTAATCATTTATTCAATCGTGAAGTGTAATTTACTTACTTTCCATCTCTACCAATATGTATCCTTCTCATGATTGGGTACTGACTTCCAATAGTGCCCCTCAGTAATCATCCCTCGCGTGAAGATTTTGGTCATCCTCCGAGCACAAACTTTCGAAAGATGTAAAACTCAACAATTTTCCCAGTTCATTTTCAACTTGATCAAGTTAGTCAAATGTTCTTCTTAATCTACTTCTAGTTAGGTTACACATAATAAATTAGTCATTCATAATGAAATGATAACTTACTCGAAATGCTCAATAGTAATGATGAATCTAACATGAGGTGCACCTCCTCAGTGGTGTCGAGGGAGTTAGCGGCTGCTGAAGATACTGCGGGGGAGCTCCATTGCGCCTTGGAGGCGCTTGAGCTTGGGCTCTCATGGTCTCATGAGACTCGCAAGATAGTGTGGGAGATGCAGTTGAAGTGGAATAGATATAATAGGGGATGGAGTGCCATGTTGGGACGAATTAGCAGAATGATCAGAATGCAACAATGGGGGTGTGATTGGATGATGACTGGCCTATATATGAAATAATGGGCATATTGGTCGTTGAAGTCGATCTTGCTGACGACGACAATGGAAGAATGTCGAAACCTCGGTCGGATGACTTTGCACCAAAAACGATAGGTCTCGTGCGACCCTCTCGTAATGATCCTTTATCTTTTGATGCAGGTCGACCCCTTCCGGATGGGCCTCGACCTCTCGATGGTCCTCTACCTCATGCAGTGAGATCTCGTCCTCCACCACCTCCTATCGGAGGCTGAGCGCCAAGATTAGTGTCTGTGAAAACCTTGTCTACATGCCATTGATGCTAAAATACATCATGTACAATCGTAATTAATCAAAGTTAAGAAAGGAATCGACATAAATGTCGAAACACAAGTAAATAAACCTATGTCAGTAACGTCAAAATACAATTAAATAAACATACGTCACTCGCTATTTCCTATTTCAAATTCACTTTCACTATCAAAATGTGACACCCGATCTTCCTCGTCATCATCATTATCCTCTCGTACGGTGATCATGTGGGAACTCGTTAGATTAACTAGCAATCCAATGTCATTTTACGCATCAATAACGACATACGGGGCTAGTTCGTCCGCTTGGAATGCCGTATCTGTCCAACGAACAATCTCATCATAAAAAATAATTCCCTCATCGATGAACTTTGGGTGACAATAACAGATAGCTAACCACTCTTTTCATTCATGCTTCATAGAAGGGTATAGAAGATGGTAGACTTGACAGGCTTGCATTACCAAAATGAAAGGCTCGTACTTGTTATACCATCGAGTTCGATGAACCTCGACTAACTTGAGTGAAGGGCGAGTCCTTACACCTGCAAACTGTATGGGGTCAAACCATTCACATTTGAACAAAATTGTTCGCTTAAAGCCACTGTATTTAATCTTGATAACCTCTTGTAGTCTTCCATAGAAATCGTGGGAAACATCGGCGTAGTTGAAGCCCTTCACATAGACACCATTGTTCTGTATTGCCTTATTAACACCATACACAACAGTGTGAAATTCGTATCCATTAACATATCTTGGGTATACGACATAGGATCGTATAGGATCAATTTTGAAATGATGAAGCGTCTCATATGTGATGCTATGTCGTGCATGCTTGCAACACACAACAGTTATAAGACACATTACGTGATAAAATAAATCTTTCAAAATAGCAGAATTTAACAATTCATATGTTTGAAGCCACTTAGCAATATTCTGCTTGAGATTATAATCAAAGTCCTTCTCTTCCTCCTATAGCATATGTACTTCCTCGATGAAGATTCTACATTTGCAGCTCAGACGTTAAAAGAAAAATACCAAATCTATTAAAGTATGAACATAATAAGTTGACATTTTAGAGTGACTTATGAGATGTTTGGATCGATTTCAGGAAAATTGAGTAAGATGTAAAAGTGAATAGAATTGCACTCTTATTCCATCAAGAATTTTTCTTTTTGTGGTACAAACGGTATGACTTGGGTGAGTAAAAATGAAGAAGACACTGACAAAATGAGGATTGGGATAGACACCATCACCATCATTGCATTGACCTCGATTGCACAAGAGGTGGAAACATCGTATTCAAAATAATAAGAAGAAAATGAGGTTGTTTCCTCTACCAAAAATGCATTGCACATCAATCCTTTGTTCTTTGCTTTATTCCGAACATTGTTTTCCAAGTTCCTAAGGTACCTACAGAATTCGTGTTCATGATAAACAATAGTTTGATTATTGAAGAACGACATAATCAGTTAATTTGTAATTGAAAATGAGTTAATTATCGTTAAAATGGGTACATCCAATGAAATCGTACTAAACCAATAAGTCGACACACATAAGGCAAGTAGGTTGGCAAGTGTTCCATTAAGTCAAAAAAACTTGGAAGAAAGGTTTTCTCTAGTTTACAAATTATTAGAGGCCCTTTCGGACTCTAAAAGAGCAATATCCTGGACTAATACACTTTTAGCCGTTAGTGATAGAAAGAATAGACTAAGCTTGCTAATGGCTACCTAAACAGTATCTAGAAAAAGTTCCCAGAATGAGATTGGAATCAATTTATCATGAAAACATTACAATCGTGACTCTTCACCTTGAACAATTTTTGGCCCTTTTGGTTACGCCAAGCCCGAAATTAGAAGCATATCCATCGAGAAAAAGAAAAGATCGTATCCACTTGCATAATTTCTATTTTTAAGGTTTTCAAGAGCATAACATGCTAGCGTATACTGCTTTGATGAAGTACTTCTTTGACACTTCATCCATATATAGAGAAGGTTAGTGAGAAAGTTTGGGAACAACTTGTCTCGATTTCAAATTGTCCTTTGTCTTTCCTGACACACTCATAATTGTGTTGAATATGTTTTCAAACATATTTTTCTCTATGTGCATTACATCCAAGTTGTGTCTGGTCAAGTCTATCTTCTAATACGACAAGTCCCAGAAGATGTTCCATTTCCTCCATCCCGAACCCTTAGCAATCTCTGCATTTTTCGCATTAGTGCAAATTTTTGGCATTTTTATTAATCCCAATGACTCGATTTCCATCAAAATCTCTTCGCCAGATCATATAAGTGGAGGTTCATCATTTATTATTGTTTTGCCTCTCAGATCCCTTTTTTCATCTTTCCTAAGTTTAGAGTTTTAAAGCAAAAATTGACAATGACAGTCGAACCATGAAGTTTTCCTACTGTGGCGAAGTCGAAATGCTTTCATATTGTCCATGCAATATAGACAAGCCATTTCGCCGTGTGTGCTCCAACCTGACAACATGTTATATGTTGGGAAGTCGCTTACTATCCACGATAGGGCTGCTCGCATATAGAAATTTGACTTTGTTGAAACATTGTACATTATTTGTCAAATTCAAAATTTTGAAATCAATAAATTACGACTAATCAAGGATTAACGAAGCCTGATTATGGTTTTGGTCGCGAGTTGAGTGTTAAAGACCGATAAAATCTAGATTTTTAATTAATTTTACTTTTCTGTGAGATGTGTCTAGTGTTGTGTACTATATATTATTTTATTTTGCAAAATTCAAGTTGATTGAGTAAATTTGAGATTTCATGAGGTACTGTCTCGAAATACAAAATGAGTGCCGAGATAATGAAAATATTGACTTAAACTATCGTTTTGCATTTTACAAAAAATAATTCCTTTTAAGTTTAAAATTTTAATTTTCACATTTAAATCGAACTTAATGAGTTAATGTAGGTCCCACACCACGATTTTCGTGTGAAGATAGTTTGTCCGGGAGTTTTGGAGTGCAATGAGAAATTCTCTAATTCTTGGCAGAATAGGGGTATTTTTCGAGGTTTAATTTCGGCTCAAAATCGAAGAGATAACTATGAAAAAAAATAGAAAAATGGCAAATTAAATGAAATGGTACTGGTAATATATTGATAAAGAAAATAAGGTAAAATAGTCATTTGGCCGAACTCATTTAATTTACAAATAAATCAAACCAAGTGGGTCTTCATCTTTGTTTTTGTCCATTATTGTTCATTGATTTCTCTCTTCTCTCATTCTTTCTCTCGTCATTGTCTTTCGAGTTTGGGAATTGAATTGAAGGGATTATTGTTGATTGAATTGAGAGCTATGGGTGGCCGCCGTGAAGTTTAGGTGAGTAATGATTTTGGGTTCAAATTAAAATTCTTGATTTTATGGATTAGTGAATGTGGTGATTGTAAGGGACTAGTTTTTAGGATAGAACTTGGGTTTATTGGTGGTTGTTGGCTGTAAGGGATATAGGAGGAGGGTAGGTGAGGAGAAGAGCGTTCGATTGAGTTGAAAAAAAATGAAAGATAGAGAAATAAAGAGGTAAAGCGGAGGAAGAAGAAATTCGGAAGACGATGGGGGGAGCTGTGAGCAGCCTTGCCCAAACCCAATAAGGTTGGGCACCCAATCGAATGTAGAAAAAAATGGAAACGAAATATAGAAGTAGTTGCCTCTCTTTTTCGCCTCAATGGGGGAGGTTGGGGATGACCCCCTAAATCGGGTTCAGCTCTATTGAGCCGAACTAGACTCAAACCCTTCCCCTAATTTAAATTAAAAAAAACTTATGTTGGAGTTTTGCTTTGTAAAGCGTGTTAAGATACCGAAAAATGCCCAAAATTGTGAAATATTTTGTAAAGACTAGTCTAGGTTAGTTTTTTATTCTGAACTACAATGTGAAATTAAAAATAGAATTTGGACATCCGAGGATAAGATTTGGAGTGATTTCAAGGTTTTCGTATTGTAACAATACCAATAAAATATAATAAATTAGAAAAATTATACTTAAACCTAAACAACATGATTTTCGATGCCGAACAATAATTTTGATTCAAAAATAAAATTCAGGCATCAAAGAATTTTATTTTAAAAGTATTTTATGGGTTTCGGGATGCGGTTGGATCAATTGAACTACAACTAATTGAAAAACAATTGTGGAACAGTTATGGAATCTTACAGGAGTTACAAATTAATTATAGGACCGCAATTGGAATCCCGTGTGGACTAGCTTACCGACTCGGAGCGCAAGGGAATTTTGATATTACGTTTGTAAGGTTAAGTAAATCCTATAGTAACCTTTATATTGTATAAGTATCTCTCGAATATAATTGCATGCACAATTTATTGTTGCATATCTCACTACTAGAATTATGGTCATTTGTGTCAGCATTTAGTGACGATCAAACAATGCGTAACATAATAGGGATTATAGTGACGGAAGAGAGCTCCTCAGAAATGATTTATAATTTAACAACATTTTTCGTCACTACATAGTTTTCCGTCACATGATATTATTTCAAGTTGCAGATTTTAAACCGTGACAAAAGAAAAAAAAAACCTTTTGTCACCAGTTTTTATTTTTCTTTTGGGAAGTTTGATTTGGCACTTGTCATTCCCGCACAACCATTTCGTATCAAATCAACTAAAATAAAAAAAATGAATAAAAAAAATTTTCGTTTGCTCCTACAACCCCCTTCTTCGTTCCTCTTTCGCAACCTCCTCGACATCTTTCGCGCGACCACCGCGACATCCCTCCTCGACCTCCTCCACTACTGCGTTCCTCCTCCTTGCATCTCCAATCCTTTTTTCTTTCTTATCACCAGCTCTAGTGCATTCCTCCAACATTCCTCCTTATTCATCACTCCTTGTGTAACCTAACTTCGTTGCAAAGAAGAAATTTTATGGCAGAGATGTAAAAATCTAGTCGAGAAACCCATTTGTAGTGGAAATCGGTCACTAAATTCCTTTCAAAGAGGTACTCAAAGAAACTCATCTCTTTAATCAGTGGATTTGTAGTTCTTCTCTTGCTCTAAATTGAAATTATTTTTTGTATTTTAACACAAAAAATAACAAAAAACTAGTTTCTCGAAATTGGTGGTGTCCTTCTAGAACCACATAACCTCACCTCCTACATAGGAGACATGAGTGATTGTTGCCTTTTTAATGGCCAAGAATTTCCCGTAAGTCCACATCTCAGTGTGAATAAATTTTGATAGGGCCTCCCACGTGAGCAAATTCAGACAATGTATATTCACCCAAATAAACTTACCATGAACTGATTCATTTTCATTTTCTCCCAATCTCTGTTTGTCGAAGTTTCTCAACAACCATACTTGCAGTTGTCCTTTGAGTGTAAAGTTACTAAAACTTAGCTTACCACCACCACCATTGTCAAGGCACACACCAATTCCATAGTATGGCACACGGTTTTCGCGCGATATAGGGTGTTAGTTTTTGTTGCTTTGTTTTGATTTTTTTTATGAATTGGAGGTTATACTTCATTGCTTTTTATCAATCTAATCGTATACTATATGTGTGTACATGTTTATACATTAGTATAAAAAAATACTTGTTTATCAAAATTGGCCTTTAAGTCAGCCATAGCAATGCAAGCTATCCTATCCAACACCTTAGCCCATGAAGTGTACCATCCATTCCCTTCTCAATTTCTCCATACCTACCAAAATATAGGACTGCCCACAAAAATGTGATAGAGAGTCCATTGCTCACGAGAAACATCAGATGGATTGGGCCAATCACAAATACAAGATATGCCCCAACATCATACTCCATCGGCGTTTGTTGCACTCAGAGGATTTGATTGAAACTCAACCAAATTCCTATTTTGCATTTTGAGATGAGGTTAGGCACATTACTCCCTCCTAGAGGTGATTGACTTATTTAATTGAGATTTACTTGTACATAAGGAGATTGAAATATTGGGTTCTTTTTAGTAGGAGGCTTTTGTGGCATCTTTTTTATCATATATGTTAGTTTGGAATGAGTAGGCTGTGAATTTTTTTGGCTACTTCAATATGACTTGGTGGCCTCTCTTTTGCATTTTTATTCGTCACGGTGCCTTGGGATGATTGGGATGTTTCATTTTTTTAGGTTACTTGCTTTTGGGGTTACTCTAGTGAGGTTCAAGGTAGTGGTGAACCCAAAGTGTTGTGTACATCCCAAGGTAAAGTCTTCAAACCCCCTATATGTACATGTGGTTTACCCTACTAAAAATAGTAAAATACATAGTTTAGTCGGTCATGTCTTACAAAATCCAATGCATTTTTATTTCAGTCCAACATAAATATACTAAAATACTAGTTGATAATATTCTAACAATCAATATTAAAGAGTATTGTGGCCCAACTATTATTCATGAATACATGAATATCCAACTAATTTGTAAGATCTTAGTTTGTGTGTGCACACCTTATTGATGCACAACTCAATGGAGTATAATAATGTGTAGCAAGTAAATATATATAAGGGTATATATATGATTTGATGTTTTCGAGAAAAAGAAACTAATGTAAAATCTTGAAAAAAAACTGTATATTTACTTCGTCAATTCAATCCATGAACAGAATAATTAAAGAACATATTTTTTCTAAGTAACAAGTTCATATTCTTTTATTTGTTCACTAATAAGCAATTTTGGATTTTTTTGGTTCTTTAGTGGATTATTTCAAAATGAATTCAGCAAATCCGTCAGCGTATAGCTACAACTCAGCTCAAACAAAAGCGATATGCGGATAAGCATAATAGGTTGTTAGAGTTTTCAAAGGATGATTGCGTTCTTTTGAAAGTCTCGCGTATGAAGGGGCTTTACTGGTTCTGATTGAGAGGCAAACTAGCTCCTAGATTTATTAGACCTTGTAGGGTTAAGGAAAGGGTCAGACCAGTTGCTTACCAGTTAGAGTTACATTCACAATTAGTTGGAGTACACAATGCCATCCATCTCTCGATGCTTCGTAAGGCAGAGACCGAATTCACACCCAAATTTGACGGGAATGAGTTCGATTTAAGGGAATATCTATCCTACGATGAACATCCAATTCAGATTCTTTATTGAAAGATTTAAAAGCTTAGAACCAAAGAGATTCCTTTGGTTAAGGTCAAATGGCAGTTCCACAGGGATGAGGAGCTAACTTGGCAGTGGGAATCGTATATGAGGGACCAATTTCCCTTTCTCTTTGGGACTATAGTTAACTTTTACGTTTCCTTTAATTTCGAGGATGAAATTTCTTAAGTAGGGAAAGAATGTAACGACTAGTGTTCTTAACCTAGTGATTAACACTAATTCAAATGCTAATTAACTCGAGTTAGACTTGTTCTTAAGATCGACTTGTCAATATTAGCGTGCATGTACGTTTACGTGTTGTTTCGTATTTGTTTGGTGTGCCAAAACAAATAAAAACCAAAGTTATATTAAGAGAAAATCTTAAACACTTGGACAAGCCTCGAGATACGTGTGATGATGAGTGTCAATCTAACATAGTGTCATTTTAAGTGAGTTAAACACATGATTTATCTTGAGATACGTGTTAAGAGATCTATATGATGATGATCAAATGATCTAGGTAAGGATGAGGTGGATCACATGGGAAGTAGGAGGTGGCACTACCTTAAAGTGGATTATGTGGTAACTTAAACACTATAAGATTAGCCTCGAGATTACGTGGTGCATATCTCGAGGAAGATTAAGAATTAAAAGGCAAGGAAATCAAGTTTTCTCTTCTCATCTCATCACCAACGAAATAAGAATGAAGGAGGGGTTAAAGAAGAAAAGAGAAAGGCTTGGATGGTGAAGGATCACCATTAAAGAAAGCATTTCAGCTCATCTTACCACCTAGAATTCTTAGTAAGAATCTCATCTCCTTCTCTCCATTTTCTCTCATTCAAATGAAGGGTTTATATAGGGTTTTTAGTTGGAAACCCTTGAGCTGAACTTAGGAAATGTTTAGGTGTTGTTCTTGGTTTCACTAAAACCTATTTGAACATAAAAGACAAGGTCTCTATGCCGTCCTAAAAACCGTAACACTTTTATGTGTGTAAATAGGACTAAAAGTGAAGGAAAATGATGGATTAGGACAAGTACAACACTAGCTGATCATTATGGGGTGCTATTAGGTTCATTAGAACCCATTCATAATGATGAAATCAAATGTTAATTCAGTCCATCACTACTGTCCAATACATAAGCATAGTCAAGTCATGTTTCGGTTTATTAATGAGGTGGGTTTAGATGTAAATACTATGATTTAATGATGCAAAATATTAATGGATGTTATGATGAAAGTCCTCATTTTGAGGCATTCTGGACAGTATGATAGTGTTGGGAAGTATTTAGAAGGGTGTAAGGACTGCAGTCCTTAAACAACAGTAATATGCTGCAATACAAACCTCGAATGGATAAATAAAAAACTACACTCTATCAGTTCGGATCCTTGTACTTGGCTGAGAGCCTAAGGGATATTTAGTGGTTCTTAAACATCTCTAATTGGTCTAGTAATTAATACCAATTGGTTGTGTTTTAGGTCATTAATCTGGGGGAAACAAATCGAGACGTTTGGGACTCTGACAAATTAAGAAAAAGTAGGAAGTGCGACTGAGGTAAATGGGAATTCACTTAGTCCATCTTTTATGTCATGTTTATAGTTATATTTAGTTTCATATAGCTTATGGACTGGGTTTGGGAAATTTGTATTGGAATCTATGTTTTACAAACATATAAAGTGAATCTGCAAGATAGCTTTGTGACAAAACTACCGCAAAGAGTTTGGTTGGGATCCAGTGTAAACCCGCCTTTGCAAGGGTTCACAGAATGATTGAGATATCACTAGGGATGTTGGAGAGCTAATTTAAGCTCAAATACATTATCGAAACCGCATAGCGGCCACTGCGTGGGTCAGATTTTGGTATTCTTTTGTAAGTTAGTCTCCAGTCCTTGTTTTCTAACTTCTTCTTAAATGATTACAAGTGCATTAACTAATTTTACCTGTTGATATGCATCTCATACTATCTATTTTTTATTTACTTTCGTTATTACCCTTTGTAGCTATTATTATTTATTTAGTTATTGCAAATGAGGTAATAGTGGATAATGGATGGTCTAAGTGGAATTCCATTTACTGAGCTTGTTGAATGCTCACTCCCATTTTCAACAACTCAAGTACCTCGACTAGCACTCAAGATAAGGGAAATAGCAAAGCTTTGAAAGTGTAGCTGTCCTTTCTTTATATGTGGTGAGACTCTAGTTGTTTATAAACCGTTTGAGGTTTTGATATAGTTCTATAATTATTATCACAGGGATGGGACCGTGTATCTCTTTTGTTTTATCTTATTTTAGAAAACTTTGATGTTTAAGTTTTTCGTTGCTGTTTACTTTTATTTACATCGATTTTCTTGAGATATACAGGTTGTGTTTATTAGGTACTGTAGATTAGGCTTTTGACATGGTTTAAGTTTGGCTGGTTTACTGGGGCTTAATTCGTGTTTCTGGCCGAATGATTCCTTAATCAGGACAAGGGTCATTACAAAAGATGTTATTGTTAGGTCTTAACAACAATCCCGATAACAAGAAGTGTTGGAATCTTAATTACAACAAGAAGCAGAATAACAAGAAATGAAAGTTAAGGAGGAGGAGGTGGAGGAGGATGAGGGCGACGATGATGATGAGGGTGTGTTTTCAAAAGTTCTTTGAAGATATAAGATATTTTGTGCTAGTGGTGATAATACATAATTTCTTTTAAAATGGGTAGACATTCGCATTCATTTTCAAAGAAATGTAGAGGACCAATAACACCAATTAGCACGTAGAATACATGAGTGAGATTTAAAGTTCAGTTCAACAAGTATATGTAACCATTGAGAAAATCTAGGAAATGGCTCATGAGTTAACTTGGAATTATCGCAAGGAACTTCAATAAATTGCCATTGACATATATGGCATGGAACGATGTTCCTAAAGACGAAAAAGAAACTGCTCGGAATAAAGTGGAGGTACACAAATTCTGAGCTAGTTTATCATCTCCATTTTTCAAGGATCAACTATTTATAATGTAGTGTACTTTAATTTTCTTAGGATAATGCAAATGTGCCTTCATAATATAAAGATAAGTGTCTTGACGCTATTGAAGATAAATAGAGAAGCTAGAAATATGTGTTGAAAAAAATATTACTTTCCCAACGTAGCAAATGAAGATTTTCCAGTTCCTGAACAAATACATGCTTCTCAATGGAAAACACTAGTTGAATGTTGGAATGGAGAAGAATCCAAGGTATCTATAATCTATGCATATATAGTAAAGGAATATACTCTCCAATCCCCTATCTAAATTTGTAGGCTATCCCGAAAAGAAATAACAACAATCGAGCACAATCGAGCACAACGAACACTAAATGCTCGTAATGGCCGTACTCCAATTTGCGACATTCGTCATAAAGTATGTGACTTTTTGGATTAATATTTATATTTAGTCAATTATTTTTTTCATTGGACTGTATGACGTTTGTATTAGTCGTTAAAGTATATCTTTTAACATTTGCTTTTTAATTAATGAATGAGTTACAAAAAAGGGCTTGCCAGCTGAGTGCTTATTTGTATGGAAGGCAACTCGAAAACCATAGCCGGTATTCTGCTTGATTAAAAGGCAGAAACAGTCATGGTATATACTTATGTATAAACATCAAATTTCGTTCACATATCTTAACTTCTATTTTCTTTTCTTTTTTATTTACGACACGCATAGATTCAAGGCTTTCAGAAGTCTCAGAATCTGAGCGAACTCCTAAAATGAAAGAGACATTATTCAAAGAAGTTTTTGGTGATGATAAGCGTGGAATGGTGCAGACATATGGTACAAGTACATCGCGTACCGATGACTTTTGTCATGGATCATAAAAAATTCCAATTGATGTTTAAATGCAAAGTTTAAACGATTGGTTAAGTGAAACACAAGAGCAATTACGTCTTCAATGGGAAAAACAATAAGAATCAAATCGAGTTCAAGTTGAGCAATGAATTAGCGTGCTTATATTTTTCTTTGAAAATGTACTTTGTTAAGAGCTTCGTAGTTTGTTTGTTTTTTTTTGAAAGCTAGTGCTTTGTATTTACACTTGCTAAGTTTGGCTATTTATTATATGAAGGTCGAGTTGAATAATTTTCATGCTTTGTTGGAGAAGGCTGGTTTAACTCCTTTAGTGTAAGAAAATGTACAAATATATGATTTGCGAATCTCAATGCACATGTGATGAAGTTTATTTTTTGTAATTGAAAATAGTATAATTTTAAATGTTATAGATTCAAGATGCTATTGGCACTAGTCACCGACCACATCAATTATCGTCGAATCAGGAATTTGGCTCTAACAATTTACTTACTCTATAAGTAAGTACTTATTGCTTTTATATGTTATTATTTTAGGACTTTTCATAGTTAGATTTCAAATTGTATCCGTAAAGGCATTGTTCTATATTATTTTCAAGGCATGATTGAGAAATAGTTTCCTTAACTTCATAGTTGGACTTGAAATTGTTCCATTTTTTGTTAGTCATAATGATGTGTTGTGCATGTTCAAGGCGTAATTTAGAAATAATATTTGCTCCAATGTTGCTATGTTGTATAATAAATGTATATTTGACATCCTCATTGAATAAAAAATGTTACATAAAATCTAAAATTTTAAGATATCAATTTTTAACAAGATCGCTCATAAATTTGTACTAGGTGAAGACTTTAGAATGAAGAAATAAGAGTTATTATGTATGGCTTTAGAACACTAAGATAATGATACTCTATAAAATTATTAGTTGTTCGAATAGATTGTATTGACTAACAATTAACTTTCTATATATGTATATAGGTATTGCTTTTACATAATTTATGCTTTTTTCATAATTGAATTAGAAGTTGTTCATTTGGGACTTAGGCTATGTTGTTGTTGTTGTGAATTATCATTGAATTTTTTTGACTTTTGTGGAGACATTATTGATTTTTATCATAGTAAATTATGTTATATGTAAGTGATGTTGAGACTTAAGTTTATTTAGACTTCTATTTGTAACGGGATCGAAGTTTATGTTTTATAATGGCGTATTGTCCATGTATAAGGCATGATTGAGAAATAATATTTTGCTCTAATTAATAATATTATATTGTGAAACAAATGTATATATATTTGGCTTCTCCATTGAATGAAAAATATTATGGCGTGCAATCTAAATTTGTAAGGCGACAATATTTTAGGAGAAGTTTTGTCAAAATTTCATTAGAAATATATGTCAAGGTTATGACATGCAATATAAATGGAGTTGATACTATGTAGTTGTTGTTGTGGATTAGATATTGTTCCTTTAAAATTAGAATATCTCATTCACTACTTTCTTTTGTTCTTAATTGTGTTCTCTTATAGATTATAAGAGATTTTGGTATAATTATTGGTGTTGATATATCTATATATTGAGGAAGTGGTAGTTTTTTTTACGATTTTATTATGTGATATTTTTGAAGTGATTTTACTTTTTGTGTGTTTATTTTCTAACTAATTTGAAGAACACACTAATTAGTACACAAATGAAAATATATCTTTGGAGTTTGGTAGAGATTAATAGTCAATCTACTATTTTATAAGACATAAATAAAGTTTTAATTTTTAGTTAAAAAGAATATAATTAACCTATCATCTTGATTATTTTCTTGTGTTAGCCTCAATTTTTTTATTTGGGCTTTATCCCTATCATTTGTTAAGAAGATGAATTGATTTTTTTATTTGGGATATGAAAACTTAAGTTTAATTAATAAAACTTTGTGACTATCTTTTATATTTTTGATGTTTTAGACTTACCGTGGAGACATTATTATTTTTTATCATAGTTAATGATGTAATGTATTAGTGATGTTGAGACTTAAGTTTAGTTAGACTTTTATTTGCAAAGGGATTGAAGTTAATGATTGTACATGTCCAAGCCATGATTGAGAAAGATTATTTTGCTCTAATCATACTATATTTTAGGAGAAGTGTATATATGTTTCGCTTCTTCATTGAATGAAAAAAGTTATGATGTGCAATTTAAATTTGTAAGATGATAATATTTGAGGGGATACTCTATTGAAATTTCATTAGAAACTTACATCAAGCTTATTACGCGCAATCTAAACTGAGTTGATACTCTCTAAAATTATTGTTAATTGTTTGAATAGATTAAGTTTGTCTTAATTACTCATTTAGAATTGCTACATTTGGCAAATTAATTTTCTTTTAGTAGAACAATTTAAATTTTTTTGGTTCATATTTTGATGCAATTTTTTTTCGAAAGTTGCATACATTCTTAGTCAATGAAATATAATTTATATTTGTTTGATTTTTTAAAGAAAATCAATTTCATGCATAAACTGATCTTTTTATTGAGCAAAAAAACAAAACTTAATGAATATTCTTTCTCATTTATGCAAGTTAAAGTGACGTTTTTCATGCATTGAGGACAATTAAACTGCTTTTGATTTTTGGCTACAAGGAATTGAGAAGACTTTACTTGTATTCATGTAGCAATTAAGATATTAACTTTTGTTTTGGGAGAGTATCATAAACTTGTTGATTTTGTATAACATATACTTAGTAATAGTTAGTATATATGTATGCTTCTCTCTTAACAACTGAAAATTTGCATACTTAATCAAAGTCTTCAATATATTAGTGTGATATGTTTGTTGTTTGGGACGTAAGATATTTATTCGCAGGCAAAGTTTAAATCAACAGGGAGTTTCAAAATGTACTTTGTTATTACATATTTTTTTGTCACGACAAAATATGTCACTTTTGATTTGTAGTGCAATTGCAGGATTATTTGTGGTGGATGAACTATCGTCAGTTAAAACATTTTGATGAGTTAATTAGTCATAACATAGATATATTTGTGACAAAAAATCACAAGTCGCATAACCAACTTGTATGTCAAAAACAAGTCCGTCACAAAATACCGTTTTGTGTCAATCTACAAACCGTCGCAATTGGATCAAATTTTGACTTTTAGAAATAAGCAAGTCATAAATAATTGCCTTTTGTTAGGGAAAAATTAGCGTCACTAAAATACAAGATTCTGTCACTTTTGTTTTATTTTGTCGGTGCTGGTCGACACAAAAATGTTTTGTCAAGGCTGTATAAGTGACGAATAGTTTTCCGTCCGAACGCCGTTAAAAAAGTTCTTTTATGAAGGATTACTAATTTTAGTGATTTGGTTCAGCCGCCACAAAAAAACCTATTTCTAGTAGTTTATTGGTCACACATTCATGAACACGAGAGGAAGGAGGCCTTTAAGGATCCCATTGTGTTCATTGGCTATATTAAGATAGGATGAACACCATGGTGCTCTGCGGTTAGAGTCACTAATCATTGTAGACACTTGTTTAGGATGGGTTGTGATGCTGGCCAAGAGCATACTTCATGGAGAGTCGAGGGTGTGGCTTCTCGACGGACTTCCTCTCAAACTTAAGAATCTTTATTACTGTTTACCCACCAATTTTGGAAGACGTTATCTGATTGTGGTTCGTCAACAGAAATGGGATTGACTGCATATTTGCATATGTATAATTTCTCTTGATATTATTATTCGTTTAATCTCCTGGAATACAATGCATTTGACTATTAAAGGTGTATTGGGTAGTGTGGGATTTATTTGTCTAACATTATCGAATTTCATAATTGGGTAATGATAGGTGCTAGTGATGACAAAGGAAAGGAAAAGCTGTCAGATTATATGTGACTTGATCAGTTCCTTTCTCTTTATATATTTATTGTTTTTGAATATAATATATTGAATGAATGGGTTTTGGGTTTGAGTGTGAATATGATCTCCTTTAGAATGGTTGGAACAATTTTGGGACAGATTGAGATTAATCTTGAAGCTAAGATAATGTTGGTTTAAGGATTTTTATACTTTAAATAAGGCTAGAATGAATATATACTAAATTAATTCAATATATATTGTTATGGTGGATCGTGAGTCCTTCGGCATTTCCACCAAGCTGAGCAAATTTGTTGAAGACTTTTGAAGGCTGAGTTTTTCAGTGTAGCTTAGAAATAGCAGAGGTGGTGTCGAAATTTTTTTATGGAATTCGGAGATTATTTAATTAATTAATTTTATGGAACTTTAAGGTTAAAGATTTTTTTTAGAATCATTTATGGTTAACAAAGTTTTATACTTGATAATTACAAGATCTTAATTTTAATTATTTATTGATGGAGAGGTTAAGACTGCTAAATTATCAAGGGACTGAGGTAACTAGGCCAGTCAGATGCCCTAATCAAGTGGGGTCTGACATTATTAAACCATTGTGCCGCAAATCTTGTAACTCTCTCACCAACTGTTGAAGGAATACATCTATTTTCATGTTAGGGCTCGTCAGTCCGAGAACGATAACCGTTAAGAACATAAATTCTTTTTTTATCCACATTGACGATTGAAGGTTATATGGAGTCAAAATCACGCGCTACAAAGAGTAAGGCCTCTCATTTAACCCAAATGGTTGAAACCCAACCTTGTAGAGCCCCAAACAAATATTTCGAATCTCTGCGCTGACCTCTTTATTGACTTCGTTAAAACGCTGCAATCCAGTGCCTAAGGAAAAGTAATACATTTTTTGCAAGGTCGTGTTTTTGAGTTCCTACCGTGACTATGTCGTTGTGTCATGTACCGAGAATGCCCACAAATTTTGCACGATATTAACTCAGAGTCCTCTCCCTAATAAATCATACAATGATTTTCACTAATCTATCCCCTAGATAAGTAGACCCAATCCTCACATTAATCATTTTATTAAGTAGATACTGTTAACTAATGTGTTATTTTTAGGCAACGCTTCCTTGATGAATTGCATGAACCCATCGCAATAGCGTTTAGAGATGTGGTTCGCCGATTTCAGAGAACGCAATCTAGCCATGGTAGACGATTTAGTCATGTTCTCACAACACGACCATAATTGCTCATTACCAGCGTCAATCTTGTTGTTTAGCGTTTATGCTTATGGGTTGGGCTCCTTTTCCATGAGATTTCAGTTAAAACTAGGCCCCGTCGCGTTGTGTAGCATCTTTTGGTAAGTCGACGTCGGTTGAACATAGTCGATGTCAATTTCATCGTCATAATTGTTTTTGAAATTGTTGAAAGTGGAAGTCGTATCCTAAATTTCTTTATCACCAGGTTCGTACCAACAATAGTATCCAGCAATGAACTCGTACTTACATATGTGGTACTCAATAGTCTGAACGTCGAAGTAGGGTAAAAGTCAACATTTATTGCGATTATAAGGGCACCCAATCCTGCCATCATTATGATAAGTGGTACAATTTGCCTTCGCAAACTCTATGAATTCTTTTACCCTCACAACAAACTCCCTTTGAATAACCCATTATCGAAGCGATTATACATCTAATTTCTATTCGCAGTCGACATTCTCTACAAAAAATAGTACATGGTTGTTATAGATGTCTTTTCTTATGTCTTGGGTCATGGTTTAGTGATGCTCATATAATCAAGACTACCAAATATTTACCCATAAAACAAGTAGCACAACTTGAGCATATAAGACATCATACCACTAGTTTTGCATATTCTACAAAAATCTCGGTAGAGCCTCCCCTAAAAATTGGACCACCAAAAATTTTAGAACCTAATAAACGTTAGTCGAAAATGCCTACAAGGTCTCACATCTCCTCAAAACTTCACAATATCATATAAACATGAATTAAAAGGCTAAATCCAATTCATATTAACAATTCAAGATATTCAAAAAGGAGTGAACACGCAAGTTGCAATCGAAATGAAAACATTGAACAATTCAAAGTATATGGTAATTTGCAACTTTGTTTTACATTGGCCTTTAAAGCCAATAATGCGATTGAGTTACCATTTAAGATGTTAAAGTTTCTTATAAAAATCTAGTAAAATGTAATTTTTTAGTAAACATATGTTCATGTCAATTCGAAGTATATAGTAATTTTTGAAAAGTTTCAGTTGTTATAAAGATAGTCGTTTATAACAAATACAACACATATACATCCCATGTCAACAGGATTATAATTAGAACTAAACAACAAAATTGCGCATATTATGAATGAAAGTTTAATTCACAAAAACAAAAACAATAAGAAACTTCAAAAGAAGTTTATGTAAAATAATTCTTGTAAACCAATTAAAATTGGTAACAAAATAAAGTTAGCTACAATGAAAGACATTTCCACTAGTGCTTATGTCTACTTTATTTCGTTAACTTTGGTTATGTTCTTTACCTGTTCATCTTTCCTTTGCAAACCCCTGCATATAATTTGTCTATTGCAAAAGTAATCAGATAACTTTAATAGGTTCCCCTTCATTTTTATTGCCACTAGAAACTAGTCCTAAAAGTATTTGATGTCAAAAGGTAAATAATAGTTACGTTTGGTTTTATTATTGCAAAAGTAATCAAACAACTTTAATTGGTTACCTTTCATTTTTATTTCCACTAAAGACTAGTCCTAAAAGTATTTGAAGTCAAAAGGTAAATAATAGTTACATTTCGTTCTATATATATTGATTTAATCTTTAGAACCAAATGCTTGGCATTTCATTCTATTGGCTTCTTCTGAGCTAAAGAACAAAGCAATTGATGTTGTTGTCTGCTAGTAAACGTTCCCGAGAATTTATTACTATAGTCTTAAATCTTAATCCTTCGTAACTGTATATATGATGAAGTATTTCTACTTTATCTAGTACCTTTAATTTAAAACTTATGAATATTTGGTTTTTGTTAGGATTCATGTGCCATTTCCTTTCTTTTGATCTAATTTTTTATTGCGATGACAATTTTTATGACACCTTGTTTTGGTGAATAGCGAGATGCAGCAACCGCACCTAATGTCAGGGATCGAGTACTGTACGTTATTATTAAAACAACAAAAGGTGTTAAAGTAGTTGATGGGATGTTTTCATTACAATCAAAGCCTTGTTTGTTGTCAATTGATGTGCTCTTGTACATTTCAACTATAAGATGGATAATAGTTCATGCTAGTTATCACTTAGGGAAAATGTTTTCATTGAACATTAAGGCTGCTAGCCTGCTTAAAGCCTATGACATATTCAGTTATGTTAAACTCTAGTTAGTATATGGTAGTGTCGCTCCCTCCTACCATTTACCTCGGAAAATAGATAGACCATAGTCGAATTTGCCGAAGATAATAAAATAAAATGGACATTTTTTGTAACCAATGATTAAGTAAATTACTTGTTAATTGTGAAAGATCTCTCAATATAGTTTTTTAATATATTGTTGGACTTATTGTTTTATGTTGTCTATGAATTCTTATATTGTTTAGTGTAACTTGTTTAGTTTGTCTCTTTTAGATGAGGTTAATTAGAGATCCAAACTCATATTTCCTTTTAAATGTAACATAGAAATCCTTCTTAGTATTTGTGCATTCCACCCCATACTTTCCTAACTACATATCTAAGTAGTTGGTTGCTTGGGACTATTATTAGTGTTGAATGACGCTACATCAATTTTTTAAGCTGGTGTTGGGGACTTTGTTAAACAATTTTCTAGGAAAAAAATAAAAAAATAAAAAATATATATAATAAAATATAAAATTATGAGCTTAGAATAGAAAGAACTCACTTTTTGGGAAGCAAACCAACTTCGAGGAGCTTTTAAACCTCTATGCATAGAATTCCCTAGCCAAGCCAGAGAGTTCATATTAAAGACTAGATTTATCCAAAAACCTCCAACATTTCTCGAAAAAGGTGATAATTATCTGCTAAATTTTTTTGCAAAACTCGAATGGGTTGTTGTAGGTATGAAACCCACTACAACTAAGCCTGATCTTATGGTTAAGCCGAAGGCTTTTCCATTTTGTCTGAGAGGTAATGCTATGGATTGGCTGTTCCACTTACAACTTAAATCTATGCATTCTTAGAAGGCTTTAAACCTCAAATTCTAGGAACTATATATGCCAACGAGCAAGATTACCTCTATCAGGAGACAAGTCTCCATTATTTACATGAAGGAAATATAATCTTTTTTTGGGTACTGGGAGAGATTAAAAGACTGTCATGCTTGCCCAAAATAACGCTTCACTAAGAAATCATTATTAGAAAACTTCCAAAAAAAAGGCTAACTAAAGGTGAGAAACGGTTGGTGGATACCATATGTAATGGAAGTATTTCAGAAATTACACCCTCTGAAACTAATAAAATCATTGAAAAAAATGGCAAATCAATCTAAGCATTATATTGTAGTGGATAATACTTATGGGGGTCGAGCTAGAGTCAACTCGGTCGAGGATAAGCTTGAGATCAAAATGTCAGAATTGAAGTCCATAATGAAGTAGTTAATGTTAGGATTAGTGAGAATCTAGGCTTGTAGTACTTGTTCTGAGTACATACATACATACTACAGATAACTATCCCTTACATTTTAGCGAAAGATGTAAAGTTGATATGTTTGAGCAATTCCCTGGACAATCTCCAGAAAAAGGTCAAGATGATCAGAGATATGGCTTTCAGGGCCCTCACTCAGTTATTCGTGAAGGACAACAGTCACCTATACGTGTTAAAAGCTCATTATGGGAGCACATCAGAATTTGTTTGAGTCTTATAGTCAATAGTATGATACGAGATTTAGTGAGATGGCAAAGTAGATCGAGCAAGTTAGGACTGAAGCTCAAGCAAATAATGATGAAAAACTACAAACTCATCATTCAATTGAGGCTAGTAAGATTACTTTGAGTGGAGCAGAACTTGAAAGATCCAATCTACCAGACCTACCAAGTAAACTAAAAAGGGAAATAGCACAAGATGAACATTATATAGAAGTTATTGCGGCACCACCTTCGAATCCAAAGGTATAACCAATCATCTAACCTATTGTTATTTATCCTCCATTTCCTCAACGTCTTACAAAATCAAAGAAAGTGGAGCAAGACAAAGGAATCATAGATGCCCTTAGGAAAGTAGAAATGAATATACCTTTGCTACATTTGTAGCCAATGTGCCTAGGATTGCCAAGGTTTTGAAGGAGTTGTGTAGCAACAAATTAAAGCTACATGAGCATGAGAGAGTCATCATTAGTGAAACTGTCTTGGTCATCCTTCAAAAGAAACTTACCTCTGAGTGCAAGGATCAAGGAATGTTCTCAGTGTAAATCAAAATCGGTGATAGACATTTCTCTAAGGTAATGCTAGAATTAGGAGCCTCCATAAATGTCATGCATTTATCTATGTTAGAGTCTCCCGATCACAAAAAACTCAAGGAAACTGGGATAGCAATCCAATTAGCAGAGAGATCTGTTTTATACCCCGTAGGAGTCTTAGAGGATATCATTGTAATTTTAGGATTATTATACTCTCCTATTAACTTCTTCATCCTAGACATGAAATTGGAGCCATTCCCCAATTCCTCTTCAATCCAATTATGATGCCCTTTCATGAAAATAGTGCAGGCTAAGATTGACATTATAAATGGATCTTTAACCGTAGAGTTTGATAGTGATGTTGCAAAATTCAACATTTATAATGCAATGAAATATCCTACTGATGTATCATCTCTATGTATTTTTAATGCAATTGATCAACTAGTACAAACGAGTATTGACTATCCTACGGAAGAAACATTAAGCTTAGTTATTTGTCAAAGAGTGACTTCTGATGATTTGTCCATATTTGTTCACTCGATAAAGATGTCGAAGAAGTAGTTATGGAGTTAGAGTCTTATGAACATCATTCTGAACTCCTTGTCGCTATGAATTTGTTTTCCTCTGGTGCTAAACTTGAACCCTCACTCGAAAAACCCCCAAAGCTTAATTTGAATAAGCTTCTTAATCACCTGAAACTTGCCTACTTATATGAGAATTAATCACTTCCAATAATCATATCCAGCAAACTCTCGAGAACGGAAGAGGAAAGACTAGTCCACATCCTATGAGACTACAAGGAAGCGATAGGATGGACATAATACATCAAGGAATTAGATTCTTCAATATGCACATATAGAATACATCTAGAGGATGACTGCAAACCCTCAAGGCAAGATCAAAGGTGATTAAACCCACTTATGATGGAAGCAGTCAAGAAGGAAATTCTAAAACTTCACGATGTAGGGATGATTTGTTCAATTTCTGATAACAAGTGGGTTAGTCTATTACAAGTTGTAATGAAAAAGACTGGAGTAACTACTGTGACAAATGCCAAAGGAGAGTTAGTACCTATCCTTATCCAAAACGGATGGCAAGATCGTATTGACTATAGAAAACTCAATGCCGCCACAAGGAAGTATAATTTCCCTTACCATTCATAGATCAGGTGCTTGCGTATCTGGTTGGAAAATCCTACTACTGTTGTTTAGATGGGTATTCAGGGTTTCATCAGATTATTGTAGCACCATAACATCAAGAGAAGACTACCTGCACCAGTCCTTTTAAAACATTTACTTACAAGCGCATGCCATTCGGGCTATGCAATGCGCTCGCAACCTTCCAGTGGTACATGGTAAGCATTTTCTTTTATTTATTGAGAAATTTATTAAAGTTTTCATGGATGATTTCATCGTTTATGGAGATTATTTTGATAGTAGTCTTGATAATTTAACCATCCCGATGCATTGAAAATAACTTTGTTCTTAATTACAAGAAATGTCATTTTATGGTAGACTAAGGGATCATTGTGGGTCATATTATTTCATCTATAGGTTTGGAAGTTGGTACACAAAAAGTAGATTCCATTAATAACTTGCTCTAAGCATTCATTATGAGAAAGATACTTGTATTTCTAGGTCATGCGGGTTTCTATAAGCAGTTTATCATGGAGTTTTTCAAGATAGCCTAACCTATATGTCGATTACTTCGGAAAGATGTTCCATTTGCCTTTGATGATGCATGTAATAAGTTTTTTTTTCCACAATGAAGGCTTCACTCATCTACACCCTAATCATTAAGCACCTAATTTGTCTATTCCTTTTAAGATTATGTGTGATGCAAGAAATTGTGCTATGGGATCATGTAAGGACAAAAAATAGGCCGAGAATTTCATGTGATTTATGATGCATCTAGAACTTTGAATGTTGCCTAAATGAATTACACCACTATTGAGAAAGAACTTCTTGTAGCTGTCTTTGCACTCAAAAAGTTTGGGCCTTATTTGCTGGGTATAAAAGTCATTGTCCATTCGGACCATGCAGCTTTGCATTACCTAATTTCTAAAAAAATGTCTAAACCTAGACTAACACGATGGATACCATTACTTCAATAGTTCAATCTTATAATCAAAAACGAGAAAGGTGCCGAGAATCTAGTGGCAGACCGCTTCAGTCTCTTAGAGAACAGAGAACCACCTATTTATATCAATGATGAGTTCCCTAATGAATACATTTATACAGTGTGTTTTGAAATGCCATGGTATGCTATCCTTGTTAACTATCTAGCAATGAAACAATTACCATTAGACTACTTACGTGCCTAAAGCAAAAAGATTGTGTACGATTCGAAGCATTATCAGTGGGACGTTCCATATTCATTAAAGTTTTGTGTAGATCAAATGATCCATTTATGCATTCCTTAGCAAGAAACACATTCTATCTTGTCTCACTATCATTCATACGCATGTGGCAATTATTTCGGTCCATGGCGTACTGGTAGGAATGTTTTGGAATGTAGATTTTATTAGCCCATACTATTCCATGATGCTTATGTCTACACCTAACCTTGTTCTAACTATCTAAAGTACGGGTCATTACGACCAAAAGATCATATGCAAATGACTAAGATCTTTTTTTGTGA
This sequence comes from Stephania yunnanensis, assembly GCA_039657365.1. NCBI lineage: Eukaryota > Viridiplantae > Streptophyta > Magnoliopsida > Ranunculales > Menispermaceae > Stephania > Stephania yunnanensis. Next base: position 44,607,072 of record CM077581.1, read on the forward strand.
GATCTTCGACATGCAGAGTATCGATTTTTGGCTCCATTTCCGCCTTCTGATGGGAATACTTACATCCTGTTAGCGGTGGATTATGTCTCAAATTGGATTGAAGTTAAAGCTATCATAAGTAATGACTCCTAAACAATGGTCAAGTTCATAAAGTAACAATTTTTTACAAGATTTGGAGCTCCACGGGCAATCATTAGTAACAAAGGAACTCACTTCAACAATAGGCTTGTAGATTCTTTATTTAGGAAATATAATGTCACCCATAGGACATAAGTAGCCTATCATCCCTAAACCAATGGTCAAGTCGAAGTCTTTAATAAAGAGATCAAATCCAATTTCACCCATCAAGGAAAGACTAGAGTCTACGCTTTGATGATGCATTATGGTCATACAATTTCTTTCAAAACACTAATTGAAATGTCTCCATATAGGTTGATTTTTGGAAAAACATGTCATCTTTCTGTAGAGTTAGAAAATATAGCATATTGGCACTGAAACATTGTAAAATGAATTACAGCGAAATTGTTATTTAGAACAAATTAGATATTCAAGAACTAGAAGACGTTAGGACTGATATTTATGAGAATGCAAGGATTTACAAGGATAAGATGAAATCTTATCATGATCTTCATATGACATGGAAATCCTTTGTAATAGGTCGAAAAGTCCTCATATTCAATTCTAGGTTAAAAATCTTTCAGGGTTAGCTTAGGACTAAATGGATGGGTCCATTTCTTGTTACTAATATATTATTCCATAGTGCAATTGAAATATAGTGTGGAGAGGGGGAAGACTTTCAAATTGAATGGACATAGGTTGAAGCCCATCTATGAAGACTTTGACCACAAATAAAGCTGACTAAGAGCCAATTGAAGCACCGATTGTTCATATAGAAGGATTTTGTAAGGCATTATATTTCATATTTTTGGATTGCAAGCCAAAACGCAAATGGCGGGAGAAGGCAAAGCTAGAGGAGAAGACATTGGAAAACGCAACAAGAAGTAAGAAAGAGGAAACTACTACAGAGAAAGTTGAGGTCTTTATCCAAAGGAAGCAAAAGCATAAAAGGACAAGATGAAAAATAAGCAAAAAAAGGGATATCAATATAGAAAGTAGCACTATTACTGGCCAAGAAAATGAAGGATCCTGGCCCTAAAGAGATTATTGTGAAAATTAATGGAGAAAATTTTGAGAGAGCACTTCTAGGCACCGGAATTAAAATCAATGCACGCCTTTATTATTCATGAAGAGAGCTAAGATTTCATCGATGAACACTGAAAAGGTAAAAATCACCTTAGGAAATGAAAAGACAATCACTGTAGTCGGGATGAAGAAGAATGTCTGCATGTATGTTACTCGATTCATTTACGTGGTGAAGTTCTACATTGTTGACACTTCAGATTCGATGAAGCACACCATGATACTTGGGATGCGTTTCATATATTCTCTTAAGATATTGATTGATGTGGAAAGCCAGGAGTCTTAATGAGATGGCACTAGCACATCATATTAATTCGAGATGTGAAAGTTATTATTCTTCCTAGAGGAGTATGACTTGATGCCGACACTCTTAGTGCCATATTTTGATAGCTTGGAGTTCCCAATAATCGAGTTCATAGTTTTTAATATCTCACTCAATTAGTAATTGAGGTCGAAATGTCAAGACATCGATGTTAAACAATGGCGCTCCTAGGAGTCAGCCGAGAGATGTCGGCTATGATTAGGAATATTTATTTACTACTTTAAATAAGTGGGGGATGCCACTATTGGAAAATAATTGGATTAGATTTAAGAAATTTGACATACTCACGTACTGGATGACTATTCATTGGAGCATAGTAATAATGATTGTTTTTCATTAGTTAAATAAGGAGTTTTTGCTTTTATTTCATAGCATTTGCTTGTTGTCTGCTTCTACTTTTACCATTTCATTTCTTACCTTCCATGTTGATTTCACTGTCATTTTGAATTATGTATTGTTGTCTGACTTTCTTGAACCTTGAGGACAAGGTTCATGATATGAAAAGTTCGGGCTAAAGTAGATTATGCGGTTTGATGGAATACATGTATGGACTGTAAGGATTTTTAGTAAATTTTTTTTTCAAAATTTATTAAAATTTTTAGTGAAAACAAGTAATATGGTTTGGTAGGTTGATATACATTTTTAAAAATGTCAATTCTTTCTATTTCGATTTTCCATTTCTTTTGAGCCTAAATGAAAGCCCAATCTAGCTTTGAATTTGGTTGACAATTTGGGAATTCAATGTGGATTGATGAATGATTTAAAATGGAAAAGTCATTGAGTAGAACATAAGTGAAAACATCATGTTTTTGAGATTGGTATACTAACAGAGTCAACACCAATGAGTGCAAGTGTGGAGTTGAGACTCCATCAGACGTGAAAATGGGTAGAAGGTCACACTGGGACAAAAATCAACTTAATTTCTATGGATTCTAGAATAGGTTTGCATCCATTTAAAACTGAGTATGACTTAATATTGAGTTTGGGGGAAGACCTAGGAAATGTTTGTTTAACCCCTAGCCTTTTTCTAATGATAATTTATCCCTAATTAGCCCAATTGAGCCCACCTAACCAAATTCTTTCATCACCTATCATGAAAGCCAGAATCTAAAAACGTTATAATATGTTTACCTATATTGCAAAGCTAACTGAGTCAGGGCAAAATTGTGAAGTGAAAAGAAGAATTTTAAAATAAAAAATATAGGGTGCCACAAGTTTCGCTGGAAAAGTAGCAGGGAATCAAGTCGTGTGAAAAAGTGAGAAAAAGCGGAAGCCACTAGAAATGGACCAGGAAATGTATTAAAAAAGTATTTGGAGAAAAAATAGTGAGTAGATATAAGTGAAGTGAATGAAAGTGAAATTCTGTTAAAACTCCTCAAATAAAAAGATTTAGCATGAGTGCTTGAAGCTAGATTAAGTAAATCTTTCCAATGCTTTGAATCATTTAATATCCATTTCTTGTTACCCCAACCTAGCTATAAAAACCTAGAAGAAAGTCCTATTGACCCTGTGTCAATGGAATGGTTGTATAAGTTTCTATTTGTTGAATTTTGGTATTTAATGCCCTATTTAGAGATTGTATGTTTTCGACTTGTTAAAAGTTCCAAGATAACTCGTGATTAATTGATGGCTTTAGTTTTGATAAAGCCTAGTATTTGGCAGAGCATTCCTCAGGAAAGTGGCTAAAATATCTTGACCTAAAGCAACAGCTTTGTATAATGGTTTTGTTTCCATTGGGCAAGTGTGTTGAAACAAATTGGACATAAAACATTTAAGTTAGAGTTAGGCATTAGAGGAGCTGTATTTTAATTTGTGTATGCAAGTTGATTATCTCATACTCCATCGCTCAGGACGAGCAATTGTCCATGTTTGGGCGTATTTGATAGGTCGCCAGATATGCAATGTTTTTGTGCACTCTTTTTGTGAAGTCAAACACTTTTATCATAATTTATACTAATAAATTCTTGTTATTGTGTTTTTAATGTTAAAATAGGATATTGGACAAAAAAGAGACATTTCCCACAAGAATTAGTTAAAAAAAGGCAAGAAAAGGCTAAACACCTTCATAATGCCTTCGGTTGGTCAGAAATTGCAATGGAATTGTTGTGCATATAAGATTTTACATTGAATTTGGACCAAGAAAACCCTTACAAAGACCAAAGAGATAATTGAGAGTCAAAGAGTCAAAATACACCCAACACCTTGGCAACGTCTTGAAGTGTATGTAAGGCACTGTGACATCACTAAACCCAATTCAGAAAAATTTGGCAGAAATCGAGCATCGTAGCGATTAAGCAGTGAGTTTCGAGAGATGTAATAGCTATACGTATGACATTGAATGAATATAAGGATTTTGAATCTCGAGTTCGGTGGATTTGTTTGATTAGGTGAATCTATTATGTTGTATTTCCAACCTATATATATACTTAGGGTTCGCCGTGTGAAAAAGGGGGATCTCATCTTATTCTATCTGTAATTCTTAAGTTTGGATGAAAGAAGCTCTGGATCTTCGGTGTTCATTCTTTTAAGTCATTATTTAATTTATTTTATTATTGTAATTAGTTTATATGTGTATTAGTAACTAAATCTTTACTGGTTTGATAGTTTTCTACAATTGCATGTATTGATGAAAAAAGGTTTTGTTCTTAAAAGTGAAGTTTCCTTTCATTGTGATCTTGTAACTTTGGTTGTATTGATCATAAATCTGTTGGTTCTTCATTAGATTAGATAATGTGCTTTTCTTAAGTAGTGGCCAATGCATAGGTTGGTGTAGGAGATCTAGGTCAGTGAATATATCGTTGCTTTGTAAGGAGATTTAAGTTTGGTGACAAATAAAGCCTTGTCTATTGCCAATCAATGTGCTATAGCACATGAAATATAAGATTGATAACTATTTTATATGTAAATAGATATAATGGTAGGTACTTCTCCCAAGATCTACCTAACTCCTATAAACAAGCTTGGAGCATATCCTTAAGAACCTAAATCAACCTTTCAGTATGCCTGCCAGTCTAAGGGTGAAAAGCCGTAGTGAACTGTATGCGAGTAGCATACTGCTATTGTATACTCTGCCACATCTTGGACGTATACTTTGCATCTCTGTTTGATGTGATTGTCACTGGTACTCCACGCAGCCTGACAATCTCTCTCTCGAATAATATACTCTTCTGGTCGAATGTCAAATGAGCTGCAACTGGTAAGAAATTGGTATATTTCGTCAATCTATCCATAATCACCCTAATAGAATCGTGTTGTTTGGGAGTCTTTTGCAATCCTCTAACAAAATCCATGGCCATGTCTTCCAACTTCCATGGTGGAGTGGGAAGTGACTATAATAACCTTTTAAGTTTTATGCTCAACCTCGATGCGCTAACAAATCTTACACTTTTAGATGAACTCAGATACGTCCGCCTTCATCCCTCCCTACAAAAGTTTCTCCTCATGTCAGGGTAAATCTTGGTCTTTCTTGAATCAACGGTGAATCGAGAACGGCGTAAATCCCAAAGAATCTCATAATTTAGCTCTACCATTAATGCTATCGACAATCTGCTAATGAATTTCAAATACTGGGCCACTAACACTTTCGGCTTAACAATGTCTGCTCGCACTCCCTCGACCTATTAAACACAATGTCCATTCAAGTCATTCTTGTAATCGATGAAGCAATCTTTGAGAAACCCTTCACGAATCTGCGATAATATCCTACCATCCCTAGAAAACCATGATTTGACTTACTTACATGGGTTCCAACCGATCCATAATAGCCTGAATGTTGGTCGGATATGCTGCAACCCCTGATACCTAAGAGCGTGAAATAAAAACTCCGTTAAAAGCCAAAATTCACACTTGTTGAACTTGGCATAAAGTCTGGGCTCCTTCTAAGTCTACAAAGTGTCCTTGAGGTTCTGTACATGATCATCTCGAGTTTTAGAGTATATAAATATATCAACAAATAAAACTATCATGAAGCTACCAAGAAACAGTCTCATCACCGAATGCATCAAATCTATAAACATGGCTAGGGCATTGGTAAGCCCGAACTGCATGACCGTAAACAAATAATTTCCATTTCTCCTTTTGAATGTTGCCTTCGACTTATCTTTATCCTTGATCCAAGTTGATGATACCGTGATCACGGGTCTATCTTGGATTAAAACTGTGTTCCTCTTAATTGATTAAATAAATTATCAGTACGTGGTAAAAGATACTTGTTTCTGACATTGACCTTATTCAATTTTCTATAATCGATGCATAGTCTCAAAGCGCCATCCTTCATCTTTAAAAACAGGACTGGTGCTACCCATGGCGACATAGAAGAGGTGATAAATTCCTTATATTTCAGACCCTGGAACTAACACCTCAACTCTTCCAACTTTTTAGGAGTCGTATACTACGGCAGTATATAAAAATGGCATGGTGTTTGGTAACAAATTAATTATTATGTCTATCTCTCTTGATAGTGGTAAGTGGGTTAAGTCCTCTAAAAACACATTTGGAAACTCACACACTTTTGGAATGTCCTCAAGTCAGGGTTCTTGAATCTCTACTACTGTATACAACGCTACATAAGTCTCTATCTCTTCACTAGTCGTAAGTCGACCATTTATGCCATCGCCTCTTGGTATACTACCATTATATGTGAAAATTGGATTCCTTGGGATCTCAAATATCACTGTCTTACTTAAACAGTTGATATGAGCGTGATACGTTGCTAGCCCATCCATCCCTCACATTACGTCATGCTCTAAAAACTCAAGAATCTTAAAGTCTGTAAGTAATTCTACCATGTCTATAGCTACTAGATATCCCTCAAAAAGACAATTAGGATAAACCCTATCCCTAGCCGCGGTACTCAATGTCAAATGTGTAATAATCCTAACAGGTTTTAATTTTAAGATGCTTATCATGCGATTAACAATGAAAGATACAATAGAATTCGAATCAAATAGGACATTTAAATCTCTACCGCAAATAGAAACTATACCCTTAATGTTTGCCTCGTGTAATGTCGACAGTTGTCTAAGCTACCATGTGAACTCCCCTCACGGGTCTAATATAGGTAAACTAGAATGAGTTGCAGATAATCTCTCACTAAGTGGCCAATTTGACCATATTTTTAGCAAGTTATCAGCCTATACTGACCTTGTGCCTAGTCTTGGGTTTGTGCATGTGTCTATCTCTATCCTTGTCAGGAACCATCTCGCCCTTTGCCTCTACCTTGGCATCAGCATGTACTACTGTCGTGGCACTAAAGGTGCCGAAATAATTGGTATAGTAGGAGCTAGTAATGTTGGTCTGACTGGATGTGGAAAAAGAGGTTTGCTAACTATACTATGAAATAGATATGCATAAGGAATAGCCGGTGTGTAACTTGTGGCTGCCGTCGACCTTTTATAACCTCTTTCCCATCCTTTTTGTTCATTGCCCTTCTATCTTGTCCTCTCAAACTCTACGGTCTGATTAGATGACTATGCTGGTTGTAATTGTGTCCCATTGGCAACTCTGCCCAAATAATAAGGCTCATGAGAAAAGGCCCGCTCATATATCTTACTAAGGTTCATGGCACCAGATTTGACCCCATAATACCCAATGTTTGTCCTCAATCCATCTTTAAAATGATATACATCCTCTTAGTAATTTCTTACCAAATCCCCACCAGATTACCTCAAGTAGACGTATTTATTTCTAGAGTTCATCATTGACTTATCGGCTCCCTTTCTTAAATTCATGAACCGCTTCCTTCATATTTTCATCACCGTATGTAGGAAATATTGCTGATAGAACTTTTTCTTGAATGCATCCCAGGACTCAAAGTCTCCATTAGTCTCCAACGTCAAACCTTAGCAAACATTTGCATCTCTTTATAATGTGTATGACAAGTTCTCCGCTTGAAATTTATCCTCAACAGCTAATGAAGCTTCTCCTGAGACAATATCTACTTCCCTACCTTCTCGTAGACTCTCTATCCATTAAAGTAAAGTGGTTTCAATTTGATGGAGTCCTTCACTAATTAAACCTCAACCGTCGTACTAGATGATGTTGGAGTAGGATATGGTATTATATCAACTGCCTCTGCTATTGGTATTGTCATAACTAGAATAGTCTGTACTATTGGAGCTACTGGTGTCGTAGTAGGATGCTTTGGTGATGTTAACATAGGATTAACAGTAGTGGTAGGGGCGGTGTATGTGCTGGTGGAGTAAAACACATTTTCATCATGGCAATGAAGTTGGCTAACTACTGTCCTTGAGCTGATACCCGACCAGACAGCCTCCGAAAATCATCCATAAAAGTAGGAGGCTGACTAACATAGGCATCCCCATTGTCGCATGGATCAGCCATCGGTGTCTGTAAATTGATAGCTAACGTAAAATAGCTACTATGTACACATCGCATAAATTTATATACACATGTTGAAACTGACATGTACATATCAAAATTTCTTAGCTCATTTTCACTCACTTCCCAACGAATGGTTTCTAGGCAAGCATCATCTTGTTTCCACAACTAGAATTTGTGTTTTATTGAAGTTTATTTGTTGCTTATTTAAAATGTTGGCTCTGATACCAACTGTGATGATCCCTTCCTTAATCTAGGACACTGCCTAGTCTAATCCCATCATTAAGTCCCAATCTCAACTACATAGGACTTCACAACGCATTAGTCATTATTCTCATTTTTTTCTTCTCATTAAAAATTTTTAGAATAAGCATAACATAATTCATCGACCAAATATTAAAATTTCAAAACTAATTAAAACTATTTTAACTTGTAATTTATTCAACGGAAGTCTTAGCAATTTAGTGGAAGCAATATAATTTTGAGAACTAAACTTATGGAAACTAGGGAACAACGATCACATGAATATATATAATAGAATGACGAAAGTAATGTGATAACATGTGTCTGATCATGGAACTATAGCTCAACCTAAATATTTAAACCAAAAGTATATAAAAGACATAAGTAATTCATATAACTCAACCTCAAAAACCTTAAAATACATAGTAGTAGCACTCTAATGGGTCGGAGGCATTCGCTGATCTTCTTTTTGCCCGGCCTGACCATCGATGGTTCTGCACCCACCATCACAAAAAGGATGGTGAGTATAGTAATGTAGAAAGTAACAACATTTCTCCATATTTCTAATTATACAACAAGTATCTGAAAGCATTACCGTAGCAAGTATGATGAAAACGAATCATGCTATAAGGTACTTCAATTAGTGTGGATCCAAAATTAGGCTAAGCAGTAATGATTAAAGGTAGGTCATTCAGGAGTTACATCGCATCCACCTTATTCCCGTATTTAGGGTAATGAACATCTAACAAATTTCATCACAAATATTTATATACTTGTTGACTACCCGAGTCCTATACCCCATGTGCCGTACAAGTTAGTGTTGAGATGCGGACATCCTTGAAATCCAGTGACCCTTAGTGTCTCTTATCTCTATCATATAAAGGTCATAGATACAAGAACTACTCCCACAAGTCAAGGAAAAACTCGATTCAGGATTCAGAGGCTTGATTTACTTAAGTAAATCACAAAGGAACTGGATTTCAATATAATAATTCATCAACATAATAATGCTATTTTACCATGATTAATGTTCATAACAGCAAAGAATGAAATAGCATAAGAATATGAGCCAATGAATACCATTCAACACAAATAATGACGTGATAAGTAGTACTCAAATAATGAGACAAGTCGCAAAAGTCATGGCACAAAGAGTACAATAATTATAGTAGTCCGAAGGACTATAAATAAGAAACTTAACAGGAAATGAAATGTAGAGAAACATCCCAATCAAATTACTTGCAAGTTACCCAAATTTCCTAGCTTAATTAGCCTCCCGATACCCCAAAATGCATAACTGAACTCTCGAAGCTCTCATTTGAGTTCTTAAGGTTTATTAGGGTACTTTAGGACTTGTACAAGGGTTCTAGAGTTGGTTTAAGTGGTTATAAATTCCAATTTTTCAAATAAACCCCATAATTAATTTGTTTATGTACGAATCTACTTTATTAAAATTGAGACAATTTTGGTGCAACAACTTGTGAGTTGATTTCAATTACCAAAACATTAAAATTATGTATTGTAGCACAAAAAGATGTTTTAGATGTCTTAACTTTCCACGATTATAAGGTTCGAAATTTCAATAAGAATCGAATGAGATATGAAATTATACCACAATGGCTCAAAATATTTTTGGATTTCGACCAGCAACTTTAAAACACTCATTTCTCCAAAATAATAGTTTCAAAACTCATGATTGTTTTTATTAAAGCTAACTATCATAACCCAGAAAATCATACTAAAAGATAAGGTCAATCCAATAAGAAATGAGGAAGTTATGCTCAAAACAGCAGGACATTAACAAAATTGTGAACCAAGAATTTTCTGATCCATTATTAAAATTGTAGAGGATTTTATGAAATGAAAACATTAGAATTTCAGAATACTTCAGTAGGAAAAAGTTGTTCCCCACCAAAATAGGTCCATTTTGATATAAAATAAGGAAGTTATGACCATGCTACAAAGGCTGGTTCATAATAAAACATGCAAAATTTTCAATTTTGACTTACAACTTCAAAAGTTCATAAATTTATGAAAATAAATCCAAATCCTGAACTTTTTATAGTAGAATTAGTAGAATCTCGACATGAATCCAAATATGAAATTATATTAAAGTAATTTATCCACTTAAATTGGTAAAAAACCTTAACTGACCAAAACTTACAATTCTTCATTGAATTTCACAAATTGAACATATACATTATCTTACCTAGTTGTGAAACTTCTAAAACTTAATCAAACACCTTTAATTCAACCAGATCTTTCTCTCCCTCTTTTGTACAGATTTTGGATCATTTGCATGAAAACCTCTCTACTATCTTTATATGGTGGTGAGATGAATTTAAGATCATTGATCTTTAAGAGTGCACCAAACTCCAGAATTATCTAATGGTTATAATATGGTCCTACAACCCATTATCCATCCACTAACTCGTCCCTTCTAACACACACTTTAACTTAATTTGATTAGTGATGCTTATAGCACGCTTCTTGAGATATATAATTGTTTTATATTTTTAACTACGGTTACGTTAATATCAACTCAATTATAGCCACATCAAATTAGTTTTTCTAATCTCATTGAATTAAATTAGGACTTAGCATATCATCTCTACCCTAGTCGCACGATGACACGAATCTCGAAACGCATCCCTGCTCAAGTCTCAACATTCATAAAGGATAAGTAGAGATGACTACACATGTACATTACACTAGAAATATACCACAATAAAACTAAAATATACCTAGGCCACATGTCTCGATCAGTGCACATATCTCGATGCAATTCCTTTATTATGGGTCAATGGTCTTGATTATGAGATAAACTAGGATAAGAAATTTAAGCCGTGACATTCATTCTCTCCTCTTTTTGCATGAAGTGTGGTAGATCCATAAGAATCCTATCTACATTGCCACCAAATTGGCTCAACTGACATACAAATCTATAAGTTATGCGCAAGCTTTAGTAGAATGAGAGTAGTTTCCACAAACTTTACAAGCATTGACTTTTTGCACAAAAGAATGTCGATTAGAAAATATTGTTCATAACATGACATTCCTAGCCCAATCAAACTGTAATAGTGTGAGTCTTGATATAAATCATGATTGTAGGAGTTGTGAGTCATGAAGTGAACTCACAAAAACTGAGATACAAGGGTGTAGAAATATTTATATTTATTTTTTATTTCAAACTAAAGATAATTAGCACTAGCCCCTAGCAACGATGCCAAAAATGGATGCCATTACAAATGACCCTAATAATAATCCTAAATACTAGGCTATTATTGATTTGTAGTAGCGATAAGCGGGGTCGAATCCACAAAGACTGGGGATAACTTTATGTTACAAAAAATGATTTCTTGAAAACAAAACTTAACTATAATAGAAATTAAATGCGTAGAAAATAATCTTAATTACTTAGAAAGTGGAAATCAATAACTATAAAACTCTAGAATACAATGCAAATTGAAATTCAAAGTATCAAATTCATTCATCAATTTCAAAAAGATTGTTTTTTTACTAATTTTTCTTGACAAGCTTATAGTGACTCGCCACCTTGTTTCCCCTCATGTCAATGGAAGGAACGTGTAACAAAATCATATACTAACTAGATCACAAAACCTATCGGATATGCCATAACGTTTCAACAAACTAGCAACATTAAACTCTGTGAAAACACTTATTATGAGTAGTAAGTAGCATGAATTGCTACCATTCTCATATTTGGTTGACACAAAGGCACATCGATTTCTAACAAACAAGGCCCCACTTGCCACCTAACGTGTTCTCTTTTACCGAGCGGTGGTAAGATTACTGGTGATCGCTTTTACCCAAACTAGAGTGCATGTCACTTACACCACAAAAAAGAAAAACCTTACGAACTTTATAAAATAATTTAATCAAGAATACCAAAACTAGAATTGACAATATTAGAACTAAATTATGAGTTGTAACTAGCATGAATTGCTACCATTCTCATATCTGATTGACACAATGGCACATCGATTGCTAACAAACAATGCCCCACTTGCCACCTAAAGTTTTCTCCCTTACCGACCGGTTTTAAGATTACTGGTGATAGCTTTTACCCAAACTAGAGTGCATGTCACTTACACCACATAAAAAGAAAAACCTTATGAACTTTATAAAATAATTTAATCAAGAATACGAAAACTAGAATTGACAATATTAGAACTAAAAGCACAAAATCTCCCAAATCCTTAAATCCTAGAACTTAATTACATTGGTCTAAATTGTGGATCTTAGCCAATCATTAACATAGAAAGCAAACAAATAAAAAAATTACTATATAAACTAAAAGAAGTCTTCTCCCCTCCGAGAAATCAAACAAAAGTTAAAATGAAGAGGAGGGAAGAGGAGAGTCTGAAGTCATTTTAGAGTTTATTATTTATATTAGAAGTGTGATTAAAGGTAATATAATGTTGAGTCTTGCAAATTTGTAAAATACAAAATTGCCACTCTCGGATTTGTCTAGTGCCACACATACAAAAATCAATGGTGCTGCAAATCACTGAGACGAGGTTACGATACTCTATTTTTCGCTCAATTCCGTCTCGCTTCGTTTCCAGCGCATTGCCCGCGCCTTTAGTTCATTCTCAAGGCGCTGGCCTTCCCCTTATAATAGGAGCTTTTTCTTTCTCCTGTGTCTTCATAAGGCTTCATATGCAACTTATTCAATGTGTTTTCTCTAATTTGGTCAAGTTAAGCCCAACAATTCCTAGGCGTTTTAAGTTCACTTGGAGGCGTTAGGAGGGTGTTGAGCCTATGTTTAGCTTTTCGACAAGAATTTAGTGGGAAATCACTCTTTTTTGTCAAATAACATGTTTTTACCTTGAAAATACAAAAATAAACTTTTTAAAGTATAAACTGAAATAAATGTGTTGGAACTCGCAGTAATATCATACTAAAATATAGCACAATAGGTGATTGATCAGTTTAGGTTAATGATCTAGTTTTCCCATCCTATTTTTATGTCATAGGCATGAAAGAATATCACTTCTCATGTAAAACCTCTCTTATCTTAGGACGCTTATTCATATAAATGGAAAAGCCAAAATATATGTTTCTAATGGAATTCACACAATGGAAGTACATACTAAAACTGTAAACTTTAACATGAACGACACTATGAAATATCCTTTAGAGGTTTCATCAGTATGTACCGTAGATATGTTAGATCCTTCAATAGATAAAACTTATAGCAACAATATGTCAGACAAGCCTAAAAAATTGATAGAGAATTTAAATGGTGATGATAATATAGATGACGAGGCAAGAGATAATCAATGCCTTAGAATCTTATAATGCACTTCCTAAACTTTCTTACTATATGAATTTACCTATAACCCATTCGAAACTTTTACCCCAATACTAGAATTTAACGTTTTGCCAAATCATTTAGAATATGTGTATTTAAAAAGTAACAACTCTTTGCTAGCTATAATACCCAATAAATTTTCAAATCTAAAAGAAGAGAAACTAATAAAAGTTCTCAAAGAATTCACCAAAGAAATATGATAGATAATAGCTAATAGAAAAGGAATAAGTCCATCTACATGCATGCATAAGATTCAACTCGAAATGTATACAAAACATTGTAGACAAGCTCAACTTAAATTGAATCTACTGATGATGGAAATAGTAAAGAAAGAAATATTAAAATTACTAAACGCGGGAATGATATTTCCAATAGCAGATAGTAATTGGGTTAGTCCGGTACAATTAGTTCCTAAAAAGACAGGGATCACAGTTATAACAAATGAATATAGAGAATTAGTAACAACTAGGATCCAAAATAGTTGTAGAGTGTGAATAGATTATAAGAAGCTAAATGGTGCAATTAGGAAATATCAATATCCACTTCCATTTAAAAATAGATCAAGAAAAACTACTTTCACTTGCCCTTTCTGTATATTTTCTTATAAACGTATACCTTTTGGTTTATGTAATGCACCTACTACATTCCAAAGGTGTATGTTTAGTATCTTCTTAGACTACGTATAGCATTTTATCAAAATTTTCATGAAATGATTTTACAATATACAACAATTCTTTTGATGATTGCTTACCTCATTTAACTTAAGTACTTAAAAGACGTGTAGAGAAATATCTAGTATTAAATTATGAAAAATGTCATTTTTTGGTAAATCAAGGACTTATATTAGGATGCATAGTGTCAACTAAAGGAATAAAAGTAGATCCCGTTAAAATCCATTTTGTGAAGGAATTACCTTACCCCACTACTGTGAGGGAGGTAAGATCATTCCTTTGCCATGCAAGATTCTACAGACGTTTTGTGAAAGACTTTTCTAAAAGAACACAACCTTTATGTAATCTCGTGCAAAAGAAAATCTTAACTTTGAGTTCTCAACTAAATGCAAGGTAGCTTTTAGTAAATTAAAAGATGCCTTGATTACTACACTATTGATAAAGTCACCAAATTGGTCATAACTTTTCAAATAATGTGTGAAGCAAGCAACTATGTAGTAGAAGCTGTGTGTGGTCGAAAAAATAGGAAATGAGTCTCATGTTATATATTACACATCATGAACTTTGGATCTAGTGCAACTAAACTATTACAAAAAAAGAGCTCCTTGCAGTTGTGTTGGCATTAGAAAAGTTTAGACTATATTTACTAGGAACAAAAGTAATAGTTTGCTCTGATCATACAATATTAAGATATTTGATGGCAAAGAAAGACGCTAGACTAAGAATAATAAGAAGGATCTTATTGTGACTAGAATTAAATCTTACTAGAAAAGATAATAAATATGTCAAAAAATTGGTAGCAGATCATCTAAGTAGACTAGAAAATGGAGAACCTCTAATACCATTAAATGATAAATTTCTAGATGAATACTCATACAAGATAGTTATCACTAGCCCATGGTACACCGATATAGTCAACAATCTCACTACTAATAGGTTATCACCTCATTTAAAAAAGCCCAAGAAAATAAGATAAAACATGACTCTAAACATTATTTATGGGATGACTGTTATTTATGAAAATCTCGTTCCGACTAAACCATTAGTAGATCTATTACACAAATAGAAATATAACCCGTCATGGCTCATTGCCACACTTATGCTTGTGTGGAATATTTTGGTCCATATCATACAACCTATAAGATATTAATCTTAGAACTCTTTTGGTCTACTTTATCCCACAATTGTTATGTTGATACAAAAGCTTGTCCAAATTATGAAAGAATTGGAAATTAGGACGTAGGAACCAAATGCCATTATGTCTTATACTTTTTAGTCAAATATTTGATTTTAAGGGAATAGAAGTTACGGAACATTTTCAACCATTTAATGGAAATATTTACATTTTATTAGCAATAGATTATGTATCCAAATGGGTAGAGGCTATAGCCAATAAATCTAATGATTCTCAAATAGTAGTTAATTTCTTAAAATAAAGGATCTCCACATTTTTTGGAGCACCTAGAACATTAATTGGTGATAGAGGTTCACACTATTACAATAGAATTGTTACTACTCTACTTCACAGATATAACATTACATATAAAACACCCACTGCATATGACCCTTATTCTAGCGGATAAGCTGAAACCTTAAAGAAAGAAAATTAAATGAATTTTAGAAAAATAGTGTGTACAACATGTAAAGACTGGAGTCTTCATTTAGAAGATGCGTTATGGGCATATGGAACTGCATAAGACACATATAGATATGACACCTTATAGGCTAGCTTTCAGAAAAATGTGTCATTTACTAGCAGAATTAGAGCATAAAGCATACTAGGCAAATAAGACATGCAATAGGAACTATGATAATGTAGGGAAACCACATAAAATTAGTATACAAAAGTTAGAAGAATTGAGAAATGATGTGTATGAAAGTGCATCTATTTATAAAGATAAAAGTAAAGCATTTCAGGATAATAAATTAAATATTAAGAATATTAAAGTAGGACAAAAAGTATTACTTTTTGTTCACCTCTTAAATTATTTCTTGGAAAACTTCATTCATGATGGACGAGACCTTTTGTAATTACGGGTGTGCTTGCCATAAGTATAACAACTCGCGTGAAGTTATAGTGTAACCAACTTACGTAGATCACATATACCATCCTCAATAAGAGTTTTTGGAACTAGTTATATAAATTACCTACTTAACTTAAACTATTGCTAAGGAATTCACTTTTTAATCGATTTTTACACTAAACTAAACTATTCTAGCAAATCAATTTAAACTTTACTTGAGCTCTTATGTTAAGGATATCTTAGTTCATAACTTCATATAGGTAATTTAATACTATTCTTTATATTCATGTTTACATCTCAATATATTATATGCAATGCCGAATTAGAATTGACCAATTTCCCTCAAATCTACTTTAATCCACAGTCGTGATGGAGAAGATTCTAATGTGCACACTAGAACTCTACCTATCGATGTGAATAATGTATGCTCCACATTGCCTTCAGTCTCAAATTATTGGATTCATAACTAACTAAGTTTACTATTCGTGCCACCTTAATCAATAACTATCTATCGATGTAATATATTTTACGGTTGTAGTATTCATGTCTAGATTAAAATCTGTAATGGCAATGAAAATCTCTATAGCCAAAGTTCATTGAACACTTGATCAAGATGTCTAAATCATTACACTCAGAATCAATACAAATTGTAACTATTTCACTTTTTATAGTTACTTTTTACTCCTAATCAATACATAACATTCACACAATAAGATCTATTGATCCTTAAAATAAATAGACCACTCACACATCGTTGAAATACACATATCACAATTCAATATGGAAATCATTCAAAATCAAAGATGTATATAAATATTAACTTGAATTTAATCAATGAAACCAAATATTGATAGCAAACATAGATTCTTCAATGTTTTCTCCAATCAAGACTCCTTAATACTCAAACTCAATGCAAAATTACTCTAATGGTGGCTAATCTACTTCTATGTGGTTGTATCTTATGAGTTTAATACAACCTAATACCCTATTAGAAACCCTAAATTATAATTTAACTCAGATTAAAACTCTATTTTCTATTTCCTACATGGTTGGCATTGTCTCTAATTGCCCTAGTGTCGTGCTTTATAACCTATTGTATAATGACTATTCCAACACTGCATATCTATTTTTTCACTCCTTGGTGTCCCACCATCGTGCCCTGTCGTCTAGCACCGTCCCCAATACTCCACTGCACTGCCACTGCGTCGAACCTCCAAAGTTTATTTTCTCATTTTTTCTTCTCACTCACTTCATATATTATGTTCCAACGATGTGCCATTTCTTCCAACCATGCTACCTTGTCTTGCCATGACACCAAAGGTGTTTATATAGGTTTTTTTGCTCTGTTTCTTCTCAGTTTTCCTTAATTCCTTCATTTACACCTTAACCCCTTGAAGATGCATTAATACCATGAATTAGTACTCAATTGAGGATATTTATACTAAACATATGACTAAACTAACCCTAAATATATAGATAATCACTTGTCAAATACCGTTAAACATAGGATTTTGCGAGTCCCAAGCAAAGACATTTTCTATTAAGTCTCCTAATAACTAGTTCTCATTCAATTTACAATATTCATGGAGTATCGTTTAATTTGCTAAGTTTGAAGTTAACAATCAACTCAAGTGTTTTTCTTTGCAAAAACTTATTTTTTAACACGTAGCCTTAACGACATGTATAACTTCACTTTCAAAACTCCAAAGTAGATCACAATAAAAAATAATTACTACTCACAAGTTTGTTTCGTTTCAACACTCAAGTAGCAAGTATACAATCTCATGAGTTCTCATTCAGCTCATGAATTCACAAATAACAACAACAACAACAACAACAACAACAACAACAACAACAACAACAACAACATAGCCTCAGTCCCAAATTAACCGGGGCATGAATTCACAAATAAGCATAGATCAAATTCATCTTGGTAGACTTTAGCAGCTCAAGAGTCTATAGGACTTAACATAGTTGGAATGGAAATGTAACTAAACTAGGTACTCGTACTTAAGCTAAATCTTTTATTTGAATAGTATTATTCTAGTTTCGACTTCGCTTTTCTTCATTTCTTCATTTTTTCTTCTTCTCATTATTTTTTATTTTTTAGTGCCTACTCCTTTTCCTATGGACTTCATTCTTTTCATATTTTTCAAACCATCAAGTTCTCTACTCCATTTCTTGTAGAACTTGTGGGATTCTATCATTTTTCTCTTTATTCTAAAACTCTTGTTTGCACTTCTCATTTTCACTAAATCAAGTAACGTAATTCCAACTTCTAATATACAATGCCTATATGTTAACTCCAACTTCTATTATGCAATGCCTATTTCTCTCCCTCTTTGCACTAAGTCTTAACTTTCTCTGTATTTACAAGTACGATTCATACTTAACTCTAGATTTTTAACGTTTTTCGCACTAAGTGTTCTAGTTTTTTGCTTTTGTTTCAAGTTGAAGGTCTTCCTTAACTCTAGATTTTTAATCATGAAATCACACCAATGTTTGCTACATTTCATTGTTTCTTTTCATCAAAATTTTAAAATATTCTCTTGAGTTTCCTATCAACAAGATACTTGAAATCTACTTATCCAAAATTAAAGGCATGAACATGTAAATGAACAACTTATTCATTACATATTACTATATATAACTTAATTTATACTACTACAATAATCATATAGTAAATAAATGAGAAGCTTATACACTACCATGCTTTCCTCCTTAACTACTTCATAATGTGGTGTAGTGTCGATGCCCCCAAACTTAAACCAAACCTTATCATTAGGGTTTAAAAGTAAGCCAGAAACATGAAAACACTTAAACACATTAACATTTGTAATAACATAAGTTATAGTAAACTAAAAATATAAATAAAACAAGTATATAAGTTACAAAATATCCCAAATGTTAAAAAATTTGGTATAAAAACACTTTAAACTCTAAAGGTCTAAAGGATTTTTATTATGCCGACTTTAGAACAATGTGTCATCATCCTCATCTGCATCGTCGACTCCAACGTGGGATGGTTTCAATCGATGCTCCACCAACTCGTTCTACACTAAATCTTGATCAAACACTTGTTGGTACAAATGGAAATCCTATTGACCTACCAATAGGTCTCATCCGTCCGCTCCTTTCAAATCTAGTTATGTTTCGATGATGATAAACAAACAACATGAAATTGCACTGCCCATTCCATTGGTGTTGTTCTCTCCTCTCCATATCCTTCTCATATCTCAGCATTGCTACTTGGTATTCTGCCCTATCCTCTAGGTACTGTCTCTGCATCTATGCTATCTCCAGCCTCTACTACTATGGAAAGAAATCCTCTGGTGGTATAGGTGCCTTGATCGAGGAGGTGGTGGAAAGACTTCATGACCATCTAAGTCCTATTTTCCAAACTCTGGTCTACCAACTCATAGCCCTCATCAAATCCTTATTGCTATTGCTCCTCCTCTTTTTCATTTTTGTTATTTTCTAACTCCTGGGCTAGTTCTACTATTGTTGCTTCTGCTATTGTTAGATCCTCTAGTCTTTTGGCAACTCGGCCTCAATTCTAGTTCCCTCCCTCTCCCTCTCTTTCATCCTCAGTCTTGATAACCAAGATTTCAACAATGAGCATGAAAGCTTCATTCATGGTTGGTTGGGCCTCTATATATAAATTCTTTGTCATCTCTCAACCTCACTTTAATCAATAAGAACATCTGAGTAATCAATATATGAAATAACAAGTTGTTGTCCTTTTCTGACATGATGTACTTTCTCAGAGTGGTGTGTTTGATCTCCCTAATGTCGATTTGCTAAAACTTTGTAATCTCATAAAGACAAGTCATTTTTGGCTTATTCATCTTACCTTACTAAGAAGTAGTGCATACGATGCGACAAGAAAATTTTGTCACATAGCGTAAATTTTTTGAATCCTCCCATTCCTAATGTGCTTTGGCACATTCTCAACTCCCATGATCCATCCTTGTTGTCCTAGGACAATTTATGCTCTTTCTATTTCTTTAAATGGGTAACGGTTATGGTCTCTCATATAATCTGGTAAGGAAAGGCGGTGCAGATTCATATAAGCTTAATTCTTTAAAATCATAGAAAGTATTGATCTCACAACTATTGAAGGGAACATAAACCATCTCACCTTCACCGACTCAACTTTAGCGGTGAACTTTACATTAGCCTAAAATTCAAAAACTATCTCACTCACTCCTTTAACTTTATTTTTCTTATAGTCTTGAGCGACTTGCTCCCAGTTTTGGTGCCTAATGAAATTGCTCACTATTTTTTCATACCCTACTGGCAAATTAATTCCCCTTTCACAAATGAACTCCCAACATAAAATCTTCTCAAGTCATTCTTTAGCCTCTTTACAGATGAAATATTTTGATTTCAAAGGTCTAAGTTTTACTTCCTTGGGATTACTAGAGGTAGATTCCTTGAAATCACTTGCTCTAATTTGGCTAAATTGTTTCTTTTTTCTTCCCATTTCTTCCAATTTCAAGCAACTAAAAAACAATAGAATGCAACTCGATCTTCAAATCACCTAGAAAATTTAAAATTTATTTAACGTGGATCATGCATACGCCTAATAATGCAAAGAAATCAATTACATCTCCATGGGTAATATTAATGCTCACATTTACACAATCTTGCAAAACTTATCCAACAACCTCAAATCAACAATTTCATATTCTATCATTAAAGTTTTCGGAATTTAATGCATAACTAGATAAAATTGTGAATGTACCTCAACACCTATATAATTTCGGATGTAGATCACCCCTCTAAGTCTTTTTCAACCAATGCCCTCCAATATTTCTCACCAACTACAACCTTAGCTCTTCTTTGGAATTAAGTTCCAAAATTCCAAGCCCTAACACTTCAAATTGTGCAAATCCATTATGTGCTTGTTTCTTCCCTCTAAATCACTTGGAACTCACTAATGTCAATTAACAATAGTTAAAATTTGTTTCTAAAGGGATGTATGTTTTGTGGTTAGGGTGAGGTTTTCATGTAAGTTAGAAGAATTAATGTAAAATGGGGTTTATACCATCACTTTGACCTCGGTGCTGCTACTTCGTCAACAATGCAGTGGGGCATGTTTCATTTTTTCAGCCTGCTAGCACCTTAGTGCTATGGCTTGTACTCACAACATCGTAGGTAATACCTATGATGTTGACCTCTCAGCTTACATCGTTGCGGATAATTTTTTGCGGATTCTCCTTTGGCGCTCCTCCGACTTTTTATATAACTCACATAAGGTGTCATGAATGCATAAATTCCATGAAAATATAAAAATTAATAAATCTTACCTTTCAATTCGCCCATGCACTTTACCTTCATCACTTTGAACTCCTTCGCTAATTTTTTCCCTTTCAATGAGTTCGCAAGTTATTTCCATTCTGATAAGTCATTACCCAGCGAATGGTCTTTCCTACATATTCGAGAAATTTTTTGAAAGTTAAAACTTAAAACTCGTTAATTGTAATTATTAAACTAAAAAACTAACTACTAATTGAAATTTAATAACTTACGACTTAAAACCCAGGGCTACCTCCCAGTAGCGCTTAATTTATCATCGTTTGCATAACACGTTGTCACTCATTTAGTCTGAGTGTAAATCTAAATCGAGAAGCTCCATCTGCAAATCAAAGATTATGATATCATTCCCATTCAGAAGGACTTCTTCACTATCAATAAAGACAATGTTCTCTGCATCATCTCCCTCATCGATACTCATCGTGATCTTCCTCTCTTTTGTACAAATTTTCTTTGGCAGTTTTCAAGAATGGACACCTAAGTATAATAGAAACACCATCATCCATGTTGTTGTTCGTGACATCGAAATCCATGATAAATGTGAATTTACCGACTTCGACATGCAAATTCAAAACTATTCCTATAGTAGGTATCAAGTTACCATTTGCTACTTGCAAATTTATCGTATCAGGATAATTGATCTTCAAGTCACCATGTATCATGTCCATCAGTTGCATGATATTGACAGAGGCTCCCGTATCACATAAGAAATTTCTAAAATGGTGCCTGTCAATGTTTATCGGTATGCTTATCTCTTCAAGATCTCTATTTTTGATAGGTTAAAGTCACGGGGTGAACTTGAGCTTTGGTTTTAGTTTCTTCGGAAACAACTTGACGTCACTGCCTTATGGTCTTCTCAAGAGGTCCTTCATTATTTTTTTGGCCTTCCATTATTGCTTCCCTTTCTTTTTCTCAACTCATTGGTTATTTGTTTCTTGCAACCTTTAAGCTTATCTTGCCTTACCTACTTGTTATGCTCTTGCATCTCTTCATGCTTCTTTAGTACTTGGTCTTGTCTTGGTTCCTTTGTTGTCGTGGCGCTTATCATGCGAATGGCACTCACATTCTCCTTAGGGTTGGTGATGGTGTTGCTAGGAAACTGTGCTTCTTTCCTCAAGTTTAGGCTATAGCAAGTTAACCAATTTGCCTTTTAAGATTCTTAATAAATTGTGACTGGTTGTTATCCATCCATTTGACAGCCAACTTTATTCCTCCCAAACCTCACTCATATTTCTCATGGAGCTCTCTATCTCTCACTTCAATGCTTGCAAATACTTCTCAATTAGCATCAATGAAGTCATATCTTCGCTCTGCCCCAGCATCCCTTGTTGGAATTGTTGCTCGAAGCCTTGAGGATTGAGGTAACTTCAATACATTATTAAGATTTCTATAATGGAAGTTTTGGTTGTTAATATTGCATCCTTGATAAAACCATTGAAGAGCCACTCCTCTTAGCCTAAAGTTGTTCTCGTAGCCTTAGTTGTTCATGAAGTCGATATCCTCATACTTCATTGCTTGATGTATGTTTATTTGGTTAACCACTATTCCTTAGTGATTAATGGGTTATGCGATAATTTCCACTTGCAAGTCAATCAAATATACACCTGCTATTTTACTTATTGTCGAACGAGTACTGGCGGCAAATTCTTGAGACATAAGATCAAGGAGATCCAATGTTCTATCCTCATCCAAAGTAAGTAGAGAGCCACTTGATGCAACAAGTACTAGCGTTCCCGTGTTGTGGTTCATCCCATAATAGAAGATCTAGTATTATGCCTATTTCACGTATCCATATCACGGACTTCTTTTTATCATTTCTTTGAATATTTTCCAAGCCTCGCCAAGAAACTTGGTATCTTCTTGCTTGAAAAAATTAATCTCGAGTTTGCTTTAGCTAACTCTTACTAGTGGCAAAAACTTGTGAAGAAATCTTTTATTGTTTTCCACCCATGATGTCATATTCCTTGCATTCTGCCCTTGGAACCAAGATTTGACTTTTCAACTTGCTGAGAATGGAAAAATTCACATCTTAATCATCTCTTTTATAACTCCAGTGATGTGCATAGTGTTGCACTTCTTCAAGAAATTCTCAACATGTGCAACTAGAACTTCATTGGATAGCCCATTAAATAGGCTATTTTGCAACATGTTTATCAAAAACAGTTTTAGTTTGAACTCGCTGGTGTTAGCTGGGAGCCTCATCACTCCGTAATAGGTCTCCTAATATCTTACTTGAATTAGTCGTGAAGGCATCTCTATCTTCGCGTTTCTCCAGCATTATCAGTTCACCAGTGGGTTGGTTATTTACCGGCTCTGTTGTTGGTTACTATTTGCTCTTCAGCCATCTCAAATCCTTTTTTTCTATCATTTTTTTTTTCGTTCTTTCATTCTCCAGATCCTAAGGCAATAAGTCCTTCTCTTCCTTGTTATGCATGCTTTAAGTATCCATAAAAACAAAAACATTAAAAGATCAAGAGTACAAAATCAAACTAAAACTTAAGCCTATTATATTTTTTGTTTTTGTTTTTATAAAGTTAACACTAAAGTACTAAAAATAAAACTTAGCAACTTTTCAAACTAACTAAGTAAATCTAATGGCTACCTATTCACAGTAATAGCGCCAAAACGTGGGGTGCATGCTACAAGTATAACAACTTGCTTGTAGTAGTAGTGTAACTAATTTATGTTGATTGCGGATATCATCCCCAAGGAAATGTTTTTGCACTAGTCATATGTTACCTACTCAAGTTGAACTATTGCTGAGGAATTCATTTTTCAATTGATTTTTATACTCTTATACCAAGGATATCTAAGTGCATAACTTCACTTAGGTAATTTCATACTATGCTCTATATTTATGTTTACATCTCAATATGTTGTATGCAATTCCTAATTATAATAGACAAATCGCTTTCAAATCAATTTCTACTTACTATCGTGACGGAGAAGATTTTAATGTGCAAACTCGAACTCTACCTATCAGGGTGAATAATGTAAACTCCGCATTACTTTAAGTCTCAAATTATTAGCTTCGTAACTAACTAAGTTTACCATCCGCGCCTTCTTAACCAATAACTATCTATCGATATTATGTATTTTATGGTTGTACCATTCATGTCTAGATTAAAAGCTTTAATGGCCATGATGACTTCTCAAGCCTATGTTCATTAAACACGTGATCAAGATGTCTAAAGCATTACTCTTATAATTAATACAAATTCTAACCATTGCACTTTTTACAATCACTTTTACTCCTAATCAAAGAATAGCATTCATACTATAGGATCTATTAATCCCTAAAATAAATAGACTACTCACACATCGTTGAACCACACTTATTCCAATTAAATATGGAAATCTTTGAAAATTAGAGATGAATATTAATATTACCTTGAATTCAATCAATATTGATTGCAAACATGGAGTCTTCAATGTTTTTTCTTGCAATGACTCCTTAATACTCAAACTCAATGTTAAATTACTATAGTGGTGGCTAATCTCTTTCTATGTGGTGGTATCTTATGAGCTTACCGTGTCTAAATACCTATTTATACTCCTTAGTAACAATTAGAAATCCTAAATTAAAATTTAACTCGAATTAAAACTCAATTTTCTATTTCCTGTGGGTTGACGCTGTCACTTACTGCCCCAGCTCTGTGCCTCATAACCTACTATGCCAACACTGCATTTGCATTTTTCAATCCCTGGTAACTCGGCGCTGTGCCCATTCTTCCCATAATGCCATCTTTTGTTGCCACTAGCTAAGTGTGTTTTTGCGATTTTTATTTGCATTGTTTCTTCTCATTTTTCCTCAATTCCTTCATTTTCACCTAAATTCATTGAAAACGTAATAATATCATAAATTAGTGCCAATTTGAGGATATTTATACTAAATATATGGCTTAACTAACCATATATTTATAGATATAAATAATCACTTATCAATTATACACATATTTCCCTATAGTACTTTAGGGATAAAAAGTAGAGAAATAGAGAGAATCTATACAATTAATGGTCACAAATTAAAACCTTATCTTCAAAACTTCACCTCACAAGATATGGAGATCATTCACTTTGACCGAGTTGATAACTCACCAAATGACTTGAACACTATGGAAGAGATTATCGTAACCATATAAGTAGGAACGTTCACTTTCACTAAAAATTTCTTAGTCATGCAAAAAACTACCCAACATGATGATATATTATTGGGAAGAGCATTCTTATCGATTTCTTAAGCTGTCATCGACACATGTAATCGCATATTTAAATTTAGGATGGGTAATCATGAAATATCTTTCCAACACCGGAAAGAACTTTGTGAAGATATTAAAGAATGGCATTTCAGTTATAGTGATGGGAGCAATGCTGAAGGACGTTTTTAAGGCACTAAGGAATATATTCTCAATGAGGAACCACTTGAAGTGAAGATTGATTCACTCATTGTCAACGAAGATTGATTCCTATATGAATCAAACTAACGATAATAAACAATATTGCTTTACGTGAGGTTACCTATATTCCTTATTTCTTTTGTTATTTCATTTTTCATAGGATATCTAGCATTGGTATAGTTTTCTTTTATTATATCTCATTTTGACTCTATTTTGAAATTATTATTTGAACTCATGCTCTGGAGCAACTTTAATTAGAGGGGGAATGATGAGCTATTTTTTATGGCCTTTATGCAAGTTTGCATTATTCACTTGCTTATTTGTTTATTAATTTATTTATGTATCTAATCAATGGAGTAATTAGTTAGGTATATATATCCTTATCAAAATTTTAAATTTTTCTGTCAATTTTAACTTTATTTTTACTTTTATGAGGGGTATACAAGTTAATTATAAAATAAATTTGTAAAACAAAAAAATTAAGCCTAGCGATTCCTTAGCATTTCGAAAAAACACGTGGAATTGCTAGCTCAATTCATGACAGAAACAAGGAATTTAAGTGAAATATGAGTATGGCGAACCCCTATCAATTTGGCCTCTCAACATGAATCGTTACTCAAATTGGTAGGTCACTATATCATAGAATTTACTGATTCTCCTAGCGATTTCCCCAACACTCCACTTAACACAAGAATTTTTAGGCATGATTTGGAGTATTTAAAATCGAAACCCCAAATCGCCACACACACACACACCCAGTTCTTACAAAAAAAATTTTCACTCTTTCACCTACACGCTTGATTTCTTACCTAGATTCAAACCTCCTAAGCAAAATCTTAGCATATTGATGTGATTCCCACCTCAACCTAGTTCTCTTAAACCTAAAAATCCCTATATTTGGGAGAGTAAAACGAACAAGGGTTTAAGGGATTTTGACTTAGTGCTTTTGACACATGTCGAGTGTGTACAATAAGTTTCTCGTTTATCCTTGTTATTTCTAGTAGGAATAAGTTGCATCGTCTCCATAGTGATTTATCAAATGTCTATAGGAAAAAATCTTGCAATAAATTTTATTAGTTTTTTATTTTAATATAATGAATCTGATTAAAAAAGGGAATTAAAAATTACTAACTCAATCTACAATATTATAATAATTAACTAAACTAATTAAATTGACATAATTATCACAATTCAAATTCACTAATATTCAAATCACTTCAATAATAAATAAATATTTAAACAAATGTCTTGAACAATAAAACAATACTCCATTTTGCATCCAAACATGTTACTCAAATTAAAACGTCATAGGCATATTTTATAAAGTACTATAGATCACTAAACTCTAATCATAAGTAAGTAAATAGCCCCTTAGCAAGCCATTAGTTCTCCTTATACAGGTGGAAAAGACATGTCCTAATTTATTGAGCTAACACTTCGAATACATAAAGAAATTATCTTTAGGCAATAAAACCGCATTACACCTTGTGAAATCTTTGAAC
The DNA here is from genome assembly GCA_039657365.1 of Stephania yunnanensis. NCBI lineage: Eukaryota > Viridiplantae > Streptophyta > Magnoliopsida > Ranunculales > Menispermaceae > Stephania > Stephania yunnanensis. The sequence continues at coordinate 44,634,427 of CM077581.1, forward strand.
TACTAAATTTAATACCTTCGAAAAGCTACTTCAATATTAAAGTTAGATCTCTATCCCCATAGGTCATCTAAATGGTAATCGACCTTTCAAACAATCTTAGTTACTACTTTACACTAGATAATGAATCTAAATATCACAATAAATATTATAGACTATACACGCAATACAAATTTCCATGATTAGAATCTGCAAATAGTAATCTATTAAATCAGTGAGTTAAAGAATAATATTGGTTTAAAACATTGAGCACAAAATCATCTCATTATCACTACATCATAAAACGGATCTAATTAATGTTTGGACAATGTTTTGATTAATAAACTACTCACTCATATTCATAAATAACATTACAATGAAATGAATAAAAGACAGATTAATTCCACTTAAATAAATACTTTGAGTCTTCAAATGGTCTCCAAAAGTAATGAACAATAAAGCAATAAATGCAAAAAATAAAAAATGGCTTCAAAAGTAATAAAATATTGATCTAAGTACTCACTAGCACCTGATTTTGTTGCCCTAGAGTCGTATATATAGTATTCTAAGTAGTACATATCCCAAACTAACTCAAACATCTTGCACGTATCTAAAATTCTCAAAATTGAACCTAGAAATTCCTCAACGATTCATGTTTGAAGTTGAATCGTCATGAATCGTTAGGAAAATCCTTAGAAAACTGACTCTGTGCTCTACTGATCTGACTAGCAATTTTCATTACAATTCCACAATCGTTCAGGAATCGCCATTAGTAATTTCCAATTCTTCCTTGACTTGTTGATGGTTTTTTGTGTACCACTTCAATTTGATCAAATCCTTCGCTCTCTTCTTTTTTTTAATCTATTCTTCACATATTCCAATTATTACTTAAAATAACAAAAAAAGACAAAACCACGTGTAAGATAGTCTTTTACATCTAAAATAATCCTAAAACATACATTAAACACGTTGAATTATTTACCTATTAGATACTCCCAAACTCATCACTTTGCTATCTCGAACAAAGGAATACTCTCAATCATACTATTTTCTTCCCTTGTTTTCATTTCATAGTTATATCCTCTTATTCCTAAATACAAGTTATCATTAAGTAGAAACATATTACCTTGACAAAAACCAGAATCATGATAGAATAGAAAGATCTAAAGAACAACCATTTATTAGAATAGGAAGATGTCAACCTAGTAGTTATGTAATACACTTCAGCAATCAAAGTTGAATCAATACCAAAGGCTAAACCACTATATAGGTTTTCTAGATCTCCACTAACAAGCATCAAGCTTGCGATGACTAATGTAGAATCTCAAGATAAAATATCACTAAATCAATAACATTTCAAACAATTTTTTAAGTATCACCACAATGAAAGTCAATAGGAATTCTTGATCACCAATAATCATCATTTGAAATCAAATTGTTGGAATGTTGGAATAAAAAGATATACTTCACTTAAATTAACTATAAACACTCGAGTTAAATCTTTTATTTGAAGATGTTTTCGTAAACTTCCTTCCATTCTTTATATCTCTCTTTCTTTCATCTTTCTTCTATAATTATTCTTCTCTTTATACTATATTCATACAGTTCCCTGTTTCATTTCCTTTGAAATCTTTTATTCTTTTTTATTGGAATTTTTTCTCTCATTTTTTTCACCACTGGATTTCTTGCTCCATTTTCTTTGGAATTTACGTGTCTCTCTATTTTTTTCTTTTAAAAATTCTTGTTAGCTCTTCTCACTTTCACAATAGTCAAGGAAGTATTTTTTCCAACTAAGTTTATTTTATTAACTAATTTCAAAGTTTTCCCTTCAATTGTTGCATAAACTCTTTTCAATATATTTTCGTACACTTGATCAATAATCTTTGTATGACAAGATTCATAAAAATCTACCTTGTTTATCTTGCACTTTAGTTTTGATCATCTAGCCATTATAATTCCAAACACAAAGTGATCAATCCCATATAAACTACTCTATTGTATACAAAATCTAGATTAAATCAAATAGGGTATAACAATCCTTTCAATCATAAAATTTCTATTTTCATCGTAATAAAAATATATCACTTATATTTAAATCCAAATTATATTTAATTGATATTTCTGACTAAATAAATTAAAATGTAATGGAAAAATATTACTTTTATTTTCAAAAAATTTTAAAATTTTTAGTCAACTTTGAACCTTTGAATAAATCGATTATACCTCTCGTTTCTTCCATATTTCGGTTCTTCAAACTTCACTTCACTTAGTACCCCCAAACACATTCCAAACTTTGTCCTCAAGGTTTAAAAATAAAATCGGGTTTCCAACAAAATAAAAATACCTCATGAAGCATAAACAAACTAAATAAAAGAATAACTATAAAAATGAATTTCATAAGTAAAGAAAACATAATAAATCGAAAAATCTCCAAACATTATTATAATAGAATTGAACATATCAAACCATTATATTATATGGACCGCACAATAACAAATCTTTCACAAGTTCGCACCACATCATACATATAGTCATCTTACAAACTAAGACCTCACACATAATCACATAGAGACTAAGCAAAGAAGAATGAGAATATTAGAACCATCGTCTAAATGTTGCATTGTCACCACCATCCCCTTGGTCCTACAGTTAAGACTAGAAGTCTGCTGTAGGGTTACATAACTTATAGTCCACTCCTGCCACTAGAGTACTTTTTGAAAAGACTCCTTGGTTAGGCCTTCTCATTTAAGTAGATGGTATTTGAATATCAGCTCCCTTTCCATGCATTCTCCTAGTCATGGACCTTTCGAATGTATGCTCCTAGCAATCTCTCACTAGTTCTAAAACATTAACTTATGAGTTTTTAAAGGTCGCATCTGGTTCCATAGGATTGACCCCTTCATGGCCATCCCCCTTATCTACATACATGCCGGTAAAATCCTTTGTAGGTGGCTTTGGTCTATGAATATTTCTATTATTATATGCAGCAAATTGCACTTTTTCTAGAACTTTTCTATTCTCTACTCATATTTTCTTCTCTTTGGGGTCTCTCTACTAAATGTTTCATTTATTTCTAGTTCCTCCTCCAAATCAACGTATCATGACACTTTCTTGGTGCTTTCTAGTAATTCGTCACTGATTGTCCTGTCATGGTAAACATCTAGCCCTAAAACTATCACATGAACTTGGACTTCTTTGCAAAATTCAGTGATCAACAAGGGAAAAAGTAGTCTATCTTTCTTTGTGTTCATGGAACTCCCAATTGAATAAAAATTAATTTTGCCAACATTGATTTAGCATATCCCTTACACAATGAGGAACCATAATGCCTCATTATAGTTCATAATCTTGTAGTATTGCAAACTTGGCTCTAGGCTGTCATTTATGAAAAAGCTTTATGCTTTGGTGGTTTTCCTAAGTTTTTTGGGTTGAATATGTTTTGGGTAACCATCCTTATCAAGAAGAAATCCATCCCTCGGAACTACTTTTAAACCATTTCTAATGGTTTCATGGGGAAATCCATGTGTAAACCTATACTTGACATTTGGGTAATCATTATTTTGTTTCCTATGAAATTTTGGAAAATCGAAGTACCTATTTATTCTCGCAAATGAGTAGGCCACTAATCTTCCTTAGACCATGGCTACCATTTTGTTATCATCTCCGAGCCTATTCAAGTAAAGTCCCAAGTCAACAATCCTCAATTCATCTCCCTTATTATGTTTAAAATCCTTTAGCCCATACTTTACCTTGTTCTTTACACTACCCATGTCCGAAATAATTTTTGTATTTCACTAATATTACTCTTCATCGTATTGAGAGCCTTGGAATTTATTAGATTATGCGGTGAAAAATGAATCCTTGGAGTCTCCTCAATTTCTTCGTCTCTCTCTCTGACTCATCAGTAAAATATAAGGGTGGAAAAGGTTTTCTAGGTGTTTTAGTTCTAGGATTATTTATTTAAATCCCCATTGGTCAAATAGGTATGGGTGGAACTTTGAATTTTTTGAGTTTCTCTAATAAATGTGCATTCCCTTTTTCCTCTATTGATCTTCTACCTTTATCAACTTTAGCAATTTTCTTAAATATAAAACTCACAATTCCAAATAACGAATAAACTTTTTGATCGTAAAAAGTAACGTTTGTCACAAATAATTCGATAAAATTCAAGACTTTATTTTAAAATGAGAATTTATTTGGAAAGCTAGAATGGGAATTCATCAAAAGCTTAAGATAAAATTGACATCAAAGTGTTAACTCAATTAAAAATTTTAAATCAATTTTCTAAATCTTAGAAAGCAACTTTATGATAAACTTTATTCTTTTCAAAACTAAAACAAAACAAAACAAACCAAATCCCCAAACTAATTTAAATCTTGATATTTAAACCATTGGCAAATGCATTTAAATATATCTAAATAAAAAATTGTTAAATTTGTAAATCAATAATCATTATAATGCAATGCCTAATCTATTAAGATCAATTAAATCATTCGTTCAAGGTAATAGAGTGAATTCCAATAAAACAATTTCAAAAATTATTGAAAAACTTGCATAAATCCTTTAAACAAAAAATTTGCTAAAGTAAATAGCTAGGGTTATTGAAATCACCTTCTTAAGAGTGAATCTCTCAAGAGTTAAGCTTTTGAACTCCTCTAGACTGTTCTTCAAAGCTCTGGGATGAAATCCCTAAAACCTTAGTTTGGCTCAAAACTTTCAAATTCAAAAATTTAGGGTTGAATGGAACTAGGTTCAGTTAAGAATCACTTAAATACTATAAATTGACATTAGAAGGGTCAAATCTAAGCAAAAAAATCATATTTGTATGAAAGGATGCAATGGTTTGGGTATATAAACGATTTTTTGTTTGTGGCGATTTGGCTTTTTTGTTTTAAAAACTCAAAATCGTGCCCAGTTATTTTTGTACTAAGTGGAAATGCTTACAAATTGCCAGGCAAATTGTTAGGTTTCGAGATGCAGTGACCCAACGATCTGAGCAACGATTCCTATTAAGTTTGTGAATTGCATAGGATTCGATAGACCTAAATTTTCAGTTACTGGTTTCTGTCATCGATTTTGCCAACAAGTCCTATTGTTATTTCAATTCGTTAGGAATCACTAGGATTGATTTAATGTCTTTGAAATTTTTTTCATGATAAACTTACATATAATTCATTAAAACTTATATTATAGTAGAATTGACTAAAACTTCAATAATTTGATTAGGATATTTAACTAACTAAATAATTTTATGAATCAAATAAATAAATAAACATATAAATAAGCAAGGGAATAATGTAAATTTGCGATAAAGCTATATAAGAAAAAACAACTTGATCACTCATCCCTAATTGAAATTACCTCAGAGTTTAAATTTTAAAAATATCTCAAATACAAGATTGAATATGTGAGAAAATAAAAACATAATATACTAAACTAAATTTCTAATAAAATTAAATAAACACGGAATATGTAATGCCTCCCATATTTCAACTTGATCAGTCATCCCTAATTGAAATTACCTAAGAGTTTAAATTTTGAAAATATATCAACTTGATCACTCATCCCAAATGAACATTTCTAGAATTAGATCAGATCTTTAAACTTGAATATAAGATTATCCACTCTAGTGCAATTCAAGAAAGTGAGTACTTGACCATCAATCATCAAAGTGATTGTTTTATTCAGTATATCCATAACATATTAAGTAGTGGCTAAGAAATGTCATCCTAAAATTAAAGGATGATCTTTATTAATAAAGTGTTGCATGACTGAAATGCCTATGGGTATGATGTAGTTAATCACTTAAATAGGTATCCCATGACTACTCCTATTGGTTAAATTGAAGTACCATCTGAAAAAGAAGCTCACTCAGCAGCAAGTAAATTTAATTCCAATAGAGTGTGTAGAATGAAATGTGTAGGCATGGGATTTACATTAAAACTCGTATCATAGTGAGCTTTGAAATACAATGCTCATTTGATTATAATGCGTAAATATATACCTCCAGGATCATTAAGCTTCATAGGGCTAAAAACCGACCTTTTCTTTTTCTTATTTTTCATAGATCTAAAATCACCGACTTGTTAATAATTTTTATCCTCTAGTTGCTTAGCTTTCAATTCTTGATTTATTTTCTTTTCGTTTAAAATGTCTTTAAATTTTTTTCTATTTGTAATCTCTTTATTAGTTTCCATTGTTACTGAATTAAGTGCATAACTTTCAACATTAAGGTTATCAAAATAGTTTAATTTTAGAAGTTCATTATAATCAATTTCATTATCGAATAATTCATAACATTCTTCAAAGTTATGTTCACTATTAATTTGACTTTAAAAATCTTATCTTTTAATTCCATTGGCAATGTTCCTTCAAAAATATTTAACTTAGTTTGAAATTGTTTTAAAAAATGCCTACTTAATAGTATAGGTAAAGGGTTAGATGATATTGAGTCTCCTATTTCCAAGAAATAGAAGTCAGCTGGAAATAATAGAAGAATTTTCAATAATTCATATTGTTTAACCAACATTACATTAATTGATACTCTAAGATCACACATAGAAAATTCAATAGAAGAATTTTTTATTGTAATCGATATGACAAACATTTCAGGTCGAAACATTTATCTAGCATTGTCTTTATTATGAACGACATCTTTTGTCCTAAATCTCCATTAAATTCTTCTAAAAAATTTCTTTAGATAAAATTCTTCTAAAAATTTTAAAAATTCATTAATTTCTATTTTCTTAAATGATTCAGATTTGTCTTGTTTAATTTCTTCCTTCATAGCATTGTTGTGGAATGATATAAATAAAATGCATATCTTCATTCAATTCATAAATATTATTGCGTAATTTTTCTTATTTAGCTAATTCAAAATTTTTTAATGATTTTTGATAAGCTTCAACTCTTGCTAAACACCATAAGTATAGCCATTCGAGAAAAGGTGTGTATTTCAATTGCTTAGCCATCATTCCCTAGTGGGAATGAGATTAGCCATCATTCTTTCTTCTTTTTGTCCTATTGTTTTATGTGCGTTGTTTTTTTACCTCTTTTTGATTTCTTTTCTTTCATGTTTTTCTTTTTCTCAAAATAAACCTTTAACTCGCGCTTGATTAGTAGTGTTTGTGGTTTTAGTACATCCTTTAATTTAATTATTTAACTTAGTAATTTGTAGATTCATTTGATTTAATTGATTATCGAACTCGTTAATAGATGTATTTATTTTAATTTGGTTTTGTGAAATTTGAGTAAAGTCTTGATGATTTTTGGTCATAAAGTTATGTAATATTGTTTTAAATTTGGTTGCAGAGGTTGAGTAGTTTGTTGAGATTGTTGAATTAGCACGGTTTGTACTTGTGCACTTACTCTATAGGTGGTATAATTTTAATTTTGTGGACTGCAATTAAGGTCTGAATTTGGTCTTTCATTGTAATAATCGATGTTATTATATTCATTTCTAGGGGCTAGAATATTGGTTCATAACCACGTTGACTTCTTCAATATTATCTTCTTGTAAAGTAGGACACGCTTCCGTATGATGTGTATCTTCATAATAAAATCCATATGGTTTCACTTGGTTTGATAAGTTCTTTAGTAGTAATTTAACCATGCTAGATAATTCATTTATTTTTTCGTCAAATTTATTACTTGTTCTATTGTTAATTTCAAAAATAGTTTTCTTGATGCGTCGGTATTTTGCGATATTGCTTTCATTGCTTATCCATCTTATTAATAGCTCGTTTTGCTGAAGTTGGTGTATCATCAAATAATGATCTACCACATATGGTATGTAAAAATCTTTGTTCAAAATGATTAATTCCTTCCCAAAAATATTCTAATAAAACTCCTTTGGTGTATCTATGTTATGGAAAAGATGAAAGTAATCTTTGAAATCTATCCTAAAACTCTTAAGAATTTTCATTATCTTTCATTTTTACAATTGTGATTTTTCTTATATGAGTACTAATTATTCTTGCACACATATATTGATCTAGGAAAGCTTTTTACACTTGAGCCTATAGGGTTATCGAATCTTGAGGAAGACAAAATAACTAATCTTGTGTTTGATCTTTCATTACAAAAGGAAAGGCTTTAAGTTTGACTTATTCTAACCTGCTTTCTTTAGGTTTCAACCCATTGACTTTGTATTGATATTCTCTCATAAATTTTAAGGGGTCTTTATTATCTTTAATGTAGAAGTTAGGTAAAACACTAGGCAATCCTAATATTAGTTCAAATTCGGGAAATCCCTTAGGATTGGCAACAAACTTTGGTTGATAAGCAGTGATATTTTGATTAGCATGCTTAAAAGTAAGTTATCTATTATCATTATTATTATTAATATAATCAAGGTTATTATTGGGTTCTATTGTGGTAGTTTAGGTTCCCTGCATCATTTTTGTCTGAAATTATGATTGATAGTCCTATCTACCCCAAGATTAAACGGATTTAAGGATCTAGTATAGTTAGAATGACAAAGTTGGTAGACCATACAACATCTAAAACTCCTAAAAAAATTATGTAAAATCTCGGCAACGGCACCAAAAATAGAAAAGTGTAGAGCGTATACAATAAGTTTCTCGGACATCCTTATTATTTGTAGTAGTGATAAGTGAGATTGTCTCCATAGGGATTTATCAAACTTTTTAGGAAAAATTCATTCAACAGTTTTTATGTTTTTCTTTAATTCAATTGATTGAATTACAATGGGAATTAAAAATCACTAATTCAAACTACATTATCACAATAAGAACTAAACTAATTAAACTAACTTAACTATCACAATTTAAATTCGCTAATATTCAAATCAATTCAATTAAATAATAAATAAATATCTAAATAAACATTATGAACAATAAAAAATAATTATCCACTTTGCATCTGAACGTGTAACTCAAATCATACAGTTGTAGGCATATTTTATAAAGTATGATAGATCATTAAACTCTAATCATAAGTAAATAGCCCTTAGTAAACCATTAGTTCTTCTTATACTGATGAAAAATCCATGTTCCAATTTTATTTAGCTAACCTGTTGAATACACAAAGAAATCAACTTTAGGCAATAAAACCGCATTACACCTACGTAAAACTTCGACCTACTAAATTTAATACCTTCGAAAAGACAATTCCTTATCAAATTTAGATCTCAATCAACCTAGGACATATAAACCGTAATACACCTTTCAAACAACCCGAGTTACTAGTTAAAATGTTCACATGTCGTTCGTGTCAAATATAACTCGTACTCAAGTTAGAAATCCCACGTGGGTGAAGTAGTTGTAAATATGGGGTAGAATCCACATGACTTAGTTTTTACTTTGAGTTAACTAAAATTTTTTACTTTGAGTTAACTAAAAATGGAAACTCGAGGGTTTTTAGAGAATTTATGCAAACAATTAATTGAAACTACTAGAAATGAAAGTTGCAAAAGAGAGTTAAATAAGAGAAAATATCTAGGTCTACAGTCCCAAATGTTCAAATAAAGATATAATGGCATGTCATGGTCTTCTATTTACAAAAAGGTTTATTAATTCAATTTTTTCTGGATTAGATATAGTAAATTGACATCCACAAGATATCCCTAATTGCCAATCTTTATAGTTAGGACATCCTAGACTAGCTATAAGAACGTTATTGGAGGACGAGGTAAAGCAAATGGGAGAGAAATGCATGGTGTGCGTGGATGGGGAGAACGCGAAGATCAAATCATGCATCAAACTCGGAGTATGTGCTGCTGCATATCCCAAGGCAAGTGTAAAAATTTTTCTTCTGATTTGATCTGCTTTGAGGTGCAAATCTTGAGGCATTTTGTGTAGTAGTTGGTTTGTTGAGTGCCACAAATGTGTCCTTTGTTGCGTCACTCAATGTTGCTCCCCTTCTTAATCCATTGTGTAGTGCATGACTTTAGGCAAATGAAACGGTTGCTAAACACACTGCATGAATGACTCATGCTTTTCCATTTTTAGAGTTTTCCTCAACTAAGGTGTCACCAAACTTCTTCTAAACCACCATATCATTAATTAACATGGACCAATATGGCTCCCACCAAGCTGTTTCAAAGTTCATGCAAGCTCATTTTTCGATGCCAAACACCAAAAACACTTTAAATGACCTTGATTTATTTCCTTTTCATCAAATTGCTTCCAAACCATAGAAAATTTAAATAAAATATATTAATTAAAAGAGGAATGATATCTAAAAACACATAAATTAAACAAATAAAATATATTATTATTATCAACTTATCAAATACCTTTAAACTCAAGAGTTTGTTATGTCCTGAGCAAAGGTGTAACCGACAAAACTAAACTAAACTAGACTCTTAATATAGTTATGAACTTAACTTAACTAATCATATACTTGATTCCAAACTAATGGGGTTCCTTCGCTTTACATTGTCTCCAAGTCAACAAGCCACTCAAGAAATTTTGGAGTTATGATATGTTACCATAACTATCAATTACTCATGAGTTTTCTTGGCCTATACACTCAAGCACACAAGTTTACGATCTCTGTATGACAGCGCATTAATGCTTGGATGGTACCATAGGCGAGAAATGCAACTACACTCTCCATAATTTATAGAGTTAGTACCAATGAAAGTCAATAGCACTTTAAGTAGGTTGTAACATGGCAAGGGTAGAATACCAAAGAAATGATATAAAGGTAATATAAAGAATTGGAAAGCTAGACTATCAAAAGATAAATTTTTAGGGAACACGAAAGGATTTAAGCTACACCTAACTTGAATTTTCTTTTAATATGTACTGCCTTTAACTTTTTCCAAACACTTGGCTCCCTACTCCATTTCCTGCGGATACCATTTTAGGTAGCACTCCCTAATCATGACTTGATTTTTATCATCATAATTAATTTCACTTTATTTTGGGTATATAAACAGTTTTTTCTCTAATTCTTTTCTCTTTCTTTTCATGTCTCTTATTAAAGATTTTAAGTATAAGATTAGCTTCCAACTAGGTAAAGGATAATATCAGGCTATGGTTATGGGTTTAACATTAGGTAAGGACTTACAAATTGGGTAGGCTTAAGATGGGTCAACTAGGGAAATTACTTTAGGTAGGCTTAAGGCTAAGGGTTTTCATTAAAAAATGGCTAACACCATTTCCCTCCAAAAATGGTTTAGTCATATGAATTCTACCCGAGTGGGTTACATCCTTTTTCTAGCACCCTAGAATTCGAAGTTTTTTCCACTTACACGATTCTAACCGTCTGCCCCTTTGGTATCTAAAGTGAGTGTTTCTCATAATTATCTAGCACCCTAGAAACCCTTAGAAATCCCATAATATGTAATCATAAAAATGTTGGGCTATGGACCAAAGTGAGTGTTTCTCTTAATTTTCATAGAGTTTTAAGTGAAAAAGGCAACCATAGTTCACTCGTTCACAACAAAAAGCATGAAGCAGAGTTTCGGGTGACTCTAAATAATAATAATAATAGTAATAATAATAATAATAATAATAATAATAATAATAATACAAACTATACTAAATGCATGCATGAAACAATATTATATCCTAGTAAAATGGAAATAGTAATATGAATGGAAAGGAAAGGGAAAAGGAAAGATAAGAGGAATTGAAAGCATTACACCACCATTACCATCATTCAACCGCATAATTTAAAAAATTAATGATTATACATACGATATTTACCAAAAAGACCCATCTAGCATAATCCACAATCTCTAAAGTACCCCCAAGCATTTTTGAGCAAAATGGTGAAAGTACATTATAGATATAGAATTATGGAAATGAAACGAGTTCATGCATAGTAATAAGAATACTAAAACAAAGAAATAAAGTAAGATAAACCAAAATTTAGGATAATGCCTTTGTTTACAATCTTTGGCTCGACTTTAAAATGTGAATCCTAAGTGATGTTGGCTCATCCATAGAGAGAGTAAGTAACCCCAGATTTCAGAATCACGAATAAAGGAATCTCATTAACTTTCAACAATTGAAGACCGTCCTACTTCTTTAACCTAATCTCATCCTACAATAAAGGGTTAAAACATGCATTACAAACAAGAAAGATATATTAGTAAAAGGTTTCATGTTGTCAAAAATATCAAATTTAATAATCTCACCATTAAAATCCATAGAAAAACTACCATCATAGACATTTACTTTGGTTCAAGCACTGCGAAGTAAAGGTCGACCTGACAAAATGGAAGGTAAGCAATGAAAAGGTTTATCCCCCATGTCTATCACATAAAAGTGTGCATGAAAGACAAATTCTTGAACTTTTATCAATACATTCTCTAAGACCCCTACATGGCATGCAATCGACCTATCAAAAAGGTGGATAACAACCTAAGCGTCCAAAAGTGGACCTTCATGTAGTGATTTATATAAATAGAGAGACGTGAAATTAATAGATGCACCCAAATCACATGACACTCTCAATGACAATATTACCTATTTTGCATGGAATAGCAAACATACTAGGGTCTTGACACTTAGAAGGAATCGATTTTTGAATCACAGCTGAGACACACTCCCATAAACTTACCTTTTCCTTATTTATAAACTTGCCCTTATCGTGTAGAACCTTTTTAGCATTTTACCATAACGAGACACATGTTTCATCGCATCCAGTAATGGAATATTGATGACCACCTTTCGAAACATTTCCAAGATCTTATTCTCGTCCTCCACCTTTTTTACCTTCACTAACCGTTGGGGAAATGAAGGTGGAAGTATTAATTCTTAAGGTGGATCATTATTCATTTTCCAAGCTTTAAAACTTCTGATGAGACTTCAACTTTCTTCTCTTACTTCTACTCTTAAGTCTTGTATTCTTGAACACTAGGTTGATTTTGAGGGGTAACCACCAATTTCTCAATTCATTCCAACTGCCTATAGTTCTCTGGATAGTCTTTGTAGGAAAGGAGGACTAATTTTTAATTCATGTTGTCATCTTTTTTAGAAGTTGTCATCTTCTTTGTAAGTCTTGGTCTCTTTCACCATGATCTAGCTTCTTAATTATATAGAATTCACATGAGCCCTTAGATTTGGGATTGGTTGTGATGGCAACTTCCCTTGATATTCAAACCTCCTTAATCTCTATGCAATCTAACTTGTACGTACCTCAAGATTACAAATTGTCGCATTGGAATCACTGACTGGCACCGCAAGTCTAATAACTCGCTTATAGTAATAGTGCAATGAAGTTATGTTGACCACCGATATCATTCTCAAGGAAAGGTTTTGCTCTAGTTAATTACCTATTTCACTTTGAAGTATTACTAAGGAAAACCCCTTTTTAATGGTTTTATATTAAACTATTATATCTAACAAATCAATTCAAACTTTACTTTAACTCTTACATTATGGATAACTTAGTTCACAACTACACTTAGGTAGTTTAATACTACGTTTTTCAACCACTTTTATATCTCAATATGTTGTGTTCAATGCCTAATTAGAATAGATAGATTTTCTTCAAATCCACTTTAAACCACTATAGTGACGGAAAATATTTTAATGTCCAAACTGGAACTGCACCTATCGGTGTGAATAACGTAAGCTCCACATTTCGTTAAATCCCAAATATTTAGATTCATAACTAACAAAGTTTACTAACTGTGCCTCTTTAATCAAGAACTATCACTCAATTTTGTGTATTTAATGGTCATACCATTCATGTCTGGATTCAAAGCTTTAATGGCCATGATAACTTATAAAACCTAATATCATCAAACTCGTAATAAAGATGTCTAAAGCATTATGCTCAAAATCAATAGATATTTTAACCATTGCACTTCTTATATTCACTTTATTGACATTACAATTTATAAATGAAATCATTGCAAATCATAGATGAATATAAATATTACCTTCAATTAAATTGATAAAACTAAACTTAAATTGCAACCGTAAAGTCTTCAACATTTTCTCTACAAAAGAATCCTTAATACTCAAAACCAAAGTAATTATGCTAAATCTCCTTAATGGTGGCTAATAGTTGATATGTGTTATGTTTACAAGGTCTTAAATACATATTTATACTTCCTAATAACAATTAGAAACCCTACTTTATAATTTTATTTGAAATAAAACTCTAACTTTCTATTTTCCACAAGTCCGGTGTTGTCATTAATGCCTCGACGTTGTGCCTTCTAAGCCACGGCGCCACTATACCTTCGGGCCTCCAGACTTGATTTCTTGACTTTTATTGCTCTCTCACATCGTGTCTTTCCTTCCCACATTGTGGTTTAGTATTCCATGGCATAACCATGAGTAGTCTTGGCTCCAACCATGCCTTTGTAGGTTTTTGCTCCATTTAATCTCATTTTTGCTCATTTCCTTCATTCGCCTTATTTACTTGAAAACGCAATAACATAATGAATTAGAGCTCATTTAGGAATATTTATACTAAATATACCACTAAACTAGCCATATATATTAATAATCACTTATCAAATACCTTCAAACTTAGGATTTGCATTGTTCATGGAGTACCCTTTAATTCACTATGTTTCGATTCAATAATCCACTAAAGAGTTTTTCTTTGCCAAGACTTATATCTTAAGACATGTAACTTTAACAACAAATATAACTTCACTTTCAAAACACCAAAGTCGATCATAACCAAAAACCATCACTTCTCACAAGTCTGTTTCTTCTCAACACTCAAGTAGCAAGTATGCAATCTCATGATTTCTCATTAAACTCAGTAATTCATAAATAAGCATAGATCATATCATATTCATCTTTGATAGACTTTTGTACTTCTATAGTCTATAGGACTTCCTATAGTTGGAAAGGAAACTTAAATCAACTAGCTACTCATACTTGAACTAAGTCTTTTATTTGAAGTTTTTTATTTGACTTCGACCTTCTTTTTTTATTTAATTTTTCTATCATTATTCTTCATTTTTTCAATTCTTTCTTACGGTCTTTACTCCTTTTCCTATGGACATCGCTTTTCTCACTTTTTTTCAACCATCAAGTTATGTGCTCCATTTCCTGTAGAACTTGTGTAATTCTCTCATTTATTTATATTTCTAAAACTCATGTTAGCACTTCTCACTTTCACTAAATCGAGTAAGTTAACCCCAACATTTCATTTACAACACCTATTTCTTCCCCTTTTTGCTCTAAGTCTTTATTTACTTTGTATTATCTAGTAATATTCATACTTATTATAGAATCATTAAATATCTAAATTTTTCCACAAAAAGTGTTCTAATTTGTTGCTTTTGTTTCAAGTTCAAGGTCTTCCCTGACTCTGGGTTTCTTTAGACATTTAAAAATACTATCTTGAATTTCATATAACCAATGTACTTGTAATCTACTCTTCCATAATTAAAGGCGTGAATATGCAAATGAACAACTTATTCCTTACAAAGTACTATATATAACCGAATCTACATTACTTAAACATTCAAATAGTAAGAAAATTGAAAAATTTATACACTACCATTGTTTTCCTCCTTAACTGCTTCAAATTAAAATTAAAATTATCATATATGTAGTGTTATCCTTATTTCTTAGCTTTTCTTACCACTTCCCATAGTGTACTGTAGTGTTGATACACACAAGCTTAAACTAAATGTTGTCCTAAAGTTTAAAAGTAAGCCTGATACGTGAAGACACCAAAACACGTAAACATATATAATAACACAAGTTATATGATAAACTAAACTAAGCATAGAATTGAAACAAGTCAATAGTTAAAAAATATATCCCACATGTTAAAAAAAAAAAATGGTGTCAATATCACTCTCAACTCTCCAAGTCTAAAAGATTCCAAATACACTAACTTCAGGACTGCATGTCATCATCAACATCTGCATGATCAGTTCTAGTGTAATATGGTGTCAATGGAAGCTCCACCCTCTTCCTCTGCACCAAATCTAGACCAAACACATAGTAAGGTAATGCCGGAAAGCCAAATGATGTATCACTAGGTTTCATCCATTTGCTACTCTCATACCTAGCTATATCCCTCCGATGATTGGCAAATAACATGAAATTATACTACCCGTTCGGTCAGTTTTGCTTACTCCTCTCCATATCTTGCTCATATCGTAACATGGCTGCTTGGTACTACACCCTATCCACTTATTATTATCTGGCCATTTCTTCTATTTATAGCCTCTACTGTAGTGGAGTCAAATCCTTTGATGGCGATATTGGTGTTTGTGGTAGAAGAGGTGGTGGAAAACCTCAGGACCTACAAAGTCCTACTCTCCATTATCTGCGTTTATAAACTCATAGCCCTAAAAAAATCCTTATTGTTGTTACTCATCTTCTTCTCCTTATATTCATCTTCTAGCTCTTTGGATAATTATGCTGCTGCTACTTGATCTTTCACCCTTTGGCCAACATTTCAGCCTCATGTCTAGTCCCTTGACTTTCTCTATCTCTCTCTTCTCCTCAAAATCTTTGTAACTAGGCGGTGATTTCAATGTAAGCATGAAAGCTTCATCTATGGTTAGTTGGTTGGGCCTTTATATCAAATTCTTAATCATTTTTCCGTTTCACTCTGACCTTCAAGCACATCTGAGTAATCAAGAAAGGAAACAACAATTTATTGTCTCTTTCTGATATGGTCGACTTCCTCAGATTATTGAAAATGGTCTTATCAATATTGCTTTCCCCATTCTTTGTAATCTCATAAAGACATGGCGCTTTAGGCTTATTGATCTCACCTTACTGATAAGTGGGGTATAGCGATGCAATAAGGAAATGTTGCTACATTTTGTAAACTTTTCTAACACTCCCCTTCTTAATGTGCTTTGACACATTTTTAGCTCCTACGACCCATCCTTGTTATCCTTGGATAACCTATACTCTCTCTATGGTTATAAAAGGGTATAGGTTACAGGGTCTCTCATATTACTTGTTCAAAAAAGTTGGTACGGATTCATACAATCTTACTCCTCGAACCCATAGATGGCATTGATCTCATGTAAATTAAAGGGAACTAAAATCCCTCTCACCTTCACTAGCCCATCTTTAGTTGTGAGCTTTGCATTAGCATAAAATTCAAAAACAATATACTCCTTTAACTTCGTTCTTTCTATAATATTGAGTGAGTTGCTCCTAATTACATTGCCTAATGAGGTTATTCACTCTATTATCATACTTGGCTGGCGAATCAATCCCCCTTTTACAAATGAACTCCCTATGTAGTATTTTCTCATATCGGTCCTTAGCTTCTCTACTAATGAATAATTTGGATTTAAATGACCTAGGCTCCTCTTCATTGGGATTTCTTAAGATATATGCGTTAAAATCATTTGCTATAGTTTTGCTAACTTGTTTCCTTGTTCTTCCCATTTCTTGAAATTTCAAAACCACTTCACAACAACAATGCAATGCAACTCATGTCTTTTAATCACCTAAAAATTAAAATTTATATCACACAGATCATGTACATGCCAAAAAATGCAAAGACATCAACTAAGTCTCTTTGAGTATCATTAATGCTCAACATTCACTCAATCTTGCAAAACCTATCTTACAACCTCAAAACCACTATTTCATACAATCTAATCAAAATTTAAAAAAAAAACTCAAAGCATAACTAGATGAAATTGTAAATTTACCTCAATGCCAAATTACTTTTTGGTGTAGAATAGTCCTTCAAGTCTTTATTAATCCAAGCCCATTAACTTTCCTCACCAACTACAATCCTAGCTCTCCTTGAACTCAAAATCCAAAAATTTAATCCCTAGCTTTCCCACTTGTGCAGATCCAGAACACACTTGCCTCTTTCACTCTCAATTACTAGGAACTCAATAATCTCACCTAAAAGTGATCATACATTGCCTCTAAAGGGTTTCAAGCTTGGTGATCATGGTGGCGTTTTAGGGCAAGTGTGAAGAAAGAATGAAAATTGTTTGAACCGCTTATATCGACCACAACATCGCACCTTATAGGCATGGTGACATGACAACGCCACCATTGTGTCGAGGAGTTTCTCTTTGTACGTGCTGCCACCACAGCGTTGTAGCCAATCCCCACGGCATCAAGCTATCTGCCAACATTCTCATGTGTAATGTTCTTTATTATTTCCTCACCAGAGCTCCTCCGACTTTCAATATCACTAACGTAAGGTGTTGTGACTGCATGAAATCCATGAAAATATAAATATCAACAAATTTTACCTTTTATTCACCCATTGATCTTACCTTCACCGCTTTGAACTCCTTTGCTATTTTTTGCTCTTTAATGACGAATCATCACCAGAAGAATGGTGTTCCCTGCGTTTAACATAAGTTTTTGAAAGTTAGAACTACAACTTATTAATTGTGATTATTAAACTAAATAGCTAACTACTAACTAAAATTCAAAAACTTATAATTTTAAAACCCTGGGCTGCCTCAGTAGCGCTTAATTTAATGTCATTAGCCTGATGCCTTATCATTTTTTTAGTTTGAGTCTAAATCGAGAAGCTCTATCTACAAATCGAAGATGATGATGCTATTCTCGTTTGGATGTATTGCTTTACCATCAACAAAGACAACTATCTTAGTATCATTGGCCTCATCAATATTCATCATAATCTTCATATCTCTTATTTACAAATGTGCATTAACAGTGTTCAAGAATGGTCGTCCAAGTATCATACACACATCATCTTCAATATTGTGGTTCATAACCTCGAGATCCATAATGAATTTGAAGCTAACCACTTTTACATGAACATTTCAAAATCTTCTTATAGTAGGTATCAAGTTGCCATTAGGTACTAACAAATTTGTGGTGTCATGACAGTTAATTTTCAAGTTGGAGTGCAACATGTTGATTAAAGGCATGACATTAATTGAAGCTCAAGAATCAAATAAGACATTTCTTAATCGGTGCTTGACAATGTTTATACATATATATATATATATATATATATATATCTTTAAGATCTCTCATTTTCATAGGTTAGTCTCGAGATGATATGTCATTGCCTAGTGGGTCCTCTTTGGAACATCCCTCATCTTTTTGCATGGCCTTCCACCGTTGTTTCTCTTTTTTTTCTTCAAGGCATTAGTTTTTTGTTTCTTAAAACCATCAAGTTAATCTTGCCTTACTTCTGTGTTGTGCTCATGCTTCCTGAATGCCAAAATGTTGACTTTTTCCAACGTATACATCACTTGTTCTTATCTGGGCTCCTTTGTTGTCGTAGTGCTCATCACGTAAATAACACTCATGTTCTCCTTGTGATTTGTGATGGTGTTGCTAGGAAACTATCATTCTTTCTTTGAGTTTAAGGCTATAGCAAGCTGACCAATCTGTCATTTTAAGTTCTTGATGGATTATGATTGCTCATTATCCACCCTCTTCATAGCTTAGTCACTTCCTCCATCTTTTTCCCGTGTTTCTCATGGCGCTCTATATTGCTCATATCCATGGCTTGCAAATACTTCTCATTTTACTTTCATGAACTCATCTCTTATTTCTACCTAGCTTCCCCTGTTGGACTTGTTGTTCGAAGCCTTAAAATAACTTCAATGCATTAACAAGATTTTTGTAAGAGAACTCCGGGTTGTTGTTGTTTTATCCTTGATAAATCATTAAGGAGCCACTCCTCTCAGCCTGAAGTTATTCACCTATCCTTAGTTGTTCATGAAGTTGATGTCCTTATACTCCATTCCTAGCTATATGTCTATTTAGTTAACCACCATACCTTGGTGATTAATGGGTTGTTACGCTACTTGTGGACCTTGGTGTGCCAATTGATTTTTTGCCTTTTGACTACTTAGATTTGATAGTTTTGCCACAATTGTAGCTTACAAGTCAATCTTATATACCGTGTTGGTTTCCCTATTAAGGAATGAGTAATAGAGGTATAATTTTGAGATATAAAATCGAGGAGATCCAAGGCAACATCGTCATCCTTGGTAAGTAAAGAGCCACCTGCTGCGGGATCCACTAGCATTCTCGTATTGTGGTTCAACCCACAGTGAAAGATTTGGAGTTATGTCTATTTCAAGTAGTCATTTCTTGGAAATCTCCACAACATCTCTTTGAATCATTTCCAAGCTTGGCCACTCAATGTTTTCTTACTTGAACTAATTAATCTCAAATTTCCTTTCTTGGACCATCACTTGGGGAAAGAACTTGTCAATAAATCTTTCATTAATTTTCGCCAATGAGATCATACTCCCAACATTATGCCTTTGGATCCAGGATTTGGCTTTTCCTCCAAATAAGAATGGAAAAAGTCTTACCTTGATAACCTTATTTACAACTCCAGTAATGTGCTTGGTGTTGCACTTATTTAAAAATTTCTCAACACTTGCAACTTGATCTTTGTTAAATAGCTCGTTGCTTTTTTGCACCATGTTTCTCAGAAACGGTCTTAATTGGAACTCGAGTAGTGTTGGCGGGAAGATTCATCACTTTGATGTAAGTCTCCTCAACTTCTAGCTTGAAGTAGTCAAAAAGATATCTCTTTCATTGCACTCTATCCTACACTACTAGATCACTTGTAGGTTGGTTATTCCTACAGCCTTATTGATGGTTTCCAGCTTGCTCTTTGGTGATTTTCATTCCTTTCTTTTTCTTTCCTCTATTTGTTCAATGAATCTCTAGGTCGTAAGGCATGAGGTCCTTCTCACCCTTGCTACGCATGAACTAATTATCCTTTAAAAGAAAATACAAAAATATTAAGTGCAGAAAGTCAAACTTGAAACTTATGACTTTTTATGAACTTAAAAGTAACGTACTTATTGTAAAAATTAGCAACATTTCAAACTAACTAAGTAATACTAAATGGCTACCTATCCCTAGCAACAAAGCCAAAAACTTGACAAGCGTCGCAACTATAACGGCTTGCTTATACTAATAGTGCAATCAACTTATGTTGATCATGCATATCATCATTAGGGAAAGGTTTTTGCAATACTTAATTAATTATTTAACTTTGAACTATTGCTAAGGAAATCCTTTTTTAATGGTTTTATATTAAACTAATCTATCTAATAAATCAATTCAAACCTTAGTTTAATTCTTATATTAAGAATATCTTAGTTCACAACTTTACCTAGGTAATTTAATACTATGCTTTTTAACCACTTTTACATCACAATATATTGTGTGCAATGCGTAATTGGAATAGATAGACTTCCTTCAAATCCACTTTAATACATTGTCATGATGAAGAAATTTTAATATGTAAACTAGAACTCCACCTATCGGTGTCAATAATGTATGCTCCACATTCCTTTAAGTCCAAAATCTTTGTAGTCATAACAAACTAAACCTACTATCCGTGCCTCTCTAATCAACAACCGTCACTCAGTGTTGTCTATTTTATAGTTTTAATGTTCATGTCCAGATTAAAAGCTCAATGATCATGATAACTTATAAAACCTAATATATTTAAAAACCTGATCAAGGTGTCTAAAGCATTATGCTCAGAACCAATACAAATTCTAAATATTGTACCTTTTATATTCACTTTTCACTTATATTCAAAGAATGACATTAATACCATAGGATCCATTAATCTCTAAGATTAGTAGACTACTCACACTTTATTAAAACATACACATTAAAATCCCTAATTGAAGTCATTGCTAATCAGAGATGAATATAAATGTTACCTTCAATTAAATCAATGAAACCAAACTTAAATTGCAACCCTGAAGTCTTCAATGTTTACTCCACACATAACTCTATAATACACAAAACAAAAGTAAAACTATGCTAAATCTCTCTAATGGTGGCTAATAGTTGATATGTGGTATGTTTTCCACATTCTAATGACTATTTATGCTTTCTAATAACAATTAGAAATTCTAATATAAGAGTTTACTCGAAATAAAACTCCAACTTTCTATTTTCCACGAGTCTGAAGCTGTCACTAATGCCCTAGCGTTATGCCTTATAAGCCACGGTTCTACCACTACGGTGGACCTCTAGATTTAATTTCCTACTTTCTTTGCTCTTCCACGCCGTGCCTTTCCTTCTAGCATTATACCTTAGTACTCTATGACGCCACCATGTGTAGCCATGGCTACAACCATGTTTTTGTAGATTTTTGCTCATTTCTTCTTGTTCTTGCTCATTTCCTTCATTTACACCTTATTTACCAAAATATGCAATAACATCATGAATTAGAGCTCATTTAGGGATATTTATACTAAATATACTACTAAACTAAAGCTAGATATTAGTCTACATATTCATTTATCAATCACTGATGGATTTCTCTGTATTAGCCTTAAACTCATCAGAGGTAAGAAGTCGCTCTATCATGGAGGTCGGTAAATTTTTCAGTTAGTAAAATTTGATGCTGCTCTTATAGTGAGACTTCGGTACATAATATCATCAAGGTCTCCATAAAGGCATGAGTGCTGGGCGATGTTGTCGTACAATCGTTTCATCTAACTCAGTGTCTTATCTCAAATGTGACCCAACACGTGTTATCAATCATATGTCTCTCTATGGGTGTCATACCAACTAGAAGAAATGGACTGTGGCCTTCTCAGCCTGGCCATGTTGTAGGCAACTAGCATTTAACCGCTTATACCGATCCAAATCTGCACCAAATGATTCTTTCACTTTCATTTTAATGTTGCCTATGTCCTTGATGAGCTCTGCAACTCTATCTTCAAGAAAATGCTCTTTTAATAACTCGTCAACTTATTCCACGAGTTAATGCAAGCAGGTGGAAGATAGAAATGCCATTCTTTGCTTTATCTTTAAGAAAAAATGGAAAATACCTACGTTTTACCTTATCTTAATCCATTACAGAGGGTTTCATGGACTTGCAATTAGTTCGAAACTCTTTCGGAAATGTAAATAGGTCCTCATTCTTGCTACCATGAAAGGAAAGTAGGAAGTAAATAAACCAAGACCTTAACTTAAAACTTTTGGCATTCTTCGGATAATAAATGCAGAGGGGCTTCTATGCCAAAAGAGATTGAAGGTCTTTATTGGCATGCCTTATAGTGACTTGGCAATTTTCAGCTTGCACCATGTCTAGAGGATTATGGCCTACCTTTGCAATGTTCTCTGGGGTTCATGATTGAAAGACAATAATGAACCAGTCGATTTTGATCTAGAGAGTCTTTGGATCATAAAACTAAGAAAAAAAAACTAAACTCTATATAAAGGACTAAGTCCTAGGCAACCAAAAATTTGTTACGTGTTGTTCGTGCCAAGTATAACATGTACTCAAGTTACCAATCCCATTTAGATGTAGTAGTGGTAAGTACGGGGTTGAATCCGTAGGACTTAGGTTTTACTTTGAGTTAAAGTAAAAAGAAAAATTTGAGGATTTTTAGAGATTTTAAGAAAATAATTAATTAAAATTACTAGAAATCAAAGTTTGCAAAAGTTAATTCAATGATAGAATATAAATAGGTCTACTGTCCAAAAAGTTCAAATCAACTTATAATAGCATATCAAAGTCTTCGATCTTTCCAAAAAGATTAACAATTCAATTCCTCTTAGATTAACTATTGGAGATCGACATCCGCTAGAAATCCCTAACTCCTTTAATCTCGATAGTTAGAACATCAGCCACTAACTACTTCCCTAACTCTAGACATCCACCAATAATGTTTAATGCATTAAGCATATAAAAATTCATGGGAACTAACCTGATCAAATCCACTTCCAGTTTAGATTTATTTGTCACATACTCAAGCACCAAAAGGTTTTGAAGGCAAACGGGTGAGTGATTGTCACTTTCTTCAATCCAAGTATATAATTACGGATACGATTGTAACTATTAACTATTTTTCTTCCAAATAAAAGATGCAATGGCATTAATACATACCTAATCTTCCACCATAATAATAATAATGACAACAAATAAAATAGAAAGAACTGAAATAAATTAAATTAAATTATAGATAAAATATCTCACAAATCATGCTATCAACCAAGATTTTAGACTTACTTCGCCTTCAACCTAAGGAAAGAGTGCTTAGCTGGACATTTTCTTGAAGAAAACTAATGAAAAAGAAGAAAAAAGAGAAAGGTAGTTCGATGCTTCAAATAAAACCCTAAAGCTCTCTTTTTATATTTATTTTTCAATTCCATCTCTAGAAGAGAGATAAATTCATATTCGCTGGGGAGGGAGGGGGTTGTTGTCTCGTATGCGAAGGTAAATCAAATAATTGTTACTACTAGAGTGCTTGGATGCAAAAACGTGTCACAAGCAGATTGGAAGAGCATTTGGGGAAAAATCACGCATGGTTTGCATTTTCGTTGGTAGTCCATTAACGTGGTGCGCGTAGATTGGTGGAACATTGCTGGAGGACATGGTAGCGCGAATGGGAAAGAAATGTGTGGAGGCTGCGGATGGGGAGAATGCAAAGAAGGAATCACGCGTTGAGTTGGGAGCCTCTGTTGCTACGTATCCCGAGGCAAGTGGAGAGGTTTTGCTTCTCGTCTAATCTGCTTTGACATGCAAATCTCGATGTATTATGTGTGGCTGCTGGTTTGTTGAGAGCTATAGGTATTTCCTTTGCTACTTTACTCGATGTTGCTCATCTCTCTTAATCCATTGTGTAGTGGATGTCTCGAGGCAACTCAAAGGGTTACTGAACACACTGTGGGAATGGCTCATGCCTAGCCATTTTTAGAGCTTTCCAAAACTAATGTGTAACCAAACTTCTTTTAAACCACCATATCATCAAAAGAGACCAATGTGGGCCCCACCAAGTAGTCTTGAAGTACATGTAAGATCACTTTTCACTACCAAACATCAAAAACACTTTTAAAGACTTGATTTATTCTTTTTCATCAAATTACCTCCGAACCACGAAAAAATATTAATAAAAGAGAATTACTTAATAATAAGAGGCATTGAGATCTAAAAACATATAAAATAAACACCTAAAATATATTATTATTACGGACGTATCATTAAACTAGATAATGATTCCAAATATCACAATACATATTCTACACTATGAAGGTCACCCAAGAGGGGGGGTGAATTGGGTTACCGAGTAGTTATTGCCCTTTTAAAACTTTATGCGCAAATTACAACTATAATGCATACACTATCAATGAATATATATATATATGCTATGCAAGTGAATGGAATGGAAGAGATGGAAAGTGACACACAATTTATAGTGGTTCGATCCAACGATCTACGTCCACTACCTAACCTCCCCGGTTAGGATTTTTAACCCCCACTTATATTGCAAATAAGTGTTACAACCTAAGCATACAAGCCTAGAGTGCCTAATTACAATTAGGACTTCCCACCTAGCCGCAACTAGGATTTGTGCCTAGCCTCAACTAGGTCTTCCCCTTTGACTTAGATTCCACTAAGTCTTACAATCATACAAATACAATAAGTTGCTGAAAAATAATGAGATACACTTTACAACACAAAGTGGTATCAAATTCAAACACTAGCAAGCCACCTAGAGCCTAACAACTCTTATGCATGCAAGTATTAGAATGAATGGAATATGCACATATGCCACTTTGGTTTTATTTGCAAATTCCGGTTGTGAAATCGTTCTAAAAACTTGATATGTTAATGTAAAACCGATTTCAAGTCTAAGAACAATAGTTTAACAAAATTCAAGTTTAAGTGCAAAACTTTTGTTCAAATCAATCTTAGGGTTTGATAAAATAAATTTTAGTACAAAAACCCAGAGAAGATGTTCAAACACACACCAAAATGATTTTCAAATCAAACACACAAAAATATGTAGATTGAGCACAAGTAAGATTGTAGATCTAGAAATTTCTTACAACCAAAAGAATGACAAAAGAGATCAGCTCTGGAGTGATTCTTGAACTCCTTTTGAAAGCCTCAAATGTGCTGGATTTGTGAGCTAAAGAACAGCCACTAAGATCTCCCTTTGCTTCTTTACAAAAATCAGATTTCTACTTTGTAGATCTATGGATTTTGAGTGTGTTTTCTCTTGTAGTTGTTAACACCATGTTCTTGGTGGTTTTATAGTGCTAGGTATTCCATATGACCGTTTTGTGACCGTTCTAGGGATCCAAGGGTCCAAAATGGATCAAAAATTCAAATTAAAGTTGGTCGAAAAAATTTGTGGCAGCGCACTTAGCGCGCTAATATCGTGCGTTAGCGCGCTAACACCTGTCTTAGCGCTAATGACATTATTAGCGCGCTAACCTCGGGGACTTCAGAATAATTATTCTGTCCCTTTGTGTTAGCGACCCTTAAACTTGTCCGGGACCTAACCAACCCTTATATAACATGTTATACATGTTTATTATGAGTCATTAAGCTTACTTGGGTGGTCCGGATAATTTTACAAACCCCGAAAACGGAAATTCAAAGTTTCACAACTTATTAGGGGCTTTCCTGCAAATTTTCAGTTTTCTTTTTGAATACCTTTGAAAAACGAGTTTTTCTTTTTCGAAAACATTTATAATGAACTCTAATATGCAAATGACTATTCACTCAAAGTTTTCACATTGTTTAAACTCATAGACCTAGTTATGTGTTTAAATTCCATTTTGAAACTTGGAGTAAACTTATAACTTTGAAAAATGGTTTAAGAAACATGATGTATGCATGGACTAATGCATTTGGCTTGCGTGAAAGAATTTGTATACCTTACATTGAAATTACAAATTGCGGCTTGAACTTTCATCTTCATTTCTTCATTAATGCCGAGTCTTGAACTTGTATTTCTTGAGAACCCTTGATATGTTGTTTTGCATCCTTTAACAAAAACTGAAATACACTGGATGTTTATTTAGTACATTTTCACCTTGTTTGTTTCCATCAAAATCTCGGTCGGAGTGTGAGTGACTAACCATTTAGTCCAACAATCTCCCCCTTTTTGATGATAACAAACAATGTGAACTTTAAAGGTGTAAAACGTAATCTAAATGTATATCGCATTCATGATTTTATACTTCATATATGCAAGTTCAAAACACATCAACCTTTTCAAGTTCAACCACATTTTTCTCCCCCGTTTGATACCATCAAAAAGTGGGGTCAAGCATCCCCATAAATAAACACAATAGAAATAATACGAGAGAAATATACTCTCCCCCTCACTTTATGCATATCAAGAAACAATAGACGGAAGCGATATAAATGCATAGACGATAAAACATAGTGAAGCAAGAAATATCCATATAGAAAACTCAGAGATACGCAAAAAAAAAAAAAAAAAAAATTCATGATATGGATAGCATAAAGAAATGAGAGCATAATTGTGGCTTAAACCGAGTTTGACAAAATAAATAAAAACATCTAAGACTAACATATTTGAACCTAATGCTCATCTAGATGTGAGTTTTGAGGGTAAAAACGAATTTATAGACGCTGGTCGAACGACATTAGCGCGCTAATAGTGGTGTTAGCGCGCTAATTCCTCTCTCGGAATTTTTCGGTCATTGTGGTGTTAGCGCGCTAATTCTAAATATTAGCGCGCTAATTCCTCTCTGGAATTTTTGACAAAAAATTTGGATTTTTGCAATATAGCTCCGATTCTCCTCAAACTTCATGGACACTTCACTAACACCATATAAAAAGGTTTGGAATAGCTAAAACATATGTAGAAGGTCCGATTCTCGAAACATGCCTAACTCACGCCGAATTTTAGAAAATTGTTCTCTAGGCAAAGGCTTAGTGAATATATCGGCTAGTTGATCCTCTGTGGGCACATGGATGAGTTTAACATCGCCCTTTTGGACGTGATCACGAAGAAAATGGTGTCTAATCTCAATATGTTTTGTTCTTGAGTGTAACACCGGATTTTTCGATATGTTTATCGCACTTGTGTTATCACAATAGATTTCAGCACACCCAACTAGGATTTGATAATCCTGAAGTTGTTGTTTCATGTATAGAACTTGAGCACAACAACTCCCGGCAGACACATATTCGGCTTCCGCCGTAGATAAAGCAACGGAATTTTGCTTTTTTTGAACCATGAGATAAGTGAATTTCCTAGCAAATGACAAAATCCGGAAGTACTTTTCCTATCGACTAGACTTCCCGCATAATCAGAATCAACAAAACTGCGGAGTTCAAAACTCTTAGTTTTGTTGAACCACAATCCTAAGTCTTGTGTTCCACTTAGATATCGAAATATGCGCTTTACACATTTTAAGTGGGACTCCTTGGGATCGGATTGAAATCTAGCACATAAGCACACACACCGAACATAATGTCGTGTCTACTAGCGGTCAAGTATAGGAGGCTACCTATCATTCCACGATAAAGTTTAGGATCTATGGGTTTTCCTAGTTGGTCTTTATCCATTTTGATGGTGGAACTACTAGGAGTGTCACATGCTTTCGATTTTCGAATTTGAATTTCTTTAACATGTCCCTCACATACTTTGCTTGATTTATAAAAATGCCATGTTTGGATTGCTTTATTTGCAAGCCTAGAAAGTATGTTAGTTCTCCCATCATGCTCATTTCAAATTCATTTGTCATTAATGATGAGAATTCATTACATAGACTTGTGTTGGATGACCCAAAAATGATATCATCAACATAAATTTGAACAAGTAACATATCATGTTTTTCGATCAAAATGAACAAAGTGGGATCTAGCGTTCCTTTCTTGAATCCTTTTTCAAGTAGGAATGCACTAAGTCTGTCATACCAAGCTCTAGGAGCTTGTCTTAGTCCATACAAGGCTTTTTGAAGATGATATACATGACACTGGGTGTTCATGATCTTCAAAACCCGGTGGTTGTTCTACATATACTTCTTCATTAATGAAGCCATTTAAGAATGCGCTTTTAACATCCATTTGATATAGTAGAAACCCATTGTAGCAAGCATAAGCAAGTAACATTCGAATTGCTTCTAGTCTTGCTACGGGTGCAAAGGCTTCCTCATAATCAATTCCTTCTTCTTGATTGTAGCCTTGTGCAACCAACCTAGCCTTGTTTCTTACAATTTCACCTTTTTCATTCTTTTTGTTTCTAAAAACCCATTTGGTGCCTATGGTTGTGTGGTCCTTGGGTCTAGGTACTAATGTCCATACCTTGTTCCTAACAAAGTGGCTTAGCTCCTCTTGCATAGCCATTACCCAAAATTCATCTCCTAAGGCATCATCTATCTTAGTGGGCTCGGTTTGTGATACAAAAGCTATATGTCCTTCATCTCGATGTAATGTGGACCTAGTGATTACTCCTTTGTTTGGATCACCTATTATTTGTTGGGATGAATGGCCAATTAGAAGTCTTGAATTCTTAGGCGCACTAGTGTCCGATTCTTTACATGCCTCAACTTCTTGACTATTTGAAGTTTGTCCTAGGGTGTCATCATCTTCGTCATCGATCCTCAATTTTTCCAAGTTTTGCATCATCTTAACTTTGGGATCCACTTCATCAAATTTCACATGGATAGACTCTTCTATGGTTTTGGTTGATCTATTAAACACCCTATATGCTTTGCTGTGCATAGAGTAGCCAAGGAAAGTACATACCTTTGACTTTGGGTCAAATTTGTCTAATTGATCCTTATCATTTAGAACATAGCAAGTACAACCGAACACCTTAAAGTAACTTATGTTGGGCTTTCGGCCTTTCCATAGTTCATAAGGAGTCTTTTTCACTTGCTTTCGGACATTTACTCTATTTATAACATAGCATGCCGTGTTAATGGCTTCGGCCCAAAAGTGCTTAGCTATGTTGTACTCATTTAGCATAGTCCTACATATCTCTTGGAGTGTCCTGTTTTTTCTTTCAACAACTCCATTTTGTTGGGGTGTTCTAGGAGAGGATAATTGGTGTGTATAACCTTGTTTAGCACAAAAATCCTCCAAGTTTCTATTTACAAACTCACCACCTCTATCACTTCTAATGATGGTGATTTTGTATCCCTTTTCATTCTCAACTAAAGCACAAAATTTTACGAACACATCAAACACTTCATGCTTATGAGAGAGAAAATACACCCATGTATATCTAGTAAAATCATCAACAATGACAAAGCAATATGATTTACCTCCTAGGCTTTGTGTTTGGGTGGGTCCGAACAAATCCATATGGATAAGTTCTAAGGCTCGAGTCACATCACTTGTTACTTTCGTCTTAAATGACGATTTCACTTGTTTACCGAGGATACAAGGTTCACACTCCTTGTCTTTCTTAAACGTGCATTTGGGTAGACCCTTAACTAGATTATGCTTAGTCAATTTTGACAAGTTCTCCATGCTAGAATGTCCTAATCTACGGTGCCACAACCATGCATCACATTCACTTTGTGCACTCAAACATGAAACATTTTGCATATTCATCTCATCAAAGTTAATAGCATAAACATTTTTATCTCTATATGCAGTAAATAAGGTTTCATGCTTCTCATTCCTAACAATACATTTCGATGATTCAAACATAACATGAAATCCTTTGTCACACAATTGACTAATACTAAGCAAATTATATTTCAATCCATCAACAAGATAAACGTTAGAAATAGAAAGTGAATTGTTACCGATGGTTCCGAGACCAATAACTCTTCCTTTGTTGTTGTCTCCAAATGTAACCTTTCCACCATCATGCTGCTTTAGTTCAATAAATTGATGTGCATCTCCGGTCATGTGTCTTGAGCACCCGCTATCCAAGTACCATGGGGTGCTCTTCCTCGCATCCTACACAATGGGAAACACACTAGATTTTGGTACCCAAACACCTTTGGGTCCGAGAATGTTAGTGTAGTAAACATTTTTAACTACCCATGCTAGTCTACCCACTTTGGCCTTTTGTAATGCACATTTCCCGACCACATGAGTCTTGTTGCATTTAGAGCATCTACGATCATCATTTAGCAATTTCTTGTAACTTAACAAGTTTGCTCCATAACCTATGCCTCTTTTGTTGAGTGCACGTCGTTGTGCTCCCAACATCATGTCAAACATTTCTTTACCATTTGTAAACTTATGCACCGTGCTAGTCAAGTCCTCTACTTCCTTGACTAAAGCATCTCTCTCCTCTATGACTTCATTTAAGTCACTTTGGAGATCATTAATGGTCTCATTTTGTGACTCTATTTCACTAATTGCAATGGTCAAGCTCTTTTTGAGTTGTTTGGTCTTTTTGACCTCCTTTTCCAACTCTTTCCTAAGCTTATCAAGATTTGGAACATCATCCAAATCATCAACATCATCAAAGTTAAAAGAGTTAGAATTTACCTCGCCTTGTGCCATGAGACAAAGTATTGCCTTCTCACCTTCCGATTCGGATTCCGAACTTGATGATGATGAGTCATCCCAAGTTGCTTTGAAACTCTTCTTTCCTTTATTCTTGTCAAACACCTTCTTGGATTTGCAATCCGCCTTGATGTGACCCGGTTTGCCGCAACCGAAGCATATGGTTTCATTTGATTTTACTCCCTTGCTTCCACTTGAAACTTCTTCTTATACTTGTCTCGCTTGTACATGGCCCTGTTGAGCTTTCTTGAGAGCATAGCTACTTCCTCCTCAAGATCATTGTCATCACATGATTTTTCATTTTCAATGATCTCTACCGATGCACTAGGGGAGCTATTTGCCTTCAAGGCGATATCTTTTCTTGAACTTTTAGTACCTCCACTTAATGCTTCCAATCTTGCTCGGTCTTTAAGTTCAAATTCATGGACCGTTAGCTCTCCACACAATGCATCAAATGTGTAATCTCCAAGATTTTGTGCCGATTGGATTGCATACTTCTTGGCATCCCATTCCTTAGGCAAGCCTCTAAGGAATTTATACACCGAGGTTTCTTGATCATAATTTTTTCCAAGATTCTTGATCTCATTCAATAGTTTAGTGAATCGAGTGATGGCGGTGGCTATGTCTTCATCGGACCCAACTCGGAAAGTTTCATAGTGCTCCTCAAGAATTCTTAACTTGGTCTTCTTCACTTGCATGGTACCTTCATAGTGTACCCCAAGCTTCTCCCATACTTCCTTAGCCGTTTGACAAGCACTTACTCGGTTAAATTCATTTTCACTTAGCGCACAAAACAAGTGATTCATGGCTTGATCATTTGAGAGCTCAATCTTTATCTCCTCGGCGGTGTACTCTTCCAAGGGCTTATCCGGTGGAGTGTAGCCTCTTTCAATTGCATTCCATAAGAATCTATTTTGTGCTCTAATGTAGAATTTCATTCTCACTTTCCAATGAGCATAGTTAGTTCCATCAAAATACGGAGGCCTACTCGAAGAGTTGCCTTCCGAAGGCGAGCCGGATCTAAGGTTTGCATCCTTGCACAAAAAGAACACTCAAAGATACGTTAGTAATACTTTGAGCAATAACCCGCTACGATACCAATTGAAGGTCACCCAAGAGGGGGTGAATTGGGTTACCGAGTAGTTATTGCCCTTTTAAAACTTTATGCGCAAATTACAACTATAATGCATACACTATCAATGAATATATATATATATGCTATGCAAGTGAATGGAATGGAAGAGATGGAAAGTGACACACAATTTATAGTGGTTCGATCCAACGATCTACGTCCACTACCTAACCTCCCGGTTAGGATTTTTAACCCCACTTATATTGCAAATAAGTGTTACAACCTAAGCATACAAGCCTAGAGTGCCTAATTACAATTAGGACTTCCCACCTAGCCGCAACTAGGATTTGTGCCTAGCCTCAACTAGGTCTTCCCCTTTGACTTAGATTCCACTAAGTCTTACAATCATACAAATACAATAAGTTGCTGAAAAATAATGAGATACACTTTACAACACAAAGTGGTATCAAATTCAAACACTAGCAAGCCACCTAGAGCCTAACAACTCTTATGCATGCAAGTATTAGAATGAATGGAATATGCACATATGCCACCTTGGTTTTATTTGCAAATTCCAGTTGTGAAATCGTTCTAAAAACTTGATATGTTAATGTAAAACCGATTTCAAGTCTAAGAACAATAGTTTAACAAAATTCAAGTTTAAGTGCAAAACTTTTGTTCAAATCAATCTTAGGGTTTGATAAAATAAATTTCAGTACAAAAACCCAGAGAAGATGTTCAAACACACACCAAAATGATTTTCAAATCAAACACACAAAAATATGTAGATTGAGCACAAGTAAGATTGTAGATCTAGAAATTTCTTACAACCAAAAGAATGACAAAAGAGATCAGCTCTGGAGTGATTCTTGAACTCCTTTTGAAAGCCTCAAATGTGCTGGATTTGTGAGCTAAAGAACAGCCACTAAGATCTCCCTTTGCTTCTTTACAAAAATCAGATTTCTACTTTGTAGATCTATGGATTTTGAGTGTGTTTTCTCTTGTAGTTGTTAACACCATGTTCTTGGTGGTTTTATAGTGCTAGGTATTCCATATGACCGTTTTGTGACCGTTCTAGGGATCCAAGGGTCCAAAATGGATCAAAAATTCAAATTAAAGTTGGTCAGAAAAAGCTGGCAGACTGCACTTAGCGCGCTAATACTGTGCGTTAGCGCGCTAACACTGTCTTAGCGCGCTAATGACATTATTAGCGCGCTAACCTCAGGGACTTCAGAATAATTATTCTGTCCCTTTGTGTTAGCGACCCTTAAACTTGTCCGGGACCTAACCAACCCTTATATAACATGTTATACATGTTTATTATGAGTCATTAAGCTTACTTGGGTGGTCCGGATAATTTTACAAACCCCGAAAACGGAAATTCAAAGTTTCACAACTTATTAGGGGCTTTCCTGCAAATTTTCAGTTTTCTTTTTGAATACCTTTGAAAAACGAGTTTTTCTTTTTCGAAAACATTTATAATGAACTCTAATATGCAAATGACTATTCACTCAAAGTTTTCACATTGTTTAAACTCATAGACCTAGTTATGTGTTTAAATTCCATTTTGAAACTTGGAGTAAACTTATAACTTTGAAAAATGGTTTAAGAAACATGATGTATGCATGGACTAATGCATTTGGCTTGCGTGAAAGAATTTGTATACCTTACATTGAAATTACAAATTGCGGCTTGAACTTTCATCTTCATTTCTTCATTAATGCCGAGTCTTGAACTTGTATTTCTTGAGAACCCTTGATATGTTGTTTTGCATCCTTTAACAAAAACTGAAATACACTGGATGTTTATTTAGTACATTTTCACCTTGTTTGTTTCCATCAAAATCTCGGTCGGAGTGTGAGTGACTAACCATTTAGTCCAACACACTATGCATAGAAAGTTCCATTATTAAAATTCATAAAGAATAATCTATTCAATCAGTCAATAAAATAGTACAATTGATTTAAAGCATTAAGCACAAAATCATCTCATCAGGCTACATCATAAAACGGATCAAGTTCATGTTTGGAATTTGTTTAAATAATAAACTACTCACTCATATTAAAAAATAACATTATAATAAAGTATCTAAAAGAAATAAATAAATACCTCTAGAATAAATACTTTGAATCTTGAAATCGTCTCCAAAAGTAATGAACAATAAAGCAATAAACTAATGCAATTAACAATGACGCCAAAAGCAACGAAATATTGATCCAAGTACTCGAGGGCAATTTATTTTGTAGCCCTAGGGGCGTATATATTATATTGTAGGTAGTACATATCCCAATCTAACTCAGACATCTCGTGGTCATCTAAAACTCTTGTTTCGTGATTTGATTGAAATCGTTGGGAAAACCCTTGGAAAACTAACTTAGTGTTGTACCAATCTGACCAACGATTCCCTATACAATTTCCAAATCGATCAAAGATCGCTAGTGGTAATTTTCAATTCTTCCTTTACTCATTAATAATTCTTTACGTACCACTTCCATTAAATCAAATTCTTCACTTTCTTCCTTTTTTACTTAATTTCTTCTTATAATCCAATCATTACCTGAAATAACAAAAATAAGAGAAAACCTTGTGTAATATAGTCTTTTATATCTAAAATCATCCTAAAATATTCTATAAAACATGTCTAATTATTGACTCATCAACTTGGAATATTGATCTAGAGGAGTTCGAGAGCACAAATCTTAATAGGTTCACTCTCAAGAAGGTAATAACGACAAACCCAAGCTTTTTATTTTGATGAAACTTTGGTTTGTTAGATTTTTTTTAAAAGTTAGCGATTGATTTCGAAAATTATTGGTGCAATCAACTTTGGTACGATGAATGAAAGATTTCATTGGTTCTAATAGATTAGGTATCGTAATGGCAGTGATTATTGGTTTACAAATTACATATTTTCAAAGGCAACGAGTTTGAAATTGTGATTTCAAAGAATCGAAGGTGAATCCTAGAGTTTTTTTTTTAAATAATTTTGATAGATTTGACCTCATATTCTTGACTTCTGTGATTTTTAAATAAGTTTTGCAAAATTTACCCTTTTACAAAAACTTGTTTCAAGTTTCTCGATATAAAATGATTTCTAATAAATGACTCACCTTAAATCCATTTACTGTATCAAATATAGGATCTTTATTTACCAATTTGTCATAATTGATTTGATCACTATGACGGGAGCGGGTAGAGGATGAGGTAGGAGTACTACATAAGGGAAAGGTAAAAGAAATATGATAGAAAAACTAAAGAACTATTTAGGCCAACAAATGCCCATCCAAACAATAGGGATTAGCATTGGTGAACCGAGACCTAGGAGGGTTGAGTTTAGAACATCTACCCTGCCTACTTGTGATGAGGATTCTGACCACTTAGACTTAATAACACAGGTCCTTGATGAGATTTATTTGTCCCAAAGCTCAAAGCAGTGAATAAACATTATAGACTTTTAGATATTGGAGTTAGATGGCTATTTGACTACCTCAAAATCATCTACATCTATAAGGAATCTTACCTATTCGCAGTAATTCAAGAAGCCTTAGAGATATATCCAGGATAAGGATTTGCTCTTGATGTAGAAGCTCTCCTAAAATTCATCAAAAATACCAACTTAAAAAATTTACTAATTTTTGAACCTACATCATAGATGCTTGCTTATACCCCGCTATGCAACATTTTTAAAGTGAAAAATCTTAAAGTCTCTCTTTACTCTATCGCATTGTGGCAAAGAATGGCTATATTGTTATGTATGTAATCCATGATGCGAGGAGACAGGCTAGAAAGACCATGAAGCTTAATGGTCTACCATTTCCAATTTGTCTACCCAGCTCTATATGAATGCTTGGTTTGTTTCCATAAGGTTTAATATGATGCGTTATTTTAAAATACCATCACAGATGCTACGGTCAAAAGGATAAGGGCAAATGATGGTTATAATGATTCAAAATGCTAGAGGGGACTAAATGAGATAAGAAGTTTTAGAGTCAAAGACAAGAGTAATAGACTAAGAATTCGCATCGAAACATAAGAAGAAGCAAAATGAGAAACAACTCTGATGGTTCAAGTAAATGTTCAAATAGCAAAATGCAGTTCTAAATCTCCAGCAAAGGCTAAAAAAAAAAGGATTTTTCAAATCCTTGTTTTCAATTTTTATGATAAGAAAAAGCATATTTGAAGGAATCATGAAATGCTAGATGAGAATGAGAAAACTTTGGCACGTCACCATTCCATGTTATAATGGAGGGTGGTCGAATATTTGTTAGATCTGAGGACGAGCATTTACATTCCTTCATTGTAGTTTAGATTTTCATCTAGAGTTTCTAACCTCGTTAATAGCTACACTTCACAACGTACTGCAGCGAAGAATGACGACGAGCTAAAGACAATGATGATGAATTTACTTTTACACAAAATAAATTGTAATCTTTTTAGTGTTTGCTAGTATGTATAGAATGTGAACTTTGTTAAACACTATTAATGAGAAATATATGATTTAGTCAATTAAATTTTGCTATTATGAGATTTTTAATTATTTATTTTTAGAAGCAGTTTTTATTATATATTTAATTCTTTTATGCTTCAAGAGATATATTTCTTTTGTTGGATGCTCAACCTAATTTTAAACTATATGGACAAGGTTTGAAATGAGTTTGGGGGTATTTAGGTGAAGTGAACTATAAAGAAGCTAAGTATGGAATACTCGAAAGGTAGAATTTGTTTGATGTTCATCTTTCAAAATTTCCACAATACAAATAATATTTCTTCATTTTTACTTTATTTAGTTAGAAATATGAATTGAATGTAATTTAGATTTAAATGGAAGTGATATATTTTACTAACCCAAATAACAAAGAATTTATCGTGGAAAGAAATCTTTTTACCCAATTTAACTAAACTATGATTATATATGCTCTATATAGTTTATAGGGGATTGATTGTTTTGTGTTAGATATTATAATGGGTAGATGATCGAAACAAAAGTTCAAGATAAACAAGATAGATTTCTAAGAATCGTGTTATATAAGGATTATTAATCAAGTTTTATTCTTTTGTATTTATATATATAATGAAAAGAGCTAATGCCACAATTGAAGGAAAAGTAGAAAATTAGTCAATAAAACTTTACTAAGTTGGATAGAATACTTCCTTAACTATAGTGAAAATGAGAAGAACTAATAAGAGTGTTTAAATGAAAAACAAATATATAGACTCTTATAATAAAGAACAATGATATCCAAAGGAAATGGAGTAGGGAACCGTAGGAATATATAAAAGAAAAAATATATAATTATAGAAGAAAGAAGAAAGAAAATTAGATATATAAAAAATAAAAGGAAGGATGCTTATGAAAAATCTTCAAATAAAAGATTTAACTCGAGTGCTTATAGCTAAATTTAGTGAAGTATCACTTTTTCCAACATTCCAACAAATGGATATGAAATGATAATTATTAGTAATTAGAATTTTCTATTGACTTTGATTGCAGTGGCATTTTAATATTGTTGACAATCAGATTGGTTTGGTGATTTTTGTATGTTGAGATTCTATATTAGTTATTGTCAGCTCGTTGCTTGTTAGTGGAGATTGAGAAAACTTATATAGTGGATTGACCTTGTAATTGATTTAACTTTGAATTCAGAGGTGCGTAGCATAACTAGAAGGTTGAGTTGTCAAATAATGGATTGTTTTTTAAACTTTTCTACTCTATCGTGATTTTTATTTTATGAGGGTAATATTTTCTTATTTAATTATCACCTATGTTTAAAAATAATATATAATTATAAAATCAGAACGAGGAAAGAAAAAAGAATATAGTTGAGAGCGGTCATTTGCAAGAGGCATGAAAGTGTTGAGTTTGGGCCTATTTGAAAGTCAATAATTAGAATATGTTTATAGTGTATTTTAAGGTAATTTTAGATATAAAAGGCTATATTACACTAGGTTCACACTTGTAACTTCATGTAATGATTGGGATATTTGAAGAAATTGATGAAAATTAAAGGGAAAAATGAAGTATTTGACCAAGTGGAAAGATTGCATAACGATTCACCAACGAATCAAGGACGAACTCAATTTTAATGCTTGTGATTTCTAAGAAATTTGGGATTTCTACTAGTAATCGCTACTCAAATTGGTGGAGTACAAAAGCAGTTCTCAAACGAATTGCCCAGTGACTCACGTTTTAACAAGAACCACTAAGGAATGCCTATAGTAGGTTTCGTGGATTTTAAATTCCAATAAGGATTTTGAGTTTTTTAAGATAAGTATTACCTATGATCCTATTTATATGATCCCTAGAATATGAATTTAAGTGCCTTTAATAGTTTTAACACTTTTATATTAGTTTAAAGGACATTATTTATTGTATTTATTTGATTTTAGAGAAGATTGAAAGATTCATTCTTTCAATAAGGTTTTTTTTAATTATTTCTTTATTATGTTATGATGTTATTTATGATTATTAGTGAGTAGTTTATTAATCTAAACAAACTTGGAACATGAACTTGATTCATTTTGCAATGTAGTCATAATGAGATGATATTGTGCTTAATGCTTTAATCCAATCGATCCTTTAATTTACTAATTTAATAGGTAGTTATTTGTGGATTGCAATCATGAATCTAGATATTGCATGCATAGTGGCTAATGTGTATTGTGATGTTTTAATTTTGTATCTAGTTTAAACTAGTAGCTAGAATTGTTTAAAAGATCTATTACCATTTAGGTATCCTAGGTGGATTAAGATCTAAGTTTAATATTGAAATGACTTTTTGAAGGTATTAGATTTCGTAATATGAAGTTTTCTTAAAGTTTTCTTAAAGTTTAATATTGAAATGACTTTTTGAAGGAGAATTGATTGTTTGCTAAGGGTTGTCTACTTACTTATGATTAGAGTTTAATAATTTAGAGTATTTTATATAGTATTATTATGACTATGATTTATGTTACATGTTTGGATGCAAAACAGATTGATGTTTCATTGTTTTGAATGTTTGTTTATATGTTTATTTTATATTGTTCTTTATTGAATTGAATTGCTTTGAATTTAGTGACTTTAACTTGTGTTATTTAAGTTAGTTTAGTTAGTTTGGTTGATTATTAAATTAAGAGTTAGTAATTTCGATTCTTGTTTTAGTTAAGTTTAATTAAATTAAAATAATACTACTAATAATAATAATAATAATAAAATAATTTTTCTTAAAGAATTTGCAAAATCCATGTGGAAACGATCCCACTTATCACTACTACAAACTTAAAACTATAATAAAGGCGGATGATTTATTGTACACGATCGATAGGTGTCACTTACCATTCTTTGAGTGATTAACTTTTTATTCCTGAGTTATTTTCTTTTCATTTGGAGTTTCTTCAACTTGTTATTTCCTTGAAACTTCATTTTATATTTCCATTGTTACTTCATTAATTGCATATATTTTAATGTTCAGATTATCATAATAATTTAATTCTACATAATCATTTTTATTAATTCCTTTATCGAGTACTTCATCAGAATCATCATAACGTGACAATCTTCTCTTCAAATTCCATAGATAGCATCCCTTCAAAGAAATCTAACTTTGTTTTAGTTGTTTTAAAAAATGTCTACCTAATAATTTAGGTGGAGAATTAAGTGATATTAAATCTCTCATTTCTATGACATAAAAGTTAGTAGGAAATACTAAGTCATTTACTTTACCAAAATGTCTTCTAATAATCTGTATGGTTTAATAACTGTATTATCAGCTAAAGTAAGAATAATAGGTGTATTAATCAACAATCCTATTTTCAATGATTCATATTATTTAAGTGACATCGCATTAATTGATGCTCCGAGATCACACACAATAATTTTAATAAAAGAAGTTCCTATTGTGATCGATATAACCAACATTTTTGGATTGGAATATTTCTCAAGTATTTTCCTTTTTTTTTATTAAAGCTGACATCTTTTGCCCTATGTTTTCTTTAGATTCTTCTAAAAATTTCTCCTTAGAGTCGGAGAATTCTTTTCAAAACTTCATCATAATTGGGTAATAGCAGAATTGATTCCAGCAAAGGTTTATTAATTTTTATTTTCCTAAATGCTTCAAGAATGTCTTATTTAATTTCTTCTTTCTTGGTATTTGCTAAGCACTGTGGAACGGGAGAAATAGAGTACACATCCTCATTTGATTTATCAGAAATCAAATCATCTTTCTATTAATTAACTATTTCATAAATTTGTAAAGATTTTTCACAAACCTCAACTATGGCTTAATACCTTAGGTATAAATATCAGAAAAGGTATGTATTTCATTGTTCAACCTTCCATTTTCTAACAAGAATGACGTTGGCCATCATTTCTTCTTCTTCTTTTATTATTTTTTGTATTTTATTTTTCTTTACACCCCTCTCAGGCATCGTTTCAAGTTCCTGTGTCTTTTTTTCATTATCATAAAATAAATTATTAACCTGTGCTTGATTAGGAATAGTAGACTAAGAAGATGCTCTGGTTTGATTACTTAATTTATTAATTTTACGTTCAATTGACTTAATTGATTTTTCAACTCATTAATAAATGTATCAGTTTTAACTTGATTTTAAGAGATCTGCGAAAATTTTTGATAACTTTGAGTAATAAAATTACGCAAGATTTGCTATAAATTTGGTTACATAGGTTGAGTCATTTATTGAGATTGTTGAATTGGTGCATATTATATCTGTGTTCTTGGTCTATAAGTGATATATTTTTTTCGTGGACCATAGCTAAGATTTGAATGTGGTTTTCCTATATAGTAACTATTTTTATTATATTAAGTCATGGGAGGACCAGAAAATCGGTTCATAACTGCATTAACCTTTGTAGTGCCATCTTCACGTAATGTATGGCACGTATTAATAGGATGTGTAACTTCATTACGAAATTCACTTGGTTTTATTTGATTTGATCTATTTTCAATAACAACTTAATCATGTTAGGTAACTCTTCAACTTTTTCATCAAATGTACTACTTCTTTTATTATTAATTTCATAAATCTTCCTCCTTGATGTCTCACTTTTTTCACCATATTACTTTTATTGTTTAGCCATTTTATTAATAACATCTCTTGTTAAAGTTGGTATTATATGGAATAAGGATCCACCACATATGGCGTCCATTAACTTTTGTTCAAAATGATTGAGTCTTTTATATAAGTATTCTGATAACGCTATTTATGTATATCCATGTAATGGGAAAGAAGAAATTAATATTTGAAATTTGTCCCAACATTCATTAAAGTTTTCATCATCTTTTATCTTTGCAACTATGATTTGTTTCCTATAGGAGCTAATCTTTCTAGCGGGCACTTATTGATCTAGGAAAGCTTCTAGCATTTAAGCACATGTAGTTAGTGAATCTTGAGAAAGATAAAACAACCAATCTTGTGCTTGGTCTTTCAGTGCAAAAGGAAAAGCTTTAATCTTTACTTGTTCTAGAGTACCGTCTTTAAGTTTCATCCCATTCACTTTTTGTAAGTATTCCCTTTTAAATTTCTAGGGATCTTTATTATCTTTACCATAGAAGTTAGGTCAGCCACTAATGAATCCAG
This sequence comes from Stephania yunnanensis, assembly GCA_039657365.1. NCBI lineage: Eukaryota > Viridiplantae > Streptophyta > Magnoliopsida > Ranunculales > Menispermaceae > Stephania > Stephania yunnanensis. The sequence goes on from CM077581.1 coordinate 44,676,167, forward strand.
ATCTTAATTTAAATTTAGGATATCCTTCATGATATGCAATACACAATGTCTTGTACGCTATGACATTGAATAGCTTGCCTAAAAGTAATTTCTCTTATTATTATTATTGTTGGCTTCCATTATGGTATATTGATGTTCTCTACGTTTTCGATGCTTAAATTGTCATTGAAAGTCCTATCCACCTTCGGATCGAAAAGTTGTAAATTAGAATGAAAAAGTGTGTAGATCATACATCTAAAACTGCTAAGAAATTATGAGAAAATCCTCTGATATGGCGCCAGAAATTGACACATGTTGACCGTGTACAATAAGTTTTCCCATATATCCTTATTATTTGTAGTAGGGATAAGTGAGACCGCCTCTACAGGGATTTCACAAACTTCTTAAAAAAAAGGATTTCAATAGTTTTTATTAATTTTCTTGAATTTAATTAATTTAATTAAAAAGAGAATTAAAATTATCTAATTAAATTTGGTAATGACTTCAACTAATTAATTGAAGTTAACTAACACAATTCAAATTCACTTAAACTATATTCAAATCGATTCAAATTAATTCAATAGAAAAAAAACGTTTAAACAAATATCAAAAAAATGAAACATAAATTCGTTTTCAATCCAAACATATTACTCAAAGTATAGTCATAATCATAGTTCCATCTTATTATGAAGTATTCTTATATCGTTAAATCGAAATCATAAGTAAGATTGATAGCCTTTATCAAGCCACCAATTTTTCTTTTATCAATGGAAAAGTCATTTTCTAATTTTATCACCATTAATCTTTCGAATGCGAAAGATAATTAATAGAAAGAAAATAACATTAAACTCTATACAAACATCTTACTACTAAGCCAATATTATTGAGAAATCCGTATCGATGTCAAACTTAGAACATAATTCATTTAAGATATCTAAATGATAAAAGACCTTTATATTAATCACAGTTATTGCTTTATATTAGATATTGAACTTAAATATCACAATACACTTTCTAGACCATGCATGCAATACAAAGTCTGTTAATTGTAATACGGAGAAGCAAATCTACTAAAATCGTGAATCGAAGGATAAGATTAAGTTTAAAGCATAAACACAAATTATTCTTCATTATGACTACGTAGCAAAATGGCTAAAGTTCATGTTTGGATATTTTTTAGATTAATAAACTACTCACACATATGCAAAATAAACATTGCGATAAATTAAACAAAAAACATTAATAAATAACTCTTATTAAATACATGAATCGAGTCTTTTAAAGCAAAGAACAGTAAAAATAAATCTAAATTAACCAATGAGACTCAAAGAGCAATGGAAGATGATCTAAGGCTTTTAATTTCGAAGCCTAGGGCTCAAATATATAGTATTCTAAGTTGTAAATATCCAATCAAAGTGAAATTCCTTGTTTTACTCAAAAATTCTTGAAACCGACTCCAAACTTGATCGAATCATGTATCCTTTGTGATTCACTGTACAAATTGGTGGAAAAGTGTATCTTTAGTTCACCGATTTGGATAGCGATTCTTAGTAATTTCATAAGACACAGTTGATTGGCTGGCAGTGAATCGTAATATATTCTTTAATTCGCTATGGATTCACTCCACTTGACTAAATTCTTATTTTTCGTCATTTTTCTTCTATTTTCTCACATAACCTTAATAAACCCTGAAATAAAAAATAAGAGAAAAACAAGTGTAATATAGCCTTTACATCCAAAATCACCCTAAAATATATAATAAAACATTGCCTAATTATTGACTTATTATTACCTTGTTCTTGTATACTAGTCTTACATAGCCTCTCGAATCTCCTATAGAACTCCTGAGTAAATCTACACAAACGATAGTTTAATTTAGTTAATTTTGATATTAAACTAGTTATGATATGATCCTAAGACCCCGGTCCGAATCTCATTCAAGACCAATAACTGAAACCCACATTTCCATATATTTTTAAATTTTGGAGTCACGGTGTTGTGGCTGGTGTCGTGGTCATGGGGCCATGGCGCTGTGGTCATGGGGGAAGGAGCCGACGGCGAAGTTTTTTCATGCAACCCCCTTACGGAGTTGCGGTCCTATTAGTGACTCCCATAACATCCCGAAGCCCTTTGCCAACACAAAACCCCTGCAAAACATCCGAAAGAGTCCAAAAAAATGTCTTAGCTTGATTAAATCCATCCATCAACTTCAACCAAGTTATCAGACCAGAGAAAATTATGTGATTTCATGTTGAGTTCATAAATAAAAAAAAACAACTTCAACAATGAAACCACCACGATAACCATAACAAATTGAGGTTCAAGTGAACATTTTAACCACCTTACTAACGAAAGAACCATATCCTTAGTTGCTATGGCTCATTATTCATTCACAAGTCATCCAAAATCCTTAAGAAACCCTATGAAAACTCAAGGAATGAGAAAATATTGAGCTTGACGTACAAGAGAACTTAAGCTCTCCACAATGTAAAGACACAGATTATGATGGTGATGATCTACACAAGATAGTGACAATGGTGGAAATGAAGATACGATGAGGATGGCGTTGATGTGCAAAATGTTTTTGATCTGATCAACCTCATTTACTTATGGGAAACCCTTTACACCTTATAATTACTCATTCAAACCATTTGATCATTATATTTATCATCACACATGGATCTCAAGATGCTTCCAAATGATACAATCTTAAAGTAACACGAGTCATTAATGAGGCACTAATTGTGACTCAACACATCTCGAGATCATACCAATGATTTTAATAATTTGTTTTCCAACTTCAGTTTTACTATATATATTTATATATCTACTAAATATTATATACTTATTTTTACGCCTTATTCATTCACCACTTGCACCAATGAGCGCACTCAAGCATACATACTATTTCCACGTCTCCCACATGACCACCTAAAACTCATAGTGGCACATAAGGCGTGCTAACAATTTATTATATAATTTTTTTTCAACTATATGCTTTATATTAACTCAAATTTATAACCTATAGCTTAAATTATTATTTGCCACAGCAACTAAACACAATACATCACAACAAGCGCACTCACACACTAATCTAACCAATCCAAGCTTAACTACGAGCCTAATTCAGGTTAATTAACATTCTGGTTAATGCTAATTACCACGTTAAGGAAACAAGATGTTATATTCTACCCAACTTAAGAAATTTTTTCCTTGAAATTATGTTTATAAACTAACTGTAACTTCAAAGATGTAGGAAGTTATTTCTTCATAAGAGAGTTTGGTTTCTTAAGTTAAATCCTCAAATAATAAATCTTCCTTCTGATCAACTTCATTCCAGTCGACACTGGACATGAATTGGTTTGTATTATATAGCATAGAGACATGGAAGATATTTTATACTCCAATTAATTATGCAATTAGTTGTCACGCCAACCTTCTATGTTGTGAATGAATCGCGAAAATGCTACAGAGTTACTTAAACTTTTAGTCATGGACAACTACTCTAATGTCTTATATTGAATAAAGGAGACCATTCATGCCTTTTCCAACAGTCATAAGTCATTTCTATGTTTCATTTCTATATGCAAATTCTATTCAATTCCATTTCGTCAATTTTAACTATTCTCACATTTATTTCACTCTTAGTCTCTTGAGAACTCATTAAGCCTTCACCCAATATTTAAACCACTTACGGTCTCTTTGTCTAGACTTACAAATGAAATTTCTATCTTTTCTCTTTTCAAATATTTGGCTAAGTACTATACAACTTCGAATAATCTTTCAATCAATTAAAGTCTTCCTTAGCTAATCATTATTTGAAAAATAGAAATTTACAACTCAAACTGTCCTATTGTTCATCATTGCCATGAGTATTTTTTGTTATTCTTTTATTTCCCAAATTTCTTTTTGCTCAAAACAAATTTCGATACTTTTTAGGAGAATATGAAAGAGAACTAAGTATCTTACAATTTATCAGTTCACTTTCACCTCTAAACATTCCACATTGCCTTTACTAATCAAGTGAAGCGATTGAAGATATAGAATTTTGATAAGTCAATACTTTGATCTTGTTTTATAGTATATTTAATTGTTGTTTTGAGTGGAAAAAGTTATATTACACAGGGTATTCTCTCGTTATTGTGATTTCAAGTTAAAATTAGGAATAATAAAGAAATGAAGGAAAATTGAGAATAAAAGAGAACAACTTGATTAACAGTGCAAAAAAGGAGATGTACTAGAATGGTGGGTTTACATACACATCGCCAGTTAAATCAGTGGCAGAGATAGCCATCAATGTACCAGCAAAGTGAACAATACAAAGAAATTGCTACCTGAATCGGTGAGGTTGGCCATGAGATTTTTAGATAAGGACTAGGAACTTGATTTTGATTAGGATATGGGTTAGTACATTATTATATTTAAGAGGTTATGGGCTTTGAAATAACTCTCTTGGAAACTGAAACTTATTTGTTTATAGTTTTATCGTCATTGTTTTGGAGAATTCATTAGAGATTCAAAGTTATTAATAGAGGTATTTTTCATTAATGTCTTTATTTTATTCTATGATATTTGAATTTAATATTAGTGAGTAGTTTATTAATCCAAATCGAGATATAATCTAAACCAAATTCAAAAGTCATAGTTGACAAGGTTAAGACTTAATGCTTTAAACTAGAATTACATTACATAATTCATTGTTTTAATTCATTATTTTCATGTATTACAATCCTTGAAGCTTGATTTTGCATGCATAGTGCGCAATATTTTGTTGTAAATGATAAGTTTTAAATCTAGATTTTATATAAGTAGTGACTAATATTTATTCAAAAGGTTTGTTAACTTTTTGGGAAGTCTTAGATGAATTGTATTCTGACTTAAATTTATAATGGCATATTAGGATTTCTTTGTACTTAGTAGTAAGTGTTTTGGTAGAATATAATGTTGTTTTCTTTATTATTAGACACTTTAAGCATTTGAAGTGCTAATAGTGTGAAGATTAGGTTATGGATATGAATCACGCGAATCTGCTGATAATAAATGAAAAACTAGGAAATTTAAAATAATTACTATAGCTTATTTATGATGGAGGTGTAATAATGTAAAAACCCGTGACTAGGATATTACTATGGTTATGATAATTATATCTTGTGTTTGAATGAAATTTTGTTGAGGATTCATTATCTTTGGTTTATATTAGTTTAAGAATGTTTGGTTTGGATTTTTCTATGAAATGATTGTTATCTTTAATTTAAATTTGTTTAAGTTTTTACTTTCACACTGAAAGACCTAGTATAAGATTGGTTATTCTATCTTCTTCAATACTCAATTACTACTCAGAGTCAAATGTTACAAGCTTTCTTTAATCAATACATTCCTGTAAGAAAGATTATTTCCTATAGAAAATAAATAACAATTGCAAAGATGAAAGATGAAGAAAATTTTAATGAATTTTCAGATAGATTTCAAAGACTTATTTGTTCTTGTCCACAACATGGATAAACTAAAAAAGCAATATTACAGTACTTCTATGAGGGACTCAATCACATAAATTAAAGACTATTAGACATTTTTTGTGGTGGATCCTTATTTGAAACTAGACCAATACGAGCAAAAGAAGCTACTAATAAAAATGCAAAACAATCTAAACAATATGGTGGAAAAAATGAAAATACAAAAAAGAAACTTTCTAAAATCAATAATAGACAAATAACACATTTTAAGGATAAATTTCATAAGTTAAAAAGTATGGTTAAGTGATTATTGAAAGACAGACCAACTCAAGTTAAACCATGTAGTTTTGTAATGAAGCTACACATCTTACGAATGCATGTCCTACTTTACATGAAGAAAGTATTGAAGTGGTTAAGGCGGTAAAGAATCAATTTTTGGGAATCGTAAGAAATAATATAATATTAATAACAATAGTTATTATATATGTAAGCAAAACCCAAATCTTAGCTATGGCAAAAGAACTAGAATTACATGACTTATTGGCCAAGGGCACAAACATAATCTGCATAATTTCAGCAACCACAACAAAATGTTCAACCTATGCAACCAAACTTAGAGCAAATCCTGAATAATCTCATGACCCAAAGTCATCAAAATCTTATATAAATTTTTTGAATCAAGTTAAAACTGATGCTTGAATCATTGAATTGAAAAATCAATTAAGTCAAATGAATTTACAAATTAATAAACTAAGAAATCAAAATATAGCACCTACTCTTCCTGTAACAACTAATCATGCACAAATGAATGCTTTGTTTTGTAAACCTAAGGATGTGAATCACATACATGATACGATACCCTAAACTTGTAAAAAGAGAAAGAAAACTAAAAAAATAATAGAAAAATAAGAAGAAAAAGAGATTATGGCCAATGTCATTTTCACTTGAGAATGGATGGTATAACAGTTAAGGCTTATACATACTCACGGTATATATAGAAAGTAGAATCTTATAAAAAGATCTTAAAAAACTTATGGGGAAGTAATAATTGAAAATTTCAAAGAATAAAAGATTCTTCATAATCGAGCGCAAAAGTTGTATTCTAATTCTTTTATTCCATAATAATTAGCTACTGCTAGGAAGGAAAAGGAGAACAAAGACATCCTTAATGCATTTCTAAAAGTAGAATTTAAGAAAAATTTAATGGAATAAAGAATGCAACTATCTTAATATAATGAAGTTTTAAAGGACTTCACTAAGCTAAACGAGTAGTTTTTTGAAGAATCTAAAAAAAAACTTAGGAGAAAAAGTGTTAGCCATTGTAAAGAAGAAAATACTAGAGAAATGTTTTTGTTTTGATCTAGGGAATCCGATAACAATAGGGACTACTTTTATTAAGTTTGTTATTTGTTATCTACAAGCATCAATTAACAAGATGTTTCTTTCCCTATATGAATCATCAAATATAGGTTCATTGACAAATACACCTATCAATCTTACACTACAAAAAAAAATAGTAAATTAGAGACAGAAGTAGTCAGAGATAGAATAGAGACAGATTACAAACGGAAATAGAGATGGAATAGAGAGGGAAATAAAATCCATTTCTAAGAAAATGGTGCCAATTTTCTCACCAAAAGTTCAGTAGTTTATGATGCCCATCACATCTCGAGATTCGTGCATGAATCGATGCATCATTCAAACCCTCTCTCTCCTCAAACTCTCTCTTTTCTTTCCTCAAACTCTCTCCTCCAACTCTCTCTCTCCCTTGCCTTCTAGACCCTAAAATCACGAATCACTCATTGTCAAACTCCTCTCTTCATCGACGCCATCAACTCCTCTCTTCACCGGTGCCGTCAACTCTCTCTTTCACCGTTAACCGAAAGGGCTGAGATTCGCGTATGAGGTCTAGGCAAGCGATTGAAATGGGGTTTTGGTTTTAGAAGAATCGATGTTGCTTAAAGAGGGGTTTTGGTTTTGGGCAGTCACGGCTATGTGGGTTTTGGAGGTTTTGTGCTCATCATCCAGCTTTGCTTCGTTCCCCGAAGTCATTCATGAGTGGGATTGGTACTATTTGTTGTCCCTCAGATCGTACACGGCAAGAAGTCACATCAAGGTTAAGGTGAATTTGAAGCAGACAACGCTAGAGTTGCCTCCTTTACCTGCTTGTGGAGCTCACAAGGCGCCGTCGGCGGTGTCAGGACATAGTTTGGTTGCGTCAAAAGCAGAGGAAGTGAAGAAGGTGAGGAGGTTTTATTGTTGAAATTGAGTTCTTCACCGTCGTTGTCATCGACAACAATAATGACTACTGCGTGTGGATTGGGAGGTTCTGCAGTTCTTTATTTGGTTAGTTGTGGTTTGTATTTGAGGTTTTCAGTTTTAGATCATCGAGTTTGTGTGCATTTCGTTTAACTAATCTGAGTTGGTTTTGTTTTATGTTTATGGTTGTCGTTAAGTGTAGCTTTTGTGTTGTCTATATCGATGACAATGTTTCATCACTGAAGAAATGTGTGTAATTGTTGGTTCATCATCATTGTTGGCCTTGCATACATCATCTTTGTTTGTTTCATTTTGAGATTTAAGTTCAGTAGCTAGTTTAAGTGAAACTGTGAAAGGGTAGTGGTTCTATAATAATGCTAAACCTAACTAGTTATAATATATATACTCCTATTGTAATTTTAATATACAATGGCATATATAGATGCTTGAATGTTAATTACATGATCATCAATGCCCTTCATATGTGTGTAATTAGTGGTTCATCATCATAGCTACCAAGTATTGTTATTGCTAATGTTGTAGTTGTTGCCGTTGTTATTGTTGTTGTTCATGGAATGGATGTTCCCCATATGCCCTTCAGCTCCTAATTCTTCTTAATCTTATGATTGATGATTCATGAATATTTAGATAAATATTGTCAATATGGTTCTTTGACCTCGTAAAGAGTAGGGAAAAGCGATGTCAAATAAGTGTAATTTATTGGTCTCTAACTGATAAATGATGAACTGCAAAGCAAATGTATGTCCAAAAATCAGTTTGTCTCTAACTAGTCATCTTATTAGGAAAACAAGAGGGTTCAAAGTGTAGAAGATTAGTGTTGTTTAGGTTTTATAGATCAGATTGGTAAAGAGTAAGGGAGAGAGAGAGGGTATAGAGAAAATCACCAAAATTTTGTTTTCTTCATTTCTCTTTCTTTTGTCTATGTTGGTACTAATGGAAGAAGAAGGAAATACCTTGAAAGATCTTGAAAATAATAAACATAGCTTCCTTTTCTCTCCTTCTCTTTGTTTTTTTTTGCCTTCTTCTTTACAGCATCTCTGATTCGGCACTGTTTTCTTTTTGCTTGTTTTATCTATTTATGGCCCTCATTTTCAGTAGGCTTTAGATGGTGACATCTTTCACTCTGTTTTAGTTCAAAATGTGCATCTTTGCATTTTATCAATATCATCTTTTACCCTATTGTGACAAGTGCATGCATAAATGGATTTTTATCTTTGAATACAAAAAGACAAACCACCTATCATGTAAAAGACTATTGGACATGCACTAGGATGGATTGATTCGATGCAGGGAAAGCCACTTTAATTAAATTGATATGATTTTAAATATCAATTTAGATCTACAATCTCTTATTGTGTTAATACACAATGACATTTCCTCATAAGAATGCAACATAAAAACTTGAACATAAAAAAAATTCACAGGATATTGAATGCAATGGTCACACTCGCACAGTCACACACAATGAATAAGTGTATACAAGCTCCTAGAAGCTTTTATCACATATTTTAATGCTAGAGTTGTCAGGGTATAAAGGATTGGATTAGTTTTTACAACTAGTGGCCTTAATGTCAAACGAGATTGGTCATTGTGTATTTCAATGTCATTGCATTTTTAATTAGTATAATAAGTATGCTTTAAAGATTTTATATTGTTTGTTAGAAGAGAAAAAAGATTTTAGTTTGTTAGCTCATTTTTCACGTATTTGATTTTCAGGGTTCAAGTTTGGTTGTGCAATAGTTGTAAATGATTGTCTTGCACTACTGCGAACTTCTTCACTTCAAGGTACTTGTCCGATAAATATAGTGTCTTAGAATTCTATATAAGATTGTATAACAAGGTTCTTGTCCATATGGTTGTTGTGAATCATTTGGATTGTTTGTACTGCAATGTCTCTATAAGGTAATTGCTTAAATCTCTATTTTTTTCCTTGTGCATTTATTATTTTTTTTGTTAGTAATTACTTATACCTTTGATCTTTCTATGCAGGAAGACGTATATCTAAAGTAGAGATCTTGAAATCATGAAAATGAGCAGTAAAGCTTAAGGTACCCCTACTTAAGAAAACAAATTTAATGGTACTATTATATTGTTAACATTTTGTGTGTTTGTATGTTTTTCCTTTCTTTTCAATTTTGGTTGTGAATTAATATAAAAGACAATGAATACCATCAACTCATGGTAACAATAGTGGAAAAGAAGACTTAAAATAATGTGAATGGATGTAATCTAAGTAATAAATAATTTGAATATTTTTAGGGCTCGTAGATGTGCGTTGGAGAGAATTGTTTCAACATGTGTAAATTGTGAAGTCTGTAGTCGCTGCCATTGTTTGATCTTTTAATTAAACTAGTTTATCCATGCTAACTAATGGCTTCACTTTCAAAACATTTAGATCCTAACATATTAATGCGTCCCAAGTTAACTAAATCAAGGGTAATGGAAGAGTTTGATCCATGCGGCTTACGCCAACAAATTTGATTAATCGATGTCCTCATATTTAACATTTTTACAACATTAGAGTGCAGACTGATACATTTAAGATGTCACCTACCATGAATGAATTGTATTTGCATCTCCACACTATAAATCGAGGCAGGGTGCCATTCATCGATACTAGATCGGAGCGGTTCTATGCAAGTATAGAATTACGAGCTAAATAGTAGTAATTTTACTTGCAAGCATATCATTTAGGTTGCTTATTGTTGATCCATGCAAGCTAAGCTCCAGAGGATACGTAATGAGACATCAGGAGTGGACCTAGACTACACTAGACCAGAAGGTGGATGATGAAATGGTGTACTACAAGGTGGCGGGTAGGTGTCCCAAAGGGCGTGTCTACAGTCTCGAGTCATTAGGGAGAAAAAAGAGAAGATACGCAAATCCTAATGCTAGCACATCCCAGGTGCTAGCACAACGAGGGATGAGCAACTTTATGATACTTGGATATTTTTATGGTTGTCGTAGAACAATGAGAATGGTAATTTTTTTGTGGATACTTAGGTATCTTAGACATTTCTTATACTAGACTACGTTTCGTGAATATATAAATATTTTTTAATATTGAATTGTATGTTTTTTCTCATTTGAATCTTTGTTGTGGATATAAATTGTTGATTAGTGTATGTATGTGAAATTTTACTTTTTTAGGATGTTAGCACTACCAAGGAGTCGTTGGAGGGGTTGCAGGTGATGGAGCAGGTCCTGTTGTTATTTTCAGTATTAGAAGTTTCAGATAACCAATTTGATTCTTATGAATATTTTAAAAAAATGAGGCATAGAAACAGAATCAGGACATATTAGCGACGGAATTTATAAATTCTATTGCTAATCCATCACTAATTTGTGAAGAAATAGCATGAAAAAACTAGGTTAACAGAGTTTAGAAATGGAATAGAGACAGATTAGTAACGGAATTTATGAATTCCATTGCTAATCCGTCTCTAATTTGTAATGGATTAGCAACGAAATTCGTAAAGTCCGTTGCTAATTCGTCTCTAATTAGCAATGGATTAGCAACAAAGTTTATGAATTCCGTTTCTAATCCATCTCTAATTTGCAACGGATTAGCAACGAGATTTATGAGTTCCGTTGCTAATCCGTCCGTAATTTGCAAGTAAAAACATTCACTTTGGAAGAATCTCCATTCCGGTTCCGTCTCTATTCTGTTTCTAAATCCGTCTCAAATCCATCTCTAATCCGTTTCTAATCAGCAATGAAAAGACGTTTTTGTTGCTGACTAAATTAATGATGACAATTTTGGAGACGAAATAGATTCCATATTTATTCCGTTACAGAATTGAATTAGAGACGGAATTTATGCTAATCAACAACGAAAATTTATGTTTCCGATCGGCTATTTTTTGTAGTGTTAGTTTAGCTATCATGACAATAGTTAAACTAAACGGATTTTTAGAATATTTTTTAGAGAAAGTAAACGACTTAGTAATTCCTACAGACTTTTATGTCAACATAATGGGAGATTCAATATCCCCTAATTCTCCACCTATACTGTTAGGGAGATCTTTTCATAAAACTACCAACATTAATTTAAATATTTTTGAAGGAACTATGTCAACAGGAATCGAAGATAATATCGTCACTTTCCAATTCAATGACATGGATAACTATACTTTAACTTTGGGAGTTGAAGATAATATTTTTAAAGAAACTATTATTTTATTTAGAAATTCATGATATCGATTCTTTAGAATTGAATGCTTATAATGAGAATAATACTAAAATTATAGATTTAACATAATAAAAATGGAAAATTAAAACAACATCCAAAAGATGAGAAAGATGAAGGAACTTCAACAGATAAAAAAGTTACTCTACAATGGAGAGTTAAGCATACGAGAAATGAAAATTCAATCATTAAGTCACCAAAGAAGCCTAAATTGAAGAATAATAAGAAAAAAAATGGTAACTTCAATCCCTCCAGAATTGAATGGTGTTGGTAACATAAATCTAAACATCAAAGTCAAATAGGCATAATACGATAAAGCTCAATGCGATACGAGTTCAAATGCAAATCTTACGCCGATATATTTCTTTTTTCTTACTCAATTGAAGTTGGATGGAATTGCATATTCAACAGTTAAATTAACGGATGGCTCTTCCATCAAACCCAAAGGAGTGGTTACAATTATGCCAGTTCAAGTGGGTAGGTTTGTTTGTCCTACATATTTCTTGACTATGCCACACTATATCGATGAAAACCCTCCATTAATATTAGGTCGTCATTTCTTAGCTACTTCTCATATGGTCTTAGATACCTTAAATAGAACCTTCACTTTATATGTGAATGATCAATCAATAACTTTTTGGATTGGTTCTATAGTGAAAAATCCAATATATACATTAATATGTTAACTACAGACAAGAAAACAATATTTTGATCTAAAAAGGAGCATAATTACCTATAAGAAGTTATGGTCTTCATTGCAACTAATAACAAGAGATTTAGTAATATATTTTGTGATATCGCAGCACCAATCAATATGGTGATAAGTTAATAATTAGATAGTGTTTTATAGTATATTTTAAAGTGATTTTAGATGTAAAAGGCTATATTACATTGAGTTTTCTCTTGTTTTTGTGATTTCAGGTTATACTAAGGTTATATGAAGAAATTGAAGGAAAAGAAAAGAAAGTAAATAATTCAGTCTATTGGAGAAAAAGTGCAGTGAATCATCAGAGAATAAAGAAATGAACTATGATTCGCTATGTAAATTGGTGAACTATAGTGCCATATTTCACTTGATTTCCCTAGTGATTTAGCTAATATAGAGGATTCGGTCTTGATTCGCTGATGTCGACCATGAGAATTTTGAATTATAACAAGAAATTTGATGATAGGGATATGTACACTATAAGATACTATATATCTAACCCTAATTCTTCTAAATTAATTGCCCTTAATTTCCCTTTGAGCCTCTTAATTAGTTTTTAGCCTTTTAATTAGTTTAAGGCCATTATCCGTTGTTCTTGCTTTTGAAAATTTGTTGGGATTTAATTATTCAATTAGAGATATTTTCATTAAAGTCTTTTCTTTATTTACTGCAATGTTTGTTTTGAATATGTGTTAGTAGTTTATTAATCTAAAAAATATCCAAACATGAACTTAAACCATTTTGCAATGTAGTCGTAATGAAGAAGAATTTGTGTTTGATGCTTTAAATTTAATCATATACGTCAATTCATAGTTTCAATAGATTTGTTTTTATATTTTACAATCGAGAAACTTTTTATTGCATGCATAATCTAGAATCTGCATTGTGATATTTAGGTTCTAAAAAGTAGTAACTAGGATTAATTTAAAAGTTCTTTTACCATTTAGATGTCTTAGGTGAATTCTATTTTAAGTTTAATATTGATATGACTAATTCCGATATTATTAGCTTATTAGTAAGAAGTTTTCATAGAGTGTCATGATGTTTTGTTTCGATTAGTGCTTTCGAAGAACTAATGGTGATAAAATAAGAATATGACTTTTCCATTGATATTAGGAAAACTGATGGTTTAATAAAGGCTATTATTCTTGCTTTTAATTTAAGTTTAATGATTCAAGAATACTTCATAATATGATGATAGTATTATTATGACTATACTCTAATTAATATGTTCGGATTCAAAATGATTTATGTTTCATTTTTCAAGATATTTGTTAAAATATTTGCTTTATATTGTTTTTATTTGAATTGAATTGAGAATATATGGTTTTAGTGAATTTGAATTTTGTTAGTTAAGTTAGGTTAATTAGTTGAATTGTTTGTCATAATTTGATTAGATAATTCTCATTGCTATTTTAATAAAGTTAAAGAAAAAATAATAAAAGCTTTTGGAAAACTATTTTCTTTTGGACTTTTGCAAAATCCCAGTGGAGACGGTCCAACTTACCACTACTAAATATAATAAGAATATATGTCAAACTTATTGTGCACGCTCGACACATGTCGATTTTTGGCGCCATTGCCGCAGATTTTAACATAATTTCTTAAGAGTTTAAGATGTTGTATGGTCTACACACTTCATCCTTTTAAGTGCACATGATCTCTACATCCAATCAATCCTAAGGTGGATAGGATCTTCAATTGTAATTTAAGACAAACATAACGTAGGGAAGACCAAGCTACCACAGTGGAAGTTAATAATAATAATAATAATAATAATAATGATAATTACTATTACTATTATATTAATAATAGTACTAACAATAATAATAATATCATTAATTAATAATAATAATAATAATAATAAAGAACTTACTTTTAGGCAAGCCAATCAAAATGTCATAGCTTACGAGCCAATGTGGATTGCCTATCCTAACAGATTTCTGAATTTGAACTAAGATATAGATTCATTAGTGGGTATCCTAAATTTTATGGTAAAGATAACAAAGACCCCCAAAAATTTATAAAGGGATAGAATCATAAAGCCAAAGGGATGAAATATAAAGATGTCACTTAATAACAAGTCAAACTTAAGGTTTTTCCTTTCACACTAAAATATAAAGCACAAGATTGGTTGTTTTATCTTCTTCAAGATGCAATAACTACATGGACTTAGTTCCTAGAAGCTTTCCTAAATTAATACATGCCTGCAAGAAAGATTAGTTCCTATAGGAAACAAATCATAGTAGTAAATATGAAAGATGATGAGGATTTTAATGAATTATATGATAGATTTCAACGATTAATTTATTCTTACCCACACCATAGCTATCCTAAAAAGAGCTTTAATGGAATACTTCTATGAGGGGATTAATTGTTTTAAACAAACTATTAGACATCATAGGTGGTGGAACTTTAATAGATATAACACCACTTTAGCAAAAGTGACTATTACAAAAATGGCTAAATAATCTAAGCAATATGGTGAAAAGAACTACACATCAAGTGAAAAACTTTAGGAACTTAATTGTTTGTGATGACCCCTTCTCAAATTAGGACACCGCCCGCCTTATCACTTCATTAAGCCCGAACCTTTACTACATAAGACTTAACAACGTGTTAGTGAGCCTTTTCAATCTTATCTCATTATTATCTACTTTTCAAATAACCATTTAAATCATCTTTGTACTATTTAACATTTCGGAGTTAATTAAAATTTTTATAAGTAAATCTTATTTAGCGATCTTAATAAATCTATAGAAGCCATTAATATAAATGCTAAATATATGGAAAACTAGGAAACAAAGATCACATGCATATATATATATTTATATATATATATATATATATATTAAAACGAGGATAAAAATATATCAACATTTATTAGTCAGGTAACTATCTCACAACCCATAATACATAACCATAAAAGTATACAAGAAATATATGTAAGTCATACAAGAAAAATCAAAACCTGCAATATAAGAGGTAACTGGACTCTAGTGGTTTAGAGGTAGTCGCCGATCTTCTATTAACTTGGTTTGTTACTTGATGGATTTGCACCCACCATCATAAAAAAGACAATGTGTATAGGAAAGTAGACAGTAGTACTGAAAGACATTTATCCATATTTTCAAATACACAACAAGTATTTGAATGCATAATAATAGCAACTATGCTGAGAAAGAATCATGTTACAAGATAGTTAAACATTATGAAATTAACACTTAGCTAAGCAGTAATAATCTAGGGTCGGTCGACCGTGAGTTACATCACGTCAACCTTATTCCACTATTTAGGCCATAATCTCATGAATTCCTATACATCCCTATAAAAGCCCATTACACATGGAAAAATACTTGCCAACAATCCCAGGTCTCATATTTCATATGCTGCACAGGCAAGTGATGAGATGTCGACAACCACAAAAATCTAGGGAACTCATGTGTCGCACCCATCTCTATCATATCATTGTCCTAGATACAAAAACTACTTTCATAATTCAAGAATTGACATAGTTTAAGAATCCAACAATGTAATTGCATAACTAATGCACAAAAAAAATAGAGTTTCAACAATAACATAGATCACCTACCTAAAAGCATGCTATTTCCTTTTGCTTAAATTCTTGACAACCAAGAATGACATATCATAAGATTTAGAGTAAATGAAACCATTTAAAGATCATACAATTCCATGATAGCAATCTTAAGAAATGAGATAGAACAACAAGTCATGACATCTATAGTACAACAACAACAACAACAACAACAACAACATAGCCTCAGTCCCAAATTAACTGGGGTCGGCTACATGGATCAAACTTTTTCATGTAGCCGATACTTTAAAAGTGTATAATCGAACCCCCAAGATTGTTCCATAGGTTCCTGACATCATTAGATATGTTTTAGAGCATTTTCAAATAGTTTTCCATAGGTTTAAGCTATGTTAAAGGTTGTTAAAGTCTTAAAAATATTACAAAAATTGTGTTGTCCAGATCACCTAACGTGTTGGGTAGCATGTGTAGAACATTAGAGACTCTTTAGCACGCTACTCATACTTGTTAGCATGCTACACACAAGTAGCACGCCTAGTGTGTTATATGCAGGAAATCCTAGAGACTCAGCACTTAGAATTTTGAGTTTTCTATTTCACATGGCCATCCTCAAAGCCTTATATCCTAATATCCTCCACTAAAGACCAAATACATCCTTTACAACCATAAGAACACTTACACTTCATATATATCATCTTCAAATCATAAATGTACATAAAACTAAAGGTATAAACTAGCTTAGCAAGTTGTAGAGCACCTCACTCTTGATTATCCCCTTAAAATTCATTAGAATTCCCTTCACAAATTCCCTAATCTTTCTCTCTAGATCTTATTCTCCTTCAACTTGATAAAATCATATCATTTGCATGAAATCTCCACTTTTACATTTATATATATGTTGGGTTTTGAGGTTCATATGCAACGAAAAATTAAAAACAAATTTTGAAAAATCCAAACAAGATGGAAAATAAGTTCCATTAAACTTGATCTATAAAAGTACACAACACCTTAATCCGTGATTTCCTTCTATGATTGATCGATCTCTAAGACGTTTAAGCATGTGTCTTCTATTTAAAACCTACATATAAATGATGACCATAATTTGGAGTGCTAGCCCTAAGAGAGATAGAAAACGTTTTTAATTTCTCTCTCGAAATCAAGAAAATTCAAAATTTGCAAAAAAAAAAATCTTGTTTTGTTTTACAATTTCAACCTCTTTTTATATGTGTAGATAAGCCTTCACTTAAAATCCTATTCATGATACAATTATTGTATTTAGACAATTTAAGCAAATTACACATTCACCCTATTTAAAAGTTATCATGTAACAAATTGTAAGGGCTATTATGTCATGAGTTTTTATCATATAAAATACATTACTCTGGACCAATTAAAATTATGCAAATTCATTCTTTATGTGCGACCTAATAGGTTGATGCAACGTTGGCAACGAACCATAATCATTTTGGTACACAAGTTATAAGCAGTCTCTAGCAAGACATTATGACTACTCAAGTAGCATGAATATTAAAATCAATACAACCTAAAAAATAGTATATAACATATCTTTTTGTCCTGCGATATCTTTTGATAAAACATAAGTCATGGAATGTCACCCTTAAAGTTCAATCGTACTAGTCTCGATCTTCAGGTAGACGAAGAACATCCAAATGACATTTGGGCATATAACAATCTAACTTATTGAAGGATCCACTTATATCTCTCTATGTACTTAAAGGGACAAATTCAATCTTGATTACACACCTTCAAATATTATTCACATGGTAAGCAATTACAATCTTTATAATCGTCTAGTTAAAGACAACGTCTGATTGTGCCTAATTACCATGCTCCTAATATTGAA
Source organism: Stephania yunnanensis (assembly GCA_039657365.1). Classification (NCBI taxonomy): domain Eukaryota; kingdom Viridiplantae; phylum Streptophyta; class Magnoliopsida; order Ranunculales; family Menispermaceae; genus Stephania; species Stephania yunnanensis. The sequence continues at coordinate 44,694,191 of CM077581.1, forward strand.
TGATATGGTAATCTCAAGTGAAATGACTAACGATATAGTTACCATGAGTAACACCTAAGACTAAATCCATGTGGTGTTCTCATAGCGGGTCAATCCAGTACCTGTTCCATTAACAAGTACTCATAATCTTAATTCATATCCCTATACGCATGATCATCATATTATCAACAATCAAGATTCACACTACCTTTAATTCATTATAGTTCACAGTATAATGATCAACTACAGACATTAAGGATATTAAAGCAAATACCTATGGATCTTACTTTAAGGTAATCATGCACTCACCTATAATAAAAGCAAATACCAATGGATCTTTAACTTGCACTTGGGCCAATCATTCATGTATCTAACACCTAATGACTTGACATGACCATCATGTTTCATTTGTAGAAGAGCCTTAATCAAAGGATCTGCACAATTGTCTTACATAGGAACTTTGCAAATCTTCAAGTCTCCCCTCTCAATGATTTCACGAATGAGATGAAAATATCTAAGTATATGTTTTGATCAGTGGTGTGATCTTGGTTCCTTGGCCTATGTTATCACCCAATTGTTGTCATAATACAACCAAATAGGGTTAATTTTACGCAGAACTACACCTAGTTAAAAAATGTACTTTTTGATACAAACTGCCTCCTTAGCTGCATCAAATGATGTAATATACTTAGCTTCTGTTGTAGAATCAACCACAGTGTCTTGTTTCAAAAATTTTCAGCTCACTATATCTCCATTCAAAGTAAACACATATCCAAATTGTGATATGAAGCCATCTATATCAGTTTGAAAACTTGCATCTATGTAACCATTTATAACATGCTCGTCTTCAAAACTTACATAGACCAAAAACACTTCTTTCTTAATAATGTTTTTTACCAGTGACTCTCACCGAGATCACACCGATATCTGCTTGTTACGCTCAAAGCATATGATACAAATATCAGGTCGAGTGCATAACATGGCATGCATAATAGATCTAATAGCGGATGCATATGAGATTGCATTCATGCGTTCTTGCCCATTATTAGTCTTAGGACATTAAGTCTTGTTGAGACTTATACCATGAGACATTGGCAATGACCCAATTTTAGAGTCTTACATACTGAACCAAGTTAGTACCTTATCAAATAAGCACTCTGACTTAGATCGATTAGCCATTTAGGTATATCCATTTAGGTCTTAATCCTAAAGATATAGGCTACATCTCCTAAGTCCTTCATTAAAAAAACTTCCCTAACCAAGACTTCACACACTGCAAGGTTAGGATCTCATTTCCAATTAGTAATATAGCATCAACATATAGTAAGCAAACATGTATACACGAGGCACGTCTTCAATTTTAATGAAACCAAATTCTTTAATTGTTTCATCAAAATGAAGATTCGAACTCCAAGAGCTTGCTTTAATCCATAAATGAATCTTTAAAGCTTGAGCACCTTCCTAGTATTCTCAGGATGAACAAAACCTTCATGTTGTATTATAAACACGTCCTCAAGTAACTTTCAATTTAGAAACGTTTTTTTGACATCCATTTGTCCAATCTCATAGTCATAATATGCGGCTATGAGAATTATAATTCTAATGGATTTAAGCAAGGCTACAGGAGAAATGTTTCATCATAATCAACATCTTGAATCAGCTTGAAACCTTTTGCTACTAGCCATGCTTTATAAGTATGCACTTTGCCATCCATGTCAGTTTTCTTCTTGAAAACCCATTTACATCTAATGGTCTTACCACTTTCGGGTAAATCAACAAGGTTCTAAACTTGGTTATCATATATGGATCGCATCTCAGAATTCATGACGCGAAGCAATTTATCTGACTCAGGGCTAGACATAGCCCCTGATAAGTACTAGGCTCATTTTAATCCTTAAGAAACACCTCACTACTATCAATAACAAGAAATGTAAATCTTTTTGGCTAATGTCTTACCTTATCACACGTACGTAGGCCTTGTGATACTAGTGGTGGTTCAACTAGTTCCAGACTATGTTGATCTCCCACTAGCAGTTGAGTGTTTATTTATGGTTCCTGAACTTCTTCAAGACTTGCTTTATTTTCATTGTTGTCTTTTGAAATAAACTTTTTCTTCATAAAAACACCATTTCGAGCAATAAGTGCTAGGGCATGTGCCCTACGTCAATCTACAAACATTGTTTATCTTATAATTTTAGTTAATAAAATAGAGGTTTTATTTGCTATTTCATTATAAGTGATTGCATGTTTGCCATATAGTATGATCCATGGGTATTTGTCGAAATAACCTAAATGTCCCTAATCGATCATTATACTAGGAACTATAATGAAATAAGACTTTGTGAATCTTGATTGATGGTCATGTGATGATTATGCATATAGGGATATGAATCTAGATCATCAGTACTTGTTAGGGAATAAGGTACTTGACTGACCCTCAATGAGAACACCACAAGGATTAAGTCATAAGTGTTACTTATGAAAGGTATATCATTTAGTCCTTCGACTTAAGATTACCATAGACTTCAATATTAGTAGCATGATAATTTGACATAATTAAATGTTGTCTCTACACGGACAATTATAAAGATTGTGATTGGTTACCGTATGAATAATTTATGAAAAAATAGAATTTCTCTCCTCCATATAGAGAGAGAGATATTAGTGGATCCCTCGATAAAATAGACTGGTAATGGCCAAGTCCATGTGAATTGATATGATCAATGACACGTGGATGTTTTTCAGTTTACCTAAAGATCGAGACTAGTACGATTGAACATTAAGGATCACTTTCCATGCCTTTTCTTTAATTAAAAGATATCGCACGACAAAATGATATGATATATTTTATTAGTTAGGTTGTATCGATGTTGATATTCATGCTACTTGGGTAGTCATAATGCCTTTAAAGAGACCGCTTATGACTTGTGTACCAAAATAATTTTTGGTTCACTACTAATGTCGCATGAACCTATTGGGTCGCACGCAAAGAATAGCTTTGCACAATTTCAATTGGTCTAGAGTAATGAATTTAATATGATAAAATTCATGACATAAAAGCCCTTACGATTTGTTATATGATAACCTATGGGCGTATGTGTAATTTGCTTAAGCTACCTAAATATAATAGTTGCAATAAGAATAGCATTTTAATTTACGGCTTATCTACACATATAAATAAAGGGTGAAACCCCAAAACTAAAATAAGATTTTCGCTTTACAATTTTTGAGTTCTTAGGATTTAGGGAGAGAAAGAAAATTTGCTTTCAATCTCTCTTGAGACTAGCACTGTAAATTGTGGTCACCATTCATGTGTGGATTTCGATAGTGGACGCGCACTCTAACGTCTTGGAAATCAAACAATCAGAAAAGGAAATCACAGAATAAGATATGATTTACTTTCGTAGAATTAATTTAATGGAACTTATTTTCGATCCTGTTAGAGTTTTTCAATTTTTTTTTGAATTTTTCGCTACTTATGAACCCTAAAAACCCAATAATAAGCACTTTATTCTTAGAGGGATTATAAAAGTAATATCCTCTAATTCTTTGGGACAACCAATAAATATACTCTTGGTATATTTGTCTAATAATTTTTTTGAGATTTGGCATCATACAAAAGACCTCACAACCCCAAATCTTATGGAAAGAGAAACTTGATTTTTTCCCAAACCCATATCATATGCTATTTTATCGAACCTTATCAATTAAGTTCGATTTGTTCTCCAAGAAACACCATTCCATTATGGAGTTTTTGGAGGAGTTAACTGTGAGACAATCCCACCGTTTCTAAGATCATCATCAAACTCTAGGCTCAAATATTCACCACCTTAATTTGATCAAAGTGCTTTAATAGTTTTACCAAGTTAATTTTGCACTTCATTCAGAAAATGTTTGAAACATCTGAAAAGATACACCATTATATTTTGTAAGATACACGAAACAATATCTACTGAAATTATCGATGAAAGTAATGATATATTGATAATCACCTTTTGCCATTGTGTTTAGAGGACCGCATACATCAGTATGAATTAAACTGAATAAGTCACTTTCCCTTTCAATGTGTCTAGTAAATGGAGTCTTTGTCATCTTGCCTAGTAAACAAGATACACATATTTCATATGATTCAAAATCAAATGAATCTAATAGTCTATCTTTATGGAGTTTAGAAAAGCGTTTCTCATTTATGTGGCTAAGACGACAATGACAAAGGTAGGTTTGATTTAAGTCACTTGACTTGAATCTATTTGTATTTACATTAGGAATAGGAGTATCTTTAGATCTTTTCAATTGTAGAATATAAAGACCATCACAAAAATGAGCATTCGTATAGAAAATGCCTTTATGAGAAATGAAGCATTTATTATTCGTAATAATGAAATTAAAACCATCCAAGTCCAAACATGAAACTGAAATGATGTTTCTTCTCAAGGCAGGGACATAATAACAATTATTTATAACTAAAACTTTAAAGGCATTGATCATATCAAATCACATGGAGTTGGCCATTGTCAGTGAGTCTCTAACTAAATTTAGGGAATCGATGAGTGTTAGGTGCTCTCTGAAGCTCTATAGCTAGCCTAAAAGAATCCATTTGGAATATATTTTTGTGTGGAAATTGATGATACTTGTGTGTTAATTTCGAGTTGATCTTGCGAATCCCTGTGCCCTAGGTTAGTCTTTTATAATTGATTTCATCACTCCATTTACGTTCCTTTGTTGGCATACTTACTTATTTTTGTTAATTATTTGTGTTTATATGTATGCCTTAGTTTAGGTTGATACATCCCTTATTGAAATCAGCTTTCTCTTTATTTTTTGTCACCTAAAGTAACCCAATTCTTTGTGGTTCGACCTTTTAACTTACAATTACTATAAAATAATGTGAAAATTGGTAGCCTTATAAAGGTTATATTATTTTTGTTGCTTTTAGCAAGCATCACGGTTGCAACATGGTGGTTTTTTTTATTACAACCGGTGGTAGTGAAGTTGGACCCTCCAGAATCTAGAAGTCAAAGAAAACAAAAAGGCTCATGGTGCAATTGAGACAACTATGCCCTTTGTACCTACTCATAGGTCACTTATTTCCTGGGAATATTTTGACTCTGAGCTAGATGGAAGTGACCTTTTAGACCCAAGAAAGGAACACGAGAAGGACCTGATGAGGGCCATATGAGCTCAACCCGATAATTTGTTTCAATGGCTATTCGATTTTCTAAAGCTTATTGCTCCTACACCGCCTTGAGGAGATGGTTTGGTATGGTTCTCCCTTGTAACTTCATTTGTTTTAGTTATTTTTTGGTGTTAATTGGATATGGATTGAGTGTTAGGTAAGATCAGGTAACCAAATTGGAAGAGAGAGACATAACTTTTGACTTGAGAATTCTATCCCAAAGTACAGATAGCGCACTACCTTGAACGGTTAGCATGCTAATCATTTCGGTTTTCCAATGGTTCTTCATCCTGAAGAACACTAGCTTGCTACATACCGTCCATAGCATGCTACCATCACATAGTGTACTACATCAAGACCATAGCGCGCTAACTAAAGATAGAAATTGAAATTAAAAGGTTTTTCTGTGGTTTTTGACTTAAAACATATCCCAAACACCTATAACCATATTAAACATGTAAAATTGGACTTCAGGGACTTAAAGGACCGTAGCTCGTGTATCGAGGAGCTAGGTGGGTTGAATACAAGAGTCTGGGGAAGTTGGCAGGCAGATTAAGGTATGTAAACCCATTGAGCATGCATCAAAGAATTCATGTTTTTTATTTTATCGATGTGACTGCTAGTGGGCACACATGGGTTTTCACTTCTATTTGGTTTGCGTATATATTGGTTGTGGCTAAATTGCTTGCACGAGTAACTTGTGTTTAGTGCTCGTGTCAATGACAGTAGAATATATCTATGACTATCAGGAGGGATTTAGGGTGTTCCCTTGACTTGAAATCGTGTATGGAGGGGTTGATCCGATAATTGAAGTTGGGGTTTAGTCACTATAAGCCCGTAAGTATATACGTGGTTCCTATTTGATTTATCGATCACTGGACAATATAGGTCAGGGTTTTCTCGTGATTATACAGATGTCTACCGATTAATGCTTTAATTTTGAGCTGCTTTAGCTAGTATGTACTATTTATTTATTTCATGATACTACTTTTGCTTATCGTATGTTGCCTACATTCATGAGACTATGACGTATTGTTGCCAGGAGTTATATTCACATGTCTCGTAGTTTATCTGTTTTATTTCATGAATATTGTATGAACTTCTCTTGGGATTTTACTCACTAGACTCGTCACTATATTTGTTAGGTGACCGAGTACATATATTTCGACAAGCAAGGGCAAGAGGAAGGGGTATTAGGCGACTACCTCTGAGATAGCGACGTCAGCTCTTATGTGATACCAGTATGTATTTATTTTACTTTTGCTGGGTTTTGGGGACCATAGAACACTGATTACATGTATATGAAACTTTTATTATACTTATTTCGCCTTGATCAATATTTGGTATCTTTTGTCGGGTTTTTCACTACTTACGAATATTAAATATTGCATAAGTTACTCACTGAAAGACTTTCGCTGTAAAATGATAATATAAACTGAGAAATTGAGTAAGTGGCTAACTGAATTATTAATACTTATGTAAAGGTTAGGTAGCATAACTAGGGTTAGTTGGGAAAATGTATGCAACTCGTTAGGTCGCGAGGCATCAAGGAGAAACGAACCATGATGTGGCAAGGCTAGGTGATGTGGGATGCGACGTGACGGGTAGCAATGCGGTCTTGAATTTAGGCCGCTACACTTGTATTCTTACTCATCCTTAATTAAAGGCATGGATTTTGCAAATGATCTATTCATTCACTACATATTACTATATATAACCTAATATATACTACTATACACATTTAAATAATAAGTAAATGAAAAAAATATACGACCATTCTTTCCTTTTTAACTATTTCAAAATTAAAATTTTACGATCATAGCTGCAGTTTTTCTACTAATTCATCCTTTCTAACAACTTCACATAGTATTGATGCCCCCAAACTTAAACCAAACCATGTCCTTAAGGTTTAAAAATAAGCATGACACATGAAAACACTAAACACATAAACATATATAATATAATTTAAGATCGAAACATAAAAATGCATAAACATAAAATTTAAACAACTACTAAAGTGACAAAATATCCAAAATGCAAAAATAATCAGTATAAATGTATCTATCATCTCTCTAAGTTCTAGATTAATGTGTTGCACATATTGAGACGTATCCATTCCGATGAATGTTCACCAGGAAAATGGCCTTTCCCACATATTTAGTATAAATCTTTCAAAATTAGGAAACTTATAAAGTGTTCGGATTGTTCTAACTAACCAAAGTAAATAATTAAAATTTAAAAATTGAAATTAAAAACCCCTTGGCTGCCTCCTAGTAATGCTTCGTTTAACGTGACTAGCCTGATGTCTTTTCGCTTGTTTAGTCCGAGTCAAAATCGAGGTACTCCATGAATTTCGATGTTTGAAATAACTGCTTATCAAGGAATACTTCGGTTACAAGCTTCCATATATCACCTTCTATATGAGGTAACCTAGATAAATAGTCTACAATCGATTTTTCACTTCCATTTTTAACTTTAATTTCTAAATCAAACTCTAGCAATAATAAGACACCTAATCAACCTTAGTTTTGCATCTTTTTTTGCAAACAATTAACGGATTGTTTCATGGCCAGTCTACATAGTGACTTTTGATCCTACTATGTAAACTATAAACTTCTCATATGTAAACACTAAAGCCAATAGCTCCTTTTATGTAATAGTATAATTTTGGTGTGTTGGATCCAATGATTTGCTTGCATAGTGTATAGCTCTAAATGTTCTATCTCTCTGTTAATATGACACTGCTCCTCCGCATAGTCACTTAATCGCACATTCTTTCAAAGTTAGACTCCTAATCTGGTACTACCACTATTGGTGCTGAAATCAAAGCTACTTTCAAGGTCTTAAATGCATTTACACATGCCGAACTCATTTTAAATGTATCATATTTTTCCAATAGCGCGCATAAAGGTTTAGTTATCTTTGAAAAATCTTTGATAAACCTTTTGTAGAAACCTGCATGTCCTAAAATGCTCCTTATATCTTTATTGTTTCATGTTATAGAAAATTTCTCAATTAGCGCTATTTTTGCTCCATTAACCTCTAATCCATGAGCAGGCACTGTATGTTCTAAAGCAATTCCTTCTGAAACCTCTAATCCATGAGCAGGCACTGTATGTCCTAAAGCAATTCCTTCTGAAACCATGAAGTGACACTTTTTCTAATTAAGTACTAAATTTGTGTCTTGACATCTTTTCAATACCAAGGACAAATTTTAAAAGCATAAGTCCAAAAGATGCTACAAATGCAGAAAAGCCTTCCATAAATACCTTTATGATACCTTCCACCATATAAGAGAAAATAGTCATCATACATATCTAAAATGTTGCTAGTGTGTTGCATGATCCAAATGGCATCTGCTTAAATGTAAACGTTTCATAAGGATATAGTTTCCTCTTAATCTTCTAATGCTATATCTATTTGATTATATCCTAAACACCCATCATGGAAATAATAGTATTCATATCCTGCTAACCTATCCAACATATGATCAATGAATGGTAAAGGGAAGTGATCTTTCATGTAACCTTATTTAATTTTAGATATTCAACGCAAATTCTCCAACCAGTTATTATTCTAGTGGACAAAGTCTCTCCATTTGGACTCTGAATAATGATCGGTCCTTCTTTCTTTGGTGTCGCATGTATTGGCAAAACCTATGAACTATATAAGATAGCACAGATTGATTCTGGCATTCAACCATTTTAAAATCTCTTTCTTTACCACTTCTTTCATTATTGGATTTACTGCCTTTGTGCTTCAATCGATTGTTTATGATTCGCTTCTATTAAGATCTTAGGCATACATACAGTTAGACTAATTCCTCTTTAATTTCTGATTATCCATCCCAATGTTAATCGACGCCCTTTCAAAACTCAAAGCAATTTTTCTTCCTCCAATTTTATCAAAACTGCAAAAATAATAGCACGATACATTAAACTTTCTCCTAAGTATGCATATCTCAATTGTTCTGGCAAAAGTATTGACTTCACTGTAGGTTCAATAACTACACTTTCCATTTTCGTTTCTAGTTTCTCAAAACCTTTATGAAACTTTGGGGGGTTTTATTGGTGAAACAAGATCGATTGATTCCTGAAGTTCACCCTTAACTATAGAATTTGTTGTTATGCTTTGAACTAGACAGTGCTCTAGTGGGTTTTCTTTTGTATAGTCCTTTGTTATCTCCAAAATATAAATAGACACTAGATCTTTGGCTTCAATACTTTTACAATATGCTCCCTTACTTGGAAACTTTAAGTTCATGTAGATATTGAAAACTTCTTCATCATTTACTCGTAACCTTAATTCTCCCTCCTGAACGTATATCAAAGCTCTATTGCTATAAATGGACTCCTTAAACTCATGACACCTCTGCATCCTCTTTAATATCCAAGTCTACAAAATCAACATGAAAAATGAACTTATCCACTTTTACAAATACATCTTTAACCATTCTTTTTGGATAATTCAATAATCAATCTGCTAATTGTAAAGTCATGTTGGTTGGCTTAACTTCTCCCAAACCTAACTTCTTAAAAATGGATAAGGACATCAAATTTATGCTTGCTCCCAAGTCACATAAGATCTCATTTAATAAATGTACTCCTATAGTGAATGGAATGAAAAAGCTTCTTGGGTCCTTCAATTTTTAAGGTAATTTCATTTGTAAAATAGCATTGCATTCTTTTTTAATGGTTACTATTTCGTATTCTTCCAATCGTATTTTCCTTGCCATAATGTCTTTCAAAAACTTTACATAATTTGGCATGTGTTCCAATGCATCAGTGAATGAGATTTTTATGTGTCACTTTTTAAACATCTCTACAAATTTCTTACACTGTTCTTAATCTTTTTGCTTCTTGAATCACTGAGGATATAGTCATGGTGGATTGACAGGAAATCTCACTTTCCCTAGCACAACATCTTTTTTTTGCCTTTAAACCTACCTTCTTTTGAGCCAATTCAGATTCTCTATTGATGCATCTTCTTTTTGATTACTTATATCATTTTGGTTGTACTAGATCATTAGTTGTTTTTTCACTTCTTAGTTAGATTGGATTTACGTTCTCCATAGGATTCGTGCTTGTGTTACTTGGATATTTCCATTCCTTTCTTAAGTTCAAAGCAATAGCTAGCTGACCAATCTGTCCTCCAGGTTCTTAATGGATTGTGTTCTCTTATCATCCATTCGCTTAAGAGTTTTCTTCATATTTTCCATCTCTTTCTCATTCCTCCCATGTCGTTCCCTATTGTTTATGTCAATGGATTGCAAAAGTCTTTCAATTGACTTTAATGAAGTTATTTCTTCATTTTGGCCAAGCATCCCTTATTGGACTTGTCGATTAAAACCTATTAGGGTTTCCGTATGAGAAGTTTGGGTTGTTGTATCTTTGATAATATCTTAGAGGAAACATTATTTTTGGCCTGATATTGTTTCCATAGTTCTGGTTGTTCATGATGTTGACATCTTCAAACTCCATTCCTTGTTGCATGTCTAATGGATTAACCACCATTACTTGGTGATTAACGAGTTTTTTTATTACTTGCACTTGTGAACTTGGTTGCCCCATTTGTAGTTTTGCCATCTGAGTACTTAGTTTCGTAGTTGTGCCATGATCATTTCTTTTAAATCAATCTTAAACACTCCTACTAGCTTTCTTACTTAGAATGAGTTCTTGCTATTGAATTATTGGATATGAGGTCTAAAAGATCTAATGCTCCATCTTCATCTTTGGTTAGTAAAGAACCACATGCTATAGGATTCACGAATGTTCTGTTGCTGTGATTCATTCCAAAGTGGAAGATTTTTAGTTGTCGCCATTTCGCGTATCCATGTCTTGAACCATTACTCGGCTTTTCTTGGAATATTTCCCAAGCCTAAACAAGAGACTTAGTATCTTGCTCGAATTGGTTTATTTCCATTTTCCTTTCACTTACCTTCACCAGGGGAAAGAACTTGGCTCAAAATCTTTCATTGATATATGCTCATGAATTCATACTACATGTATTTAGTCCTTAGAATTAAGATTTGGCTTTTCAACTAATGAGAATTGGAAAAGTCTCATCCTGATTACTTCCTTTGGAACTCTAGTAATTTGAACAGAGTCACACTTCTCTCGAAAATTCTCCACATGTGCAATTGGATATTCGTTTGCTAGCCTATTGAATAGGCTATTCGGTTGGGGTATCTACCCTAGGACAATTCTATAAATGATGTTTAACTAATATAAGTAAATGCATGCTTCTTTTATAACAGTATCCATGAATAGTTACTATATTATTCTAAACATCCCTAGTCAGTAATTATTGTGGGAATAATAATAAATTAAGATTAGTATAAGTCTTGATTGATAATCATGTAATGATAATGCGTATACAAATACAGATCAACATCATGTGTATATGTTGAGACAAATGCTAGACTAATGTGCTATGAGAACGATACACGGTCAATATCATAAGTGCTTCTCATGATAGTTATATCATTTAGTCATTCGACTTGAGATCATTAGAGACTCTAACATTAGTAGCACAATGTTTTGACACAATTAAACGTTGTCTTCAACCGGATGCTTATAAAAGTTATGATGGGTCATTGTCTAACTAATGTGTGATTGTTGTGTGATCAAGATATAATATGTCTCTCACTTCTAAAGAGTGATATCTAACAGGGCCCTCGATATGTTAGACTAGTAAATGACCATGTCTAGTGAACTTATTGGATCAATGTCACTTGAAAATCTCAGTCTACTCGAAGATCAAGACAAGTGGATTGAACTGTAAAGGTGACATTTCATGTCTTATGTTCAATTAAAAAATATTGCATGACAAAGGGATATGATATACATTGTCTATTAAGTCGTATCGATTTATTGATCTTCGTGCAACTTAGGTTATCAAAATGTCTTGCAAGAGGCCGCTTATGATTTATGTACTGAAAGGATTTCGGTTCACTGCCAACATTGTATGAACCTATTGGGTCTCACACAAAGAATGAATTTGCTCGATTCAATATTTTCTGGGTTGATGAATTTTATTTGATAAAATTCATTTTGAAGATTCGCATAAGCATCCTAGTTTGAAAAAGATTCAAAACTCCCATACATTTATAGAGAGACTAAAAGTTTTTTCTCTCAATAAATTCGATTTTAAATAGGACTCTAATTGGAATTATTGTATGACTTTAATTCTAATTTGAGTTTTAGATATATTACAAATCTGGTTGGATTTGTAATTATAGATAATCTATGATTATATCCTTTTTAGAGTTGGATTTTATCTAATACTCTAATTAGAGTGTGACTAGGAGATGGAGTTTTTTACAATATGACCTATTATACTATAAATAAGACAATATGGTCACAGTTGTAGTAGAGATTTTTGAAGAGATCTTTCATGAGAATATTTGCCCTAGAATTTTGGTGCTAGCACTCCGGATTTTGATCATTCATTTGTGTATGGATTTATGATAAACGATGTTCTTCCTGGTAGTGTCTTGAAGGGATCAATCAATACCAAACAAGGTAGACATGGAGTTGTTCTTGTTAATGTATATTTTTTCTTCTATTAGTACATTAATTTAACGTAATCAATAGGACCTTAGTTCGGGGATATTCGAAAAGGTTTCGAAAACTTACGTTGCATTTGATCCCCGAAACCCAACATATTCTAAACCATGTTGATGAAAGACTGTCTCAACTCAAACTCGATGGTGTTGGCTGGAAGGCTCATCACTCCATTGTATGTCTATTGAACTTTCAATTTGAAGTGGTCTCAAAGTCATTTTTCCCTCGTACTCTATCTTACACTACTAGATCACATTCGGGTTGATTATTCCCTCGACACATATTTTAGTTCTAGTTTCCCACTTGGTCATCCGCCATGTTGATTGCCTTCTTCTTTTTTCCCTTGTTGGTTATGTCGATCTTCGTATTGTAAGGCATTAAGTCCTTATCACTTTAACTACGCATGCACAAATTGTTCCTTGAGAAAGTAAACACAAAAGATCAAGTGTAGATTGTCAAACGTGAAACTTAAAACTCTGTTTTGTATATTTTTTATATAAACTTGAAAGTAAAATTAGTGAAAATAAAATCTTAACAATTGTGTAAACTAATTAAACTAGTGTGTGGTTATCTATCCCCGGCTACAACAGCAAGAAATTTATTGTAATCATAAGTATAACAATTCAATTGTTGTAATAATATGACCAACTAATGTTAATTACGAATATCGTCCTCTAGGGAAGGTTTATCTGGACACGGTTCACATAGTTAAGTTCACTCTATTGTAAAAAAGATCCTTTTTTAATTGGTTTTAACTAAACTACTCTATTATATAAAACAATATAAAATAACTTGTACTCTTACATTGAGAAAACTCTTAGTTCACAACTTCACCTATTCAATGAATTATGTGTGTGCAATGCTCAATTAGAATAGAAAGATTTCCTTCATATTCACTTCAACCTAATGTCATGGTGGAAAAGATCATAATGTGCAAACTAGAACTCCACCCATCAATGTGAATAATGTAACTCTTTTATAGCATTAAGTTCCAAATCTTTAGACTCATAAACACTTGAGTTTTCCATTCGTGCCTACCTAATCAATAACTATCTATCAATGTTATATATTTTACAGTTGTATTGTTCACATCCAGCTTAAAAGATCCAATGGTGATGGTAACTCTTAAAACCTCTAATCAATAATTACATCATCAAATTGTTCATAAAATTATGTATAGAATCAAGAGAGATTCTAACCATTGCACTTTTTTATCATCGTAATCCATTCTTTCTTTCTTTAGCATAGCATTCATACCATAGGATCTATTGAAAAAATAAAAGTACTCACTCATTTTTGACATTGACTTACAAATCATGGTATTCATTGAAATCGAAAATTAAATCAAATAACTTCACTTAAATCAAGGAAACAACACCGAATAACCACAAGTGGAGGCTTCAATGTCTTCTCCTCCAAAAAACTTACGAATACTCAAGTACAATGTAAAACTATTGTGGTGGCTCATAAACTATTGTAAAATATGATATTCTATATGTTTACCAAGTTCTAATATATATTTATACCTCTAAGACTCATAAGAATACAATTAAAAACCCTAATTAACAATTTGAAAGAAACTAGAACTCTCAAACTTTCTATGTTTAATTCTCGGTGTTATCTATAAGTGATCCATGTCATTTTGTAATGTCACAACACTGCCACAACTTCAACCTTTGCGTGTGTGATTTCTCCTCATAGTAGGCGTTGTGCCCTATGTGTAATGTCTCGAAGTTGTATGTGTAAACCCACAGCCCCGCCACTGCGTCACTTATACTAGTTCACTTCCTTAGTCTACAAGCCTTTTCCATGCCTTACCTTTGCCTTGTACTCTCTTCCCATGACATCAAGTGTACTATCTATGGCGTCAAGTGTTGTTTTATGCTTTTTCTCTTCATTTCATCATGAATTCATTCCTTTATCTCTTTTGTTCCTTGTAAACCTAAAAATACATACATTTCGTCAATTAGAGCTCATTCCATGATATTTAGTTTATTTATACTACTAAATAAACCTTATATAAGTCTAATTAATCATTTATCAATGCACTAACTTGACTTGTTTGCCTCCTTGTTGTTACCATTATCTCAAAAACTCACACAACAAAATAATTCAACAACGAGTCTTCAAATCATCTATAATCAAAATTTTAATTCACAAGGGTCATTTGCATGCCAAATAATTCAGAAGGACATATACTAATTCATCATAAGCCACATTGATGCTCTAAATCCACACAACTTCAAATTCTCATCCCAAAACATAATTTCCACAATCCATGCTATTTCATCTAGAATATGAAAAACTCCTTAATATAATCAATGAAATTGTAAATTTACCTCTATGTCGAGCTACTTTCCGGTTTAAATTACCTTTCCAAGCCTTTATCAATCAAAGCCCTCTCACTTCGCTTATAAACTAAAACCCTATTGCCTTCTTGACTCAGATCTCAAAATTATTACCCTAGATCTCGTTTTTGTGCAAATCTGCAATTTGACTTGGTTTTTTTATTCTTGATCACTAGGAACACTATTTGCTCACTTAAAATTGCCAAACTAGGGTTCTAGATGGATGTATACTTGGTTGATGGTATTTGGAATAAGGGTCAAGTGTGTAAATTTTTAGTTGAAACGGTTTCAAAAACCCTTCCTTGAAGCTGACGTTGTCCCTTGTAAGGCACGATGCCGCTATAACGTGGACACACTATCAAGCTCCTAGTGAGAATTTTATGCTCAAAGGTTGGCGCTTTCCTGTCGTCGTTCTTGTTGGGTCGCGATGCTGTTTGTATGTACACACGTGTTAATTGATTTGTCTCTATTGCTTTGTGTGTTACTATACAAGGTGTCGTAATAGTAATAAATACCATGTATATGTAAAAATTTCAAAAAAAACTTTCGTGTGATTTTCCCAAGTACCTGACCTTTACCACTCTAACTCGTTTGCTCGCTTACGCTCTTTTTTGAGTATATTAAGACTCCTCCATTCCGATGAGAATTCACCGAAGGATGTGAAATAGATGGTGCATCAATCAGTGCAATAACATAAAGAGTTCCATGTTGAACTGACTGAACTGGAGCCTCAGAAGAATAGCTATATGTTGTACTCCTCTTCCTTTACTACCTGATAAAATCTTGACTCCTCTTACTCCCTTATGATTAAGTCGGATGGAAATGGAAAAATTCTTAAGCTCTCTGACTACTTAAAGAATAAAGAGTGGGTGGTGGAATTATCATTGTCCCTGACGGATGAGCTAAAACTACTGTTTTTACCTCCATCGCACTCTCAAAGAAAAATGTATAGGTAACGTAAGGATGAGAGGAGACTACTACACGTATCTCACAATTAAGACCATCGAGAAACATGTCTATTTTATTCTCTTCTAATTCCACCATCTCTAGAGCTAGCTGACTCAACTCTGTAAACCTCTGCCCTTATTCCCGTCCAGACATTTCTCCTTATTTCAACTGTATGAACTCAGTCTTCTTCTTGTTCCTGACTGATTTCAAAAAATGACACGTGTCGGGCGTGTACAATAAAGTTTCCTCATATATTATAATTTTAATAATTTGTAGTAGTGGTAATTGGGAATCATCTCCATAAGGATTTATCAAACTACTATAGAAAAAATGACTTTTAATAGTTTTTATTATTTTTACTTTAATTTAATTAATTAGTTAAAAACATTAATGAAACTCACTAATTCAATTTATAATATAATAATAATTAACTAACTATATTAACTTAACTAACACAATCCAAATTCAATATCAATCAAATAAATTCAATTCAATGATAAATAAATATCTAAACAAACATCTAGAACAATGAAACATAAACTCGTTTTGCATTCCAAACATGTTACTTCGATCAATATAGTTATGAGCATACTTTTAAAGTAGCATAAATCATTAAACTCTATTCATAAGTAAACAGCCTTTAGCCAGCCATTAGTTCTCCTTTTACCATTGGAAAAGCTATGATCTAATTTTATTGAGCTAACCCCTTTGGATATACAAATACATTAACTTCACACAATAAAGCTGAATTAAACTTTATGAAAACTTTGAACTACTAAGTCTAACAACTTCAGAAAGCCACTTCAACTTTAGATTTAGATATCAAATTCCCCTCGGACATCTAAATGGTCATACATTTCAAACAATCTTATTTACTACTTTAATTAAATAATGAGTCCAAATATTACAAAACGCATTCTATACTATGCATGTAATACAAAGATCATGATTAAAATTAATAGATAATAACCTATTAAATTAGTAAATAAAAGAATACAATTTGTTTAAAGCATTATGCACCTTAAAATTGGTAGAAATGCTTAAATAGTAATTCTCCATGATCACGATCTGGAGTATGTATGCTCCTATCCACAGATTAAAAAAATGACTATCATCTCATCATAACTACATAGTAAAATAGATCTAATTCACGTTTGTACTTTGTTTAGATTTACAAACTACTCAATCATAATCATAAATAACAATGCAATAATATAGTTAAAAGACATAGATAAATGCTTTTAAAGTTTATAGTACTTAAAGGAAGCTAATTTCATAAACCTAAGGTCTTATTTATAGTATTTTAGGTAGTAAATATGACAAACTAACTCAAACAAATCGTTGTTATCTAAAATCCTTAAAAACTACTCCAGCGATTCCTCAACGATTAGGGTTAAGTGGAATAGCTAGGTAAATCCATGGAACTAAAGTCCACATCTTCATCGATTCGAGTGGTGATTATGTGTATGTAGGAGTTGGTGGAAAATCGATGGTGTTGAAATCCAGTTCTTCCTTAATCCCTTGTTGATGTTTCTTTGCATACTTCTTCCCACTTGATGAATTCCTTCATAATCATCTTATTTTACTCCATTTCTTAAATATTTTTTTATTACCTGAAATAAGAAAAACAAGTGAAAACCTCATTTAATATAGTCTATTACATTTAAGATCATCCTAATATGTACTATAACACATGTGTAATAATTGGCTTGCAAATATCCCCAAACTAAGTACTTTGCTGTCTCGAGCAAAGGAATACTCTCAATCATATTTTCTTTTCTTCCTTCTTTTTGATTTCATAATTATATACTCATATTCTTAAATAGAAATGATCTTAAAATAAAAACCTATTACGTTTATAAAAATAAGAATCATGATAGAATAGAATGAATTAAAGAAGAATCCCATTGTTGACATTTCAACCTCTAGTTGTTCAATACACCTTAAAATTTAAATTTAAACTAATCATCAAGGTCAAGCCACTATATGGGTTTTCTCAATCTCCAGTGTCAAGCATCAAGCTTACGATAGCTAATATAGAATCTCAAGAGATCAAAATCACTAAATCAATCTCATTTTCAAACAATATTTAAAATATTGGCATAATTAAAGTCGATAGGAGCTTTTATTCACCAATAATCATCATTTCATACTTATTTGTTGGAATAAAAAGATATACTTCACTTAATTTAGCTATAACCATTGGAGCTAAATATTTTATTTGAAGATTTTTGATAAACTTCCTCCTACTTTCTATATCTTTTTTTTTCTTCTTCAATTATATATATTAATTTTTTTCGTTATATTGTATTCTTACAGTTCCCTACCCCATTTCCTTTGGAATTCATTATTCTTTTTATAGAAATTATTCTCTCATTTTTTTCTTTAGTAGATTCCCTAGTCCATTTCCTTTGGAATATGTGGGTTTCTCTATTTTTCCCTTAAAAAATCTTGTTATCTCTTCTCACTTTCACTCATTTCAAGATTTTTGACCTACAACAACTTATGCAAGACAACAAGTAGTTGCATAAGTCATCTAATACAATTCCTAATGACAAGCATAAAAATGTTTGTTGTGCTACTCATAGTATAATAGCTAATGAATGTGTCATAAATGAATTTTGATATTTAATGACATGCTTAATGTGAATGTTGTGTAACTCATAGTATAATAACTATTGAATATATGTTGTAAAAGACTTTTAATGCTCAATGACATGCCCAATGCAAATGTTGTGTCACACATGGTATAAAGGCTGCTAAACGTGTGTCGTCAAAAACTTTCAATATTAGATAGCATGCTTAATACAGAAGTCACGTAATGTATGATAGCTCTTAAATGTATGTTGTAAAAACTTTCCATATTAGATGACATACCTTATGCGAATGTTGTGGAACACATGATAATGATTATTAAATGTGTGTTGTAAATAACTTTTAATATTTGATTACATACATGATGCAAATGTCATGTAATGTATGATATAATGATTGTACGTGTTGTAAAATACTTATAATATAAGATTACATATCAGATGTGAATGTCATGTAATGCATGATATTATTGCTTTTAAATGTATGTTGTAAAAGATTCTAATATTTTGATAGCAATCTTAATATGAATGTTGCAGAATAAGTGAATAAGTGACATGAGGAATTAGAAGAAATTAGAGAAAATAGAGAAGAATTAGAAGATTTTGAAACTTACATTGAGAGATTAGAAGAAAAATGAATAGAGTAAATTGGGTGTGGCGAGAGGAGGATGACAGAGTAGAGTGGTAACGAGCCCACTCACGTCGAAGTCAAGGAAAATAGAGGGGTTCTTGGCATGCACAGACCGGCGACAAGGCTGGACAATAGCTTACAAGAAAATTTTCATACAACAACATTTCAACCACAACGTTCTGTAGAAAATATTGAGAAATATGAAATAATACAGGGTTTTGTTTTTTATTTGACATCTATATTTTAGTGAAATGTTGAGAAATATGAAATTATACAGGGTTAAACCAAACCTTGTATATGTTGTAACAACTCCTATTGATAAGTTCACGTATATATATATATTTTTAAAGTTAATATACTTATCATTAGAAATAATGCAATCTTACTAAATTATTAATACAAAACTGCATGAAGGAGACATTATGGGTGTGTAATTTTAAAAATTGCAAATATAATTTTTTTCAAAAAATTAAGTGAGGTGAACTTATAATAAGGGTTGTTACCACATAAATAGGGTTTGGTTTAACCAAACTCTATTCAAAATAACAAGGTTTGTATTGAAATATTGAACATTGTTAAATTGATAAGAAGGAATATAAAAGCTTTTAATTTATAAAAAAAAAATTAAAAGCTTTTAGCTGCCCTAAATCTCATGAAATGGATTTTTGAGGGGCCGAAAGTAGGCATCTCAAAACCTCCCTCCCTCCCTCACTCGGCCGATCACCATGTTAACTTCGGCTGCTCTCTCCTTCTACACTACATGGGCAGGACCCCTGTCCGCCCGCACCACCAACCGACCCCACCACATATCTCTGCTTCACCCTCTCAGATCTCGTCCCTTCCCTTCTCTTTCACCACCACCAATTGTTAATTAAGGGGAAGGTCGTTGAAGCCTGTCCTATTTCGCAGAACTAAAGGCATCTCCATAGCAGCTTCGGTCACGGCAGATACATATCCACTTGATTCCTGAGAGCCTGTCCAAAAGGTTAGCATTAAGCAGCTTCTTATATCTATACATATACTTAGACTTGGTGCTCAAATCAACTTCTAAAATTAAGTGCAGCATAATTTACTTATAATGTGACAATTATAGCCTAGTTTTACTATACATTATCATTGCTATTGGAAGCTAATGAGTCATTCTTATTTCAATGACTAAATTGATTGGAATTGCATTTTACATAATCATATCAAATATCATAGACTATGTATGGATGAAAATGAATATTTTGTTTTTCGAAGAAGAAAAAAAAGGAGTTAAGGTAGAACACTGACCTCTAATGCCCTTCATCTTCAAATTCGTGGAACTATTAGTTGTTTCAACATGAGAAAAAAATGCATTAAGCTTGATATCTTTGTGGCTCGACTAGTATTCAAGATTCATGAAATTGTATTACAGATGGACTACAGACTACAATAGTCCATTTAACAACTGTAATTATGAGGATCCCTCTCTTTTTATTGCAATTGTGTCTTTATGGGTCTTTGGATGAGTGTTTGGTGTCACATATTTATTAACTAGTTGTGAGTCAATTTATTCCACAGTTTGGACTACTACCAGCTTGTGCTTATTAATATTTATTATGACAATAGCAGTAAATGGATGGACTATAGTGATATTATTAGAAGATTAGTTATAATTTCACTCAGTGTTTGATAAAATGCTTGAAACAACAATGCTTGGTTTTAATTTCACTTAGTTTTAATTTCACTCAGTGTATGATTGAAGTCATTAGACCAACCACAATATATCTCTACATAATGTAGTTTCATCTTCTTCATGGAAATGCCATATCATTTTATGACCGAATGATCGCATTATTCTAAAAACTAGAGAATATACCTTATCGACATAAATTATTACAAGGTATTATGATGTTATAAAATAGGTGCAAGTTGGATGCTTGGTTAATTATATATATTTATTTGAATTTCAAGAAAATCCTAAGATGAGAAGTTTCAAAGAAATTCTATAGAATATTACTTAGAGGAACACCTTTATACTAAAACTATTTTTTCTTTTTTTTTTCTTTCTTTTTTTATTGAAACTTAAGAGGTCCTGGATTTGAAATGCACTTCTAATTGCAAGTAAATTTAGATTGGTTGGAAAATCAATTTAAAAGTTTGTTCTGAAATGATTTATTAAGAATCTAATAAGCCCAAAGTTCTTTTAGTCTCTATTTTGCACTTCAATTTCTTTTTCTCTTTCTTTCCTTTACTTATGATGACTTTTAGTTCTAATATACCTACTGTCTAGTTTAACATTGTTAATTATTATGAAATTAATATAGGGTGCTTACATTTGAGCTTTTTTACAAATAATAAATGACCTTTTCCTCAAGAGAATTAAATTAACAGCACAAAATATGCATTTCGATTTCATTTTTCTAAGAAAACTAGGTAAATGGTAATGTGAATATTAATCTTGACTTGAGGGCTGGATATTGATTTGAGTAATCATATGTTTTGAAGGAAGGCATATATTAGTTGCTCTGAACACAAAGAAAGAGTTTGATCCATGTGGTTAACCCCAACTAATTTGGGATTAAGGCTTAGTTCTTTTAATCAGTTGTTCGGAAAGGATAACCTTGCTATTACATGGATTATTGTGATCATGCATGTTGTGTATCTAATTCGATATTCTAATGACTAGTTCACAAATGTGAGGATTGAGAATTGAATATAATGTTTGTTTCTCTTATGATCAATGTGGTTTTATTTATGGCTTGGTTTGGTTAATGATGATTTCTTGAACTACAGGACTTGCAATTATATTCAATGATGGTTATTGCAGCATATCAAAAGGTTATGTGTGTCTATCAATGGAAGAAAAAGATGATCGCAGAAGTCTACATGGTCATTGTTGGGTATGGAATTCTTGGTTCTTTCGAAGTTCTTATATGTATGTGTATGTTTGCAATTATTGAATATAGTTGGATTTAGTGCCCCCAAAGGATTTTGATTTGTTGTTTGGGTTCTAATAATAATGAGGATGTAGGGGTTATGGTTCCTTTAAATTCAAGAATGATATGATGAACTATAATAATATTCTTTTTTTCATTTGTATTTTTTGAAAGTAGTGTTGTTGTTGTTGTTGTTGTTGTATTTTTTCAAAGTGTTAAATTATAGAGGTGAAAATTAGCGACAATCTTTTTTTTTATGAGACTTTTGATAGATGACTTGTATATGTTACAATATCTCTTTAAAACATTTTTTATTTAATATCTTGTGTTTTTTTAATCATTATTAATTTTATTTTTAATTTTGATGCAGGTGCAAACTTCTATTTTTAGGTTGAAGGAGATCGAGTGAAATGTATCTTTTACAAGGTTGATATAGAGTGTAGATTTTGCAGTGTCCTTTTGTAGATGTTATCAAACTATTTGTATGGTAAAATTTGTTAGTTGTCTCATTTTGATTAAAACTAATAGATGTGTATATGACACTAATTCTTGTATGCACTTTATTTTGAATATAATATTTGATTTTGCTCTTTAGAATTGTAAATTGGTACAACTGTGAATATTATTTATTTCAGGTTCTTTCAAAATAAAAAAATACTTAAATTTAAGTTTATTTGGATATACAAAACTACGACATTTACTGTATAATTAAAATTAATAACGCAGCATTCATGAAGTCATAAAAAAAAATATTTCCAATTTTCTTTCAATGTTGTTAAAACAAAAGTAATACAACATTAAATTGCAAGTCGTGGCTTTGATTACACTGATTTTCGTGTATGTCGTTAACTTATAAAATGACTCTCCTTAGAAGCTGTGAAACCTCAGCGATCAAAAGTAGAACTACAACAACATTCAAAAATGTTTATGACGGCATGCTGAAAATTTTGCTGAAGTTCGCAAGATTTTTTTATAACAATCTCCTAGTATGTCATTAATTTATATAATGACTTTCTTTAGAAGTTGCGAAATCTCAGTGAGCATTAAAAGTAGCATTATAACAGCAGTAAAAAAGTTTGTGGCGACACTCAAAAAAAATGTCTTCCAAGACTTTTGATAGCAATAATTTCGTGTGTCGATAACTAATACAATGTCACTTTATAGATGTTGTAAAATCTCAAAGTACATCAAAAGAAAAAATATAACAACATTCAAAGATTATTGTGATAACATGCAAAAAATGATGTTAAAACCTTAATACTTTGACAACATCTAAATAGTGGACTTATCGATGCGTGTCGTCTTACGTCTAATTTGGCTAACATTGCATGTTGTTGTAGGGTTAGTTTTTTATGGTGACTATAATTAAGGAAGCATTCTTTCCAACTCATTAAAGTTTATTGGCTAATTCCTATTTTCTCCTCAATTGTGGCATAAACTACTTCTAATGCATATATATAAATAAATAATACTTGACCAATAATTTTTGTATAACCGAATTCATATAAATTTTTCTTGTTTATCTTCCACTATTGTTGCGATCTTCTACACATTATAATGTATAACAGAAAATAATCAATCCCCTCTAATTTTTTTAGTGTATACACAATCTATGTGAAGTCAAATAGGGTATGACAGTTTCTTTCCATCATAAGATTTTTATGGGTAATAGTAATATATCACTTCCATTTCTATTCAAATCATATTATATTCATATATTCCTAACTTAATAAAGTAAAATGAAATGGGAAAAATATATATAGTGTTAAAAATTTTGATAAATTTACAATGTTCAACTGTATTCTACCTCTCGTTTATTCCATATTTTGTCTCTTCATACTTTACTTACCTAAGACCCCCAAACTCATTCTAAACTTTGTCATCAAGGTTTAAAAATTAAGTTGAGTTTCCCAAAAAAATAAAAATACCTAGTCAAGCATAAACAAGTAAATTAAATAAATACTAACTAACATAAGAATGAATTGCATAAGTAACTGAAAACATGATAAATTCAAACATTTCTAAGCATAATTAAATTTATATTGAAACATCAAACCATTATTTCAATTGTTAACACACCATAGCAATATTATCAAGTAGCACATATACCACATAAATATAATCATAGGAATAAAAACATAGACCTCTCAAGAATAACACTTAGAAAAAAATTACACTGAAAAGAATTAAAATATCAGAACTGCCATCCAGATGTTGCATCATCACCACCATTTCCATGATCAGGCTCTTCAGACTAGAGGCTCATTGCAGGATCATATAAAATGTAGTCCACTCCAGCTATCGTGTTATCTTCTTAAAAGACTCCATGGTTGGGCATTATCAATTGGGTCGATGGAACGTTAATGTTAGCTCCCCCGCCTTGCATCCTCTTAGTCATGCGTCGCTCGGACCCTTAAATGCTTCTAGTAATCTCATGTTGGTTTTGTAACACGAAATGTTAATGTCTCAGAGTTTTCATTTGATTGCGCAACATTGACCCAATCATGGCCATTTCAATCTCATCTACATACATGCCAGCGAAGTCCTCTATAGATGGCTTTAGGCTTTGGTTTGTTTGCTTATTATATTATCGACATTTTGCATATCTTCCAAGTTTATTTGGTTTTTTGCCCGTATTATTCTTCTATGTGGTCTCTCTTATTTGTGTGTCGTTTCTTTCCCGTTCCTCCTCAAAATCAACATATCCAAGCACCTTCTTGGTGCTTGCAATTGCATCATTAGTGATGGTTCTATCTGGGAAAACATCTAACTTTAGACCACTCTTTGAAACTCGGTCGTGCTTGCAAAATTTAGTAATCATTAAGGGAAAAGGCAATCTTTCGATTTTCTTAGTTGTCATGGCATTCCGATTCGAATCATATATTATTTTGCCAACATGAATATAGTCGATCCTTGGACTATGTGATATAAAAGAGTTGCCATATAGTTCACCATATCATAGTGTTGCAAAATAGGTTTTTGATTTGCGTTTAAGAAAAATATTCCAAGCTTTGGTGGTTTTCCTAAAATATTTAGCTTGGACGTGTTTTGGGTACTCTTCCGTATCAAAAAGGAAATCATGTTTCGGGTACTCGTCTGTATCCCTTGGAATATCTTCTAATTTGTTTCTAATGGTCTCGGGGGAAATCCATGTTTACACCCATATTTGAATTTTGGGCACTCATTGCTCTCTCTCAAATGAAATTCAAGTAAACCATAATACTAATTTTTTCTTGTACATGAGTAGTTCACTGATCTTCCTTGGACTATGGCTACTATTTTATTTTCATCTCTATGCTCATTCGCATAAAATTTTCTTATTAATAATTCACAACCCATTTCAACCGAGGAACCTGCATCATTATCGACATAGTAATACCTAGTTAACAATCTCCAGTTCCTCTCCCTTACTATGTTCAAGATCCTAGACCCATATTTAGCTTCATTTTCACATTGAAACCTCTCTCCAGTTCCTCTCCCTTATTATGTCATGAATTTTTATCATATAAAAAACATTACTCTTGACCAATTGAAATTAAGCAAATTCATTCTTTATATGCGACCCAATAGGTTGATGTAACGCTGGCAACAAACCATAATCATTTTTGTACACAAGTTATAAGCAGTCTCTAGCAAGACATTATGACTACTCAAGTAGCATGAATATTAAAATCAATACAACCTAAAAAATAGTATATAACATATCTTTTTGTCCTATAATAAAACAAATACTAAGGGATCTTCAACTTGCACTCGGACTAATCATTCATGTATCTAACACCTAATGACCTAACGTGACCATCATGTTTCATTTGTAGAAGAGCCTTCGTCAAAGGATCTGCACAATTGTCTTCTATAGGAACTTTGCAAATCTTCAAGTCTCCCCTCTCAATGATTTCTTGAATAAGATGAAAATGTTTAAGTATATGTTTTGATCAGTGGTGTGATCTTGGTTTCTTGGCTTGTGTTATCGCCCCATTGTTGTCATAATAAAAGCAAATGGGATTCGCAATACAATGAACTACACCTAGTTCAAAAATGTACTTTTTTATCCAAACCGCCTCCTTAGCTGCATCAAACGATGTAATACTTAGCTTCTATTGTAGAATCTGCCACAGTATCTTGCTTCAAACTTTTCCAACTCACTACGCATCAGTTCAAAGTAAACACATATCCAGATTGCGATATGAAGCCATTTACATCAGTTTGAAAACTTGCATCTGTGTAGCCATTTACAACAAGCTCTTCTTCCAAACTTACATAGGCTAAGAACACTTCTTTTCAAGAATGTTCTTTATTGCTATCTAGTGACTCTTACAAAGATCATACTGATATCTGCTTGTTGAGCTCAAAGCATATCATACATTAGATCACATGCACAACATGACATACATAATAAATCCAATAGCAAATACATATGAAATTGTATTCATGCATTCTTATGTAATATTAGTCTTAGGACATTAAATCTTACTAAGACTTATACCATGAGACATTGTCAATGACTCAATTTTAGGGTCTTACATATTGAACCAACTCAGTACCTTATCAATATAAGACCTCTAATTTAGATCGATTACCCTTTCAGATCTATCCATATAGATCTTAATCCTAAGGATGTAGGCCGCATCTCCTAGGTCCTTTATAAAATAACCACTTCCTTAACCAAGACTTGACGCACTACGTGGTTAGGATTTCATTTCCAATTGGTAATATAGCATCAACATATAGTAAGAAAACATGAATACACAAGGCACATCTTCATTTTTAATGAAACCAAATTCCTTAATTGTTTTATCAAAATGAAGATTAGAACTCCGAGAAACTTGCTTTAATCCATAAATGAATCTTTGAAGCTTGCACACCTTCGTAGTATTCTCAGGATGAACAAAATCTTTAGGTTGTATTATATACATGTCCTCAAGTAACTTTCCATTTAGAAAAGTTTTTTTGACATCCATTTTCCAAATCTCATAGTCATAATATGTGGCTATGAAAATTAGAATTCTAATGGATTTAAGTATAGCTACAGAAGAGAAATTCTCATCATAATCAACACCTTGAGTCTGCTCGAAACCTTTTGCTACTAGCATGCTTTATAGGTATGCACATTGCCATTCATGTGAGTTTCCTTCATGAAAACCCATTTACATCCAATGGTCTCACCACCTACTGGTAAATCAACCAGGTTCCAGACATGGATTGTATCTTAGAATTCATGGCACTAAGCCATTTATCTGACTCAGGGCTAGACACAACCCCTGATAAGTAATAGGCTCATTTTTATCTTTAAGAAACATCTAATTACTATCAATAATAAGAAATGTAAATCTCTTAGGCTAATGTCTTACTTTATCGGGCGTACGCAGGCCTTGTGATACTAGTGGAGGTTCAACAAGTACAAGACTTTGTTGATCTCCCACTAGCAGTTGAGTGTTTATTTGCGATTCTTGAACTTCTTCAAGGCATACATTATTCCCATTGTTGTTTTTTAAAATAATTTTTTTTCCATAAAGACACCATTCCGAGGAATAAGTGTTAGGGCATGTGCTCTAGGTCAATCTACAAACATTGTTTATATTATAATTTTAGTTAATAAAATAGAGGTTTTATTCGTTGTTCTATTATAAGTGATTACATGTTTACTTTCTAGTAAGATCCATGGGTATTTGTTGAAATATCATAAATGTCCCTAGTCGGTCATTATACTGGGAACCATAATGAATTAAGACTAGTGTGAATATTGATTAATGGTCATGTGATGATCATGCATATAGGGATACAAATCAAGATCATGAGTACTTGTTGGGGAATAAGGTATTGGACCAACCCGCTATGAGAACACCACATGAATTAAGTCATAGGTGTTACTCATGATAGGTATATTATTTAGTCTTTCTATTTGAGATTACTATAGACTTTAATATTAGGAGCATGATAATTTGACACAATCAAATTTTGTCTTTAACCAGACAATTATAAAGATTGTGATTGGTTACCAAGTGAATAATATGTGAAAGTGAGTAATCAAGATAGAGTTTTCACTCTCATTTAGAGAGATATCAGTGGATCCCTTAATAAGATAGACTGATAATGGCAAAGTCCATGTGAATTGATATTATCAATGTCCCTTGGATGTTTTTTAGTTTACCTAAAGATCGAGACTAGTACGACTGAACATTAAGGGTGACTTTCCATGCCTTATGTTTAATCAAATGATATCGCACGAAAAAAGAATATGATATATGTTATCAATTAGGTTGTATCGATGTTGATATTCATGCTACTATAGTAGTCATAATGTTTTTCTAGATATTGTTTATGACTTGTGTACTAAAATGGTTTTTGGTTCACTGCTAATATTGCAAGAACCTATTGGTTCGCATACAAAGAATGGCTTTGCACAATTTCAGTTGGTCTAGAGTAATGAATTTTATATGATAAAATTCATGACATAAAAGACCTTATAATTTGTTATATGATAATTCATTAATAGGGGCATTCACTTCAACTACCTAAATTCAATAGCTGTAATAAGAATAAGATTTTAAGTGAGGGCTTATGTACATATATAAATAAGGGTAAAACCCTAAAAATGAAAAAAGATTTTCGTTTTTCAATTTTCAAGTTCTTTGGATTTAGGGAGAGAAAGAAAAATTGTTTTCATTCTCTCTTGGGGCCAACTCTCCAAATTGTGGTCATCGTTCGTGTATGAAGTTTTAATAGAGGACGCGCACTTGAATGTCTTGAAAATCGAACAATCAGAAAAGGAAATCAAGGAATAAGGTATGATTTACTTTCGTAGAATTAGTTTAATGGAACTTACTTTCGATCCTGTTAGGGTTTTTCAAATTTTGTTTTGAGTTTTCCACAGCGTATGAACCCCAGAAACGCGACAATAAGCAATTTATTCTTTGTAGGATTATAAAGTAGTATCCTCTAGTTTTTTAGGATAACCAATAAATACACACTTGGTAGATTTGGCTAATAATTTTTCTAAGATTTGGCATCATACAAAAACCTCACAACCATAAATATTAATGAAAGAGAAACTTGGTCTTTTTTCTGAACCACATCTCATATGTTGTTTTATCGAACCATATCTAATAAAGTCTGATTTTTCCTCTAAGAAAAACCATTCCATTATGGAGTTTTTGGAGGAGTTAATTGTGAGGCAATCCCTAGTTTCTTAGATGATCATCAAACTCTGGGCTCAAATATTCACCACTTCAATCCGATCGAAGTGCTTTTATAGTTTTACCAAGTTAATTTTGCACTTCATTCTGAACTATTTTAAACATCTCAAAATACCCTATTATATTTCGTGAGATACATATAACCATATCTATTGAATTCATTGATAAAAGTAATGAAGTATTGATAACCACCTTTAGCCATTGTGTTTATAGGAAAGCATACATCAGTATGTATTAAATCGAATAAATCACTCGCCCTTTCACTGTGTCTAGTAAATGGACTCTTTGTCATATTACCCGGTAAACAAGATACACATGTTTCATATGATTCAAAATCAAATGACTCTAATAGTCCATCTTTATGGAGTTTAGAAATGCATTTCTCATTTATGTGGCCAAGAAGATAATGCCGAAGGTAGGTATGATTTAAGTCATTTGACTTGAATCTCTTTGTATTTACATTAAGAATAGGAGTATCTTTGGATCTTTTCGTGTTTAGAATACAAAGACCATCACATAAATCAACAATGAGATTAAAATCATACAAATCCATTCATGAAATTTAAATGAAATTACTTCTCAAGGCAGGGACATAATAACAATCATTTATAACTAAAACTTTAGAGGAATTGATCATATCAATTCACATGGAGTAGACCATTGTTAGTGAGTTTTTAACCAAACTTATGGAATCGATGAGTGTTAGGTGCTCTCTGAAGCTCTATAACTAGCCTAAAAGAATGCATTTTGAATATATTTTGTGTGGAAATTGATTATAATTGTGTGTTAATTTTGAGTTGATCTTGTGAATCCCCGAGGCCTAGGTTAGTCTTTTATAATTGATTTCATCGCTCCATTTACATTCCTTTGTTGGCATACTTACTTGTTTTGTTGCTTATTTGTGTTTATTTGCATGCCTTAGTTTAGGTTGATACATCCCTCATTGAAATTGGCTTTTTCTTTACTTTTTTGTCACCTAAAGTAACCCAACTCCTTGTAGTTTACCATTACTTCAAAATAATGTGAAAAATGGTAACCTAATAAGGGTTATATTCTTTTTGTTGCTCTCAGCAAGAATCGCATTTGCAACATGGTGGTTTTTTCGGTTAGAACCAGTGGCAGCGAAGCTGGACCCTCCAGAATCTAGAAGTCAATGCAAACAAAGAGGCTCATGGTGCAATTAAGGCAACTATGACCTTTGTGCCTACTCACATGTCACCTATTTCCTAGGCACATTCTAACTCTGAGCTGGATGGAAGTGACTTATTAGACCCAAAAAAGGAGCGAGAGAGGGATCTGATGATGGCCATATGAGCTCTACCTGATAATTTGTTTTAAAGGCTATTCAATTTTCTGAAGCTTATTGCTCCTATACCGCCTTGAGGACATGGTCTGATATGGTTCTCCCTTGTAACCTCATTTGTTTTAGCTATTGTTTGGTGTTAATTGGATATGGATTGAGTGTTAGGTAAGATTAGGTAGCCAAATTGGAAGAGAAAGACAAGATTTTTGACTTGAGAAATTCATCCTAAAGGGCAGATAGCGCGCTACCTGGAACAGTTAGTGCGCTAATTGTTCTGGGTCCAACTATTCCTCATCTCGAAGAACAGTAGCTCGCTACATACTGTCCATAGCGCGCTACCATCACATAGTGCGCTACACCAAGACCATAACACTCTAACTAAAGACGAAAATTGAAATTAAAAGGCTATTTTATCGAGGAGCTAGTTAGTTCGAATATAGGAGTTCTAGGAAGTCGGCGCACTGATTGAGGTGCGTAAACCCATTGAGAATGCTTCACATAATTCATAGTTTTAATTTTATTAATATTGGATTACATGTGTGACGGCTGACTGGCACCATGGGTTTTCACTTCTATTCAGATTGCCTATATATTGGTTGTGGCTAAATCGCTTACACGAGTTACTTATAATTAGTGCTCGTGTTGATGGCAGTAGAATATATCTATGACTGTCGTGAGGGATTTAGGGTATTCACATGACTTGAAATCGCGTCTGGAGGGGTTCATCCAGTAACTGAAGTTGGGGTTTAGCCACTATAAGCCTATAAGTATATACGTGCTTCCTATTTGATTTATCGATTACTAGCTAGTTTAGCTCAGGGTTTTCTCATAATTATATGGATGTTTACTGATTAATGCTTTATTTTTTAGCTGTTTTAGCTTGTATGTACTGTTTATTTATTTCACGCTATTGCTTTGCTTGTCGTATGTTGCCTACATTCATGGGAATATAATGTACTATTGCCAGGAGTTATATTCATATGTCTTGTAGTTTTTCAGTTTTATTTCTTGAATGTTGTGTAGACTTCTCTTGGGGTTTTACTTACTGGACTCGTCACTATATTTGTTGGGTGATCGAGTGCAAATCCTTCAAAGAGAAAGGGCAAGGGGAAGGAGGTATTAGACGACTACCTCTGAGATAGTGATGCCAGCTCGAGTGTGATATCAGTATGTATTTATTTTATTTTTATTATGTTTTAGGGACCATAGAACATTGATTACATGTATATGGAACTTTTGTTATACTTATCATGCCTTGATATATACATGATATGTTTTTCCGGGTTTTTTACTACTTAGGATTATTAAATATTGCATAAGTTACTCATTAAATGACTTCCACTGTAAAATTATAATCTAACCTGATAAATTGAGTAAGAAATTATTAATACTTATGTAAAGGTTAGTTAGTCTAACTAGGATTAGCTAGAAAAGTTAAACAACTCGTTAGGTCGTGAGGCGTCAAGGGGAAGTGGGCCATGATGTGGCAAGGCTAAGTGACTTGCGATACGACGTGGCGGGTAGCAATGCAATCTTGAATTTGGGGCCACCACACTTGTATTCTTACTCATCCTCAATTAAAGGCATGAACTTTGCAAATGATCTATTCATTCATTACGTATTACTATATATAACCTAATATATACTACTATACACATTTAAATAATAATAAAATGAAAAAAAATGTATGACCATTCTTTCCTCTTTAACTATTTCAAAATTAAAGTTTTATGATCATACCGACAATATTTCTACTTATTTCATCCTTTGTGAAAACTTTACATATTGTTGATGCCCCCAAACTTAAACTAAACCTTGTCCTCAAAATTTAAAAATAAGTCTTAAACGTGAAAACACTAAACACATAAACATATACAATATAATTTAAGATTGAAACATAAAAATGCATGAACATAAAATTTTAATGACTACTAAAGTGATAAAATATCCCAAATGTAAAAATAATCATTGTAAATGTATATATTATCTCTCCAAGTTCTAGATGAATATGTTGCATATGTTGAGACGTATCCATTCCGATGAATGTTCACCGGAGAAATGGTATTTCCCACTTATTTGGTACAAAACTTTCAAAATTAGGAAACTACTAAAATGTTTGGATTGTTCTAACTAACCAAAGTAAGTAATTTTAATTTAAAAAGTTAAATTAAAAACCCCTTGGCTGCCTTTTAGTAGCGTTTCGTTTAATGTCACTAGCCTGGCGCCTTTTTCGCTTGTTTATTCCAAGTCGAATTCGAGATCCTCTATGAATCTGGATGTCCGAAACAACTGCTTATCCACAAATACTTCGATTACAAACTTCCATATATCACATTCTTTGTGAGGTAACCTAGATAGACGGTCTACAACCAAATTTTCATTTCTTTTTTATCTTTAATTTCTAAATCAAACTCTTGCAATTGTAAGACCCATCTAATCAACCATGGTTTTGCATCCTTTTTTGAAAACAATTAATGCATTGTTGTATGTACACGTTGAATTTTGATTCTACTATGTAACCTCTAAACTCGTCACACGCAAACACTACAGCCAATAGCTCCTTTTATGTGGTAGTATAATTTTCTTATGTTGGATCCAATGTTTCGCTTACATAGTGTATAGCTCTAAATGTTATATTTCTCTGTTAGCCTAACACTGCTCCTATCACATAGTCACTTGCATCGCACATTATTTCAAAGTTAGACTCCGAATTTGGTACTACCACTATTGGTGCTAAAATCAAAGCTACTTTCAAGGTCTCAAATACATTTCCACATGCTGATCTCATTTTAAATGGAACATCTTTTTCCAACAACGTGCACAATGGTTTAGTGATCTTTGAAGAATCTATGATAAACCTTTTGTAGAAACCCGCATGTCCTAAAAAGCTCCTTATATCTTTATTGTTTCTTGGTATAGGAAGTTTCTCAATTGGTGCTATTTTTGCTCTATCAACCTCTAATCCATGAGCAGACACTCTATGTCCTAAAACAATTCCTTCTCAAACCACGAAGTGACACTTTTCCCAATTAAGTACTAATTCATGTCTTGACATCTTTTTAATACCAAGGCCAAATTTTAAAAAGCATAAGTTGAAAAGATGCTACAAATGCAGAAAAATCTTCCATAAATACCTTTATGACAACCTCCACCATATAAGAGAAAATGGGCATCATACATATCTAAAATGTTGTTGGTGTATTACACAATCCAAATGGCATCCGTCTTAATGTAAACGTTCCATAAGGACGTAGTTTTCTCTTGATCTTCTAGTGCTATAGCTATTTGATTATATCCTAAACAACCATATAAGAAATAATAGTATTCATATCCTACTAACGTATCCAACATTTGATCAATGAATGGTAAAGGGAAGTGATATTTCATGTAGCCTTATTTAATTTTAGATAGTCAATGCAAACTTTTTAACCAGTTACTGTTCTAATGGACAAGGTCTCTCCATTTTGATTTCGAATAATGATCATTCCTTCTTTCTTTGGTATCGCATGTTTTGGCAAAACATATGAATTGTCTAAGATAGCATAGATTGATTTCGGCATTCAACCACTTTAAAGTCTCTTTTTTACCACTTCTTTCATCACTGGATTTACCGTCTTTGACCTTCAATCGATTATTTATGATTCTCTTCTATTAAGATCTTATGCATATTTACAGTTGGACTAATTCCTCTTTAATCTTTGATTATCCAACCCAATGTTGATTTATGCCCTTTCGAAAGTCTAAGCAATTTTTCTTTCTCCAATTATGTCAAAGCTGCAAAAATAATAACATGATACGTTAAACTTTCTCCTATGTATGCATATCTCAATTGTTCTGGCAAAAGTTTTAACTTCACTATCAGTTCAATAACTGCACTCTCCATTTTTGTTTCTAGTTTCTCAAAACCTTTATGAAACTTTCGTGGTTCTATTGGTTAAGCGGCAATGACTGCTTCTCGAAGTTCACCCTTAACTGTAGAACTTATTGTTATGCTTTGAACTAGACAATGCGTTAGTAGGTTTTATGGTGTATAGTCCTTTGCTATCTCTGAAACATAATTAGACACTAGATCTTTAACTTCAATACTTTTACAATATGCTCCCTTACTTGGAATCTCTAGGGTCTTGTTGCTATTGAACTGA
Source organism: Stephania yunnanensis (assembly GCA_039657365.1). Lineage (NCBI taxonomy): Eukaryota > Viridiplantae > Streptophyta > Magnoliopsida > Ranunculales > Menispermaceae > Stephania > Stephania yunnanensis. The sequence goes on from CM077581.1 coordinate 44,728,976, forward strand.
ACTTCTTCATCATTTACTCGTAACTTTAATTCTCCCTCTTGAACATATATCAAGGCTCGTGCAGTTGCTATAAATGGACTTCTTAACAAGAGACTCGGTATCTTGCATGAATTGGTTTATTTCCAATTTCCTTTTATTGACCTTCATCGGGGGAAAGAACTTGGCTCGGAATCTTTCATTAATATCCGCTCATGAATTCATACTCCATGCCTTTAGTCCTTGGAATTAGGATTTGGCTTTTTCACCAGATGAAAATTGGGAAAGTCTCATCCTAATTACTTCCTTTGTAACTCCAGTAATGTGAACAGTGTCATACTTCTCCAGAAAATTCTCCACATGTGCAACTGGATCTTCGTTTGCTAGCCCATTGAATAGGCTATTCTATTGGGGTATCCTCCCCAGGCCAATTCTATAAATGATATTTAACTAATATAAGCAAATGCATGTTTCTTTTATAATAGTATCCATGAATAATTACTATATTATCCTAAACATCCTAAGTCAGTTATTATTGTGGGAATAGTAATAAATTAAGATTAGTATAAGTCTTGATTTATAATGATGTGATTATTAAGCATATACAAATACAGATCAAGATTATGTGTATATGTTGAGATAGATGCTAGATTGACCCGTTATGAGAATGATACATGGTCAATGTCATAAGTACTTCTCATGATAGTTATATCATTTAGTCATTTGGCTTGAGATCACCAGAGACCCTAATAATAGTAGCTCAATGACTTGACATAATTAAATGACATCTTTAACCGGATGATTATAAAAGTTGTGATTGGTTATTGACCGACTTAAGTTTGGATGTTGTATGATTAAGATAGAATTTTTCTCTCTCTTTTAAAGAGAGATATCTATTGGGCCCCTTGATAAGTGAGACTGGTAAATGACCATGTCTAGTGAACTAATTGGATCAATGTCACTTGAAAATTTCGGTCTACTCAAAGATCAAGACGAGTAGATTGAATTGTAAAGGTGACATTTCATGTCTTATGTTCAATTAAAAGATATTGCGTAACAAAGGGATATGATATACAATGTCTATTAGGTCGTATCGATTTATTGATCTTCGTGCAACTTAGGTTATCAAAATGTCTTGCAAGAGGCCGTTTATGATTTGTGTACTGAAAAGATTTTGGTTCATTGCTAACGTTGTATGAACCTGTTGGGTCTCACACAAAGAATGAATTTGCTTGATTTAATATTGTCTAGGTCGATGAATTTTATTTGATAAAATTCATTTTAAAGATTTGCATAAGTGTCCTAGTTTGACAAAGATTCAAAACTCTCCTACATTTCTAGAGAGATTAAAAATTGTCTCTCGATATTCGATTTTGAATAGGACTCTAATTGGAATTACAGTATGACTTTAATTCTAATTTGATTTTTAGATAAATTACAAATCTAGTTGGATTAGTAATTATAGATAATCTATGGCTATATCCTTTTTAGAGTTGGACTTTATCTAAGACTCTAATTAGAGTGTGACTAGGAGATGGAGTTCTTTTACAATATGACCTATTATACGATAAATAAGACATTATGGTTACATTTGTAGTAGCGATATTTGAAGAGATCTTTCATGAGAATATTTGCCTTAGAACTTTGGCGCTAGCACTCCAGATTGTGATCGTTCGTTTGTGTATGGATTTCTGATAGAGGATGTTCTTCATGGCAGTGTCTTGAAAGAATTGATCAACACCCAACAAGGCAGACAAGGAGTTTTTCTTGTTAATATATGGTTTATATTCTATTGGTACATTAATTTAATGGAATCAATAGGATCTTAGTTTGGGAATATTCAAAAAGGTTTCAAACACTTACACTGCGTTTGATCCTCAAAACCCAATGTATTCTGCACCATGTTAATGAGAGACTATCTCAACTCGAACTCGATGGTATTGGCTGGAAGCCTCATCACTCCATTGTATGTCTCTTGAACTTTTAGTTTGAAATAGTCTCGAAGACATCTTTGTCCTCATACTCTATCTTGCACTACTAGATCACATTCGAGTTGATTATTCCCTCGGCACTTATTTTAGTTGTAGTTTCCCACTTGATCATCTGCCATCTTGATTGATTTCTTTTTTTTTCCCTTGTTGGTTATGTCGTTCTTTGGATTGTAAGCACTAAGTCCATATCACTTTGACTACGGATGCACTAACTGCTTCTTAAGAAACTAAACAAAAAAAATCAAGTGTAGATTGTCAAACTTGAAACTTAGACTTTTTTTGTATATTTTTTTATATAAACTAGAAAGTAAAATTAGTGAAAATAAAATCTTAACAATTGTGTAAACTAACTAAACCAGTGTGTGGCTATTTATCCCCACCAACAATGGCAAAAACTTGATCGTAATCGCAAGTATAACAATTTATTTGTAGTAATAATATGATCAACTAATGTCAATTACAGATATCGTCCTCTAGGGAAGGTTTATCTGGACATGGTTTACATAGTTAATTTCACTTTATTATAAAAATGATATTTTTTGTTGTTTTTAACTTAACTACTCTATTCTATAAAAAAAATGTAAAATATCTTGTACTCTTATATTGAGAAGACTTTTAGTTCACAACTTCACCTATGTAATGAATTATGTGGGTGCAATGCTCAATTAGAATAGACAGATTTTCTTCATATTCACTTCAACCTAATGTCATGGTGGAAAAGATCATAATGTGTGAACTAGAACTCCACCTATCGGTGTGAATAACGTAAGTCTCATATAGCATTAAGTTCCAAGTCTTTAGACTCATAACCACTTAAGTTTACTATCCTTTCCTCCCTAATCAATAATTATCTATTGATGTTATATATATATTTTACGGTTGCATTGTTCGCATCCAGCTTAAAAGCTCCAATGGTCATGGTAACTCTTAAAACCTCTAATCAACAATCACGTCATCAAGATGTTCGTAACATTACATATAAAATCAAGAGAAATTCTAGCCATTGCACTTTTTGATCATTGTAATCCATTCATTCTTTCATTACCATGGCATTCATACCATAGGATCCATTGAAAAAATAAAAGTACTCACTCTTCTTTGGAATTAACATGCACATCATGGTATTCATTACAATCAAATATTAAATCAAATAACTTCATTTAAATCAAGGAAACAATACCGAATAACCGCAAGTGGAGTCTTTAATGTCTTCTGCTCCAAAACATTTTTGAATAATCAAGTACAATGTAAAACTATTGTGGTGGCTCATAAACTATTGTAAAGTATGATAATCTATATGTTTACCAAGTTCTAATATTTTTTATACCTCTAAGACTCATAAGAATACAATTAGAAACCCTAATTAACAATTCCAAACAAATTAGAACTCTCAAACTTTCTATTTTTATTTCTTGATTTTGTCTATAAATGATCCACGTCGTGTTGTAATACATCACCCCCACCACAACTTCAACCTTTGTGTGTGTGATTTATCCACATAGTAGGCTTGGTGCCCTGTGTGTAATGTCACAACGCTGTACATGTAAACCCACAACCCCGTCACTACCTCGCCTATTCCGCTTCACTTCCTTAGTCTCCAAGCCTTCTCCATGCCTTACCATTGTCTTGTGCTCTCTTCCCATGACATCAAGTGTACTTTCCATGGTGTCAAGTGTTGTTTTATGCTTTTCTCCATATTTCATCATGAAATCACTCCTTTGTCTCTTTTATTCCTTGTAAACCTAAAAATACATAAATTCTGTCAATTAGAGCTCATTCCATGATATTTAGTCTAATTGTACTACTAAATAAACCCTATATAAGTCTAATTAATCATTTATCAGTGCACTAACTTGACTTGTTTGCTTTCTTGTTCTTGCCATTATCTCAAAAACTCATATAACGAAACAATTCAACAATAGGTCTTCAAATCATCCATAATCAAAATTTTAATTCACAAGGGTCATTCACATGCCAAATAATTCAAAAGGACAGATACTAATTTATCATAAGCCACATTGATGCTCTAAATCCACACAACTTCAAATTCTCATCTCAAAACCTAATTTCCACTATTCATGCTATTTCATCTATAAGATCAAAAACTCCTTATTATAATCTATGAAATTGTAAATTTACCTCTATGTCGAACTACTTTCTGGTTTAAATTACCTCTCCAAGCCTCTATCAATCTAACCCCTCTCACTTTGCTTACAAGCTAAAACCCCATTGTTCTCTTGACTCCAATCTCAAAATCTTTACCCTAGTTCTCGTCTTTTGTGCGAATCCACAATTTGACTTCTTTTTCTCACTCTTGATCACTCAGAACACTATTTGCTCACTTAAATTTTCTCAAACTAAGGTTCTAGAGGGATGTATACTTGGTTGGTGGTATTTAGAATAAGGTTCAAGGGTGTAAATCTTGGGTCGAAAGGGTTTTAAAAACCCTTCCTTGAAACAGGCTTCGTCCCTTCTAAGGCACGATGCCGCCACAACGTGGGCACACTGTCAAGCTCCTTGTGAGCATTTTATGCTCACAAGTTGGCGCTTTCCTGTCATCGTCCTTGTTGGCTCACGACATCATTTGTGTATACATAAGAAGTTAACCGATCTGTCTCCATAATTTTAAAATTTTTCATTAACTCCTGATTGACACTCAACCTACTCCGTGTATTACTACACAAGGTATCATAATAGTGCTAAATCCCTGTATATGTAAAAATCTCATAAAAACTTACTCGTGATTTTTTCATGTACCTAACCTTTACCACTCTAACTAATTTGCTCGCTTACACTCTTTTCTAAGTATGTTAAGACTCTTCCATTCCGATGAAAATTCATAGAAGCATGTGAAATAGATGGCGCATCAATCAGTGCAATAACATAAAGAGTTCCATGTTGAACCGACTGAACTTGAACCTCAGAAGAAGAGCTATATGTTGTACTCATCTTCCTTTAATACCTGATAAAATCATGACTCCTCTTACTCCTTTATGATTAAGTCTAATGAAAATGGAAAAATTCTTAAGCTCTCTGACTACCGAAAGAATAAAGAGTGGGTGGTGGAATTATCATTGTCCCTGATGGATGCGTTAAAACTGCTGCTTTTACCTCCGCACTCTCAAAGAAAAATGCATAGGTAGTGTAAGGATGAGAGGAGACTACTACACGTATCTCACAATTAAGACCATCGAGAAACATGTCTATTTTATTCTCTTCTAATTCCACCATCTCTAGAGCTAGCTGACTCAACTCTGTAAACCTCAGCCCTTATTCCCGTCCAGACATTTCTCCTTATTTCAACTGTATGAACTCAGTCTTCTTCTTGTTCCTGCTGATTTAAAAAATGACACGTGTCGGGCGTGTACAATAAAGTTTCCTCATATATTATAATTTTAATAATTTGTAGTAGTGGTAATTGTGTATCATCTTCATAAAGATTTATCAAACTGCTCTAAAAAATGACTTTTAATAGTTTTCATTATTTTTACTTTAGTTTAATTAATTAATTAAAAACATTAATTGAACTCACTAATTCAATCTATAATATAATAATAATTAACTAACTATATTAACTTAACTAACACATTCCAATTCAATATCAATCAAATAAACTCAATTCAATGATAAATAAATATCTAAACAAACATCTAGAACAATGAAACATCAACCCGTTTTGCATTACAAGCATGTTACTTCGATCAATATAGTTATGAGCATACTTTATAAAGTAGCATAAATCATTAAACTATATTCATAAGTAAATAGCCTTTAGCTAGCCATTAGTTCTCTTTATACCATTGGATAAACTACGATCTAATTTTATTGAGCTAACCATAAAGAAGTTAACTTCACGCAATAAAGCCGCATGAAACTTTAAGAAAACTTTGAAATACTAAATCTAACACCTTCGGAAAGCCACATCACCATTAGATTTAGATATCAAATTCACCTAGGACACCTAAATGGTGATACCTTTCAAACAATCCTAGTTACTACTTTAATTAGATAATGAATCCAATATTACAAAACACAATCTAGACTATGCATGTAATACAAAGTCCATAATTAAAATCAATAGATAATAACCTATTAAATTATTAAATAAAAGAATATAATTGGTTTAAAGCATTATGAACCTTAAAGTTTGTAGAAATACTTAAGTAGTAATTCCCCACGGTCCCGATTTGGTGTATGTATGGGCCTACCAACTGATTAAAGAAATGAGTATCATCTCATCATAACAACTTAGAAAAAAAAGATCTAGTTCGCATTTGGACTTTGTTTATATTAACAAACTACTCACTCATAATCATAAATAACATTGTAATAATATAATTAAAAGACATAGATAAATGCTTCTAAAGTTTATAGTACTTAAAGGAAATCAATTTCGTAACCCTAAGGTCTTATTTATAGTATTTTAGGTAGTAAATATCACAAACTAACTCAAACTAATTGTTATTATCTAAAATCCTTAAAAATACTCCAATGATTACTTAATGATTAGGGTTAAATGAAATAATGATTAGGGTTAAATGAAATAGCTGGGTAAATCCATGGAACTAAAGTCCATATCTCCATCGATTCGAGTGGTGACTTTGTGTTGTGGGAGTCAGTGAAAAATCGATGGTGTTGAAATCTAATTCTTCCTTGATCCCTTGTTGATGTTTCTTTGCAAACTTCTTCCCACTTGATTAATTCCTTTATAATCTTCCTATTTTACTCCATTTCTTCATATATTTTTTTATTACCTGAAATAACAAAAACAAGTGAAATTTTAATATAGTCATTTACATTTAAAAACCATCCTAATATGTACTATAACACATGTCTAATTATTGGCTTAGCAATATCCCCAAACTAAGCACTTTGCTGTCCCAAGCAAAGGAATACTCTCAATCATGTTCTATTTTCTTTGCTCTTTGTGGCTTCATAACTATATACTCTTATTCTTAAATAGAAATGATCTTAAAATAAAAAAATATTCCCTTTAAAAAAATAAGAATCTTGATAGAATATAAATAATTAAAGAATAATCCCTTTGTTTTACATTTCAACCTCTAGTTGTTCAATACACCTTAAAATTCAAATTTAAACCAATCACCAAGGTCAAGCCACTATATGGGTTTTCTCAATCTCCAATATCAAGCATCAAGCTTACAATAACTAATATAGAATCTCGAGATCTAAAAATCAATAAATCAATCTCATTTTTAAACAATATTTAAATTATTGCCATAATTAAAGTCGATAGGAACTTTTATTCACCAATAATCATCATTTCATATTTATTTGTTGGAATAAAAAATATACTTCACTTAATTTAGCTATAAGCACTCAAGCTAAATCATTTATTTGAAGATTTTTGATAAACTTCCTTCTACTTTCTTTATCTCTCATTCTTTTTCTTCTTTAATAATAAATTTTTTTTCTTCTTTATATTGTATTCCTACAGTTCCTTGCTCTATTTCCTTTGGAATTCATTATTCTTTTTATAGAAATTATTCTCCCATTTTTTCATCACTAGATTCCCTGGTCCATTTCCTTTGGAATATGTGGGTCTCTCTATTTTTCCTTAAAAACTATTGTTATCTCTACTCACTTTCACTCATTTTAAGAATTTTGACCTACGACAACTTATGCAAAACGACAAGCAATTGCATAAGTCATCTAATACAATTCCTAATGACACCCATAAAAATATTTGTTTTTTTTACCATATTTGTTCATAAATCAATATATATATATATATATTACATATTTTATTAGAAGAATGTTGTGCTACTCATAGTATAATAGCTGATGAATGTATGTCATAAAAGAATTTTGATATTTGATAACATGCTTAATGTGAATGTTGTGTAACTCACGGTATAATAGCTAATGAATATATGTTGTGAAAGACTTCTAATACTCAATGACATGCCTAATGCAAATGTCATGTCACACATGGTATAAAGGCTGCTAAACGTGTGTCATAAAAAACTTTCAATATTAGATAGCATGTTTAATAAAGAAGTTGTGTAATGCATGGTATGATAGCTTTTAAATGTATGTTGTAAAAACTTCCATATTAGATGACATGCCTTATGCGAATGTCGTGGAACATATGATATAATGATTATCAAATGTGGGTTGTAAATTACTTTTGATATTTGATTACATACATAACACGAATATCATGTAATGTATGATATAATGATTGCAAAATACGTGTTGTAAAATACCTATAATATAAGATTATATATCGGATGTGAATGTCATGTAATGCATGATATTAGGGCTATTAAATGTATGTTGTAAGAGATTCTAGTATTTTGATGACAATCCTAATCTGAATGCTACAAAATACGTGAATAAGTGGCATGAGGTATTAGAATAAATTAGAGAAACTAGAGAAGCAATAGAGAAGATTTTGAAACTTACATTGAGGGGTTAGAAGAAAAATGAATAGTGTAAATTGGGTGCAGCGAGAGGAGGATGACAGAGTAGAGTAGTAACGAGTCCACTCGCATTGAAGTCAAGGAAAACAGAGGGGTTTTTGGCATGCACAGACCGGCGACAAGGCAGGACAATACATTTCAAGAAGTTTTTCATACAACAACATTTCAAGCACAATGTTCTATAAAAAACATTGGTAAAGATGAAATAATATAGGGTTTTTTTTATTTGACATCTATATTTTACTAAAATGTTAAGAAATACAAAATCATACAGGGTTAAACCAAACCTTGTATATGTTGTAACAACTCCTATTGATAAGTTCACCTATATATTTTTTAAAAAAAGTTAATATACTTATCATAAAAAATAATGCAATCTTTCTAAATTATTAGTTCAAAGCGTACATGAAGGAGACATTAGGGCTGGGTAATTTAAAAAAATTACAAATTTAAGTTTTTTTCAAAAAATTAAGTGAGGTGAACTTGTAATAGGAGTTGTTACCACATAAATAAGGTTTGGTTTAACCAAACTCGATTCAAAATAATAAGGTTTGTGTTGAAATATTGAACATTGTTAAATTGATAAGTATTATAAACTAAGTTGGAACTTATTAAGAACTAGAGAAGGAAATAGAAGACTAAGAACTTCTACTACTACAAACTACTACTACAAAGGAGAAGAGAAGAAATGAAATAGTTGGAATGAGAAGTTTTCATTCAACTTGGTGTGCTTTTACAATGAGGTTGGCACCCTTTATATAGGCCATTTGGTGATGATGATAAATGTACTTCATACAATGTGTACAAGCAACACATACACCCCATGTCATACAATACATCACAAGCAACATAGACAATACATGAAAGAGTTGGTGTACATTGGAGAGGATTACAAGTAACATGACAATACATAGACAAGTGGAGGTACTAGTAAGTGATACATACAAGTTACATGACTACACAATATGTTGGTGTACATGCATGGTCATCCATATTCCATAACACTCCCCCTTGGATGACACTTGCTTAGAGATTGTGCCTCGTTAAAACTTTTACTAAGAAAAACCCTGTGGGAAAAAATATAGTAAAAGAAAAAGAGTACACTATTCTCATAAATATTAAGACGTGTATAATATTGTTAAGATTGCCTCATTAAAAACCTTGCTAGGAAAACCCAATGGGATAAAACCATAGCTAAGGGAAAAAGAGTGCAATACACTAATCAATAACTCCCCCTCATGTGAACATGGGTGAAACTTGTTCAGTTTCTTTACTTGCAATGTCTTTAAGTTTACGCAAGTCAATACTATATGTCGTAGTTGGTAAGGCTTTTGTGAATAGATCAGCAAGATTATCACTCGATCGGATTTGCTTGACATCAATTTCACCATTCTTCTGAAGCTCATGCGCATAAAAGAATTTTGGTGAAATATGTTTTGTTCTGTCCCCTTTTATGAATCCTTCACTTAATTGTGCAATACATGCTGCGTTATCTTCATATAATATGGTTGGAGAATCTTTTATTGAAGGCAATCCACATGATTCTTGAATATGTTCAATCATATTTCTCAACCATACACATTCACGACTTGCTTCATGAACTGCAAGTACTTCAGAACGGTTGGAAGAAGTAGCAACCATAGTTTGCTTTACTGACTTCCATGATACAGCAGTATTACCACATGTGAATACATATCCCGTTTGAGAACGGGCCTTGTGGGGATCAGATAAAAATCCAGCATCAGCATAACCTTGGAGATTCAATTTTACCCCTCTCAAGTAGAATAAACCCATGTCACTTGTTCCTCAAAGATATCGAAAAATATGTTTAACACCATTCCAATGTCTTCGAGTTGGTGATGAGTTGTATCTTGCAAGTAGGTTGACAGCAAAAGCAATGTCAGGTCTTGTACAATTTGCAAGATACATAAGTGCACCAATTGCACTTAAATATGGTACCTCTGGACCAAGTAGCTCTTCATCACTTTCATGAGGTCGAAATGGATCCTTATCCACTTCAAGTGATCTGACAACCATTGGAGAGCTCAATGGATGCGCCTTGTCCATATAAAATCTTTTTAATATTTTTTCAATACAATTTGATTGATGGACAAATACTCCACTCGAAAAATGTTCAATTTGCAAACCAAGACAAAGTCTTGTTTTTCCAAGTTCTTTCATCTCAAATTCCTTTTTCAAGTATTCGGATGTTCTAACGATGTCGCCGTGGTTTCCCACTATATTTAAATCATCAACATATACATCAATAATCACAAATCATGTTGATGATCTTTTAATAAAGACACATGGGCAAAGCGGATTATTTACATATCCTTCTTTCAGTAAATAATCACTAAGGCGTTTGTACCACATTCGTCGGATTGTTTCAATCCGTACAAAGACCTTTGTAATTTTATAGAATGCATGTTATGAGGTTTTGATTTTATTTCATCGGATATTACAAATCCATCGGGATTTTCATATATATCTCTCTTTGTCTAGGGATCCGTACTGAGATATCTTTGTAACGACATCCATTAAATGCTTATCAAGCCCTTCAGAGACTGCAAGGCTTATCAAGAACCGAAATGTGATTGCATCTATAACAGGAGAATATGTTTCCTCATAATCGATGCCAGGTCTTTGTGAGAAACCTTGAGCTACAAGTCTTGCTTTGTACTTCGTAACTTCATTTTTTTCGTTTCTTTTTCGTACAAATACCCATTTATATCCAACAGGCTTTACGCCATCTGGCGTTTGGACAATTGGTCCAAAAACCTCTCGTTTCTTTAACGAGTTTAGCTCTGCTTGGATAGCCTCTTGCCATTTTTGCCAATCAGGTCTTTTTCGACATTCGTCCACTGATTGTGGTTCTGAATCATCATCATTTTCACATATTTCAAAGGACACATTGAAAGCAAATATATCATCAGGAACAATTTCATTTCGATCCCAAATCTTACCAGAGTTTAAATAATTTATTGAGATCTCATTATTTTCATCTTTTTCCTCTTTTTCTAGAGGAAGTTGTTCCTCATCAGAATCAACTTGTTCTGACAAACCCTTATCAAAGGATTCTTATGCTTTCTCAGGAGTATTTTGATTCGTATTTATTTTTACTCTTGTTTTCCTCTTTCGAGGAATTGTATCCTTTGAACCAACTGATCTTCCACGCTTTAAGCGTTTCGTTGGTTCTTGTGCATTTTGTTGCACAGAGACATCAATTCTTGCAGGAGCATTTACAGCTGGAATATGTGATTTTGTCACTTGTTTTGCATCATTAAATGCATCAGGTAATTGATTTGCAATTTGTTGCAAATGAATGATCTTTTGAACTTCAAGTTCACACTGATTTGTGTGTGGATCATAATGTGATAAAGTTGATGCATTCCAAGCAATTTCACGCCATTCCTTTTGAATTGGCTTCTTATCTCCCCCTAATGGTGGGAAAATTGCTTCATCAAAGTGACAATCAGCAAAACGTGCAGTAAATAAATCCCCTGTTAAGGGCTCAAGGTATCTTATAATGGACGATGAGTTAAATCCAACATAAATCCCAAGTTTTCATTGTGGACCCATCTTAGTTCTATTGGGAGGTGGTATAGGAACATACACTGCAGAACCAAAAATTCTCAAGCGTGAAATATTTGGTTGTCGACCTAAAATGAGTTGCATGGGGGAATGTTCATGGTATGCAGTAGGCCTATAACGAATGATAGATGTTGCATGAAGGACTGCATGTCCCCAAACTGAAGTTGATAACTTAGTTCTCATGATTAAAGGTCTTGCGATTAATTGAATGCGTTTGATAAGAGATTCTGCCAAACCATTCTGGGTATGCACATGTGGAACAGAATGTTCAATGGTAATTTCTATAGACATGCAATAATTTCTAAATGCTTGAGATTGAAATTCCCCGGAATTATCAAGACGGATGGTCTTGATTGGGTTGTCAGGAAATTGTGCTCTTAACTTAATGATTTGTGCTAAAAGTCTAGCAAATGCAACATTGCGGGTTGAAAGCAAACAAACATGTGACCACCTAGTTGATGCATCTATCAAAACCATGAAATATCTTAATGGTCCACAGTGAGGATGAATAGGACCACATATGTCTCCCTGAATGCGTTCTAAGAAAACTGGGGATTCCACAACAATTTTACTTGGGGATGGTTTAACTATCAATTTACCTTGAGAACAACTAGCACAATTATAATCACCAGCAGAAAATATTTTGTGACTCCTTAAAGGATGTCCATGCGAATTATTAATTATTCTTCGTATCATTGATGATCCTGGATGACCAAGCCGGTCATGTCATAAAATGAATGTCTTTGGATCATTAATTTTCTTATTCAAGACGACATTCGTTTCGACATGCCTTATATGAGTAAAATATAATCAGAGATGATAAAGTCGGGAATTTTTCTAACACTTCTTTTTTCCCATTTGAAACCGATGTGACATAGAGAAATTCTCTATTATTTTCATTCACGGTTTCAATGTGATATCCATTTTGTCGAATATCTTTAAAGCTCAAGTAAATTTTTCTTGGATTTTTTGAGTATAAGGCATTGTCAACATGAATTGTTGTTCCCCAGGCAACATAATATTTGCTCTTCCAGAGCCATTAATCAAATTGGAGATGCCGGATATTGTTTGAACATTAGCCTCAGCTAAGTTCAAATTGGAGAAATATTCTCTGTTTTTAAGGATTGTATGCGTTGTAGCACAATCAGCAAGGCATATATCGCTCTTATTTGATTCATGACTTGAACACATGATTCGTTGATCCATCTGGACAAATAATGTTTGACAAATCAGAAAAGAGTCATATTTCAATGATAAAATTCATAATATTTTGCCTTTGATTTTGAAGGCATGGTAAAGGTCACAAAAATATTCGGGCATATATATGACAATATTTAGGCAAAATAGCCTTTCATATATGACTAAAAAAATGTCACAATTATGAGCGCTCATTGTCAATAATTATTTGCCCTTTGTAGTGGTGCACCACTTTTATTCCAATTTTTGGTGAAATTGTCAATACGACCTTTACCTGATATTTTCACCTTTTCCACGTCCATAAATTTATTATTGCGATCATGATCATTATATGCAACATATGCTTCTTAATTTGAAGCTGAACTAATTGGACGGGAGCGATATTATATTTATAATATCTCATTATTTTACTCAGCTACCATGAGACAAGAAATCAATCCTTAATATTTATTGGATTGACGTGCGCACTCGATATTTATTGCAACAATTAATCGAGGCGGGCCATGTGACCTCTTTATTGTCTCATCAGTCATATTTCCACATAGCCTCAACATAGAGGTAATTAAAATTGTGGAATTATAATTAATATTCGACTGATTAAATTTTGTAGCATGAGACCCAGCCGCTCATTTTGAGCTTTTTGGAGCATTACCCTTTTGGTATGTATATATATAACTCCATAAGGTGAAAATATATATAAAGTGAAATATTAACTTTTCAAATCTCTAAAGAGAAATTGGTGAATGATTGTGTACAACATACAACCTTGCATGGATACAAGCTTTATTCATAATTTGTAATATCCAATTATCATGACATGAATTATAATAAGATAACAAATTCAACTATGGTTGATTAATATTTTGAAAGTAAATATAATATAAAATAATTCTCTTTTCTTTTTATGTAAATAAAAAAAAACATAACATATGATTAAGTATATGTTCACAACTTGATTTATTAATAATCAAATGTACTATTCGTATGAGTTGGTAGGACAACCTCCAGGTTGGGTGGCGAGACAAAGTCTGCTTAATGCCATGCCTCCTCGAATGGGATAACCCGTCTCCCTTTCAATGTTTAGCTTTACTGGGGACAAGGCTTACCCACTATCAACTCAAACTTATAGCATGATTTGTATTATAAAATCAAGAATAAAACAATAACTAATCGTTTGTAGTTTTAAGAGAAAACTAGTTATGTCACATATTGACTTTTGATTTCTGATGTAGAAGATCGTACAAGACGCAACTACAGAGCATATTTTCGCAATCGGTGACGCTATAATGCATAATATATGAATAAAGTATGCATAGATAAAAGGAAGCAACCATGATAATATAGAAGTAAATCGAACTTATTTAAATAACAAAAGTTATACCTTCCTAGCTTTCTCTCCTTAACAAGCCTTCTTGAACTTCAAGATCTCCTTAATGCTAGAGCAAGCTCATGCTGATAACGTATTGTAAACTAAGTTGGAACTTATTAAGAACTAGAGAAGGAAATAGAAGACTAAGAACTTCTACTACTACAAACTACTACTACAAAGGAGAAGAGAAGAAATGAAATAGTTGGAATGAGAAGTTTTCATTCAACTTGGTGTGCTTTTACAATGAGGTTGGCACCCTTTATATAGGCCATTTGGTGATGATGATAAATGTACTTCATACAATGTGTACAAGCAACACATACACCCCATGTCATACAATACATCACAAGCAACATAGACAATACATGAAAGAGTTGGTGTACATTGGAGATGATTACAAGTTACGTGACAATACATAGACAAGTGGAGGTACTAGTAAGTGATACATACAAGTTACATGACTACACAATATGTTGGTGTACATGCATGGTCATCCATATTCCATAACAATAAGAAGGAATATAAAAGGTTTTAATTTATAAAATAAAATAAAAGCTTTTAGTTGCCCTAAATCTCACGAAATGGAGTTTTGAGGGAACATGGGTAAAAGGGACGAGAGTCGGCATCTAAAAACCTCCCTCCCTCCCTCTGCCGATCTCCATGTCATCTTCGACTGCTCTCTCCTTCTACACTATATGTGTAAGACCCCTATCCCCAACCCCCCACACACACACACACACACACACATCTCTGCTTCACCCTCTTAGATCTCGTCCCTTCCCTTCTCATTAACCACCACCAATTGTGAATTGAGTGGAGGGTTGTTGAAGCTTGTCCTATTTTGTACAACAAAAAGCATTTCCATCACTACTTCAGTCGTAGCGGATAGAGATCTGCTTGATTCCTCAGAGCCTGCTCATAAGGTTAGCACTAAGCGGCTTCTTATATCTATACATATACTTAGACTTGGTGCTCACTTCTAGAATTAAAGGTGGCTTAATTTACGTATAATGTGACAATTATAGCCTAGTTTTACTGTACATTATTATTGCTATTGGAAGCTAATCAGTTATTCTTATTTCATTGACTAAATTGATTGGAATTGCATTTTACATAATCATATCAAATATCGCTGACTATGTATGGATGAAAATGAGTATTTTTCTTTTGGAAGAAGGAAAAAAGAGTATGTTATGTATGCTTAACCCTGTGTATCCCACTTTTTGTTAGATCGAGGGTTTTTGTGCTTGCGACTAAGGAGTTAAAGTTGAATTTAGACCTCTAATGCCTTTCATCGTCAAATTCGTGGGATTATTAGTTGTTTCAACATGAGAACAAATGCATAAAGCTTGCTATCTTTGTGGCTCGACTAATATTCAAGATTCATGAAATTGGATTACAGATGGACTGCAGACTGCAATATTCCATTTAACAATTGTAAGTATGAGGATCCCTCTCTTTTTTGTTGCAATTGTGTCTTTTTGGGTCTTTGGATGAGTGTTTGGTGTTATATATTTATTAACTAGTTGTGAGTCAATTCATTCCACAGTTTGGACTGCTACCAGCTTGTATTTATTAATATTTATTACGATAATAGCAGTAGACGAATGGACGATAGTGATATTATTTGAATGAAAAGAAATGGATGGACTTGAGAAAGAGAGAGGTGGGGCTTAAGGACATAAATAAGATTAGACATGGCATGGACGTGAAACTGTGAAGGCGGATGTCTCCCGACCTCTGTCAAACTTAGTCAAGAAGTTAAACAACACCCTTTAGGTATAACTCTTATCTAAAATCTCTTGATCTAAGTTTTCTTCTAATGTCTTAGATTATTTGAATGAAAAGAAATGGATGGACTTGAGACCTAATAACTCTAATGTTAAAAATAATTCGATAAATTATTTGGTACTTGTTTGATTTACTTTTGGTTGTTATATTACTATCTATATTAGCTAGTATGATGTTTTATTTGGCATTTCAAAAGAGACTATAAAATAGGGATTTTATTATACAACAACAGCATAGCCTTTGTCCCAAATTAACTGGGGTCGGCTATATAGATCAATCTTTTCAATTGTGCTCGATTAAGTTTCACTCAGTGTTTGATAAAATGCTTGAAACAACAATGCTTGCTTTTAATTTCACTTAGTTTTAATTTCACTCAGTGTATGATTGAAGTCATTGGACCAACCACTATTAATCTCTACACAATGTAGTTTCATCTTCTTCATGGAAATGACATATTATTTTATGACCGAATGATCGCATGATTCTAAAAACTAGATATTATACCTGATCAACATAATTTATTACAAGGAATTATGATGTTATAAAATAGGTGTAACTTGGATGCATGGTTAATTATTTGTATTTATTTGAATTTAAAGAAAATCCCAATATGAGGAGTTTCAAAGAAATTCTATAGAATATTACTAAGAGGAACACCTATATACTAAAACTATTTTATTCCTTTTTTGTTTTGTTTTTCTTTCTTTTTCTAACGAAACTTAAAAGGCCCTAGATTTGAAATGCACTTCTAATAGCAAGTAAATTTAGATAGGTCGGAAAATCAATTTAAAATTTGTTCTGAAATGAATTATTAAGAATCTAATAAGCCCAAAGTTCTTTTACTCTCTGTTTTGCACTTCAATTTCTTTTTGTCTTTCTTTCCTTTACTTATAATGATTCTTTAGTTCTAATATATCTACTATCTAGTTTAACATTGTTAATTATTATGAAATTAATATAGGGTGCTTACATTTGAACTTCTTTACAAACAATAAGAGAATCTTCAAGAGAATTGAATTAACAACACAAAAGATGCCTTTCAATTTCATTTTTCTAAGAAAATTAGGTAAATGGTAATGTGAATGCTAATCTTGACTCGAGGGATTGGATATTTATTTGAGTAATCATATGTTTTGAAGGAAGGCATATATTAGTTGCTCCGAACACAAAGGAAGAGTTTGATCCAAGTAGCAAACCCCAACTAATTTGGGATTGAGGCTTAGTTGTTTTAATCATATGTTCGGAAAGGATAACCTTGCTATTACATGGATTATTGTGATCATGCATGTTGCGTATCTCACTCTATATTCTAATGATCAGTTCACAAATGTGAGGATCAAGAATTGAATATAATGTTTTTTTCTCCATCTAATGCTATCTTATGATCAATGTGGTTTGATTTATGGCTTGGTTTGATTGATGATGATTTCTTGAACTGCTGGACTTGTAATTATATGCAATGATGGTTGTTGCAGCTGATCAAAAGATTATGTCTATTTATCAATGGAAGAAAAAGATGATCGCAGAAGTCTAAATGGTCATTGTTGGGTATGGAATTCTTGGTTCTTTCTAAGTTCTTATATGTATGCGCATGTTTGCAATTATTGAATATAGTTAGATTTACTGCCCCCCAAATGATATTGATTTGTCGTTTGGGTTCTACTAATAATGAGGATGTGGGTTACTCAAGGTTTGAAGAAAAATAGTTCTTTTTAATTCGAGATCGATATAATGAACTATAATAATATCTTTGTTTTCATTTGTATTTTTCAGAGTGTTAAGTTATAGAGGTGAAAATTAGCGACAATCTTTTTTTATTTTTTATTTTTAGATGTGACTTTTTGATAGATGACTTGTATGTGTTACAATATCTCTTTGTAACATTTTGTTTATTTGATATCTTGTGTTTTTTAATCATTATTAATTTTATTTTTAATTTTGATGCAGGTGCAAACTTCTATTTTTTGGTTGAAGGAGTCATGTGAAATGTATCTTTTGCAAGTTTGATATAGAGTGTAGATTTTGCAGTGTCTTTTTGTAGATGTAAATCAAACTATTTGTATAGTAAAATTTGTTAGTTGTCTCATTTTGTTTAAAAAGGATAGATGTGTATATGTCATTAATTCTTTTATGCACTTTATTTTGAATATAATATTATACTTTGCTCTTTAGAATTGTAAATTGGTACAATTGTGAATATTATTTATTTCAGGTTCTTTCAAAATAAAAAGAAATATTTAAATTTAAATTTATTTGGAAAAACAAGTACAAAACTACGACATATTATATGTCATTAAAATTAATAATGCAACATTCAAGCAAGTCATAAAAAAAATTATTTTCAACACTCTTTCAATATTGTTAAAACAAAAGTAATACAACATTAAATTGCAAGTCATGGTTTTCATTACATCGATTTCCGTGTATGCGTTCAATTATACAATGATTTTCCTTAGAAGCTGTGAAATCTCACTGTTCATCAAAAGTAGAACTACAACAACATTCAAAAATATTTATGATGGCATGTTGAAAATGTTGTTGAAGTTCGCGAGATTTTTTGTAGCAATCTCTTGGTATTTTATTAATTTATATAATGACTTTATTTATAAGTTGTGAAATATCAGTGGGCATCAAAAGTAGAATTATAACATTAAAAAAAGTTTGTGGCAACACGCAAAAAAATGTTTTCCAAGACTTTTGATAGCAATCGTTTCTTTTGTCGATGACTAATACAATGTCACTTTGTAGATATTGTGAAATCTCAAAGTACATCACAAGAAAAAATATAACAACTTTCAAAAATTACTATGATAACATGCAAAAAATGATGTTAAAACCTTAATACTTTTAACGACATCTAAATAGAGGACTTATAGCTCTATGTCATCTTACGTCTAATATGGCTAATATTGCATGTTGTTGTGGGTGAAATTTTTATAGCGGCTATAGTTAAGGAAGCATTCTTTCCAAATGAGTAAAGTTTGTTGGCTAATTCCTATTTTTCTCCTCAATTGTAGCATAAACTACTTTCTATACATATAGATATAAATATAAAATACTTGATCAATAATCTTCATATAACCAAATTCTTATTAATTTGTCTTGTTTATCTTGCACTATTGTTTCGATCTTCTACCCATTATAATGTCTAACATAACCCATTATAATGTCTAACATAAATTAATCAATCCCCTCTAAACTTTTTTAGTTTATACACAATCTAGGTGAAGTCAAATAGGGTATGACAGTTTCTTTCCATCATAAGATTTCTATGGGTTATAATAATATATCACTTCCATTTCTCTTCAAATCATATTATATTCATATATTCCTAGCTTAATAAAGTAAAATGAAATTGGAAAATATTACATGTATTGTTAAAAATTTTGAAAAATTCACAATGTTCAACTGTATTATACATCTCGTTTCTTCCATATTTTGTATCTTCATACTTCACTTCACCTAAGATCCCCAAACTCATTCTAAATCTTGTCATCAAGGTTTAAAAATTAAGTTGGGTTTCCGACAAAAATAAAAATACCTCGTGAAGCATAAATGAGTAAATTAAATAAATACTAGCTAACATAAGAATGAATTGCATAAGTCACTGAAAATATGAAAAACTCAAATATTTCCAAGCATAATTAAATTTATATTCAGCACATCAAACAATTACATCAATTGTTAACACACCATAGAAATATTATCAAGTAGCACATATACCACGTAAATATAATCATAGGATTACAAACATAGACCTCTCAACAATAACAATTAGAAAAAATTACACTGAGAAGAATAAAAATATCAAAATTTCCATCCAGATGTCGTATCATCACCCCCATTTCCATGATTAGGCTCTTCAGACTAGAAGCTCATTGCAGGATCATATAAAATGTAGTCCATTCCTGCTACCGGGTTATCTTCTGAAAAGACTCTATGGTTAGACATTCTCAATTGGGTTTATGGAACGTTAATGTTTGCTCCCTCACCTTGCATCCTCCTGGTCATGCGTCGCTTGGACCCATAAATGCTTCTGGTAATCTCGTGTTGGTTTTGTAACATGAACTCTTAATGTCTCAGAGTTCTCATCTAATTGCGGGACATAGACCCCATCATGGCCATTTCAATCTCATCCGCATACATGCCAATGAAGTCCTCTATAGGTGGCTCTGGGCTTTGGTTTGTTTGCTCATTATACGCGGCATTCTGCATATCTTCCAAATTTCTTTGTTTTTTTGCCAGTATTATTCTTCTATCCGTGGTCTTTCTCCTTTGCGTGTCATTTCTCTCCCGTTCCTCCTCAAAATCAACATATATAGGCACCATCTCGGTGCTTGAAATGACTTCATTAAAGATTGTCCTATCTGGGAAAGCATCTAACTTTAGACCTCTCTTCGGAACACGGTCGTGCTTGCAAAATCTAGTAATCATTAAAGGAAAAGGCAATCTTTCATTTTTCTTTATAGTCATGGAATTCCTAATCGAACCATATATTATTTCGCCAACATGTATATAGCCGATCCCTTGAATTATAAAATAGAAAAAAGTCGCCCTATAGTTCACTATATCATACTGTTGCAATATAGGTTGTTGACTCGCATTTAAGAAAAAAATTTCAAGCTTTGGTTATTTTCCTAAAATATTTAGCTTGGATTTGTTTTGGGTACTCGTCTTTACAAAAAAGGAAACCATCCCTCGGAATATCTTCTAATCTGTTTCTAATGGCCTCGTGAGGAAATTCATGTCTACACCCTATTCGGACTTTGTTTACTCGTTATTCTCTCTCAAACGAAATTTCGGTAAACCATAATACTGATTTTTCTTGTAGGTGAGTAGTTTACTGGTCCTCCTTAGACTATGGCTACTATTTTATTTTCATCTCCATGCTCATTTGTGTAATACATGCTTATTAATAATTCACAATCCATTTCAACCGAGGACCCCGCATCATTATCGATGTACTAATCCCTAGTTAACAATCTCCAGTTCATCTCCCTTATTATGTTCAAGATCCTAGACCCACATATAGCTTCATTTTTCACATTGAAACCTCTCTCCGATATGATTTTTATATTCTTACTAATGTCGCTATTCATCTTAGCAACCCTTTGGCATTAATGATGTGGGCATAGCATCGGATGCTCAAACCAGGAGTAAGTAATGACTCAATTCCACCACTTAGACCCTAGGTCACTCGGTAGGGAAGAAGAGTCCAAAAATAGGTATCCTTTCCATCAAAATATGCAAGGGAAGAAAAAAAACTTAATATGGAATTTCTTACTGGTTTACTTACATCAAATCACATTGATATATCTTGCCCGAATGTCGATCCTTACTGACGTTCCATGTCCGTCAAGTTTGAACTCCCTAAATGATTGAATTGTTTTTCATTATTATCATTTTTAAGATTTATTCGTATTTTACTATAATCATGCATGCACATGGTCAATCTTGATGCCAATCGCCTTTGAAGTGTTTTGAGTCTTTGCACATATCTCAATACAAACTTATACCATTTTGGATATGATTATGTATCTTGATGCGATTTCTAATCACTTAAGTGTTGATGCATACTTTAATGCAATCCTTAGAAATTTGACGAGATAACATGCATCTCGAGGCATAATTAATTCACTCCAGGAATTTAACACAGATCTCAAGATAGTTATTTATATTTAAAAAAAAAGAAAAGAAATTGGCATGCATCTCAAGGCTTTCTCAAGATGTGTAAGATTTTAGAGTGCATCCTAATGTACATATCCACATCCAAATCATCATTATGGATCCCAAGATGGTCATATTAATATCCCAAAATCATGACACAAAACCCAAGGAAAACATCTATATCCAACATCTTGACATGGATCCCAAAATAGTCATATGTCCACATAAATATCGAGGCATACACACCATGAACACACCCAAAGCACACACACGCACTAAACCCATCACATACCCATTTAGCTAACCTCACGTTTTTCAACAAACATACAACACCACTTACCTTTATTAAGGGAGAGTCGTTGGCAAGTGGTGGTGGTCGGAGCTGAGAAGGAGCCAAGGGTTCCAAAAGAGAGGCCGAGTGTGATTGGAAAGAAGTCAAATAAGGAGATCCGCGAGTGAGTGAGGTAGAGAGAGATGAAGAAAATTGTGGTGAATGAGGATTCCGAAAGCTCTAAAGAAGGGAAAACTTCAATAGAAATAAAGGGAGGAGTAAGAAGACCAAGATGAGAGAAAGCGAAAAGTTAAAGATTTTTTATTTTTTTTGGTTGAGAGGTAAAACCGAGAAGAAACTAAGTTTGGACAGAGTGAAGAATAGTGGTTTGATAAAGAGAGAAAAAGTAAGATGAAAAAAAGGTTGATGTGAAAGTTGATTAGGAAAAATGTACAGATGTGTCAACAATTAAGAGGTCGAGTGTGGGAGTGACCTTTTGTCTTTTCTTGTTTTAATTTTGCATCATGTGTTACTTACATATTTGTTCAAACCAACTTTTAGACTACACCTAACCATACAATATCACTTTATTTTTATATCATGAAACATTATCACTTCAACCCCGACTTATTTAAATTAATCACTTTCTTTTTGTCTGACTCTCTCTTATATATCTTGCCTATCTCGGTACATTTTTCGAGAAAACTACGCATTGCAAAATCTAGACTAATTCTTCATGTTCGAACCTAATAATTTCCTCATAGTTTCTCTCTTTTATCAGTCTCGGCAATTACACAACTCCCACTCACCTTTTGTCACGCAAATCGAGGTATATTTTACTCGTTTTAAGGTAAACTCCTATTCGCAAATTGAACAATATAAACCAATTCAATCCTACGCCACAAATCCAAAATAATGATATACATAACATCATATAAATCTAATGCATATTATTCCTTAGTCAACGTCCGAGGTTTGACCAAGAACACCACGTCGGACTGATCCCCGCATCACAGTCTCGTAAAATGGCATGACTAGGATCTCAAAATTTCGAGCCTTTACACTTTTTTAGGTAGAACTCTCTAATCATGACTTGATTGATTGTGTTTTTCATTATGAGCAATTTCATTTTGTTTTTATTTCACTCTTATAGTTCTTCTTCTTCTTTTCATTCTTCTTCATGACTCTTATTAATGATTTCAAGTCTAAGACTATCTTCCAACTAGATAAAAGATTATAGGCTACATGATAGGTGATGAAAGAGTTAGGTTGCGTTGGCTCAATTGGTTAGCTAGTTATATAACTTAATAGGTGGGTTAAAGGCTAAAAGCTTTAAACAAACAAGGCCTATATATCTTCCCCCAAACTTATTCTTTAGTTATTACTCAGTTGTAAAAGGACTGCAAACCTATTTTAGGATCAGTAAAGATATTAGTTTACTCTTTTCATTGACTCCACACTAACACTCTTTAGTGTAGACTCGATATAATAAACTAATCATAAGAATAAATTTCTCATGTAAACTCTACTTAAGTTCTTGTAAATTCATGGCAACATCAATCTACATTTGAATTATTAACATGTCCACCATTATCCTAAGTTAGAATTGGGCATTCATTAAAGCTTAAAACAACGGATGCAAAAACAAAAAGAACGAATTCACAAGTATGGAAATGTATAACCTACCTACCAAAACATCAATATTTAAAATAAAATTAAACTATATTACCTGTATTTCGCCAGGACTTTTGAAAAAATTCTAAAAAGTGCAAAGTTTTTCCTAACTCTTTTACATAGGGTTCATTCATGCATTCTATCAACCTGCATACCCCCAAACTTATCTCGAACCTTGCCCTCAAGGTTCAAGAAAGTAAGACAGCTAATACACATTCCAAAAGAATAAGTGAAATATAATATTTGGAAAATAAGAAATGAATGAAGTGGAATGAAATGAAATAAATATATGAAAAGATGAAAAATATATGCAAATGATGTGCAGTGTAGTGATATTAACAAATCACATCATTATCATACTCTATCTAGTCCAAATATATTACAAAATTGAATTAGTGTCAATTTTCTCAATTCCTCTCTAGAATACATGCACAAATAAGAAAATCAACTCTCAGAATCACTGCAACTGTCCTGTTGTTGCTCACTTTACTACGGAGTCCTCTAGATATTCTGATAAGGAGTCTGCACTCTCTGTGAAGAATATGAGTAAGAAGTAGCTCCATATTCCTCGCGAGCTCAATAAATCTGATAGCCTTGAAGTATAATGAATGGAGTGTGCAGAATTGATGGAGTTGGCTCGTTAAGGTGATTATGGACTTATTGGTGCCACATCTGCCAATGATATAAATAAGGAATAATATACCTATGATTATGGAGAATCATTTCCTTATTCAACATCTGTCCTGATACTCCCTCTATTGGTGGTGGTGCAGAAGAAGATGGTCCTTTCCTTATTCCCATTGCTTTCTTAGCTTGAGTCTCTTGCTGCTGCTACTACATCTGCATTTTTGGTCGTGCTCTCTCGTACGCTTTATCTTCCTCATCCTTTTAATCATCGTCCTCTAGTCTATTGAATCTAATGATATCATCATCGTGTGTGGTCGATTAGGTTAGGATATTAAACTCTAATCTGGCGAGAAGGACTCATACCCAACGACGTAGGTAAGCGATAAATATAGGAAAGGCTAGACTATCGTTATTCATCGTGGTCATCTTCACTCTGATGACCTCATGAATAATTCACCCCACATCAATACGACTAACACAAGCTTAAATATGATATAACAATGCACATCGGGGTCGTGCCACTTCGTCATTGTGAGTGTTAGGGTAGAGAGATGTGTCAAAAAACTAAGACCATGCCTTAAGAGTCTTCCTAAAATAAGTCCTAATGAAATAATTAAGGTACTGAGAAGCGGAATGGACCTAATCATGATGGGGGAAATAACACAGAGCTATTTAAACGGTCTGGTAGGAGAAATAAGAGCCAGAGAAATATCTCGAGTGGGAGAACTCAGGCGCTCCCAAGCCATCGAAAGTAGGTAGGTTGTAATAGGTGTTGATGGCATCGGGATTGTAACTAACCTTCACTCCTCTCACCCTCACACTCTTCTAGTCCGGTCATGTAACATCCCATATCCTGATTTGGGCGATACCCAGCCTGAGAAATTAAGCCTCTGTACACCAACAATAATACTTAACTAGAGCCAGCATCCTCCACTCTCGTACCTGGTAAACTTAAACTGTATATCAATATGGAAATATAAATCGAAGTATATGCAGTGAAAAATTAAAGCTTTTTCAATAATAATGACAATTTACATAAATCTAAAGTTTATCAAAACCAAAACATAATTATAGACCTCCCAACCCTATTATATTACAATATCATAATTCAAAAAGTGTTTATATACAAGGAAGGCTCATTACATCGTGGTGAAAATAGTACAACTCTTAAATCTTCTCCTTGCCTTTAGCTGAAGCACATACATGTGAACCTGAAATGTTAATGGGAGTGATCACCCTATATTTAGAACCCTTAAACCAACCTCTAAACCCCCAAAAAAATACCATGAAAAAACCAATACGATTATTTTTTAAGGTAGAAGTGCACTCCTTCATTTAGTTGGGCGAACTCCACCAATAGGTTTCAGCATTGTTCAAGATGGGAGCACGCTTCCCTATTATTGCGAGCTCCATCATCAAGCATTTCAACAGAGAATAGGGCATAAGCCCCTGTTCAATCAACCGTTCTTAACAAAAACACTCCTTACAACTTAAGGGAGGGCCTCTGATAGGGTCTTAACTAATTTTAATCATCAACAACAATGATTAACAAAGAACTCATTTCCGATTCATGAATTCAACTAAAAACTAAACTTAAACTTACCAACTGTGGTGATCATCAAGTTTATAGTGATTTGATCACTTCAAATCCACTTAACAACTCTAGGTCCCATAGCCCATGTGTTGCACAAGTTAGTGGTGAGATCTTGACGTTCTCGAGAATCTAGTGACCATAGCTATCTCTATATATCATGGCCCTAGATAAGAAAAAATGTTATAACCCAATAAATGACAAGGAATCCATCTTGGGTTTTCTGGTTCATACGCAGCGAAAAATTCAAAACAATTTTTGAAAAACCCCAAAAAGATTGAAAGTAAGTTCTATTAAACTAGATCTAGAAAAGTAAACCATAAATTAATTCGTGATTTCCTTATCTGATTTTTTGATCTCCAAGACGTTCAAGCGCGTGTTCTCTATCGAAAATTCACACATGAATGGTGACCACAATTTGGAATGCTAGCTCCAAGAGAATTAGAAAAAGTTTTCTTTCTCTCCCCAAATCTAGATAACTTGAAAATACTAAAAACAAAAATTTTATTCTATTTTAAGGTTTCAAACTCTTTTTATATGTGTAAGTAAGCACTCACTTAAAATCCTATTCATAATAAAACTATTGTATTTGGATAATTTAAGCAAATTACACATATGCCTCTATTAATAAATTATCATATAACAAATCGTAAGGGCTTTATGTCATAAATCTTATCATATAAATTTAATTACTCTGGACTAATGAATCTAATGAATCTAAAAGTCCATCTTTACGGAGTTAAAAAATGTGTTTCTCATTTATGTAGCCAAGCCAATAATGCCAAAGGTAGGTTAAACCAAATCATTTGACTTTAATATTTTCGTATTTATGTTAAGAATACGAGTATTTGTGGAGCTTTTCATATTTAGAATATAAATACCATCACATAAATCAACATTTGCATAGAAAACATCTTTTTGAAAAATGAAGCATTTTTATTCGCAATAACGAAAACCATCCAAATTTAAACATGAAACTAAATGATGTTTCTGCTCAAGGCAGTGACATAATAACAGTTATTTAAAAACTAAAACAAATCCACTAAGAAAAATTAAATCATAGCATCCTATAGCCAAAGCAGCAACCTTTACTTTATTTCCGACTTGTAGGATGACTTCTCCTTTCTTTAGCTTTCTACTTTTGGTGAGACCCTGCACATTTATACAAATGTGTGATCCACATCCAGTATCAATACCCAAGAATCACTAGTAGACAAGTTAAATTCAATAACGTAAATACCTTAAGTAGTAGTCGCACTACTCTTCTTTTTTGTGGATCTTCAAGATAGAGCTTGAAATTTCTGAACCAATGCCCAAGTACATGGCAGAAATGACAATTTCCTTCTTTTTCCTTTTTCTTTTTAGGACTGTGAAGTAGAAGCAACCTTAGGCTTGACTTGTTCCACAGGCTTTGTAATAGTCACTACAGCCGTGGCAACTTTAGCCTTGCCTTGGCCATTTTTTCATAGCCTTTCCTTTCTAAATCAACAACATATTAGTATTGGGCTTCTTAACATTCTACTCAATAGTTTTAGGCATCAAATACAACTCTGAGATTAACTTCTCCATATTATTCACATTATAGTTCATCACAAATTGTGAATAACTATCAGGCAATGAGTTCAGGATCAAATCTGTAGCCAACAAGAGGCTTATGGCAAATCCAAGTCTGTCAAGATAGTCGATATAGCTTTTAGTTTTCAGAACATGAGGATAACTAACGTACCTAAGCAATTTTGCAACAATGAAGGTTATTTACTGTATCGAACATTTATGGCCTAACCTATTGTTGGAACATTTCTTTCATCATCATAGTCAAGTCATAAGCTTTCATATGTTTCATGTCCTTCTGAAGTTCAGGAATAATGGTTGCCAACATAATGCATGCAACATCAGTTGAGTCATTGATGTGCTTAATATGTGCATCCTTCAGAGCTCTTAAAACATTGACTGGTGGTTCCTCAGAAATAGGATCATCCAGGGCATACCACTTATATTCATGCTTCTAAACAATTCCCAAGTTTCTATACAAGTCTAGAATTTTTCTCCCTGACAACTTATCCCTCTAAAGGATGGATCGCAGTGACAAGGAATTAGTGTGATTTGAAGAGGCCAGAGATCTACAACAAATATTATGCAAAAGTTCACTTTAGTATAGAAAGATAAACTCCTACTAAATTAACGACCCTCCTAAATACACTATGTTAATTTAAGGGATTAAATCCATGTTTCACCTAATTCCAAGACTGCTAAGGCACCTTTGAATTAGGTTATCTATGTAGATATAATTTGCCAATAACATCATATGTAACTTTTACCTCTTTTATGAGATTATGACATCTTATGTCTTAGCATGTTTTATCTCATCTGACGCCTAAAACCCAAAACTATTTTGATAGCTTTATCAAGTATAACTATTTCAAATAATAGATTACCCGTTACTCAACTTGCCTCACCAATATAACACAATATACTCTGCGGAGGCATACCCATATTATTGTCATTAAAACCTTGACAAGTGTTTAAGAATGGATGGTACTTGACTTAAACATTGGAAGAGGGGGTTTTTATTTGTTTAGTGATCATAATTTAAACGAGATAGATATTATATATTACAATACAACTACAATCACTAAAAAAGTTTGAAAATTTTATTAATATTGACTATTATAGGAATTTCCTTGCACTACGAACAGTTAGCGGTAATCATGTTGGTCGAACAGCGGGCAGTGGTTGATTAAAATCTTTTTAATTAATTAGGGCCTACCTCTAAAATTGGAAATTGCTCAAATTCTCTCATTATTTCAATCAATCCAATTGACTTAAATTTCCCTTCATTTTAATTTTGAAAAATATTAATTAAAACATTTTTAATTAACTTAGGCCCACCTCTAACTTAATATCTTTACATAATCTACTTTTTGAATCCTTATCCAATACGAATTTGTTTTGTATCTCACTTATCTCATAGGATTTGTAATTCTTATATGATTAAAAGTTTATCTCATAACTAGTAGGAATATACTAATGGATAACCACAATGAGATATATGATCAAAACCATTTTCGATTCTTATTCATACAAAATAGGCAATTGAATCAAGAAATGAAATATTAATCTTGCATTCAAAACCTGAATCATATTTAAATTAATCATATTAACCTAATCATGATTTCTATGATGGAGACATACAAAATTATTGAACAAAAATGAAATATGTATTCGACGCTAGAATCACATTAAATTAATCATATTAACCTAATCATGATTTCTATCATGGTGACATATATAATTATTGAACAAAATGAAATATGTATTGTTCAATATAAAAAACATATGTTAATTGAAATATTCTAAATAAGAATCCTATCATTGAATCAAATCATGCGTATGTATCAAATACATGAATTAACAATATGCTTTAAAACCAATTCTAGATTACAATTATCATAGAACTTATATGTACATCGTATATACATTAATCAAGATAATGTTTTCATATATATATATATATATATATATATATATATTATATGTACATTTGAAAAAACATGCAAACATTTAATAGAACCGAGCCTAAGGCTCTGATACCACTATTGGGTTTTAAGCTTCATACGTTGTGGAAAATTCAAAAAAAAAATTGAAAAAACCCAATATGGTCGAAAATAAGTACTATTAAACTAGATATAAAAAGTAAACCAAACGTTAATCCATGATTTCCTTCTCTGATTGGTCGATCTCCAATATGTTCAAGCGCGCATCGTTTATCTGAAATTCACACACAAATAGTGACCATAATTTGGAGTGCTAGCCCTAAGAGAGATAAAAAAAAATGTTTTTCTTTCTCAACCAAAATCAAGAGAACTCGAAAATAGTAAAAACAAAAATCGTATTTCGTGTTAGGGTTTCAACCTCTATTTATATGAATAGATAAGCCCTCACTTAAAATCTTATTCATAATACAATTATTGTGTTTAGGCAATTTAAACAAATTACACATACACCCCTTTTAATAAGTTATCATTAAACAATCGTAAGGGCTTTTATATCTAGAACTTTATCATATAAAATTCATTACTCTGGACTAATTGAAATTGCGCAAAGTCATTCTTTGTGTGCGATCCAGTAGGTTCATGTAACATTAGTAGTGAACCAAAACCATTTTGATACACAATTCATAAGCGGTCTCTAGCAAGGCATTATGACTACTCAAGTATCATGAATATGAAAATCGATATAGCCTAATGAATAAAATATATCATATCCTTTTGTCGTGCAATATCCTTTGATTAAACATAAAGCATGGAAAAACATCCTTAATGTTCAATTATACTAATTTCAATATTTAGGTAAACTAAAAACATCTTTAATGTTCAATCATACATATCAAGGGATCTACTAAAATCTCTATATATACGAAAGGGACAAGTTTTTTCTTGATTACACACCTTCTCATATTACTCACGTGGTAACTAATCACGATCTTTATAATGGTCTTGTTAAAGACAACGTTTGATTGTGTGAAATTACCATGCTCATAATAGTGAAGTCTATGGTAATCTCAAGTCGAAGGACTAAATGATATAACTATCATGAGTAACACCTATGACTTAATCCATGTGGTGTTCTTATAGCGAGTCGGTCTAGTACCTAGTTCCCTAACAAGTACTTATGATCTCGATTCATATCCCTATACACATGATCATCACATGGTCATCACTTGACTATCAATCAAGGTTCACACTAGTCTTATTTCATCATAGTTCCCACTATAATGACTGGCTACGGACATTTAAGATATTTTTATAAATACCCTTAGACCTTATTATAAGGTAAACATGCAATCATTTATAATAAAATAGCAAACAAAAACCTCTATTTTATTAACTAAAATTATAAGATGAACAATGTTTGTATATTGACCTAGGGCACATTCCCTAGCAATCTAATAATGTAATCGCATATCTAATACACAAAGGAAACTAGATTTACAATACCATCAAACACCTACCTAATTGCATGCTATTTCATTTGATCGGATATCTCAACAATCAAGAATGACATAGTACATGATTTAGAGTTAATGAAACCTTTTAATCAAAAACTAATGTCATGATAGCAAACTTACAAAATGAGAAGAAACAATAAGTTATGGCATGTTAAGTACAAAGGATAATTTAGTTCAAATAACTGAAAATGAATAGCATAACTGGAATGAAATGTAAACAAATATCTAAATCAATTTACTTACAATCCATGCAACTTCCTAGCTAACTCGGCCTCTCGACACCTCGAAACATGTATTTGAACCCTCGAGACTCTTCCCAAGGCTCCTGGTATTATTTCATGTTTTATAGTTTGTTTAGACCTTTATTTAGGGTTTTGGACTTATTTAAAGTGTTTAATTTGTAATTTGGAAATTGTAGATTTTGTGTTGTTAGAGCACCAAGCGCGCTGGGTAGAATGTCCAGTGCGCTAATGACCTCTTTAGCGCACTAGTAAACCTGATTTGTGCGCTACACATAGGTAGCACTAACTAGCACATCTAGCGTGCTATATGCGGGAAAACCTAGAATTCTGCACTTTGAATTCTGAGTTTTCTCCACACACGGCTAACTCTCTACTAACTTCCTCTAACTAACATCAATTGAAACTAAATTGGTCTCTTGATGTGTCGACATGTATATCAAGGAATATCAATCCTAATGACTTAACTTGCTAACTTACGTACATTTAATGTAAATTCAACTATGTCAATATCCAATTCAACTAATTAAACTACAATAACTCAAGTTAGCTTACCACATCACTCTCTACTCTAATCCCAAATCAACATGCATCTCGAGGTGTGTTCCCGTTTACATCTAGACACCTAAATACAAGTAGGGGTGACTTAATAGCCTACACATATACAATACACTTGGCATACATCAAAACAAGTCTAACATATACATCAGCCACATCACTTCGATAGTGCACGTATCTCGATGCTGGTTCCATATCACTAGTCAATGATCCTAATTAAGGAAATTAAACTAAGATTAAAAATTTGGGCCGCGACAAATCTTCCCAACTAATGGAGATTTCATCCCCGAAACTAAACTTAAGTTAAGATTATACCTGACGCAAAAATATGGAAACCAATCTTGCATATAGTCTTCCCATTCTTAAGTGAGTTTTGAGTCACTATAAAACTGCCATTTGACCAACACTTTTGATATAGACTTGTCTCTCAATTGTTGTACCTTCCGATCTAAGATCTATACTGGCTACTCCTCGTAATACATATCCTTACACAAATCAGTCTAACTCAAGTCAACCATCAGTCTCACATCTGCCGTCGATTTAGTCGTCAAGGAATAAAAATATGGAATATTTGATTAATCCCTAGTATCTGAGGAGGTAACTCAAGCTCATATGCAACCTTTCCGACTCATCTTTTAATCTTGAAAGGTCTGATGAATCTCAGTGCTAACTTACCTTTCAAACCAAATCTATTAATACCCTTATGAGAAAACCTTTATATACATAAAGACTCCCTTAGTATATGTAATATCACTGCGATACACGTCTGTATACTTCTTTTGCCTTTCCTGAGCCCCTTTAAGCCTTTAATTATTCCCTCGTACCTTCTCTGTGTGGTCAACAAAAATCTCAAGCTCCACTAACTCTTAGTCTTCTGGCTCAGCCCAACAAGATAGCAAGTTAAAAAGTCTGCCATATAAAGCCTCAAATGGTGTTATCTAAATGTAGCCTGATAACTATTATTGTTTGCAAACTCATACAACAGTATGTACTCCTCCCAAAATTCGCGATACTCCAGTATACAAGCCCTAAGCATATCCTCAAGAAGCTGAATCAACCTCTCAGTTTGTCAGGTGAAAGGCTATATTGAACTATAGGCGTGTACCATACTGCTCTCGCATACTCCGCCACATACTAAATGTATACATACCATCTACTTGACATAATAGCTAACGGTACCCCATGCAGTCTAATAATCTCCCTCTATGACAATATGCTCAACCGGTCAAATGTGTAGTGAGCTGCAACTGATAATAAATGGGCAAATTTCATCAATCTCTCCACAATAACCCATATAGAATCGCGTCAAAGGGATGTCTCTAGAAATCCCCTGACAAAGTCATGACTATGTCCTCCAACTTCCATCATGGAATGGGAAGTGGTTGTAATAATCCTGCAATTATATAATGCTCAACCTTTACTTACTGGAAAATCCTACAGTTCATGAAGAACTACGATATGTCAACCTTTATCCCAGGGCACCAAAAATGTCTCCTTATGTCATGATACATCTTGGTCCTGCCTAGATGAACAGTGAACCTGGGAAGGTGTGAATCCTGAATAATCTCATCTTTCAGCTCTACAACTGATGGTATCCACGATCAGCCTTTGAGTCTTAGACACTGATCCATCATTTTTTGTCCAATAAACAAAATCATCACTTTAAGCAAACTCAATAAACCTTAGGTATAGAATGTCGGCTCTTTGACCCTCTAGCACTCTTTGTGCAGACACTATCTGAAGCCTCATATGTGCACAAATCATTACCCAAATGTCTGTAGGAATATATGATTGACTCATCATCGTCGCTGCCTCTAGTAATCCCTATTCATGTATCATATGACATCTAACAACCTCGACATCTCTAGTAGGTATCCTACTCAGCGCGTCAGCGACTACGTTAGCTTTTCATAGGTGATATTCTAGAGAAAATTCATAGTCCTTCATAAACTCCAACCATCTGCGTTGTCTCATATTTAGCTATTTCTATGTGAAGAGATACTTCGGACTTTTATGATCAGTGTAGAGTGTGAATTTCTTTCCATACAGATGATGTCTCTATATCTTTAGAGCAAATACCACTACTGCCCTAAATTATGAGTGAGATAATTTTTCACATGTATCTTCAGTTGTCTAGATGCAATAGCCACAGTACCTCTATCCTGTATCAACACATAGCCTAAACTCATATGAGAAGCATTTGTATATACCATGAATCTATGCCCAACTAGCGATATCAACACTAGTGCGGTGGTCAATAATATCTTTAGTTGAGCAAATGCCTATTCGTATTCCTCAAAGCAATCAAATTTGACGTCTTTTCTGGGTCAATCTAGTAATCGGTGAAGCAATCTTTGAGAAATCCTTTACGAACCTGCGGCAATATCCTGCTAATCCTAAAAACCCATGATCTTCATGATTGATGTTAGTGCTGTCCAATCTATAATAGCCGTAATCTTTGCTAGATCTAAAGCAATACCTGCTACTCAAATAACAGGCCCTATAAACTTGACCTCCAACATCTAAAATTCACACTTGCTGAACTTGGTGTAGATTTTGTGCTCCCTCAAAGTCTGCAATTTCTCCCTGAGGTGCTGCTCATGATCCTCTTGAGTCCTCGAATATATCAATATATCATCAATGAAGACTCTCACGAAGCGGTTAAGAAACGGTCTCATCACTTGATACATCAAATCCATAAACATGGCTGAGGCATTAGCCAAACCAAACGGTATGAGTGTAAATTGATAGTGTAGCATCCCCTAACCTAATTAGGGCAATACCCGACCCAAAACCTTAATTAAGCCTAGATTACATTTACCAGACATAACTAGAGCCAGTAGCCTTACCACCTACACTTGATAAGCACTACTGTATATCGATTACCAAAATAAAACAAATCATATATGTAACAGAAATTTAAAACCTTTTTCGATAACTAAAATAAGATATACATTATTAAAAA
The DNA here is from genome assembly GCA_039657365.1 of Stephania yunnanensis. Lineage (NCBI taxonomy): Eukaryota > Viridiplantae > Streptophyta > Magnoliopsida > Ranunculales > Menispermaceae > Stephania > Stephania yunnanensis. Next base: position 44,763,937 of record CM077581.1, read on the forward strand.
CAAACTAGAATAAACCTCGATTATATAATCACCCATCCCATGTGATATTACAAAACTGCAATTCAATACAAATATATAAGACTAGAGAAATTCACTACATCAAAAAGAAGTTCAAAACTCTTCTAACTTCTCCATCCTATAGTCATAGCACTCGTTGGAACTACTTGTAATGTTAATTAGGGCGAGCGCTCCAATTGCTCAATAAGTAGGGATTCACACCAATCATCAACATTCCATATAACATGTAAGGATATCATACAATAACAACATGCACCAATGATATCTAACAAGAATATGGAAATCATATAAATTCAATACATAAATAGATGCAAAGCAAATGTCTTTAGACTATTACAGTGTGACCCCCATTTTTTTTTATAAAAGCAAGGTCGATTACCAACCAGCGCATTAATATGAGTACTAAACCAACACACCGCGCATATGTGATGTTTTTCCAATCGATTAATGCTTAATGGTTCTATCCTAAACCCTCTAGTGAATATGTAACTCATGCAACCTATTAACTGAGTAGGAATTATTTATAGATTGGGAGATCAGCCCCAAGTCCTAAACCATCATAATGTAGATAATCCCTCATTTCAATCCCACAACTACATGAGCTATATATACTAAATAGTCAGACAATATCAATACATAAGCGAGTTCGTACTTACCTCGAATTTAAGTCTCCATTTCTGAAATCCCTTAAGTTTCTAGTCATCTCACATTTCTTCAGTGTTCCTCAACCTATCACCAATCATTTGTTATCAATTTAGGTCTAGTATACTCTAATTAGAACCCTTAGACCTAAAGTTGTCGACAAACCACCTAAATCCAATCAGTTTTATACTGATCTAAGTGTACGCTATGTCCCAAAGCTAGCGCGCTATTCGCACTACTAAACTTCATAACACACTTATGGGGTCTGATAGAGCGCTACTTGACACCGATATCGTGCTATCTGTTTGTCAGTCATCTTCCCTAGTATGCGTAGCGCGCTATGGCCAACTCGTAGCACGCTATGCGCACCAGACCTGCAACACCAGTACATTTTGACTGATCCAAACTTGACCCAATCCAAATCCAAACTCAACAATTACACTCCCAAATGATCCGAGAGGACCTCTAATGAGTTTATAAACCAGTTCAAATCAACAACAACCTCAATTTATAAAGATTCGATCATAACAAGATAATTGAATATCAACAAACTCAAAATTCAAATTTACCAAAGTGATGATCACTAGCTTCTAATCCATTTAAGCTCCTCAACTTGATTAAATTCGACTCCCAGAATGACCTCATTTGATCCGGAATCGAACCAACCTCCCAAACCCTCTCGAATTATCTATTGAATTGGATAAGAATGATTTTTTGTTTTTATATATGGATTTTTTTCGAGATACGCATCGCACTATCTCGAGACCGATCTTGTGGTTGATGCATTAAAATAACACAACTTAAAGTAATACAAAATTTGACACATCAAGGTCTTACGCTTCGTTGGAGATGATTCAATAATCTATATATTTTTGATATTTTTTTATTTTCCAATATATACATTTATATATTTAAAAACATATAAATATATATATTGCGTATTATTCAACAATCGACTCACCTGACATGCCTTCCTTGACAGTGCACACTTTTGCCACGACTTCCTTGTCATATTTGGTATCCCGGTAAACCTTAGTTTATTGGGTATTTTTCATTTTGTAAGCTTGTGTATAATTTCCATATTAGACAACAACCTATATATAAATTGAATTAACAATCCAAACAAACACCATACATCATGCAAACGCACTCGCACGCTAATCGAGGTATGTCGAACTAAACCATGAGCCTAACCCGCGTAAAGTAGGATTTGGATTAGTGCTAATCACTCGCTTAAAAGGTAACGGGTAGTTACAGATAGTGTCCATATCTCATGTTGAAAGTTGTCTTAGACCTATCCTTATCCCTGATCCTAAGCTAATGATACCCCGGTCTCAGGTTTATCTTGAGGAAAAAATGTGCTCCTCTAAGCTGAGCAAATAAATTGTTAATCTACAGTAATGGATACTTGTTCCTGAATGTGATAGTGTTCAACTATTTGCAGTTGATACCCAGTCACAAAGTACCATTCTTATTTTTCATAAATAAAACGGGTGGTCCCCATGGTGACACGGAAAGTGTGATGAATCTTTTATGTCCCAAATCTTGGAGCCGACTCCTCAACCACTCCAATTCTCTCGAAGCCATGTGGTATGGTAGTATAAAAATAAGTCCAGTGCCTGGTACCAAATCAATAATGAAGTCTATCTCTCTCGATGGTGGTAAACCAGGTAAGTCCTTTAAAAATACATTAAAAAACTCATACACGACCAAAATCTTGTCAAGACTCGGTCCGTGAGTCTTTGCCATTGTATATATAACGATACTAGAGTCTCCATCTCACCACTAATCACAAGTCGACCTATAGTTCCCTTAGTTTTTGGTATACTATGACATTATATGAATATCAAACGCCTTAGGATCTCAAATATCATTGTCTTACTGAAACAGTCGATATGAGTGTGATAAGTTACTAGATAATCCATCCCAAAAAATGTGTCGAAGTCTATGAACTTGAGAACTCTAAGATCTGTACGTCAATCTACCCCACCTATCTCTAGTGGACATACCTCAATAAGACAACCCCAGCTGTAGTACTCATAATCAAATGTACGTTAACTCTAACCAGAGTCAACCCTAAAATGCCTATCATGCGATAAAAAATGAAAGATATTGTAAAACTTAAATCAAACAAAACATATAAATCTCTACCATAAATCGAAATCATACCATCAATAAGTCCTCGCATAGAGTTAGCATCTAGTTATGCTACCATGTGTACCCCATCGCCAATCTGTAATGGACATACGACTGCCGATTGTCGATAATCTCTCGTCATATGCCTAACCTGGCCTATACCAAGTAATCGGCCTATGCTAACTTTGTGCCTGATCATGGGCATGTCCCTATCTCTATCCTTATCAAGAACCATTTCGGCCTCTACCTCGGCCTCTACCACCCTGATGCTAACGTGGTGCTGGTGGTGCTAGAAAAGCTAGCAACGTGGGTCTGACTGGTGTTGGTAAATGAGGTCTACTAACTATAATCTGTAATGGCATATGCGATGATACATTGGGCACAACTGAAGTAGTTATCCCAGATCCTAGAGAACCTCTATCATATTTCCTCTGTCCCTTACCCTTCTGTCTCATCCTCTTACACTCTACACTCTGATCAAGTGTCAACGCTAGTCCTAACGGTGTCCCATCAGCAACTTTACTTAAATAGTAGGTTTCGTAAGAGAGTGCATGCTCATAAATCTCACCCTAAGTCATATCACTTGAACCGACCATATAAGTCCATCTCTAAAATGTTATACATCCTCAGAATCATCTCTCACTAGATCCCTAGTAAACTACATCAGATAGTCGTATCTGCCTCTATATCTCATCACCGACTCATCAGCTCCATATCTTAGATTAATAAATTTATTCCTCAACCTCTTCATCATTGTAGGTGGAAAGTACTACCGATAGAACTTTCCTTTTGAAGGCATCCAACGACTCGAAATTTCCATCAGTCGTTATCATCGAACACCACTAAATATTTGCGTCTACTTGTAGCATATATGACCAAATCGTAGCTCAAATTCTGTACTCAATCCTCAAGACTCTATATAGCTTCTCCTTAGACAATACCCATTTTTAAATCTTCTCAAAGTGTCGCTGACCATCAAAGTAAACTAGTTTCAGTCTGATGAAATCATTCACCAATTGAAACACTTCTATCGAGCTAGAAGTAGGAGTGGAAGATGATGTATCAACTGTCTCTATAGCTAGTGGTGTCACTATCGATATAGTCAGTACTACTGAAGCTTCTAGTGTCGATAATGTAGGAATAGTAGTAGTAATAGTAGGAGTCGATGTCTATGCTGGTGGTGCAAAACATGTTGTCATTATAGGAATAGAATCACCTAACTATTGTCCTTGAGCAGCAACTCAGTCAGATAGCCTCTGAAAATCATCATAAGATGGAATAGGAAGTTGGCTTCCATTGGCACCTGCATCCCCGCTATCGCGCGAATCAGCCATCAGTGTCTGCATGTTGATAGTGAACGTAAATAAGCTAATATGTAAGTAATGCATATATATACATATAGAAACTAACATGTACATATAAGATATCCACGTCTCACTTTCACTCACTTCCCAACTTATGGTTTCTAGGCGAGGATCATCTGGTTTCAATAACTAAAATTTATGTTTTATTGATATTAATAGGTTGATCATCAGAAAAATTATCTTTGATACCAACTACGATGTTGGTATCACATTATAAAATAAACTATACTCTAATGTCTAGGCTCTATAAGCCTAGGCTCTAATACCAATTGTTAAGCCCAGCCTAATTCCATTATTAAGCCCTTAACCTCCACCACATAGGACTTAATAGTCAGACTTTTTAATACGCTCACCATATTAGTTACTTTTTTAATAAAACTTACATCATTCTTAAACTTAATAGTATTCTAAAGTAAATAAAAGTTTTAAATGGTTTGAAGATTATTCAGCAGAAGTCTTGAAAAATTAGTGGAAGACATTCATATAAAACCTGAGTACGTGGAAAACTAGGTAATAAAGATCACATGCATATATATATATCAAAGGACGATAACTATATATCAACGGGTGTCTGGTTTGGTAACTATCTCACAACCCTCATTATACATCCCCAAAAATGTATAAAAGACATGTATAAGTCATACAACAAAATAAAAAACCTACAAAATTAGATGTAGCAGCACTTTACTGGCTCAGAAATAGTCACCGATCTTTTCCTTACCCAATCTGCTACTCGATGGATCTATACCCACTATCATAAAAAGGATGATGAATACAGAAAAAATAGAAAGTAACACTGATAAAAGTTTTTTACATTTCCAAATATACAACAAGTATCTGAAAGCATAATAATGACAACTATGCTAAAAAGAAATCAAGTTATAAGATACTTTAGTTAAGTAAAATGAAACTGACACTCGGCTGAGTAGTAAAGATCTAGGGTCGGTCAACCGTAAGTTACATCATATCAACCTTATTCCACTATTGAGGGCGTAAACAATATCATGAATGTCTTCATATCCTTACAAATGCCAATCTCATATATAAATACTCCTAGTGCTCCTCACATGTGATGTATACTTATCAACAACTATGGATCTCATACTATGTGTGTTGAACAAGTTGGTGGTGTGATTCCAACATCCCCAATAATCTAGTGAACCCATGTGTCGTGGCTATCTCTATATATCATGGTCCTAGGTAAGAACTATTTTCATAACCCAAAAAATGACATGGTTTAGGAATCCAATAATGTAATTGCATATCTAATGCACAAAGGAAATTATATTTACAATACCATCAAACACCTACCTAATAGCATGTTATTTCATTTAACTAGATATCTTAACAATCAAGAATGACATAGCACATAATTTAGAGTCAATGAAACCATTTAATTAAAAATCAATGTCATGATAGAAAACTCACAAAATGAGAAGAGATAAAAATTCATGGCATGTAAAGTACAAAGGATAATTTAGTTCAAATAACTGAAAATGAATAGTAACACAAGAATGAAATGTAAATGAATATCTGTTGGGTTTTAGGGTTCATACACAACGAAAAAAATTCAAACCAATCTTAAAAAACCCCAACGGGATCGAAAATAAGTTTCATTAAACTAGATCTACAAAAGTAAAATCATACCTTAATATACGTTTTCCTTTTCTAATTGTTCGATCTCTAAGAAGTTCAAGCATCCGTCCTCTATCGAAAATCCACATACGAATGGTGACCACAATTAGGAATGCTACCGCTAGAAAACATTTTTCTTTCTCTCCAAAAATCTAGAGAACTCAAAAATAGCAAAAATAGAAAAAAAAAATTTCGTTTTAGGATTTCAACCTTTATTTACATGTGTAGATAAGCTCTCACTTAAAATCTTATTCGTAATATAACTATTGTATATAGGCAGTTTAAGCAAATTACAGATACGCCTCTATTAATAATTTGTCATATAACAAATTGTAAGGGCTTTTATGTCATAAATTTTATCATATAAAATTCATTACTTTAGACCTATTGAGATTGCGTAAATCCATTCTTTGTGTGCGGCCCAATAGATTCTTGCGATGTTAGCAGTGAACCATAACCATTTTGGTGCACAAGTCATAACCTGTCTCTAGCAAGGCATTATGACTACCCAAGTAGCATGAATATTAAAATCGATACAACCTAATGAATAACATATATCATGTCATTTTATCGCGCGATATCATTTGATAAAACATAAGGCTTGGAAAGTCACCTTTAATGTTCAATCGTACTAGTCTCGATCTTCAGGTAGACTAAAAACATCCAAATGACATTAATCATATCAATTCACTTAGACATGGTCATTTAACAGTATAACATATCAAGGGATCCGATGATATTTCTCTATACGAAAGGGGCCAAATCTATCTTAATTACACACCTTCACATATTATTCACTTGGTAACTAATCACAATCTTTATGATCGTCTAGTTAAAGACAGTTTGAATGTGTCAAATCACTATGCTCCTAATATTAAAGTCTATAGTAATCTCAAGTCAAAAAACTATTGATATACCTATCATGAGTAACACCTATAACTTAATCCATGTGGTGTTCTCATCGTGGCTCAGTCCAGTACCTTGTTCCCATAACAAGTATTCATGATCACGATTCGTATCCCTATACGCATGATCATCGCATGACTATCAATTAAGATTCAAACTAGCCTTAATTCATTATAGTTCCCAGTATAATGATTAACTAATAACATTTATGATATTTTAATAAATACCCATGGATCTTACTCTAAGGTAAATATGCAATCAAATATAATAAAACAACAAAAGAAAACAACAATCTTACTAACAAAAATTATAAGATAAACAATGTTTGTAGGTTGACCTATGGTATATGCCCCAACAATATCTCATTCAGTTTACTTACAATCCATGCAATTTCCTAGCTAACCCAGCCTCCCGAAACTTCAAAACACATATCTGAACACTTGAGACTCTTTCGTAGGCTCCTAGTATCGTTTCATATATTTTAGAGTGTGTTTAGACCTTTAATTTATAATTAGGAAATTGTAAATTTAATGCTATCAAAGAACCTAGCATGCTGGGTCAAATGTCTAGCGTGCTAATGACCTTGTTAGAGCGCTAGTGAACCTAATTAGCATGCTACACGCCGGTAGTGCACTAGCTAGCACGTCAAGTGTGCTATGTGCAGCTAGTGCAGGAAAACCCAGAATTCTACACTTTGAATTCTGATTTTTCTCTACATGTGGCTAACTTCAACACCTTGGGATATGTATTATAACCTACCAGAGACCCAATACATAAACCATGATCACAAGAACTAAGGGTGGGCAAACCGCGGTTTGGTGGTGGAAACCATCAAACTGCGACCAAACCGAGGGTTCGCGGTTTGACCGATTTGCAAACCACCACCAAACTACGAACCATCAAAACCGCACCCAAACCGCCTGCAGTTTGCGCGGTTTGGTCGGTCTGATTTCGCAGTTTTCATTCGACCCATTTTAAAAAAAAAACAAAAAAAATAAAAAATAAAACAATCATACATATTACATACCATAAAGTCCACACATGTTTAATGTATGTTCAATTGTTCATCAAAAATTCAACATAAGATACAACAAAACATATATAACCAATCATTCACCAAAAAGAACTCAATCAAAGTTAGAAATCCAAGTTCATCTCAAAAGTTACAATAAAAACAAATAGATTAGAACAAATAAATGTTGGGTATTTACTAAAATACCCTCAGTTTGGTGAAACCGCGGTTTTTTTTTTTAAATGAAAACCGCAACCAAACCGCAATTCTGCGGTTTTTAAGTTTTTTAAACCGCCCCCAAACCACGAGTTCTAAAAATCAGACCAAACCATGCAGTTTACACAGTTTTGGCGATTTTTCGGAAACCGCTGCCCACCCCTAATAAGAACATCCCACTTTCATTTATATCACGAATTCATCAAATAAAACTAAATGAATAGTGTAAGTAGAAGTACCTAGTTGTTGTACACCATCAACTTGATCAACTCCTACACTAAACCAACAAATCTTCTCTTCTATTCCCTTGATGATCTCTCTGATCTTCTTCTCCAGCTTTTCTTAACTCCTAAATTTACGAAATGAGAATGAAGTTTTTGCGTGAGTTAATTTATTCAATCTTATATATATATATATGATAAGATTGATTAATGGCCATTGATCATAACGTACATACGTATCCCTAGACTAATCTAATGACCTACATCTCGACACAATTTCATTAACCCCATCTAATTAACACCAATTGAAACTAAATTGGTCTTTGATGTGTCAACACGTTTCTCGAGAAATATCAATGCCTAATGTTTTAACTTGCTAACTTAGGTATATTTAATGCAAATCACATCATGGCCACATCCAATTTAACCATTGAAGCTACATTGACTCTAGTTAACTTACCACATCACTCTCTACTCTAATCCCATGCCAATACGCATCTCAAGACGCGTCCCCGCTCACGTCTCAACACCTAAATACATGTAGGAGTGACTAAGTAGTCTACACATATACAATACACTAGGCATGCATCATAACAAATCTAACATATACCTCAGCCACTTCGGTTCGGTCAGTACACGTATCTCGATACAGGTTCCACGTCACGGGCCGGTGATCCTAATTAAGGATTTAAAATGCAATTAGAAAGTTGAGCCATGACAATTACCTAGTTGTTGTAGATTTGATGTTGGACCCTCTCCACTACAAATCCGCCAAACTAGTCTTTTATGGTTTTCTTCTATAATTATCTTCGTTGTTTATTTCAAGCCAAAGTGGTTACGTGCCTTTAATGTGGTTTATTATGAGATTAGAGTTTGGTTGACCAATCCAAGCCCTACATCTCATTTTAGTCTCTTTAAGTTCTTGGATAATCCTTCAGTCCACATTAAATCCATCATTTCTTATCATATTTTCAAAATACCCCTATATATATTATTTACTAAGCTGTCATTCACTAGAACAATTTTGATATTTAATAGAGGTTTTTAAACCCCTATTAAAGGGGGTGTTATTAAATAACACCTAATTGATAGGAGTTTTAAAATACCTCTATGTAATACATGTATTAAAAATTAAAACATAACACATTTTCATATAACATTTAATAACACTTTATTTAATATGAGTTTTAAAATCTCTATTAAATGTCAAAAATGTTCTAGTGATTATTCTTTGTTTAAACCTTTGAACAAGTTGTTTAAATTTACTTTCATTAAGTTAGGCTTATATATCCACATAAGTCAACTAAATAGGATATAATACACACTATTCATACTAATATACAAGTAGCATGCATATTACCAAATTAACCTCAATATTGAGACTAATTATCAGATTTAGAAATTACGGGCGTTACAACCACTATTAACCATGATCCGCTCATTACCTGAGTACTCATATCTCTTGCTCAAGTTTGCAGGGTCTGAAGTGATATAATGAGTTGCTCCGCTATCAAAAAACTAGTTGGAATTCAGGATGGAGGGGGTGCTACAACAAATTCGGAGGAGGGAGCCTGAAGGTGCTGGTGTGAAGACTAGACCCATACAAAAATTATCACTGCGATGATAGCAAGTTGCAGCTACCTATGTTGCCACATATTTGGCAAGTAGGGCGATTGTTGTTGTTAGAACGACCGCCACTACGCCCTCTTATGTTATTATAATCTCCTCGGAATTGATGCTGATTGGTATTGTTGGTGAAATGAATATTGTTGTTGTTTGAGCCAGATTTATTTTGCATTAGGTGAGCAGCTGGGGATTGAGGGTTATTGGTCGACCCTTGAGAGCCAGTGCCCACAATGAGAGAGGCCATAACCTGAATATTGTGTAGTTGTTGCAGGTTCATCTCAAAGCTGAGCAAGGGTGCCTGCAGTTCATGCCAAGACAAGTTCGCTTCTCTTGGAGAAAAATAATGATCGGAAACTGTCTAAACTAGCAAGCACGTGAGAGATTAAGTCGTAAGTGGGATAGGCGAACCAGCAGCAGAGAGATTATCAGCAAATTGATTCATGGAAAAGAGATAGTCGGTCATGGACAGAGTACTTTTGCGAGTGGCTTGGAGGCTCGCTCTGCAGATCTGGACCTTCTCTCGATTGTGAGCACCACAGAGGTTTTCGATGGCCTTCCAAGTGAGATAACATGAACCAGCTCCGACAAATTGTGTAGCGATGGGTGCTTCAAGGGAGTTGAGCAACCAACATATCAAGTAGTTGTCTTTGATAATCCAATCTTCATACTTTGGATTTGGAGTTCCAGAGAAGTCAAGCATGGGAGCAGGGCATGGCTTAGTCCCAAAAAGATGACCTTCCATTTTGATGCCTTTCACAAAGGCAAGAACAATTGACTTCCATAGTAGGAAGTTGTCATGATCTAGTTTGACGCTCAGGCAGGACTGATGGAATTACCAAGTGGGAAATTGTTGGTGCTCGTTGGAGCAGCCATCGAAGCAAGGATGATAGAGCTCTGCGGAGAAGATGACTCTGCCATGGCGCAAGCCGGAGAGGGGGCTTTGATACCATGTGAAGACCAAAGAAAAAACATGTTTTGCAAGAAATTGTGGTCTCTAATGTGAGTATTGTATTTGTGTATTTATATTCTTTACGGCCAGTCACAATCATTGATTGGTAATACACGTGTCGTGATCTTACTACATAACTACAGACTTGTAACATAACATATTTATATACCACTAGCAAGTGTCACATGTGCTGGATGATATATTTATGTGAGTGCGTTATACATGTTAATGTGTATTTCTAACACCAAGAAACTCTAGGATATCATGTTTTTTTCTCAACATTCGGATAGGGTCGGATCAATTCTTTTAGAAGACATATGAGGGGCCACATTCCCTCGAATTAACAAGCCTATTATAATCCCTTTGTATTGAGTATTATGCATGCCCTATTTATTCCACTTAAAAGAAAAGTAGTTAGTTCCATCCAATAGCTGCATAAATAGAGAGAGTAAAAGGGATTCTACAAGTCCTTTTATGGCGTGAGGTAATGTTGTTATATCTATTATTTGCACATTGCATCACAATAAGATTGTGATAGCTTCACGTGAGCCTATAATTGAGAGAGTAAAAGGGTTTCTACAAAGAAAAATAATTTTTAAGAAATTAAATATGTTTGTGTTGTTAAATTATGTATCGTAAGAACTTAAAATGATACTTCATTAAATATAGGCCAAATTGGTTAAAATATCTCAATTTTTTATAACTTTAATTATTATATCTTTAACATTTTAAAATTTGTTATTATATTTTAGTCTTTTTTTAAATTGTTTAATTTGTATCATAAACCACTTTTGAGCTTCAAATTTGATGATGTGGCACTTAAATAATAAATTTAAATAATAAAATTAGTAATTATTTTGATAGTTATGGGTGATGGGGTGGCTTTTTAAACGATAGTTAAGGTGTCATCTCATCAAATTGTAAGTTAAAAATCGACTTGCGATACCAATAAAACAATTTCGAAATGTTACGATATAATAACAAATTTCAAAAGTTTATAATATAACAAAAATTGTGAAAGGTTAAGATGTTTTAACCAATTAAGTCTTAAATATATTAACTTTCAAAAAATAACATGTAACCACTTATTGTTATTATAAAGTACAGAACTTAATTGTATTTATAATAGAATTTATGATATTTTTTTTTAATGAAGAGTATTTTGAATGTGTCGACCCTTAAATATTATGTTTGACCTACATATTGTTTGACAATATTATTGAAGGTTGTAAAATATAATTTTTTTTTGTGGAATTACTTTACGGAGGTTGAAATTTGAAAAAAAAAAAAAAAAGTTCAATTACCTAAGGATTTTTTTTTGGAGTTACTATTGTCCCCCACTACGTTATTTCAGACTTCCATTTATTTTGGGCTAAAAAGAAGTTAGAATAGTTCTAAATGCCCCGTTGGTTGAGTCCCCAATCTACCCCTACATTCAACCACCCACCAGCCCCAACAAACCAATCCACTCCAGACGGCCATCTACTCCATTCCCAGCTAGACTTCATGATCGTCTTTCCATCTCTTATCTTCATCCCGTTACCCCGCATCATGTGCCCCACACACCATCATCTCACTTCCCATTCTTCCGCATCATCTCGCCTCCTCCACACCACATGCATATATAACCATCTCAATCACCCTCCCCCTAATTCGTATGATATTCTCTTAGACTCCTTCCCCATATTACTTGCTTGTTGTCGCCTCCAACCTTTAGCATAATTTTTTCATGCCGCCACAAAAGGGTAGTGGCATTAATGATGAGCCATTGTCGAAGGTGACAGTGGATCAAAAGCATTCCACTGTCGGAGCGGACCGCGGCTCATAATAAAAAAAAAAGAAGAAAAGAAAAGAAATTTGTGATTGTGTTCGTAGCGAGGGGGTAGCGTCATGAAACATTGAAAATAAAATTAGTAATAGTATTGGTAGTGAAGGGGTGCTAGGACGAGTGGACAACACGATGTGGAAAGGAGAAGATGTGGGGATGGTTATGTTGCTTAGAGGGGAAGGGATGATGCTCTTGCGCATGTGTGGAATGAAAATGGAGCTGCCGAGTGTTGGGGAAGGGGAGGAAGAAGATGAGGCGGAAGTAGGGCGATGTAAGATGTGAAGTGTGTGGAGTGAACATAAATTAGTGTACGTTAACAATTAATGGAGGTGGTTGGAATATGAACTAACTTATTAAAGGGCTATAAATAACATTAAATTAAATTGGGTGCTGATATAACATATATTGGGGGTCAATAGTCGCTCCCTTTTTCTTGTTGAAAAGATCTCAAGATTTCTTAATTAGTACATCACCGTTCAATTATTCTAAAAAAAATAATTTGGAGAAACAATATAAGAAGTAATTACATAAATTGCTCTAAATCTTTGTTCACTTTATTACGAAGCAAATCAACTAATTATTTACGAGATTCCTTTCTTAAAGAAAAAAAAAACACTAATTTATTACAAGTCTGCCATAAAATTGATAGCTAAACTCCCTCTCAACTAAAGTGAGTTACATTCTTCAATTAACAAAGTCTTGATTCAATTGAAAGAATGTCAGAAAAAATTATTGAGAAAACAAAAATTTGCTAAGCAAAAAAAAAAAAAAACCCTCATAAACTACATTATTTCCCCTATCTAACAGCACCTAATAGTGAGGTAACCCAGTTCCTTTTATAACATGAAGAAGCGAAGGTGAAATCGAGGTCCCATTAATATTGCTAGAATTAATAAAAACAGAGGAGTCTGGATGATATCTATATATGGGTTTAGAAGAACAAAAAAAATCTGGATTTGGTGCATAAATTGGAATATCAGAAGAAGGTATGTAATGTGTTGGTGGCAAATGCTGATCCCACACATGGTGATTACTCATTGATGACGACAAATTCATCATCATCACTTGATGATGATGATGATTATGAGAGTTCTCATCGTGATGAGTAATGACAGAAGATGGAGATGTATCATGATGATGTCCAACAATCTTCCCCGCATTGCTATTTTTACTATTATTCACATCCGATGGCGATTCGTTAGAATTAATTTGCTGCCCCGCCGCGGCCTCCCCCTCGGATCTCGCTAGTCCGGTAAGCTTCTGAACAAGCGACAGGAAATCGCGAGGAGTGATGTGAATCACCTTGGGCGAATGCGTATAGATGATAACAGGGTGGTGCCTCTGTTGCAAATTCTGATTGTTGTTGTTGTTGTTGTTGGAATTAGATGTTTGAGGTGATTTAATATGCTGCTGTTGTTGGTAGTGTTGGTGGCGAATGTTGGGCCCGAAGTTGTTTGAAGAATTGGAAGATGAAGAAGGTGATGAAGATGATTTGTGAATGGTGTGGGAGTCTCGGCTGATCTTTAAGTGCTGCGGCGGCGGGGGAGGTTGGGGAGGGCGTGCAGCATAGTTTTGGGGGCTCATGGTTGATTAATTGATGGTGTGAGATGGAAAAAGAGTTTTGTTTGCTGTACTTTGTGTTTTGAATTTTCACAGGCTGTGAAGAGTTGAGGAGTGCATAAATTGCAATTGTAGACCATGCAAGTTTAACGGATTTGTGCGATTCAAACGTAGGGTGTGAAACTGCCTTTCACGCGTGGCAATCGCGTAAATCCATACCGCGTCACAAGACGTAACACTCATATTTTTTCCAATGACAACTACAAACACGATTTTTTGAATTTTGGTGCAGCTTCTTTTTCATTTTATAACTGTTGAAAACTAGCAACACTTTTTTTTTCTACAATTTGCACCCTTTTTTACGGTAAAAATTTCGTTTCGACTAATTTCTTTTACTCAATGTTTTGCACTAACAAAATGGATTGATCTCTTAAATGTTACATCTTCCGCTCGAAAAAGACCTAAAAAAACACGTTACAATCATTAGAACTGCCTATTTCACTAATCTCTAAGAAAAAAAAAAAAAAAAAAAAACAACTCAGTGAGGCTGATGAGGATGTGCATAGTATACCACAGCAGGAGGCTGAAGTGGTCGGTAACTAGGTGGCGCAGGAGGTTGCTGCATCAATGAACTGTGTTGCTGATGCACCATCGGTGTTGTAAAGTTCATCGGTTGCTGCATATGTGGTGCAGGGGGTGGGGGACCTGGCAGAGACGGAGGTGGTGGCGGCAGCATGTTATTGTATCCATACGCTATACCTGACATAACTCCTCCAGTGGGTTGGGAATATTGTTGGGAGGGCGCATTAGGAATAAAATGGTATTGGGGCGGTGAAGGTGAAACATGGCTGGGTATCGATGTTTGGTGCATCAAGACTGTTTGTGTTTGATACGGATTGCTCGCAGCAACTGCAATAGGTTGCGGAGAAACAAAAACATTGGGGTCCAACACTGCCATTGGCTTTTCAAGTCTCTGCCTTGATTCACCAAAAGAATTAGATGGGATGGAGGTAAATGAATTTGAAGGCGTGGATGGTACCAAACCAGCATTCTTTGCCTCCTGCGCCGCAAAAGTTGATAAAACAGATGTCATGATCTGCTGCGATGAGGATGACGCTGCCAGTTTATCCGCGACTTCAGCTGCAATATCTGCGGCTGACCGCCTGTGTACGTCCCCTGCTTTTACGTTAGAATCCAGTTTAGGTGGTGTAGATAAAGCTGAAGGTTTGGGGGCCGAAATATCAACAGCCTCATTGTTAAGACGTTTCCGCATGATGCATGCCTCCTCGGCTTGTGCCTGTGCTACCTAGTCAATAGGAAAATAGCAACAATTTAAGTTAAAGAAGAACCGGTCCAAGACTTGATAGATTAAGTACCATATCAAACGAAGCATAAACTGTTCCGGTGTAATCATTTCTTCCGACGGTTAAGTTGTTTCATCATTGTTCCAAGCAAAGGTTGGCAATCTATGCTGCCGGATCTCTAGAAAACAACATTTCTTCTATTTAATTGCAGGTCATGACTCCTGATATGAGCATCCATATAATCTAAAGCTACCAATATAATTGATATCAATGCAAGTTGACAAATTCATAATCTCGTTGCAACAAGTTCATGTTTTCAATAGCTTCAACAACAAGAAGGAACAACTCGGATTGGAAAAATAGAAAAAAAAAAGCTTCAAATACGAAAACAATTTTGCGCTTAAACAAAAACAAACAATATGATAGAAAGAAAAGAAAGATCATGTTTTATTTCAAGTTTTGATGTGAGGACGAGATACACACCTGTAACTGAGTTCGAATATTCTCCAGCTCTGATTCCTGAAGTTCCTAAATATCAGTTTTTGAATAACAGGGAAAGGGAAATAAATCTAGACATCAAGAAAATTCTAAGGTCATCCACATACTCCGTGCATTTGGACTTCGAAGTACTCATGGAAACAACAATAGGAAACCTATGAGCATGTACCTGTTCAAGCAATGCTTCTTTTAATTGGGACACCAAAGTTGCTCTAGTTTCTTTGACTGATTTAAGTTTCTCAATGGCCTGCTTAAGAAGGGTTTCTTCCTCTTCCAGCTCATTAGCTAAAGTAGTCCGCTTTGGGTGTCCAAATACGACTGAAGAGTATGTGAAGTAAAATAAGTTCAGAATAATAAATATTAGCCCCTACGAAGCGACCTCTTGATAACAATAATTAAAAACAAAACTATTTAGATAATAAAGGACAAGAAAACGATTTTGAACAGAATATCGTTTTTGATTAATTTCAATTAATGTTGATAACATACTTTTTGGATAAACTGCATCGAACTCTTTCTCCATCTTCCTGACACGATGAACTGCTGACTTGCATTTATTCATATACAAGTCTTCATTTTGATGCTCACTTAGAACAGAATGGAAAGCTGAAACTATTTTCTCTGTGGTGCCTCCAATAGTTAATTTCTGGTAATAAAAATGGATCAAATGATTAGCTAGTTCTCATGTTTTCTAAAAATATATGAAAGAGAGAGAAAATATAATTAAATTATAGAAAAAATTCACACACACTGAATACCTAAATTCAACCCAACCAATCGAAGAAGAAAATGAGTCAGTATGAAAAAGGTAGAGGTTCTTACTATTCTTACAGAACGTGAATCTCTCTTCACAATTTTCACAGAACGTGAACGTTTTTTGCCGAATTCCAGAGGAGGAAGGGACTCTTTACCAAGCATCAAATCTTTAAGGCTCTCAGCACGAGAACCAAACACTCTCCTTTCTTCCCAAATACCCACCTACATAAAAAAAGTTTCAAGATTGAACAAAATTTGGAAGGGAACTCGTTGTAGCTACTATTGAAATCAAGCAACAATATATTTCAAGGCAAGCAATATGCTTGGAACAAAGTCCATAAATACATACAAAGACAACCATGGAAAAAAAGTACTCTCAGCTTTCCATCATATAAGTGAAAATTGTACAAGCCAGATGATTGCTGTCAAAAACAGGAATATGCTATTTTAGTTATTTTTATTTCTTATTTTTTGATAAGAAAGAAACCACAAGTTGCCCAAATTTACGCTTGAATCCCCAACCTCGGACACAAGTGACCCATACCAAACTAGTGAGCTATCCACTTGGTTGGTAACAAGAAGATGTTATTTCTGTCTTTTAAGAATAAAAAGAAAATAAAAATCAACAAGTGTAGATTAAAGCCAAGCTCATAAAAGATACGGTTTAGTCCAAGAGTAAGCTTTATTATAATTCCAATTCCTGCATAGTGAAAAATAATATTTTGCATGATGAAGACACCAAGCATCTTGGTGGTTATTGCAAATATACACAATGTTTTCTCATATATAAGAAACTGTGTATAAATCCATATACAGTCTGAAAATATGAATGGGGCACATAAAGAAATTAAAAAGTTTACCTCAGTGCTCGCACGTTTTAGCTAATGCGACATAGAACATTACATCAGGAAAAAAGAAGCAAATACAAAGCAACTAACATTGTAAAAAGCCACTCGAAAGTTGGATAGAATAAATAATACGATTACAAAAAATAAGTATATTGAAATCCGCAAATAATATTTTATTGTTGCAAGACTTTGATGAGATTCTCATAAACTTTCTTGTCCATCTAAATCTAATACCCATTTTTTGTGTTTAAAAAAATTAATTAATTTGAGAGAGTATGAAGAACTTTAGAGAGTTTTATGTAACATGATTAATTAAAATGCACTTTTAATGTTAGAATCATTGAAGTTGGAGGTTACATTTCATAATCATGGATCCTCTGAAGCTGCCCAAAGGACATGATGATTACCAACAAAGTCAGTACTTTTTTTTTGACAAAACCAACAAAGCCAGTACTTCAATCAGATACCCAGAGAAAATTAGAAATCTGATATGCATTTTGAAGCATAAAATGTTATTCAAGTGGAAAATTGGGAGACACATACCAATCTTGAGACAGTATTCTTTCCATGCTCATCTCCATTTTCAAAAACATCCTTGAGTGCCGCAGGAAGAACCTTCCAAAACTCAGACACAAATTCATTTCCTTTGCGCTTGCTGTTCTGTAGGATGTCATTTGCAAGATATAAGAAGGGGATTTTCTGTGCTATCTCTGAACTATGAAATTGTTTGTCCCAAGTAGAAACCACAAGTTCCGCCTTCTCACGATGAAAGATGCACCAATGTGAAAGAGCTATTCAAAGGTTACATTAATAAAAACAAGTAACATGCAAAATTCCAATTTTTCGGAACTCAAGAAATTCCAAGAGACCAACTTGTGAAGCCAACACACCCTTTAATATATTCATGCAGCTAAAAATATGGCATCATCAGAGAAAAGAACTTGACGCGACAGAGTGCTCAAAAAAGTATCGAATTTACAAGAACTGCAAGTGCAGCCCTCATATTATATATAGAGAATCTGAGAGAAAAAGATAAAGAAAAATAATACATTTGCCGTTTTTAAGATTCAATGGCGCCATTGTAAATATCATCTGCACAATTTGTTCCAAGATTATTATAAAATCAGCAAGCAATATAAGCACCGAAAATGAACGATAAACCATCAAAATATTGAAAGGATACTCTCAATACACTGTTGAGTGCTATTGAGCTTGGAAAGCTTGTCCGCGAGTATCTGTTCATTGAATACGCTATTCATCACACCTTGACGTCTTCACCAGCCCTTCTGAAATTGCTAAAATTTTGCAAATCCAAACGCGTATTTCGTACCTATCCAACTGAAAATCACACAACAGAGAGTTCAGAAACAAAGGGAAGAGAGACTTTGCGCTTAATTATCAAATGAAACATTGAAATGAAGGAGAGACGGAATACAGAAAAGAAACCCAAATACAATGAAAACAAAACACAAATCCAAGAACAAGAGAATCAAAAATCGCAAAAGAAGATGGAAAGATTGAGGGTTGAGGCTTAATTACCTGAACAAGGTGGAGTTGAACAACATTTGCCCAAGAGAATTGAAGTTTTTGAGAAACCCTAGCGAAGTGTGTTTGGGAGTAGCAACATTGTAATCGAAAGAAAAGAAAGTGCGAAGAGATGGGATAAGGAGGGGAGGAGACCGTGAGGGTTCGGAGAGGAGCTTCGCTTTCGCTCGCAGGTATTATATTCTACTCCCGAAAAAAGGCGCCTCGCGCACCTGGTGGTCTACTGCGTTACTACAGGTTCGGATCCTCGACTTGTGAGAGACGAAAATTTTAACTTATATTTATTTTTATTGTTAGATCAATTTATAATTTATCCATGTGCACCCCCTCAGTTTTGTAAGAGCAAGCCAAATTTGGGCCCCCACTATTTTGATAAAGACACATCAAAACAAAAGTTAAACCCCCAATTACCCTCATTTATTGAGAAAGGTACCCCATCCACAATTTACTTTCTTCATCCTCATCCCTTCCCACAAACAAATCGAGCTCTAGGCGTTCCCTTCCATTTGATCGACACCTTCATCCCTTTCTACGAACCAACCATTACACTCGAGTTCGATCATCTTTTTGGAAGAAATAGAGGTGGGAGTGGTTGTTCGTGCATTGAAGGCCGTCTTTTCACTCGAAACCACTTTAAGGTGAGATTTAGATTAGTTGTTCATTTTTTATTTTTATTTTTAAGAATTGATAGGTTATGGATCAATGTTGTTGTCGCATTAGTGGTATGGTG
The DNA here is from genome assembly GCA_039657365.1 of Stephania yunnanensis. Taxonomy (NCBI): domain Eukaryota; kingdom Viridiplantae; phylum Streptophyta; class Magnoliopsida; order Ranunculales; family Menispermaceae; genus Stephania; species Stephania yunnanensis. The sequence continues at coordinate 44,783,731 of CM077581.1, forward strand.
TTGTGTATGGTTTGATTTGAGTGTTGATTGTGTTTATTGTTGTTTCGATTCTGATTCGATGACACAAGGTTGATCTAAGACACTTAGTTCAGTGGGATAAGACCGAAAGAGGTTCAATGACATAAGGTTGACTTAAGGGTACTTGGTTTGGTGGTAGGAAATTGAAAGAAGTTCAGGTACTCTACAAAGATCTCACGGATTATTTTCTTAAATATTGTTATTAAGTGTTCATATGTATGTATTCATTTTTTTATTCATCGTTTCATTTTTTTTCTGATGTTGCGATTCATAAGGGTTTTTGACACCGGAAAAGATTGAAGAACAAGTAAATCTCTACTTTAACATCTATCCCATCATAAGCAAGTAATGTTTTCTATAATATTAATGTTGTTTTGGATATGGTTATAAACTGGATTAAGGTAGTTTTGAGTTACAAATGTATGCATGCAAGAACTGATTGAGAAGTGTATATATATTAATGAAGTATGGATATTGAGCTTGTGCAATAAGTGTATGCAAAAGTCTAGATTGAAAAGACTGTCCTTGCAAATATCTCAAGATTGTCCCGATTCGAAATAGCCAGCTTGATTAGTGTATAATAGCATATTTGAAACAAAAAAGTAAATGAAAATGTTATTTCATCTGACAAACATACATTTATAGTTGAATAATTCGACTGATAAATTGAACGTCCTTAATATGGAGAAGATTTTCTCTTACAAAACTTATCGGGAAAAAGATTTTCAAAGAATCTCTATAAATTTGGAAGGGTTTGGACTATACTGCTATACAAATCTGATATAATTACGTACAAAATAGTTCATGCTAACAAGTTTATTGAGTTCAGTCGATTCTAACTTCACTTCAGAAGTCAACGTTTTGTGTGAGGGTCCTTTGATGCATATTTATTTATATTGTCGAATGGTTGATTCCACATTCTTATTGGGATTCCATCACTTTGTAGTAGTTATGGCTCATTCTAAGAAGCTTGTGACACTGGAGGAGAGCAGTGTCATACCAGTGAGGGGAGCATGCACTGGGCATTAGGTGAATCAGATATGGCGTTCGCAGAGAAGATGGCGGAGGATGGGGTAACGCACCTCACGATAATTAGTTTTGATCCCACGTCTATGACCACATCAGGAAGATGCCCTCCAATTATGAACTCTCTGCTCAGCACAATAGCACTCCATCCTAGTCTGAAGGCAATGTGATGGAAGGCGGTTCATCAAAGCCCAAGGCAATGTCAACTTCCCAACGCAAGGAGAAAAGGAGCAAGAACGTCGTGTTGTATAATGAAAATGGTGTGAAGTGTTGATAACTCGATGGATGTTAATTGTTATTTTTTTTCTAGGTTTATTGTTGATGGAAAGCTTGGGGATGATGAAACAATTTACTTTGATGGGAACTTGACTTATTAAAAAACTCGGTGGGTTCATATAAGACAATACGTTTGGTATCCAAAAGTTGCAGGTGTCTCAAGTCTCCTAATTCCAAAAATAAGCAAAATATAAAAAATAAACACGTACTAGTAGGTCCTAGACAATAGGCAATCCAAGATAGTCGCATAGGATCCCTTTGCCCCTACTGGTAGTAGGATCGACACTTAATCATCACAACAAAACAAATGACGAGTCTAATGAGTAAAACTCCAAGGAAATTCACCGAGCATTTAAGCAATAAAGAAACCATTAGTAGTGTTAAATAAACATGTGGAAATTAAACATGTAATTGTAAATTGATCAATGCATGCATAAGTAACAATAAAGTGCAAATGTGTGTGCTCATCTTAGTCAGACTAGACCATACTCTTGATCCTAGGATCCCTCTAGTGAGCGCACCCGCTGATCCATCACCTAGTCCTCTCGGTGGTCGGCCATTCAAACCAGCATTAAGAACATGGATAGAGTAACTGAATAAGGTAAAACAACAATGAAAATAGTAAATACAAAAAGTGATTTTTAATTGGGTCTTACGCACTTGACTGCACATAAGACACCACTCCAATGCCTCACAGGCCTCGTACCTGACACCCAACCCTGATTACGAACTCCCTAGTCCCTAGTGTCCTATTATATCAATAATAGTGGTTTGAGGTTACTTTAATGTCTATTAATTCTTAAAACAACAATTCATTTCAAAATCCAAAAAATTATTAATTACTCATTTATCGGCTTAATTATTTCAAAATAAGTCAAAAATCTATAAAATGAAAAATTGGTGTGTCAAAAGTGGGTTCTTTCTATTTACGTTTTTTAAAGGTTTCTTATCAAATTCTCGGTGTCTGGTTAGAGAGCTAACCACGCAACTAAATCAAAGTTTTTGCCCAGAATCGTTAGCACGGTCGAAACCCAGAATCTTCAACTTGAAAATATAAGTTTCTCTCCCCCGTGACTTGCACTAATGCCATCGGTCCTACTCTCTCCTTGTAGGGGATACACTACACTTCAATAACAATAGAAACAACAACAATTTACATATTTTATATCAATTATGATAAATTCTTCAGTGAATATATCGAACATCCTAATACTCAAATCCATGAAACAGTTGCAATGACACGATTTTGATAGATTCTTTGGATTGAAAACTTAAAAATTAACTTGAAAAATAGTGAAAAATCAGAAAATTTGTTTGGTAGGGAAAACCCAAGTTTTGAGAAATTCTTATAAAGTAGAGGTGGAAATTTGATTACCTAATTATGGGTGTTTCTCCAATTGATCTCTACACCTCTAATTCTCTAAATATCTCTAGCAAATCAATTGTTTCTAACTCTTGAATTCATTTTCTTTTACATGAAAATTGGGATGATTTGCTAGGAAATCCCACTAAGTCCTATTTTTATACTTGTGAGATTTAATTTTAGCCCTTGATCTAGATGTGCACATCCATCTCTAAGAAAATCAAGGGTCCTCATTAGCTAAGTCACACACTCTAGTGACACACAAACTTGTACATATCGGCCTATGTAGGCTATTTTCATGAAATCTAAAGGCCCACATTAAATAGATCAAACTATAGTCCCCTTTTTAATTCAATAAATTAAATTTCATAGAAATAGGCACATCAATTTATATGTAGGCTATTTAAGGTCTTAGATTAGTGTAATAACACTTCCCCTAGTACTCGACTACCCGACACCAAGTGCTCTGCATTAGCTATGCATATTGAGGCATGTCAATTCTTGCGTTCTTGATTAAATTGGCTTAGCCTATAGTCTTATTATCATCAAAGGTCACATTTAATCTGGTTGTACTCATATTACTCTATTTAGCATAGTCTAGACTTAGTGTACTCGTACTTCACCTACCCAACACCCTCATCGATGCGTTTTTTGAGGCAAATACTCATCATATAATCTCATACGATATGACAAAGTAAATAGAAACATGCGATGAATTATGCAATATTTAATAAGATACACTGCAATAAGGCGATAGACAAATATAACTAATATACCTAATCTGGCGTGCCCTTAGCCTATATGTGGCGTCCACGTGAGTCTGAGCTGGTGTCCTAATATGGAAATAATAATAAATAACAATGTTAACAAAAATAGGCCGTTACAATATTAGTTGCCATTGAGTACTTAGATCAATATTTTATTACTCCAAGAGCCATTTTTTCAGTGACTATTTTGCTCTTTTTCCTCTAGTGAAGTATTAACCATTCTCCATTGATCAACAACAACAACAACATAGAAATCATCACTAACTGTGGAACTCAACTTCAAACTCAAAACTTACTTACCAAGATGATGATCTCTGGTCTAACAGTTGTTTGATCTCTTCAAATCCACCGAGTTCCACTCTTGAATCAACCCTTCGATTCTCCAAAACCTTAGCTACTCTCCTCTTTCACTTTCTTGATTAATTTGTGAGGATACATTTGAAGGTTTTGACTTAAATATATAGATTTTCCTCGAGATAGCGCGAGTTGATCAAGTGAATGAGGTGTTAATGTGGCACATCCTAAAGTTACACACATCTTGACTCGATCAACACTTACGCTCATTTCAAAGCGATCCAACAACAATATAATTAAAGCAAAACTTATAATTTAATTATATATTTATATGGGCCAATCATAAATATCGTAACCTTTGAAATTTGTAACAATTATATCTAAACCTGTGGAATTTATCAATTATACCATAACTTATTCGATTTAGTATCAATTCTATTCTAAACAAATATTATCTAATTTTTCCTTCATAATATGTGTCCACATTATTCTCTTCAAGTTTTAGTAACAACTTTAAGGATTTATTCATACATATACATTAGAGTACAATATTCATGATAAATATATATGTCTTCATATATATAATACCAATACTTGCGCGTGTTGGGTTTTTGGGGTTTATACGTAGAGGAAAACTTAAAACAAAATTTGAAAAACCCCAAAAAGATTAAAAAAAATTCCATTAAGCTAAATCTACAAAAGTAAATCATACCATATTCCGTAATTTCCCTTTAGATTGTTCGATTTTCAAGACGTTCAAGTGCGCACCCTCTATCAGAAATCCATACACGAATTGTGACCACAATTTGGAGTGTTAGCCCCAAGAGAGATTGAAAACGATTTTTCTTTCTCTCCTTAAATCCAGAGAACTCAAAAATTGTAAAACAAAATCTTATTTTGTTTTTAGGGACACCCTTTATTTATACATGTAGATAAGCCCTAACTTGAAATCTTATTCGTAATACAACTATTATATTTACATAGTTTAAGCAAATTACACGTACGCCGCTATTAATAAGTTATCATATAACAAATTGTAAGGCATTTTATGTTATGAATTTTACATATAAAATTCATTACTCTGGACCAATTGAAATTGTGTAAAGCCAATCTTTGTGTGCAACCCAATAGGCTCATGCGACCTTGGCAGTGAACCAAAAATCATTTTGGTACACAACTCATAAGTGGTCTCCAGCAATACATTATGACTACTCAAGTAGCATGAATATCAACATTGATACAACCTAATTAATAAAATATAACATATCCTTTTGTCATGCGATATCCTTTGATTAATTATAAGGCATGGAAAGTCACCCTTAACGTTCAATCGTACTAGTCTCGATCTTTAGATAAACTGAAAAACATCCAAGTGACATTGATCATATCAATTCACATGGACTTGGCCATTATCAGTCTATCTTATCGAGGGATCCACTGATATCTCTCTCTATACGAGAGTGACAAATCCTATCTTGATTATGCACCTTCAAATATTATTCGCATAGTAACCGGTCACAATCTTTATAATCATAAGTTAAAGACAACATTTAATTGTGTCAAATTATCATGCTCCTAATATTGAAGTCTATGGTAATCTCAAGTCGAAGGACTAAATGATATACCTATCGTGAGTAACACTTATGACTTAATCCTTGTTGTGTTCTCATAGCAGGTCGGTCCAGTATCATATTCCTTAATAAGTACTCATGATCTTGATTCTTATCTTTATATGTAAGATCGTCACATGACCATCAATCAAGATTCACATTAGTCTTAATTCATTATAGTTCTCAATATAATGATCGACTAGGGACATTAAGGATATTTCAACAAATACCCATGGATCTTACTATAAGGTAATTATGCAATCACTTATACTAAAATAGCAAATAAAACCTCTATGTTATTAACTAAAATTATAAGATAAACAATGTTTGTAGATTGACCTAGGACACATGCCCTAACATCTCCCACTTGCGATAGGGCTAATCATTCATGTATCTAATACTTAATGACCTAACATGACCATCATGTTTTGCATGTGGAAGAGTCTTCGTCAAAGGATCTGCAACATTGTGTTATGTAGGAACTCTGTAAATCTTCACGTCTCCCCTCTCGATGATTTCTTGAATGAGATGAAAACGTCTAAGTATATGTTTGGATCTATGGTGTGATCTTGGTTCCTTGGACTGTGCTATTACCCCGTTGTTGTCACAATACAAGCAAATGGGTTAGCTATACTCAAAACCACACCAAGTTCTAAGATCAAATTTCTGATCCAAACTACCTCCTTAGCTGCATTGGACGCTGCAATATATTTAGCTTTTGTTGTAGAATATGTGACTGTTTCTTACTTCGAACTTTTCCAGCTCACAACACCTCCATTCAAAGTAAACACATATCTAGAATTTGATCTGAAGTCATCTATATCAGTTTGAAAACTTGCATTTGTGTAACTACTTACAACAAGCTTGTTTTCCAAACTTCTATAGACTAAGAACACTTCTTTAGTCCTTCTCAAGTACATAAAAATGTTCTTTACTACTATCTAGTGACTCTCACCGACATCCAACTGATATACGCTTATTGCACTCAAAGCATATGATGCATCAGGTCAAGCGCATAACATGACATACATGATATATCCAATAACCGATGCATATGGAATCATATTCATGTGCTCTCGCTCATCATTAGTCTTCAAACATTGAGTCTTATTGAGATTTATACCATGAGACATTGGTAATGACCATCTTTTAGAGTCTTGCATATTGAACTTATTCAATACCTTATCAATATAAGCATTCTGACTTAGACCGATCAACCTTTTAAATCTATCCCTATAGATCTTAATCCCAAGGATGTAGGCTGCATCTCGTAAGTCCTTCATTGAGAAACACTTCCCTAACCAAGACTTAATACTTTGCAAGATTGGGATGTCATTTCCAATGAGTAATATAACATTAACATATAGCACAAGGAAAACAACAACTCTCCCACCGACCTTCTTATATACAAAAGGCTCATCTTCGTTTTTAATGAAACCAAATTCTTTAATTGCTTCATTAAAACGAAGATTCCAACTTCGAGAAGCTTGCTTTAATACATAAATAAATATTTGAAGCTTGCACACTTTCCTACAAGTCTAAGGATGAATAAACCCTTCAGGTTGTATCATATACACGTCCTTTAGTAACTTTCATTAATTTAGAAAAGTTGTTTTAACATCTATTTGTCATATCTTGTAGTCATAATATGCGGTTATGACAATTAGAATTCTAATGAATCTAAGCATGGCTATAGGAGAAAAAGCTTAATCATAATCAACACCTTCAGTTTGTCTGAATCATTTTGCTACTAGCCGTGCTTTATAAGTATGCACGTTGCCATCCATGTCAGTTTTCTTCTGGAAAATCCATTTACATGCAATGGTCTTATCACTTTCAGGTAAATCAACAAGGTTCCAAACTTGGTTATAATATATGGATTGCATCTTAGAATTCATGGCACTAAGCCATTTATCTGCCTCAGGGCTAGAAACAACCTCTTAATAAGTAGTAAGTTCATTTTAATCCATAAGCAACACCTTACTACTATTAGTAATAAGAAATCCAAATCTCTCAGGCTGATGACTTAACATATAAGACCTACCAGGGCCTTGTGATACCTTTGGAGGATTAATTAGTTCAAAACTTAGTTGATCTCCCATTGGCGGTTGAGTGTTTATTTTTTGGTTCTTGAATTTCTTCAAGACCTACTTTATTCCTACTTTGGTCTTTTGAAGTAAACTCTTTTTTCATAAAGGTACAATTCTGAGCAATAAACACTTTGTTCTCGATAGGATTATAAAAGTAATATCCTCTAGTTTCTTTAGGATAAACAACGAATATAGACTTGATAGATTCGACTGATAATTTTTCTGAGATTTGTCATCATACGAAAACCTTACAGCCCCAAATCTTAAGGAAAGACAAACTTGATCTTTTCCCAAACCACATCTCATGTGGTTTTTATCAACCACTTTAGAAAGAACATGATTTATTGTAAACGTAATAGTTTCTAAGGCATAATCCCAAATGGAAATAGGAAGATCTGCATGACTCATCATAGAATGAACCATATCCAATAAGTCTGATTTCTCCTTTCAGAAACACCATTCCATTGTAGAGTTGCTGGGGGAGTTAACTATGAGAAAATCCCACAGTTTCTAAGATGATCATCAAACTCTTGGCTTAAATATTCACCACCATGATCTGATCGAAGTGCTTTAATAGTTTTACCAAGTTGATTTTGCACTTTGTTCTGAAATGTTTGAAACATTTCAAAAGATTCACATTTATGTTTTATGAGATACACATAACCATATCTACTAAAATCATCAATGAATGTAATGATGTACTGATAACTACCTCTCGTCATTGTGTTTATAGGACCGAATACATTAGTATGTATTAGACCCAATAAATCACTTGCCCTTTCACTATGTCTAGTAAAGGGACTCTTTGTCATCTTGCCTAGTAAATAAGATACACATGTTTCATATGATTAAAAATCAAATGAATCGAGAAGTCCATCTTTATGGAGTTTAGAAATGCGTTTCTCATTAATGTGGCCAAGGCGATAATGCCAAAGGTAGGTTTGATTCAAATCATTAGACTAGAATCTCTTTGTATTTATGTTAAGAATGGGAGAATCTATGGACCATTAAATGTTTAGAATATAAAGACAATCACATAAATCAACATTCACATAGAAAATGTGTTTATAAGAAATGGAGAATTTATTATTCATAATAATGAAATTAAAACCATCCAAATCCAAATATGAAATTGAAATAATGTTTCTGCTCAAGGCAGGGACATAATAACAATTATTTAAAACTAAAATAAGTACATCAGTAAAATTAACTTATAGCATCCTACAGCTAACGCAACAACCTTTGCTCCTTTCCAACTTGTAGGATGACTTCTCCTTTCTTTAGCTTTCTACTTTTGGCGAGACTCTGTACATTAATATAAATGTGAGATCCACATCCGGTATCCAATACCCAAGAATCACTAGCAGATAAGTTGACTTTAATAACGTAAATACCTGAAGCAATAGTCGCACTACTCTTTTTTTTCTTTAGATCTTCAAGACAGAACTTACAATTTACGAACCAACGTCTAGGTGCTTGGCATAAATGACAAGTTCCTTTTTTTCCTTTTCCTTCTGGGACTGTGAAGTAGAAGCGACATGAGGCTTGACTTGTTCCATAGGCTTTGTGGCAGTCACAACAGCCTTGGTAACATTAACCTTGCCTTTGCCCTTTTTTTTCAAAGCCTTTCATTTTTGAACCATTAACACACTAGCAATGGATTTCTTGACATTCTGTTCAACAGTGTTAAGCATCAAATGCAACTCTAAGATAGACTTCTCCATGTTATTCATGTTATAGTTCATCACAAATTGTGAATAACTATCAAGCAATGAATTTAGGATCAAATGCGTAGCCAACTCTCATTTTATGGGAAATCCAAGTCAATCAAGATGGTCAATAAAACCCTTCATTTTCTGAACATGAGGAATAACTAACGCACCCTTATCCATTTTCCAAGAATGAAGGTTCTTGACTATCTTGAACCTTTCTTGTCTAGCCCGCTGTTGGAACGTTTCCTTCAGCATTGTAGCCACGTCGTAAGCTTCCATGTGTTCCATGTTCTTTTGAAGTTCAGGAACCATGGTTGCCAACATAATGCATGCAACATCAGTTGAGTCATTGAAATGCGTAGTATGTGCATCCTTCACGAGTTTCAAAGCATTGGCTGGTTGTTCCTCAGGAATAGGATTAACCAAGACATACAACTTACGTTTATGCTTAAGAACAATTCTCAAGTTTCTGAAACAGTCAAGAAAGTTTGTCCCAAATAACTTATCCTTCTCAAGGACGGATCGCGGTGACAAATGATTAGTGTGATTTGAAGAGGCCCTAGATTTGTAATAAATTTATTTTAACTCCCACTAAATTAACAACCCTCCTTAAAAATGTTACGTTAATTTAAGGGACTAAAATCCATGTTTCACTTAATTCCAACACAGGTGAGGCATGACACTTCGAATTAGGTTATTTAGGTAGGCACCAATTACCAATTACATCATATGTAACTTTTAGATATTTTATAAGATTATGACATCTTATGTCTTAGCATGTTTTATCTCATCTAATGCCTAAATCCCAAAATCGTTTTGATAGCTTTATTAAGTCTAACCATTTCAAACAATAGAGTAACCATTACTCAACTTGCCTCACCAAGATAACACAATACACTTTACGAAGGTAGACCCATATCGATGTGATTGAAGCCTTGACAAGTGTTTAAGAATGGATGACACTTGAATTTAAAACTTGAAAGAGGGATTTTTTTTGTTTTAGTGATCATAATTAAATAAGATAAAATATAATATATTTCAATTCGTTAATAATTACTTAAAATTTAGGAAATCATATAAATATTAACTATTGTACGAATCTTTAGATGCTTCGAAAAGTTAACGCAATGATCTTATTGCATCATCAGTAAGCGGTGGTTAGTTGACGATCACGGACAATGGTATAGGGGGCAGTGCCCCAGTTTTTTTAGACAACAAATTTCAATTGCCAAAATTAAAAATTACCTAAAATTTCTCATAATTTTAGTCGATACAATCAACCAAAACTGCCCCTTCTTTTAATTCTGAAAATATTAAGTAAAACGTTTTTAATTATCTCGGGCCCACCATTAACTAAAATCTTATCTAACCCAATTAGAATTTAAGATCCTTTGAATCTTAATCCAATTAGGATTTTTTTTATATCTCACCTATCTGATAGGATTTGTAATTCTAATCCGATTACAAGTCAATCTCCAATCTTATAGGAATATATTAACAGATTACTACAATGAGATATATGGTCAAAACCAATTTCGAGATGTTATTCATGCATTCAACATCAGAATCATATTAAATTAATCATATTAATCTAATCATGATCTATATCATGGAGACATACATAATTATTGAATAAAACGAAATATGTGTTCAAGATCAAAATCATATCAACCTAAACATGAAGTCTACCATGAACATACAAATTCATATTGTTCAATATAAAAATATATGTTAATCGAAATATCCTAAATATGAATACTATAATTGAATTATATCATGCCATGTATCAGTATACTTGAATTAACAACATGCTTTAAATTCAATTCTTGATAACAATTATCATAGAATCTATATGTATATCATATATACATTAATCGAGATTATGTTTTCACACATATATATATATATATATATATATATATATATATATATATATATATATATATATATATATATATATCATTGAATACATGCAAATGTTTAATAGAACTGAGCCTAATGCTTTGATACCACTGTTGAATTTTTGGGGTTCATACGAAGAGGAAAATTGAAAACAAATTTTCAAAAACCCCAATAGGATCGAAAATAAGTTCCATTAAACTAAATCTACAAAAGTAAATCATACCTTATTCTGTAATTTCCCTTTTGATTATTCGATTTTCAAGACGTTCAAGTGCGAGCCCTCTATCAGAAATCCACACACGAACTATGACCACAATTTGGAGTGCTAGCCCCGAGAGAGATTGAAAACTATTTTTCTTTCTCTCCCTAAATCCAGAGAACTCAAAAATTATAAAACAAAATCTTATTTTGTTTTTAGGGATCCACCCTTTATTTATACATGTAGATAAGCCCTTACTTAAAGTCGTATTTATAATACAACTATTTTATTTACGTAGTTTAGGCAAATTACATATATGCCCCTATTAATAAGTTATCATATAACAAATCATAAGGGATTTTATGTCATGAATTTTATCATATAAAATTCATTACTCTGGACCAATTGAAATTATGTAAAGCCATTCTTTGTGTACGACCCAATAGGTTCATGCGACGTTGGCAGTGAACCAAAAAAACATTTTGGTACATAAGTCATAAGCAGTCTCTAGCAAGGCATTATGACTACTCAAGTAGCATGAATATCAACATCGATACAACCTAATTAATAACATATATTATATCCTTTTGTCGTACAATATCCTTTGATTAAACACAAGATATGGAAATTCGCCATTAATGTTGAATCGTACTAGTATCGATCTTTAGGTAATCTAAAAAATATCCAAGTGACATTGATCATATCAATTCACATTGACTTGGCCATTATTAGTCTATCTTATCAAAGGATCCACTGATATCTATCTCTATACGAGAGTGACAAATTCTATCTTGATTACGCATCTTCACATATTATTCACGCGGTAACTAATCACAATTTTTATAATCGTCTGGTTAAAGACAACATTTGATTGTGTCAAATTATCCTGCTCCTAATATTGAAGTCTATGGTAATATCAAATGGAAAGACTAAATGATATACCTATCGTGAGTAACGCTTATGACATAATCCTTGTGGTGTTCTCATAGCGGGTCGGTCTATTCCTTAATAAGTACTCATGATCTTGATTCGTATCCCTATAGGTAAGATCATCACATGACTATCAATCAAGATTCACACTAGTCTTAATTCATTGTAGTTCCTAGTATAATGACTGACTGGTGACATTTAGGATATTTCAACAAATACCCGTGGACCTTGCTATAAGGTAAACATGCAATCACTTATAATAAAACAACAAAGAAAACCTCTATTTTATTAACTAAAATGATAAGATAAACAATATTTGTAGATTGACCTAGGGAACATGCCCTAATAGCGTGTACATGCATATATATATGCCTAATAAATAAATAAATAAGAGGTACTCAGTTCTTTTTTGAAATTAAAGAACTATTGTTTAACTTAATCTAATAAGTTATTTTATGTCATTTCATATGAATATTTACACTTAATTTTTAACTTACTATTGGCGATCTAAGAATAACTAAATTTGAATTAGAGTATTAATGATCATATATTAATTTATAAACTAATATTTTTATGAGTCTTCATAAACTTAATTTAAACATGGGGCTTAAAAGATTTTGATGTAAATTAATCAATATGGATGATTATTGAAAGAAAAGTTAGAAGATTTAAGTTGATTTAAAAAAAGTGCCTAAAACTAATTGAGAATAGAATTGATACCACATTGGAAAGGTTAGGATATAATTGATACAACTAGTAAATGTTAAGATGTTTTTGATCATTATATATAAATTCACCAATAAATTCATTGAACATGGCTACGAGTGTTCTCGGTTATGCACATTCATTTCATGACCCCATCATCGCACTTGGTGTATCGACTATTTATTAATTAATTACTTATTTTCTGATTATAGGCTTATATATAAATTATATTTTTATACTACAATGTATAAATTCAACAAACATTCCAAACAAACCCAAACCATCACACAAACCCATACACAAGCTAATCGAGGTATGCTAGACTTAACCATGAGCCTAACTCTGGTTAATTAGGATTTGAGTTTAGAGTAATCATCAGCTTAATGTGACGGGTCGTTACAGTCTCCCAATTTAAAGCAATTTCGTTCTGGAAATTAAAGTAAACGCAAAATTACTTGTAATTTCGAAGAGAAATGGAAACTGCTATTTCATGTTAGACTTCCACTCCTAGGTTTGCTTGTCATCCCCGTGGAATTTCCATTTCACTTTAACCAAAAGTATTTCTTTGGTTCTCAGCCTTTGAATCTTATGATCAAGAATTTGTATTGGGTGCTCATCATAAGATAATTATTCTTGAAGATCAAATTCATTCCAAATAATCTTTGCGGTGATCCGAGTCTCCGTTTCTCGAAGCATAGATACGTGGAAGACATTATGAACTCTAGCTAGCTAAAAATATAACTCTAATTTGTAAGAAATGGGAACAACTCTTTCTTACACTCTAAACGACCTAATATACATTAAAGCTAGCTTACCCTGCAATCTAGACCTATACAACCCTTTCATGGGTGGGACTTTCAACATAACGAAATCGTTCTTTAAAAACTTAAAAAACCTATGATGTTTATCAGCGTATATTTTTTGTCTTAACTGTGCCGTAGTCCAGAGCTGGTGAATGTGCAGAATTCTCTTTGTGTAGTCTTGAATCAACTCCAGCCCTAAGATAACTGTATCTCCAACCTATTTTCAACATGTAGGAGAATGATAAGGTCGACCATACAAAGCTTTAGAATGAGCCGTTCCAATGTTAACCTAATAGCTATTATTATAAGAAGACTCGCACAGAGTAATGTATTTCTTCTAATTACCATTAAACTCTAAGACATAAGCTTGAAGCATATTCTCTAGCACTAAAATTAACTGCTCAGTTTGCTTATCATTATGCGGATGTTATATTATATAGAGGTTAAGAACAGTTCCCTGCTGTCTCTATAATTTATTACACTATCTGGAGTGATTTCCTTTTGATTGTTCGATTTTGAAGACGTTCAAGTGTGCGTCCTCTATCATAAACTCACATACAAATGGTGACCGCAATTAGGAGTGCTAGCCCTACGAGAGATTGAAAAACGATTTTTATTTCTCTCCCTAAAGCCAGAGAACTCGAAAATTTTTAAAATGAAATCTTATTTTTGGTTTTTAGGGATCCACGCTTTATTTATATGTGTAGATAAGCCCTCACTTAAAATCCTATTCGTAATACAACTATTGTATTTGCGCAATTTAAGCAAATTATACATATGGCCTTATTAATAAGTAATCATATAACAAATCGTAAGGTCTTTTATGTCATGAATTTTATCAAATAAAATTCATTACTCTGGACTAATTGAAATTGTGCAAAGCCATTCTTCAAGTGCGATCCAATAGGTTCATGCAATGTTGACCGTGAACCAAAAATCATTTTGGTACACAAGTCATAAACAGTCTCTAGTAAGACATTACAACTACCCAAGTAGCATGAATATCAATATCGATACAACCTATTTAATAATGTATATCATATCCTTTTGTCGTGCGATATCCTTTGATAAAACATAAGACATGGAAAGTCACCCTCAATGTTCAATTGTACTAGTCTCAATCTTTAGGTAAACTGAAAAACATCTAAGTGACATTGATCATATCAATTCAAATGGACTTTGCCATTATCAGTCTATCTTATCGAGGAATCCACTGATATATCTCTCTATATGATAGTGAAAAATTCTATCTAGATTACACACCGTCAGATATTATTCATATGGTAACAAATCACAATCTTTATAATTGTCTGGTTAAATCATTGTGTCAAATTATCATGCTCCTAATATTGAAGTCTATGGTAATCTCAAGTTGAAGAACTAAATATTATACCTATCATTAGTAACACCTATGACTTAATCCATATGGTGTTCTCATAGCGGGTCGGTCCAATGTCTTATTCCATAGTAAGTACTCATGATCTTGATTCATATCTTTATACACATGATCATTACATGACCATTAATCAAGATTCACACTAGTCTTAATTCATTATAATTCCCAGTATGATGATCGACTAGGGACATTTAGTATATTTCAACAAATACCCATGGATCTTACTATATGGTTAATATGCAATAACTTATAATAAAACAGTAAATAAAACCTCTATTTTATTAACTAAAATTATAAGATAAACAATGTTTGTAGATTGACCTTGGACACATGCCCTAACATACAAAACTAATGGTGATGCAATTAGAATATGACTTTTCCATTGATATACGGAAAATTAATGGTTTGATAAAGGCAACCGCTCTTGCTTACAATTTAGGTTTAATGAATTAAGAGTACTTCATAAGATGATGATAGAATGATTACGACTATACTTTAATTAAAATGTTCAAATTCAAAACGGTTTATTTTTCATTATTATGGATATTTGTTTAGATGTTTGACTCATATTGATTTGAATTTAATTGAATTTAGGATATTTAATATTAGTGATTTTGAATTGTGTTAGTTTAATTAGTTTAATTAATTAATATCATTTGATTATATGATTTCAATTTTCGTTTTAATTAACTTAAAGTAAAATAATAAAAACCCTTGGAAAACCATTTTCTTAAAAAGTTTACAAAATCCATTTGGAGACGATCTCACCTACCACCGTTACAAATAATAAGAATATATGAGAAACTTGTTGTGCATGCTCGACACATGTCTATTTTTGGCACTGTTGCATGAAATTCTTACATAATTCCTTAGGAGCTTTCAACATTCTATGATCTACATATTTCATCACTCTAACTCCACTAGATCTCTACATCCGTTCGATCTTGAGGTGGATAGGACCTTTAATCCTAATTTAAGACAACAATAATGTAGAGATCACCAAGCTACCACAATGGTGGCCAGCGACAATAATAATAGTAATATCATTAATAATAATGATAATAGAGAACTTACTATTAGGCAAGCCAATAAAAATGTTGTTGGGTTTTTGGGGTACATACATAGCGAAAAATTCAAATTTTTTTTCGAAAAACTCCAACAATATTGAAAATAAGTTCAATTAAACTAGATGTACAAGAGTAAACCATACCTTAATCTGTAACTTCCTTATCTGATTGTTCAATCTCCAAAATGATCAAACGCCATCTTTTATCAAAAATCCACACAAGAACGATGACCACAATTTAGAGTGTTAGCCCTAAGAGAGATTGAAAATGATTTTCTTTCTCTCTCAAAATCCAGAGAACTAGAGATTTGCAAAAATGAAAATTATTTTTTTTCATTTTAGGGTTTCAAACTCTATTTATGTGTAGGTGAGCCCTCACTCGAAATCCTATCCATAATACAACTATCATATTTAGGCGGTTTAAGAAAATTATAAATACACCTATATTAATAAGTTATCATATAACAAATCGTAAGTGCTTTTATGTCATGAATTTTATCATAAAATATAGATTACTCTTGACCAATTGAAATTATCCGAAGTCATTTTTTGTGTGTGACCGAATAGATTCATGCGACGTCGGCAGTGTTGAGTTTTGGGGTTCATGCGCAGCGGAAATTACAAAATAATTTTGACAAAAACCCTAACATGATCCGAATATAATTCCATTAAAAACTTTTAAACCATGAAAACTTAACATACTCGTTCACAATATACCTTTTGAAAGGTTTATCGATCTCTAGGCGCCGCCAACGACGAACGCCTTCTATCAGCAGTCCACACACGAACGGCGGCCGAGATTCGAAGTGCTAGCTTTGAGAGAATACCAAACCTTTTTATTTATCTCCAAAATGATCTAGAGCGTACCAGAAAACCCTAATTCGTTTCTAAAATGAAAATATAGTTTCGGCCCTTAATCTTTCATATGTGTGTTCTAACTTAAAGCATCTATTTATACAACCCTTGTGTATAGACGGTTAAGTAAATTACGCATGTGCCCCTACTTAAAGAAGTATAAGTGTAATACACTACAAGGACGTTTCTGTCATGAATTCTATTATATAAATTCATTTTTCTGAACCATCTTAAAATCTCGCAAAACCATTCTTAGTGTGCGACCCAATAGGCTCATACAGCGTTGGCAGTGTACCAAAATACATTTTGATATACAAGTCATGAGCGGCCTCTAGCAAGACATTATGACTACCCAAGTTGTAAAAATATCAAATCGATACAACATAATCAATAGTGTATATAACATCCTTTTGTCACACAATATCCTTTTGATCAAACAAAAGGCGTGGACTTGTCATCCAACATGTTCAATCGTACTAGTCTCGATCTCTAGGTAAACTGAAAACATCCAAGTGACATTGATCAATATCAATTCACTTAGACTAGGCCTTTTAACAGTCTAACATATCGAGGGATCCACTGGATATCTCTCTTTATATGAGAGGGGCAAATTCTATCTCGATTACACAACCCCATCATATTGCTAATACAGTAACAATCACAAACTTTATAATCGTCCGGTTAAAGACAACGTTTGATTATGTCAAATCACTGTGTTACTAATGTTAAAGTCTCTAGTAATGTCAAGTCAGAGGACTGAAAAATATACCTATAATGAGAAACAACTATGACTTAATCCATGTGATGTTCTCATAGCGGGTCGGTCCAGTACTTTGTTCCCTAGCAAGTACTCGTGATCTTGATTCGTATCCCTATACGTATAATCATCATATGATCATCAATCAAGACTCACACTAGTCTTAATTCATTATAGTTCCTAGTATAATGATCTACTAGGGACATTTAAGATATTTCTGTAAATACCCATGGATCTTATTATAATGTAAACACGCAAATTAATTATAATAAACGACAAATGAAATTCTCTATTTTATTAACTAAAAGTATTCATAAAGACAACAAATGGATTGACCTAGGGCACATGCCCCAACAGGCAGTGAACAAAAACCATTTTGGTACACAAGTCATCAGCGGTCTCCAACAATGCATAATG
Organism: Stephania yunnanensis; assembly: GCA_039657365.1. NCBI lineage: Eukaryota > Viridiplantae > Streptophyta > Magnoliopsida > Ranunculales > Menispermaceae > Stephania > Stephania yunnanensis. Next base: position 44,801,917 of record CM077581.1, read on the forward strand.
ACTACCAAAGTTACATGAATATAAAAATCGATACAATCCAATGAATAACATATATCATATCTTTTTGTCGTGCAATATTCTTTGATTAAACAAAGGTATGGAAAGTCACCCAAAATATTCAATTGTACTAGTCAAGATCTTTAGGTACACATCCAAGTGACATTGATCATATCAATTCACATAAAATTGGCCATTATCAATCTATGATATTGAGGGATCTACTAAAATCTTTCTTTATATGAGAGTGAAAAATTTTCTCTTAATTACACGCCTTTACATATTATTCATATGGTAACCAATTACAATCTTTATAATCTTCATGTTAAAGGCAACGTTTGATTTTGTCAAATTACCATGCTACTAATATTGAAGTCTATTGTAATCTCAAGTCGAATGACTAACGATATATCTATCATGAGTAACACATATGACTTAATATATGTGGTGTTCTTAAAGCGAGTCAGTCCAGTACCTTGTTCTTATAACAAGTAATCATAATCTCGATTTGTATCCCTATACCCATGATCATCACATGACCATCAATCAAGATTCACACTAGCTTTAATTCATTAAAGTTCCCGGTATAATGATCAACTAGGGACATTTAAGATATTTCAACAAATACCCATTGATCTTATTCTAAGGTAAACGGACAATTACTAATAATAAAACAACAAATGAAAACCATAATTTTATTTACTACAACCATAAGATAAGCAATGTTTGTAGATTAACCTAGAGCACATGCTCCAACATCTCCCACTTGCACTATGGCCAATCATTTATGTATTTACTACCTAATGATCTAACATGACCGTCATGTTTCACTTATGGAAGAGCCTTTGTTAAAGGATCTTCAACATCCTACAAATCTTTATGTCTCCCTTCTCGATGATTTCTCGAACGATATGAAAATGTCTAAGAATATGTTTGGATCGGTGGTGTGATCAAGGTTCCTTTGCCTGTGCTATCACCCTATTGTGGCCATAACATAAGCAAATGAGGTTAGCTATACTCAGAACCAGACCAAGTTCAGATATTAACTTTTTTTTATCTAAACTTCCTCCTTAGCTAGATCGGACACTGCAATATACTCACCTTCTGCTATAGACTTTGCCACAATGTCTTGCTTCAAACTTTTCCAGTTCACTACGCCTCTATTCAAAGTAAAAACATATACCGACTGTGATCTGAAGTCATCTATATCAGTTTGAAACTTTTATCTGTGTAACCATTTACAACAAGCTCGTCTTCCAAACTTTCATAGACCAAAAACACTTCTTTAGTCCATCTAAAATACTTAAGAATGTTTTTTTTACTGCTATCCATTGACTCTCACCGAGATTATATTGATATGTACTTATTGCACTCAAAACATATGATACATCAGGTCATGTGCATAACATGGCATACATGATAGATCCAATAGCTGGTGCATATGGAATTGTATTATTTTGCAACTTTTAAAGAGGAAAACATGATAGTGTATTATTTGTTTCGTTTACTTACTATTTAAATGTCTAAGTAATATAGATTATCTTATATATAGTAATACGTAATGAATAAGTAATTCACTTGACAAAAAAACAAGTAATTCATTTGCATATTCATGCCTTTAATTAAGGATGAGTAAAATACAAGTGTCTTATTGATATGAAACTCAAGAGAGTGTTTTAAAATTTTAGAAAAAAATATGAAATGTAGCAACAATGGTATAATTTCATGATTAGAAACCTAGATTTAAGGAAGACTACAAACTTGAAGCAAAATCAAGGGATTACTAGAACATTTCTTGTGGAAAAAGTTAGATCATTAAGGAATTTAGTAATACGTGTGAATTTTACTTAAATAAAAAGTAAATAAAAACTTAGTGCAAAGAGTATATGAAACAAATAATTTTAAATGAAAATTTGGACTTAACTTTCTTAATAAAGTAAAAGTGAGAAATGCTAAGGAGAGATTTAAAAAAAAGTAGAGTGTCCCACAAGTTCTACAGGAAATGGAGCAGATAACTTTATGGTTGGAAAAAGCGAGGAAAAATGGTATCCACAATAAAAGGGGAACTAAATTTCAAATAATTATTTTCAAAGTGTGGAAAAATGGACCAGACTTCATGGAACTAACCTTAAGAATTTTGGAAATTTTTATTTATTTTTCAACCATTTCTTAATTTGAAAGAAAACTAAATTTCAAATATTGATTTTGAAGTCCCTAAGGGACTGTTTTGCAAACTAATGTTGTACACCCATTCGAAATAATTTCGAATGGTCCTAAATAGTTCAATAACACCTAAAAAAATAGATAAAGTATGTAGAACAATATTAAACAAGTCCTGACACTTTTGGCCGAGCTTAGTGCCCTATAAGGACCTGAAATAATAGAATGAAACCATTAGACCCCCCAAAATTGATTTGAAATGATTTTTAGGACTTTACATGAGATTTTCTAGTGCCAATATATCAAGTTATATTGCTCATTCAATAACAACTAGTACTAGCCTAATATTAAGAGCAAAATGAGCGCTAGGTTATAAATGGCAAAGTTAGATGACAATTGAACTATGTTAGAAATAATCATGTTAAATGCAAATTAACGAAAACTATAACATGAATATAACTAATCAAATGGGACATTAGGTACCTAGCTAGCTAGATTTGGGTGTCAGGGGTTATTGGGACGCATGTTAGGAGATGTGAGTGGCAATTGTCGAGCGTGTACTATAAATATTTTTACCTTTGTTGTACTACTAAATTTTGTAGTAGTGGTAAGTTGGACCATCTTCATTAGGATTTAGTAAAGTCCTTAAGAAAAAGGGTTTTATTAGTTTTATGTTTATTTTTATTTTATTAAAACTAGAATTTAAATTAATAATCTCTAAATATAGAAATGAACTAAACCAACTATACTAACTTAGTTAACACAAAACAAAGTCACTACAATTCAAAGCAATTTAATTCAATGGAAATCGATATAAAATGTACATCTAAAAAAACCTCTTAAACAATGAAACATCTATCTGTTTTGCATCTAAACACGTTACTTCAATCATATAGCCATAAACATTAAGTTTTTAAAGTCTCTTAGATCATTAAACTGTAATCATAAGTAAATAGCATTTAGCCATCCATTTGCTCTCCTTATACCTGTGGAAAAGCCATGTTCTAATTTTATTGAGCTAACCTTTTGAATACACAAACAAATTAACTTCATGCAATAAAACTGCATGTGTAAACTTCAAACTACTAAACCTAACACCTTTGAAAAGCCACTTCCACATTAGACTTAGATCTCAAACTCATCTAAAACATCTAAATGGTAATAACTTTCAGACAATTGTAGTTACTACTTAGATAATGAATCAAAATATTACAATATACATTGGCCAATGTGTACGTAACACTTAGATTCATAATTGCAATCCATAAATAACAATCTATAAAATCGGTGAATTAAAGAATACGATTGGTTTAAAGCTTCAAGCACATAATCATGAAATCATGACCACATTGCAAAACAGATCTAGTTCATGTCTGTAGTTTGTTTAGATTAATTAACAAACTACCCACGCATAATCATAAATGACACTATAACATAATAATTGAAAGAGATAATTAAAAATCACCTTACTGAAAATATAAATATTCCAATCTTCTCCAAAAGTTTCCAAACTAAAGTAAAAAGTGTAAAATTATCAAAAGGCTTTTAATTTTGTATTCTAGGGTTTATATATAGTATTTTAGGTAGTTCATATCCCAAACAAACTCGAAATCCTTGTTGTAATCTAAAATCCACAAAACTGACACCAGCAATTCCTCAACAATTCTTGTGTGAAGTGAAATCACTGGAAAAATAATTGGAAAAGTAGTATCAGTTTCCACCGATCTGAATAGTGATTCCTGTGCATATATGAATCACTCAGGAATTGCCAGACTTGAATTCTAGTTTTTTCTTAATCCCGGGTGACTTCTCATGTTATTTCTCCACTTGGGCAAATCTTTTATCTCCTTCAATTTTTCATTTATTTCTTCAAATATTTCAATTATCACATGAAATATAAAAAACAAGAGAAAACCCTATGTAAAATAGTATTTTACATCTAAAATCATCATAAAGTGTACTATAAAATATGTCTAATGATTAATTTATCAAATACTCAGAAACTCAACACATTGTTGCCCCGAGTAAAGGAATTCTCTCGATCATTTTCTATTTTTTCCTTATTTAGATTTTATAATTATATACTCTTATTCTTAAACAAAAGTGATCATCAAAAAAACACACAATACCTACATGAAATAAAAATCATGGTAAAATAGAAAGATTTAAAGAACAACCCCTTCATTTGGCAACTCAACCTTTAATTTTGTGATACACTTTAAAATTTAAAGTGAAATTAATCACCAAGGTCAAATCACTATATAGGTTTTCTAAATTACCGCTAACAAGCATCAAGATTATGATCACTTTATTTTCATTTGTAGGAATGTTGGAAAAAGAGATACTTCAGTTAACTTAGCTACAAGCACTGGAGCTAAATCTTTTATTTAGAGAGTTTTCATAAACATCCTTCCATTTTTCTATGTCGTTTTCTCTCTCTTCTTTTTCTTCATATGTATTCTTTTTGTTTATATTTATATTCCTACGGTTCCCTGCTCCATTTCTTTTGGAATCCATTATTCTTATTGTAGAAATATCTCTTTCATTTTTTTCACCACTAGATTCTCGTCTACATTTTCTTTAGAATCTGTTGGCCTCTTTATTTTTTCTTTTAAAAATTCTTATTTGCTCTTCTCACTTCACTATTGTCAGGGAAGTATTCTTTTCAACTATGTAAAGTTTATTCGCTAATTTCTTATTTTTCCATTTAATTGTGGCATAATTTCTTTTTCATTATATATATGTGTATATATTAAATACTTGATCAATAACCTTTGTATAAAAAAATTCTTAAAATTTATTTATTTCATCTGGTACTTTCGTTTCGATCTTCTAACCATTATAGTGTCTAACACAAAGCAATCAATCCCCTATATCTATTGCATACACAATCTCAGTTGAGTCAAATAGGGTATAACAACTATTTTTTGTCATAAAATCTCTACTTTCCCAGTTAATAAGAATATCACTTCTATTTAAATCTAAATTATACTCAATTCATATTTTTAAATAAATAAAGTAAAATGAAGAAATATTACCTCCATTGTCGAAAGTTTTGAAAAATTTTCAATCATCTTCAAATATTGAATATATAAATTCTACCTGTAGAGTCTTCCATACTTGACTTCTTTATACTTCACCTAAATACCCAGACTCATTCCAAGCATTTTCCTCAACGTTTAAAAATTAAGTGATTTTTCGATATAACAAATATACCTCTTAAAGCATAGAAGAATTAAATATGAAATACAAATCGCTTTTCAAAATTAGACAAACAATTATCATATAAAAGAGAGATAGAATGGAGTAAAGCACTCATTTCTCATTAAAGGCGTAAACAAGGTTCACGTTCCACACATTTTCATAAATATTGAAAAACAATTACGAGGTACTCTGTGGAAAAGTAAATCCATCGTCTGTCTTTAGCTCCATCATCGTTCCTCGCTGTAGTAGGTTGTAAAGTACAACTCTCATTAGGATAATAAACTCCCAATGGAAATTTCAACTGCATCAAAGGAATATCTATGATGTTCCTTTAATCTAGTGAATGTTCCATCTTCCTCCTTTCTAACATGGAATGGTGGCGTGCTAAGTTTCTCTCATTCTCATCTATTATCTAGTGATTCCTAAAAACTTGCTTCACATTAATCCTTCCATGTAACAACCCATTAAGCAAGTGATTTTCGCTAATCTGAATTCTAATTAACCCGAGTAAGGATCATTGTTAAACTCATCTTGTCTTAATTAGCTTGTGCATAGAATTGCACGATGTTGATATTAGTTTGATGTGTATTAGCTTTTGCATAGAATTGCATGATGTTGATGTTAGTTTGATGTGTATTAGTATTTATTGCAATTAATTAGATTAATTATCCTATAATTGACAAATTAGGGGCGCCTAATTGTTAGAGCATTCGCCCTAGGTCAATCTACAAACATTGTTTATCTTATAATTTTAGTTAATAAAATAGAGGTTTTATTTGTTGTTTTATTATAAGTGATTGCATGTTTACCTTATAGTAAGATCCATGGGTGTTTGTTGAAGTATCCTAAATGTCCCTAGTCGATCATTATATTGTGAACTATAATGAATTAAGACTACTGTGAATCTTAATTGATGGTCATGTGATGATCATGCATATAGGGATACAAATCAAGATTATGAGTACCTATTAAAGAATAAGGCACTGGACTAACCCACTATGAGAAGACCACATGGATTAAGTCATAGGTGTTACTCATGATAGGTATATCATTTAGTCATTCGACTTGAGATTACCATAAACTTCAAAATTAGGAGAATGATAATTTGACATAATCAAACGTTGTCTTTAACTGGACAATTATAAAGATTGTGATTGGTTACCATGTGAATAATATGTAAAGGTGTGTAATCAAGATAAAATTTTTCACTCTCGTATAGAGAGAGATACAAGTGGATCCCTCGATAAGATAGACTGATAATGGCCAAGTCCATGTGAATTAATATGATCAATGTCACTTAGATGTTTTTTAGTTTACCTAAAGATCGAGACTAGTACGATTGAACATAAAGGGTGACTTTCCATGCCTTATGTTTAATAAAAGGATATCGCACGACAAAATGATATGATATACGTTATTTATTAGGTTATATCAATGTTGATATTCGTACTATTTGGGTAGTCATAATGCCTTGCTAGAGACCACTTATGACTTGTGTACAAAATATTTTTAGTTCACTGCTAACCTTGCATGAACCTATTGGGTCGCACACAAAGAATGACTTTTTCAATTACTCCAGAGTAATGAGTTTTATATGGTAAAATTCATGACATAAAGCCCTTACGATTTGTAATATGATACCTTATTAATAGGGGCATATATGTAATTTGCTTAAACTTCCTAAATACAATAGTTGTATTATTAATAGGATTTTAAGTGAGGGCTAATTTACATAAATAAATAAAGGGTGAAACCCTAAAAATGAAATAAGATTTTTGTTTTCAATTTTCAAGTTCTCTTGATTTAAGGAGAGAAAGATAAATCGTTTTCAATATCTTTTAGAGCTAGCACTCCAAATTGTGGTCACTGTTTGTGTGTGGATTTTTGATAGAGACATGCACTTGAACATCTTGAAAATCGAACAATAAAAAAAGAAATCATGAAATAAAGTATTATTTGCTTTTATAGATTTAATTTAATGAAACTTCTTTTCGATCCTGTTAAGATTTCTTTGGAGTTTTTCGTTGTGTATGAACTCCAAAACCTTACACTAATATCGTATGTGAGTCAAGGGTGACGCATTTGAGTCATGGGGTAGCATGCACACCCAAGTGCACTCATTGGCGTGCATGGAGATATTTTAGGTGCATGAATATAGGCATATATATTCATATACATTTGTATATATATATATATATATATATATTTGAAAATAAATAAAAATTAATAAATTGGTGGGCACCTAATGACATGTGTGGTCATAGGGAAAATGCGTGGGTTGTACGATAGTGTGCACGCCCATGTGTGCTCGTTGGTATGCACAACGCGATTGTTGGCATTTGGACATAGGTATATATATTTATATATAAATAAAATATATAAATATGTAATAAACATCAGAAATGGGTAAGTATGTACTCAGCTGTGTCACCTTGATTGTTGGTTATCGAATTTGCCTCGAGATTCAATTATACAAATATCAAGAAACACTTAAATATTAAATCAACCAAAATGCTTACCACCTCACCTTTTTTCATTTCGATCAATTCATTTGATAGAGAGAGACGAAGAGAATGAGAGAATGAACAGGAAAGAGAGTTTGATCAAACACAAGGAAAGGCAAAAGTAGTTCGTCCAAGGATGGAGATGGCAGCGGAGTCGTTTCCCCTACCTAGATCGAATTGGGGTTAGGTCAAGCCCAACCCCATTTGAAAAATTAAAAAGATTTTAAACACGAATAAGAAAGAGGTTGGGCCCTCAAACTAGGCTGGTTCGGCTTGGTTGAGCTGAACCCGTTTTGACCAGTTTCAGGCCCAAACCCATTTTTTAATAAAAAAAAAGAAAGAAAATTGTTGGATATTAAAAAAACCTTTTGAAAAATGGAAATAAAGAAGAAAATTTATGTTTTGGGGCCAAATAAATAAAAATTGTGGATTTTTATGGAAAATAAAGAATTCGGGATTCTCCTGAGACTTAATGTAAGAAAGTGTTTACTTCGTAAATCATGAAATTGATTAAAATAAATGAAAAAATTGGAAAATATATCTCGGTGTTTCGGGTTCTAATGGAACTAGTTTAGTAGTTCTAATCAATTAGTAATCGACTCCAATTAATAATGATCAATCTATTACAAGTTCTTGACTGACGAGGAAGATGTTGAGGACTCCGGGCGGGATGTAAGTTTGTATAAAGTTAGGAAAGCTCGGTGCCTGTAAGTTAGACTATATTCTTATCAATTATGCATCGTAATTAGTTCTATTTAGTTCATTTTGTTTATGGACTATGATATGGGAGCTATGTATATACAATGATGTAGTTCCTAACTTGTTGTACGCTCTAACACTGAGTGAACTGAACTGTCTTTGGCTATATTATATCTCATCACCTTCATTCTCGATGATGTAGTTTTTACTATCGTGCTTGCATCGCGAGGTCATTGTACAGTGTCCGGTACACCATACCCTATATGCGCATGACACACATCCTATGTGGAAATCTTATTTGTGTCGCGATAGGCCACGTGCTCATTGAGAAACTCACTATGCGCTAAGTTGAGACGAGTCAATGTTGTATAAAAACAACGTTTGGTGGTTTAGGATGAAAACTAGGATAACATGAGATACTAGTAGTCTTGTTATGACCGTGAGATTTACTAGTGTACTCCGTTATAATGGGTAATCGACCACCCCCGTATGGAGCAACTACATCTTTCTATAAACATGAGCTATGAAGCAAAATGACTTGCATTTCATTATGTATTGTTTATATCAATTTCATTACTTATATATATATATAGTTAGATTCATATTTGTTATTCATTGACTTATTGATATTAGATGATAGTGGATCAGTTTATGAGCATCGCTTACTATGCAAGTTGGAGCACTCATTCCCTAAATAAACATTTCAACTTATTAGTGTGCCATTCGACTCAGGAATCGAGAAGATAAGGAGTTTATGGTATTTTCTTCGATGTATTGATATTTGTTGTTGTTTTTATATTGTTATGAATTACTGTTTCGTAATAAACAAATTAGGAAAATAGTTTTAATTCCAAAGTTAATGCCCGTTTCGTATATCTTTTATTTAAAGAAATAGTTTTATTTTCGTTGCATTTTGTTGTCAATATTAGTTGATTATCAGCACATACAGGTTATGTTTACTAGGTGTTGGTAAGAAGCTACTAGCTCTAGTTAAGTTTGATTGGTGTACCGAGGCTTAATTAAGGTTTCAGGCTAGGTATCACCCTTATTTGGATAGAGAATGCTATTGTTGGACTATAACAAGTCAATTATTAGACACATTTTATAGTGTCATTTAGGTAAATCTTAGATATAAATGATGATATTACACTAAGTATTCTCTTATTTTTGTGATTTCAAGATTTAAATAGGAAAATGAAGAAACGGAAGAAAGTATAAAAAAGAGCAAAACAATCAAACTATAAAAGATTTTCAGCAATTAGCTAGCAATTGGAGAATGAACTGAAGATAGCCATCTAAATCAACAACAAGAAAGAGTCAGCAAATCTATAGCAAATAAGAGAATCAACTAGAAATTGGCAGCTAAATAGGAGGAGCACAGAGCGCTAAACTCAGCGATTTACTTAGCGATTTGTGTACAACTTAGGCATTGGTGACAAATCATTAAGGTTGGTGACTTATTTTTTAGATAAGAATGAGGAATTTGTATTTATCTAGGAGATGTACTCTTTAGAATGCTATATATAGGACTAGAGAGCTATGAAGTAACTCTTTCTACTCTCTCTTTTCTCTTTTATTCTCTTTTTAACTTTCCATTATTTTTTTTTTCAGCCTCTTATCTTTAAAGTTTAGTTTTATATGTAAGCAACATTGGAGCTTTGATTAAAATTTATTTATTTATTTAATTATGTATTTTAATTACATATTTGCATTGCTTATTTCAAGCGTGGGTGAGTAGTTACTTAATCTAAACAAACCCAGACATGTGATATACTTTGGATTGTTATGTAGTTGTAATTATAAATCGCATACTTAATGCTTTAAATCGATTCAAACACGTCAATCATGGATTAAACAAGTTATTTTTGCATATTACAATTAGTGATTCTTTATATTGAATGCATAGTGGCCAATATGTTCCTTAATATAGAGTGTCCAAATCTATGTTTATAGTTAGCGACAATAATTATAGAAGTAGTAGCTAGGTTTAATCTATAAAACTTTTCCTGAGTGGATGTTTTAGGTGATTGCGTTCTAAGTTGTTAATTATACGGCTTCGGTTAATATTGCCTTGGATTAGGAATGATTTTCATTAAGCATAATGCTACCTTATTTCTACATTGTTGCATTTTATCCAATTGGTAGATTTACAATGATAAGAATGTAGCATTTCCATTGAATTTAGGAAATTAGAAGTTAGCTAAAGGCTTTAAATCTATTATGAATTAGATTTAATAATTTCATGATTCCATGTGATACAGTTATAACTATAATGTGAAGTAATGTTATGTTATAGTGTTTGAAAGCAATCCAAGTATATTATATTGTCTAATGGGGGTTTGTTTAGATGTTTGTTTAGATATTTTATTTACATTGATTTATTGATTATTTGACTTATTAGTTAGAATTATATTAGGTTAGTTGATGAAATTTAAATTACTTATAATTTAGTTATTTTAAACAATTGTTAATTTTTTTTGCATATTATTAAGTGCTTGATTCCCATTTTATTAAATTAAAACAAGTTAAATCTGGTAAAACTTTAGTATAGCCTTAATTCTTAAAATCCCTAAGGAGACGATATCTCATTTGTCACTACTAGAAATTAGTAGTAAAATACGAGAAATTATTTGACACGCTCGACATATGTCAATTTTTCACAGTGTTTCCAGGGATTTTTCAGATAATCTCTTAGAAACTTTCTTGTTAAAAGTCATATAAGATGGCTGAAGACGAGGAAAAATTAACTTTCAGACAATCTGATAGGAATGTCATGGCTTATGAACCTATGTGTATAACTTTCACAACAAAATTTTTGGAGTTCGAATTAAAGTTGGACGCGTAAATTCTTTACTATGTTTCCATGGTGATGATAATTAAGATGCTCAAAAGTTTATTAGAGTGTTCATACAAAAATAACCATGTTAAAACCTAAGGATATTGGAGTAGATTATGTTAAATTAAAAGCTTTTCCACATTTCCTTCTGTAGTATAACGCCAAGCTTTAGAGTGGCTATTTTACCTCCCTCAAAATTCCATAAGCAATAGGTTAGAGATGCAACAAGTCTTTCTTGATCAATATGTCCTTGCAAGACAAATTGTTTTATTTGGACAAAAAACTAGTAATGCTAGGATAGAAACTGGAAAAACATTTGATGAATTTTTGGATAGGTATTAAAGATTATGACTTCAATATGTCTAATGCATGGATTTATAGAAAAAAATTCGATGAAATATTTTTTATGAAGGATTAAATCCCTTAGAACGATGATTGTTAGACATAGCATGTGGAAGGTTTTTGCTCGACAAAACAATAACTTTAGCAAGAGAAGCTACAAATAAAATGGCTAAATAATCTAAGCAATATAGTAAGAAGAGTGAATTAGTCAAAGAAAATATAAGCGAAATGAATAGAAGGACATATAAGATATCAAACGATAAGATTTATAAGATAAAAACCATGGTGAATTATTACTGAAGAATAGATCAAGCAAAGTAAAACCTTGTCATGAATAAAGCCACGTTAATGATGAATACCATTTGAAACAACAAACAAAATAGAAGAAGCTAATGCTATAATGAACTAATATGATGAGTTTGTTGATCCCAATTATAACTTTAATAGTTATGCAAATTACTCACTACAGAGTGTAGGTAATCATATCAACAATCAAGGTTATCAAAGGTACAAAACATCGAATAACTCAGAAAGAGAAAAAATCAAATAATTCAAATATTACAAAATGATATGACTGAATTTAAAACCAATTAAAGTCAAATGGCAACTCAAATGAGTGAATTTGTAAATGAAGGAAAATTACCATCTCAACCTCATCTTACATTTTATAAAAACGCACCAGCCATAACACTATGAAGCGGTAAGTAGATGGATGAACTTAAAACGCTGGACTAATTAGTTTCTAGAAAATAAATAGAAGTAGAACTAGAAACAAAAATTAAACTAACAAGTAACAAGATTCCTGAAAAAAAAGGTAATGAACTTGATAAAGATAGACTAACTATTGTAAACCTACCATTCCCTTATCATTTGGAAGATAGTAAAAATACTAAGAAATTATAGGAAGAAAAACAAATATCTAAGACATTAAAGAAAGTAGTGGTTAATATACCATTATTTGAAGTCATTCAAAATGTACATAAGTATCAAAAATTTATAAAAGAATTATGCACTAGTAAGATTAAGGCTAATGAAAATGTGAGACTAGGAGAACATGTATTCATACTAAATAAAAATAAGTTACCTACTAAATGTTTTGATTTTGGAATGTTTTTCATTCCATGTATGATTAAGAATATAAAAATTTCTAAAGCATTGTGTGATTAATGAGCCACCATAAATATTATGCCTTTATCTATTTAATTACAAATGACAAATGTACATTTAGAAAAAAATTGTTATGGTTGCACAATTAGAAAAAAGGTCCACTGCTAAACCAGTAAGGTTACCAGAAGATGTACTAGTCAGAGATAATGACTTAGTTATCCTAAAAGACTTATACGTCTTAGATATAAATGAAAATAATTTTTCTAATTGGACTTCTCTAATCTTAGGAAAGCTGTTTTGAAAAAAAAAAACAATGCAAAGAATGATGTTTCAAATGGAACATTAATAATGGAAGTAGATGATGATATAGTGAATTTTAATACATATGACGCAATGAAATATCCAATGGATAGTTATTCTATATGCATAATAGATATGATAGATTCATTAGTAGACAAATCTTTTCGAAAAGATAAAATAGACAAATTAGAATTGGCAATTAAAGATTTAGAAAAAGATGATGGTATAGACGAGGAAGCAAAAGAGATAATAAGTACTTTATAATCATATAGTCAACTACCAAAACTTACTTCTTACGTAGACTTATCTAAATCTCATTTAAAACTCTTACCTTCTATAGTTAAAGTCCTATAATTAGATATAAAAACCTTACTTGATCATTTGAAATATGTTTATCTAGGGGACTGTGATAAATCACCAGTATATTTCTAATAAGCTAAAAAGTCTATAAGAAATCAAGTTAATAAATGTATTGAAAGAATTTAAAGAAGCAATAGGATGGACCGTTGCTGATATTAAAATAATAACTTGAGCTACGTGCATGCATAGGATAAACCTAGAAACTAATACAAAAGCTTCAAGAAAACCTCTACATAGATTAAACCCACCTATGATGGACGTAGTAAAAGTTGAAATATTAATACTAGTAGACGCATGAATGATATTTTCAATAGCTGAGAGCAATTGGGTAAGCCCAGTCTAAGTAGTTCTTAAAAAGACAGGAATTAGAATAATAACAAATGAGCATGGAGAATTAATACCAACTAGAATCCCAAACGATTGGAAGGTATGTACAGATCATTAAAAAACCAAATGCCTTAACTCAGAAGGACCACTATCCACTCCCGTTATAGATCATATGTTAAAAATTTTAGTTAGAAAAAACCTACTACTGTTGTCTAGATTGTTATGCAAAATTTCACCAAAACTTGTAGCCCTAGAAGATCCGAAAAAAAACTACTTTTACTTGCCACTTAGTTATATTTGCTTATAGACATATATCTTTTTGTTTATGTAATGCACCTGCAACCCGTTTTAAAGTTGTATGGTTAGAATTTTCTCCGATTTTGTGAAATTTTTTATTGAAGTTTCACGGATGATTTTACGATTTATAGTAATTCTTTCGACGAAGTTTAGTTAATTTAACTAATTAACAGATGCATAGAAAAGAATTTAGTATTAAATTATTGAAAATGTCATTTCACGGTAGATCAAGGACTTATATTAGAATATATAATGTCACCTAAAGGAAAAGATGTTGATTCTGTAAAAAATCATGTAATCAAAACATTACCTTACCTACCACGGTAAGAGAAATACGTTCATTTCTTGGGCGTGCATGATTCTATAGAAGATTTCTAAAAGATTTCTTTAAAACTACACAACCTTTATGCAAAATTTTACAAAAAGACATTCCTTTTGAATTTACCTATAATTGCAAGACAATATTTGATTAATTATAAGATTCTTACATAACCACACCGGTGATTAAATCACTAGATTGGTTGTTACCCTTTGCAATTATGTGTGATGCAAGTAACTTTGCGGTTTGAGCGGTTTTAGGTTAGAAAGTAATAAAAGAATCTCATGTTATATACTATGCTTTGAGGACATTAGATCTAGCTTAACATAATTATACTACTACTGAAAAGGAGTTTTAGCTGTAATGTTACCTTAGAAAATTTTTGACCATATTTATTAGGAAAAAAATTAATATTTTATTCAGATCATGCAGCTTTGCGATATTTAGTGACAAAATAAGATATAAAACCTAGACTAATAAGATGGATACTGCTTCTATAAGAATTCAACCTTTCTGTAAAAGATAAGAAATGATTTGAAAATTTAGTGGTAGACCACTTAAGTAGGTTAGAAAATGGAGAACCACCTAAATAAAAGAGGGATGTATTTCTGGATGAATACATTTATAGTATAAACACTGATGGCCCGTGGTATGCCGACATAGTCAATTATCCTACCCCAAATAGGTTATCACCTTACTTAACTTGATCTCAAAAGAATAAAATTAAAAAGGATTTTAAACATTATTTATTGGTGATCCCCAATTTATAGAAGTTTTGCAACGACCAAATAATTAGGAGATGTATACTACATTCAGAAGTACAATCAATTATATCTCATTGCAATACTTATGCATATGTAGGACATTTTGGTCCACGTAGAACTACTCGTACAATTTTGGACTTTGGATACTTTGGGCCCATTTTATTTCATGATTGTTTCGTTTATATAAAATCCTATCTAAATCGCCAACAAACTGGAAACCTAGGACCTAGAAATCAAATGCCTTTAACTCCTGTTCCATTTTATGAAGTGTTTGATGTATGAGGTATTTATTTCATGGGGCCTTTTCAACCATTAAGTGGCTATGTTTATATTTTACTTACTGTAAATTATGTGTTTAAGCGGTAGAAGCAAAAGCTACTAAAACTAATGATTTAAAATTGGTGATTGATTTCCTTGGATAAAAAGTTTTTACAATTTTTGGAGCACCTAGAGCACTTATAACTGATAGAGGTTCATATTTTTGTAATCGATTAGTTGCTAATCTACTTGCTAAGTATAATGTCACAAATAGAAAATCTACTTCATATCACCTACAAACTAGGGACAAGCTGAAAAGTCGAATGAAGAAATTAAGTCAATACTTTAAAAAATAGTTAGTCCAACACGTAAGGATTAGAGTCTTAGATTGGAAGATGCATTATAGGCATATAGAATAACATTTAAGATACCCACAGGCATGACCCCTTATAGGTTAACATTTGGAAAAGATTTTCATTTACTAGTATAACTATAACATATAGCCTAATGGGAAATAAAAACATGTAACATGAATTACAAAGAAGCAGAAAACCAACGTAAGTTGAGTCTTCAAGAATTAGAAGAAATTAGGAATGACGGCTATGATGATGCATCAATTTATAAAGACAAAACCAAAGCTTTTCATGATAAGAAATTAGTTCTTAAAAATCTTCAAGTAGAAGATAAAGTTCTACTCTTTTGTTCAAGACTAAAATGATTTCCTAGAAAACTCCATTCGAGATGGATGGGACCTTATCCGATCGTCAATTTACTCTCTCATAACGCAACAGAAATATAAAGCTTAGAAATAGGACAAATATCTAAAGTAAACTATCATACGTTAAAAACCTATTGTGAAAATTTTGTTGAACATGATATGGAGATCATAAATCTCGAGACTAAACAACATATTCCGTGAAGTAAAGAAATGGATTTCAATTTTTGCATGAGAAATCGAAGAAGCAGTAACCTGAAGTTCAACATCAAAAAGGGAAGCAACCAGCGGAAGAAGAATTCATTGATTACCAACTAAAGCTTCAAGATTTGGTATATATGATTGAAATTTACAAAGATAATCTAGGTTAATTCTTCCTCCACTTGATGATCAATGATGCCAGTTTCCCTGGTGTTTTACTTAGCACAGTAGCTTTTATGAATACTTTACCGAAACAATGGTGTAGAAAATCCAAGTTGAACACTAACTTTATACCACCTTTCATTGTGCACAAAAAAAATGACGATAAGATCTTTAGAATAGGAATGTCAATTAATGTGCCTGTATAAGTTGGGCGATTCAAGTATCTCGCCAACTTCTTATTAGTAACACAAATTGAGAAATATGATGCGATATTGATGGGGCATACTTTTCTTAAGACAGTTGGAGCTATTCTTGATGTTGAACAATGTATAGTTACACTTAGGATGGGGAACGAGTATATGTATCTTTAGGTTGGTTACGAGATGTACGACTATGTTAATGAAGACAATTATGATGATGATTGTGAAGGTGAGGCATCTTATTATGATGAGTATTCTGAAGAACGTTTTGCAGATGTTGATAATGATAAGGAAGCTAAAGATGTCAAGAATGATTAATAATCAACTAATGGTCAGTTTAACTCGCTCAAACGGAACATCGAGTGATCTTATTTATCAAGTCGAGCTAATGACTATAAACAAAAGTGATAAGTTGGTATTTATATGTTTTTTATAGTTTATTTTAATGTGTTTAATATAGAAAGTCTCTAAAATATATATTTAATTATTTTTATTAGTCGTTTTCAAGTGAAACAGAGTGCGCAGTTGAATGTAAGGCAGAAAAATACTCAAAATAGAGTATTTACACGCAGTGATCAGATGCCGAAATATTTGACTCGAGTTACGTGTTGTGGGAGAATATGAAATAACAGACCAAATAAGAAAGGAAGTGACATAGTCAAGTCACTTGGAAACAAGTGTTGTTATATTGCCTCGAGTTGCGTGCATCATAGTCACCCACACAATCGCACAAAATCGTGCATTTTTTTCTCTTACAGGCCCACGTGTCCCTCCTAGTTCGTCCACAACATCATACACAAGCTCTCCACCAATCAGACGCAGTCACATGTCATTAGTACGTCATTAACCACAACCATTTCTCTCCTCGCCTCAGCTGCCATCAGCTCATCCTTAGGATCCGTGCTACCATACTTTATCACTATTTTGCTCGAAGTCATGCAATTCCACTAAACCAACGCCTCCTGCATCCACGTGTCGATCGTCCAACTCTCTACTACACCATTGTAGCTCCACCAACCAATTTGGTTGCATCACGTCAGCTGTTTCCAGTCAACCAGACAATTATCGTGCTGACAAGTGTCCAGAACATATTTTTTAGGCAAAAACAACCCTAGATGTGCCTCGGTGCACGTGTTACGAGACCAACCGACAAAATTAGTTTCTCTCACTTCCAAAAAGTAATTTTTAGTAGTTTTTCATATTATGAACTAGGGTATTCATCTGATGAGTCGACATTGGAGCTGCCACACAACACTTTTCATACTTGGTGTTGTAAAGATCATGTCTAGCTAAACCAATCTTCGCCTAGGTCGGAGCGGAAACAAGTGAGATTCTTGATTCATGGCATAAAATTGTGAGATCTATGATTTTTATTTAATTTAATTTATTTTCTCCTATTTCATTGTTGTTGATTTTATTGATTATAGTTTAGATCTAGCATCTGTATATGGCCATTGCATGCTTGTAAATGGACAATCTATAGTTGTTTGGACCGATTGTATTCGTAATTGTACTTTTTGACCAATAAAGTAACGAACAGTCAGCCATTTGCTGCAAACCCTTTTGATTCTTGTGTGTGCAATAATTGAATATAGGTTAAATGGGTAGTGGACTCAATTCAGTTATTAATGATTAGTACTTCCATGGATTCTTATTATTGCAGTTAATGTGTTAAACCCGATTGCGGATGTCTAGGTTTATGCGTTAATTAGGGAAGTAGTTAATGCGCGGATGTCCTAGCTTTCGAGATTAAGGGAATTAGGAATTTTCAGCGGATGTCAATTTTCTATTGCTAATCTTGGAGAAGTGAATTAATAACTTTTTGGAAAGAGTGAGGACCATAATATGCCATTAAATCTCGATTTTTGCTTGTGGAGCCGTAGACCTAGGTGTTTTCTTTCATTGATATTATATTTTTGCAAACTTTTCATTTTTTCTAGTTTAGTTAATTGTTTCCTTAAACTTTCTAAAAACCCCATTTTTTGTTAACTTAGAGTAAAACTCAAGTCCTATGGATTCGACCCTGTACTTACCACTACTACACCCTTGTGGTTGGTAACTCCATTACAGGTTATATTTAGCAAGTGCGACACGTGATCAAATTTTGGGGCCGATGTTGGGGAGTTAATCCTTACTCTGAGTTTAGTTTTCCTTTTTCTTATTTTTTTTTTAGTTTTATGCTACTACACCTCACTTGGTCAAAATCGATTGGTTCACTGTTACCTTTCGATCCTGAATTGGAGAGAACATTGCATAGATGGATGAGAGAGACCCAACTTAGGTAACAAAAAGGCCAAAATCCTCTAAACATGGCTCAAAATCACCAAATCATTATAGGGCATGCCAGTCAAGAGCTTTAGGCTCTTTTGGCTCAACAACCCCTCTGCATCAACTATCCAAATAATGCTAGAGATTTTGAGTTGAGGTTTGGGTTTATTCATCTCCTTCCATCCTTTCATATAGGTGAGAATGAAGACCCTGTTACTTTCTTGAAGGAGTTTCAGACTAACTGCAAGTCAATGAAACCCTCAATATGGATGAGGACACGGTTCAACTTAGATCTTTTGCGTTTCGCCTTAAGGACAAAGCCAAGGAATGACTTTTCTACTTTCTGCCTAGATGCATTAACTTTTGGAATGAGTTGACAA
Organism: Stephania yunnanensis; assembly: GCA_039657365.1. Taxonomy (NCBI): domain Eukaryota; kingdom Viridiplantae; phylum Streptophyta; class Magnoliopsida; order Ranunculales; family Menispermaceae; genus Stephania; species Stephania yunnanensis. The sequence continues at coordinate 44,821,317 of CM077581.1, forward strand.
CTGCATTTTTAAATGAATACTTCCCTGTGGATAGAGTTGCTCAGCTCATCAATGATATATGCATCATCAAAATGAAGTCGGGCGAATCATTTAGTGCATATTGGGCTCATTATAAGCTATTAATTGCTAGTTGTCCGCTGCATGGCCAGTTTGAGAAAGCCATAGCCCATTTCTTCTATGTTAGCATGTCACCCATAGAACGACGCATGATTGATAATGCATGATTGATAATGCATGTGGAGGTTACATGTGAGGACATCACACAACAATCATGCCTTTATGGTGATCTTGATGCTACTGCTTACCGAAGTCTGATTGCAGTGAGTGTCTCGAGTTCTACTAACCAGAAAATTGACCAACTAGCCTCCATGATGGAGTGCCTCCTCTCTTTTGGCAAAGTGCAAGTCAAAGATTATGGCATTTATACTGCTACAAATCATGGAACTAATGAAATTCCTACTCCCTTTGAGGATAATCAACAGGCCAATGCCATGGGTAATCAGTTATGTATAATCACACAACGGCGAGTAACAATCCGAAGTTTAGTTACGGGCCTCAAAATCACAACTATCAGACCTTCGTCCCAAGAGTTCAACCATTGCCTACACCATCCAATAGCTCCTCTTCACTTGAGGATATGTTCAAAGCTCTTATAGCTTAATAATACCAATTTATGAGTGAGATAGTCCAATTTAAGGCTACTACTGAGAAATATATCAGTGAAACCAAATCGACGGTCTAAACCTTTCAAGTTCAAATAGACCAAATGACACAGCAAAGTGGACATCTCGAGGATAGGGGAAAGTTGCCTTCGCAACCTTACTTGAATCCTAACATGAGTGCTAACTCAGTTACACTCTGAAGCGGTAAAGAGCTCGAGGGACCTAAAAGGAACAATGTGTCATCTAATGCCAAATACAAAGCAAATAAGGAAGAACACGAGTTAGTAGTGACTCCGTCTATTCCTAAACAGATGGTGAATACTTAAAAAGACGCATCGCCCACATTCAAGGTCAAACCTCCTTTCCAAAATGAATCATCCTAGATAAGAAAAAAGGAGGAAGAGAAAAAAATTCTCGAGACCATTCGACAAGTGGAAATTAATATTCCCCTCCTCGATGCTCTAAAGCAAGTCCTTGGTATGTAAAGTTTCTTAAGGAACTATGCACTAACAAAGGGAAACTAAATGGCAACGAAAAAGTCCAAATGGGAGAAACCGTCAACGCTATCCTATAAAAGAAATTGCCTCCTAAATGTAAGGATCCTAGGATGTTCTCAGTGCCTTGTGTTATAGGTGATGTAAACATTCAGAGGGCTATGTGCAAACTTGGTGCTTCTATTCATGTCATACCATTGTCTATTTATGAGACATTGAATGCAAGCCCATTAAAGGAGACTAGTATTGTCATTCAGTTGGCAGACCATTTAGTTGTCAGACCCATTGGTGTTCTTGAGGATGTTCTAGTTCGAGTGAATGAATTTATGTTTCATACTGACTTCTACGTGGTAGATATAAAGGAGGAACCATTACCCAATGCTTTGTCAATGCTCCTTGGACGTCCATTCTCGATAACAACAAATACGAAGATAGATGTTGATGATGGATCTCTTGGCATGGAGTTTGATGATAAAGTCATCAAATTTAACATCTATATATGATGCGATGCGATACCTCAGTGACGTGTCTTCTGTGGTGTGTATGACTATGTGGATCCATTCGTTGAGTTGAACTTTCTTATGAATGGCGATGATGAAGTTAAAGTAGTTTTAGGCAATAATTTTGACACTACTCATATCCACCAAAGTAATCAAACCTTCGATACTGATATTGATGATGCTGTTAAAGAGTTGGATTTATTCCAACCCCTGCCCCCAAGTGTTTGTTATTTGGAGTTGCCTACTACCGACTCAAAACTTTCTCCCTCCTTGGTTAAAGCTCCCACACTTGAGCTGAAGACATTACCTGATTGATAGACTCAGACCATGTTGAGCCAACGACTTTAGCCAAAAGCGCTACTGGGAGGCAACCCAAATTTCGATAAGTATTATTTTGTTTATTCATTTTAGTATTTTTTTATCATCATGCAAGAACTCGTATCATTTCCTTCCTCTTATATCAATCATGTTCTTTTACATTCTTCTTTGTTTTCTATATGTGGACCTCTTGACTTGTTTTGAACCTGGGGGAAAAGGTTCAGAATAAGTTTGGGGGTATTTTATGAATTGTGGATTGTGTTGGATCGATTTTCTTGCTAAACGCCATAGGTATGATCGTTAAATTTTTTGAAATTATGCGGTTATCGGATGGCAATGGTGGTGTTATTCTCATTCTCGTATCTTTCCATTCCTCTTTTCTTATCATTGATATTTTTATCCTCCGTTTCACTAGGATATGATACATTTTCATGCATGCATTTAGTATAGTTTTTTTATTATTAGTAGTAGACATGTGCCTATCTATGTTCTTTTCTTGCATTTAGACCTTACAGAGTATCATATGTTGCATATATTCCATTTTGAGTCGCCCGAGACTTTGTTTCATGCTTTCAATTATAGATGAGTATACTATAGTTGCCTTTTTGACATGAAACTTAGAGAAAACTAGGAGAAACACTCAATCGAGTCTGTAGTTCAACATTTTTATGATCTCATGATTAGGGACTTAGTTGAAGGTTGGGCTTTGTTTTAGATACTAAAAGGAGTAGACGGTCAAACTTGTGCAAGTGTTAATATTTTAACCTATATTAGTAGATTTTCTTGATTATATTGGAAGTGAGAAGGGCTAATAGGAGTTTTTCCAAAAAATAGAGAGTCCCACATGTTTCCATAGGAAATGGAGTTGGGAATCTTGTGGTGAAAAAAGTGAGAAAAGCGGTCATAAAGAAATGTAGCAGGGATTGTATTACTTGACAGAAAAATTGTGGAAAAATAAAGAAAATAAGATGAATGAAGGTGGAAGTTATGAAAACTCCTTAAATAAAATATTTAGCTTGAGTGTTTTCACTTGATTAAGTAAAGTTTTAAACCTGCGTGCTTGGATTTATAGACCAAGAAAATCGTAAGTAGTTAATGACCTTTGTCTTGACCGAATCTATGTCTTCAAATTGTAATCTAAATTGTGTTTGGGTTGCGAGTCTTGATATATCATAACTCCTAAATTTTCTAAGTTGCTTGTTAATTTCGTGGCTATGTAAATCAATGAGACTCAATGAATTTTGAGTCAGGTGTAGGATTAGTTGAGTCAGTGCATATTTATATTAGGAGTCTAGTTTCGTTTGTGTTGTCATTTACACCTTTGCTCATGATGTTCAAAGTCTTAAGTTTGCGGGTATTTGATAAGTTGGTATTTATATATTTTTAGTAGTTTATTTTAATGTGTTTAATATCAAAAATCTCTAAAATATATATTTAATTATTTTTATTGATCGTTTTCAAGTGAAACGTAATGCGCGGTTGAATCTAAGACAGAAAAATACTCAAAATAGAGTATATACAAGCAGTGATTAGATGCTGAAAGATTTGCCTCGAGTTAAGTGTTGCGTAGTAGTTAGAATAGGAGAAAGCAGGACAAATAATGCAAAGGAGTTACACAGTCAAGTCACTTGGAAATAACTGATGGTACATTGCCTCGAGATACGTGCATTACAGTCACCCACACAAACACACAAAACTATGCGTTTTCTTCTCTTTCAGCGCCACTCTCGGTTCATCCACAGCGTCATACACCAGCTCTCCACTAATTAGACGCAGCCACATTGCATCAGTACGTCATCAAGCACAACCATTTCTCTCATCGCCTCTTTTGCCATTAGCTCGCCATCGAGATCCGTGCTACCACACTCTCCCACTATTTCGCTCGAAGTCGTGCGACCCCACTAAACCAGCGCCTCTTTATCCACGTGTCGATTGTCCAGCTGTCCACTACATCATTGCTGCTCCACCAACCTGGTTGCGTCACGTTAGCTGTTTCTTGTGAACCGGACCAATAGCATGCTAACAAGTATCAATAACCCTTTTTTAGGCAAAAACAGCTCTAGATATGCCTCGGTGCATGTGTTACGAGACCAACCCCCAAAATTAGTTTCTCTCACTTTGAAAGAGCAAATTTTAGTGGTTTTTCATATTAAGAACTAGGGTATTCATCCGAGGAGTCAACATTAGAGCCGACATACACAACTTTTCATACTTTGTGATTGTAAAGACCATGTCCAACTAAATTAATCTTCACTTAAGTCAGAGGGAAAACAAGTGAGATTCTTTATTCATGGCATAAAATTGCGTGATCTATGATTTTTATTTAATTTCAGTTATTTTCTCCTATTTCATTGTTGTTGATTTTAAGGATTAGTGCTTAGATCTAAGGTGTGTGTATAGCCATTGCATGCTTTTAGGTGGACAATCTATAGTTATTTGGATTGATTGTATCCGTAATTATACTTTTAGGCCAATAGAGTGACGAACACTCACCCATTTTCCATAAAACCAATTCAGTTGTTGAGTGTGCAACAATTGAATCTAGGTTAAATCAAAGTAGACGTGATTCCGTTATTTAGGATTAGTATTCCCACGGATACTTATTATTCAGGTTAGTGTGTTAAAGCCGATTGGCGAACGTCTAGGGTTATGCATTAATTAGAGAATTAGTTTGTGGTGGACGTCCTCGCTATCGAGAATAGGTGAATTAGGAATCTCTGGTGGACGTCAATTTTCTATAGCTAATCTAGGAGAACTTGAATTAATACCTTTTTGGAAATATTGAGGACCATAATATGCCATTGAATCTTAAATTTTGCTCGAGGAACCGTAGACCCAGGTGTTTTCTCTTATTGATATAATTTTTTGCGAACTTTTAATTTTTGCTACTTTAGTTAATTGTTTCCTTGAACTTTCTAAAACCCCCCCATTTTTAGTTAAGTTAGAGTAAAACTCAAGTCTTGTGGATTCGACCCTGTGTTTATCACTACTACACCCTTGTGGTTGGTAACTCCATTGCGGGTTATATTTGGTACAAACGACACGTGATCAAAAAGCGCTATATGAGAGGTAGCTCATACTTTATCTTTATTTTCAGTTTTATTAGTAGGATTAGTTAGTTGTTTTTCTATTCTCTCAACTTTTGACTCTTATAATGGAAGTCTTTTAGGATTACAATCCTGAAATAATTTCATATAAAGGGGGTTGATCGAGTCAATATCTTTTTGTTATACTAGATTTAGGATTGTTAGTATATTTATTCTATATCCTCTTAACTCTATTTTGGGATAACCCTAATTGGGAAGAGGGATGATCGAGTTGTTTTTCAATTGAATCTTAGTTGTCTTTAATTACTTTAAGTAATAAAGCATTTATTTCGTATAATATTTCTTAATTTAAAGTCCAAATTCATTTTCATATTATTTCTCATTGAGTACTACTCAATTTTACCTTACTCATGATTACTATGTGTGATAATTAATAAAATATAGAATATATTTGAAAAATAGATTGAATTAACTTAGCGATTTCCCAACAATACTAATTAACATTAGGAATCGATGGGTAAATCACCATCAGTTTACAGGTTTTTAAGTGAAAATTTACTCAGCCATTTGTCAACAATTCGGCTTTATATTAAGATTTGCTGAACTAATCACTGGACAACTGAGACTGATTTTCAGCAATTTCCTCGGTGATTTGTCCGCGCTTTCACTTAAGCCTCGATTTTCCGAACATTAATCTATGTTTTTAAAAATAGAACACCAAATTACCAACAATAAGCCTTTCACACCTAAAACCCTTACACCTATTCATTTGACAGATCATTTTTTGCCTTTATTCAACCTTTCAAAGCTTGAATTAAAGCTTAATTGAATGCATCCCACCTTGCTTATGAGTGTTTCAACCCTATTAATTTTGAAACCAAGTTCTAAGAACCTTATTAAGGCTTGGGGAGTGTTTTATTCGAAATTGATGCTGGAAGAAGGGGTTTAAGGAGCTAGTAGAGTATTAATACTTTATAGATTCACTCCTAAGAATGTAATGAATGATTTTTTAAATCCTTTTTATTTCGATGTCTCTGAATGAAAATTGATTTTTGATATTTTTTCAAGCACATGTACTTTTTGGGTTTTTATAGCAAATTGTTTTTGGCAAATGGTTTTTCAAGAACATCTTCAATTTAAATATGGGTTTTCAAATGAGTTTGGGGGTTTCTACTAATTTTTCCAGTATATACATACTTATTATAAGGGTATGTTGATACAATTAGTTTATACGAATCACTTTCAACTCTTTCGAAACTTTATGATAAAACCTTTTTCATAAACTTATTTTCATTACTTTGTTTATTTAGGTTTTCAACTGCAGGAGTTCTATTTACCTATTTCATCATTAGTGAGTTACTTTATGGTATGAGGAGGTAGTGGAAGAGGTAGGAGTAGTAAATAAGACAAAGGAAAAAGGGTGGTGCAATACAAATAAAAGCATAAATATGTGGGCCACCTGAAGAATATTATACCTACTTAGGTTAGTATTAGATAACCTAGAACTGGAAGGGCCGAGCTTAGAGAAAAATCTCCATTGTCGTCTGATGATGAAGAATATTTTGAGAATTCAGAACCCTAGTCAGTTAGTGCCTTATTACCCTTCTTTGTTTAAGCGACCTAGAGTGCAAAAGAGATACTATAGTGATAAAAGAGAGTCGTAATTCCTTGAAAGATGGTCCAACTTTCAAAATGTGAGCAAATATGAGAACATAATTGTTAGCATCGACAGAGATAGGGATAGGAGCAGGTTCTGCTGGACTATGCGGGAAGAGGAGAAAGAGGATGCTTGGAAAAAGTACAACAATTTTATGGAAATTGGCATGTTAGTAATGAACGGTAAAAAGTAGTTATTAAAGGAAAGAAGATTGATATTTCACCTGCGAGGTTGGATAGAATGTTCGGTCTACCATAAAAAATATAGCGAACAGAGAAAGATTACTCGGATATCATTTATGAAGATTGTTGGGGCATGTGCCCTAGGTCAATCTACAAACATTATTCATCTTATAATTTTAGTTCATAAAATGGAGGTTTTCATTAGCTGTTTTATTATAAGCGATTGCATGTTTATCTTATAGTAAGATCTATGGGTATTTGATGAAATATCCTAAATGTCCCTAGTCGATCATTATACTAGGAACTATAATGAATTAAGACTACTATGAATCTTGATTGATAGTCATGCAATGATCATGCGTATAGGGATACAAAACGAGATCATGAGTACTTGTTAAGGAACAAGATACTCAATTGACCCGCTATGAGAACACCATATGGATTAAGTCATAGGTGTTACTCATAATAGGTATATCATTTAGTCATTCGACTAAAGATTACCATAGACTCCAATATTAGGAGCATGGTAATTTGACATAATGAAATGTTGCCTTTAACCCTACAATTATAAAGATTGTGATTGGTTACTATGTGAATAATATGTGAAGGAGTGTAATCAAGATATAATTTGTCAGTCTCACATAAAGAGATATCAGTAGATCCCTCAATATGATAGACTAATAATGGCTAAGTCCATGTGAATTGATATGATCAATGTCATTTGGATGTTTTCAGTTTACCTGAAGATGGAGACTAGTATGATTGAACATTTGTGGTGACTTTCCATGCCTTATGGTTAGTCAAGGATATCACACGACGAAAGGATATGATATACGTTATTCATTAGGTTATATCGATTTTGATATTCATGTTATTTGGGTAGTCGTAATACCTTCCTGAGACCGCTTACGACTCATGTACTAAAATGATTTTGGTTCAGTGCCAACGTCACATGAATCTATTCGATCGCATATAAAGAAGGGCTTTGCACAATTTCAATTGGTCCAGATTAATGAATTTTATATGATAAAATTCATGATATAAAAGCCCCTCGGATTTATGATATGATAATTTATTAATAGGGGCATATGTATAATTTGCTTAAACTATTTAAATACAATAGTTGTATTATAAATAGGATTTTAAATGAGGGCTTATCTACACATATAAATTAAGGGTAAAACCTTAATACAACATAAGATTTCCGTTTTTGTAAATTTTGAGTTCTCAAGATTTTGGGAAGGAGAAGAAAAATGTATTATATCTCTTTTGGATCTAGCACTCCAAATTGTGGCCACCGTTCATGTGTGGATTTCTAATAGAGGACGGGAGCTTGAGCAACTTGGAGATCAAACAATATAACAAGAAAATCACAGATTAAGGTATGGTTTACTTTTATAGATCTAGTTTAATGGAACCTATTTTCGATCTTGTTATGTGTTTTTCAAAAATTATTTTGAATTTTTTGCTACTTTCAAAACCTAAAACCCAACAAAGATAAGGAATCACACCCCTCTGAAATAATCTAACACACATTAGAGATACCTTCGAGGAGGGAATTGCGCTTGATAGCGAAGGCCACCCGAAATTTATTGAAACCACTTATTTTAGGAGAATTACGAAAAGTTTGAGTTATATTATAGATGCATGTTTTTATCCAAACAAAAAACACTTTGATGCAAAGAACCATGAAACTGCTTTATGGTTCTATATAGTGATGAAAAAGGGTTATATCGATGATGGCAAAATTATACATGATTCTAAGAAGTTCACAATGCAAACTATGAAGAATGAAGGATTACTATTCCCTATTTCGATCACTAAATTGTGTAGGAAAACCGGGGTGGGTTTAGATATCAAGTTCGATATATTGCTCAAGAGGATCATAAATTATGTGGGTATAGAATGAATGAAAAAGGTAGTAGGATACAGTGACTTGGAGGATGAACATGAATCATTCAATGTCATAAATGCGAGGGTTGAAAGAAGGCGAAACACAATAGAAAATAGAAGGAAAGTTATAGAAGACACATAGAGAGTGGTAAGATTAAGGCTAGAATGAATGTACCGAATGTTGCTACGAGTTCGGCACCATCTTCATCACAGCCTAAGAGAAGAGAATTTTTTTAGACTATATTTTCTTCACTTATCTGTAGCCAGACGAATATTCATCGCAATGCAGAAATGATGCAACAAACGAGAGGAGTTTACAATGCTACCATTCTATATATGAGAGAAGACATGCGAGTCGTTTGCAAGACTCAAGGAGAACTGTCAACATCCCATCTGTGCTATTGAAATTTTCAATAGGGACTTACAACTCAACTAATAATTATGTTTTCCAACCCTCTATAGAAATGGATAAAGACGAAAAAGCTAACAATGAAATTACTTCTAGAAACCGTCATGTGTAAATTTTTTCTCTTATATGCAATGAATGAGTGAATGATAGAATGTATTACTTTTGGTGAAATTCTTGTTAATGAAAGTATATAATCCCTTTTGCATTCCATTCATTTGAAAATTATTGAATTCAATATTTGCATATTTATTTACATTTTATTACATATATCGAATCATTTATGCTTCACGTGGTATGTTTGTTATGATGGAAACCCAAATTAATTTTGAAACCGTGAGGACAAGGTTTGGAATGAGATCGTGGTTATTTTAGGTAAAGTATGACATTGATGGCAATGAAAGCAAAGAAAGGAAAGAAACGTAGAAGATAAGTTCAGAATTGATCCAAAAAGTTCAAAATTTTATGATATGAAACTCAATGCGAGTTGACGAAAATTTTCAAATTTTTCCATATCCAAGTAAGTATAAATTTCAATTTACTTTATTCTTAGTTAGAATGATAATGAAAATGAATATATTTCTTGAATAGAAGCGATATTTTTACTACCCAAGTGAATCTTATGATAGAAGGAATCAATTTTATCCTATTTTTGATTAACTTTACTAGTTAATATGTACACTAAATAGAATACCTTTGTGTTAGTCATAATAATAGGTAGAACTATAAGTTAGAAAGAATATTTTCTTCAATTTTAGTGAATAATCAGAAGTGTTAACAAAAGTTTACAAATATATGTGGAGTTCTATATATTCCCAAGGAAATAGGGTAGGGAATTTATAGTGGGAAAATGTGAGAATGTGTAAAGGAAATTGAGTAGGGACTCAAAAGAAAAAACAAAAAAAATATAATAAACAAATAATTAAAATGTAGTAGAAAAGAAAATGAGAGATGAGAAAAATGGATGTTCATAAAATTTTAGAAGAAAGAATTTAACTCGAGTACATGAAGCAAAAGTCGAATGAAGTATTTCTTAATCATGTTTTAAATGAAACTCACTGGTATCTTTGTGAAATCCCTATTGATTTTAGTTGTGGTGCTATTATAAAGTATTCTCTGAAATTAAAATTAATCTAATGGTTTTTGTGTTTTAAGATTCTATACTAGTTATCGTAAGCTTGATGCTTGTCAATGGAGATTGAAAAAACCTATGTTATACACTGGCTTTGGTAATGAACTTTATAATCTAAAGGGTGTTGCATTGGGTGGTTGAGTTATCATTAAGTGATGTTTTGTTTTGTCTAAATTATTTTATTTTATCATAATTTTAATTTACTTGCAAGTAATATGTTTTCTTTTGAAAATCACTTCTATTTTAAGATTTATATTATTTAAAGTTAAGATGAATTAGACTTAAATCAGTTTATTATGAAGGAAAATAGAATATAATTGAGGGTATTCCTTTACTGTGGACAGGGGAGAGCCGAGTTTGAGGGTATTTGACAAGTCAACTATTAGACATATATTATAGTATAATTTAGGTTAATTTTAGATATAAATGATATAATTACACTAGGTATTCTCTTATTTTTGTGATTTTAGGATTTAAATAGGAAAACGAAGAAATGGAAGAAACTAGGTAGAAGAGCAGAGCAGTAAAAGTGGAAAAGATGTTCAACGATTAACCAATAATTGGACAATGAACAGAAATCGACACCTAAATCGGCAATAAGAAAGATTCAACGAATCCATAACGAATAGGAGAATGAACTGGAAATCTCCAGCTAAATCGGTGGAGCACTAAGAGCTAAACTTAGTGATTTACTCAACGATTTATGTACAACTTAAAAATCACTGACAAATAGCCGAGGTAGGTGATAGATTTTTTTAGATGAGAATGAGGAATTTATATTTATCTATAAGATGTATTCTTATGGAAACTATACATAGGGCTAGATAGCTTCGAAATAACTCTCTCTACTCTCTTTTTTTTTATTTTTTTTTTTTTTACTTTCCATTATTATTCTTTTCAACCTCTTATCTTTTAATTTTAGTTTTAAATGTGAAGAAATATTAGAGCTTTGATTAAGAGGTGTTTATTTATTTAATTATATTTTTTGTTACATATTAGCATTGTTAATTTCTAGCATGAGTGAGTACTTAGTAAATCTAAACAAACCCTAGACATGTAATATACTTTGCATTTTATGTAGTTGTAATTATGAATCACGTACTTAATGCTTTAAATCAATTCATACACATCAATCACAGATTAAACAAGTTGTTTTTGCATATTACAACTAGTGATTGTTTATGTTAAATGCATAGTGGTAAATATGTTCCTTAATATAGAGTATTCAAATCTATGTCTATTGTTATTGACAACAATTATAGAAGTATTAACTAGGATTAATCCATAGGTGGATGTTCTAGGTGATTGTGTTCTATGTTGTTCATTATGCGGCTTCTGTTCATATTAGCTTAGATTAGGCATGCTTCTCATTAAGCGTAATGCTATTATATTTCTATAGTGTGCGTTTTATCTAATGGGTAGATTTTACAATGTTAAAAATGTGGAATTTCCATTGAATTTAAGAAAAATGGTGGTGGCTAAAGGCTATTAACCTATTATGAATTAGGATTTAACGATTCCATGATTTCATATGATATAATTATAATTATAATGTGAAGTAATGTTATGTTTAAGTGTTTAAAAGAAAACCATGTATATTATAATATTTAGTGGGGGGTTTGTTTAGATGTATTTTTAAATATTTTACTTACATTGATTAATTGATTATTTGAGTTATCAGTTTGAATTATATTATGTTAGTTTATTAAATTTTCGATTTTTTTATAATTTTGTTATTTTAATTAAATTTTTTATTTTGTTTGCACATATTAAGTGTTTAATTCCCGTTCAATTAAATTAAAACAAGTCAAATCTGGTAGAACTTTGAGGTAGCCTTAATTTTTAAGAGATTTAAAAAATCCATGTGGAGACGATATCCCATTTACTACTACTACAAATTAACATTACAACACGAGAAATTATTGTTATTGCATCTGCCCTACGTCAATCTACAAACATTATGTATCTTATAATCTTAGTTAGTAAAATAGAGGTTTTATTTGTTGTTTTATTATAAGTGATTGCATGTTTACCTTATAGTAAGATCTATAGGTATTTGTTGAAATATCCTAAATGTCCATAATCGGTCATTATACTGAGAACTATAATGAATTAAGACTAGTGTGAATCTTTATTGATGATAATGTGATGAAAATGCGTATAGGGATACAAATCAAGATCATGGGTACTTATTAGGGAATACGATACTGGATCGACCTTCTATGAGAACACCACGTGGATTAAGTTATAGGTGTTACTCATGATAGGTATATCTTTTAGACCTTCGACTTAAGATTACCGTAGACTTCAATATTAGGTGCATGATAATTTGACACAATCAATTGTTGTCTTTAATCAAAAAATTATAAATATTGTGATTGGTTACCGTGTGAATAATATGTGAAGGTGTGTAAACAAGATAGAATTTGTCACTCTCGTATAGAGAGAGATATCAGTGGACCCCACGATAAGATAGACTCATAATGGCCAAGTTCATGTGAATTGATATGATCAATGTCACTTGAATGTTTTTTGATTTACATAAGGATCGAGACTAGTACGATTGAATATTAAGGGTGATATTCCATGCCTTATGTTTAATCAAAGGATATCGCACGACAAATGGATATGATATATGTTATTAATTTGGTTGTATCGATGTTGATATTCATGCTACTTAGGTAGTCATATTGCATTTCTAAAGACTGCTTATGACTTCTATACCAAAATGGTTTTTGGTTCGCTAAAACGTCGCATGAACCTATTGAATCACACACAAAGAAAGGCTTTGCACAATTTTAATTGGTCTAGAGTAATGAATTTTATCGTATAAAATTCATGAGATAAAAGCCCTTATGATTTGTTATATGATAACTTATTACTAGGGGCAAATGTGTAATTTGTTTAAACTGCCTAAATACAATAGTTGTATTAAGAATATGATTTTAAATGAGGGCTTGTCTACATATATGAATAAAGGGTGAAATCCTAAAAAAGAAAAAGATTTCATTTTACAATTTTCGAGTTATCTCGATTAAGGGAGACAAAGACAAATCATTTTCAATCTCTCATGGGAATAGCACTCCAAATTGTGGTCACTGTTCGTGTAGATTTTCTGTTAGAGGATGCGCACTTGAAATGTCTTGAAAATCGAACAATCAAAAAAGGAAATCACAGAATAAGGTATGATTTACTTTTGTAGATTTAGTTTAATGGAACTTATTTTCGATCCTGTTTGGGTTTTTCAAAATTTATTTTGAATTTCTCGCTGTGTATGAATCCCAAAAACCAAACGGTGGTATCAGAGCATTAGGCTTTGTTCTATTAAACGTTTTTATGCTTTCACTTATGTATATATGATACATGTGTGAAAACATAATCTTGATTAATGTATATATGATATACATACAGATTCTGTGATAATCATTATCAAAAATTGGTTTTAAAACATGTTGTAAATTCATGAATATTGATACATCACATGATATGATTCAACGATAATATTCATGTTTAAAATATTTCGATTAACATATATTTTTGTATTGAACGATATGAAGTATGCATGTTCACAGTAGACTTCAAGTTTAGGTTAATATGATTATGATCTTGAACGCATATTTCATTTTCTTCAATAATTATGTATGTCTCCATCATAAAGATCACGATTAGGTTGATATGATTAATTTAATATGATTATGATGTTGATTGCGTGATTAATATCTCGAAATTGATTTTGATCGTATATCTCATTGTAGTAATCTGTTAGTATATTCTAACAAAATAGAAGATAGATTGGTAATTGGATTAGAATTACAAATCTTATAAGGTAGGTAAGATATAAAACAATTCCTAATTGGATTAGGATTCAAAGTATCTTAAATTCTAATTGGGTTATGATAAGATATTAAGCTAATGGTGGGACTTAGATAATTAAAAACGTTTTAATTAATATTTTTGAAATTCAAATAAAGGGCAGTTTTGGTTGATTGGATTGACTAAAATTATGAAAAAGTTTAGGCGATTTTCAATTTTTGGAAATGAAATTTGTTGTCCAAAAAAACTCGTACAATAGTCAATATTTGTATATTTTTCTAACTTTTTAGTGATTATTCATGCGTTGTGATATATGATATTTATCTTATTTTATTATGATCACTAAAACAAACAAAAATCTATCTTTCAAATTTTAAGTCAAGTGTCATCCATTCTCAAACACATGTCAAGGCTTGCATCACATCAATATGGGCCTGCCTCCACAGAGTGTATTATGTTATCTTGGTGAGGCAAGTTGAGTAACGATTACTCTATTGTTTGAGATGGTTAGACTCGATAAAGCTATCAAAACGGTTTTGGGCTTTAAGCACTAGATGAGATAAAACATATTAAGACATAAGATGTCATGATCTCATAAAATAACTAAAAGTTGCATATAATGTAACTCATAATTGGTACCTACCTAAATAACCTAATTCGAAGTGTCATGCCTTATCTGTCTTGGAATTAGGTGAAACATGGATTTTAGTCCCTTAAATTAGAATAACATTTTTAAGGAGGATAGTTAATTTAGTGGGAGTTTATTCCTCTATACTAAACTGAATTTATGCATAATCTTTGTTGTAGATCTATGGCCTCTTCAAATCACACTAACCCCTTGTCATTTCGATCCATCCTTAAGAAGGATAAGTTTTCTGGGACAAACTTTCATGACTAGTTCAGAAACTTAAGAATTGTTCTTAAGCATGAACACAAGTTGTATGTCCTGGATAATCCCATTCTTCAGAACCATCAGCCAATGCTTTAAGAGCCATGAAAGATGCACATACTAAGCATGTCAAAGACTCAACTGATGTTGCATGCATTATGTTGGCGACCATGGTTCCTGAACTTCAAAAGGACATGGAACATATGGAAGCTTACGACACGACTACAATGTTGAAGGAAATGTTCTAACAGCAGGCTAGGTAAGAAAAATTTGAGACAGTCAAAAACCTTCATTCTTGCAAAATGGCTAAGGGTGCATCAGTTACTCCTTATGTTCTCAAAATGAAGGCTTAAATTGACCATCTTGAAAGACTTAGATTTCTCAAAAGCCAAGAGTTGGCTAAGGACTTGATCCTGAATTCATTGCCTGATAGTTATTCATAATTTGTGATGAACTATGACATGAATAACATGGAGAAGCCTATCTCAGAGTTGCATTTGATGCTTAAAATTGCTTAGTAGAATGTTAAGAAACCCACTCCTAGTGTATTGATGGTTCAAAAAGGAAAGGCTTTGAATAAAACGGATAAAGGCAAGGGCAAAGTTATCGAGGCTATCGTGACTATCACAAAGCTTATGGAACAAGTCAAGCCCCATGCTGCTTCAACTTCAAAGTCCCAGAAAGAAAAGGAAAAAGAAGGAAATTGTCATTTCTGCCATGCACCTGGATATTGGTTTAGATATTGTAAGCTATATCTTGAAGATCTAAAGAAAAAGAAGAGTAGTGCGACTACTTCTTCAGGTATTTACATTATTGAAGTTTTTTGTCTACTAGTGATTCTTGGGTATTGGATACCAGATGCGGATCTTACATTTGTATTAATATGTAGGTTCTCACTAAAAGTAGAAAGCTAAAGAAAGGAGAAGTCATCCTATGAGTTGGAAAGGGAGCAAAGGTTGCAGCGTTGGGTGTATGATGTTATGAGTTAATTTTCCTTAGTAAACTTATTTTAGTTTTAAATAATCGTTATTATGTCCCGCCTTGAGCATAAACATCATTTCAGTTTCATGTTTGGATTTGGATGGTTTTAATTCTATCATTGTGAATAATAAATGCTCTATTTCTCGTAAAGACATTTTCTATGCGAATGCTGATTTGTGTGATGGTCTTTATATTCTAAGCAGGAAAAAGTCTATAGATACTCTAATTCTTAATGTAAATACAAAGAGATTCAAGTCAAATGATTTGAATTAAACCTACATTTGACATTGTCACCTTGGCCATATTAATGAGAAATACATTTCTAAAATCGATAAAGATGGACTTTTAGATTCATTTGATTTTGAATCATATGAAACATGTGTATCTTGTTTACTAGGCAAGATGACAAAAAGTCCCTTTACTGAAAAAAATGAAAGGGCAAGTGATTTATTGGGTCTAATACATACTGATGTATGCGGTCCTATAAACATAATGGCTAGATGTGGTTATTAGTACTTCATTACATTCACTGATGATTTCAATAGATATGGTTACGTGTATCTCATGAAACATAAAGGTGAGTCTTTCGAGATGTTTTAAACATTTCAAAACTAAGTGCAAAATCAACTTGGTAAACTATTAAAGCACTTCGATCATATTGAGCTGGTTAATATTTGAGCCAATGGTTTGATGGTCATCTTAGAAACTGTGGGATTGTCTTACAGTTAACTCCCCCAACAACTCCATAATGGAATGGTGTTTCTGAGAGGAGAAATCAGACTTTACCGGATATGGTTTGACATATGATGAGTCATGCGGATCTTCCTATTTTCTTTTGGGGTTTTGCCTTAGAAACTGCGTTGCGTTTACACTATATCGTGTTCATTCTAAAGCGGTTGATAAAACACCATATGAGATATGATTTAGGAAAAGACAAAGTTTGTCTTTCCTTAAGATTTGGGGCTGTAAAGTTTTCGTATGATGGCAAATCCTAGAAAAATTATCAGCCAAATCTACCAATTGTGTATTCGTTGGTTATCCTAAAAAAAAATTGGAGAATACTACTTTTATAATCCCGTTGAGAACAAAGTGTTTATTGCTCGGAGTGGTGTCTTTATAGAAAAAAAGTTTATTTCAAAAGACAACAGTGGGAATAAAGTAAGTCTTGTAGAAATTCAAGAACCATAAATAAACACTCAACAACCAGTGGGAGATCAACTAAGTTTTGAACTAATTGATCCTCCATAGGTATCACAAGGCCTTTATAGGTCTGATAGGGTAAGACATCAGCCTGAGAGATTTGGATTTCTTATTACTGATAGTAGTGAGTTGTTTCTTATGGATCAAAATGAACCTACTACTTATCAGGAGGCAGTTTCTAGCCTTAAGGCAGATAAATGGCTTAGTGCCATGAATTCTGAGATGTAATCCATATATGATAACTAAGTTTGGAACCTGGTTGATTCACCTGAAGGTGGTAAGACCATTAGATGCAAATGATTTTTCAAGAAGAAAACCGACATAGATGGCAATGTGGGTACTTATAAAGCATGACTAGTAGCAAAAGGTTTCATATAGACTCAAGGTGTTGATTATGATGACACTTTTTATCTTATAAGCATGTTTAAATCCTTTAGAATTCTAGTTGCCATAGCCGCATATTATGACTATGAGATATGGAAAATGGATGTCAAAACAGCTTTTCTACATGGAAAGTTATTTGAGGATGTGTATATGATACAACCTGAAGGGTTTGTTCATCCTGAGACTTCTAGGAAGGTGTGCAAGCTTCAAAGACCTATTTATGGATTAAAACAAGATTTTCAAAGTTGGAATCTTCATTTTGACAAAGCAATTAAAGAATTTAGTTTCATTAAAAATGAAGAAGAGCCTTGAGTATACAAGAAGGTTAGTGGAACGTGGTTGTTTTCCTGGTGCTGTATTTTGATGATATATTACTTATTGGAAATGACATCCAAACCTCACAGAGTGTCAAGTCTCGGTTATAGAAGTGTTTCTCAATGAAGGACTTAGGAGACACTACAAGGAAAACGGAATTTAGAAATGGATTTAGAAATGGAATTAAGTTCCGTTTCTAAAAAAAAAAGTTAGCGACGGAATTGAGACGAAAACATTCAGAGACGGAATTGAGATGGATCAGAGACGGAATTAGAGACGGAATTAGAGACGGAATTAAATTCCGTCTTTAAAAAATGGCGCCAACATTCCCACTAAAACTTTATTTTGTTATACCCGTTCATCAAATCTCGAGATTTGTGCAACAAATCTCGAGATTTCCCTTTTACCCCCTCCAACACCCCCCTCGTCCTCCCCACCACCGTAAGCCCTAACTCCCGCCGCGAGACCGAAAGCCTTAACTCCCACCGCGAGAAAACCTCGACTTCGTCGTCTCTCCTCTATACTCTTGTCTCTCCTCTAGACTCTGGTCTCTCCGTCTCTCCGGTCACCGACCCCCAAATCTCCAACCCCCAACAAATCTCTCGTCTCTATTCCGTTGCTCTCAACTCTCTCTCGCTGGTCTCTCCGTCTCTTTCTCAACTAGTTATAGTGGTGTCTCTCTCTGGTCTCTCCGTCTCTCTCCAGTCACCGCCCCCCAAATCCCCAACCCCCAACAAGTCGTCCTCGCACTCCATTGCTCCCTGGTAGCGCTGCCCTGCTCTGGTCGTAGCGCCAGTCTTGCACATTTTCAGTCCGCGCCTCTGCTCCTCTCGGCTCTCACATCGTGCTCTCATTCGGTCCCCTCTTCGACCTTTCTGCTCTTTCATTGTGCTCTCATTCAGTCCGCGCTCTTATTCGGTCCGCGCCTCGCTGTGTTTCATTGGTGAGTTCTCCCTCTTTCCTCTTGAAACATTGTTTTTGGTTAATTGGTAGTGACATGTTTTGTTCTCTTTTACAATGATCTGTGATTTTTACTCGGGCGTGAGAATTTATTGTTTCATGTATTTAGTTGTTTTTTTGCACGTTTATTATACACAAGTTGTTTTGGTGAGTAACAATTCGATTGCAATGTTGGCAAATATTTGGATGAATCTTCACGACGACATGTATTTGTAACATCAACTATGTAATTACTTGTTGTCTATATGTTACTTGTTCCACTTTGTGTACTCTTCTATTTACCTTGTCCACTAAGTGTAGCTTGTAATCTTTGTTCAAAGTACATATGATCATCATGATCAAGGGCATATAAATGGAGTTCATTCTCTTGTACACAATATAAAAATTCTTGAAATACAATCTCTACATTATCTCTAACTCTCTTCTCTTTTGTTTCCCTTCTCTACTTGCTCTTCTAATTATTAGTTTAATTAAGTCTTCCATGCTTAAGTCTTTAGCAAGGCCAACTTTAGCTTATACATGTTATAAGCACAAATTTGCTATTGCACAAAAGAGATCTTGAAGTTCAAAAAAGCTTGTTAAAGAGACAAAGCTAGAAATGTATAATTTAAATAAATTTGATTTGGTTGTAACTCTTTACATCTTTGTATTAATTTAATCTTGATTTAAATTTATGAGGTTTACCTATATAATAAAAAAAGGGAAAAATGAAGAAAGGGAACTGTCCTTGCAAGCCTCTCACTATGTTTCTCTATGGGTGTCTGTTCTTTTGTGTTTCTTGGTCAATAGTTTTGTAATACATGGGTGGTTCATTATATTGATTATATGTTTTTTAATATCATGTTAGCATTAATTTGTTGATATTGCTCCTACGTTTTGTTATTAAATATTATACGGATTGTTGACAGTTAGGTGAATCCGAACTTATTGAGCAACTTGAAGTGTTGACCCTGTGACAAGTGATAACCCCAACCCATATGAAGGCCCTTGTTTATTACATAAAAACTATATAGATAAATAGTATTAAAACCTACGCATGGAATAAAGATATCTTATGTTATAACCATTTATTTATTTTATTTAAGATCAACAACTGAGGTACTTAAGAAGTAGTCATTGTAAAGAAGTTAATCACTTAAGTATTTTCACTTGAGGAAATAAGTCTTAGAAAAAAAACTTTGATCCTAGATATCTCTACAACAAGTCAAAATAATGCGGCAAACGAAGTAAGTGAGGTTTGAACTATTATCAATCCTCCCATGCTAGTTTATATGCTCCGATTCATTTTAGTAGTGATGTAAGTTTAATTTGGGATCCATTATGGTAGTTCTTCACTAAGATTTTTCTAGCAGTTCCC
The DNA here is from genome assembly GCA_039657365.1 of Stephania yunnanensis. Lineage (NCBI taxonomy): Eukaryota > Viridiplantae > Streptophyta > Magnoliopsida > Ranunculales > Menispermaceae > Stephania > Stephania yunnanensis. Next base: position 44,841,507 of record CM077581.1, read on the forward strand.
TTTTAAACTCCTTATCGTTTAAATGCCTGTGGAACTGATATAACGTTGGATAATTTCAATTAGTACCTTGTAAAGTAGGGCCAATGGCCACCAGTATGTCTCCCTTGCTATTTTATGATATCTTGATGTGTATAACTATTCAGATATCATAAGTGATATCTTGATGTCTTTGTTATATGTTCGGTGTCTCTCTTGATGTGTTATGTAGGTGTTCAACTAACATTTATAAAAAGAACAAGTTTCCACTTCCTTTCAGTCTAATGAAATCATGAATTTTCGTTCAGTATTTTTGTTCAAATTTATCATGTTAGGCATTGTTGTTTTTTTTCTTGCTATTTTATTATGTTTGTTTATGCTATTCTGAAATGCCAAAAAAATGATAATAGGTTCGATGATCTGAAATATGAAAATCTAATTCTGAATATACTAGGTATTACTTAAATGATTGATGGTAATTTGGACTAGTGTTTTACTTAGACATTGACATTTGTGCTCACCACGCTTCTCTTTCCAAGTACCTTAGCTGTCGTGATAGGATTGCGAAAGGGAAGGCGTCGAAAACTAATAGGGCCTTCTCATTTGCGTATGAAAATGGTTGTAATTTTATTATGTATTTTCTTATTTAAACATGCATGACACAAGGATTAACTCGGGTAACTAATTGAAATGAAATAAGACTTACAATTAAATATTAGACATAAAATATTTATGTGGATAAATACGCCTTATTGCATTTGGATATACCATGCATAAGTTGTAGAAGAACTTTTGCAGGTATTTTGGGACTTATTTGATAGCTCGAACTACAAGTGAAACTCTATCGAAATTTTGTTAGAAGTGTAAAGTTTGAATATTTGAAATAACTAAGTTGACTTAATGGGCCTTCAACTAGTTCCACGGAAAAGTTTAATTGGCGTAGAAAATAGTTAGGCAATGTCTATAAATTATTCCAAAGTTTGAGGCTTATTAAGTTGTCGCTTAACTTGTCTCGGTATTTAGAAAGGGTTAAGTGGCGGTTCAGGTCGAGCGAAGTAGTTTCAGAATTAAGGTCGTCACATTACACGTGTCAAACATGTTGAATAAGGTTTCTATATATCGGTATTATTTATAAATTGTGTTAGTTGGACACACAAGTTGTCATGTACCGTCGGAAATTATGAAACTAGTTGACTAATTTAATTGCACAACACTTCAATAGGAATGTCGTCTACAAGTCGAGACTGGATGTACAACCGGCTCGACAACGATTACGTTCGAATGTGACTCGATTCATTGTTGAAGCGGGTCCAAGTGAAGAAGTATATAGTGGAGATGATTCAGAAGAAGAATCATCAACTTCTACTCATGAGAGTGAATTTGAAACGGATGATAGCGAATAATGTTTGTATATGTTATGTCAACGTCCAATCATTTAGTTACTTTTATCAGCATGGATCCTGTGTTATCAATTCCAATCATTTAGACTTAATTTGTAATTTTTGTATGCCCTCCTTCTCTGAAATTTTATTGCTATTTTGTTAGGTTTCATGGCGGGAGAAGGTCATCCCCCACGTCGAGGTTTCCCATTAGGAGGACATCGTCAAGGCGGAAGAGGTGCAGCACCGACCTCTGGAGGCGAAATACCGACTAGGCCTCATGTTCAGGCCACACGAGGGGTCCATAGAGGTCGTGGCGGTCGAGGTCATGGGTCGATTCCTGCATTATCGATTCCGACTTCTCGTTCTCTCTAGCACGAGACAACCGCAGCGTCACCTTCGCCTTCCATACCGTCGGCGTCGTCTGTACCATCATCGTCGTCATCAAGGACTTTACCAAATATGCAGTTCCAGTCACCATCGCCGACATCAAGGACTCCTTTACCCACGAGGCCTGCACCCCCAGACACAACATCACCGATAACATCCCCACAATACGACGTAAGAGCAGGGTTGGAGGTGACAGGCCCTCCGCGGGCACCTCAGAGGACAGGGATGGAGCCCCCTCGCGTGCAAGGGATCCCTATCAGACTGATTGCCAATGATACGTAAGTTTGTATTTGACTCGATATATGTCATTTTAAATATGAATGTAAATTATTGAAAAAGTAGTTAAGATGTTATGCATGTTCATGAAACACAGGGAGTTGCATCCTTCGCATTTTTGTGCACGGAGGATGACAAAAGTTTTCAAAAGATGGATGATTCCTGAAGGGTATTGTTGGAAGTCGGTACCGCCTCATCATAAAGACCAATACTGGCACCAATGGAAGGTAAACAGGACTACTAAATGTCTTATGATTTATACTATTTTCTCAATGTCTCGTAATAATAGCAATCGCCAATTTGTAGGTATTTTTTAGATGGGATGACGCGATTCCCGAGGATCTCATTCGAGCGGCGTACGACAGGCTTGTAGGCACAAAGTACACCGCATTGATGCACAAGTTAAAGAAGAATCGTGTGCAGCCAGTGTATGCTACAGATGAGGCATGAAGGAGATACTTGGAGTACTGGGAGAGCGAGGACTTCCTTGCCAGGTCTAAGCAAGCGACAATGAATATGAACACTGAGGTCGAAGGCCCTGGGACTGGACCCTCGAAGCAGGGTGGTGGTTCCATGTCTTTTGTGACTACCCAAGAAAGATTGGTAAGTTTTTTTTAACCTCATGGTTATTTTTTACATTTATACACTTGTTCACTATGCTTGGTCCTGTACGCAGAATGATTCATCCGAGACGCCATCGACCGTGAATGAATTGTATTTGCATCTCCACACCGTAAATCACAACAGGATGACATTCATCGATACTAGATCAGAGCGGTTCTATGTAAGTATAGAAATGAAATGTAAAATAGTATTAAGTTTACTTTAAACCATATCATGTATTTTGTTTATTGTTGATATCTGCAGGATAGGCTCCAGAGGAGATGTCAGGAGCTGATCCAGGCTACACCGGACCAATCGGTGGATGATGAGGCGGTGTACCTCAATGTGGCGGGTGAGTGTCCCAAAGGACGTGTCTACGGTCTCGGGTCTGTTGGGAGAAAGAAGAGGAGATATGCAGATCCTGGTGCTAGCACGTCCGAGATGCCGGATATGGTGCCGCGTGCATAGTTCAATGTCGTTGCAGAGCAATTACGAAAGGTTATGAAGTTCATGCGGCAGCATCTCGGGATGAACATGGACGGAGCAGGCCTATCTCAGCAACAACCACCACCACCGCCACCACCACCGCCACCTCATGACCAGCAACAGCTGCCGCAAATAGATTCGGTCGATCCACCACAACAAGGGGACAATGTTGAGCGTGAGACGTAAGCGTGGCTTTCGAGAGATGAGCAGCTTAGTGATACATCGGTATTTTACTTGTTGTTTGTGTAAATTCTTAGATTAAACGTTTGCTTTTGCAGATAACTTTAGCAATTCTTCGCATTACTTTATGATTGACACTTCTTTTAGTGCATATTTAGATTGATATTCCATAATCTATCATGGATTTTACTTTTTTGACCTTTTCCTCCCCAAGAAAAATTCTTATGTAAAGAAAAATATACTATATCTACAGAATGTTTGCTGAATATTTGGGAGAAGAAAACATCTTTGTTTGTTGTGTGCAAGTCTTAGTCTTATGCCGTTGCGGAGTTCTCTCGAGTGCTATGATGAAGAAAGTGATAGAATTGACAGGGAGCAACATTTTCATGCCACAGCAAATGAATTTGGGAAATCGATAAAGGCTCGTTTTTTGGTCATCTGTGTTGAGAACATGTAGGCTCTTGTTCTTCTAGAATTAGCTTTGTGTTGCAGATCATGTACGCTCTTGTTCTTCTATTATCGCATGTCCCTAGAAGAATAAGAGCCTACATTTTCTCAACACAGAAGACCGAAAAACGACCCTTCATCGATTTCCCAAATTCATTTGCTATGGCATGAAGATGTTGTTCCCTGTCAATTCTACCACTTTCTTCATCATAGCACTTGAGAGAACCTGCAACGACATAAGATTTGCCACACAACAGACCAAGCATGTTTTCTTCTCCCAAATATTTTGCAAACATTATGTAGATATAGTATATTTTTCTTTACATAAGAATTTTTCTTGGGGAGGAAAAGGTCAAAAAAGTAAAATCCTTGATAGATTATGTATGAATTGGGATTCCAAGGCAACTAAGATATACAGAGGATAAAGGAAGAAAACATTTACTTGCAATTCATGGTGGGCTCGTTCATCTCAAAGGTGTGCATCCAATAATCCGAGCATCACACTGACTTTTTTCTACTTCATGCAGAGGCTCTTGCCAGCCTGTCTATTTGTTCTACCGCAAATAATTGTTCTCCATCAATTTGAATGTGTTAACCAGGCTCATCTGCCATTTATTTTCCAATCAAAAGTACTTGGATGACATACTCTTGATTTCGTTAGTGTCACCTAAATTGGTGCCATTCAATTCTGGGTCTTCTATGTTTTTAGGGTTTTTTATGAATTTAGTTCAATTCAATCAAAAACCTTTTTTGTGTATTATCTGGGTCTGATTGATTGATCACCAAAAAAATTGATGTAATTCAATCAAAGAACTTCTATGAGGTTGTTGATCATAGAATTTTGAGCTGCAAATATCATCATGTGCTTTAGATTTTGCAATGTGTTTGAAATGTAGGGATATTTTAAGCTGTCTTATGAAGATCGGCGAAACCTGTTGGTTATACTTGCTAGAGAATATGATGTTAGAAGGAATGAAGTTCGCAAATTGATAAAGCACTAGTATCTTGGTCTCGAGTTCCCTCGTGGTGGGTGAGGGTTTTACTGTGTGAATTTTCGACTAACTTTTTGGTTTTGTTGGAGAAAATTGTAGCTCATGCGGTAATCTTGTCTATTTGTCTTCTACATCTTGTTATTTCTTTCTGATTTTGTTGAGTAATATGTAGGCTGTGCACCCCATTAGCAACCTTACTGATCTGAAGAGAAAAGGTGGGTGCAGCCGCCATTGCTTTGGATATCTACATCAAGCAATACCAGGTTTGTAATTTCCGTCTTTGCTAGAAATATTTCTTTGGCATGCATGGGTGTGTTCATATCTGTAATATATATATATATATATATATATATATATTTTAAGATGAAATATTCTTACTCATGAGAAGATTAGTAGCTGCCATGCATGGGTGTTCCATGAACATACATATGCTTGCATGATTTTTTGCCTTTCAGATATATTCCCACTAGCAAGTGAGCCTTCCCCCGATGGTTTGATGTGTTGTGCTATTCAGGCTCACAAGCACACCTCTCAATAATTCAGTTTGCCATTAGTAGATTCATTGCCAATAATTCGAGATGCTGCGTATGTATAAATGCGGTACTCAGATCACATGCATGTCCTTGTCCATCTACTTTTACTAGTATAAAAAAACTTCAAATGTTCCCCACATAAAGCAAATCATGAGCAGTAGAGGTTCTGGCCATTGTGTGCATGTTATTCGATAAACGGTCGAAAGAATTATTGGGAGTACTCAAGTTCATGGCTCTTTACTTTGCATTATTTGTTAGTCTTATGTTCTTTTGCATTTATGGGTTTTGGGAGATTGGGGAAGGTTTCTAGTTTCTGGACAGTTAGTCCCCTGTACTTCAAGAATAAATTTTTTTGCAGACTGATTACCAGTGAGAAGTGGTCACAGTTTTCAGTCTCTATGTTCTGCCAGTAGCACTCGAAAGGTGGAATGAGCATGTTCATTGGACATTGATCCATCACTGTAAGTCCCCTGTACTTCTTTAGACTAAGTTTTCTTTCTCTAGGTTATAGAGACTCCACAAGAAAGTGCAGAAGAGATTCAAACATATGCTCCATATAGGTATCCCACCATGAGTAAAACTCAAGGAGGCTTTAAGCATCAGATTAATTGAGGGTGAATTAACTGATTCTCAGATCACTGTCATGCTTGGTGAGAATGGAACTGGGAAGACAACTTTCATACGCATGTTGGTAGGCCCTTATCATTACTGTATCCACACTATTCTTCCGTTTAGCCTATTTAGTTAGCTGTGTGATGTGTCTCTTATTCCTTTTTTATATTGTTAAAATATAATCTCAGTTCTAATAAAAATACTATCTCAGCTTGATCTATGGTAACAAATGACTATTAGACATTATTCCTTTTAGCCATTGCATGCTAATTTATTTTCTATTGCAGGCTGGTTTATTGAAGCCTGATGTAGTGGAGGGTACTGATGTTGAAGTTCTTGAATTCAATGTTTCATACAAGCCGCAGAAGATCAATCCAAAGTTTCCATCAACTGTCAGACACCTTCTTCACCAAAAAATTCGCGATTCTTACATGCATCCTCAGTTTATGTCACGCGTCATGAAACCACTTCAAATTGAGCAATTAATGGACCAAGAAGTTGTGAATCTATCTGGTGGAGAATTGCAAAGAGTGGCATTGTGCTTATGCCTTGGAAAGGTATTTTTTCTTTACCTTTCTAAGTCATTTATTTGTAAGTAGGCATGACTTGACACTTGTTTGATGTTTTGAAAATTAATTATGTTAACTAATTTTGTTCTACAACGCTCTATTGTTGGTGTAAACTTTCTTGTTCTTCTTCTCTTTTTGTATGTGTTTTTTCCCCACTTTTCTTCTTGAATCACAGTTATTAGTTAATATATGTGATTTAGCTTCTTAAATATGTAGCATTTTTTTAACTTCATTGATCGCTTGATTATAGTTGGTCTTTGTCAGATTGGATTCAAGAATTGTGTTGAATCTCAAAAAGATAAAATGTAGTTATTATGCATTTTTTATTTAATTATTCATGCATGAGGCGAAGCGATACATTAGTTTATTGGTGAGAATTTTGTGATTTTTTTCTGTTGGTTCTGTTGGTTTGGATGAACTTCCTTACCGATTATATTTGTACCCTACCCTCTTTCTCTGTTCTCTTATATATATCTCTGAAGCTCTGATCAGTGATCATGTCTTGTTGGATACAAATTATGAATGTTAAGCGAGCGTATAATATATATGTAGCTTGTTTAGAAGATTCATTTGCCAACGTCTATTTGAAGCTCGTTATTCATTTTTCTTGATCTTTGAGCAATCTTCTTACACAAATGTTTCATGATAGATGGTTATTGCTAATCCTATCATTCGAATGTTTTATTGTGGAGATGAGGCCCAATAATTAGTAGTAATGATCTACGATAATGTGTTCTTTTTGGCTAATGAAATACAACAAAATTTGGAAAATTGAAGATATATTGATGTCAAATAAATAAACTAGAGTCAAGCTTAGTGGAAGAATACATTGATGTTAAATTAGACAATCTAAAGTGTAGTTGAAAACTCAATTGTATGCTAGGATATATACTTCATCAATCAGATTGAATTTTAAGTTGCTTTGAAACCGGAATATGTATCATTCCACAATTTTTTCTCAAGATCTGATTTTACATAAGCACATTGATTCAAAAGGGTAAGCACATTGATTTTTTGCTGAATCTGCCTTGTGTCTGTGCATTTGCAGTTTCTTACTCTATTGATCAGTGGTCTGCCCAATTGCTCCCCTGGGAATATGCATTATCACTGGTTGTTGTCCTCAGATGGAGAATCAGAAGTGCTTCAAAGCTGCGTTATAGTTATTATATGGAGTCCTTATTGCTCTTCTTATTCTGACCAGTCATGTTGGAGTTTTGGTGATTGGAGGTGTTGAACATTAGATGGATTTTGTTCTTGGTTATTAAGCTTAATTCTTTTTGTGCATATTTATAGGATTGTAAGTTTTTTTTTTTTTTTGGTTGTTGAACAATAGGATTGGTGGTTTTTGTGTATACTTACAAATTTGGAGCTTTTGTAATACGAGACAATTTTCCGTGGATCTATAAATTTTTTTCAAATTTTGAGTTTTACATTTTTTTTTCTCTTTTGAATATTTGTTGATATATATCGTCGATGTATGAATGTCAAATTTGGCTTTTTTGTGGGATGTTAGCACCCCCAAGGAGTTGTTGGAGGGGGTGCAGGCGATGGAGTAGGTCATATGGTTGTAATTTCAAGTTATAGGTTGGAGAACCAATTGGATTATGTTTATGTTTGAAAATTAAACGAAAAAGAAAATTAGAGACGGATTAGCAATGGAACTCAAACATTCCGTTGTTATTCCGTCTCTAATTTTCGGAAATATATGTATGAATTCCCAAACGGAATCAAAGACGGAAATACGAATTTCGTCTCTGATTCCATTGCTAATCAGAAAAGGATTCATAGACGGATTCAACAACGGACTTATCCGTCTCTGATTCCGTTGCTGATTAGCAACAGAATCAGAAACGGATTGTTTGCATTCCGTCTCTGATTCCGTTTCTGATTCCGTTTCTGATTAGCAACGGAATCAGAGATGGAATGTAACTGCAAATGTATCATTTCGAAAATAATTTCATTTCTGTTTCGTCTCTGTTTCGTTTCTAATTTTCGTGTCTAAATACATCTCTAATCAGAAACGGAATTATTCCGTCTCTAATAAGAAACATAATCAATTTTCCGTTTCTGATCGAATCAGCGACTACGATTTCAGAGACGGAATTGATTCCGTCTTTGTTCCGTTTCTGACTGCAATTAGAGACGAAATTTTTGCAAATCAGAGACGGAAATTTTCGTTTCTGATTTGCTATTTTTTTGTAGTGAGATGCAACCTACATCATTCAAATTAAAATTTATATGGATAGATCTAAAAGGTTGATCGGTCTAATTCAGAGTTCTTATACTGATAAGGTACTAAATAGGTTCGATATGCAAAACTCAGTATAAATCTCGGTAAAACTCAATGGACTATTGATGAATGAAGCGCATGAATACGATTTCATATGCATTAACTATTGGATCTATCTAGTATGCCATGTTATGCACTCGACCTGATGTATCATATGCTTTTAGTGCAGCAAACAAATATCAGTTCGACCCTAGTAAGAGACGGTAGATAGTTGTAAATTTTTTTTTAAGTACTTTAGAAGGACCAAAGAAATGTTCTTAGTCAATGGAAGTTTGGAAGACGAGCTTGTTGTAAGTGGTTACACAGATGCAAATTTTCAAACTGATATTGATGACTTCAAATCACAGTCTAGATACATGTTTCCTTTGATTGGAAGTGTAATGAGATGGAAAAGTTTGAAGCAAGAAACTATCACAGATTCTACAATAGAAGCTAAATATATTGCGGCGTCCGATGTAGCTAAGGAGGCATATCGGATAAAAAAAGCTCATTTTAGAACATGGTGTAGTTCCAAGTATAGATAACCCCATTTGCTTGTATTATAACAACAATAGGGCAATAGCGCAGGCCAATGAACCAAGATTACACCACCAATCCAAACATATAATTAGACGTTTTCATCTCGTTCGAGAAATCATTGAGAGGGGAGACGTGAAGATTTGAAGAGTTCCTACAAAAGACAATATTATAGATCTTTTGACGAAGAATCTTCCCTAAGTGAAACATTATGTTCATGTTAGGTCATTAGGTATTAAATATATCAATGACTGGTTCTAGGGCATGTGGGAGGTGCTAGGGCATGTGCCCTAGGTCAATCTGCAAACATATTTTATTTTATAATTTTAGTTAATGAAATAGAGGTTTTATTTGTTGTTTTATTATTAGTGATTGCATGTTTACCTTATAATAAGATCCATGAGTATTTGTTGAAGTATCTTAAATGTCTCTAGTCGGTCATTATATTGGAAACTATAATGAATTAAGACTAGTGTGAATCTTGATTGATGGTCATGTGATGATCATGCGTATAGGGATATAAATCAAGATCATGAATACTTATTAGGGAATAAGATACTGGACTGACCCACTATGAGAACACCACATGGATTAAATCATAGGTGTTACTCATAATAGGCATATCTTTTAGTCATTCGACTTGAGATTACCATAGAATTCAATATTAGGAGCATGATAATTTGACATAATCAAATGTTGTCTTAAATCGGACAATTATAAAGATTATGATTGGTTACTTTATGAATAATATGTGAAGGTGTGTAATCAAGATAGAATTTGTCACCCTCGTATAAAGAGAGATATTAATGGATCCCTCAATAAGATAGACTGATAATGGCCAAGTTCGTTTGAATTGATATGATCAATGTCAATTGGATGTTTTTCAGTTTAACTAAAGATTGAGACTAGTACGATTGAACATTAAGGGTGATTTTCTATGCCTTATGTTTAATCAAAGGATATTGCACGACCAAAGGATATGATATATATATTATTAATTAGGTTGTATCGATGTTGATATTCATGCTACTTGGGTACTTATAATGCCTTGCTAGAGACCTCTTATGACTTGTGTACCAAAATAGTTTTTTGTTCACTGCCAACGACGCATGAACCTATTAGGTCGCACATAAAGAATGCTTTGCACAATTTCAATTGATCTAGTGTAATGAATCTTATATTATAAAATTCATGACATAAAAGCCCTTACAATTTGTTATGTGATAACTTATTAATAGGGGTGTATGTGTAATTTGCTTAAACTGCCTAAATACAATAGTTGTACTACGAATAAGATTTTAAGTGAGGGCTTATCTATACATATAAATAGAGGGTGAAACCCTAAAAACGAAAGAAGAATTCATTTTACAATTTTCGAGTTCACTAGATTTAAGAAGAGAAAGAAAAATCTTTTTCGATCTCTTTTGGGGCTAGCATTCCAAATTGTGGTCACCGTTCATGTGTAGATTTTTGATGGAGGACATGCATTTGAATGTCTTGAAAATCGAAAAATCAAAAAAAGAAATCACAGAATAAGGTATGATTTACTTTCATAGATTTAGTTTAATGATACTTATTTTCGATTCTGTTGGGGTTTTGCAAAATTTGTTTTGAATTTTTTGCTGCGTATAAACCCCAAAAACCCAACAATTATTGTATGCGCTCGACACGTGTCAGTATCAGAGCCTTACTTGTGAAGCTAGCTTTCCTATTCTTGAATTGCTTGAGAAACAAGAATAACTCTGATATAGTTTAGTATTAGAGCCTAAACTTATTATCTATAAATTAAATAGAAGTCTAGGTTCCCTAACTTGGAGACTCTTCCTAGATTATTGATAACCTAGGACTTAATAAATACTTTTATTGATGTTTTTAAGGGGTAATGCAAAATAAAAGATTGAGTCGTTGTATATGTTATGATGTATCGCATCTATGCAATAGATATAATGGTAACATCTTTCTTATATGCTATGTTAAAGGTTTTATCTCCATATTTATCTTGGAATTCAATGAATAGATGGTGAAGGTTCTTGGAAACTTAAATTTCAAGGATATTAAGACAAATAATGACCGTGGAAACTTAATAAGTTGAGAAATTAATGAGATTAAGTTTTGTAGATACCTAGGTCCTAATAACACGTGAAAAAGGAAAGACTTAAGAAATCTTAAAAAGACAAAAAGTAAACTCTTCTCCTATTGAATAGTCTATTGGTCTTTATTCTCTTTGATATAGTTTGATTAGTGATACTCAGTGAAGAATGATCTATTACACTTGGACTTAGATAGAGATATTAGGAAAATTGAAATAAAAAAGTGAGTGAAACCTAGATTGATTCCAATAAAACTCAAAGGTGATGATTCACTTTAAAAGGAATATATACTAGTATTAAGACTAGTTTAATGAAATTCCTAAGTCATTATGTGAGAAAATTATTGGTGAATGGTGATAAGAACCTAGTTGAGTTAAGATAACTAATAGTTATGAATACTTCATGAGTTATTATGAAGTATAAGATTCAAGATGTGGAGTTATTCCATATTGGAATAACGAGAAGAAGCTTATCACTATTGTGGTGCAACACTGCATACTTAAGGTGAAATGAGAAAATGCTTATTAGTGTTGTTGTGGTGTAACCACACTCATTAATAGAATAACAAAAGGAGAGAATTTACATTGTGGCGTATCCGTATGCACAAAAAAGAAAGTAAGAGTGAAAATGATGTTCAAAAAACTTGTAAAAACATGTATATTTGAGTTAGAATATGGTAGTGAGCTAGTGAGATGTCTTAGTCTTATCTTTTATACCAGTGTAGTCTAAATTAGGGAGAATGAGTTGTCAATGAATATGAGGATTTGAGAATCCAAAGAATACTTTGCAATAATGGGAATGAAAGGTAGACAATATATCATGAGGTTGGTACTAACTGCTACTTTTAACCAAATCTGTATAAATCTCTAAATTTTTAAGAATCTTGATTCGCGGAAATAAAGCTATCATTCGAGATTCAATGGGTTTGAAATTTTTTAGAATAGTTCTTTATGAGAATTCAAGTTTGATGAATAGAAGTTGTGATTCCGAAAGTTTCAAGAAGTCCGTTTTCATATTCTCTTGAAATTTTGCCACAATTTGAGATTTATATTAATAAATTACTTAATTTCTTAGGTTAAACCAATGATTAATTCCATTTTACTTAGTGAACTATGAGAATTTTTAAGTTTGATGACACAACTCAATGGGTGAGTTAATTTAAACTAATTTAATAATGAATATTCATTACCCATAATCAACTACTCATTTGAGCCTATTATATGAAACCAATTGTTCTCAAAAGTTGGTGGAGATATGGTTTTCATTAAATTATGATTAGAAGAGTATGTGGAAATAAATTTAGGCAATGGCTTGTTCATGCTAGAAATCATGGTGGCAACCATTGTAACTCACTAGAGCTCGTGCTATGCTCATAAATGAAAATTATAAAGTTGTTGAACTTTATTGGAATAAGATTATCATCGTGTTATCAATGATAATATAAAAAGATCAAAGACTTAAAAATTGTACAAGCAATATCGTAGAGCTATGTGAACTCAGACAATAAATTGGTTTATACTAAAAAATTATACATGTGGATACTAAGCTTCAAATGTAAATCGCTTCAACATGTGTTGAATGTGAATTGATAGTGTACGTGCCGCAAGTATAACAACTGACTTGTAGAAATAGTGTAACTAACTTACGTTGATCATTAATATCATTCTTCAGGAAAGGCTTTTGCACTAGTTATATATTACTTACTAAACTTGAACTATTGCTAAGGAATTCACTTTATAATGGGTTTTATACTTAAGTAAACTAATATTACAAATCAAATTAGCTTTTCTTGATTTCTTCTACTAAGGATATCTTAATTCACAACATCACCTAATTAATTTAATACTTTGCTTTGTATTCATGTTTACATTTCAATATGTTGTATATAGACAAATTTCCTTCAAATCAACTTCAACCCACAATCGTAATAGAGAAGATTCTAATGTGCGAATTCGAACTCCACCTATTGATATAAATAACGTAAGCTCCACATTGCTTTAAGTCCCAAATCATTGGATTCGTAACCTATTAAGTTTAGTATCACACCTCCTTAATCAATAACTATCGCTCGATGTTGTGTATTTTACAATTGTATCATTTATATCTGGATTAAAAGCTTCAATGGTCATGATAATTCTTAAAGCCTTAGTTCATTCAACACATGATCAAGACATTTAAAGCATTACGTTTAAAATCAATACAAATTCTGACCATTACACTTTTTATTATCACTTTTTGTTCCTATTTAAAGCATAATATTCATACCAAACCATCCAATGGTCCTTAAAATAAATAGACTACTCACACATCATTGAAACACACATATCACAATTCAATATGGAAATCATTGCAAACCAGAGATGAATATAAATATTACATTGAATTTAATCAACAAAGCTGGATATTGATTGCAAACGTGGAGTGCTTAATGTTTTCTCCGACAAAAACTCCTTAATACTCAAACTTCACTTTAATTAAAACTCCACTTTCTATTTTCATTATAGTTAGTGCTGTCACTCACTACCCCGTCGCTTTGTGTGTTAAGCCACGGTGCCACCACTACGCCACTGCTTCATTATGTAATTTTGAGCTCCTGGAGTCTCGATGTCTTTCCTTGCTTGTCTAGGCGCCATCCTTTGTATGCTACAATGCCGCCATTGTACTGGACCTCTAGAGTTGATTTTCTTCATTTTTTTCTTTCCCATGCCATGCCTTTCATCCCCACGCCATGAATTTTATTCCCACAATGTCAACACATGTACCCACGGTGCCAACTCTGATTTAGCAGGTTTTTGCTCTATTTCTTTAGTTTTTCCTCAATCTTAATTCCCTAAAAATGCAATAATACAATGAATTAGAACATATGTAAGGATATTTATACTAAATATATGACTAAACTAACCTAATATATATGTTTAAATAATCACTTATCAAATACCCCCGGATTTAAGATTTTTTGCGTCTCGAGCAAAAGTACATTTTACAAAGTCTCATAATAACTAATCTTCATTCAATCCACATTCTTCATGGAGTATATTTTAGTTTACTAAGTTTTACGTCAATAATCCACTCAAGAGTTTTTATTTGCAAAAACTTAGATTTTGAAGACATGTGGCTTTAACAACATATTTAACTTTACTTTCAAAACACTAAAGTAGATTTGAACAAAAAACCATCACTACTCATGAGTTTATTTCATTTCAACTCTCGAGTAGCAAGTATAAAATATCATGATTTCTCATTAAGCTCAAGAATTTAGAACCAAACATGAATAAAACTCATCTTTGATAGACTATAGCACTTCAAGAGTCTACAAGGCTTTACTTAGTTGGAATGAAACAGATCTCTATTAGCTACTCGTACTCGAGCTAAATTCTTCGGTTGAAGAGTTTTAGTTTACTTCAGCCTTCTTCACTTTTTTTGATTTTTCTCTCATTCTTTTTTCTTCCTTTCATTTCATTTTTTAATAGTCCCTACTCCTTTTCCTATGGACTTTATTCTTCATCCCTTTTTCTAACCATAAAGTTATCTATTCCATTTCCTCAAGAACTTGTGGGATTCTCTCATTTTTTTTTAAATTTCTCGAACTCTTTTTAGCACTTCTCACTTTTATTAAATCAAGTAGTTCCTCAAACTTTTACTATACAATGCCTATTTCTTCCTCTCTTGGAACTAAGTCTTTATTTGCTTTGCATTATCAAGTAAGATTCACACTTATTATAGAATCCTCAAAGATCTAACTTTTTTTGAAAGAAGTGTTCTCATTTCTTGCTTTTGTTTCAAGTTCAAGGTCTTCCTTAACTATAGGTTTCTAATCATGAAATTACACCATTGTTTGCTACATTTTATTGTATCTTCTTTCAAAATCTAAAAACATTCTCTTGAGTTTCATATCGACAAGATACTTATAATCTACTCATCCAAAAATAAAGGCATGAACAAGCAAATGAACTACTTATTCGTTACATATTATAATATATAACTTAATCTATACTACTTAAACATTCATATAGTAAGTAAAAATGAAATTTTTATACAATACCATGGTTTCCTCCTAAACTTCTTCTAATTAAGATCGTAAAAAATCATACCTATTGTGTTTATCTTTTTTCCCATAATGTAGTGTAGTGTTGATGCCCCTAAGCTTAAACCCAACTTTGTCCTCAAGGTTTAAAAGTATGCTTGAAACATGAAAACATTAAAACACACAAAACAATTTAATAGCACAATTAAAATAAACTAAAAATATAATTAAAACAAGTAAATAAGTAACAAAATATCCCAAATGTGAAAAACTAAATTGTATTATAAACACTCTCAACTCCCCATGTCTAAAGGAATCCTATTACATTGACTTTAGGAGTGCGTGTCTTCATCATAATCTGCATCATCAGCTCTAGCCAATGGACGTTCCACCATCCTGCTCTGCACCAAATCCATATCTAACATGTATGTTGGTGCCGCTGGAAAGTCTAACGACCTATCAGTAGGTCTAATATGTTTGGTCCTCTTATATCTAGCTATGACACTATGATGATCAACAAACAACATGGAATTGCACTGCCATTCTATTGGTGTTGCTTTCTCCTCTCCATATCCTGCTTATATCTCAGCATGGATGCCTAGTATTACATTGTCTCCTCATCTCTGCTATCTATAGCCTTGAACGCACGGAGTCAAGTCTCTGTTGGTGGTAATGATGCTCGTGGTGTAAGAGGAGGTGGAAAGACTTACGGATCGTCCAAGTCCTGCTCTAATATTTCTTGGTCTACAATTTCATAGCTCTCAGCGAACCCTTGCTACTATTGCTCCTCCTCTTCTTCATTTTCCTCATCTTCAAGTTCTTGGGCTAGTTCTGTCATTGTTGTTTTTGATACTGCCTAATCCTCTTGCCTCTTGGTTAACAACATGTCCTTAAGTCTAACTCCTTCATCCCTATCTTTATTTTCCTTGGAATCTTAGTAACAAGGTGGTGATTTCAATGTGAGCATGAAAGCTTCATCCATGGTTAGTAAGGCCTCTGTATCAAATTTTTTGTTAGTTCTCAATTTAACTCCATCTTTTAAGCATATTTGAGTAATAAATACAGGAAACAAGAACTAGTTTTCCCTTTTCAACATGATGGACTCCCTTAGACTAGTGTTTATGATCTCCATAATGTTGATCTCCCTATACTTTGTAATCTCATAAAGGCAAGCCGCTTTAGCACATTCTGTAAACCTCTATAATACTCCCCTTCTTAATGTGCTTTGGTACATTCTTAGTTCCCACCATCCTTATTGACCTGGGGCAACAAATGCATTTTCTATGGCTCTAAAGGGTTATAGGTTATAGGGTCTCTCATATAATCTGGTTTGGAAAGTCTGTGCAGATTCATACAAGCTTAAGTCCTCTTACCTATAGAAATTATCGATCTCACGTATATTGAAGTGAATTAAAACCCTTCTCACATTCAGTAGCTAATCCAAAGCCATAAACTTTGCATTAGCATATAACTCAAAAATAATCTCACTCACTCCTTTTACTTTATTGTCCTTATAATCATGAGTGAGTTGCTCCAAATTTTGGTGCCTAATGAAATTATTCACTCTATTATCATACTTGTCCAGAAAACTAATTCCCTTTTCGCAAATGAATTTCCTACGAATGATTTTCTCATATCGGTCCTTTGCCTCTCCATAAATGAAAAACCTTGATTTAAAAGGTTCAGGCTCTTTGTCATTGGGGTTTTTAGAGGTAGATGCCTCAAAATCATTTGCTCTAGTTTGGCTAACTTATTTCCTTGTTCTTGCACTTCAAATTTTAAGAAACTAACAAAAATGCGACGCAACTCGGTCTTCAAATCACCTAAAAAATTAAAATTCATATAACATGGATCATGCATATGCCAAAATAATGGAAAGATATCAACTAAGTCTCCATAGGTAATATTAATGCTCACATTCACACAATCTTGCAAAACCTATCCTATAACCTCAAATCCACAATTTCAAACAATATCATCAAAACTTTTTAAATTCAATGCATAACTAGATAAATTGTAAATGTATCTCATTGTCGGATTAGTCTCTAGTGTAGATCACTCCTCCAAGTCTTGTTTAATCCAAACCCTTCAACTTTTCTTACCAACTAGAACCCTAGCTCTCTTCACAATCAAATTCCACAAATCTAAGCCCTAACTCTCCAAATTGTGCAATACCACAATGTACTTGTTTATTCACTCCAAATCAGTAGGAAATCACTAATCTTACTTTAAAGTAATCTAAATTTGGCTCTAGAGGGTGTATGCTTGATGGTTAGAGTGGTGGTTTTAGTGCAAGTGTGAAGAATGGTGTGAAAATAGGGCTAAAAACCCTCACTTTGGCCTCGGTTACGTGCGTATAAGGCACGATGCTGTGATAGCATCGCCACCGCATCAACGACGCAGTAGAGCATTTTTCCTTTTTTCTTCTTCTGCCACCTCAACACTATAACACATACTCACGGCGTCGTGGGTAATACCCTCGGTTTTGGCTCTATAGCCTACTTCTTTGTGTATGATTTTTAGAAAATTTTCTTAACGTGCTCATCCAAATTTGTGTATAACTTACACAAGGTGTCGTGATCACATAAAATCCATGAAAATATAAAATTAATAATTTTATCTTTCGATTCTCCCATGCACTTTACCTTTACTACTTTGAACTCCATTCCTTTTTCGCTTTTTAATGAGTGTGTAAGAAATTTGCATTCTGATAAATTATCACTTGCCGAGTGGTCTTTCCTGAACATTCGACACACATTTTCAAAAGTTAGATCTAAAACTTGTTAATTGTAATTATAAAAATAAATAACTACTACTAACTAAACTTTAAAAACTTGAAATTTAGAAACTCAAAATCTAAAACCCTAACTTGCCTCCCTGTAGCGGTTAATTTATCATCATTAGTCTAATGCCTTTTCATACATTTAGTCTGAATGGAAATCCAAAAGCTCCATCTACAAATTGAAGATTATGATTTCCTTCCCGTTCGATTGTAGTTCTTCACCATCGACAAAGACGACCTTTTTAGCATCATCGCCCTCATCGATACTCATCACGATCTTCCTCTCTCTTATTTATAAACTTGCTTTGGTAGTGTTCAAGAATAGCTGCCCAAGTATCATATACAAATCATCACCCTTATTATCTTTCATGACCTCAAAATTCACGATGAATATGAATCTACCCACTTTCACATTGCACATTAAAAACTATTCTTATAGTAGGTATCAAATTACCATCTCCTAAGTGCAAATTCATCATATCGGGATAATTAATCTTCTAGTCGGCATGCATCAAGGCTCCCATATCACATAAGATATTTTTAAACTAATGGCTGTTAATGTTCATCAGTATGCTTATCTTTCTACTATCTCTCATTTTGATAGGTTGAACTATAGGGACAAACTTGAGCTTCGGTTCAATTTCTATTGAGCCAACTTGATGTCATTGTCTTGTCGATCTTCATCAAAAGGTCCTTCATCTTTTTTCTTAGCCTTCCAATGTTGCTTCCCTTTTTTTCTTGAAGGCCTTGATTCTTTGCCTCTTGAAACTGTCAAACTCATCTTGCCTTACCTCCATGTTGGGTTCATGCATCTCTTCATGCTTGTACAATACTTGTTCTTGTATTGGCTCCTTTTTTTTCATAGTGCTCATCATACGAATGGCACTCACGCTTTCCTTGGGGTTGATGATGGTGTTGCTAGGAAATGGTCTTTCTTCCTTGACTTCAAGGCTATAGCAAGTTGACCAATTTGCCTCAGTGGTTCTTGGTGGATTGTAATTGCTAATTATCCACCCTATTCATGGCTCACTTTATTCCTTCCAACCCTCATTCGTGCTTCTCATGACTCTCTCTATCTCTCAATTCCATTGCTTATAAGTACTTCTCAATTGACTTTAATGAAGTTAGCTCCTTGCTCTGGCCCAACTTCCCTTGTTGGACTTGTTATTCGAAGCCTTGAGGTAACTTCAATGCATTATTTAGATTTCCATATGTAAAAATCAAGTTATTGTTACCGTATCCTTAATAAAACAATCGAGGAGCCAATCCTCTAGGCCTCAAGTAGTTTACATAGCCTTGATCGTTCATGAAGGTGGTGTCTTCATGCTCCATTCCTTACTGTACGTCCATTTGGTTAAACACCATGCCTTGGTGATTTATGGGTTTCTTTGCTACTTGTGGTGCTTGGAGTCCCATCTAAAGTTTTGCCATCTAACTGCTTAGATTCGATAACTATGCCATAAAATCAGCTTATGAGTGAATCTCATAGATGCCGGCTAATTTCCAGACTATGGAATGCGTATCGGGAATAGATTTTTTAGACATAAGACTGTGGAGATCCAATGCTCCATCCTCATCCTTCGTAATGTAAGAGCCACCTAATGCAACATCTACTCACATTCTGGTGTTGTGGTTCACCCCATAGTAGAAAATCTAGAGTTATGCCCATTTCACGTATCTTTGTCCTGAACATCTCCTCAACATATCTTTGAATCTTTTCGAAGCCTCGCCAAGAGACTTAATGTCTTCTTCCTTGAACTAATTGATCTTAAGTCTCCTTTTGCTGACTTGCACTAGAAGAAAGAACTTGTCGAGAAATCCTTCTTTAATTTCCACATATGAGGTCATACTCCCTAGATTCAGCCCTTGGAACCAGGATTTAGCTTTTTCACCCAGTAAGAATAGGAAATGTCGCATCATGATCATCTTTTTAATAATTTTGGTGATGTGTACGGTGTAGCACTTCTCTAAGCATGTGCAAATGGATCTTCGTTAGATAGCCCATTGAATAGGCTATTTTGCACCATGTTTATCAAAGACAATCTCAGTTTGAACTCAGTGGTGTTAGCTGCAGGCCTTATTAATACATTGTACATCTCTTAAACTTTTGTCTTAAAGTATTCATAAAGGCATTACTGCCCTCACTCTCTCTCCTATACTACTAGATCACCTGTAAGTTCATTTTTTTCGCGGCCTTCTTATTGGTTTCTAGCATGCTCATCAACCATCTTGACTCTTTTATTTTCCTTTCTTTGGTCGTTCTTTCAATCTCTTGATCGTAAGGCACTTGGTCATTTTTCCCTATGTTATGCATGCACCAAGTATCCTTGAAAAGAAAACACAAAAAGATCAAGTGCAGAAAATCAAATAGAAAATAAAGCCAATTATTTTTTATTTTTTTATGAACTAAAATATAAAGTATAAAAAATAAAACTTAGCAACTATTTCAATTAACTACTAATAGGTACCTTTCCTCGGCAACAACGCCGAAAACTTGAAGTGGATGCCGTAAATAGCTTGCATGTAGTAATAGTGTAACTAACTTATGTTGATCACGGATATCATCTACAAGGAAATGTTTTGCACTAGTTATATACTACCTACTTAACTTAAACTATTGATGAGGAAATCACTTTTTAATTGGTGTTTATGCTAAACTAAACTCTTCTAACAAATTAAAATTAACTTTTATTTGACTTATTATATTATGGATATCTTAGTTCACAACGTCACCTATGTAATTTAATACTATGCTTTTTATTCATGTTTACATCTTAATATGTTGCGTGCAATGCCAAATTAGAATTGTCAGATTTCCTTCAAATCCACTTCCACCCACTATCATGATGGAGAAGATTCCAATGTGCAAACTAGAACTCCACCTATCGGTATGATTGACATAAGCTCAAAATTGCTTTATGTCCCAAATCATTGGACTTATTATCACCTAAATGTACTATCCATGCCTCCCTAATCAACAACTATCACTCGATGTTGTGCATTTTATAGTTGTACGATTCATATCCAGATTAAAAGCTTCAATGGCCATGATAACTCACAAAGCCAAAGTTCATTAAACACGTGATCAAGATGTCTAAAGTATTATAATCATAATCAATAAAAACTCAAACCATTGCACTTTTTACTCTCACTTTTTGTCTTATTCAAAGCATAGCATTTGTACCATATGATCCATTAATCCATAAGATAAATAGACTACTAACCTATCATTGAAACACACATATCAAATTTTAATATGCAAATCATTGCAAATCAGTGACGAATATTGATAGCGAACTTGTACTCTTTATTGTTTTCTAAAACAAAACTCCTCAATACCCAAACACAATGCTAAATTACTCTGATGGTGGCTAATCTCCTCCTATAAGGTGATATCCTTTGATTTTACCACAGCCTAATACCTATTTATAATCCTTAATAATAATTAGAAGCCCTAAATTACAATTAAATTCGAATTAAAACTCCACTTTCTATTTCCTACGTGGTTGGCATTGTCACTTACTACCCCGTCACAGTGTGTGTTAAGCCACAGTGCCACCACTGCACCACGACTTTATTTGTGTAATTTTGAGCTCCTAGAGTCTTGGTGCTATCCTTTGTTTGTCCTAACGCCGTCCCTAGTGTGCCACGACACACGTACTACGTCGGACCTCCAGAGTTAATTTTCTTTAATTTTCTTCTTGTTTACAACGTGCCTTTCATCCCCATGTTGTGCCTTGTATTCCCACAACATCAACACATGTACCCACGGCGACAACTCTAATTTAGTGGGTTTTTATTCTGTTTCTTCTTGTTTATCCTCAATTCATTTCATTACACCTTAATTCCCATTAAAATGCAATAATTCTTTGAATTAGAACTCATTTAGGGATATTTATACTGAGTATATGACTAAACTAGCCCTATATATACATATAAATAATCACTTATTAATTGCAAGTAAATGGATTTGACCGGAACTGAGACAATCGAATAATTGCCCTATATTCAACACATAGTCATAAAAGTATTTGTTATTATGAAATGATTGAATGAAAAAAACAACTACAAAACATGTATGCAAAGATTTGTTATACTGTTGTGTTGTATGTTCAATTAGCTTAAAAGTGAATTTGAGGTGAGTCGTAAGTGACACAAGGATGCCTTGAGAGAAAATTAAAATGTTGTTTGACTACAACAATTGCTTATTTATACCTGGAATATGGAGCAACTTAATGGTTTAGCTTATTAATTTTATCTAGGTAGTTGTGTGTTGACACATTGAAGCAAGAGATGGTAGTTTATACTATTATATAGCTTAAGAAAGGTTAAGAGGAACTATTATTAAATAACTTTTTTAATAGTCATACTAAACAATTTAAGGCATCACGTATGGAAGAAAAGCCTGAAATGTATTTCAAATGATGAATGGAATGAGTTATAAAGATAAATCCCAAAGCTGAGACCTAGGATTATCAAATATGGGTGTAGATCCCTACTTATTTGTGAATCCATTTAATTGAAGAGGTTGTGCAAGTTCAATCATTTATTGTTGTGGTTGAAATACATATATACTCTTGCGAAAGGGTTATGGAGAAGCTTTTACTTATCCCTATTATTAGAGAATCTTAGAAGGAACACTAGAAGACAAATTAGAAGTATAAAAATCAAAGAGTTGGTGCAATGTAATTTGGAGATCTTCAAGCCATGGGAGTTTGAATAGTATAGTTGTCAAAGTTAAAGAAATTAGAAGTGAAGTGAGTAACCAAAATCCATGAATCTAATGAATTCATTCTATGAAATCACCAATTAAAAGTGATTGATGTGATAAATACTTTGTTTAGACAAAAGAACGAGAAATATAATTAGAAAAGGAACTTCTCAGTACTATCTATTGAGAGAGATGTGTAATAATGATGATGGAATGAAGTCCTACCGACACATCATTAACCGAGTTGTTGGAATTGATAATTACATATATGTTCTTGGAAGCTCAAGTTGGAGCCTAGCCAAGAGTTGAATTTACTAGGTGATATAGTAATTAAAACTTCTAATTGAACCTACTTGATATGCCAGAATTTGGCTATTAAGGTTTAATATCCTGATTAGACTGTCTAATGCAATTGTGCTGGATGCATTAGATTTTGAAATGAAATATTAGTTCATGAAGTATTTTAGGCAAGAACTACTCTAATCATCTCATAGATCTTTTTAAACTGTTTATCTAGACAATGTTGTATCGTATTATGGGATATAGTGAGATTATGGATTGTTGAGGCGATGATTTATGTTGTTGAATGTATAAGGAGATTTAAGAGTTATTCAGTCGGTTGAGACTTAATAATAAGAACTAGAATGGCTAAGTAAATTGTTGTCAATACCTAATAGTAGAAGTAAAACATAATTGTAGGTTATGTAATAAAATTAATTAGATTTTAAGGTAAGAAACATATAATGAAAGTCGTGGTTGATAGATTGATTAAATATGTAAATTCGTATTAGTGAAGATATGTATTATTTGTGGGATGGACTGAGCAAGATATCTATATGAGGAGGTTTAAGTTTTCCTGGATGGAAATCCTAGACTTGCTTCCAATGGTGGAAGAAGTTATTGACATTAGCTGAAGACAATTCTCAATCTTAGTATAGTATGTTTTCCTTCATGTGGAGAAAATACTGAGTTGCCGATCCCAGTTCCAAAGAATAGGATTTGAGCTTGCGTCTCATCATATTAAACCTTTGAAAGAATATACATATTTGTTTGAGTTCTTTAATGATGTTGGTAATCTGATTGATTACAAAAATAATATTTATTTAATGTATCGTATGCTTAATCTTATCACACCATGGTGGTTTAGGATAAAGATTAGAGATACATGTAGTATAAAAAATAAGGTGGTGAAAGAACTACACAAGGAAAAATATTATAGAGTAGGTGATATAAAACTAGAACTTGATGAAAATAATAATATTGAGGAGTCAAACATCACATATTATTGGAAAGTTCAAAAGACAATCTCATTGTGCTTTTGAAAAGTCTCATATATGAAAAGGGCTATGTAGGTTCGGATTACAATAGTTATAACATGAAAAAGAAGAGATAACCTAGGGACGGGAGTTATAGAGCGAAGAATAATTTCCATTTCCTTTCAAAACTATTAGTAACATCTATGTTTCCTTAAATTTCATGCATGAAATTGTCTTAAATTGGGGAGACTGCAAAGACCCGTTATATTAAGCAGGTGATTAGCATTAATCCGAACCTAATTAATCAGAGTAAGGCTTGTGGTTAAGCCCCGGCTTGTCTCGAATAGCGTATGCATGGAATTGCGAGATGTTTGGCATTTGTTTGATGTTTATTAGTATTTATTAAGATTAATCGGATTAACTAGCCTATTATTGAAAAACTATAAGGCGCCTAATATTGTATGTCGGTCAAAGGTGGTACACTTGAGTCATGGAGTAGCGTGCACACCCGAGTGTACTCGTTGGTGCACACAGTGAGATTATAACCTATGAATATAGGCCTATATATTTATATATATAAATATATATATTAAAAAGAAATAAAAAATAATAAATTGGTGGGCGCCTAATGACATGTAGGATCATGGGGAAAAGGAGTAGGCTATACGATTGTGTGCATGCTTTAGTGTGTTGTTTGGCGCATAATAAAGAGATTGTTGGCTTGGGAATATAAATATATATTTAAATAAAAAATGGATAAGTGTGTACTCATATGTGTCACTTTAAGGTGTCACCTTGATTGTTGGTCATTAGATCTACTTCGAGATTCAGGTGTGCGAATCTTGAGGAACACTTAAATATAAAATCAAACAAAATGCTCACCGCCTCAATATTTTTCATTTTGATCACTTCATTCAAGAAATTGAGAGGGAGAAAGAACGGACAAGATGAGAGATTGATCGAAGGCGATGAAGGCGAAAGTGAATGATTATAGTTGTTGTTCGTGTTCTAGTGGTTAGCTATTGTTGTTGTTGGTGTTATGATGGTTGTTGTTATTATGGAAGAGGGAGGCTTTGACGAACTGCGTAGTAGTTCGTCTGAGGATGGAGTTGGCTGGGGAGTCGAAAAATAAAAAACAATTTAACAAAACAAAGCTTCTGCTATGTTTCGTTTGGCAAAGACCATTCTTTAATAAAAAAAAAAGATAAAAAATTGCTAGAAATTAGAAAAATTTAGAAAAATAGAAATAAGCCAAAAAAATTATATTCTTGGGCAAAATAAATAGAAAGCGTGAATTTCTATGGAAAATAGAGAATCTTAGATTATCTCGAAACTTTATATCAAGGTTTTTACCTCGTAAAACATGAAATCGATTAAAGTAAATAGAAAAATCAGAAAACTGGTCTCGGGGTTTTGAATTCCAATGGTACTCTTTAAGGTTTCTAATTAATGAGTATTAGACTCTAATTAATGATGATAAGTCTATTTTAGGTTCTTGATTGACGGGGAAAAGGTTGAGGACTCCGGGAGTGAAGTAAGTTTGTAAAGTTAGGAAAGCTCAATACGTGTAAGTGAGACTCTTATTCTTATTAATTATGCATCATAATTAGTTATATTTAGTTCACATAGTTTATGGACTAGGATATGGGAGTAGTGTATATACATTGATGTGGTTCCTGACTTGTACACACTAACACTGCATGGATTTTGTTCGAACTCATTACCTTCATGCTTGGTAATATAGATGCCTACTATCATGCTTGTGTGACAAGGTCATTCTACAATTTTCGGTACACCATACCACACGGGCTCATGATATGTAGCTTTCTTGGAAACCATGCTTGTGTCACGATAGGCCACACAATTCCTAAAAAGCTCACCATTCAACAAGTTGAGATTAGTCACCAGTGTATGAAAGCAACATTTGGTGGTTTTGGATCCAAACTAGGATAAGATGAGATGCTGGTAGTCTTGTTACGGCTGTAACATTGATTAGTGGACTTCGTTAGAATTGGTTATGTAACCACCCTCTTATTGAGCTAGTAACTAACTTGCATCCCATTATGTATTGTTTATCTAAATTTCAATACTTGAATAAATATGTTTATATTCATATTGTTATTCATTGACTTATTAATATTAGATGATAATTGATTAGTTTATGAGCATCACTTACTGAGCAAGTTGGAGCGCTCATTCCCCAAATTAACATTTTAGGTTATTGTCGTGTGTTTCGACTTAGGAATGAAGATTAGGAGTTTATTGTCTTCACTTCAATGTATTGATTTTTCATGTTGTTTTTATATTGTTATGAATTACCGCATTGTAACAATTAGTGTTGGGAAAATGGCTTTAAATTTAAACTTTATGCCGGCTTCGTATACCTTGTATTTGTCAAAAAATTGTAAGTCGAGCTGCATTTTGTTTTATATATTATTTGATTATCAAGATATACAGGTTGTGTTTACTAGGTGTTGGTAAGAGGCTGCTAGCTCTAGTTAAGTTTTACGGGTGTATCGGGGCTTAATTTAGGTTTCACGTCAATATCACCCTAATAAGGATAAGGGATGCCATATTTTAGCCTTTATTGGAGATATAGAACTGCACTCTGCCCTTGGAACATATACTTCAGCCATTAGACTTGCTTCTCGCCTTGCTTCTTATGATGTGCTGATATGGATTTTCCACCTAGAAGTCAAATCTTCAATTCTGGATCTTTTTATCCTGTTCAGCTCCATCCCTTCTTCCGAATCGTTTTACCCATTGACTGTTTTAATCCTTTTAACCGTAGCATCTATGATTGTCCTCTTAGGTATTACATCAAATTCAATCTCTTGAAACCAACCTTGGCCTTCATACATAAATAGGTAATCAAAATTAAAAAAGGTAGTCCATCATGCTTCATAGTCGTCATTACCTAACCCATCGCATTGTGAAATGTGTATTCGATGTCGATATACCCAATATTTGCAACAATGTGGTAGACTAGTGGGGCACTATGGTTTTTCATTTCGAAATGTTGTATAGTGGGGTATAGACAGACATTTATGATGTAGCTCCAACATTTGGTGATTCTCCTAAAATTGGTGGTTTCGATGAACTTTTGATGACCTTATATATCGAGAGAAAATCCCTGTCTGGGAATGACCTCTAAGGCTTCTTAAATTCTTATGGATGGATAAGTTTCCTTATGGACGTAGATGGGGCCGTCAAATTCCTATCTAATTCCTACATCCAGAAGTCTATGATGGATCTTCAGGACGTTGGGTGAAATATCGATCTTCTTCCCCTGAACTATCACTGTGTTAGGATTATCCATTAGCATAGAATTGGCGGAGTAATTTGAAGCGTCCCCTTTCTAAATTACATTTTTAATCCCCAAGAAAGTGTTCCCATTGCCTTTCTTGTATTATACTCACTACTTTGTCTTCATATTTATGCACATTTTTGATTTGGAATCCTCTTTCGGGTATGATAACTCGTTTAACTTATCAAAAGTATTTATTTTGTGCTTTTAGAACATGATATCGTGTTGAAGGTATGAATAATAGTCTCTAATTCAACAACTACTATAAATTTGTAATGTGGCAAGTACATGGTCGAACGCACAGAGACTGCGAATAATATCTAAGCCATGAATTGAAGGGAAATGGGGGGTTTTATAACAAGTATTGCTTTAAAAAGAAATATAATTAACAAACTATCCTAAGATAATTAAAACATGATTAAAATAGAAATAATAACTTGAACAATATAAATAAAGCCTGGATAGAGAATATTTTCATACCTTGCAAGCAATTGAATTATTCATTGGTCATTAAAAAAACCTTTTTTCCTTATTGAGTATAAATTCTTTGTTTGCATCATACATTTAAGCTTCATTAACGCCAGACTCTAACTTAAATGGTTTTTTCCAATTTCTCACAAATTTGACAAATAGGAACAAGAACACTGAAGCAAAGCTGGTCACTTTAAATTAAATTGTTTTGGTTACTTTCCTAAAGAATACTCCGCAAATTACTAGGTTTCATCATAATTAAAATCAGTCACGAGTTTCCTTGCAACTTTTGACAAGCCGAACACTTGCTATCTCTAAAAAGAGCATTGAACACCAATATTTCACAAATGTAACTTATACAACTAATCCGCTAACACATTTGAAACATCGTTTGAAATGAATATGACTTTCTTATAGGTTGTGGCTGGGTTTAGTTGACAAAGAAAAGTAATTTGTGGATTCAAAATGTTGGAAAACTTTAGACTTAGACTTGTCAAAAGATTTTTTAGATAACATAAATTGATCAACATTGAATCTTAATATTTCTTTTTTCCCATTGTGCTGTCCGCATCGTTTTCCAACAATCCACCTCCCAGGCCCATTTCCTGTGGATACCATTATAGGTGGGACACCTTCTAACCACACGTTTCCCTGCTCCATTTCATTTCGTTATCTTTTTTGAGTGGAACTCTTTAATTAATACTAGATTTATTTTAGTAATGTAAACAATATTTCACTCTTATATTTTCTTCCTTTCTTTTCTTTTTCTTTCATGTCTCTTTTTAATAACTTCAAGTCTAAGACTAGCTTCTTACTAGGTAAAAGATTATAGGCTAACAATTCATGGATTTCATGATAGGTGATGAAATAGTAAGGTTATGTTGGCTTAACTGGGTTAACTAGTTATATCATAAAAGGTGGACTAAAGGCTAATTGCTTTAAACAAAAAAGGTATATATTTTCCCCGAACTTATTCATTAGTTATTACTCAGTTTTAAATGAATTGCAAACCTATCCTGGAATCTATATAAATTTAGTTCACACTTTTTTCCTTGAATCCACACTAACATTCTTTAATGTAGACTCAGTATGGTTGACTAATCATAAGAATAAACTTTCACCTAAACTCTACTTAAGGTCTTATCCATTCATGGCAACATTAATCCACATTTGGATTCTAAATTGTCCACCATTATCCTAAGCAAGACTTGGGCATTCATTTAAGTTTAAAATAGTGGATAGAAAAAACGAGAATAATGAATTCATAAGTATTAAAGTGTAGACCAACCTGCCAAAAGAACAATCTTTAAAATGAAATGAAACCGCATTACTTGTATTTCGTTACAAATTTCAAAAAAAATAGTGAAAATTGTGAAAACCTTACCATAACTCTTTTACGTAAGGTTCATTAATATATTCCACAAACCTGCGTACCCCCAAACTTATCTTGAACCTTACCATCAAGGTTGAAGAATGTAGAACAACCAATACACATTCCTAAAAAACAAGTGAAAGTAGAAATGGAAGATAACAAAATGTAATGAATATGGAAACTATAAATGAACAAATGATATTTATTTAAACGAAAGTTCAACTGTGGCACACGCCACTTATTAAAACAAGAAATAAATAATCTTAATCTAAATGTAAATCGCTCAGCTGCCACCTAGGAGTGTCGATGTTTAACATTGATGGCCCGATGTTGTCATGCAATTACTCTCCATAATGTGAATAGAGACTTATAGCCGATTCAACATTTTTTCTCTTCTTGGGTCGCTTTTGGCCTTAGCTTCACTTTCCATTCCTGTTTTGGCTTGCTTTCCAAAGTTACGACATGCAAAGCTTTTCTAATCTTTTATGTTTGATCATTTGATAGTTCTATCATTCTAAGTTAATACAATCTTTTAGGGTCTTATCAAAATCATCGTAAAAGAGCTTTAACATGTGTCCATTCACCTTAAAGTTTTTCCCGCTTACTAATTATCTCTTCTAATATGCATTATCTAGCAAAAGCTATTAACATATATCCTAATTATGAGGAAAACCAGGAAACAAATATCACATTCATATTTATAATAAAACAATGATAAAAATATATCGACATGTTTTTGGTTGAGTAACAATCTCACAATCCATATATACAACCTAAAAAGTATATAAAAGACTTATATTAGTCATATAATAGAATCTCAACCTACAATGTTAGAAATAACATTTTTCTACAGGCTTAGAGGTAGTCACCAATCTTCTCTTCGCGTGGTCTGGTACTCGATGGTAGGTGCAGTAGCATAGAAAGTAACACTGAGAGACATTTATCCACATTTCCAAACACAACAAAAAATACACCTAAATATATATATATATATATACATATATATTCACTTCACATCAATAATATTGAAAAACAAACACATTTACAATCATTATAGCTAAACAATCTGACATTAATGGAACCATTAAGCATGTACTAAATTCATT
The DNA here is from genome assembly GCA_039657365.1 of Stephania yunnanensis. Classification (NCBI taxonomy): domain Eukaryota; kingdom Viridiplantae; phylum Streptophyta; class Magnoliopsida; order Ranunculales; family Menispermaceae; genus Stephania; species Stephania yunnanensis. The sequence continues at coordinate 44,871,875 of CM077581.1, forward strand.
AAATTGTGTCTCTAACCCTTTTTCCCAGATACTACCCTCTTGGCCATATAGACATTGGGTGGTAACTTTTTTCAGTAGTACACATAGTACTATCCTTATTAGTTGTGAAACACAACTTATCGACCTCATGTAATAGACAACACATATAGTACTTCGATAGTACCCTAATTGGTCATCGCTTAATCCTTTCAACCTCATATAGTAGTTATGTAACACTAACTAATCAATATACGGAAATCCCTGACTCCTAGACCTCGTGAGATGCATACACCTAAAAACAACTCATGAATTCTAAGCATATGTTCTAATTTATCAACAATCATATATCAAAACAAGACACACAATTCATGTTACCGAGAAAACATCAAGCATATCAATCTACGCAAAGTTCCTAGGCAAATTTGGGCGATCGACCCCCCGTATATTACCAACAACCTCTCAGACTCTTTTCTAGTTTCTTGAGGTTAATTAGGATGTTTTAGGACTTATACAAACTATTAAAGTTAGATTAAATTAATTAGAAAACCCAAACGTATAGCATTTGCTAAAAAGAACCTTAAAGAACACCTACAACTTTAAATCCCCGTAACTTTAATTCAAATCGAAATCTGAATTCTCTTGATTGCAACTTTACTGGTGTTTCATGAGGAATCCAAGTCTATGAACTAATTTTGCAAATGATTACATTTACCCTCTGAAATTAAGCGAAATTAGAATTGAAGTAAAATTCTAAGTTTTTTTATCAAATTGTACAAATTGATAGTGCACACTAGCTTACCTAGTAGTAGGATGTCACCAACTTGATCAATCCCTCTCAATTTCACAAAATCTCCTTACAACTCTTTGATCTCATTCTTTAGGTCTTCTTATCTCTTATCTTCATAAAAGGAAATGGGTTTGACATGTTGATCTCATTCAATCTTATATGTATATAGAAGATTAAATCATATCATTTGATCTTAATATATGCATGTATCTCGAGGCTAATCTAATAGCTCACATCTTGATTAACATCCACTAACTCTCCTCTTACTCACCATTCATATCTCACATTCGTAACTTAATTGTCCTTGTGATGTTTCTACATGTATTTCGAGGAATATCCATTACTAATGTTTTATTTTGCTAAGTTAGGTTATATTTTTCTAAATCAAGCCATAGTCACATCAATTCAACCATATAAGACATAATAACTTAAATTATACCTAGCAAATCACCCTCTACTCCAGCCCTATACCAACACCTATCTTGAGGCCTATTTTCGCTTGCGGCTCAACTTCTTTATACACTAGAAGTCACTTAATAAGTATATACAATGCATTAACCATTCATTACACCATAAATATTTATTATTCAATTTTCATGCCGAATGTTGGGTTCATATACCCACTTTTGAGCCATGTTATAGGTCGATTCCCTTAGCCAAACTGAATCCATTATTAGAAACATGAGCCGTTACAATCATCCTAATTAATAGAAACATCGTCTTCAAAATTTACTTATTCTTAGTTCTTATTTCTAATTTTTCTTTTGTCATATCATTCTGATTACCTTAGCCAAAATTCCAAATGAAGTTCTACTAAGCAAAATTTTCTAAGGAGTTTAAGATGTTTCTTATTCAAATAACACTACTCCTATTTATTCAATTCTCAGTTTATAAGTCATGGACTAAACCGGATCACCCTCGACCATCGAATTATCAACTCTTCCGCAAATCAATAATTAAATTTAATATCATGCATAAGGAAAATAATATACACATATAACGTAGAAGTAAATAAACTCACTTACCCTAGTATAGTCGTGTGCCATCTCTGAGTTTGATTTTTTCACTACCTGAGCTCTCTCTAGTTTGTAACTGTGACACCGCCTACTTCTAACCCGCTGGCTATAGCCTCTACAGAACAACATGTCCAACCTTTTAACATTTATAACTTGTCGAAGGTCTCCTTCGATCTGAGAATGCAATCTGAGTCTGTCCTAGTATCAAAGCATTTCCACCTCTACAGCTCGATACCTATTATGCTTGAGGTGCTGGTAATGCTAACCTAACTTAAGCTTTCAAAGTAGGTACATGCAAACTATGCTTTATTAAGATAGTAGAAGTCACTAGTCCTACACTCTGAGATCTTTCAGTCCAACTCCTTTGTCCTTTAACTTCCTAACTCATCCTCTCAAGATCAATACTCGCATCTGACATCATTCCCGGACCTCGCGCTGTCTGGTAAACAATCCAATCCAAATGATATGTCTGGTGGGAGTGAGCATGCTTATATATCTCACTAAGTGTCCTTGCTCTGGTATTGAAAACATAATATCCGATGTCAAGCCTTTGTACTCAGAAATGATAGAGATCCTCTGAGTCATATCTTACTAGATCTCCTGCAAACTGCCTCAAATAACCATATCTATCCTGGTACTTCATCACTAACTTACGGCTCCTTGTCTCAAGTTCACAAAATCTTTCCTTAACTTTTCATCACTACTGGAGGAAAGTATTATTGATAGAAATTCTTCTCGAATGCCTCCAAGACTCTATGTCTCTATTAGTAACTGCCGTCGCACTCCACAAAACATCGACATCCTTATGCAACATATATGATGAGATCTTAGCCTGAAATCTATCCTCAATCTTTAGGATCTTTTGAAGTTTCTCTATCTATTAAAATAAGTTATATGCAACATATATGATGAGATCTTAGCCTGAAATCTATCCTCAATCTTTAGGATCTTTTGAAGTTTCTCTATCTATTAAAATAAGTTAGTTTCAATCTAATGAAGTCCTTTAGTAATTAAATCTCAACTAATTTACTAGAAGATGTAGGTATGGAAGATGGTATGGTTTCTACTGCCTCGAGTGCCGGTAGTGTCACAATAGGAAGCATATGTACTACAAGAGCTACTGATGTAATCATCTCCACCCCTGGCTGATCTTCCATCGCACTCCTCAAGTTGATCACCATTAAGAATCAACTTCTACGCGTTTGTTGTATATATACATATAAAACATAACATGTACATATACAATACCAAAGTCACCTTCGCCTACTTCCCAACTAATTGTTTCTAAGCAAAGGTTGTCTGGTTTCCATATCTAAAGTTTATGTTTTATTCATGTTTTATTTCATAATTATCGAGAACACTACTCTGATACTAACTGTGATGACCCCTCCATTGATCTAAGGCACCGCTCGACGTAATCCTGTTATTAAGCCCTAATCTAGCCATGAAAGACTTAACAACCTTTTATTAAACCTTTTCAAACTAATCTCCACACTAATTATCTTTTCCAATAAGCATTATTCAGTGAAATTCTTAACAAATTAGTGAAAGCTATTAACATAATGCTTAAGTTTGTAGAAAACATCGAAACAAATATCACATGCATATATATAATGAAATTGCGATAAAAATTCATCAACTTATGTCGGGTCGAGAAAGTATCTCACAACCAATATATACAACCCCAAAAGTATATAAAAGTCATATATAAGTCATACAACAAAAAGTCAACCTACAATGTAAGAAATAATAGTACTCTAGAGGCTCAGAGGTAGTTGTCAATCTTCTCTTTGCCTGGTCTACTACTCAATGGATCTACACCCACCGTCATAAAAAGGATGGTGAGTATAGTAAGGCAGAAACTAACACTGGGAGAAATTTATTCACATTTCCAAACACAATAGAAACAACACCTAAAAATACATATATTCATTTCACATCATCAATATTGAAACACAAACACATTACTAAACATTACAACCAATCAATGTGACACTAATAGAACCATTAAACATGAAATGAATTCAATAAATTGTGTCTCTAACTCTTTAGTCCAGATATTACCCTCTTTGCCACTTCGACCTTGTGTAGTACCTTTTCAGGATCGCACGTAGGTATTATCCTTGATAGTTGTGAAATACGGCTTATTGATCTCATGTAACAGGCCATCACACGTAGTACTTTGATGTTACCCTAATTGATCACTGCTTATTCTTTTTAAACTCATGTAGTAGGTACATAACACTAACTAATTAGTATACCGACATCCCTAAGTCCCATACCTCGTGTTGCATACACACTACAACACACAATTCATTTTACTAAGAATACATCAAGCATAGCAATACAATCACTGTAAACATGAAGCAACATTAATGGAAAATGGAGAGAAATATATCAATCATCTTACTTACTATCCACATAAAGTTTTTAGGCAAATTTAGCCTCCCTACACCATGTATCTCACTAGCAACCTCTTGAGACTCTTCCATAGTTTACTAAGGTTAATTATAGTGTTTTAAAACTTATAAAACTATCAAAAATTGATTGAATTAATTAGAAAAACCAAAAACTCATAGTGTTGGCTAAAAAATCCTTCAAGAATGCTTCTAACTTCACACCCATAACTTTATCAATTCACAAAAACTCGAATTTTATTCATAGAAAATTTAATTGTTTTTCATGAGGAATCTAAATCTATCAACCAATTTCAAAAATGATATAATTTATCTTCTAAAATTAAGAAAAAACCATAGCCAAGGTAAAATTCTAAGTTTTTTTAACAAATTGTACAAATCGATAGTGTACACTAGCTTAACTAGTTGTAAGTCGCCTCCAACTTGATCAATACCTCTCAATTTCACCAAATGTCATCAAAACTCTTTTACCCCCTTCTCCACATCTTCTTCTCTCTTATTTTGAAAAAAGGGAATGGGTTTTGCATGTTGATATCATTCAATCTTATATATATGTATATAAGATAAAACCATAGCCATTAATCTTAATGTATGCACAAATCTCGAGGCTATTCTAATGGCTCACATCATGAATTTACTTCCACTAACTCTCAACTAAGTCACCCTTGATAACACACATTCATAACATAATTTGCCTTGTGATGTGTCCACACGTATCTCAAGGAATATCAATGACTAACGTTTTATTTTGCTAACTTAGGTTATATTTATTTAAATCAAGTAATAGTCATAAAAATTTAACTATATAAGCCACATTAAATTATATTATACCTACCACATTACTCTCTAATCTTGTCCCATCCCGGTACACATCTCGAGGTGCATTTTCTTTTTCATCTCAACATTTATATACATAGAATTGACTTAATAAGTATATACAATGCTTTAACTATTCATTACAACATACCATTTATTATTTAGTCATCGTGTCGAATGTTGGGTTCATATACCTGCTCTTAAGCCAAATCTTGAGTCGGTGACCCTTAATTACAAACCAGATCGATTATGAAAAAACTCTCATTATAAATTCATATTACATTGTTTAACTGCCTAATATGCTTTATGCTTTAACTCTACATGAAGGGGACATGCTTTCCTAAAAACTAACCTATGTTGGATCATTCCTATAGGCATTTTAAAAGCCATCTTGTAAGCCCATAATGCGTCATCAAGGTGTAAATTCTAGTCCTTCCTTGATGTATGAATAGTCAATTCAAGGATGAATTTGAACTCTCTATTACAAAACTCAGCTTTACCATTTGCTAGGGGATGATAGGTTGTCGAAGTCCTATGGGTAATATTATATTTCTTAAATAGAGATTATATATTCTTATTATAGAAAAGAGTTCCTCTATCACTAATGAGTGAGCAAGCTCCAAATCTTGAAAAGATTTGTGATTTAAGAAATTTGGCAACTGTGTAGGATTCATTGCCCCTAATGGATTTAGCTTCTATCCATTTTGAAACATATTCTACTGCTAAGAAGATATATATATATATTTCCATTAGAGGGTGGAAATGGGCCCATGAGTTCAATCCCCTAGAGGTCGAAGATCTCATAGAAAATAATCTTGGTCATAAGCATTTGATTTTTTAGTACTATTGATCCTTACTTCTGACAGTTATCAAAAGACTTGGAAAAAACATATGTATCATGAAATAGTGTGGGCCAATAAAAACCACAATCCAAAACTTTTAGAGATGTAGACATGGATTGAAGCAATCGACACATGCATATGAATGACAGTGAGATAAAATATAGTGTTTTTCATGCCAAGGATTACATTTACGAACTATTTGATTTGCATAAAACTTCCATATATATGGATTGTCCCATATATAATGTTTGTAATTGTACACCAACTTCTACTTTCATGCATGTGTATAGTCTAATGGTATCTCTTTTGCGAATAAATAATTGATAAGGTCGGCATACTACGGAACTTCATACAATACGGCACATATGTCATTTAATGATGTAGGTTGTTCTCTGCTCTCTAGGCGACTTAGATGGTCAGCCACTAGATTCTCGACACATTTTTTGCCTTTTATACCAAGATTGAATTCTTGTAGTCAAAGTATCCATCTTATGAGTCTAAGCTTAGATTCTTTCTTTGAGATTAGCTACAAAATGTTGTATTATCTGAGTAGACAATGACCTCAGTACCTAAATGATATGGTCTGAATTTCTCAAAAGCAAGGACAATAGCAATGAGTTCTTTTTTGTGGCAGTGTAATTATTTTGGGCAGTCTCTAACGTTCTAGACGCATAGTAAATAACATGTGCTTCTCTCTTTACTTTTTTTCCAGACATAGATCCTACAGCACAATAGCTTGCATGACACATGGTCTTGAATGGAAATAACTAACTGGGAGCTTTGATGATTGGGGATGGAGGTAAGTGTAGTTTTTAGGGTAGAGAAAGACATTTTACATTCATCGTCAAAGACAAATGGAACATCATTTTTTAGCACACGACACATAGGTTGGGCTATTTTGGAAAATGTTTTGATGGACCACATATTGAAGCTTGCATGTCATAGAAATGCACGTATCTCTCTCACGGTAGAAGGATAAGGTAAAGTTTGAATTACATCTACTTTTATTGAGTCGACTTCTAGACCTCTAGATGAAACTATATGTTCTAAAATGATCCCTGTGTCAAGCATAAAATGACATTTCTCATAATTAAGAACAAGGTTCTTTTTAATGCATTGTGATAACATTTTGGTCAAAGTTTCAAGACAACTATCAAAAGAATCTCCGTAAATAGTAAAGTGATCCATGACGACTTCAATGAAATTTTCAACAAAGTTAGAGAATATGCTTACCATGTATCGTTGGAATGTTTCAGGTGTACAGCGCATCCTAATGGGCATGCGTTTATAAGCAAATGTTCGAAAATGACAAGTGAAAGTAGTCTTCTCATGGTCTTTTGGTGCTGCCGGAATCAGATGAAAAAACCTGAATAACCATCTAAACATTAATAATGAGATTTACTAGCGAGATGCTCAAGCATTTGATCTATGAACAGAAAAGGGAAATGATATTTCCTTGTGGTTGTGATGAGATTGTTGTGGTCAATACAAACATGCAATACTTTATGGATGTGGGTATGTATTAATTCTCATTGGGTGTTGGTTACAATAATTACCCTAATATTTTTGGGTACATTTTACACTAGACAAACCCACTTGCTATAAAAAATGAGATATATTATCCCTGCATAAAGTAGCTTAAGAATCTCATTCTTGACTACTTCCATTATTGGTGGATTCAATGTCCTTTGGGCTTGTCTTGAGGGCTTGAAATCATCCTCCAAATGTATTCTGTGTGTACATATGGAAGGATTTAGTCCCTTGATGTTGGCTAGTGTCCATCATATAGATTCGGTGTAGTCTCTTAAGATATGCACTAGTTTCTCCTCGTCTAGTTTTGTTAATTTATTAACATCATCACTGAAAGGGATTCATCTTCACCTATGTAGGCATATTTCAAGTTACTAAAATGTTTTTCCAAATCAAGCTTAGGAAATTTTCAAGCGAGGATACAAAGTTAGGATAAGACGATGATAAATCCATCTCGGCAGGTGATTCAGGATGAAGTTCATAAGATTCTAACTATATTATGACATCTTCAACATTATTGTCAAGAGAAAAAACAAATTCCAGATTATCGGGAGTAACTCCCTCACAAATAACTTAATGTAGTGTATTATTTGTGAAATAGTTAATAATTATTTGTATAAGAGGATTGATCGTATCCATTCTACACTAGGATGAGATATCCGTAGGATATTTCATGGTGTCAAGAATAATGAATTTCATAACATCACCATCAAACTCAATAATCAAAGATCTATCTGCTTGTTGATCTTGGCTAATGTTGTTTTCATAAGAGAGCGTCCTAAAAAAATTGAAGAAGAGTTGGGGAATGGTTCCTCTTTCATATCTATGATAAAGAAATCAGCAAGAAAATACAACAAACCTACCTTTACAATCACGTATTCTAATAATCCTATAGGATATATGGCATTTCTATCTGCTACATGGATTATTGTTCTTATTTCCTTGAGTGTTTTAAAATTGAGAGATTCAAATATGTACAACAACATGACTTATATGGAAGCTCCTTAATTTAGCATGCTCATAGAGAAGTGTTTGTCACTTATAATGATTGGCGCTAAAAACATTCCAAGGCCTTTACACTTTGGTGTAAGTTTATTTTGAAGGATGGCTGAGATAGTTTCTCCTACAGTGAATTTTCCATACTTATATAACTTTCAGTTGTTGCTACATAAATCCTTTAAAACAATTGGATACCTAAGAATATAAGCTACACCATCTAGCAAAGGGATATTAATATCTACATTCCTTAAGGTATCTATGACTCCTTTGTCCGACTCATCTTTCTATAATTTCTTGAGATGTTAGGGAAACAGAGAATGAATAATAATGGGTTTGACAGTTGGTTCTATCCCTAGCTCCTTAGGAAGTGTAGTGGTAACTTCTCTTTCATGTTCACCCTATGTTCTTCCCTCCATCAGGTTGATTTGTTGTTTTGGTTGCTTCGGTCATTCGAGTTTAGCACAACTCCTCAGAGTGATATTTGCTAGCATTAAATAAATATTGTAAAAGTTGCATTCCTTGCCTATTTGCTTGATTCTTGGATCTAATTTGCTCAATCTACCATGCCATCTTATTGAACATAATATCACATTGTTTGGCATAGGACTCAAACAAATTTTAAATTATTTATAAAGTAGTGACCTTCTCTCTCGATTGCAGTTATGTTCTTTTATTCTGGCTAATATATGATGACTACAGTTGAAACCATAACACTAATCCTTATAATTTCTCTCCCGTTATGGGAAATTTTAATTGATTTGAATATCTTTGTATTGGAAATTGCTCAATTGCGTTGACTTGATATCTCTTTCGCAATCCGAAGGCATTCATTTTTATTGTGTCTACTCTTAAAATATTACACAAAAATTTAACTTTCACTGATTCTTGTAAGAGTTACTTCATCATTAATTTCAATTTGTCATTTCACTTAACTTCCTATCTTCTTGCGAATAGACATCCGCTTGACTTCAATAAGTCTTATTTGTTGTAATGCATTACCTAGATTGGTTTTCCATTCTTTCAATATTTGTGATTGCTTCACAAGGTGTAACTTTGAAAATTATCCACTGCATTCTGTGTCTACCCATGCATCATTTCTTATTGATAGTTAGTGTGCCATAGAAGTTTTTAAATAATGATTATTTTGAGAAACTGTGTTGTTATCAAGTTTGAAATAGTTTTTGGAGTCTCTCCTAATACTTGAAGAAAGATTCTCGTTCCTACATGTAGATGGTGGGGATTTGTCTTTTAATGGGGTGATTTTTCCTGCATGCATAAAGTGTTATTAAGACTTGAGGTATAGGTCATTCCAAGAGTGGAAAGATCTAGGTGTTAAATGGATCAACCAGTCATGAGCATTGCCCCTTTAGTAAAATGGAAAAGCTTTTAGCTTAACCCGATCGGTTTCTGTAGTAATAGGTTTTCCAATGAGTATTGAAAGTTTTGGGATAAGTCCAGGTTTTAACATGAACACTCTAGCTTAGGTAAGAAGTTCTATATAAAGGGATTGAAAACCACTTTGGGATTAATTGGTTTCCCTAAAAATGAGTTCTTTTTCACCCTTAATCATCATTCTTTTTCTCCCTAAAAGTGAGTCTTTTTCACATTTACCTAGGAAATCTTTTGACATGGTCCCCGATTATAGTGCCAAAAATTGACACCCCATCGAAGGTACCATTAATAGTCTTGAATTCATAGGGTACTAAAGATTTGTAGTGCAGTAAGTACGTGGTAGAACCTACAGATACTGTGAAGAATACCTAGGCTATGAACTGAAGGGAATAAGGGATTTTCTTACAAGCTTTGCTTAAAAATGAAATATAATTATCAAACTATCCTAAGACAATTAAAACAAGCATTATAATAGAAATAATAACTTGAACAATATAAATAAAGCCTAGATTGAGAATATTTTTGTACCTTGCAAAAATTTGAATTAATCATTGGTCATTAAAAATATCTTTTTCCATATTGAACTCTTATGGACATACTTAAGTGAAATCACTCAGTTTTTCATGTTTATTTGTTGGAGCATGCGACATAACCACATATTAAGTAGACCCCAAAACCAGCCAGATATGCCATAAATTTTGAACAAACTAACATCATTAAATTTTATGAAAACACTAGCCCTAAGTGGTAATAAGCATGAACTACTAGTGTTCTTATACTTAAAAAACACAAGAGCACAGCGATTGCTAATAGACAAGGCTTTATTTGTCACTTAAAGCAGTCCCCATTACCGAGCAGCTTTAAGATCGCTGAGAAAGATCTCCTACAATCACACATGAATGGCCACTATATATGATGAATACGATCAATATAATGTATTATAAACAATTAAATCAAAGTAACATGAATCTAGTAAATAGGATTTTCAATTCATAACCTCATAAATCAAGTTTGCAAGTATTTACACGTGTCGAGTCTGTACAATAGTTTATCTTATTTTACTATTATTTGTTGTTGTGCTAAATGAGATATTGTCTCCCAAGGGTTTTGCAAATCTCTTCAAAACAAAGGCTACCTTAAAGTTTTATTGGATTTAATTTACAATAATTTACCTAATATAATTAGAATGGGAGTTAAACACTATCAATCTAAAAAAATGAATTAAGTAATTAAAATAACAAAACTATAAGAAATTTAAATTCAATAAACTAATCTAATGTAATTCAAACAAACAATCAAGAAATCAATATAAATTAAGTATCTAAACAATAGATCTTAAACAATGATATGTAAACTGTCATATCGGGACATTCTTATTAAAGCATAGCCATAATCAAATCATCATTTTTATATAATAATCATTAATCATTAAACTCTACAATAGGTTGATTGCCTTTAGCAAACTATCGACTTTCGTACATTCAATGGAAACAAGCCATATTCTTACCCTCGTAACTTTACTTATTGGATAAAACACAATAAACTAGAAATACGATAACATTAATACTCATAAAAAGTCATACCAAATCCAAACTAAATAAAAACTAGAATTATTATAGTGATTAAATAACTTTGAATACAATCCCTTATAACATCTACTCGGGTAATTTTATCCTCTATAAATTAATCCTAGTTACTACTATAATTATTGTCAATAATCATAGACATAGATTTAGATACCCAATACTAAGAAACATATTGGAACTATTACTCAATAACTTAGAACACAATCCCATAGAATATTTAGTTGGGTACTTTTTTCCCTATAAATTAATCCTAGTTACTACTTCTTGACGACCCAAAAATCGAAAACACCCATCTTACGGGTTATTTACTAAATTTCATAAACCCTAAATAAAATTGGTCCCATTATATAATTTATTGTAAACTAGCCTCCATTTTTTCACACACAAAAAGTTAGAGGGAAAGGGAAAGGGGGCTTGTTTAGGGGGAATTATCATGCTTTGAAGTCGAGAAAACCTCCATTGAAGGGAAACCCACTTTCTTGTATTGTTTAAACGTGTAACAAACTTTTATTAATGGTGGATAATTAACTCTTTCGATTTAATTTGGTAAAAACTAATGGGTAACCTTAAAGGATGGAGTGTCGAAAAGACGAGTGGTTGTCGAAACGTCGGCAGTGGCCTCATTGCCGCTGTTGGCGGCTTCCCTGTCGCCGCCGCTGGGGAGGCAACAACTCCGATCGGCGCTGGCCCCCACCACCAATAGTGGAAAGGGAGGAAAAACCCCCTCCCTACCCAACAATATACCAGGGCTGTTGGCCCCTGGTTTGGAAACCAGGGGTCAACACCCCTGGACCAGTCAACTCAAATAAAAAACAAAAAAATATAAATATAAATATGAATAAATTATAAATAATAAATAAAATAAAAGTAAAACAAAATAAAAGAAAAATATTTGCTTGCAGATGGAGCACTATCAAATCCCCGAGGGAGAGCGATTGGGTCCCTCCCCTTGACTTGCATCGGGTGACAGGGGACCTGCGGGACCCATAGTAGGGGATTTCAAAGACCAATAAATGAAAATTTTAATTAATTTAAATTAAAGCATTTATTGAGGAGATGTAATATGATTTTATAGTGTTGCATGAATGTTCACATCAAGCCCCAAGCGTACCGAAAGTTGTCAAAGGTGTCGCAACGAGTCGAGATAAGTGGGGAGCTTCGCTCAAGTATGAAATATGGCATGTTATTAGATAATTAAGATTCATATTTTAAACTCAAGACTCGGGAATGGGTTGCATTATGCTATTGACTTAATTTAATTATCAATGGTTGTATATGTGTTGCACTAAAAAAACTGGGATTACTTTTCCTGGGCAAGGAGATGGAATTACCTATTCCTGGGTAAGGAGTTGGAATTACCTCTCTTGGTTAAGGAGATGGAACTAAATTATCAAGGACTTGAGCGGTGGTAAACATCTCATGAAAACTCTAAGTGATCTTGGTGCACATATCGGCGACGGCTTAGATGAACTTACTGTCGATTTGCTGGGACCATTGAGGGGATACAACGACCATTGGGTTCACTAGTGATCTTCATCACATAAAGAGTAAAGGAATTGGTCACTGAAATCAAGTCAATAACTAGTATGCATTGAATGGACCAATGACTTATAAATATTGTTATTCTTTATGGTATATCTCTTGTGGGCCCCTATGCATGAATGCTTTCATTTCATTTATGATTTTCAAACCTTTTGCTAGTATGGTTTAAATGCATCTTGGAACTTGTCTTAAATGAATAAAATGGATTGTTTACATTTAATGATAGATATGAATCTTATTTTCCATGCTTTCTACTAAATGCTTGATAATTTGATTTCAACTCCATGTTAGATCTTGCTTCTTTATTAAGTAGTACTTGCATATTTGATGTTTGAGCGGATTTTTCGCATTTACTGAGCTTCGTTGGTTCTCTTAGCTCACCCACATACTTTCCAGGTCCAACTTCATCAATACCGATGCAGGATAAAGGGAAGACGGTAGCATAGAATTTTTCTTTTGATGTGAACTTTGCATGCTATTTATATTATCGATATTGAAAACTTCTAAACATGGGTTGTATTTAATACTTAATAGGGTAGATTCTAAACCTCAAGACTTGCTGACTTAGTACCATGGTAGTATACGTTTGCAAGTCACTTAAGGATACCGAAAATCCTTTGTTCAAAATTATTTGGTTAACATATGGAGCCTTTATAGTTTTAAATTATGCAATCATTGTTTCATATGTATAGTTGTGTAGTTCTGTAGGTTGAATTAGGTGTGTCAAGTCATTATTTGGGCCTGGTTCAGGTATCAGACTTGGGTAATGATTTGGGTCGGGCGACCCGACCCTAGGTTGGGGAGGGTTGTCTTAGTTAGTATCATAGCATAAGTATTAAAACCTAGGGAAATGTTAGGTTAATGGAACCTAAGATCTTATATAGAGCCATCAAGATTTAAAGGTTAATTTTATGTTAGACGAATCAATGGTATGGGACATTGGTTCAATGTCAACTTAACATACATAATGATAAATCCTCGGATGGGATGGGATAAAAGAAATCTGGCAAAAGATTTATTATATTAATTATTTGTTGCCTTGTATGTATGAATATATCATTAAATATACATATAATTATCTTCCCTATTAGTCTAATTGTCTCTGATGGTATCCTCAAGCGAATAAGGAACTTGAGTTCCATGAGATAGTAGAGGGAATGAAAATGAACGACGCAAGGAAATCAAAATGAACTCCTTGGGAAAGAGTCCGCATGCATTCCAAGTGATATTCACAATGACTACTATGAGAACGAATGAGCTTCAGTTAGTAATTACATAGTGTAATGTGCTTATACTTAATAGTAGTGTAGCAAATTAAATTCTTAAAAAAGATCATAAAATTCGAAAGGGCAGTGAGACGCCACGCTATACAAATAAAGGGGAGTAGTGACATTGTCACACTTCAAAGAAGTAACTTTGACACTTGAGACTATTTTAATTGTTAAAAGTCAAGACGTCTTGTTTATACATTAAGTTAGTTCGGCTATAAAGCTCAACTTGAGAATTTAATTCAAGATAGGAAGGAAATTTGTACTTTAAACATCTAAATCTTAAATAAATATGAGAATCAATGGCTATGATTTGACTATAATGTGATTACTATGATTTGAATTTCATTGTTACATGTGATCTATTTTCCTCAATAAAAAATGAGTCTTCAACTATAATGGACCATAATTTTTGTGGTGCTGCGAGTTGATGTTAATCAATTTTTAAGGAATAACTCTGCTTGTTTTACAAGATTTGAATGCACAACCAAGTGTAAAATGGTACGAATTAATTTTCTTGGTGCGTTAAAAATGAAGTAAATAAACTCCTATGTATTTTAAATGTTCCTTGTCTTAATCTCATTTTAGTGTTTACAAAATGATTTTTACTTTGATTCGACAAGTATGGTTGAGATATCTTGAATGATTGGTCTTATGAAAGTTTAGACCCGGTTCGAGTGGTATGAAAGAGTTGTAATGAATTCTAAGGTTTTTGACTTAATAAAAATGTAAAGTATAGGTTTGGACCTAAGTTATTATATTATGATCAAAATAAAAACATTAGTGTACTTTTAAATAACATTTGACCAAATCGATTTGAAAAGGCTTTTACGGTCACTCAAAACTCAATGATGGATTTAAATTTTCCTATTATAATGAGTTTACTCGATTTTTTCTTCTAATAGAATTTTTTATGAAAACACAAGATTTTGGAAAACTCTTGATTCGAAGTTTACTTCTTGATAATTGAATAAAGTTTCTTAAGTTTAGATTGATCATGTACAAAAGAAAGTTAAGTTTAAAGCAACTATCAATGATGTGAATATCGAAAATTGAGGATCCCAAGTAGAGGTATGTATTTGACAAAATTGTAATGAGTGAGGATCATGTTACCAAGTAAAGATTTGACCCAAGACATGAGTTTAAAATAAAATAAATTAAAGGTAACTGACTCAAACATAAATTGTTCTTATTTCACTAGAAATGAGTTGACTCATAAAAATTTGGGATACCAAAACTTAATAAATAGTGTTCAAAATGAATGTGGAGTACTAGATGACGGTTGAGAAATTAAGGAATGCCTCAAAACTAAATGCTTTATATGACTCAAAATTTGTACAATTTGAAGGGTGTGGATCAATGTTAATGAAGGCATAATAAACCCGATGATGGGCGAATCATTAAAATTAGGGATACCCAGTCAAAAGACTATCGTTGGTATGATTGTCTGGTAATGGACACGTTAAGTAATGGCTATTGAGGAGAAGTGGAATCTAACATGGTTGTAAAGGTGGTTAAATGAAAATAATATTGAAGAATAAATAATGTAACTAATGTCACCTAACCTAAGTCAATGATGGGTCGATTATTAAAATTAAGGATCCTAAGATAAGATCAACCTGTGGGGAAACAAATAAGTTTATAAGTGGTAAAAAAATGAATCAAAGAGAGAAAACATTAACTATGATAGCTTTTCATAGTCATAGGATTTGCAAGGGATACCCGGTTCATGAACTTAAAAATTTCAATCGAAATGATGACGTTACGAGAAATCATAATAATGTTTTGTGAAAAGTAACCTGAAATCTCTCGATAAGAGTGAACATTATTGTAAGAACCTAGACTACCAAACTAGATAGTTTTAGGAAGGACAAAAGAGATTAACCAATGATAAGTTGACAATTTAAAATTTGGGATCCTAAGCTAGGATTGACTCCCGATAAAATTCAGATTATGTAACAGGAGCAATATGATAAATAGGAAGGATGAAAAGACATATTAAGCTAGTTATGAAGCATGTACCTTTATGTGGAAATGAGATCTTCTAAATTTGACACTATTAAAAACTGTTAAATAGAATGTGTCGTTTACACTTGGAAGCTTTAGAGCTTAATCATATTTCAAAAGTGGAAACCACAGGATTAGCATTGCAAGCAAATTCTTGAAGCATGTATAAATGTGAGTTTGGGTACCATTAAGCCAAAGCTTTAAATGGCATGACATTTGAGTACGTTTGCCTGAATATTACGTACACAATAGTGCATTTTACTTACAGAGTACGAAAAAAAGAATAAACAAACTATAAGAGCTAAGAATTAGCTTAAAAAGGCGAAGAGAGGTACGTGTGCACTAATGTGAACCTGAATAAGCAAAAAAGAAAAAAAGAAAACAGTCACCCAAGATCGTGAGGGTTGATCGGTATGAGGACGCGATTCAATAAGTCTAGAAAAATGCGAGTAAATTACGATAGGAGACCTTGGTGTAAAACAAAAAAAAATTATAATGTAATAAAACACATACAAATTAGTATTGAAAGTCAATTACGAATATCGACGACAATGTCTATTCCATAGCTTACTAACTATGGAAGCTTGGTGTGTAAGTATATGGTTAAATGTGACGGATAAGTTAGAAGGTGGACCGCTAGTCGAAAGTTGATTTGAATTATGAACTTACAAAAATTAACATCGATATAGCGATAAAGTTGGTGTGCTAGTGCTCATACTATAACGGGTAGCTATCTTCATTCCTACTGTCAAGTAGCAGTATGGTTTTGTTGCCGAATAGGCAGAGATATTTATGACACAGATAGGCACCAAATCATATCTCAGTGGGTTTTACCATACTTTCTAGTTGAACGACTCAAGCATCCATTATGATTTTGGTGGAGCGTATAAGAGAACACCTAGATACGCGCGATGATACGAATACTTGGCGGGTAGATAAGGTTTAATGACTATATTAAAAACTATACGAGGCAAGCCTCGCAAATTCCACCCAGTAGGATAGAAAATAAGAATGTTGGGAGGTTCGAGTCAATGGTACGTTTTCAATTCACATAGGGTATAAGTAAATTTTGCAATTGCGGATTTGCATCAATAAAAAAAAGGGAACTAAAGAAATTTGTTGAGTTTCGGGGTTCATACGCGGCGAAAATTACAAAATAATTTTGACAAAAACCCTAACAGGATCCGAATCTAATTCCATTAAAAATGTTTAAACCATGAAAACTTAATCATACCATGGTCGCAATATACCTTTCTGAAGAATGATCAATCTCTAAGGCGTTGCCAATGACAAACGCCTTCTACCAGCAGTCCACACATGAACGACGGTCGAGATTCGAAGTGCTAGCTTCGAGAGAGTACCAAACCTTTTTGTTTCTCTCCAAAATGATCCGGAGCGTACCAAAAAACCCTAATTCGTTTCTGAAATGAAAATAGAGTTTCATCCCTTAATCTTTCATATGTGTGTTCAAACTTAAAGTGTCTATTTATACAACCCTTGTATATAGGCCATTAAGTAAATTACACATATACCCTTACTTAAAGAAGTATAAGTGTAATACACCACAAGGATGTTTCTGTCATGAGTTTTGTCATATAAAATTCATTTTTTTGAACCACCTTAAAATCTCACAAAACCATTATTAGTGTGTGACCCAATAGGCTCATACAACGTTGGCTGTGTACCAAAACACATTTTGGTATACAAGTCATAAGCAACCTCTAGCAAGACATTATAACTACTCAAGTTGTACAAATATCAAATCGATACAACCTAATCAATAGTATATATAACATCCTTTTGTCACACGATATCCTTTTGATCAAACCTAAGGCATGGAATTGTCATCCAACATGTTCAATCGTACTAGTCTCGATCTCTAGGTAGACTGAAAACATCCAAGTGACATTGATCAATATCAATTCACTTAAACTGGGCCTTTTAACTGTCTAACACATCGATTGATCCATTTGATATCTCTCTTTATATGAGAGGGATAAATTCTATCTCGATTACACAACTTCATCACATTGCTCACACAGTAACCAATCACAACCTTTATAATCATCCGGTTAAAGACAATGTTTGATTGTGTCAAATCATTGTGTTACTAATGTTGACGTCTCTTGTAATCTCAAGTCAAAGGACTGAAAAAATATACCTATCATGAGAAACAGCTATGACTTAATCCATGTGATGTTCTCATAGCAGGTCAGGTTCTGTACTTTGTTCCCTAACAAGTACTCGTGATCTTCATTCGTGTCCCTAAACGTATAATCATCATATGATCATCAATCAATACTCGCACTAGTCTTAAATCATTATAGTTCTCAGTATAATGATCAACTAGGGACATTTATAATATTTCTGTAAATACCCATGGTTCTTATTATAATGTAAACATGCAAATTAATTATAATAAATAGCAAATGAAATCCTCTATTTTATTAACTAAAAGTATTCATAAAGACAGTTAATGGATTGACCAAGGGCACATGCCCCAACATCTCCCACTCGTGAAGGGACACGACGGGATATGAGTATACTTTAGTTTTACTTTCAAGGACAAAATTTCTTAAAATTGGGGATGTTGTGACGACCCAAAAATCAAAAACACCCATCCCAAGGGTAATTTAATAAATTTTGTAAACCCTAAACTAAATTGGTCCCACTATATAATTTATTGTAAGCCCTAGCCTCCATTTATGCACATATAAAAAGCTAGAGAGAAAAGGGAGAGGGTACGTGTTTGGGGGAAATTACGATGCTTTTAGTAAAAAAATTCTACCAAAAGAAGGGGTGTCGACAAGACGAGTGGCGGTAGAAGCGCCGGTGGCACCTTCACTGCCACTGCCAGCGGCTTCCCTGTCGCCGCCCCGGGGATGCACCATCGCCGATTGGCGTTGGCCCCCTGACAACAATAGGTGGTCATGAAGGAAACCCCCTCCCTGCCCACCAATATACCAGGGTTGTTGGCCCCTAGTTTGGAAACCAGGGGTCAACATCCCTGGACCGGTCAATATCAGTGACCGATCAGCTGTTGTTGATGGGTTAATTGTTGTGGACTACTCAACAGAACTGTTGACTGGTCAACTCAAATAAGAAATAAAAAAATATAAATATAAAGATAAATAAATTGTAAATACAACAACAACAACAACAACAACAACAACAACAAAATAGCTTCAATCCCAAATATATGTTTGATCCATTTCATGAAAAATGACAAAAGTTTTACGCTGGTTGTCAACCAATGGCAACCCTCCTCAATTTTCCAAGAATTGAAAATGAGCTTGGGGCCTCCCTCCCCCACTTTTCGTGTATGAAAAGTGAGTTTGGGACCTCCCTTATCCATTTTTCGGTATGAAAAAATGGGCTTAAGAGTCCTCCTCCTTTATCCGGACTTGGGACCGGCTATGTAGCGCATATAGTGTACAACATAGGTGGAGTTAATAAATAAACTATAAATAATAAATAAAATAAAAGTATAAAAAAAATAAAAACAAAATATTTGCTTGTAAATGGAGCACTATCACGTCTCTGAGGGAGACCGATCGGGTCCCACCTCTGAACTCACGTCGGGCGACGGGGGACCCGCGGGACCCCCACTAGTGGATTTCAATGACCAATAAATGGAAAATTTAATTAATCTAATTTAAAGAATTTATTGCTGAGATGTATTATGATTGTATAGTGTTGCGCAAAGGTTCACATGAAGCCTCGAACGTATCGGGAGTTATTATAGGCATCGCAGCGAGTCGAGGTAAGTGTGGAGCTTGGCTCAAGTATTAAATATGGCATGTTGTTAGATAATTAAGATTCATAATTTGAACTCGATACTTGGGAATGGGTTGCAATATGCTATTGAATTGATTTACTTATCTACGATTGTATGTGTTGCACCAAAAAAATTGGGGTTACTTTTCCTGGGCAAGGAGATGGAATTACCTATTCCTGGGTAAGGAGTTGGAGTTACCCCTCTTGGAAAGCTTCTCTTGAAAACTCTAAGTGATTTTGCTTTATATATCGACAATGGCTTGGATGAACTTACTGTCTATTTGTTTGGACCATTGAGGGGATGCAACAGCCATTTTGTTCACTGGTGATCTTCATCACATCGAGAGTAAAGAATCGGTCACGGAAATCAAGTCAATAACTACTACACATTAAATGGACCAATGACATATAAATATTATTACTCTTTATGGTATATCTCTTGTGGGCCCCTATGCATGAATGCTTTAATTTCATTTATGATTTTCAAACCTTTTGCTGGTATGGTTTAAATGCATCTTGGAACTTTTCTTAAATGAATAGAATAAATGGTTTACATTTAATTATAGATATGAATCTTATTCTCCATGCTTTCTACTAAATGCTTGATGAT
Source organism: Stephania yunnanensis (assembly GCA_039657365.1). Lineage (NCBI taxonomy): Eukaryota > Viridiplantae > Streptophyta > Magnoliopsida > Ranunculales > Menispermaceae > Stephania > Stephania yunnanensis. Next base: position 44,892,443 of record CM077581.1, read on the forward strand.
TTGATTTGAACTCCATGTTAGATGTTGCATCTTTATTAAGTAGTACTAGCGTGTTTGATGTTTGAGTGGGTTTTCCGCATTTACTGAGCTTCGTTGGTTATTTTAGCTCATCTTACTTACTTTCCAGTTTCGTCTTCATCAATACCAGTGCGAGATAAAGGGAAGGCGATAGCGTAGTGTTTTGCTTTTGATGTGATATTTGCATGCTATTTATATTATCGATATTGAAAACATCTAAACATGGGTTGTATTAAATAATTAATGAGGTAGATTCTAAACCTCAAGACTTGTTGACTTAGTACCATGGTAGTATACATTTGCAGTTACTTTAGGATACTTGAACACCTTTGTTTAGAATTATTTGCTTAACATATGGAACTTTTTTAGTTTTATATTCTGCAATCATTGTTTCATATGTACAGTTGTGTAGTTCCGCAGGTTGAATTTTGCGTGCTAAGGCATTATTTGGGCCTAGTTCAGGTATCGGGCTTGGGTAGCGATTTGGGTCGGGCGACCCGACCCTAGGTCGGGGGAGGGTCATATCAACTTCTATAATTTTTGCCAATAATCATAGATATAGATTTAGATATCCGATACTAAGAAACATATTGGCCACTATTCACTCAATACAATGAATCATTAGTTGTAATACACAAAACAACTTATTAAAACCATAATAGACGTGTGTGATAGGTTTAAAGCATTAATCACATAAATTCTACATTATGACTAAATTCATGAATGCTTCAAAATCTTGTCCAGAGAATTGTTTATAGTAATAAACCACTCTTACATATTTATTATAAACATTGCACTAAACAAATAATTGAATGATATTAATGTAAAATAACTTTATTAAATAAGTCTTGAATCTTGAAACAGTCTCTAAAAGTAATGAACTAAACTAAAACCTAATTAAAAAGACTTTAAACTAATAATGGTTTAAAATAGAGGATTAGAGTGAGTGGTAGATTTGAAGCCTTAAGAACTTATCTAAAAAACTCGTCACTGACTATAACAATTTGTTAGCGAATCCTATTTTGTTTATAAATTGCTAAGTTAATCACTAAAAATATTTTTTTATGCTCCACTAATTCATCCAACAATTCTTTTGTAAATCCTAATTCTCTAGGAAATCGGTGGACTTTCTGTGCTACCGATTAATGCAGCGATTCCTGTGTAATCTCATATCACTGGGAAATTGCTGGACCTTATCTATAGTTGACTATTTTGCTTTTCTTCATCTTTTTCTTCCGTTTTTTCATTTTACTAATTAAATCCTAAAATCACAAAAACAAGAGAATACCCAGCGTAATATCATCATTTATATGTAAAATCAATCTAAATTACACTATAAAACATGTGTTACTATTAACCTATCAAATCCCCTAAGCTTAGCACTTTGATATCCCAAGCAAAGGAATATTATCAATCATATTTTCTTTTCATTATTTATATAGTGATTTCAATCTAATTCATCTTAAATTTAAATAATAGAAGTTTTTAAATAGAATTGATCTTCAAATAGAAACATATTTCCCACAAGTAAATATAAGTTATGATAAAATAGAATAATTTTTTTAAAATATAAGAACCATCACTAAATAATAACTTTACCACCCAATGCAATACCCCTTAAAAGTAAAAGTTCAATCAACACCAAGGCCAATATGTAATATAGGTTTTCTTAATCTTCGCTGACAAGAATCAAGCTTACAATGACTAGTGTAGATTCTCAAAACATAAAAATCACTAGATTAACTTTAATTTTAGAAAATACGTTATAATAGCACCACAATCAAAATCAATAGGAGTTTTGCTAAGATACTAATGAATATATCGTTTAAAACCGGTTAGATAAAGAAATACTTCACTCCACCCTAGTTTCAAGCACTGAAGTTAAATCTTTTTCTCTGAAGAGTTTAAGAACATTTGTCTTTTCATTTCTCATTTTTTTCTAGTTCACCGCAATTATTCTCTTTCTATTGTTATTTATGTATTTATTTATTTTCATTTGAATTTTAAGTCCCTTCTACATTTCCTATGGACATTCTCAAATATTCCCCACTAGAGATTCCCTGCTCCATTTCCTATAAAATCTATATGACTCTCTATATATTTGTAATTCTTGTTGTCACTTCTCACATCCACTAAAGTTGAAGAAAGTAGTCTTTCGGACAAATAGAATTCATCGGTTTCTAACCAATTTCTTCTTTCAATTGTGCCATAATAAATCTCTATTTATATACTATAAAAATATTTAATCAATAGCCTTTATATCAAGTGATTCTTAGAAATCAATGTTGTTCATCTTGCACTGTTGTTTCAATTTTCTACCGATTCTCATGACTAATACTAGGTGATCAAGTGCATAAATCAACTAGTAAATTTAATCAAAAAGGGTATAAATATTAACTCCTTCTATCATAAAATTCACTTGGGTGATAAAAATACCACTTGCATTCAAAAATCTATTATATATTCATTCTATTATATTACATTCCTAATAAAAGTTAAGTAAAATAAAATTCATTCTTACTTGAATTCAGAACAAATTTGAAAAATTTCATCAAATCGCTTGAATATTCAAATCAAAATATTAAACTTTTTCAATCAACTCTTAAAATTTTGGGATCAATTATTTTATTTCCTTGCTTTCTTTGTTATGCTTGCTATGATTCACCTATAATACCCAAAAACTCATTACAAGCCTTTTCATCAAGGTTGAAAAATTAAGTTGGATTTCCAACAAAATAAATATAGCTCGTGCTGCATAAACGAATAGATAAGTGTAATAAAATAGACAAATATGTAATTCCACAAACTTCAAATGAATGGAATGCAAAGGGAAAGTGTTTTATTCATAAGCAAAAATTAAAGTAAGAGCAATACAATTAATCATTCATTCATACATTTCATACAAAGGAAAATAAACTCCACATGGTGGCGTCTAGAAATAAATTCATCATTACCTTCATCATTATCATCCATTCCTCCAGAAGGTTGTAAAACATAACCATCAGTTGGGTTGTAAATACTAGTTTAAAATTGCAACTGCATAGATGGAATGTTGACACTTCTCCTTGAATCTTGCAACAAAGATCTTGCCTCCATTCAAACATATAATGATAACGTTGTAAAGTCCACTTATTCGCTGCTATCATTTCTTCATTTGGAAGGATTATCATATGGGTACACATAAGTGAAGAAAATAAAATCCTCTCATCCTGGGCTATGATAAAGAAAGTGTCAAACTCATGTCAACACTTGGTACATTCGCTCGAGCCATCAATCTTTCCATTTTTCATGCAACTTCTTTTATCTTCCTTCTATTTTCTTTAATGCTTTGCAATCTTCTCTTGCATTTATCGCATAAAATGATTCTCTTTCATCTTTTGACTCATTGTAGCCTACCAACTTTTTTTTTTCATCGTACTTCCACATCATTTATTGTCTTCTAGAGCATTACATCAAACTTAATATCGAAACCCATCCATGTTTGCCTACATAATTGAGTGATCAAAATTAGGAACGATTGTCCTTCATTTTTCATAGTCTTCAATGCAAACTTGATAGAATTGTAAGCAATCTTTCCAATATTGATATGACCATTCTTCATCACTATATGGTAAATTAAAGCAGCCCTATAGTTCTTTACTTCAAAGTGTTTCCTGGTTAGATAACAACATACATCTATAATCAAACACCAGGAATTTATAATTTTCCTAAAATTAGTGGTTTCAATAAAGTTCAGGTGCCCTTTGCTATTAAGTGCAAATGCATATCACAAAAGTATCTCTAATACGTCTCGAATCATTTCATATGGATATAATTCCTTATCGACATCAATGACATTCGGGTAATTCTCCTCCATCCTCCATTTATTTTGTAGCAAAGTGAAAATTATATTCAATCACTTAGGCGAAACATCAATTTTCTTCCCTAGCACTACTACTTTATTCCATTCATTGCTAACATGCCCATTTGCATAAAATTGCCGCACAATTTTCGAACACCCTCTTTCGCCTATACCTTATAGTTTCTCCAAAGATGCTCTCATCCTTGATTTTTGATGATGCTTACAATCATATCCTCATACTTAATCACATTCTTGATATTGAACCCTTTCTCATGAATTATTACCCTTTTCTTATCACTATAGTACCTCGTCTGACCTCTAGGTCTCACAAACTACGAAATGTCATAAGGCATTAAATGACTAGGGTTTATATTCTCAAAATATTCTTCTTGTTCAAATGACAATGGAGATTGTTCACTATGCTCGACCCTCTTAGGTCTAAGTTCTCCATTACTAACCCCAATAGGTATAATATTTATTAGGTAGGCTGCATAATTTCGCTTGGGTTTTTCTTGCATTACCCACTTCCATTTATATTACTTACTACTCCTACCTCGTCCTCTACCTCCTCTCCTCATAGAATTCTCAAATATGATGAAATAGGTAACTTGAAATCCGATATTTGAAAATTTTAAACTATTAAGATATGGAAAACAATTTCTGTGAAAACGTTTTATCATTGAATCTCAAAAGAGTCAAAAATAGTACATCTAAAATAATTTCATCGACATATTCTTATCATAATTATGTATATATTAGAGGAATTCATAAAAACCCCAGAGTCATTTAAAAACCCATATCCAAATTGAAAATTTGTATCTAAACCTATTTTTCAAAAATAATTTTGCGATAAAAATTCATTAGCTACATTCATCGAAAATATCATCAAAAATTGATTTTTTATCAAAACATTGAAATCCAAAGAAGGCTAGAGTATCAATTTACTACCTTATTGAGACTAAACCCCCCGAGGAATATGATCTATTAGCCCTTCAAACTCCATCTCCAGGTTTTAATTCAAAAAAACACTCAACAAAGCCTTAACTTGGTTGTATGAAATTGATTTCAAGATTTCTAGAGTCAAATTACTTTTAAACAAGGTGGTATGCACTTAAATAAGCTACAATTGAAGCATAGAATGGCTGAATTTTGAAAAAAATTGATTAACAATCAAATTTGTGCAAGGGTTATGCTTGTGATAGGGTTTATGGTTTGGAGAATTGGGGTTATGTTTTTAAAAATTCGTATTCTTTCTCATCAAATCAAAGTTTAAATGGATTCATTGGGATATTAGTACCTAAATTGTTGAAAATGAGCCTTAGTGGTCCACTGACTAGCTCAGCGATTCCTAGTATAAATGTGAATCGCTGACAAACTACTGACTTATTTTTACTCTAAAATTCTACAAATTGATATCGATTTCCCCATTGATGCCCAGTGTAATTTGCTATTGCTGGGAAATTGCTGACCAATGTCTACTTTTTCCAATATATCAAATATTTTACTAATTTTTCACACATATTCATCATATTTAAGGTAAAAATGATAAGTAATCAACAAGAAATATTCTAAAATGAAATTCTGATCTATAATTGGGATACATTAACTACTAACTTACTAATTTCTTTACTGCATACTATTAAAGATAAATATAGTTGAACTGAAAGACAACTCAATCATCCCCCTCTCAAATAGAAATATCTTAAAAGAAAGTTAAAAATAGAGAGAAAATATATATTCTAAATATCCTAATACTAAAACCGAAAGTAAAGATAGAGTATGAGCTGCCTCCCATAGAGCGCTTTTGTTAATAGTCATTGGCTTGACTTGATAGATAAGATCACTCGTTGTTTAGCTTGAGCGAGTCAAACTGTCCATTAACTAATTCTTCATCATTCTTGACATCTTCAGCTTCATTATCATTCTCAGCTTTCGCATAACATCTTCGATAGGTCCACTAAACTCTTAGTAGTTGTCATTTTCATGGTAATCATCACAGTAAAAATGTCCCCTTCATCACCAGCATCATAATTGTCATCTTTGACGTAATCTTCCATCTCATAACCATCCTGAAGGCATATGCAATCATCTCCCAACTTAAGCATGACTATACGTTTATTGACATCGAGAAAAGCTCGAACCTTCTTAAGAAAAGTCCATTTCATCAATATCATGTCATTCTTTTCAATAGTTGGTATATGATTCTTGAACCATCCCACTTTCACTGACACATTCATTGACATTCCTAGTAGAAAAAACTTATCACCATTTTGTCCATTGACAGCTAAAGATGGTTTAAAATTTATCTTCAACTTGGCATTTCTGAACCATTTTTTTGGTAAGATATTCATATCAGTTCTTGTGTCAAGTTGAACACCAGGAAAACCGACTTCATTTATCAGCATGTAGAGGAAGAGTTTCTTTAGATCCTCTTTGAAAACCTCCATCAAATGTCGTAGATGTTGAATCTCTAGTTGATCATAAGTAAATTTTTCTTCCAACCATTACTTTTCTGCTTGCTGTTGCACTACCGGTTGTGGCACTTCATATTGCTATTTATTTGATTTCTTATTCTTATTTTGTGGCTTTTAATGCATCTTGAACTTAATTGTTTCAAACTTAACAGTTTCACTCACGTTGATGTAAACATTGGACTTACTTTCATTATGTTTCAAATTTTGTTTCTCATGCATTAGATTGATGATCACCATATTCTATTCAACATGATTTTCATAATAAGGTTTACTTTAAATATTTTTCCTATTTCAAAGCTTTATATTTTAAATCTTGTACAAAAGAGTAGAACTTTAGCTCCTACTTGATAATTCTTAGGAACTAATTTCTTATCATGAACTTCTTTGGTTTTATCTTTATAAATTAATGCATTTTCATAAGCGCCATTCCTAAGTTCTTATAATTCTTGAAGACTAAAGTTACATTAGTTTCGTACTTCATTATAACTCATGTTACATGCCTTTATTGCCTAATAGGCTTTATGTTCAAGTTCTACGGGTAAATGACATGTTTTTCCAAGTACTATCCTAGAAGGTATCATACATATTAGCATCTTGAATGTTATTCTATATGCCTATAATGTGTCTTATAATTTAAGACTCCTATACTTAAGTGTTAGACTAACTATTTTTTTCATTACTGACTTAACTTCTCTATTTGAAGTTTCAGTTATCCATTAGTTTGTGAGTGATATGCAATATATGTCATATGTGTGACATTGTACTTACCAATTATATTAGAAACTAATAGATTGCAAAAATATGAACCTCTATCACTAATAAGTGCTCTAGGTGCTCCAAGGATTGTAAAAATCTTTGCTCTTGGGAAAGTAACCACTATTTTGAACCATTAGTTTTAATAGCTTTTGCATCTACCCACATAGACACATAATATACGATAAGTAAAATATAAAGATAACCATTCGATGGTAGAAAAGGTCTTATGAAATATGTAACCCATAAATCAAATACTTCAAAAAAAAAGAATAGTAAGTAAAGGCATTTGATTGCTATGTCCTAAGTTTCTAATTCATTGGCAGTTTGGACAAGATTTCGCACGAAGAAAACCATCATGAAATAGAGTGGGCCAACAGAATCCGGAATTTATAATTTTACGTACAGTTTTAAGTGGACAAAAATGTCCTCCAAAAGTATAAGTATGGCAATGAGATATAATTGATTGCACTTCTGACTATGGTATACATCTCCTAATTATTTGGTCAGTACAAAATTTCCATAAAATAGGAGTCATCCCATAAAAAATGTTAAGAATCATTTTTAATTTTATTCTTTCAAGCTCTTGTCAAATAAGGTGATAACATAGTAGTGGTAAGATAATTAATTATATCAGTATACCATGGGCCATTAGTCTTTATACTATACAAATGTTCCTCCCAAAATTCATACCTTAATGGTATAGGTGGTTCTCCATTTTCTAATCAACTTAAATGATCTGCTACTAAATTTTTGGCTCTTTTTTTATCGTTAATAGCTAAGTTAAATCAACTCCACCTATGTTGTACACTATGTGCGCTACATAGCCGGTCCCAAGTCCGGATAAAGTAGGAGGACAGGCCCATTTTTTCATACTAAAAAATAGGTAGGGGAGGTCTCAAACTCCCTTTTCATACCCAAAAAGTGGGGGAAGGAGGTCCCAAGCTCACTTTCACTTTCCATTCTTGGAAAATGGAGGGTTGCGATAGGTTAACAGCCATTATAAAACTTTTGTCACTTTCCATGAAATGGATCAAACATATATAAATGTTGGGGGTTCCCAACTAGCGACGCACTGAATCGGAGCCCGGGTGTAGTGAGAAATGGGCAAGGGTGTGTTTCACATCGTCGCCTAGGTGTGAAGAAAAATGAGCAAGGGTTCCAACATATAGGACGTGTGTGGGTAAAGAAGCTAGTCCCTTCACATCGTCGCCCGAATGTGCAGAAAAAGGAGCAAGGGTTCTCACACAGAGGACGGGTGTGGGTAAAGAAGCTAGTTAAAAACAAACACGAAAACAAAAACAAAATCATAGATACGGACACTAGATCTTTTAGATAAAATAGAAATAGAAAAGGAAAACAAATACAAAGGGGAGAAAAAATTCATTTAGCAACATGGAACATAGGAACACTTATGGGGAAGTCAATAGAACTAGTAGATACCATGATTAGAATGAGAGTCAATATTGCTTGCCTCCAAGAGACAAAATGGGTAGGAGAAAAGAGTAGAGAAATAGGAAGCACAGGGTTTAAATTGTGCTACACTGGTATAGATAGAAAATGTAATGAAGTAGGAATTGTGGTGGATAATTATTATAAGGATAAGGTCGTAGAGGTTAAAGGAATGGGGATAGATTGATTCTAATTAAATTAATTATTGTAGACGAAAAAATTACGATACTTAGCATCTATACACCACAAGTAGGATTAAGCGAGAGCATCAAACACAAGTTTTAGGACGATATGGATGGATTTATGCAAAGTATATCATTAGATGAAAAGGTTTTTATTGGAGGAGATTTAAATGAGCATGTCGGGGCAAGTAACGATGGGTTTGAGAGATTTCATGGAGGTTTTAGTTACAGTAATAGAAATGAAGAAGGAGAATCAATCATAGAATTTGCTTAAGCATACGATTTTGTCTTAGCAAATACTAGTTTTAGGAAGAGGGAGTCGCATATAATTACTTTTAGTAGCGGTCATAACAAGAGTCAAATAAATTTTCTTTTAACAAGAAAAATAGATAGAAAAATATGTAGAGACTGCAAAGTAATACTTGGTGAAGCACTTACTACCCAACATAAGTTAGTAGTACTAGATATTAAGCTAACACGATGACGTAATATGTATAAAAGAGTTATCTACCTTAGAATAAAGTGGTGGAACCTAAAAATATTAAACAAGTAGAGTTTAGAGAAAAACTACTAAAGGAAAATGTTTGGAATCTTAACTTAGATGCTAATACAATGTGGCTAGAAATGAGTAGTTACATAAGGAGAATGGGATCAAACGTATTAAGTATATCCAAGGGCTTGGGACTTCCAAAGAAGGAAACATGGTGGTGGAACGAGGATGTCCAACGAGCAATTAAGACTAAAAGAGAGATGTATACGAAAATACCTAAGTGTCAAGATGAAGATGTGTACAATCAATATAGAGAAGCTAAAAAACAAGCTAAAAAAGTAGTTAGTCAAGCTAAAAGAAATCTCATGGAAGATCTATAAACACGATTAGGTAATAGAGATGGCGAAAAATATATATATAGGCTAGCCAAATTAAGAGATAAAAAGAAATAAGACCTAAGTCATGTAAGATGTATTAAGGAAGAAAATCAGATTGTTTTAACGTGCGAGGAGGATATTAAGGAGAGATGGAGAAGTTACTTCGATAGTTTATTTAATGATGGCCAAGTTGATACTAAAATAGATGAAAACCCACACCAAGAAAGAAATGTAAACTATACATGCAATATTAGAATTACTGAAGTTAAAGCGGCATTGAAAAGAATGAAAATAGGGAAAGCATGTGGCCCAGATGAAATACCTATAGAGGTTTGGAAATGCTTAGGAGAAATTGGATTGACTTGGTTAACAAAACTTTTCAATAAAATCTTAAAATCTAAACGGATGCCAATGGATTAGAGAAGAAGCACGCTTGTGCCAATCTTGAAAAACAAAGGAGATATTCAAAGTTGCTCAAATTACTGGGGAATTAAACTTATGAGTCACGCTATGAAACTTTAAGAGATGATAATCGACAATAGGCTAAGGAGAGAAACAACAATATCAGATAGCCAATTTTGTTTCATGCCTAGGAGGTCAACTATGGAGGCAATTTTTCTTGTAAGACGATTATTAGAAAATATAGAGAAAAGAAAAAAGATCTTCATATGGTATTCGTAGATTTAGAAAAGAGCATATGATAGGGTCCCTAGAGGTGTTCTTTGGTGGGTTCTAGAAAGAAAAAGAGTGGATTCTAGATACATAAACACTATTAAGAATATGTATGATGGAGTTGTAATGAGTATAAAGACATTTGGAGGAGCTACAAAAGAATTTTCCATTACGATAGGACTACATCAAGGATTGGCTTTAAGCCCATATTTTTTTACTTTAGTTGTGGATGAACTAACTAGAGATATTCAAGAGGATATACCATGGTTTTTGCTATTTGCAGATGATATTATCTTAGTGGATGAAACTAAAGATGGAGTGAATAGGAAATTAGAACTTTGAAGGGACACATTAGAATATAAAGGCTTTAAGTTGAGTAGGATGAAAGCTGAATCCATGCACTATGAGTTTAGAAACATTAGACATCGAGACGACAGAGTGCTGAAATTGGGGGAAGCAGAAGTTCCTAAGGTAAACCACTTTAGATAACTAGGATCAATCATACAAAATGATGGTAACATTGAGAATGATGTCACACATAGAATTCAAGCTGGATGGAAGAAATGGCGGAGTGCAACAGGAGTGATTTATGATCGAAATGTTCCTACTAAGTTAAAAAGAAAATTTTATAGGACCGCAATTAGACTAGCTATGCTCTGTGGAAGTGAATGTTGGGCAGTAAAGCAACAACAATTACATAAAATGAACGTAGCAGAAATGAGGATGCTTAGGTGGATGTGTGGTAAAACTCATAAAGATAGAATAAGAAATATAGGAATTAAAAGACAATTAGGAGTAGCACCAATTGATACAAAGATTATGGAAGGGCGGTTGCGATGGTTTGGTCACCTGCAACGACGGCCTACAAATACCCCAACGAGAAAACTTGACTCAATAGAAACTATAGAAATTCGACGAGGTAGGGGCGGACCAAAGTTAACATGAGATGCATTAATTAGGAGGGATTTGAATGGTTTACAAAGCTCACCATAGATTGCACTTAATCGAGCACAATGAAAAAGTTTGATCCACGTAGCCGACCCAATTAATTTGGGACTGAATCTATGTTGTTGTTGTTGTTGTATAGTAAAGTTAAATTCTTTTAGAAGTAATATCCACTTTATAAGTGTTGGTTTAGAATCTTATTTTTCCATTAAGTATCGCAATGCTAAATGATCTGAATAAACTATCACTTTTGTTCTTAATAAATAAGGTCTAAATTGTTTTAAGGCAAACACTATCGGTAAAAGTGCCTTTTTAGTAGTGGTATAGTTTTGTTGGGCTGGATCTAATTTCCTAGAAGCATAACGTACAACATGAGAATCTTTTCATATTTTTGGATGTAAGACAACTCCATTTGCATAGTTACTTGCATCGCACATTATTTCAAAAGGTAGGGACCAATCTGGTCATTTAATCACATGTATGGTTGTTAAAGAATCCCTTAATTTATTAAATGTTATTTGCAATCATTGGTAAATTCAAAATGAATGTCTTTTTGTAAAAGTTTGCATAAAGGTTGTGTCATTTTAGGAAGATCTTTTATAAATTTTTGTAGAATCGTGCATGGCCAAGACATGAATGTATTTCTTTTAATGTAGTGGGGTAAGGTTACGATTTAATTACTTGAGTTTTGGGTGGATCTACCTCTATTCCTTTATGTGACACTATATGTCCTAATATAAGTCCATAAACTACCTTGAAATGACATTTTTCATAATTCAATACTAAATTTTTTTCTATGAATCTCTTAAGCACTTTAGTTAAATTAACTAGACATTCATCTAAAGAATTACCTTAAAGAGTAAAACCATCCATGAAAACTTCAATAAAAACTTTCATATAATCAGAGAAAATAATAACCATACACCTTTGAAAAATTACAGGTGCATTACATAAACCAAGATGCATACGTCTACAAGCAAATGTACTAATGGGGCAAGTAAAAGTTTTTTTTTTAAATTTTTGATGAGTCAATCATTAAACACATTTTATAGTGTAATTTACGTTGACTTTAGGTAAAAATGCCGATATTACATGAGGTAATCTATTTTTTGTGATTTTATGATTTAAGAAGGAAAATGAAGAAATGGTAGAAAGTAGGAAGAATAACAAAATAGTCAAACGGGAAAAGTGGTTGAGCGATTAGTTAGCGATTTGAGATTGAACCTAAAATTACTACCTAAATCAAAAGTAGGAAATAGTTAGCGAATCTATAGTGAATTGGAGAATGAATAAGAAAACGCCCGCTAAATCAATGGAGCAATGAGAGCTAAACTAAGTTATTTACTCAACAATTTATGTATAAATTAGGCTGACAAGTCGCTGAGGTCAGGACCAGATTTAGATTAGAATGAGGAATTTGTATTTATGTTGTAGATGTACTCTAAAGGAAACTATATTTAGGACAAGAGAGCTTTGAAATAATTTTCTCTACTCTCTCTTTTTAACTTTCCATTATAATTCTTTTCAACCTCTTGTCTTTTAAGTTTAGTTTTTTATGTGTAACAACATTGGAGCTTTAACGAAGAGGTATTTATTTATTTATTTGTCTTTTAATTACATATTTGCATTGTTTGTTTCCAACATGAGTGAGTAGTTAGTTAATATAAACAAAACCTAGACATATAAATTACTATGGATTGTTATGTAGTTGTAATTATGGAATCACGTACTTATTGCTTTAAATCGATCCATACACATCAATCACAGATTAAATAAGTTGTTTTGTGTATTTCAACTACTGATTCTTTATGTTGAGTGCATGGGGGCTAATATGTTTCTTAATATAAAGTGTCCAAATATATCTCTATTATTATTGACAATAATTATAGTAGTAATTAGGATTAATCTGTAGGTCTTTTATCAAGTGGATGTTTTAGGTGATTGTGCTCTAAGCTATTTATTATGCAGCTTCAGTTAATATTGGCTTAGATTATGCATGATTTTCATTGAGCGTAATGATATCATATTTTTAAGATATTGCGTTTTATCTGATGGGTAGATTATAATGATAAGAATGTGGCATTTCTGTTGAATTTACAAAAATCATTGGTTAGCTAATTGCTATCAAGCAATTATGAATTAAGATTTAATGATTTCATGTATCAATGTGATATAATTATAAATACAATGTGAAGTAATGTTATGTTCTTGTGTTTGGAAGCAATATAAGTATATTATAATGTTTAGTAGGGGTTTGTTAAGATATTTTATATATATTAATTTATTGATTATTTAAGTTATTAAATTAAATTATATTAGGTTAGTTTATTAAATTTAAATTGTTTATAGTTTAGTTATTTTAATTAATTATTTATCTCGTTTCCATATTACTAAGTGTTGATTTCTCATTTAATCAAATTAATTAAATTAAAACAAGTTATATCCAATAAAACTTTAAAATAGTCTTAATTCTTAAGAGATTTAAAAAATACTTGTGAAGACTATATACCATTTACTACTAATACAAAATAATAGTAAAATAAAAGAAATTATTGTACATGCTGAACTTGTGTCAATTTTTGAAGATTTACAATGATAAGAATGTAGCATTTTCGTTAAAATTAAGAAAATCGATGGCTGGCTAAAAGCTATCAGCCTATGTTGAATTAGGATTTAATGACTCCATGATTCCATGTGATATAATTATAACTATAATATGAAGTAATGGTATGTTCTAGTATTTGAAAGCAATCCAACTATATTATAATGTTTAGTGGGCATTGTTTATATATTTTATTTACATTAATTTATTAATTGTTTGAGTTATTAGTTTGAGTTATATTAGGTTAGTATATTAAATTTAAATTGCTTATAGTTTACTTTTTCTACTTAATTGTTTATTTTATATGCATATTATTAAGTGTTTAATTCCTAGTTACTTAAATTAATTAAATTAAAACAAGTTAAATTTAGTAAGACTTTAGGGTAACCTTAATTCTTAAGAGATTTGAAAAACCCTTGTTGAAATGAATTCCCATTTACCACCACTACAAATTAATAGTAAAATATGGGAAATTATTTTATATGTTCGACACTTGTCAATTTTGGCGCCATTGTCATGGATTTGAAAAATAATATTTGGGAAACCTTTTTCTTGAAATTTCTATAAAATGGTTGAACATGAGGAATAATTAGCTTTTAGGAAATCTGATAGGAATGTCACGACTTATGAACCTATATGTATAACTTTCACCACATAATTTTTGAAACTCGAATTGAAGTTTGTACTCTTAAATTGCTTACCATGTTTCTATGTTGAAGATTATGAAGATACTTAAAAGCTAATTAAAGAGTTCACACACAAAGTAAGCACATTAAAACCTAAGGATACATAAATAGTTTATCTTAAATTAAAAGGTTTTCCTTATGTGTTCAAAGGCCAAGCTTTAGATTGGTTACACTACCTTCCTCAAATCTTCATAACCAATTGGTCAGAGATGCTACAAGTCTTTCTTGATTAGTATGTCCCAGCAAGACAAATTAGTTTATATAGGCAAGAAGTTAGTAATGATAGGATGGAAATTAGAGAAAATTTTAATGAATTTCGGGATATGTATTTAAGATTGATTTAATTACGTCCAATGCATGGATTTATAAAAAAACTGTAATGCAATATTTTTTAAAGGATTAAATCACTTGGAAGGAAAATTCTTAGACATTGCATGTGGAGGTTTTTCGATAGACAAAACACTAACTATGCAAGAGAAGCTATAAATAAAATGGCTAAACAATCTAAGAAATATGGTGAGAAGAGTGAACTAATCAAAGAAAATCTAAGTGAAATGAATAGGATATATAAAACACCACACGATAAGATAGACTAGCTAAAAGCCATGGTTGAATTATTACTAAAAGATAGATTAGGCAAAGTAAAATCTTGTCATGAATTAAGCCGCGAGAATGATAAATATCCTTTGACACAACAAACCAAATAGAAGAAGCTAATGCTATAATAAACCAATATGATGAGCTTGTTGATCCCATTTATAACTTTAATAGTTATTCAAATTACTCGTAACTGAATATAGCTAATTATATTAACAATTAGGATTATCAAAGATATAAAACATCGAATAATTTTAATAGAGAAAATATCAAATAATTCAAATATTACAAAATGATACGATCGAATAAAAACCAATTGAGTCAAATGGCAACACGAATGATTGAATTTGTAGCTCAAGGGAAATTACCATCATAACCTTATTCTACTTTATATGAAAAAGTACCAAGCATAACATTAAGAAGTGGTAAGTAGATGGATAAACCTAAAATGCTGGACAAATTAGTTTCTGGAAATGAAATAGAAGCAGAACTAGAAAAAGAAATTGAAGTAACAATTAACAAGATTCCAAATGAAAAAGCTAGCGAACTTGATAAAGATAGGCCAATTAATGTAAACCTACCATTCCTTCTTCATTTAGAAGATAATAAAAATGCTAAGAAATAGTCAGAAGAAAAAGAAATATATGATACATTAAATAAAGTAGTAGTTAATATACCTCTGTTTGAAGTCATTCAAAATGTACTTAAGTATCAAAGATTTATAAAAGATTCATGCTCTAATATGACTAAGGCAAATGAAAAGATGAGTTTTGAAGAACAAGTATCTGCCTAATTCAAAAAAAAGTTACCTCTTAAATGTTCTGATCTTGTAATGCTTTTCGTTACATGTAAGATTGAGAATATATGAATTTCTAAAGCTTTATGTGATTTGAGAGCCTCCATAAATGTTATACCTTTTATCTATTTATTTACAAATGATAGATGTATATTTAGAAGAAAATGGTATAGTAGTGCAATTAGTAGATAAATCCACATACAAATTGGTAGGGTTACTCGAAGATGTACTAGTCAGTGTTAATGGTTTAGTCTTCGCAATAGGTTTCTTCATCTTAGGTATGAAAGAAAATAATTTCTCTAATAGGAATTCTCTAATCTTAAGAAGGCTCTTTTGATAATAGCAAAAGCAAAGATTGATTTTTCAAATGGAATTAAATGATGATACATTGAATTTTAATATATATGATGCAATGAAATATCTAATGGATGTTTCTTCTATATGCGCAATAGATATGAGAGACCCGTTAATAGACAAATCTTTTAAAAAAGATAAAATAGATAAATTATGAAAGGAAATTAAAGATTTAGAAGAAGAAGATGACAAAGACGAGGAAACAAAAGAGATAATAAGTATTTTAGAGTCATATAATGAATTACAAGAACTTACTTATTACCTCGACATATCCATATCTCATTCAAAACTTTTACCTTCTATAGTTGAAGCCCCAGAATTAGCTCTAAAAACCTTACCAAATCATTTGAGATACATTTATCTAAGGGACCGTGATAAATTACTTGTAATAATTTCTAATAAATTGACAAGTCAAGAAGATATCAAGTTAATAAATGTATTTAAGGAATTTAAAGGAGAAATAGGATGGACCGTAGCTAATATTAAAAGAATAAGTCCCACTAGGAGCATGCATAGGATAGACAAAGAAATGAGCATGATAGCAATTTGGTAAGCCTAGTCCAAATAGTCTATAAAAAGACAGGAATTACAATAATAACAAATGAGCATGGAGAATTAGTACCAACTAAAATCCAAAATGGTTGGAGGGTATATATAGAATAGAAAATTGATGCCTCAACTAAGAAGGACCACTATCCTCTCTTATTTATAGATCAGATGATTAGAAGTATCATCTTGAAAACCTACTACTGTTGTCTAGATGGTTATTTAAGATTTCACAAAATACCTGTAGCTCCATAAGTTAGGAAAAACTACTTTTACTGACCCCTTAGGTACAATTTCTTATAGATGTATGCCTTATGGTTTATGTAATGTACCTGTAATGTTTCAAATATGTACGATTAGTATTTTCTCTTATTATGTGGAAAATCTCACTGAATTTCTCATGAATGATTTTACGATTTATGGTAATTCTTTAGATGAATGTTTAACTAAAGTACTTAAGAGATGCATAGAAAAGAATTTAGTACTAAATTATTGAAAATACCATTTTATGGTAAATCTAGGACTTATATTAGGACATGTAGTGTCACATAAAGGAATAGAGGCAAATCCCGTGAAAATTCAAGTAATCAAAATGTTACCTTACCCCACCATGGTAAAAGAAATACGTTCATTTCTTAGGCATGCGAGATTCTAAAGAATATTTGTAAAATATTTCTCGAGAATTACATAACCTTTATGCAAAATTTTACAAAAAGACATTCCTTTCAAATTTACTAATGGTTGCAAGATAGCTTTTGATAAATTAAAGGATACTTTAACAACCACACGTGTAGTTAAATCACCAGATTTGTCGTTTCCATTTGAGATTATGTGTGGTGTAAGTAACTATGCAGTCGAAGCAGTTTTACGTAAAAAAGTAGAAAACGAATCTCATGGTTATATACTACGTTTCTAGGACACTAAATCCTACTCAACAAATTTATATCAGCACTGAAACGAAACTTTAGCGGTAGTGTTTCCCTTAGAAAGATGTAGACCATATTTATTTGGAACAAAAGTAATAGTTTATTTAGACCATGCAGCTTTGTGATATTAATGACAAAACAAGATGCAAAACCTAAACTAATAAGATAGATACTGCTTCTAAAAGAACTCGACCTTACTATAAAAGATAAGAAATGAGGCAAAATTTAGTTGCATACCACTTAAGTAGGTTAGAAAATGGAGAACCACCTATACAATAGAGGGACGAATCTTCGGATGAATACTTATATAGTATAATGACTAGTGGCCTATAGTATGCTGACATAGTCAATTATCTTACCACTAATAAGTTATCTCCTTACTTACGCAGAGCTTAAAATAATAAAATTAGAAAATATTTTAAACATTATTTATGGGACAATCCCTATTTATAGAAGTTTTACACCGACCAAACAATTAGTAGATGCATACCATATTTAGAAGAACAATAAATTATATCTCATTGTCATACTTGTGCATGTGGATGACATTTTAGTCAACATAGAACTACTCATAAAATTTTGGATTTCGGATTCTTTTGGCCCACTCTATTTTATGATTGTTTCATTTCTTTAAAATTTTGTGTAAATTGCCAACGAACTGAAAACCTAGGATGTAGTAATCAGATGCTTTTAACTCCTGTTATATTTTGTGAAGTGTTTGATTTATAGGGATTGATTTCATGAGACCGTTTCCACCATCAAATGGCTATGTTTATATTTTACTTGTATTAGATTATATGTCTAAGTGGGTACAAGAAAAAGCTACTAAAACTAATGATTCAAAAATAGTAATTGATTTCCATAGATCTAAATTTGTTTACAGTTTTTGGAGCACTTATAACACTTATAAGTGCTAGTATTAATATGCCAATATTTGAGATGTCGTACGATAGGCCATGTAGATCACCGGCTTGTTAAGAAGAGCCCAAGGATACAGTAGCTATGGGGCCAGAGATTGTTGTGGACAATACAGAGAAGATGAGACTTATTCGTTAACTATTGTAGGCTACCCAATATAGACAAAGAAATATGCGGATAAGTACCGCGATGGGCTGAGCTACGTGGTAGATGATTGGGTCTATTTAAAAGGTTCCTTGTTGATAGGTCATCAAAGATTTAGGATCATTGGGAAACTAGCACCAAGATTTGATTGGTCCATTTCAAATTAAGAAACAAGTTGGGAAGATTACTTACACCTGAATTTGTCGAGCTAGTTCGTACAGGTTCGCAATGGATTTTAGTTTTTTATGCTATGGTTGGCCAAATTAGGGCTGGGACCATTAGTTGATATGACTAGGATCAAGGTTCGATGAGATGTGACGTACGAGGAGCACCCCATTGAGATGGTGGATCACAGAGTATAGACTCTCTGAAGAAAGGAAATACCAATAGTACTCATTTAGTGGAATTATCATAAGAATAAAAGAGTTACTTATGATAAGTGTTGATTCAAAATTATAGATAGGGTTAGTTTAGTAGTATATTTAGTATATATATCCCTAAATGAGTTTCAATTAATGGTGTTTATGCATATTTAGGTAATTAAGGTGTAAAGGAAGTAAATGAGCAAATACAAGAAGAAATAAAGCAAAAACCCTCGAAAACATGGTTAGCGCCGTGGCTACACATGGTAGGACTGTAGAGTAATAAGGCACAACATGGGAAAGAAGGGCACAGTGTAGGAGAGCAAAGCAAGTAGAGAAAAGAGGTTGTAGGCTTGGCACAGTGGTGGCGTTTTGGACATTAAAGGGACGACGCCGAACTAGGGGGAAAACGCCAAGTGGACAGAAGAGAAGAATTTCACATAAAAGTGGTGGCACAGTGGCAGCAGTGTGGGAAAGTACACACAACGCCATATCATAAGCGAGAGCGTCAACTTCTTAGAAATTAGAAAGTTAGTGTTTTATTTTGAGTTAAATTGTAAAGTATTGTTTCTAATTGTTTTTAGGAAGTATAAATAGATGTTAGGACATGGTAAACTCACCTCATATCTACCATTAACAACCATTAGAGTAATTTAATGTAGGTTTACTTTGATTTTGACTAGTAAGAAGATTTGTGTGGGGAAAATATTGAAGACACTACTTTTGCAATTCAAGTTTGGTTTCATTGGTTTTGTTGAAAGTAAAATATTTATATTCATATCTGATTTACAATGATTTCAATTATGAGTCATAATATTTGTGTTTCAATGAAGTGTAAGTAGTATATTAATCTTAAGGATCAATGGATCGTATGGTATAAATGCTATACTATGAATTTAAGTAAAAAGTGAATATAAAAAGTGTTATGGTTAGAATTTGTATTGATTATGAATGTAATGTTTAGAAATCTTGATCACGTATTTTTTGATATTAGTTGTTAAAAGTTATCATAGCAATTAATGCCTTTACGCCGAACATGAATAGTGCAAATGTAAAATACACAAAATCGAGCGATAGTTGTTGATTAGAGAGGCACATATAGTAAATTTAATTAGTTGTGAATTTAAAGTTGTGGGACATTAAAGCAATATGGAACTTACGTTATTCACATCGATTGGTGAAGTTCTAATTTGCACATTAGAACCTTTTCCATCACGATAGTGGGTTGAAGCGGATTTGAAGGAAATATATCTATTCTAATTAGGCATTGCACACGATATATTAAGATGTTGAATTTGTTGAAAAGCATAATATTATATTACTTAGGTGAAGTTGTGATTTACGATATCCTTAATATAAGAGTTATAGTGAAGTTTACATTGTTTTGTTAGATAGAGTAGTTTACTATAAAACCATTTAAAAAAAGGAATTTCCTTATTAATAGTTCAAAATTAAATAAGTTACCAACTAGTGGAAATAACTTTCCCTGAGAATGATATCCGTGATCAACGTAAGTTGATTGCTCTATTACTACAAGTGAGTTGTTATACTTGCGGCATAAACAACAAGTTTTTAGAATTATTGCTGGGGATAGGTAGCCATTTAGTATTATGTAGTTAGTTTGAAAAGTTGCTAAATTTTATCTTCAATACTTTAATTTCAAGTTCTTAAAAACAAAAATAAAAAAGGCTTAAATTTCAAATTTTATTTTCTAAACTTGATTTTTAAAGTTTTCTTTTAAGAAATAACTAGTGCATGCATAGCAAAGCAGAGAATGACCTAGTGCCTTATGACCCTGAAATTGATAGAACCAACTAGAGAAAAGAAAAGAGAGTAATCAAGATAGTGAAAGAACAAGTAAGAAACCAACAACGGGGTTGCGTGAATAACCAATGTGAAAGTAATATAGTACTGCAGGATAAAGTGCGAGGACAAAGATGCCATGGTCACTAATGTTGGGGCATATACCTAGGTCCATAGAACTAAGGTATTCATTTTCTATTTTATTATAAGTGATTTCATGTTTAACTTATAGTAGGATCCACAGTTATTTGTTAAAATATCCTAAATGTCCCTAGTTGATCATTATACTAGGAACTATATTGAATTAAGGCTAGTGTGAATCTTGATTGATGGTCATGTGATGATCACGTGTATAAGGATACGAATCGAGATCATGCATATTTATTGTAGGAACAGGGTACTCGACTGACCCGCTATGAGAACACCTTATGGATTAAGTCGTAAGTGTTACACGTGATAGGTATATTATTAGTCCTTCGACTTTAGATTACCATAGACTTCAATATTCTAAGCATGGTAATTTGACACAATCAAATGTTGTCTTTAACGTGATTATTATAAAGATTGTGATTGGTTAACATGTGAATAATATATGAAGGTGTGTAATCAAGATAGAATTTGTCCCTCTTATATAAAGAGACATATGAGCGGATCCCTCGATATGTTAGACTATTAAATGGCTAAGTCTAAGTAAATTGATATGGCCAATGTCATTTGGATGTTTTCACTCTACCTGAAGATTGAGACTAGTACGATTGAACATTAAGGGTGACTTTCCATGCCTTATGTTTAATTAAAAGATATCACACGACAAAAGAATATGATATATGTTATTCATTAGGCTGTATCGATCTTGATATTCATGCTACTTTGGTAGTCATAAGGCCTTGCTAGAGATCTCTTATGACTTGTGTACCAAAATGGTTTTGGTTCACTGTCAACATCGTATGAACCTATTAGGTCGCACACAAAGAATGGCTTTGCGCAATTTCAATTGCTCCTGAGTAATGAATTTTATATGATAAAATTCATGACATAAAAGCCTTTTAAATTTGTTGTATGATAACTTATTAATAAGGGCGTATGTGTAATTTGCTTTAACTGCTTAAATACAATAGTTGTATTACGAATAGGATTTTACGTGATATCTTATCTACACATATAAATAGAGGTTGAATCACTAAAATGAAATAAGATTTTCATTTAAGTTCTCTGGATTTTGGGAGAGGAAAAGAAATGTTTTTTATCTCTCTTGGGGCTAGCACTGCAAATTGTGGTTATTGTTCATATGTAGATTTGTGATAGAAGACGGGTGCTTGAACTTCTTGGAGATCAAACAATCAGATAAGGGAATCTGGGATTAATGTAAGGTTAATGTTTATAGCTCTAGTTTAATAGAACTTATTTTTGATCCTGTTGGGGTTTTTCGATATTTATTTTGAGATTTCTGCTGCGTATGAACCACAAAACCGAATTTCAAGCAAGAAGTTAAAGAGACTTATAACGGAGAGATGAGGCTTCCAAAGAACACCACTGAGTTCAAACTGGGATCGTCTCTGATAAACATGGTACAAAATAACCCATTGAATGAGCTATTCAATGAAGATCTAGTTGAACATGTTGAGAATTTCTTGAAAAAGTGCGACATCGTGCACATCATCAAAATTACGAAATAGCTGATCTGGATGAGACATTTTCCATTCTCATTGGGTGGACAACAACAACAACAACAACAACAACAACATAGCCTCGGTCCCAAATTAACCGGGGTCGGCTACATGGATCAAACTTTTCCATTGTGCTCGATTAAGTGCAATTGATGGTGAGCTTTGCAAACCGTTCAAATCCCTTTTAATTAATGCATCCCATGTTAACTTTGGTTTGGCCCTACCTCGTCGAATCTCTACAGTTTCTATTGAGTCAAGTTTTCTAGTTGGGGCATTTGTAGGCCGTCTTTGCAGGTGACCAAACCGTCGTAACCGCCCTTCCCTAATCTTTGTATCAATTGGTGCTACTCCTACTACTCTTTGAATTTATGTATTTCTTATTCTATCTTTACGAGTTTTACCACACATCCACCTAAGCATCCTCAATTCTGCTACGTTCACTTTATGTAATTGTTGTTGCATTACGCCCAACATTCACTTCCATAGAGCATAGCTGGCCTAATTGCGGTCCTATAAAATTTTTCTTTTAACTTAGTAGAAACATATCGATCACAAATCACCCCTGTTGCACTTCGCCATTTCTTCCATCCAGCTTGAATTCTATGTGTGACATCATTTTCAATGCTACCATCATTTTGTATGATTGATCCTAGGTATCTAAAGTGGTTTACGTTAGGAACTTCTACTTCCCCTAATTTTACCACTCCGTCATCTCGATGTCTAGTGTTTCCAAACTCACAGTGCATGTATTCAGTTTTCGTCCTACTCAACTTAAAGACTTTAGATTCTAATGTATTCCTCCAGAGTTCTAATTTCCTATTCACTCCATCTTTAGTTTCATCCACTAAGACAATATCATCCGCATATAACATACACCATGGTATATCCTCTTGAATATGTCTAGTTAGTTCATCCATAACTAAAGTAAATAGATATGGGATTAAAGCCGATCCTTGATGTAGTCCTATCGTAATGGGAAATTCTTTTGTAGCTCCTCCGAATGTTTTTATACTCGTTACTACTCCATTATACATATCCTTAATAGCGTCTATGTATTTAACATGCACTCTTTTTCTTTCTAGAACCCACCAAAGAACATCTTTAGGGACCCTATCATATGCTTTTTCTAAATCTACGAATACAATATGAAGATCTTTTTTCTTTTCTCTATATTTTTCTAACAATCGTCTTACAAGGAAAATTGCCTCCATAGTTGACCTCCCAGACATGAAACCAAATTGGTTCTCTGATATTGTTGTTTCTCTCCTTAGCCTATTGTCAATTATTCTCTCCCACAGTTTCATAGTGTGACTCATAAGTTTAATTCCCCGGTAGTTTGAACAACTTTGAATGTCTCCTTTGTTTTTGAAGATTGGCACTAGCGTGCTTCTTCAAAAATCCATTGGCATCTGTTTTGATTTTAAAGTTTTATTGAAAAGTTTTGTTAACCAAGTCAATCTGATTTCTCCTAAGCATTTCCAAACCTCTATGGGTATTTCATCTGGGCCACATGCTTTCCCTATTTTCATTCTTTTCAATGCCTCTTTAACTTCTACAATTCTAATATTGCGTATATAGTTTACATCTCTTTCTTGGTGTGGGTTTTCATCTAGTATAGTATCAACTTGGCCATCATTAAATAAACTATCGAAGTAACTTTTCCATCTCTCCTTAATATCCTCCTCGCGCGTTAAAACATTTTGATTTTCGTCCTTAATGCATCTTACATGACTTAGGTCTTGTTTCTTTTTATCTCTTAATTTGGCTAGCCTATATATATATTTTTCGCCATCTCTATTACCTAACCTTGTATATAGATCTTCTATGAAATTTGTTTTAGCTTGACTAACTACTTTTTTAGCTTGTTTTCTAGCTTCTCTATATTGATTGTACGCATCTTCATCTTGGCACTTAGGTATTTTCCTATACATCTCTCTTTTAGTCTTAATTGCTCGTTAGACATCCTCGTTCCACCACCATGTTTCCTTATTAGGAGGTCCCAAGCCCTTAGATATACCTAATATTTTTGATCCCACCCTCCTTATGCAACTACTCATTTCTAGCCACATTGTATTAGCATCTAAGTCAAGATTCCAAACATATTGTCATTGGGTGGAAAAGCCAGATATTTGTTGCAAGGGCTGAATGTAGTGAGCATGATCTCATGGGCATAAATCATATTGGGTTTTGAGGTTCATACGTAGTGAAAGATTCAATTTTTTTTTGAAAAACCCCAATAGAATAAAAAAATAAGTTCCATTAAAATAGGTCCACAAAAGTAAACTATACCTAAATCCGTGATTTCCTTCTCTGACTGTTTCGATTTCTGAGACATTCAAGTCCACGTCCTCTATTGGAAATTCACACACGAACGGTGATCACAATTTGAAGTGCTAGCCTCGAAAGAGCTTGAAAAATTTTTTTTCCTCCCCAAAATCCAGAGAACTCGAAAATAGTAAAAATGAAAAACTAATTGGTTTTTATCGTGTCAACCTTTATTTATATGTGTAGATAAACTTTATTAAAAACCAATTTGTAATAAGACTATTGTATTTAGGCAATTCAAGAAAATTACATATATGCCCATATTAATAAGTTATCATGTAACAAATCATAAGTGCTTCTTATGTAATAAATTTTATCATATAAAATTTATTACTCTGGACCAACTGAAATTGTGCAAATTCATTATTCGTGTGCGACCCAATAGGTTAAGACAACTGACATTAAACCAAAACTATTTTCGTACACAAGTCATAAGCGGTATCTAACAAGGCATTATGACTACCCAAGTAGCATCAATATCAAAATGGATACAACCTAATCAAAGGATCCTTAGATATCTCTCCATACAAGAGGGAGAAATTCTATCTTAATTACACACCTTCATATGTTATTCACATGATAACCAATCACAATCTTTATAACCATCCGGTTAAAGACAATGTTTGATTATGCCAAATCCACATGCTGCTATTATTAAAGATTATGGTAATCTCAAGTAGAAGGAGTATATGATATACCTATAATGAGTAACACCTATGACTTAATCCATATGGTGTTCGCATAGCGGGTCGATCTAGTACCTTGTTCCCTAACAAGTACTCATGATCTTGATTCGTATCCCTATACGCATGATCATCAAATGACCACCAATCAAGAGTCACACTAGACTTAACGCATTATAGTTCCCATTATAATGATCGACTAGGGACATTAAGGATATTTCAACGAATATCCATGGATCTTATTATAAGGTAAAAATGCAATCACTTATAATAAAACAACAAACAAAAACCTCTATTTTATTAACTAAAATTATAAGGAAAATAATGTTTGTAGATTAACCGTGGGCACATTCTCTAACAAATAAATGAAAGATTTCTAGGCAATTTCTTTCCCTCAGTGAAGGTTAGCAAAAAGAAACTTGAGCTTGATCACTTCAAGCAAGAAGACGCCAAAACTCTTGGCGAGGCTTGGAAAAGATTCAAAGAGATGCTAAGGAGAAGCACAAGACACCAATTCATGAAATTGGCACAACTCCATATTTTCTACTATGTGATGAAGCACAATATGAGAAGCTCAATATATGCTGCACTAGGTGGCTCTCTATTAACCAAGGATGAGGTTAGAGCATTGGATCTTATTGATTCTAAGTCTCAAAGTTCTATAGTTAGTACTTGTTCCACGGTAAGGAAACCAACAAAAGTGTAGGAGATTGACTCGCTACTTGTAATCGTGGCATAACTACCAAAGTTGAGCAGTCAAATATCAAAACTTTAAATAGGACATCAAGGTCTAGAAGTAGCACAACAATACATCAATCACCAAAGCATGGCGATTAACAAAATGGACATACAACAAGGATTGGAGTATGAGGACATCAACTTCATGAACAACCAAAACTACGAGAACATCTTTAGACTGAGATGAATGGCTCTTCAACATTTTTATCGAGGATATAACAACAACCAAACTTCTCTTACAAAAATCCTGATAATGCACTGAAGTTACCTCAAGACTTTGATAAACAAGTCTAATTGGGAAGCTGGGGTAGAGCAAAGAGATGACTTCATTGATGTCAATGGAGAAGTACTTGCATGCCATGGACATGAGCAATAGGGAGCGTCATGAGAAGCACGAGAAAGAGAAGGAAGGGACAAAGCAAGCCATGAAGAGGATGGATGATTAGTAATCACAATCCATCAAGAACTTAGAATGACAAATTGGTCAGCTTGTTATAGCCTTGATTTCGAGGAAAGAAGGACAATTTCGTAACAACACCTTGAGCAATCCTAAGGAGAATGTGAATGTTATTCACGTGATGAGCACTATAACAACAAATGAGCCAAGACAAGAGCAAGTGATTTACATGCTAGAAAAAGTCAAAATTTTATCTTTGAAGAAACATGAAGAGATGCATGAGCACAACATGGATGTGAGGCAAGATGAACTCGAGGGATTTGGGCAACGAAGAATCATTGTGTTGAAGAAAAAGAAGGGGAAGCAGTAGTGGAAGGCTAAGCAAAAAGATGAGGAACCTTCTAAAGAAGACCCACAAGGCAATAATATCAAGGTGTTTTTGAAAAAGCTGAAACCAAAGTTCAAGTTCATTCTAAGACTTCAACCTATTAAAAGGAGAGATCCTGGAGAGTTTAGCATACTGATAATCATTGATAGCCACCGATTTAGAAATTTCTTATGTGATATGGGAGCCTCAGTCAATGTCGTCCACTAATGGATATGTTGCACACAAATTTGAAGATGAAATATCTCGATATGACAAATTCTCAAGTAGCTTATAGCAATTTGATTCCTACTATAGGGAAAGTCTTGAACGTGCATGTAAAAGTGGGTAGATTCACATTCATTGCGAATCTTGAGGTTATGATTCACTATGTGGATGATGATAAGTCTACGATACTTGGGAAGCCATTCATGAACACTAGCACGATAAATTTGTACATATGAGATAGGAAAATCACAATGAGTGTCAATGAGGGCAATGATGCTGAGAAGGTTTTCTTTATCGATGGTGAAGAAGTACAACTAAATAGGAATGACATTATAATCTACGATTAGCTGATAGAGTTTCTCGATTTAGACTTAGACTAAACAAGCTAAAAAGGCGTTAGGCTAATGATGTTACACTAAGCACTGCTGGGTGAAGGAGTTGAGGAGTTTAAAGTGGTTAAGGTAAGATGCATGAGCGAATTAAAGGTAAGATTTATTAATTTTTATATATATGTGAATTTTATGTAGTCACAACATCTTGTGTAAGTGATACACAAATTCGGATTAGCGCTAGAGAAGAATTAATGAAAAATATAGGCGAAACATGTTGGCAAATAGCTATAAGCTGTAGGTATTACTATATCTTTCTAATTTTTGCAAATCAGGTGCCATAACTTTGATGTCCCAGTGTTGTCCTTTTAATGTCCACAACACTGCCACAGCCAAGCATCCAACCTTCATTTCATCACTTACATTGCTCTCCTAAGCTATGCCTTTCCTTCCTCTGTTATGCCTTAGCACTCCATAGTGCCATCATGTGTAGGCACGACGTTGACCATACTTTCATGGTTTTTCGCTCTGTTTGCTCATGTTTTTGCTTATTTTTTCCCTTTACACCTTAATTACCTGAAATTGTAATTACACCATTAATTAAAGCTCATTTAGGGATATTTAAACTAAATATACTACTAAACTAAACTGATATATAAGTCCAAATAATCACTTATCAGACAATCTCAAACTTAGAGTTTTGCACATCCCGAGTAAAAGTGTAACATCACTTTAATTCAACTTATTCTTATTCAACTTATATTATTCATGGACGATCCTTTAATTCACCAAGTTTCAAGATAAGAATTCACTCAAGAGTCTTTCTTTGCAAAAACTTATTATTTTAAAACAAGTAGCTCTAACAACACATATAACATCACTTCGAATAACCAAAGTAGATCACAACCTAAACCATCACTACTCACAAATTTGTTTCACCTCAAAACTCAATTAGTAAGAATGCAATCTCATGATTTCTCATTAAGCTTGGAAATTCACAAATAAGCATATGTCAAACTCACCTTTGGTAGACTTAGTACTTTAAGATTCTATAGGATTTAAGTTCGTTTGAAAGGAAACTTAACTTAACTAGCTACTCATACTCGAGCTAAATCTTTTATTTGAAGTGTTTTATTTTACTTCTTCCCTCTTTTCTTCATTTTATTTCCTTTCTTTTCTTCTTCTCCTTTTTATTTTTTTATTTTTCGCGGTCCTCGCTCCTTTTCCTATAGACTCCATTTTTTTAATTTTTTCCAACCATCAAGTTCTCTGCTCCATTTCCTTTAGAACTTGTGTGATTCTTTCATTTTTCTTTTATTTTTAAAACTCTTGTTAGCACTTATCACTTTCGCTAAATCAAGTAAGTTAACTCCAACTTCTCTTTTACAATGCTTATTTCTTTCCCTCTTCGTACTAAGTCTTTAATTGCTTTGTATTATCAAGTAAGATTCTCACTTACTATAGAATCCTTAGAAATCTAACTTTTTCCATAAGAAGTATTCTAGTTTCTTGCTTTTGTTTCAAGTTCATGGTCGTCCCTAACTTTAGGTTTCTAATCATGAAATCATACCATTGGTGCTACATTTCATTATTTCTTCTACAAAATTTAAAACACACTTTTAAGTTTCATATCAACACGATACTTGTAGTCGACTCATCCACAATTAAAGGCACGAAAATGCAAATGAACTACTTATTCTTTACATATTACTATATATAGCATAATCTATACTACTTAAACATTCAAATACTATGTAAAATGAATAATTTATACACTACCATGCTTTCCTCTTTGACTGCTTCAAAATTTAAAATCTAAACGATCATATTGCAGTGTTTATCCTTATTTCTCAACCTATCCGACCACTTCCCATGATGTAGTGTAATGTTGATGCCCCCGAACTTTAACCAAACCTTGTCCTCCAGGTTTAAAAACAAGCCAGAAATTATGATTACACTAAAACACACAAATATATATAATAACACAAATTATATAGTCCTAAATTAAACAAGAAAATTTAAATACTTAAATAAATAGTGTAGTGTTGATGCCCCCAAACTTTAACCAAAACTTGTCCTCCAGGTTTAAAAACAAGCCAAAAATCATGATTACACTAAAACACACAAACATATCTATACTATTATAATAGCAATCCCAAAACTGTTAACCGTGAAGCCTTTTTGGCTAAATCTCCCAAGTATGCCCTTATTACCTAAAATGAAAACAATTCAAAATAAGGATAATTTGGTAAGTGAATCATTAAATCCAATTTAATCGGCGGTTTCACATAAAAAAAACCTTTTACATTGGCGGTTCCACTAATTTCTAACGAATTGAAAAAGAAAATGACCGACGACCGCCGTCTTCATCTTTTTCATCAGATTCGTCTTCTTCATCGTCGCGTCGCGACCGCCGTCTTCGCTGAAAGAACAGGGACTCGATCAAGATCCGCAAGAAGAGGGAGTCGCGATTGAAGCGCAGAAGAAGGCATCGCAACGGCGACCACACCTCTTTTACCTCTTCGTCCGATTACAGGTTCTCTCTATTATTTAATCGGCGATTTCACAGAAAATCCTTTTAAATTGGCGTTAGATCCATTTTTTTAGGAACGGATACTTATTCCAGTATATACATTGTATCTTCTTCTCCTCTTATACTTATTCATGTTTTCTCTACCATGATCTGCATCAAATGCTCTGACAGTTTCTGGCCTTCCCAATCCATCTAACCAAACAACA
This sequence comes from Stephania yunnanensis, assembly GCA_039657365.1. Taxonomy (NCBI): domain Eukaryota; kingdom Viridiplantae; phylum Streptophyta; class Magnoliopsida; order Ranunculales; family Menispermaceae; genus Stephania; species Stephania yunnanensis. Next base: position 44,922,851 of record CM077581.1, read on the forward strand.
ATGCCAAACAGTTTCTGGCCTTGCCAATCCATCTAACAAAACAACAACGCCAAAAACGACCTTCCCAATCCATCTAACCAAACAACAAAGCTAAACAGTTTCTGGCCTTGGCAATCCATCTAACCAAACAACAACGCCAAAAATGCAAATACGGATCAAATCAGCGTCGATCAATCCAATTTATTGATCTATACATTTATTGTATATTCCTATCACAAGGTACTAACTTTCTCTCACATGCCTCCTCTTCGCATCATTCTGACCACTACCCATTATTCTTTGTCGATCAATCCATAAGGGTTTTTGCAATTATTGCCTAATTCGGAAGGAATCCCTACATATTAGTACATATATAGATCATCATGTTGTTTTGTTTTGTACCAATTGTAAGGGTTTTTTAAATGTTATCATCGTGTAAGTGCTTTTCCGATGATTCCGAGGACTACCCATTATTGTTTGTGGATCAATCCATATGGGTCACTTCTGTGGATTTTTTTAATTGAAAGGGAGATGTTATATGTCCATACTTACATGTATATATTTTATATATGGGTTGCGGAACAAAAACTCCCATCCTGTTCTTTTGACTTATAAAATATCTCTGATAAAAAAAAAAAAATTCTTCCCGTTTCATGTTTTTTATTGTTTGGACTCATAATTTCAATTTTGATTTATAGAGCAATATGAGATCATAGTACCATAGGCGAGCATTTTTGAACAAAATCAATTAGCGAATTGCAAGAATATTTAAAGATATAATTCCATAACCATAGTGACAAAAGGGCTTCAATCTATCTAGCCGGTACGTAATTCCTCGAAACATCGATGTGATCATGAAATAGTTGCTATATATGTACAATACGATAAACACATTAGACTCTATCATTTTCTTCTTTTTCTTTTTTTAATCAAAACTATGGCTTTCTTAGGGTACATTAATAGGTAAATTGTTGAGATAGAGTTACATTAAAAATTCTCCACTAAATTAAGAGTTCACACAATAACCATTGATCTACAAAAATTATATGATCAACAAAAAATTAGATGTATTTTTTTACAAGTATTTGTACAAAATTTTGAAGTATTTTGATAGATATACATACTTTTACAATCTAAAAAATTCCTCCATGTATACCATTACATTATATTGATCAACAATTCAATAATATAGCTGCTACCATGAATGAACAACGGAATCGTCGTCGTTTATCTCAAAGGCAACGACGTCAAAATATGTCAAACTCACTAGGGATCACTACTCTCAGCTGACTCGACGAAATCAAGAGACTCCTGAGACTATTGAACAAAGGAATGTTCGACATCAAAGATATTTACAACGCTACAATTCCATAGAAGGTACATACAATTATATTTTTAAATAATTAATTCACTACTTAATTTATATGTTCTTACTAATATAATACACCATGTTAATTATTATGTATTTTATAGGTACATCTACAAGTAATTTTGTAAAATATAATACAACCGGTTCAAGGTTGACGCACATTCGTCAAATTGCTAGGTTAAGGTCTTCTGAAATGGAAGGTACCAATGAAATTAAATTTTTTTTCCAATTAAATTTCATTATTTTATTTTCCTCAGTTAACTTAAATTTTTTTTCTTTACAGGTACCTCTACCAGTAACATTGTCGACCATTCAAAAACCCTACGATTATCATGTATTCGTAAACAAGTAAGGTTACTTTGCAACCAAAGAGATGGTAATTAGATGTTATTGTCATTTACTATATTTTAAATTATGCTATTTCTATTAATATTATTAATTAATTGTATACGAATTTTAATTTCATGTAGGTTCCACTACTACTACGCAAAGCAATTAAAATTTAACGTTGCTTAATAATTGTCGAGTACCATGTTCAAGTTCTTCTAACGCTAGACCATTTCCTAATAAGCATAATAGTGGTAGAAATTTCCCCGCACATTACAACTTCCAAACTATAATACTTGAAGAACCCAGAATTTGTTCATATCGTGGAGCCAGATTATTTGTTCATGAGACCTTATATTTGTGTTGCTCCAATGGAAAAATAAATTTACCAACACCCCTAAATCCACAAGAATTAGTAGACATATTCCTAGATCAAACTGATGAAGGTAAACATTTTAGAGAAAACATACGTTCTTATAATCATGTTTTTTGCTTCACCTCTATAGGAGTTAATATAGACGAAAACTTAGCAAGTGGCAGACAATGAGTCTTTACTTATCGTGCGCAAGGATCTATTTACCACAGAATAGGAAGTTTATTACCAATAAATGAATCAAGACCAAGATTCTTACAAATGTATATATATGACACTCAAAATGAAATTGAACACCGACATTGAGAGCGAAACATAACACGACCAAGTCTATTACATAAATTAAAATTAATATTAGATGCACACAATCCTTATGTTCAAGTATTCCGTCAATTAGGTAGACGTGAGGATGTGATGAACTGTAGACTACTGATACAAGAAGTAAGGGTTAATCGACATATTCATGCTTTACCTTCAACACCACAAGTTGTGACAATACTAATTGGAAATGATTCTTTAGAAGATTTAAGAAAAGAGATATCATAATAGAAACTAAAAGTGGTAGCCTTCGTAACATTGCTGACACGGCCGCATACTACGATCCCTTACAATATCCTCTTTTATTTCCTTTGGGGCAACACGGTTGGCATTTGGAATTGTGTAACTCAAATCACAGAACAATCAGCTGCAGACAATACTACTCCTATGTTCTTCAGGTACTATTACTACATTTTACTTTATATCGTAATAATTTAATTTTTTATAATTTTATTTATTACTTTTATTCCTACAAAAATTTATTTGTTTCAACAAAAACTAACTTTTTTCATATTAGTTTCGCCCATTACGCATGTCACTACTTCATTACAGTGGACGTCTTTTACAACAATATGTGGTAGACATGTATGTGAAAATAGAAACAATGCGGTTACGATATCTGAAGACAAACCAACATATCATTCGTTCCGAACTATATCAAGGTTTACAAGATGCAACAAATTCAGGAGAAACAACTGCAGGTTTATATGAATGAGATTTTTATATATTATGTATTCATTGCAAATAAGTTTATTATCTTACTGTAATTTATAATATTTTGACTTTATTATTTTGAAGGTAATATTGGTAGAAGAATAATTCTTCCCTCATCATATATCTTGTGCAAAGTCAAGAGATATGTATAACCGCTACCAAGATGCAATGGCAATCGTCAGGAGGTATGGAAAACCCGACCTTTTTATTACCATCACTTGCAACACTAATTGGTTGGAAATTACCCAAGAACTATTACCTGGACAAAAGGCTCAAGATAGACCTGACGTAACAACTAGAGTTTTTCGATCAAAACTAGAAGAATTGAAACATGACTTATTTGTTAGAGGTGTGTTAGGTAAAGTAATAGCTCATGTACATGTTATTGAATTTCAAAGAGGGGATTGCCACATTCACATTTGTTGCTAATTTTAGAAGAAAGTGATAAGTTAAATTGTCCTGATAATTATGACTCTTTAGTTAGAGCGGAAATTCCATGTCCTGTAACCGAGTCTAGGTTGTATTCTATAGTAACAAAACATATGATGCATAACCCATGTGGACCATTAAACACAAACGCAATATGTATGAAAAATAATAAATGTACAAAATCATATCCGAAAGCTTTTGCTGCATCTACATCACAAGGTAATGATTCATACCCTATATATAGGCGGCGCGACGATGGAAAACAAGTCACAATATGTAATAGAACTTTAGACAATCGTTGGGTGGTTCCATATAACTCTTACTTACTTTTAAAATATAACTGTCATATAAATGTAGAAATTTGTTCAAGCATAAAATCCGTCAAATATTTGTACAAATATGTCTATAAAGGTCCAGATCGCGTTGCTTTTGGAGTATCTACACATACAAGTCGAGATGACGAGATAGCTCAATTTGTTAATGCTAGGTGGATCTGTGCTCAAGAAGCTTTGTGGAGAATATTCAAATTTCAATTGAATGGAATTTCACCTTCGGTAGTTGGACTACAAATACACCTACCTAATCATCAACAAGTCCAATTTAATATAGATGAGTCTATAGAAGACATATTAAATGATAGTGATAGATCAAAAACTATGTTGTGAGTTTTTTAAGAAAAATGTTATTGACTCAGATGCAAGGCAATACTTATATTACAAATTTCCACAAAGATATTGGTGGAATCAAAGACTTAAAGAGTGGACTAGAAGACAAAATATTCGTAAGGTAGTTGGTAGAATGTACACTGTTTCACCATTAGATAGAGAACGCTACTATTTAAGATTATTACTCAATCATGTTAGGGGACCTATATCTATTGAAGATTTGCGTACAGTTGATGGATTTACATTTGAAACATTTAAACAATGCTGAAAAAAAGGTTTACTAGAAGATGATGATAGTGTAACTCAATGCTTGCGAGAAGTCGCAAATGTACATATGCCACGTTCTTTAAGAAGACTATTCGCTACTATTTTAGTTTTTTGCGAACCAATTAGGTACGTGAGTTATGGGATGAATTCAAGACGTATATGATTGAAGATTACAAAAATGCAAATAAAAATGACCACTCTCTAGATGAATCTTTCTTTATAAATTGTTGCCTTAAAGATTTAACCAATTATCTCTCACAACATCAAAAAAATATTACTTATTACGATTTACCCCAACTAACTTCTGAATCAATAACCAACATTAACAAATTTATAGTTGAAGAAAAATCTATACAAATATCAACAGAAGATTTAGATTCAATAAGAAAATTAAACAGTCAACAACAAAATGCAATTGATAGTGTCATCCATAGTATCGATAGTCATGCACATACAATTTTTTTTATACATGGACCTGAGGGTACAGGAAAAACCTTCTTATACAAATCAATCTTAGCATACATACGTAGAAAAGGATTAATTGCATTGGCTACAGCTACATCAGGAATTGCTACCATGTCATTGCCCGGGGGTCGTACTGCACATTCAAGATTTAAGATCCCTATTCTATTAGATTCCACTTCAACATGTTTCATCAGCAAACAATCGAACTTAGCAGACCTTTTACGACATGCTTCTCTCATTATTTGGGATGAAGCAACTATGGCTCACAGGCACGCTTTAGAGGCTTTGGATAGAACACTATGAGATATTACCGATATAGATGATTTTTTTGGTGGAAAAAACATATATTAGGAGGCGACTTCCGACAAGTATTGCCGGTTGTCCCAAATGGTACAAGATCTGAAACCATAGACGCCTCTCTCATTAGAGCACCATTTTGGAAAAACGTAATAAAAATAAAATTAATCAACAATATGCGTGCTATAAATGATTGTTTCTTTGCTGATTTTTTGTTGCGAATAGGAAATGGAGAGGAAAATTCTATTAAAGAAGATATGATTAAAGTACCTGATGAAATAAATATTCCTTGGCGAGGAGATCAAACAATACATGACCTAATAGATTTTACATTTTCATCATTACACGAGAGTTCTAATAACAAAGAATACATAATAAATAGGGCTATACTAACCCCAACAAATGAATCAGTTGAACAAATTAATAATTTAGTTGTCCAAAAATTCTTAGGTAAAACATATATTTATTATTCATTTGATAGTGTAGGGGACGATTCCTTACATCTTTATCAACAAAAATATTTAAATTCTATTTCTCCAGGAGGATTACCACCTCATGGACTAATACTAAAAATAGGATGTCCAGTAATTTTACTTAGAAATCTAGATCCACAAATAGGCTTATGTAATGGAACCCGTTTGATTTGTCGAGTTTTTCATAGAAATATTATAGATGCCGAAATAGCTAATGGACCTTTTAAAGGAACTAGAGTTTTTATACCACGAATCCCACTAAAACCTTCAGATAATGTAAAAATGCCTTTCAAACTTATTCGAAAACAATTTCCAATAAAACTAGCATTTGCTTTGACAATTAATAAATCCCAAGGACAAACTATACCCAACGTAGGAGTTTATCTTCCTAAACATGTTTTTAGTCATGGCGAACTATATGTAGCTTTATCTCGAGGTGTGTGTTTAAGTCAAACCAAAATTTTAGTTAAAAATGGAAAAATAGATAGACATATAGATACATTTACAAAAAATGTAGTTTATCGCGACGTCCTCCACAATTGTACGTAGCTAAGTAAAATCATAACATATAATATATGAAAATAATTTTTAATATAATAATTGTTTACAATTCTTTGCGCCTAATACGATACTGCTTCAATGGATTACGTGACAAGCAATGATGCCTCTATATAACATACGACAAGGTTAGCTTTTTTGTTATTTGGAAAAAATTACATGATGGAATTGTTTTCGATAATTTTTATTTATTTATTTTTAATTCATATTCCTTATAATGTTTTGATGAACTCTAATAGCCATGGTGGTGAGGTTTTTGTTTGAAGATGTGGTAGCAGCGGCGTCAAAAACATTTTGACTTAGGCGTCGTCCGTGAGATATTTCAGAAGTTTTCATAGTTGATGTTCACGGTTTATCAAAAGAGATGAACTCACTGCCTAGGTAAGTCTTTTAAGCTTTCGTCATTTTTAGTCATTTAACTGTTACTTCTTTTTGCAGGGAATATATTACATGCGTTGTGGTTGAAAGGGTTTATTATTGATGCATTTTGGACATCACTACTTGGTTGGGATCTTACATGGAGTTGATTGCGTCTTGATTTGGAGCCACGAATTTCGGCAGGTAAGAGCCCTTATACGATATAGGTGAACTGCCCTTGATTTTGTAACTTTGTGCATTTTTGGAGGATTGTGATTGGTGCTGCTGGCATTGTCTTCATTTTTATATTTTTTAAGGTCTTGCCTACTCCACATCTGGTTGCAACTTGGATGATACGATGAATGACTTGAGGTAATGCATTGACAGGAGTTTGTACTCCACATGTCTTTCCTAGCTCATCCGTTTATTTGTTTACTTCTATATCACTGGCGGTGTTATTGTGGTAGGATGTGTTAGGTGGTTGTGAGCTTTGACTCTATTTTTGGCTGCGGCCAATTGTATTGTATGTTTGATGATGTGTCAATAATTGATGCAAATCCAATTCTATGCACCAATTCTTACAAATGTTTCTTGATACATTTATTGGTTATGCCTCACGTGCGTGCCCATTGAAGTAGTTGAACTTGGTTATGTTTTCTTTCGTTCTTTCTTTCTTTAACTGTTAGTTGGGGCAGTATTATGTTTTAAATGAGATACATATATTGAGTTATCTGAATGATTGACATGCATCGCATGAAAATATTCTAGGTTTCAGTGTTCAAGGCTGTTTGTGATACAAGTATTAGTACTTGAACAGATAAATGTCAAAATCCGAAATCAGAATGGTATCATTTTGAACATGTAAAATCAAAATGAAAGTAGGGATTGAATTGTAAGATGAAGTTGATGAACATGGGTTAAATAGTTGGTTAGTTTAAGGAGATACTTGCAACTTGCTGATATTCGCTCCAGTTATTTGGATTGGGACTGATTAATCAAACTTAGCATGTGCAGTGGTGTAGTTATTTACGTTATATATCTAATCTTTTTGACAAGCTTCTTTTTGGGAAGTTTTGTTATTGTTTTATTCTTCTTTTTCCTCATGTTCTTCAATATGCTTTCTATTCAACAGAAAAACCAGCCAAGAATCAAAACTATTGTTAATAAAGTTGGTACAATTACAAATGAGTTCCGAGTACCGAAATTTGAAATCTTAGCAGGGAAAGATGATATGATTACGGAAGTCAAGCAAGATGGAGCAAAATTCAAGCTTGACTACGGACCTGGTATCTTTGGAACTCTAGGTTGGAACATGAACACATAAGGTTGGTTTCTCGTTTGGTGTTGGAGATATCATTTGCGACATGTTTGTCGACATCGACCTTTTGCCATTCCAAGTGCAAGCAAAAGGGATGTACGATCTATGCAAATGATTTGAATCGATAGTGTCCGTTATTTGAAGATTAATGTGGACATCAACAAGGTAGAATATCGTGTTCATGCTTACAACTTGGACGCAAGAGCTTTTGTCACTGTCTTAATGACACCGCCAGTAACTGGGACTAAACTGGAAGATGTGGTTCCAATTTCCAATTAAACTATATATATTAAAGTGGGACTAAGATTATCATGTATTCGTCAACTTGGTCGTGAATTTATTTATGCTCAATTGAAGACGTGCTACAAACTTATCATTTATCTACTTTGTGGATATATACACTCCTTACAAATTTTTTGATAGTTTACTCCAGAATGATTGTGTTGTTTTTAGATGATAGTTTACTCCTTCCATGTACATATATTCTTTGAATTATAATATCTTCCATGAGCACACATACTACTCTCTAAAAAGAATTTATTGTTGCATTTGTTTTTAGATGATGTTATACATACAATACACAATTAATTTTTTTATTTCATTTTCATTGTCAAACTATTTTAAATCGCTTTTTTTGAAAATGGTTTATGTTCATACATGTTATGAATCAGGATCATGTGTAAATTAATTTCTAAAAATTGAATTAATCAAAATGATATTTATAATATTGTCTAAATAATTATCACAATAAATATTTGTATGTATATGTCATCATATACTCTAAATTTATGAGCACTGCAAATATCTAATTTTACCTAAATTGTTTAGACCCAACTAAAAATATAGATCACTTTTATTGAAATGTAATTTTGACACACATTTTTTTCTCAAAATATAAATTCGATAAATGATACAAATCATTAACATAATATTTTAATATTAACTTTCACAAATGTTTCTTGATACATTTATTGTATATTCCTCACGCGCATAGCGCGTGCCCATTGACTAGTATATAATAACACAAATTATATAATCCTAAACTAAACAAGCAAATTTAAATATTTAAATAAATACAACAAAATATCCTAAATGAAACTCCTTCATGTGTCATGACTATTGCCACAAATCTTGAGACTTATCAATGATGACTAATTAACCCCTGGCAAATGGTCTTTTCGATACATTGGACACAAAAATTTCGAAGGTTAGAAACTATAACGTTTAAATTGTAAGTAACTAAATTATATAAGTAACTAACTTGATTAAAAATGTGAGTACTTAAAAATTTAAACCTAGGGCTGCCTCCTAGTAGCGCTTAATTTAAAGTTATTAGCTCGACCCCTTTTTTGCTTGTTTAGTTTGAGTTTAAATCGAGAAACTTCATCCGCAATTCTGATATTTGAAATAATTGATCATCCATGAATAATTTTATTATCGCCTTCCATGTATCACATTCTTTATTAAGTAACCTAGATAGATGGGTTGCAACCAGATTTTCACTTCCTTTCTTATATTTGATTTCCTTGGTTTGTCATCTTTTTTTGCCAAAAAGTAGCGAATTGTCGCATCTTAGTATATACTTTGACTTTAGATTACACTATAAGTGAGCTCTAAACTTGTCACACGCAAATACCACTGACAATAGCTCTTTTTATATAGTAATATAGTTCTGGTGTGGTTGATCTAGTTTTCTACTTGCATATTATATAGCTCTAAACTTTCCATCTCGTCGTTGGCCTAACACTGCTCCTACAATGTAATCACATGTATCGCAAATTATTTCAGACTTAGAATTCCAATCTGATACTACCACTATTTGTGTCAAAATCAAAGCTACTTTCAGGGTCTCAAATGCTTGTATACATGCTAGACATATTTCAAATGGAAGATCTTTTTCCAACTATGAACACAATGGTTTAGTGATTTTAGAGAAATCCTTAATAAACCCTCTATAGAAACTCACATGCCCTAAAAAACTCCTTATGTCTCTAATGTTTCTTAGTATAGGAAATTTCTCAATAGGCAATATCTTTGCTTTTTCAACATCGAACCTATGAGCAGACACTCTATGCCATAACACAAGTCCTTCTCAAACCATAACGTGACGATTCTCCCAACCAAGTACCAAGTGTGTGTCTTGACATCCTTTCAATATCAAAGTCAAATTTGGCAAGCATAGATCGAAAGAAGCCCTAAATATAGAAATGTCATCCATAAATACCTTCATAATATCCTTGACCATATTAGAGAAAATAGCCATCATTCATTATTGAAATGTTTTTAGCACATTGCATAGTCCAAATGGCATCCATCTAAATTCAAATGTTTTGTAAGGGAAAATAAATATCATTTTCTCCTGATCTTCTAGTGGTATTAAAATTTGATTATATCCTGAGTACTCAGCTTGGAAATAATAGTAGTCACATTCCTACTAGTCTGTCCAACGTTTGATTAATGAATGGTGACAGGAAGTGATCATTTCTCATAGCTTTATTTAACTTTTTTTAATCAATGCAAACTCTCTAGCCCATTATTTTTCTCAAGGATAAGGTTTCCCCATTTTCAATTTGAATAATGATAATTCCTCCTTTCTTTGGTTCCACATGTACTGGTGAAACCCATCAATCGTCTGAAATGGCCTAGATGATTTCGGCATTCAACTATTTTAAGATCTCTTTTTTTACAACTTCTCTTACTATTGGATTCAATTTCCTATGAGCTTCTATTGATTGTTTATGATTTTTTCCATTAAGATCTTATGCATGCATATCGTTAGGCTTATTTCTATCTGCCCCTCCCCTAATCTCCAGCCCATTCCTTCCCCCTTCCTCTCCATCTTGTTCCCCTCCCTTTGAAGCCCGTTTCCCTCTCCCCCTTCCTCCCTTGCAGCGCGTTCCCCTCACCCCCAACCCACACCATCTACTGGCCCATAGAAGTAGCTTCATCAGCTACTATCCCTCGCCTTCAGCTACTTCCCCAGCCCGATTCACCCCAAGCCCATTTCCTACCTCTCTCTCTAGCTCGTTATTACTCTATAATAGTGAGATCTCTCTCTAACTGTGAGATCTCTTTATCCAACTGCCACTCCTACTGCCGGCAACATTAATGTCGCCGCCACTGTCACGCATTAGGCTGTCGTCGTTGCCGCTGCCTATTGCTACCCTACCATGGGTAATCTTTGTGATATTCATTTTCAATATTATTTATTTTTTTATATATTTTTTATGATTTTTCTTGAGAAATAAATTTAATTTATTATTTTATAAATCCAAGATATGAGTTTCCAAAAATAAAAAGTGTACTTATAGTTTTTAACATAATATGTTAGAGTGGCGTTAAAAAAAATGTAAAATGCATATTAAAGTTTTTTTTATAAAAATATCTTTCTTTGAGTTTTGATCTCAATACATGGTTACTTTTTTTTGCACAATCTTAATGCCAAAAAATGTGAAGTGAGAAACTTATGTCGACTCATTATTAGAATTCATCTTAATTTGAACTATTAGATATAATATCCCCTCCCCAAATGTGCATTTAGGAGAAAATGACGTCCCATGCTTTTTATATGTTATTTATTGTTTGTAATTTGTTTATTTGTGTCATTGTGATGGTTTGTAGGCATTTTAATTAATATTGTCATTTGTAAGATTTTATTGTTAAAATTGTGTCGTTGCCACCACTTATGGAGGAGAAAGTAGTAGTAATTTGCATTTGGTGGTATTTATATTATTTTATAAATGATTTTTTGAAATATAGTTTTTGAAAAAAAGGATACTATTTGATGTGTACTAAGCTTAGTGAACAAATTTATTAATCTTATGTTATTTAGTTGACAGTTTATGCTTGTTAACTTTTGACTTTGATAATGTGTATGTATTTTGTTGTAAAAAGTTGATTGTATTAATTAATATCTAAAATTAACATAGCACCCAACTATACATAAATTTTCTTGAAGAGATTTGTTTAACACCGTTAATACATGCACTTGAAGGATAGTTAATATTTGTGATATTCATTGTCCTTTTAATTTTTCATATGGGATTCCACAATAGATGCTAAGATCTATCATGCTTGGTTGCATAGATCGGTAACTAGATACTCGACGTTGATGAGTGATTGTCGAAAAAATATAAATGACAGACTAGGTTTCCTGACACAAGAGATTTAGGAAGGATATCAAACCCATTGCAGTATAACAAAGTATATGGCCAAGTCAGAGCAAGCATCCAAGAATAGGAGGAGTGAGAAAAAACCCTGGAACCGGTATATCAAAACATACTGGTGGTACAAAATCTTTTGCTAGTCAGAAGGATACGTTGGTAATTATCTATTACCATTTAATTACCACTATATAAATTCACTTCTTATTATAGTATGAAGTTTCTTAATATTATTTTTAATTTAATTTTTGTAGCACGAAAAGGTGGGGAAGCCTATGAATAATAATATCTTATTCAATTACACCCACACAAATGGTCACGACAATATTACATTCGTCGATGAGAGGTCTTGTAAGTTGAATGTAAGTAACCATTTCTTATGATAATTGTTATATATATATTATTATGGTTGTACAAGTTTGTAATTTAATTCTCAATTTTATTTTTGCGGGAACACTATCAGAGAAGGTTAGAGGAGATGACGAAAGTACCTCCAGACGTGCTCGTGGATGAAGATTAGCTTTTCTGCGAAATTTCACAAAGGGATCTAAAAGGGCGCATTTGTGGCTTTGGATCATTTGTGAGACCAACTCACAACAGAGGAGGTACCTCTTCATAGGCCGATGAGATATTGAGGATGAGGGAGGAGGTCACGTATCTTTGAGAGGGGCGGCGGAGGATTGATAAGATGATGATCTACTTATTGGCGTGTTTCATGCAGCAGCACCTTAGAGTAGACTTTGGCAATCTCGGGGATACCACCTGTCAGGCCTCACCTAATCAGACTCCACCTGCTGATGCCTCGCTTTCTTAGGCCCCTACATGAGGTACGAAGGATCATGATGATTATGGAAGGGATCAATATATTCAAGAGTTCTTTGCACAGGATGACGACGACTTAGATTGTTTGTAGTCATTATATAGCTTTTGAGGAATATTATTGTGTATAATTGTAAACTTTTGTTGTTTCTTATGAAATCTCTATTTCTGACAATTTATTTAAATTTTGTATTATTTTTCTAATAGTTTTAAAAGATTATTGTATCATTTAATATTATTTGTTGCTATGTAGCAATGGATTGGCAATGAAATTCGATATTCTGTTGCTAATTCATTGCCAAATACCATTCTATTGCTAATTTGTTGCTAAATAGCAACAAATTAACAAGAAAACTTTAAAGTAATAATTTATTTTTTAAAATTTAAATATTAGTAATGGATTAGCAACGAAACATCAAATTTCGTTGCTAATCTTTTGCTAAATAGCAATAGATTAGCGACGGAAGATATTAAAGAATTATTTATTTACATTAAATATATTTTTTTGTCCGTTGTTAATCCGTTGCTACTTTTAGCAATAGAGTTTGCTACTTTAGCAATGGAGTCTGCTTTTTAGCAACGGATTAGCAATGAAATACTATTAAATTCTTATAAACAAATTGATTATTTTTCCATTGCTAATATGTTGCTATTCAAAAACGGATTAGCAATTGAACGTCAAACTTCATTGTTAATCCATTGCTACAATTGCTAAATAGCATATGATTAGTAACGAAAATAGTCTATCACAATCAAACGTCAAACTGGAAAACAATTTTTGCAACATTTAGCAACGAAAAGTCTCATTGCTAAATTAGTGACAAATTAAAAATTTCATTGCTAAACAGTTAGTGAATAGGGTTTTAGTAACAAAGTTAATTTCATTGCTAATCCGTTGCTAAACCGATTAGCAATAGGAAAATAGGGCTCTACTGACAAAAGTTTTTTATTGCTAAATTTACTAATTTTTATAGTGGGTGTGTAATCAAGATAGAATTTGTCGCTCTTGAATAGAGAGAGATATCAATGGATCCCTCGATACGATAGACTGATAATGACCAAGTTCATGGGAATTGATATGATCAATATCACTTGGATGTTTTCAGTTTACCTAAAAATCAGAACTAGTACGATTGAACATTACAGGTGACTTTTTATGCTTTATGTTTGATCAAATGATATCGCACAACAAAAAGATATGACATATGTCATTCGTTTAGTTATATCAATTTTGATTTTCATGCTACTTGGGTAGTCATAATGCCTTGCTCGAGACCGCTTATGACTTGTGTACCAAAATGGTTTTGGCTCACTGCCAACATCGCATGAACCTATTTGGTCGCACACATAGAATGGCTTTGCGCGATTTCAATTGGCCTAAAGTAATAAATCTTTATATGTTCATTACATAAAAGCCTTTACAATTTGTTATATGATAGCTTATTTATAGGGCGTATGTGTATTTTGCTTAAACTACCAAAATATAATAGTTGGATTATGAATAGGATTTTAGGTCATGCCTTATCTACACATAAAAATAGAGGTTGAAACTCTAAAAAGAAATAAGATTTTGGCTTTTGCTATTTTCGAGTTCTCTAGGTTTTGGGAGAGAAAGAAAAAAATTTTCTATCTCCATTAAGGTTGGCACTCAAAATTGTGGTCACCATTCGTGTGTGACATTTTGATAGTGGATGAGCGATTGAATGTCTTTGAGATAGAACAATCAGAGAAGGAATACAAGGATTATGGGATGGTTTTACTTTTATAGCTATAGTTTAATTGAACTTATTTTCGATCCTGTTGGGGTTTTTCAAAATTGTTTTGATTTTTCCGCTTCGTTTGAACCCCATAACCCAACAGTAATTAGGTTTAAAATTTTAAATTTCTAAAGTTAATTGGATTTAACGAGATGACGAAAGTCCCACGCCTCAATTTGCGTAAGAGATGGGTTATTTAAGAGTTTTAGAGCACATTATTAAATTTACCAATTTTTGGTCGGAGTGGGGTATTTTTTAGGGTTTTATTTGGAGAAAAAATTAAAGAGATAAATATAAAAATAATAGAAAAATACCAAATGACTAAAAAAGGCATTGATTTTATTAGTGAAAGGATAAAATCGAATCACAAACTAGTCATTTGGCCATCTGCTTTAATTGAAAACAAAATCGAAATGAAGGGAGGTGTTCTTCATCATCATTCTAACTGTTAATACGCTCTCCCACTTGACAGTTCCCTCTCCCTCTCAACTCTTAGATGTAAGTTTTCTCTACTTCCTCTCTCTTTCTTGTGTCCTTGAATGATTGAGAGGAGCTATGGCGTTGATGTTGTTGTGGGCGATGGTGGTTGCGTTGAAGGTGACAAAATCGATATTGAAATTTTGATTTTGGGACAATGGTGAATAAAGGTTGGTTCAGGGATTGATTTTAAGTTGAGTTTGTTACAGTTCTTGTTGATTGTGAGATAAGAAGAGGAGTTAAGGAATCAGTTAATGAAGAAAATAATAGTGAAAAAAACAAAACAAAGGCTTTGAGGGATGAGAGACCAGGGGAAAGCGATGACCAGGGGGTTTTTGAAAAAGACGATTGGAGGGGGGTGGGATCCCAACCCTCAAAGAGTTAAAAAGAATAAAAATTTCAAGGATGAAATAGTGTCTCTGTTTCCTCCCAAAGAATGCAAAAAAGAGGGAGTTTGATCCCCTATATCGGACCAAACCAGATTATGTTTAACTAAACCATATCAAACCCTCCTTATATAAAAATGGTTTTAAAATTCAAAAAAAATAAAATAAAAATTCTTGGCAATTATGGAAATTTAGAAAATAGGATTTTCTTACAAATTAATGGAAATTGGGAGTTTTTACGAAAATTAAGGATTTTGGAATTTTCTCTAGGATTTATATCGGAGTTTTGCCTCATAGTACACTTTAAGATACCCAAAAATGTCTAAAATTGAGAAAATTATTTAAAAGCCCAGTCTAGGTTAATTTCAATTTCGAACAATAATTTAAGGTAAAAATTGGGATCCAAACATCAAAGGATGCGATTTGGAGTGATTTCGAGGTTTTCGGGTCAAGGCCGGACTAAATAAAATATAATAATTGGAAACAATTGTGGAATTTTAATGGAAATAATTGGAACAACGTGTACACTATTTTACTGATACGGAACACAAAGAATTCACGGTGTTGTGGTTTGTACAGTAAGTAAATCTCATAGTCACCTTTAAATTGTATGAGTATTTCTCGAATATAATTACATTCATGGTTTATCACTACGTATTTATTGGTCATGCATCCACAGACACGAGAGGAAGGAGGCTCTTAAAGGTTGCACTGTGCTCATTAGCTCTATGGATAGATGAACATTGCGGTGCTATGCGACTGCAGTCATTAATCATTGTAGACACTTGTTTATGAGGAGTTGTGATATTTCTAGGATCATACTCCATGGAGAGTCGAGGGCATTGCTTCTTGAGGTCTTCCTCTCAAAATCATGAATCTTTATTACTGTTTACTTACCACTTTTGAAAGACGTCATTTGATTGTTATTGGTCAAAAGAAACAAGATAGATTACATATTTTTATATTTATGATTCCTTGTGATATTATTATTCATTCAATCTCTTGGAATACAATGCGTTTGATTATTACAAGTGTACTGGATAGTGTGGGATTTACTTATCTGACATTATCAAATTTTTTAAATTGGGTAATGACTGGTTCTAGCTACGACAAGGAAAAAGGAAACTTTTCAACTGTTTGTAACTTCATTAGTTTCTTTCTTTCTATGTATTGTTTTTTAATATAATATATTGTATAAATGAGTTCTTGGGTTCATGTGTGGTTATGATATCTTTTGGAATGGTTGTAATAGTTTTGGGATAGATTGAGATTATTTCGGAGCTAAGGTAATGTTAGTTTAGAGATTTTGATTATTTTCATCGGGTTAGAATGAATATAAATTTAGTTGATACAATTTGTATTGTTATGGGTGGATTGTGAGTCCTTCGACATTTCCACCAAGCTGAGCAGGTTTCATTGAAGATTTTTGAACGCTTAGTGTTTTGGTATAAGCTTAGAAACGAAAGAGGTTCGAAATTTTGTTACGGGATTTTGATGATTATTTAATTAATCAAAACGAACTTTGAGGTTTGAAACTTACTTTAGAATCTTTTATGGTTGATGAAGTTTTATACTTGATGATTAAGATATCTTAATTTCATTTATTTATTAATGGTGAGATAAGGCTGCTAGATTAACAAGGGATTAAGGCAATCTAGGACGGTCAGATGCCTTAATTAGGTAAGGTTTGAAAAATGTCGATATCCCAGCCCAAGATTTTATTTAAATATTTTTTAAGGATAAATGATTGATATGATGGGAAGTAACGAGATGGAACAATGTTAGAAATCTTTAAAAATTTACGATTTGTGTTATGTGTGTTTTATATTATCGAGATATTGATAGATATAGCTGTACTGAACCACTTTTCTTGTGATTTATGTTGTAAAACATTTTGAGTGAAAACCAAGAGTCAAATCAGGGATCTGGTTAGTGCAATAGGGATCCACAACATGTGGATTCAAATGTGTTTCAAAACTTGGCGGGGCAGATGTCAGAGTTGCTGAATATTTTACGAGCACATGTGGCAACCCAAACACCCGTGGTTCATGTTGATAAAGAAGTTCTTAATATCACTCTGCGAAATAGTTGGAGCAGGCTACCTTTACAGTTCATCTTAAAGGTGAGCCGATTGTTATAGTTCCAGTTCGGGCTAATCCAACCACTGTTAGTGGAATGTCACAAAAGGAAAGGCGATTGAGAGAGTTTAGAAAGTACGATTCTAAGTACTTTAATGGTGAATTGGACTTGAGGACTGTTGAGAATTGAGTTCTCAATCATAGGAGGATAACATGTTGGGCACTGACGAACATTTTGAGAGCTTTGATGTAACAACCCAAATTTATAATAGTAAATTAATCCATAATCAGGGTTCCAAACTATAACATGGCCTAAGAGAAGGAATATTGTCCTAATACTCGGCCTGAGGACCAAGAAATATATTACTTTAGAGTGATGGATGCTTAGTGTAATGTATGTGTGGGCACTATACCCGGATGTTTTTTTTTTTTATTAGTTTTTTGTAGATAGGCATCAAGATGCGAGCAGAAACATACCTGAAGATGTGTTCCGACATGAACTGGGGCAAAAATGATGTGGTAAGTCTTAATTTAAGTTAGTATGGCTTAAATAGCCGATTTAATATGGCTATAGTTGAATTGATATTAATGTAACTTCGGTTAGAAAAATAAAATAATAGCCATTGATGTACCTTGAGATACGTGTTGATGTCATCACTATGCAATTTGTGTTCATATGTGTGTCATCAAGGATGAATAAGTGGAAGTATAATGGATTGTGGAGTCACATTATAAGCCATTAGATTAACCTAGAGATGTGTGTACACATATTGATCAAGGGCTACAAATTCACTTTCCATGTATATATAAGGATGGAATGAGTTTTTCATGCAAATTACATTCATTTTGATCAAGAAAGAGAGAGAGTTCGGAAGATGGAGGTTCACCATATGTGATGAAAATTTAGAGAATCGAGAAGGTGAAGATCAAGTTAAAGAAGTCACATTACTAGGTAAACCAATCTACACCACTATTAAACAAAATTTTGGTAAAAATTATAAGTTTTGGTACAATTCTTATTTTTAGCAATTACAGTGGGCAAATGACTTTGTTTTCAAAATCTAATTCCATATTCGGATTCCTTGTGAAATTCCAATAATTTTACTATAATGAAGTTTTGGATTTGGATTTATTTTCATTAAGTTATGAATTTTTAAAGTTGTAAGACCAAAATCAAAATTTTGCTTGTTGTATTATGATGCAGCCTCCGTAATTTAGTCATAACTTCCTCATTTTAAATCGAAATGGACCCATCCTAGAAAGCTAACTTAAAGGGAAACAACTTTTTCCTACTGAATAGTTTTGAAATTCGAATGTTTTCATGTCTTAAAATCCTTTGCAATTTTGATGATGAATCTGAAATTTTAGTGTTCATGATTTTGTATATGTCATGTTGTTTTAAGCATAACTCCATCATTTCTCGTTGTATGAAGCTCATTGTTTACTATGATATTGTAGGATATGTTAGTAAGCTTCAGTAAAAAAAATTAGGAGTTTTCAACCTATGGTTTAGGAGAAATAAATTTTTGAAAGTTGTTGGTCAAAAAATGTAACTATTTTGAGCCATTATGGTAGAAGTTTCATATCTCCTTCAATTCTTATCAAAATTGCAAAAAAAAATTATAGTTCTAAAAAGCTAAGACTTAGCTCTAAAAAAATTATATGTACTTTAAGACAAAATTTTAACATTTTGGTAGTTGAAATCAACTCATAAATTGTTGCACAAAAACTGTCTTTATTTTAGCAAAGTAGATTAGGACATAACCAAATTATTAATGGGGCTAATTTACAGAATTGGAATGTACAACCATTTAAACAAACTCTAATAGCTTATATAAGTGATAAAGCACCCTAATTGACCTCAAGAACTTAGTGGAGAGTTTAAGGATTTTAGGTATGCGTTATGGGGTGTTTGGGAGGCCGGATTAGCTTAGGAAATTTGCGTGCTATATAATTAAATTTGTTGAGGCAATTCTCTCCATTTCATTCCATTGATAAGTTGATATTCAGTCACTTGGACTGTTTACTATTGGTTTTATATTCCTAATGCCATGCCTTGTATATATTTTTGTGTCTATGGTTTCTTTAGCTATAATCATTGTGTAATGATTCATCGCATGACATTCCTTGTTTTGAATTCGTTCTATAATTAGAATCATTTGGTGTTGTTGACTTTTGAGCTATCAAATTGCCCTTGAAATAGCATGCTAATTGTCCTTAAAATAGCATGCTATGATTTGTTTTATTCTCTTATTGGTGTATGTACACACCTATATTATTCTATTTGTTGTGTGATATTTTTTGTATAGTCTACAACAAGAATATTTTGTTAGGCATGAGTTGAGGAGCTACCTATATAGGTTCCTTAACCTTATGATTTGCATGATACCTAAGATTAGAGTCCTTGGAGTTATTGGCACTCCGCGCAACTGATATAGTTCCATTTTATGAGCCGCGCGACTCTCGAGGTTAAAGTCCTTGAGGTGCCGACATTCCTTCCAGCTTATTTTATTAGCACAACACATGGGGTTAGATTCCATAGGCTTGTCACCTGACCCAAACCTAGATTTTCATGTTTTATCTATTTATTATTTAATATAGAATCTTAGCAATTGTTTGCATACTTTCCTTTCATCTTATCTTTTTTCATAGTTATTGTATGCATTCAGTTACCATTCTTTGTATATCTTGGCAATTGTTTACACTAATTTTTCAGCACAAATCACAATGATATTAGGCTGTTGTGGAGTCTCGACAAAGCTCAAGTTTCGAGGATAAGAAAAGATTTTCGGCAAGGTTTGACTTGAGTTTCCAAAAGAAAGGAAAAAATGGAGAGTTACCATTTACATTTGTGACACATATTGCTCCATCATATGTGCATTGAAATCCTTTTCCTTGAATAACCAGTAGATCCATGGAGTTGACATAGGTAGGGTCAAGACAGACACAATCACATTCCTTTTAGCCCATAGCTCTGAGTGGTACATTTCAGTCGTAAAGGAGTAGAGAATAGAAACTACATAGGAATCTTCTGTAGGTAGTTAACCTACAATTACATGTTTTCGGTATGGATAGCAGGGTTATATCAATCAAGACTACCCTCGAAGTTTAAATGTTGTTACAATATTTTGGATCTAGAAATAAATGATATTACAAGATAACGTGCCCACAACTTTAGGGAGCGTCCTTTAGCATGTCACAAACTCAAAAACAGATTAAAGAATGTGTTCAAGAGGTGGCTAAACTAAATTTAGATGAAGATCAAAATCTTATTGAAAGTACGATTTCAGTATATAGTCAACCTATGCAAGTTTTAATTTATTCTAAGTCAACGATTTCATTTATATCTGCTTGTACGATAATTGAGTTAGTGTTCACTTCGTTGTGAGTCCCTATCCATATTGTCTTCAACATAGTAACTAAGGATAAGATGTATCCTTACTTTGTATTCGAGCAATGTATTGTTGAGATATCTAGACATTTAATGACTACTAGTTTACGTGTACTAGAGTTTATAGAGTTTAATGTGTTGTTAAGAGTGAATCGGATAATGCCTTATCATGCATATTTTGATTGTTTCAATAAGATGATGTTCTTTTATATTTTGCATTATACAATGTTTACTTACACCAGAACTACATTGAGTTTCCTCTGAGAAACGCTAGGATAGCCAGTAATTAACAAATGGAAACTCTTGCTGGAACCATTAAAACTGAAGTTAGAATTGAGATTAAACTAGTCGAAGTTTTAGTTGTTTATGAGTTTAGGTTGTCTAAGATGAAATCTCTGAGTTTGGCTGGCTCTTATTATAAATTTATGAAAGATTTTCCAATATAGCTGAGCTAATCCCTATATTAAGTCAGAAAAATGTTGAATTCATACGATTAAAAGGATGTAATAATGCAATTTAGGAATGGAAGAAGTGATTGGCTTATGCATATGTTATGTTAAAAAAGGACATTGTTATAACTTTATCGAAGGTTCCAGAAGTTAATGTGGAGTATATGAAGTTCAAAGAGTTTGTAATTAATAACAATAATCCAGATTGGGCCGAGTTTGCAAATCAGAGTTTGAGGCTTAGAGGCATACTTTGGATTCCATTTGTAGCTGAGGTTCGGGATGAGATATTTAAAGAATCTAATCGGTCCAGATATAACATTCATCCAAGTAAGACCAAAATATATCATGATATGAAGTGATTGTATTAGTGGTCAGGGATGAAAAATGATGTAAGTGATTGTGTGAGGACATGGAGATTTGCAAACAGGTTAAAATCGATAGGCATAAACCTCGAGGTACATATTGCGATGGATTTTTTTACTTATTTGTCTACTTCTCAAAGGAAACATGATGCAATCTGGATTATTTTTTATTGACTGACGAAGTCTGCTCATTTTCTTCCTGTGTCTTTTTTGATCCCTTTACACAACTAAGCTTGTTATATGAGCGAGATTTGCTTCGCTTGTTTGGAGTATTGTTGATGATTGTTTCTGGTCATAATGCTCGGTATACATCGAGGTGGTGGCAGGGCATATAGGAACTATTTGGCATGCAGCTACATTTCAGTACTACATTTCATCAACGAGTGGATAGTCAGACTAAAAGGTTGATCCAGTTATTAGAAGACAGGCTCAAGGTTTTTGTACTAGAATTTAAAGGTTCATAGGAAAAATACATATTTCTATATGAGTTCTTTTACAATAAAAATTATCAATTAAGTTTCTAGGTGGCTCCGGTTGAGGTTTTATATGGGAAAACTCATTATTCTCTTACCGGTTAGGCTGAACTGGAGGATTTAGCGGAGTTGTTGCCACAAATGGTTTGAGATCACAATGAAGTTGTTCAGCAGATTCATCTAAGATTGAATGGGGCTCAATAAAGGCACAAAAGTTATTACGATCTCTATCACTGAGTTATGGAATATAACAAATGAGATTAGTATTATTTAGAACTCTCCCTTCGCAAAGGCAATTATAGGTTTGGATTGAAAGAAAAGCTCTCTCCCAGACTTATATGCCTTTTGAGATTGTGAAAAGTTCTCTCCCTTCGCAAAGGACATTATAACTTTGGTCACCTACAGAGACGACCTACAAATGCCCCCACTAGAAAACTTAAATCAATAGAAACTATAGAAATTTGACGAGGTAGCACTATAACATTTTTGGCCTTTAATATAGGTTTTAAAACCCTATTAAATAGAGTGTTATTAAATGTCATGTGAAAATGTGTTACGTTTTAATTTTTAATATATGTATTACATAGAAGGTTTTTAAAACTCCTATCAATTAGGTGTTATTTAATAACATCCCCTTTAATAGGGGTTAAAAAACCTCTATTAAATACCAAAATTGTTCTAGTCTAGGCGCATACCAAAGTTAACATGGGATGCATTAATTAGGAGGGATTTGAATGGTTTGAAAAGTTCAGAATTAATTGCACTTAATCGAGCACAATGAAGAATTTTGATCCAAGTAGTCAACCATTTGGGACTAAGGCTATGTTGTTGTTGTTGTTGAGATTATGAAACGGATTGGGAAGGTCGCTTATAGACTTACATTACCACCTCAATTAACCCGTGTTCATAATATATTTCATGTGTGTGTTCTTTGGCGAAAAGAACTTGATTTGGATCACATAATACAATGGAGTTTGTTTGATTTGCAAGGTGATGTCTCATATTGAGCAATCTATTTTGATTGTGGATAAAAAGGTCCAAAAACTTTGAAATAAATAAATTCCACTTGCCTTAATTAAGTAGGAATTTCATGGTGATTCAGAGTAAGAACAAGAGGTGTATTTGAGAGAGCACTTTCCCCCATCTCTTTTAGTTAAAGTAAATTTAGTTTCAACTTTAATTTCGAGGAGAAGATTTTTATTAGTAGGGAAAATTTTCGAAAACCAGAATTTTTAAGGTAATTATGGTTAATCAAGGATTAATGGAAATAATTATGGTTTTGGTCGCGACTGGGGAGTTAAGCATTGGTGAAATTGAGATTTTTAATTAATTTATTATTTGTGTAATGTATGCCTAGTGTTGTGTACTATATAGTATGTTATTTTGCAAAATTCAAGTTGATTGAGTAAATTCAAGATTTTATGAGGTTTTTTTAATATCAAGATAAGTGTCGAAATGAGTGCCAAGAAAATTAAAAGGTCGACTTGAACCTTTGTTTTGAGTTTCACAAATAATATTTGTAATTAAGTTTAAAAATTTATATTTTAAACATTATTTGGATTTAACGAGCTGATGTGGGTGCTACACTTTTATTTGCATGTGAAATGGGTTATTTGGGAGTTTTTGAGCACATTGGTAAATTTGCTAGTTATTGGCAGAAGTGGGGTATTTTTCAGGATTTAATTTGGACAAAAAACTGAAGAGATAAATACAAAAATAATAGAAAAAACCAAATGACCAAAAAGGGCATTGCTTTTATTAGTTAAGAGATAACAATTGAAGGGCAAACTGGTCATTTGGCATCTTCTTTAGTTAAAAATGAAATTGAAACAGTGGGGGTGTTTTTATCATCATTCCAACTGTTAGTCATTTTTCCACCTTCACGGTTCATTCTCACTCTCAACTTTATGGTGTTAATTTGTTGTATTCCCTCCATCTCTTGTGTTTTGGGATCGGTTAAGAAGAGCTAGGTTTGATGTTGATGTTGTTGTCGGCGACAATGGTAGAGTTTAAGGCGAGAAGATTAATAGTGAAAGTGATGGCCCAAGACCCACAAACTAGGCCCTGCTCGGCCTAAGCCTACGTGGACTCCTGATCAACCTTTGTGAAATCAACCCATGCTTAATCAGCCTCTTTTCCATGTCATTCAATCATTAGTTTCTTATTAAGTTTGCTATTTACTTTGAATAAGTCTCAATAAATCTCAGCGGAAGTTAGTTAATTTAAAAAAAACTTAAGCAATTAATGAGTAAAAGTCGGGACAATCCTAATGTGGAAATCCTGCAACAAAAGATTTCGTGCATATGCATGAAGTGGGAATCTGTACAATACAATGATCAAGTCATCATATACATGTATTTGGACTCTCACAACCTATAATATCACAAAATATAATAAGAAACAACAAGAATAGTTCATATGTACATATAAAATATCAAAAAGAACCCACATTAGTAGTAGATAGGAGCTGACTCTAAGCGAAACTCAGAGATAATTGCCAATCACAGGCTTCTTGACTTTGCTACTAAAGGGACTTGTAATTATCACCAGTGATGGAGACAAACCGAGTGATTAAATCTTGCAACTCAAAAATATTTGAATATAATAAATGATAAGTCTATAAATCATGTAGGAAATGAAAAAATAAAAAATAATGCAGTAAATTGCATGATAGATAGACTAGGACAGTGAACGATAGGAACCAAGCGACTCGGAAGCAAAAAATAGGGAAACAGTGGTTTATATGCTCTACATTGATAAAAGGTGCAAGTGTGAAAGTTGGTACCATGGACCGAAGTCTCACAAGCCATACCAATTCATTCGACACCGCCAACTTTACCTAAGCCACAGTCTGAGAGAGTTCCAAAGGAAGCCACAGCGACGTTCGATGCTTGCTACTTCTGGAACTTGAATGCCAATTGAAGAGCCATAATGACCCTAGATGCACACATCAAAAGAATTCAGACTTTAGAGGAGCCGCGAGAGCTACCCTGATGCTCAACTCATGAGTGATCATAGTCAACTAGGCCTAACCACTCTAACACCTTAACCACTTGGTGGGGAATTATAGTCCAACAATTTAACTTATCATTTCAAAAATAAAAAATGGGGGTAAAAGGAAATAGTAATGATTTTTTGACGGGTTTACTTACCTCAACAAACAATAATATCCAAGCTAAATGTGGCTCCCATATGTCTATTACTACACTCTCGATACATGAAACTGACGCTCTAGGTCATTGGTACCTATTATAGTTCATTAGGTATATGTTAGAGCCTATTTAAGTTTAACTATCCAGTTCATTATAATACATTTCACTATTTGCCTCGATGTCTTTTCTACTTAACTTAGACCAAATATCAACTTCAATGTATCATAAATAAGTTTATACTCAATCCTCGGGGTCTCTAGTCACTTATTCTTACCGTACACTAAGGCTTTATGCGAAGGGATAACCCGGAGAAGTCTATTTTATTCATCTTAAATACTCTTTTGACACTTCACTCGGCCAAAATGCCAAAACTTGGTGTTACAAAGTTGTAGATGTTTTTTCTATTATTTTTAAGTGTTATTTAATCATCGAATTCCATTGGAAACCATTTCAAGTTGGTTAATTGCAATAGTTTGCAAAATAGTCCCTTTGTGACCTTAAAATAATTTTCAAAAACTTGGTTTTTATGCAATTTGAAATGCCGCTAAAGCAAATAGAAATTCTCAAAATTCTTGATGTTGATTCATTGGAGACTATTAACTTGAAACTAAGGTTGTTGAGTGCTAAAGTTTCATTATTATGATCAAGAACAAAATTTGAGACTATAAGTAAAACTTTAACTCCTTATTTGTAAATATTGATCTCTTATTCGAAGCATGACTTGAAAACTAAGTTAGACACACCGAAAAAGCAGGAAACTCGGTATACACTTCACTACGATCCAATAAACCATTTAAAATATTTCGGTTTAATTCTGACATCATTTGATGCCCAGAACAGCTTAAATAAAAAATTAGTTTATTAAGTAATTAAATTTCACTTATTTCAAAACCAATTTGCATAACCATTCAAAACATTTCATAATTACTTACAACTCTTGGAGAACCTAATTTATAATATTTCAAACTATTCGGAAGATTTTGGTAATTTTCCTATTTGTGGAGGCCTACAAAAGATGTCTCGATATCCAAACACTAACAAATGAATTCTCTACGGACAAGTACTAAATTTCGGTCCATTTTTTATAAAGAAGATTACTCGATTTTTAAGAGACACTAATGTTTAGATTTTTTTTCTATCTATAATCTTTTCGAAATGATAAAGAACGCTCAAATTCGATAAAAATTGAGAGAGTTATGCTCAAAATGCTAAAACAACTCAATTTGATAGAGTTTCAGATCAGTAGTATAAAAAACTCGTAACTATTAAACCACACATCCAAACAACGTGATTTTTAGTTAGAATCTTATTCAAATATCAAGAAAAACTCATAAAAATCATCCAATTCTGAGAAGAAATGAAGGATTTATGTTCTCTAGAATGTCGGTATAATATTGATATTTCATCAAACATGTAGTATTCATGAACAAGTAAATTCATAATGCATGGTTCAAACTCCTAGATTTTGTCTAACATTCACACCTAATATAAGACATCATTGAACATCAATATAAGAGTAGAAACTCAAAGATTAAACACCCAATTACACAAAAAAATCAGTCCAACCTTTCATTTACCCTAAATCCCCAATTCTTGAACTAAGATATAAGTTTTTTATGATCATGAGGGAAACCTTGATTTTCATGATTCATAATCATCTCACAACATTAGGGATTTCATTAAACTTGACTAAACTCCAGCAGTAGACTGATTTAAATAACCTCAAATAATCACAATATCAGATTAAAATGGAAAAGATTTGTTACCTGAGGTTTGATCCTTATGAAAACTCAAACTCCATGAGATCCTTTGCTTTAACTCTACCTTTTCTTTGATTTTTTAGCACTATTTCTAACCAAGCCCCTCTCTTTTCTCTCCAAACCTTGCTGAAGTGTTTTGTGTTCATGAATGGTGTAGAGATTAAGCGGGGCTTTTATACTCTTAACTTTTTGATACTTGGCCATTAAATTATCCTAGCATCATTTCATCCATCAAATCTCTAGATATATCCATAGTTATTGTTAGCTCCCACATGCATACCATAGGATCTATTATGAATCATTTAGATCTCCACATGAACACATCACTAGGTAAATCAATGTACTAAGAGTGTGGTCTCCATTTCAGTTTTTAACAATTCATGTTTTTCATAATCAATAAAGACTATGATATGTATTAAGTCAATATATTTCATGAAATACATTTGATGAGTTAGGTACCATAATTATATGAATATTTTCTCAACTTTAGGCTTGATTTATAATTATAAGCCCAATCACTCACTTAGGAAATTTATAAATTTCCAAATTTTCTTAGACTTATGCCTTATTGAAATGAAGCACATAGACTTAATTGATTGCATCCTAAATTCTTTTCAAACTCACTACATAGTTTAAATGACTAGTTAGAGTCTAAATTAGTTTCTTAAGTCGTGAACATAAGCCCAAGTTTTTTAATCCACTTGATTGTCCCACACATACCCATCTCGAGGTAACTTGGCGGACATTTTTTTTATAAGAAAAACTATTTAAAATTTGTGCACACATATATAAACATATACTAAAAACATCAAAATAAAAAAAAGTTATTTAATTATTACATTGGTGTTGGTACTTAAGTACCGACCAAGTTTGCTTAGTTGGACTGGCAACCAGATCACGGTCCTAGAAAGCATAAAATTAGGATTAAGAGATTGATTTTAAGTTGACTTCATTATTGTTGTTGTTGATTGTGAGACAAGGAGAGGAGGTAAGTACTAGTTTAATGAAGAAAAAATTGTTTAAAAAAAAGAAATAAAGGCTTTAAAGGATGAGAGGCCAGGGGAAAGAGTTGACTACGAGGCTTTTGAAAAAACAATGATGAGAGGGGTGGGATCCAAACACTCAAATAGTTTAAGAAACAATTTTCAGGGACAAAATAGACTCTCTATTTCATCCCTGGGAAGATGAAGAATAGAGGTTTTGATCTCCAAGACCGAACCGAACCGAGTCAGGTTCATAGATCAAACCTTTAATTATATAAAAAAATGTTTTTAAAACTAAAAAAAAAATAAAGATTCCTAGGAATTAGGAAATTAAAAAATAGGATTTTTTGGAAAAAATAATAGAAATTGACAATGTTGTATGAAAAATGAGGATGGTGGAATTTTTTACCTCGTAGTGCATGTTACAATACCCAAAAATGTTCAAAATTGAGAAAATTCTTTAAAAGCTTAGTCTAGGTAAATGTTCGATTTTGAACCACAATTTGGAGTCAAAATGGGATATGAATATCCAAGGATAAGATTTGGAGTGATTTAGAGATTTTTAACAAAATATAATAATTGGTAACAATTGTGGAATTATAATGGAATCTTACCGAACTTATAAGTGAACTTTAGGACCACAATTAGAACTCTGCGTAGACTAATTTACTAACAAGGAGCGCAAAGAATTCGAGGTGTTGCGGTTTGTACAGTAAGTAAATCTCGTAGTAACCTTTACATTATATAAGTATTTCTTGAATATAATTGCATGCACGGTTTATCACTGCATATTTATTGGTCAAGCACCTACAGACATGAGAGGAAGGAGGTTCTTGAATGTTCCATTGTGTTCGTTGCCTATATGTGGTAGAATGAATATTGTGTCACTTTGCGACTGGAGTCACTAATCATTGTAGACACTTGTTTAGGAGCGTTTATGATGCTGGCTAGGATCATACTTCATGACGAGTCGAGGGCATGGCTTCTTGAGGAACTTTCTTTCAAACTCATGAATCTTTTAGAAGATGTCATCTGATTATGATTGGTCAACAGAAACGGGATGGATTGCATATTTTTATATTTATGATTTCTTGCGATATTATTGTCCATTAAATCTTTTGGAATATAATGCATTTGAATATTATAGGTGTACTTGACAGTGTGGGGTTTGCTTATCTGATATTATTGATTTTTTATAAATTGGGTATTGACAGGTTCTAGCAGCGACAAGGGAAAGGGAAAGTTTTTTATTGATTGTGACTTGATTATTAGTTCATTACTCTCTATGTATATATTGTTTTTGAATATAATATATTGTATAAATGGGTTCTTGTATTTGTGTATGGTTAAGATCTCTTTTGGAATGGTTGTTCTAGTTTTAGGATGGGTTGAGATTATTTTGGAGCAAAAGTAATGTTAGTTTAGGGATATTGATTTTGTTTCATCAGGTTAGAATGAATATAAATTCAGTTGATATAATTTATATTGTTATGGGTGGATCGTGAGTCCTTTGGCATTTTTACCACGCAGATTAGGTTTTGTTGAAGATTTTTTATGACCAGGCTTTCCATCATAGGCTAAGAAACAAAGGAGGTGTTGTTGAATATTTTTTACGGAATTTTGAAGATTATTTAATTAATTTAAATGAACTTTGAGGTTTCATATTTACTTTAGAATCCTTTATGGTTGATAAAGTCTTACACATGATGATTAAGAGAACTTAATTTTATTTATTTATTGATGGTGAGATTAAGGCTGCTAAATTATCGAGGGATTAAGGTAATCTAGGTCGGCAACATGCCGTAATTAGGTGAGCTCTGACGGGGGAGGGAGTTATCATCCTTTGGGAATTGCCCCTCCTTAAAACCCCCTCTTGCATATCTCTCTCTATACTTTGATGGGTACTTTAGTTAACCGCATACTTTATTATTTTTTAAATTATGCTACTTCCCAATGTAGTTTGAAGTTGAACCAAGCAAAAAAAAAAACATTTTATGAAAGTTTTTCAAACTGAACTGAACAAGGCTTGTACCACCACTATAATGAACTCTCACTTTCACAGAACTTAAGCTCTAAACGATGTTCAACAAATTGGCGGTCATGAGTATTCTTAAACTCAGTCTACCTAATCTATTTAGGAATTTTTATTCTAAACTAATTGCAACTTGTAAAACTTCCTCGGTCTCTAATTTGATTTATGTTGGAGTCATTCAACAATCGACACCTAAACCTTAAATTCCTTCCAGAATCTTGACTTGTTGTCTCTGTAAAGTTTTTTGTCCTTTTTGCACCTTTTCTCTCAGATTCGTCGTTGTAGTCCACCTTGAAGTTTAGCTTGCAATATTGAACTTCTCGTTGTTTGCAGAACATTAACAATCGATGTGGCAGTGTCTAACTTGTATTCTGATTCCTATTTCGGCTCCAATCACACCTTCATCTCTTATATTAACTTTAATATTGTAGTCGACTTAGAATCTCTATTTTACTCGAATTATGAGTTCTACCTACACTTGATATGTTGTTGCGTAAGGGCACCCATCTGAATTTCTAGCAATCTCCATAACTAACTTAAACTCTTTTTTGACAATACTTTGCTAACTAGGATAGACTTACCCAAACACAGTAACTGAGGGTCTAGAAAAAAACTTTGGGACACTCAACCTATATGAAAATCCAATTGACTCGAAAAGAGATGGATACAAAAAGTGCCCATCCTACTCGAATGTTGGGTGATCAGTGGTTAATTAGACTTATATATAGGACCAATTTAATAGTATATTTGGTATATATATTTTAAAATGAGATCAAATTGATGGTATTTATGTAATTTTAGGTATACAAGGTATAAAGGAGATAAGGGAGTGATTTCATGATAAAACGAGTTGAAAATGCACAAAATCATGTTTGACGTCGTGGCTAGTAGGCTCAATGTTGAGGGAAGAGTGTATAGAGTATGGACAAGGTGTGGAGAAGACGTAACGAGAAACAAAAGTGGGACATAAGTGTTAGCACATGACACGAGTTGAGCGTGCACAATAATTTATCATATTTTACTGTTATTTGTAGTAGCGGTAAATTAGATATCATCTCCACATGGATATTTCAAATCTCTTAAGAATTAAAGCTACCCTAAATGTTTTACCTGATTTAACTTGCTTTAATTTAACTAATTTAATTACACGGTAATTAAATCTTAATAATATGCGGATAAAATAATTAATTAATTTAAATAACTAAATTATAAACAAGTTATAAAAGAAATATCTAAACACACATCTAAACAAACCCCATCTAAACAATGTAATATACTTAGATTGCATTCAAACATTAGAACAAAACTTTACTTCATAATGTAGTTATAAATACATCACATGGAATCATGGATTCATTAAATTCTAATTCATAATAGGTTGATAGCCTTTAGTCAGCCACCGATTTTCTTACGTTCAATGGAAAAGCCACATTCTTATCATTGTAAATCTATCCTTTAGATAAAACGTAACACCATAGAAATATGATAGCATTAAAACTTAATGAAAATCATTCCTAATATAAGCAAATAAAAATCAGAATATGCTAATTAATAAACAACTTAGAACACAATCACCTAGAGCATCAACTCAAGAAAAGCATTATAGATTAATTTTAATTACTACTTCTATAATTGTTTTCAATAATTATATACATATATTTCTATACTCTATATTAAGGAACTTATTGGACACTATGCACTCGATACGAAGAATCACTAGTTGCAATACGCAAAACAACTTGTTTGATCCGTTATTGCGGTGTATAAATCGATCTAAAGCATTAAGTATGTGATTTCATAATTATAACTACTCCTTCCGATCATAATTACAGACATTTTAGCCAAAACACAAATATTATGGAGTGCATTAATTATAGGGTGAAATTACCCTATTGCCATTGGTAGACTGATACATTTAATTGAGCTATTAAATGTTTTGTCAAATTTCTTCTATTACTTTTGGACAGGTTTTCATATATGACACAATGAACATCACTTTTCCTCTCTAAACCTATATTTGCTTCCTATTATCAAAAGAGGAAGAAAGAAAGATGGAGAAGTCAAACAAGATTTTTTTTCGATCTTCCATGTTTTTGATCTTGGGCGTGCTGGTCCCCAGTTCTTTTTCCAAAGAGATCATTCTACATTTTTCAAAACACATTTACCTTTCTCTCTCTCGACTCACAGTAAGGTCATCATGAATGAAAATGTTGAGCTATTCATGCTCGACCTTCACTGCTAATAGCGACTGTTGATGTTGCTTTGAGCACGTACAACTCTAGTGTGCATGCGCCCGTTTCAACACCATAATTAAAGCATTCAAAATCAAAGTTTTGTAGCTATAGCATGGCGTTCTGTACCGAGGAGACCTTTGTTTGTTTTCATCAACATAGATCTTTGTTTAATATATTACATAAAGGAGATTTGATAATTTGAATATTGTGATATTGTTTTGTTTTTGCTCTTTGATAGGGTTTCTATGTTTGAGAGAAAAGCAAAGCTTCGGTCAAACCATTAATGTGGTGTTTGCGATGCAGAGAAGAATGTGAATAGACCGAAATAAATGCTAGAAAATTAATGGAGGGTAAAATGGGTAAGAAGCCACTCAAATTTAGAGAACGTCTTATCATTTTTGACAAGGGAACTTTCCTAAACGTCATATAATTATGATCGTAAGGAGTAGATAGCAATCCAAAGTATATACATGTTTAGGGTTTGCATAAATTGAAAAACTACTTGCTCATGCTGGAAATAAAAAATGCAAATATATAATCAAATGACATAATTAAATAAATAGATACCTCTTGAATAAATCAAAGCTCTGATGTTGCTTCACACATATACTCAATAAAACTAACTTATAAAGGCAAAAGGTTGAGAATAAGAGTAGTGGAGAAAGTAAGTTCAAAGCTGCCTGATCTTATTTATAGTCTCCCTAAGTGTGCATATCGTAGATACACTCAAATTCTGTGTTCTGATCAAACAAGCTGATCATCGACCCCAGCGATTCGTCAGCAATTCCTTAGTTGTACACAAATCGCTAAGTTAATCATTGGTTTTGGCTCTCTGTGGGTCATCGATTCAGTTGGTAATTTCTAGTGTATTTTTCAATTCACTGTGGATTCAGCTGGCCAATCTCTACTACAGATTTAGGTTGCGATTTTTAGTGTAAACTCAAATCATTCGCAAATCACTGGACATCTTCTCCAATTGACTATTTTTCTTTTTTTCGATTTTTCTTCCACTTCTTCATTTTCCTATTTAAATCTTTGAATAACAAAAACAAGAGAATACCTAGTATAATATCATCATTTATATCTAAAATTGACATAAATTATATTATAAAATATGTCTAATTATTGACTTGTCAAGTATCCCTAAACACATCACTTTTTTGTCTCGAGTAAAAGAATACTCTTAATCATATTCATTTTTCATTCTTTAGGTACTAATTTCCTTCCAATTCCTCTTAACATTAAATAATATAAACTTTTAAATAGAAGTGATTTTCAAATAGAAACATATTACCCACAAGTATATGAAAGTAATGATAGAATAAAATCATTTAAACAAAAAGAAACATCATTAATGATAACTCAACCATCCAATGCAACACCCTTTAGAACTTAAAGTTCATTACCAAGGCAAGTAAACAATATAAGTTTTATCAATCTCCATTCACAAACATTAAGTTTACGATAACTAGAATAGAATTTTAAAGCACGAAAACTACTAGATTAATCTCAATTTTAGAACAACAACAACAACAACATAGCCTCAACCCCAAATTATTTGGGGTCGGCTACAGAGATCAAACTTTTTCATTGTGTTCAATTAAGTGAAATTAATGGTGAGCTTTCCAAACCATCTAAACCCCTCATAATTAATGCATCCCATGTTAACTTTGGTCTACCCACGCCTCATTAAATTTCTACATTTTCTATTGAGTCAAGTTTTCTAGTGAGGGCATTTGTAGGCCATCTTTGTAAGTCACCAAACCACCGCAACCGCCCTTCCCTAATCTTTGCATCAATTGGTGCTACTCCTACTTGTCTTTGAATTTCTATATTTCTTATTCTGTCTTTACAAGTTTTAACACATATCCGCCTAAGCATCCTCATTTCTACTATATTCATTTTATGTAATTGTTGTTGTTTACCGCCCAACATTCACTATCATAGAGTATAGCTAGCCTAATTGCAGTCCTATAAAATTTTCCTTTAAACTTAGTAGGAACATTTCAATCACAAATCATCCCTGTTGCACTCCACTATTTCTTCCATCTAGCTTTAATTCTATGTGTGACATAATTCTCAATATTACTATTATTTTGTATGATTGATCATAGGTATCTAAAGTGGTTCACCTTAAGAACTTCTACTTCCACTAATTTTACAACTCCATCATCTCGATGTCTAGTTTTTCTAAACTTACAGTGCATGTATTCAGTTTTCGTCTTACTCAACTTAAAGCCATCATATTCTAATGTATTCCTCTAGAGTTCTAGTTTCCTATTCACTCTATCTTTTGTTTCATCCATTAAGACAATATCATATGCAAATAGCATACACCATGTTATATCCTCTTGAATATGCCTAGTTAGTTCATCCATAACTAAAGTAAATATATATGGACTTAAAGTTGATCCTTGATGTAGTCCTATCGTAATGGGGAATTCTTTTATAGCTCCTCCAAATGTCTTTATACTCGTTAATACTCCATCATACATTTCCTTAATTTCGTCTATGTATCTAGCATGCACTCCTTTTCTTTCTACAACCCACCAAAAAGCTTCTCTATATTTTTTTAACAATCATCTTACAAGGAAAACCGCCTCCATAGTTGACCTCCCAAGCATGAGGGCAAATTGGTTCTCTGATGTTGTTGTTTCTCTCCTTATCATATTGTCAATTATCGTTTCCCAAAGTTTCTTAGTGTGACTCATAAGTTTAATTCCTCTGTAGTTTGAGCAACTTTGAGCAACTTTGAATATCTCCTCTATTTTCGAAGATTGGCTCAAGCGTGCTTCTTCTCCAATCCATTGGCATCCATTTTGATTTTAGAATTCTATTGAAAAATTTTGTTAGCTAAGTAAATACAATTTCTCCTAAGCATATGGGTATTTCATCTGGGCCACACGCTTTCCCTATTTTCATTTTTTTCAATGCCTCTTTAACTTCTATAATTCTAATATTGCATGTATAGTTTACATTTCTTTCGTAATGTGGGTTTTAATCTATTATAGTATTAACTTGGCCATCACTAAATAAACTATCAAAGTAACTTCTCCATCTCTCCTTAATATCATCCTCGTGCGTTAAACATTTTGGTTTTTGTCCTTAATACATCTTACATGACTTAGATCTTATTTCTTTTTATCTCTTAATTTGGCTAGCTAATCTTCGCTTCTCATGGGTTCAGGAATGATACATGATCGAATAAATCATTCTCGTTATTCGAATTGATGTTGATTATACCAATTTGGGCCTCTTTTCGATCTTTCAGGGGTACCCATTTTGAAATTCTTTCAATTTGTTTAGTTTTTGTGGATTTTGGTTTCTGGGTATCTTTAATTTAGTTTTTTATGAAATAGGAGTTTTTTATTAGTGAAACCCATGTTTTGTTTGAGGGATAGAGACCCAAGTTGATATTTTTGTTACTATTTTGAGGGGTTTGTTGCGAAAAATGAAATATTTGTATTCATATTTAAGTTTTCAACAATCGTAGAGTGTATTTAATTGATTTTATGGTCTGTGTGTAACTAAATGTGAGTATATATATTTTCTGCCATCATTATTACCTAACCTTGTATATCGATCTTCCATGAAATTTGTTTTAGCTTGACTAACTACTTTTTTAGCTTGTTTTTTAGCTTCTCTATATTGCTTTTACTCATCTTCATCTTGACACTTAGGTATTTTCCTATACATCTCTCTTTTAGTCTTAATTGCTTATTTGACATCCTCGTTCCACCATCATGTTTACTTCTTTGAAGGTCCCAAGCCTTTAGATATACCTAATACGTTTGATCTCACTCTCCTTATACAACTACTCAATTCTACCCATATTGTATTAGCATCTAAGTCAAGATTCCAAATATTTTTCTTTAATAGTTTTTCTCTAAACTCTACTTGTTTACTAATTTTAGGATCCACCACTTTATTCTAGGGTAGCTAACTCTTGTATTCATATTATGTCATCATTTTTGCTTAATATCAAGTATTACTAAATTATATTATGTAGTAAGCACTTCACCAGGTATTACTTTGCAGTCTTTAAATATTTTTCTATCTATTTTTCTTATTAAAAGAAAATCTATTTGACACTTGTTATGACCACTACTAAAAGTAATTATATGCGACTCCCACTTCCTAAAACTAGTATTTGCTAAGATAAGATCATATGTTGAAGAAAATTCTAAGATTGATTCTCCTCCTTTATTTCTATTACCATAACTAAAACCTCCATGAACTCTCTCAAACCCATTGTTACTTGCCCTGACATGCCCATTTAAATCTCCTCCAATAAAAACCTTTTAATCTAATGGTAAGCTTTGCCTAAATCCATTCATATCGTCCCAAAGCTTATGTTTGATGCTCTCGCTTAATCTTACTTAAGGTGCATAAGCGCTAAGTATGTTAATTTTTTCATCTCCAATAATTAATTTTACCAGAATCAATCTATCCCCTATTCTCTTAACCTCTACGACCTTATCCTTATAAGCATTATCCATCACAATTCCAACTCCATTACATTTTCTATCTATGCTGGTGTACCGCAACTTAAACCTTGTGCTTCCTGTTTTTCTACTATTTTCTCATACCTATTTCGTCTCTTGGAGGCAAGCAATATTGACTCTCCTTCTAATCATAGTCTCTACTAGTTCTATTAACTTCCCTATAACTATTCCTTTGTTCCATGTTCCTAAAGGAATTTTTTCTCCCATTTATGTATGTTTTTCTTTTCTATTTCTATTTTGTCTAAAAGATCTAGTATCCGTATCTATGATTTTGTTTTTGTTTTCATGTTTGTTTTGAACTTGCTTATTTACTCACACCTGTCCTTTGTGTGGGAACCCTTCCTCCGAGCAACGATGTGAAGGGACTAGTTTTTTTACCCACACCCGTCCCATGTTTGGGAGCCCTTACTCATTTTTCTTCACACCCAAGCGGAATCTCAATTTTAGAACATCTATTGTTTAAAACGGGCTAGATTAAGAAATACTTCACTCAACTCTAGTTTCAAGCACTCGGGGTAAGTCTTTTCTTTCAAGAGTTTAAGAACATCTATTTTTTAATCTCTCATTTTCTTTTCTACTATATTCTAATTATTTCTTTATTATATATTTCTTTTGCTGTTGATTCCCTACTCCATTTCCCATAAACATTCTTACTTTTTTCCACTATAGATTCCCTGCCCCATTTCCTTCGGAATCTCTATGACTCTCTATATATTTGTAAACTCTTGCTAACACTTCTCACTATCCACTAAATTTGAAGAAAGTAGTCTTTCTAACTTATAGAAATTCGTTGGTTTCTACCCCATTTCTTCTGTCTATTGTGGCATGATAGCTTTCTATATATGTATACAATAAAAAAAATTTAATTAATAGCTTTTGTATCACAAGATTCTTAGAAATCTTTCTTGTTGATCTTGGAATATTGTTTCAATCTTCTACCCATTCTTATGACTAACACAAGACATTCAATTGAGTGTATACATAAACTAGTAAAGTTAATCAAAAAAGTATAAAAATTGATTCTTTTTTATATAGAATTCACCTGGGTAATAAAAATATCACTTCCATTCTAAAACTTATTATATATTCATTTTTATTATCATTCTATTTCTAAATAAAATAAAAAGTGAAATTCATACTTACTTGAATTCAAAATAAATTTGAGAAGTTTTATCAACTCACTAGAATATTAGATCAAAAGTTTAAATTTCTTGGATCAATTATGAACATATCTTCCACCTTTTTTTGCTTTCCTTGCTTTCTTTGCTATCGTTGGCATACTTCACCTAAATTACCCCCAAACTCATTCCAAACTTTGTTTTCAAGTTTTTAAAAATAAGTTGTGTATCCAACAAAATGGATATAGCACATGAAACATAAACGAATCGATATATGTAATAAAAATGTAAATAAATAGACAAGTTTTGAATTCGGCAAATTTTTAATGAATGTAATGCAAAAGAGAACATATTTTCTTCAAAAGCAAAAATTTCATCAAGAGCATCACATTTAATTGTTCATTCATTGCATACGATAGAAAACTCATTACTTACAGTGGTGTCTAGAAGTTAATTCATCATCAACTTCATCATCTTCATCCATTAATGCAGAATGTTAAGAAACATAACTATCAATTGACTTGTAAGGCTCAATTGGAAATTACAACTGCAAAGATTAAATATCGATGCTTCTCCTCGAGTTTTGTGAATGACTTTCATGTATTTTCTTAGACATAGATTGGTAACGTTATAAAGTCCTCCACTTGCTATAATCATTTCTTCATTGCAAAGAATTTTCGTTTGGCTACACAGAAGTAAAGAAAATATGGTCTGGAAAAATCTTCCATCCTAGGCTATGAAAAAAATGGTGCCAAACTCGTATCAACATTCAGTACGTTCACTATAGCCATCAGTCTTGTTGCCTACTTTACGTCTTCTTTTATCGTCATCATATTTTCATTTGTGCTCTATATTTTTGCTTCTTTCGCAATTTTGGCATTGAATGATTCTTTTTCATCCTTTGAGTCATTGTATCATACCACCTTCTTCATTCTTTGTACTTCTACATTATTTATTGTCTTCTCAAGCAATACATCGAATTCAGTATCGAAATCTAAATAAGCTTTCTTATAGAATTCAGTTATCAAAATTAGAACGGTAGTCCTTAATTCTTTATAGTCTACATTACAAACTTCATAGAATCATGTATGATTGTCCTAACATCAATATAACCCTTCTTCATAACTATATGGTACAGTAGACCAACTCTCGAGTTCTTCACTTCAATGTGTTAGTTGGTTGGATACAAACATCCATTTATAATATAACTCCAACTCTTCGTAATCTTCCTTAAATATGTGGTTTCAATAAATTTTGGGTATCTTTCACTATCAATCACAAATCCACTCCCCGATGGTATCTCTAATGCGTCTTAGATTATATCAAAGGGATATGATTCCTTATCGATATAAATGACATTCGGGTAATCATCCTCCGTTCTTTGTCCTTTATGTGGTAGACCAAAAATCCTATTAAACCTTGCAGGTGAAATATCAATCTTCTTTCCTTTTACTACTACTTTTTCACATTCCTTACTCGCATGCCCATTCGCATAAAATTATCATAAAATTTCTAAACATCCTTTTTTCCTCAACCCACGTAGTTTCTCATAAAACTCTCCCATCCTTCTAAACATCCTCTTTTTCCTCAACCGCGTAGTCTCTGAGAAAACTCTCCCATCCTCTATCTCTAATGATGTTCGCAATCTTATCCTCATATTTTCTCACGTTCTGAATATTGAACCCTCTATCAAGAATTATGACCTAGTTTTTATCACTATATTATCTCTTTTCAACTCTAGGTCTCACGAATAAAGAATGGTCATAAGGCACTAAATGATTAGGTCTTGGGTTCTCAAAATATTATTCCTTATCATACGACAATGGAGATTATTCTCTAAGTTCAGACCTTTTAGGTATAGGTTCTCTAAGACTAACCCTTGAAGGTATAATATTCATTAGGTGGCCCACATATTTCTGCGTTGGTTTAGCTTGCACTACCCCCTTCCCTTTGTCTTGCTTACTACCGCTACCTCTTCCTCTACCTCCTCTCGCCATAGAATAACTCAACTATGATGAAACAGTTAAATTAAAATCATATAGTTGAAAATTCATACTAACAAGGTAAGGAAAACAAGTTTGTGAAAAGGTTTTAGCATAGAGTCTCGAAAAGTTGAAATTAGTACATCTAAATCAACGAATTCCTATCATAAGTATGTCTATATTGGAAGAATTCATAGAAACACCCAAACTCGTTTGTAAACCTATATTCCAATTGCAAATTTATGTATAAACCTATTTTCGAAAATAACTTGCAATAAAAACCCAAAACCTACATTCAATGAACTTATCATCAAAAAACAATTTTTTTTCAAGACATCGAAATCAAAAGGGTGTTAGTGTATCAATTCATTACCTGCTTTAGAGTGAATCGCTCAAGTAATATGCTCTATTAGCTCCTTAGATTCCCTTTCCAAGCTTCAATTCGAAAAAACACTCGTCAAGCCCTAAATAAGTTAAATGAACTTTGATTCAGAATTTATAGGGTTGAATCACTCTTAAACAAGGTGGGACAAACTTAAAGGAGCTATAATTCATGTTTTGAATGGTTCAATATAGAAAAAAATTGATTAATCATTCGAATGGGTGCAAGGGTTTGAGATGTGAATGAGTTTACTGTTGGAGATTTCAGGTTCTATTTTTAAAAACAAGAATTCATGCTCACCTAAGAGGGGGTTTAAGTTAATTCACTGAAAAATCGTAAGAAAAATCATTGAAAATTTGTCTCAATGGTTTAGCGACTTGCTCAATGAATCCAAGCATAAAACGTGAATTGCTTAAAAGTCGCTGAGTCATTTTTCACTAAAAAACCTGCAAATTGCTAGCAATTTATCCATCGATTCAAAGTGTTATTTGGTATTATTAGGAAATTTCTAACCAATTCCTGTTGTTTTCTAATATGTCAAACATTTTATTAATTATCACACATAGCAATCATAACTAAGGTAGAATTGATCAATATTCAATTAGAAATATTATGAAATTAAATTTGGATTTGTATTTAGTTAATATTATACTACTACATAACTACTTTATTACTTAAAATAATTAAAAACAAATGTGATTCAACTGAAAAACAACTCAATCATCCTTCTTTCAGTTAGAGATATCCTAAAAGATAGTTAAAAAGAGAGAGAAAATAAATATACTAACTATCCTAAATCTAATAATACGGAAATACATTTGCATGATCAATCATCCTAATATGAAATTATTTCGGAATTATCTTTCTAAAACACTTTCAATATAAGAGTCGAAAGTTGATAGAATTTAAAAACAACTAACTAATTCTAATACGAAAAATGAAAGTAAAAATAGAGTATGGGTTGCATCCCATAAAACGCTTTTATTTATAGTCATTGGATTGACTTGAAAGATAAGATCACTCAATGTTCAGCTTAAGCGAATCAATCTAACCATTAGTCGATTATTCACCATTCTTATCGTCTTCAACTTCTTTATCATTCTCAACATCTGCATAATGTCCTTCTGGGTAATCATCATGATAGGAGTTCTCCCCTTCATAATTATCATTACAATTATCAATCATCTCATAACCATCCTGAAGACATAGATAATCATTTACAATCCTAAGTGTAGCAATACATTGTTCTACATAGAGAATAGTTATAGCAGTCTTGCGCAAAGTTCCTCCAATTATTATCACATCGTCTTTCTTAATTAATGGTACTACCAAGAAGTTGGTGAGATACTTGAATCGTCACACTTACACTAGCACATTTATCGACATTCCTAGTGGAAAGATCTTATCACTATTTACTTTATGGACAGTAAAAGGTGGTAGAAAATCAATCCTCAAATTGGCTTTTTGCACCATTATTCTGGTAAGATATTCATATCAACTCTTATGTCATTAAAACACCACGCAAACTGACGTCATTGATTGTTACATGGAGGAAGAGTTTCTCTGGATAATCTTTTTATATTTGAATCATATGTCATAAATCTTGAAATATTAGTTGCTCATCAGTAAATTCTTCTTATGTTGGTTGCTTCCCTTCCTGATGTTGCACTTCAAGTTGTGGCTTTTTAGGTTGGTGTTTATTTGATTTCTTCTTTTTATTGTACGCCCTTCATATACATATATAGTGTAATGGTTTCATTATTAACGATTTCACTCCCCTGGATGCAAACATCGAACTCTTTTTTATTACTTTGCTAACTTTGTTGCTTAGTTTCAATATTGATGATCTCCATATCTTCTTTAATAAAATTCTCATATTAAGGTTTTAAGCTATGGTCATTTACTTTAAATATTTTTCCGGTTTCTATGCTTTCTATTTCTACTACACCATAAGGTAGTAAATTGATAACCAAATAACGTCATGTCCATCTTGAACGAAGTTTTCTAGGAAATAATTTAAGTCTTAAACAAAAGAGTAGGACTTTATCTCCTACTTAAAAATCTTTAGGAACTAAATTCTTATTGGGAAAGGCTTTGGTTTTATCTTTATTAATTGATGCCTTTTCGTAAGTGTCACTCTTAATTTCTTTTAATTCTTGAAAACTCAACTTATATTGATTTCCAGCTTCATTGTAATTCTTCTAACATGCTTTTATTGTTAAATAGGCTTTATGTTCTAGTTCATCTAGTAAATGATGTGCTTCTCTAAATACTAACCTATATTGTGTCATACCTATGGGTGTCTTAAATGTTATTCTATATACCCATAATGCATCTTCTAATTTAAAACTCTAATACTTATGTAATGGACTAATTATTTTTTCTAGTATTGACATAATTTCTGTATTCGACGTTTCTGCTTGTCCACAAGTTTGTGGTGATATGCTGTAGATGTCCTGTATGTGATGTTATACTTAGCAAGTAGATTAGCAATTAATCGATTACAAAAATGTGAACCTCTATCAATTATAAGTGCTCTAGGTGCTCTAAAAATTGTAAAAGAAATTAACTGAGGAAATCAACCACTATTTTTGAATCATTAGTTTTAGTAGCTTTTGCTTCTACTGACTTAGACACGTAATCTACAGCAAGTAAAATATAAACATAGCCATTTGATGGTGGAAAAGTCCCATGAAATCAATACCGTAAACATCAAACACTTCACAAAAGAGAACATGAGTTAAAGGCATTTGATTTCTACGTCCAAAGTTTCTAGTTCATTGGCAATTTGGACAAGATTTTGTATAAAGAAAGCAATCATGAAATAGAGCAAGCAAAAAGAATACGGAGTCTAAAATTTTACAAGCAGTTCTATGTGGACCGAAATTTCCTTCACATTCATAAGTAAGACAATGAGTTATAATTGATTGTTCCTCTGAATTTGGTATGCATATCCTAATTATTTGGTCGGTGCAAAACTTCCATAAAAAGGGTTCATCACATAAATAATGTTTAGAATTCGTTTTAATTTTATTCTTTAAAGCTCTTTTCAAGTAAGGTGATATATTGGTGGTAATATAATTGACTATATCAGCATACCATGGGCCACCAGTCTTTATACTATATAAATATTCATTGAAAAATTAATCTCTTAATGGTTTATTGGTTCTCCATTTTCCAACTTACTTGAGTGATCTACTACTAGATTACTATATTCATTTTTATTTTTTATAGTAAGGTCAAATACTAGTAATAGTAGTATAAATTTTATTAATCTAGGCTTTTCATGTTGTTTTGTCATTAAGTATCACAATACTGCATGATCTGAATAAACTACTACTTTTGTTCCAAATAAACGAGGTCTAAATTTTCTAAGGCGAACGCTACTTGCTATAAGTTTTTTTTCAATAGTGGTGTAATTATGTTGGGCTGGATCTGGTTTCTTAGAAGCATAATATATAATGTGAAATTATTTTCCTACTTTTTGACCTAAAACAACTCCAACTGTATAGTTACTTGCATCACACATTATTTCAAAGGGTAATGGTCAACCTGGTGATTTAATCATAGGTGTGGTTAAAGAGTTCTTTAATTTATCAAACGCTATCTTGCAATCATTGATAAATTAAAAAGCAATGTCTTTTGTAAAAGTTTGCATAATGTTTATGTAATTAAAAAAAATCTTTTACAAATCTTTTGTAGAACCCTGCATCGCCAAGAAATGAACATATTTCTCTTACCCTAGTGGGGTAAGGTAATGTTTTGATTACTCGAGTTTTTGTTGGATCTACCTTTATCCCTTTTTGTGATACTATATATCCTAATATAAGTCTTTGATCAACCATGAAATAAAATATTTCATAATGTAATACTAAATTCTTTTTTATGCTTCTCTTAAGTACTTTAGTTAAATTAACTAAATATTCATCGAAAAAATTACCTTAAACCGCAAAATCATCCATGAAACCTCAATAAAAGCTTCCGCTTAATCAAAGAAAATACTAACCATCAACCTTTAAAACGTTGCAGGTGCATTACATAGACCAAAAGGCATATGTCTATAAGCAAATGTACCAAAGAGGCGAGTAAAAGTTGTTTTTTCCTGATCTTTTAGGGCT
Source organism: Stephania yunnanensis (assembly GCA_039657365.1). NCBI lineage: Eukaryota > Viridiplantae > Streptophyta > Magnoliopsida > Ranunculales > Menispermaceae > Stephania > Stephania yunnanensis. The sequence goes on from CM077581.1 coordinate 44,967,381, forward strand.
ATAAATATTTGATGAAATCCTAAATAGCCATCAAGATAGTTGTAATGGGCTTTTCCAACTAATCTTTCTAACATATGATCTATAAACGGGAGTGGATAATGGTGTTTCCTTGTTGAGGCATTCAACTTCTTATAATCTATACACCCTCCAACCATTTTGGATTCTAGTTAGTACTAATTCTCCATTCTCATTTGTTATTACTATAATTCATCTTTTTTTATGGACTTCTTAGACTGGGCTTACCCAATTACTATCAGCTATTAGAAATATCATTTCAACATCTTATAGTTTTAATATTTCAACTTTTACTATGTACATCATAGGTAGTTCAATCTACGATGAGGTTGTCTAGAGACTTTTGTGTCTATTTCCAGATTTATCCTATGCATACACGTAGCTAGACTTATTCCTTTAATATAAGCTATGGTCCATTCTATTGCTCATTTAAATTCTTTCAATACATTTATTACTTTATTTTATTCTAGACTTGTCAGTTTATTAAAAAATATTGTCGGTAATTTATTATTGTCACTTAAATACACATATTTCAAATGATCTAATAAGGTATTTAGATCTAATTTTAGAGCTTCAACTATAGAAGGTAAAAGTTTTGAATGAGATCTAGATAAGTCTAAGTAATAAGTAAGTTCTAGTAGAGAAATTATCTTCTTTCATATCTAAGACATAGAAATTTTCTAGGAATACTAAATCATTAACTCTGACTAGTACATCTTCTAGTAACCCTACCGCTTTAACAATAAATCTATCTCCTAGTTATACTACTATATCAGTTTCTTCTAAATGTACATATGTCATTTGTAAATAAATATATAAAGGCATAACATTTATGGAGGCTACAGGATCACAGAATGCTTTAGAAACTCTGATATTTTCAATCGTACATGGAACAAAAAATATTCCAGGATCCGAACATTTAGGAGGTAGTTTCTTTTAAATTAGTGTTGTATATACATGTGTTCTCCTAGACTCACCTTTTCATTAGCTTTAATCTTATTATTGCATAAATCTTTTATAATTTTTTATATTTGGCTACATTTTGAATAACTTCAACAAAAGTATATTAACTACTACTTTCTTTAATATATCATATATTTATTTGTCTTCCTCTAATTTCTTAGCATTTTTATTAGCTTCCAAATAATGAGGGAATGGTGGTTTTATATAACTGGTATGTTTTTATCAATTTCATCACCCTTTTCATTGGGAATATTATTACTTGTTACTTAGATTTCTTTCTCTAGTTTTGCTTCTATTTCTTTTCTCAAAACTAATTAGTCTGACATTTTAGGTTCATCTATTTGCATACCACTACTTAATATTATAGCTTGTGTTTTTTCATATAAAATAGGATAAGGTTGAGATGTTAATTTCCCTTGATTTACAAATTCGCTCATTTGTATTGCCATTTGACTCAATTGTTTTTTTTTAATTTGGTTATATCATTTTGTAATATTTGAATTATTTGATCTTTTTCTTTTTCTGAATTATTTGATATTTTATACCTTTTGTAACCCTAAATGTTGATACAATTACCTACATTTTATTATGAGTAATTTGTATAACCATTAAATTTATAAGTGGCAATAACAAACCCACATATTGGTTCATTATAGCATTAGCTTCTTCTATTTTAGTTTGTTGTGTCTAAGGGCATTCATCATTAGAATGACTTAAATCATGACAAGATTTTTCTTTGCTTGATCTATTCTTTAGTAATAATTCAACGATGGATTTTACCTAATCTATCTTATTGTGTAGTGTTTTATACGTCCTTCTATTTATTTCACTTAGATTTTCTTTGATTAATTCACTATTCTCACCATATTTCTTAGATTGTTTAGCTATTTTATTTATAGCTTCTTTTAATAAAGTCGGTGTTTTGTAGAGCAAAAATCCTCCACATATTGTGTCTAAATATCTTCATTCTAAGTGATTTAATCCTTCATAAAAATATTGCATTAAAGTATTTTTTTCTGTAAATCCATGCATTGGACATAATGAAATCAATCTTCGATACATATCCCAAAATTCATCAAACGTTTCTCCAATCTCCATCCTAGCATTACTAATTTTTTATCTATATAAACTAATTTGTCTCGTTGGAATGTATTGATCAAGAAAGACTTGTAGCAACTATGACCAGTTGGTTATGAAATTTCGAAGGTGTTAAGATAACCAATCTATTTCTATATCTATAGGTATTAACATGCTTATTTTGTGTACGAACACTTTAATAAACTTTTGATCATCTTTACTATCTTCACTATAGAAACATGGTAAAGAATTTACGAGTCTGAACTTCAATTCGAATTCCCGAAAATCTGTTGTAAGAGTTATAGACATAGGTTCATAAGTCTTGAAATTCCTATCAGATTGCCTAAAAGTTAATGCCTTCCTCTCCTTTAGTCTTATTATATGACTTTCAACAAGAAAGTTTCCAAGAGATTATTTTTAAATTCTCCGGCAATGGCGCCAAAAATTGACATGTATCAAGGGTAAACAATATTTTTTTGTATTTTACTATTATTTATTGTAATGGTAAATCAGATATCGTCTCCATAGGGATTTTTCAAATCTCTTAAGAATTAAGGCTACCCTAAAAGATTAATCGAATCTAACTTGCTTTATTTTAACTAATTTAATTAAACGGGAATTAAATTCAAATAATATGCGGATAAAATAAAAATAATAATTAAAATAACTAAATTATAAAAAATCGAACTCAATAAACTAACCTAATGCAATTCAAACTAACAATCAAATAATCAAATATATCAATATAAATGAAATATCAACACGCATCTAAACAAACCACTACTAAATAATGTAATATACTTGGATTGCATTCAAACACTAGAACATAATTTTACTTCATAATATAGTTATAATTAAATCACATGAAATCTTGGAATCATAAAATCTTAATTCATAATATGTTGATAACCTTTAGCCAACCATCGATTTTCCTAAATTCAACTGAAAAGTCACATTTTTATCATTGTAAATCTACCCATTGTCAACGCCATAGAAATACGATAGCATTAACACTCAATGAAAATCATGCCTAATTTAAGCCAATACAATTCAGAATACGCTAAATAATGAACAACTTAGAACACAATCACCTAGAACATCCACTTAGAAAAAGCCCTATAGATTAATCCTAATTATTACTTTTATAATTTTTGTTAATAATTATAGATATAGATTTAGATACTCTATATCAAGGAATATATTTCCACTATGCACTCACTACAAAGAATCACTAGTTGTAATATGCAAAAAAAACTAGTTTATTCCGTGATTGACTTTTATGAATCGATCTAAAGCATTAAGTACATTATTCAATAATTATAACTACATAGAAATTTGAAGTATATACAAGTCTAAGGCTTGTTTAGATTAACAAACTACTCACTCATGCTGGAAATAAAAAATGGAAACATATAATTAAACGATATAATTAAATAAATAAATACCTCTTTCATAAATTAAAGCTCTAATGTTGCTTCACATATAGACTTAATATAACTAACTTATAAAGGCAAAAGTTTGAAAAAAAGTAGTGGAGAGAGTAATTTCGAAGATCTCTGATCATATTTACGGTTTCCTAAGTGTACATATCATAGATAAACTCGAATTCTTTGCTCTTATCTAAAAAACTCGTTACCAACCTCAATGATTTGTTAACGATTCCTAAGTTGTACAAAATTTGTAGAGTTTATCATTGATTTTGGCTCTCTATGGTCCACTAATTCGATTGGCAATTTTTAGTGTATTTTCAATTCACTGCGGATTCGCTAGCTAATCTCTATTGCTGATTTAGGTGGCAATTTTTAGTGTAAACTTAAATCGCTGGCTAATCATTGAACTTCTTCTCCAACTTACTTTTTTTCTATTCTTCATTTTTTCTTCCATTTTTTTATTTTCCTATTTAAATCTTGAAATCACAAAAACCAAGATAATACCTAGTGTAATATCATCATTTATATCTAAAATTTACATAAATTACATTATAAAATACGTCTAATTATTGACTTGTCAGAGCAGTGGCGGCACCATGGGTACGTAGGGACAATACTGAGGTGGACTATGTAAGGCACCGAGCCTACTGTGAGGGGAAAATGCACACAAAGATACCAGAGCTATGGAGCGTCGTGGCTTTACACAAACAGAGCTGGATCACATAGGGATAGTGTTAAGACTTAAAAAATAGCAAATGTTGAGTTCCATTTCATTTGGAATTATTTATCAGGTTTTTTAATCGTACGTTAATGTGTCTTAAGGATATAAATAGATATTAGAACATGGTATAAACATTGATTATCACCTATTATCACCAATTATCATCTATTACACCAATTATCACTAATTATTACCAATTATCACCAATTTTCACCCATTAACACACATTAGCACCAATTAGCATAGTTTACATTATTCTTGAGTATTAAGAAGAGTTTTGGATGATAAGACATTGAAGACTCTACGTGTGGTTATTCGGAATTGTTTTCTTGATTTAACTGAAGTTATTTAATTATATATTTGATCGCAATGAATACCATGATTATATGTTTATTTCAATGATGCATGAGTAGTTTATTAATCTTAGGGATCAATGAATGTTATGGTATGAATGTTATGATAAAGTAATTATGAGTGGATTATAATGAATAAAAAGTGTAATGGTTAGAGTTTTTATTGATTCTGTGCGTAATGCTATGAATACTTTGATCACATGTTTTTTTATTAGAGGTTAAGGAGTTACAATGGCCATTAAAGCTTTTAAGCCGGATACGAATGACAAAACCGTAAAATATATGATATTGATAGATAGTTATTGATTAGGTAGGCACGGATAGTAAGATTTATTGGTTATACATATAAAGATTTGCAACTTAAAGTAATGTGGAACTTATGTTGTTCACACCGACACCGATAAGTGAAGCTCTAGTTTGCACATTAGAATCTTTTCCCGTCACGATAGTAGGTTGAAGTGGATTTGAAGAAAATCTATCCATTTTAATTTAGCATTCCACATATATAATAAAAATGAAGGAAGTGAGTTGAAAAGCATAGTTATTCATTACCAAAGTGAAGTTGTGAACTAAGATCTTCTTAATATAAGAGTATAAGTATTTACATTGTTTTGTTAGAATAGAATAGTTTAATTAAAAATTAAATAAAAATGAATTTTCTTTGCAATAGAGTAAATCTGACTAAGTACTCTAGGTGCAATATACATTTCCCTGACGACGCTATCCATAATCAACATTAGTTGATCACATTATTACTATAATCGATCAGTTATACTTGTGGCCATAATTAAGTTTTAGGCTTTGTTGTCGAGTATATGTAGCCATAGCAAGTTTAGTTAGTTTACAAAATTGTTAAGTTTTATTTTAAGTAATTTATTTTCAAGTTTAAAAATTTAAAACAAAATAAGTTTCAAGTTTGATAATCTGCACTAAATCATTTATGTTTTCTTTTTGGGGAAAATTAGTGAATGCATAGTAAAGGAGAGAAGAACTTAGTGCCTTACGATCTTAAGATGGACAAAACTAACAAAGAAAAGAAAAATAAAGGAATCAAGATGGTGAAGGATCAAGCACGAAACCAACAACAGAGCCGAGGGAATAATTAACTCTAAGGTGATCTGGTAGTACATGACATAGTGCGAGGACAAAGATGTCTTCGTGACTACTTTAAGCCAGAAGTTTAAGAGACTTATAACGGAGTGATGAGGCTTCTAGCTTACACCAGCAAGTTCGAACTAAAACTTTAACATGGTGCAGAATAGCTTGTAAAATGGGCTAGCAAATAAAGATCTAGTTGCATATGTAGAGAATTTCTTGGAGAAATACGACACCGTGCACATTATTAAAGTAACAAAGGAGGTGATCAAGATGATACTTTTCCCATTATCATTGGGTGGAAAATCCAAATATTGATTCCAAGGACTGAATGCAGGGAGTATGACTTTATGGGTAGAAATCAATGAATGATTTTTAGACAAGTTCTTTCCTTTAGTGAATGTTTGTGAAAGGAAACTGGAAATCCATCAATTCTAGTATGACGATGGCGAGTCTCTGGTGAGGCTTAGGAAAGATTCAAATAGATGCTGAAAAGATGTCCAGGACATGGATACGTGAACTGGGTGCAACTAGAGATCTTCTACTATAAAATGAATCACAGCACTAGAAAAAGTGGATGCTGCAGCAGGTGGTTTACTACTAAGGATAAGGATGAAGCATTAGATCTTCTGGATCTTATGTCTTAAAAATCTATAACTGATACTTGTTCCATAGTGAGAAAGCCAACAAGTGTATATTAGATCGATTCACAAGCTGTGATTATAGCACAACTATGCAACCTGAGCTGTTAAATGGCGAAGCTTCAAATGTGACAACAAATTCCATTAGTGCAAGCGATACAACAACCCATTAATCACCAAGCAACAGGGGTTAAGTCAATGGACCTATATCAAGGAATGGAGTCTGAAGACGTCAACTTCATGAACAACTAGAGCTATGGAAACAACTTAAAGCCGAGGAATGGCTCCTCAAAGGTATTATCAAGGATACAACAACTAAAATTTCTTAGATGGAAATCCTAATAAAGCATTGAAGTTACCACTATGTTTTGATCAATAAGTCCAACAAGGGAAGCTATGAGAGAGCGAATAGATGACTTCATTTAAGTCAATTGAAAGATTCTTGCATGCCATCGACATGAACAATAGGGACTGCCATGAAAAGTATGAGAAATAGATTGAAAATATAAAGCGAGCTCTAAAGAGGATGGACGATGAGAAATCACAATCCATATAGAACCTAGAGAGATAGATTTATCAGTTAGCCATTACTTTGAACTCAAGGAAGGAAGGGCAATTTCCGAGTAACATTATCACAAATCCCATGGAAAATGTTAGTGCTATTCAAATGGTAAGCACTACGACAACGAATGAGCTAATTTAAGAGCAAGTGATGTACAAGCCAAAAGAGTCAACCCTTTGGCTATTTGAAACTATGAAGTGATGCGTGAGAAAGGAACGAAAGTTAGGCAAGATGAACTCGATAGACTCAAGTAACAAAGGATTAATGCCTTGAAGAATAATAAGGCAAGGAAGAAATAATGGAGAGTTAAGCAATAAGGTGATGACCTTCTAAAGAAGCACTAAAAGGAAATAGCATCGAGGTTGTTCCGTAGAAGCCGGAACTAAAATTCAAATTTCCACCGAGACTTCAACCAATTGAAAAGAGAGATCCTGGATATGTATGCATACCATTAAGCATTAATGGGCACCAATTTAGAAATGTGTGATATGGGAGCCTCATTCAATGTAATGCCCATAAATGACATGTTACAAGAGAATTTGACAATCAATTGTCTCGATACAATGGAATTGCAATTAGTTGATGGTAACTTGATACCAACAATAGAAAGGGTTTTGAATGTGCATATGAAAGTGGGTAGATTCATATTTATCTCTGATTTTGAGATAATGGATCATGATATAGATGATGATATGTCTATGATACTTTGGTGGCCATTCTTAAACATTGTCGATGCAATCTTACGCACAAGGAAGAAAATGATTACAAATATCAAGGAGGACGATGATGCTGAAAAGATTATCAAATTTTTGAAGAAAATAAGAAATGTAGCAAACAACGGTATGATTTCATGATTACAAATCTAGATGTAGGGAAGACCCTGAACATGAAACAAAAGGAAGAAAGATTATTATAATACTTCTTGTAGAAAAGTTAGATCTCTAAGGAATTCTACAATAAGTATGAATCTTACTTGAGTATAAAAGTGAATAAAAACTTAGAGCTAAGAGGGGAAGAAGTAGGCATGGTGTTTAATAAAAAGTTCGAGTTAAAACTTTCTTGATAAAGTGAAAAAGAGAAGTGCTAACGACAATTTAAAAATAAAAAATAGAGAGTCCTACAAGTTCTACATGAAAGGAGGAGAGAACTTAATGGTTGGAAAAAGAGAAAAAACAAAATCCATGGAAAAAGGAGCAGAGACTGTCCGAGTAGAAAATATAAGGAGAAAAGAAATATATATATATATAAACAAAGAAAGAAAGGAAAAAGTTAGATTAAAACTCTTCCAATAAAAGATTTTGCTCAAATACAAGTAACTTACTTAAGTAAAATTTTATTTCCAACTATATTAAGTCACAAGGACTCTTGAAGTACTAAAGGCTACAAAACTAGTATGATCCATGCTTATTTGTGAATTCTTGAACTTAACGAGAAATCATGATATCGTGCACTTACTACTTGAGTATTGAGGTGAAATAAACTTGTGAGTAGTGATAAATGGTTTTGGTTGTGAAGTACTTTTGAGTTTCAAAAGTGAATTATATATGTTGTTAAAGTTACATGTTTTTGAAAATAATAGTTATTATAAAGAAAATCTCTTGAGTAAATTATTAACTTGTACTTATTTGAATTAAAGGATACTCAATAAACGATGAAAAATGAGAATGGATTTAAATTGTAATAGTAAGAATACTTAGTAAAATACATTTGTGCTCGGGACATGCAAAATCTTAAGTTTAGGGGTATTTGATAAGTGATTAATTAGACTTATATATGATTACTTTAGTAGTATATTTGGAATAAATATTTCGGAATGAACTATTACCAATGATATTTATGTATTTTCGGGTATACAAGGTATAAAGGAGACAAGGGAGAGATTCATCATGAAACAAGGTGAAAATGCATAAAACCATGTTTGAAGCCATCGGAAGAGTGTACACTGCATAGGCAAGGCGTGTAGCAACCCGTTACTTTAAGAAGGTGAAGAGTATTAATGTGAAAGTTAAGTATCATGAGTTAGGCTCGTGGTTAAGCCTGATTTTTCTCCATTTGCTTGTACGTGAATTTGCATATTGTTTTGTGTTTGTATGAAGTTTATTGATAATTATAAAAATAATTAATTGATTGAAAATTTATGGAATGCATAATACCGTGTGTAGGTCAGGGGTGATGCACTTTGTTCATGGTGTAACATGCATGCCCTAGTGTGCTCATTGGCACGCACAACGAAATGATAAATGCATTATTATATGCGTATGTATATGTATTGTATGTATAAATATATATTCAAAATAATTAATAATTGGTGGATGCCCGTGACTTGAGGAGTCGAGGGTAACATGCGTGGGATGTACAATAGTGTGCACGCCCGGGTGATTGTTGGCGTGCGCGATGAATTTATGAGTGTGAAAGTACATAAGTAAATATATATATAAAGTTTGTATTTAAATACATATATATGAATGTTAATGTTTAAATCAATTAAAATTATACATTGGATTTGCATGGAGATACGTGTAGTGTGGATTTTAAGGAAGGAATGGGTTGAGCATTTGATGTTGGAGGTATTGTTTATGGCTCGAGATACGTGTAACTACATCTCAAAAAGATCAATGTGCTAGGATATGAATGTGTCAAAATTGGTGTCAAATTAAGGAATGTCAGCATAAACTCATGTTTTTGGATCATCCTTGAGATTTTCTATATTAATATCGAGAAAACTTGTATTTGATTTTATGTATGTCGGTCAGAAGTGATGGGTTTATTAAAAGCCACGACCTTGATATATGCAACACGTATCTTAAAAAAATCAAAATATAAAATGAAAAAAATTAAATCATCAAATCTACCTTGAGATTTATGCGATACAAATCTCAAAGAAATCAGTTATTTATCCATAACACACAGTACCTCCTCAACAATGAGATCGAAAACGAAAACTGAGAATGAGTTCTCGAAACCAAGGAAGAAGAAAATTGAGATTTAAGGGTATGTGAGTCGTATTGTTGTTTATTGAGAGGTTATTGTAGGTTGTTGTTGTTGTGGTTACCTTTGTTGTTTGTTGTTGATTAATAGAGGTTTGGATTAAAAAGCTTAGAAGAACTGCAAGAGCAATTCGTTCGAGCAGGGAGACGAAGTAGGAGGTCATCTCTCTTCCTAAATTGAATTGGGGTTGAACCCCAATTCATTTGAAAAAAATGTACCGATTTGCGACAGAGATAGAGGTTTCAATAAGGAAGAAATGGGTTGGACCCTTAAACCAAGCTAGTTCGACTTAGTTTGTCGAACTTGGTTTTGCCCGATTTGGGGCGAAACACTTTCCAAAATAAAAAAAAAAAGAAATAAATTGCTGAAAAATAGAGAAGAGAATCCAAAGAAATAGAATAAAATCAAATAAATCAAATTTTTGGACAAAATAAATAGAAATTGTGGGTTTTTATAAAAAGAAATAGAGAATTTATGATTATTTCTGGACTATATATTGAGATTTTACCTCAAAAAACATAAAATGGTCGAATTGACCAAAAAAATAATAAATTGGTTTTAAATTCAAGTGGGACCATTTTAGGGGTTTAAATTAATGAGTATTAGAATCAAGTTGACGATGAGCAATTTATTTTACGTTTTTTGTATACGGGGAAAAGTGTTTGGATCTCGAGAATCATGTAAGTCAGTATAAAGTTAGGAAAGCTCGGCACAGGTAAGTAGGACTCGTATTCTTTTCAACTATGCAGCGTAATTAGTTTATTTAGTTCATATAGAATTTTAGATTGGGAATGGGACAATGTACCATGACTTGATTATATTTGTTTTTAAATGTGAAAATCCTTGAAAGTGTTGATAACATGGACTAGGATTTAGGGACGTAAAGGTATGCCGAGAAATGGATTCCACTTTTTGTCCTAAGAAAAGGAAAAAGGTTAGCATGAAAATGAATTCTAACTTTACATCATCAGCAAGTTGGAGTTTTGTCTTAGTAGTTTATCATCCATTTAGAGTTGGTGGCTTAGTTACACTTGAATACACTGATATAATAACATGATGACAAACATAGGGGTTCTGTAGATTATATTCTTGTGGTAAGATGAGAGTACGACTCCCTGGTTATTAAGAGTTGATAGCTTAATCGCATTTGAATACATTGGAAGAACATTTAGGTTAACATGTGGATTTTGCATACGTATTCTTAAGTGAGATGAGAGTATAATTCTAAAATTAAAACTGAAATATAAGTCACAAGTTAATAATCGATAAGTTTACAAGCATCACTTACTGAGCAAGTTGGAGCGCTCATTCCCCTAATTAATATTTCAGGTTGTCGACATGGCTTCAACTTAGGAAAGGAGAAGATTAGGAGTTTATAATCTTCTCAATGGTTAATTGATTGTCCCAACTATTTATATATTGTATTGAATTACTATTTTGTAATAAACTAGGTTGGGATGTTGGTATTACGACCAAGGCATATCTCGGTTTAGTATATCGTTTGTATTATTGAAATTTTTTTGATTATGCTGCATTTTCAATTATTTATTTGATATACGATATACTATATTGTAAATATAAGGTATGAAGGATGGATGTACCATTACTCTAAGTGGGTCCAAATATTATCCAGGGCTTAATTATTGTTTCAGGTTAGGCATTGCCCTAATTGAGTTAGAGGATACTACAGTTGGTATTAGAGCCAAGTTATAGCCTCGGTTTCACTTTTGAATTATTTTTAAAATAAGTGATAACTCTGATATAGTTGGTATCAAAGCTTGGCTCGAGATTTTTCCTTGGTTTTAAATTAAGGAATAATTTTGATATAGTTTAGTGTTGGAACTTGATTTCATTACCTATGAACTGAATCGGAGTCCGGGTTTACTAACTTAGAGATTGATTCTCAAGTTATTGATAACCTAGAACTTAATAAATGGTTTATATCGATGTTTTTGCGGGGAGAGGTAAAGAAAGATAAAAGCTTTAGTTATGTTATGTGTTGTGATATACTGCATCTTTACGATAGATATAACTATAATATTTTTCCTGTACGTTATTTTGAAGGTCTTATCTCTTATCTCTAATTTGGAATCCAATGAAAAGATGGTAAGGGTTTTTGGGGAACTTGGACTTCAGGGATATTACCACAAAGAAAAATAGTTAAAACATAATAAGATGAGGAAGTATTGAGAAAAAATAAATAATTCTTCCATATAATGGTCTTTAATAGTCTTTATTCTCACTAATATTGTTTGATTAATGATAGTCAGTGAAGAAGGATCGATTAGACCTAGAATTTGAGACAAATATTAGGAGAATAGAAATTAATAAGAAAGTGATTTCCAATGAAACCGAAAATTAACGATGCACTTTGAGTAGGAAATGCACTAATATTATAACTAGTTGAACAAGAGTACAAGTTATTCAATGACAAAATTAGTGGTAAATGATGATAAAAATCTAGAAAAGTTTATATCACCATTAATAAATGAATATTTCATAAGTTGTTATGAAGTATAAGATTTCAGATATTTTGTTAGTCCAGATTAGAATAACGAGAAGAAGTTTATCAGGGTGATTGTGGTATAAATACAGATCATGGAAGTAAAATTAAAATGAGAAAAACTGTGTCATTATAGTTATGGTGTACCCAAATATACTAAAGGTAAAAATTTAAAAACTTCTTCGTGTTGTTATAGTGTAATCGCATCTGCTAATAAAGTGATAAAAAAGAAGAATGATGATATGGTGGACCCAATGTACAAAAAGGAAAGTAAGGATAAGGTTGACATTTTCTAAACCTGTAAAAACGTAGACAGTTTGAGTTAAAATATGACAATGAGTTAGTGAGGTTTCCTAATCTGATCATTTATACAAGTGTAGTCTAACTTTGGGAGAGCGATTTATTAACGAATTCGAGGATTTTGAAAATCTAATGAAGACCATATGATATTAGGAATGAATAGGTGAGCAGTATATCAAGAGGTTGATATAAACTGTTATTCTTAATTAAAAATTTTGTAAATTTACAAATTTCTACAAATAACGATTCATAGAAATAAAGCTATTACTCAAGATTCAAATAATTGAATTTCTTTTAGATTAACAGTAAGTTCAAGAAGAGAATTCATGATTGATGAACGAAAGTTTTGATTTCAAAAGTTTCAAGGAATTTATTTGTCAAATTCTCTTGGAGTTTCATCACAATTTTAGATTAAATTAATCAATTACTTGGTTTTTAAATTGAAACTAATGAGCAATTCTATTTTTTTAATGTATTATGGAAATTATGAGTATGAAAATTCAACTCAAGTGATGAACTAATTAAGTTAAGTCAAGAATGGATATACATTGCTCAAGAATTGACAACTCATTTCGGTCTATTACATAAAACCTATTGTTCTCAAAGGTTGGTAGAGATATGGTTTTCATTAAATTAGGATCAGAATTAGGAGTATGTGAAATTGAAGTTAGGCAATGGCTTAGTGATTTAGAAATCATGGTGAAAAGTAGAGTTATTGAACTCTATTAGAATAAGATTATTATTATTATATTATCAATGATAAAATATAAAAGGTTGAAGTCTTAGCAAAGGCACAAGAAATATCGCAGAGTTATGTGAACTCTGACGATAAATTAGTTTATACCAATGAATTGCAAGTGCAGATACTAAGCTTCAAATGTAAATCACTCATATATGTGTGAATGTAAATTGCAAGTCAATGGATTTGATTGTAATTGAGACAATTAGAGAATAGTTATATATTCAACATAGAATCAGAAAAAGTAATTTTATCATGGAATAATTGAATGATACATACTCATATATAATGAAATTGTAGTATCTTTGTATTGTATATTCAATTGAGCTAAAAGTGAAATTAAGGTAAGTTACAAATGACACAAAGATGCTTTGAGAGAGAATTGAATACAGTTTGACTATAATAATTGTTTGGTTATACCTAGAATATAGAAAAAGTTAAAGCTTTAGCCTAATACTTTATTTCGGGTAGTTGTGTATTAACACAAAGTAGCAAGATATTGTAGTTTATGCAATTATATATTTTAAGGAAGGTTGAGAAGAACTATTATGAAATAATTATTTTGATAGTCATATCAAACAATTTAAGGCATCACTTGTATAATAAAAGCTTGAAATTTATTTCGAATGATGAAAGGAATGAATTGCAAAGATAAATCTTAGAGCAAAGACTTAGGATTATAAAATATAGGTGAAAATCCCAACTTATTTTTGAATCCACTCAATTTAATAGGTTGCACAAGTTCATTGATGCATCGTAAGGTTTGAAATATTGATTTACCTAAGTAAAAAAGATTTAGAGAGACTTTTAGTTTAGCGAATCTTAAAAGGAAACATTAGAAGATAAATGAAAAGTATGAAAACCAATAAGTTGGTGCAATTTGATTTTGGAAGTATTCAAGCGATGAGAGTTTGAAGACTAGAGTTGTCAGAGTGAAAGAAATTGAAGGTGAAGTGAGTACCTTAAATTATTGAATGAAAAAATGCACTCTAAGAAATTCACCCACACAGAGTAATAAATGTTATCAACACTTTGAATAGAGAAAAGAAATGGAGAGTGTAATAATCATAACAAGAATTCCTCAGTATTATCTCTTGAAAGAGACGTGTATTAATAATGATCAAATAAAGTCCTATAGGCATATCATCAACTGAGTTGTTTGAATTGATAATTACAAAGATGTTCTTTGAAGTTTAGGTTGGTGCTTAACTGAGTGTATAATTAACTGGTCGATGATTAAGAAGTTTAATTGGAATTATTTGATATATCTTGATTTTTTTATTAATAGTTAGTATCCAGATTATACAATCTAATGAAATTGTTTTGTATGCAATAGTTGTTGAAATGAATGTCCCAGTTTAGGAAGGATATTAGATAAGAATTATTTCGAAAATATCATAAATATTATTATATTTATTGTACAGGCAATTTCATATTGTATCGAAATATACGATGAAAATTTTCAATTCTTTGAAATGATGATCTATGTTATGAAATTCATAAATAGATTTGAGATATATTCAGTAAGTAAAGTTTGAATATTTATAACTTGAAGGTTAAGTAAATTTTTGTATATATCTCATGGTGAAAAGAAAATTAAAAGATAATTTGGGAATGGGAGTTACACATGGAATAACAATTTCCATTTCTCTTTGGAACTACTGGTAACTTGTAAGTTTCCTTTAATTTCGAGGACGAAATTATCTTAAATTGGGGAGACTGTAACAACTCATCCCTTAAGGAAGTGATTATTATTAATCTAAAAGTTAATAAACCCGAGTTAGGATCATGATTAAGTCCGATTTATCTCAATTAGCGTGTGCGTGGATTTACGTGTCATTTTGTGTTTTATGAAGTGTATTAATTATTATGAAAATAATCGATTAATTGAAAATTATGGAGCACCTTATACTGTGTATGGGTCAAGGGTGACCCACATGGGTCATGGGGTAGCACGCACGCCCAAGTGTGCTCGTTGGCGTGCACGACGAAATGATAAATGCATTAATGTATGCGTATGTAAATTATATATATTGTATGTATAAATATGTATTCAAAATAATTAATAATTGATGGTCGCATAGTGACTCGCAGGGTTGAGGGTGACACACGTAGGATGTATAATAGTGCGCATGCTTGAAAAGGATTATTGGGGAGCGCGGTAAGTTTATGGGAGCGAAAACAGACAAGTGAATATATATTTATATATATAGGTTATATGTAAATATATATAAATGAATCCTAATGTTTAAATCAAATAAAATTATGCATTAGATTATCCTCGAGATACGTATAGTATGGATCTTAAGGAAGGAATGGGCTGAGCATTTGATGCTGGAGTTATTATTTATGCCTCGAGATGCGTGTAACCACATTTCAATGAAGATCAATATGTAAGGATATGAATGTGTCAAAATTAGTGTCACATTAAGGAATGTCAGCTTAAACTCATGTCTTTAGATCATCCTTGAGATTTGCATGTATGAATCTCAAGAAAACTTGTATTTGATCTTATGTAAGTTGGTCAGAGATGATGGGTTTTTTAATAGACACAAAGATTGACCTCAAGATATGCAACACACATCTCGAGAAAAACCAGAACATAAAGTGAAAAAACTGAATCATCAAATCTACCTTGAGATTTGTTTGATACAAATCTCAAGGAAATCAAGTATTTATTCTTAACACACAGAACGGCCTCAACAGTGAGATCAAAATCGCAAATTGAAATCGAGAGAGAGATCTCAAAATCGAGGAAGAGGAAGATTGAAACCCAGGGTTTGGGAGTTGTGTTTTTTATTGAGTTGTTATTATAGGTTATTGTTGTCATGGTTGTTGTTGTTGCTCGTTATTGTTGTTATCCAAGGATGGAGATGACGTGGGAGGTCGTCTCCCCTCCCAAATTGAACTAGGGTTGAACCCCATTTCAATTGAAAAGAAAAACATGTATCGATTTGCAATAAAGACAGGGGTCTCGATGAGGAAGAAAGGGGTTGGGCCTTAATCAAATCTAGTTCGGCTCAGTTATCCCGAACCCAGTTAAACTCGGTTCAGGCCTAAACCCCTTTTCCAAAATATAAAAAATAGAAAAATAAATTGCTGGAAAATAGGAAGAAAATCCTGAAAAATAGAATAAAATAAAAAATCATATCTTTGGACAAACTAAATAGAAATTGTGGATTTCTATAAAAAATAGAGAATTAGGGATTATTTCAAGACATTATAGTATGATTTTACCTTGAAAAAAATGGAATTGTTGGATTGACCTAAAAAGTGGTAAGTTGGTTTCGAATTCAAGTGAGACCACTTTAGGGGTTTCAATTAATGAGTATTAGACTAAAATTGATGATGAGCAATCTATTTTACATTTTTGATCGATAAGGTAAAGTGTATGGATCTCGAGAATCATGTAAGTCAGTATAAAATTAGAAAAGCTTAGCACCGGTAAGTGAGACTCGTATTCTTATCAAATATGCAACATAATTAGTATATTTAGTTCATATAGCATTATGGACTTGAATTGGTGCAATGTATCGTGACTTGATAGTATTTGTTTTTCAATGTGAAAATCCTCGAAAATGTCAGTAAGGCAAACCAAGACTGAGGGATGTGAATGTGTGCCTCAAAATGGATTCTGTTTTTTGTCCTAATAAAATGAAAAGGTTCGTAAGGGAATATTACCTTAAGCCGGTGATTAGTGTTAAACTGAATCCTAACTAACCCAAGTTAGGCTCGTGCTTAAGTCCTACGTACCTCAATTAGTGTATGCGTAGGTTTGTGCGATGGTTTGTATTTGTATGGTATGTTTAGGTGAATTTATAAGTCGTGGGATTAATAAGAAATTAATACAAGCCTATAATCAAAAAATAAATAATTAAATAATAAATAGTCGGTACACCAAGTGTGAAATGAATATGCATACTCGAGAACACTCATAAGCATGTTCGATGAATTTATTGGTAGAAAATACACAAAGTATATATATTTATATATAATTGATATATAAAAATATATAGTTAAAAATATAAGTTTTATTTGAATTGTATGGATCGTTAGATCACATCGAGATGAGCGTAAGTGTTGATGGTGTTAAGATGTGTGTCACTTGAGGATGTGTCACATTAACACATCATTCACTTAATTAGGCTCTAGATAGTGCGATGCGTCTCTTGAGGAAAATATATATATATATATATATATATATAAATGGAAACCTTAAAAATTATCTTCACTGATCAATCAAGAGAGTGAGAGAGATCGAGCTGTGGAGGGTTTGGAAAGTTAATCGAGTTGATTTGGAGAGATTTCCCAGCGGATAGGAAGAGATCAAACCACTGTAATCCATGAATTCATCACTGAAGTAAATTAGTTTTCATGTTTTAAGTTGAATTCATAATGGATGATGATTTCTCTTTGAATTATTGTTGTTTATTATTAGAAAGTGGTTTATACCTTACTAAAGGTCCTCTTCACTATATTTGGGAGTGCTTGATGTTATTAATATTGTTTAGTAGGTAGAGTAGTGGTTGATACCCTGTCCATTGTTGAGTTAGTGCAGGGTGGAGTGCGTTCCCTCTGATAAAGGAGCGCGATCCTTTCATAAGTTGGGATGAACTCAGTTGGTGGAGTGAACCCTACTAAGTGAGGGAGCGCGCTCCTACCCCCAAAAATAGCAATTGTCATATGTTTTGCCTAGAGTTTCCTGATGTCTTAGGGATTGACTTAGGGTTCTAAATATAGGTTATTAGGCTTATATTAACCACAAACAGTTTGTGATAGATTTTCGAACACGGGGAAGGCTTGAGTGACCTAGAAAGTTAGGGAATTTGGGAATGAAACCAAAACTAAGGTAAGTATGGATTCGCTTATTTATCAATGTGGTATAGATATATTATTATATATAGTTCATATAGTTTATGGATTGAATGGGGGACTATGTACACTGTGAGGTGTTTGTTAAAAAGAAACATGGTGTTTAATGTGATCGGCGAGAGTAAATCCTACAATTGAGAATAGGTTATATTGGAAATGGTTTGATTTCCCCGCTTATATGTTCAATCCTACTTTGATAAATAGGTTGTGCGGATTACATATTCACTGACATAGAACCATTAAACATTAATGGATTCGCTAGACATCACATCGGCTAATGTGTTGGTCTAGCAATCGTATTAATGGTGTCAATGGACAATCAACCCTAGATTTACAAATGAAATGGGAATCAAACTGTAATAGTCATTGATGGTTTTACTTGCATTTATTATTTATTAGATTATATGTTTTTCATAATCCTGTTAGTTATTTTTTGTGCATATTGTTATTGCGTATCATTCTTTATTATTATATGAAATTTTGATGGCTTTATGAATCCTTACTTACTGAGCAAGCTGGAGCGCTCATCCCAAATTTAACATTTCAAATTCCCAATCTAGCACTTTAGCAAATGGAAAAGAGAATATCTAGGATTCTTACTATCTTCTCTATGATGTAATGAGCCTTCACATATATGTATGCACTATTTGAGTTACTATGTTGTAAATGAATAGGGGTGGGAGGTTTTATAATCGAGTTTTGGGTTTTAATAAACTTTGTATTTATGTATATGATTTTAATTATCAAAGTAGTTTTAATATTTCACAAATTGTATTTTGAGTTCTTAATTCGATATTGATATACAGGTTGATTTTATTAGGTAAAAAAAAAAGAGGTTGTTTGCTCTAGTTGAATCTGGATGGGTTACCGAGGCTTAATTAGGGTTTCAGGCCGACTATCACCTTAATTGAGATAGGGGATGTTATAGCTTAGTATCAGAGTTATAGTTTAAGGGCTTTGTTATATTTAATAACTTTCCTACAGCTTGATATCAGAGATATGTCAGAGCCTTGTTTCACTTTTGAATTGTTTTTTGAATAAATGGTAGTTTTGATCGGTTTGTTACAAGACCTGAATTCAGAGGATAATCTTATAACTTAGATACAATTTGGTATTAAAGTTTAAGGGTATTGGCTTTAATATACCTTAGTACCAAAACCTAAGTTTACTAACTCAGAGAGTTATCACAAGTTATGAATAAGCTAAGGTTAAGATAAACAGTTTTTATCACATTTTAGGGGGAAACATGAAAATGAAAACATTATTATGCATTATTTGCTGCACTTATTGTTATTTATTGTATAGATATGATTTCCTTATTTTCTTTGAATTTTACGCTAAAAGTTTTATCTCTCCTTTGATTTTAAAATAACGGTAGATCGGAGAGAAGGTTTGCAGAGACCTAGACTTTAAGGTAAGTGGGAAACTGAGGATCAATGAAAATCTAGAATGGAACAGCAAATGAGAGAGCTTATAGAGTCTTAGGCGAAGCTTATAGTAATGCTGATGGCTTAGATGGGACCACTAGTACAATGACCCAAGGTACAACCTAGAACCAGTCCCGAGGTCACAAAAACTAAGGGGGAGCTAAAACAGTTGCAGATTCTGTTCAGCTATAACTATCACATGTTCAGGTACTGGAGATAGCTGTCGTGGTGCTAGTTGATTCTTAAAAGGATGCATTTCTAAGAACTCGTAAGGAATCTATAAAATATAACATTATGAGGTTCAGCGGCACTGTAGAGGAAGGGGTAACTGACACCTGAATATTAGAGATGGAGCAACGATTTGTTACTATGGATGTTGAGGACTGATTTAAATTTTGACCGGTCACCTTCTACTTGATAGATTAGGCCAAGAGTGGTGGAATTCCCTAGAGAGAAACGGGAATACTGTCACCATTTAGACATAGTTCAGGATTGTATTTTATAGTTGAAACAGAGGAGCCATGTTTGTAAAGGAATACAAGCGGAGGTTTATTGAGTCGAGCAAGTTTTCTCCTGAGATGGTGGAGTCATAGGAGAATAAAATAGATATGTTTCTTAGTTGGCTGAATTATGAGATTCGTGTTGTTGTTTCTCGCCATCCTCGCATTAGTTATACATTAATATATGAGACTGGGATAGAGGTAGAAGCAGCCATATTAGCCAAACCCTCCAGAGTAGTTTCTGTGACACCACTAGTACCATAGTTCCCTAGGACTTAGAGAACCTAGGAATTTGTTTATTTTCGTCCATCAAAGAGACAAAGGAGTGCAGCTGAAGTTGCTTCATAGACAGGGTCTGTAAGGATGACATTTGTTAGTGCACCGATTCGACTTATTTCTAAGGCTTTAGTAGCCAAGCCATCTTTGCCACCGCATCAGTTTGGAGGTAATGGCAAGAGTATGGCACAACAATCATAAAAACCGAGCGGATCTAGGCAGCTTCCACATGCTAGTAGGTATTCTCAAAGGTCCTATACCTTATGTTATTAGTGTGAACAAGCAGGGTATATTTAGAGAGATTGATCTATGCCACCAGCCACATAGAGAGATTGTGCTATGCCACCGGCCACATCGGTAGGTAGTAAGAACAACCAGCTGGAAAAAAGACTCATACAATGGTTGAGGCAAATCCATAGGGTAATAGGAGGCTCGTGGAAGGTATTTTAAACATTATTGGCCAAGATATGCATGTATTGATTGATGCTAGTTCCACTGTTCCCTTTGTTGTTAGTGCAACGATAGATGAGTTGAAATTGAAACCTATTAGAACTAGTTCGTTATTGATTTTGATCATAACAATTAGTGAGAAGGTTAATCCTAACCTGATCTACGAGGGATGTATAGTCAAAATTGGGGAGAATGAACTCCCAATTTAATTGAGGGTAATGGAGTTTATGGAGTATGATATACTACTAGGAATGGATTAGTTATTAACATACCATGCCAGTATTGACTATTTTTATAAGAGGGTAATCTTTCAGATCCCTAACCTTTCTAAAATTATAGTCTATAAGGACTATAATCCTTCATGAGTTGCAACTCATGGAAGAGAAGCTACTCCTTAAGATTTAGAGGTTATGGCACGACTTATTACATTTGGAGAGCCTGTTTAGGAACTTAAGGTAAGTGAGATACCCATGGTTTGTGAGTTTTTAGAAGTTTTTCGATCTGAGTTACCTGGGCTTCCACCACTACGTGTCATTGACTTCATCATTAATCTTGTTCACAGTACACGACCTATATATATTCCTTCATATTGTATGACACCGAAGGAATAATGAGACTTGCAGACTCAGCTCAATGAGTTATTATAGAAAGGGGATTCTCCATCCTAGTATGTCAACGTAGGGAGCATCAATTCTTGTTGTAAAGAAGAATGATTGAAACCTATATATGTGCATTGATTATAGACAGCTTAATCGAGTAACTATCAAGAACAAATACAAATTGCCTAAGATCGATGACTTGTTTGATCAATTGAAGGGTGCCATATATTTCTTGAAGATCGATTTAAGGTATGTTTATCATCATTTGAGGATAAAGGATAAGGATATCTCGAATACAGCTTTTAGCAATCGCTATGGGGACTTTCAGTTCATAGTGATGCTGTTTGGGCTCACTTATACTCTTGCTAAGTTCATGGACTTAATGCATATGGTGTTCAAACACTATTTTGAAAATTTCATCATCTCGTTTATTATTAATATTTTAATATATTCAAAGACTTAGGAAAAGCATTCGTACCACCTCAGAATTACATTACAGACTCTGAAAGATAATTGGTTGTATGCGAAGTTTCGTTAGTGCAAATTATGGCCTTCAATGGTCATGTTTCTTGGACATGTGGTTAATAATCAGGGTATATCTGTTGACCCAATGAAGGTTGAGGCAATCTAAGATTAGCCTACTCCTACCGTAGTGTCAAGGGCTCAGAGTTTTCTTGGGTTAGCGAGTTATTACGGACAATTCATTTATGGTTTCTCTCATATTGGCATGCCAATGACTCGCCTAATACAGAAAGATATTAACTTTGTGTAGTCTGATGAGTGCAAGACCGCTTTCAAAGATTTGAAGAGTATTTTGGCTATGATGCTTATTCTTACACACTTCTCATTCAAGCTTGGGTTATGTGCTAATGCAGGAAGGCAAGGTTGTAGCTTATGTTTAAAGGCAACTCAAGATTCATGAAAGAAATTATCCGGTTCATGATCTTGAGCTAGCTGCGGTTGTGTTTTCCTTGAAGATTCGGAGGTACAACTTATACGGTGAGAAATTTACAATATTTTTGAATCATAAGAGTCTAAAATACTCATTTACTCAGAGTGGATTGAATATGAGGCATCGTAAATGGCTCGTGTTCCTCCAAGATTAGGAATTCACTATGGAGTACAACCCAGACAAGGCAAATATGGTTGCTAATGCCTTAAGCAGGAGAAGAACAAGCAGGGAGAATGTAGCTACTACAAGAGCTTCTAAGTTTAGACTTCTTAAAAAAGCGTCGGTGATGATGATTTTGTAAAAGTCCAACTGGCACATCACTAAATGAAGAGCTAGTTCCAGAGCTACAAATCTATTCTTTTGTGCTCAATTTCAGGCTGAACAGGAGATAATTCGGCGGGTGATTGATTGTCTAAAAATTGATTGCGATTATGTAGCGCGTCAAAGGTTGGCAATTAGTATGGATCATCCTAATTGGTCAATTTCTAGAGATGATGCGTTATGGTTCAGGGATAGATTGTGGATTCTAGTTTTGGATTGGAGTTGCTATATGGGTATCTCATATATCTCTTTACTATATTCATCCAGGTAACAGCAAGATGTATCGCAATATGAGGCGCATTTATTGGTGGCCTGAAATGAAAATCGATATTACTGAGTTTGTAAAGAGATTTGAGATATGTTAGCAAGTTAAGGTTGAGAATCGGAAACTAGGAGGGTTACTGTCGATTTTTGAGTGGAAATGGGAACATATATAAATGGATTTTTTTTCTAGTCTACCTTTAAGTCAGTGTAAGCACGGTACATTAGGGGTTTTAGTTGATAGGTTGATAAGGTCTGCGCATTTCTTGCCAGTTTCCATGCTAGATCTACTTGACCGATTATGTGAGCTGTACGTACGTGAGGTGTTGAGATTTAATAGAGTTCTAGTGTCGATTACTTCGAATAGAGATTCGAGATTCACGTTAAAATTGTGGAGTGAATTGCGAAGACAGCTGGGAACTGCTCTTAACCTCAATACAGCATACCATATGTAGATTAATGGACATACTAAGCGACTAATTTTGGTTCTAGAGGAAATGCTTCTAGCTTGTGTCTTGGAGTTTGGTGGTAACAGGGAGAAATTTATTCTTCTATGTGAGCTCTCTTATAATAATAGCTATCAAGCTAGCATTAGAATGGCTCATTTCGAAGCTCTAATGGTCAACCGTATTGTTCACCTGCGTGTTAGGCAGAGGTTGGAGATATAATTTTGTTAGGGTAAGAGTTGATTCAGGACTACACAGATAGAATTCAGCAGATTCGCTAGTGTTTAACTACAACACAGCTAAAATAGAAGAGATACGCGAAAAATGAAAAGTAATTATTTAGACTGATATATAGAGTTATTTTAGTTGTGTATTTAGTGTAAATATCACTAAATAAGCTCAACTTGATGGTGTTTATGTATATATGGCATAAAGGAAAGAAATAAGCAAATTCGAGAAGAAACAAAGCAAAAACACACCTAATGAGGTTTAGCATCATGGCTACATAGTGTTGGCGTTATGGGACATTGAAGCATAGCATGGGACATCAATGCATGGCGTGGGATGGCAAGAAAATGGAGAAATGTGATCAGGAAACTCAACGTAATGGCAGCACCGTGGAAGTCAAAGGACGACACGGGGGAATCAAAAGGACAACACTAGGACTACTAAGGAGAGAAAATGAACACAAGATGCCTAACACAGTGGCGGCACCATCAAAATGAACACATAACGCGGAAACTTAAATGACACGACCAAGAAAAGAAAAAATATAAGGTAGAGTTATATTTTGTATTAAATTGTTAAGTAGGGTTTCTAATTGTTTGGAAATGTAATTAGGAAATATAATTATTTAGGAAAACGTGGTAAACATAGAATATACAAGAGATTAGCCACCATCAACATAGTTTGACATAGCTTTCCTTTATTCTTAAGTATGAAGATAATTTGTAGAGAGACGACATTAAGGACTCACATGCGGTGATTCGGGTATTGGTTTATTGATTTAATTGAAGTTATTTCATTATATCTCTTATTGCAATGAATATCACTACGTACATGTTTGTTTCAATGAAGTGTGAGTAGTCTATTAATCTTAGGGCTCACTTGATCCTATGGTATGAATGTTATGCTATAAACATGAGTAGAGTAGAAATATAAAAAATGCAGTTGTTAGAATTTATATTGATTCCTAGAGTAATGCTATGAATATCTTGATCACGTATTTGTTGATATTAGGTTTTAGAAGTTATTATGGTCATTGAAGCTCTTAAGCTGGATATGTATAGTACAAACATAAAATACACAACATCGAGCGATAGTTATTGATTAGGGTGGCATGGATAGTAAATTTAATTGGTTATGAATCTAATGATTTAGAACATTAAAGCAATGTGGAGCTCATATTATTCATACCAATAGGTGGAGTTCCGGTTTGCACATTAGAGTCTTTTCCGTCATGACAATGGGTTAAAATGTATTTGAAGGTAATTTATCTATTCTAATTAGGCATTGCACACACATAATAAAGATGATAAAGTGAGTTGAAAAGCATAAAATTTCATTACCTAGGTGAAATTGTGAACTATGATAGTCTTAATATAAGTGATTAAGTAATTTACATTGATTTGTTAGTATAGATTAGTTTAGTTTAATTAAAAAGCCAACTAAAAGGATTTCCTTATCAATAGAGTAATTGAAGCTAAGTATGTAGTGAGTGCATATACCTTTCCTTGAGGATGATATTCTTAGTCAACGTAAGTTGGTTACACTATTACAACAAGCAAGCTGTTATACTTGCGGCATGCACGCCAAGTATTTGGCGTCATTGTCGGTGATAGGTAGCCACTTAGACTTAGTTTGAAAAGTTACTAGGTTTTATTTTAAGTACTTTACTTTCAAGTTTATAAAAAAAAAAAAAATAGAAAGTTTAAGTCTCAAGTTTAACTTGCTGCACATGATTTTTTGTGTTTTCTTTTTAGGGATAACTAGTGCATGCATAGAGAATGAGAGAAAGCTTACGACTCTGAGATTAAGAAAACCAACAAAGGAAAAAAAGAAAGGAATTAGGATGGCTGAGGATAAAGCACGAAACCAGCAACAAGCACGAGAGACTAACTTGAAGGTGATCTGGCAATGCATAATAGAGTGCAGGGCCAGATATGCCATCGTGACTACTTCAGAACAGAAGTTCAAGAAACTTACAATAGTGTGATGAGGCTTTCATTCAACACCACCAATTTCAAATTGAAATTGTCTCAAATTAACATGGTGTAAAATTGTAATGACTTATTACCTTAAGCTAGTGATTAATACTAATCCGAATCCTAATGAACCCAAGTTAGGCTCATGGTTAAGTTTGGTGTACCTCGATTAGCATATGCATGGGTTTGTGTGGTGATTGGTGTTTGTTTGAAATGTTTAAGAATTTATAGGTTAAAGGATTAATGGGAGATTAATACAAGCCTTTGATCAAAATATACGTAATTAAACAATAAATAGTCGATACATCAAGTGCAATGAGGAGGTCGTGAAATAAATGCGCAAACCTGAGAACACTCATATGCATGTTCGGTGAATTTATTAGAGAAGAAATACGCAAAATATATATATTTATATATATTAGACATATAAATATATATAATAAAATAATAAATTTGGTTTAAATTATATGGATAGTTAGATTGCCTCAAGATGAACGTGAGTGTGAATGGTATCAAAATGCGTGTCACTTTAAGAGATTTCATTTTAACACATCAATCACTCAATTAGCCTTAATATAGTGTGATGCGTATCTCGAGAAAATCCTTATATAAAAATCCAAAACCTTCATTTTTATCCTCACATTCATTCGATCAATCGAGAGGGTGAGGAACCAAGTAGGTTAGGGTTTGGTCTAGTAAGGGTGATCATGAGAGGAATTGAAACGTGAATCGAGGCGATCAAACTACTAGAAATTTAGAGATCACCATGTTGGTAAGTTGGCTTTGAGTTTTAAGTTGAATTCAATAGGTAGGTGATGATTTCTCCATGAATTGTTGTTGTTAATGATTGGGAATGGGTTATTACCTCACTAGAGATCCTCCCTAATGATTTGAAAGTGTGTTTAAGGTTGTTTTAAATATTTGGTAATAGTACAGTGGCTGCTGCCCTATTCACGGTCGAGGTAGTAGAAGAGCACGCTCCCTTCATCAACTGGGACGAACCTACTTGGTGGAGCGTGCCTAACAAATTAAGGGAATGCGCTCCTACTAAATAGCGATTTTCTTGTAATTTGGTTAGAATTTCCTAAGGTCTTAGAGACTAAACTAGGTGTTCTAAATAAATGGTTTTAGACCTATATTGATCACAAATGGTTTATGATAGGTGTTAGATCCCTGGGCAAACGTGAGTGAACCAAAAAGTTAGGGAACTTCTTAACAAAAACTTAAACAAAGACAAGTATGGATTCACTTATTTATCAATATTGCCTAGCTATTTTAGTATATGTAGTTCATTAAGTTTATGGACTGAATGGGGGGACTATGCATACTGTGATTTTTTTAAATAAAATGGAAAATGGTTTTTAATGTGATTAACAAGAGTAGGTTCCTAGAACTAAGACCAGGTTATATAAGATGCGAAGTTGATCTTTTGGCCTATATGTAACTTCTTACATAGTAGGTAAAGTGTCGGTCTAGCAATCGCATTAATAAGTTTAGTGGGTAATCGTAGTTTTATAAATAAAATTGGAATCACAGTGTAATAGTCATTAACAGACGGACTTGCATCTTTTATTTATTGAATGATATGGTTTTTATAATTCTGTTAATTAACATTGGTATATATTGTTATTGCATACTGTTCTTTATTATTATATAGAATGTCGATGGCTTTGTGAGTCCTTACTTACTGAGCAAGTTGGAGTGCTCACCGCAATTAAAATCTCAAGAATATCGACGAACGCTACAACTACTGGATAGAGAAGATATATGAGTCTTGATCTTCTCCTTAATATAATGAATCTCTCATTGTCTTATATATGTATTGAATTACAGTTTTATAATCGCACAAGGGATTAAAGGTTTTATACAAACAAGGTTTATTCCAATTTTATTTGATACTTTATATCACGTTTTAACATCGAGAAATGTTTTAAGTTTTGTTGCGTTTATTATTTATTTTACATCAATATTCGATATGCAGTTGTGTTTATCAGGAGATAGAAGGAGAGTTTGCTCGCTATAGTTAAGTATAGTGGGATTAACGTGGCTTATTTAGGGTTTCAGACCGAGTATTGCCCTAATTGGGTTAGGGGATACCGCAGCTTGGTATCAAAGCTTAAGGTTTATCACTTTCGAATTAAGTCATAACCCAGATATAGTTTGGTATCAGAGACTAGGTTTAAGGGCATAATTACATTTAGTAACTCTGACATAGTTTGGTATCGGGGACTGGTTAAAGCCTATTCCAAATCTTAAAATAATTAACTTTGATATAGTATGGTATTAGAGATTACTTCAAAGAATAACCTTATGACTTGAAACAAGTGATAACTTAGATATAGTTGGGTATCAAAGTTTAAGGTTATTGACTCTAATACCATACTCTAAGTTTACTAAATCTGAGAGTTGTCTCGATTTATGAAGAAGATTAGGAAATGATAAATAGTTTTATCATGGTTTTATGGGGTAACTAAAAGATAAAAGACTAAGATATGCTATTTGTTGTGTTTTATTATATCTACGTGGTTGATATAAGAGTTATGTCATTCCTGAATAATGATAAGATGGTTGAAGTCAATCGATTTCTCATGATATGAGAAAACATTGAAGGTAAGAGCTCAAGAGAGTCTTAACCTCGAGGAACTTTAGAAAGGAAATATAAGGAAGATTTATAAAGATGAAATGAAAATCTTCTCCTATTAACTATTTTCAATGGTCTTTATTCTCACTGATATTATTAAACAAATAATAGTCAGTGAAGAAGTATCTATTGGATCTAGACCTTGAGCATGTGTTAGGAGAATAGAATTTATGAAGCAATGAAATACTAAATAACCTTGGATGGGGCTCAAAGATGGTAAGCCATTTTGAGATTTGATTTAATATGGATATTGAGACTAGTACAAAATTAAAGGAAGTTATTCACTATATAATTAGTGGTTAATGATAAAAGCTTATTTCAAGTTAAAAAACCATTAATGTAATTATAATTCATAAGTTATTATGAAGAAGAAATTCCATACATGGTCAGAATCCATATTGGAATGAGAAGTAAATCTCCAAATAATGAAAGGTGAAATTGAGAATTAAAAAGTGGAATATAGTTTAATCCATAACATAGCAGTTAGTTGGTAAGATATCTTAATCTGATGTTCTAGACTGGTAAAGTCTAAATTTGAGGAGAATGAGTTATTAATGAATCTAATGATTTGAAGAATCCAAAGAATAATGTACGGTAGTAGGAATGAATATTCACTGCCCAAGATTGACAACTCATTCTAACAAAAAGATGAAATCAGTTGTTCTCAAGAGTTAGTTGAGTTATGGTTGTGACATTGGTATGATTAGATTTAAGGATACATTTAAATATGATTTCAGACGGTTGTTGGATCACTTTAAATGGATGGCGAAAATCATTAGAACATACTAGAACTCATAGTATGTTCATGAATAAAGGTTGTTGAGTTTCGAAACCCTACTTTAATCAAGTTGTTATTGTGTAATTAATAATAACTTGGAATTTTTGAAGATTAAGAAGGTGCACAAGCATTACCTAAAAAAATTATAAATCGTGATGGTAAATTGGTTTAGATAGATTTTATAAGTGCCAATACTAAGTTTCAAAAGTAAATTACTTGTGTGAGTGTTGAATATTTGTTGGGGCATATGCCCTAGGTCAATCTACAAGCAATATTTATCTTATAATTTTAGTTAATAAAATTGAGGTTTTCATTTGATGTTTAATTATAAGTGATTGCATATATGCCTTATAGTAAGATCCATAGATATTTGTTGAAATATCATAAATGTCCCTAGTTGGTCGTTATACTTGGAACTATAATGAATTAAGGCTAGTGTGAATCTTGATTGATGCTCATGTGATTAGCATGCGTATGGGGATACGAATTGAGATCATGAGTACTCATTATGGGAATAAGGTATTGGAGTGAACCACTATGAGAACACCATATGGATTAAGTCATAGGTGTTACTTAAGATAGGAACATCATTACTCCTTCGACTTGAGATTACTATAGACTTCATTATTAGAAACATGGTAATTTGATACAATCAAACATTGTCTTTAATCGAATGATTATAAAGATTGTGATTGGTTACCATGTGAATAATATGTGAAGGTGTGTAATCAGGATAGAATTTTTCCCTCTTTTATAGAGAGATATCAGTGGATCCCTCGATTTTTTAGATTGTTAAATGCCCAAGTCCTAGTGAATTGATATGATCAATGTCACATGGATGTTTTCGGTCTATCTAAAGATCGAGACTAGTACGATTGAACATTAAAGATGGCTTTTAATGCCTTATGTTTAATCAAATGATATCGCAAAAGAAAAGGATATGATATATGTTATTCATGATATATGTTATTCATTAGGTTATATTGATTTTGATATTCATTTTACTTAGGTAGTATTAATGCCTTCCTAGAGACTGCTTATGACTTGTGTACTAAAATGGATTTGGTTAACTGCCAACTTCGCATGAACCTATTGGGTCACATAAAAAGAATGGCTTTACGCAATTTTAATTGATCTAGAGTAATGAATTTTACATGATGAAATTCATGACATAAAATCCCTTACGATTCGATATATGATAACTCATTAATAGGGGTGTATGAGTAATTTGCTTAAACTGCCTAAATACAATAGTTACATTACGAATTGGGTTTTAAGTGAGGACTTATCTACACATACACTACAAAACAAAGCTTAAACAACAACAAACTAATCTGATGCTGAATTGGTATGGTTATGTTGCTAAGTGACTCTACAATAGATCAGCGACAGATAGTAGCTGTTGCTAAACTCTTTGTTGCAGATTGAAATCAACGACATATTTGGGTTATGTTGTTGTTCAGCGACAGATTAGTGACAAAAGTCTATCGCTGAATAGTAATAGAAACAAGACTGTCGCTAATTGTAGTCCGGTCTGCAAATGAGAGTCTGTTGCAAATATGTTGCAAATCAGCGACAGACTAATTTGCCCAGTCAATACAGACGCGTGTTGTCACTGATATGTTGTTGTTCAACGATAGATCGAGAGTGTCACTGATTTGCACAGTCAGCAAAACCGTTGTCTATCTCTGATCTGTCGCTAAACAGAGATAGATCAGTAATAGACAGCTTGTCGCTGACTGTGCAAATCAGCGACAGACCGTGTCACTCATTTGCAATGGTAATTTTAAGAAAATTACAGTTCACAGTAAATAGTAAATTGTAAACCTACAGTGCAGTAAAATCACCTACAGCGCAGTAAAATCTGCAACAATATATATTTTCCTGCTACAAATAAAACAAAAATTGAGAAAATGTTTGTATATTATCAAAATTTGACAAACAATGTCTACAAAAGGAAGAGATTAACATTTCATAATTAACTAGCAGTATACTATATAGTACTAGATGAACATTATTCAACAAAATACAAAATACTACACAAATTAAGATGGCTACACAAATTAATTTACATATATATATATACAATGTCAATCCTACACTCTTACCCAATTGTTTCACCGATACAAGATAGGCACCATACAAATTTTGGGGCTAGAAGAGCGTCTCCCATCCAAATCCTGAAAATTAAAAGGAAGAAGTTGAACAATATTCGACATGCAACCAAAAATATTCAAACACAAATGAAAATAGCATAACATCCAATTAAAGTGAAATTGAATACAGTGTTGTTTCTGAGTACACACTATCTTTCACAGTATTTCTATCTCTATGTATGACATGACCAACACAACCACTCCAAAAATACACACAACGAGTTAAGGATTTCTAATACATAAATTAATAGTGCGTGTTATGACCCTAAAAACGTAGAGACACAAATTACATATAGAGACCAAGTTGAGCAGCATGGGGTGTCCATTTCTCCGAAAAAAAATGAAATGGACCATATAGGATTAGATAAACTACTCAATTGAGAAAATACCTTAGTTGATCTATGTGGATCTAATTCTCCTATCATTTTTTGGATACATCTTAATCTACTTATTTGTAATGTCATTTTCATTGTGAGCACTTTTTTATATCATCGATCCTAAATATATAAAATTGATTCTAATTTTACTACTCTAATTATCTTAATATGTACAAGACTTGACTAACAAGTCACAATGCATGTATTTCATTCACTCGCAAATGTAAACTCTAAAATTTAAATACAAAGACATTAATGAAATCAATCTACTTTATAAATAGGAGATCCAACTCTTTGAAGTAAAAAACGTTCTAAAATAAAAGAGGTCTACGAAGTCATTTGACTTAGGAATTGCCTACGAAACCTATATAATTCAATCATAGTGATCTACTTCAAAAATCATTTATTCTAAAGCCTCTAAGTACTCATGTTCTCTATCTTTATCATGAAACACGAGTAAAATACATATTCGAGGATATTTTTCAATATCGACAAAGTAAAAAATGTATGTTCCTTTCATCATACATAACAAAGAACAAGTTCAAAAATCAAGTTTCTTCATGAAATGACAAATGGAAAATGCTGAAGAAATTGGTATTAAAAACTATATTAAAGATTTAAAAAGACCAAAGTATGTCAAAAGAATGTCTTGTAACATATGCTGTAAGACCATTCTACCACTCATTGTAACTATCCTAATGTTCAAAAGTTCATAATAAACACTTCAGTATACATGGTAAAATGTTCAAGATCAAGAGAAGACTGAGTTCAATGGATATTTTGTGAATAAAATAAATGGCAGAAGGTTGCATACGAAATGAATCTCTGAAACTTGAAACCCAATTGGTGATGTACCTTTACCTCCCTATGCAACACCCATATCAAATGCCACCAGTGCACATACCTGCAAATGAAGTAATCATATCGACTACATTAGAAAGGAAAAAATGAGATGATATACAATACTCGTAATTAATAGTTTACCATAAAAAAAGATAGGACATCCAATCACTCTTGTCGTGGCGGTGGTCGCGGAGGCGGCATAAGTTGCTCCATAAACTCATCATGATCATCCAAAAGATGATGTTGATCCTCAGGCATCCTTCTATGTGGATCGGTCCAATGCCCAGGCCGGTGGTCATGCGGGTGCGCAGACTGAGAATGTGCTATCTCCGTCGTCAAATGACCAGGGTGGTCATCATTCTGAGGACCAGAACGCTCTGTTAGTGGTGATGGTGGAGTCCGCGGTGTCGGAGGCACGTGGGGCCTAATGCCAAGGTGTTGCATCAACAATGCCTCGATACGTGCTAACCGATCCTGCATCTCTCGAGTTTCTTCCTGGCGTTCCATCTTGTCTTTTCGCATTTGTTCTTGTCTTTCCATTCGCTCCTTCGGCAATGTTTCTTGCAACCTTTGGTGGTCCCGCTGGAGCTCCTCCAACTCATGAGGTTCGTACACTGATCCTTGAGATGAGCTTGCTTCCCCTAAAGATATGTTGCGATGATAACCTCGTGACCTAATTCGTATATACGTCCCTTGACCTCTGGCACCACCTCAAGATAAACAGAATCATCGTCAATCGATGCGTCAGGGGTCTGGGTGGACATCTCCTCCAATATCCGAGTGAGTTCAGCCTGCATTAAATTAATAAACTAATAGTTAACTTTACTGGTTTCTTTTAAATTGATGGGCTACATGTTCGTCTCGAACTAGTTATACATATGCAATTCATATTACTTACATCAATCTTCGTGGATCTTTAATCTACGAATGATTGTCCGTCATGGCCATGGGTGTGGAGGTGTCTAAACATCTCCTTTCGTGTGGGACGATGTTGAAGCTTCTTCTCCTACAACATTGTTACAGGATTAATAGTTTTTATTTTGGTTCATCTACTAAAGACATTATTTATGTATTTATGCGTACCAACGTATCACCATGTTGTCTAGCAGATATACTTCCAGCGCTATGCAACGAAATACCAGTGCCCGGCCCTCCCACCTCGGACTTTCTATTCGTGCTAATCTGCTCGGACTTCTTCTTGAATGTTTCATATGTTGCTCGCATTCGCTTGTAATGCTCAAACACCTCTTCTGTTAAGTAAATAGGTGTTATTCTTTTCTTCGCGATGAGATATATATTGCCCATGTACCGGATGGCTTGTCTACCGACACCACGCATCATATATCGCAAAGGACATTTGCAAGTCCCAAGTGAAGAACAACTACAAATGAACAAGTATTATGAAAACATCCTCATTTCTATAATCATATGCTAGTTTCACCGCTATTTACTACAATGGTCGATGTGAAGTTACTAACCTCCAACGCGGCTAGTATATATCTCGTTGGGATTGTGGGACATATTCCTATTTCCATCCTTCTTTCAAATATCCGCTCTTAAAAACTAAACTCATCTTCCATGCCGCCACGGAATAAGGGTGTAACCTACCATTTCGTCATTTAAGTTAGTATAGGAAAATAATATTTCTATGTATTAGCGGTATATATTGTGGAGAGTAACATACGAACCATGCTCAGCAATAAGATATATAAGAGGGTTTTCGCCTTCCATAGGGTCGGAGGTCTGAAAAAGTCAGGGATCTTCTCAATTGCATGTGGTATCGATAAGCGCAACCTGTTACTATATGACCTTGCGGATGAATGATGATGTGGTGCTGGGGCCTACGAGATATAGAAGTGTGCTCGTCGCCTACTCCAGGAGAATAAGCGGGATGAGCCGAAGGTGATGGTGTGGCGTGATGTGATGAAGACGGCATGGTACCATGGTCACGTGGGTATACATCTGCTGGAAGTGATGGTGTGGAGTGGTATTACGAGGAGGGAATGAAACCATGCTGAGGTGGGAATGCATGAACTGGAGGAGATGGTGTGACATGCTGATATGGATATGGATGTCCAGGAGGCGATGATGAGGTATAATGTGATAACGACAGTCCGGGGGCATAAGTCGGGTATGGATGAGTCACATGTGACCATCCATGGGTATAATGTAATGAGTACCGACCATCCGGATGGGCAGGTGTAGCACGGTGCGACAAATATCCTCGTCCAATGGTGCTAGTCTCCTCCAAATGTTTATTGATGTCCTCCGCGTCCTCATCGTCTGGATTACCACGCCCCCTACCTCTCGCCATATGTAATGGTGTTTATATCTATTGCATAAACAAATAATTCAGTTGAGTCATACAAATAACATTTATAGAGATATATTTCATATAACGTAAACATCATATTTCAAGCAAATTGGTAGATTGCACTAAAAACTCACACCAATCACTTAAACTCATCTTCGCTACCACTGTCTGATGACGATGTGAACTCATCATCTTTTTCATCGTCCGCATTCGTCTCAAATTCATCGTTGTCAAACACAATTTCATTTGTCGGATCAACAACTGCCACCGCTAATGGATCTACGTCTATTTCCACGATGTCCATATTCTCATTTTGATCCGCTTGAAATGTATTGTCCGAGTTGGCCATTTCTGAACTAATGACATTGGTTTCATCTATGAACTTTGGTTGAAGCTTGCATATAGCTAACCAATCACTTCGTTCCCTTCTTCCGTGCGCGGGGTAAGGAAGATAATATACTTGATGTGCTTGCATTGCTAATATGAAAGGCTCATACCTATTGAACCGATGGTTTTTATGAACTTCTACCAAACCCAATTTATGAAGAAGTCGTGTATCATTTTGAGTAGGATCAAACCAATCACATTTAAACAACATTGTTCGAAGCGACCCATCATGGTAATTAATTCGAATTACATCTCGGAGTACACCGTAATAATCAGTATCGTTCCCACCTTTACGCATACACCACCATTTTGTGTTGTATTGTTCGTACCGTAGGAAAGTGTGTCAAACTTATATCCATTAACGAGGTACGCAGGATAACTCGTACATGAACGCATTGGTCCTTGAGAAATTTGATGAATCGCATCTGGCACATCGGTTTGTTTAGCCTAAGAGATGTAAAATTACGATATTAAAATCAAACCAAGAAACGTAATGAGACGTTCTACATCTAAACTTATAAGAAGTAGGCGTATATAAACTACTACGTACATATTGCAAGAATCAGGCTGCAAACTGTTGCTTAAGTTTGATCTCAATAGCTTGATCGGTGATGCTTGGTTCTTGCAAACGAACGATTGACTTGAAAATGCTACGAAAAATGAAATGAGATTAGACACTGCATAGAAAAACTGTCAGAGGAAAAATTGTTGGACTAAGTGGTTAGTCATTCACATTCCGACCGAGATTTTGATGGAAACAAACAAGGTGAAAATGTACTAATCAAGTATTTCAGTTTGTGTTAAAGGATGCAATACAACACATCAGGGGTATTCAAGAAATATGGAGAGATTGTTGGAATAAGTGTTTGTGTTAAAGGATGCAATACAACACTTCAAGAGTATTCAAGAAATACAAGTTCACGCCTTGGCATAAATGAAGAAATGAAGAAGAAAAGTTCAAACCGCAATTTGTAAAATCAATGTAAGGTATACAAATTCATTCACGCAAGCCAAATGCATTAGTTCATGCATACATCAAGTTTTCGAAATCATTTCTCAAAGTCATAAGTTGATTTCAAAGTTTAAAAGTGGATTTTAAACACCTAACTAGGTAAATGAGGTTAAACAATGTGAAAACTTTGTGTGAATGGTCATTTGCATATTAGAGTTCACTATAAATGTTTTCGAAAAAGAAAAACTCGTTTTTCAAAGGTATTCAAAAAGAAAACTGAAAATTTGCAGAAAAGCCCCTAATACATTATGAAATCATGAATTTCCGTTTTCGGGATTTGTAAAATTATCCGGACCACCCAAGTAAGCTTAATGACTCATAATAAACATGTATAACATGTTATATAAGGGTTGGTTAGGTCCCGGACAAGTTTAAGGGTCGCTAACACAAAGGGACGAGTAATAATTATTCGAAGTCCCCTGAGTTAGCGCGCTAATAATGTCATTAGCGCGCTAACTCACAAGATTAGCGCGCTAATTGCACTCGCTCGCAATTTTTGACTTTTGGAAATCAAGCTTTGAATTTGAATTTTTGATTTCCTGGATTCCTAGAACGGCCATAAACGGCTATATTGGAATTCCTACCACTATAAAACCACCTCAAACTTGGTTTTAAAAAAGAAGAGAAAACACACTCAAAATCATTAGATCTACAAAGTAGAAATCAGATTTTTGTGAAGAAACAAGAGAGATCTTAGTGGTCGTTCATTATCTCACATATCCAAGACATTTGAGGCTTTCAAAAGTAGTTCAAGAATCACTCCAGAGCTGATCTCTTCTGTCATTCTTCTGGTTGTAAGAAATTTCTAAATCTACAATCTTACTTGTGCTTAATCTACATATTTTGAGTATTTGATTTGAAAATCATTGTTGTGTGTGTTTGAACATCTTCTCTGAGTTTTTGCACTTAAATTTACATTATCAAACTCTGAGATTGATTTGAACAAAAGTGTTGCACTTAAACTTGATCCTTACTAAACTTTTGTTCTTAGACTCGAAATCGGTTTCACACAAATATATTAAGTTTTTGAAACGATTTCAGATTTGGAATTTGCAACAACATCAGTAACATATTTGCATATTCCATTTATACTCACACTTGCATGCATAAGAGTTAGGCTCTAGGTGGCTTGCTTGTGTTTGAATTTGATACCACTTTTGTTGTAAAGTGTATCTTTGTATTTCCAGCAAAATTGTTGTATTTGAATCATTGTAAGACTTAGTGGAATCTAAGTCGAAAGGGAAAATCCTAGTTGCGGCTAGGTGGGTAAAATCCTAGTTGAGGCTAGGTGGGAAAAATCCTAGTTGCGGCTAGGTGAGAAAAATCCTAGTTGAGGCTAGGTGGGGAAAATCCTAGTTGCGGCTAGGTGGGAAAAATCCTAGTTGAGGCTAGGTGGGAAAAATCCTAGTTGAGGCTATGTGGGGAAAATCCTAGTTGCGGCTAGGTGGGAAAATCCTAGTTGCGGCTAGGTGGGAAAAATCCTAGTTGAGGCTAGGTGGGAAAAATCCTAGTTGCGGCTAGGTGGGAAAATCCTAGGTGATGCTTAGGTTGTAACACTTATTGGTAATATAAGTGGGGTTGAAATCCTAACCGAGGAGGTTAGGTAGTGGATGTAGATCGTTGGATCGAACCACTATAAATCGCGTGTCATTTTATATTTCCTGCATTTCTTTTACTTGCATCGCTTATATATATATATACATCATAATTGTAAATTGCGCATAAAATTTCAAAAAGGGCAATAACTACTCGGTAACCCAATTCACCCCCCCTCTTGGGTGACCTTCAATTGGTATCAGAGCGGGTTATTGCTCAAAGTATTACTAACGTATCTTTGAGTGCTTTTGTGCAAGGATGCAAACTTTAGATCCAGCTCGCCTTCGGGAAGGCACCACTTCGAGTAGGCCTCCATATTTTGATGGAACCAATTATGCTCATTGGAAAGTAAGAATGAAATTTTACATTCGAGCACAAAATAGATTTTTATGGGACGCAATTGAAAATGGCTACACTCCAATAGGATAAGCCATTGAAAGAGTATACCACAGAGGAGATAAAGCTTGAGCTTTCTAATGATCAAGCTATGAATCACTTATTCTGTGCACTAAGTGAAAACGAATTTAACAGAGTAAGTGCCTGTCAAACAGCAAAGGAAGTATGGGAGAAGCTTGGAGTACATTATGAAGGCACCATGCAAGTAAAGAAGACAAAGTTGAGAATTCTTGAGGAACATTATGAAACTTTCCGAGTTGGGGTGATGAAGACATAGCCACCGCCATTACTAGATTCACAAAGCTATTAAATGAGATCAAGAATCTAGGCAAGAATTATGATCAAGAAACTTCAGTATATAAATTCCTTAGAGGCTTGCCTAAGGAATGGGATGCCAAGAAATACGCTATCCAATCAGCTCAAAATCTTGGAGATTATACATTCGATGCATTATGCGGAGAGTTAACAGTTCATGAATTTGAACTAAAAGACCGAGCAAGATTGGAAGCACTAAATGGAGGTGCTAAAAGTTTAAGAAAAGATATCGCCTTGAAGGCAAATAGCTCCTCTAGTGCATCAGTAGAGGTCATCGAAAATGAGGAATCATATGATGAAAATGATCTTGAGAAAGAAGTAGCTATGATCTCAAGAAAGCTAAATAAGGTCGTGTACAAACGAGATAAGTACAAGAAGAAGCTGCGAAGTGGAAGCAAGGAAGGAAAACCAAACGAAATAATATGCTACGGTTGCGGCAAACCGGGTCACGTCAAGACAGAGTGCAAAGCCAAGAAGGTATTTGACAAAGGAAAGAAGAGTTTCAAAGCAACTTGGGATGACTCATCATCATCAAGTTCTGAATC
Organism: Stephania yunnanensis; assembly: GCA_039657365.1. NCBI lineage: Eukaryota > Viridiplantae > Streptophyta > Magnoliopsida > Ranunculales > Menispermaceae > Stephania > Stephania yunnanensis. The sequence continues at coordinate 45,006,436 of CM077581.1, forward strand.
AGAATCAGAAAGTGAAAAGGCAATATTTTGTCTCACGGCACGAGGCGAGGTAAATTCTAACTCTTTCAATTTTGATAATGTTAATAATTTGAATGATGTTCCAAATATTGATGAGCTTAGAAAAGAGTTGAAAAAGGAGGTCAAAAACACCAAACAACTCAAAAAGAGTTTGACAATTGCAATTAGTGAAATAGAGTCACAAAATGAGATTATTGATGATCTCCAAAATGACTTAAATGAAGTCATAAAGGAAAGAGATGCTTTAGTCAAGGAAGTAGAGGACTTGACTAGCACAAAGGCATAAGTTTACAAATGGTAAACAAATGTTTGACATGATGTTAGGAGCACAACGACGTGCACTTAACAAAAGAGGCATAGGTTACGGAGCAAACTTGTTAAGCTACAAGAAATTACTAAATGATGATCGTAGATGCTATAAATGCAACAAGACTCACATGGTCAAGAAATGTGTATTACAAAAGGTAAAAATGGGTAAACTAGCATGGGTAGCAAAAAATGTTTATGACACTAACACTCTCGGACCCAAAGGTGTTTGGGTACCAAAATCTAGTGTGTTTCCCATAGTATAGGATGCGAGGAAAAGCACCCCATGGTACTTGGACAGTGGGTGCTCAAGACACATGACCGAAGATGCACTTCAAGTTATTGAACTAAAGCGGCATGATGGTGGAAAGGTTACTGATTGGAGACAACAACAAAGGAAGAGTTATTGGTCTCGAAACTGTTGGTAACAATTTACTTTCTATTTCTAATGTTTATCTTGTTGATGGTTTGAAATTTAATTTGCTTAGTATTAGTAAATTGTGTGACAAAGGATTTCATATTATGTTTGAATCATCAAAATACATTGTTAGAAATGAGAAGCATGAAACCTTGTTTATTTGCATATATAGATAAAAACGTTTATGTTATTAACTTTGATGAGATAAATATGCAAAATGTTTCATGTTTGAATGCACAAAGTAATTGTGATGCATGATTGTGGCACAATAGATTAGACATCATTCTTTGTGTGATCACATCCAAAAAGGGGAAATGTTAAAACTCATCCATGTGCCCATATAGGATCAATTAGCCGATATACTCACTAAGTCTTTGCCTAGAGAACAAGTTTTTAAAATTCGGCGTGAGTTAGGCATGTCTCGAAAATAGGACCTTCTACATATGTTTTAGCTATTCTAAACCTTTTTATATGATGTTAGTGAAGTGTCCATAAAGTTTGAGAAGCATCGGAGCTAAATTGAAAAAGTTCAAAATTTTTGTATCAAAAATTCCAGAGAAGAATTAGCGCGCTAATAGCTAAGATTAGCGCGCTAATAGCCCTGCGACCGAAAAATTCCAGAGAGGAATTAGCGCACTAACAAGCCTTATTAGCGCGCTAATGTCGATCGGCCAGGGTTTTATAACCTAACTTTTGTTCAAAAACTTACCTCACACATACAAGTCTCTCTTCTCCTCTTCCAAATCCACTCTCCGTGTGCAATTTCCACCGTGATCTCCACTCTTCTAAGGTACAAATCTTCTCCACTCTTTGTTGATTCCTTCCATTTTCTTTTCAACATGTCAACTCGTCGCACCTCAAACCGCCCTTCGTCTTGATCGGGTGCACCAACCGCTCCCAATCCATCTCGACCTACCCAAGCCACGTCCTCACGGTGACGTGTGGTTCAATCTTCATCGTCTAGTGACGAATCCGAATCCACACACCCCGTCCCGATTCCGGCAAATGCCCCACGACGTGAGAGTCGTGCAATTGCTACTCTTTGCTATCTATATCATGAATTTTTCTGCGTCTCTGAGTTTATTTTTATGGCTATTTTGTGCTTCACTATGTTTTATAGTTTATGCATGTGTATCGCTTCCGTATGTTATTTATTGATATGCATAAAGTAAGGGGGAGAATTTTATTATGCATAAAGTGAGGGGGAGAATGCTTTTATCTTGGTATATTGTTTATTGATATGCATAAAGTGAGGGGGAGAGTTTATTTCTCTCGTATTGTTTGAATCGTGTCTATCTTTGCAGATACTTGACCCCATTGTCTTAATAATATCGAACGGGGGAGAAAAGGTTGAACTTGATATTGTGATATCTTTGATATTGTGATATTTTTTGAAAGGATGATATGAAAGAATGATATTTTCATTGGTATATATTGGTATCGGGTTAATAATTCTCAGTTTTTACTGGTATCGAGTTGATACGTTAATATTATTGATTTTTGTAACTGATATCAAGTTGATAATTTTAACCTGCATATATTGGTATCCTTAAAAAGTTGTTGGTTTTTTATTGGTATACTTGAAAGGGGGAGAAAAATTGTGGATGCTTGACCCCGCTTTTTGATAATATCAAAAGGGGGAGAAAAATGTGGTGAACTTGAAAGGTTTTGAGAAAAATGTGGTGTTGAACTTGAAAGGTTAGGTTGTTGGTTTTGAACTTGCATATTTGAAGCTAAATGTTGTTAAACTTGAAAAGATTGATGTGTTGAATGTGATATACATTTAGATTGTGTCTTTACACCTTTAAAGTTCACATTGTTTGTTATCATCAAAAAGGGGGAGATTGTTGGACTAAGTGGTTAGTCATTCACATTCCGACCGAGATTTTGATGGAAACAAACAAGGTGAAAATGTACTAATCAAGTATTTCAATTTGTGTTAAAGGATGCAATACAACACATCAGGGGTATTCAAGAAATATGGAGAGATTGTTGGAATAAGTGTTTGTGTTAAAGGATGCAATACAACACTTCAAGAGTATTCAAGAAATACAAGTTCAAGCCTTGGCATAAATGAAGAAATGAAGAAGAAAAGTTCAAACCGCAATTTGTAAAATCAATGTAAGGTATACAAATTCATTCACGCAAGCCAAATGCATTAGTTCATGCATACATCAAGTTTTCGAAATCATTTCTCAAAGTCATAAGTTGATTTCAAAGTTTAAAAGTGGATTTTAAACACCTAACTAGGTAAATGAGGTTAAACAATGTGAAAACTTTGTGTGAATGGTCATTTGCATATTAGAGTTCATTATAAATGTTTTCGAAAAAGAAAAACTCGTTTTTCAAAGGTATTCAAAAAGAAAACTGAAAATTTGCAGAAAAGCCCCTAATACATTATGAAATCATGAATTTCCGTTTTCGGGATTTGTAAAATTATCCGGACCACCCAAGTAAGCTTAATGACTCATAATAAACATGTATAACATGTTATATAAGGGTTGGTTAGGTCCCTGGGACAAGTTTAAGGGTCGCTAACACAAAGGGGAGAATAATTATTCGAAGTCCCCGCAGATTAGCGCGCTAATAATGTCATTAGCGCGCTAACTCACAAGATTAGCGCTAATTGCACTCGCACTCGCAATTTTTGACTTTTGGAAATCAAGCTTTGAATTTGAATTTTTGATTTCCTGGATTCCTAGAACGGCCATAAACGGCTATATTGGAATTCCTACCACTATAAAACCACCTCAAACTTGGTTTTAAAAAAGAAGAGAAAACACACTCAAAATCATTAGATCTACAAAGTAGAAATCAGATTTTTGTGAAGAAACAAGAGAGATCTTAGTGGCTGTTCATTATCTCACATATCCAGCACATTTGAGGCTTTCAAAAGTAGTTCAAGAATCACTCCAGAGCTGATCTCTTCTGTCATTCTTCTGGTTGTAAGAAATTTCTAAATCTACAATCTTACTTGTGCTTAATCTACATATTTTGAGTATTTGATTTGAAAATCATTGTTGTGTGTGTTTGAACATCTTCTCTGAGTTTTTGCACTTAAATTTACATTATCAAACTCTGAGATTGATTTGAACAAAAGTGTTGCACTTAAACTTGATCCTTACTAAACTTTTGTTCTTAGACTCGAAATCGGTTTCACACAAATATATTAAGTTTTTGAAACGATTTCAGATTTGGAATTTGCAACAACATCAGTAACATATTTGCATATTCCATTTATACTCACACTTGCATGCATAAGAGTTAGGCTCTAGGTGGCTTGCTTGTGTTTGAATTTGATACCACTTTTGTTGTAAAGTGTATCTTTGTATTTCAAAGCAAAATTGTTGTATTTGAATCATTGTAAGACTTAGTGGAATCTAAGTCGAAAGGGAAAATCCTAGTTGCGGCTAGGTGGGTAAAATCCTAGTTGAGGCTAGGTGGGAAAAATCCTAGTTGCGGCTAGGTGAGAAAAATCCTAGTTGAGGCTAGGTGGGAAAATCCTAGTTGCGGCTAGGTGGGAAAAATCCTAGTTGAGGCTAGGTGGGGAAAATCCTAGTTGCGGCTAGGTGGGAAAATCCTAGTTGCGGCTAGGTGGGAAAAATCCTAGTTGAGGCTAGGTGGGAAAATCCTAGTTGCGGCTAGGTGGGAAAATCCTAGGTGATGCTTAGGTTGTAACACTTATTGGTAATATAAGTGGGGTTGAAATCCTAACCGAGGAGGTTAGGTAGTGGATGTAGATCGTTGGATCGAACCACTATAAATCGCGTGTCATTTTATATTTCCTGCATTTCTTTTACTTGCATCGCTTATATATATATATACATCATAATTGTAAATTGCGCATAAAATTTCAAAAAGGGCAATAACTACTCGGTAACCCAATTCACCCCCCCTCTTGGGTGACCTTCAAAAATCACCCTGAATTGTAATACCTTATGAACGAAACTACTTCTAGACAATTTAGTAACACATATTGATGAGCTGCAACATACTCCTCTGATGTGAGGTATCGTTTCCTTGCTTTGCCCAATGGTCGTCCTGGATGAATGAAAATCGAGAATGCACAATTGTTAGCAACACTCGGACCTACTCCACCAGCGTCATTTCGTTGGATTCTTTTGTGCCCAGTACTGATATGATCCTCGAAGTAGAAGGAAAAAAAGAAGTTGATTCCTCAACTAAGTAAGCATTACATATCGACCCTTCAACTTTCGCCTTGTTTCTAACATTGTTCTTCAAATGCTTGAGATACATATATGATGAGAGGAAACATTAGGACGTTATGTTCGTCAAATTAGGTAGCAATAACCAATATAACCTAATATATTAGTTATTTCATACAATAAATGTATATTGATTACAATATTTACCTTTCGAATGGATACATCTATCGAAATTGTACTGGTCCGGCGATATGGGCCTCGTATGCTAAGTGTACAGGAAGATGCTCCATTGAGTCAAAAAGACTCGGTGGGAATATTTGCTCCAACTTGCATAATATTGTGGGAATGTTAGACTGCAACAGCTCGATTTGCGCCATATTAAGGTTCCTAGCACTCAAGTCTCGAAAAAATAAACTTAACTCGCTAATTGCAATCCACACTTTATCCTCTAGTAGTTCACGAAAGGCAATAAGAATCAATCTCTACATGAACACATGGCAATCATGACTTTTCAACCCAAACATCCTCAATTTGTTGGAGTCCACACATCGACTAATATTTGAAGCATATCCATCAGGGAAGCGTAAGCGTCGTACCCAATCACATAATACTTCTTTCTTACGTTTATCGAGTGTATAAGACGTTTTGGGATATGAATTGGACGCAGGGTTATATTTGAGGAAAGGTTAGTTGCAAATATCTTTTACATCTATTCTCGACTTGGCATTGTTCTTACTCTTCCCAGGAACACTCATAATTGTATTAAAAATGTTGTCGAAAACATTTTTTTCAATGTGCATGACATCCAAATTGTGCCTAATGAGATTCGTCTTCCAATGTGGTAAGTCCTAGAATATGCTTCGTTTCCTCCACCATGAATACTTGGCAATCTCTTTGTTCACATGAACGGCTTCGATTTCAGTTACTTTCATCAGTCCCAAAGCTTCAATTTCAACCAGAATTTGTTCCCCCGATTTTAATCTCGGTGGTCCTTTTCGACAAGTTGTATCACGTCTGAAGTCGTTCTTATTACTTCTTAAGGTGGAGCCACGCGGTAGGAACCGGCGATGACAATCAAACCTATAAGTTTTTTCACCATGTTTTAATTGGAATGCATCTGTGTCATCCATACAATAAGGACAAACTCTCTTTCCATGTGTGCTCCAGAAAACATACCATAAGTAGGGTAGTTGCCAACAGTCCACATTAGTGTAGCTCAGAGTTGGAAGTTGGTCTTGGTGGAAATGTCGTAGGTAAGTACCCCATGATGCCACAAATCTTGCAACTCTTTTATCAAAGGTTGTTGGAAGACGTCAATCTGATTTGAAGGATTAACCAGGCCCGGTATGATGACCGTTAAGAACATGAACTCCTTCTTCATGCACATTGAGGGGGGTAGGTTGTAAGGAGTGAGAATTACGGGCCACGAAGAGTATTATTTTTCGGATTGGCTAAATAGTTGGAAACCATCCGTACATAAACCTAAACGAACATTACAAATTTTGGCTTTGAATTCGATGTTCACATCATTGAAATGTTTCCATGCAATAGAATCGGATCAATGTTGCATGATGATGCCATCTGAAACGTGTTCCCCATGCCAACGCATGTGCCTCGCAGTCGCTTCAGATGCGAATAAACGCTACAATCGAGGTGCTAGGGGGAAGTAATGCATTTTTTTCCGAGCCTGCGGCACGCCACTCCGTCCTACACTTCAAGTTTGTTCATACCTTGATTCATCGCAAAACTTACACGTTGTCAACTCGAATCCTTGCCCCAGTAAATCATACACATAGACTTGCAACAATCAATTTGCTTGACTGGTAGCCCCATCCCTTGCATTAGTCGTTTCGTGTCCTAAAAGCTATCGACTAAACAATTGTTACTCGGCAATGCATCTTTACAAAATTGAAGAATTTCATCGAACGCCTTTTCAGAAATATGATGTTCTGCTTTGATTTTTAGGAGTCTCGCGACTGCCGACAATTTTGTCATGTTCTCGCACCCTTGCCATAGCGGTTGACTTGCTGCGTCTAACATATCATACAAATTTTCCATTCCAAGAGTTGGTCTTCATTCCGCATGACACCAATTGAAACTCGGACCAGCCAAGTCCTGCACCATCTCATGATACGATGTACAATAATTGGCCGTTTGTGTCCCTTCGTGGTCATCATTTCTCTTCGTATTGCTAGGTTCGTCAGGTACATTTGAGTGTACATATAATCTTCTTCCCCGTGTTCTGATCAACATTGATATCCTAGAACAAAGCCCCGACGAAGAATATTAAGTTCTACGGTGTCAACATCATAGTATGAACGAGTACGACACTTCGTATGGTTGCATAGACACCGAGTTTCTCCCTCAGTGGCAAATGTCATGCAGTGCGTCTTCGCGTATGTGATGAACTCGTTCACGTCGTTTATGAACTCTCGTCGAGTAAAGCCATTTTCAATACGACTATACATCCATTCTCGATTAGTAGACATCTCGATCCTAAGTTTTTCAGCCGATAATTGGAAAAATCTTATCAACTCTTAAAAAATGAATATATATAAATCCTAAAATTTTACTATATTTTCAGAAAATAATCCAAATTAATATTCATTAAACAAGATTATATATAATATTGAGCTTTCTAATATAGATACGTACCTATAGTAAGTATCAAGTAAATGACAAACACAATTAATAAACAATATATAATTTAAATTAAAGTTTAAAGGGAAATACGATTAAGTTTCTTCAGGTGTGTTTTCCCTACAAACATGCTATGTACAAACATTATATAATTTTTTTCCTCACCATCATGAATTGCCCAAGTTATTTTTCCAAAATCTACATATACTCTCCACATGTCTTATCAATTTTTACTAATGAAGTATATAAATTAATACACTTACTTTTCTTTATTTTACTAATAAATCTAATTATTCTTCAATTCAACAGATATAGACACTACATTGAGATTTCAAATATAAATACGTACCAACTAAATGACAATCACAATTAGTAAACATTATCATAATATATAAGTTATAACTCAATAAGATATCATTTTTAGTTGGAAATGCACTGCCAAGCAGTAATTTAAACAATGTACAGAGACACTAATTTACTGTATTATTATTCAATGAGCATACTATATATGAACTACAGTTTACAATAGTAAATGTTAATTGTCATATGACAAGCTAAGTGAAGTTTTAAACTACCTAAATGCAAATTCAATTCGTTCTACTTGTTGATTTGTTGTTGTCTAGCGACAGCTTGTTCGCTTGTTAATTTGTTGTTGTTTAGCGACAGATTGTTCTGACATTGATTTGTTGTTGTTTAGCAATAGATGGTTGAGTTGTTAATTTGTTGTTGTTTAGCAACATATGGTTGAGTTGTTGATTTGTTGTTGTTTAGCAACACAGTGTTGTGTTGTTGGTTTGTTGTCGTTTAGCAGGTTTTCGCTATTTTTGAAGGCTAATCATAACACATTTACGATTTCGTTGATATATAAAAGGGAAAACATAGATTTCCTAATTTAAGTAGTAACGAAAACAAAATTCAACCAAAATTCCGAAAGAGAAAACTTAGATTTCCTAATTTTAGTAGTAATGAAAAAAAATTCAACCAAAATTCCAAAATAGAAGTTTGAGAAAACGCAAACTAGGACTGTGACTCGAAGGTCCAATGCCTAGTCGAGAGGCAATCCACGAGTCTGTTATGCCTCCGTGCTTGTCCAACGGGGTGAAGCTCGGCCGACGACTCTGTGTTAGTGCGCGAGTCACAAAGTCATCGCAGAGGAGACCCGAAACTCTGTCAAGGAATAGTCGGGGCGAGCAGCGGCAGCGGAGGAGCCAGAGAGAGCAGCGGCGGCGGAGGAGCTGGGCCCGAGCAGTGGTGGCTAAGGATCACGGAGGCGAGTAGGGTCGGCGGAACAAGGGGCCGCGGAGTTGGCAGAACACGGGGCCGCGGAGTCGGCGAAACACAGGGCCGCGGAGTCTGCGGAACACGGGGCCACGGAGCCGTGCTGGTGGCCAGCGACGGCGGATGTGTGGGGGCAGCGGCGAAAACAGACGGAACCCGCGGCTGCAGAAAAGAGGGGCGAACAGCGGCGTCGGAGGAGAAGACCGCACCGTGGCAGTGGCCGGACGACAAACTCGCGCAGGGGCCGCCCGAGACCGGGGTGGCGAGGATTGTGCGGCGGCAGGGATGGGATGTTGGTTTCTACCCTTTTTGGGTAGCAATAGATCAGCGGTAGATCAAGTCTGTCGCTGATCTGCAGTAGATCTGTTACAAATTTCACTACAGATCAGCGACAGACTTGTTTCTGTCGCCGATCTTTCACAACCTTGGCGGGGAATTTATGGCGAGAGAAATCTAGGACATATCAGACACAAAATACAATTTGTCACAATTTTTATCATAAATCTGTCATTCAATTGTTGCTTTTTGGTCAACCGAGTCAAACGGACTATCTTATGCAGAATTGTTGCTGGTTTGTTGTTGTTTAGCAACAGAGTCTATTTGTCACAATTTTTTGATGTTATTCCTCGTTATTCTTGTAGTCATATAAATAAAGGTTGAAACCCTAAAAAGAGATAAGATTTTCATTTTTGCAAATTTCAAGTTCTTTGGATTTTGGGAGATAAAGAAAAATGTTCTCTATCTCTTTTAAGGCTAAAACTCTAAATTGTTGTCGTCGTTCATATATGAATTCTTAATAGAGGTTGTGCGCTTTAATGTCAATAAGATCAATCAATCAGAGAATGAAATTACAGATTAAAGTATGGTTTAGGTTTATAGATCAAGTTTAATGGAACTTATTTTCAATCTTGTTAAGGTTTTTAAAAAAATTGTTTTAAATTTTTCGCTTTGTATAAACCCCAAAACACAACATTGGTATTGACCGGCCAGCGGGACCACCGCTAACTTTTTGTAGCGCAAGGACATTTGTATACTAATCAATATTAGTAAAATTTAATAACTTGTTTAGTGATTGTACATGCATTGTAGTATATGATATTTTTCTTGTTTAATTTATGATCACTAAAAAAATAAAAAATCATTCTTCCAAATTTTAAGTCAAGTGTCATCCATTTTCAAATACTTGTCAAGGCTTCGATCACATTAATTTGGGTATGCCTCTGCAGAGTGTATTGTGTTATCTTGGTGAGACAAGTTGAGTTAGGGTTACTTAACTATTTGAAATGGTTAGACTTAATAAAGCTATGAAAACAGTTTTGGGCTTTAAGCACTAGATGTGATAAAACATGCTAAGACATAAGAAGTCATAATCTCATAAAAACAACTAAAAATTACATGTGATGTAATTGGTAATTGGAACCCACCTAAATAACCTAATTCAAAGTGTCATGCCTTAGACGTATTGGAATTATATAATAAAATTCATGACATAAAAGCTCTTACAATTTGTTATATGATAACTTATAAATAGGGATGTAATGTGATTTTCTTAAGCTACCTAAATAAAATAGTTGTACTACAAATAGGATTTCAAGTGATGGCTTATCTGCACAAATAAATAGAAGTTGAAACACTAAAACAGGATAAGATTTTTGTTTTCGCAAATTTTGAGTTCTCCAGATTTTGGGAGAGAAAGAAAATTGTTTTCTCTCTCTTGGGGCTAGCACTCCAAATTGTGGTCACCGTTCGTGTGTGGATTTTTTATAGAGGACGCGCAATTAAACATCTTGGAGATCGATAAATCAAAGAAGGATATCACAGATTAAGGTATGATTTACTTTTATAGATCAAGTTTAATAGAACTTATTTTTTATCGTATATGGGTTTTTCAAAAATTTGTTTGAATTTTTCACTGCTTATAAACCCCGAAACCCAATAATACGAACAGCAAATCAAGGGATTCGACTGGGAGTGATACAATATGAGATTTTCATATATTCAACACAAAGGTAAAAATTAAAAATAATTTTAAAATAATTGAAAATTACAAATGATTGATCCAGGGATCTATAAAATCATTATGTAATTTATTTAGTTAACTCAAGTATGAAAATTGTGTAAGCTAAAATTAAATGCGAAGATGCCTTGGAGGAAAGTTGAAGTATAGTCTGACTATAATAATTGTTTGATTGTACTTGAATTATAAAAGAAGTTAGAGGTTCATCCTAAGACTTCTTATTTAAGTAAGAATGTGTGTTGACACAATAAAGTAAAATTGTAACTTATACTTCTATCTATGTATATAGTTCAAGATTTGTGAGAAGTACTATTAGAGATTGATACCTCGGATTTCTTAAATGTTAGGAATTCACTCTGGAACATCACTCATTAAAGTTCATTGTGTTGACAATGCCTTGAAATAGGAAAAAGATAGAGGATGTAGTTTCAATTAAGTTGTTCAATAATATCTCTTGAATGAGATATGTAATGATGAAAAATTGTAGTCCCGAAAAGGCACATCATCAGTAAAGTTGTCTGGATTGGTAACTACAAGGCTGCTCTTTAGAGCTCGAATTGGAGTTGAGCTAATAATGATTAATTGAGTGATATATTGCTGAAAAAATTGATTAAGATTATCTAGTAGGTCAAAGTTTGACTATTTGTTATTGGTATTCTATATGGATAATCTCATATCAGAAAATTAAGCATGTAAAGAATGTTTTTGGAACTTGAATCAAAAAGTGAGGCAAGAATGTTATGAGAATCTCATGGATTTTTTTAACAGATTCATCCAGGCGAAAATTAAAAAGTGTCAATTTCATAAAGAAAATATGAGATATATCCGTAGGTGGAAGCTGAGTGATGTTAACCTGAAAAGTTATATTATTCTTGTTCTATGTGAATAAAATTTCATGCTTAGAGATTTATGATGGATTAACCTAAGTTTTGATGACGACTAAAGATTGTTAATATTGTAGTTATAAATTAGTAGTCTAAGAATTATTGTTAGTAATGTGGTTTAATTTTTGTAGAAAAGTAAATGAGATACATGTGTGTAGAAAAATCTAAGAGCTAAGGAAAACCAAGAATATTATTTCGGTGAGGAATGAAAAGTATACTTCCCAGTGGGGAAGAGATTTATAATAATTGGGATGGACCTTTCTCAATCTTAATGCAATATATCTGCAGCTAATCTTAGTTCCAAAGAATATAATTCTAAGCCTATGACTTAGAAGGTGATAATTACTGGAAGAAATAGGTTATTGTGTGAGTTCTCTAGTATTGATATTATTAGGCTATAAACATTGGGGTGTTTCCCTTAAAAGGTTTTATGATTTACTTCGTTGTTAATTGGTCTGGGACGAGAAGTAATGATACAAGTTAATTTGAACATGAATAATTTAAAATTATGTAGAAGAGTATTAATAGACAATCAGTATGCAATTACAACTTAGATAAATGAAAAGATATAAAAGGAAGTGTAGATGTTTGAGTTTTTCAAGAACTACAACTTCACTGTAGACTATTTCCTAAGTAAGGCAAATGGAGTTGTGGATGCCTTGAGTAGGGGAAGAACAATCATAGAAAAGGTAGCTACTACCAGAGCTTTTCACTATAGACTTCTTAAGGAATTATCTATGATGATGATTCATGTAAGTTTAGCTGATACATCATCAATTAAGAAAGCTAATTCCAGAGCTATTATTCGGTTCTTCTAAGCTCGGATTCGGACTGAACCAGAAATAATTCAATAGTTGATTAGTTATCAAAACGCTTATTAGGATTATATAGTACGTCAGAGATTAGCACTTAAGTGTGGATCATCCTGGTTGGTCAATTTTTTATAATGGTGCATTATGATTCAGGAATAGATTGAGGAAGGAGTTGATACAAGAATCTCATGGATCTCTTTACCCTATTCATCCACGTCACACTAAGATTTATCGTAATGTGAGTCGTATCTATTAGAGGCCTAGTATGAAGACTTATATTGTTAATTTGGTACAGAGATATGATATATGTCAGAAACTTAAGGGTGAGCATAAAAAACCCGGAAAGTTATTGCAATCATTGCCCATTCCTGAGTGGAAATGGAAACATGTATCGATGGATTTTATCTCTGGTCCACCTCTGAGTTAGCATAAGCACGATATTATATGGGTTGTAAAACAGTTTGACGAAGTCTACGTGCTTCTTGCTAGTTTCCATGCTAGATCTTCTCGACTAATTATGCGAGGTGTACGTACGTAAGGTGCTGAGACTTCATGGAGTTTCAATGTCGGTTACTTCAGTTAGAGATTCAAAATTCACTTTTAGACTGTGAAGTGAATTGTAGAGATAACTCTGAACTATTATTAACCTCAGTATAATATACCATCCATAAACTGATAAACAGCCAGAGCGGTTTATTTTGGTGTTAGAGGATATACTTCGAGCTTGTGTCTTAGAGTTTGGTGGAAACTAGAAGGAATACATTGCTCTGTATGAGTTGACTTATAAGTACATAGAGAAAACTCAGCAGATTCGCCATCGTTTGACTATGACAACTAAAACAGAAGAGATACACAAATAAACATCACAAGTTGCTAAAGCAATGTCCATTTCTCTTCAAAACTATAGGTAATTTTAGGTTTACTTTAATTTCGAGGATGAAATTTCTTTTAATTGGGGAGACTGTAATCACCTGTTACCTTAAGTTGATGATTAGTACTAATCTAAATCCTAATATAGGCTTGTGGTTAAGTTTGGTGTACCTCGATTAATTTGTACATATGTTTATATGACAATTGGTGCTTCTTTGGATTTTTTGTGAATTTAAAGGTTGTGGGATTAATAAAAAACTAATAGAAGCCTATAATCGGAAAATATGTAAGTAAACAATAAATAGCTGGTACATCAAGTGCGATAAGGGGGTCGTGAAATGAATGTCCACACTCGACAACACTTGTAAGCATATCTAGGGAATTTATTAGCAAGAAAATACACTAAATATATATTTATATATATATATATATATATATATTTGATATATATAAATATATATAATAAAATTATAAGTTTGGTTTAAATTATATGGATCGTCGGATCGCCGCGGGATGAGCAAAAGTGTTGATGGTGTCAAAATATGTGTCACTTTAAGAGGTGTCATATTAACACATCATTTACTCGATATGCATATACCCAGGAAAATTTATATATATAGAAATCCTAGACCTTCATTCTTATCCTCATATTCATTCAATCAATCGAGAGGGTAAGGAACCAAGTAGCTGAGGGTTTGATCTCATGAAGGTTTATCTTTGCAACATGAATTGAGGAGATCAAACTACAAGAAATTCAGAGATCATCACATTAATAAGTTGGGTTTTGAGTTTGAAGTTGAATTGAACAGGTAGGTGATGAATTCTCTGTGAATCGTTGTTGTTTATAATTGGAAATGGGTTGTTACCTAAATAGAGGTCCTTCCTGATGATTGAGAGTGTGTTTGAGGTTGTTTTAATAATTTAGTAATGGAACAATGGATGCTCCCTTATTTCTGTCGAGATAGTGTGGGGTAGATTGCACTCCAAGTAGCAAAGTAACGCACTCCCTTCATCAATTGGGACAAACCCACTAGGTGGAGCATGCCCCCACCAATTGAGGGAGCACACTCCCACCCCAGAAAACGGCAACTCTGTTGTAATTTGGTTAAAATTTCCTGAGGTCTTAGGAACTGAACTAAGAATTTTAAATAAAGGGTATTAGGCCTATATTGATCACAAATGGTTTGTGATAGGTGTTGGGTCCCCGGGAAAGTGTGAGTGAACCAGATGATTAGGGAGTTTCTAAACAGAAACCTCAATCGAGGTAAGTATGGATTCGCTTACTTATCAATGTTGTCTAACTATTTTAGTATAGGTAGTTTATGTAGTTTATGGATTGAATGGAGGGACTATTTGTACTGTGATCTTTTAAATAAAATGGAAAACGGTTTTAGATATGATTCACGGGAGTAAGTTCGTTGAACTGAGATCAGGTTACATAGCATGCGTAGCCGATCTCTCGGCCTATATGTAACATCCTACTCAGTTAGATAGGTTACATGGATTATATATTCACTAGAGGGTTTTAGATAGAACCATTGGACATTAATGGATTTGCTAAACAGCACATCGGCCAATGTGTTGGTCTAGCGATCACATTAATGGGGCCAGTAGGTAATCGACCATAGTTTTATAAATAAAATGGGAATCATAGTGTAATAATCATTAACATACGAACTTGCATCTTTTATTTATTGAAATATATGTTTTTCATAATCCTGTTAGTTAATATTAATGCATATTGTTATTGCATATTTTTCTTGATTATTATATGGAATGTTGATGGCTTTGTGAATCCCTACTCATTAAGCAAGTTGGATCACTCACCCCAATTAACATTTTAGGAATATCGATGAGCACTGTGACTACTGGATAGAGAAGATTTAGGAGTTTTGATATTCTCTTCGATGTAATGAATCTCCCTTTATCTTATGTATTTGTATTGAATTACAATTTCGTAATATCACAAGAGATGGGTGGTTTTATATAACCGAGGTTTATTCTAGTTTGATTTGATCATGTATTTCATGTTTTAATGTTGAGAAAAGTTTTGGATTCAACTGCGTTTATTATTTATATTACATCGATAGTCGATATACAGTTATGTTTATTAGAGATAGAAGGAGAGTGCTGGCTCTATTTAAGTTTAGCGGGATTAATGGGGCTTAATTATGGTTTCAGGTTGAGTATCGTCCTAATTGGGTTAGGGGCTTTTTCAACGGGCTAGCCAATGAAGATCAAGATGCACATGTAGAGAATTTATTAGAGAAGTGTGAGACCATGAACATTACCAGAGTTACAAATGAGGTAATCAGGATGAGAGTTTTCCCATTATTATTGGGTGGAAAAGCCAAATCCTAGTTCCAAGAACTGAACGCATGGAATATGATCTTATGGGCGAAAATCAATGAAAGATTTCTAGATAAGTTCTTTCCCATGGTGAAGATCACTGAATGGAAGCTAAAAATCAATCAATTCAAGTAAAATTATGTCGAGTCTCTTAGACAGGCTTTGGAAAGATTCAAGGAGATATTGAGGAGATGTTCAGGACATGGATACATGAAATTGGTACAACTCTAGATTTTCTACTATGGGATGAACCACTGCACGATAACACTAGTAAATGTCACAACAAGTGGTTCTTCGCTAACGAATGACGAGGATGGAGCATTAGATCTCCTAGATCTTATGTCTTAAAACCCGACAGCCAGTACTCGTTCCATAGTAAGGAAACGAACAAATGTATATGAGATTGATTCGCAAGATGAGATAATGGCATAACTACCCAACCTGAGCAATCAAATGGCGAAACTTCAAATGGGACAACAAGGTCCACAAGTGCATGCTATATGTGACATCTGGGAATTTTATAAACTTGATTAAGCCACTAGTTAAGTGTTTTTTTATTTAATTTAGGATTTAAGTATTTGAGGTGGGACCCACCTGTTATGGAACGAATATCATAAGTTTAAATATTATTTTTGGGTGCCATGTGACTAATTAGTGTATAATACTTTATTCAACCTTAAATAAAGACATGTTGAGGTATAGATCCGTTGTTCGCAACTTTTAGAGCGAGTTGGGATTTTTCTCCAATTTTAACAAAACTGCGATGTTTTTCAGGGTTGAAATTGGACTTAAAAATTGAAGATAAACATGAAAAGAATCAAAGAAGAACGTGAAAATACCATTAAGGGCTATTGGTTTGATAAAAGATGGGATAAGTATAAATCAACCCTTTTCTTTTAATTAAGAAACAAACTGAGTTTCAATTAAACCTCCCCCCAATTCGTTCTCATTCATTACCTCCCACCTCTCTCGACTTTTCTTTTTCACCCTAACAGAGTTTTCATTGCCACTTTCCTTCCACGTTTCTCCATCACGATTTTCACCTTCCTCTGTCCTCTCTTTTGTATCACTTATCTCTTTCACTTCCTCACTGTCTCTCTATGCTTTCTCGATCTCAATGGAAAGAATGAGGAAGTCGTTGATGATGGTGATTCAATGAGGTAAGTGCAAGTTCTAATTTATTGAAGGAGGTTTGCTAAATTAATCGGTATATTCTCTGGTTTTTTATTTGAAATCAAACTTGGATGATTTGGGAAGGATTTGAGTTGTTGATGTTGGAGATTGATTGATCGATTGACATGGGATTTTGGTATAAGTCGATGTTGTTCGGAGTGTTTTGATGAATTTTTGTTGGCTAAGTCAGTTTTGGATCAGTTTTGATTATTTTAAGTTTAATTCACAATTTTCAGTTGATTTGAATGATTTTTGGAAGTCATGATATGTATCAAGGTAGGAAAAGTCAGTTATGGTTAATTTCTTCAATTCTTGGTATTTGGTGATGATCTTAAGTGGATTGGCACTCCATATAACCCGTTTTTTTATGGGATTCTCGGTTTTAAAGTTGGGGAAATGTGTATGGAGTTTTGGAAATTCAAACATAGGTCAAAACCTTAGTTTTAAACTGCTCAAAAGTATCAAAATTTGGCTATGTATAAAAATGGCTTGCAAGCAAGCAAGTTGGGTCAATACGTTGAGGTATCAAACCTTATCCAAATTACATAGGGTTAAGCTTATTTTAACCCTTGTCTATCGTATTTTACATAATGGAAAGGTAAAAACTTAGAATCATTTATTTTCGTAGTGAAAAAGTGGTGCAAAGTTAGTCTGCAAGCCACAGTCAAACTTGTAAACAGTTTTGACAGTTGTGAGTAGCCATGTTTGACGAATGATTCAAAGGTGTTATGGATTTCCAAAATGCTTGAGAATAGGTTCATTTAAATCTTGGTATATCCTATTTCAATGGTCAATAAGGCTTGGGGTGAAATGCATTGGTTTAGAGGTTGAAATTTAGCATTGAACATACGGTTTCGCTAATGAAAGTCTGCACTACCTATAATTTGACTAAGTGTTAAGCTTATTTAAGGATAGATTTGACTCGAAATTTTATTGAGAGACTTATAGAAATGTTGCATTGCAATGTTTTGGTGTCTTGGCGATGGAATAGGCTCCAAATGTTGATAAAATGAATAAATTAGGATTTGTTGAAATTTGGAATTGGCTAGACTAAAATTGCCAATTGAGTTAAAATCCTAATTTAAGATTCATAGTAGAATTGTCAATTGTTTTTGAAGCCGATTAAATGGTTTATGACCAAGATTGAAGACGCAAATTAAGTTTTGAGAGTTAAGATGAAGATATTAGAGTTTGGAGTGGTTTGAACTCCATTGTAGCTTGAAAAATGGTTTTGAAGTATTAAAATAGAGTTGTAACTCTAACACTTTAATTTTATGATTTAAATAGGCGTGAAAGCCGGGAAACATTATTTGTGGCTTCACAACAAACCTTGAGTTGGTTTGATTGTAAGTAAACTTTATAGTCACTCCCACATTGATATGGTTTATCTATTTGCGTAAACTGCATTTATTATTGGTCATGCATCACAGAGAGAAAGAGGGGGATAAGTTTGTTTTAGAGTTTGATTTGCATAAACTAGTTTTGAAGTCTAATGCCGATAAGTTATCTCTGCATTTCATAAGCTCTTAATATTGTTTCCATACTATTTTTGGAAGACGACATCTAATTATAGTTAGAAAACAAAAATGGAGTGGATTGCGTTGTATATTTATTTCTTCAATTCTTTTGCTTTTTTATTATTCCATATTATCTTGTTGTTATTACCAAGTGTGTTAGACAGTGTAAAGTTTACCTATCTGACATTATTATTTGTTATAATGGTGACAGGCTCATCTCGCACTAACAATGGAAAGTAGAAGCTCGAAGATTTTTTAGCGATTCCTTTTAAAGCTTACTTTCCCTGTGTGTGACTTGATTTTGTGTATCTAATTTATATTTTAAGGTTTGGATAAGAATATGACATTCTTTAAATTAGTTTATAGTAAGTTACAAGGTTTATATTCCAATTTTGATTTTCTTGAGATTGTAAAGTTTTTATCAAGGTATTATAGACTTTAAGTTAGTTTTTAAAGTTGAATTTGTTATATATTGTGAACTATGGGGAGTTGTGAGTCCTTCTAGGCCTCTTCCCAATTATGATGTCTCTTAGGTGAATTTTTCGGCAGGCCATTTTTAGTGGAGGTGCCACCGAAATTTTTATTGTATACGAATATGATTTCTTAGTTCGCTCCAATTGAACAAATCATGAATTAAGTTTCATTAAGGATATAAATGTAGTTTTGGAGTATTAGGGATAGAAATAAAGATTTTTTGGAGGTCAAAGTTAAAATAATAAATTAGGCTGACTAGATTATCAAGGAATTAAGACTAGGGAGCTGACAAAGTTGGTATCAGAACCTAGGTTTGGCTCAATTAAGGATAAACTTTGGTTGGAAACCAAAGGGTGATTGAGCGCGATTAGTTGGGAAGTGATCGTGAATTGAGTATTTGAATTATTGTATTATATTTGTGATGTATATTTATGTATTGTCACCAGATATGTGATAGGAAGTTTATTCTCCTTGTCTGTTCGACACTTAACTCGTAAGATATGACCAGTAAGGTAACAGACAATTAAAAAGATAGAATAGACTTATCCAATGATAACTGAGAATGATGAATGTGAAATAGATTGATGAAGTAAATTCACAAGGTTAATCTAAGCTATTTAATACTAATATAACTAATGAAAGTATTAGTTATGAAACTAATGGAAAATTGGTTGGAAAGAAAGTGCAAATAATGCACGTACATAAATATTAAACATGACCTATTTTAAAAGTGAAAGTATCGAACTATTACCATTGTAAAATGCCAGGAAAAGACTCAAATAAAGTCTCAAACGATTTGGAAACCGTAAAATCCAATTGATATTTATGGGAAGCACAAAATATGTATTATTTTGGGTTTGAGAATAAGGTTAGTACCGATTGCATGGTTAACTCAAGAATAATTATTCTATAAAATATTGTTTCAATTCATAATTAATTGAGAAGTTGCTTTCGAAAGAGTCTCAACATAAAGAAAAATGAGACACGTGGTTCTCTATCGTGGAAATTGATTACACAAACTGAATTTGATTGAGAATCACAATGGGATTATGATAGTATCAAATAAAGTTGTCTAAGTCAATTTCTATTAAAGTAAAATACTTAGAAGCAAAGTATTATCTTCTTTGCAAAACAAAATAAAATGTAAAATTGGGAATGGAACCATGGTTTTAAACAATCAAATGACTTCCAAATAGAAGTAATGAGATTTTTATTATTTATTACTCAAGTTACTTATTCATAAGCGACTTTGAGTATAATGGTTCTATGAGTCGAATAAGAAATTGATAAAAAAAAATGGAAATACACAAGTTAGAAGTATTTTTTGTTACCGCCAGATTAGGTGTTATTATGAAACAAAGATCAACAAAAATCTCCTACTTAAAAATGAAAAGTGTAGTGATAAGATCAACTTGTAAGAAGATAAGGTATTGGGGAAGTGGTATAATAATCGCTTGGATTAGCTATTAAACATCAACACAAGTGATTTTGTTTTAAGATTCAAATTACCCAATAATCAATTCTAACAACATTATGATATGACGCTTATCACTACAACCTAAAATATAATGAATGATGAGATAGATGTACTAGTTGATTATCGGTAAATGATTGATATAGGATGTCGGTATAAGCTTCTATATTGTGAGAATCTCATTTAATATAAATTACAAGATTGAAAAAACATCCTCTAAGATTTTGATTAGTTGTCTAGTTAATCAATATTTTATAGATTATAATTCTTCTATCTCTTCAGATAAACAATAACGAACAAATGAATGCATCAAAAGTAAATTGAAGATCAATAAGATACAAATTTATCTTACATAGTCCCTTGAAAAGTACCGACTTCTTTTGAAAAAAAAAAGAAAAGTAGGAAAAATTTGAGACTAATGGAAACGACTAAGGCAATAACAACAGTTAGATTATTTTAGTTAGGAATTTCTTTGTTTTGAGCGAAAAATAGCTAAAGAAGACTTCAATTGGCTAAATGATCATAAGAAGTTGCACCGTCCTTAGCTTAATTTTAGAAAAGATAAAATATATAAAATTGCTTTAGTAAGTCAAGATTAAGGAGTTGTAAGTGACCTAGATGTTGAGCAAAGTTATGGTAAGTTTGTAAAGGGATTAAAAGTAAGATCAACATGAGAATAACTTAGATTGGCAGAAACTAAACAGAATAGACTTTATGTATATAATAAAATGAAACGTTGGTATGACTTGTGAATGCTGGAAATGACACAAACGGACTCCTTTAGTTAAGGTATGGCACTGGAGTAGTTATGCATGACCGAAAGACTACATAACTATATTTCATAGTCATGATTCATTTACAGTGTAGAAAATCAATGTAATGTGTTCACTTCTCTTTGAATAATTGAATGAATTGATGATAGTTGAGATGAAAGAGTCTATAAAGTTTCATCGGAGTCAATTGGAGGTTGATGTATAGGCAGCTAAATGGTCAAGAAATTTTCACACACGTATATTGAGAATTTTAGGTGAATGAGTCCCAATCAAATTAGGATGAAAAACTTTAAGTTTGACTGAACTTAACATATCTTTATAAGGATCTTACTAGGAATCGAATTTCAAAAGTTAAAAAATCTAGAACCAAAGTAATATACAGCTAATATTAGTGAATATGTTGTATATTGCTTCAAATATGGTGTCACACCACATGACTAGTCAGTTGTAAAGTTTAAAGCACTAGTTGTTGTAATTTAGAGATTATGTAAGATGCATGTATGATTGTGAAGATACAAATAAAATAAAAATAGATGTGCAACTTACAGCTCAGTTAGTTAATATTATCCATGGTGGGTTGAAAATATATAGTTGACTTAATATGTTGAATTGAATATTCTTCTACAAGAAATCGAGTAAAGTCAACAATATGTATCTAGTAAAGATGAAAAGAGAGAATATATTTATAAACTTGTAAGTGATATAAGTTAATGGTTATTTTATGATATTATAATCATGAAATATATCAATATCTATGCATTAAAGCTTATATCTACTCGGTTAAAGATAAATGTATTTATTCAAGTAATGAAAGAAGTCTAGCAAATAGTAATGATTGAGATGTGAAATCTCATAAATTTGACAATTACGTGAATGAATGAGGCTCTTGATGAACTTATGAATAGAGAATGGTTTGATAAAGTTAGCAAAGTTGTTGATGTTTCTAACCAATAAAAAAAATGTTAAGTAAATTGGCCGACAAGTTGAAATTGTTAATTGCTTTCTAGACCACAACTTAAATAATATTGTGAGTAGGCATTTATAAAATGAGTGAGAGATGCACGATGTGTCAAGTTTAATTATCTAATCACAATATAAATTGAGATTCTTTGTCGTGAGATGACTTACGTAATTAGAGATCTATAGTCATGGAATGACTTATGTAGTTCCAGGTTTTTATTGGAAAACGTTGGAATGGTGATGAATCAGATAGACAAGAAACTCTACTTCGTATCTAATTTCATGCTCAAATATTATTTGCACCACTTATATTTAGACTGGCGATAATCTAAGAATTGATCGATCGACAATTTTGATGAAAAGATAATTAGTGATAAGATAACAAATTGGTATGTGTATACCAGAGTTTGGTGGATATGGAAAGAATTATCAACGATTTGTAGAATTGTTATCAGTTATAAATGAAAAATGTCTTATGAAAATCAAGATAGGCTTGATCTTGCAAAGTGTTAATTCTTGAATAGGATTCAAGGTCTGAAATGATAAATGAAATAAAGTTATTACACATTCTATAAAGTTGATTGTTTAACTCATCAGAAATTCATAAGATGTCAGGTTTAGCAAAATAACAGGGATAACTTTTCATTAAACTAAGATATTGAAAATGAAAATTAGAATTGATTATGATCTTTAACACCGAGTTGTTAAATACAATGAAAGTGATTAGGTCCACTTAACGGTTCACCTTGAAAATGATTTTTTATAGTTTTGAATTGAAAAAGTTGTATATGAATGATCATATTCGTATATTTTTTTTGGTTCAGTAACCTATAAGTAAATTTCGAGGACTAAATTTTTAATTAGTTAGGAAGAATTGTGACATCCGAGAATATCATAAACTTGATTAGGCAACTAATTTTGGATTTAATTTGAGAATATCATAAGTTTAAATAGTGTTGCTTGACTAATTGGTGTACAGTACTTTTTCGACGCGAAATAGAGTCATGTTGAGTTGTAGACACGGTGTCTGCAAGTTTAGGAGCATGTTCAAAATTTTCTCCAATTTTGACAAAATTAGGTTATTTTTTAGGGTTTAAATTGGACTAAAAATTGAAGATAAACATGAAAAAATAAAAGAAAAATGTAAGAAGATCATTTGTGGCTACTAGTGTTATAAGAGATGGGATAAGTATGAAAGGTAAAAAGGTCATTTAATCAACCCTTCTCTTTAAAGTAAGAAATGAATTAAGGTTTGATTAAACCTCCCCCCCCCTCCCCAATTTTTTTTCTTCATCACCTCTCGACTCTTCTTTATCACCTTCACTGAGTTTTCTCTCCCACTCGCCTTCCACTTTTCTCCCTCACGATTTTGTATCTCTCTTGTGTCACTAATCTCTCTCAAATCCTCATCATCTCTTATGCTCTCTCGGTCTCAATGAAAAGAATGAGGAGGTCGTTGATGATGGTGATTTAGCGAGTTAAGTGCAAGTTCTGATTTATTAAATTAGTCTTGATAAATTAATCAATGAATTCTTCGGTTTTTTTTATTTAAAATCAAACTCGATGGTTTATGAGGGATTTGAGTTGTTGATATTGGAGATTGGTTGATTAGTTGACATGGGGTTTTGGTATTAGTCGATGTAGTTGGGAGTGTTTTGATGAATTAAAATAGAGTCGTAACTCGAACACTTGAATTTTATGATTTCAATAGGACTTGTTGAAGTGTATGAAAGATAGGGAACATTATGTAAGCTTTGCAACTAATCTTGAGTTGGTTTGATTGTAAGTAAACTTTATAATTACTCTCACATTGATATGGTATATCTAATTTCATGAATTACATTTATCATTGGTCATTCATGCACAAAGAGAGTGAGAAGGATAAGCTTGTTTTGAAGTCAGGTTAAATGAGATTTCTATCCTACCTCTATGTCGACTTGTGAGACTAGTTCTAAAGTCTAACTCTAACAAGTTCTCTCTGCATTTCATAAGCTTTTTGTATTGTTTCCGTACTATTTTTTGAAGTCGACATCTAATTATAGTTAGGAATCAAAAATAGAGTGGATTGCATATCTGTACATTTATTTCTTCAATTTTTTATTTATGATTATTCCATATTATCCTGTTACTATTACCAAGTATGTTAGACGGTGAGAAGTTTACTTATCCGACATCATTATTTGCTATACTAGTAATAGGCTCATCTCACACTAACAAGGGAAAGTAGAAGCTCAGAGATTTTTGGTAATTCCTTTTAAAGCTTACTTTCATTATGTGTGACTTGATTTTGTGTATATAATTTATATTTTTAAGTTTATATGAGAGTAGGACGTTCTTTAAATTAGTTTATAGTAAGTTATGAGGTTTATATTCTAGTTTTTGTTTTACTATAAATTTGTTATCAAGGTATTGGAGACTATAAATTAGTTTTTACAGTTGAATTTGTTATATATTGTAAACTGCGGGGAGTTGTGAGTCCGTCTAGGCCTCTTCCCTATTATGTTTTCTATTAGATGAATTTTTCAATGGCTCACTATTAAGGGAGGTACCACCGCTAGATTTTTTACTAAACATAGATATTATTTTTTAATTTGCTCTAATTGAACAAATCATGAATTCAGTTTCATTGGGGATATAAATGTAATTTTGGAGCATTATGAAAGATTGAAATAATGATTATTTGGAGGTCAAAGTTAAAATAATAGATTAGGCTGACTAGATTATCGGGAGATTAAGATAATCTAGGTCGATCGGTCCTCTTTAGGGTGAAAGGGCTGAGAATACTGCAACCCATTAATCAGCAAGCTATTGTGGTTAACCAAATGGACATGCAGCAAGGAATGGAATGTGAATATGTAAACTTCATGAACAACCAATGCTATGGAAACAACTTTAGGTCGAGAGGAATGGCTCCTCAAATTTTTTTATCAAGGATACAACAATAATAGCCCAAGTTTCCCATATGGAAATCACGATAATGGACTGAAGTTACCTTGAAGCTTTGAACAACAAGTCTAACAGGGGAACTTAAGGCAGAACGAGGAGATGACTTCACTGAAGTCAATCGAGAAACTCTTGCATGCGATGGACATGAGCAATAGATATGCCATGAGAAGCACAAAAAAATATGGAAGGAGTGAATCCTGCCATGAAGAGAATGGATGATAAGAGATCATAATCCATAAAGAATTTAGAGAGACAAATTGGTCAGTTAGCTATTGCCTTGAACTCAAGGAAGAAAAGACAGTTTCTAAGTAACACTATCACCAATACCAAGGATAACATTAGTGTTATTCACATGATGAGCACTACTGCAACGAATGAGCCAAAATATGAGAAAGTGATATACAAGCCAGAAAAAGTCAACACTTTGCCTATAATGAATCATTAAAAGATGCTTAAGAACATAATGGAAAGGAGGCAAGATGAACTCAAAGGATTTAAGCAACAAAGAATCAATGCCTAGAAGAATAACAAAAAAATGAAGAAACAATGGAAAGTTGGACAAAAATATGAAGGACCTTCTAAAGAAGCACAGATGCAATATCATCAAGTTAGTTCTAAGGAAGCCGGATCTGTAGTTCAAGTTCATACTAAGACTTCGACCAATCAAGGAGAGATCCTAGAGAAATATGCATACCAATAAGCATTGATGAACACAAGTTTAGAAATGCCTTATGTGACACATGAGACTCAGTCAATGTCATGCCAATAAAGGACATGTTGCATAGAGATTTGAAGATCAATTGTCCCGATACAATAAATTTGTAAGTAGTTGGTGGCAAGTTAATACCAACTATAGGAAGAGTCTTGAATGCGCATGTCAAAATGGGTATATTTACATTCATTATAGATTTTGAGGTTATGGTTCATAACATGGATGATGATGTATCTATGATACTTGGGAAGCCATTCTTGAACACTATCAATGCAAACCTGCATACAAGGACGAAGAAGATCACAATGAGCATTGATGAGGATAATGATGCAAAAAAGATAGCCTTTATTGTGGAGAAGAAGTACATCCAATTGAGAATGACACAATTATATCTTAGTTACAATTAAAGTATCTGAATTTAGACTCAGACTAAATGAGTGAAAAGGCAACGGGCTAATAACGCTAATCTAAGTACTACTAAAAGGCAGCTCAGTGGTTTTTAAATTTCATGTTTTTCAATTTCAGTTAGTTAATTAGTTAGTTAGTCAGTTAGTTTAGTTTGTACAATTCACACATAATAGTTTTCCAACTTTCGAAGATTTGTATTAAAATGTGCAAGTAAGGCCATTTGTCGAGTGATGATTTATCGAAATGAAAATATCTCGCCAACTCATTAAAAAGCGTAAAAGAGCGAAGGAGTCCAACCGGTAAAGATTCGACACTGTCATGACTACAACTCGACACCGCGTGTAATACATACGACGTCGTAGGAAGTGAGAAAGGCACAAGCATACACACAAAAACATCATTCAGAGGTTTCGATGTCATCATGGCGCAGTTATGGTGCTATGCCTTTTAAGGCACGGTGCCAGTGTCGTGGAAGGGATTAAAACCCCATTTTCACCACTTCATTCACACTTTCATCCGAACCTCACTACGACCAACCAAGCATACATGCCCAAGATTGATCATTTCTAAGTGAGGAAAAAAGTTCCTAGTGATTAATAGCAAAAGCAGAAAGTACATTGTGGATTTGCACAAGGTGGAAAGCTTAGGCTTTAATTAGGGAATTTAATTTCAAAGAGCACTAGGGTTCAAAGTTGTTAGTGAAGTGAGAAGGCTTTGATTGTTAAAGACTTGGAGGAATGTTCTACGCTTGAAAGTAGTCTGATATTTAGGTAAATTTACAATTTCATTAGTTATGCTTTGGAATTTTGAGAAATTTCGATGAAATTGCATGAATAGTGGATAAGAGGTTGTTGGATAAAAATTTTCAAGTTGTGTGAATACTGAGCATCAATGAGACTCATGGAGACCTAATTTATATTTGTTGCATTATTTGGTATGTGAATAAACCATGTGATATAAATTTTGATTTTTTGGT
The DNA here is from genome assembly GCA_039657365.1 of Stephania yunnanensis. NCBI lineage: Eukaryota > Viridiplantae > Streptophyta > Magnoliopsida > Ranunculales > Menispermaceae > Stephania > Stephania yunnanensis. The sequence goes on from CM077581.1 coordinate 45,033,607, forward strand.
GATTTCAAGACCCGAATTGCTAGTTACATTATTGTATAGTTGTTTGGATTTAAGAAAATGACGAGGACAAGGTGGCCAGTTAGTCAAGTGAGCACAAATGATTTTGAGGCATCAACCTTAAAAGATCCCAATGAAGAGGAACCTAGGCCATTTATGTCCAAAAAATTCATCAGTAGAGAAGAAAATGAAAGATATAAGGATATTTAGCTAGGTAGTCCATTTGTTAAATAGGTATAAATTTACCGGCCAAGCATGAAAAACGAGTGAACAATTTCATTAGGCAACAAAATTGGGATCATTTCACTCAACATTATAGAAAGAATGAAATTAGAGGAGTAAGTAAGATGTTATACGAATTTGCCAACAATGCGAAGTTTACTAGGAAGAATGAGCCAGTGAAGGTGAGAAGGGTGTTTGGCCCCTTTAATGCGCATAAAATTTATAGCATCTATGGATTGAAACATTTAAGTACGGTTGAAGCTAAACTGAATTTCTCAAATGATCTAGATGAGAAACTTTATAACCTATACTCTTTTAAAGCCATAGAGAAAGCATTGGTTGTCCGAGGACGACAAGGCTGGGTAATGGGAGCTAAGAATGTGTCGAAACACATCAAGAAGGGTAGTGTAAGGAAAGATTACTGAATGTGGCAACATTTCTTCATTGCTTCTCTATACCCCACCACTCAGGAGGGAGAGATCAACAAGCCAAAAATGGCTTGTTTATATGAGATTACGAAAAACTGGGAGATCTATGTCAGCAAGATCATCTACAAAAATCTGAGGGAGTCCAGGTCAGAGCGGTACAACAAATTGTTGTTTCAAATAATGAACGATCAGTTGTGCTTGAAAGCCGGAATCAAATTGCTTAGAGATGAACAATTCGATATTGAGGCCCAAGCAACCATGGATGAGGCTTTTATGCTCACACTTAAATCACTGACGGTTATCAATGTTAGGGCATGTGCCCTGGTTCAATCTACAAACATTGTTTACCTTAAAATTTTAGTTAATAAAATAGAGGTTTTTGTTTGTTGTTTTATTATAAGTGATTGCATGTTTACTATATAATAAGATCCATGGGTATTTGTTGAAATATCATAAATGTCTCTAGTCGGTCCTTATACTAGGAACTATAATTAATTGAGACTAGTGTGAGTCTTGATTTATGGTCATGTGATGATCATGCGTATAGAGATATGAATCGAGATCATGAGTACTTGTTAGATAACAAGGTATTGGACATACTCATTATGAGAATACCATATGGATTAAGTCATAGGTGTCACTTATTATAAGTATATCATTTAGTTCTTCGACTTGAGATTATCATAGACTTCAATATTATGAGCATGATAATTTGACACAATCAAATATTGTCTTTAACTAGATGATTATAATACTACAAATAAATAGTAAGTTAGCGATGGAAGTAGCAACAAACACTTATTCCGTGGCTAATTAGCAACAAAATAACAATGGAATGTTGGTGACAAACAGTTTGACCCGTTAGAAATGGATTACCAACGGATTAATGATGGAATTTAGCAACAAAAATAAAATTTGTTGGTAAAAACTCCCGCTAAAATGTCCCGCCTAATATTTCGTTGCTAATACATTGCAATTTAATTTTTTTTATAATGGATTAGGAACATATTTAGATTACCAACAAATTAGCAATAGTAATGTATTGCTAATCAGCTGCTAGTTCATTGCAATCTAACTTATGCAATGTATTAGCAACGGATTAGTCAAAATCTATTGCTTAGTCCATTGATAATCTAAAATTTGCTGCAGATATGTTGTAAATAATAAATTGCAATATATTAGTAACGGAATAATGTATTAGCAAAGGAATAACTTATATCCATCTCGATTCCGTTGGGAAATTTAGTCCCCTTGTTATGTTGTTAAATTGCAAATTGAGATAAAAAAAGGGACATGCTCTAATATTAGATCGAACTCTTCGTTGTCTTCGACTCCACTCTTCGCATCCCCTCAACCCACGAACCAACAAATCCCCTCCAAAACCACAAACGCCTCCCACACAACGAACGCACTTCAGTCCATAAATGACCTCCCCCTCCTTGCTTTGTCTCTCATTGCGCCCTCAATCACTCTTAAAACGCGATACAAACATTGAAAGGCCAAGAGCGAGAGAGCGAACGACAACAAGGACCAAGGCGCCTCCATCACCATCGATCAATCATCCACTCGCAAGTAGGGCTACTGTTGTGTTGAAGAAGCCCCAGTCAATGCCCAAAACACAATTTTAATTTCTCTCAGATTCTTCAGATTATGTGATATTGATTTTGATTTTGATTTTAGAGTTAGGGCTAAGTTTTGTTTGATTTTTTTAATAGATGGAGGAAAGAACCCTACCTTTTAAGAGAAATTCGTGTTTACGTTGATTGAAGGCCTTCAAGACATTAAAGTGGTCATGTGGAACAGCTACGCCATCACTTGCGATGACTTCATCGGTACCGGAAAGGTTCGGCTTCAGAAAGTGATATCTCAGGGTTTCGACGACACAGCTTGGCATCTGCAGACCAAAACATGCAGATATGCAAGGGAAGTGAGGCTCATACTGCACTACTCAGGCAAAGCAAAATGTTTTTCTTGTACTCGATCTCTCTCTCTCTCTCTCAATATCTCTCTCTCTCTCTCAATATCTCTGTGTAGTTTGTGTGTGTTATTTTGCAGAGCTAACAAGCGATGTCGTTGGTTCGTGAAGCTGCTGGAGGTTTATGAGCAATGTCATCGATCCTTCTTCCCCCCATCAACACCACCACCGAGTCCTTCCTCTTCATCCCCAATTCCACCATCTTGGCTTCCTCCACCAATACAAGATACACAGTAATGCTTCAAAAGTTATCGATCTACTCGTAATTGAGGTCAGTTTTTTCAATTTTTCTTTGAATTTTTAGTTGTTTTTGTTAAATGTTTTGTGATTTGTTTCATTTGTGGTTCGATCTGAAAAGGATTAAATAAATCAAGATGAACAACTCCCACAATGAAAAAAGCTCTGAATTTAGAATAGAGTAAAAGTTGAAAGTGTGATACGCAACATGAAAAAAGAACAATAAAACCAAAGAAGAGAGACAATAGATAAGGATAAGTTGAACTTCATTAATCCAAGTTGGTCACCAGGTTATCATCTTTTGTATTTTTTTCTTCTTCAACAACAACTAGTGAGTCGTCATCATCATCATCTGTTGAAAGAAAAGAAAAAAAAGTCCCGAATCATAGGTATATTCCTAAATCCCTAATTTGTGAAGAGCAAGGAATTGGTGCAGAAAGATGGAAACTTTGAGAGGGGAATGAAAAAGTGGGGAGGGAGAAGGTGACCTTGCCTCACCTTAACTAGGGCAAGTGGCTGAGAAACGATGCTAAGCAAAACTCCCTCACCTATAAATGTAATGCAACTAATCTCTCTCTCTCTCTCTCTAGCTACACACTTAATTAGCTCACGTGGTCATCTAATAATATCCCCCCATATAGAAAACCTCACATTGACATCAACTAAATGGATTGGAACCAATAGAGTAAAAACTCTGAACATGCTCATTTTATAAGAGTGACGATCCAAAAACAAATATTTATGAAAATCAAAACTGGGAGTATAACATAGCGGCATTTGTATGGTAAAAAACATATTTCAATATAAACATTACATGCCTGAGAACAGCCTTGCACCCTATGCAACTAAGTTGTTTCTTGGCAAACTTCATTACGCCACTATTTAAAGGTGTTGAAATTGAGACAGCTCTCGTGTGACTTCCATGAAGAAGTTCCTTGCTTGCATTCTTTAGAGTATTCCAATCCAACGATGTGAATTCTATTTAAAATGATGTTATAGCCACGGTGTGTTCCATTTAAATAGCTCCATGAATGAAAGTTGTGTATATGCATAGAGGGCACAACCATATGTATAAGACTAGAATCCATTTATCAATCAGACAATAATAATTAAGAGCGCACCAAATAGGAAATCATCACTTTCATGGTGTATGCCACCTTATGCATAACAAGTAAATAACAAAATTCTTCTTTTAAAATTTGTTCATCTCATGGGATTCTCTTTGAAATAAAGGATGATCACGTTAACAAATCAATGCACGAGAAAATCTGTAGATATAATCAGCATTAAGAGTAAATCCACTCTCTAGGGTGCCAAGGAATGATGATAATGTGACAAAATAAATAGAGGTACCGAAGAAAATACTTCAGCTAACCTTGCTAATTTGATTCTCAACGTAATATTGTGTGTTGGTAGGAATGTTGTTCTCGAGCACTTAGATGGGATCCTTTGATCTTTCATAAGCCTGTTTGACAATAACCAATTGACTAGCTAATGAGAAGAATACAGTGGGAGAGCAAAACTCTAGATTTCATAATTTAATACTAAATTCTTTTCTATGCATCTCTTAAGCACTTTAGTTAAGTTAACTAAACATTCATTGAAAGAATTACCATCAAAAGTAAAATCATCCATGAAGACTTCAATAAAATTCTCCACAAATTCAGAGAAAATACAAACCATATATCTTTGAAAAGTTGCAGGTGCATTACATAAATCAAAAGACATACGTCTTATAAGCAAATGTACAAAGGGGCAAGTAAAATTTGTTTTTTTTTTGTTTTGTTTTATTTCCGATCTTTTGGGGCTACTCTTGAATAACCATCTAGATAGCAATGATGGATTTTTTCAGCTAGTCTTTCTAACATATGATCTATAAATGGGAGTGGATAATAGTCTTTCCTAGTTGAGGTATTCAACTTCCTATAATCTATACATACCATCCAACCGTTTTGCATTCTAGTTGGTACTAATTCTCCATGCTCATTTGTTATTACTGTTATTCTCGTCTTTTTATGAACTACTTGGACTAGCCTTACACAATTGTTATCAGCTATTGGAAATATCATTCATGCATTTAATAATTTTAATATTTCAGCTTTACTATGTCCATCATAGGTGGGCTTAATGTATGTTGGGATTTTCTATAAGTTTTTGTGTCAGTTTCTAGATTTATTATATGCATACACGCAGCCGGACTTATTCCTTTAATATTAGCTATGGTCCATCCTATTTCTCCTTTAAATTCCTTCAATACATTTATTAATCACTTCTTCTAGACTTGTCAGTTTATTAAAATTTATCACTGGTAAATTATTATTCCCCTAAATAAATATATTTCAAATGATTTGGTAAATTTTTGAGATCTAATTCTGGGGCATTAACTATATAATGTAAAAGTTTTGAATGAAATCTTGATAAATCTAGGTGATAAATAAGTTATGGTAGTTCATTGTATGATTCCAAAGTACTTATTATCTCTTTTGTTTCCTCATCTCTACCATCATTTTCTTCTAAATCTTCTATTGATAATTCCAATTTATCTATTTTATCTTTTCTAAAAGATTTGTCTATTAATGGGTCTATCATATCTACTATGCTTAAGGAAGTGATATCTATTGAGTATTTCATTGCATAATATATATAAATATATATATATATATATATGAATATATATTAAAATTCACTATATCATCATCATCTCCATTGTTAATGTTCCATTTGAAATACAAATCTTTGCTTTTGCTATTTTCAAAAACGATCTTCCTAAAATTAAAGAAGTTCTATTAGAGAAATTATCTTCTTTCATGTCTAAAACATAGAAATCTATTGGGAAAACTATATCATTAACCTTGACAAGTGCATTTTCTAGTAACCCTAGCGGTTTAATTGTGGATCTATGTGCTAATTCTATTACTCTACTAGTTTCTTCTAGATATACAACCATCATATGCAAATGAATAGATAAAAGCATAAAATTTATAGAGGCTCCTAGGTCATTCAATGCTTTAGAAATTCATATATTTTCAATCATACATGGAATGAAAAACATTCCTGGGTCAAAATATTTAAGAGGTAATTTCTTTTGAATTAGTGCTGATACGTGTTCTACTAGACTCACCTTTTCATTAGCTTTAATCTTATAAGTGCATAAATCTTTTATAAATTTCTGATACTTGGGGTGCATTTTGAATGAATTCAATCTTAAGTATATTAACTACTACTTTTTGAATGTATCAGAGATCTGTTTTTCTTCCTGCAATTTCTTAGCATTTTTATTATTTTCCAAACGAAAAGGGAATGGTGATTTTATATTAATTGGCCTGTCTTTATTCGGCTCATCACTCTTTCCTCTTCTCAAGCGGCGGTAGATTCACTGACCTAGATCTCCTACACCCCACTATGCATTGGCCACTACACAAGCAAAGCACATTCATTCTAATCTAATGAAAAACCAATAGATTTATGATCAATACAACCAAAGTTACAAGATTCCAATAAAAGAAAACTTAACTTGAAAGAACAAAACCTCATGTCATTGATACTTGCAGTTGTAGAAAACTCTCAATCTAATAAAGACTTAGTTACTAATACACATATAAACTATTTACAACAATAAAACAATTTAAATAATACCTTTGAAGAATGGACACTAAAAATCCATAAGGCTACTCTATTCCAAACTTAAGAATTAGAGATAAAATAAGATGAGATCCCCCTTTTTCACATCCAATACTAAGTATTTATATGGGTTTGAAATACAACAAAATATATTCGCTAAATTCGACAAATCCATCCAATCAGGGATTCAAAATTCTTAAATTCTTTATGTGCCATACGTATAACTGGTACATCTATGAAGAATTGCTGCTTAATTGCTACGAAATCTATTTTTTGTCTAATTTGTTCCGAAATGGGTCCAATAATGTCGCAATGTGTTATGTACACTCCAAGGCACTTGGTGTATTTTCACTCCCTGACTCTCGATTTTCTTTTAGGTTTTCGTAAGGATTTTCTTGGTCCAAGATCAATGGCAAATCTTCAATAACCATAAGTTAAGCCTAGTGATTCCATGGCAATGTCTGACCAATTGTAGGCGCTCTAAAGGCGCTAAGCCTCTTTTATTGGGTTTTTTCACAAATTCTTGTGGGAAATCACTCCTTTTTGTCCAATAGCCTATTTAGACCCTGAATACACAAATCAAGGATTTATCATTATAAATGTCGATAAAAATGTAAGAATTCATGACAAAAGTGTACAAAAACATTTCATATCTGACGACTTATCAGGAAAATTCACAACTAGGTAGGTTGGTATACATCTTAAATTTACAAAATTCAACAAAGAATTGTAAGTTTTGGTTTTTCATCAATTTCGGTGGGCAAATGACTATATTTTCAAAATCGAATTCTATATTTGAAATCTTTGTAAAGTTCAACTAATTCTATTATAATGAAGTCCAAGATTTGGATTTGTTTTCATAAAGTTATGAATTTATAAGTTGTAAGATAAAATTAGAAATTCTGCACGCTCTATTATGAACTAGCCATTGTAATTCGATCATAACTTTCTCATTTTCAATTGAATTGGACCTATTATTGCGGCATTTGAAAGCTAACTCAAGTAAAAATAACTTTTTCCTTATGAAATATATTTAAATTCGAATGTCTTCATGTCTAAAAATCCTCTGCAACTTTGATAATGAATCTTGAATTTTTGGGTTTACAGTTTTACTAATATCTTGTTGTGTTGAGCATAACTCCCTCATTTCTTATTGGATTGAGCTCTTCTTTTAGTATGATGTTCTAGGATATGTAAGTAAGCTTCGATAAGAAAAACCCATGAGTTTTGTAGCTCCTATTTAGGAGAAATGAAATTTTCAAAGTTGTTGGTCAAGATCTAAAATTGTTTTGAGCAATTGTGGTATTATTTTCATATCTCCTTCATTTCTTATCAAAATGATGCAAACCTTATATTTCTAAAAAACTAAGACATAACTCTAAAAAAATTTCTTTGGGCTATAATACATAATTTTAATGTTTTGGTAATTGAAATCAAATCACAAATTGTTGCACCAAAACTGTCTCTATTTTAATAAAGTAAATTTGGACATAACCAAATTATTAATGAAGCTGATTTGAAAAATTGGAATTGAAATCCACTTAAACCAACACTAATAGCTTGTACAAGTCTTAAATTACCCTAATTAACCTCATGAACGTAAATGAGGTTTTTTGGGACGCGTTTTGGGGTGTCGGGGGCGATTGAGCTAGGAAATTTACGTGACTTGTAAGTAAACTAATTGAGATATTTCTCGACATTTCAATTCCTATTAAGTTTCTTATTTATAATCCATTGGAAAGCTATACTTTTTGTATTCTTAGTACAATGACTTTTGTGTCTTGCCTCATTATATGAGTATTGCTTATCATGACATTATTTGTATTGAATTGTATTCATCGGCTCATATTCTTTTGCAAAACCATTCTTTATTATTGTGAATACAATTCATGGTAAGATAGCATGCTATTAGGTAGATGAATTATGGTATTGAAATCGTTTCCTTTGTGTTTTACTTAAGCAAATCAAGCCTTCGAATCCAGAACTGAGTATTTCCTTCACTTGTGAAAGTGGTTCTTGTATCTAAGCCCTTTATATGATAGAGATGGGTAGCACAGGTATTTCACCACTAACTTGTGTTGCATATAAGTTTGATTTCATGTAGCTCATGACCGACCGACCCTAGGTCTTTACTCCTTGGCCTAGTGTCAGTTTCATGTTGTTTAACTGAATTATCCTATAGCAGGATCCTTTTTCAACATAGTTACTATTGTTATGCTTTCATATAATTGTTTTATGTTTGAAAATACGAATAAATGTCTCCCACTGTTACTTTCTGCATTACAACACTCACCATCCTTTTTATTATAGTGGGTACAGATCCATTGAGTAGTAGGCTGGCCATGGAGAAGATCGGCGGCTACCTCTCAGCCATTGGAGTGTCGCTACCTCACATTTTTTTAGGTTTTTGAGATTTTTTTCTATTATTTACTTATGTTTTTTTATATATTTTTAGGTTGTATATTTGGGTTGACCGATAGTTCCTCGACCAAACACATGTTATCATATTATTTTCGTCATTTCATTATATATATTTAATTGATCATTGTTCCCAAGTTCCCATAAATTTAGGTCTTAAAATTAAATTGCTTCTACTAAATTGTTAAGACTTTCAATGAATAATTTACAAGTTCAAAAAGTTTTTGTTAACTTTCAAATATTAATATTAGGTAGATGAATTGTGTTATGCTTATTCTAAACACGGTTAATGAGGAGAAAAAAATGAGAAGGCTGACTAATATATTGTTAAGTCCTATGTGGTAGAGAGTAGGGCTTAGTAACATGATTAGGCCGTGTAGTGCCCTAGAGTAAGAAAGGGGTCATCGCAATGATGTTTTCTTCACAAATCCTTCATAACATTGAACTTGAGAGTCATAAGCTTCTTGAACCTCATGATTTAAAGGAAGCATTAAGTGATGCACTTATGTTGAGATGGAAGGGATTACTTCAGTTGTTGATTATCTAACTGAAGAGGAAGAGGAATCGGGCAAGGAACTTGAGTTTATCTCCATGACCATTTCTCATGATTGCACAACTTCTAATTTATAGAAAGTCGAGAAGGAAGTTGAAGTCACTTTCGCCATGACCACCCACCCTACCATGCATGCAAGTTGAATTCTATATAAGGGTTGAAGAAAAAAAGCACTCTGAGATTTTCTAAACTACCGACACCTTTATGTTGGACAATCTAGATGAGCCAAAAACTTATGTATTAGATGTCCTTGATTAACAAGTGAATAATTAGAGATTTTTTATAGTGTAACTGAGGTTGATTTTATATATAAATGATGATATTACACTAGGTATTCCATTGTTTTTGTGATTTCAAGATTGAATTAGGAAAATGAAAAAATAGAAGAAAAAAGGAAAAAAGAGCAAAACAGTTAAATTTAAGATGTCCAGCAATTAAGCTAGGAATTACAACCTAAATTATTGGCAGAGAAGTGCCGACAAATCCTTAGTGAATTGGAAATTATACTAGAAATTGCCAGCTGGATCGGTGGAGCACAAAGAGTATAATCCAGTGATTAACTTGGAGATTTGTGTACAAAGTGGAATCGCTAACAAATCCCTGAGGTTGGTTATAAGTTTTTTTTAGATTAATATGAAAAACTTGAGTTTATCTTAGATATGTATAACATAGGAAACTATAAATTGGACCAGAGGGCTTTGAAATAAAGCATTTTCCAACCTATTTCACATATTCAATAAGTCTTTTTTTCCTTAGCTACATTGGAGCTTTGAATTATTGAGGAGGTATTTAATTATTTGTTTATGTCTTTCAATTATATTATTATGTTATTTATTTATAGCAAGATTGAGTAGTTTATCAATCTAAACAAACCCTAGGCACGTATATTCTTTAAATTACTATATAGTTACAATTAAAGAATCATGAACTTAATGCTTTAAATCTAATCATACGCGTTAATCACAGATTTAACAAGTTATTTTTGCGTATTACAACTAGAGAAGATTAATATTGCATATATATTTGCAAATCTGTATTATTGTATTTCGATTATAAATCTATCTATGATTATTGAACACAAATATAGAAGTAGTAACTGAGATTAATCTATTGGGCTTTTTTATAATGGATCTTCTAGGTGATTGTGTTCTAAGTTCTTTATTTATTAGCATATTCAGATTTATATTTGATTTAGATTAGGAATGATTTTCATTGAGTGTTAATGTTATCGTATTTATTTGGTAGTTATTTTTTATCCAATAGGTAGATCTACAATGATAAGAATGTGGATTTTCTATTGAATTTAAGAAAATCGGTGGTTGGCTAAAGGTTATTAAACTATTATGAATTAAGATTTAATGATTCCAAGATTCCCTGTATTATGATTATAACTATGTTTGAAAGCAATCCAAGTATATTACATTGTTTAGTTGAGCTTCGTTTAGATCTTTATTTAGATATTTATATTATATTGAATTTGAACATTGTTTAATTTAGTTTGCATTGAATTGTTTGAATTAGTTTAGTTAGTTTGGTTGATTAAGTTAGCAGTTATAGTTTTAAATTATTTGGTATTTTAATTCCCGTATTATTAGATTAACTAAATTAAGAGAAACAAAACAAACTTTCCTTTGAAGTTCTTAAAATCACTATAGAGTTGATTTCTCATTTATCACTACTATAGATAATAAAATAAATACAAGAAACTATTGTGCTCGCTCGACACATGTCATTAAGCCATGAGATTCATCTAGAGATATCAGATTTAAATAAGATCAAGGGCTATAAATTCAATTCAACTGTATATAAATAGGTAAGATGAAATAAACATGCAATTCAGTTTTCATTGGTCTACAAGAGAGGAGATTTGGAGAAGGAAAACCAAAGATTATGAGGAGATTCTGGTGAGAGGAATTGATCATGTTGGTAATGTTCTACGTAAGCTAGTGTATACTATTATTTTGTAAAATCTTGTTAAAAAATTAGAGTTCCATTTTAGTTCTGGTTTTTGCATAATTTTATAGGTTAAATGAAATCATTTTCAAAATTAGTTTATAGATTTGGATTCCTTATGAAAAACCAAAAAATTCCTGTTAATAAAATCTAGATTTCTATTTGAATTGACAAAATTATGTCATTTTTAAGTTGTAGTTGTTTTTGGTTGATTTTTTAGCAAATGCTATGACTTTGTGTAATTGGTTTAATCCAACTTTGATAATTTGTTTGAGTTCTAAAACACCTTAATTAACCTCAGGAATCTAAGGAAGAGTCTCGAGAGGTTGTTAGCGAGATACGGGGTGTTGAGAGGCCAATTAAGCTAGGAACTTTGCGTGAAGTAAACTAATTGAGATATTTATTTCCATTTCTTTCCTATTATGATTTTCATTTACAATCATTTAGACCGATTCACCTATTGTACTCTAGATCCCATGACTTGATTGTTCTCTCTCAATTTCATGTGTTTGTTATCATGAGATTGTTTGATGTTTAATAGTTTCATTGATTTTAAATTATGTGATTTGTCATTTTTAGTAGTTTAGGAGTTTTAGTCAACTGAAATAGCATGCTATTAGGTAATTGATTTATAGTATTGTAAATTTGTTTTCCTTTGTGCATTAGTTATGCAATCACATTGTTGGATTCCTAAACTGCATCATTCCTTGAATTATGAAAGTAATTTTTGTATCTAAGACCATGATATGTTAAAGATGAGTGCAACACACGGGGTCACAAGATTCTTGAGGTGTCATGTTCTCACCACTAGTTTGTGCAGCGTATGGGGTATAGGACTTGGGATTGTTGACAAATATACATCATATGTGGAGGATATTTACTTACATTTCATTCCTATTTTGTTATGCATTTATAGTCCTTTGGACTGGTTTATATGTTGTTCAGTCTCATTTTATGAGTTTGCTATCATGGCATAGTTTATTGATTTAAGTGGTTTCTTTGATTCCAAATCATGTGCTTTGTCATTCTTGATTGTTAAGGATTTTAGTCAATTGAAATAATATGGTATTAGGCAAGTGATTTATTGTATTCTAAATCCATTTTCTTTCGTTCAATAGTTATGCAATCACATTATTGGATTCTTAAACTATGTCATTCCTTGAACTATGATAGAGATGAGCACGACTCATGGGTTCACTAAATTGCAAGGGTTGTTGGGATCTCACCACTAACTTGTGCAACATCAAGGTTGTGGGACTTGGGGTTGTTAACAAGTATAATACATATTTGAGGGGCATTTGTGAGTATTTATACATTTTTAATGGGCATTTGTAATGAAATGAGGGCATCTATAAGATAGATTACGCCCTAAATAGTGGAATAAGGCCAATGTGATCACAACCGATAAACCTTTGATCATTAGTGCTTAGCCGAGTGAATATTTCATATTGCTTAACGGATATGTCTTGTAACATGATTCTTTTAAAGCATAATTGCTTATGTTATGCTTTTAAATACTTGTATATTTAGATATGTGGATAAATTTCTCTCAATATTGCTTTCTACTTTCCTGCACTCACCGTCCTTTTTATGGTGGTGGTGCTGATCCATTGAATAGCAGACCAGGCAAAGAGAAGATCACCAACTACTTTTGAGCGATTAGAGTGCTGCTACATGTGATATTGTAGGTTTTGATTTTAGTTGTATGACTTATATATATATATGTCTTTTATATAGTTTTAGGGTTCTATATATGGGTTGAGATATAGTTTTCCCGACCAGACACATGTTGATATATTATTATCGACGTTCTATTATACATATTGTCATATGATATCTATTTCCTGCTCCTCCACATATTAAGAATTTATGTTAAGGTTTCCGCTTGTTTGTTAAGACTTCTGTTGAAATAATTAGGTTAAGTTATAATCATTTTAATCAACTCTGAAGTACTGATTGATCAGAGAATGATAGGTTCCTTATTTTTAAAAGTAGCTAATGAGGAGATAAGATTGAAAAGGTTGGCTAATACATTGTTAAGTCATATGTGGTAGAGTTTAGGGCTTAATGATGGGTTTAGGTCCGGCGGTGCCCTAATTTGAGAAGGGGTCATTGTACTTACTGTCGCTCAGTAAGGGGGATAACGTTAGGTGGCAAATGGGGCCTTGTTTGTTGGCAATTGATTTGCCTTTGTGTCGTTAATGTATGAGAACGGTAGTAGTTCATGCTAGTTACAAATCATGGAAGGTGTTCTCATAGAGTTTAATGTTGCTAGTTCATTTGAAATCTACGGCATATCTATCATGTTTTGCGATCTAGTTAGTATGTGGTTGTGTCATATGTTCCTTCCATTGACATGAGGAGAACGAGGTGGCGAGAGTAACTATAAGCCTATCTATGGAAATAAGGACCGAAACAACCTTTTAAAAACAATGAAAGAATCAAATCCTTTGAATTTAGATTCACATTGTGTTCTAGAATTTTATTGTTATTGATTTTTGCTTTATAAGTAATTAATTTCTTTTCTATGAATTTAATTTCTAGTACAGTTAAGTTTTGTTTTCAAGAAACCTTTTTTTGTAACTTATAGTTATCCCAGTCTCTGAGGATTCACCCCGCTTACTACTACTGCAAATCAATGGTAGCCCAGTATTTGGGATTATTATTAGTTTCGTTTGGCGCGACATCACTAACTAATACATCCTCTAATACCCCTACATGTTGAATAGTAGATCTATCTGCTAATTGTACTACTATACTAATTTCTTATAAGGGTACATTTGTCATTTGCAAATATATCGACGAAGACATAACATTGATTGAGGTGCCAAGATCACATAATGTTTTGCATATCACTATATTTTCTATTATGCATGGTATGAAAAACATTCCAAGATCATAACCTTTAGGAGGTAATTTCTTTTGGATTCGTGTTGACATATGTTCTCCTAAGCTTACTATCATTACTTCTGATTTTGTTAGTGCTTAAGTTTTTTTATAAATTTTTTATATTTAGGTACAGTTTTTATGACTTCGAATAAAGGTATATTTACTACGACTTTTCTTAAGGTATCCGAGATTTCTTTTTCTTCTTTCAATTTCTTAATGTTCTTATTTGTTTTTTTAAACGGTGGTGAAATGATGGTCTTACTATACTTTGTTTATTTTCTTGAAATCGTAATTGCCTTATTTTAGAACTTTGTTATCTTTAATTTTAATTTCATTTCGTAACTTAACTTCTAAGTCTTTTTAGGGAACAAGTTGTTCTGGCATCTTTGGTTCTTCCTTTTGTTTACCATTTCCCAAAGTTATCACTTTTGCGTATGAACTAGGGTAAGGTTGAGAAAGTAATTTCCTTTGGTTAATCCATGGACTCGTTTGCATTTTCGTTTGACTTAATTGATGTTTTAATTCAATTACATCATCTTGTAAGGCTTGAGTTTTTTGATCTTTCGCTTTATTTGAATTCTCCAATGCAATTGTTTTATAAGTTAATGTGGGTGTTATATACCTTTGATAATTCTGATTGTCCATATCATTGCCCATGTTTTCTCGTAGATAATTTGCATTATTGCTAGAAATGTAAGTAGGTTGAATAGGCCTGTTGTAATGATTCATCATAGTGTTAGCCTCTTCAATTTGATTTGGTTGTACTAACGGACATTCATCATATAGATGACTAGTATCATTGCCAAAAGTACAAATGTTACCTTTAATTGTTCTATCTTTTAATAGTAATTCAATTATACTTTTTAGTTCATCAAATTTATCATCCGATGTCTTGATTATGTTTCTATTATTTTTAGAAGAACAATTCTTCATAAATTTATTTTTCTCACAATTCTCCTTTGATTGTCGTGCCATTTTATTAATAGTGTCCTTTGCTAGTATTGGTGTTATATCGAATAAAGATCATCCACATGCTGTATCTAAGAATTTTTGTTCTAAGTTCTTTATTCCTTTGTAAAATTATTCTAATAATTTTTTCTCTGTAAATATGTTTTATGGACAACGATATCAATCTTTAATATTTATCCCAAAACTCACTATAAGTCCGGTTTCCATCCCAGCTTCACTAATTCGTTTTCCATCTGAACTAATTTTACATATTGGAATGTATTGATCTAATAAGGTTTCTAACATTTCAAACCATGTGTTTATGGAATTTTTAGGATGATATATTAGCCAATCTTGAGCTTGGCCTCTTAGAGAAGAAAGGAAAGCATTTAGCTTGACTTATTTTAACTCTACATTTTTTGGTTTCATCACACTTACTATATATGTGTGTATTTCCAAATATATTTTTAAGGATCGTCATCACCTTCACCCTGAAAATGAGGTGAAGAATTGATGAATCCATGTTTTAATTAAAAATTAGGAAAATCCACAAGAAAGCAATGCAGAGGTTCGTAAGCTGTTATATTTTCATTGGCTTGCCTAAAGATAAGTTCTTGCTTAATGTTTGCCATATTATATGACATGCAATGAGAAATATTCTTAAGAAATTACTTTCACATCCCTAGCAACAGCCCTAAAAATTTACTCGTGCCGAGTATCTATAATAAATTACTCACCTTTGTTATTCTCTTAAATTTGTAGTAGTGATAAATGGGATCGTCTCTGCAGAGACTTTGCAAATTCCATAAGAAAATAGGTTTTATTATTTTAATTTTAATTTTATTTAACTTAACTAAAACAAGAATCTAAATTAGTAACTATAAATATAATAATCAACAAAACTAACAAAACTAACTTAATTAACATACATGAAAGTTACTAAATTCAAAGCAATTCAATTCAATAGAAAAAATAAAATATAAACATCTAAACAAACATCAGGAATAATGAAGCATCAATCTATTTTGCATCCAAACGTGTCATTTAAATCATAGTAATAATAATAATAACTTATAAAGTATTCAAAATCATTAAACTCTAATTATAATTAAGTATACAGACCTTAGGAAGCAATCGGTTCTCCTTATATTGGTGAAAAAGCTATATTCTAATTTAATTGAATTAACCCCTTGAAAACTCAATAGAATTAACTTTAGGCAATAAGCCCGCATTTTACTTTGTGAAAACTTCAAACTACTAAATCTAATACCTTCGAAAAGTCAATTTAATATTATACTTAGATCTCAATCCACCTAGGACATCTAAACATACATAGTCCTTTTAAACAATCATAATTACTAGTTTAAACTAGATATATAATCTAAGGATCATAATACACATTGGCCATATGCATGCTATCTAGATTCATGATTGCAATTTTCAAATAACGACTATTAAATCAGTAAATTAAAGAATACGATTGGTTTAAAACATTAAACAAAAAATCATCTCATTATGACTAAATTCCAAATTGGGTCAAGTTCATGTTCAAAGTTGTTTAGATTAATAAACTTCTCAGTCATATTCATAAATAACATCATGATCACATCTCGCATATGTCAAATATAATCTGTACAAGGATACAAATCCTACTATAATGTAGTAGTGGCAAGCATGGGGTTAAATCTAAAAGATTCAGTCAAATTGAGTTAAACGATTAGAAGAGTAAAACAAGGGGTTTTTGAAAGAGTTTATCCTAAAGGTCTAATAAACAAGAAGGCAAATTAGATGTAAATAAGAGAATAGAAATAAACCTAACCCTAGGAATCGACAATCTAGCCCTACGTTGTTTCCATGACTTATATCATTGATTTTAGAAATATAGGTTTTAAAACAGTTTCCCTATATCGGCTATAGGTGTTGGGGTCACCAACACCATAGTTCCCTTATTCTCGATAGATAGAGCAATCGTTCTCTAAATATTTTCCTTTACTCTACCATACAACATTGGGTGACTGCCCTAAAGATTATCACCTGAGCAGCATTAAGCACTCTGTGGGAACACTGAGCAACCGCTCTAAATATTTAATCTAGTTCTCAATGTTACTCACTAAGAACAATAGGTGTGTCAGTCTCTTGCTTTAAGTGATCTCCATTTCTCAATCTAGTTGGTATCACAGACTTAACCGATTGATAGCATGTCAATGAGTTTACGCCTAGACATTTGCAATGAATAATGCGAACTCTAAACAATCATTTGAGACATCATGAAAAATGATAACATGAAGATAAATAACTAAATCAAAACATTATTATAATACAAAATCGTAACAAGACAGAAAACAAATTACTAATGGCTAAAGAGCTAATGGCTAGAGAGCTTCATCATCGACCTAAGTATTAAAGAACCTAAACGGAAATAGTTGATCCACCTTTCTCTACTCTTAAATCACTCTGAATACAATGTGTTTTCATCCATCAAGGTGCCTCCTTTATATAGGTTTTCTTGGGTACAAAAATTACAACTCCCATGAAAAAAATCATTCTAAAAAGTCTCAAAACTTATATTCTGTGAGTCTCGCTCTGTCATTGATGTTGTTGTTATTAAAGGACAGCTTCAGAGAATGTGTGGGATGAAAATAGCAAGTCGATGGAGCAAGTTGGTGAAATTTAGATCTAGCACCATCAGTACAAAAATTGGCATTATGTAGGTATTTTTGGCGACCTGTGTGTATTTTCTTGCACTTCTCCTATTGACATTTTGATTTAAGCTTAACCTTGCCCCTTAAATTGTTCAAAACACTCATATTCCCTCAAATGACCAATGAAACTTTTAAGTAAGTGTTTAAGACCATAAGAGAAAGGTTTAAATCTCATTTCCATGATAAACTCCATATATAAAAGTGCATAAATAAAAACATATCAAGTACCCCTAAACATAGAACTTTGCACATCCCAAGCAAAGAGATACTTAACTAGAATGATTAAAAAAACATTTCGAAACTGAGCAATCCTACTATTAAGAATTTATACCGATTTCAAAAAACAATTGGAGTTCTTTCAAGTAAACTTTAGTCAATCTAATTTACAAGAGACTTGAAATTTTGGAAGGCTAGTTTGATTGCTCAAACATAGTTACTTCTCTTGACAACTACTTTTCAAGACTCAAATTAGTTCAAAAGCATGCCCATTAACTACGCATATGTTTTTTGGGTCTTCACTTTAAAGTAGTAGGTTCAAGTGATCTATAATGAATTTGAGTGGATTCTTACTTTTGATCACCACTTCTAAACTTTAGCACTCAAAACAATCCATATGGCTTGCTTTGAAAGATAGGCTATTATGAAACCAAACATCGAAAAAACTCCTTTAATCTAATTTTCAAGCACTCAAGCTAAATCTTTTTCGAAGTAGTTTTTATAAAGACTTCCGCATTTCGTTTTCTACACATATCAACAAACTTATTTTCCCTCTTATTATTATTTTGTATGGTCTCTGCTCCATTTGTCGTGGATATCGATTTTTCATTATTTTTTCAATCGTTAGGTTCCCTACTCCATTTCCTATAGAACCTGTACGACTCTGTTTTTTATTTTTATTTTTGATAACTCCTATTAGCACTCTTAGTTTTACTATGATTAAGGTAGTTTCCCAATACAAGTTTCATTAAAGCCTTTATGAAGTTAAAACAAACATGCCTACTTTTTCCCCTTAAAAGTGTGAAATCATTGATAATTATGCTCCAAGTGGTTTTATCCTAGTTTTAATAATCCTAAAGATTTGAACTTTCCTATAAAAATTATTCAACCACCTACCTACTTTTGTCTTAAGACATGATTCATTCCTACTCCAAGTTTCTATTTATGTTGTCAGGAAGGTGGAAAAAGCTCTTCAACTTCTTCAAAGTTTGAAGGTAAATAGTTTGACCTAGTTCCTACTTATCCTCAATCGAAAGCAAAGTTTTAATCATGGGTATGACTCTACTAAATACTAAACTACTAAATTACTAATGCATGCATGTTATTTTTATTAAATTCTAAATGGAATAGATACGATGAAAAATAAGAAATGGAAAGAAAAGGAAAACATATCACCATGAATCCATTTAAGCCAAAAAAATTTGAAAATTTTAAAGATCATACATTTAAGTCTTCAACCAAAAATTTCGTCCAATGGTCCATTTACGTAAACACCCCCAAACTTATTTCAAACCTTATCCTCAAGGTTCCAAAGCCTGGGCATGCCAAAACGTAAAAGAAAATGTAGAAAAAATGGATATAACGTAGAAACAAATTTATATAAGAGTCATGCATGATTTGATAATACAAAACTAAACTAAAAACATACCATAGAAAAAGCAAAATAAATTGAAACTTAAATAATTAAAACATAATTATAAAATCTCTCTTATCTCTAATTAGCTATGGGCATCGTCATCTACGTTGCTTGATCTAAAATCTCCATCCCAAGAAGGTTTCAATGGTCACACTTTTTGCTCCTTCGTGCACCATAACTCCCCAACGACTCTATGTTTCCTCACCAAGCGATATTGACCCAAATCATTCTTTAATTCCTAAATCTTTCATATTGAGTTAGGATTTATGTTTCGGGTCAAATAGGTTTGGAAGGAATTAATAATCGGATTTAGCCTTAGTGGGAGTGGAAAATTTTGAAAGTTAGGGTTGGGTCTCATGAAAATTATCACTCTTAATATAGTCTTGAAGTTGGCGTCATGCGTGCATTCCCATGATTTGAACATGATGCCATGAACGACAATTGTGCATAATTCTTATTCCGTTAATTCGCATTTGACGAGATTCGTGGCACCATACGAGTATTCTTACAGCACAACGGGTGGCGTAATAAATTTATTCCCTATTTACTAAGACATTTCTGCTACATCGTATAGTTTGACTTGGCACCATGCATTTGAATGCACGATGTAGGCCACAACATCACTAACAAAGTTAATATTGGAAAAATCATGATGAGGACTTACCTAACTGGGGTAACCAATTGTTTTTCATACCATTAAAAAATGCTTCAAACATTATAGCTATGAGTAAAAACTGAGTGACAAGATTATGAAACTAGTGAAAAGCAATAAAAAATTAAAAAGTACTTAAGGGAAATAAATCGAGGCTGCCTCCCAATAGCGTCGGTGTTTAAAGTCGATGGGCCGACTTGGCATGATAGATTATGTTACATTCACTAGTTTGGAGAAGTAGCGAACAAACGATATCCCCCGCTTTCTTGGGTAATGAAACATGTATGCCTTTCTTTATGACTTTGGACTCATCTACGACCTCTATTACAAATGATTCTACTATGTCATGACTATATAACACAAAAGTGTAAGCGGTGCATGAGATCTCCAAATACCTTTTCTACACCATCTCAACTTCAAACTCAACCAATATTTGTATTGGCAGGTTGTTTTACCAACACCAAGGATTGTTCTACCTTGTTCTCTTTTATAGGTTACTTTAGTCTTCCTAAAGTGATTTCAATTTTCATCTCGACTTTTTCTTCAAGAAATTTTGCCATTATAACATCCATTTTGAATAGAGGAGGTTCAAACACTTCCTCTAATTTATTCCAACACCTATTTTCCTCAACACCTCTTAATGTAATAGCACTCGATTTTCTTCTTGATCATAATGTACACGCACAGGGAACTCTTCTTCATTAATCAAACTCTCAAGGCTAGAATTGATTTGACTAATTAGAGTTCCCATATTTTGAAAACTTGAATTTATCTCTTATTGATGTTGATCCTTTTTTTTTTCATAGCAAAGATTCACATGATGGAACCGTTCATTGACTAAGAGTAGATCTTTCAAAATCTCTTCAAAAGAATGCTCTTCTTATCGAGGACAATGTGCACTTGGCATGAACTCGTAGAAGTTGGTTTGTGGTGATGCATAGCTCCACACGGGATAGTTTTCATATTTCGGGTAGTAATAATAGGAATCAGTTGGATTAGAGACATCTACATGTACTTCATAAGCTTCCACATTACTTTGTTGCTCAATAGAAGGCCAAGTAGAAAATTTATGTATAACATTTGATGTCCTTACCCTATTCGTACTATAATAGTATTATTTATAGTATTAAGCATAATTTGGGGAACAAAGGGCCATTGTAGAGCTACCTACAAAATATGTGCTAGCAAAATGGTTATGAATACAAAAATAGATAAAACAAAATAAAATAAAAAGAAAAGTTAAACTCAATTTGGAACCGACGGCAACGATGCCAAATTTGATCATATATCGCACGTGTCAAATATAAACCTTACACGGTTACCAATCCTACTCAAATGTATTACTTGCAAGCACTGGTCAAATCGACAAGATTTAGTCAAACTGAGTTTGACGAACCAAAAAGTAAAACTAAGGGGGTTTTTGTAAGAGTTTCATCCTAAAGGTCTACTAAAAGAAAGGTAAATAAGTTGTAAATCAGATAATAGAAATATACCTAAGCCTAGTAATCCACAATCTAGCCTTATGTTATTTTCATGCCTTGCATCATTGATCTTAGAAAGATGGGTTTTAAAATAGTTTCCCTAGATTAGCTATAAGTGTTGGGGTAACCAAGACCCTAGTCCCCCTATTCTCAATAGAAAGGGCAATTGCTCTCTAAATACTTCCCTTACTCTACTGTACAACCTTAGGCAACCGCTCTCGAGATTTAGCACATGAACAACACTAAGCGCTTTATGGGAACATTAATCCCTAGAAAAATTTAGGCAACTGCTCTTGATATTTAACCTAGTTTTTGATGTTAGTTAGAATAGAAGGGGTGTCAGGTCCCTTACTCTAAGTGATCACCATTTCTCAACTCAGTTCGGATCACGGACTCAACCCAATTGATTAATTACGCCTAGAGATTTATAATGAATAGTGCAAGCTTTAAACTACCATTGAGATATCATGAAAAACAATAACATAAAGATAAAGGACTTAATTAAAACACTGTTATAATAGAAAATCTCAACAACACAAAATAAATAACTAATGGTTAGAGAGCTTCATCCTCGACCTAAGTATTAAAGAACCTGCCAGGCATGGCTACTCTACCTTTCTCCATGCCTAAATCACTTTTGATACAATATGTTTTCGTCCATTGAGTTCCTTATTTTATATAAGTGTCTTTGGATAGAAGAATAGCAACTCCAAGGAATAAGAACCTTCTAAAAAGTCTCAGTACTATTATTTTATGAGTTTGGCAACATCACTGAAGTCGTGGTTGTGAAGGGACGGCTTTAAGGATGGTGTGGGACGAAAATAGCATGTCGGTGCAACAAGTTGGTAAAATTTAGATCTGGCACTGGAGGTGACGCTGTCAATACAAAATCTGGTGCAGTGTGTGTATTTCATGCAATTTGTGTGTATTTTGCAATACTTCTCCAACTAACTTTTTGATTTAAGCTTGAATTTGCACCCAGAATTGTGCAAAACACTCGTATTTCTTCAAATGAACTATAAAACTTAAGAGTAAGTGTTTTATTCCATAAAAGAAAGGTTTAATTCCGATTTCCATGATAAATTTTCTATATAAAAGTGCATAAATAAAGAATCATCACATCATAACATAATAAATAAAAGACATAATTAAAAATACTTTATTGAAAACTTGAATCTTCCAATCTTCTTTGAAAGCAAATAAATACAATAAAGAATGGCCTCCCAACTAATATAAAAGTGTTAAAACTATCAAATGCCTTTAATTTCATAGTTTAGGGTTAATATATATATATAGTATCTTAGGTAATACATATCCTAAACCAACTCAAAAACACTCATTTTAATCTAAAATCCTCGAAACTGACTCCAGCGATTCCTCAGTGATTCCTATTATAACATGAACTACTAGAAAAATCCTTGGAAAACTGCTTTTGTACTGCATCGATTTAAGTAGCAAATCTAAGAACAAATACCAAATCGCTTAGGAATCGCTAATAGTAAAATCCAGTTCTTTCTTGATTTTTTGGTGAATCGCCGAGCAATTTTTTTTACTTGGTCAAATCCTTCATTTTCTTCCCTTTTTTCATTCATTTCTTTAGATATTTCAATTATTACCCAAAATAAGAAAAACAAGAGAAAGCTCAATGTAATACGACCTTTTACATTTAAAGTTACCTAAAATACAATATAAAACACTATCTAATTATTTACTTATCAGTAAGAGTATTAATAAGCTGAAGGATTTTAAGGTTAAGAAGAATAAGAAGAAGAAAAATAAAGTTTTGGTCCTATAAAGTCGATTGATCATGGAGATTTACATTTGAATATAAAAATCAAATAGGCTTGGTGCTTTAGAGCTCAATGTGATATAGGTTCTAATGCAAATCTCATTCCAATACACATCTTTCTACATACTCAATCAGAGTTGGATGAACTAGATTCTGAAAGAGTTCCTTTAAAAATGGTTCTTCAATTAAACCAATAAGAGCGGTTACATTGTACCAGTTCAAGTAGACAAGTAAATTTTACCAACAAACCTTTTGATTATGCCACATTTCATCAATGAAGATCCTTCTTTAATTTTTGGACACCCTTTCTTAGCCACTTTTCAAGCTATCATGGATATTCTAAATAAAACAATCACTTTGACAATGAATGATCAAGCAATTACTTTCTAGAATGACACTAGTTTAGAGATCTAGTTTAGTACTAGAATGGCAGTAAACAAAAGCGCTCTATGAGAGACGATCTATATTTTATTTTATTAGTATAGTATGTTTTTAATCTCTCACCTTTCGGCCCTCATTTTGGAAAAATCTTAGGAATTTAAGCTCTAAAGTAACTTCAAATGAGGGAGGATGATCGAGTTGTTATGTCCTTTTTGCAAATATATCATGGCCTTTGTGCAATTTATATTATTTATTTAATTATTTAAAAAAGTAATAAAATTATTATAGTTACATATCCGATTCAAATTTTTGAATTTCAGGTAAATTCGACCTCTATATTGATTGTTATAAGTGGTATATATGATAATTATGAATTTAATTTGGAAATACAATAATTAGTGTCCAACAAATCCATAGCGACGTAGGTTTATACTACAAATTGCTGGGAAAATTGACGACGGTTAATTGAAATTTAAGTGAAATTCTAGTGTGGCTATTCAGCAGTGAATTGGCCAAATAACTAATATTCTATGGTAAAGTCGTTAAGCCATAGAGTCTTATTTTAACGACTTAAGTAGGGAATCACCAGCGAATCCACTTATATCGTTGATTCGCTAGGCCATATTCCAAGTTTTAAAACAAACCTCAATTCGCCACACCAAAACTCATTTTATATGCACCAACCATTGCACCCATTTAATACAACAACGAAATTGTTGCCTAGATTAAACCTTCCTAAGCTAGATTTTAATGTATTTAAGTGATTCTCACCTTAAACTTATTTCACTCAACCCAAAATAGAGTGAATTTTAGAGGTTATAGCAAAACTAAGGCTTGAGCAAGGGATTTCTAATAAAAGCTTGGAAATGAGATTTAGAGGTGTCAAGAACTTATATCTTAAGGGATTTACTCACAAGAATCATGATCAAACCCAAGCTTTTTAAATTGAAAATTTTGTTTTTTTAGGAATATGTAGAAACTTTGATTGATTTCAAATATTATTTTATTGGAATTCATTGTACTACATTGATATATGTTTTCATCGATTTGAACAGGATAAAATTTGTGATTATTATGATTTTTGGTTTACAAATCAAAATTCTTGGGAATTTTGTATTTATCATCAAAATTTTTTTCTATGAAATCGATTCAAAATTAAGTTTCAAATGAGTTTGGGGGTGTGTTATTTTTTAAGAAGTCTTATATCGCATGATTATTTTATTATTATGAAAGTTTTAGAAAATCGAATATATGTTTATAATGAATAAATTCTTTGATGTTGATTCTTTTACTTAATTTTTCAATTGATTTTCAAACTAGCTTTTCAAATGATTTTCTCCTTGTAATTAGAGTTGTTTTGAATTTTCTAGAATTGTTTCTAATAATAGGTTTCAAAAGATTCATAGGTTTTGAAATATTATTTGAATTTTTGTTATTTGAATTAAAAAATGGCCTGAAGTGGAAGCAGTAGATGTTCAAGGGAGGAGAAAGGAAAGGCAGTGATAGTAGAAACACCCAAAATAAAATCCAAACTTAGAGTTATATCACAAAGAGAACCTATTCCACAAATAGATTATAGTAATTATTTGGATGAAAAAGAAGTTGAGGAAAATCAACAAGTTACTTATAATATGGATAATCTAGTTATTGCTAAAGCTCTTGCTATAATGAAAATCGATATTAAGAAAAATATAAAAGTGATCTCGGAGAGGGGATTCAATGTAAGGAATGAATTGAAGTACGAGCCAAGGATTTTAAACATAATAAAAGACATGAACTATGGTTTGTTGACTAGGGATTATAATCATGATGATTATAAAGATATTTCTAAGGAGATAGGTTTTGAGATTTGGTTAGAGAGTTTTATGCCAATGGGCATGAAAGTAAAAATTAAACTTTATCCAGGGTTAGAAAAAGAATAGTGGATTTTTCACCTAAAAGAATAAAGCGGTATTTCGGATTACTAGAATTTAATAGAAAAGAAAATAATTGTTACAGAAAGCCAAAATATGGTTTAAACATGGATTTTGATAAGTCGGTATTTATAGATATTTAGTAGTTTATTTTAGTATATTTAAATATGGAAAGTCTCTAAAATAAATATTAATTATATTTATTGATCATTTTCAGGTGAAACGAAGTGCGCGGTTGAATTCGCGGTGGAGAAATACTCAAAATGGAGTATTTACATGTAGTGATCTGATGACGGACAATTTCCCTCGAGTTACGCGTTGTGGAGTGGGTAAAATAAGAGACAACATATTTCAACCAATTAAAAGCTACCACGTCAGCGGTTCTCATCACAGCAGCTGCCAAATGTCACGCGACCACTACACAAGAACGTCATCACAGCTGGTTTAGCCAATCACATGGTGCCACATCATGCCCACATCCCTCCAGCTTCCAAGCAAGGCATCCAGCTCCACCAATCACATGCCGCCACGTGTCGTCTCACAACACATATCACACCACCATTTATTCTCCTCGCTTTATCCTCCATCGATTTTTCCTCGGGATGCACGTCTGCACAAGCTCCCAGAATTTAGCACGAACTCGCCCGACTCTTACCCCGCCTCCCGTGAGCCACGTGGCGCTCGCTCACCACGCCAACACGTTATCAGCATGGGTCTTCTCCAATTAGATGACGCCACGTCAGCGCTCCAGTAGGAAATGAGCCAATAGTGCTGCGATACGTGGCAGAGATCAGTTTCGAGCCAAAAATAGCCTACGATGCTCCTCGACGCATGAGTCGCCTCCCCAACCCCCAAAATTAGTTTCTCTCACCTCCCGAGACCAATTTTTAGTAGTTTTACATATTAGGAACTTAGGTTTTATTATTTTTATCACCAACTATTATTGTTTTGTAATTGACTTTTTTTGACGATGATGTTCGGCTAATCAACTCATTGCCTAGGTCGGAGGTGAAACAACTTGAGATCATGGATTCATAGCATATTATATGAGACTTTTATTTCATTATTTAATTTAGTTCAAATTCTCCTATTTAATTGTTGGTTTTAATGAATATGGTTTAGATCACGGGTGTGTATGTGGCCAATGCATGCTTTTAGGTGGACAATCTACAATTATTTGGACTATTAGTATCCATGTAATTGCGCTTTTAGACCAATAAAGTGACGAACACTCACCCGTTTGCCATTAAACCCTTTCGGTTCTCGAGTGTGCAAAAATTGAATCTAAGTTAAATCGGGAGCAGATGCTACCCGGTTATTTAGGATTAGTGTTCCCACAAACCCAAATTACTGCAATTAATGTGTCAACATGATTAGCCGATGTTTAGGGTTACACATTAATTAGGGAAGTAGTTAGTTGCGGACGTCCTGGCTATCGAGATTAGGGGAACGAGGAATTTCTGGCGGATGTCAATTTTCTATAGCTAATCTAGTAGAATATAAAATAATAACTTTTTGGAAAAGATTGAAGACAATGATTGCCATTGAATCTTGATCCTGATTTGTGGAACTATAGACTTTGGTAATTTCTTCTCATTGATATTATTTTTACGACCTCTTTATTTGTGCTAGTTTAGTTAATTATTTCATTGAACTTTATAAAAATCGCCATTTTTAGTTAACTTGGAGCAAAACTCAAGTCATATGGATTCAACCCCGTATTTACCACTACTACACCCTGTGGTTGATAACTCGATTACGGATTATATTTGGTACGCATGACATGTGACCAAATTTCGGCGTCGTTGCTAGGGATTGGTATTTTTCTTTCTTTGGTTTTTTTTTTATTTTTATTTTGTCTATCTACTCCCTTGCTCATAACTTGTATGCAAGCATCGACGTGATGGACTCCTCCTACCCTCATAATTATTATCGATTTTAAGAATCACATTATTATAATGTGAATGGGGTAGGTATGTCACATAATGGATATCAATTTTCTAACATGCATTCTTTTGTGCAACAAGTCGAGGTTTGCGAAATTTGTGGAGACTATTCTCATTCCTCACATAATTGTCCCTATTATCTACAGTATGAGAATTATCACTATTCTAGCTATGCATCGCCACAACTTGACTTCTTTGGGCTCATGTCAAACCTACAGATTTCTCAACATGAAGGAAATCAACTGTTTCATCAAGACACCTCCGTGGAAGATATGGTGAAGCAATTGATAGATAATCAGCAAAACGTTAATCAGATTCTCGAAGAGATTCGACAAATTGATTTTGAGATTCCGGGCTTGAAGGACTTGGAAACTCAATTTATTCAATATAATGTCAGGCTTCAGAATATAACTGATGAGGAACAGTTTTGTAGTACACGACCATTTTTTAACCAAGAGGAGGATGTGAGTGTTGATACGTTGAAAATTTTTAAGGTGAACGAGGTTACTCAAATGGAAGACTATTCAAGCGAAACATTGAAAAAATGTGAAGGTTTTCAAATTGAGCAAGAAATTTTTATTGCACTAAATGAGGGGGAAAATGAGATGAAAATTGATGTCATTTTAGACGAGCTGGAGAAGCCATAGATAAAGAGCAAGGAAGAACAACCATTGGTGTTGGTGCAACTGCCCACCTTCCCATGCACATTTGGTACACCTTATAAGGGGGTGGAAGTAAAGGAGTGTTCACATATCTTCTGCACTACTAACACCTTTGTGTTGGATGATCCTGATGCGAAAGATTTTTTCGTGTTGGAAGTCTCGAATAAGTTCCTAAATCTAAAAGAGGGCGTGCATGCTTCATTGCCCAAATAGGTATATGTGCCATTTGTTGTTGACATCTCTAAAGGAGAGGACATCACGTGATCAATCATGTCAAGTCTTGCCAAAGACTTAAAAGAAAGGCGGCTCATTGGGAGGCAGCCCAGCTTCATTTTTATTTTATTTTATTTATTTCTCGCATTTATTTTAGTTTTAGTTCAGTTTTATTTTTTTCCTTTATTATTTTTAATAACACTCTAATTTGGTCTCTTTATTTTTATAGGTGATATGTTACGTTTGACGTTCATTGGAGGATTGGAGTACCGAGTTTTGTAGGTTTAACTTTGATTACATTTTTTTATGCATAATTTGATCATTTTTTAGGAATTACCATGTTTAAAGAATTTTAGGTGTTTTGAGACTTGGTTGAGACATATCTAACTTAGTTGACAAACTTCGGGCTTGCAAGACTTCGGGCTTGCTAGACTTGATTGAATTTTAAGTAGACCCAAAAACCCTAAACTTCATTCTGTCATCTTGTTGATTTCACCCTTAGTTGACAAACTTCGAGCTTGCAAAACTTGATTGAATTTTTTTAGCTAACTCTTATGCTTACTTGATTGAAATTTTTTTGAGTTAACTCCTATGTTTACTAGTTTTTGCTCTTGTTATGATTGTTCTTTTATAGTTTCCTTAATCACCTACACATGAGAGATTTTGTGCGTTCGCTAATTTTTAGAGACGTTTTGTTATGCATGCACTTGTATCATCTTCTTATCCATGTTTTTCTTTATCAATGTATTTTTCTTTTTGTCATATGGATGCATTTACTTGTTTTAAACCTTGTGGACAAGGATCAGAATAAGTCAAGGGGTATTTTAGGAATTGTGGATTGATTTTGATGGATTCTTTGCTAAAGACCGCAGGTGAGATCGTTTATTTTTTTATTTTTTGCGGTTATATGCAATTGTGGATGGTAATGGTGGTGTTTTATATCATTTCTTTCATTTCTCGTCTTTTCATATTTCTCTCATTTCATTAGGATATGATATATGCACTTTCATGCATGTATTTAGTATAGTTTAGTTTTTTATTTTTTATTTTTTATTTTTTATCGTATTTAGAGTCACCGAAGACTTTGTTCATGGCTTTTGTTGTGGATGAGTACATTATAGTTATCTCTTTTACTTGAAACTTAGGGAAAATTAGGAGAAACACTCAATCGAGTTTGTACATGGCATTTTTATGATTTTATGATTAAGGACTTAGTTGTTGGTTGGACTTTGTGCTAGATAACGAAAATGAGTAGACGGTCAAATTTGTACAAGTGATATTATTTTAACCCACATTAAGGGATTTGCTTGATTATAGTGAAAGTGAGAAGTACTAATAGGAGTTTTCTTATTGTATAGTGTCCCACAGGTTTCCACAGGAAATGGAGCAGAGAAACTTGTGGTGGGAAAAAGTGAGAAAAGTGGTCTACAGGAAATGGAGCAGTGACCGTATTAATTGAAAAAAATTGAAGAAAAAAATGTGAAAAGAAAGTATATAATCAATAAAGGCGGAAGTTTTGAAACTCCTCAAATAAAAGATTTAGTTTAAGTGTTTTCACTATATTAAGTGAGAATTTTAAACTTGCGTGCTATATACCAATAAAACTCGTGAGTAGTTGATGGCCTTTGTTTTGGCTAAGTCTTCGTCTTAAAAGTGGGATCTTAATTGTGTTTTAGTTGCGAGTTTTGACGTATCATAACTCTAAAATTTCTTGAGTTTCTTATTAACTTGGTGGCTATGTAAATCAAAAGAACTCCATGAAAGTTTGGTCGGGTATAGGATTAGTTTAATGAGTGCATTATTATATTAAGAGTCTAGTTTAGTTTGTGTTGTCATCTACACCTTTGCTCGAGACGAGGAAAGTCTTAAATTTGAGGGTATTTGATAAGTCCATATTTATAAGTATTTAGTAGTTTATTTTAGTATATTTAGATATCGAAAGTCTCTAAAATATATATTAATTATATTTATTGGTCATTTTCAAGTGAAACGGAGTGCACGATTGAATTCGTGGCAGAAAATACTTACAATGGAGTATTTACAAGCAGTGATCGGATGCCGGACAGTTTCCCTCGAGTTACTAGTTGCCCAGTGGGTAGAATAGAGACACCATATTACAGCCAATTAGAAGCTGCCACGTCAGCGGTTCTCATCACAACAGCTACCAAGTGTCACGCAACCACTACACTAGCACGTCATCACTGCGGGTTCAACCAATAACATGGTGCCACATAATGCTCACATCCATCCAGCTTGCAAGCAAGGCAGCTAGCTCCACCAATCACATGCCGCCACGTGGTGTCTCACAACATATATCACCCCGCCATTTCTTTTCCTCGTTTTCGCCTCCATCGGTTTGTCTTTGGGATGCACATCCGCTCAAGCTCCCAGAATTTTGAATGAACTCGCGCGACTCTTACCCTGCCTCCCGTGCGCCACGTGGCGCTCGCTCACCATGCCAACACGTCATCAGCATGGGTCTTCTCCAATCAGATGACGCCACGTCAGCCCTCAGTAGGAAATGAGCCAATAGCGATGCAATACGTGGCAGAGACTAGTTTTGAGCCAAAAATAGCCCTACCATGCTCCTCGGCGCACGAGTCACCTCCCCAACCACCAAAATTAGTTTCTCTCACCTCCCGAAACCAATTTTTAGTAGTTTTACATATTAGGAACTTAGGTTTTATTATTTTTATCGCCAACTATTATTGTTTTGTGATCGATTTTCTTCGACGATGATGTTTGGCTAATCAACTCCTTGCCTAGGTCAGAGGGGAAACAAGTCGGCATCATGGATTCATGGCATATTATGTGAGATCTTTTATTTTATTATTTAATTTAGTTCAAATTCTCCTATTTTATTATTATTGGGTTTATTGAATATGGTTTAGATCTAGGGTTAGTGTGTGGCCGATGCATCCTTTTAGGTGGACAATCTACAGTTTTTTGGACTATTAGTATTCGTGTAATTGTACTTTTAGACCAATAAAGTGACGAACACTCACCCATATGCCTTCAAACCCTTTCAGTTCTTGAGTGTGCAACAATTGAATATAGGTTAAATCGGGAGCAGATGTGACCTGGTTATTTAGGATTAGTGTTCCCACATACCCAAATTACAACGATTAGTGTGTTAAACCTGATTAGTGGATGTCTAGGGTTATACATTAATTAAGGAAGTACTTAGTGGTTGACGTCTTGACTATCGAGATTAGGGGAACGAGGGATTTTTGGCGGATGTCGATTTTCTATAGCTAATCTTGGAGAATATAAATTAATAACTTTTTGGGAAATATTGAAGACCATGATTGCCATTGAATCTTGATCCTGATTTGTGAAAATATAGAGTTAGGTGATTTCTTCTAAATGGTATTATTTTTACAAACTTTTTATTTGTGCTAGTTTAGTTAATTATTTCATTGAACTTTCTGGAAGCCCCCCATTTTTAGTTAACTTGTAGTAAAACTAGAGTCATGTGGATTCAACCCCTATTTACCACTACTACACCCTTGTGGTTGGTAATTCGATTGCTAGTTATATTTGGGATGCAGACACGTGACCAGATTCTCCAAGAAACAATTAGGAGTGTATTAGAAGCAATATCGGGGGATGGATTAACACCGAATAAGGATGGGTATCTCAAGCACATTAAAATAAAGAATTTTAAGAAAATCACAAAAGCAAGGAATTATTTTATCAATTCAAGCCAACAACCAGGCTTTCAATATTATGAAGTTGTGAATTACAAGGTAGTTGTGTTATATCACATTGGTCATAGATTAAGTTGTATAAATTATGGCAAGGTCATTTATTATTCGAACATAAATGCCGTGACCACTAAAAGGAATGAAGGATTACATTTTTCCTTGATGATCACAGAGTTTTGTAGACAATATCAAATTCCCATGGTAGATCTTTGGATGGATATTTTTCTTGACAGGGCAATCACTGATGCTAATAAGTCATTATTTTGTGCTATGTTTTAAGGTGACTTTACCATTGATTTCATGACTTTGATCATCATTTATACTGTTAATTGTTGTTTTTTGTTTTTAGGTAAAAAATAGGCTTTATATAAAATGGAGTGATTTCTATATAAATTTAGTCAAAAAGCTAAAAATAGGTATCATGTATTGGTAGGGATCTCAGGGAAAAGCTAAGTCACCTATGAATTGCTGAACCTAACATGAATAAATTAAAGGAAGCTCATTAGAGACATTACAGGAAAATCCTCATCAAATTTTAGGAAAAGACGATGCTCGTATTTCGAGAAAAACTCCAGCGCTTTCATAGCAATTTTGGCATATACATTAGGTGTTAGCACATCGCTGGGCTCGATTGCAACAAAACTTGGAAGAAACAGAGCAATGTACCGATGTCGTAGAGATTTCCCCAGCTATTTAGCATTCTGAACATACAGTGCTGGGAAGACTCAAATATTGTTAGTTTTAATTCAGTTGTTTCCAAAGATTTTGGTTTAGATATGGTTCTATCCTATTCAAACTGTAACGACCCATTTTATAAATGTCTCTTCAATTTAGAGACGTGGACGCCAACTCGTATCTAAGTGGACGTCGCGATAGGCTAGGACGCACGATGACTTAGGTATGCTAGGTATTTGTGTGTTGGATGCTTATTTGAGGTGAAATTTATTGAAATACATCGCATGTGTGTATGTTGCATCGAAATATGTGCGAGATTGTGAGATCTGTATTCGCCTCGATATGCGTATCGACGCGGGTACTGGGTAATTGACGGGACCGAATATTGGGTCGAGGAGACTAAAACACACAAATTATATAAAAAAAAAATTGACAAAGTAACTAATATGGAATGGTATTAGGCGGCTAGTGACGCGGCGGTACGAGTATATCGCGGCTCGGACGCAAAATCGGGAGTC
The DNA here is from genome assembly GCA_039657365.1 of Stephania yunnanensis. Taxonomy (NCBI): domain Eukaryota; kingdom Viridiplantae; phylum Streptophyta; class Magnoliopsida; order Ranunculales; family Menispermaceae; genus Stephania; species Stephania yunnanensis. Next base: position 45,067,120 of record CM077581.1, read on the forward strand.
GAAACGCACGAAAAATGGGCGAGTGTCCCAGCTGTGTCAAAATTTTGTGTCAAGCCAAAAAGTCAACATTTCAATCCTTATCCATACCTCACTATCACCTTTTCTCTCACCTCACCTACACCTATCTCTCACACTCTCGCACATACACCCGATCAAAATTGGGAGGCCGAGAGGGAAAGAGCGCGGAGAGAAGAAGAGAAGGAGAAACCAAGAAGAAGGAGAGGAGGAGCGGCAGGGACACGAGATTTAGGTGAGTTTGGGTAGTGATTGTTTTTGCTTCGGGTGGGTGACGGTGGGGTGGAGAGTGGGGTTCAGCCTTGAAGGCCGGACCCCATGGCCACGGTGGGATGGCAGGGGTGCCTCCCCTGCCATCGGCTCCACCAGGGTTGGGGTGGAGAGCCACCCCAACCCATCACCGGAGAAGAAGAGATAGAAGAAGAAAAAAAAAATCTGATCGAACCAGTTTTCACTGGTTCGATCAAAGGATGAAGATGCACACGCGCGCGAGCGTGCGCGCGTGTGCATCGCCCTCACGGGCCGGGCCCAGAATGGGCTAGGCTCGGCCCATGGGTCGAGCCTGGACCATTCTGGTCCAGGGCCGGGTCGAGTCCGACCCGACCCAGAGCCAAACAATTACAAAAAAAGGAAAAAAATATGGGAAAATTGTTTAAAAGTCCGAAAAAATTGGGAAAATCTGAAAAAAATATATTTCCAAAAAATAAATAGAAATTTGTGAATTTCTATGAAAACTAAAATATTTGGATATTGCGGACGCAACTTTTTGATGCGGTTTTGCCTCGAAAAGCGCGAAATAGGCAATTTGGCCTAATTTTTTTAGAAATTGTTGAAAATTGTCATTTGTAAATTAAATTATTGATAAATGGACATAGGTTGACACGGGTGATCAATTGGCGACCAAGGACCCAGTGGACTTGGACCCGGGGATTGATTACGGGATAGGAGAGCGCGTTGTGAGGTTTGTAAAACCCAATGGAAAAACTTTTGAGTATTTATTTTGCTTTCGTATTTTCATTCATTTCCATTATTCCTTGTGATTTTTCCTATATCTTATCTTATCGTTGTTTGCACGGTTGGTCAGTTACTCCCACTGGACTTTCTGTTGTGTGTCTATGCGTGTCTATGCATTCTAGACCATAACATATGTATCAGGAGTGCTCGGTGGATAATGACCCGAGGGAACTGCTACATGTGTGGGTGCGTCGTAGGTCCACGCCAGCCACCGAGAGGGATCAGGTGATAGCTAGTCGGGTGCGCCCACTAGTGGGATCCTGGAAGGAAATCCCGAAGTATGGTTTAGTCTGACCGGAACTGGCACACACATTTGAACTTTATTGTTATTTACGCATGCGATGCCCTACTTACAGTTGTCTGTTTACATTCCGCATGTTTATTTAACAGTATTTATTGAATTCCATTTATTTTTCTTAAATGCTCAGAGGAGTTCTTTGAGATTTGACTAACTGCACTCGTCATCCAATTTCTTCTGTGATGATTGAGTGGAGATCCTAGTACAAGTAAGAGCAAGGGGATCTTACGTGACCACCTCTGACTGCCTACAATTGAGAATTACTTGTACGTGTGTTTTTATTTTTGATATTTTGATTCTCTTGGGAACTGGTGAGTGATATGACATTGTACATAGTTACGTTACATTGTATAGCACAATACTTTTCAGGATTTCTCCACGGTAGGATTTGATGAATTAATTAATATTTCTGCATTTACGTACAACTTCCGCTGCATATGTCATTTATACACTGTACACACACAAGTGGATACATTTCGAGACAGAGAAACGACGGGCAGGTGTCGTACACGTGTAGTTGGGCCAGCTGGCAAGGAGTACACGGAGACACGTCACCCCGGGGCGGCGAGGGCCGCCACATTTACTATATATATACATATACAAGACCGAGAACGATGAAAGGGGAGACCAAGAGTTCTATACATAAAATTCCATATAGAGTTCTAAAGAGAAAACTTTGGCGCTAGGTTTTTCCTTTTGAAGTTTTATACGGAGACTCATTGTAAGTTTTCATTTGTTACCTACATTTTAATCTATAGATTTAATATATTTTAGATTTGCATTTACAATTATGAGTGGGTAAGTTCCATTACCTACGCCAAGGTATTTGATTGCTAAGGATTCATATATTCATGAGGTTTATACACTTCGATTCTTAACATGTTTTTTTTTATCAATTTTTGTATTCTTATTTGTATTGTTATTACAAGGTTTTCAATTACGGTTTTAAACCTTAAGTTCCTTTTTTTATCTAAGTGCACGTATATAGCAGTTATGGTTAGAAACTATCGCTAGTGATCCTACCGCCGCTCAATCAGAGGGATTAAGTTAGGTGGGGAACGATGTTTTGTCTAATAGTAACCAGTGTGTCCCTATGCATTTAAGATATGAGATGTGTAGTAGTGGTTTGTAATTGTAACATGACAAGTGGATAATTCAATGCTAGTTACCACTCATTATAGGTGTTCTCACAGAGCGCTAATGTTGTTAATTTGCTGAAAGCCTACGACCAATCTGGTGGCTTTGCAAGTCTAGTTAGTATGTGGTTGTGTCACACATTCCCTCCATTATTAACATGAGGAGAAAAAGGTGATGAGAGTAACTATAAGCCTATATTTGAGAGTTAGTATTAAAACAAACATTTGATTGATTGATGACCGAATATGTTCCTTAGAATGTGAATTCCTACCTTGGTCTAAAGTCACTTGTTTATAGATTTCTGATTTTAAGTGTTTTAATTAGTTTGCATTTGATTTTCTAGTTTAATTTAGTTTTTCTTTTCAAAACCCCCATTTTTCCCTAAACCTAAAAAAGAACATCCTAATCCCTATGGGATTGACCACGTACTTGCCTTACTACAAATCAATTGTAGTTAGTGAAAATGAAACTATTTTGGGTGTTAAAGATGCGGCATCAGATGCCTACATAGAGAACACCTAACATGTGAAATACTATGTGGATTCAGATGATGAATGAGAGAGAACAAACATACTCAGAAAAAAGACTAAAAAAGAAGAAAAATACGAACAAAGAATATAAAGTTTTAAAAGAAATGCAAGCTCCTGTTTATAACGAAAACATGGATCAGAGTTCAGAACTACCTGCAGAGGATAATACCGGCATATATATTTACAAAACAGAGTTGTCCATAATGGGATCATTTATGCAAAACCAGATGCATTCTTTGAGAAATCAAGAATATATGTTTCAGAACTAGAAATGAATATCAAGGAGTTTGAATGGCTTTAAAAGAAGAATGGCCAGAAAAATACAAATAAAAGGTGCAAAAATTCATGTACTATCAACTCAACTGAGATTACAAAATGAAGGAGACTTTTTCGATAGAATTCCGAATATTAGAGTGGAGTACAAATTTTATGATCTTGCAACGAATTAGTAATCTCAACAAAACGATCAAGGGGATATAAGTGACAATGCAATTTTTGGATGGCAGTTCTGATCTATTTTCTTCTCTACTCAATTTATCTCTAAGTGATCTTGTGTAAGGTATTGATCTGTAATATGATACTGTAATTTATGATATATGATACTGCGATACCATGGCTCTTAATTGATTATATTTGATGTGATGGTGATATATTATTATAGATGATGCTATTTGGGGATTTATATTTTTCATACTATCATTTTTTTATGAAAAATCTATCCAAATCAAAACTTGTTAATTTTTATTTTATATAAGTTTATGCTTAATTTATTTATGCTTTATGAGGTATATTTATTTCGTTTGAACCTGGTTTAATTTTTAAACCTAGATGGCAAAGTTTAGAATGTAGTTAAGGGTATTTAGGTGAAGTGAAATATAAAGAATCAAAGTATTGAAGACTCAAGAGGTAGAGTCTATTTATTCATCATTTAAAGTCAGCATAAACTTTTCAAATTTTTTTACGATACTTGTAATATTTATTCAGTTTACTTTATTTAGTTGGAGAAATATGGAATTGAAAATAATTTGGATTTCAATAGGAATGATATTTTATTACCCATGAAGATAAAAACTTATAAAAGGAGTTGTTGTACCCTATTTGAATCATGCAGATTGTGTCAACACAAGAAGAGTTTAGAGGGATTGATTGCTTTGTGTTAGATACGGGAAAATGGGTAGAAGATCAAAACAAAAGTGCAAAATAAACAGGATGAATTTCTAAAAATCTTGTTCTATGAAGATTATTGCTCAATTACTTTATATTTTATATACACATATATAATGAAAAGAACTTATGCCGCAATTAAGGAAGAAATAGGAAATTAGCCAATAAACCTTTACTTAGTTGGAAAGAATACTCCCTTAGCATAGTGAAAGTGAGAAGCACTAATAAGAGTTTTAAAATGAAAAATAGAGAGACTCATAGGTTCCAAAGGAAATGGAGCAGAGAATCTAGTGGTGGGAAAAATATGAGAAATAATTCTTATAAGAAATAACAACATCCAAAGGAAATAGAGCAGGGGAATCGTAGACTACAAATTGTTGATTTTAGATGTAAAAGTCAATAATTACACAAAGTTTTTGCTCGTTTTCGTGATTTCATGTTATATTAAAGTTATGTAAAAAAATGAAAGAACAATGAAAAAAATAATGGAATTAGTCAAAGGTGCGAATCTATAGCAAATCAAAGAATGAACTTGGATTCACTGCCAGCAAATCAGCAGTGAATCATGAAATTTCTAAGAATCTCTACCCTAATTGGTGAACTATAGAGACACTTTTCCACTGATTTGTACAGAGAATCATAGAGGATATATGATTCAGTCAGGAATTGTTGGAGTTGGTTTCGAGAATTTCGGAGTAAAATAAGGAATTTTAGTTTGATTGGATATGTACTACTTAGAATACTATATATATGAACTATAAGCTTCGAAATTAAGAGCCTTTATTCATTTTTAATTACTCTTGGAGCCACCTTAATTAGTTTTAAATTTAGTTTTATTGTCCATTGCTTTTGAGATTTATGTATTTAATAAGAGGTAATGTCTTTTGTTTATTTTAATGCAATGTTTATTTTGAATATGGATGAGTAGTTTATTAATATAAACAAAGTCCGAACACGAACTTAATCCATTTTGAATTGTAGTTATAATAAAAAGAAATTTCTACCTTATATTTTAAACTTAATCATTTACATCAATTCACGGTTTTAATATATTCATTTTTGCATATTACAATCAAGAAACTTTGTATTGCATGCATAGTCTAGAATGTGTATTGTGATATTTAGGTTCTATATGTAATATAAAGTAGTAACTAGGATTAAGTCAAAACGTCTATTATCGTTTAGTTGTCTTAGGTGAATTGTGTTCTAAGTTTGATATTGATGGCTTTTCCAATAATATTGGCTTAGTAGTAAAATTAGGATATGGCTTTCTCATTGATATAACGAAGACTGTTGGCTTGATAAAGGTTATCAATCTTACTTACGATTAAGGTTTAATGATTCAAGAATACTTTATAATAAGATGAAAATATAACTATGACTATACTTTAAGTAATATGTCTGAATTCAAAATGGATTTATATTTCATTGTTCTCGATATTTGTTTTATATTGAATTAATTTGAATATAGTATTAGTGAATTTGAATTTTGTTAGTTGAGTTGGTTTAATTAGTTTAATTATTTGCCATTGCTTAATTAGATAATTTTAGTTCCCATTTTAATTAAATTAAATAAAAATCTTCTTAAGATGTTTCTAAAATCCATATGGGGTCGATCTCACTTATCACTACTACGAATAAAAAGAATTTACGTGAAAACTTATTGTATATGCTTGACACTTTTTAGGTAAGTATGGATTCGTTTATTTATCGACTTTGCTTAACTATTAGTATGATTAGTTCATATGGTGTTATAGATGTGAATAGGAATCTATATAACTGTGATAGCTTTTATTTTATTTTTAAAATAAAAAATGGTGGATGAATAGTTTGTGAAGGGTAATCCTTAGAACTGAGAGTAAGTTGTATATGATATGAGTTTGGTTCCCGACCAATATGTTAACTCCTGCTTAGTTAAATAGGTTTCAAAAACTCATTCCTTCGCTAAAATGGTTTGGGATATTACCATTTGGATAGTGAGAAGTAGTAGGACAATACATGAGTGCAATGTGCTGATTAGATTATGGTGTCATTATGACTGATAGGTAATTGACCCTAGTTTTATAAAATGGGGAATGAATCATAATGTATTAGCTAAACACTGAATACTTGCATCTATTTATGTATTGTTATATAGATATTTTGATGCTTTGTTTAGATATGCTCGATTCATATTTTTATGGTATTTATTCTTGATTATTATTTGGATTATTGATAGCTTTATGAATCCATATTTAATGAGCAAGTTGGAGCTCTCACCCCAATTAATATTTAAGGATTACTGAGCCCTATGATTATGTGGCAGAGAAGATTTAGGAGTCTTAATATTCTCTTTGATGTAATGATTTCTCCCTTGTTTTATATATTTGTATTGAATGACATTTTTGTAATATCACAGGGTTGGGAAGTTTTATATAACCGATACTTATTTTGGTTTAATTTGAAATTTATATCGTGTATAATATCAAAAAAGTTTTAATTTTTTCGAGTGTTTATCATTCTATTATGTCAATATTCGATATACAATTATGTTTATCAAGTACTGAAGTTAAGGCTATTGACTCTTCTTAATTATAGATGGTGTAAAAAGGCTTAGTTAGGGTTTTAGATTGAATGATTCCATAATTGGGATAAGTGTTGTTACACACATCGTGTAAGTCGACTTCCCCAATATTTGCATCATTAACCCGTGCCAACTCTTTTTGCTTTATATATGATGTGGTCTAAGCTCTCCTACTAGGACAGCCACCAGTCGTGCCACTCGATGGCGTGGCACCGGACTCTTTCTGCGTGACAAGCATCTTGGAATAGGCCATTTCTAATACAAAGTGACACAAAATAGACCCTAGTATCAATATTACATAATTTTTTCAACAATGTATAAATTAATACCAGTTTTTTGTACAAAAAATTTAGAAACAATGACTGAATTGTTTGGTCCGGTGTTTCGTAACCGACCACAAAACAATAGGTTCAGCGAGTAGGAGCTGAAAAAATATAGAATAGATCGATCTTTAATAGATAGACACTTAAAACTTTTGTTCGGTCTTCTTCTACCAAACCAATTGGTTGTACGCCAGCCATGTGTGACCGAACCAGACGAGAACAACAAAAAGCTCAAAATGAGCATCAAATCGAACCATAAACAACAACATAGTGCTTATATGACAATAACATTAATTTATAGCCTACAAATTCTATTAAAAAAATTCATAATCAATCAACATCTCACCTTATAGTGGATCTGAGTAAGAAGGAGACCTCCAATACATGAACAACCACTACCACCTATTTTTCTGCTAAAACAACAATCAAATCTGACTATAAGCTAAGGGAATGATTACGTTCAATGGAGGCTAGCAACAACACTAGACAGGGTGTCAAAGAAGACATAAGGCTTAGTTGGTTTGTATGGTTGTGGGGGTGGTGCGTTTCTAAATCTAATGGGTAATTTAAAGCTTTCATACTTTAGAACGGGGTGACCTTATCTACTGGCTTGCCCTTATAAAAAAGTGGGGTGCACAAAGCGCGACCCCTTTTTCTTTAGTAACATAATAGTTAAAAAATATAATCTTTATCCTAATAGATTGTGTAATATTGGCTAGATGTTTAGACAAATCAAATTTAATAATTGGGGAAATCAAAAGATTGAAATAAGAAAAATATACGTACCTATTTTTTAATAATAGCATTATTTTTAAAAGGGTCGTTCTATGTGCACCTCTCAATTTTGTAAGGGCAAACCATTAGATTTAGGCACTCATTATTTTCATAAGGGCATACCAATGTAAATGTTGAAGCCGTAAATTACCATTCTTGGTTAAGAAAGGCAACCTATCCACTTGGTCTTGATTCTTCATTGACACCCTCATCCCCTTTCACAAAAGAAGCCCTATTTCTTCGGTCTTACATGACCAAATCATACATGATTGGTAGACCACGTATGACTGACCAAAATAGATCTCATTTATTTGTATCAGATTGATCATACAGGATGTATGACCAAATCCTACATGATTGGTCAACCATGTTTGACAAACCCAAATAGATCACGTGTCCAAGTATTGGGTCAGTCACACATGACTAACTAAACATATAAAGTTCTGTTATACATGATTGAATAGTATAAGATTGTTTGGCCATGTATGACCGACCTACAATATGTTGTTCGACCCTATGTGGCTGAACCAGAAGCGGAACCCATGTTTTGAACTCGAAAAAAGAAACAAATCAAAAGAAAACTCAAGAAATACATCTCCATCTTGCACATCTACATCCCCTACCGATCATCCTCTATTTTGTAAGGTCAATTGTCACTAAACAACCAAATGAACAATGCCCTAACAAATAAAAACTTTGTTCAAACTCAATAAATGCACACAAAAACAATAAAAATACACCATTTTTAATCACACAACATGAAGAAATCAACTCTTACAACGGTAGTAGGCACCAAAGTTGCAAGTTTACATCGTTGGTGGTCGGAAGGGATCGTCAGAGTCGAAGGTTGTTAGTTTGTATGGAGTGCACAACAAGTGAGATAGTGGTATGTGAGGGATTGTGAAGATTGTGAAGGGTAACTAGGTTATTTTGTTTGAGGGCAAGTATGGAATTGAAGTGCAAAAAAATTTGTAGCATAGTTACTTGTACAAAATTGTGGGATGCACAGAGAATGACCTTTTTTAAAATAACCCGATTTGAATAGACCAATATTGTTTTAATTAGAATAATAAATGGAATAGTGTTTTTAAGGATAAGAAATCGATTAGTGTTAAATGTTAATTAATTAAAGAATCTAGTTTTTTTAATTAAATAAACTGTACATATTCTTTGTTGTTGCTGTATCGACTCAAATGGAATTGTGCATGATGGAGATGTTGGAAAAAATAGTAACACCGAGGTAATGTCGTCAAATTTTTCAAGAAATTAATTCGATAAACATCCCAAAAATCACATAATTAAAAAACACCTAGAAAATAGTCCAAAAATATCCCATTATTGAAAAAGGAAAATAAAATGTGTGACATCAACTTACCAGGTGTCAAATTTTGAGAGCTCCTCTAAATAAGTTTCTTTATATAAATATATATATATATATATATATTAGTCAACATCTCGCACTTTATGCACGGGAAAGACCAAATTTTAATAGTATCTAAAATATACATGCATTAATATATACTTTAGTGAAAATAAATTTTGTTATACAAAGAAAAGAAAAAAATAACTTAGTATAAAGATTTATTCATCGGTGTAGAAATTGTTATAAGATGGGCCTTACTTCTCATTTAACAAATAAAAAAGAAAAAAACATTATAATTAATCCAAAAAAACACTTGTGAAATTAAATGAGAATATAAAACATAAAATTACGATCTTCATACCAAGCTTCGTGCAATAAATTAAATTAGATATATATATATATATATAATTAACGAAACAAATTCGATAAGGAAAAGAAAAGTAAAAAAAAACAACTTATTATATGAATTTTTCTGGCCTCTACCAAAATTATATATTTTTTTTGCAAACAAAAAATATAATTTCATCAATGTCAAATAAAGCACACAGCATAATAATATTGGATGAGATAATATATAACTGACGTGATGATGATAAACTAAATTGAAAACCTTCATAGTCATTAGAGCAATTGGTAAGCTCGTTAGATATCCTATAAATATGAATTAAATTAAAACTATTACAAAATAGTTATTAAAAAAATAGTTGCATTCCATCAAAATCATTGCAAAGTCCGAAAAAGTTTGAAGATGAATTCTTCATAACTTCAATCAAGATATTTGTATTCCCTCAAAACTATCACAAACTCGTAAAAGTTTGAAGAAGTTTGAAGATGCATTCAGTGTACCTTGAACCTCCATTGTGAGTTTAGTTCACCAATACGTTGTTCTCTCACCTCAAAACCAATTACCATGAAAGTGATTTATATAAACTTTGTAACTCAAAAAATTTAAAGGAGGGTTTAATATAAATTAAAACAATGAATAAGACATTGATTTAGATAGTTACATATAAGTATGGAAGACTCAAAGACAACAAATAATGTATAAGGAGATCAAGCTATTAATAGATTAATTTGTCGTGAAGGTGTAATTATTACTGCATGAAACGTAAATTCATTGGGTTCATTGGGTTCATTGGTCTTTAACATCATTAGTGAAATGACATATTTAATATAAAAGCACAATCATATAAATATATGGTATAAGAGTAAGAAATTGCACGGCAAATTAATAAGCAACGATAAGATCAATTACAATACTTCCATTTGGTCCATTAAAAATTAAATAGAATAAATATCAGGAAAGGAAGATCATAAGCAACATGCATGCCACAACCATCTCAACTTAAATGCATACGCTACAATAGTACCGACTTATTTAATTTCTAACATTCTCTCCCTCTAAAAAAAACATGACGCGTTGAGAATGCTCCAAAATTCCGTGTGTTACATACAATTTATCTAGGTTGTAGAAACCTACATCTTGGGATGACACATGGCACGTTGAAAAAGCTCCAAAACGCCATGTGTCACATATATGCCCTATATATATAACTTGACAAAATCGACAATTTGGGCATGCCATATGGCGATACGAATGGGCTCGAAAATGTCACGTGGTACATAAAATATATATGGTATGTGCTATATAATAACCCTACATTTTGAGTATGCTACGTGGCGTGTCGAAAAAGATCCAAAACGCCAAGTGTAACATACCATATGTAGCTTGACGAGGCCTACATTATCGGGGCATGCCAAGTGTGTTACGAGAAGGCTTCAAACAGCTGCCACGCGACACACTCAAGATGTAGGCTTATTATATATATATATATAGATTAGTAGGTGAGCATGTGCAATGCACGTGACACATTACTTTTATTATTGATATATTCAATAAGAAACTAAAAAAAAAACCTTAGTTATACACATGAATATTTCTTCCTTTAGCATATTAAATTTTCTGCTACAAAAAAAATCATTAAATTTCATAATACACATTAATCTTACCAAAAAGAACATATATAAGGCACTTGCTAAGCGGACCTACTTTCTTAACTGAATTAGCTAGGCGTACTGATTTAGGTGTCTAATGACGCATCGTCCGATACACTGGAAATACATGTTTAGGCGTACTGATTTAGGTCTCCCGATTATTTCTTTATCATAAACATATGAATGGAATGATGCAATATATATGGGTATATATGTTTTTATATATATTTTTTTTGCTAAAGTGAAATAGTAAGAAATATATAAGGGTAAATTTTATATTATGGTTTACAACATAATTGGAGTAACCTCTTTGGTGACACTCACTCGGTGACCATGGCATACACATGCATACGCATCTTGAGGTATATCGCACTGCCACCAACTGGATTGGTGCCTAAACTCGGTCATTTAGCATCTTGCTAATGATGTATTGACCATAAGATTCTAGCATGTCCCACATGCCATTTCAGTACTGTGACCTGGATATAAAGTGATTTGTCAAGCTCGGTCAACCTTTGAAAGTCGACATCGAGGTGTATTATTTTTTGGCGATGATTATATTGTTGGGTTTTGGGGTTCATATATACGCAGCCGAAATTACAAAACAATTTTGACTGAAACCCCAACAGGATCCAAATCTAATTCCATTAAAAACGTTTAAACCATGAAAACTTAATCATACCTTAGTCGCGATATACCTTTCTGAAGATTGATCGATCTCTAAGGCATTGCCAACGCGAACGCCATCTACAAGTAGTCCACACACGAATGGCAGCCGAGATTCGAAGTGCTAGCTTTGAGAGAATACCAAACCTTTTTGTTTCTCTCCAAAACGATTTAGAGTGTACCAAAAAACCCTAATTCTTTTCTGAAACGAAAATAGGGTTTCGGCCCTTAATCTTTCGTACGTGCGTTATAACTTAAAGCGTCCATTTATACAACCCTTGTTATAGACGGTTAAGTAAATTACACATATACCCCCACTTAAAAAAGTATAAGTGGAATACACCACAAGGACGTTTCTGTCATTAAATTTTATCATATAAAATTCATTTTTCTGAACCATCTTAAAATCTCACAAAACCATTCTTAGTGTGCGATCCAATGAGCTCAAACAACGTTGGCAGTGTACCAAAACACATTTTGGTATACAAGTGATGAAGTCCAAGAATTAGCTTGTAAATTCTTGGAAAAATATGATGGAAAATATGACAGGATGACATTTTAGTAATTTTCGCAAATGGCGAAGTTTGGGCGTTTGAGTTTTGGAGTTCCGGGGGCATGGGTTTATTGGAAACGACGTGGAGATCACAACTCACTGCTATGCTATGACTACGACATTTTTCGCCGAAATTCCATCGTTTCGACCTCCGAAACGGCAATTTTGCTATTTTATGAAACTTTTGTTTTGCTTATAACTTTCATTAGGAATTTCCGTTTTTATTGCCGTTTGCGGCGTTTGTTTCTATTTTTCATCTAGTTTTTATTTTAGGTCTTTTTTGGACTTTTTACTATTTTTGGCAAATTTTAGGGTTTCGCTATTTAAGCGATCTATTGGGTGTAATTCGTAGTTTTGGTTGAAATAAAAGAATTTTTTGAACTTTGGGTTAAGTTCTGACCTAGATCGAGTTGTTCGTGGATTCGTTCAACTGGTTTAGAAGATCTCCGCTGCGTCAACAAGTCATAAGCGGCCTCTAGCAAGACATTATGACTACCCAAGTTGTATGAATATCAATTCGATACAACATAATCAATAGTGTATATAACATCCTTTTGTCACATGATATCCTTTTGATCAAACATAAGGCATAGAATTGTTATCCAACATGTTCAATCGTACTAGTCTCGATCTCTAGGTAGACTGAAAACATCCAAGTGACATTGATCAATATCAATTCACTTAGACTAGGCCTTTTAATAGTCTAACACATTGAGGGATCCACTGGATATCTCTCTTTATATGAGAGGGACAAATTCTATCTTGATTACACAACTTCATCACATTGCTCACACAGTAACCAATCGCAACCTTTATAATCGTCCGGTTAAAGACAACGTTTGATTGTGTCAAATTAATGTGTTCCTAATCTTGAAGACTTTGGTAATCTCAAGTCAGAGGACTGAAAAATATACCTATCATGAGTAACAACTATGACTTAATCCATGTGATGTTCTCATAGCGGGTCGATCAATACTTTGTTTCCTAACAAGTACTCGTGATCTTGATTCGTATCCCTATACGTATAATCATCATATGATCATCAATCAAGACTTACACTAATCTTAATTCATTATAGTTCCCAGTATAATGATCGACTAGGGACATTTAGGATATTTCTGTAAATACCTATGGATCTTATTATAATGTAAACATGCAAATTAATTATAATAAGCAACAAATAAAATCCTCTATTTTATTAACTAAAAGTATTCATAAAGACAGTTAATGGATTGACTTAGGGCACATGCCCCAACATCTCCCACTTGCACTAGGGCCAATCATACATGCATCTAATCCCTAATGATCTAACATGACCATCATGTTTTGCTTGTGGAAGAGCTTTTGTCAATGGATTCGCAATGTTGTCTTTAGTAGATACTCTGCAAATCTTCACGTCTCCCCTCTCAATAATTTCTCTGATGAGATGAAAACGCCTGAGTATATGTTTGGATTTTTGGTGTGATCTAGGTTCCTTGGCCTGTGTTATTGCCCCGTTATTGTCACAATACAAACAAATAGGGTTAGCAATACTTGGAACAACACCTAGTTCAGAAATGAACTTTTTCATCCAAACTGCCTCCTTTGCTGCATCGGACACAACAATATACTCAATTTCTATTGTAGAATCTACCACAGCCTCTTGCTTTGGACTTTTCCAGCTTACTGCACCCCCATTCAAAAGTAAACACATATCCAGACTTTGATCAAAAATCATCTATATTAGTTTGAAAACTTGAATCTATGTAACCATTTACAACTAGAACATTTTCAAAACCTCCATAGACCAAAAACACTACCTTAGTCCTTCTTAAGTATTTAAGAATGTTCTTTACTGCTATACAGTGACTCTCACCAGGATCTGACTAATATCTGCTTGTAGTGCTCAAAGCATATGATACATCAGGTCGAGTGCATAGCATGGCATACGTGATAGATCCAATAGTTGACGCATATGGAATCTTTTTCATACGGTCTCGCTCATCATTTGTCTTAGGACATTAAATCTTGTTGAGACTTAAGCCATGAGACATTGGCAACAATCCTCTTTTAGAGTCTTGCAAACTGAACCTATTCAATACTTTGTCTATGTAAGCACTCCGACTCAGACCGATTAGCCTCTTAGATCTATCCCTATAAATCCTTATCCCTAGGATATAGTCTGCATCTCCTAAGTCTTTCATTGAGAAACACTTCCCTAACCAAGACTCGACATTCTGCATTGTTGGGATGTCATTTCCAATGAGTAATATATCATCAACATACAATACCAGGAAACAACTACACTCCCACCGACCTTCTTGTATACACAAGGTTCATCTTCGTTCTTAATAAAACCAAAATCCTTGATTGCTTCATCAAAACGAAGATTCCAACTCGAGAAGCTCGCTTTAATCCGTAAATGGATCTTTAAAGCTTGCATACCTTCCTAGAATTCTCAGGATGTACAAAACCTTCAGGTTGTGTCATATACATGTCCTCAAGAAGTTTTCCGCTAAGAAATGTTATTTTTACATCCATTTTCCATATCTCAGTCATAATATGCAGCAATGGCAATTAAAATTCTTATGGATTTAAGCATGGCTACTGGCAAAAAAGTTTCATCATAATCAACACTTGAGTCTGGCTGAAAGCTTTTGCTACAAGTCTAGCTTTAAAAGTATGCACTTTCCCATTCATGTTAGTTTTCTTCATGAAAACCCATTTACATCCAATGGTCGTACCACCTTCAAGTAAATCAACCAAGTTCCAAACTTGGTTATCATACATGGATTTCAAAATTCATGACACTTAGCCATTTATCTGAGTCCGGTCCAGACATAGCCTCTTAATAAGTGGTGGGCTCATTTTGATCCATAAGCAATACATCACGACTATCAGCAATGAGAAATCCAAATCTCCTTGGCTCATGTCTTACCCTACCGGATTTACGTGGCCCTTGCGTCACTTGTGGAGGTTCAACTGGTTTAGAACATTGTTGAACTTCCAGTAGCGGTTCAGTGTTTATCTGTGATTATTGAACTTCTTCAAGATTTATTTCTCTCCCACTAGTGTCTTTTGAAATAAACTATTTTTCCATAAAGGAACCATACCGAGCAACAAACACTTTGTTCTCAGCAGGATTACAAAAGAAATATCCTTTTGTTTCCTTAGGATATCCCAAAAATAAACACTTGTCTGATTCGAGTGCTAGTTTTTCTGAGACTTGTCGCTTTACGTAAGCCTCACAACCTTAGATTTTAAGGAATGATAAACCAGGTATCTTCCTGTACCATATCTCATATGGTATTTTATCAACCACTTTAGAAGGAACTCGATTTAGAGTGAAAGCTGCAGTTTGTAATGCATTACCCCAAAAGGATAAGGATAATGGAAAATCTGCATGGCTCG
Organism: Stephania yunnanensis; assembly: GCA_039657365.1. Taxonomy (NCBI): domain Eukaryota; kingdom Viridiplantae; phylum Streptophyta; class Magnoliopsida; order Ranunculales; family Menispermaceae; genus Stephania; species Stephania yunnanensis. The sequence goes on from CM077581.1 coordinate 45,082,905, forward strand.
TCATAGATCGAACTATATCTAATAAGGTTCGATTTCTCCTTTTAGAAACTCCATTCCATTGTGGAGTTGCTGGTGGAGTCAATTGGGAGACAATCCCATAATTTCTAAGATGATCATCAAATTCTTGGCTCAAATACTCACCACCTCGATTTGACTGAAGTGTTTTGATAGTTTTACCAATTTAATTTTGCATTTCATTTTGAAATGTTTGAAACATCTCAAATGATTCAACTTTATGTTTCATAAGATATACATAATCATATCTGCTGAAATCATCAGTAAATGTAATGAAGTACTGATAACCTCCTATAGCCATTGTGTTTATAGGATCGCATACATCAGTATGTATTAGACCCAATAAACCACTTGCCCTTTCACTGTGTCCAGTAAAGGGACTTTTAGTCATCTTACCTCGTAAACAAGATACACACGTTTCATATGTTTCTAAATCAAATGAATCTAGAAGTCCATCTTTATGGAGCTTCGTTATGCATTTCTCATTTATGTGCCCGAGACGAAAATGCCAAAGATAGGTTTGATTCAAATCATTTGACTTAAATCTTTTTGTATTTATGTTAAAAACTGGAGTATCAATGGACCTTTTCATGCTTAGAATATAAAGACCATCACATAAATAAGCATTTGCATAAATATGCCTTTACGAGAAATGAAACATCTATTATTTGCAATAATAAAATCAAAACCATCCATATCCAAACATGAAACAGAAATGATGTTTATGCTCAAGGCAGGCATAAAATAACAATTATTTAAAATTAAAATAAGTCCACTAGGTAAGACTAAGTCCTATGATCCAACAGCCAGGACATCAACTCTTGCTCCATTCACTATGCGGAGGATGACTTCTCATTTCTTCAACTTTCTACTTTTCTGTTGAGTCCCTGCACATTTATACAAATGTGAGATCCACATCCGGTATTTAATACCTACGAATCACTAGTAGATAAATTAATTTCAATAACATAAATACCTGTAGTGGTAGTCGCACTACCATTTTTCTTCTTTAGATCTTCCAGATAGAGTTTGCAATTTCTGAACCAATGTCCAGGTGCATGGCAGAAATGACAATTTCCTTCCTTTTCTTTTGGGTGTTTTAAAACAGGAACAAGCTGGGGCTTGACTTGTTCCACTGGCTTTGCAACAGGTGCAGCAGCAACCTTGGCAACTTTAGCCTTGCCTTTGCCTTTCTTCTTCATTCCCTTTCCCTTTTGGACCATCAACACATTACTAGAGGGTTTCTTAATATTTTGTTCAGCAGTTTTTAGCATCAAATGCAACTCTGAAATTGATTTCTCCATATTATTCATATTTTAGTTCATCACAAATTGTGAGTAACTCTCCGGTAATGAATTCAGGATCAAATCCGTAGCCAACTCTTGGTTTATGGGAAACCCGAGTCTATCAAGCTAATCAACATAGCCCTTCATCTTCAGAACATGAGGACTAACTGACGCACCCTCAGTCATCTTGCAAAAATGTAGGTTCTTGACTGTCTCGAACCTTTCTTGCCTAGCTTGCTGTTGGAACATTTCCTTTAGCGTTACGGCCATGTCATAGGCTTCCATTAGTTCCATGTCTTTCTGAAGTTCAGGAACCATATTTGCTAGCATAATATATGCAACATCGGTAGAATAGTTGACATGCTTATTATGCGCATCCTTCACAGCTTTCATAGCATTGGTTGGTGGGTCCTTAGGGGTTAGAGCATCCAGGACATACATCTTGCATTCATGCTTGAGAACGATTCTCAAGTTTCTGAACCAGTCAAGAAAGTTAGTCCCAGATAGCTTATCCTTCTCAAGGATGGATCGCAGTGACAGGGGATTATTGTTACTTGAAGAGGCCATTGATATACAATAAAGATTATGCAAAGTTTATTTTTGTATAGAGGAATAGACTCTCACTAAATTAACAACCCTCCTAAAATATACTATTTATTTAGGGGACTAAAATCCATATTTCACCTAATTCTATGACATGCTATGACATGAAACACATAACTAGATTATTTAGGTAGGTAACAATTACCAATTACATCTTAAGTAATTTTAGATACTTTTATGAGATACGGGACATCTTATGTCTTAGCATGTTTTTATCTCATCATGTGCCTAAAGCTCAAAATTATTTTGATAGCTTTATTAAGTCAGACCATTTTAAACATTTAGGTAACTTTTACCTGACTTGTCTCACCAAGAAAACATAATACATTGGCTGAAACTATATTAGTGTGATCGAGGCCTTGACGAGTGTTTAAAATGGATGGCACGAGACATAAAATTTAATAGAGGGATTTTATTTAGTTTTTTTGATTTTATGTAAATAATGAAATATCATATATTTTATTGATTTATTCAATCACTAAACACTTTGGAAATTTTTATACTGTTCACTAATAAAAAAAATTTCGTGCTCTAGGATTAGTTAGACGGCGGTCCATTGGCCGTCGGTCAATGAATGGACGAAGTACTGAGCGACACCCTGGTTTTTTTTTTTTTTAGGAGACGAATTTCAATTCAGAAAATTAAAATTCGCAATAGAAAATCATATTTTTCGCTGATTTTATTATCCTAAATTAACCTCTTAATTTATCTGAAATTAAGTCAATTAAAACATTTTAATTAACCCGGGCCCACATTTAACTAATCATCTTATCATAATCCAATTATGACTTAAGATATTTGAATCCTAGCATATCTCCAATAACAAAATTCTCGATATTTATCTCTCACCCAATGGGGATAATGAAATCGATTTTGCTAATATCTCTTAATCTAATTTGTTATCTATCTCTTATCAAATAGAAATTTCATAACATAATAGATATAACAAGATAAATAAATAATTTTGAAAAATAATTATTTGCAATTTCGGTCCTCATCCAAATAATCATAAACATGTAATTGAATCATGAACTACTATCCCAATCGAACCTAATTATATTAGTTTCGAATTAATATTAAGACTTATACGATTTAAGAAACTTAAAATAATGTAACCTAAATATGTATACTGAATTACAGATATTTCATCCATGCATCAATACACCAAAAAAAAGATTATACCTAACGGTGTCATGGATCACATATCATGAAATTCAATTCATTAAAATAATTTGAATTAACCTAACATGGTCACTAGCATGTTCGAAACTGATTTCAATTAAATCACGAATATGTGTATCATATAGACAAAACATGATAATAAATCTTAAAGAAAGCTTTTGTATATAAAATATACTTCAACTATTAACATGCTTTCAATCATATATCATGTATATATCAGAAGAAAATATGCAATGAATTTAATGGAATCAAACTTAAAGCTCTAATACCACCATCGGGTTTTGGGTTCATACGCAGCGGAAATTACAAAACAATTTTGACAAAAACCCTAACAGGATCCTTATCTAATTCCATTAAAAACGTTTAAGCCATGAAAACTTAATCATACCTCAGTCACAATATACCTTTCAGAAGATTGATCGATCTCTAAGGCGCTGCCAACGATGAACATCCTCTACCAGCAGTCCACACATGAATGGCGGCCGAGATTCGAAGTGTTAGCTTTGAGAGAATACCAAACCTTTTTATTTCTCTCCAAAATGACCCAGAGCATACCAGAAAGCCCTAATTCGTTTCTGAAATGAAAATAGAGTTTGGGCCCTTAATCTTTCGTACGTGTGTTCTAACTTAAAGCATCTATTTATACAACCCTTATATATAGACGGTTAAGTAAATTACACATATACCCCTACTTATAGAAGTATAAGTGTAACACACCACAAGGATGTTTCTGTCATGAATTTTATCATATAAAATTTATTTTTCTAAACCATCTTAAAATCTCGCAAAACCATTCTTAGTGTGCGATCCAAAAGGCTCATACAACGATGGCAGTATACCAAAACACATTTTGGTATACAAGTCATAAGCGGCCTCTAGCAAGACATTATGATCACCCAAGTTGTACAAATATCAAATCGATACAACCTAATCAATAGTGTATATAACATCCTTTTGTCACACGATATCCTTTTAATCAAACATAAGGTATGGAGTTGTCATCCAACATGTTCAATCGTACTAGTCTCGATCTCTGGGTAGGCTGAAAACATCCAAGTGACATTGATCAATATCAATTCACTTAGACTAGGCCTTTTAGCAGTCTAACACATCGAGGGATCCACTGGACATCTCTCTTTATATGAGAGGGACAAATTCTATCTTGATTATACAACTTTATCACATTGCTCACATTGTAACCAATCACAACCTTTATAATCGTCTGGTTAAAGACAACGTTTGATTGTGTCAAATCACTGTGTTCCTAATGTTGAAGTCTCGAGTAATCTCAAGTCAGAGGACTGAAAAATATGCCTATCATGAGAAACAACTATGACTTAATCCATGTGATGTTCTCATGGCGGGTCGATCCAGTACTTTGTTCCCTAACAAGTACTTCTGATCTTGATTCGTATCCCTATATGTATAATCATCATATGATCATCAATCAAGACTCATACTAGTCTTAATTCATTATATTTCCCAGTATAATGATCGGCTAGGGACATTTAGGATATTTCTGTAAATACCCATAGATCTTATTATGATGTAAACATGCAAATTAATTATAATAAATAGCGAATGAAATCCTCTATTTTGTTAACTAAAAGTATTCATAAAGACAGTTAATGGATTGACCTAGGGCACATGCCCCAACATATATTACTTAGTTATACTAGCTATGCGCACTTTAGTTTTCAATTATTTATTTAATGTTATGTTGTTGAGGAGTGAGTGAGAAATCCCTCAAAGTGTGAGAACGCTACAGGCAATGAGTATATGGTTATATTATGAACACCTTAATCTACATTGGGAGAGTTCTAATGATTTTATAAAAATTATCTTATCATAACTAAGGTTGCAAACTTTGATTTAGTTATTTGTTATTGATGTAGTTTCTATGGTATGGATAGTAAATATCGTAAGAAACTAGGTCATTGGTTGGGGAAATGGACATTGCTTGCATGAAAGATTTCTAAATAAACCAAGGGCACTTTTGCAAGTTCACTATTCATGAGTAAGGTGGACCAATAAGATGGCATGTAGAATCCACGAGTCACCATGAGATCAATGATGGGTGACATTGATTTGAAGAAAATAAAGCCAGATTAGCTTAGTCAATCATGTCTTAATCACTCATATCTTATTTCTCATATATAAATAGCTAGCCTATTTTATCTTCTTCAATTAGAGAAGAAAAACAAATCATTAATGAAATAAAGAAGAGATTAGATAGCAAGAAAAATAAATCAATTAGACTCAAAGGATCTCAAGGCAAGCACAACTTTCTTTCTTTACATACTCTCTTGATGTTTACATGCGTGATCTACTTCATCTTCTATCGCCCTATCTTAAATTACGATCTATTTATTTCTTCCATTACCCTATTTTAATTAGCGTATACAAAACATGCATCCTTGTATGCCCCATTCATGTCTTATTAGTGAGAGTTCATTCTTTCTTGCATTCCTGAAATTAAAGTAAGTGTTTTTCTTCTCTTTAAGACTCAATTCAATTTAATTTGTAAGATTAATGTTTTAGCGAAACTTCATATGATTAAGATATGCACTTTATGTTAAAATAAAATTAAAAGTGTGTACATGGTAGATTAATGGCCTATATATACAATTTATGTTTTGGGAATTTTGAATATGTATCATTTATCCAAGGATTCCATAGTTATGTTTATTTTTGGAGGTATTTATTGGTATTTAATTTAATAAAATGATGGTGAAAGGAAGATCATGTTTATATATTACTTTATTCATTGTTAATTATTAGTTACTTAGACAGTAAATTTAGAACATGCCTATAAGGTGATTAATGGCTTAATATACCTAGTAAGTTGTAGTGAAATAAATAAATGAAAAAATAGGCAACATAATGTTTAGGTAGATAGGGATACATGTGACTCAGGTCAAAAGTATGAAATATTTAATTAATAACCATATCAAATTAATGGTTGGAAGGAGACAATTAGGTATATTTATGTATAGGTTCTATGATCCTGCAGCGAGCTTCCAGTATCAACAACGAGATGAAAAGAATGGTGGTGACCATGCAACTTCTCGATGACCATTTTGATCTTCTCTATTTATTTTATCTTTGAGTGATTATGTGTGAGGTCTTAGTTTGTAACATTTTGATTTGTATGATGTGGTGTGAACTTTTGATACAATTGATATAGTGTGCTCCATTTTATAACATTGGTTTGATGTGTATAGTTGAATTCTATAATGTTTGGAAAACTTTCAATCTATCATGTTTTATTTACTTATAAAATTGATTCTTATGTTATTTATTTATTTATTTCATTCATTTATGCTTCACGAAGTATTTTAATTTTGTTGGAAGCCCGACTTACTTTTTAAACCTTGAGGACAAGGTTAGGAATAAGTTTTGGGGTATTGGTGATACATGTTGGTCGTGTACAATAATTTTTCCTTTTTCATTATACTTTCAATATTTTTTAGTACTGATAAGTGGGAATTATCTGTATAGGAATTTATCAAACTTTTTATCAAACTTGTCTAAGAAAAATGACTTTTAAAGGTTTTTATTATTTTTGTTTTTTATTTTATTAATAATAATAAAACTAACTAATAACTCACTATAACATAATAATACTTAACTAACTATATTTTCTTAATTAAATATCACAATCCAAAATCATAATCAATCAAATAGATTAAATTCAATAACAAATAAATATCTAAACAAATATATAAAATAATAAAACATAAACTCGTTTTGCATTCCAAACATGTAAATCCAATACATATATAATCATGAGCATACTTTATAAATTAAGATAAATCATTAAAATCTAATTATAAGTTAGTAAACAACCTTTAGCTAGCCAATTGTTCTCTCGATACAGGTGAAAAAGTCATGTTCTAAATCTATTGAGCTAACCTCTTTATTTACGCAAAAACTTTAATTTCACGTGATTGAACCGCATTAAAATTTATTAGAACTTCGAACTTCTAAATCTAACATCTTCGAAAAAGCCACTTCAACACTAGATTTAGATATCAAATTCACTTAAGACATTTAAATGGTGTTTGCCTTTCAAACAATCCTAGTTACTACTTCAAATAGGTAATGAAACAATATATATCAATATACATTCTAGACTATGCATGCAATACAAAGGATCATGATTAAAAACAATAGATATTAACATATTAAATTAATAAATCAAAGAATAGAATCAAGTTTAACGCTTCAAGAACATATTCATCTCATCACAACTACATTGCAAAACAGATCTAGTTTATGTTTGGACTTTGTTTAGATCAAACAAACTACTCAATCATATTTGTAAATAACATTTCAATAATATAAATAAAAAAAAATAATTGAGAATAATTTTGAATTAAAATACTAGAATCTTCAAAAGCAATGCAATAATAGACAATATATGTAAACTAAGTAGACTAGAGCTCCAAGAACGACCAAGGCTTATAGGGCATCAAAGTATGATCAAGGGCAATTAATTCCGTAACCGTAGGTTAGTATTTATCATATTCTAATTAGTAAACATCCTAAAATAACTCAAACAACTTGTTGTTATCTAAAATTCTCGATATCTAACTCAGTTATTCATAGCGATTTGGGTAAGTCAGGAATCATTGGGAAAATCTAGAATTTTGAGCTAGCTGGTCTTTTCTTGCGTCCATCGATTTAACCAGTGATTTGGTGTCTTTAAGAATTGTTGAGAATCGCTAGTTCATTTCCAGTTCTTCTTTGTTCCTCAATGATAACTATTCATATATGTACTCCACTTGATTAATTTCTTCTTAATCTTCCCTTTTTTCATAATTTCTTCATATTGTCCATTTATTACCATAAATATCAAAAACAAGAGAGAACCGCATGTAATATAGTCTTTTACATCTGAAATCATCCTAAAATAAACTATAAGACATGTCTAATTATTGACTAGTCAAATATCATCAAACTCAGTACTTTGCCATTCCTAGCAAAGGAATACTTTCAATCATATTTTAGTTTTCTTCCCTTGTTTTAATTTCATAATTATATACTCTGATTTTCTATTTTTCTTTCTTCTTCTATTATATAAATTCATTTTATTCTTTATATTGTATTCAAACGGTTCCCTGCTCCATTTCTTTTAGAATATGTTATTATTTTTATAAAAGTTATTCCTCACATCTTTTTTCACCACTAGATTTCCTGCTCCATTTCCTTTGGAATCTGTGGGTCTCTTTATTTTTTTCTTTCAAAAACTATTACTAGCTCTTCTCACTTTAACTATAGTCAACGAAGCATTCTTTTCGACTAAGTAAAGTTTATTGGATAATTTTTATTTTTCTCCTCAATTGTGGCATAAATTTTTTTCAATACATATATATATAAACTTGATTAATTATGTTTGTAAATCACAATCTATTAAGAATCTAGAAAGGAAAATTGGACAACTTGCTATAGCTTTGAACTCAAGGAAGGATGTACAGATTCCTAGCAACACAGTCACAAACCCGAAAGGAAATGTGAGTGTCATTTGCATGATGAGCAACACAACAACAAAGGAGCCAAGAAAAGATCAATTAATGTACAAGCATGAAGAGATGCATGATCACAACACGAAAGTGAGAGAAAATGAGCTTGATGTGTTCAAGAAGCAAAAAATTAATGCCTTAAAGAAAAAGAAGTGGAAGCAACAATGGAAAGCCAAGCAAAACGATGACAGACCTTCTAAAAAAGACCTACAATGCAATGGCATCAAATTGGTTCCAAACAAATTGGAACCAAAGTTCAAGTTCATCCCGCGACATTGATAAGTCGGTATTTATAGGTATTTATTAGTCTATTTTAATATGTTTAATTATTAAAAGTATTTAAAATATATATTTAATTATATTTTTTGGTCATTTTTAGGTGAAACGAACTGCGCGGTTGAATTCGTAGCGGATTAATACTCAAAATGGAGTATTTATTTCCAAAAATCGGATGTCGGGTGGGTCGAATAGCAGACAGGGTGTTCGAGCCAATCAGGAGATGCCACGCGTACGCCGCGTCAGCACCTCAAGCCAATCATCACGCTTCAGTAGCCGTCGATCTGCCTCGTGATGCGCGACAGTACAAACTCCCAGAATTTCGGTCGAGAGTTGCGCGATTTCTTCCGTGCCACGTCATGACACGTGGCGATCTCTCATTCGTCCTGCGGGTCATTTACAGGTTTCTCAGCTAATCACGCCGCGCCATGTGGAGATTCGTCAGCAAACACAATTAGAAACTCACAGCTAGCACGCGCAGGATCTCCCCGAATCGCGCAGCGACAACTCAGTGGCAGAAGCAGGGACGGACCAATGGCGCTGCGACACGTCAGCGCGACCCAGAAAATCAGCCAATCGCGTGCAGACACATGGAAGAGTCCGAATTTTGATCTAAAAACACCCCTACGATGCTCCTCGACGCACGAGTCACGTACCTTACCCCTAAAATTAGTATCCTAGACCAATTTGGAGTATTTCTATATATTAGGAACCTTGGTATTATTAATAGGGGAATTGATTAGCAATTTTGAAGGAGGAGAGTTCAATTAGTTTTTAGTAGTAGTTTTTAAAGACAATGCCCGGCTAATCAATTTCTTGCCTAAGTCGAAGGGGAAGCAAGTCGGAATCATGGATTCAAAGCATATTATGTGAGATCTTTTATTTTATTATTTAAATTAATTTAATTTCTCTTATTTCATTGTTGTTGGTTTACGGTCATTGAATGTACAACAATTGGATCTAGGTTAAATCGGAAGCGGACGTGACCGGTTATCTAGGATTAGTGATCCAATAGATCTATATTAATGCGGTTAGTGTATTAAACCTTATTGGCGGATGTCTAGGGTTATACATTAATTAAGGAAATTAGTGGCGGATGTCCTGATTATCAAAATTAGGGGAATTAAGAATTTCCGGCGGTTGTCGATTTTCGATCACTAATCTAGGAGAATTAAATTAATAATTTTTTGGGAAAGATTGAAGACCATGATTGTCATTGAATCTTGATTCTGATTTGTGGAACTGGAGATTTAGGTATTATTTAGGCATTATTTAGGAATTAATTAATTATTAATTAGTTGGTTTAATAATTAGTTAGTTATTTTAATTAGTTTAGTTAGATTAATTAGTTTAATTAATATTTATTTGAAAACCCTCATATTTAGTTAACTTAGAGTAAACTAAGTCCATGGATTCGACCCGTATTTACCACTACTACACCCTTGCGGTTGGTAACTCTTTTACGGGTTATATTTGGTTATATTTAACGACACGCGTCAAATTTTGGCGCCGTTGCCGGGGACTTAGTCTTTACTTTGAGTTTAGGTGTTAGTTAGTTATATTAGTTTAGTTAATCTATTTATCTTGTTAGTTTGTTTTAGGGAGATTAGTTTTATTTTTTTAGGTTAACGTTTTTTTTAGTTTTTCGTTTTATTTTTACGTTTTTTTATTTTTTGTTTTTGTTTAACGTTTTCTGTTTTTGTTTTTTTACGTTGTTTTGTTTTTGTTTTTTTTTTTTGTTTGTTTTTCGTTTTTCGTTGTTTTTTTTTCTTTTTTTGTTTTGTTTTCTGTTTTAGTTTTTTTTATACTATTCTGTTAGATTTTTTTTTTACGTTTTATTTTATTTTATTTTATTTTATTTACTTTACTACTTTACTTTGTTAGTTAGATAGATTAGTCATTAATTTATTCTTTCTTTATTAATTAGCTTAGTTAATTTATGTTATAACCCCTGATTTCTATTTTCTTCTTTTTTTATTTTTATTTTTTCCTTTTTATTTTGTCTGTCTAGTCCCTTGCTCTTAACATGTATGCAGGGAATATGTCAAGTTCCACCGACCAGAAACTTGACCGACTACTCTCCCTAATGGAACAATTATTCTCCTCTTGTGAAGTGCAAGTCAACCCCGACATGGACTCCGCCTACCTCCATAATTATGGTCGATACGAAGACTCACATTATTATAGTGTGAATGGGGTAGGTATGCCACAAAATAGATATCAAAATATTAACAAGAATTCTTTTGTGCAACAGGTCGAGGTTTGCGAAATTTGTGGAGATTATTCTCATTCCATACATAATTGTCCATATAATTCACGGTATGAGAATTATCACTATTCCAGCTATGCACCGCCACAACCTGACTTCTCTGGATTCATGTCACACACACAAGCTCCTCAACATGAACGAAATCAACGGTGTCATCAAAGCCTCTCCTCGAACGATATGATGATGGAAGTGATGGAATGTTTGCCTGAAAGTTGGCGAACTCGCAATGAGATTCCAAATATCGATTTAAGTTTGCCAGCCTTGACGGACGTGCAAACTTCCTTCACTTTTACCCCAGAGGAGGATGTGAGAGATGATACGTCGACAAATCTTGAGGTGCATGAGGATACGGAACCAGAAGAATATTTGATAGAAACATCCGAAGAATGTGACGTCTTTCAAATTGAGCCAGAGATTGTCATTGCCTTAAATGAGGGAGAAGACGAGATGAACATTGATGTCAATTCAGACAAGCCAGAGATGCAGCAGATAGAGAGCAAGGAAGACCAACTTCTGGTGTTGGTACAACCACCCACCCTCCCATGCACATATGGTACACCTTATAAGGGGGTGGAAGTAAGGGAGCGTTTGCAGATCTTCCACACTGCCGACACCTTTGTGTTGGACGATCCTGATACGATAGATTCATTCGTGTTGGAAGTTCCGGATGAGCTCCTAAATCTGACAGAGGCATGCACATTTCATTGCCCAATTACGTAGATGCGCCATTCGTTGTCGACATCTCTAAAGGAGAGGGCATTACGTGATCAATCATGCTAAGTCTAGCCGAAGACTTAAAAGAAAGGGGGCTCGTTGGGAGGCAGCCCAACTTTAACTTTATTTTTATTTATTTCTTGCATTTATTTTCGTTTTAGTTTATTTTTAATAACTCTCTAATTTGGTCTCTTTATTTTTACAGGTAATAGAGGGTTGGAGCGCTGAATTTTGTAGGTTTGACTTTGGATTACATTTTTTTAACATAATTTGAGCATTATTATTTTTTTAGGAATTAACATGTTTATAGGATTTTAGGTGTTTTGAGACTTGGTTGGATATACCTAACTTAAGTCGCCGCATTAGTGGCGGGTTTTTTAGTAAACCCAAAACCCTAAATCTCATTCCATCATCTTGTTGATTTCACCCTTAGTTGAATAACTTCGGGCTCGCAAGACTTGATTGGAATTTTTCTTGAGTTAATTCCTATATTTGCTAGTTCTTGCTCTTGTTATGATTATTATTTTTCTTTAGTTTCCTTAGTCATTCACATATGCGATTTAATGCGTTCACTGCTAGTTTTTAGAAATTTCTTGTTATTCATGAACTTGTATCACTTTCGAATCCATGTTCTTCTTTCACCATCTTGTTTGTTTTATATGTGTGGACTCCTTGACTTGTTTTGAACCTTGAGGACAAGGTTCAGAATAAGTTTGGGAGCGTTTTAGGGAATGAGGATTGTTTTGGATGGATTTTTTGCGAAAGACCGCAGGTGAGATTGTTTAATTTTTTTTTTATGCGGTTATATGCGGATATTGGATGGTAATGGTGGTGTTTTATATCATTTCTTCCATTTCTTTCATTTCTTGTCCATTCATATTCCTTTCTCATTTCATTAGGAATTGATACACTTTAATGTATATATTTAGTATGTTTTATTTATTTAGAGTCACCCGAAACTTTGTTCATGCCTTTGGTTGTGGATGAGTAAATTACGGTTGCCTTTTTAACTTGAAACTTAGAGAAAATTAGGAGAAATACTCAATCAAGTTCGTAGCTCTGCATTTTTATGATTTCGTGATTAGAGACTTAGATGATGGTTGGACTTAGTGCTAGATAACGAAAATGAGTAAACGGTCAAATTTATGCAAGTTGTATTGTTTTAACCCACATTGGGGGATTTGCTTGATTATAGTGAAAGTGAGAAGTACTAACAGGAGTTTTCTTAATGTAGAGTGTCCTACACGTTTCCATAGGAAATGGAGCAGGGAAACTTGTGGTGGGAAAAAGTGAGAAAAACGGTCGGCAGGAAATGGAGCAGGGATCGTACTACTTGAAAAAAAAAAAAAAAAATAAAAAAATAAAAAAAATTTGGAGAAAAAAAAAATAATAAAAAAGAAAATAAAAAATGAATAAAGGCGGAAGTTGTGAAACTCCTCAAATAAAAGATTTAGTTCGAGTGCTTTCACTATATTAAGTAATATTTTGAACTTGCGTGCTTGAATGTATAGACTAATAAAACTTGTGATTAGTTGATGGCCTTTGTATTGACCGATTCTATGTTTCGAAAGTGAGATCTTAATTGTGTTTGGGTTGCGAGGCTTGACATATCATAACTCTGAAATTTTCTGAGTTACTTGTTAATTTGGTGACTATGTAAACCAAATGAACTCCATGAATATGGGTCGGGTATAGGATTAGTTGAGTCAGTACATTATTATATTATGAGTCTAGTTTAGTTTGTGTTGTCATCTACACCTTTGCTCGGGACGTGCAAAGTCCTAAGTTTGGGGGTATTTGATAAGTCGGTATTTATAGGTATTTATTAGTCTATTTTAATATGTTTAATTATTAAAAGTATTTAAAATATATATTTAATTATATTTTTTGGTCATTTTTAGGTGAAACGAACTGCGCGGTTGTATTCGTAGCGGATTAATACTCAAAATGGAGTATTTATTTGCAGAAATCGGATGTCGGGTGGGTCGAATAGCAGACAGGGTGTTCGAGCCAATCAGGAGATGCCACGCGTATGCCGCGTCAGCACCTCAAGCCAATCATCACTCTTCAGGAGCCGTCGATCTGCCTCGTGATGCGCGACAGTACAAACTCCCAGAATTTTGGTCGAGAGTTGCGCGATTTCTTCCGTGCCACGTCATGAAACGTGGCGCGCTCTCATTCGTCCAGCGGGTCACTTACAGGTTTCTCAGCTAATCACGCCGCGCCACGTGGAGATTCGTCAGCAAACACAATTAGAAACTCACAGCTAGCACGCGCAGGATCTCCGCGAATCGCGCAGCGACAACTCAGTGGCAGAAGCCGGGACGGACCAATGGCGCTGCGACACGTCAGCGCGACCCAGAAAATCAGCCAATCGCGTGCAGACACATGGAAGAGTCCGAATTTTGATCTAAAAACACCCCTATGATGCTCCTCGACGCACGAGTCACGTACCTTACCCCTAAAATTAGTATCCTAGACCAATTTGGAGTATTTCTATATATTAGGAACCTTGGTATTATTAATAGGGGAATTGATTAGCAATTTTGAAGAAGGAGAGTTCAATTAGTTTTTAGTAGAAGTTTTTGAAGACAATGCCCGGTTAATCAATTTCTTGCCTAAGTCGAAGGGGAAGCAAGTCGGAATCATGGATTCAAAGCATATTATGTGAGATCTTTTATTTTATTATTTAAATTAATTTAATTTCTCTTATTTCATTGTTGTTGGTTTACGGTCATTGAATGTACAACAATTGGATCTAGGTTAAATTGGAAGCGGACGTGGCCGGTTATCTAGGATTAGTGATCCAATAGATCTATATTAATGCGGTTAGTGTATTAAACCTTATTGGCGGATGTCTAGGGTTATACATTAATTAGGAAAATTAGTGGCGGATGTCCTGATTATCAAAATTAGGGGAATTAAGAATTTCCGGCGGTTGTCGATTTTCCATCACTAATCTAGGAGAATTAAATTAATAATTTTTTGGGAAAGATTGAAGACCATGATTGTCATTGAATCTTGATTCTGATTTGTGGAACTGGAGATTTAGGTATTATTTAGGCATTATTTAGGAATTAATTAATTATTAATTAGTTGGTTTAATAATTAGTTAGTTATTTTAATTAGTTTAGTTAGATTAATTAGTTTAATTAATATTTATTTGAAAACCCTCATATTTAGTTAACTCTTTTACAACTACCCCGTAAAAGAGTTACCAACCGCAAGGGTGTAGTAGTTGTAAATACGGGGTCGAATCCGCAGGACTTAGTTTACTGACGAGGCTCCATTCGGTCTTTCTATTTTGTGTTTGCTGACGAGGCTCCACGTGGCGCTGCGTGATTAGCTGAGATACCTATGAATGACCCGTTGGACGAATGAGAGCTCGCCACGTGTCATCACGTGGCACGGAAGAAATCGTACATGAGTCGGCGAATTATTGGGAGTTTGTACTACCGCGCATCACGAGGCAGATCGACGGCTACCGAAGCGTGATGATTGGCTTGCGATGCTGACGCGGCGTACGCGTGGCATCTCCTGATTGGTACCACACTGTGACGGCGCTGACGTGGCGTCGTCTGATTGGCAGGAACGTTTCGTTGGCTATTCGACACATCCGACATCCGATTTCTACAAATAAATACTCAATTTTGATTATTTTTCCGCCACGAACTCAACCGCGCAGTCCGTTTCACCTAAAAATGACCAAAAAATATAATTAAATATATATTTTAAATACTTTTAATTAATAAACATATTAAAATAGACTAATAAATACCTATAAATACCGACTTATCAAATACCCCCAAACTTAGGACTTTGCACGTCCCGAGCAAAGGTGTAAATGACAACACAAACTAAACTAGACTCCTAATATAGTAATGTACTGACTCAACTAATCCTATACCCGACCCAAATTCATGGAGTTCCTTTGGTTTACATAGTCACCAAATTAACAAGTAACTCAGAAAATTTCTGAGTTATGATATGTCAAGCCTCGCAACCCAAACACAATTAAGATTCCACTTTCAAAACATAGAATCGGTCAATACAAAGGCCATCAACTAATCACAAGTTTTATTGGTCTATATATTCAAGAACGCAAGTTCAAAATATTACTTAATATAGTGAAAGCACTCGAACTAAATCTTTTATTTGAGGAGTTTCACAACTTCCGCCTTTATTCATTTTTTATTTTCTTTTTCTTATTATTTTTTTTTCTCCAAATTTTTTTTTTTATATTTTTTTATATTTTTTTCAAGTAGTACGATCCCTGCTCCATTTCCTGCGGACCGCTTTTCTCACTTTTTCCCACCACAAGTTTCCCTGCTCCATTTCCTATGGAAACTTGTAGGACACTCTACATTAAGAAAACTCCTGTTAGTACTTCTCACTTTCACTATAATCAAGCAAATCCCCCAATGTGGGTTAAAACAATACAACTTGCATAAATTTGACCGTTTACTCATTTTCGTTATCTAGCACTAAGTCCAACCATCATCTAAGTCTCTAATCACGAAATCATAAAAATGCAGAGCTACGAACTTGATTGAGTATTTCTCCTAATTTTCTCTAAGTTTCAAGTTAAAAAGGCAACCGTAATTTACTCATCCACAACCAAAGGCATGAACAAAGTTTTAGGTGACTCTAAATAAATAAAACATACTAAATATATACATGAAAGTGTATCAATTCCTAATGAATGTGAATGGATAAGAAATGAAAGAAATGAAAGAAATGATATAAAACACCACCATTACCATCAAATATCCGCATATAACCGCATAATAAAAAAATTAAACGATATCACCTGCAGTCTTTCGCAAAAAATCCATCCAAAACAATCCACAATCCCTAAAACACCCCCAAACTTATTCCGAACCTTGTCCTCAAGGTTCAAAATAAGTCAAGGAGTCCACACATAGAAAACAAACAAGATGGTGAAAGAATATGATAGAGATAAAACAAAGGAAATGATACAAAGTCATGTAAAATACTAAAAAAATAAAAATAAGTAAACTAAACATCAACCTATCAAAATAAGTGTACCGATAACTAATGATTGTCATTGTTTTAGAAACGTCTTATGTGATACGGGAGTTGGCGCATATGCCCTTGGTCAAACTACAAACATTGCTTATTTCATAATTTTTGTTAATAAAATTGAGGTCTTCATTTGATGTTTTATTATAAGTGATTGCATTTTTACCTTATAGTAATATGCATGGGTGTTTGTTGAAATATCCTAAATATCCCTAGTCTATCATTATACTAGGAACTATAATGAATTAAGGCTAGTATGAATCTTGATTGTTGGTCATGAGATGATCATGCATATAAAGATATGAATCGAGATTCTGAGTACTTATTATGTGAATAAGGTACTAGACCAACCTGCTATGAGAACACCTAATGGATTAAGTCATAGACTTTAATATTAGGAGCATGGTAGTTTGAAACAATCAAATGTTGTCTTCAATCAAACGATTATAAAGATTATGATTGGATACCATGTGAATAATATGTGAAGGTGTGTAATCAATATAGAATTTGTCCTTCTCGTATAAAGAAAGATATAAGTAGATCCCTCCGTAAGTGAGACTATTAAATGGCCAAGTTCCAGTGAATTGATATGATCAATGTTATTTAGATGTGTTTAGCCTACTTGAAGATCGAGAGTAGTATGATTGAACATTAAGGGTTACTTTCCATGCCTTACGTTTTTATCAAAGAATATTGCATAACAAAATGATATGATATATCTTATTTATTAGGTTGTATCAATTTTGATATTCATGCTACTTGGGTAGTTATAATGCATTGTTAAAGACCACTTATGGCTTGTGTACCAAAATGGTTTTGCTTCACTGAAATGTCACATGAACCTATTTGGTCACACAGAAAGAATGGCTTTGCTTAATCTCAATTGATCCAGAGTATTGAATTTAATATGATAAGATTCATGACATAAAAGGCCTTACAATTTGTCATATGATAACTTTTTAATAGAGGCGTATGTGTAATTTGCTTAAACTGCCTAAATACAATAGGTGTATTATGAAAAGATTTTAAGTCAAGGCTTATTTACACATATAAATAGAGGTTGAAACCCTAAAAAAATAAGATTTTTGTTTTTGCAAATTTTGAGTTCTTTAGATTTTAGGAGAGAGAAAAAATGATTTCTATCTCTTTTGGAGCTAGCACTCCAAATTGTGGTCACCATTCGTATGTGAATTTCTAATAGAGGATGCGCCTTTGAACGTCTTGGAGATTGATCAATCAGAGAATGAAATCATGGATTAAGGTATGCTTTACTTTTGTAGATCAAGTTTAATGGAACCTATTTTCAATCTTGTTGGGGTTTTTCAAAATTCTTTTTTGAATTTTTTGATGCGCATGAACCCCAAAACCCAACGATAAGAGCCTCAGTCAATGTTATGCCACTAATGTACATGATACATGCTGACTTGAATATTAATTGTCCCGATATGACAAATTTGCAAGAAACAGATGGTAATTTGATACCAATTATAGGAAGAGTTTTGAATGTGCATGTGAAAATAGGTAGATTCTCATTCGTTCTGGATTTGAAGGTCATGAACCATAATATGGACGATGATGTGCCTATGATAATAAGGCATCCATTCTCGAACACGACTAAAACCAATTTGGATATAAGAGAGAGGAAGATCATGATGAGTATCAATGAGGGAGATGATGTTGAAAAGGTTGTCTTTGTTGATGGTGAAGAAGGACATTCAAATGGGAATGACTTATAATCTTCGATTTGCCGATGGAGCTTCTAAATTTAGACTCGGACTAAACGAGGGAAAAAGGTTCAGCCTAATGACAATAAATTAAGCACTACTGGGAGGCAGCCTAGTTTTTTTCTTAAGTTTTCAGTTTTTAAATTTCGATTAGTAGTTAGTTATTTAGTTTAATAATTACAATTAACAAGTTTTAGTTCTAACTTTCGAAAACTTGTGTTGAATGTGCGGGAAAAGGCATTCGCCGAGTAATGAATCATTAGAATGAAAATGTCTCATGAACTCATTAAATGAGCAAAAAGGAGCGAATGAGTTCAAAGACGTAAAGGTAAGATGCATGGCCAAATCAAAGATAAAATTAATTAATTTTTATATTTTCATGGATTTTATGCGATCACGAAGTCTTGTATGAGTTTTAAACAACGTCGGAGGGGCACCAAAGAAAATTAGCAAGAATCTTAAGCAAAGATGTGGGCTATAATGTCGACACCATGGGTATTACCCACGGTTTCATGAGTATAGGCCACAGCGTCAAAGTCGTAGCATGCATAAAATGGAAAAACAACCTCACTACGACATTGATGTAGTGACAGTGTTGGGGTCGAATTTAAAGGATTTAACCCCTTTTTCACCCTATTCTTCATACTTGCACTGAAACCACACAAAAACCCTTAAGCATTCATCCCTTCAGAGTCGAATTTTTATCACTTTTAAGTAAGATTAGTGAGTTCCTTATGATGTTATGTGAAGAAAATGTGCATTGTGGTTTAACACAATTTGGAGAGCTATGGCTTGAATTTTTGGATTTTGATTCTAAAGGGAGCTAGGGTTCTAGTTGGTGAGAAAAGTTAGAGTGCTTTGATTGAAAAAGACTTGAAGGAGTCATCTACACCAAAAATCAATCCGACATTGAGGGACATTTACAATTTCATGAAGTTATATTCGAATTTTGAATTTTTTGTCAATATTGTATGAAATTGTGGATTGAAGGATGTAGGATAGGTTTTGTAAGGTTGTGTGAATGTTATCATTAATATTACCTATTGAGAGTTAGTAGATGTTTTTGCATTATAAGGTGTATGTACGATCCATGTTATATGAGTTTGGATTATTAGGTGATTTGAAGACCGAGTTGTGTTGCATTGTTGTTAGTTGTTGGAAATTGGATGAAAATAACAAGAACAAGGAAACAAGTTAGCCAAACTAGAGCAAATGGTTTTGAGGCATCTACCTTAAGAAACCTCAATGATGAAAAGCTTACACCTTTTAAATCCAAATTCTTCATTTGTAGAGAGGCTAAAAAGTGATATGACAAAATTTTACGTAGGTAGTTCATTTGCGAATGGAGAATGAATTTGCAAACTAAATATGATAAAAAAAGAGAAAAAAATCATTAGGCACCGAAATTAGGAGCAACTCACTTAAGATTATAGGGTGAATAAAGTTAAAGGAGTGAGTGGGACTTTTTTAAGTTCTAAGATAATACAAAGTTCATGGATAAGGATGAGCCTTTGAAGGTTAGAGGGGTTTAGTTCTCTTCAATATAAGTGAGATCAATAATTTCAATGGCTTAAGGGAATTAAGCTTGTATGAATTCACACTGATTGTCCCGGCCAGATTATTTGAGAGACTCTATAATCTATACCAATTTAAAGCCATAGAAGATGCATTGGTTGTCCACAGACAATAAGGAAGGGTCACATGAGCTATACCTCACTTAAAAGCAAGGTGAGATCAATAAGCCAAAAACGTCTTATCTTTATGAGATTATGAAGTTTGAGGATATCAACATCGGGGATATCATGCACATTAGGCTGAAGGAGTTCATTATGTCAAAAAAGGACAACAAGTTTTTGTTTCCTATATTGATTACTTAAATGTGCTTAAAAGCCGGAGTGAGACTGAGAGATGATGAAGAGTTTGATATAGAAGCCCAAATGATAATGGATGAAGCTTTCATGCTCACATTGAAATCACCTCCTGGTTACCAAGACTCGGAATAGGATAGAAAGGGTCGAGGGAACTAGACTTAAGGCCAAATTGTTGGCTAAAAGGCAAAAGGATCAGGCGGTAGCCGCAGAATTAGCCCAAGAACTAGAAGAACGGAAAATGAATAAGAAGAGGTGCAACAACAGCAAGGCTTAGCTGTAGGCTACGAGTTTGTAATCCCAAAGTCCGAAGAGTAGGACTTGAATGGTCCCGAGGTCATTCCACCACCTCCTCCTCCATAGGCACTTATACCACCACTTGAGGATTTGACTCCATGACAGTAGTTATGGATAACAAAAATGAGAAGACAGTACGAGGAGGATAGAGCACAATACCAGACAACTATGTTGAGATATGAGCAAGATATGGAGAGGTGAGAGCAACATCGACAGAACGGGGAATGGAATTCCATGTTGTTTGTTGATCATCATCGACACATCTAGATATAAAAAGAGCAAACAATTGAAAACTACTGATAGGTCATTAGGCATTCTAGCAACACCACCATATGTGTTTTATCAAGATTTATTGAAGAGTAGGAAGGTGGATCATCCATTAACACCATCCCAAGCTAGAGCTTATGATGTAGACGATGATGATGACAGAAAATTCTAAAGTTCATGTAATAGAAATCCTTTAAACCTAGCCAGTTGAGAGTGACTTTAATACCATTTAAATTTTTAACATTTTGAATATTTTGTTAATTATTTACTTGTTTTAATGTTTAGTTTAGTTTATTATAACATGTGTTATGATATAAGTTTACATGTTTTATTGTTTTTATGTTCCAAGCTTACTTTTAAAACTCGAGCACAAGGTTTGGTTTAAATTTGGGGGCATCAACACTACACCACACTATGGGAAGTGGTAAGATAGGCTGAGAAATAAGGATAAATGTTGCAGGTATGATCGTTTAAATAAAGACTTCATGCAAAAAGGGGAAAAACTAAGCATTAAATATAAGAAGTTGGAGTTAACTTACTTGATTTTGTAAAAGCGAGAAGTGCCAACAAGAGTTTTAGAATAAAGAGAAAAAAGAGACAATCCTATAAGTTCTACAGGAAATGGAGCAGATATCTTGATGGTGGGAAAATTAATAAAGAAATAAAGTCCGTATGAAAAGAAGCAAGGAATGTTTAATATAAAAATGAAAAGAATAAGAAGAAATGAGAGAAGAAAAATAAGAAAAAAGGTGGAAGTAAACTAAAACTCTTCAAATAAAAAATTTAGCTCGAGTATGAGTAGCTAATTGAGATAAGTTTCCATTCCAACTGTGTCAAGTCCTATAGACTCTTGAAATGCTAAAGTTTACCAAAGATAAGTTTGATCTATGCTTATTTGTGAATTCCTAGATTTAATAATCATGAGATTGTATACTTGCTATTTGAGTATTGAGATGAAACAAACTTGTGAGTAGTGATGGTTATTGGTTCAGATTCATTTTAGTGTTTCGAAAGTGAAGTTTTATATGTTGTTTAAGCTACATGTCTTAAAATTTACAAGTTTTTGCAAACAAAAAAACTTTTGAGTAGATTGTTAACTTGAAATTTAGTAAATTAAAGGATATTCGATGAACAATATAGATTAAATTAGAATTAGTTATTCAGAGGTTTGGTAGAATACACTTTGCTCTAGATGCGCAAAATTTAAAATTTAGGGTATTCGATAAGTGATTATTTAAACATACACACATGGTTAGTTTAGTCATATATCTAATATAAATACCCTCAAATGAGCTCTAAATCATGGTATTATTGCATTTTATGAGAATCAAGTTGTGAAGCAAGGAATTGAGGAAAAACAGGAAGAAACGGAATGAAAACCAACAAAAGCAAACTTGGCCACGTGCCTATAAGTGTTGATGATGTGAGCATACAAGGCAAGGCATATGAAAGAAGAAAACTAACTCTAGAAGTCCAGTGCATTGGCGGCACTGAGGAGCACAATAGATTGTGCCAGGTATGAAGGTGACAGTGTTGAGACACCAGGGAGTGAAAAAATATATATGCAGTAATGCGGCAGTGGCTGCACTGTGGGTTAAAGAATACAACGTCCAAGTAGTAAGTAATAATGCTAAACACGTATAAAATAGAAAGTAGAGTTTAAATTCGTGTTAAATTGTAAATTAAGGTTTAGTATAAATAGGTATTAGGACATGGTAAACTCACTACATACCAACTATTAGCCACCATTAAAGTAACTTAGCATAGAGTTTACATTGAGTTTGAGTATTAAGGAGTTTATATGAAGAAAACATTGGAGACTTCACGTTGCAAATCGAGTTTGGTTTTATTGATTAATTCAAGGTAATATTTATAATCATCTTTGATTTGCAATGATTTCAATAATGAATTGTGATGTGTGTGTTTTAATGAAGTGCGACTTGTCTATTTATCTTAGGGATCAACAGATCTTTTGGTATGAATGCTATGCCTTGAATAAGAATAAAAAGTAATAATTAGTGCAATTTTTAGAATTTGTATTTATTTTGAGTATAATGCTTTAAACATCTTGAGCATGTGTTTAATGAACTTAGGCTTCAAAAGTTATCATGACCATTGAAGATTTTAATTCAGACATAAATGGTACGATAATAAAATACACAACATCGTGGATAGTTGTTCATTAGGGAGGCGTAGATAGTAAACTTTTTTGTTATGAATCTAATGATTTGGTACTTAAAGCGATGTGGAGATTACGTTATTCACACCGATAGGAGGAGTTTTAGTTTACGCATTAAAATCTTTTCTGTCATGAAAGTGGGTTGAAGTGGATTTGAAGGAAATATGTCTATTCTAATAAGGCATTGCATACAACATATTGAGATGTAAATATGAATACAAAGTGTAGTAGTAAATTACGTAATACAAAGCATAGTATTAAATTACCTAGGTGAAGTTGTGAACTAAGATATCCTTAATATAAGAGTTCGAGTAAAGTTTGAATTAACTTGTTAGAATAGTTTAGTTACTATAAAACCAATTAAAAGTGAATTTCTTTGGAATAATTCAAGTTAAATATGTAATTAACAACTATTACTATAAGCGAGCTATTATACTTGCGGCATGCATATCCAGTTTTATGGATTTTCTAAGATATTCCATTTACACACAAATTGCAAGGAATCGCTGGACAAGATTTCATGAATTTAAGATAACTATGGTCATTTGAGTTAGTTTGATGCAAATGAATAGGGTAAGGTATGGAAAGATCGTTCCCTTATTGATACCTACTAAAACATTTATCACTCATACTCATAACCATACACATACACATCTGGTGATCAATTTTCATATCCATCCCCATACCCATCAAATCTCTATAAGTATAGGGAATCTCCATAGGTAAAATATTTTACTCATTTCATTCCCTAATGGGATCCATGTCGGGATTTTCACAGAGATTCCTATGGGGACTTTCATAGAGATCTATGCAAGGATTTTCAGAAAAATTTTTTTTTTAACAAATAAGGTATCAAATATACATACATAACAACAAAATAGTTGAAATTCCAACAAATATAAAATTAATCAACATATCATGCAATAAGAATTCTAACTACTAAGTGCTCACACTTATAATTAAGTTTCTACAAAATCATTGGCATATGCAAAATGAGAAATTTCAAATTTAAGATATTGCGTAAAGTCACTTTCTCTTTAAACCACCAAGTTATCAACTTCTTCATCATTGTTCGACGATGAATAACAAAATAAATCATTTAAATCTGATTAACCTATTAAGAAAAAAAGTAAATGTTTCATAAAGCTAAAGCACATGATTCAACTTTAACTTGAGTTGTCAATCCATATTAATTTTTTTTATAAAAATTAAATATTTCATGAAAGAATACAAAGAAAATGCAATACCCTCCCATTATTGGATCACAAAATGAAAAACTTCAACTCCTTAAAAATCTTAATCAATTTTCAAAGTCATCATCAATTTCCTCATCATTGTTTTTGGTGATACAAGAAAAAAAATATAATGTCAATAAGTTACAAATTCATAACTTGTATATAATCTATATATAAAGTCAATTACACTAAGAGCCCCAAAAAAAATTAAGAGGATTTTATAAAATAAGGTTTCGCAATTTTTCTCATTTGATCCTATTTTTTTTAATTACTTTGATACTAAAATTTTAAAATATAAATATAGTTGCAAACAATTCAAAACAAACACATATAATTATTAACTAAAAAATAAATGAAATTAGAAATCTCATTAAGAGGCTTTTTGTTATATGTATGAGTGTTTAAGAGTGAAAACTATGTAATATTATGTAATATGTATATATAAATATCATATAGTATATATCTAAATAAAAAATATCATTTGGTGTATAAATTGATTTATGAGGATCTTCGTAGGTAGATGGGTATCCTCGTGGGTATCTCTGTGGGATTACTCGTGAGGGATACTCGTGGAAATTATCTATAGGGATTCCCCATGGGGATCTCCATGGATATATTTTATTACCCATACTCGTGTGGTTATAAAATTTTATACCTATCCTCATCCCCATTTAAAATCCCAAACGTATACCTATTAAGGTAAATCCCTATCACCTATGGGTATTCCCCTACCTATTTGCATCCCAAAATTTTTTACTTTCTAGAATATTATAAATACAACCTTAGGGTTTCAAAATTAGTTCCCTTTGAGTACATAGATAAAAATTCCATTGCACTTGGTGCTATTGTCTATTATTTTCATATTTTATTTAATTCAGAGGTATTTTCAATTATGTCTTTTATTTATACTATTGCTATGTTATTTAAGATTATGTGCGAGTAGTTATTTGATCTAAACAAAGTTCATCGTGAACTAGATCTATTTTACAATGTAGTATTGTTAAGAAGATTATGTGCTTAATGCTTTAAACTTAATTGTATTCTTTGATTCACTGATTTTATAGGTTATTATCTATTGATTTTAATCATGATCTTTATATTGCATGTATAGATGAAAATGTGTGTTGTGATATTTGGTTTCATTATCTATTTCAAGTAGTAACTAGGATTGTTTGAAAGACAAACACCGAATAAATAAACTAAAGGGGAAGTTAATGTCTTTGTGTAAATAAAGGGGTTAGCTTAATAAAATGAGAACGTGGCTTTTTCACCAGTAAAGGAGAACAAATGCCTGGCCAAAGGTTGTTACTTACTTATGATTAGAGATTAATGATTTACGGTACTTTATAAAGTATGCTTATAACTATATTGATTGAAGTTACATGTTTGGAATGCGAAACAAGTTTATGTTTCATTGATCTAGATGTTTATTTAGATATTTATTCATTATTGAAGTTATTTGATTGATATTGAATTTAAATTGTGTTGGTTAAGAAAATATATGTATATATAGATAACTATTAGTTAGTTTAATTGCTATTTTTAATTAATGAAAGTAAAGTAAAAATAATAAAAACCTTTAAAAGTCCTTTTTCCAACAGAAGTTTGAAAAATACCCGTGGAGACAATTCTCACTTATCACTACTATAAAATATTTAAAGTGTACTATAAAAGAAAAATTATAGTACATGCTCGACATGTGACAATTCTTATGAAATTAGAATAAGAAATGAAAAGAAAATATAATTGAGAGTATTCCTTTCCTCGAGATAGCAAAGTGGTGAGTTTGAGGGTATTTGATAAGTCAATCATTAGAAAGTGTTTGATAGTACATGTTATAGTGATTTTAGATTTAAAATTATTTATTAAACTGAGTTTTCTCTTATTTCTATAATTTCAGGTTATATTATGGTTATATGAAGAAATGGAAGAAAATGGAAAGAAAGTAAAGAATTAAGTCAAGTGGAGAAAATGCATATCAAATCAAGAGCGAATCAAGAAATGAACTATGACTCACTGCCAGTGAATCAGTGGTGAATCAGGAAAATATAGGAATCCCTTGCAAAATTGGTGTACCATAATGACACATTTCAACTGCTTTACACAATGAATCAGCAATGATAGAGGACTCGATCAGGAATCATCGGAGTTAGTTTTCATAATTTTTGTGTAAATCAAGGAATTTCTTTTTGGTTACCTTTGATTAGGTTTAGACCATTATCATTCATTTTTAATTAGTTTGTGTTTAGTTTCATTGTTCATTGCTTTTGAAGACTTGTAGAGATTCAAGGATTTGATAAGTGGTATTTTTCATTAATGTACTTTATTTATTTTATTGCAGTGTGTAATATGAATATGTGTGAAAAGTTTATTGATCATCACGGTAGTAATTCTATTGTTCATAGCCATCATCATAATTGTTGTCTTCGACATAATCTTCCATGACATTACCATCCTGAAGCCACATATAATCATTCCTAGTCTTACACATAACTATACGTTTAACTGCATCAAGAACAATTCTCGCAGTCATGAGAAAAGTTCGTCCCATCAATATCACCTTATCCTTTTCAATCTTTGGTACCACCAAGTAGTTGGTGAGATACTTGAACTATCCTACTTGCACTGACACATTTATCAATATTCCTAATGGAAAGGTTTTATCACCATTTGATTTATTGACACCTAAAGGTGGTATAAAATCAATCTTCAACTTTGCTTTTTTGAACCATTATTCCAGTAAGAAATTCATATTAGCTCTTGTCTCAAGTAGAACACCAGGAAAATAGACTTTATTGATCATCAAGTGGAGGAAGATTTTCTCTAGACCATCTTCCAAAATTTCAATAAGGCGTTATAGATCTTGAAACATTAATTGCTCATTAGTAAATTCTTCTTCTGATGGTTGCTTCTCTCCTTGCTATTGAACTTTAGGTTGTAGCACTTCAGTTTGCTGCTTCTTTAATTTCTTCTTCTTATTGTGTGGCTTTTCATACGTCCTGGGTTTAATGGTTTCATCTTTAATAGTTTCACTTACATTGATGTAAGCATCGAGCTTTTTTTCATTACGTTTTGAATTTTGTATCTCAGGCACTAGATTGATGATCTCCATATCATTTTCCACAAATTATTATAAGAAGGTTTTAACCTATGACCGTTTACCTTAAATATATTTCAAGTTTCGAAGCTTTCTATTTTTACTATGCCATTTGGCAATAAATTCATAATCATAAAAGGTCCTACCCATCTTAAACGAAGTTTTCTAAGAAATGATTTAAGTCTTGAACAAAAGAGTAGAACTTTATCTCCCACTTGAAAATTTTTAGGAACTAATTTCTTATCATGAAATGTTTTGATTTTATCTTTATAACATAAGTGTCATTCCTAAGCTCTGCTAATTCTTGAAGACTCAACTTACATTTGTTTCTTGCTTCATTATAACTCATGTTACATGCTATTTTTTGCCTAATAGGCTTTATGTTCGAATTCTACTGGTAAGTGAGATGCTTTTCCAAATACTAAACTATAAGGTGTCACACCTGTCGGTGTTCTAAATGTTGTTCTATACCCCCATAATGTGTCTTCTAATTTAAGACTCCAATCCTTACGTGCTGGACTAACTATTTTTTCCTGTATTGACTTAATTTCTTTATTTGAAGTTTCACCTCGTCTAATATAGTTTGTGGGAGATGTGCAGTAGATATCTTATGTGTGATGTAGGCAAGTAGATTAGCGACTAATTGATTACAAAAATGTGAACTTGTATCACTATAAATGCTCTTTGTGATCCAAAAACTATAAAAATCTTTTATATTAGAAAATTAACCACTATTTTTGAATGATTAGATTCAATAGTTTTGCTTCTACCAGCTTAGACACATAATCTACAACATGTAAAATATAAACATAACCATTCAATGGTGGAAAAGGTCCCATGAAATATGTACCCCATACCTAAAACACTTAACCAAAAAGAATAACAAGTAAAGTCATTTGATTTCTACATCTTAAATTTCTAGTTCATTTGCAATTTGGACAAGATTTAGTATAAAAAATCTTGAAATAAAGTGGGCCAAGAGAATCCAGAATCTAAAATTTCATGAGCAGTTCTATGTGGACCAAAATTTACTCCATAGGCATAAGTATGGTAATGAGATATAATTTCGACTGTGGTATACATCTCCTAATTATTTGGTCGGTACGAAATAAATAAGGATCATTTCATTAATAATGTCTCGAATCCTTTTTAATTTTATTCTTTTGAGCTCTAGTCAAATAAAGTGACAGCCTATTTGTGGCAAGATAATTAATTATATTAGCATATCGTTGGCCATCAGCCTTTACATTACAAAATGGTTCATCCAGAAATTCATCCTTTAATGGCATAGGTGGTTCTCCATTCTTTTACCTACTTAAATGATCTGCAACTAGATTTTCAGCTCTTTTTTTATGTTTTTTATTGTAAGGTCGAATTCCTTTTGAAGTAATATCCATTTTATTGGTTTTGGTTTCGAATCTTGTTTTTCCATTAATTATCACAATGCGGCATGATCTAAATAAACTATCACTTTTGTTGCTAATAAATAAGGTCTAATTTTTTCGAAGGCAAACACTACGCTAAAGGTTCATTTTTAGTATTGGTATAGTTCCGTAGGGCTGGATCTAGTGTCCTAGAAGCATAACATATAACATGAGAATTTTTTCCTTCTTTTTGACCTAAAATAGCTCCAACTGCATAGTTACTAGCATCACACATTACTTCAAAAGGTAACAACCAATTTGATGATTTAATCACAAATACGGTTGGTAAAGAATCGTTTAATTTATTAAATGCTATCTTGCAATCATTGGTAAATTCAAAAGGAACGTCTTTTTATAAAAGTTTTATTAAAGGTTGTGTTACTTTAGAAGCGTCTTTAACAAATCTTCTATAAAATCTTGCATGGCTAAGAAATAAATATATTTCTTTCACAGTAATGGAGTAAGGTAACGTTTTGATTACTTGAATCTTAGATGGGTCTACCTCTATTCCTTTATGTGACACTATATGTCATAATATAAGTCTTGATCTACCATGAAATGCATTTTTCATAATTTATTACTAAATCATTTTCTATGCATCTCTTAAGCACTTTAGTAAAATTAACTAAACATTCATCGAAAGAATTACCATAAAAAGTAAAATCATCCATGAAGACTTTAATAAACTTCTCCACATAATCAGAGAAAAGACTAAACATACACCTTTGAAAAGTTGCAGGTGCATTACATAAACCAAAAGGCATACGTTTATAAGTAAATGTACTAAAGGGGCAAGTAAATTTTTTTTTTTCCGATCTTCTAGGGCTACAAGTATTTGATGAAATCCTAAATAACCATCTAGACAGTAGTAATTGATTTTTCCATCTAATATTTATAACATTTGATCTATAAACGAGAATGGTTAATAGTCCTTTCAAGTTGAGGCAATCAAATTCCAATAATCTATACATACCCTCAAACCATTTTGGATTCTCGTTTGTACAAACTATCCATGCTCATTTGTTATTATCGTAATTCCAATATTTTTAGGAACCACTTCGACTGAGCTTACCCAATTGTTTTTAGGTATTGAAAATATCATCCTTGCATCTAATAACTTTAATATTTCAGCTTTTACTACGTCTATCAAAGACCGGTTTAATCTATGTTGAGCTTGTCTAGAAGCTTTATTTCAGTTTCTTGATTTATCATACGCATACATGTTGCTGGACTTATTCTTTTAATATCAGCTTTGGTTTATCTTATTGCACCTTTAAATTCTTTATGTACATTTATTAATCAATCTTCTTCTAGTCTTTTTAGTTTTTTAGAAATTATCACTATTAAGTTATTATAGACCCCTAGATAAATATATTTCAAATGATCTTGTAAAGTTCTTAGGTCTAATTTTGGGGCTTTAATTATATAAGGTAAAAGTTTTGATAAGATCTAGATAAATTTAGGTAATAACTGTGTTATGGTAGTTTATTGTATGATTCCATAATACTTATTGTCTTTTTTGTTTTCGCATATCTATCATCAGCTTCCTCTAAATTTTCTATTACCATTTTCAACTTATATTTTTATCTTTTCTAAAATATTTTTCTATTAATCAGTCTATCACGTCTATTTTGCATAAGAAATTGACATCCATTGGATATTTCATTGCGCCATATATATTAAAATTCACTATATTGTCATCAACTTCAAATGTCAATTTTTCGTTTGAAACTTCAATCTTTGCTTTTTATTGTTTTAAAAAATGATCTTCCTAAAATTAGAAAAGTTCTATTAGAGAAATTAATTATCTTTTTTCATGTCTAAAACATATAAATCTGATGGGAAGACGAAATTATTAACCTTGACCAGTACATCTTCTAGTAACCCTACTAGTTTATCTGTGGATCAATACGCTAATTATACCACTATACTAGTTTCTTTTACATGTACATTCCTCACTTGCGAATAAATAGATAAAAGCAAAACATATATGGAGGCTTCCAGATAAAGCAATGCTTTAGAAATTCCTATATTATACATCATACATGGAACGAAAAACATTCCAGGGTCAAAACATTTGGGAGGTAACTTCTTTTGAATCACTGTTGATACGTGTCCTCTAGACTCACCTTTTTAGTAGCCTTAATCTTATTAGTGCATAAATTTTTTATAAATTTCTAATAATTAGGTGCATTTTGAATGACTTGAAATAGTGGTATATTAACTACTACTTTCTTTAATATATCAAAGATATGTTTATCTTCCTACAATTTCTTAGTATTTCTATTATCTTCCAAACGATGAGGGAATAGTGGTTTTATATTTATTGGTCTATCTTTATCAGGCTCATCACCCTTTTCATTGCGAATCCTATTACTTTTTACTTCAATTTCTTTCTCTAATTCTAATTCTATTTTTTTTCTAGAAACTAATTGGTCCGGAATTTAGCGAGCATTCCATTGCACACCCATAATGGGGCGTACAATGGATTAGACGTTGTGTTAAAGCCTGCTCCACGCCCATTATGGACGGTTTGAGTGGCTTCAATAGACATTGAAGTTAAAAAGTACTATTAAGTTGTCGATGACAATTGCACTTTTAATTTTAAAATTTTATCATTTTACTATATATTTTGGAGAGAATTTATGACGTGGCTATGGATTACACCATCTAGAAGTAGTCATTTGAAATAGACAATGTCTATCTACATCAATTCGACATTCAAGATGCACATTCCCATTGGAAAGGTTTTAATCACCCTAATGTTTATTTAATCCTAGGTGGCACACATTAACTTCCAAAGCATTTCCTATTAGAGATGCTCATAGAATTCACATCTATCATGTTTAATCGGGTATCAATAATAAGTATTATGTATAAGTGCTACTAACCTAGCAATGTGTTGGGTCGGCTAACCAAAAACTAGATTGTCACCCAATAAAGTAATGGATCTGACTTAAGAACAATCAACTTTTATGAGTTATCGGGCTATGTTGGGCCATCTTTTCATTTTTTTCCTCTCAGTTTGATAAGTGATTACTTAGACTTATATATAGGGCTAATGTAGTAGTGTATTTAGTAAAAATATACCAAAATAAGGTCAAATTGACTGTTTTTATGTATTTTCAGGTACACAAGGCGTAAAGGAGGTAAATGAGTGAATTTGTTAAGAAACGGAGCTAAAATACACTAACCTAGGTTGAAGCCATTGCTAAGAGGTTCAACACTTTAGGAAGGAAGGTGCATAATGTGGTAGATGAAATCATATGCCATGTCGAGAAGAGAGAAGAAAAAAGAGGTCAGGATAGTTAAAGCTATTACGACATCGTAGAGTATAATGGACGACGCCAAACATAGGAACGCAGGGCGCCGAGACTATGGAATGGAGAAAATGCACACAAAGTGGCTGAAAGCTATCACGACATCACGACTTTATACTCACAGTGCTGGACCACTTATAGACAGAGCTACGATCGAAGAAAAAAAGTTGGAGTTCAATTTTTAAGGAAATTGTCTAGTAGGGTTTTTCATTATTTTTAAACATGTTTAAGGAGTATAAATAGGTATTAAAACATGGTAAACACATTCATTACCACCAAGTATCAATAGATTAGCAACCATTAGCATTGAGTAGCATAGGTTTACTTTATTCTTGAGTATTAAGAAGATTTATTAAATGGAAGACGTCGAAGCTTCACGTGTGATGATTCGGGTATTGTTTTTATTGATTTAATTGAATTTATTTGATTATATCTATGATTTCAATGTGTAACACTATGTCCGTGTTTGTTTAAATAAAGTGTAAGTAGTTCATTAATCTTACTGATCAATGAATCTTTTGGTATGAATACTATGTTATAAACACAAATAGATTTTAAAGAATAAAAGTGCAATAGTTAGAATTTGTATTGATTCAGAGTGTATTGCTAAGAACATCTTGATCACATGTTTGTTGATATTAGATTTTAGAAGTTATCATGGCCATTGAAGATTTTAAGCTGGATATTGATGGTACAACCATAAAATATCTAACATCGATAAATGATTAGAGAGGCATGAATAGTAAACTTAATTGGTTATGAAACCAAAGATTTGGAACTTAAAGCAATATGGAGCTTATGTTATTCACGGTGATATGTGGAGTTTTAGTTTGCACATTAAAACCTTTTCTGTCAAGATAGTGGGTTGAAATGGATTTAAGGGAAATTTGTCTATTCTAATTAGATATTGCACACACATAATAGAGATGATATTATGAGTTATAAAGCATAATATTTCATTGCCTAGGTGAAATTGTGAACTAAGATATTCTTAATATATGAGTTTAAAAGTAATTTACATTAATTTGTTAATATATAGTAGTTTAGTTTGTAAAAAAAAATTAAAAGGATTTCCTTAGCAATAGAGTAATTTTGACTAGGTAATACTGAGTGGATATACCTTTCCCTAAGAATGAAAACTATAATCAACATAAGTTGGTCACACTATTAATACAATCAAGCCATTATACTTACGACCCACGATCAAGTTTATGTCTTCTTTTCACGGAGAATTAATGCATATGTAACTAAGGAGAGAAGGACTTAGTACCTTATGACCCTGAGATGATAGAACCAATAAAGGAAAAAATGATGGAATCAAGATATATGAGGATCAAACACAAAACCTTCATCAAGGGCTGAGGGAATAACCGACGCAAAAGTGATCTGGTAGTGTAGGACAGAGTGCGAGGATAAATATATCTTCATGACCAAGCCAGAAGTCCAAGAGACTTATAATGGAGTGATGAGGCTTTAAGGTAACACCACTAAGTTCGGACTGAGATCGTCTCTAATCAACATGGTGTAAAATAATCAGCTTAAGGGGCTAACTAAGAAAAATCAAATTGAACGTGAATCGAATTTCTTGGAGAAGTGGGACATCGTGCATATTGCTAGAGTTACATAAGAGGTTATTAGGATGAGAATTCTTTCCATTCTCAATAGGTGGAAAAGCCAAATCTTCGTTCTGAGGATAGAACACAGGGATCATGGGCAAAAATTAGTGAATGATTTCTAGACAACTTCTTTCCCCTAGTGAAAGTAAGTGAAAGGAAACTGGAAATCAATCAATTCAAGGAGGATGATGCTAAGTCTCTTGGCAAAGCTCGAGAAAGATTCAAGGAGATGCGGAGGAAATGTCCAGGACATGGATACATGAAATGGGTATAACTCCAAATTTTCTATTATGAGATGAACCATAACACTAGATCGCTAGTAGATGCCTCGGAAAGAGGTTCTTTACTAACCAAAGATGAGGATGAAGCATTAGATTTTCTAGATTTTATATCTCAAAATTTTATGAATGGTACTCATTCAACGGTGAAGAAACCAGGCGTATATAAGATTGATTCTCAAGCTGCAGATATGGCACAACTATCTAACCTGATAAATCAAATTAAGAAACTTTAAATGGGAAAACAAGGTCTACAAGTGCAATTTATACAATAACCCTTTAATCACTAAACTGTGGTGGTTAATCAAATGGATATGTAGCAAAGAATGGAGTACGAAGATGTAAACTTCATGAACAACTAAGGCTATGGAAACAACTTCGGGCCAAGAGGAATAGCTCCTTCAAGGTTTTATCAAAGATATAACAACAATCCCAACTTCCTATATGGAAATGATGATAATGCATGAAAGTTACCACCAGGATTTGATCAACAAGCCCAATAAGGGAAGCTAGGGCAGAGCAAATAACGACTTCATCGAAATGAATTGAGAAACTCTTGCACACCATGGACATGAGCAATAGAGAACGCCATGAGAGGCACAAAAAACAAATGGAAAACATGAAATAAGCTACAAAAATAATGGATGATGATAGATCACAATCCATCAAGAACCTAGAGAGATAGATTGGCAGTTATCCATTCCCTTGAATTCAAGGAAGGAAGGACATTTTTTGAGTAGCACTATCACTATAAGAAAAATGTAAGTGTTATTCAATTGATATGTACTATATCAATGAATGAGCCAAGACCAGCGCAAATAATGTACAAGTGCAAATAATGTACAAGATAGAAATTTCAACACTTTGACCATAAGGAAGTATGAATAGATGTATGAAAATGGAATGGAAGTAAGGCAAGATGAACTTGAAGGATTCTAGCAACAAATGATTAATGCCTAGAAGAATAACAAGAAAGGGAAAAATAATAGAGAACTAAGCAAAAAGATGAAAAACTTTCTAAAGAAGCACCAAAAGGAAATAACATCAAACTGGTTCCTAGGAAGCCAAAACTAAAGTTCAAGTTCGTATCGAGACTTCAACCAATTAAGATGAGAGATCTCTGAGAAATATGGATACCTATAAGCATTGATAGGCACCTGTTTAGAAATGTCTTATGTGATATGGGAGTTCGATCATTGTCATGCCAATATTGGATATGTTACATGCTGATTTGAAGATCAATTGTCCCGATACAACTAATTTCCAAGTAGTTGATGGTAAATTGATACCAACTATAAGGAGAGTTCTGAATGTGCATGAGAAAGTTAGTACATTCACATTCATCAAATATTTAGAGGTTATGGATCACATTATGGATGATGATGTGTTTTTGATACTTGATAGGCCATTCTTGAACACTGCTAATGAATGTTTGTACACAAGAAAGAAAAAAATCACAATGAGTATCGATAAGGATGATGATGCCAAGGAGATTGTCTCTATTAATGAACAAGATGTACATCCAAATGGGAATGACATAATTATCTCCAATCTATAAATGGAGTATCTCGATTTAGACTTATACCAAACGAGTGAAAAGGTGTCTAGCTAATGACGTTAAGCTAAGAAATATTAGGAGGCAGCCCAGGGTTTTAAATTTCAAGTTTTAAATTTCAGTAAAGTAGTTATTTAGTTTAGTTAACGACAACTCAAACCATATTGTTTTCCAACTTTTGGAAATTTGTGCTAAATGTGCAAGAAAGACCATTTATAGGGTGATAATTCATCAGAATGGAAAAGTCTCAACTAACTCAATAAAGAGCATAAAAAAAATGAAGAAGTTAAAGTGATTACGGTAAGGGACAAGGGAAAATCACAGGCAAGCACATTAAGAAGGTGAGCATGAGGGAAGTCTATTGAATGTGGCAACATTTTCGTGTTGTTTCATTATACCTAACTACTTAGCAGGGAGAGTTCAACAAGCCAAAGGTGACTTGTTTATTTTAGATTACAAAGTATAAGGACATCAATGTTGGTAAGATTATCTCCAGGAACTTGAGGGAATCCATAATGTCAGAAAGAGACAACAAAATGTTATTTCCAATTTTGATTACTCAGCTATGCTTGAAGATTGGAGTGCGATTGCTTCACGATGAAGAATTTGATATTAACGCCCAACCTACTATAGATGAAGAGTTCATGCTCACACTAAAAAACCAACTGGTTACCAAGACTCTAAGGATGAGAAAAAAATGCCGAGGGAAACAGACTTAATGATGAGTTGTTGGCCAAGCACCGAGAGGATCGCGCAACAACATCAAAACTAGCCTAGGAGTTGCAAGACAAAGGATATAGAGAGGAGAGGAGGATCACCATATGGGATTCGCTGAGGGCTATGAGGTTGTAGACCCACTTATAAGAGATCAGGACTTGGATGGTCCTGAGGTTTTTGCTGCACTTCCTCCACCAGAGGCACCAGTAGCACCACCAAAGGACTTGATTCCACGCTAGTATATGATAGTATATGATATGGATTATTAAGATTAGGAGACAGTATAGAATGGACACGACTCAAGATTAGGAAGCCTTGTTGCATTATGAGCAAAATTGGTAGAAGAGAATGCAAGACTGACTTAGCGGAGAACTGAACTTTATGGTTGATAAGTGATTATTTAGACTTATATATGATTATCTTAGTTGTGTATTTAGTATAAGTATCCATAAATGAGCTTTAATTAATGGTATTTATGCATTTTAAGGTAAATAAGGCATAAAAGAAGGAAATGAGCAAAAAGGAGAAGAAATGGAACTAAAACTCATAAAAGTATGGTTGGTTTTTGTAGCCCATATGGTGTGGTGCTATGAGGGTACAAAGCATAACGTAGAGGACCTAAACATGGCACGATAGAGAATACAAGTGAAAAAAATGAGATAAAGAGGTTGGCATTGTGGAATCGTAGGGGATGCCGCGGGATGCCAAATGGATAGTGTCAAGGTAATTGAATAAAGGGAAAGTACACAAAAGTGGCAGCACATGGGATTACACACATGACGCCAGGGGTTAAATGACAATGCCATTATAGAAGAAAATAAATTACATTTCGTGTTAAGTTGTAAAGTAGGTTTTCTAATTGTTTGAAAACGTGATTGGGGATTATAAATAGAGAGGAAAACATGGTAAACACGTAACATAAAAGAGATTAGTCACAATTAGCAATAGTTAGCATAAGTTTTACTTATTTTTGAGTATTAAAAAGATTTGTGGAGAGAAGACATTTAATCACGTGTGGGGATTTGGTTACTTTTTTATTGATTTATTGCAAGTTATCTCGATATATCTCTGATTTAAATGAATACCATTATGTATATGTTTGTTTCAATGATGTGTGAGTGGTTTATTAATCTTATGGCTCAATTGATCC
Source organism: Stephania yunnanensis (assembly GCA_039657365.1). Lineage (NCBI taxonomy): Eukaryota > Viridiplantae > Streptophyta > Magnoliopsida > Ranunculales > Menispermaceae > Stephania > Stephania yunnanensis. Next base: position 45,120,545 of record CM077581.1, read on the forward strand.
TTTGGTATGAATGCTATGTTATGAATATGAATAGAAATATAAAAAGTATAATGGTTAGAATTTGTGTTGATTTTGAGCGTAATGCTATAGACATCTTTATCATATATTTATTGATATTAGTTTTTAGAAGTTATCATTGTCATTGAAGTTTTTAAGCCGAACATGGACGGTACAATCATAAAATACACAACATCGGGCAATAATTGTTGATTAGGGATGCATGGATAGTAAACTTAATTCGGTATGAATTTAAATATTTAGAATATTAAAGCAATGTCGAGCTTAAGTTATTCATACTGAAAGGTGGAGTTCTAGTTTGCACATTAGAATCTTTTTTGTCACAATAGTGAGTTAAAATGGATTTGAAGGATATCTATCTAATTTAATTAGGCATTACACACAACATAATAAAGATAATAGAGTTGTTGAAAAGAATAGTATTTCATTACCTAGGTGATGTTGTGAACTAAGATAGTTTAAATATAACTGTTTAAATAAATTGCATTGATTTGTTATAATAGTTTAGTTTTTTTTAAAAATCATTTAAAAAGGGATTTCTTGAGCAATAGTTTAAAGTTAATTATGTATACAATTCAGTGCAAAAACGTTTCCCTAAGGATGATATTTGTGCTCAACATAAGTTGGTTACATCATTACTTCAAGTGAGTTGTTATACTTGCAGCACACACATATCAAGTTTTTGGCCTTGTTGTCGGGGATAGGTAGCCGCTTAGATTTACTTCATTTGAAAAGTTGATAAGTTTTATTTTAAGTACTTTGCTTCCAAGTTCATAAAAACACAAAAAAATAAAAATGAAAAGCTTAAGTCTCAACTTTGACTTTCTGCATTTTTTTGTGTTTTCTTTTCAAGGATAACTAGTGCATGTATAACAAAAGAGAGAAGGACTTAATGCCTTGCGACCTTGAGATTGACAGAACCAACAAAGGAAGAAAAAGAAAGGAATCAAAATGGTTGGGGATCAAGTAAGAAACCAACAAAGGGCCAAAGGAATAACTAACTTAGATGTGATTTGGTAGCTTATAATAGAGTGTGAAGACAAAGATGAATTCGAGACTAATTTAAGCTAGTAGTTTAGTAGACATATAACAAAGTGACAAGGCTTCCAACCAACACCACTAAGCAAATAGCTTATTTAATTGGCTAGCCAATAAAGATCCAATTGCACATGTTGATAATTTCTTAGAGAAGTGCAACACCATGCGCAGGACTGAAGTTGCAAAGGCTTCCTGTGAGACTTTTTCCATTCTTATTGGGTGAAAATGCCAAATCTTGGTTCCAAGGATTAAACACAGGGAGTATGATCTCATATGTTGAAATCAATGAAAGATTTCTTGACAAGTTCTTTCCCCTAGTAAAATTCGGTGAATAGAAGTAGGAAGTCAATCTACTCAAACAGGAAGACACCGAGTCTTTAGGCCAGGCTTGGGAATGATTTAAATAGATGTCGAGCAGACGTCCAGGGGATATGGATATGTAAAATGGGCACAAATTTAGATTTTCAACTATGGGATGAACCATTGCACGAGAACACTAGTAGATGTCGCAGTAGGTAGCTTTTTATGAACCACCGCACGAGAACACTAGTAGATGTTGTAGCAGGTAGATTTTCTACAGTCGATACTCATTCCACAATGGGCAAACCAACAAGGGTATATGAGATTGATTTACAAGCTACAATTATGGCACTTCTATCTAATCGGAATAATCAAATGGTAATACTTTAAAAGAGACACCAAAGTCTGTAAGTGCAGGCACTACATTAACCCATTAATCGCCAAGCTATGATGGTAAACCAAATGAACTTGTAGCAAGGAATGCAATATAAAAACATCAACTTCAACAACTAAGGCTACAAGAAAAACTTTATGTCGAGAGAAATGGCTACTTAAAGGTCTTATCAAGGATACAACATCAACAACCCATTCTATCTCTTACAATTTGCTCATCATGCCTCTAGTGAAAGTACAAAAGTGAATACAACTGTAAAAAGTTATATCGTATATCTATTGATACCTTATAATTCATATAATTAAATAGAATATAATATGGTTTATTCAAAATTTTCCCTAGTCTCGCCTTCACTAACTTCCCAACTAAGTCTCTAAGTTAGGACCATAAGGTTTCCACACTAAGTTCATTGGTCTTCTTAACTCTACAAGTCCATGTTCGCGGACTAATCTAGTTGTAGGCTTATCAATAGTTAAATTCAAAACTTTAGTCTCTAATACAAACTCTGATGGCCCAACCTTAAAAAATTAGGCACCGCCCAACATTAGTCCTCTATTCACCCTAGGAAACCAGTGAAGAGTTACTAAAGGCCTAGTCAGCCTCACAAATCAACCTTCAGTACATAATAGTCCACACAATAGAGTATATATATGAAATCACATGGAACAAAATTTAAATAAGGTGAAAACCTGATAACAAATAAATTAAATACACAATGAGTTGTAGGTAGGGAAACTAGTATGTGGAAACCCCGTACAACATATGAAATTTACAAATTATAATAACGAGGGGAAATACGTGTATCACTCAACCCGAATGCCCGTTTATAAAAATATAATAAATGTAACATAGATATATTAAATGACCTTTGTATGCCATACATCAACGTTCAAGAGTAATTCATATTAAACAATAAATAAGTAAATCTAGAAGAAGTTCAAGAGTAATTTGTAAATCTAGAAGAAGTTTAAGAGTAATTCATATAAAACAATAAACAAGTCTAGAAATCATGCTAGAAAGAAACAAAGCTGAAAAGAACAATAAATTAAATGGTACACAGACAGTAATGGTTAACAATAAAGATCGAGTGACCCGGAAATAAAGAATTGACGCCTAAGTGGTCTTAAAAACCCATACATAGGAATAAAACCACTTAAAACTTGTAAGTGGTCAAATACTGGTATGACGGGACCAAGTCCGCTTCAACCGCACCAAACCAATTCGGCACTATCGGTTTACTTGAGTCATAGCCCAAGAAAATTCTAAAGGGAGCCACAGTCGCAACCAGATGCTTAGCCTTAAAGGAATTCTTGAATTCTAGTAATGAGCCACAACCCATTACAGATGCTCACTTAAAAGATGCAGTCTCGTCAAGGAACCATGATCGCGACTCAGATGCTCAACCCATGAGTAAACTCGGACTCAATTCCACCACTATGAATTTCTTACTAGTTTGACTACCTCAAATCACATCGATATACCTTGCCCGAATGTTGATACTCACTACCGTTCCATGTTCAACGTGTCCGAACTCCCTAAATCATTCAAGTATATTTGATTATTATTATTTTTATGATTTATTTCTATTTTATTTTAATCACATAAGCAGTACAAGTTCAATTTTTATGTGAGTTGCATTTGAAATATTTGGAGTTCTTGCACGTATCTTGATACAAACATATGTAGTATTGGATATGATTATGTATCTCGATGCAATCTCAAATCGCATAAGTTTAAATGCATATATTAATGCGATCTTTAGAAATTCAGGTGATATTATGCATCTCAAGGCGTTCTCAACTTATTCTAGACATTGAAAATGCATCTCGATGCAATTAATTATAATTTAAAAAGTAAGCACCTATCTCAAGGTAGTCTCGAGATGCGTGGAATTTTGTGCGCATTCCAATGCACATATCCATGTGCAAATCATCATTATGAGTCTCAAGATGGTCACATTTATATCCTAAAATTATAGAATAAATCCCAAGGCAAACATCTACATCCAACATCTCGGCACTGATTCCAAAATAGTCCTAAAGCTACACAAATCCAAAAGCACACTCACCATGTACGCACCCCAAGGCATACCGACACTAAACCAACCTCATATATATTAAGCTAACCTCATCTTCTTTAACAAACACACCATACCATTTACCTTTCGTCGAAAGAGAGTTATCGACGACTGTGGTGGTTATAGTCGAGAGGGGGAAGAGGGTTCCAAGAGAGAGGTCGAGTGCGATGGAAGGGAGGCCAAGGGAGGAGATCCGTGAGTGAGTGAGGCCGAGAGAGATGAAGAGACCGTGATGAAAGAGAAGGTTGTAAGCTCCTAGGATGGGATGGTTCCATTAGAACGGGGAGGGATTAGGGAAGAAGACTAAGATAAAAGAGAATGAAAAGTTGTAGACTTTTTTTGTTTGGAGGTAAAAGTGTGTGTGAAAGATAGAGAAATAGCATGGTTAGCGAGAAAGTGAATGTGGTTTCATGAGGAGAGAGAAAAAATAAGAGAAAAAGAGAGGTTGATTTGAAATTGATTGGGAAAGGTGGTGATGTTAGAACAATTGAGAGGTTGAGTGCGAGAGTAACTTTTTAACTTTTCTTGTTTAAGTTTTATGTCATGTGTCACTCTTATATTTATTCACACCAACTGTTAAACCACACCCAGCTATACAATATCACTTCATGTTTTTATATCAGCAAACCTTACTACCTTTACCCGACATATGTAACTTTATCACTTTCTTGTTGTCTGATTCTCTCTTATATTTCTCACCCATCTCAACATGTTTTTTGAGAAAATAATGCGTCATCAAATCTCGACTAATTCTTTATGTTCAACTCGAACCCGATAATTTCCTTACGATTTCTCTCTCCTTTATCGGTCTCATCAATAATGTTGCACCTACTCTTTTTTTTGTACGTAAATCAAGGTATATTTCACATGTTTTATGGCAAAGTCTTACTCGCCAATTCAACAATACAAACCAATTTATTCTTGCGCCACATGTAAAATAATGATATTTATATCTAATATCACAAAAGGCACATCAAACATAAGTTTTTTATATTTGAGCATGTAACGACCTATTAATTTAAGCTAGTGATTAGTACTAATCTAAATAGTAATTAACCCGAGTTAGGCTCAGGGTTAAGTTCAGCGTACCTCTATTAGTGTATGTGTACGTTTGCATGATGTTTTGTGTTTGTTTGGATTGCAAAATTTAAATATAAATAGGTTATGTATAATAACGTGATATATACAAACCCATAATTTATAAAATAAACTACAACCCATGAATTATCAGTGCACTTTGAGCGACGAGGGAGTCGTGGCATGAATGTGCACACGTCGGCATGTCCGGAGAATTTATTGGCTAAGAAATACATGAGTTATATATATAATATATATATATATATATATTGAAATCAAAAAAGAAAAATGAAAATTTATGGATTGTTTGATCTTCTTGAACGAGGCGGAAGTAGAAGATTTGTCAAAATTAGTGTCACAATAAGACGTGTCACTTTAACACATCAACTACTTGATCAATCTCCAAATGACACGATGTGTACCTTGAGAAAAATCCATATATATAAACAAAAAGTTGATGTTTATCAACTAAACTCAATTCATCAAATGAAATGAAAGTCTGGGGCTTTGATTCCAATCTAGACAAGTTGTCCGAGGTACTGAATCAAGCTCATTTGAGGAGCTGAATGGATCATACAACTCGTGAGCATCGTATAGGTATAGTTTGTTTTAGTTTTTATCAAAGTTGAAATTTATGGTGATGCAAATATTCTTGTTGTTTAAGGTGTTTGTTGATCAATTATGGTCTCCCACCTCACTAGAGGTTTTTCTCGTTCAGTTTTGATGAGTTTGTTACTATTTGGGATGTTTTAGATGTGATTTGAGTAAATTTGGATCAGTAGAACAACAGTGCTATTACAGGTCTGACGTGCATAGCGTGCTAGGCTTTGGCCATAACGCACTATGCATACAAGGAGGATGAACTGACATGCAGGTAGTGCGCTATCCATGTCAGGTAGTGAGCTACCCAGACCCAGATCAGTGCAAAACTAATTGGAAACTAGGTGGTTTATCGAAAGCTTTAATGACTATTTTAGTGGTTCTAATTAGAGTATAATAAACTTATATTAACCATAATTGGTTTATTATAGGTGTTGATTAACCGCGAAAGATTTATTGACCCGAAAATTTAGGAAATTGGACAAGGACTCAAACCGAGGTAAGTACAGATTCACTTATTTATCAAGATTGCTTGGTTATCTAGTATATTTAGCTCATATAGCTGTTGAAATGGAATGGGTGGATTATGTACACTATGATGGTTTTTTTGATGAGCAGAAAACGGTGTCTTCTGTGATCTACGAGAGTAACTTCTCAGGACTGATCCCAGGTTGTATAGTACTTGGGGTTGATCTTCTGGTCTATACATAACTCCTACTTAGTTTTTAGGTTGCATGGGTTACATATTTACTAGAGGGTTTATGATAGAACCATTAGACACTAATCAATTGGCTAAGCATCATAATGACCATTATGTAGGTTTAACACTCATATTAATGGTGATGATGGGTAATTGACCCTTGTTTTATAAAAAAAAATGGGGAATCATAGTGTAATAGTCCAAAATATATTCCTTTGCATCTGATTATGTATTCAGTTATATGATTTCTATATTCTTGTTAGATATCACTAGTGCATGTTGTTATTACATGATATTATTTTTACTGTATGGAATGTTGATGATTAGTGTGGATCCTTACTTACTGAGCAAGTTGGAGTGCTCGCCCAAATTAACTATTTCAGGTTCGTAACCAGACGCTTCAACTAAGGGGAAAGAAAAGATTTTGGAGTTTTATGTTTTTTCTTCAATGTAATAAAATACTTTTGTATATGTATACTTTGTTTGACCTATTTTGATCTATATAAACAGGTTTGGGGTGATTTATACATGGGTTTAAGTTTTGATAAACTCTTTATTTCCATATATTTGTATATATCAAACAAGTTTTAAATTTTTCTCTGCGTAATACTTTGATTTATTATTTTAATATGAATATATAGGTTAAGTTATCAGTTATAGATAGAGAGGCTGCTAGCTCTAGTTAAGTCTTATAGGATTAGGGGGCTTAATTATGGTTTCAGGTTGGGCATTTTCTCTAGTCGGGATAGGAGATGTCACAAGTATAACTATACGGTACGGAGGAATAGATATATGTTTGGTACTTGGAATAAGATCAATGATGAAGTCAATGACACGTGGCGTTGGTTATCTAGATAAATCAGATGAAAAACTTTCAAAAACGTACAAACTACAGGTATCTCATTAACCTTAAGTTCTTGTCTAGGCTCTCCAAAGGTAAGAATTCCCACCATAACTTTTAGCTTCCCTTCCATGAGTTACGAATCGTGGAGGATTATAGCCTTTATAGACTATAATTTCAGAATGTTTAGGAATGAGAAAGATCACTGTCTTATGGAAACAATCGATACTTGCATGATACGCTTATAACCAATCCATCTTTAGTAATGCATCGAATTCTAGAAACTCCATCACTCTCAAATCAATTGGAAGTTCATTCTCCCAAATTTTGATTGCACATCTCTCACAGATCAGGTTAGAATAAACCTTCTCACTCACAGCTGTGCTCAAAATAAAAAATGTATCGACTCTAATCGGTTTTGATTTCAATTTATCAACCATTGCTCCAGTACCAAATGAAATAGTAGAACAAACATCAATTAAAGTATGTATATCTCGACCACAAATATTTAATATACCTTCCACTAGTCTCTGGTTGGCCTCTAGATCTCCCTCGACTACTAGATGAACCTGTCCTCGTGCAGGTGGTGTGGTACTACTTACTGATGTGGCTGGCGGCATAGTACACTCCTTCGCGATATGTCGTGTTTGCCCAAACTTGTAGCACATAGTCGATGCCCTCCGGGATAAACTACTGGCCCGAGAAGCCTCCTCCGATCTATTGGAGTTCTGTGAAGAATGCGCTCTACCCTTGCATCTACCTTTAGACTGAGATGGCGGCAATGGTGGTTGGGCTAATGAAGCTTGAGAAACTAGCAGAACAGGTGGTCTAACAAATGTTGTTCTCGCATTTCCTGACTGTGTAGCTGTACCAGCTATACTCCTTTGTCTATTTTTCCGCCTAAAAGAACAAATTCCTAGACTCTTTGACTTTCAAGATAACGGGTACTGGAGGTGGTGGTGCAACAACTGTTCCAGGTGGTTTTGCTTGAATAGATGTTTCTACCTCTATCACAATCTTGAATATAAAAGTGTAGCTAGTGTGAGGATAAGAAGAAACAACAATCCTAATCTTATAGTTCAGCCTACCAAGAAACAAGTCAATTTTTTTTCTCTTCTAGCTCTACCATCTCTAGAGCAAACTCACTCAACTCAGTGAACCTCCATTCAAACTCTTGTGAGTGGTGATGATTTTGGTTATGATATACTCTTGAGTGTTGAAAGTGAATTATACGTGTTGTTAAAGCCGCATGTCTTGAAAAGATAAGTTTTAAAAAGAAAAACTTATGAGTTGATTATTAACTTGAACTTATTTGGACTAAAGGATACTCCAAGAACAATGTAAAATTGAAATGAACTAGAATGATAAGAATAGTTAGAATACTTAGTAAAATACAATTTTGCTTGGGACGTGCAAAATTTGAAGTTTGGGGGTATTTGATAAGTGATTATTTAGACTTTTATATAAGTTTGATTTAGTAGTATATTTAATATAAATACCCCAAAATGAGCTTAAATTGATAGAATTTATGTATTTTAAGGAAGACAAGGTGTAAATGAGGTAAATGAGTGAATTCGATAAGAAACATAACTAAAATGCACTAACCTGGGTTTGATGTTGTCGCTAAGAGGTTTGACGATGTGGGCAGGAAGGTGCACAACGTGGAAGATGAAGGTACAACACCAATTAATAAAGAGAGAAGAAAAATGAGTTCAAGACAGTAGAAGCTGTCAAAGCGATGTGGAGTATAAAGGAAGACGTTGGGCACTGGAACGCAGGGTGTAGTCTACTGAATGGATAAAATGCACACATTATGGTCGAACCTATCACGACGCTATGGCTTTGTACACATAACATCGAACCACTTACAAACACTGTCGAGACTAAAGAAAATAAAAGGTTAGAGATCTATTTTGAGTGAAATTACCTTTTAATATTTCCCATTATTTTCAAACGTGATTAAGAAGTAAAAATAGGTATTATAATGTGGTAAATTCATATGTTACCAACAATTATCAATAGATTAGAAACTATTGGCATAGATTAGGATATGTTTACTTTATTCCTGAGTATTAAGAAGATTTATGGAAAATACGACATTGAAGACTTACATGTGGTGATTCGGGTATTGTGTTTATTGATTTAATTGAAGTTATTTGATTATATCTATAATTTCAATGAATACCACTATTTGCATGTTGTTTCAATGAAATATGAGTAGTTCATTAATTTTAGGGATTAATGGATCCTATGGTATGAATGATATGTTAAAAACATGAATAGATTTTAGAGGATAAAAAGTGCAATGGTTAGAATTTGTATTGATTCTTGGTATAATGCTACGAACATCTTGAACACATATTTTTTGATATTAGGTTTTAGAATTTATCATGACCATTGAAGCTTTAAAGATGGATATGGACAGAACAACCGTAAAATATATAACATCGATAGATAGTTATTGATTAGGGAGACACAAATAGTAAACTTAATTGGTTATGAATCTTAAGATTTGGATTTAAAACAATGTGGAGCTTACGTTATTCACACCTAGAGGTGGAGTTCTAGTTTGCACATTAGAATATTTTTCGTCATGACGGTGGGTTGAAGTGGATTTGAAGGAAATATGTCTATTCTAATTAGACATTGCACATACATAATAGAGATAATTAAGTGAGTTGAAAATCATAGTATTTCATTGCTTAGGTGAAATTATGAACTATAGAATATTCTTAATATAAGAGTTTTAAAGTAATTTACATTGATGCTTTTGGATATAGTAGTTTAGTTTATAAAACCAAAATAAAAGGGATTTCCTTATCAATAGGGTAATTTTGACTAGGTAATTCTGAGTGCATACACCTTTTCTTGAGGACGATTTTCGTAATCAACGTATATTAGTTACACTATTACTACAATCGAGTCATTATACTTGTGGCCTTCGATTAAAATTCTGCCACGTCGTGTCCCATAATATCCGCACAAACCCAAGCGCCAATGATGGTGTCGCGTTCGAGAAGATCTAATATGTATATGCTTTTTAAGGATTTATATATTTTATTCGTTTTAGGATTTGTTTTCTCCAATTAGTATAAATAGAATACTTTGGTTTTAGATTATTCTCACCTTGAAGACTTGATATTTACTTAATAGGGACTTTGGAGCTTGTTCAAACCATGTCCGACTAAACACGTCCTCCCTAGGTTGAAAATAAAACAAGCCTTAACTCTTGATTGATAGCATGTCATGCTAGATCTATTGTTTTTAATATATTTATTTTAATTCTTTTATAATATTCTTGGTGTTGTTTAATTATTATGGTTTAAGTTTTAAATGTGTAAAGAGCCCTTGCATACTTTTAGGTGGATGGGCTGAGTCGGTTGCATCCATAATTGTACGACCAAATTGATATTAGTAACAAAAACTTTCCCAATTGACTAACACTCCTTTTGGTTTTTAAGCGTTCACTGATTAGTTATAGGATAAATCGAGAGCAGACGCGATTCAGTTATATATGGTGAACATATATTCCCCCAATCTAAATACGGTTGACACATTAAATTTTATTGGCGGATGTCTAGGATTATATGTAAGTTAAGGAAGTAATTAGTGGTGAATGTCCTAGATATGAGAATAAGGGAATTCGGGATTTTTGGCGAGCATCGAATTCATATAGCTAACCTAAAAAAATTGAGTAAATAACGTTTTGATAAGATTGAAGACCGAAACATGCTAATGATTCTTAATTAGTGTTTGTTCTAAAAATCTAGGTATTTTACACATTGAGTTCTCTCTTTGCAAGCCTTAACTTCTTGTTGCTTGTTTTACTTTTTTTCTCTACTCTCATTTACAAAGCCCGCCGATATTTTTTTTGCCCTATTTGATGGGATGAAAAAGGAAAATATTTTAAGGTAATGACAAATTCCATTGAAAAATGACAATCTCGTACATTTGATTACTAAAATTTTCTCACGAAACATTTTCTCAAAATTGCCAACTTTCTATACTAAGACCCGTATATTTTTCCACCTATTATGGTGAGCAAATTGAGTTTTCTACTAAGAAAATTAGAGTTTCCACATTAAAACACATTAAATTTATATTTTAAATATGAGAATTAATATATTTAATATATATGGTAAATCTTCTTATTTATTTCAAAACGTGTTGGTGGTGAGTTTTAAGGGAAAAAATTCTTATATGTGCAATTAACAAATATAGGAAAATTTTCTTTTGGATATTTATTAAGGAAAAGTTTCTTAAAAAAATGTTGTTTTCTTATATAACATTTTATTTGTAATCAAGCATGGCCTTAGAATAAAATATAAGTCCTCAAGCTATGACAACCTTATTGCTTACTACTACTCCAAATTATTATAGAAATCATTGACCATTTTGGGTTATTTATTGGCACGCTCGGCACATGATCAGAATGCAAAATGTGCATACGCCGTCAACCAATTAGACACACTAATTAAGTGTACAAGTGTCCCTAAAATAGGAGACACTAAATGTACGTGCTCTGCCAATAAATTGGATGCTAATTGTGCATCTATTATCAATTTAGGGACAGTAAGTATATAAGCGTCTCTAAAATTAGCGAATGATAATATACAAGCGTCCATAAGTAAATATTACCAACCCAAAGATATGCGTCGCAAAAATAGGGGACAAGGACACTTTTAGAAACGCAAGTAGGGATGCTTTAATTAAATGCGTTGGTAAACTTTTTTTGGACACTAACTAGCACCATTAAATGAAATGATTAATGTCAATAAATGCATCTATTTTGTAGTGAAAACAAGCCATGCATATTTTATGTAATTTAGAAAATCCATCTCATTTTACTACCAAACATGCACATACAGCGTATATATACATATCCATTTATTTAAGCTGCATGGCCTAGTCACTAGAAAGCACGACAAATTATATGTCTTTTCACTAGTGAAGTTGTTATGGATCTTCATTACCAATGCTTGGGCTGTGACCTGGTGAGGTGGGCCGAAAATCTTCAATGTCCAACTTCTTATTGTATACAAGTGTTTTGAGTTCTTCAGGTGCTGCTGCAGTAATTGTCTTGCTCTTTTTTAACATTGGTGGTCCTCCTCCATGACCAATAGCAGGGCTAGGCATTGACATTTCAGTTTGCCAAATAATGCTTGTCGAGAACAAGCCTGGTTTCCCTTCATGACCAACGCCAGGGCTAGGTACTGACCTTTTTGTTGGCCAAATATTGCTTGTTGAGGAGAATCTCGGCCCCGGGCCACCTCCATGGCCAACGCCAGGGCTAGGTACCGACCTTTCGCTTGGCAAAAAAGTGCTTGCTGAGAAGGAAGCTGGCCCCGCCCCGCCTTCGTGACCAACGCCAGGGCTAGGTATCGACCCTTCTCCATGATTAATGTCAGGGCTAGGTATTGACATTTTTGTTCGCTTGATATTGCTTAACAATTTTTGTTCATCCCGTTGTAATGTAGTACTGATGGCCAGGGCTGAGTAGTAGCATTGTAGTTGTAGTGCTAGCACAAAAATTAACAAGGCTACAACAACTATTCCATTTGTAGAGGAGACCTAGTTGGATTAGTTAGTTGTGTCGGTAGTGCTATGTTGTGTGAATAGTGATGAAAGAAATATGGAGGCAATTAGATGTTATTTATAGAGGGTTCAACATGGTTTTTAACTTAAAGTATCATGCATGTGTAGTAAAAGAAAAAATTTCATTTTAGGTTTTCGAAATGCAAGGACGGAAGAGTTAGTGAAAAACTCCGAAGGATGTGACCAAGTGTTAAGGGCGAAGACAAGGTTGTGTGGGTTATGTGCAAGACCTTAGTTTCAATTCCTCACGACAGCCAAACATCGGGCCACTAGTGCTCTCTTAATTTCTGCAATCCCAAGGCCCGTGAGACAAGTCAGACAAAGTGTCTTGATACCCATGGTTACTCGGAAAAAAAGAAAAAAATAAGATTTGGTGAAAGATTTTCTTGCTGAATTTTTCACAAAACTTTATGCACACATGGGATGCGTGATTGCATGACTGGGTGCAAGTCGTAATAAAATGAGAAATCGACTAGCAAATGTTGAATTAAATCATCATAATAGTGGACATGGGGTAAATATATTTGATAAAGGCGTTTCACTTTTGAACAAAATGGCTACACATGACAAATATAAAGGATCTACCGGATTGCAAATTAATTATACAGATGACGAGAAAAGTAACAGGAATTTTAGCAGATTTGCTTATAGTAAAATATTTAAGAATAAAAATAGAATATATTTAAATGGACAAATCATTTCAAAAAGAAACATAACGCAAGGTATAGTGGATCATCAGTTAATTACCAAGATTGAACCATATAGGCTTGGTAATTAGTCAACAAAAATATATAATCAATTTGTATGAATATAAACTAATTTAGAAACTATATAACAATTATTGAGTAATTACGAAATTCAAACCCTTTATTGCACGGATTGTTAGACTTCGATCACTGCGTAAATGTGACACGTGTTTAATTCAATTTATATAAACTTAAAAATAAATTGTAGCGTGTTGTAAAATGACTAGGACTAAAGCTAGGAAAGTAAAAAATAAATAAATTGAAGGAGAATAAGAGAATAGAGGAGAGAAATGTGAGCTTTCATTTCTATGGATGTACCTCATTACATGGGTGTGACCCCTTTATGTCGGCTTTTGGTAAGACCAAATGGCATAAGTTACATTTCCATACAAATACATGAATAAGTAACATTAAGGTTAAGTAATTACATGAATTAAAATTGGTGTTACATCATGTGAATAGTTGGAATAATAAAAAGTGGAATATGTAGAGTTGTCAATCCATATTATTTACAACACTCCTCCTTGGATGAAAACTTGATAAGAGAAAATTTCTTATTGAAATCTCTACTAAGAAAAATCCTGTGAGAAAAAATCTAGCATAGAAAAAGAGTACATCGTTCTTCTCGATACTTATAAGGAGTATGATATTATTGAAATGATTGCCTCTTTAAAAACTTAACTAGGAAACTTAATGGGATAAAACCAAAGCGAATGAGAAAATAGTACAATACGGTAATCAATTTGATATGAAGTTTTAATATTGTTAGCATTGTTTCATTAAAAATCTTGCTAGGAAAACTCAATGAGATAAAACCTTAGCTAAGGAAAAAAAAGTACAATTTATTAATTAATAACTTATTTTGATTCTCCCCCTTATGTCCACATGAGTGAAGCATCTTCTATTCTTTTGCACGAAATGTGTGCATATTCAGTTTTACTCTTTTGAGGAAAAAAAACCCATGTCAGTTATAATTAACTCGAATATGACAAGAATTTGTGTTCAACATAATTTTCATGTCTTCGAGTTGAGGAAGAGTTGCATCTTGCAAATACGTTTATTGAAATTGTAATATATGTTCTTTTAAGCCTTTAATGTTGGAACATGATATCATTTCCTATTTGAACCTTTAATATTGGAATATATGATTTTGTCACTCTTTTATATTAGTAATTGCATCAAATAATTGATTCATAACTTGTTGCTAATGAACGATCCTTCGAACTTCCAGTTCATATTAATTTATACATAGATCATAATGCAACATATTTAATGCTTTTCAAGCGATTTCACGCTATTCCTTTTTTGAACTTGTTTGATATATCTGCCCATAATGGTTGAAAAATTGCTTCATCAAAGTGACAAGTAGCAAAAATTGTCATAAATGTATTCCCTATCAGGGACCAAAGGCATCTATAATATGATTGATGGAGAGTTAAATTAATGTAAATCTCATCTTGATTTGCCTTGAGATACTCACTAGTTGATAAAAAATGCATTTTCATAAAGGATTTCCATGCGAATTTATAATATTTTGCATTATTGATGATTATGGATGATCAAAAAAATCATTCAACATTATGAATGACATTAGATCATCTGATTTATGACAATGCTAATTTTAATTTGCCTTATATATTTCAGAATTTAAAGCCTAAAGTTTTATTCTCAAATTAAATTATAATCATATAGAGAAATTCTCTATTATTTTGAGTAGATTTCTTTCGGACAAGGTATTAACGATATAATTGTTGTACCAGATATTGTACGAGTGCTAGCCTCTACTATGTTCGAATTCGAGAAATATTCTCTTTTATATTATAATGCGCATGCATGTAGCACAAAATAAGTAGAATATAAATTCATTGCCTTTATTGAGCTTGTGATCCGAACACATCTCGACATTTCAAATTTATTAAGCCTTAAGCAATGATAAAATTCATACTTTTGCCTTTTATTTTGAAGACATGGTAAAAGTCACCAAAATATTTGGGCATATGACAACATATAAACAATATAATGTAATAGCCTTTTATACGTGACATAGCTTGTCACAATTTAGGGCATGCTCATTAACTTTACTCGTTTATGTTTCTTATGGTGCACCACTTTCATTCCACTTTTGGTGGAATTACTAATACGACCTTTATCAGATCCTTACCCATTTTTCATATCCACAATTTTATCATTGCGATCTTGGTCATTTTTGTAATGCAACATATGTTTCATGGAGCTAGACCAATTGGACAAGATTGATATTATATGTATAATATCTTATTATTTTACTCAGCTACTGTAAGACAAGAAATAAATTCATGATATTCACATTAAATTAATACACGCACTCGATATTTCGTTGTAATAATATATTGAGGCGTACCACAAGGATTTTTCTCGTTGCCCCATCGATCACATTTCCGCATAGCCTCAACCAAGAGGTAATTAAAATTGCGGAATTATAATTCATATTCGAATGATATAAACATTGTAGCTTGAGATCTAACAACTCATTTTTATAACTTACTAGAGCCAGTCTCCAATTTCTCAAAACAAAAATCCAACCACTTATTTCAAGCTTTTTGGAGCATCATCAATTTTAATTTTTATATTCATAGCTCCATAAGGTGAAAGGATAATTATAAAGTACGATATTCACTTTTCAATGCCCTATAAAGATATTGGCAAATGAATACTAGTGCTACACGCACTACCTTGCATAGATGCTTTACTCATAATTATAGCATCTAGTTGTCTTGAAAGTAATTTGTTTGTTAGTAATATTTTGGCAACAAATTCAATCAAGTATAATTAATATTTTTTATTTGAAATAGATATGACGTAAATAGCTTTCTTTTTTTATGTAAAAATACATATATACAATTGAATATATATTCACGACTTGATTATTTTATAAACAAAAAGTACTGCTCGTATGAGTTGGCGGGACAACCTTCAGGTTGGATGGCGGGACAAACAACTATGCCTCTTTGAATGGGATAACCTGTATCCCTTTCAATGTTTAGCTTTATCGGGAATAAGGCTTACCAACTATCAACTCAAACTTATTGTATTATTTATGTTATAAAAACCAAGAATAGAACATAGTTAATCATTAATAATTTTACGAGAAAAATTATTTGTCGCTTATTGATTTTTGATTTATGGTGTAGAAAATCGTACAAAGATGCAACTACAGAGCATATTTTTGCAATCAATGTGATATATATATATATATATAATGTGTCTTGCATATATAATATATACTTGATATTTAATAAAACTTTTAATAATCCATGGCATTGTTATCACCTAATGAACTTGTCCACGGACAACTTAAAGCCAGTAGCCCCGCATTTTGTAGTTTCAAGCCTATATATAACAACAACAACAACAACAACAACAACAACAACAACAACAACAACAACAACAACATAGCCTCAGTCCCAAATAGTTTCAAGCCTATATATTGTTAATATTTTTTTTTTCAAAAAATCATTAATGCATGTATAATTGATGCTGTAACATTGAAAGGTAGAACATAAGAACGTGTGACACAAAGCTTCTTATTATAAATAAAGTGATAATTTGGTTGTCCAAGCACACTCATTAATCTTATGTACGTTGCTATCTCTCGCATTAAAAATAAAGTAGCATTGAGTTCTAATATGAATCATTAAAATATTGTGTTAGTCACGTTTCATCTGCCTAGCCTCTCATATGAATGATTGAGAATAATTTAACAATAAATAATATGAAAACGAATGGGCATATGGCCAGGCAAAATATTTACAACGACAGTTAAAGGCTATTAAACAACTTGAGAATTCATATGCTTACATGATGATCGTGTAGAGATGTGTTTTTTTTATTTAAACAAACCAGTTGAATAAATTGTAACAATAATATTAAAGTATACAAAAATTGTTGATTTTTACACTATTTTCTTCTCATGGAAAAATAAATTGACAAACCTAACACACTAATGGCAGTCCCTTAATCCAATGGCAACACTTTTATTATTTATTTATTTGTATGATGCTCCAATTGAAGTGTATGAGCGCACTGAGCAACTTAATTAATAATCCCCCAAACTTAACATGCCCTAGTTACTAATTTTGTTTTTGTTAAGTATTAAATGGATGATATTCATAATATATAAGCATGTCTGCCAACTTATGTTTGACATATAACATGCATGGTTTTGCACCAAATTAAACCAAATATATAAGCATTAGTATCATATGACATACAATATAAAAAAATAATTTTCATAGTATTCCGTCACAATATCTAGGTTGCCCAATATGATTTATGCCAATTCCAAATGAATTTACAGAAGTGAAGTAAATTAATAACAATTTAAACTCACCAATCATAACAAGATGCCACTAAAGACGTCTTTAGGTAACATGGGTGAATATATGAATGGCCATATATATTAATCACGGTGATCATTTTGTTTAAATTCACCAAATTTTATTCCTTATTAGTTGGAAAAATCTATCAGGGGTGTATTCAATTGAGATTTTAATAGACTTTTGATTACTTTTATAAGTGGATAACTTTTCTAAAGTTTGTAGATTTTCGTAGATTTTTAAAGACTTTGATAAACTTTTAAGTAAACTTCTTTTTTATAAATTTTATCAACATTTAAGATTTTTAGTGACTTTTGTGAACTTCTTAAACATGATTTTGATTGATACTAGTATATTTTTGTAATTTTAATATTGAAACAAATATTTTGCACTTTATTATAAAAAAGATGAATAATTATATTTCTTTTTCTTATGAACTATTATTAATTTTTTAAAAGAATTTTTATATTTTAATAAAAAATCATATAGATATAGTAATGAATTAGGACTATCAAGATAGTAACATAATAAATAAGTAAATAAATATCAACAAAACAAATATGCATATGAATAATCTTTTAGTGGCAAAAAAGAACCGTGTAAGATCATTGCGTGTAAAAAATTTGCACTTTTTTTTACTTAAGTAAAAAAAAACTTATATCTTTTTCTTTAAGAATGATAGTTTAAAATTGTTAAAATAAACTTCTTGCATTTGAAAAAAAAATACACGATTATTTTCTCCAAAAAAAATAATATTACATTTTTTGAGATTATAATTATACACTCAATGAACAAAACTTCTTTGTAAAAAAATCCTAAAAAATGTACAACGATGCAAAAATGAGATCTTGTTAATAACGACATCATTTTAATTTTCATCAACATAAACATTAGAATATAATGAGTGAGCAATAAAATTCACGAGTTGTTGAGTGATTGGAGAAGTTGATAAAAAAAATTGATAAGAAAAGACATTATGAACAATGAAGTCCTTATTAAATTAGGGAACCTTCAAAAATTAGAAGTCTCTAAAAGTTTTTGGGTTGAGGTGAGGAGAAGTTGGAGATTTGTTTATGTGTATTTTTATACAAAAAGTCTATAAAAGTTGAGATTTGTAACCAAACTACAAAAGTCATCAAAAATTTAAATACACCTTACTTTTATAAACTCTCTAAAAACTTAAATTGAATACCCCAAAACTTTTATAAACTTTGAAAAAGTCTATAAAAGTTCACATTGAATACACCTTACTTTAAGAAACTCTCTAAAAGTTATAATTGAATACACCTAAACTTTTTTAGTAATTAAAAGTAATCAAAAGTCTATTAAAATCTCAATTAAATACACCCCTGTATGTGTGCATGAAACCCAAGTTTTTGGTATGAAATAAATTTCCTTCTTTCAAGATTTGTCTCCCTATAAACCTTTCTCAATCTTAACATCTCCTTTGCACCGAGTGATGTTGTGCTGATAACGTATCGTAAAATAACTAGGAGTAAAGTTAGGAAAGGAAAAAGAAAATAAATAGAAGGAGCACAAGAGAATAGAGGAAAGAAACGAGAGAGCTTTCATTTCAACATTTTGTACCTCATTACAAGGGTGGGACCTCTTTATATAGGCCCTTAGTAAGAACAAAGCACAAGTTATATTTTCATACAATTACATGAATAAGTAACATTAAAGTTAAGTAATTACATGAATTAAAATAGGTGTTACATCATGTGAATAGTTAGAATAATAAGAAGTGGAATATGTAGAGTCGTCAATCCATATTATTTACAACATACATAAATATATACATATATATAGGACACGTCGTGATAAAAAGGTTTCAACAAGTTAAATTTTTTTTTTTTGAAGTGGCAACACGAGCATTAGATTCATTAAACCGTGTTGATCATATAATACAACCAAAAAAACTACTAATGGTATATATAGCGTCTCTCCACTTGTAAGATATATTTGTTCTAAGAGCTAGCCTAGCAAGGTAACACATGGGCTACCTTATTACACTATTGAAATACATATAGACACAGATTGGCAGGGCGGCCATGACAGAAAAAAAAATTCAAGAACAATATTGCCGTTCTGACCACATATTTCCTTTGGGTTTGCAGTGACTGGAGTGCATTACTTTCAAATTATTTAGTTCTTAAGAAGTCCGCAGGCTTCGTATGCACAATAATTTTGTCGTCTCCCAAGTATGGTACGCTAACCGAAAGAGAGAACAAAACTACCAAAAAGCCACAACGATCATGAATAACTCTTTCAAAGCCGACATATTAGGTTTAACTATTGATGTTGATTAAGATCTGAGTAAGTGTTGTATTCGAGTTAATGAGTGTGTCGTGTAAGTGTTTTATGAGATAAGTAAGTAAATGCATCGGGACCATGTAAGTGTTTTCTTGAGTTGTATAACTATGTATGATCTAACGGTCCTACTATGTACATATATTGCGTATATAAATAAGCAAATGCACGATGTGTGATTAAAATTTAGATTACCATCTGATCATCTTTATCTAACAAGACTTATGTGTAATGTAACTCTAGCAAGGATTTTATCATGGTATAAAGCCTCACTGCTAAAGCCAGCTAGGTCTTGGAAGGAAGATATAAGGTCAGGGAACTCAGATCTGTGGTTGCTTCTTGCAGGTCAAACATCTCATGAAGTAGATTTAAGAATTGTAGATCTAGAATATTTGGTATAGTTCAAGAACTGAATCACATAATCTGGTGGTCTGAAGATCGTATTAGACCATAGAAAAGGATAGTGGATATTTAAAGATAGCGTCTAGATATGTTGATTTCAAGCATATATAAGGAGGATTAGAGATTTAGTCTTCGTCTACTTAAACATGCAACACAAGTTTGGTGTTGATGTTGACGAGTACAAACTCATTTGGTGGTTCATAGAGTTAGCTAGTATTGATTAAGCTAGATCGAAAAAACTTCCTTTTTTGGCATTCGATTATAGTTTAGGTTATCGAAGGTATAGATCTTGATGGTTATCTGTTTGGAACCTTATTATATCCAAAAAGGTTCTTGAAGAAGGATGGAAAAACCCAGAATACAAGATATAGTTCATGCTAGATCATAAGCTAAGTCATTAGTTAATGAATACATTGTCACCAAAAGTGGCATCCCAAGGTATCAAATGACATGAGAGAAAAAATTCATATGAGTTGCGGCTTGCCCTCGACAGATACTCTGCAACAAACAACAAGGCACATATCCAAGTTTTTAAGAAGTAGATCCATATACAAAGAAAATGATCAATGAAAATATTTGATTATTTGGCCAAAATGAAGGATCTAGCTGATGCTTTATCTCTTGCTAGAACACTGATGAGCAATGATGATCTCATATCGAATACTCTAATTGGTCTAGATGTTGAGTATGTTCCTATCACGGAAGTGCT
The DNA here is from genome assembly GCA_039657365.1 of Stephania yunnanensis. Lineage (NCBI taxonomy): Eukaryota > Viridiplantae > Streptophyta > Magnoliopsida > Ranunculales > Menispermaceae > Stephania > Stephania yunnanensis. The sequence goes on from CM077581.1 coordinate 45,141,707, forward strand.
TCTGAGATAGCTAGATCTAGATTGGTAGGAGTTTCTAGTGGCATTATTGAGTTTTGAAAGCACTTTAAATCAAGTGCATGTTATTCAAGTCATCAATTATGTTGCAAGAATCATCACCTTTTTGTGAAATCTACCGAATTTAATGCTAGAAATTCTAGATCAATCGATAATAATTTTGCCATCTCTAAAGTATGACACGTTAATCGACATAGAAAATGCACCTACAAAAGAGCCACAATGATCACGATTAATTCCTTTAAAGCTCACTTATTAGGTTTAACCATTGATGTACATTAAAATATGTTTGAGTATTATATTCGATGAAATGATTGTGTCATATGACTACATTAGGAGATAAGTAAGTGAGTGCATCTGGACTATTTGAGTGTTGTTTAGAGATGTGTAATTGTGTAAGATATAACAATCCAACTGTGTACTTATCCTGCATATATAAATGAGCAAATGCATGATGTGTGAACGAAATAATGATCACCATCTCATCATCTTCATCCAAAAAACTTTTATTTATCATAAGCCTAGCTAGGGTTTTATCATGGTATCTAAGGCTCACACCTAATGCCAGTGAGGATTTGGAAAGGAGATCAAATGTGAGGGAACTCATATATGAGGTTGTTTCTTGTAGATTAAACATCTCACAAAGTAGATTTGGAGAGATATGTATAACTGGAGTATCTAGTATAGTTCAAGAACATAATTTCATAAATCTAGTTGTCTGAAGATAAGAGAATAGTCTAGGTGGATATGTAAAGATGTCGCCCAGATCTATTTATTTCGAGCAGAGATATAGAGGGTTGGATATTGGACATTCGTCTACTCAAACATGTAACACAAGTTTCAGGTTAATGTTGACGAGTAACCACTTATTTGGTGGTTCATGAAGTCACTCAGTATCGATCAAGCTAGATCAAAAAAATTTCCTTCTTTGGCAGTCGATCGTAGTTTCGATTATCGAATGTATGGATCTTAATGGACTTCTATTTGAAACCTTGGTTTGTCCAGAAAAGGTTTTTGAAAATAGAAAGAAAAATTTAAAAGAGAAGATATGGTTCGCGCAAGATCATAAACTGAATGGTATGTTAATGAATACCTTATCACCAGAGGTGCCATATCAACTGATAAAAAAAAATAAATGCTTCATATGAGTTGTGGCTTTCCCTCGACAGATGTTCAGGCATGTACCCTAGGTAAATCTACAAACATTATTTATCTTCTTATTTAAGTTAATCAAAATGAGGTTTCATTTGTTGTTTCACTATAAATGAATGCGTCTTTACCTTATAGTAAGATCCATGATTATTTGTTGAAATATCATAAATGTCCCTAGTCGGTGATTATACTTGAAACTATAATAAATTAAGACTAGTGTAAATCTTGATTGATGATCATGTGATGATCCTGCATATAGGGATACGAATCGAGATCATGAGTACTTGATAGGGAACAAGGTACTAGATCCGCCCACTATGAGAACACCATATGGGTTAAGGCATAGGTGTTAATAATAATAAGTATATCATTTAGTCATTCGACTTAAGATTACCATAGACTTAAATATTAGGGGCATGGTAATTAGACACAATGAAGCATTATCATTAACCGGGTGAATATAAAGCTTGTAATTGGTAACCATGTGAATATTATGTGAAGGTGTGTAATCAAGATATAATTTGTCACTCTCGTATAGAAAGAGATATCGTGGATGCATCAGTATAATAGACTGATTATGGGCAAGTCCATATGAGTTGATATGATCAATGTCACTTAGATTTTTTCAGTAGACCTAAAGATTGAGACTAGTACAATTGAACATTAATGGAGATTTTTCATGCCTTATGTTTAATCAAAGGATATCACACGATAAAAGGATATGATATATAATATTCATTAGGTTGTGTCTATTTTGATATTCATGTAATGTAGGTACTCATAATGCCTTACTAGAGACTGCTTATGACTTGTGTATCAAAGTAATTTTGGTTCACTACCAATATCGCATGAACTTATTGGGTCTCACATAAAGAATGAATTTGCGCAATCTCAATTTTCCCAATGTAATAAATTTTGTGTGATAAAATTCATGACATAAAAACCCTCACAATTCGTTATATGATAACTTATTAATAGCAGCGTATAAATAATTTGCCTAAAATGCCTAAATACAATAGTTGTAGTACGAATAGGATTTTATATGCAGGCTTTTCTATACATATATATAGGTTGAAACTTTTAAATGAAATAAGATTTTTGTTTTTGCAAATTTTGAGTTCTCTGAATTTAGGGAGAGAAAGAAAAAACGTTTTTCAATCTCTTTTGGGGCTAGCACTCCAAATTTTAGTCACCATTTGTATTTGGATTTCTAACAGAGGATGTACATTTGAATGAGTCGGAAATCAAACAATCAGAGAAGGAAATCACGAATTAAGGTATGTTTTACTTTTTGTTGATCAGCTTAGTGAAACTAATTTTCGGTCTTGTTGGGGTTTTCCAAAAAGTTTTTAAAATTTCTTACTTCTTATGAACCCTAAAACACAACAGTGGTATCAGAGTCATAGGCTCAATTCTATTAAACATTTGCATGTTTTCTCTGATGTATATATTATATATGGGTGAGAAATATGGGTGAAAACATGATCTTGATTAATGTATATATATGATGTGCATATATTTTTGTGATAACTATAATCAAGAATTGGTTTTAAAACATGTTAATTCATGTATTTGATACATAAGCATGATTTGATTGAATGATAGAATTCATGTTTAGAATATTTTGATTAACATATAATTTAATATTGAACGATGCAAATTTTGTATGTTCACATTGTAGAAATCATGTTTAAGTTAATGTGATTCTTGTGTTGGATACATAGTTCGTTTTATTTAATGAATATGTACATCCTATGATAGAAACCATGTAGGTTAATATTATTAATTTAAAGTGATTCTGGTGTTGAATGCATGATTAATATTTCATTTCTTGATTCAATTACTTGTTCTGTATGAATAAGAATCAAAATTGATTTTGATCAAATATCTCATTGTGGTTAACTATTAGTATATTCCTATTAGGTTGGAGTTAAACTAGTAATCAAATAAGAATTACAAATCCTTTAAGATAGGTGAGATATATAACAAATTCTAATTAGATAACGATTCAAAGTATCTAAAATTCTAATTGGATTAGGATAAGATATTGAGTTAGAGGTGGGCTCGACTTAATTAAAAAAACTTTTAATTAAATTTTTTATAATTAAAAGAAAGGGCAGTTTTGGTAGCGCTGGCCCTCTACCCTCGTCCATTTGACCGGTTAGCGAAACTAGCACCCATTGACCGGCCAACGGGAATGCTAATAACTGCTCGTAGAGCAAGGGAATTAGTATGATAGTCAATATTAGTAAAGTTTTCTATGATTGTACATACATTGTAATATATAATATTTTTCTTATTTAATTCATGATCACTAAAACAAATAAAAAAATTCCCTTTTCAAAATCTTAAGTCTAGTTCCTTCCATTCTCAAAACTTGTTAAGGCTCTGATCAAATCAATATGAATCTACCTCCGTAAAGTGTATTTGTTAATTAGTACCCACCTAAATAACCTAATTTAAAGTGTCATATCTTAGCAGTCTTGGAATTAGATGAAACATAGATTTTAGTCCCTTAAATTAACATAGTGTTTTAAGGAGCGAAGTTAATGTAGTGGGAGCTTATTCCTCTATACTAAAATGAACTTTTGCATAATCTTTGTTATTGATCTATGGCCTCTTTAAATCACACTAATCCTTTGGCATGACTATCCATCCTTAAGAAGAACAAGTCATTGAGGACAAATTTTCTTGATTGGTTCAAAAAATTGAGAATTGTTCTTAAGCATGAACGTAAGTTGTATGTCCTCGGTAATCCAATTCCTGAGGGACCACTAGCCAATGCGTTAAGAGACATAAAGGATGCACATACTAAGAATTTCAATGAATCATCTGATGTTGCATGCATTATGTTGGCAACTAAGGTTCCCGAACTTCAGAAGAACATGGAATACATGGAAGCTTATGAAATGGCCATGATGATAAAGGGAATGTTCTAACAGCATGCTAGGCAAAAATGGGTCGAGAAAGTCAATAACCTTCATTCTTGCAAAATAGTTGAGGGTGCGTCAGTTAGTCCTAATAATATGAAAATGAAGGGTTATATTGACCATCTTGATAGACTTGGATTTCCCATAAGTCAAGTGTTGGCTACGAATTTGATCCTTAATTTTTTGCCTAATAGTTATTCATAATTTATGATGAACTATAACATGAATAACATGGAGAAGTCTATCTCAAAGTTGCATTTGATTCTTAAAATAAATTAGCATAAATTTAAGAAGCTTATTGCTAATATGTTGATGGTTCAGAAAGGAAAGGCTATGAAGAAGAATGTCAAAGGTAAAGCTAAAGTTGCCAAGGCTGTTATGACTATCACAAAGCCTGTAAAAGAAGTGAAACATAAGAATGCTTCTACTTCATAGTCCCAGAAGGGAAAGGAAAAAGGACTTTATCATTTCTGCTATGCACCTGGCCATTGGTTTAGAAATTGCAAGCTCTATCTTGAAGATCTGAAGAAAAAATAGTAGTGCGAATACTACTTTAGGTATTTATGTTATTGAAGTTAACTTATCTACTAGTGATTCATGGGTTTTAGATATCGGATGGAGATCTCATATTTGTATTAATGTGGAGGGTCTCACCAAAAGTAGATGGCTAAAGATAGAAGAAGTCATTTTACGAGTTAGAAATAAAGCAAAGGTTGTTGCGTTGGATGTAGGATGTTATGAGTTAATTTCACCACCAGACTTATTTTAGTTTAAATAATTTTTATTATGTCGCTACCTTGAGCATAAATATCATTTAAGTTTCATGTTTGGAGTTGGATGATTTTAATTTTATTATTGAGAATAATAAAAGCTCCGTTTCCCATAAAGACATTTCCTATGCGAATGTTAATTTGTGTGATGGTCTTTATATTTTAAACATGAAAAGGCCCATCGATACTCCTATTCTTAATGTAAATGGAAAGAGATTCTAGTTAAATTATTTAAGTCAAACCTACCTTCAGCATTAACGTATTGGCTACATAAATGAGAAACATATTTCTAAATATAATAAAATGAACTTTTAGATTCATTTAGCTTTGAATCACATGAAACATGTGTATCTTGTTTACTAGGCGAGATGGTAGAGTCCCTTTACTGGAGAAAATGAAAAGGCAAGTGATTTATAAAGTTTTATATATACTGATGTATGCAGTCCTATAAACACAATGGCAAGAGGTGGTTATTAGTACTTCATTACTTTGACTGATGATTTCAGCAAATATGGTTACATGTATCTCATAAAACATAAAGGTGAATCTCTTGAGAGATTTCGAACATTTTAGAATGAAGTGCAACGTCAACTTGGTAAAACTATTACAACACTTTGATCAGATCAAGGCGGTGAATATATGAGCCAAGAGTTTGATGATCATATTAAAAATTGTGGGATTGTCTCACAGTTAACTCCTTCCACAACTCTACAATGGAATAGTATTTTTTAGAAGAGAATTTGGACTTTATTAGATATGGTTTGATCTATAATGAGTCATGCAGATCTTCCTATTTCCTTTTGAGTTATGCCTTAAAATTTTTCGCATTCGCATTGAATCGTATTTCTTCTAAAGTGGTTGATAAAACATCATATGAGATGCGGATTAGGAAAAGATCAAGTTTGTCTTTCTTGAAGATTTATGGCTAGGAGGTTTTCATACGATGGCATATTTAAGAAAAAATTATCAGCAAAATCTAACAAGTGTGTATTTGTTGGTTGTCGTAAAGAAACTAGAGGATACTACTTTTATAATCCTACTGAGAAAAAAATGTTTATTGCTTTGAATAGTGTCTTTATAGAAAATGAGTTTAATTCAAAATATAATAATGAGAATAAAGTAATTCTTGAAGAAATTCAAGAACCACAAATAAATACTCAACCACTAATGGGAGATCAACAAAGTCATGAACTAGTTGAACCTCCACTCGTATCACAATGCTCACGTAAGACTGATAGGGTAAGACGCCTGAGAGATTTAGATTTCTTATTATTGATAGTAGTGAGGTGTTGCTTATAGATCAAAATGAGCCTACTTATTATCAAAAGGCTGTGTCTATCATTGATGCAGATAAATGGCTTAGTGCCATGTATTTAGAGATGCAATCCATTTATGATAACCAAGTTTGGAACCTAGTTGATTTACTTGAAGGTGTTAAGACCATTGGATGTAAATAGGTTTTCAAGAAGAAAATTGACATGGATTGTAATATGCTTACTTATAAAGCACGGCTAATAGCAAAAGGTTTTAGACAAACTCAAAGTGTTGATTGTTATGAGACTTTTTCTCCTATGGCTATAGTTAAATCCATTAGAACTTTAGTTGCGATAATCGCAAATTATGACTATGAGATATGTCAAATATATGTCAAAACAACTTTTATAAATGGAAAGTTACTTGAGAACATGTATATGATACAGCCTTAAGGGTTTATTCATCGTGAGAATTCTATGAAGGTCTTCAAGCTTCAAAGATCCATATATGGATAAAACGAGCTTCTAAAAATAGGAATCTTATTTTTGATGATAGAATTATGGAATTTGGTTTCATTAAAAATGAAGATGGGCTTTGTGTATACAAGAAGGTCAGTAGGAGTATGATTGTTTTCCTAGTACTGTATGTTGGCGATATATTACTCATTGGAAATGACAACCCAAACATACAGAGTTTCAATTATTGGTTAGGGAAGTGTTTCTCAATGAAGGACTTAAGACATACATTTTACATCATTGGGATTAAGATCTATAGGGATGTATCTGAAAAGACGATCGGTCTAAGTGAGAGTGCTTATATTAACATGGTACTGAATATGTTTAGTATACAAGACTCTAAAAGAGTGTCACTGCCAATTTCTCATGGTATAAGTCTCAGCAAGACTCAATTTCCTAAGACTGATGATAAGCAAGAACGCATGAATACGACTTCATATGCATCAACTATCGGATCTATTATGTATGCCATGTTATGCACTCGACCTGATGTATCATATGCTTTGAGCGCAACAAGAAAATATTAGTCTGAACTTTGTAAGAGTCCATGGATAGCAGTAATTAACATTCTTAAGTACTTGAGAAGGATTAAAGAAGTGTTCTTGGTCTATAAAAGTTTGGAAGACGAGCTTATTGTAAATGGTTACACAACTGCAAGTTTTCAAACTGGTATAGATGATTTCATATCATAGTCCTAATATGTGTTTGCTTTAAATGAAGGCACAGTGAGCTATAAATTTTGAAGCAATACACTATGGTAGATTCTACAACTGAAGTTAATTATATTGCAACGTCCCATGTAGCTAACGAGGCAGTTTGGGTCAAAAAGTTCATCTTTGAACTTGGTGTGGTTCCAAGTATAGCTAACCTCGTTTGCTTGTATTGTAACAACAACGAGATAATAGCACAGGCCAAGGAACTAAGATCACACCACCAATCCAAATATATACTTAGACGTTTTCATCTAATTCTAGAAATCATTGAGAGGCGAGACGTGAAGATTTACAGAGTTCCTATAAAAGAAAATGTTGCAGATCCTTTGATAAAGTCTATTTCACAAATGAAACATGATGGTCATGTTAGGTCGTTGTGTATTAGATAAATGAATGATTGGCCTTAGTGCATGTGAGAGATATTGGGGCATGTGACCTAGGTCAATCTACGAACACTTTTTATCTTATAATTTTAGTTAATAAAATTGAGGTTTTCATTTGCCGTTATATTACAAGTGATTACATGTTTAATTTATAGTAAGATCCATGTGTATTTATTGAAATAATCTAAATATCCCTTGAAACTATAATGAATTAAGACAACTATGAATATTGATTGATGGTCATGTGATGACCATGCTTACAAGGATATGAATCACGATCATGAGTACTTTTTAGGGAATAAGCTATTGGACTGACCCACTATGAGAACACCACATGGATTAAGTCATAGGTGTTACTCACGATAGGTATATCATTTAGTCCTTTGACTTGAGATTATCGCGTACTTCAATACTAGGAGCATGGTAATTTGACACAATCAAACATTATCTTTAACTGAACAATTATAAAGATTGTAATTGGTCACCATGCGAATAATATGTGAAGGTGTGTACTCAAAATAGAAATTTTCACTCTCGAATAGAGAGAGATATCAGTGGATCCATCGATATGATAGACTGATAATGGAAAAGTCTCTGTGAATTGATCTGATTAATGTCACTTTGAAGTTTTCAGTTTACCTAAAGATTGAAACTAGTATAATGAACATTAAGGGTAATTTCCCATGCCTTATGTTTAATCAAAAAATATCACACAACAAAAGGATATGATATATGTTATTCATCAAGTTGTATCCATTTTGATAATCATTCTACTTGGGTAGTCATAATGCCTCGAAAGAGATCGCTTATGACTTGCGTACCAAAATGGTTTTGGTTCATTGCCAACATCGTATGAATCTATTGGGTCTCAAAGAAAGAATGGCTTTGCGCAATTTCGATTTGTCTAGCATAATTAATCTTATATGATAAGATTCATGACTTAAAAATTCTTGCAATTTGTTATTTGACAACTTATTAATTGGGGCATATGTGTAATATTCTTAAACTGACTAAATACAATGGTTGTATTATGAATATGATTTTAAGTGATGGTTTATCTACAAATATAAATAGAGGTTGAAACCCTAGAAAAAAATTAGATTTTCATTTTGCAAATTTTGAATTCTTTTGATTTTGTGAGAGAAAGAAAAAATATATTTCAATGTCTTTTCAGGCTAGCACTCCAAATTGTGGTCACCGTTCATGTATAGACTTCTAATAGAGAGCATACACTTGAATGTCTTGGAAATCGAACAATCAAAGAAAGAAATCACGGATTAAGGTATGATTTACTTTTTGTAGATCTAATTTAATGGAACTCATTTTCGATCATGTTGGGGTTTTCAAAAATTGTCTTGAATTTTTCATTGCTTATGAACACTAAAACATAACAACAGATATTGTGCAACAAGCAACAAGGCATAAGTTCAAGTTCTTAAGAAACAATTCCATACAAATAAAAAATCTATGAAGATGTATGAGTATTTTTCCAAAAATGAAGGATCTAGCTGATGGTTTATCTCTTATTGGAGCACCGATTAGCGATGATGGCCTCGTCTCAAATAATGTAATAGGTCTGGATGTTGAGTACCTTCCTATCAGGACGATGCTTCAGAGACAACTAGATACAGATTGGTAGGAGTTTCAAGCGGCATTACCGAGTTTTGAAAGCACTTTGGATCAACTAGATGTTATTCAAGGCATCAATTCCTTGATATTGCAAAAATCATGACTTTTTGTGAGTTTTACAGATATTAAAGCTGTAAATTTTAGATCCAACGACAATAATTTCACTATCTCGGTAGTATATTATGTTAACTGAAGGCGAGAAAGAGCTAACAAAGAGCCACATTTATCATAAATAACTCATCAAAAATTAACTTATTAAGTATAACCATTGTTGTAAATTAAGATCCGTGTGAGTATTGTGCTCGAGATAATGAGTCTTTATGTGAGTGTTGTATAAGATAAGTAAGTGAGTGCATCTGAGCTATGTGATTGTTTTATGAAGATTTGTAACTGTGTAAGATCTAACAGTCTTGCTCTATACTTATCCTGCACATATAATTAAGCAAATGCATGATTTGTGATCAAAATGAAGTTCACCTTTTCATTGTCTTCACCTAAACAAAACTTCTGTGTCATGTAACCCAAGCTAAAGTTTTATTATGGTGTTAGAGTCTTATGGCTGATGTCGGCGAGGTCTTGGAAGGGAGATCTGAGGTCAGCGAACTTATATTTGTGGTTATTTCATATAGATGAAACGTCCCACCACGTAGAATTGGATATATGTAAATTTAGAGAATTTGGTACAATTTAATAACAAAATTTCATAGATCTGGTGGCCTGAAGATCATATCAGAGAAGAATTTAGGTAGATCTGTAAAGATGGCATCCAAATTTGTTGATTTCGAGCAAGGATGCGGAGGATTAAAGATTAGATTTTCGTCTACTCAAACATGCAGTACAAGTTTCCAATTAAATTTGATGAGTACCAACTAATTTAGTTATTTATAGAGCTAGCCGATATCGATCACGCATGATGAGTTATCTGTTTGGTTATTAAAGGTATGGACCTTGATGTTTATCTGTTTGGAACCTTAAGGTTCTTGAAGATGGAAGGAAAAATCCTGAATACGAGGTATGGTTCATCCATAATCGTAAGTTGAGTGGTTAGTTGATGGATACATTGTCACCAAAGGTAGGATCTTAAGAGATTTAAAGAAAAAAAAAACACTTCATATAAGTAGTTGCTTTCCCTCGATAGAAACTATGCAACAAACAACAAGGCACAAATTCAAGTTCTCAATAAACAAATCCATACACAAAGAAACTGATCTATGAAGTTACGTGATTATCCGTCTACAATAGAGAATGTAGTTGATGGTTTATTTGTTGCTAGAGCAGTGATGAGCGATAATAATCTCATCTCGAATACTCTTATAGGTCTAGATGCTAAGTACCTTCTCATCACGACACTGCTTCTGAGACAGTTGCATATGGATTGGTAGGAGTTTGAGGCTACATTAATGTGTTTTAAAAGCACTTTGGATCAAGTACATGTTAGTTAACGCATTTGTTCCTTGGTGTTGCAAGAATCATCACCTTTTGTATATTTTGCAATGCTTAAGGCTGAAAATTCTTGATCACACGACTACAATTTTGTCATTTGTGGAGTACGGCATGTCAACCGACATAAAGAAGGCAAACTACCTAAGAGCCATAATGATCAAAAATAACTCCTCCTAAGGTATGACTATTGATGTACAATAAGATTTGCGTGAGTGTTGTATTCGAGGTAAGGAGTGTCCTGTGAGTGTTGTATGAGAAGTAGGTGAGTGCATTTGATAAGTAATTAATATTAATATATTTAGGTGTTTATGTTTTAAAATCTCAATGTCTATAATTATTAACGAATTCACTTTTATTAATATTTTTGGTGTTTCAGTGGCAATTTGGTGAAATAGAGATAATTCGGTGTGTTTTGGCACTGAAAAATGAGCGTAAACGCACACTTTAAGATAGTTTGGTGTGACCTACATTGGTCTATGTTTATGTTATGATGGTTTAGGAGACGTTTGGTGGTGCATTAGTTGAGAAAAGCCATTAAAAATGACTAAGTATAAGTCATTCCTGTAATTTGACCAACTATGGTTAGATCTGCCTCGAGATATGAATTGCATTGTTGATTAAGAGATAAGTAGCAGCAAGCAACATAGAACAAACACACAGTTGTAACATAAAACGTTCAAAAGCTTTCGATCAACACATCATATCATAATCAAATGAGCAAATAAAGGACTTGATTTTACCTTAGTATCCATACTGCACTGTCTCCCACAAATTTGTCGAGTATTGAAAGTTGTCATATGTCACAAAGATGCCTTTAATATACCTCGGGAAACGCAACGCACAAGCTCCCACATTTTTCATATTATTGTAGAAGCCAAGTTCAATCCAATAGCAGTTGTTGATCTTAGTACGAGATGCACATCAATACCATATCCTAATAATTTACATGACTCTTTTTCAACCTTTTGCCCATTTCTTGCTTACCACATGTCATCACATCATTTGCTCGGCCACGTCTTCAACAACTCTTCAGCCAATCACAACTCGTCGCATAAAAAACCACTAGTAGAGCAACCAATCGCCTTCTGCCATGTATTAGAGACCTAAACAACAAACCCACCACAACCATCAGATCTTCCTTGGCGGATGAGATACCAATAAACCCATGATTTCTAATTTCTCACTATTTCGGAAGCCAAAATTAATGGTATATTTATATAGACTTTATGGTTTAATTTATTATATTATTTTCTCTTGAACTCTCTATGTCTTTTTCTTTTATTTATTTCAATGGAGTTCTTCAAGACGATGTCCAACTAAGCAATTTTGGCCTAGGTTAGAGGTGAAGCAGTCCAAATTCATGGTTTGTAGCGGTGTCATGTGAAATCTATTTATTTATAATTTAAACTATTTTAATTTCTTCTACTTTGTTTGTTGTTGATTTCATGATTATGGTGTAAATGTAAGGTATGTATTATGGCAATTGCATGCTTGTAGGTGGAAGACTTATATTTAATTCGGACAATCGTATTCGTAACTATATGATTGGATTGAACAAGTGACGATCACTCACCCATTTGCCATCAAACCTTTTGGTTCCTAAGTGTGCAACGAATGAATATAGTTTAAATCGGTTAGCGGATGCAATCTAGTTATCTAGGATTAGTATTCCTATATAACTTTATGCAGTTAATCCATTAAACCTAATTGGCAGATTTCTATGGTTGTGTGTTGATTAGAGAAGTAGTTACTAGTGGATGTCCTAGCTATTGAGAATAGCGGAATTAGAGATCTATGGCGAATATCGATTTCCTATAGGTAATCTTTGAGAATTGAATTAATAATCTTTTAGAAAGATTGAGGGCTATGGCATGTTATTAAACTTTGATTTAGATTTTAAGAACCGTATACCTAGTAATTTGTCATATTGAGTTATTCTTTGCAAACTTTAATTTGTAGTAATTTTCATTAGCTAATTAATTACATTCTTAAAAATTTATAAAACCCCAGACTTCCCATTTTTAATTAACTCATAGTAAAACATAAGTCCTGTGGATTTGACCTTGTATTTACCACTACTACACCCTTGTGGGATTGATAACTCGAGTACAGGTTATATTTGGCACAAATGAAATGTAAACAACATTCTTATCATGTGAGTATTGTCTAGAGATGTGTAAATGTGTAAGATCTAACGGTCATATTTTGTACTTATCTTGCACCTATAAATGAGAAAATGCAAGATGTGTGATCAAAATGAGAATCACCTTCTCATTGTCGGCATATAAACAAAACTTCTATGCATGTAACCCATGGTAGGGGTTTATCTTGGTATTAGAGCCTCATAGCTAATGTCAACGATGTCTTGGAAATGACATATGGCGTCATATTAGAGAAGAGTTTAAGTGGATGTGTAAAGGTTGTGTTCAGATCTGTTAATTTCGAGCATAGATTAGGAGGATTAAAAATTAGATCTTCATTTACTAAAACTTGCAACACAAGTTTGGGGTTGATGTTGATGAGTTCCAACTCATTTAGTTGTTCATGGAATCAGTGAGTATTAATCAAGCAAGAGTGAAAGAATTTCTTTCTTTGGCAATCGATCATAGTTCTGGTTATCGAATGTATAAATATTAATGGTTATCTGTTTGGAACCTTGGCATGTACTGAAAAGTTTCTTGAAAATAGAAAATAGAATCCAGAATATAAGATATTGCTCATGCAAGATCGTAAGCTGATTGGTTTGTTGATTAATACGTTGTCACGAGAGGTGGGATCTTAAGTAATCAAATGAAAAGATAGAAAGACTCCATTTAAGTTGTGGCTTGCCCCTAAACAGGTATTATGCAACAAACAAGTGACCAATTCAAGTTCTTAAGAAACAGGTCCATACACAAAAAAAGATCTATGAATATGTGTGATTATCTGACCAAAATGAAGGATCTAGCTGATGGTTTATCTCTTACTCTAGTACCGATGAGCGATGATGTTGTCATCTTGAATACTCTGAAAGGTCTAAATGCTAAGTCCCTTCCTATCACAATAATGCTTCAAAGATAGCTGAATCAAGATTCGCTAGAGTTTTAGGCAGCATTAATGAGTTTCGAAAGCACCATGGATGAAGTGCATGTTAGTCAAGGCATCAATTCCTTGGTGTTGCAAGAATCATAACCATTTGTGAATTTTGCTGAGGTTAAGGGTTCAAATTGTAGATTTGGTTTTCAGAATGGGAGTACTCATGGTTCATAATCTTGATCTAGTTATGGGGGTTAGGATAATCATGGTCGCAGTGGTGGTCAAAATCATGGCCGTGGAAGTTTTTGATTCTAGAACGACAAGAGTCATCCTACTTGTCAAATTTATGGCAAGTATGGTCATTCCTGAACGGTATGTTACTTTCGAGCTAACATGAAATATATGGGTTGTAACGACCCATGAACTTAATTTGGAGAATAGCATTAATCTGAATTCTAATTAACCCGAGTTAGGCACTTAGTCAAACTCGACATATCTTAATTAGTATGTGCATAGATTTGCATGCGATTTGGTGTTTTTATGAATTGTATTATTTATTATTGTTTATAATTAAATAATTGACAAATTATGGGACGCCTAATATTATGTGTGATTCAAGGGTCACACGCACAGGTTATAAAGTAGCGTGCACACACAAATGTACTCATTAGTGCGCACGGCAAAATTATAAAATTAATGATTAAAGGTGTATATATATTTACATGTATGTGTTCTATGTATATATATATATTGAAAATAATAAATAAATTGGTTTGCTACTAGTGACACGCGGGGTTGAGGGTGACACACGTGGGATGTATAATAACATGCACGCTCGAGGGTGATCATTGGCGCGCGGTGAATTTATAGGCATGAAAATAACAGTTATCTATACAATTATATATATATATAAATAAAATTGAATCATATAGTTTAATCGAATTCAATTTTAAATCTTTGATTTGTCTCGAAATACATGTAAAATGGATATAGAAGTGGTGAATGGGTTGAACGAGTGGTGATTTTGAGGGGATTATTCACGCCTTGAGATAAGTGCAATTACGTATCAAGTACAATCAATGTGCATGAGTATGCATGTGTCAAAATCGGTGTAATTTTAAATAATGTTATTTTTGACACCTATCCTTTTGATTGGCCCCGAGATTCTTGCATGTGAATATCGAGGAAATCTCATAACTATCCTAAACATACGAAACAAATACCACCTCATTTGTTTCAATAGAAAAATCAATAAAGAGAGATCAAAACTGTGGAATGGGTGAGAGGAGATGGAAATTGTGGAGGATAGACATAAGTGAGGTAATAGAGAATAATGGGTAACTTGTTGCCATCGTTGCTGTTGTTGATGTCGTTGTTGTAGTGATTGTTGATAATGGTTTCAATGATGACTTGGGATGGGAAACTTGGTCTATCCAAGGAAGGAGACGGCTGGGGTCGTCTCTCCTGCTAAGAGTGTCCCAAGGTTAGGCCAAACCCAACCCTAGCGAATGGAAAAAAATAGAGACTTCGATTTGCATAACTGAGGTCACGATGAGGAAAAAGGGGATGGGTCCTTGAACCATCCTTAGTTTAGCTCAGTTGAGCCGAACTTGGTTCGACCCGATTAAGCTAAACCCGGTTTGGCCTGGTTTAAGCCTAAACCATTTTCCTATTAAAAAAATGGGGAAATGGCTGGAAATTGAAAAAAAATTGTAGAAAATGGGAAATTTTTTTAAAATTATATGTTAAGGCCAAATAAATATAAATTGTATATTTCTATGAAAAAGGGAGAATTTCAGATTCTTTCAGGACTTTATACTGGGTTTTTTTATCTAAAAAAATGTGAAATGATCGTATTGATCTAAAATTGACAAGTTGGTCACGAGTTTAGTTAGGACCAGTTAAGGGGTTCTAACTTATGAGTATTAGACAAAAATTTGGGAGCTTTAGGAAATAATTTGAATTGAGCAAAGGTCGTTGCTATCTTCTCTGGTTTGGTCATTTAATAGTGGAGCGCGATCCCTGAAGCAGTTAAGCGTGTTGCCTCCATTAAGATTGATGAACTCAAAAAGTGGAACATGCTCCATCATATAAGATAGCGCTCTTCAGTCAAAAAAGAATAATAATATTAAAATGACTTAGGTTATTTTTTAGGGTTTATAGTCTGGTCTAAAACCTTGAGTACTAGACTTATATTGATGTTAAATGGTTTGGGTTTAGTGCTCGAACATCGAGAGAGGTTCGAGTACCTTGAGAGTTAGTAAATTTGTAAATATACTTAGGGAAATTAGACAAAGGTAAGTTAGACTTGATTATATGATCAATTGTGCTATGTAAAGTAGTATATTAAGTTCATATTGTGTATGGACAGAGAAATGGAAGCAATGTAATGTGACAAGCATAAAAATTAATTTTTAACTCAAAGGTCAGTCATATTGAGTTAACTAGATATAATGTGGTTTTGAGATCAGTAAGGGTTGGCCTTACCCTCTTACCTTCGTAATTTATGGTTTAATATCATCGCTCCTTATCTTGAAGAGTGCGGAAACTCAGCTAGTCTTGTATGTAGAGATGAAATCTCACATCAACAAATGTATATATTTCGCTAGTGGTATTCTTGAGTAACTAATAGGTGACTCTTCTAATTGAAAAGAAAAGTGATGTCATGCGTACAATGGCTATTGAATTGATGATTTGCATATCTTATCTATTATTATACTATTCTAATGCACTAAATAGATATTTATTTGAATCATATTATTATTCATTATTCTTTTTTATAAAATAGACTTTTGATATATAATTGTGAGTCATTTACTGAGCAAGTTGGATTGCTTACTCTTTTAAATATTTTAGGTTCACATCCTGGCATTTCGACCAAAAGGGAAAGAGAATGCATATGAGTCTTTTATTTTTATCTATAATGTAATGAACCTTGATTGAATGTTACATTATTTGATTACGTTATTGTAATATAACAAGGATTGGGAAGTTTTGTATAATCGAGTTTTGAGTCGATAAACTCTTAATTCCATTGTATTGTATGTATAATAAAAAAAATTTAAAATTTTTGGTGCATTTACTTTGTTTTTTATTTTGATATCAATATACCGGCTGAGCTTTCAAGTATAAAAGGAGAGGCAGCTGGCTCTAGTTAAGTTAGGCTGGTGTATTGAGATTACTTAAGGTTTTAAGTTGAGTATTACCCAACTCAGGATGGGGGACGCTACAACATGGTATCAAAGCCTAGTTTAGAGCTTAGCCTCATTACATTGATATGAAGTAAAAGTATAACTCTAATATGGCTTGGTATCAAAGTCTGGCTCTATTTTATTCCTTGATTTGGATTAAGGAATAGCTTTGATATAACTTAGTATCGGAGACTGAGTTTTAAAGGTTTTAATATTACTTGGTAGTAGAACCTAAGTTCACTAATTTTGAGAATAATCTCGAATTATGGATGAGCTTAGGATATGATATATGTTTTTATCGTGGTTATGGTAACATTATTATACATTAGTTGTTACATTTATTGTTATATAAATGATTTCCATATCTTTTATGAACATTGCTTTAATGGGCTTATATCTCTTTTGTGTTATAGAATCTAATGCCTGAACATGGATATAGTTTATCTAAGCTTGGACCTTAAGGAAGTGCAGAGACGGAGGCACAGTTGAAAACTAAGATGGAGCAACAAATTTAAGAGTTGATGGAATCAGAAGCGAAATTTATGGAAATGTTGATAGCATAGATTAAACCACTAGCAGAACGACATGAGACACAACCTACAACTAGTCCCGAGGTCAACCGGGCCAAAGGTGGAGCTGAGATAAAAGCATCTCCTGTACAACAAGTTAAGGTACATGTTCCTCCTGAAACAACAATTACATTGCTAGTGAATCTTGAAAAGGTTGCATTTCTCAAGACAAGGAAATAATTCATGAAATACAACATAGTGATATTCGATGGCACTATGGAGGATGATGTCATAGAGGTTTGATTTCTTCAACTGGAGAAACGTTTTGTTCTTGTTGAAGTTGAAGATCGATTAAAGGTCAAATTGGTCTCATTTTGTTTTAATTGAATTTATTTATAAAAGGTAGAATTCCTTTGAGAGAGAGGGGAAAACTGTCACTACATGGCCATGGTCCAAAATCTTATTTTATGGGCAGTATTGTCTAAAGTTAGTTAGAAAATAGGAAGAAGACTAAATTCATTCATTCGAAATAGAGAGATATGTCTATAAGATAGTATGTGCAAAAAATTACAAAATTGATCGAGTTTGCCCCTGAAATGATTTAGCTGGAAGAAAATAAGATTGAGATATTTTTCAATAGGCCGAATTATGAGATACTAGTTGTGGTTTCATGTCATCAATGTATAAGTTATGCATTCATTTTTTAGACTATGATTGAGGTAGAAACAACCGTATTAGCCAAACTACCAGAGACAGTGTCGGTTCCATTACCTGCTCTTTATTATCAAAATTGTTAGAGGGCTTGGGAGTTGGCTCATATTCAACCAACTCAGCCATGAACAATTAAAAGGACTCGAGATTTCTTTAGCTAGAGAGTAGGGAAGAAGTGTTTTGGAGTTGCTTCATATAATTCTATTGTACTAGCTCAGTAAGTGCCATCGAGAACTGTATATGTTAGTGCATTGATTATGGCACTATCCATTTCATAGCCATCAGTGGAAAAGCCACCTTGACCACTACTAACTCACTCAAGAAATATAAACAGAGGTGAGGTTGGTACTAGACCAAGTGGTGCAACTTAGGTTCCTTAGGGTAGTAGAGTGGCTCACAGGTCCAATATAATCTATTATCAGTGTATTCATCGGTGGTGCACATTCAGAGGAACTCTCCTACCTTTCCAACTTCTTTAGTGGCTAGTGTTATGTAGACTTTAGATCTCTCCCATTGTAATGACTTGTTACTTTAAGATGGTGATTATTGTTAACACGTATTCTAATTAGCTCGAGTCAAGCTCATGGTTAAGTCAAGCATACTTTGATTAGCATATGTCTAGGTTTGTGTGAGGATTGGTGTTTATTTGGAATGTTTGTTGAATTTAGGGGTTATAATATAGAAATGGAATTTATATATAAGCCTATAATCTAAAAATAAATAATTGAATAATAAATAGCAAGTACACCAAGTGCGATGACGGGTCATGAAATGGTCGTGGACAATCGAGAATACTCGTATGCATGTCGGATGAGTTTATTGCCAAGAACATACACAGAGTGTATATATATTTATATATAATTGATATATAAATATCTAATTATGTTGTAAGTTTTGTCTGAATTATATGGATCTTTGGATTGCCTCAAGATGAGCTTTATTGTTAATGGTGTTAAGATGTGTGTCATTTTAGGATGTGTCACATTAACACATCATTCACTTGATCAACCTTAAGATAGCAAGATGCGTATGTCAAAGAAAATCCATATACTTAAATCAAAACCTTCGAACTTACCATCACTTTTAATCGATTAATTGAGAGAGTGTGAGAGACAAGCATATTAGTGTTTTAGATTTTGAGTAATTGATCAGAGCGATTGCTTAGGGTGATTCAAGGAGATCAAACCACTGTAATCCAAGAACTCATAACTGAGGTGAGTTGTTTTTTAGTTTGAAGTTGAATTCAATGTGTTGGGGATGATTCTCTATGAATTTCTTTTGTTCTTAATGATTATAAATTAGTTTATACCTCAGTAGTGGTCCTCCTAGATGTTTTAAGAGAGAACGTGATGTTGTTTGGATGATTTTTGAATTGGATAGTGGCTACTACCCTGTTAACTATCAAGATAATACCGGGTGGAATGCGCTCCATCTAGCACTAGAGCGCGAACGTGCTCCCCTCATTAGTTGGAATGAACCCTATTGATGGAGCACGCCCCAACAAGTAAGAGAGTGTGCTCCCACCCCAAAAAACAACTATGTTGTGTTTTAGTTAAATTCTCATGAGGTCTTAGGGACTAACTTAGGGGTTCCATACATAGGTTATTAGGTCTATATTAACCACAAATGATTTGTGATAGGTTTTGGAACACTATGAAAGCTTATGTGACCCAAAAAATTAAGGAATTTAGATATAGAAACCTAAATCGAGATAAGTATGGATTCACTTATTTATCAATGTTGACTGGATATGTTAGTATATGTAGTTCATATAGTTTATGGACTGAATGGGGGACTATGTACACTTTGATATATTTAATAAATGGAAAACAATGTTTGATGTGATCAGTGAGAGTAATTCACAGAATTGAGATTATGTTATATAGGATATGGGTTTGATTTCTTGGCCTATATGTTAATTCTAACTCAATTTGATAGCTCGCATATATTACATATTCGCTGGAGGGTTCATTATAGAACCATTGAAAATTTAATGGATTAGCAAGAAAACACATCCACTAATGTGTTGGTCTAGCAATTCCATTTATGGTATTAGTGGATATTTAACCATTAACTTACAAATAAAATGGGAATCATTGTGTAATTGTCATTGACGGTTTAACTTGCATATGTTACTTATTGAATTATATACTTTTAATAATCTCGATAGTTATTTTTGGTGCATATTGTTATAGCTTATTACTTTTGATTATTATATGCAATGTTGATGGCTTTGTGAATCCTTTCTTACTGAGCAAGTTAAAGTGTTCACCCAAAAATTTAACATTTCATATTCTCAGCCAATTGCTTCGACAAAGGGAAAAGAGAAGATTTATAAGTCTTATTATCTTCTCTTCCATGTAACGAGCCTTCTTGTATATATATACGGTGTTTGAGTTACTTCGTTGTATATAAACAAGGTTGGGAAGTTTTATAAATGAGTTTTGAGTTTTTATAAACTCAGTATTTATGTATATCGTATTAATTATAGAAAAAGTTTTAATTTTTCACTTTGTATATTTTAAATTATTTATTAAATATCGATATATAGGTTGAGTTTATTAGGTATAAAAGGAGAGGATGCTAGCTCTAGTTAAGTCTGGGTGGGTTAGCGGGGCCTAATTAGGGTTTCAGATCGAGTATCACCTTAATCGGGATAAATGATGCTATAGCTTAGTGTTAGAGCCTAAGGTTTATCACTTTTGATTTTAGTGGTAACTCTGATATAGTTTGGTATCATAGACAAGGCTCTAACCTTGTTTCACATTGGAATGGTTTTCAAAATGAATGACAACATATCTTTATTTCTGAAACCTAGGTTTACTAACTTTGTGAGTTGTCTCGATTTATGAATAAGCTTAAGGTATGATAAAAGGTTTTCATCATGTTTTGTGAGAAAATGAAAATGAACACATTATTATATGTTATTTGCCGCACTTATTGCTATTTATATATATATATATATATTCCTTTTCTTAACTAAATGTTACCTTAATAGTCTTATCTCTCTTTTTATTTTAGAATCAATGGTACATAAAGGAGAGGGTTCGTAGAGGCTTTAATATTAGGGTGACAATGAAACTGAAGATCAATGGAAATCTAGTATGGAACAACAAATAAAGGAACTTACAGAGTATCAAATGAAGCTCATAAAAATGTTGATGGCTCAGCTGGGACAAACAATACAGCGACCTGAGGCACAACGGGCAACCAGTCCTGAGCATAGCAGAGTTGTGGGAGGAGCAGAGACAGTAGAAGGTTTGGCTCAACCAGTTTCGGCACATGATTAGGTGTCAGAGACAGCTTCTATAGAGCCAGTTGATTTTTAGAAGGTTGCATTTTTTAAAACCCACAAGGAACTTATAAACTTTGGTATTATGAGGTTCAACGACACTATGGAGGAAGGGAGATGGAGCAACGATTTGTTGTTGTGGATTTTTTTGAATTTAAAATAAAATTGGTCACTTTCTTATTGATTAATTCTGCTTGAAATTTATGGAATTCCCAAGAATGAAAGGGGAAGACCGTCACGACTTGGCCACAGTTCAAGACCATATTTTACCGGTAATACTCACTAGAACAATTTTGGTACTTAATAGAGGTTTTAAAAACCCTATTAAACGGGGTGTTATTAAATAACACCTAATTGATATGAGTTTTAAAAAACCTCTATTTAATACATGTATTAAAAATTAAAATATAACACATTTTCACATGATATTTAATAACACACTATTTAATAGAGGTTTTAAAACCTCTATTGAAGGCTAAAAATGTTATAGTGACTTCTAAAAATTAATCAAGTATCAGAAGAAGATTGAGTTTGTTTATGTAAAATAGGGAGCCATGTCTATATAGGAATACGAGCCAAAGTTCAAAAAGTTAAGCGAGTTCACTATTGGGATGTTGGAGTTAGAGGAGAATAAAATAGATTTCTTTCTTGGTGGGTTGAAATATGAGATGCGTGTTGTGGTTTCCTTTAATCCTCGCACTAGCTATGTTTTTATATTTCAGAGTGTGATTGAAGTGGAAGCGCCCATATTAACATAATCCTTCAGCACAATATCTGTGCCAACACCAGTACCATTGTTCCCTAGGATTCAGAGAACCCATAAATTTGCTTATTTTAGTCTCAAGAAGAGGTAAAGGAATGTATCTAGAGTAGCTACATAGTCGAGGTCAACAGGGATCTCATTTTTTAGTGCTCCCATTCAACTAGTTTCTCAGGCTTCAGTAGCCAAACCACCTTTTCCACCTCCTCAGTTCGGATGGAAGGGTAATAGCAGGGCACAGTCATCAAAGAAACTAAGTGGATCCCAATAGGCTCCAAAAGCCAGTGGAATTTTCAATGGGCTTCTACGATATGTCATCGGTGTGGGCAGGCAAGACATATTCAAAGAGAGTGTTCTATGCCACTGACCGCATCAGTAGGTAGTACAATACACCCAGTATAAGGGGCCGACTCATATAGCGGTTAAGGTAGATCCAAAGGCTAATAGGAGGCATGTAGATGGTCTTTTTAACATTTATGGTCAAGATATGCTTGTTTTAATTGATCCTGGTTCTACAATTTCCTTTATTATTGGTGCAATGGTTGGTGAGTTAAAATTAAACTTGTTAGAGCCAGTACATTATTAATTTTGAGCACATCAGCGAGTGAGACGACTTGTCCTAATTTTAATCTGCAAGGGATGTACAGTCAAAATTGTGGATGATGAACTCTGAATTGATCATAAAGTAATAGAGTTCTTAGAGTATGATGCACTACAATGAATGATTGGTTATCAGTATACCATGTCTATATTGACTATTTTCATTAAATTGTAATCTTTAAAATCTTTCGCAACTTGCATCTTGTGGAAAGGAAAATACTCCTCGAGATTTAAAGGTTACGGCAGGGGTAGTTACATTTGGAGAGACGAGTCAGGAACATAAAGTTAATGAGATACCCGTGGTTTGTAAATTTTTAGAACTATTTCTATCTGACTTGGCTAGACTTCCACTGCCACGTGTCATTGACTTCATTATCGATCTTATTCTTGGTACCAAACTTATATATATTCCTTTGTACTATATGGCACCGAATGAATTACATGACTTGCAAACTCAGCTTAAGGAGTTGTTACTAAAGATGTTTATCCATCCTAGTAAGTCATCGTTGGGAGCACCAGTCCTTTTTATTAAGAAAAATGACAAAATCTTATGTACGTGCTTTGATTAAAGAAGCCTTAATCGAGTTACTATCAGGAACAAATACCTATTACCCATGATCGATGACTTGTTTTATCAGTTGAAGGGTATCAGATATTTCTAGAAGACTGATTTAAGACCTTGTTATCATCAACTGAGGATCATAGATGAAATATCTCAAAAAAAAACTTTCAGTTCTTGTTATGGGAACTTTGAGTTCACAGTGATGCTATTTGGGCTCACTAATGCTCTTGCTATGTTCATGGACTTGATGCATAGGGTGTTTAAACCCTATCTTAGCCAGTTCTTCATCATGTTTATCAATGATATTTTAATCTATTGAAAAACTCAAGAAGAGCATTCGCACCACCTCAAGGTTACATTGTAGGCTCTAAAGGATAATACGCTGTACACCAAGTTTAGTAAGGGAAAATTCTGTTATTCAGTAATCATGTTTTTTGGACATGTGGTTAATGCTAAGAAATATGTGTTAAGCCAGTGAAGGTTAACGCTATTCAAAAATGGCTTAGTCCTACGCAGTGTCAAAGGTTTTGAGTTTTCTAGGGTTAACAGATTATTATAAATAATTCTTTATGGGTTTTTCTCATAATGATCTTCCAACAATAGGGGTAACACAAATACATTGACTTTGTTTGGTCTTATGAGTGCAAGGCCGCCTTCCAAGATTTGTAGAGTAGTTTAACTACATGCTTACGTAACCCGAATCGAGGAATGAGTTAGTGATTTATACTAATGTTTCTCATTTAGCCTTGGGCAGTGTGTTGATGTGGGAGGGTAGGTTTATAGCTTATGCTTCAAGAAAACTCAAGATTCATGAAAGAAATTACATAGTGTATGATCCTATGTTAGTTGTAGTTGTGTTTGCCTTGAAGATTTGAACGCGCTACATGTATAATGAGGAATTTATAGTATTTTCAGATCATAAGAGTCTCAAACACTTGTTTACTCATAGTGAAATGAATAGAGACAACGTAGATGGTTGAGTTCCTTAAGGATTATGATTTAACTCCAAAATATCATCCAAACAAGGAAAATGAGATTACTAATGCCTTAAGTAGGAGAAAAAAAAAGTAGAGAAAATTTAGCTACTGTCGGAGCTTATCAATTTAGACTTCTTGTGGAAACTTTAGTGATAATGATTCATAAAGGTCTAGCTAGCACAACACCAATTAAGATTGCTAGTTCTAAAGCTATTAATCTGTTCTTTTATTCTCTGATTTAGGTTGAACTAGAGATGATTCAGCATGTGATTGATTATTAGAAAGTTAATCATGATTATATAGCGCGTAAAAGGTTAACGGCTAATGTAGATCATCCTGATTGGTCAGTTTCTAATGATGGTGCGATACAGTTCTGAGATAGATAATTGAAAAAACTCAGGACTAGTTGAGGTACCAGTTGCTATGAGAATCTCATAGATATATTTACATTATTCATCCAAGTCACACTAAGATGTATCGTGATATGAGGTGTGTTTATGGATGGCTTTAGATGAAGACTCATATTGCTGAGTTCATAAACAGATGTGAAATATGTCAGCAAGTTAAGGGTGAGCATAGGAAACCTATTGGGTTATTACATTCACCGTCGATTCTTGAGTGGAAATGGAAACATATAGCGATGGATTTTGTTTTTGATCTACCTCAATGATAGCCTAAACATGATGCAACATCGGTTGTAGTTGACAGGTAGAAGAAGTATGCGAATTTCTTACTAATTTCCATGTGTGATCGTATTGACTGATTATGTTAGGTTTACGTACACGAGGTGTTGATATTTCATCGAGTTCCATTGCTGATTACATTAGATAAAGATTCGAGATTTACTTCCATACTGTGGAGTGAATTATAAAGATAGCTAAGAACTGTTCTTAACCTCAGTATGGTTAATATTGATACTAGAGGATATTCTTCAAGTTTGTTTCTTGGAGTTTGGTGGTAACTGGAAAAATACGTTCTTTTGTGTGAGTTCTCTCATAATAATAGCTATCAGGCTAATATTGGAATGGCTGCTTTTGAAGCTCTATATGGTCGGCCTTGTTGTTCAACTACGAGGTGGGCAGTAGTTGGAGATATAGTTTTATTGGGGCCTGAGTTAATTCAGGACTATAAAGAGATTTCAGAGATTTGCAAACAATTAACTATGGCAAAGCTAAGATAGAAGAGATACGTCGATAAACATAAAAAGCTTTGGTGTTTTTAAAGAAAAATTACATTGTTGAAAGTCTCATCTATGAAAGGATTTTATAGGTTTGGATTACGAGGTAAGCTAGCTCCAAGGTATTTTAGGCCATTCATAGTGCAAGAAAGAGTTGGTCCCATTGCTTACAGTTTAGAGTTATTGCCATAAGTAAGTGGAGTTCGTAATGTCTTCCTCTTATTTATGCTTCAGAAAATGGATACTTGATTCACTTTAAGAATTGATTGGAATGTATTTGATCTTCAGGAAGACTTATCTTATGAACAACCGACTCAAATTCTTAATCATAAGATTTTGAAACTATGAACTAAAAAGATTCTTTTAGTTAAGGTGAAATGGCGAATTCATAGAGATGAGGAACTCACTTGGGAGCGAAAGTCTTATATGAAGGAACAATTTCCATTCAATTCAAAACTATAGGTACTTTTACATTTACTTTAATTTTGAGGATGAAATTGCTTGAAATTACGGATACCTTAATGACTCGTAGCCTTAAGGTGGTGATTAATGTTAACTCGAATACCAATTAACCCAAGTTAGGCTTGTGGTTAAGTTTGATGTGCCTTGATCAACATGTGTGTAAGTTTATATGATGACTGATGTTTCTTTGGAATGTTTGCCGAATTTAAAGGTCATAGTATAGAAATGGAATTTATATACAGGCCTATAATAAAAAAAATAAATAATAAAATAATAATTAGCCGACACACCAAGTGGACAAAAGGGTCATAAAATGAATGTGCACACCAAACAATAGTCGTTGGCATGTCTGGTGAATTTATTAGTGAGAAAATACACAAAGTGCATATATATTTATGTGTAATTGATATTTAAATATACATAATTACATTATTAGATTTGTTTGAGTTGTACGGATTGTTGGATCGCCTCGAGATCAGCGTAAGTGTTGATGGTATCAAGATGTGTGTAACATTAACACATCATTCACTTGGTAAACCTCGAGATAGCATGATGTGTATCTCGAGAAAATCTAGATGTTTAATTTAAAACCTTCGAACTTATCCTTACTATTCATCGATTAATCAAGAGAGAGTGCGAGACAAGAAAATGAGTGTTTTAGATTTTGAGTAATCAATCAAAGGAATTGTTTATGGTGATTCAAGGAGATCAAAACACAGTAATCTAGAAATTCATCTATAAGGTAAGTTAAGATTTTTAGTTTGAAATTGAATTCAATGTGTTAGTGAAGATTCTCAGTTAATTATTGTTGTTGGTGTTGTTGATGATGATTGAAAATGGCTTTATAACTCACTAGAGGTCCTCCCTGATATTTTGGAAAGTATTTGATGTTATTTGGATGATTCATGGATTAGATAGTAGCTGCTACCCTTTTCACTATCAAGAAAGTGTAGGGTGGAGTGCGTTTCATCTAGCAAAGGAGCACGCTCCCAACATCAGTTGGGATGAGCCCAGTTGGTGGAGCATGCTCCACCAAGTGAGTGAGTGCACTTCTACTAAGAAAAAACAATTATGTAGTGTTTTAATCAAAATTTTCAGAGGTTTTAGGAACTAACTTAAGGGTTTTAAAGATAAGGTATTAGGTCCATATTGACCACAAAAGTTTGTGATAGGTTTTGGAACACCGTAAAAGTGTTAGTGACCCAAAATTAAGCAAATTTGGAAACAGAAACCTAAATTGAGGTAAGTATGGATTCGCTTATTTATTAATGTTTCCTAGATATATTAGTATATGTAGTTCATGTAGTATATGGACATAAAAGGGGACTATGTACATTGTGATATATTTACTAAATGAAAAACGATGTTTAATGTGATCGGCAAGAGTAACTCTTGGAATTAAGCTTAGGTTATATCGAATATGGGTTTGATTTCTTTGCGTATATGTTAATTCCAACTTAATTGGATAGGTTGCATAGATTACGTATTCAATAGAGGGCTTGAGATAGAACCATTGAATATTAATGGATTTGCTAGACATCACATTAACCAATATGTTAGTCTAGCAATCGCATTAATGGTGTTAGTGGGTAATCAACCCAAGTTTTACAAATAAGATTGGAATCACAGTGTGATAGTTATTGATGGTTTGACTTGCATCCATTACTTGTTGAATCATATAATTTTCATAATCCTATTAGTTACCTTTGATGCATATTGTTATTGCATATTACTTTTGATTATTATATGGAATATTGATGGCTTCGTGAATCCTTACTTGTTGAGTAAGTTGGAGAGCTCACCCCAAAACTCAACATTTAAGGTTCTCAACCTAGCGTTTCAGTGAACGGAAAAGATAAGATTTTGTTGTATATGAATAGAGTTGGAAGGTTTTATAAATAGGTTTAAGGTTTTAATAAACTATGTATTTATGTATATCATTTTAATTATCAAAAATGTTATAATTTTCCACTGCGTATATTTTGAATTATTTAATCGATATCAATATACGAGTTGAGTTTATCTAGTACAAAAGGAGAGGTTGCTAGCCCTAGTTAAGTATAGCAGGGATATCGAGTTTTAATTAGGGTTTCAATCTGAGTATTACCCTAATCGGGATAGGGTATGCTACTCAAATAAAATATTGGCCCTAACTTGTAGTGGTAATGACTTTTTCTAATGCTACTCGAAGACTAGTGGAAGGTATGCTAAATAATTATTGTTGAGATATGCATGTTTTTCTTGATGTTGGTACTACAAGTTTTTTATGGCGAGTGCAATGTTGTTTAACTGAAATTTAAACTTGTTAGAGCCAATACATTATTGATTTTTAGCATAATGCTGACTAAGAAGGTTTGTACTAACCTTATTTGTAAAAGATGTGTTGTTAAAATTATAGAGAATCAGCTTCCAAGTTATATGAGGTTTATGGAGTTCCTGGAGTTTGATGCACTACTAGGAATGGATTAGTTAGTAGGGTGCCATAACAATATTGATTGCTTCCAGAAACATGTAATTTTTAAGATTCTCAACCTTTTCGAAATTATAGTCTATTAAGGCTATAATCCTTTGCGACTTACTACTCATGGAAGGGAAGTTACTCTTAGAGATTTAAAGGTTATGGAAGGGGTTATTACTTTTAGTGAACTTGTTATGAAATTTAAGATTGGTGAGATACAAGTGGTTTGCAAATTTCCAGAAGTTTATCCATTTGATTTGCTTAGACTTCCGCCACCACGTGTCATTGACTTCATCATTGATCTTATTCATGGTACTAAACCTATATCTATTCCTCTATATAGTATGGCTCCCAAGAAATTGCATGATTAACTCAGCTTGAGGTGTTGTTACAAAAAGGTTTCCTACCCTAGTATGTCACCATGGAGAACACCAATTCTTTTTGTGAAGGAGAAGGATGGAACCTTACGTATGTGCATTGATTATAAGCAGCCTAATAAAATGACTATCGAGAATAACTATCCATTGCCCATGATCGATGATTGGTATACCTTATCGAAGGCATCAATAACAATCTTGAGTTCGTTGATTACTTAAGATTTTCGGTAACGTAAGTACGAGGTCAAACCCACAGAGATTGGTATGTTTATTTTTAGCTTAAATAAAATGGAGGTTTTCTTGAAAACAAAACTTAACTATATTAGAAATTAAATGCAAAAACTATAAACTTAAATACATAGAAAACTAGAAATCAATATCGATAGAATTATAGAAGACAATGTGAATTGAAATTCAAAAGATTAGATTCGTTCATCGATTTTAAAAGGTTTTTTTGGTACTAGTTTCCATAGATAAGCTTAAAGTGACTCTAGCCATCTCGTTCTCCTCATTTCAATGGAAGGAATGTGTGATGATACATCTACATACTAGACTCGCAAAACCTCTCTGGATATACTGTAGGTTTGCAACAAACTGGCAGCATTAAACTCTATGAGAACATTAACAATAACTAGTAACAAGCATGAATTGCTATCATCTCATATCTCAACAATAGAAAGACACAACGACTGCTAAGTGACAAAGGCTTTATTTGCAACATAACATGATCCCCCTTATCGAACGGCGGTAAGATCATTTGTGATAGCTTTTACCCAAACCAGACTGTATTTCCACTTACACCGAAAAAAAGAAAAAACTTTACAAACTTCATAAAGCAATGCAATCAAGAATACGAAAACTAGAATTAAACAATATTAAAACTAAAAGCACAAACCTCCAGAATCCTTAAATCTTATAAATCAATCACATTGGTTTATAATGTGCAGCTTAGCTACTCATAGACATAGAAAATAGTAAAAAACTTACTAATAACACCTTAAGAAAAGTCTCCTTTCATCCTTTAAGATATCAATCTAAAGGGAAAATTAAAAGAATGGGAGAGTCTAAGTTCATTCTAGAGTTTTCTTTTTATCGTATAATTGTGTCTAGAGGTGCTTTGATCATGTATCTTGAAAATTCACAAATTATGAAACTACCAACCATAGAATTTGTCCTGCATCATATGTGAAAAATTCCAAAACGCTACAAATCGCTGAAACAACACTACAATACTCTATTTTTCTTTGATGCTTATATGATTAACCCTAGCGCCTTGCCAGCGTCGTATGTGTATCGAAAGGGCGTTGTGATGGAGATGGCCTTCTCCTTTGAGTTTGAGCTTCATCTTTCACCTAGGTCTTCACAAAGCTTCATATGCTATGTCCCTGATGAATTTTTTATCAATCAATCAAAGTCAATGCAATCAATTCCCTATCTATTAATGTCCACCTGAAGGTGTTAAGGAGTTGTTTGGCCTATCTCTTGCTTTTTTGACTGGATTTTGTAGGAAATCACTTCTTTTCGTCTAAAAGCATGTATTTACCCTAAAAATACAAAACTAAAGGTTTTAGAGTATAAATTGAGATAAAAGTCTTTGAATTCATAGTAATATCACACCAAAATGTAGCATTATTAGCGACTTACAACGATTTTATGTGATCACTAAAAAAGTGCCAAATGTTTCTAGAAGATTAATTTGATGTTATGTTATCATCAATTGAGGATCGGGGACAAGGATATCTCTAAGACAACTTTCACTACTTGTCATGGCACTTCAAGGTCACAGTGATGTCGTGTGGGCTCAGTAATTCTCTTGCTATGTTCATAGATCTGATACATATGGTATTTAACCTTATCTTGAATAATTTATCATTGTGTTGATCGATGATATTTTGATTTATTCGAAAACTTAAGACGAACATTCGCTTTACATCAGAGTTATTCTACAAACTTTAAAGGATAATAGGTTGTATGCTAAGTTTAGTAAGTGAAAATTGACACGTGTTGATCGTTCAAAATTATTTCCCGTATTTTTCCATTATTTGTAGTTGTAGTAAATGGGATATCAACTCCACAGAAATTTCTCAAATCTCAAAGGAAAGTATTTTTTCTTGTTTTTATTAATTTAGTTAATCTAATTAAAAAGGAATTAAAATATTCATTAAATGAAAACTATAAATACTAGCTTAATTAACCAAAGGAACTAACTTAATCTAAACAATTCAACTCAAACGAAACTAAAAATACTAAAATTCAATAAAATTTAAATATCTTAAACAAATATCTAAATAAACCGCCGCTAAACGATTTAATATACTTGGATTGCTTTCAAATGCTAGAACATAACATCATTTCATACTATAGTTATAATCATAACACATGGAATCTTAAAATCATTAAATCCTAATTCGTAATAGGTTAATAGAATTAAGCAAGCCACGATTTTCCTAAATTCAATGGAAATATCATATTCTTATCATTGTAAATCTACCAATTAGATAAAATGCAACACCATAGAAATATGATAGCATTACACTGAATGAAAATCTTGCCTGATGTAAGGTAATATTAACCAACGTTACGTAATAAAAAACTTAGAACACAATTACCTAGAACATCAACTCGAGAAAAGCCCTATAGATTAATCTTACTTACTACTTCTCTAATTGTTGTCAGTAACTATAGACATGAAATCATAATAAAATACCACATAACACATTTGTAACTATGCATGCAATATTAATCTTCTTTAGTTGTAATACACAAAAACAACTTGTTAAATCCGTGATTGACGTGTATGAATAGATTTCAAGCATTAAGTTCATGATTCCTTAATTATAACTTTCTAGCAATCCAAAGTATATACTTTTCTAGGGTTTGTTTAAATTGATAGACTAATCACTCATGCTGGAAATAAACAATGCAAATATATAATTAAAGAAATAAGGAATAAACAAATATCTTATAATAAATCAAAGCTCCAATGTATTTTCAAACATCGACTAGAAATATAGAATATGTAATAGAAATAATGTAGAGCAAAAGGAAAAAAGTTATTTCGAATCTTTCTGGCCTTTCTTATAGTCTCCATACTTAGACGTATCTTAGAGAAATTGAAATTTCTCAAATTAATCTAAAAAACATGTAACCGACTTTTGCAATGATTCATAAGTTGTACACAAATTTTGAGTATCATTGAATTTGTCATTCCTTGCTCCACTGATTTAGTTGGCGATTTATAGTTCTTTCTTCAATTTGTTTTGGATTCGGTGACACTTTTCTGCTGTCGATTTACGTTGCGATTTCTAGTGTAATTATAAATCGCTAGCTAATCGCTCAGTTTTTTCCAATTGACTAATTGATTTTTCTTCCTACTTTTTCTATTTATTAAATTTCCTATTCAACTTGAAATCTCAAAAACAAGAAGGTACTTAGCATAATATCATCGTTTTTATATAAAATACATCTAAATTACACTATAAAATGTTAATTAATGACTTGTAACATACCCTCGAACTCACGACTTTGCTCTCCCGAGCAATGAAATATTCTCAATCTTATTCTCTTTTCATTTTTTATAAACTAATTTCAAGAGAATTCATTTTATCTTTAAATATTATAAATTTTAAATAGAAGTGATTTCTAGATGAAAACATATTACCCTTAGTAAATGAATGTTATAATAGAATATAATGATTTTTACAAAAAAAAACATCTCTTAACGATAACTTAACCATCTAATGTACCAATCTTCAAAACTCAAAGTTTATTAGTAAGGCTAGTACACAATATAGGTTTTCTCAATCTCCATTGGTACGCATCTAGCTTACAATAACTATAATAGAATCTCGAAACACAAAACCCACTATATTAATTTTAATTTTAGAAAATACTTTATAATAGTACTACAATAAAAATCAATAGGATTTTTGCTAAGATACCAATGAATATATCATTTAAAACATGTTAGATTAAGAAATACTTCATTCAACTCTAGCTTCAAATACTCGAGTTAAATCTTTTCTTTTAAGAGTTTATGAACATCCACCTTTTTTATCTCTCATTTTCTTTTCTACTGCATTCTAATTGTTTTTTAATATATATTTCTTTTACTTTTGCTTTTTAGTCCCTGCTCCGTTTCCTTTGAGCATTCTCACATTTTTCCCACTATAGATTCCCTGCTCCATTTCCTTTAGAATCTCTAGGACTCTCTATATATTTACATTTGTAAACTCTTGTTCACACTTCTTAATATCCACTAAAAAAGAAGAAAGTATTATTTTTAACTTATAGAAATTCATCGATTTCTAACCTATTTTTTCTTCATTGTAGCATAATAACTTTATATATCTATAATATTAAAATACTTAATCAACATCTTTTGTATCATGAGATTCTACGAAATCCGTATTGTTTATCTTGCACTATTGTTTCATTATATCATAAAATTTGCATAGGTAGTAAACATCACCTTTATTTAACAATTTATTTTATGTTCATTATCATTCTTACTAAAAATAAAGTATAATAGAATTCATACTTGAATCTGGAAGAAATTTGAAAACTCTCGTCAACTAACTTGAATATCATATCAAAAGTTTAAACCTTTTAGATTAATTATGAACTCATCTTCTACCTTTATTTCCTTTCCTTACTTCCTTTCAATCTTTGATGTCATTGTCATACTTTACCTAAAATACCTCCAAACTCATTCCGAACCTTGTCCTTAAGGTTTAAAATTGCAGTCCGGTTTTCAACATAACAAACATACCATGTGAAGTATATAAGAATTGTTGTAATCATAAATTTGACAATTATGAAATGAATAAATTTATTTTAGGATTATGATAAGACATACTGCATTAAAATTATATGAATAAACATCACCATTATAAATCAAATATATCAAATTTCATAGTAAAACACTGAATACAATTTATCACAAAGTATATCACCAACATAAACAGAAAGTAACATCATTAATCACAAAGTATATCTCTGAGACAAGGATTACATAGAAGAGCTCATACAATATCACTTAATGAGAAAGAAGATAAAAATTAAGGAAATCAATGTTGTCATCTGAAATTCGCGTTGTCATCATCCTCCATTTAATCAATCCTCTGTAACAGGTAGTTCACATCAAAGTCATAGAAGTGGTATTCTTAACCTGGAAGTATTGGAACAACAAGATTAATACTAGGTCATAATCTCATATGTGTAGATGGTACATGAACCTCTGTGCCTCTTCGACGTTTGTTCCTCCTGGACATTGTGCGCTCCATTTTTTGGATGCCCCTTGCTAAGGCTCTATAGTTCTCGAACACAAGTTCTCGATTACGCAGAGTGGTCATCTAATTGTGGAAAATTGCACCTATAAAAGCCAACTCTGAATCTTCCATATATAGTTATTCATAATCCTTGGCAGGCTGCTCCACATTCGACCTATTTTGTGCTTCCAACATCTCCTCTAAAATTCTCCTCGTGTTATCTCTAATTTTTCTTCATCGCTAAGTATCTCTTCTTATTATCTAAGCCCTTTCTCTCTCATCCTTTGTGTATTCATAACCATTCACTCTTCCATAACTCTTTATAACCTCATCAGTGATAGTTTTCTTTGATAAATAATCAATGTCAAGCCCCGCCATGCTCACCTGATCCTCATTAGAAAAGGCCATAATCATAAGAGGGAAAGGTAGTCCATCATTTTTCTTAGTTGTGACGGCATTCCTAATTGATTCATAAATAATCTTGCAAAAATCAAAGTATCTTAATCCAATGAAAATGTCGTAGTGTAGGGCGACCTTATAGTTCACTATCTCATAATACTGTAGATTTAGCTGTAAGCTGGCGTTGATGAAATAACACTAAGCTTTAGTGATTTTCCTAAAAAGTTTATTTGTTAAGTGCTTGGGGTACCCTTCCGTATTAGGAAAAAATCTATCCTCATGGATTGCCTCTAAACCTCTCTTAATTGTCTCGGTGGGGTAGTTGTACTTAATGCCATATTAGGGTTTGGGGTAATCATCTATTTTTTTGGTGAAAATCCGGTAAACCAAAATATAAATTTATTCTTGTAGTGGAATAGTTCATTGTCCTCCCTCAAAATTAAGACTCGGACTTACTCTCACTCCCATAAGGATTGGCGTAAAATCCTCTCAGTGAAATATCATAACCCCTCTCACTAAGAACATCCTCTAGTTCTAAGT
The DNA here is from genome assembly GCA_039657365.1 of Stephania yunnanensis. Classification (NCBI taxonomy): domain Eukaryota; kingdom Viridiplantae; phylum Streptophyta; class Magnoliopsida; order Ranunculales; family Menispermaceae; genus Stephania; species Stephania yunnanensis. Next base: position 45,176,811 of record CM077581.1, read on the forward strand.
GGTTATAGTTTGTAGTTAATAATTTCCAGTTCCTAGCCTCGACGATATCTAGGATCCTAGGCTTATACTTTAATTCATTCTTCTCCTTAAAATCCCCTCTCCAGGATCAACTTACTATATTTCACTATATCATTCCTAAAATTTTCATTAGCCTTCTCATTAACAAAGTTCTCCTTCCTAAGAACGTAATTTCTATCCCTTGTCGGTATCTCTTATTCAACTTCCTTTACGTCATCCTTTTTTTTCACATAATCATCTTAAGAATAGAAAATAAATAAAAAGGTGGAGTAGATTCTCTTTGTGGTCTAATCCTAGGTATGAAAAAAGAAATTAAAGTTGGTTGGATTTAGGCAACATTAGGCTTGGTCATTGTCTTCTCTACTAACGTTCCCTTCCCATTCTCCTATTTTGAACCTCTACCCTTTCCACCTCTGGCTATTTGGATTAGTATAATTTAAAGACTGAACATGAAAAATTATTTAAAAACATATTCGTCGAAAACATGTTCAGTAAAATTCAGCCTATCTATTGAAAAAAAGAAATTCATTGGAAAGTCGTTTAGAAATTAGGGGTTTGAAATTTATATGAGAGTTATTGATAAAGAATTATTGAGAAAAATAACTTTCGTATGTAATTCAAATAAGTCGATAGACATTCATAAAAATCCCCAAAACTCATTTGAAATTTAGTCTCAAATTAGCTTGAGTATAAAATTCGATTCACTTGCCATCAATGAAAAATAGTTTAAAAATTCAATAGTAATAAATAAATCATCACATCACCCCCATACTACTATTATAATAGAAACAATTCAATATCAAACCCATTTAAGAGTGAAAATTTGGAAATTGAGCTTCTTACATGATAATCAATAAAAAATTGATGAAAAATCGAATATTTAATCCATAAGAGGTTAAGGTTTTAGTTGATTACCTTCTTGAAAGTGATTATTTCACGTATGAAACTCGAAACTCTTCTCTAGAACACTCCTTCAAGCTCAAATTCAAATTTCCTTGCATGAGCCCTAGGTGGCTCTACACTCTCAAAACTCACCAAATTTTTAGTTTGAATGTTTGATGATTGAAATGGGAATCACTTAAATACACAAAAATTCAACTTTGGACGGTTGAATCTAGTTGAAATATGGTGTCTTGGGCGAAACGTTACAATGGTTTATGAGTGTGAAGGGTTTAAATGTAGTGATTTAGGGTTTTTGTTATTAAAAACTCGAATTCGTTTTCAACGAATCAGGGTTTAAGTGGATTAACTAAGAAATCACTGACAAAATAACAAAAAATTAGCTTTAGTGGCTCAGGAGTTTTGAAGCAGGAGTTTGCTCCGTACTTTGCAGGGGGTGATGGGATTTGTCCATAAATTCTAGTTACAAGCTCTAATCGATGAGAAATCCCTAAGTAAAAAGTACACTAAAAACGTTGTACACTACTGCCGACTCTCTCAACGATTTCAAGTACAAACTAAAATCCCTGGGAAATTGCCAGCCTATTTTTACTCTTTTCCCAAATTAAATTGATTATCCCATTTAATTATCACATATATATATTCAATAAAGGTAAAATTATTCAAAAGTTTCAAAATTTAACTATGATATGTATTAAATAATATATTTCATTACCATAAATAGCTAATTTATATAAAACTAATGCATAAAACAATATAATGCGAAAATAAATTATCTAGATCCCCCTGTACATGAAACTATCCCAAAATTAAATTCCTAACATATCCCCATTATTAGAGTCAAAAGTGGAGATAATATTAAAACCACTAACTGATCATATTAGTAAAACTAAATTTAAAGATAAAGCATGGGTTGCCACCCGTAGAGCACATTTGTTTACTATCATTAGCTCACGCAACTCTAAACTGGTTTTATAAACTTAAGTGCATGATTATCCACTCCTGTGCCATTCCCGAAAGTGATTGCTTGGCCATGCAGTCGATAAGTGATTTTCTTATGAATAATATCCATGACAACTTGCAAAGTGGCTAAGAAGGGTCATCCTAAAATTAATGGTGGATCTTGGCTGATGAAGTGTCTTGTAACGAGAAAATCTTTGGGGATAATGTACTTGACGATTTGAATTGGTACATTAGTAACCACATCTATTGGTTTTATTGAATAACCATTTGGTAGAGTGATTTTTTTGGAAGCAAGTACATCCAATTCCCGATGAGTGTGAAGCTAAATTAATTTGCATGTAGTTTGCTTTAGAACGTGTATCACAAAGAGCTTTATAGTACCAAGTCCATTTGACCTTTATGTTTGTATATATATACATATATCTCCTGGATCATCAAGCTTGACAATTGCTAGATTTTTCTTTTTCTTCTTATTCTTTGTAGATTTAAATTCCTCCATATTCTTATTCTCAACATTGTTTAGTTGCCTAACCCTCTATTTTTCGGTTATGGACTTTTGATTCGAAGTATCATCAACTTGCATATTCTTGGTCATAGCATTTTCATTTTCCATTGTTACTGCATTAATAGCATATACTTAAGCTCCATAATGATTTACTTTTAAAGATTCATTATCATTAGTTTATTCATTATTAAATTTATCATGATTTTTATAGATATCTTTATCATTGAAGTAGAAAGTGATAGTTATGTTTTCAAATTTTGTAGACATTGTAACTTTTAAGATATATCTTTGTTTTAGTTGTATTAAGAAACAATATTCCTAAAAGTATAGGTGGGGACTTAGATGATATTGAGTCTCTCATTTAATGATAGAAATAAGTTGGAAATACTAAGTCATTTAACTTGACTAAGATATCTTCTAGTAAACTAAAAGGATTAATAACAGTGTTGTCAGTTAAGGTAAGATTAATAGGTGTATTTAGTTAACGAACCAATTTTTAATCACTTGAATAGTTTAAGTGACACAACATTTATTGATGCTCCAAGGTAACATATAGAAAACCTATTGAATAAGTCCTTATTTTGATAGGAATTCAAAACATTCCTTGATTGGAACATTTCTCAAATATTTTCTTTTTAATTAAAATATACATTTTTGTCCTAAGTTTTCTTTAGATTCTTCTAAAAACTTATCATTTGATTCAGAAAAATCTTTCAAAACTTCATCACACTTAAAAAATTGCATAATTGATTTCATCAATGGTTTATTGATTCTTATTTTCCTAAATACTTCAAGAATGTATTTATTGTTTTCTTTCTTAGTAGCAGCAACTAATCATTGTGGAACGGTAGAATATGAACGCATATCTTCATTCAAATTATAAGAAATCTTATCATTTTTCTCTTTATCACTTAATTCAGACTTTTGTTATGATTTTTCATATGCTTTAATTCTGACTAAATACCATAGATATAGCCTTCTAGGAAAATGTGTATATTTTAATTGTTCAGCCATCTACTCTCCATTAGGAATGACATTAGCCATCATTTCATCTTCTCTTTCTTCAATAGTTTTATGAACCTTCTTTGTATTAATTTTTTTTTGAAGTTTCTTCTCAGCTATAGGTGTGTTTTTCTTATAAATAAATATAGCATTGGCTTATGCTTGATTAGTAGGAGCATTATTAGCTTGAGTAATATCTTTATCTTGATTACTCTGTTGATAACTTAACCTATTTATTTGTAAATTTATTTGACTTAACTAGTTTTTCAGTTAATTAATAGTAATATGAGTCTCAAATTGATTATGAGCAACCTCTTTAAAGTTTTGACGAATTTGACTCATAAAGTTTTATATGATTTGCTCTAACTTTGGATTTATAGGTTGAGTATTTTGTTGAGGCTACTGATAAGGTGCAGGTTTTATCTTGGCTCTGGGTTTGTAAGTATTATAATTCTGATTTTTAGGACCATAACTAATATTTGTATTTAAACATCCAGGATAATAAGCATTATTATTATTATATTGATTTCTTGGTGGACCATAAATTTGATTCATCAGTGCATTGATAACTTAAGTATTTTCTTCATTTAAACTAGGGCATGCATCCATAGGATGTGAAACCTCATTACAACATCCACAAGACTTAACTTAATTAGATATATCTTTAACTAATAGCTTAACCATATTAGATAGTTCATCAATTTTATCGTCAGATCCATTATTAATTTTACTATCCATTTCATAAAGTTTCTTATTTACAGATTCATCTTTTTCACCATATTGCTTAGATTTTTTTGCAATTTTATTAATTGATTCTTTAGTTAAAGTAGGTGTTGTCCCAAATAAAGATCCACTACATACCTTGTCTAATAACTTTTTTTCAAACTGATTAAATCCTTCATAAAAATATTCAAGAAAAGCTTTTTGAGTATATTAGTGTCATGGAAAAGAAGAAATTAGTCTTAAGAATCTATTCAAAAATTCATTAAAGTTTTCGTCTTTTATCTTTGCAACTGTGATTTGACTTCCATAGGAAATAATTTTTCTAGCACACATATATTCATCTAGGAAAACTTCTAACATTTGAGTCTATTTAGTTATTGAATCTCGTGGGAGATAGAACAACAAATCGTGTGCTTTAATTTCCAATATAAAAGGGAAAGCCTTAAGTTCAACTTGTTCTAAAGCACCTTTTTTTTAGTTTCATCCCATTACCATTATGTTATATTCCCTTATGAATTTTAGTAGGTTTTCATTGTCCATAGATGTTAGGTTAGACACTAATAAATCCAGATCTAAGTTCAAATTGAGGAAATCCACCGTGGTATGCAATGCATATAGGCCGATATGCATAACATTTTGATTCGCTTATCTATAAAGGAGTTCTCTATTATTATTGTTATTATTAATTACTTTATAATCATTATTATTATTAGAAATGAAATTGTTATTAATATAATTATTGTTGTCTTCCATCCTATCATTTAAGTTTTCCCTAAGTTGTTGTCTTAAATACCAATTAAAAGTTCTACCTATTTACGGATCAAACCGATGTAAAGATCATGTTGAATTAACACGATGAAGTGTGTAGACCATACATCGTCTAAATCCTTAGAAATATTTAAAAATCTACGGCAACGGTGCCAAAAATTGACACGTGTCAAGGGTAAACAAAAGTTTCTCGTATTTTCTTATTATTTATAGTACTGATAAATTGGATAGCATGTGGAGCTTACGTTATTCACACCGATAGGTGGAGTTTTAGTTTGCACATCAAAATATTTTTCATCCCGACAATGGATTGAAGTGGAATTAGAGGAAATTTATATATTCTAATTAGGCATTGTGTACAACATATTGAGACGTAAACATGAATACAAAACATAGTATTAAATTACCTATATGAAGTTGTAAACTTAGATATCATTAATATAAAAGTTCAAGTTAAGTTCACATTGATTTGTTAGCTTAAATTAGTTAATATAAAATCAATTAAAATGTGGATTCCTTAGCAATAATTCAAATTTAAATAGGTAAACCACTAGTGCAAAAACTTTCCCTTGAGGATGATATCTATGATTAACGTAAGTTGATTGAGCTATTTCTACAAGGTAGCCATCATAGTTAAGGCACGCATCAAGTTTTTGGTGCCTTTTTTGGCGATGTAGCCATTAGATTTACATAGTTAGTTTGAATAGTTGCTAAGTTTTATTTCAAGTACAGTACCTTTAAGTTCATAAAAACAAAAATTAATAAGATAGGCTTAAATTTCAGTTTGACTTATTGCAATTGATCTTTTTATGTTTTCTTTTCTGGGATACTTATTGCATGCGTTGTAAGGGACATAAGGACCTAGCGTCGTACGACCCAGAGATTGATAGAACGAATAAAGGAAAGATAAGCAAATGAATCAAGATGGTTGAGGAGCATGCTAGAAACCAATAATAGGGCCCAAGAATAACCAACCCGCAAGTGATCTGGTAGTGCAAGATAGTGTGCAAGGGTAGAGATGCCTTTGTGACTACTTCAAGTAAGAATTTAAGGAGACTTACAATAGAGTAATGAGGCTTCCATCAAATACTACCAAGTCTGAACTAAGACTGTCTCTGAAACTCTATAGTACAAAATAGCATGTTCAGCGGGCCATCTAATAATGATCTAGTTAGCGATGTTGAGAACTTCTTAGAGAATCGCAACACCATGCGCATCCCCAGAGTTATGAAAGAGGTGATCAGGATATGACTTTTCTAATATTTGTTGGGTGGAAAAGCCAAATCCTTGTTCGAAGGGTTGAATGCGGGGAGTATGACTACATTGGCAGAAATCAATGAAAGATTTCTAGAAAAATTGTTTCCTCTAATGAAGTTCAGCAAAAGGAAACTGGAGATTAATCATTTCAAGCTAGAAGATACCAAGTCTCATGAAGAGGATTAAGAAAAATAACAAGAGATGCGGAGAAGATATATGGGACACGCGTACGTGAAATGGGCACAACTCTAGATTTTCTACTACGGGATAAACAACAGCAGAAGAATGCTAGTAGATGCAACATCATGTGTTCTTTACTTACGAAGGGTAAGGATTGAGTATTGAATCTCCTTGATCTTTTCTCAAAATTCTACCACTGGTACTCGTTACATAGTAAGAAAACTAGTAGGAGCCTATGAGATTGATTCGTAAGGTGCAATTATGGCACATCTATCAAATATGAGCAGTCAAATGACAAAACTTTAAATGGGATACAAAGTACCATAAATAACATAACAACCCTTTAATAAACAAGGCATGATTGTTAACCAAATGGACAAAGAATCGGTAATGGAGCGTGGAGACATCGACTTTTTAAACATCTAAGGATACAGAAACATTTTCAAGCCGAGAGAAATGGCTCCTCAATAGTTTTACCAAGGATACAATAACAACAACCTAAAATTTTCTCATGGAAATCTTGATAATGCACTAAAGTTACCTCAAGTCTTCGAACAACAAGTTCAATAGGGGAAGCTGGGGCAGTGAAAAGAGATAAATTCGTTGAAGTCAATAGATAAATATTTGCAAGCCATAGACATGAGCAAAAGGGAGTACCATAAAAAGCATGAGAAAGAGTGGAAAGGAGTGAAACAAGTTATAAAGAGGATGTATAATAAGTAATCACAATCCATTAAGAGCCTAGGAAGACAAATTGGCCAACTTGCAATAGCCTTAAACTCAAGGAAAGAATGAAAGTTTCCTAGAAAAATTGTCACTAATTCTAAGGAGAACATGATTGCCACTCTCATGATGAGCATTATGGCAACATAGGAGCTAAGACAAGACCAAGTGATGTACAAGCCTGAAAAAGTTAACACTTAGGCTATGATGAAGCATGAAGAGATACATGAACACAATAAAGAACTGAGGCAAGATAAGCTTGATGGTTTCAAGAAGCAAAGAATCAATGCCTTGAAGAAAAATAAAGGGAAGTAATAATGGGAGGCCGAGAGAAAAATACGAAGAACCTTCTGAAGGAGACCTAAGAGGCATTGACATCATGTTGGTTCCATGGAAATCAGAACTGAAGCTCAAGATCATCCCTTGACGTCATCCTATCAAAAGGAGAAATCCTAGAGAGATAAGCATACTGATGAACATTAATGGGCATCATCTTAGAAACGTCTTATGTGATACATGCACCTTAGTCAATTTCATGGAATTGATGGACATGATACATGATGACTTGAAGATCAATTATCACGATATGATTAATTTGCAAGTAGCAGATGGTAGCTTCATACCCAGTATAACAAGAGTTTTGAATATGCATGTGAAATTTGGTAGATTCAAATTCATCACTGATTTTTGAAGTCATGAACCGCAACATGAAAGATGATGTCTCTACGATACTTGGGCGACCATTATTTAACACATATAAAGCAAATTTTTACATATAAGAGAGGAAGATCAAGATAAGTATCGATGATGGTGATGATGCTGAGAAGGTTTTCTTTGTCGATGGTGAAGAAGTACATTCGAACAGGAACGACATTAAAATTTCCAATTTTTAGATGAAGCCTCTTGATTTCGACTCGGACGAAACGAGTTAAGAGGCTTCTAGCTAATGATGATAAATTAAGCGCTACATGGAAGTAGCCAAGAGTTTTTAAATTTTAGTTAGTAGTTCGTTATTTTGTTTAATAATTACAACTAACGAGGTTTACTTCTAATTTTCAAAAATTTGTGTCAAATGTGCGGGAAAGACCATTCGTCGGGTGATGATTCATAGGAATGAAAAAGTCTCTCTAAAACATTAAAGGGTGAAAAATAACGAAGGAGCTCATAACGGTGAAAGTAATGTGCATGGGTACGTGAATAATAAGATTAAATTTATTTATTTTTTTCATGGATTTTATGTGGTCGCCACACCTCGTGTGAGATGTACACAAAGTCGGAGGAGTGTTCGAAGAGAATTAGAAAAAAAAAGCAAGGAAGTTGGTTGTGAGGTCGACGTTGTGGGTATTACCTATAATGCCAAGATGGTAGCAGGCAAAAAATTGATAAAAGCCCCACTTCTCATTCATTCTACACACTTGCACTAAAATCCTACCAAAACCATTAAGCATAAATCCCTTTAGGGTTAAAATGTGATCAATCTTTAGTGAAATTAGTGAGTTCCTAGTGATTGAGAGTGAAGAAACAAGCGCAATGTGGACTTGCATAAGTTAAAAAGCTAGGGCTTAGATTTTTGGATTTTAATTCCAAAGAGAGCTAGGGTTGTAGTTGGTGAGAGAAGTGACAGGGCTTGGATTGAAAAAGACTTGGAAGAGTGTTCTACATCAGAAAGTAATCCGGCATTGAGGTACATTTACAATTTCGTCAAGTTATGCATTGAATTTTTAAAATTTTGATGTTAATGTACAAAATTGCAGAATTGAAGTTGTAGGGTAGGTTTTATAAGATTGTGTGAATGCGAGCATTAATATTACCCAAGGAGACTTAGTTGATTTCTTTGCATTATATGGCGTATGTGACCCGCGCCGAATGCGTCAATTAAGTAAAGTTCCTAAACCAGCTATTTTGCAGAATAGTAGCAAATGGTCGATCCCACAAAGATTGGTAGTCTTTCTTAGGTTAAAAACAACAAATTTTGAATAAATTAATTTAACTAACTAATCCAAATAAACTAAATAAATAAAATAACTAAACTAATTTTCAAAACAATTAATAAATACCAAAGTAACACCCAAGTCTACAGTTCCACAAATCAAGATCAAGATTCAATTGTAATCATGGTCTTCAATTTTTCCCAAAAAGTTATTAATTCAAATTCTCCTAGATTAGCTATGGAAAATCGACATCCGCCTAAAATTCCTAATTCCCTAATCTTGATAGTCAGGACGTCCAGCACTAACTATATCCCTAATTAATGTATAACCCTAGACATCCACCAATCAAGTTTAACACACTAATTGTAGTAATTTGGATATGTGGGAACACTAATCCTAAATAACCGGGTCGCATCCGCTCCGGATTAACCTAGATTCAATTGTTGCACACTCAAGAACTTAAAGGGTTTAACGGCAAATGGGTGAGTGTTTGTTACTTTATTGGTCTAAAAACACAATTACACGGATACTAATAGTCCAAATAATTGTAGATTGTCCACCTAAAAGTATGCACTAGCCATACACATACCCTAGATCTAATCATAATCATTAAAATCATTAACAATGAAATATGAGAGTTTAAATTAAGTTAAATAAAAATAATAGATCTCAAATAATATGCCATGAATCCATCATCCCGACTTACTTCCCTTTCAACATAGGCAAGGAGTTGATTAGCCGTTCATCGTTGTCGAATAAAGTCAATACGAAAAAATAATAGTCAGTGTTCCTCTCAATAATACCTAAGTTCCTAATATATAAAACTACTAAAAATTAGTATCGGGAGGTGAGAGAAACTAATTTTTGGGGTTGTGGAGGTGACTCGCTCGCCGAGGAGCATTGTAGAGCTTTTTTGTCTTGAAAATTTGTGTCTGCCATGTGTCACAATGCTATTGGCTCGTTTCTTGCTGTCGCGCTAACGTGGCAGCACTGGATTAGTCGAAACATCTTTTTATGACGGGTTGGGCATGGGTGAGAGAGCCACATAGCACGTTCTGATTAGTTGAAGTCCCCTGCGATGACGCGCTAAGCTAATGTGTTAGCGCCACGTGGCACGCAAAACGCAGAAGGGAAATCGCGCGAATACAGCGAAAATCTGGAAGTCTTTGCAGACGTGCATCCCGAGGCAGATCGAAGAGCCACTGAAGCGATGAGAAGATGTGCGGGCATGACGTGGCCTGTGTGATGCTGACACGACGACTGTTGATTGGGGGAGCCGATTAGTTTACTCTACGTGGTTGCCTATTATTAGTGGAGCTGGCTGTGATGAATGCTTGTGTGACCTTACGCCATGTGTCAGATACTATGATGAAAAGCGCTCACATAGCAACCGCTGATTGGTTGAACGCTGCCATGGCCACTCCCAATTGATTGGAATATGGTGTCTCCTATTCTATCCACTGAGCAACGCGTAAATCGAGGTAATTGTCTGGCATCCGATCATTATATGTAAATATTCTATTTTAAGTATTTTTTCACTACGAATTCAACCACGCATTCCGTTTCACCTAAAAATGACCAAAAACATAATTAAATATATAATTTAGAGATTTTGCATAATTAAATATACTAAAATAAACTACTAAATATATATAAATACTGACTTATCAAATACCCCCAAACTTAAGACTTTGAACGTCTCGAGCAAATGTGTAAATGACAACACGAACTAAACTAGACTCCTAATATTATAATGCACTGACTTACTAATCCTACACCCGACCCGAATTCATGGAATTCCTTTGATTTATATAGCCACCAAGTTAACAAGAAACTTAGAAAATTTCAGAGTTATGATATGTCAAGGCTCGCAACCCAAACACAATTAAGATCCCACTTTAAAGACAAAGGCTCGGGTCAAGACAAAGGCCATCAACTACTCATGAGTTTTCTTGGTCAATACATTAAAGCACTCAAGTTTATAATTCTCACTTAATATTGTGAAAGCACTCGAGCTAAATCTTTTATTTGAGGAGTTAGCTCGAGTGCTTTCACAACTTCTGCCTTCATTCATCTTATTTTTATTTTATTTTCCCATTTTTTTCTCCAATTTTTTTTTCAATTAATACGATCCCTGCTTCATTTTGTACGGACCGATTTTTTGACTTTTTCCCACCACAAATTTTCCTGCTCCATTTCCTATGGAAACATGTGGGACTCTTTTTTTATTTATAAAAATTCTTGTTAGTACTTCTCACTTTCACAGTCATTAAGCAAATTCCCCAATGTGGGTTAAAATAATATTACTTGTACATATTTGACCGTCTACTCATTCTGATTATTTAGCACAAAATCCAACGAACAACTAAGTCCTTAATGATGAAATCATAAAAATGTAGAGCTACGAACTTGACAGAGTATTTCTCCTAATTTTCTTTACGTTTCAAGTAAAAAAGGAAACTATAAATTACTCGTCCACAACCAAAGGCATGAACAAAGTTTCGGGTGACTCTATATAACTAATATATATATATATATATATATATATACTAAATACATATATGCATGAAAGTTTATCAAATCCTAAAGAAAAGAGAAAGGAACATGAATGGACAAGAAATGGAAGAAATGATATAAAACACCACCGCTACCATCTGATATCCGCATATAACCACATAAGAAAATAAACGATCTCACCTGCTGTCATTCACAAAAGAATCCATCAAAATCAATCCACAATCCCTAAAACACCCAAAACTTATTCCAATCCTTGTTCTCAAGGTTCAAAATAAGTCGAGAGGTCCACACATAGAAAATAAACAAGATGGTGAAAGAACATGATAAATATAAGATGAAGGAAATGATACAAATTCATGCAAAATGAAAAAATATGAAAATAAATAAACTAAATGATACTTGTCAAGTTTGGGCTTCCTCCCAATAGCGTTTTTGGTTAAAGTCGTTGGCTAGACTTGGTCTGAGTCTGTCAATCAGTATAGACTGACGTTGCAAGTGAGATGACCTCCACATTATGGCTCAGGAAGTCTTTATAAAAGATCTTTAATCTGTGGCCGTTCACCTTAAATGCATTACCAATAGCCAAACTCTGAATCTCAACTGCTCCGTGATCACACACCGCAGTCACAACATATGGTCCTGTCCACCTTGATCTCAGCTTACCTGCAAAAATCTTAAGACAAGACTGAAATAAAAGCACTTTCTGACTAACACGAAATGATTTCCTAGAGAGATTGTTATCATGGAATGCTTATGTTTTTTCTTTATAGATTCTCCCATTTTCAAACGCGTTATTCCTGATTTTCTCCAATTCTTGGAGAGTGAGCTTTCTCTCTTTTCCTGCTTCATCGAGCTTCATATTAAGCTGTTTCACAGCCTAGTAAGATTTACGCTCGAGCTTGAGTGGCAGGTGGAAAGCTTTACCAAACACAAGGCGATATGGGGACATCCCAATTGGCGTTTTAAACGTCGTTCAGGAAGCCCGAACCACATCATCAAGATGTGAACTCCAATCTTTACAAGAAGGATTCACCGTCTTTTCTAAGATGGATTTGATCTCCCTATTAGAGACCTCTGCCTAGCCACTCATTTGGGGATGATATGCTATAGACTTTTGATGATTAATATTGTACCTCCTCGAAAGACTTTCAACCATACGGTTGAAGAAGTAAGTGCCTCTATAACTGATCAGGGTAAGTGGGGTACCAAATGTTATGAAAATCTCAAATTGAGGAATTCACATTCCACTTTAGAGTCGTTAGCGCGTGTTGCCTTAGCTTCTACCCATTTAGACACATAGTCCACTGCCAAGAGTATGTAAACATCACCAAATGACACTGAAAATGGTCCCATAAAGTCTATACCCCAAATGTCAAATATCTCACAAATATAAATCGAGGTAAATGGCATTTGGTCTCGATGACTATGGTTACCAGTTTTCTTAAAGTTAGGACAAGTCTTGGTAAACATGTATGAATCATGGAAAATGGTAGGCCTATAAAACCCACTCTCAAGAACTTTCCTAGCTATCCATCGGGGACTGAAGTGGCCACCGCAAGCGAAAGTATGATAAAAAGCCAATATGGAGTGACTTTCTATCTGAGGAACATAATGCCCGATAACTTGGGCGGAGCAAAATTCCCATAAGTACGAGTTATCCTATATATAATACTTAAAATCGCTCCTTACTTTATTCTTCTGAGCTTTCAAAAGGTAAGGAGATAGCTCACCCGAGGTGATATAGTTCACCAAATCGACGTACCAGGGGAGTTCTTCCATAACGGCATAGATGTACCCATCAGGGAAATCATCCTTAAGAGGTGTAGGACTCTCACCATTCTCAATTCCGCAGAGATGGTCTACGATTAGATTCTCTGCATCGCTTTTATCTTTTATTGTGATGTCAAACACCTATAGTAGGAGTATCCATCTAATGAGCCTAGGCTTGACATCATTTTTACTCATCAGGTATTTCAAGGCAACATGATCAGAGTAAATGATAACCATGGTTCCCAAGAGATAAGGCCGAAACTTCTCAAGTGCGAAGATAACGACGAGGAGCTCCTTCTTGGTAGTGGTGTAGTTTACCTGAGCCGCGTTTAGAGTACAAGATGCATAGTAAATGACATGTGAAGGTCTCCTGACTCTCTGTCCTAAGAGTGCACACACTACATAATTAATAGCATCACACATAATTTCAAATAGAAGCTCCCAATTAGGGGCCTGAATGACTGGTGTGCTAGTAAGTGAGTACATGCCTCATCAAACTTAAAAGTTACGTCCTTTTGAAATAAATGGCATAGGGGTTGTGCTATTTTTGAAAATTTCTTGATGAAACGATGGTAAAAACCAGTGTGTCCAAAGAATTATCTAATTTCCAACACATTTGTAGGGCGGGAAGTTTCTTGATAAAATCAATTTTAGCTTGGTCTACCTTTATGCCCCTCGCTAAGATAATGTGTCCAAAATTGAGACTTTAGTCCACCATAAAATGACACTTTTCATAGTTCCAAACTAGGTTATTCTCGATACATCTGCGTGTTGGGTTTTAGGGTTGATACGCAGCGGAGATTACAAAACAATTTTGACAAAAACCCCAACGGGATCCGAATCTAATTCCATTAAAAACTTTTAAACCATGAAAAACTTAATCATACCTCAATCGCAATATACCTTTCTGAAGGTTGATCGATCTCTAAGGCGCTGCCAACGACGAACGCCCTCTACCAGTAGTCCACACACGAACGGCGGCCATGATTTGAAGTGCTAGCTTCGAGAGAATACCAAACCTTTTTCTTTCTCTCCAAAACGATCCAGAGCATACCAAAAACCCTAAGTCGTTTCTTAAACGAAAAAGGAGTTTTGGCCTTTTTTCTTTCGTACGTGTATTGTAACTTAAAGCGTCTATTTATACAACCCTTGTATATAGACGGTTAAGTAAATTACAAATATACCCCTACTTAAAGAAGTATAAGTGTAATACACCACGAGGACGTTTCCGTCATGAATTTTATCATACAAAATTCATTTTTCTGAACCATCTTAAAATCTCGCAAAACCATTCTTAGTGTGCGACCCAATAGGCTCATACAACGTTGGCAGTGTACTAAAACACATGTTGGTATACAAGTCATAAGCGGCCTCTAGCAAGACATTATGACTACCCAAGTTGTACGAATATCAAATCGAAACAACCTAATCAATAATGTATATAACATCCTTTTGTCTCACGATATCCGTTTGATCAAACATAAGGCATGGAATTGTCATCCAACATGTTCAATCGTACTAGTCTCGATCTCTAGGTAGACTGAAAACATCCAAGTGACATTGATCAATATCAATTCACTTAGACTAGGACTTTTAACAGTCTAATACATCGAGGGATCCACTGAATATCTCTCTTTATATGAGAGGAACAAATTATATCTTGATTACACAACTTCATCACATTGCTCACACAGTAACCAATCACAACCTTTATAATCGCCCGGTTAAAAACAACGTTTGATTGTGTCAAATCACTGTGTTCCTAATGTTGAAGTCTCTGGTAATCTCAAGTCAGAGGACTGGAATATATATTTATCATGAGAAACAACTATGACTTAATCCATGTGATGCTCTCATAGCGGGTCGGTCCAGTACTTTGTTCCCTTACAAGTACTCGTGATCTTGATTCGTATCCCTATACGTATAATCATCATATGATCATCAATCAAGACTCACACTAGTCTTAATTCATTATAGTTCCCAGTATAATGATCGACTAGGGACATTTAGGATATATATGTAAATACCCACGGATCTTATTATAATGCAAACATGCAAATTAATTATAATAAACAGCAAATGAAATCCTCTATTTTATTAACTAAAAGTATTTCATAAAGACAGTTAATGGATTGACCTAGGGCACATGCCCCAACATCTCCCACTTGCACTAGGGTCAATCATACATGCATATAATGCCTAATGATCTAACATGACCATCATGTTTTGCTTGTGGAAGAGCTTTTGTCAATGGATCCACAACGTTGTCTTCAGTAGGTACTCTGCAAATTTTTACGTCTCCCCTCTCAATAATTTCTCTAATGAGATGAAAACGCTTGAGTATATGTTTGGATCTGTGATGTGATCTAGGTTCCTTGGCCTGTGCTATTGCCCCGTTATTGTCGCAATACAAAAAAACAGGGTTAGCAATACTTGGAACCACACCTAGTTCATAAATGAACTTTTTGATCCAAACCGCCTCCTTTCTTTGCATCGGACGCAATATACTCAGCTTGTTGTAGAATCTGTCACATCTTTTGCTTCGAACTTTTCCATTTTATCGCACCCCCATTCAAAATAAACACATATCCAGATTCGATCTAAAATCATCTATATCGGTTTGAAAACTTGCATCTCGTGTAACCATTTACAACTAGATCATTTTCAAAACCTCCATAGACCAAGAACATTTCCTTAGTCCTTCTTAAGTATTTAAGAATGTTCTTTCTCGCTATCCAAAGTGACTCTCACCAGGATCGATCGATATCTCGCTTGTGCTCAAAGCATATGATACATCAGTCGAGTGCATAACATGGCATACATGATAGATCTAATAGCCGATGCATATGGAATCTTATTCATACGGTCTCGCTCATCATTTGTCTTAGGACATTGAGTCTTCTTGAGACTTATGCTTGAGACATTGGCAACAATCCTCTTTTAGAGTCTTGCAAACCGAACCTATTCAAGACCTTGTCTATGTAAGCACTCGACTTAGACCGATTAGCCTCTTAGATCTATCCCTATAGATCTTTATCCCTAGGATATAGGTCGCATCTCCTAAGTCTTTCATTGAGAAACACTTCCCTAACCAAGACTTGACATTTCGCAATGTTGGGATGTCATTTCCAATGAGTAATATATCATCAACATACAAGCACTCAGAAAAACAACAACACTCCCACTGACCTTCTTGTATACACAAGGCTCATCTTCGTTCTTAATAAAACCAAAATCCTTGATTGCTTCATCAAAATGAAGATTCCAACTTCGAGAAGCTTGCTTTAATCCATAAATGGATCTTTGAAGCTTGCATACTTTCCTAGAATTCTCAGGATGTATAAAACCTTCAGGTTGTGTCATATACACGTCCTCAAGCAGCTTTCCATTAAGAAATGCTATTTTTACATCCATTTGCCATATTTCATAGTCATAATATGCAGCAATGGCAATTAAAATTCTTATGGATTTAAGCATGGCTACTAGCGAAAAAGTTTCATCATAATCAACACCTTGAGTCTGCCCGAAACCTTTTGCTACAAGTCTTGCTTTAAAAGTATGCACTTTGCCATCCATGTCAGTTTTCTTCTTGAAAACCCATTTACATCTTGAAAACCCATTTACATCCAATGGTCTTACCACCTTCAGGTAAATCAACCAAGTTCCAAACTTGGTTATCATACATGGATTGCATCTCAGAGTTCATGACACTTAGCCATTTATCTGAGTCTGGTCCAGACATAGCCTCCTGATAAGTGGTGGGCTCATTTTGGTCTATAAGCAACACATCACGACTATCAATAATGAGAAATCCGAATCTCTCTCGGCTCATGTCTTACCCTACTAGATTTACGTGGGCCTTGTGTCACTTGTGGAGGTTCAATCGGTTCGAACGTTGTTGAACTTCCAAGAGAATGTTCTAAGTTGTTTACCAAAGTGATTCTTGAACTTCTTCAAGATTTATTTCTCTCCCACTAGTGTCTTTTGAAATAAACTATTTTTCCATAAAGGCACCATACCGAGCAACAAACACTTTGTTCTCGGCGGGATTATAAAAGTAATATCCTTTTGTTTCCTTAGGATACCCCACAAATAAACACTTGTCGATTTAGGTGCTAGTTTTTCGAGACTTGTCGCTTTACGTAAGCCTCACAACCCCAAATCTTAAGAAAAGACAAACTAGGTCTCTTCCCGTACCATATCTCATATGGTGTTTTATCAACCACTTTAGAAGGAACTCGATTTAGAGTGAAAGTCAGCTTGTAATGCATAACCCCAAAAGGATAATGGAAGATCTCGCATGACTCATCATAGATCGAACCATATCTAATAAGGTTCGATTTCTCCTTTCGTAAACTCCATTCCATTGTGGAGTTGTTCGGTGGAGTCAATTGGGAGACAATCCCACAATTTCTAAGATGATCATCAAATTCTTGGCTTAAATATTCACCACCTCGATCCGATCGAAGTGTTTTATAGTTTTACCAAGTTGATTCTCGCACTTCATTTTGAAACGTTCGAAACATCTCAAATGATTCAGCTTTATGTTTCATAAGATATACATAACCATATCTGCCGAAATCATCAGTAAATGTAATGAAGTACTGATAACCTTATCTAGCCATTGTGTTTATAGGACCGCATACATCATTATGTATTAGACCCAATAAATCACTTGCCCTTTCACTGTATCCAGTAAAGGGACTTTCAGTCATCTTGCCTAGTAAACAAGATACGCACGTTTCATATGTTTCTAAATCAAATGAATCAAGAAGCCCATCTTTATGGAGCTTCGTTATGCGTTTCTCGTTTATGTGCCCGAGACGACAATGCCAAAGATAGGTTTGATTACAAAAATGACAATTTTCTTCCTTTTTCTTTTGGGTGTTTTGAAGCAGGAACAGGCTGGGGCTTGACTTGTTTCATAGGCTTTGCGCAGGTGCAGCAATAGCCTTGGCAACTCTAGCCTTGCCTTTGCTTTTCTTCTTCATTCCCTTTCCCTTTTAGACCATCAACATATTGCTAGAGGGTTTCTTGATATTTTGTTCAGCAGTTTTGAGCATCAAATGCAACTCTGAAATTGATTTCTCCATATTATTCATATTGTAGTTCATCACAAATTGTGAGTAACTTTCTGGTAATGAATTTAGGATCAAATCCATAGCCAACTCTTGGCTTATAGGGAATCCGAGTCTATCAAGCTGGTCAACATAGCCCTTCATCTTCAGAACATGAGGACTAACTGACGCACCCTCAGTCATCTTGCAAGAATGTAGGTTTTTGACTGTCTCGAACCTTTCTTGCCTAGCTTGTTGTTGGAACATTTCCTTCAAAGCGTTATAGCCATGTCGTAGGCTTCCATTAGTTCCATGTCCTTCAAGTTCAGAACCATAGTTGCCAAAGCATAATACATGCAACATCAATAGAATCGTTGACATTCTTACTATGCGCATCCTTCACAGCTTTCGTAGCATTGGTGGTGGGTCCTCGTGGATTGGAGCATCCAGACATACAACTTGCGTTCATGCTTAAGAACAATTCTCAAGTTTCGAACCAATCAAGAAAGTTAGTCCCGATAGCTTATCCTTCTCAAGGATGGATCGCAGTGACAGGGGATTATTGTTACTTGAAGAGGCCATTGATCTACAATAAAGATTATGCAAAGTTTATTTTAGTATAGAGGAATAGACTCCCACTAAATTAACAACCCTCCTAAAACGTATTGTTTATTTAGGGGACTAAAATCCATATTTCACCTAATTCTCGTGATGCTATGACATGAAACAAAGAACTAGATTATTTAGGTAGGTAACAATTACCAATTACATCTTATGTAATTTTTAGATCATTTTATGAGATATGGGACATCTTATGTCTTAGCATGTTTTTATCTCATCATTTGCCTAAAGCTCAAAACTATTTTGATGGCTTTATTAAGTCGGACCATTTGAAACATTGAGGTAACTCTTACCCAAGTTGTCTCACCAAGATAACACAATACACCCAGCTATGGTGAAACTATATTAGTGTGATCGAGGCCTTGACAAGTGTTTAAAATGGATGGCACGAGACTTAAAATTTAATAGAGGGATTTTATTCAGTTTTAGTGATTTTATGTAAACAATGAAATAGCATATATTTTATTGATTTGTTCAATCACTAAACAATTTGGAGATTTTTTTTTTTTTTAACAAAATAACTTTTTTTTTTTTTAGAAGACGAATCTCAATTCCGAAAATTAAAATTCGCTATAGAAAATCATAATTTTCGCTGATTTTATTATCATAAATTAACCCCTTAATTTATCCGAAATTAAGTCAATTAAAACATTTTAATTAACTCGGGCCCACATCTAACTAATCATCTTATCCTAATCCAATTAGGACTAATCTTATCCTAATCCAATTAGGACTTTTCTTATCCTAATCCAATTAGGACTAATCTTATCCTAATCCTATTAGGACTAATCTTATCCTAACCTAATCCAATTAGGACTAATCTTATCCTAATCCTATTAGGACTAATCTTATCCTAATCCAATTAGGACTTGAGATATTTGAATCCTATCATATCACCAATAACAAGATTCTTGATATTTATCTCATATTCTAATTTGTTATCTATCTTTATCAAATAGAAACTTCATAACAAAATAGATATAACAATATAAATAATTCATTTCGAAAATAAATTAATTATAAATAAAAATTTCGAAAATTAATTATAAATAAATAATTTCGAAAATTAATTATTTATAAATAAATAATTTCGAAAATTAATTATTTATAAATAAATAATTTCGAAAATTAGTTATTTGCAATTTCGGTCCTCATCTAGATAATCACAAATATGTCATTGAATCATGAACTACTATCCCAATCGAATCTAATCATATTAGTTTCGAATTAATATTCAACCTTATACAATTCAAGAAACGTAAAACAATGTAACCTAAATATGCATATTGAATTACAGAGATTTCATCCATGCATCAATGCACAAAGAATAAAGATTATACCTAATGATTTCAATTAAATCACAAATATGTGTATCATATACACAAACGTGATAATAAATCTCAAAGAAAACTTATGTATATCACATATACATCAACTATCAACATGCTTTCGATCATATATCATGTATATATAAGAAGAAAACATGCAATGAATTTAATGGAATCAAACTCGAAGGCTCTGATACCACTGTTGGGTTTTGGGGTTGATACGAAGCGGAGATTACAAAACAATTTTGACAAAAACCACAACAGGATCCGAATCTAATTCCATTAAAAACTTTTAAACCATGAAAAACTTAATCATACCTCAATCGCAATATACCTTTCTGAAGGTTGATCGATCTCTAAGGCGCTGCCAACGACGAACGCCCTCTACCAGTAGTCCACACACGAACGGCGGCCGTGATTTGAAGTGCTAGCTTCGAGAGAATACCAAACCTTTTTCTTTCTCTCCAAAACGATCCAGAGCATACCAAAAACCCTAAGTCGTTTCTTAAACGAAAAAGGAGTTTTGGCCTTTTTTCTTTCGTACGTGTATTGTAACTTAAAGCGTCTATTTATACAACCCTTATATATAGACGGTTAAGTAAATTACAAATATACCCCTACTTAAAGAAGTATAAGTGTAATACACCACAAGGACGTTTCCGTCATGAATTTTATCATATAAAATTCATTTTTCTGAACCATCTTAAAATCTCGCAAAACCATTCTTAGTGTGCGACCCAATAGGCTCATACAACGTTGGCAGTGTACCAAAACACATTTTGGTATACAAGTCATAAGCGACCTCTAGCAAGACATTATGACTACCCAAGTTGTACGAATATAAAATCGAAACAACCTAATCAATAATGTATATAACATCCTTTTGTCACACGATATCCGTTTGATCAAACATAAGGCATGGAATTGTCATCCAACATGTTCAATCGTACTAGTCTCGATCTCTACGTAGACCGAAAACATCCAAGTGACATTGATCAATATCAATTCACTTAGACTAGGCCTTTTAACAGTCTAACACATCGAAGGATCCACTGGATATCTCTCTTTATATGAGAGGAACAAATTCTATCTTGATTACACAACTTCATCACATT
The DNA here is from genome assembly GCA_039657365.1 of Stephania yunnanensis. Taxonomy (NCBI): domain Eukaryota; kingdom Viridiplantae; phylum Streptophyta; class Magnoliopsida; order Ranunculales; family Menispermaceae; genus Stephania; species Stephania yunnanensis. The sequence continues at coordinate 45,198,189 of CM077581.1, forward strand.
GCTCACACAGTAACCAATCACAACCTTTATAATCGTCCGGTTAAAGACAACGTTTGATTGTGTCAAATCATTGTGTTCCTAATGTTGAAGTCTCTGGTAATCTCAAGTCAGAGGACTGGAATATATACTTATCATGAGAAAAAACTATGACTTAATCCATGTGATGCTCTCATAGCGGGTCGGTCCAGTACTTTGTTCCCTAACAAGTACTCGTGATCTTGATTCGTATCCCTATACGTATAATCATCATATGATCATCAATCAAGACTCACACTAGTCTTAATTCATTATAGTTCCCAGTATAATGATCGACTAGGGACATTTAGGATATATATGTAAATACCCATGGATCTTATTATAATGCAAACATGCAAATTAATTATAATAAACAGCAAATGAAATCCTCTTTTTTATTAACTAAAAGTATTTCATAAAGACAGTTAATGGATTGACCTAGGGCACATGCCCCAACACTACGGAGTACCTTTGCCAAATTGTTGAGACAACTATCGAATGAATAATCGTAAATAGTATAGTCATCCATGAAGACCTCAATGAAATGCCCAACAAAATTTTAAAAGATACTCACCATTCACCTTTGAAAGGTGGCAGGTGCATTGCATAACCCAAAGGGCATGCGTCGATAGGTAAAAGTGCTAACGGACAGGTAAGGGCCGTATTTTCCTAGTCTTCAGGCGTTACCGGTATCTAATGAAAACTGGAATAACTGTTAAGATAACAATAATGAGAACGACCTGCTAGTCTCTCCAACATCTGATCAATGAATGGTAGGGGAAGTGATCCTTCCTGGTGGAAGCGTTTAATTTCCTATAGTTAATGCATACCCGCCATCCATTTTGAATGCGGGTTGGAATCAACTCACCATGTGAATTGGTGACTACCGTGACTCTCGTTTTCTTATGGACCACCTGGATAGGGCTTACCCATTTACTATAAGAGATGGGGTAAATCATGTCAGCATCAAGGAGCTTCCGTATCTCCTTCTCCACGACATCCATCGTGAGCGAATTCAGCCTCCTTTGGGCTTCTCTCGTAGGTTTTGCTTCTTCCATATATATATGATGCATGTAAATGGAAAGGCTCAAACCATTGATATCCACTATGGTCAACCCAATAGCCTATTTAAACTCCTGGAGTAGTCAAAATAGCCTCTCGTCCACCAAATGTGTAAGTTTGGCCGAGATGATCGTAGGGAATGTGTCATTCTCACCCAAAGACTTATACTTTTGGTACTCAGGTAATAGCTTCAGCTCAAGTCTGGGATCTCTAATAAAGGAGGGAGAAAGTTTGGAGTTAGAAGTAGGCAACTCCATATGATAGGCACTTAGGGGCAGGGATTGGAATGAATCCAACTCGAAAACAACATCCTCGACATCATTGTCGAAGGTCAGATCACTCTCGTGGATTTGAGTAGTGTTAAGATGTTACTCTAACACTACTTTAACTTTATTATCGCCACTTGTGATCAAGGTCTACTCAACAAAATGAATTCACACAGTCCATAGTACACACCATAGATGACACATCACTGAGGTATTGCATCGCATCATAGATGTTAAACTTGATGACTTCACCGTCAAACTCCATGGTAAGAGATCCATCATTAACATCTATTTTCATCTTTGTCATTTTAAAAAATAGACGTCCAAGTAGTACTGAAGAAGCATTGGGGAATGACTCCTCCTTCGTATTTACCACGTAGAAGTCAACAGGAAACACAAACTCATTCACTCGGACTAAAAAGTCCTCGAGAACACTAATAGGTCTGACAACAGAATGGTCTGCCAACTAAATGAAAACACAAGTCTCCTCCAATGAGCCTGCATGTAATATCTCATAAATAGACAATGGCAAGACATTAATGGTAGTGCTATGGTCGCACATAGCCTTCTGAATGCTTACTTCACCTATAACACAAGGTACTAAAAACATCCCAAGATCCTTGAATTTAGGAGGCAACTTCTTCTGTAGGATAGTTGTGACGATTTCTCCCATTTGGAATTTTTCATTGCCTTACAGCTTCCCTTTGTTAGTGCATAGTTTCTTAAGAAACTTTGTGTACCTAGAGACTTGCTCAGAGTGTCGAGGAGTGGAATATTAATTTCCACTTGCCAAAAGATCTCGAGAATTTATTTCTCTTCCTCATTTTTCTTGTCTATGATGAGTCATTGTGGATAAGGAGTTTTGACCTTGAATATGGGTGGTGTTTCCTTTTGAGTAGTTATCATCTGTTGAGGGTCAAACAGAGTCGATACTAACTCATGTTCTTCCTAATTTTCCAGGTCCTTGGCATTAGACGACTCATTGTTCCTTTTAGGTCCCTCCAACTCTTTACCACTTCAGAGTGTAAATGTGTTAGTACTCGCGTTAGGATTCGGCTAAGGTTGCGAAGGCAACTTTCATTTATCCTCGAGACGTCCATTCTGCTATTTCATTTGGTCCATTTAAAGTTTAAGATTTAGGACCGCCGAATCGGTTTTGATGATGGATTTTTTTGTGGTAGCCCTGAATTGGGCCATTTCACGCATAAACTTGCTTTGTTGATCCATAAAGGCTTTCATCATCTCCTCAAGTGAAGATGAATTATTGGAGGGCGTAGGCAACGGTCGACCTCTAGGGATGAAGGTCTGATAGTTCTTGTTTTGAGGCACGTAACTTAAGTTCAGGTTGTTCGTCGCCGTTGCATGATTATATGTATTCCCAAATGGGACTCTAGATTGTCCCTGTAACTGATTACCTATGGCATTGGCCTGTAGATTGTCCTCATAGAGAGTAGGACATTCATTAGTTGTATGATTTATGGTATAATAGAAGCCACAAGCTTTGACTTCAACTTTGCCAAAGGAGAGGAGACGTTTCATCATGGAGGTTAGTTGGTCAATTTTCTAGTTAGTGGAACTCGAGACACTCCTTGCAGTTAGACTTCGGTAAGCAGTAGCATCAAGATCACCATAAAGGCATGACTATTGTGCGATGTCCTCAAACAATTATTTCATTCGGGCTGGAGTTTTGTCTTGAATGTGACCCCTACACGCATTATCAATCATGCGTCATTCTATGGGCGACATGCCAACATAGAAGAACAAAACTATGGCCTTCTCAGACTCGCCAAGCTGTGGGTAACTAGCAATCAATCGCTTATAGCGACCCCAATATGCGCCAAATGATTCGTTCGGCCTTATTTTGATGCTGCATATTTCCATGATGAGCTGAGAAACTCTATCCTCAAGGAAGTATTCATTCAAAAACGCGATTGCCATTTCATTCAAAGAGTTAATGTAGCCATGCGGAAGGTAGAAAAGCCATTCCTTGGCATTGACTTAGAGGCAAAATGGAAAAGATCTGAGCTTGTCCATTTCCTCATCTGTATTGGAAGGTTTAATTGACTTGCAGGTAGTATGAAACTCCTTTAGAAAAGTGACAAGATCTTCATTCTCGCCACCATGGAAGGATGGTAGGAGAAGAATGAATTCAGACCTCAACTCAAAGTATTCGGCGTTATCCAGATAGTTGATGAAGAGGGGTTGTTGCGCCAAAATAGCTTGAAGCTCTTAATTGGCGTGACCCATGGTGATTTGGTGATTTGCTGCAATATTCAGAGGATTTTAGCCTTCTTGTTGCCTAAGTCGGGTCTCTCTAATCCACCTATGAAATGTTCTCTTCAGTTTAGGAATGAAAGGTAGCAATGAACCAGTCCATTTTGACCAAGTGAAGTATGGTAACATAAAAAAAGAAGAAAAGAAAACAAACCTAAACTCAGAGTAAAGATTAATTTCCTTGGCAACGGCGCCAAAAATTGACGCGTGCCGAATGAGTCAATAAAGTAAAATTCCTAAGCCAACTATTTTATAGAATAGTGGCAAAGGACCGATCCCACAGAGATTGGTAGTCCGTCTTAGGTTAAAAACAACAAAAAAAAGTTGGGGGTTTTTTAAATAAATTAATTTAACTAATTAATCTAACTAAACTAAATAAAATAAAATAACTAAACTAATCTTCAAAACAATTAATAAATACATAAGTAACACATAAGTCTACAATTCCACAAATCAGGATTAAGATTCAATTGCAATCATGGTCTTGAATCTTTTCCAAAAAGTTATTAATTCAAATTCTCTTATATTAACTATGAAAAATCGACGTCCGCCAGAAATTCTTAATTCCCATGATCTCAAAAGCCAAGACGCCCGCCACTAACTATTTCCCTAATTAATGTATAACCCTAGAAATCTGCCAATCAGGTACAACCCACTGAGCACAGTAATTTGGATATGTTGGAACGCTAATCCTAAATAAACGGGTCGCATTCGATCCCGATTTAACCTAGATTCAATTGTTGCACACTCAAGAACCGAAAGGGTTTGACGGTAAACGGGTGAGTGTTTCTTACTTTATTAGTCCAAAAGCACAATTACACGGATACTAATAGTCCTGATAACTATAGATTGTCCACCTAAAAACATGCACTGGCCATATGCATACCCTAGATCTAAATCATAATCATTAAAACCAACAACAATGAAATAGGAGAATTTAAATTAAATAAAATAAAAATGATAGATCTCACATAACATGCCATGAATCCATCATCTCGACTTACTTCCCCTAGACCTAGGGAAGGAGTTGATTAGCCGATCATCGTCGTTGAAGAAAGTCGATACTAAAAAAGAATTGTTGGTGTTATTCTCAATAATACCAAGGTTCGTAATATATCAAACTACTAAAAATTGGTCTCGGGAGGTGAGAGAAACTAATTTCTTGGGTTGGGGAGGTGACTCATGCGCCGAGTAGCATCGTACGGCTATTTTGGCTTGAAAATAAGTGTCCGCCACATGTCACAATGCTATTGGCTCGTTTCCTGCTGTCGCGTTGACATTGCAGCACCGGATTGGTCGAAACAACTATTTCTCACGAGCTGGGCATGGATGAGAGATCCACATGGCACATTCTAATTGGCTAAAGATCCATGTGATGACGCGTTGTGCTGATGCATGAACGCTATGTGGCATGCAAAACGCGAAAGGGAAATTGCGCAAATTCGACAAAAATCTGGGAGTCCGTGCGGATGCGCATCCAAAGGCAGATCGACGAGCAGTTGAAGCGATTAGAATATGTGCGGGCGTGACGTGGCCTGAGTGATGCTGACGCAACGACTGCTGATTGGTGGAGTCGATTAGTTGACGCTACGTGGCATCCTATTATTTGTGGAGCCAACTGTGATGAATGCTTGTGTGATCAGTGAACGCCACGTGTTAGCTACTGTGATGAAAATCACTAACGTGGCAGCCCCTGATTGGTTAAAAGTTGACGTGGAAGCTCTTAATTGGTTGAAATATGCTGTCTCCTATTCTACCAATCAAGCATTGTGTAAATTGAGGCAAACTGTTTGGCATTTAATCATTGCATTTAAATACTCTATTTTGAGTATTTTTTCACTACGAATTCAACTGCGCACTCTATTTTACCTAAAAATGTTAAAAAATATAATTAAATATATAATTTAGAGACTTTGCATTATTAAATATACTAAAATAAACTACTAAATATATATATAAATACTGACTTATTAGTATGTATGATCCATGTTATATGAATTTTGATTTTGTAGGTGACTTGAAAACTGAGTTGCATTACATTTTTGCTTAGTTGTTTGAATTGGAAGAAATGGCAAGAATAAGGAAACAACTTAAGCCAAATTAGAGCAAATGATTTTGAGGCATCTACGTTTCAAAACCCAAATGTAGAAAAGCCTAGACCTTTAAATCCAATTTTTTCATTTGTGAAAAGGCTAAGGATATATAAGAGAAAATGCTTCGTAAGTTCATTTGCGAAAATGGGATTTGTTTGTTGGCTAAGTATGATAATAGAGTAAGAAACTTCATTATGCACTTAAAATATGAGCAAGTCACTCAAGATTAAAGGAAGAACGAAGTTAAAGGTGTAAGTGGGATTGTTTATGAATTTCATGCTAATGCAAAGTTCACAGCTAAGGATGAGCCAATTAAGGTGAGAGGGATCCTTGTTCCTTTTAATACACGTAAGATCAATACTTTCTATATGTTGGAGGAATTAAGTTTGTATGGATCCAAAAAAAATTATGGAAGATGTTATATGAGAGACCCTATAACTTATACCCATTTAGATCCATAGAAACCGCATTGGTTGTCCAAGGACAACAATGCTAGGTTATGGGTTTCGAGAATGTGCCGAGACACATAAAAAATTGGAGTGTAGAAAATTTTAAAGAATATGGCAACATCTCCTTGTTGCATCGCTATACCTCATTTCATAGCAAGGTGAGATCGAGAAGAGAAAAATGGCTTGTCATTATTAGATTACAAAGCACAAGGATATCAACATCGAGGAGATCATACACACCACTCTAAAGGAGTATATCTTGTCAAAAAAGGATATCGAGTTGTTGTTTTCTACATTGACTACTCAGATGTGCTTGAAACCTAGAGTGATGTTGAAAGATGACAAAGATTTTGATATAAATGCCCAACCAACCATAGAAGAAATGTTCATGCTTACGTTGAAATCACCACCCAATTACCAAGACTCTAAGGATGAGATAGAGAGAGAGAGCTGAGAGAGCAATACTTGAGGCTAAGTTATTACACAAAAGGCTAGAAGATCAAATAGCATCAACAGCTACATAATTAGCCCAATAACTGGAAGAGATGGAAAAGGAAGAAGAGGAGGAGGAACAACAGAAAGGATTCGATGACGGCTACAAGTTTGTAGACCCAAAGATAGAAGAACTGGACTTAAACGATTCCGAGGTCTTTCCACCACCTCCTCCACTATTGGCACTCGTACCACCACTTGAGGAATTGACTCCATAGTAGCAGATGTTGCAGATAGTAGAGATGAGGAGACAGTACCAGGAGGATAAGGCACAATACTAGGTAGTCATGTTGAGATATGAGTATGACATGGAGATGAGAGAGGAACAAGAACAAAATGGGGGTAAATTTTCATGTGTTTGTTGATCATCATAGAGACATAACTAAATATGATAGCAACAGACAATTGAGACTTACTGATAACCCATTAGTCTTTCTAGCATCATAAACATACATGTTTTATCAGGATTTTGTAGAGAGCTGGAAAGTGGAGCGTCCATTAACACCACCCAAGCTCGAGGTAATGATGCAGATGACGATGATGAAAAACACTCTTGAAGTCAAAGTAATAAGAATCTTTTAGACCTAAGGAGTTGACGCGTGTCAAATGCATCTAAATATATAATCCCATAGAGATTACCAATAACCATATGAATTGTAGCAGTGGCAAGCAAGGGGTCGATCTGCAAAGACCAAGTTTCTAACCTAGGCTAATGATCAAGAAATTAAAACGGGAGTTCGCAAAAGTGTTCTCAAAAGTTCACCAAAAAGAGGGAATGAGAATACTATGTAGAGAAATCAATCAAGAAAAGCAACTTAAACCATCTGTATCACAAACTTCCTCATTTTGGCATTATTAAACATATGGTCATCAATTTAGATAAAGCATGCAAATTAAAAGTAATTAAGAGTAGTTGTAAACATGGTAACGTACCTGGGTCCTCGCATTTCCCTATCTTGGTGGTCAAGGTATGATAACGAGCACTTCTCCAGCAAAACACACAACCCTGGACTCAAGTGAATTGGGCTTAATGTGTTGACCGCAATGGGCTTTGTGAAAGCACTATACCTAAACAACCGGATCACTAGTGTGTCCAATTTAGCCTAGATCCATATGGTATTCAACTGGTCCCAAAAGTGGTAAATCAATTGGTAGGCTCAATTGCCACTAATGTGGTCTTATTGCATAAGGTCGTATGCATACGACTAACTGGCATAAAAATCAAGGCTTAAATATGATTTTAACCCTAATTATTCAATTAATAATAAATGGAATAAATACCAATAAAAAGCAAGTTAAATAAATCAAATTAGATCTCACATATGCTTAGATCGACGAAGTTAACCAGGCTTGTTGCTGGAAAACTCACATAAAAATGAAAAAGAAAAATAGAGAACAGTGGTATTTAGAGAATAAGGGAGAAAATAGCAATGTGTCGCCATCCAAAAAGTGAGTTCTCCCAAGAATACATAAGTCCTAATAAAAAATGACCTTTTAATTTGCTATCTAGAAGAGAGGAAATCAAAATTAGGGTTGGTAGAGTTATTCGTGTGCTGGGGAAGATATGGTGGTTGTTAGGTGTTGTTTGTAAAGTTCTGCCACGTGTCACATAATGATTGGGCGAGCTCACTACTACCTGTTGATGTGTCATGCAAGGATTAGAGGAGGGGATTGCTATAGAGGATGCTGGCTAGTGAGACGCTGCCACGTAGCAGCAAGCAGGAGGAGTGGAGTCTTGCACGACTCGTGCAAAATTTTGGGAGACCGCACCGATGCGCACTTCAAGGAGAGTCCACGATGGCTAAGGTGAGGAAGACTATTGAGAACACTTTGGACACAATGTTAGATGCCATGTGGCAGATGCACAGGCGTGGAAAAGACGCTTGAGAGAACGAACAAAAATCAGGGAGGTATCACCATACAAATCTCAAGGCAGGTCTAATGGCTCTGGTAGCACATTAGCTTAGGTGTGTTATTTTCTCTCATCACTCAAGTTGTCCTTATCTCTTCATCAACTGAATATTGTGTCTTGAGGCTGATCCAACATTAGCTAATCACATAGCAAGTAAATATTATATTCTCCATAGTTTTTCTCCCCATATTCAACCGCACAGTCAAATAACACTAAAAATAACAAATAAGGACAATTTGAGTAATATTTTGGAGGTTCAACAGTAACAAATATAGAAATAAACTATATTTAATGATATAATTAATAAGTTAACGAATACCCCAAAACTTAAGACTTTGCACATCCAGAGCAAATGTGTAAATGGAAAACACTAACAAACTAGACTCTTAATATAGCTATGCACTAACTAAACTAATCTTATACTTGATTCAAAACTCATGGAGTTCCTTTGCTTTATATAGCTGCAAAGTTAACAAGTCACTCAAGAAGTTTTGGAGTTATGATATGCCAAGAACCACAATCTAAACACAATTAAGATCATATGTTAAAGACATAGACTCCGTAAAGGCAATGGTCATTAACTACTCACGAGTTTTCTTGGTCTATATATTGAAGCATGCAAGTTTAGAATCTCTACAAAAAATAGCTCATCAATGCTCAAAGGTACTATAAACAAGAAATGCAACCACACTTTCCACTGTTGTACACTTAGCTCCAATGGAAATCGATAGGACTTTAATAGGCTATAACATGGCTAGGATTGGGTACTAAGAAAATAATATAATAGATATACAAAACATTGGAAAACAAAAACTTAAATATCAAATGATTCCATGAGAACATGAAAGTGACTCACACTATAGTTCTCACCTTTTTCTAACCACCCAGTTCCGTGCTTAATTTCTTGTGATTGTCGTTTTAAGTGGGACTCTCTAATCATGACTTTCCCCTTATTTTGGGCATATATACAATTTTTTCTTCTATAACTTTTTCTCCTCATGTCTCTTTTACAAGATTTGAAGTCTAAATGTAGTTTTGAACTAGATAAAGGATATATCAGGCTATGTCTATAGGTTCAACATTAGGTATGGAAGAAATAAAGGTTTGGTTGGCTTAAAGTTGGTTAACTAGGGAAATTACTTTAGGTAGGATTAAGTATTGGGGTTTTCAGTCAAAAAATGGCATAAATCATTTTCCCAAAAGTGTTTCATTCATAGGAATTTCACTCCAAGTGGGTTACATCCTCCTTCTAGCACCCTAGAAATCTGACTTCCATAGTTCTAACCGTCTGCCCCCTTTGGTATCTAGCATAAGGCTTACCATCATACTAAGTCCCTAATCATGAAATCATAAAAAAGTAGGGCCTACAAGCATGAGTGAGTGTTTGTCCTAATTTCTCCTAAGTCTCAACTCAAAAAGGCAACCATAATGTACCCATCCACGACTAATGGCATGAAAATTTTTTTTAGGTGACTCTAAAGAATATAACTATACTAAATGCAGGCATAAAAGTGTATCAACCCCTCGTGGAATAAGAAAGAGAAGTATGAAGGGAAAAGAAATGGAAAAAATGAGAGAAAGATTATATAAAACACCACCTTTACCATTCGACAACCACATATAACCGCATATAGTTGAGAAAATTTAAACGATCTCACCCACGATCTTTCTCAAAAACATCCATCTAACTCAATCCACAAATCCTAAATTACCCCCAAACTTATTCTGAACCTTGTCCTCAAGGTTCAAAACAAGTCAAGAGGTGCATATGAAAGCACATAAGATGTTCAAAGAACATGATAGATATAAAACTAAGGAAATGATATAGGATCATGCATAATAATAACACTAAGCCCTAGATCTACAAACGAAATTTAAATAAAATAAAGATGGGCAGCCTTACAAAAATCTCAGAATGACTAACCATGGGTATAGCATAATGTGATGAGCTGTAGTAGCAATATCGGGCTTTCAAAATCCAGTGCACTACGTAGAGGTTGCAACACCTATAAAAAGTCACCAAAGAGATAACAATAAGAATACCATAAAAATACTAAAATAAGTAATCAAATAAAAAATAAATAGAGTCTTGGGGTGCCTCCTAAGAGCGCAATTTTATAACATCATTGGCTGAACTCAGTCAAGTTGTCCCTCAGTTAGAGTACTCTACATCTGCAAGAATCTCACTCTCGATCTCATACTCTGGGAAGTTCTTATAGGACGGCTTCAGTCGGTGCCCATTCACCTTGAAAACTTTCCCTTTATCCATGTTCCTGATCTTAACTACACTATGTCCAAAAACATTAGTAACAATAAAAGGTCCAAGCCATCATGACCTCAACTTCCCTGCATGGAGTGTTAATCTAGAATTATAAAGCAAGATATTTTCGATTGACTTTGAAAGTCTTATGAGATAAGTTACGATCGTGGAATGCCTTGGTTTTATCTTTGTAGATTTGAGCGGACTCATTAGCATCATTCTGAATCTCCTCCAATTCTTGGAGTTCCAACTTTCTCTCTTTACTGGCTACATCAAGTTCCATGTTAAGCCATTTGACAACCCACAATGATTTATGCTCTAACTTGACTAAAAAATGGTAAGATTTGTTGAAGCTTAAGCGATACAGAGACATTCTAATTGGTATTCTATACGTCGTTCGATAAGCCTATATTACATCGTCAAGGAGCATGCTCCTATCCTTCCGTGAGGGATTTAAGAACTTCTCCAAAATGGATTTAATCATTTTAATTGATGTCCCACTTGGCCACTCATCTAAGGATGGTAGGTCATAAATGTACGGTGTGTAACATTGTACTTGCTCAAGAGATATTCAATAATGCGGCTGTAGAAATGGGTACCTCCAACACTAATCAAAGTATGTAGAGCACCAAAAGTAGAAAAATAAGAGATTTCAAGAAATCCCATACCACTAATGAAACATTAGAGTGAGCGGCTTTAATATTCATCCATTTAGACACGTAATCCATTACTAGTAAGATATACAGAAAACCATGTGGTGGTGGAAATGGCCCTATGAAATCGATCCCCTAAACATAAAAAATTTCACAGAATTTAGTCGAGGGTGGCATTTGATCCTGGTGACCCATGGTACGGATCAATTAACATCGGCATATAGATAAAAGCCAAAAAATTGTAGGCCAATAAAAACCATTCTCAAAAACCTTTATAGCTATCCAACATGGACTGAAATGGCCATCGCAGGTGTATGAGTGACATAATGCCAAGATAAATTATGTCTTAATGTGGGATACACATCGACAGATTACTGTTTTGAGCAAAACTTCTATGAGTTTTGGTTATCCCATACGTGGTGTTTAGAGTCGCTTTAGATTTTATCCTCTCGAGCACGGGTATGGTGAGGTGGATATTAAGGTGTAATGAGGTAATTAACCAAATCACCAAATCAAGGGAGTTTTTCAGAAATGAATAAGAAATGTTAATCAGGGAAATCATCTCGAAGCGGGACAAGTGCTTCACCATTCTTGATGCAGTTGAGATGGTCAGCAACATGATTTTTAACACAACTCTTATATTTAAGTTTGTTATCAAACTTTCGTAACAAGAGTATCCATCAAATAAAAGGAGGTTTAGCTTCTTTTTTGGACATTATGTACTTTAATGGCAGCACGGTACGAATAGATGACCACCTTAGAACCTATGAGGAGATAAGGCTGAAATTTCTCCAAAGTGAAAAAGATAGCTATAAGCTCCTTCTCGGTAGTGATGTAATTTAGTTGGGCAGGATGAAGAGTTCGGGAAGCGTATTATATGACATGTGAAGCATGCTCGACTCATTGCCTAAGCACAACTCCCATGACATTTTACATGATCTCGAAAGGTAGCTCCTAATTGGGAGCTAAAATCATAAAGGTAGACATGAAAGAGTCATTGAATGCATCAAATGCAATCTTACATGCCTTGTGGAGATCAAAACGCACGTCCTTTTAAAAAAGGCGACATGGGTTGTGCAATTTTGGACAAGTGCTTAATGAAATACCTATAGAAATCAGAATGGCTAAGGAATGATTAGATATCTTGCTTAGCTGTGGGGTAAGGCAAATTTTGAGTTACTTCAATTTTTGTAGGGTCTACCTCTACACCCTAGTAGAAATAATGTGACCCAAGATAAGACTTTGATCCACCATGAAGTGACATTTCTCATAATTGAGGATCGAGTTTTTCTTGATACATCTGTGAAGTACCATTGTAAGATGACTGAGGCAAAGATCCAATGATCCATGAATACATGAATACGTTTATGAAGTGCACAACAAAGTCAGAGAAAATGGTCATCATGCACCTTTAAAAGGTAGTAGATGCATTACACAGCCCAAAGGGCATTTGCCGATAAGCAAAGGTATTAAAATGACAAGTGAAGATGGTATTTTCCTAATCGATTCAAACCTGCCATCCAAACCTGCCATCCATTTTGGATGCGATTTAAGACTTACTAACCCTATGGGTTTGTTTCCACTGTGATCCTCATTTTCTTGGGAACCACATGAACAGGACAATCCAATTAGCCATCAGAGATCGGGTAGATCATCCAAGTGTTAAATAGCTTTAGTATCTCCTTTTTAACCACTTCCATCATCATTAGGTTCAGTCACTGTTGTGCTTCTCATGAAGGTTTAGATTCTTCTTCCATATGTATCTAATACATGCAAGTGGAAGGGCTAATACATTTGATGTTAGCAATCGTCTACCTTAAAGTTTATTTGAACTCTTGAAGCACATTTATGAGCTTCTCTTCATCTGGTAATATGAGTTTAGTTGAGATGATCGCAGGTAAAGTCTCATTCTCACCTAAAAACACATATTTGAGATGACTCGACACTGGTTTGAGCTTAAGTATGGGAGCTCGCTCCATAGAGAGTAGATGTGTAGTGTTTCAAGCCAGTAAGTCAAGATATGCTAGGTTGGAAAAATGGAGTGGAGCATAGTCCAACTTAGAGATCAGCTTCGCGATTTTAGTATCAAGGAAGAAGGATTGCTTTTACAAAAAATAGGTGTAGAGATGATTCTCTAACACCACTTTTATATCATCACCTTTCACAAGAAAGGTATCTTAGACAAGTGAGTCCACATTGTCCTAGGTAAGCACCACGAAAGAGGAATTGTAAGGATGGCACATCGCATCACAGATGTTGAGCTTAATAAGTTCACCATCAAACTCAATGGTAAGAGAACAAATATGAACATCAATCTTATACTTGATAGTCTTTAGGAAAGGCCTACTAAGCAAAACCGAGGAAAAATGGGGGCATGGTTGATATTTCATATCAATGATATAGAAGTCAGCAGGAAATATGGCCTCAATAACTTTCATAAGAATGTCTTCAAAGACAACCACAACACGAATGATGGACCGGTGTGCCATATATATGATAACTACAGTATCATTCAAAGGGACAACCTTAAATTTCTCATATATTGATAGTGGCATGAAATTGAAAGATGTGTTAAAGTCACATAAAACTTTATTGATTTCAACTTCACCAAATGTGCAACGGAAAATGAACATGCTCTATAGTCCTCAAATTTGGTGGTAACATTTTACAAAGGATAGCATAAACATTTTCAACAATGGCGATTTTCTCATTGCCCTTTAGTTTATTTTCATTGGTACATAGGTCATTAAGCAACTTAGCATAGAGGGGCATATGTGCTAAAGCATTAAGGAGTGGGATGTTTATCGCCGCTTTCCTTAAGATTTCCAAAATTTCCTTATCTTCTCCTGCCTTTTTATTCTTAATGAGGCGTTGAGGGAATGGGAATATGATTTTGAGAGAAGGTTAGGCTTCCTTATCCAAGATTACCGTTTCAGTATGAGATGGTTGAACATTGAGCTCTTGCTCGACTTCCTTAGATTTAAGGGCAGCCACTTTAGGCTTGGGTTCCTTAGGAGTCTCCTCAAACTCTTTGCCACTATGAAGTGTGACGGCGTTGACATTCATATTAGGATTTGGATGTGGTTGAGGAGGCAGCTTGCCTTTCTCATCCATATGCCATACCCGTAGGGGCATTTGTTATACTTGAACATTGAGGTTTTTAATGCTTGCAACATGACTCATGAATATTTATTTTTTAAATTAGGCTAAGTTTTTAGAGAATTTTTCCTGATTCGCAATGATTGTCCTCATCATCTCTTTTAAAGACCACGAATCTTGAGTAAGTTAGGATTATTGAGGAGGAGGTTGTCCCCTTGGAACATTTTGCAGATAATTCAGGTTTAAAGGTCTATAAATCTGATAAGGGATTTTGATGCATGATTGTAAGGATTACTGAAATTGTTGTTGTATTGATTCCTCAATGGTCCTTAGAATCTGCCACTTATAGCATTTGCTTGTTTATTCTCGAAAAAGTTAGGGCAAGAATAGTGTGATGGTCTTTGGTTGCGCAGAAACCACAAGCTTTGACTTAAGCTTTTCTAAAGGTAAGGAATCAATCCATAATATCAGTAATCTTTCAAGCTTGCTGCTGGTATGATTTGACCCTACTCCATCAAAAAGATTTCGTGAGGATCCCTCTTCCTCATCATCAAGATAATGACGTGATTGACTTGCTATAAAGTCATACAAGTTAAACATATGTTGAGTTTTCTCGCATTTATAGTTGCCTACACAAGTTTTATCAATCATGTGTTTCTCAAAGGGCGTAAGTCCAATATAAAAAAAAGAATAATGGAGAGGTTGCTTTGGCTCTATTGGGGGCATTGCGTAAGCAAGTGCTTATAACGACCCTAATATTCACCAAAGGATTCACTCCATTTCATTTTTATAGTACATATCTCTCTAATGAGTCGAGAAGATCTAGATTCAGGGAAAGACTCTTAGAGGAAAGTAGAAATCATGTCATTCCAATATGTGATGGAAGTAGGGGAAATAGAAGAGCCTGTCCTGGGCTTTGTCCATAAGGCAGAAAGGAAAAGTAGAGAGTTTGACTTTGTCTTTATCGACACTTGGGGGAATCATGGTCCTACACGTAGAATGGAAGTCCTTGAAGAAGGTCAGTGGATCCTAATAATTGAGCCCATGAAATATAGGGAAAAGGTTTATAAAACGAGATTTATGCTCAAATTTGCTCTTAATAGCTGGAAATGCGATGCAGTGCGGTCGATGAGCTAGGAGATACTATATCTCATCATTTGGCATCCTAATGGTAATGTGATTTTCGGCTTGAGGTTGTGCCTAAAGGTTAGCTCATGGCCTTTATAAATTGGGATCAACCATTCTTTCGAGTTTCGACAGCAATTCTTTTTGATCTCCAAATCATAAGGGAGTAGAGATCCAATGGACTGCAATTGATGAAATATGTGGGACATAAAGGTGTGCACGTGAAAAACAAAAAGAAAAACCTAATTCAAAAAAAATATTGGTCTCGGTAATGGCGCCAAAACTTGATGCGTATCAAGTGTGTCAAAATATATAATCCCATAGAGATTACTAATTACTAAAAGAACAGTAGTAATGGAAAGCACAGGGTCGATCCATGAAGGCCAAGTTTCCATCCTAGCCTACTGATCAAGAAATTAAATTGGGGAGTTAATAAAAGTGTTCTTAAAAGTTCACCGAAATGAGGGAATAAAAATACTATGTAAGGAAAATCAATCAATAAAAGGAAACCTAAGCCATCAGTATCACAAACTTCTTCATTTTACAATAATTGAACGTACGTTCAACAATCGAGATAAAGCATTCAAAATTAAAGGTAATTCGAAGTAGCTATAGACCCGGTAACATATCCAGGTCCTCGCACTTCTATATCTCCAAGTTTAGTGTACAATAATGACCATTTCTCTAGCCGAACATACAACCTTGGACTCAAGTGATTCGGGTTTAATGTGTAAACCTAGACAACCGGACCCCTAATGTGTCCAATTTAGCCTAGATCACTATGGTATTCAATAGGTCCTAAAAGAGGCAAATCAATTGATAGGGTCAATTTCCACTAGTGCGGTCTTATTGCATAAGGTCAGATGCATACGACTCACTAGCACAAAAACCAAGGTTTAAATATGAATTTAACCCTAATTATTCTATTAATAACAAAAGGAATAAATACCAATGAAAAGCAATTTAAGTAAATCAAAGTAGATCTAACATATGTTTATGCCAAAAGGCTAGTTTGCTCAACCTCCAGTCTAGATAGACGAAGTTAGCTAAACATGTTGCTTGAAAACTCCATTAAAAATAAAAGAGAAATAATGGTGTTTTGAGAAGAAAGGAGAGAATATCAATGTGTCACCTTCCAAAAATTGAGTTCTCCTTAAAATACCTTAGTCTTAATACAAATAAACCATCTAATTTGCTATCTAGAAGAGAGAGAAAACAAAATTAGAGGTTGGTAGAGTGACTCGTGAGCAAAGGCAAAACTAGTAGCTGTCGGGAATAATTTGTAGGTTTCAATCAAGTGTCACACGATGATTGGATGAGCTTGCTTCCTGCTGATGTATCATGCAATGATTGGAGGAGGAAACTACTGCAGAAAATGGTGGCAAGTAAGATGCTGCCACGTGGCAGCGGGTTAGAGGAGAAAAAGCTCGCATAACTCGTGTAAAATTCTGGGAGATCGAACTGATGCACATCTCAGGGAGAGTCTATGACAGTTGAGGAAAGGAAGACTACCGAGAACATATTGAATGAATGGCTAGATGTCATGTGGCAGACGAGTAGGCATGAAAAGGACTTACAAGAGAACGAGCAAAAATATTATGAGGCATCACCTCGTGAAACTTGAGGCAAGTCCGGTGGCTCTAGTTGCACATTAGGTCAGGTGTGTTTTTTTCCTACATCACTCGAGTTCTCTTCATTTTTTTATCAACTTATTATTGAGTGTCTGGAGGCTGATCCAACATTAGTTTTTCACCCCGGATTTAACTGCACACTCCAATAACCCTGAATACAACAAAAAAGACAATTAGGGTAATATTTTTGAGATTCAACAATAAAAAACATATAAATAAACTATATATAATTATGTAATTAACGACTTAACAGGAGTTGAGAGTGACTTTGATATCCTTTAATTTCTCGTAACATTAGAGATATTTTGTTAACGGTTTACTTGTTATAATTCTATGTTTGCGTAGTAATATCTTATGTTATTATATATGTTTGTGTGTTTTAATGTTTCAAGCTTTCTCTTAAACCTCGAGGACAAGGTTTGGTTTAAGTTTGTTGGAATTGATAAGTGATTATTTATATGTATATATAGGGTTAATTTATTTGTATATTTAATATCCATAAATGATTGCTAATTCATGGTATTATTGCATTTTTAGGGAATTAAGGTGTATTAGAAGAAATCAAGGGAAAACAAGAAGAAAAGGAGCAAAGACCCATAAAATCGGATTTGGCACCGTGGGAGCTTATATTGGCGTTGTGTGAAGAAAAGGCACGACTTAGGGGGGAAAGGCACAACATAGGAGAGAATAAAAAAATGAAGAAAACCAACTTTGTAGATCAGGTACAAGGACATCGCTAAACATAAAAAGGAAAAGGTCAAGGCTCTAGGAGTTCAAAATCACACAATGAAGGAGTGGCGTTGTGGTGGCACCATGACTTAATATACACAACACCAGGGCATTAGTGACCATTGAAACTACGCAAAAATTAGAAACTGAAGTTATAATTTGGGTTCAATTATAATTTTAGGTTTCTAATTGTTATTAAGGAGTACAAATAGGTATTAGGACATGATTAACAAGAGCGTGACAACCGCATAGAAGGAGATTAGCCTCCATTAGAATAATTTACAATTGAGATTGAGTATTAAGGAGTTTTTGTTGGAAAAAAGTTGAAGAGTCTATGTTTTTAATCAATATTTGGTTTCATTGATTAATTCAAGCTAATATTTACATTCTTTTTTTTAATAAATTCTATATTGAATGGCGATGTGTGTGTTTCAATGATATGCGAGTAATTTATTTATCTCATGGATGAATGGATCATATGGTATGAATGTTATACTCTGAAATAAGAATAAAAAGTGAAAACGAAACGTGCAATGGTTAGAATTTGTATTAATTTTGAGTGTAATGCTTTAGACATCTTGATCAAGTATTTAACAAACTTAGACTTTAGGAATTATCATGACCATTGAAGCTTCTAGTTCGGAATCGAATGAGACAACCATAAAATATACAACATCGAGAGATAGTTGTTGATTAGGGTGGTGCGGATAGTAAACTTAGTTGGTTATGAATCTAATGACTTGAGACTCAAGCAATGCGGAACTGACATCATTCACACCGATAGGTAGAGTTCTAGTTTGCACATTTGGATTTTCTACGTCCCAATAGTGGGTTGAAGTGGATTTGAAGGAAATATGTCTATTCTAATTAGGCTTTGCACAAAATATATTGAAATTTAAACATGAATACAAAGCATATTATTAAATTACCTAGGTGAAGTTGTGAACTAAGATTTCCTCAATATAAGAGCTTAACTAAAGTTTATAGTGATTTGTTAGAATAGTTTAGTTAGACATTAAAAAAAAATTAAAAGTGAATCCTTTAGCAATAGTTCAAGTTGAATAGGTAATTAACTATTAGTGAAAAAAAAATTTCCCTAAGGATAATATCCGTGATCAACGTAAGTTGATAGTACTATTAATACACGCTAGCTGTTACACTTGCAGAAGGCATCAATTTTTTTGCGCCACTACAGGGGATATGTAGCCATTAGTATTACTTAGTTTGAATAGTTGCTAAGTTTTAATTTTTTTGTAATTTTTTATTTTAGTTTAATTTAATTGACCCGATTGCACTCGATTTTTTTTCTTTTTTCTTTAGTGTTTTAGGGATGTAAAGCATACATAGCTATTATGTTAAGGAATCAAAGAGTGAAACCCCTGATCGGATATCTCGGTTAGTTTATCAAAATGAATATGTTTGAGACAATAACACATACCATACATCGTGAGTAGTTTCGTATGGACAGGATATCAACAACCATACTATAACCTGTATGGCTTTACAAAATTTGAGGAATGTCAAGAGCATTAAGCCTACACACAAGAGAATGAGTCATAGTATAATCATCAAAGCTTTTAAAACCCCCACATAGAAAATGTATATACTATCATGGGGTTCTCACGACAACTGGACATCACTATAAGATCAAAAAGACTGATTAATAACCTTCTATTGCATCTCTAAAACAATTAGGAAGAATAATGGTTGAGCAGAGAGAGTTTGATCTCCACAAATATGAGGAAAGATTAGAGATATATGTGCAATCATTTAACATGAACAAGGACAAAGATGACCAAGTTTTCTTGAATATTAAAGAAAATTTAATAGAAATTGCAAAATTCATAAATTCAAGACAAGAGGATGTGATTGAGTACTAGGCGATCAAAGTGGTGGACTAGATAGTGACTAAGGAAGCATGTCATGAAGCATATGAAGGAGTCAAGATTTCGAACAAAGAGGATTTCAACGTTGTTGATGGTTTAGGACCAAATGATTCACTTGACCACAGTAGAGAGGAGATTTATATCGAGGATACTATGAAGCATAATAGTGGTGTTGATATAGAGAACTTTGAAAACATAATAAGTAACAAAAGCAAGGAAAACTTGAGATCACACAGTACGGAGTTTGTGTAAGGGATAATCAATTTTGGATTATCACTTACACCATTTGAGCAAGAATTGCAAGATTAATGGAATGGTGAGAAAATTGGATCTTTGCATAGACTTATGCTAAAATTACAAAGAAGATCACTTTTGAAAAGACATGGTAATGTGTGCCAAATTACATGATGTTTATGAAGCATAGGATGGCATGGAAGAAAAGGGGTGGAGGAATGAGGAACATCACGAGGATATATCATTGAAGTAACCTTAATGCATCATGGTGCTCATTTGAGATATGTAATGCATACGTCATGCTAATGACATTAAATTAAGCGCCTCTTGAGGTAGCCCAGGGGTTTAAAACTTTTAAGTTTTTGAATTTTAATTAGTAGTTAGATATTTAGTTTAAGAATTACCATTAATGATTTTTAGTTCCAATGTTTGGAAAATTTGTATCGAATGTGCAGGAAATACCATTTGTTGGTTGATGATTCATTGGAATGGATATATCTCGAGAACTCATTAAAGGAGCAAAAAGGCGTGAAGGAGTTTAAAGCGGTGAAGGTAAGGTGAATGGGAAAATCGAAAAGTAAAATTTATTAGTTTTTTTATTATCTTGAATTTTATGCAGTCACGACACCTTGTGCGAGTTGTACACAAAGTTGGAGGAGCGCCAGAGGAGAATTAAAGAAAAATCATACGTGAAGATATGGGTAGATGAGCCAATGCCGAGGTATAAGCCACAACACCAAAGTGGCAGCGGCCTAAAAAATTAAAATTGCCTAACTGCGTCATTAACACAGTGGCGGTGTCGAGGTGGAAACAAAGGTTTTAAACCCATTTTTCACACCATTCTCTACACTTACACTTAAACCTTACCGAAATCCCCAAGCATACACCCCTTTAGATCCAAAGTTTGATTATTTTCAATTGAGATTAGTGAGTTCCTAGTGATTTAGAATGAATATACAAACACATTGCAGATTCGCACAAGTGGAAGAGCTTGGGCTCAGATATTTATTATTTGATACTAAGGAGAGTTAGGGTTCTATTATTGAAAAAATTTAGAGGGCTAGGATTGGAAAAAACTTAGAGTAGTGATCTACACTGAAAATTAATCCCGCGTTGAGGTACATTTACAATTTCAACTAGTTATGCATTGGATTTTAAAAAAATTAATGATATTGTTTGAAACTTTTATTTTTCTAGGATAGGTTTTGCAAAATTCTATGAATGTGAGTATTAATATTACCGACGGCAGCTTAATTGATAACCATTGCATTATTTGGCACATGCATTATCCATGTTATTTGAATTTTAATTTTTTAGGTGATTAGAAGACCAACTTGCATTTCATTTTTGTTAGTTGCTTGAAATTTGAAGGAGATGGGAAGAACGAGGACATAAGTCAGCCAAACAAGAGCAAATGACTTTGAGGCATCTACATATAGGAACCTTAATGATGAAGAGCCTAGACATTTTAAATCCAAGTATTTTGTTTGTAAAGAGGCTGAGGACTGATATGAGAAAATTTTACGGAGGGAGTTAATTTACAAGTGAGGAATAAATTTGTTGGCCAAATACTATAAAAAAGTGAACAATTCATAAGACACAAAAATTTGGAGTAACTCTCTCAAGACTATAGGGAGAATAAAGTTAACAGAGTAAGTAAGATTCTTTTTATGTGTTATGCCAATGCAAAGTTCACAACAAAAGATGAGCTAGTGAAGGTAGTTCCCATAATGATACGCGAGATTAATAATTTCTATCGTTGAAGCACTTAAGATGCTATGGATCCGAACAAACATTCGTAAATAAGTTATATGAAAAGCCCTCTAACCTATATCAAAGATATATGTGAAGCCTTATAACCTATATCCATTTAGAGCCATAGGATATGCATTGGTTATCCCAAAACGACCATGATGAATGATGGAAGCAGAGAATGTGTTGAAGTATATTAAGAAAGGGAGCATTAGAAATGTTTACAACATATGACAACATTTTCTTATTGCATCGCTATTTCTCACCTCTCTACAGAGTGAGATCAATAAGCAAAAAATGGCTTATCTTTATGAGATTACGAAGTACGATGAAATGAACATCACATAAATCATACACAAGCTTGAGGGAGTCAATAATGTTGGAAATGGATAACAAATTGTCATTTCTTTATTGACTACTCATATGTGCTTAACGGCCGGAGTAAAAATGATAGATGACGATGAATTTGATATTGATGCCCAACAAACCATGGATGAAGCTTTCATGCTCATATTGAAATCATCACCTTGTTTCCAAGATTCAAGGAGGAGAGAGAGATAGAGGGCTGAGGGAGCTAGACGTGAGGCTGAGTTGTTGGCTAAAAGGCAAGAAGTAGATACAACATCAGTAGAAGTAGCCCAGGAGCTTAAAAACAAGGAGAATAAAGGAAAGGAGCAATAGAAACCAGGATTCGCTGAGGGCTACGAGTTAATTGATCCAAAGATACGAGAGTAGGACTTGGATGGTCCTGAAGTCTTTCCGCTACCATCTCCACCATATGCACCTTTATCACAACTAAAGGATTTGACTCCATGATAGCAGAGACCATAAAATGTAAAGATTAGGAAATAGTACCAAAAAGATAAAGCTTAATACCTGGTAGCCATCTCGAGATATGAGCAACATATGGAGAGGGGAGACCAACACAAATGGAATGGGCAGTGTAATTTTATGTTGTTTGTTGATTATCATAAAGCCATAGCTAGATATGGGATGAGCAAAAAGTTGAGACCTATTGAAAGGTCATTTGATTTTCTAGTAGCACCAGTATACGTGTTTGATCTAGATTTGATGCAGAGTAGGATTGTGGACCGTCCATTGACACCATCACATACTAGAGCTGATGATGCATATGATGATGATGACGTGTAGTCCTGAAGTTAGTGTTATTGGAATCCTTTAAACTTGGAGAGTTGAGAGTATTTTTTATACCATTTAGACATTTTTCACATTTGGGATATATTTTAGACTATTTAGTTATTTTAATTTAATGGTTAGTTTAGTTTACTATAACTTGTGTTATTACGTATGTTTGTATGTTTTAGAGTCTTCATTTTTTAGGCTTACTTTGAAAACTTCAGTACAAGTTTTTGTTCAAGTTTAGGGGCATCGACTCTACGTCACATTGTGGGAAGTGGTATGATAGGCTAAGAAATAAGAATAAATAATGTAGGTATGATTGTTTTAATTTTTGATTTGAAGCACTTGAGGAGTAAAGTATGGTAGTGTATAAATTTTTCATTTTACTTATTGTATGGATGTTTAAGTAGTATAGATTAGGTTATACATAGAGTCATGTTCATTCCTTTGATTGTGAATGAGTAGATTACAAGTATCTTATTGATGTGAAGCTAAAGTGAATATTTTAAATTTCTGAAGAATAAACAATGAAATGTACCGAACAATGGTGTGATTTCATGATTAGAAACATATAGTCATAAAAGACCTTGAACTTGAAACAAAAGTAATAAACAATAACACTTCTTATCTAAAAAATTAGATTTCTAATAATTAAATCTTACTTGCAAATGAAAGAAAAAAATTAGTATAAGAAGGGAAGAAATAGGCATTGTATAGTTAAAGTTTAAGTTAACTTACTCGATTTAGTGAAAGTGAGAATAGCTAACAAGAGTTTTAGAAAAAAGACAAAAAAAAAAAAAACAATCCCACAATTTTTATAGAAAATGGAGCAAAGAACTTTATGGTTGGAAAAAGTGAGAAAGAATAAAGTCCATAGGAAAAGGAGTAGGGATTGTAAAACACAAGAAAGAAAAGAAGAAGAAAGAAATTGAGAAAAACAAAAAATATAGAGAAAAGAAGGTGGAAGTAAACTAAAACTCTCTAATTAAAATATTTATCTGGAGTGCGAGTTGCTAGTAAAGATAAGTTTTCATTCCAACTATGTGAAAGTCCTATAGACTATTAAAGTGCTAAAGTCTGCCAAAGATGATTTCGATCTATGACTATTTATAAATTCTTGAGCTTTATGAGAAATCATGATATTGTATACTTGCTACTTGAGTGTTGAAGGTAAACTAACTTGTGAGTAGAGATAGTTTGAGATTTACTTTAGTATTTTGAAAATATAATTATATTTGTTGTTAAAGCTACATGCCTTAAAAATATAATTTTTTGCAAAGAAAATCTCTTGAGTGATTGTTCACTTGAGACTTAGTAAATTAAAAGATACTCCATGAACAACGTTAATTGAATGAGAAGTAGTTATTAGGAGATTAGTAGAATACACCTTTGCTCGAGACACACAAAACCATAAGTTTTAAGATATTTGATAAGCGATTATTTATATACTTATATAAGGTTAATTTAGTAGTATATTTAGTATAAATATCCTCTAATGAGTGTTATTTCATATTATTATTGCATTTTCAAGGAATTAAGCTGTTTTGGAATAAATCAAGGAAAAAGGAGAAGAAACAGAGCAAAAATTCACAAAACTGGAGTTGGCGTTGTGGGAGCATGTATTGATGTTGTTGGAAGACAAGGCACGAGGTGGGGATGAAAAACACGTCGTGGGAGAGAATAAGAAATGAATAAAACCAACTCTGGAGGCCAGTGTAATGGCAGCGCTATAGCAAACATGTGACAACATCAAGACACAAAGAGGATGGCGCCGAGGCTCCCGGAGCTCAAAATCGCACAATGAAGCTGTGGCGAAGAGGTGGCACCGTGACTTAACGCATATGGCTCCATGACGTTAGTGAAATGCCAACTTTGAAGAAATTAGAAAGTGAAGTTCTAATTCGAGTTATATTGTAATTTAAGGTCTCTAATTATTATTAAAGAGTATAAATAGGTATTAGGACATGGTAAACATGAGAGAGCCAACCACGTAGAAGTCGATTAGTCTCCACTAGAGAAATTTAGCATTAAGTTTGAATATTAAGGAGTTTTTATTCGAGAAACATTGAAGACACCTCTTTTGCAATTAATATTTGTTTCATTGATTAATTCAAGGTAATATTTATATTCAAATCCGTTTTACAATGAACTCTATATTGAATTGTGATGTATCTATTTCAATGATGTGCGAGTAGTTTATTTATCTTAGTGATTAATGGATCCTAAGGTATGAATGTTATGCTTTGAAATAAAAATAAAAAGTGATAGTAAAAAGTGCATTGCTTAAAATTTGTATTGATTCTTAGTGTAATGCTTTAGATATATTGATCATCTTTTTAATGAACTTAGGCTTTCGGAGTTATCATGACCATTAAAGCTTATAATCTGAACATGAACGGTGCAACCATAAAATATACAACAAGTGACGTGTAGTATTTGATTGGGGAAGCGAGAATAGTAAAATTAGTTGGTTATGAATTCAATGATTCAAGACTTAAAGCAATATGGAGCTTAAGTCATTTACACTAATAGGTAGAGTTCTAGTCTGAAAATTAGAATCTTTATCGTCTAGTGGGTTGAAGTGGATTTGAAGGAAATCTATCTATTCTAATTAGTCATTGGATAAATCATATTGAGGTGTACACATGAAAATAAAGCATAGTATTTTATTACCTATGAGAAGTTGTGAACTAAGATATCCGTAATATAATAGTTCAACTAAGTTTAAAGTGATTTGTTAGAATAGTTTAGCTACATATAAAACCAATTAAAAGTGAATCCCTTAGCAATACAAAAACAACAACATAGCCTCAGTCCCAAATTAACTGGGGTCGGCTACATGGATCAAACTTTTCCATTGTGCTCGATTAAGTGCAATTGATGGTGAGCTTTGCAAACCATTCAAATCCCTCTTAATTAATGCATCCCATGTTAACTTTGGTTTGCCCCTACCTCGTCGAATTTCTACAGTTTCTTTTGAGTCAAGTTTTCTAGTTGGGGCATTCGTAGGCCGTCTTTGCAAGTGACCAAACCATCGCAACCGCCCTTCCCTAATCTTTGTACCAATTGGTGCTACTCCTACTTGTCTTTGAATTTCTATATTTTTTATTCTATCTTTACGAGTTTTACCACACTTCCACCTAAGCATCCTCATTTCTGCTACGTTCACTTTATGTAATTGTTGCTACTTTACCGCCCAACATTCACTTCCTTAGAGCATAGCTGGCCTAATTACTGTCCTATAAAATTTTCCTTTTAACTTAGTAGGAACATGTCAATCACAAATCACCCCTGTTACACTCCACTATTTCTTCCATCCAGCTTGAATTTTATGCGTGACATCATTTTCAATGTTACCATCATTTTGTATGATTGATCCTAGGTATCTAAAGTGGTTTACCTTAGGAACTTCTACTTCCTATAATTTTACCACACCGTCATCTCGATGTCTAGTGTTTCCAAACTCATAGTGCATGTATTTAATTTTCGTCCTACTCAACTTAAAGCCTTTAGATTCTAATGTATTCCTCCAGAGTTCTAATTTTCGATTCACTCCATCTTTAGTTTCATCCACTAAGAAAATATCATCTGCAAATAGCATACACCATGGTATATCCTCTTGAAAATGTCTAGTTAGTTCATCCATAACTAAAGTAAATAGATATGTGCTTAAAGCCGATCCTTGATCTAGTCCTATCGTAATTGGAAATTCTTTTGTAGCTCCTCCAAATGTCTTTATACTCTTTACTGCTCCATCATACATATCCTTAATAGTGTCTATGTATCTAGCATTCACTCTTTTTCTTTCTAGAACCCACCAAAGAACATCTCTAGGGACCGTATCGTATATTTTTTCTAAATCTACGAATACCATATGAATATCTTTTTTTTTTTTCTGTATAATTTTCTAAGAATCATCTTACAAGAAAAATCGCCTCTAGAGTTGATTTCCCAGGCATGAAACCAAATTGGTTGTCTGATATTGTTGTTTCTTTCCTTAACCTATTGTCAATTATCCTCTCCCACAGTTTCATAGTGTGACTCATAACTTTAATTCCCCGGTAGTTTGAGCAACTTTGGATGTCTCCTTTGTTTTTGAAGATTGGCACATGCGTGCTTCTTCTCCAATCCATTGGCATCCGTTTTGATTTTAAAATTTTAT
Source organism: Stephania yunnanensis (assembly GCA_039657365.1). Taxonomy (NCBI): domain Eukaryota; kingdom Viridiplantae; phylum Streptophyta; class Magnoliopsida; order Ranunculales; family Menispermaceae; genus Stephania; species Stephania yunnanensis. The sequence goes on from CM077581.1 coordinate 45,225,423, forward strand.
TGAAAAATTTTGTTAACCAAGTCAATATGATTTCTCCAAAGCATTTCCAAACCTCTATGGGTATTTCATCTGGGACACACGCTTTCCCTATTTTCATTCTTTTCAATGCCTCTTTAACTTCTACAATTCTAATATTGTGTGTATAGTTTACATTTCTTTCTTGGTGTGGGTTTTTATCTATTATAGTATCAACTTGGTCATCATTAAATAAACTATCGAAGTAACTTCTCCATCTCTCCTTAATATCCTCCTCGCGCGTTAAAACATTTTCATTTTCGTCCTTAATACATCCTACATGACTTAAGTCTTGTTTCTTTTTATCTCTTAACTTGGCTAACCTATATATATTTTTTGCCATCTCTATTACCTAACCGAGTATATAGATCTTCCATGAAATTTGTTTTAGCTTGACTAACTATTTTTTTTGCTTCTTTTCTAGCTTCTCTATATTGATTGTACACATCTTCATCTTGACACTTAGGTATTTTTCTCTACATATCTCTTTTAATCTTAATTGCTCGTTGGACATCCTTGTTCCACCACCATGTTTCCTTCTTTGGAGGTCCCAAGCCCTCAGATATACCTAATACGTTTGATCTCACCCTCCTTATGCAACTACTCATTTCTAGCCACATTGTATTAGCATCTAAGTCAAGATTCCAAACATTTTCCTTTAGTAGTTTTTCTGTAAACTCTACTTGTTTACTATGTTTTAGGTTCCACCACTTTATTCTAGGGTCGCTAACTCTTTTATTCATATTATTCCGTTGTGTTAACTTAATATCAAGTAATACTAACTTATGTTGGGTAGTAAGTGCTTCACCAGGTATTACTTTGCAGTCTCTACATAGTTTTCTATCTAGTTTTCTTGGTAAAAGAAAATCTATTTGACTCTTATTATGACCACTACTAAAAGTAATTATATGTGACTCCCTCTTCCTAAAACTAGTATTTGCTAAGACAAGACATATGCTGAAGAAAATTCTAAATTTGATTCTTCTTCTTCTTTTCTATTACCGTAATCAAAACCTCCATGAACTCTCTCAAACCCATCGTTACTTGCCCTGACATGCCCATTTAAATCTCCTCCAATAAGAACCTTTTCATCTAATGGTATACTCTGCATAAATCCATCCATATCATCCCAATACTTGCTTTTGATGCTCTCGCTCAATCCTACTTATGGTGTATATGCGCTAAGTATGTTAATTTTTTCGTCTCCAATAATTAATTTAACTAGAGTCAATCTATCCCCCTTTCTTTTAACCTCTACGACATTATCCTTATAATCATTATCCACCACAATTCCTACTCCATTGCATTTTTTATCTATACCAGTGTAACACAATTTAAACCCTGTGCTTCCTATTTCTCTACTCTTTTCTCCAACCCATTTTTTCTCTTGGAGGTAAGCAATATTGACTCTCCTTCTAATCATGGTATCTACTAGTTCTATAGACTTCCCCGTAAGCGTTCCTATGTTCCATGTTCCTAAACGAATTTTTTCTCCCATTTGTATTTGTTTTTCTTTTCTATTTCTATTTTGTCTAAAAGATCTAGTGTTCGTATCTATGATTTTGTTTTTGTTTTCATTTTTGTTTTGAACTAGCTTCTTTACCCACACCCATCTTTTGTGTGGGAACCCTTGCTCATTTTTCTACACATCCGGGCGACGATGTTAAGGGACTAGCTTCTTTACCCACAAACGTCCTATGTGTGGGAACCCTTGCTCATTTTTCTTCACACCCAGGCGGCGATGTGAAACACACCATTGCTCATTTCTCACTACACCCGGGCTCCGATGTAGCTTGTCGCTAGGTGGGAACGCCCCAACGTTTATATATGTTTGATCCATTTCATGAAAAGTGACAAAAGTTTTATGCTGGCTGTCAACCTATCGCAACCCTCCTCCATTTCACAAGAATGGAAAATGAGCTTGGGGCCTCCTTCCCTCATTTTTCGTGTATGAAAAGTGAGTTTGGGACCTCCTTTACCCATTTTTTGGTATGAAAAAATTGGCGTCAGAGTCCTCCTCCTTTATTCAGACTTGGGACCGGCTATGTAGCGCACATAGTGTGCAACATTGGTGGAGTTGGATCCCTTAGCAATAGTTAAAATAAATAGGTAATTAACAACTCGGGCTAAAACATTTCCCTAAGGATGATATCTTATCTTTTGGATGCCTGTGGAGTTGATATACGTTGAATGAATATGCTTGGTACCGTGGTTGGAAGGTCAGAGGCATCCGGTCCTTCCTCCGATATTACTCTACAAAGTTTTGCAAGACTAGCTATCTGATCCTCAGTGTCGGGGGAAAGATAAGCTATGCAAGGTCAATAGGTCTTTAGAGTTGTGAACCTCGTATTGTCTAAAACACACCATTCGGGGATGGATAAGTTAAGACATACTGCATTATAGGACTATAGGCATTCAGAATTGTAAACTTCTTATTGACTAAACCACAACATTAGGGGATGGATAAGCTATCGCCTATTGTCTAGTTGGATATATCAATTGCCACTTCTTAAGACTCTAAAGGCATTCGGTATCATCATTATCCTTGTTAAAGTATCGTTTGGGCATTGTTGTTCTTTTATCTCGCTATATTATTATGCTTGATTATGTGTGTCTTTAATGCCTGGAAAATGATAATGGATCTTATGATCTGAATAATTGAAATATAGTTTAATTTTATTTCTTGGTATTACTTGGATGAATGATGGTAGAGTTGGCTTCTGCTTTACTAAGCTTATTGATATATTTTGCTCACCCCACTACTTTCCGCATTTACCTTAGCTGTCGCTTAAGATAAAGGAAATGGAAAAGCTTTAGCGTAGAAGCTCTTTTCTTGTATGCAAGGTTTAATAATAATTATCAATTTGCTTAAAGAATTTATATAACAAACAGGGGCTTTATTTTGGTTGATGTTTGAACCCATAGTACCTTATTTAGTTTATGTTTAATTTGGTATTTAAGACTTCAACATTTAGTTGCACGTTTTGTCAGAAAATGAAAGTTTTGTTATATTCTTCACCTATTAGCCTGGTTTAGTTTTTTTTTAGAATTTCGTGGTTTATTTCTATAGGTTAAGGCTGAATAGATCATCGTTTGACATTATGGGAGCCGTCTCGAGAGGTTTGACAATGCTTTAGGCTGGGCGGTACAGGTCCATTGGGGTTTAGGTCATCGTGGTTGGTATCAGAATGTATGTTAAGCAAACCTAGAACCAAAGTGGGTTAGGGTTATCCAAGTTTGTAAGTAGCCCCACAGTTGGTATCTAGCTTAGGCATTTGAACCTAAGGAAAATAACAGATGGTATAACATCCTTAGGTAATGGCACTTAGAAGGAAATGTGTACTTCTATCCTAAAATTGGGAATAGGACTTACATTTAAAATCATAATCGGAACCAAAGTGGTTCTACAAAAGTCATTAAAATCTAAATAAATGTTAAACTTAGAAAAGGTTGGCAAATATTAAGTGATTTAATCATTTGTATGTGTGTTTGATTTGCATCGACCTAATATGCATAAGTGACCAAACTTCAGGTAGGAAGGGTTTGAAAATGAACCATTATATTTTAAAATGCTATTTTCTTGTATGATATTATTTATATCGTTTAAATATAATTCTCATTTCATCTTGCCACCTATTTAGTACATTGGAACTAACTCTATGGTAATACTCACGGTGCATAATAAGTATTAGAGGAGGAAGTTCCTATGCTCCCGTGGGATATTTGGAATGCCAGGGAGATTGATGATGGGCACTGACATGCTCAAAGGGGCCAACGTATGGTTAAGATGACAAAGAATCATCGTAAGCAGCTTAAGGACATGAATGCAGGACATGAATAGGATTGCTTAGCTGATGGATGTTATCAGGGGACAACAGGTGCAGCAGGGACCACAGACATTGTAGGTACCATTGAATCCACCACTTGCACTGCAAGTACCTATTGGAGAGAATATTCAACTAAATGAAGGAACTGAGTCAACAGTTGCTGAAGTTTCGGTACTAGTGGTAAGGCATGATGATGATACATTAATGATGCTTAAGATCGAAAAGGAGTTCTTGAAATACAATGCACCAAAATTTATTGGGACTCTAAAACTAGAGTTGTAGAGGCACGGATCATGAATCTTGAAAAAAATATGAAACTTATGAAAATTGACAATGCTACTATGGAACCATTAGCTTCCTTCTTGCTAAAGGAAAGTACTGAGAAATGGTGGAAATCTACGTAGAGGACCGAGGAACCACTAGAGACTTGGTCACAATTCAAGGTATTGTTATATTCGAAGTACATTCTTAAAGACATTATAGATGCTAAGAGATGAGAATTTTGTTGATTTGAAATAGGGATGCATGAGGCACAAAGACTATGATCTGAAGTTCTTAGAGTTGTCTAAGTTTTCCACCGAGTATTTATCCACTAAGTCAGAAAAGACTACTAGATTCATTGATGGACAAAGGGATGACGTTCAGTACACTATAGCCGCTGTTGGGCCGCATACTTATAATGATGGATTGAACACAACCACATATTGTGAGGCAACTATAATAAGGATGGGGAATATATTGACTACATTATATAAAACTTTGTCAGCATATTCTTACCAAAGGTTTGTCTAAATAAGTTTGAAATGTACCATAATGATAGGTTCAACAAAAGGTTTAAGGGAACATGATCTATAGGTGCGAATGCACCATGCAAAATGGACTAGAGGGTACCTCATACCTCGATGGGGATTTATCACACTTCTGCCTCCTTGGCTACTCATGGTTCGGTGTATAAGCCACCACTTCCACTTCGATAGTCAGAGAGCACTCAAAGTAAGAGTAAGGGAAGCATAAAATTTAGTAGGGCCATCATCTGCATCATTTTAGAGGCCTAGGGGATTATGCGTTTTCTATAAACAACTGAGAACATTATAAGGTAGATTGTCCTAGGAGGCCAGAAGTGTCAAAAGCTAGTGTAGCCTAACCTGTCAGGGTAAGAGTGAATGAAGTTATAGAGTGAGATGTTGTAGGCACTCGTCATTTGGTGGGAGGTATGGTTTAAATTTGTGATAGAGGCATGCATGCCTTATTTAATTGTAGGTCTTCTATTTCATTTCTATTTGGGAAAATGGTTGATAAGATTGGACTAAACACAGTTAGAACAAGTACAAATTTGATTTTGAGTACAGCCACTAGTGAGCAAGTTTTTCCTAATATGGTGTGTGAATGGTGTATTATTAAAATTGGGAATCATTTTTTATCCTATCATTTGCAAGTGTTAGAGTACTTAGAGTACGATGACGCTTTAGGGAAGGATTGGTTGGGAGCTTACTAAGCCAATAATGATTATTTTCGTAAGACAGATACTATTTGAATCCCTGGTATAGTGTTGTTTAGATACAAAGGTCACGCACCGAAGCGAATTCCCACCCATGGGAAGGTAGCAACTAACAATATGTTAGGGAATATTATGAGTCTCACAACTATGGAGGAAGATTGTCATGAACTTCAAATTGAACATATTCTGATGGTTAGAAAATTCCCATAAGTTTTCCCTAAAATTTTCTTATCATTGACCTTATTCCTTGTATGAAACCCATATCCATACCACCTTATAGAATGGCACCCAAGGATTTAGCAAAGTTAAAGAATCGGTTAGATAATATGATAGAGAAAATTTTTATCCACCGAAATAAGTCGCCTTGGGGAGCCCCAGTATTGTGTGTGAAGAATAAAGATGGCAGTTTGCGAATGTATATCAACTATCGTCAGTTGAATCGGGTGACCATTATGAACACATATCCACAACCTAGGATCAATGACCTATTTGATTAGTTGCGGGGAGTGAATTTCTTTTCAAAGATTAACTTGAGATCGGGGTACCATCAGTTGAGAATATGGGAAGAAAACATAAAGAAGACATTTTGTTCCATAAGATATGTACATTTTGAGTTTACAGTGATGCCATTTAGACTTATGAATGCACCGACAATGTTCATGGACTTTATGCACAAAGTCTTCAAGCTTTACCTCGACAAGTTCATCATGATATTAATCGATGATATCATGATGTATTCCAAAACCTAGGAAGAGAATGATAGACATTGCATAGTGAATTTGCAAACTTTGAAGGATCACAAAATGACCGCAACCCACTACGGTGATGGAGATTAAAAGCTTTATGGGATTAGCATGTTAGTATCCAAGGTTCATAAAGGATTTCTTAAAGATTGTAGCACCAATTACAAGGCTAACTCAGAAGAATGTTCAATTTGAGTGGACTAAAAAACTACTAGAATGCTTTAGAAGAACTTCGAGATAGGCTGACATCGACACCTATATTAGTACTTCCAGTGGTACGGAAAGAGTTAGTTCTTTACACCGATGCATCAAAGATTGGGTTATGATACGTATTAATGTAAGAAGGAAAAGTTATAGCTTATGCTTCTAGGCAATTGATGATATATGAGAAGAATTATCCAACTCATGATTTAGAGGTAGCAGAAGTTGTATTTGCTCTAAAATATTGGAGGCATTACTTGTTTGGTGAAAAGTTCATAGTGTTCTCTGATCACAAAAGTTTGAACTACTTGTTTACTTAAAGCAAGCTGAATATGCAACAAAAGTGATGGCTCGAATTCTTAAAAGATATTTGACTTCACTCTTCAGTATCTTCCAGGGAAGGAAAATGTTGTGGCTGATGCTCTATGTCATGTGAGGAATGAAATAAAAGATGCTGGCATGATGATGACAAATGAGTATAAGTTACTCGAGGAAGCTTCGGTCATGTGTATTAGTGAAATCATTGAGAATGAGTCAAAGGTTTCAAGTTTCTCAGTACAGGTTCAGATGAGAGCAGAGCCAGAGGCTATTTTCAGAATTAGAGATTATCAAAGGGTTAATTTTGAGTATGGCAAGTACAGATAATTGGCTAATAGTGAGGATTTTCCAGATTGGAAGCCTTCGGCAGATGAAACATTAAGGTTTAAGGACATGTTATGGATTCCATTGCATGCGTAGTTGCGAGAGGATTTACATCTAAAGTCACATCGATCGCGTTATACTATGCGTCAGAGGAGCACTAAGATTTGCCATGATATGAAATGATTATACTATTGGTAAGGGATGAAAGCAGATAATGTGTGGTACATCCAAGATCGTGTGACTTGTAAGCAAGTGAAAACAGATCATCAGAAACCTGAAGGGATATTGCATCCTTTACCCATTCCTTAGTGGAAGTAGGAACATATAGCCATAGACTTCGTGATCAGATTACCGACAACTAGGAAGAAACATGATGTAGTTTAGGTTATTACAGATCGTTTGACTAAGTCAACACACTGTATTCCAATTTCTATAGGGGATCTAGTAGACAAGCTGAGTGAAAAATATCTTGATAAGATCTTAAGGCTACGTGGTGTCCTTGTGTCTATTATGTCAAATTAAGATCCACAATTTACTTCCAAGTTTGGGAAAGGTTTACAGACTAGGATGGAAACCGAGCTTAATCTCAACTCTACATTTGATCCTTAGTCAGATGGCTAATTTAAGAGACTTATTTAGATCCTTAAGTATATGCTTAGGTCTTGTGTGTTGGACTTTTATGGAAGTTGGGAGGATTATCTTCCGTTATGTGAGTTTGCATACAACAACATCTTTCGGGCTGGCATAGGTATGGCACCATTTGAGGCACTTTATAGGAGGCCTTGTAAGCCTCCGGTGTGTTAGGCAGAGGTTGGTGACATGGTGTGGATTGGACCGAAGATCGAGAGTATCACACCGAAAGGATTAAGCAGATTATGCAACGACTATGTACTGCACAAGATAGTCAAAAGAATTATGCTAATAAGGATCATCAAAGGTTCTTATGAAGGACAAATATCATGTGTTGCTTAACCTTTAACCAATGAAGGACAGTAAAAATTCATAATGAAAGGAAAGCTAGCTTTTAGGTACATCGAATCATTTGTAGTGATTGATCAAATGGACCAGTAGCCTATAATTTAGCTTTGCAACTATAACTAGCGGGAATTCTCGATGTGTTCCATGTATCTATGTTGCGAAAGACACCAACGAAGCATACGCCATTTATCGATTGGATTCAAGTTGACTTAAGGGATGATATGACACGTGAGGAACAATAGATTCAAATTCTTGATAGAAAAATTCGATGCTTAGCAATAAGGAAACTCCCCTAGTAAAAGTACGATGGCAGTTCAATGGTGACAAGGATTAACTTGGGAGAGAGAGGATTATATGATGGAGCACTTCTTGAATCCCTTGAAATCCTAAGGTACGAGGGAGCACTTCTTGAATCTCTTGAAATCCTAAGCTACGACTTACTTCTAGTTTTGAGGATGAAACTTCCAAAAATTGGAAATGTTGTATCACCACAAATTTCTTAAATCTAGTTTAGTAATTACTAGAGGTGATTTAAAACTATTAAATATAATTTGGTGTGTGTATGTGCCTAAATATATGTATTAGTATCTTTTACTAAGAAATTACATGTAGAGCAAGCAAAGGTAAAGTGGTTAACGTCCATATGGCAAGGCTTAAATGAGAGACACTTGATAATCCCAGAACTAATGGGCATAAAATTTAAATCAAGGTTAGAGATTGGTCACCTCAAACCCTAGATGGGTCATAGAAATAAGTAGTAGCTACAAACTCATGTTGTAGCCATTTAGTCACAAACACAAGTGGAGGCTAGGGCTTAGTGAGAGAAAGCGATGTTGGAGTGCTAAAAGGCCATTACAACACTCTAAAGCTTCGAAAGCATAATCTAAGGTAAATTTCAAAACCAAAATCATAAATCACAAAAGAAAATGTTAGTTTTGAGTATGTATTCTCATATTTCTGTTATATCTAATGTTTTCAGGTGGATTTACAATTTAATGTTCAAATTCTGTTCTTCACATTCCCAATGGTTGTACTTGTAGATTGGGAGCATTCCTAAATGAATTGATGCAAATATGTGATGAACGCATAGGTTTTCATGATGGGTATGTGTTGAATCTGAGATTGGGGGTGATTGTAGCTATAGTTTTGATTGTGGAGTGCTTTGATTTCCAGATTTGACGATTCCTTGATGTTTTGGTAAAGTTTTTCATTTCAAGTTTTCAACAACAACAATTTATAGATTAGAGCCTTGATGTTTTATTATCAAATCGATGGTTTTGTTGTTAGAAAACGTGTTTTGGGACCCTAGTTACTAATTTTTTAGCTAAGGGAATGTCGGGAAAGGTCCGGGGGAGTTTCGGGGGTCGCGGAGACTCAATTTGGGAGTTGGAGGGCAAATAGCCAGCACAGCGCGGCTGGAGTCCTTGCAAAATCCCAGTTATTTACTCGATTTTAAACAACCGTAACTTCTTCATTTTAACTCTGATTTTGACATTTTTAAAACCGTTGGAAAGCTAATGGAAAGCTTAAAAACATTAGATTGACAAACCACTCAAAATGAGTTTTAAATATATTCAAAAATATGTTGGAATTTAAGAGCACCATTAAGGTCCTAAATGCGAGTTTGAGTACAAACTAAAAATACAAGCCTACCCGTAGCCTAAAATTCTTACTAAACTTATCCAATAGTGTTGTAAGCCTAATAAAGTATGTATAAAATGTAGATACTTGAGGAATAGCATAGGAACTCATTGAAGGTTTTGAATTAGAATTTAGCCGCGCTTAAGGCAATTACGGTTTGCTCTATTATCAATCATAAAATGCTAGTAGATATGCTAGGATTTTGTTTTAGTAATTGAACTATGAATTACTTGTAGTAAGCTTGATATATTTTAATGATATGTTGCTTATCATGTCCCTTTTTGTTAATTTATCTCTTGGATGCTTGTTGAACCGATATAAGTCAAATGAATATACTTGATACAGCGATTAGAGGTTCGGAGGCATTCGATCCCTCCTCCGATTTGACTGTACAAATCTTTGCTAGACTTTTAAACCCCATGATGTCTGATCCGCAGTGTTAGGGGAAGGATAAGCTAAGAAAAGTCAATAGGTTTTTAGACTTGTGAACCTCATGTTGTCTAAACCGCAACATTGGGGGAAGGATAAGCTAAGACATACTTTATGATAGGACTATTGCCATTTAGACTTGTGAACCTCTTGTTGCCTAAACCACATCATTGGGGGAAGGATAAGCTATTGCCTTTTGTCAAGTTGGATATATCAGTTGCCACCTTTCTAACTCTAAAGGCATTCCGTATCATCATTATCCTTATTGAAATATTAGTTAGGCATTTTTTCTTTAATCTTGCTATATTATTATGCTTGATTTTATGTCTTTAATGCCTAAAAATGATAATGGATCTTGTGACCTGAACTGTTGAATCTTGTTTGATTTTGTTACTAGGTATTACATGGATGATTGATAGTAGAGCAGGCTTCTACTTTACTAAGCCGGTTGATATATTTAGCTCACACCACTACTTCCCCTCCCCCCCCCAAGTACCTCTTCTGCTACTCAGGATAAAGGAAAGGGCAAAGCCTTAGCATAGAAGTGCTTTTCTTGTTTGCAAGGTTTAATGATAATTGTCTACTTGCTTTAAGAGTTTATATAATAAGCATGGGATTTATTTAGGTAGACATTTAAACCCATATTACCTAATTCAGTTTATGTTTAATTTGGTATGCAAGACTTGTACATTTAGTTTCGCATTTTATTAGACAATGAAAGCTTTATCATATTCTGTACTTATGGCGTAGTTTAGAGTAGTTTGTAGAATTTCATGGTTTTTTTCCATAGGTTAAGGCTCAGTAGATCATCGCCCAATATTACTTGGTTATCTTGAAGGGTTTGGCGATGGTTTAGGCTGGGTGATCTTGGCCCACCGGGGTTTGGGTCATCTAATTAAGCTTTCTAGCAACACCATCATACATGTTTGATCCGGGCTTAGTGCAGAACTGGATGGTGGAGCATCAATTGGCATCATTTAAAGCTGGAGCTGATGATGAAGATGACGATGATGATGCACAATCTTGAAGTTAGCGTAATAGGAATCCTTTGGACTTGGTAGTTAAGAGTGAATTTCATACCATTCATTATATTCAACATTTGGGATATTTTTTTAACCTTACTTGTTTTAATTATATATTTTTTTAGCTTATTAGAGCTTTGTGTTATTATATAAGTTTGTGTGTTTTGGTGTTTTCATGTTTCAGGCTTACTTTTAAACCTTAAGGACAAAGTTTGGGTTAAATTTAGAGGCAAACACTATACTATATTATGGAAAATGGTAAGATAGGCTGAGATATATGAGTAAACACTACAGGTACATTCGTTTAAATCTTAATTTTATGCAATTAAAGTGGAAAGTATGGTAGAGTATAATTTTTTTGTTTTATCTACTATATGAATGTTTAAGTATTATAGATTAGGTTATTTATAGTACTATGTAATGAATAAGTAGTTCATTTTCATGTCTATGCCTTTAATTGTGGATGAATAGATTACAATTATTTTTTTTGTATGAAACTCAAGAGAATGTTTTAAATTTTGTAGAAGAATCAATAAAATGTTGCAACGGTATGATTTCATGATTAGAAACCTAAGTTATGGAAAACCTTGAACTTGAAACAAAAGTAAGAAACCATAACACTTCTTATAGAAAAATTTAGATCTCCAAGGATTCTATAATAAGCGTGAATCTTACTTGCACATAAAAAGCAAATAAAAGTGCAAATAGGGGGAAGAAATAGGCATTATATATTTTGAAAGTTGGCAGTAACGTACATGATTTAGTGAAAATAACAAATGCCAACAAGAGTTTTAGAAATAAAAGAAAAAATTAGATAATACCACAAGTTCTAGAAGAAATAGAGTAAAGAACTTGATAGTTGGAAAAAGTAAGGAAAAATAAAGACAATAGGAAAAAGGGTTGGGACTGTTAAATATAAAAATAATAAGAAGAAAAGAATAAAAAAAAAAAGAAAATAAAGAAAAGCAGGCAGAATTAGGCTAAAAGTCTTCAAATACAAGATTTAGCTCGAGTACAAGTAGCTAACTAAGTCAAGTTTCCATTCCACTATGTTAAGTCCTATAGACTCTTTAAGTGCTTAAGTCTACCAAAGATGAGTTTGATCTATGCTTATTTGTAAGTTCTTGAGGTTAATGAGAAATCATGAGATTGCATACTTGCTACTTGAGTGTTGAGATAAAACAAATTTGTAAGTAGTGATGGTTTTCAGTTGTGATCTACATTCGTGTTTCGAAAGTGAAGTTATATGTGTTATTAAAGCCATATGTCTTAAAACGTAGTGAATTGAAGGATACTCCATGAAGCACATAAATTAAATGAGAATTATGATTAGGAGACTTAGTAGAACACACCTTTTCTTAGGATGTGCAAAATCCTATGTTTAGGAATATTTGATAAGTGATTATTTATAATAGTATATTAAGTATAAATATCCTTAAATGAGCTCTAATTCATGGTATTATTGCATTTTCAGAGAATTACAGTGTAAAGAAAGGAATTGAGGACAAACGAGAAGAAACAGCATGAACATCCACAAAAACATGGTTGGCTTCATGGCTACATGTGTTGACACTACGAGAACATAAGGCAAAGCGTGGGAAGGAAAGGCATGGCGTTGGAGAGATGAAAAAGTAAAGAAAATCGAGTTTGGAGGTTCGATGCAGTAGCGGTGCTATGGTGTAAAGGGGACATCGCCGAGCAAGGCAGTGACAACATCGAGACACCAAGGTGAAATGCAATGCACATGCAGTGGCAGCACAGTGGGGTAAAAGGCACGACGCTGGGATATTAGTGACAGTGCCAAATATGCAGCAAATAGAAATTAGAGTTTTAATTCGACTTAATTTGTAAAATAGGGTTTCTAATTATTATTAAGGAGTATAAATAGGTATAAAGACGTGTTAAACACACTACATACCAACTATTAGCCACCATTAGAGTAATTTTAGCATAAGTTTACTATGAGTTTGACTATTAGAAGTTTATTTAAAGAAAATATTGAAGACTTCAAGTTTGCTATTTAAGTTTGGTTTCACTGATTCAAGGTAATATTTATATTCATCTATTATTTACAATGATTTCCATGATGAATTGTGAAATGTATGTTTCGATGAAGTGTGAATAGTCTATTTATCTTCGAGATTAAAGGATCTTATGGTATGAATACTATGCTTTGAATAGGAATAAAAAGTAAATATAAAGTGTACAATAGTTAGAATTTGTATTGATTATGAGCGCAATGCTTTAGACATCTTGATCGCATGTTTAATGAACTCAGGTTTTGGGAGTTATCATCGCCATTAGCGCTTTTAATCCTGACAAGAACGGTACAACCATAAAACATACAACATCAATGGATAGTTGTTGATTAATGAAGCAAAATTAGTAAACTAAGTTAGTTATGAATACAATGATTTGGGACTTAAATAAATGTAGTGCTTATGTTATATAGGTTTAGTTCTAGTTTGCACATTGGAATCTCTTGCATCACGACAATGGGTTGAAGTGGATTTGAGAAAAAATTATCTATTCTAATTAGGAATTGCACACAACATATTAACATGTAAACAGGAGTACAAAGCATAATATTAAATTACCTAGGTGAAGTTGTGAACTAAGATATCCTTAATATAAAAGTTTAGTAAAGTTTAGATTGATTTGTTATATTTTTGTAGTTAGTATAAAATTAATTAAAAAGTGATTTCCGTAACAATAGTTCAAAGTTAAATAGGTAAACAACCAGTGCAAAAACCATTTCCTTGAGGATGATATTCGTGATCAACTTAAATTTATTGCACTCTTACTACATACGTGCAACACACACATCATTCTACTCCCTCAAATTCGCTCTTTTTTTAGTTTAAGGAAACTGGATGAAGGTGGGAATCTCTTAAATACACTAAAATATAGTTTAAGAATGTTGAATCTCAGAAAAAACTCAATCATTGAATGAAGTAGATGCAATGGTTTGTGTGTGTGAAATTATTTATGTGTGGCGAATTGGGGTTTTATTATAAAAACTCGAAATTAGTCCATATGAATCAATATTTTAATTGGATTCACTGGTGATTCGCTACAAAAATCCATGAGATTTAGGCTTTTTGTCTCACCAATTTATCCATCAATTCGGCTTTTTTGGCCAATTCCCTACTAAATCGCTAGACATGAGTGTTCACTTAAATTTTATGTTCATCATCACCAATTTTTCCAGCGATTCACAATGTTAAGTCAAAACGCTACGGATTCGCTAGACATGAATTATTATTTTTTCAAATCATTTAACAATTATCATATACATAATTCATAATAATGAATTTTAAAGTTATAATTGATCAGAAATACGAAAAATTGAATAGGATATGTAACTAACTAATAATTTAATTACTTTATTAAACAAATAAATAAACAAATGGTGTAAATTTTCATAAAGGCCAAAAAAACATAACAACCTGATCACCCCCTCCCCCCATTTGAAAGTACTTTAGAGTTTAAACTTCAAAAATATCTCCAATATAAGAGCCAAAAAGTTAGGGAATAAAAACGTATTATACAAATAAAATAGAAATAAAGATTGAATATGGGTTGTCTCCCATAGAGCGCTATTATTTATTGTCGTTGGCTCGATAGAATTATTTAAGAATTAGACCCTATCTTTAAACTTCAATATACGATTGTCTACTCTAATGCCATTTCAAGACGTGGTTGCTTGACCATTTATCATTAAAGTGATTGTTTTATTCAAAATACCCATAACAGCTTGAGAAGTGGCTAAGAAATGGCATTCTAAAATGAAAGGATGATCTTCGTTAAAATAGTGTGGCATAACCGAAAAGTTCGTGGGTAGAATATGCTTGTCAACTTGAACTGGTACATTCTTAACCATCCCTATTGATTTGGTTGAAGTACCATCTGGTAAAGAAACTCATTAAGAAGCAAGTTTATGTTGGGTTTTAGGGTTCATACGCATTGAAAAATTCAAAACAATTTTAGAACACCCCCGAATAGGATCGAAAATAAGTCTCGGTAAACTAGATTTATAAAATTAAACATTACCTTAATTGTTGAATCTCCAAGAAGTTCAAGTGTGTGTCCTCTATCACAAATACACACACGAACGGTGACCATAATTTGGAGTGCTAGCCCAAAAAATATAGAAAAATCTTTTTTCTCCCAAAATCTAGATAACTCAAAAATGGCTAAAACGAAATTCGAACCACATCTTTAGGTTTCAACTGTTATTTATATGTGTAAATAAACTCACTTAAAAATCTATTTGTAATACAACTATTATATTTAGGTAAATCAATCAAATTGCATAAATGCCCCTACTAATTAGTTATTATATAACAAATTGTACGAGCTTTTATGTCATGAATTTTATCATTTACAATTCATTACTCTTGAACAAATAAAATTGCACAAAGCCAATCTTTGTGTGTGGCTCAATAGGTTCTTGAGACGTTGTTAGTGGACCAAAATAATTTTGGTACACAAGTCATGTGCGGTCTCCACAAGAAATTAAGACTATCTAAGTAGCATGAATATCAAAATCGACATAACATAATGAATAACATATATCATATCCTTTTGTCATGCGATATCCTTTGATTAAAAGGCATGAAAATTCACTTATTATGTTTAATCATTCTAGTCTTGATATTTAGGTGGACTGATAACATCCAAGTGACATTGATCATATCAATTCACTTGGACTTTTCCATTTAATAGTCTAATGTATCGAGTGAGTGGAGAACGTCTAAATACATGTTTGAATTACTGGTGTGATCTTGATTCCGTGGCCTATGCTTGTCACAAATAAACAAATAAGAATAGTTATACTCACAATGACACCAAGCTCAGAGAATAACTTTTTGATTTAAACATCCTCTTTATCTGCATTAGACACTGTAATAAATTCAGCTTCTCTTTTAGAGTCTACCACGGTTTCCTACTTTGAACTTTTCTAGCTCACTACGCCTCCATTCAAAGTAAACTCAAATCTTGACTATGATATGAAGTCATTTATATCAGTTGAAAACTTGCATTTTTTCTAACCATTTACAAATTGTACTACTCTCTATCTTTTACGTAGCCCAAAAAAATCCAAGTGACATTGATCATATCAATTCACTTGGACTTGTTCATTTAAAAGTCTAACATATTAAGGGATCAAATGTTATCTCTCTCTATATGAGAATGAAAAATTATATCTTTATTACATACCTTTACATATTATTCACATTCTAACCAATCACAATCTATATAATCGCTCGATTATAGAGAACCTATTATAGAGAACACTTTATTGTGTCAAACTACCATGCTCCTATTATTAAAATCTGTGGTAATCTTAAGTCTAAGGATTAAATGATATATATATATATATATATATATATATATATATATATATATATATATATATATATTGTAACAACCTGTTACCTTCAGCTGGTGATTAGTATTAATCCAAATCCCTATTAACCTAGGTTAGGCTCGTGGTTAAGTACCACATACCTCGAATAGCATGTGTGTGCGTTTGCATGATGTATGGTGTTTATTTGAATTGTTAAATCAATTTATATATAGGTTGTCGTATAATACGAAAATTATTCACAAACCTATTACACAAAAAATACTCAATAAACAGTGGGTTACCGAGAAACTAAGTTTGATGAGGGAGTCGTGGCATGAATGTGCACCCACAAGGACACTTGTAGGCATGTCCGGTGAGTTTATTTGTGAATAATATGCTATATATATTTATATGTTTTAAAATATATAAATATATATTGGTAAATAAAATAATATTTTAAATATACGGATTATAGGATCGTCTCGAATGAAGCGTGAGTACAAGATGTGTCAAAGTTAGTATCAGTTTAACGCAGTAACCACCCTATTGATCTCGAGATAGAATGAAACATATGTCGAGAAAAATCCATATGTATAAACAAAAGTTGATCATTATCTCCTTATAATTTAAACATTCAAAAGAAAGGCCGAGGGTTCATGAGTTGATTTTGATTGAAGGGAGATATTTCTAAGAGCCGAATTCAATCAAGTTAAGGATCCTAATGCAATTAACAACGCAAGATCAACATTTAGGTATGATTTGTTCTTGTTTATGTTGAAGTTCAATTCAATGGTGATGCTAGAATTGTAGTTAATTGTACGATTTGATGATTAGAACTGGTTTATAAACTTAATAGAGGTCCTCCTAGATCAATTGGGAGTGTAATTGTTGAGTTTGGAGGTGACTTGTATCAAGATTGGATTAGCAGAAGCGTGCTGGTGTTGCAGGTTTAGTGCGCATAGCGCTAGGCATTGGCCATAGCATGCTACCCGTACTAGGGAAGATGACAGACATACGGATAAGGCGTTATCCATGTTAGGTTACGCTCTATCATACCCCATAAGTGTGTGTGAAGTTCAATAGCGCAAATAGCACCCACACTCAGATCAATACGGAACTAATTGGATTTTGGATTTTTGTCAAGAGCTTTGGGTCTAGGGGTTTTAATTAGAGTATACTACACCTAAATTGACAGCAAATGGTTGGTGATAGGTTAAGGAACACCGAGGAAATGTGAGATGATCAGAAAGTTTGGGAGTTTGGGAAACAGAGACTTAAAACTAGGTAAGTACGGATTTGCTTATTTATTAATATTGCATGGCTATTTAGTATATATAGCTCATATAGTTGTTAGAATAAAATGAGGGATTATGTACATTGTGATGGATTTCAATAATTGGAAAATGGTGTGTAATATGACCATGTTTTAACTCCTGCTTTTGAGACTAAGTTTAAAGGAGATGGGTTCCCTTTTCGGCCTACATATAACTCCTGCTCAATTCAATAGGTTGCATGAATTACATACACATTAAAGGGTTTGGGATAGACCCAATGGGCATTAATTGATGGGTTAGAGAGCATATCGACCAATATGTTGGTCTATTAATTGTATTAATGGTATGTGCGGGTAATCGGCCCTAGTTTTGTAAAATAAATAGGGATAACAGTGTAATAGTCCAAATTACTTGCCTTGCATCTAATTATGTATTGAATCTATATGCTTTCTATATTCTTGTTAGATATCATTGGTGCATATTGTTATTGCATGATATCCTTGAATATTATATGGAATGTTGATGATTAGTGTGAATCTCTACTTTCTGAGCAAGTTGGAGCGCCCATCCCAATTGACATTACAAGTAGATCTGACGAGCGCTACGACTACGGGATGGAGAAGTTATAGGAGTCTTGAACTTTTCTTCGATGTAATGACTTCCTCTGGTCTCATATATTGGTCTTAAATTTTAGTTTTGTAATATCGCATGGGATGTGTGATTTATATAACTAAAATAAATTCCAATTTTTTTTAATATGATATATCATATTGCGATTATCGAAAATGTTTTAAGTTTTCATTGCGTATATGATTTATTTTATTTCAATAATCAATATATAGTAGTGCTTATCATGTGTAGGTGGTAAGGCTGTTGGCTTTAGCTAGGTCTCGTAAAGGTAATCTGGGCTTAATTAAGGTTTCAGGAAGCGTATTTCCCTTATTAGGTTAGGTGATGCTACAGTTTGCTAATAGAGCCTAGGTTAGCCAGCAAGAGTTTATGGTTTATCACTTTTAGAGATAAAGTTGTAAAAGTGATACATTTTTGTATCATGGACAAAGCTCTAACCCTAAACTCACTTATGATTGGTGTTCGAAGTGAATGTTAGCCTATTTTAAAAGTTTAGGGTACTCTGATTACCCTAATGACATAACCTAAATTTATTGACTTGAAGAGTGGTCTCGTGTTATGAATAAGCTTAGGGTTTGATAAACAATTTTTATCATAATTTTAGGGGGTAACTAAAAGATAAAAGGCTAAAATATGTTATTTGTTGTGTATACTATATCTTTGTGGTAGATATTGGAATTATATTTTCTGAATGGTAATAAGATGGTTGAAGTCAATCTATGTCTCATGATATGAGCAGGTGTTGGAGGTAAGAGCTCTGAAAAGTCTTAACCTCGGGGAGACAAAAAGGAAAGACATAATAAAAGTTGTAAAGGTGAAATAAAGTTCTTCTCCAAGTAACATTTTCAATGGTCTTTGTTCTCACTGATATTATTAGACAAATAATAGTCGGTGAAGAAGTATATATTGGATCAAGACATTGAGGTGTGTATTAGGAGAATGAAAATTACGAAATAATGAAATACTAAATGATTTTTTATGAAACTCAACGGTAGAAGACCACTTTGAGAGGTGATTAATACTAGTATTGAGACTAATATGGAAGTAGTGAAAGTTATTTAGTAAAATAAACTATTGGCCAGTAATAAAAGCCTAATGGAAGTTAAGAAACAACTAATCCAAATACACTTCATAAGTTGTTATGAGGTTGACATTCTAGTTTTAATGTGAATCCATATTGAAATAATAAGTGGTTTATTAATAAAAGACATTTAAATCCAGATTATAGCAGTGAGTTGGTGAGATATGCTAGTCCGATATATTAGAATGGTATAGTCTAAATTAGGGAGAATGAGTGGTTAGTGAATCAAAGGATTTGGGAATCCAATGATTAATGTGTAGTAGTCCAAATGAGTATTCATTACTTAGAATCGACAATTCCTTCTGAAAATAAGTGAAATCAATGGTTCTCAATAGGTAGTTTAGATTTGATTTTCACAGTTGAATAATCAGAGCTATGGATATATATTTTTATAAGATGATTGCCGACGAGTGCTGGATCATTTTAAGTAAATGGTGGAAATCACTATAACTTACTACAACTCATGCTATTTTCATAAAATGACGGTCTCAAGTGAAGGAAAACCCTATAGTATGAAGTTGTTATTGTGTTATCAATAATAACATGGAATCTATGAAGACTTAGAGAATGCACAAGCAATTACCATATAGAATTGGAATTGGTAAGGGTAAGTTGGTTTAAACCAGATTTTTTTACAAATTCTAGTGCTAAGTTTCAAAGAATAATAAATGGGAAAAGCGTTGATTATTAACAGTAAATCAGGGGATTTGAATGTGATTAAGACAATATGTGGTTGTCCAATATTCAATACAAAGATAAAAAGGGGAAAGTAAGATTGAAATAATTGGATATTACCAACAATTGATATAAGGATCTCTAATATTATTGTGTAATTCATTCAATTAACTCAACTGTGAAAATGGTTAAAAATTGAAATCGAATTCAAGAATGCTTTGGAGGAAGGTGAAAGTAAGGTTTGATTACAATGTTTACTTGAGAAAACCTAAATTGTGAAAGAGGCTAGATGTTCATCCTAAAACTTCTATTCTAGGTAAGAATGTATGGGTGACATAATAAAACAAAACTGTAACTCATATTTCTAACTATATATAAATGGTTCAGATTTGGGAAAAAAATATTAGAGAATTATAATCTCAAGATAACTAATTTGGTAATTGTACCAAATATGGAAAGGCATCAGTTGTAATTTTTTGAGGATATTTTAATCATTTTTTGAGATTAATAAAAATCTTAGAGGAATCATTAAAAGATAACCTAAGAGTTTGACACAAGTGGCCTAGTGAAATAGTAAATAACGAATTTCAAACTGTAGAAGTTTGGAAATGGAAATTATTAGAGTAATAGAATTAGAAGGTAAGAAAGTTACCTTAAAACTTTTTTAAGTATTAGGAATTCACTCTAAAACATCGCTCATAAAGAAGATTGTGTTCACAATGCTTTGAAAAAAAAGGATAAAGGTTTTAGTGATAATAAAAGTTGCTTAGTAATATCTCTTAGGTAAGATTTACTAATAACCAAATGGATGTTCTGTGCAGGCACATCATCGGTTGAGTTGTCCAGATTATTAATTATAAGTCTGTTCTTTGAAGCTCAAATTGGAGTTGAACAGATAATGATTGAAATAAATTATGTATGTGATTAAAGGAGATTGATTAAGATTATCAAGTAGGTCAAGGATGACTACAAATTATTGATGTTGGTAAGGATGATCTCAGATCAAAACATTGAGCACGTAAGGAAAATTGATTTCTTTACCACATTTATTCAAGTGAAGTCCAAAAATTCATTATGATGAAAATGAATGGTTGGTGACCTGAAATAAAAAATGTTTATGGTGTCAATTTTATAAAGAAATATGAGATATATCAGTAAGAGAAATCTAAATAATTATAACCTAGGGGGTTATATTATTCTTGCCCTATAGAAAGGACATCTCATGCTTAGAAATCAATGATGAATTAACCTAAGTTATGGTGATAATTAAAGGTTATTGATATAATTGTAAAATTAACATAATTTAGAAATTTCTAGCGAGTATTGCGGTTTAAATCATCATGGAAAAGTAAGTGAGAAGTATGTGTACAGAAGAGTTTAGAGTTGTGGAGAACTAGTATTATTATTTCAGTAAGGAATCAAAAACTTGTTTCTTGTGGGGAAGAGATGTATAATAGCTAGGAGGGACCTTTCTCAATCTTAACACAATGTATCTGAAGTTGACCATAACTTCCTGAGAATATAGTTATAGAGCTTGTGATTTGGAAAGTATGAATTATATTAAAAATGTTTTCTTAAAGATCTCTGGTGTTAATTTTAATAGGCTATATATAGAATTAAGGTATTTACCTTAAAAAGTTGTATGACTTAATTTGTCGTTAAACGATGTGGAAGGAGAATTAATGATAGAAATTTGTTAGAGCTTGAGTAATTTAGAACTACACGGAAAGGTGTTACAGATTGTCAGTATACAATTGCAACTTAGGTATATGGAGAAAATTTAGCTATTAATAGAGCTTCTCAATTTAAACTTTTTGAGGAAATGATGGCGATGACGATTTATGAGAGTTTAGCTGACACATCATCAACTAAGAGAGCTAATTACAACGCTACTAATCTGTTCTTTGAGTTCAAATTCAAACTGAATTGGAAACGATTCAGTGGTGATTGGTTATCAAAAAGTTAATTACGATTATATAGAACGTTAGAGGTTAATGGCTAGTGTAAATTATCCTGATTGGTCAGTTTCTAGTAGTGGTGCGTTATGGTTTAGAGATAGATTATGGATTCCATTTCAGGATCAGGTAAGGCAAGAAGTACTACAAAAATCTCATAGATCACTTTACCGTATTCATTAGATATCAGTAAGGAATATAATGACATGAGGCATTTTCATTTATTGTTAATATGGGATGAAAAAAATGTTGTGGGAATAATAAAAAGATATGAGATATGTATGCAAGTTAGGGCTAAGCACAGAAACCTGAAGGTTTATTATATTCGCTGCCTATTCCTGAATGGAGATGGGAGCATAGATCAATAGATTTTGTTTCCAATTTATCTATGAGTTCGCGTAAGCACAATAAGGTATGGTTTGTAGTTAACAGGTTGACGAATTCTGTGCATTTCTTGCCAGTTTCTATATGAAATCCTTTTGACTAATTATGCTAAATATACATATAAGAGGTGTTAGATTTAAGGGTGCTTCAATGACGATAATTTTGAATAGAAATATGAGATTCACCTTTAGAGGATGGAATGAATTATTATGAAAGCTAGGGAATTATTCTTAAGCTCAGTATGATATATTATAGGCAGTCCGATGTGTAGCCGAAGTAATAAAGTTTGGTGCTAGAGGATATACTTTAAGCTTTTGTCTTAAAGTTCAATAAATAACAAGAAGATATACATTTCTCTGTGAGAGTTCATTTGTAAAAATAGTTGTCAAGCTATAATGGAATACTCCTTTAAAACTATAAATGGTCAACCATGTCATTCACTAGAGTGTCTGGAAAGGGGTTGAGATGCAAGTTTATTAGAGGTGGAATTGATTTAGAACTACAGTGAGAATATGTAGCAGATTTGCCAGCGTTTTACTATTACAAAATTAAAACAGAAGAGATATGCCGATAAATATCATAGTTGGTTGGAGTTTTCAAATGACAACTAAGTTATGTTGAGAATCTCACCTATAAAAAGGAGTTGTATAAGTTTGGACTATGAGGTAAACTAGCTTCAAAGTGTATTGAATCATTTAAAGTACATGAACTGATTAATCCTGATACTTACAGGTTAAAGTTGCCTCCTCAGCTAGTCGGATGTTTAAAACGACTGCCACGTGACAATGTTTCATAAAACAAATACCCATTTCACTCCAAGGATTGATTAGAATGAATATGATCTTCAGGAAAAACATATTTTTTGGAAAGCAGTCGAGTGTATTAATTGATCGTAAGATGAAAAAGTTGAGAACCAAAGAAGTTTCTTTGGTTAAAGTGAATTGGGAATTTCACAAAAATAAGAAACTAACCTGAGAGTGGAGTTATGAGAAATAGTTTGCAATTCTTTTCGATACAGGTAAATTCAAATTACTTTATTTTCGAGGATGAAATTGCTTTCAATTGAGGAGACTATAACGACTCATTACCTTAACTTAGTGATTAGTACTAATCTAAATCCTAATGAATCCAGGTTAGGTTTATGGTTAAGTACGATGTACCTCGAATAATGTATGTGTGCGTTTGCATGTTGCATGGTGTTTGTTTGAATTATTAAATCAATTTATATTATAGGTTCTCGTATAAAATGAAAATTATACACAAGCCTATAAAATGGAAAATACTCAATAAAAAATGGATTATTAGGACACTAAGTGTGACGAGGGAGTCATGGCATTAATGTGCATGCTCAAGGACACTTGTAGGTATGTCCAGTGAGTTTATTATTGAATAATACAAGAAATATATATTTATATGCTTTTAAATGTATAATTATATTTACTGGAAAATAAAAGAATATTAAAAATATATGAATTATTGTATCGTCTTGAACGAAACGTAAGTACAAGATGTGTCAAAGTTTGTATCACTTTAAGGAGCGTCACTTTAATGCATCAACCGTTTGATCAGTCTCAAGATAGCGAGACACGTATCTCAAGAAAAAAAACCATATATATAAATAAAAGTTGATCGTTATGTCCTCACAATACAAATATTTGAGAGAAAGGTCGTTTGGGAGTTGATTTCGATCGGAGGGACATCATTTTAGGAGCGAAATTCAATCAAGTTGAGGAGCTTAATAGAATCAACAACACGATATCAATGTTTAGGTATGATTTATTCTTGTGTTTGTTGAAGTTCAATTCAATGGTGATGCTAGAATGTTTGTTAATTGTGCAGTTTGATGATTATAAATGGTTTAGAACCTTATTAGAGGTAATCCTAGATCATTTGGGGAGTGTAATTGTTGAGTTTAGAGGTGATTTGTGTCTATATTGGATCAATAGAAGAGTGCTAGTTTTGCAATTCTGGTGCACATAGCGCACTAGGCATTGGCCATAGCACACTAGGCATACTAGGAAAGACGAATGACATATGGATAGCGCGCTATCCATGTCATGTTATGCACTATCAGACCCCAAAAGTGTGTGTGAAGTTCAGTAGTGCGAATAGCGCACTTGCTTCGAGACATATCACGCTATCCACATCAGATCAATATAGAATTGATTGGATTTGGGTGGATTGTCGAGAGCTTTGAGTCTAAGGGTTTTAATTAAAGTATAGTAGACCTAAATCGACAACAAATGATTTATGATAGGTTGAGGAACACCAAGGAAATGTTAGATGATCAGAAATTTAGGGAGTTTGAGAAACAGAGACTTAGATCGAGGTAAGTACGAATTAGCTTATTTATCAATATTGTCTGGTTATTTAGTATATATAGCTCATATAGTTGTTAGAATGAAATGGGGGATTATGTACACTGTGATGGATTTCAATAAATGGAAAACGGCGTGTAATGCGACCATGCTGTAACTCTTTTTTTTAGAATAGTATTATATGGGAGGGGATCCCTTCCCGACCTATATATATAACTCCTGCTTAATTCAATAGGTTGTATGGATCACATACACGTAAAAGGGTTTAGGATAGAACCACTGGGTATTAATGGATGGACTAGAGAGCATATCGGCCAATATGTTGGCCTAGCAATCGTGTTCATGTCGTCAGTGGGTAATCGTCCCTAGTCTTATAAAATAAACGGGGATCACAGTGTAATAGTCTAAATTACTTACTTTGCATCTAATTATGTGTTGAATCTATATGCTTTCCATATTCTTATTAGAAATCATTAATGCACGTTACTATTGCATGATATCCTTGAATATTATATGGAATGTTGATGATTAGTGCGATCCCTACTTACCGAGCAAGTTGGAGTGCTCAGCCTAATTAACATTATAGGTAGATTTGACGAGCACTACGACTACGGGATACTACGACTACGGGATGGAGAAGTTATAGGAGTCTTGAACTTCTTTTCGATGTAATGACTTCCTTTGGTCTTATATATTAGCGTTGAATTACGTTTTTGTAATATCATATGGAATAGGTGATTTACATAACTGTAGTTTGTTCTGATTTTGTTTTAATACTGTATATCATATTTTGATTATCGAAACAGTTTTTAATTTTTGCTACATATATAATTTGTTTTATTTCTATAATCGATATTTACTGTAGTGCTTATTAGGTGTAGGTGGTAAAGCTAATGATTCTAGTTAAGTTCAGTAAGGGTAATATGGGCTTAATTAGGGTTTCAGGCTGGGTATTGGCTTAATCAGGTTCGGGGATGCTACACCTATCATGAGTAACACCTATGACTTAATTCATGTGGTGTTCTCATAGCTGGTAGGTCTAATACTTTGTTCCCTAATAAGTACACGTTATCTTGATTCATATCTTTATATGCATGATCTTCACCTGACCATCAATGTTGATTCACACTAGTCTTAGTTCATTATAGCTCCCAATATAATTACCGATGAGGGACATTTAGGATATGTTTACAAATACCTATGGATCTTATCGAAAGGCAAACATGAAGTCACTTGTAATAAGACAATAAAAGAAAACTTCTATTTTATTAACTAAGACAATAAAATAAATAATGTTTATAGATTGATAGAGGGCATATGCCCCAATTATTTATAGATTGACAGAGGGCATATACCCTAATTATTTATCCAACTCTAATTGAGTATGTAGAAAGAAGTATATCGACACGAGCTTTGTAATAAAGCCCGTATCACATTGTGCTCCAAAGTACCAAGCCCAATTGATTTTGATTTTCAAATGTCCACCTCTAAGATTATTCAGCTTCACAGGACTTGAAATCAGTCATTTTCTTTTTCTTATCCTTCCTAACTTTAAAATATTTTGACTTATTGTTACTCTTCCTATTCTTCGGTTGCCAACTCTCAATCGTGAGTTACTTTCTTTTTCATTTGGAGTTTTTTACAACGTGTTCTTTTTTCGAAACTTCATTTTTAGTTTCCAACATAAATACATTAGTTGCATATATTTCAGTGTTTTGATTGTCCTAATAATTTAATTTTAAAGAATCATTATCATTAATTTCATAAACAAGTAATTTAAAAGAATCATCATAATTATGCTCATCACTAATTTTGAACACGAAAATTTAGCCTTCAAACTCCATAGACATCATCCCTTTAAAAATATCGAAATTAGTTTTAGTTGTTTTAAGAAATGTTCTACTTAATACAATAAGTGTAGAATTAGATGATATTAAGTCTCTCATTTCCGACCTAGCACCTGGCAGGGGGAATCACCATTGATCTTATCTTACGGAATAACATCGACCGACCTGGCCTTCCTTCTTATCAATGTGAAATATTTAGTCATTTACTTCCGCTAAAACGTCTTCTAGTAATCCATATGGTTTAGTAACCATATTGTCAGTTAAAGTAAGATTAATAGGTATGTTAGTCAATGATCCTATTTTCAGTGTCATATAATTTAATTGACATTACATTAATTAATGGTTTAAGATCACACATACCAAATTTAATAGAAGTTCATATTGTGATGGGTATTCCAAACATTCATGGATTAAAACATTTCTTAGATATTTTATTTTTTATTATAGATGACACCTCTCGCTTTAAGTTTTCTTTAGAGTCTTTGAATAGTGATTAGTTAGACTTATATCTAGGGTTATTTTTGTGGTATAATTAGCCTTAATATCTAGAAATGAGCTCTAATTGATGGTGTTTATATATTATTAGGTATATTAGGCATAAAGGAGATAAACAAGAAAATTAGTGAAGAAAAAAGGCTAAAATACACAAAAAGTGGGCTAGAAGTTGTGGCTAAGATGGTTGACAACTTTGTGAAGAAATGTGTAGAGCATGGAACTTGAAAGCAAAGTGTAGGAGACCAAGAAGAAATGAAAAAAAAAGTCTAGACATTTAGCGCATTGGCGGCACTATGGGTGACAAGGCACGCCACTGAAATAGGTTATGCAGGGTGCTGAGTCTATTGATTGAGTAAAAAGCCAACAAAGTAGCCGAAGCTGTCACGGTGACATGGCATTATACACATAGCTTTAGACTACTTATGGACATTGCTGAGACTAATGAAAATAGAAAGTTATATTCTTATTTTAAGCAAAATTATCTGTTAAGTTTCCTAGTTGTTTTCGAAAGTATGTTATGAGTATAAATAGGTATTATAAGGTGGTGAACTCACCTAATATTAACTATTAGCAATACATTATCATAGTTTAACCTAGTTTATTTTGTTCTTGAGTATGAGAAGATTTTTGGAATAGAAGATATTGAAAACTCTCGTGTGGTGATTAAGTATTTTTTATTGATTTAAATAAAGTTATTTGATTATATATTCGATTACCACGAATACCATTATGTGCATGTTTGTTTCAATCAAATGTGAATAGTTCATTAATCTTAAGGATCAATGGATCATATGGTATAAATGTTATGCTATAAATATGAATAGATTGTAAAGTTGAATAGTGCGATGGTTAGAATTTATATTGATTCTAAGCATAATGCTACAACATCTTGATCATGTGTTTGTTGATATTAGGTTTTTGAAGTTATCTTGGCCATTGATGCTTTTTAATCCGGATATAGATACTAGAACTGTTACATAAATGATATCGAGAGATAGTTATTGATTAGGGAGGCAAGGATAGTGAACTTAGTACGTTATGAATCCAAGGATTTGGAACTTAAAATAATTTGGAGCTTACGTTATTCACATCGATAGGTTGAGTTCTAGTTTGCACATTTAAATCTTTTCCGTCACAACAGTGGGTTGAAGTTAATTTAAGAGAAATCTGCCTATTCTAATTAGGCATTGCATAATAGAGAAGACATAGTGAGTTGAAAAGTATAGTATTTCATTACCTAAGTGAAGTTGTGAACTAAGATATTCTTAATATAAGAGTGCAACTAATTACATTGACTTATTAGTGTAGATTAGTTTAGTTTGAAAACCAATTAAAATGGATTTCCTTAGCAATAAAGTAACTTTTATTAGGTAAAAATGAGTTCATAAATCATTCCTTGAGGATGATATATGTAGTCGATTTAAGTTGGTCACACTATTACTATAATTGAGCTATTATACTTGTGACCATCATCAAGTTTTTAGAGTCACTGCCAAGGATAGGTAGCCAATTAGACTTAGTTAGCTTAAGAAATTACTAAGTTTTATTTTAAGTAATTTAATTTTACGTATATAAAAAAAGGTTTGAGCTTCAAGTTTGACATTCTATAAATTGATCTTTTATGTTTTCTTTTTAGGGAGAATTAGTGGTTGTGTAGCAAATAAGATAATGACTTAGTGCCTTATGACCCTGAGAATAATATAATCAACAAATGAAAAAAAAAGGGATCAAAATAGCTAAGGATCAAGCACGAAACCAACAACAAGGCCGAAGGAATAACCAACCCGAAGGTGATCTAGTAGTGTAGAATGGTGTGCAAGGACAGAGATGTTTTTGTGACTACTTCCAGTAAGAAGTTCAAGAGACTTACAATGGAGTGATGAGGCTTCCAACTAACACCACCTACTTCGAATTGAGACTGCCTCATATCAACATGGTGCAAAATAGCTTGTTAAATAGGCTAGAGAATGAATATCCATTTGCACAAGTAGAGAATTTCTTAGAGAAGTGCAACACCGTGCACATTACCTGACTTGCAAATGAGGTGATCGGTTTAAGACTTTTCCCATTCTTATTTGGTTGAGAAGTCAAACCCTAGTTCTAAGGAATGAACATAGGAAGTATGACCTCATGGGTGAAAATCAAAGACATATATCTTGATAAGTTCTTTCCTCAGTCAAGGTCAGTGAAAGGAAATTCAAAATCAATCAATTAGAGCAGGAAGACATCGAGTTTTTTGTCGAGGCTTGGTAAAGATACAAAGAGATGCTATGGAGATTATAATGACATGGATACGTGAAATGGGCATAACTCCGGATTTTCTACTGTGGGATAAATCATACTACTAAAACACTAGTAGATGTTGCAACATGTAGTTCTTTGCTAACCAAGGATGAGGATGGAGCATTAGATCTTTTAGATCTTATGTCTCCAAACTCTACTGCTGGTAATCATTCCACTGTAAGGGTACCACTAGGCATAGATGAGATCAATTCGCAAACTGCAATCATTGCATAACTAACCTGAGTAGTCAAATGGAGAAACTTCAAATGGGACAACAAAGTCCACAAGTGCAATATATACAATAAACCGTCAATTACCAAGATATGGTGGCTAATCAAATGGAAATGCAATACGGAATGGAGTACGAGGAAAACAACTTCTTGAACAACCAAGGTTATGGAAACAACTTCGGGCCGAGAGGAATGGCTCCTCAAAGGTTTTATAAAGGATACAACAACAAAACAAAATTCTCATATTGAAGTCTTAATAACGCACTGTAGTTATCTCCCGGCTTTAATCAATAAGTCCAACAAGGTAGGCTAGGGCAAAGAGAATACAAGACCAAATGATGTATAAGCCTGAAAAATTCAACACTTAGGTTATGAGGAAGCATGAAGTGATGCATGAGATGAGAACAAAAATAAGGCAAGATGAACTTGAAGGATTCAAGCCACAACAGATCAATGCCTTGGAATATCAAAAGAAGGGGAAGAAATAATGGAGAGCCAAACAACAAGATTAAGGACCTTTAGAAGAAGTACTCAAAAGAAATATTATCGAGGTGTTTCCAACATAGCTGAAACCAAAGTTCAAGTTCATATTGAGACTTCAAATAATCAATAAGAGAGATCATAGAGATATATGCATACCATTAATTATGAATGGGCAACAGTTTGTAAATGTCTAATGTGATACGGGAGCCTCAGTTAATGTCATGCCCATTAAGGACATGGACCACGCCAATTTAAAAATCAATTATCCGGATTCAAAAAGTTTGAATATAGTTGATGACAACCTAGTACCAACTATAGGGAGAGTTTCGAATGTGCTTGTGAAAGTGAGTTGATTCACATTCATAGCGGATTTGGAGGTTAAGGATCATAATATGGCTGATGATGTTTCTATGATACTTGGGCGACCATTCCTGAACAATGCTAATGTAGCCTTGTACACAATGAAGTAAAAGATCATAATGAGTATCATGGAGGATAATGATGCCAAGAAGATTGTCTTTGTTGATGGGCAAGAAGTGCGTCCAAATGGGAATGATATAATTATCTCTGATCTACAAATGGAGTATCTCAATTTAGACTCGGAGTAAATGAGCGAAAAGGCATCGGGTTAATGACGTTAAACTAAATGCTACTGGATGACACCCAGGGGTTTTTAAGTTTTAGTGAAGTAGTTATTTAGTTTTGTTAAGGACAATATAAATGATATAGTTTTCTAACATTTGAAAATTTTAAGCTAAATGTATAGGAAAGACCATTTACCGGGAAACGATTCAATGGAATGGAAAAGTCTTGACATGCTCTGTAAGGAGCATAAAAAAGTAAATGTGTTTATGGGGTAAAGTTCAGGTACATGGGCAAATAATGGGTAAGTTTTTATGGAATCTTTCACACATAAATGGATTTTTCATAGTCACGACACCTTATGTAGTAATACAAAAAGTCGGGTGAGCGCTAAATAGGGAATTATTGAGAAAATATATAAAATACGATGGATACACAAGTTGATGCCATTTGTGTAAACACGGGGCGCCTTTGGGTACAAGGCACGGCACTAGTAGGGCACCAAACTTCGAGCACTAAAGTCTCACAGAATGAACGATGCCACGACGTAGTGCCCTACAAGTGACGAAAACAGTGTCGAAGATAGGGTTTAATCCCCATTTCACCAAATATTACACAATTGTAACCAATTCCATACATAACCAACCTAGTATACATCACTTAAGATAGATTGATCATTTCTATGTGAGGAAAAAGTATTCCCAGTGATTTAGAGTGAAAAGAGAGCACATTGCTTATTTACATAAATAGGAAAGCTAAGGCATCGATTTTGAAATTTGATTTAAAAAAGCATTAGGTTAAGTTTGTGAGCAAAATAAGAGGAATTGGATTGATAAAGGCTTGGAGGAGTATTATACATAGGAAAGTAGTATGACATTAAAGTAAATTTATAATTTCCTTAGTTATGATTTGAATTTGTTAGAAATATTGATGAAATTTCAAGAATTGTGTATATGTGGTTGTTGTATAGGAATTTCGATGTTTCATAATATTTCGCATCAATATGGCTTGTGTAGACCTAATATATCTCTTTTGAATTATTTGGAATGTGAATGGTTCTTGTTTTATAAATTCTTGATTATAAGTGACTTGAAGACCCGTGTTATAAGTTGTTGGGTTGTGTGAATTTTGAGAAAATGCCGAGAACAAGGAGGCAAGCAAGTCAAGTGAGTGAAGTTAGAGCAAATGATCATGAGAGGTCATCCTCAAGAGATTTCAATGAGGAGGAACCCATGCCATTTAAGTCAAACTGCTATATTTGTAAAGAAGCTAAAGATAGATATGATGTCATTGAGTATAGAGAGTTTAGTTGAGAAAAAAGAATTAACTTTTTGGCAAAGTATGATAAAAGAGTAAACAACTTCATTAGACAACACAGTTGGGAGCAATTCTCTTAAGACTATAGAAAGAACGAAGTTAAAAGAGTGAATGAAATGGTGTCTGAATTTTACGCCACTACAAATTTTACGAAGAAGAATGATCTAATGAAGGTGAGAGGGGTGTTTGTCCCCTTTAATGAGCATTACATAAATAACATCTATGGGTTAGAGCATACGAATATGATTGAAGCACCAGAAAGTCTTTTGAATGATTTATATGAGAAACCCTTTAACTTATACCCTTTTAGAGCCATAAAGAGAGAGAGAGCATTGGTTGTCCGAGGACAGTAAGGATGGGTAATGGGAACTAAGAATGTGTCGAAGCCCATTAAGAAGGGTGCTTGAAAAATGTCTATATAATGTGGCAACACATTCTATTTGCTTCATTATACCCGACTACTCAGTAGGGAGAGATCGAAAAGGAAAAAGGTAGCTTGTTTGTATGCGAAACAAATTACGTGGATATCAATGTAGGGGAGACCATCTATAAGAACTTGAAGAAGTATATTATGTCAAAAAAAGACAACCAAGTGTTGTTTCCAATTTCTATTACTTATATATGCTTAAATGTCAAAGTGCGATAGATTCAAGAAGAAAAGTTTGACATTGAGGCCCAACAAACCATAGATAAGAAGTAAATACTCAAACTAAAATAAGTAACTGGTTATCAAGACTCTGATGATGAGAGGAAGATAGCCGAGGGAAATACATTTAATGCCAAGTTGTTGGCCAAATAGCAAGAAGATCCAACAATAATAGTAGCCGCAATGGTAAAGTAAACCCAAAAGTTACAAGATGAATGGTATGAAGAGGAGAAGGATCATTGGCGTGGATTTGCTAAGGGCTACGAGTTTGTAGATCCACTTGTTGGAGAGTAGGACTTGGATGGTCTTGAGGTTTTTCCACCACCTCTACCACTACAGGGACTAGTACCACCACCAGATGATTTAACTCCATGGTAGTAAAGGTTGTGGATTGTTGAGATGATGAGATAGTACAAAGAGGACATGGCTCATTATCAAGAAGCCTTGTTGAGAGATGAGCAGGATAGGTAGAGGAAAATGCAAGACCGACTGAACGGATATCAAATCATCATGTTTATCATAGATCATCAAAGGGATGTAACTAGATATCAAAGGAGCAAACCGATGAGACTTACTGATAGGTCTATTGGCTTTTCCAGTAGCACTTAACTACTTGTTTAATCTAGATATGTTGTAACGTAGAATTGTAGAGCATCCTTTGACAACATCTTTTGCTAAAACTGGTGATATTGATGATGATGATGATGATGATGATGATGATGATGTGCAGTGCTGATCTCAAAGTCTTAGGATTTCTTTAGGCCTTAGAGAGATAGGAGATACATTTATACTGATTTAGTTTATGTTTTGGATATTTTTTCACTTATTTGGTTGTTTAATTTTTTTTTTTTGCATTATTATATCTTGCATTATTATTATATGTTTATGTTTCAGTTTTTTCATGATTTTTGCTTATTTCTAAACCTTGAGGACAAGGTTTGGTTTAAGTTTTGGGGCACTAACACTCCACTATGGGAAGTAATAAGAATGATTGAAACAAGGATAAACATTGCTAGTATTATCTTTTAAAGTTTATTTTTGAAGCAGTTGAAGAGGAAAGCATGATAATGAATTTATTCTATTTGCTTACAATTCGAATGTGTTTAAATAGTATCAATTAGGTTATACATAGTACTATGTAATGAATAAGTAATTCATTAGAAAATTTCATGCCTTTAATTGAGCATGAGTTGAATACATGTGTCTTGATGATATGAAATGTAAAAGAGTATTATAAATTTTTGAAGAAAATAAGAAATATAGCAAACAATTGTATGATTTCATTATTAGAGTCGTAGAGTTAGGGAAGAACATGAACTTGAAACAAAAGCAAGTTGAATGAAAGAATACTTCTTGCGGAAAAAGTTAAATCTTAAAAGAATTCTATAATAAGTATGAATCTTACTTGAGTATAAAAGTAATTAAAGACTTAGTGCAAATAGGGGAAGAAATGAGCAATATTTTTAAGGAACAAGTTGGAGTTAAAACTTGCTTAATATAGTGGAAATGAGAATTGCTAACAAGAGTTTTAATTAAATAAATTAGAGAGTCCCGTAAGTTCTATAGGAAAAGGAGTAGAGAACTTGATTGTTGGAAAAAGAGAGGAAAAACATAATCCATAGGAAAAGGAGCAGGGACCGTGCAATTAATTAATGTAAGGAGAAAGGTGAAGAGGAAAAGAAAAGAGAAATTAAAATAATGAAAAGAATGCGAAAGTTAGATTAAAACTTTTCAACTAAAAGATTTAGCTTGGGTACAAGTAGCTTAATTGGGTTAAGTTCTCCTTCCAACTATATTAAGTCCTATAGACTCTTAAAGTGCTAAAGTCTACAAAATTAGTATGATCTATGCTTATTTGCGAATTTCTAAGTTTAATGAGAAATCATGAAAATTACACTTGCTACTTGAGTGTCGAGGTGAAATAAACTTGTAAGTAATGATGGTTTTGATTGTGATTTACTTTCATGTTTCGAAAGTGAATTGTATGTGTTGTTAAAGCTATATGTTTTGAAAATAAAAACTCTTGATTGGATTATTAATTTGAACTTATTTGAATTAAAGGATACTCCATGAACGATGTAAAATGAATATGAACTTGAGTAGTAGAATAAATTTTCGCTCTGAACGTGCAAAATCCTATGTTTAGGGATATTTGATAAGTGATTGTGAAGAATTATATATAGGGTTAGTTTATTATTATAATTAGCCTAAATGTCCTAAAATGAGCTCTAATTGATGGCGTTTATGTATTTTTTAGGTATATAAAGCATAAAGGAGATAAACCAGTTAATTACGGAAGAAATGAGAATAAAATACATAAACGTTTGTTTGATGTTGGGGCTAAGAAGGTTGACACCATGGGAAGAAAGGTGGACTGCGTGGGAGATGAAGGCACAATTTGAGAGACCAAGAAGAAAGGTAAAATGATTTTGGACATTCGACGTAGTGGTGGCACCGTGGATTATAAGAAATGACACTAAAATAGGTTACGCATGGTGTTGAGTCTACTAAATGAGGAAAAAACACACAAAGTGGCTAATGCTATCACGGTGTCATGGCATTACACACACAGCATCAGACCACTTATAGCCAACACCAAGAATAAAGAAAAAAGAAAGTTTCAATTCTATTTCAATGAAAATTGTATATTAGGGTCTATAGTTATTTTCAAAAGGATCTTATGAGTATAAATAGGTAGTAGAATGTGGTAAATTCACCCAATACCACCTATTACCAATACATTATCATTGTTTAACCTAGTTTACTTTGTTCATTAGTATTTAGAAGACTTTTGGAAGAGAAGATATTGAAGACTCATGTGTTGTGATTCGGTATTGTTTTATTGATTTAATTGAAGTTATTTGACTATATCTTTAATTTCAATGAATACCATTATGTGCATGTTTGTTTTAATGAAGTGTGAGTAGCTCATTAATCTTAAGGATCAATAAATCTTATGGTATGAATGTCAAGCTATAAACATAAATTAGATTGTAAAGTTAAAAAGTAAAATGGTTAGAATTTGTATTGATTCTGAGCGTAGTGCTATAAACATCTTGATCACATGTTTGTTATTCTTAGGTTCTAGTAGTTTTCATGGTCATTCATGCTATTAATCCATATATGAATAGTACAACCGTAAAAATACATAGTATCGAGAGATAGTTATTGATTAGGGAGGTACGGATAGTAAACTTAGTTGGTTATGAATTCAAAAATTTTGAACTTAAGCAATGTAGAGCTTATGTTATTCATATCGATAGGTGGAGTTCTAGTTTGCACATTACAATATTTTCCGTCACGACCGTGTGTTAAAGTGGATTTGAAAGAACTATGTCTATTCCAATTTGGCATTGCACATATAATACAGAGGAGAAAGTGAGTTGAAAAGTATAGTATTTCACTACCTAGGTGAAGCTGTGAACTAAGATATTCTTATTATAAGAGCACAAGTAATTACATTGATATATTAGTATAAATGATTTTAGTTTAAAAACCAATTAAAAAGAACTCCTTAACAATAAAGTAGTTTTAGCTAGCAACACTGAGTGCATAGACATTTCCTTAAGTACAATATCCGTAATCAATGTATGTTGCTCAAACTTTTACTAAAATGGAGATGTTATCCTCGTGGCCATGATCAATCCTCTAAAGATTTACCTATAGATTTAGAGAATTCTTTCAAAACTTCATTACAATTCGATAATTACATAATTGATTACAATAAAGGTTAATTAATTTTTATTTTGCTAAATGCTTCAAGGATGTCTTAATAAATTTCTTCCTTCCTAGCATCTGCTAATCGTTATGGAATGAGAGAAGCAGAATACATATCTTCATTTAAATTATAAGGAATCTTATAATCTTCTTCTTAATTAACTATTTCTGAAGTTTTTTACGACTTTTCATAAGCTTCAACTCTGGCTAAATAGCATGGGTACACTCTTTTAGGAAAAGGTGCATATTTAAATTGTTCATCCATCCATACTCGAGTACAAATAACATTGGCCATCATATCCTCTTTTTATTCTTCTCTTGTTTTATTTGATTTTTTTACCCTTCTTATGTGTGTTTTATAGTATGTGTTTCTTTTTCATTATCACAAAATAAACCATTAATTTGTACTTCATTAGCAAAAAATGTATTTTCAGTAGATGTTTTACTTTGATTACTTAGTATATTAATCTTCAAGTTCATATGATTTAATTTATTTTCTTAATTGAATTATAACATCTTGTAAAACTTGAATTCTTTGATCTTTTTCCTTATTTGGAGTTTCTAATGCAATGGTTATTGTAGTTAATGTGAATGTTTTATACCTTTGATAATCCTGGTTCTCTGTACCAATACTTAAATTTGGTTGTGGTAATTTGTATAGTCACAAAAAATATAATTAGGGTCAGTATACCTTTCATACTTACTCAGTGTAGCATTAAATTCTTAAATTTTAGTTTGTTGCATCATAGGACATTTATCATCAAAATGATTAGTTTCATTATACAAAAACACAAGATTTAAATTTAATTGATCCATCTTTTAGTAACAACTAGATCATGTTTTTTAACTCGTCAAATTTATCGCCTGATGTCTTAATTTTTTTTATTTTACAAGATTTCTTTTTCATGAATTTATATTTTTTACAAAATTTCTTACACTGTTTAGCCATTTTATTATTAGCCTTTTTTGCTAATGTTGATGTTAGATCGAATAAAGATCCTCCACATACCGTGTCTAGTAATCTTTGTTCTAAATGATTTAATCCTTCATAAAAATATTCTAATAAAGCTCTTTCTGCATATCCATGTTATTGACAGTATGAAATCAATCTTTGGTACCTATCCTAAAATCTACCAAAAGTCTCTTCAGTTTCCATTTTTGCATTATTAATTTTTTTCTATATAAACTAATCTTGCATCTGTTGGAACAAATTAATCTTAAAAGTCTAGTAACATTTCATATCGTATGGTTATGAAATTTTGAGGAAGATAGAATAGTTTATCTTTAGTTTAACCTCTTAAAGAATAAGGGAAAGCTTTTAGCTTAACATATTCTAACTATATATACTTGGGATTCATCAGACTTACTTTATGTGTGTATATCATAATAAATTATTGAGGATCTTCATCATCTTCACTATGAGAAGTGAGGTAATGAAATGTTAAATCCCTAATTAAATTTCAAATTGGAAAACTCCGCAAGAAAACCAATACATATACATTCGTAAGCAATGAAATTTTAGTTGTCTTGCCTAAAAATACATTATTGCTCGCCTTTTGCCATAATGTATGACATACAACTAGAAAGATTCTTAACAAAACATGTAAAAATCTTTGTCAACGGTGCCAATAATTAAAACTATCAAGCGTGTACAATAAGTTTCATTTATATCCTTATCATTTGTAGTGGTGATAAGTTGAACCACCTCCACATTGATTTTGCAAACTTCTTAAAAAAATAATCTCAATGATTTTTAAAGGTTTACTTTAACTTAATAAATTCAATTAAAATGGGTACAAGAATTATCTAATCAAACTATGATTATAAATTAAACAAGTTCAGCAAATTAAACTAAATAAACTAACCTAACTAACACAAATAAAACTAACTAACACTAAATCCAAATCAAGTCAAATTAACACGATTCAATATTATATAAGACAATCATCTAAACAAATATCGAGAACAATAATGCATTTATTTGTTTTGCGTCCAAACATATTACTTAAATCATAGTCATAATCATACTTTTATTATATTATAAAGTATATTCGATCATTAAACTTAATTATAATAAGTTGATAGCCCTTAGTGAGCCAATAGTTTTGTTTACATCAATGGAAAAACCACATCCTTATTTTACTAAATTAATCATTCAAAAGCTTGAAGATAATTAATTAGACAATAAAAAACAATAAATTCCATGAAATGTTCGAACTACTAAGTCTAATATCTTTGGAAAGCCACTTCAATATTAAAGTTAGATCCGAATTCACCTGGACATCTAATGGTAATAGACATATTAAACAATTATAGTTACTACTTGAAATTAGATATAGAATCCAAATATCACAACGTCCACTAGCAAGTATGCATGCAATACAAAGTTTCATGATTGTAATCCACAATTAATAATCTATTAAAATAGTGAATTGAATAATATGATTAAGTTTAAAGCCTTAAGATCAAATAATTCTTCATTTTGACTACATTATAAAACATATTAATTTCATTTTCAGACATTGTTTAGATTAATAAACTACTTACACATGTTCAAAATAAACATCACAATAAAATAAATAAAAGATAATAATAAAAATACCTCTTAATTGAATACTTTCAATATTCAAATCGTATCCGATAGAAATAAACAAAAAAACTAAAGTAAAACTAATTGAAAATAATTAGTGCAACTCCAAAAATAATCAAGGGCACTTAATTTCGAATCTTATGGTTCATATATATTGTATTATAAGTTGTACATATACAAAACTAAATGAAATTCCTTGTTGCTATCAAAAATTCTCAAAATCGACCCTAGCGATTCCAAACTAAATCCTTTATTCTAATAGATTCACTGTGAAAATTGGTTGAATATATATATCTGTGCTTCACCGATTTTGCCTAGGAATCTTGTATTTTCCCGATTCGCTGTGCGCTTTCACTAAATGGTAGAATTCTTTTCTTCATTCATTTTTCTTCCTTTTCTTCACATAATCTAAATAGATTAAAAATTAAAAAATAAAAGAAAACCTAGTATAATATAGCATTTTACATCGAAAATCACCCTAAAATATACTATAAAACATTTTCTAATTATCAAATACCCATAAATTCAACACTTTGTTGTCCCGGGAAAATGAATACTCTCAATTTTATTTTTTTTCATTCCACATTCTACTTCATAATTATTTACTCTTTTTCTTAAACAAAAATGATCATATGATAGAAATATATTACCCTCAGAAATAAAAATTAAGATTGAATGGAAATATTTAAACAACCCTTTTTTCGACAACTCAACTTTCAAGTTATGTAGTGCACTTCGAATTCGAAGTTCAATAATTATAAAATTACCGAAAATGAGCCTCAATGGCTTAGCGATTTATCCGCGAATTCTA
Source organism: Stephania yunnanensis (assembly GCA_039657365.1). Classification (NCBI taxonomy): domain Eukaryota; kingdom Viridiplantae; phylum Streptophyta; class Magnoliopsida; order Ranunculales; family Menispermaceae; genus Stephania; species Stephania yunnanensis. The sequence continues at coordinate 45,265,090 of CM077581.1, forward strand.
GTTATAAGTTCAAATCGGTGACAAATCACTAACTCAAAATGTCGTTGAAGATTATGTACACTACTGTCGATTTACTCGGTGAATCCCAGTACATACAAGAATCGTTAGGAAATTGCTAGCCTATTTTTACAGTTTTTCCAATTTAATTGATTTTCCCGTATATTTATCACATATATATTCAATAAAAATGTAGAATTATTTAAATCATCATAATTTACCTACTATGTACTGAATAATTGTTTCATTACCATGAAAAGCTAATTAACATAAAACTAATGCATAAAAATAATATAATATGAAAATAAATTGGCTTGATCCCCTCTTACATGAAATTATTTTGAGATTAAATTCCTAAAATATCCACGTTAAAAGAGTGAAAAGTTAAGAGAATATAAAAATAACTAACTAATTCTAATACTAAAACTGAAAGTAAAGATAAGTATAGGTTGTCTCCCATATAGTACTTTTGTTTACAATCATTGGCTCGACTGAACCACGCAGTTCTAAACTGGTTCTATAAACGTAAGTATATGATTGCCCACTCTAGCGCCATTCCAAAAAGTGATTGCTTAGCCATGCACCCTACAAATGATTGTTTTGTTCAGAGTATCTATGACAGCTTGCGAAGTGACTAAGAAAGGTCGTCCTAAAATTAATGGAGAATCTTCATTGATGAAGTGTGGCATAACCAAAAATTCTTTGGGAATAATGTACTCATCAATTTGGACTAGTACATTTGTAAGCACACCTATTGATTTTATCGAATTACCATTGGTAGATTAAATTTTTCAGAAGCCAGTACATCCAATTCCAGTTGTGTATGAAGAAAAAAATGAATTGGCATGTAGTTTGCTCTAGAACCTGTATCACAAATAGCTTTAAAATACCAAGCCTATTTAACTTTTATGTTTATATATATGTGATGATTGATATATTCTTCTTTTTCTTCTTCTTATTCTTTGTAGCTTTAAAATCCTTCATTTTTAAATCATCCTCAACATTGTTCAATTGGTTAACCCTCCATTCTCAAGTTATTTTTTTATTTCGAGTTTCTTCAACTTGCTTATTCTTGGTCATAGCATTTACTTATTCCATTGTTACAGCATTAATAACATATACATCAACTTTATGTTGATTTAATTCTAAAGATTCATTATCATTAGTTTTTTCATTATTATATTCATTAGAATTATCACAAAGATCTTCATCATTGAAACAGAAAGTGACAATCTTGTTCACAAATTTCGTAGATATTTTTCCTTCAAAGATATCTAACTTTTGTTTAGTTGTTTTAAGAAATTATCTTCCTAAAAACAAAGGCGGAGATTTAGATGATACTGAATTTCTTATTTCCATGACATAGAAGCCAGCTAGAAATTCTAAGCCATTTACTTTCACTAAGACATCTTCTAGTAAACCATAAGGTTAAATAATTGTGTTGTCGGCTAAAGTAAAATTATTAGGTGTATTAGTCAATGAACCTATATCAAAGAGTAATATAATTTAAGTGACATAACATTTATCAATGCTCCACAATAACATATAGCATAATATCGTAATAGGAATTCCAAACATTCCTGGATCGAAACATTTTTCGGGCATTTTCTTTTTTAATTAAAGCAAACACTTTTGTCCTAATTTTTCTTTAGATTCTTCCAAAAACTTATCCTTTGATTCAGAGAATTCTTTAAAAACTTCATCATAATTAGAAAATTTGCATAATTTATTCCAACATAGTTTATTAATTTCTATTTTCCTAAATGCTTCAAGAATATCTTCATTGTTTTCTTCCTAACTAGCATAAGCTAATCGTTGTGGAATGGTAGGAATACGAACACATAACTTCATTCAAATTATCAGAAATCTTATCAGTTTAATCCTTATTAATTATTTCAGAGTTTTGTAAAAAAATTTCATAAACTCCAACTCTCTCTAAATACCATCGGTATAACATTCCAGGAAAATATGTATATTTCAATTGTTCATCCATCCATCTCTAGTGGCAATGACATTAGCTACAATTTTTTATTCTTCAATAGTCTTATGAGCTTTTTTATTATTATGTTTAAGTGTATTTATAGTTATAGGTGTGTCTTTTATCACTAATTAAAGCATTAGCTTGTACTTGATTAGTAGGAGCACCAGTAGATTGAGTAGATACTTTAGCTTGATTACTTTATGGAGTACTTAACCTATTTATCTCTAAACTCATTTGACTTGACTAATTTTTATGTTCATTAATAGTGGTATCAGTTTTAATCTAATGTTTAGAAATCTATGTAAAGTCTTGATGACTTTAGGTCATAAAATTATGCAGAATTTTCTTTAAATTTGGATTAGTTGGTTAAATATTTTGTAGAGGTTGCTGATTAGGTGTGGATTGCATATGAGCTCTTGGTCTATAACTATTGTAATTTTGATTTTGAGGACCATAACTAAGATTTGGATTTGGTCTTTCAGGATAACAAGTATTATTATCATATTGATTTCTTTGGAGATCAGAAAATTAGTTCATCATTGCATTAACCTCTACGGTATTTTCTTCATGTAGAGTAGGACACGCATTCGTAAGATTTATAACCTCATTACAAAATCCCCTAGCTTTAACTTGATAAGACGTATAATTAATTAACAACATGGCAAGTTAATAATTAGACATGTTTTATAGTGTAATTAAGTTGACTTTATATATAAATAATGATATTACACTAGGTATTCTCTTGTTCTTGTGATTTCAGGATTTAATAAGGATAATGAAAAAATGGAAGAAAAGAGAAAGAAGAGCAAAATAGTCAACTGGAAAAGTAAGTCTAGCGATTAGCCAGTGATTTGTAATTACACTAGGAATCACTACTTAAATCAGAAATAGGAAAATGCCATCAAATCCAAAGTGAATTAAAGAATGAACTAGAAATCACCAACTAAATCGGTGAATCCCAAAGAGTCACTTTTACTGATTTACTCAACGATTTATGTACAACTTTGGAATCAATGACAAATTGTTGAGGTTAGTTATGGGTTTTTTAGATTAATATGAAGAATTTAAATTTATCTAAAATATGTATAGACAGGTACATTATAAAAAGGCCAAAGAGCTTCGAAATAACTTCCTCTTCCTTTTTCTCTACATTATTTCTATTGCCTATTTTATATTTCTAGTTTATGTTTGAAGATACATTGGAGCTTTGATTTATTTTAAGGTATTTATTTATTCATTGTGTCATTTAATTATATATTCGCATTGTTTATTTCGTGCATGATTGAGTAGTCAATCAATCTATGCAGACCCTATATATAAATATACTTTGGGTATTTAAATAGTTATAATTGAGGAATCATGAACTTAATGCTTTAAATTTATTCATAAACAGCAATCATGGATTTAAAAAGTTGTTTTTATATATTACAACTTAAGAAGATTAATATAGCATGCATAGTTGCAGTTGTGTTACGTGGTATTTTGATTCTGATTATATGTCTATAGTTAGTGACAACAACAATAGAAATATTATCTAGGATTAATTTATATGGTTTTTTCTAAGTGGAAGTTCTAGGTAATTGTGTTATAAGTTGTTTAATATGTGACTTTGGTTAATATTAGTTTAGATTAGGCGTGATTTTCATTAAGTGTAATGCTATCATATTTCTATGGTAGTGCATTTTATCCAATTGGTAGACTTGTAATGATAAGAATGTGACATTTTCTTTGAATTTAAGAAAATTGGTGGCTGGCTAAAGGCTATCAACCTATAATTAAATATGATTTAATGATTCCAAGATTCCATGTGTTATGATTATAACTATAGTATGAAGAGATGTTATGTTCTAGTGTTTGAAAAAAATCCAAGTATATTATTACATTCTTTAGTAGGTGTTTGTTTAGATGTTTGTTTAAGATATTTGAATTATATTGAATTTGAGTAATGTTTCATTTAGTTTGCATTGAATTGTTTAAATTAAGTTAGCTAATTTGGTTAATTAAGTTATTAGTTATAGTTTTTAGTTATTTGATATTTTAATTTCTGTTTAATTAGATTAACTAAATTAAAAAACAACACAAAAACACTTTCTTGAGAAGTTTGAAAAATCCACGTAGAGACAATATCCTACTTATCACTACAACATGTTATATATATAAAAGAAATGTATTGTGCACACTCGACAAGTCAATTTTTTGGTGCCATTGCGGGAGATTTTTCAATAATTTTTAAAGATTTTAGACGTTGTATGGTCTACTCACTTCGTCATTGTAACGACCCCTTCTCCAAATAAGGGCACTGCCCGGCCTAATCCCTTAATTAAACCCTAATCTCCCCTATAGGACCTAACAAGGAACTAGTTAGCCTTATTTAAACACCTACGAATATGATAGCACCTATAGTGAACTAGTTTATTCTACCGACTAACCTATGGTTGTCTATAAATCACAGTTAATTTATATTTTCTAGCTAACAAATTATTCATCGGAGGTCTTCATAAGTTACTAGTGGAAATTATAATAGAAGGCCTAACCTATTGTGGAAAAACCAGGAAATAGTTATCACATGCATATATAAACAAAGGTGGTGATATATACAACATGTGTTTGGTCAGATGTTCCTTTCACTCAACCCAAACGTAAAATATCATGTATGTATAAAACGTAATACAAAAGAATGCAAAACGTATAAAAATATATCATAGCAGTCCTTCACTGGCTCGGAGGTAGTCACAAATCTTTTCTTTGCCTGGTCTGCTACTCGGCCGATCTGCACCCATCGTCACAAACTAGACGGTGAGTAGATGAAATTATTTAAGTAATACTGAGAGACATTAATCCACATTCCCAAACAGACAATAAGTATCAAATGGCATAATTTAAATAACAACTATGCAGAAAGAAACATCATGCAAAAAGATACTTGAGTTAACCAAATATGAAACTGATTCAAGGCTAAGTAGTAATGGATTAGGGTTGGTCGGCCGTGATCTTAATCACATCAGCTTTTCTACTACAATCTGAGCTCTGATCTATAACATTTCATTACAAATTGAACTCTATATCATGAATTCAAAAGGTTGTACTTATGATTACGCTTTTTCTATTCTAAGTGAATTAGTCGTCACCGGAATGTATACTTGCTAACATGCCCGAGTTTTAAAACTCGTCATGTTCACCCAAGTTATTCTTGCGCGAACAAACCCTGAAGTCCATTTACCATTTACCCCGTGTGTCATGCAAAGTAGTGGAGAAACTCCCTAACATCTCAAAAAATCTAGTGACCCCCATATGAAGGCTGAATTTCTGTCATCAAATGACACTAACCACGAGAACCACTTTCACTTTCAATAATGACTCGGTAATAGAATCCCAGAGAAGTAACTTCATTTTAGTGCACAAATGATTAGAGTCAAAATAAACACACTAACCTATGGCATGCTATATCACTTATCTCCAAACACGACAATCAAAATGACAAAGAATAGGAATTTGAATCAATGATACACACAATAGAGTATGCTATGAACAACAACAACAACAAAAACAAAAACAACAACATAGCCTCAGTTCCAAATTAACTAGGGTCGGCTACATGGATCAAACCTTTCCATTGTGCTCGATTAAGTGGAATTGATGGCGAGCTTTGCAAACCATTTGAATCCCTCTTAATTAATGCATCCCATGTTAACTTTGATCTGCCCCTACCTCGTCGAATTTTTACAGTTTCTATTGAGTCAAGTTTTCTAGTTGGGGGATTCGTAGGTCATCTTTGCAGGTGACCAAACCATCGCAATCGCCCTTCCCTAATCTTTGTATCAATTGGTGCTACTCATACATGTCTTTGAATTTCTATATTTTTTATTCTATATTTACGAGTTTTGCCACACATCCACCTAAGCATTCTCATTTCTGCTACGTTCACTTTATGTAATTATCGTTGCTTTACCGACCAACATTCACTTCCATAGAGCATAGCTGGCCTAATTGCGGTCCTATAAAAAAAAAATTTTGACTTAGTAGTAACATTTCGATCATAAATCACCCCTGTTGCACTCCTCCATTTCTTCCATCCAGCTTGAATTTTATGTGTGACATCATTATCAATGTTACCATCATTTTGTATGATTGATCCTAAGTATCTAAAGTGGTTTACCTTAGGAACTTATACCTCCCCTAATTTTACCACACCGTCATCTCGATGTCTAGTTTTCCAAACTCACAGTGCATATATTTGGTTTTCGTCCTACTCAACTTAAAGTCTTTAGATTATAATTATTCCTCCAAAGTTCTAATTTCCTATTTACTCCATCTTTAGTTTCATCCACTAAGGCAATATCATCTACAAATAGCATACACCATGGTATATCCTCTTGAATATGTCTAGTTAGTTCATCCATAACTAAAGTAAATAGATATGGGCTTAAAGTCGATCCTTGATGTAGTCCTATCATAATGGAAAAAAATTTTGTAGCTCTTCTAAATGTTTTTATACTTGTTACTACTCCATCATACATATATTTAATAGTGTCTATGTATCTAGCATGAACTCTTTTTCTTTTTAGAACCCACCAAAGAACATCTTTAGGGACTCTATCATATGCTTTTTCTAAATCTACGAATACCATATGAAGATCTTTTTCTTTTCTCTATATTTTTCTAACAATCGTCTTACAAGGAAAATCGCCTCCATAGTTGACCTCCCAAGCATGAAACTAAATCGGTTCTTTGATATTATTGGTTCTCTCCTTAGCCCATTGTCAATTGTCCCCTCCCAAAGTTTCATAGTGTGACTCATAAGTTTAATTCCTCGGTAGTTTGAGCAATTCTGAATGTCTCCTTTGTTTTTGAAGATTGGCGCAAGCGTGCTTTTTCTCCAATCCATTGGCATCCGTTTTGATTTTAAAATTTTATTCAAAAGTTTTGTTAACCAAGTCAATCCCATTTCTCCTAAGCATTTCCAAACCTCTATGGGTATTTCATATGGGCCACATGCTTTCCCTATTTTCATTCTTTTCAATGCCTCTTTAACTTCTAAAGTTCTAATATTGCGTGTATAGTTTACATTTCTTTCTTGGTGTGGGTTTTCATCTATTATAGTATCAACTTGGCCATCATTAAATAAACTATCGAAGTAACTTCTTCATCACTCCTCAATATCCTCCTCGCGCGTTAAAAATTTTTGATTTTCGTCCTTAATACATCTTACATGACTTAGGTCTTGTTTCTTTTTATCTCTTAATTTGGCCAGCCTATATATATATATTTTTCGCCATCTCTATTGCCTAACCTTGTATATAGATCTTCCATGAAATTTGTTTTAGTTTAACTAACTACTTTTTTAGCTTGTTTTCTAGCTGCTCTATATTAATTGTACACATCTTCATCTTAACACTTAAGTATTTTCCTATACATCTCTCTTTTAGTCTTAATTGCTCGTTGGACATCCTCGTTCTACCACCATGTTTCCTTCTTTGGAGGTCCCAAGCCCTTAGATATACCTAATATGTTAGATCCCACTCTCCTTATGCAACTACTCCTTTCTAGCCACATTGTATTAGCATCTAAGTCAAGATTCCAAACATTTTCCTTTAGTAGTTTTTCTCTTAACTCTACTTGTTCCCTATGTTTTAGGTTCCACCACTTTATTCTAGGGTCGCTAACTCTTTTATTCATATTATGTCATTGTGTTAGCTTAATATCAAGTATTACTAACTTATGTTGGGTAGTAAGTGCTTCACCAGGTATTACTTTGCAGTCTCTATATATTTTTCTTTCTATTTTTCTTGTTAAAAGAAAATCTATTTGACTTTTGTTATGACCACTACTAAAATTAATTATATGCGACTCCCTCTTTCTAAAACTAGTATTTGCTAAGACAAAATTGTATGCTGAAGCAAATTCTAAGATTGATTCTCCTTCATTTCTATTACCGTAACCAAAACCTCCATGAACTCTCTCAAACCCATCGTTACTTGCCCCGACATGCCCATTTAAATCTCCTCTAATAAAAACCTTTTCATCTAATGGTATACTTTGCATAAATCCCTCCACACCGTCCCAAAACTTGCGTTTGATGCTCTCGCTTAATCCTACTTGTGGTGCATATATGCTAAGTATGTTAATTTTTTCGTCTCCTATAATTAATTTAACTAGAATCAATCTATCCCCCATTCTTTTAACCTCTACGACCTTATCCTTATAATCATTATCCACCACAATTCCCACTCCATTGCATTTTTTATCTATACCAATGTACCACAATTTAAACCCCGTGCTTCCTCTACTCTTTTCTCCTACCCATTTTGTCTATTGGAGGTAAGCAATATTGACTCTCCTTCTAATCATGGTATCTACTAGTTCTATTGATTTCCCCGTAAGTGTTCCTATGTTCCATGTTCCTAAGAGAATTTTTTCTCCCTCTTTGTATTTGTTTTCCTTTTCTATTTCTATTTTGTCTTAAAGATCTAGTGTTCGTATCTATGATTTTGTTTTTGTTTTCATGTTTGTTTTGAACTAGCTTCTTTACCACACCCGTCCTTTGTGTGGGAACCCTTGCTCATTTTTCTTCACATCCGGGCTACGATGTGAAGGGACTCGCTTTTTTACCCACATACATCCTATGTGTGGGAACCCTTGCTCATTTTTCTTCACACCTAGGCGGCGATGCGAAACACACCCTTGCTCATTTCTCACTACACCTGGGCTCCGATGTAGCGCGTAGCCAAGTGGGAACGCCCCAACGTTTATATATGTTTGATCCATTTCATGAAAAGTGACAAAAGTTTTATGCTGGCTATCAACCTATCGCAACCCTCCTCCATTTTTTAAGAATGGAAAATTAACTTGGGGCCTTCCTTCCTCACTTTTCGGGTATGAAAAGTGAGTTTGGGACCTCCCTTACCCATTTTTCGATATGAAAAAATGGGCTTCAGAGTCCTCCTCCTTTATCCGAACTTGGGACCGGCTATGTAGCGCACATAGTGTACAACATTGGTGGAGTTAGAGTATGCTATGAACAACATTATAAAATGAGAACTGAACAAGTCATAACATATGGATATCAAAGGCAATTCAGTTCTAATAACTGAGAATAAATAAATAAATAGAATGAAATGTAAATAAATGTCTCAATCAGTTTACTTACATACAACACACATCCTAAGCTATCCGGCTGCTCGTTGCTTCACTGTACGCACCCAACCCCCGTAATATCTCCTATACGGTCCTAACATTTGACAATTTATCAATTTAGATTCAAGATTAATTATTTAAATTTCCTAAATTGGTCAAAATCAATCGAAATCGAATAGGAGACCCATTTGCCAATTTTGCGGTCTTCGAGGTAAACACCTCGTAAAAGTCGCGTCTGAAATTTTAAATATTTTATTTTTCATAGAAATTTATCAGTTTCTATTTATTTTATCGAATGATAATTTTTCCGGATTTTCCTTATTTTTAGGGATTTCCCCAATTTTCCTTCATTTTTTTCTTTTTTTCTTTTTATTATAGGTTTGTGTTGAACCGGTTTCGAATGGCCGGTTCACCCAACCCTTCTTTTTCTCTTTTGTTTATGTTTGTTTTTTTTTATACTTTGGGCTTGAACCGGGCATAACTGAGCCGAACCGGCCCAGTTCACCTCTTTTTTTTTTTTTTTTTTTTTTTTTTTTTTTTTCTTTTGTGGGTGCGAATCGGGCCGAATCAGGTTCGGCTCACTCGAGTCGAATCAGGTTCGGCTCACTCGAGCCAAACCGGCCAAGTTCAGCACCATCATCTTTCTAGTGAGAAACAGAGCAACAAATTTAATTTTTTTTTTTCGATCTTCGCTGTTGGAGTTGGGCGTCCATCCCATCCCTAGGTTGGGTTTCCTATGTAGGGGAGACTACTCCCCTGCCCTCATTGAGCTTGGACGAACTGCCATGGCAGTTCGTCCGAGTTTGCCACCTTGAACTAACGACAATGACCAAACAACAACATAAAACTACAAAACAATAACAACGTACCTTGATCGCCTTCTTCAAGCTCGTGGTCGCTCTCTCTCTCGCTCTCTTTCTCTATCTCTCTCTCGGTCTCTCTCCTTCTTCCTCTTCTTCCCTGTTTTCTCTTCTCTCTATTTCGATTTTGTTTTTCTCTCCACAACCACCGACCTTGTAGAGAATCAAATGATAAGTTTGGACTTTGGGGGTTCATGTAACCCATATATACGTATATGATTGGGATTGGCTTGAATGTGAGCCACACATCTCAAACGACACTCATATCTCAAGGCACATCATGTGGTTTTGCTCACACGACATGTCCCTTGTGTCACTCTCAAATGACACCAATGTGTGACACTCTTTCTCAAGATGTGTGTGTGTAAATCTAAATATTTATCTAGTGATGTACATATTTTTAAGTTCTTAAGTTAGGCTCATTATTTTGCTAAGTAGATGTGGCCTTATTAAAACCACTAACTTATAAATTTTTCATTTTTCATTATATACAATATAATTGAACTAGTTACGCTTACCCTACGAGCTGCTACTTCTAGCCCACATCGGCACGCGACTCGAGGCGCTTCCCCGTTTGTCTTGGTATCTGCGTACCCGTAGAATTGACTCAGTAGTCTACACATATACGGTACACAAGGCATACAACACGCAAATTTAACATTTACCTCGGCCGCCGTGCCTCGGTAGTGACACGTATCTCACTGCGGGTCCCACATCATGGGTCATTTTTTCCTGATTAAACAATTAAATGTGTATTAATTATTTGGGCCATGACAGTCATATTAATTCAACAGGGTCTTTACATCCATTTAATCCTTAAATAGATAGAACTTCTAATCGAAGTTTAAGATAACAACAACTTAGGAAAATTTTAGCTAATAGGAGAGAAGACAACAATAATGATATTAATGAAAAAGTCATTAATAATAATAATGATAATAGATTTATCAATAATAACAATAATAATAGAGAACTTACTTTTAGACATGCAAATCAAAATGTTACAACATATGAGCCTATGTGCATAGCATACCCTGATGAATTTCTCGAATTTGAACTTAGATTCTGATTTATCAGTGCCATACTTACCTTCTACGGTGAAGACAACGAAGACCTATAAAAATTCATAAGGGAGTATCAACATAAAGTTAAATGGATGAAATTGAAAGAAGGTACTTTAAAACAAGTCAAACTTAAGGTATTTCCTTTTACATTGAAAGATGAAGTATAAGATTGGTTGTTCTATCTACCACAAAATTAAGTAGCTGCATGGACTCAAATGTTAGAAGCTTTCCTAGATGAATATATGCCTACTGGAAAAATTAGTTCCTATAGAAAGCAAATCACAGTTGCAAAGATGAAACACGATTAAAACATTAATGAATTTTGGGATCGATTCCAAAGACTAATTTCTTCTTATCCACAAAATAGATATACTCAAAGAGCATTACTAGGATATATTTATGAAAGACTCAATCACTTTGTATAAAGGTTATTAGACACAATATGTTGTAGATCTTTATTTGAGACAACACCTAACAGATGTGTGTCCCACATACTGAAGAGGTTAATGCAATGATGAATCAATTTTTGGTCCTTCAAGAACATAATATAATAATAATAATACTTATTATACAGGAAGAACAAATCTTAAACTTAGTTATGGTCTTCAAAATCAAACTTATAATACTTATGACTAAAAGCTCATATGCAACCTACACCTGATCGGCAGCCTCGACAAAATACTCAACCTATGAATCCAAATTTAGTGCAAATCCTACATAACTTTAGGAGTCAAAGTCATCAAAATTTACATAAATTTCTCAAAGTAAGATTAAGACTGATACTAATATTAATGAACCAAAAAGTTAGTTACATTAAATAAATTTACAAATAAATAGGTTAAGTAAATAACAAAGTAATCAAGCTAAAGCACCTACATAAGCTAATGTTGCTCCTATTAATTAAGCACAAGTTAATGCAAGATTCAGTGATATAAAAGATGCACCTATAACTGGGAGCACACTTAAACAGAGTAATAAAAAGAAGTTACATAAGACTATTGAAGAAGAAGAAGAAGAAGAAGAAGAAGAAGAAGAAGAAGAAGAAGAAGAAAAAGAAGGAATGATGGCTTATGTCATTCCTACTAAAGACTGGATGGCTGAGCAATTGAAATATACACCTTTACCTTGAATGATATAACCATGTTATTTATCTAGAGTTGAAGCATATGAAAAATCTTTACAAAAGTTTGAGTTAAATTACAAGGATAAAAATGATAAGATTTCTTATAACGAAGAAAATAATGAAGACATTCTTGAAGGGTTTAGGAAAACAGAAATCAATAAACCATTGTTGGAATTAATTATACAATTTCTAATTATAACGATGTTTTAAAAGAATTCTCTAAATCAAATGATAAATTCTTAGAAGAATCTAAAGAAAACTTAAGACAAAAAGTGTCTGCTTTAATTAAAAAGAAAATACATGATAAATGTTCGGACCCAGGAATGTTTGGAATTCATATCAGAAAAGGGACTTATCTAATAGATTTTGCTAAGAGTGATCTTGGAGCATCAATAAACGTTATATCACTTAAACTGTATGAATTACTGAAAATAGGTTCACTAACTAATAGACTTATTAATTTTACCTTAGCTGACAACACCACTATTAAACCTTATGGTTTACTAGAAGATGTCTTAGTCTAATTAAATGACTTATGGCCTGTTCGCTTCACATTTTAGGGAGACCTAAGATCATGGGATTAGTTTGTGATGGGACTAACATATGAGTTTATGTATTACTCCCTTTTATGTATCTTGTTCAGTTGGGAGTTTTAAGGCTGGGAGTAAATGTCGTTGTAATGGTACATTTACAAAAGTACCATTTCATTTAAGTTACATCTCCAACAAATTTTAGAACTCCATTTCCTTCTTCACATTGCGTTGGCGAGCGGCAGTGTTCATCCTCCGCGTCGTCGTCAACGTCTTCTTGCGTGAATGTGTCTTCTTCATCTGAGGTAAGTTTAACTTGATCAGAGAATACTCTCTTCCCCTACAAAATATAGTTGAGTGATTTGTTGTGATTTTAGGGTTTGCGTTCTTGGTGATTTGGATTTCCAACGTGGTTTTGTTGTTATGTTTGACATGACAGGTGAAATTTCTTGAAAATAATGGAACGACATGACACAACTGAAGAAGAAGACCAGTGAACAAAGCTTACCTTCTCGCGTGTCTAGCTGACTATGCCTTCCCTCAACGATCGATGCTCTCTCTGTTCGATTCTTTGTTGTGATTTTAGGGTTGATCCGTTGTTGTGATTAGGGTTGATCGATTCTTTGTTTTGATATAGTGTGTAAAGATGAGGGGTAAATTGGTAATCTGTAATAACCAACCATTGGGATTATTAGTCCCACCAAAATTAGTGGTTTAGTTTAGTCACCTCTATTGCCCATTAGCTAATCACGTGGCCTAGTTAATCCGCGAGGCGAACACCATCTTATCCAATCCAATGAGGTTAATCCACCCTAAGACTGTGAAGCGAACAAGCCATCAGTATTTCCTGTTGAGTTCAATGTCATGAAAATGGGAGACTTAATAGCATTTAAGTCCTTACCTATACTTTTAGGAAGACCATTCCTTAAAACAGCTAAAACAAAGTTAGATATCTTTGAAGGTACAATGTCTATGGAATTCAAAAATAAGATTGTCACTTTCTATCTCAGTGATGAAAATATCAATGGAAATCCAAATGAATTTGATAATGAAAAAACTAATCATAATGAATCTTTAGAATTAAATCATCATAAAGTTTAAGCATATGCTATTAATGCAGTAACAATGGAAGATGAAACTATTATGACTAAGAATAGGCAAGTTGAAAATACTTTAAATCAAAAGACAATAACCCGAAAATAGAGGATTAAGCAACCCAACAATATTCATAACAATGATATGGAGGAATATAAATCTACAAAGAATAAGAAGAAAAAATAAAGAATCTAGCAATTGTTAAGCTCGATGATCCAAGATATATATATATATATAAACATAAAGGTCAAATGGGCTTGGTATTTTAAATCTATTTGTGACATAGATTCTAAAACAAACTACATGCCCATTCATTTTTTTCTTCACACTTAACTGGAATTAATAGTACATGCTTCTGAAAAAAATACTCTACCAAACGATTAGTCAGTAAAACTAATCGGTGTGGTTACTAATTTACCAGTTGAAATCGACAAGTACATTATTCCCACATACTTTTACCTATGACATACTTCATCAACGAAGATCCTCCATTAACTTTAAGATGACCCTTCTTAGTCACTTCATAAGCTTTCATGGATACTCTGAACAAGGCAATCACTTTTTGAGTGCATGGTAGAGCAATCACTTCTAGAATGGCATAAGAGTGGATAATGCTAAATTTAAATTTATAGAACCTATTTAGAATTGCGTGGTTCAATCAAGCCAATGACAGTAAAGAAAAAGCGCTTTATGGGAGGCTGCCTAGACTCTATCTTTAATTCAATTTTAGTATTAAGATCAGTTAGTTGTTTTATATTCTCTAAACTTTTGACACTTATAATGAATATATGGTAGGAATTTAATTCTGAAATAATTTCATGTAAGGGAGGTAGATCGAGCCAATTTATATCCGTATTATATTGTTTTATGCATTAGTTTTATGTTAATTAGCTATTTATGGTGATGAAATATATTAATTAATACATATCAAAGTTAAATTTTGAAACTTTGGAATAATTCTACATTTATTGAATATATATGTGCTAATTAAATGAGAAAATCAATTTAATTTGAAAAATAGTAAATATAGGTTGGCGATTTCTCAGCGATTCTAGTTTCTACTGGAAAGAACTGAGAAAATTGGCAGTAGTGTGCAAGATTTTTAGTGTAATTTTGAGTCAACGATTTCTCACCGATTCAAGATTATAATTAAAATTCACTTGACGAATCCCTGCACTACTGAGGCTTATTGTCAGCGATTTCTTAGCAAGTCTACTTAAACTTTGATTCGCTGAGAATGAATTTGAGTTTTAAAAATAGAAACCCCAAATCGCCACATTTAAACCCTTCATACTTACAAACCATTACAGCCTTTCGATCAAGAGACCAAATTTTGACTAGATTCAACTCTCCAAAGCTTGATTTTAGTATATTTAAGTCATTCGCACATCCATCATCATATATTCAATCCAGAATTTTGGTAAGTTTTGAGAGTGTAGAGCCACTTAAGGCTTGAGCAAAGGAGTTCAAATTGGAGCATGGAGGAGCGTTCTAGAAGAATTTTAGAGTTTCATACCTGAAAGAATCACTTTCAATAAGGTAATCAACTAAAACCTTAACTTCTTTTGGATTAATTTTTTGGTTTTTCATCGATTATGATTAGTTATTAGGTTAGGAGCTCAATTTCGAGATTTTTACTCTATAATGATTTTGATATTGAATGATTTCTATTATAATACTAGTATGTGAGTAACGTGATGATTTGGTTATTACTTCCGAATTTTGGAATCATTTTTCGTATTTGGCGAGTGGATCAAATTTTATATGCAAGCTAATTTGAGACTATGTTTCAAATGAGTTTTGGGATTTTTATGAAAGTCTATCGAATAATTTAAAATACATACAAAAGTTGTTTTTCTCAATGATTTTTTATTGATAACTTTTATATAAATTTCAAACTCTTAATTTCTATAAGACTTTTCCGATAAATTTCTCCTTTTTGATAGATAACTTTAATTTTACCGAATATTTTTTCAAAAAATTTGGTTTCAAATGGTTTTATAGGTTCATTCTTTTACTTATACTAATCCAAATGGTTGGAGGAGGAAAGCGTAGAGGTTCAAGAGAGGAGAAAAGGAAGGGAAAGATAGTAGATAAGACAAAGATCAAATTCAAAGTTTTCCAAATCCATCTAACGTAAATCTCTTTAACACACCTAAGATTTAACTACAAAAAGAACCAACTCAACCTTTCATATAGTTTCAATACTGATGATGATTAAGTGGAAGAGGAGGACATAGAAGAAGTTAAACAAGAGATACCAACGAGGAGAGAAATTATTTTTTAGGAAAGAAGATTTTTCAATGAGAAGGCCTATGAAAAATTTTGAAATGATTTGTTGAAGGATAGGAAGTTGATCCCAAAAAGAGGATTTAATCAGAAGAATGCATTGAAATACAGGCCTAGGATCCTAGTTATCATTTAGGCCAAGAATTGGGGATTGTTAACTAAGTACTATAACCATGTAGACCTAGAGAATGATCCTAGTGAGAGGGGTCGTGATATCTTAGTGAGAGAGTTTTACGCTAGTGCATATGAAAATGAGAGTAAGACCGAGTCCTGAGTTCGAGGGAGGACAGTGGATTATTCCGCTACGAAAATAAATCGGTATTTTGGTTTAGCGAGTTTTTAACAAAAACAAAACGATGAGTACTCCAAACTCGAATATGCCATTAAATACCAATACCCCTATCGAGACAATTACGAGAGGTTTAAAGGCAGTCCATGGAGATGGATTTGTTTTTTATACGGAGGGGTACCCCAAGCACATAACCACAAAATTTCTTAGGAAAATCATTAAAGCTTGGTGTTATTTCAATAACGCCAGCTTTAAACCAAGCTTGCATTATTACGAGATAGTTAACTACAAGGCTTCCCTACTTTACCATATCTTCATTAGATTAGGATACTCTGATGTTTGCAAAATTATTTTTAAGTCATTAAGAGTGTCATCAACACTAAGAATAATGATGGACTACCTTTCCTTTTGATAATTACGACCTTTTGTAGAGAGGACCAGGTGAACATGATAGAGCTTAACATGGATATTTATTAGAGAAGACCATCATTGATTAGGTTATAGAGAGATATGAAAAAGTGAGTGGTTATGAAAATAAAAAGGATGAGAAAGAAAAGGTTGAGATCGCCAAGAGAGAAACCGAGAAAAAAAGAAAAATTAGAGATGACACGAGGAGACTTCTAGAGGAAATGTTGGAGGGTAGAAATGATCCGAATGTGGAGCAGCCTGCTAGGGATTATGATGGATTATACAAAAGTCGAAGTTGGTTTTCATGGGTGCAATTTTTCGCAATTAGATGACTACTCTCCGTAATTAAGAACTATGGTTCAAGTACTAGAGAGCATTAGCAAGAAGCATCCACAATATGTAGCATACAATATCTAAAAGAAATAGGCATCAAGGAGGTACAGAGGTTCTTGTATTGTTACTCATTTGAGGTTTCCACTTAGCAGTAATCTTGATGTTCCAACACTATCAGGTTAGGAATACCGCCTCTACGACCCCGCTATAAGTTACTAGTCCCAGCAGATTGATCCTGTAGTAGATGATAACAACACAACTTCCGAACGATGACATGAATTTTCTTATTCTGTTTATTTTCACTATCTCTAAGTGATATTGTATGAGCTCTTCTATGTAACTCTGATCTTGGTGATATACTTCGTAATTAATGGTGATACTTTGTGTTTATGGTGGTAGTATACTATGTGATACATTTTATTAAGTGCTTTAGAGTGAGATTTGATAAATTTGACATATAGTAGTGATGGTAATTCGTAAATTTTTTATCCACTCTATATTATGATAATTTTTAAATTGATTTTATTTATATATTGATTATCAAATTAAAGATTATGTCAATTCTTTTATACTTCAAGTGGTATGTTTATCAAGCTGAAAATGCAACATAATTTTAAAACCTTAAGGACAAGGTTTGGAATGAGTTTAGGGGTTAGGTGAAGGATGACATTGATGGCAATTAAAGCAAAGAAAGAAAAGAAAGGTGGAAGATAAGTTCAAAATTGATCTTAAAAATTTAAAAATCTATATTCGATACTCAAGTTTGTTGACGGAATTTTTCGAATTTCTTCCAAATTCAAGTAAGTATATATTTCATTTTACTTTATTCTTAGTTAGAATTATAATGAATTTATAATAGATTCTTGAATGAAAGTGATATTTTTGCTACCTACGTAAATTTTATGATAGAAGGAATCAATTTTCATACTCTTTTTAATTAACTTTGCTAGTCGATGTAAACACTAAATTGAATGCCTTATGTTAGTCATGATAATGGATAGAAGATCAAAACAATAATGCAAGATGGAGAAGACAAATTTCTAAGAGTCTTATGATACAAAAGCTCTTGATTAAGCATTTTTATAATATAGATATAGAAAATTATTATGCCACAATTGAAAAAAGAAAGAGGTTAGAAACCAATGAAATTCTATAAGTTAGAAAGAATTTTTTCTTAACTTTAGTGAATAGTGAAAAGTGTTAACAAGAGTTTACAAATATAGATATATAGAGTCTTATAAATTCAGAAAGAAATGGAGTAGGGATTCTAAAGTGGAAAAAATGAGAGAATGTCCAAAGGAAATGGAGAAGGGATTCACAAGCAAAAGTTAAAGAAATATATATTAAAAAGAAATAATTAGAATATAGCAAAAAAAGAAAATTAGAGATGAAAAATGGATGTTTATAAACTCTTAGAAGAAAAGATTTAACTTGTGTACTTGAAGCAAGAGTTGAATAAAGTATTTCTTAATCTAACATGTTTTGAATGATACATTCATTGGCATCTTAGCAAGATTTCTATTGATTTTGATTATTGTACTATTATAAAGAATATTCTGAAATAAACTTTAAGTAATAAAGGATGTTATGTTATGTTAGTTGAATGAGTTATCATTAAGGGATGTTATGTTTTCATTTGAAAAAAACTCCTATTTTAAATTTTATATTACTTAAAGTTACGGCAAATTAGATTGAAATCAATTAATAAAGAATGAAAAGAATGTGATTGAGAGTATTCCTTTGCTGAGAACAGCAAAGAGCTGAGTTTTAGGGTATTTGATCAGTCAATAATTGAACATGTTTTATAGTGTAATTTAGGTTAATTACATACAAATGATGATATTACACTAGGTATTCAACTGTTCTTGTTATTTCAGGATCTAAATACGAAAATGAAGATTTTGAAGAAAAGAGGAAGAATAGAAAAACATTTAACTGGAAAAGAAGTGCAACGATTTGTAATTACACTAGGAATCAACACATTAATCGACAGTAAGAAAAAACCACCAATCCATCACGAATTAGAGAATAAACTCGAAATTGCTAACTAAATCGGTGGAGCTTAGAGAGCCAAATTAGTTGATTTACTTAGCAATTTATGTACAACTTAGGAATCGTTGACAAATCATCAAGGTTAGTTACAGATTTTAATAGATTAATATGAAGAATTTGAGTTAACTAGGATATGTATACATATGAAGACTACGAAAAAGGCCAGAGAGCTTCGAAATAACTCTCTTCTTTTCTCTCTACATTATTTCTATTGCCTATTTTATATTCATAGTTGATGCTTAAAGATACATTAGAGCTTTGATTTATTTTAAGGTATTTATTTATTCATCATGTCTTTTAATTATATATGTGCATTGTTTATTTCCAGCATGAGTGACTAGTCTATCAATCTTGACAAACCCTAGACACTAATATATTTTGAATTGCCAGATAGTTATAATTAAGGAATCATGAACTTAATGCTTTAAATATATTCATACACATTAATCACGGATTTAACAAGTCATTTTTGCATATAACAAATGAAATGGATTAATATTGCATGCATAGTTGCAATTGTGTTATGTGGTATTTTGATTTTGATTTTATGTTTATAGTTACTGACACCCATTATAGAATAAGTAACTAGGATTAATCTAAAGGGCTCTTCCCGAGTGGATGTTCTGGGTGATTGTGTTTTAAGTTGTTTATCATATGGCTTTAGTTAACATTTAGTAGATTATGAATGATTTTCATTGAGTATAATACTATCGTATTTCTATGATGTTGTATTTTATCCAATTTGTAAATTTACAATGATAAGAACGTGGCATTTCAATTAAATTTAAGAATATCGGTAGCTGGCTAGAGGCTATCAACCTACTATGAAGTTGGATTTAGTGATTCCAAGATTCCATATGTTACGATTATAACTATAGTATAAAGTGATGTTATGTTCTAGTGTTTGAAAGCAATCCAACTATATTACATTGATTAGTGGGGATTTGTTTAGGTGTTTGTTTAAGATATTCGAGTTATATTGAATTTGAGTTTTGTTTAATTTAGTTTGCACTGAATTGTTTGAATTAAGTTAGTTAATTTGGTTAATTAACTTAGTAGTTATAGTTTTTAGTTATTTGGTATTTTCACTCCCGTTATATTAGACTAACTAAATTAAAGAAAACGAAACGAAAACATTTTCCTAAGAAGTTTGCGAAATCTCTACGGAGACGATATCTCGCTTATCACTACTACAAGTTATAAATATACGGGAGATTTCTTGTGCACGATCAGCACGTGTCGCAACTTAACCATATTAGATAATTCATCAATTTTATCATCGGATGTATTATTTTTTATTATCAACTTCGTAGAGTTTCTTTCTTAAGGATTCAAAATTTTCATCATATTGGTTAGATTGTTTTGCCATTTTATTAATTGCTTCTTTTGCTAAAGTAGGTTTCTTTAAAATAGAGACCCAACACATATTGTGTCTAATACCCTTTGTTCAAAGTGATTGAGTTCTTCAGAAAAATATTCTAACAAAGCTCTTTGAATATATCCATGTTGTGTCTAATAACCTTTGGAATCTATGCTAAGATTCATTAAAGTTTTTATCATATTTCATCTTTGCAATTGTGATTTGCTTACTAGAGGAACAAATTTTTCAAACAGGCATATTTTTGTTTAGAAAATCTTCTAACATATGAGTCCATATAGTTATTGAATCTTATGCGAAATAGAACGACCAATCTTGTGCTTGATCTTTCAATGCAAAAGGAAAAGTCTAAAGCTTGACTTGTTCTAAAGTACCTTCTTTTGGTTTCATCCCATTGACTTTATGTTGATACTCCGTAAAGAATTTATGTTGGTCTTCATTGTTTTCACCATAAAAGTTAGATAAGGCACTAACAAATTAAGATCTAAGTTCAAATTAAGGAAATCCATCGAGGTATGTTACGCACGTAGGCTCATATGTTGTAACATTTTGATTTACTTGTCTAAACTTAAGTTCTCTATTATTGTTATTGTTATTGATAACTCTATTATTATTATTATTAATGACTTTGTCATTAATATCATTATTGTTATCCTCTATCATATTAGCTCAATTTTCCCCAAGTTATTATTGTCTTAAACTCCGACTAAAAGTTCTATTTATTTCAGGATCAGTCGGATGTAAAGAGCCTATAAAATTAACACGACGTAGTGTGTAGACTAAATTGACACGTGTCGAGCATGTACAATAGTTTCTCGTATTTTTCTATTATTTTTAGTAGTGGTAAATGGGATATCGTCTCCTCAAAGATTTTGCAAACTTCAAAGGAAAGTATTTTTTCTTATTTTTCTTAATCAAATTAATCTAATCAAACGGGAATTAAAATACCAAATAATTAAAATCTATAACTACTAACTTAATTTAACAAATTAACTAACTTAATTCAAATAATTTATTATAAACTAAATTGAACAATACTCAAATTCAATATAATTTAAATATATTAAACAAACCCCCACTAAGCAATGTAATATACTTGGATTGCTTTCAAACACTAGAATATAACATTACTTCATAATATAGTTACATTCATAGCACATGGAATCTAAGAATCATTAAATCCTAATTTATATTCGGTTAATATCCTTTAGCCAGCCACTGATTTTCATAAATTCAATTGAAAATCCATATTCTTATCATTGTAAATCACGCATTGGATAAAATGCAACACCATAAAAATACAATAGCATTAACACTCAACAAAAGTCATGCCTAATCTAAGCCAATAAAAATCATAGTATGCCAACAAATAAACAACATAGAGCACAATCTCATAAAACATCCAATCAGGAAAAGCCTTATAGATTAATCATAGTTACTACTTCTATAATTGTTGTTAATAATTATAGACTTAGATTCAGAATCAAAATACCACAATTCACGATTGCAACTATGCATGCAATATTAATCTTCATTAGTAGTAATACACAAAAATAACTTGTTCAATTCGTGATTGATGTGTAAGAACTTATTTAAAGCATTAAGTTCAGGATTCCTTAATTATAACCATCTAGTAATCCAAAGTATATACATATCTAGGGTTTGTTTAGATTGCTAGACCACCCACTCATGTTGGAAATAAATTACATAACAATATAATTAAAGGACATAACGAATAAATAAATAAATCTTTCTTAAAATAAATCAAAGCTTTCAAACGAAAACTAAGACTAATAAAATACTTATTCAATATACGAAATAGGTTTTGAGAGAGCTAGGGAGAGTGTTATTTCAAAGCTTTTTTGTCCTATTTATAGTCTCCCTAAGTATAAATGTCCTAGATAAACTCTAATCCTTTATATTAATCTAAAAAACTTGTAACTGACTTTAGGGATTTGTCAGCGATTCATAAGTTGTACACAAATCACTGGGTCAATCACTAGAATTGGTTCTATGTGCTCCACTGATTTAGCTAGCAATTTCTTGCATATTTTCCAATTTGTTGTGGATTCACCCGCACTTTTCTACTACCGATTTAGGTATCAATTCTTAGTGTAAATGCAAATCACTGGCTAATCGTTGGACTTCTTCTCTTGCTGATTGTTTTGGTCTTCTTCCTTTTTCTTCCATTTCTTTATTTTCCTATTTAAATCTTGAAATCAAAAAAACTAAAGAACGCCTAGTGTAATATCATCATTTATATCTAAAATCAACCTAAATTATACTATAAAATATGTCTAATTATTGACTTGTCATGCATATCTCTTGTGAAACCCCTGTACATAATGAACATGTTCAATTATGATTTTAGCAAATCTTACATTTATACTATCATTTAATGACTTATGAATCTTGCTTTAAATGTCACTCGTTAATAATTGCATACATGTCAAGAATATGAGACTTGATTTCCACTTTTGAATTTAATGCTTAGCTAAATTGATTTCCACTTCATGCTAGTTATTGCATGTTTATTAATTAGTACTTGCATACTTGATGGTGGAGTTTTCACCTATTGAGCTCAGTTGTCCATTTTAGCTCACCCCTCTTACTCTTCAGGTACATCGACATACACGTTAGCTCAAGACAAGGGAAAGGCACCCGCTTGAAGTCTTCCCTTCCATTATGATCCTTGCATGTTATTATTAGTAATTATTGATTTTGAGAACTTATAACTTTAGGTTGTGATTTTAAGACAGGCATATGGGTAGTTTGTACCTGTTTTATCTTAGTTTAACACTTGTTAGAAGCTTCTTAAGGTTATTTTAGCTTTTGGAATATATGATAAGTTAGAAAATCGAGACTCATTTCATAGCCTTTTGTTACGAAATATGGATTTCCTTTATTTTATTCATTTTATCCGCACTACAATTTCATATTTATCAAGATTAATTCTGTAGGTTTGTTAAAACATGCCAGACCGTTACTTAGGCTTGGTTTAGGTATTGGGCTTGGGTGGCTGTTTAGGCCAAGCGATCTAACCCTAGTTCAAGTGAAGGTCGTCAAAGTTGGTATCAGAGCATAGGGATTAGAACCTAAGGAAATGGCAAGTTAGTGAAGCCTAAGTATATAAAGCCTTTAAATGTAAAGGTCAAGTCTAAGATAAACAAACTAGTGGTATGGGACATTGGTTCAAGTCAACTTAATGTGTCCAATCGACCAATCCTATGACGGGAAGAGATTGGAAACGTGAAATTAAACACCTTTATAATGTTATTTGTTACATGTTGTAACATATATACTGATTAGTTATGTTGCTTACTTTCATGCTTTATAAAACTAATTCATTTTCCTTGCTCTATAGCGCAAAATGAGCAACCATGGTGGAAGTTCCTACAACTTGAGAAAGACTCAAGAAAATGAGGAGATGCAACGATGCAACCAAATGGAGCGACGCACGTCCGCGATGGCAGAGGCTCATCATGAGGCCATTCAAGACATGGCTTTTGCACGAGAGAGAAATATGGCGAACATATTGGAACTATTACACCAGCAGGGAAATGTCATGGTAGTAGAATAGGCACCCATGGGACCCATTTCTAACTGTCCTTAACACCCATTCATGAGGATCAACCCAAAGAGGAGGGGCCAATTCTACACTGCCGCAGCGACCATACCCATAGTTTATGGAGATACTAAAGCATGCTGAAGGGGCAAAAAATAAAAGGAATTCATGAAGTATGACGTACTACACTCATTCGAATAGCCAGATCCAATTGAGGCAGAGGGCTAGATTCTGAACATGGATTAGAGGAAAAAGACTTAGGGCATTGATGAGTAGACTATATTACTATTAGAGACTTTCATGTTAGGACAAAAAGCACGCAAGTGGTGGCTATGTATTGAGAGGACTAAAGGGTCGAATATAAGTTGGTCATATTTTAAGCATATGTTCTATGATGAGTGGTTTCCGGAGACCATCAAGGAAAACAAGATCAAGGAATTCTTTACCTTAGTATAAGGCAACTTTACCATGGTTGAGTATGTGTCAAGATTCAATGAGTTCGCTTATAAGTATGTTCTATCTGAGGCGCTCATAGGAGGTGATTTGATTAAGGTCAAGGAGTGAGATACGCGCTATAGTGGCAATATCGGGATTAGAAACATACTAGTAGGCTTACCATCAGGCACTTGAGTAAGAGTCAGCACTTCGTGATGATGATGATATGCAGTTTCGGGCGGGGTCTGATCTGTTTGGCTAGAGTAAGAACAGTTTATGGGGTTATTAGAAAGGTCAAGGATGAAATCTCAAGTGGCACAGATTTGGGGGATCAATGAGTAACAATGCATCCTTTGGTAGAGCTTCGAGGGTACCAAACACTCCGACAGGGACCACCACACATTCACATATCCTCGCACCATTGGCTACCTATAATTTGACATTCAGGCCACCGCGTCTACCACAACAACCACATCAGAGCTTGAGCAAAGGCAGAGGGTCGATAAGGCTGAGGCCAAACACATCAACTGGTGTCGTTCAACCACTGCTGGCATACAAAAGGCTACAAGTGATATATTATCTGTGCGGGACTCTGAGGCACTACTAAAACAATGCCCTAACCCAACAGCATCTGAAGGGAGTGTTGTCCTAGTTTTTGAGGAGTCTATGTTGTGGTCAAACAGGACCAAGTGGTCGATTATGGTTCTACTGTTTTGCTTATATTAAGGAAAATGGTTCATATTATATGGTTGACACCAATTAGAGCACATACTTATTTGATTTTAAGCACAGTCTCTAGCAAATGGATTTATATAAATATGGTATGTGATGGGTGCACAATTAAAATTAGGGATCACACGATGTCATTTGATCAACGAGTTTTAGACTGCATATAGTATGATGCATTATCATGTATGGACTACTTAGCCGTGTATCATGTAAAAATAGATTGTTTCCATGTGATTGTGACCTTTCAAATGCCGGGTAGCTCACCATTAAAGTTCAAAGTCTGTACATTTGCTAGTGCTACCACTCGCAATAAGGTTGCAGATTTTGTAGAGATAAAGTCTATTGTGAGCTTGACTTCTATGGGAGAGGAAGGACATGAAGTTCTAATTTAGAAGATTCCCATGGTCTGGGACATTTCAAGTGTTTTTCCTTCAAACCTTCTAGGAATCCCTCCTCATTGGGACATAGATTTCATGATTGGCCTTATACCTAATACGATACCAATTTCCAAGGCACCCCATTACTCCAAGTGTATCGTTGTGGGAAGCACCATTGTTTTTAATAATGAAGAAGGACGATAGTTTAGGGATGTGTATTGATTACCAACAATTGAATAGGGTGACTATTTGAAACAAGTATCCACTTCCCAAGATCGACAAGTTATTTGACTTATAAAAGGGATCAAATATATATTTAAAACCGAGATATCATCTATTGCGTATACAGGAGGAGGGCATACCAAAGACAACATTTTGCACTCGTTATGGACATTTTTAGTTCACTATGATGTCGTTTGGGCTTATTTACGCATCGAAATGTGTTCATCGAAGACATTATAATATATTCCAAGACTAAGTCAAGTCACAGGAACCATCTAAAGAAAGTGTTTTAGACTTGAGGCAACACAAACTTTATGCTAAATTGAGTAAATGCAAGTTTTGGATTTCAGAAGTGAAGTTCTTAGGACACGTGGTAAATATAGAGGGGATATCAAGAGATCCTACAAGGATCGAGGCAATCTTTTGGTGGGCAAAACCTACTAATGCTTTCAAAATATGAAGTTTTCTAGGATTAGCATGCTATTATTAATTGTTTGCGAAAGGTTCACCGCTCACCAACTTGACCAAGAAGGATGTTGCCTATGTAAGGGATGATCTATGTGATGAGGCCTTTTAGTTGTTGAAAAACCATATGACTATTGCATCGATCTCAATTCTACTAATGGCTAGTAGGGAGTTGTCAGTATATACCGTTGAATTAGGAACTAGTTTGGGAGTAGTGTTGATGCATGACAACAAGGCAATCCTTTATGCATTAAGATAATTGAAAGCGCATGGGAAGAACTATCAAGTACATGACTTAGAGCTGGCAGCACTAGTGTTTGCTTTGAAGTTGTGGAGGCACTACTTATTTAGGGAAAATTTCACTATCTACTTAGATCAGAAGAGTTTGATGTACCTATTCAACTAGAGCGAGTTGAGCATGTGATGTAGAAGACGGTTAGAATAATTGAGAGACTACGATTTCACACGCGAGTACCACCTAGGGAAGGCTAACGTAGTGGCAGATGCTTTAAGTCATGTACGTCTAGAGACAGAATCTGACACTGCAATGAATGTTCAGGGAGTACTTGCAGATAACTCTATTGTTGGCTTAAATGTCTTACAGGATCGGACATGAGTTTCAATGAGAGTAGAGCTGGTGGCTGTATTTAGAATGGTTAACTGTAAGAGAGCCAATTCAGGGTACGAGAAGTACAGCTGAGTTGCGAGATAGTAGTGATGACCGGATTAGAGAATTTTAGCTGATGGAGCGTTAAGATTTTGAGATAAATTGTGGATACCATCTCATATATAATTGAGAGATGATCTACTCCAAGAGGCGCAAAGACCGAGTTTCATAATGTATCCTGGAGGTAACAAGATGTATCAGGATATGCGAATGATGTATTGGTGGTTAGGGATGAAGGTAGACATCGCTACTTACATTCAAAACTGCAAGATTTTTCGACAAGTGGATCATTTGACTAAATTAGCTTACTTCGTCCCTATTTTCATTGAGTATTAAGCAAATAGGTTGGGAAGAATATACCTATATAAGATCATTAGATTATATGGAGTCCTTATGCCTATTATACAGGATTGTGATTTGAGGTCTCTTAGTTTTGGAGTGGGTTTCAGAACTAAATGGGAACTTAGGTCAATCTCAGGACTGCCTTTCACCCTTAAATAGATGGTTAGACCGAGAATTGATTCGGATACTTAAGGATATGCTTCAAGCATGTTTCTTAGATTTTTGTGAAAGTGGGGGAAGTACATTACGTTGTGTGAGTTTACGTACAATAACAATTTTCAAGAAAGCATTGGCATGGCACCGTTTAAGGCACTTTGTGGGAGACCATGTAGATCATCAATTTATTGGATTGTGGTTGGGGATACCATGTTGATCGGGCCAGAGCTTGTGCATTACTAGACATGATCAAGCTGATTAGGTAACAATTATAGACTGCCCAAGTCCGTCAAAAGAAATATGCATATAAAGGCCACAGAGAGTTGTGTTCAATAAAGGACAGTATGTGTTATTAAAGGTCTCACTAATGAAGGGACACAACCATTTTTACTTGAAAGGGAAGTTATCTCTAAGATTCATCGGACCATTCAAGATTCTTAAACAAGTGAACCCAATAGCTTTCCGCCTTGAGTTGCCTCACCAGTTAACAAGTGTACACGAGGTATTCTATGTCTCTTTGTTAAGGAAGGCACATAACAAGCATGCACCAACCATAAATTGGGAGCAAGTTGTTTTAAGAAAGGACGTCCTATAATGAGCACCTAATCCAAATTATAGATAGAAAGGTGCATAAGCTTCACAAGAAAGAAATCCTAGTAGTATTGGTTCAATGGCAATTTCATAGGGAGCGGGAGTTGACTTCGGATTGGAAGGCCTACACGGTGGAGAACTTTCCATTTCACTTTGAAGATTAAGGTATAACTTTACTTTAATCTTGAGGACAAAATTCTTTAAAATTGGGGATATTGCGACTACCCATAACCAAATGACCAGCCTTGAGGGCAATTTAGTAATTGTAAAAACTCAAGTTGATTCAACCCTAATATAAACAAAATTAAAAATCCTAGCCACCATTCATTGATCAACAAACCTTAAATCAAAAAAAGAGGAAGGAGAGCTAGATAATGGAAATTATAGCGATGAAGTGCTCCTAAATCCATAAAGATTGTAATCTCTTTCTCCCCTCACTTTCTCTAAGTTTTGTTTTGGTTTTTTTTTTTTAAAAAAAGGAGTTAAATGGGGAAAAATACCTAAAAGGGTGGCATTGTTATGGCGGCACCGCCGATATGGTGATGACAACATCATAGTCACTACCGCCGGCAACAACGAATGGGGCCCCATTAGGAACCCCTCGCCGTAACTAAAAGGGGAGGAGGCCACACCTAAGCCACCCCTCTAATAGTGGCTGCCACACTGGGGCGTATCTAGCCAGTAGGAGGGGGAGCACCTGCTCTTTCTCCATCATGGTCAACGAACCAGGACCCATAGGCTCCTGTTTCAGTCAACCTTGAGTTGAGCGACCTTGGACCAAAGGTTCTGGGCCGAACAACCCTTAGGGGTTTAACACATCAATTAGGGGTTAACTTGGCCACTGGTCAATAAAATAGGGACCAAATCGGTGTTTGAAATTAAATTAATGGTTAAATGAGACCTTGACCCTATCCACAATGCACATTGGTACCCAACGAGTGTACCAGACGACACCGAACCCGTGGGACCCTCATGAGTAGACCCTAAACCAATAAATGGAAGATTAGTTAACTTTAAATCAAAGCATTTATTTGTTTCATATGTTATGGATTGTATAGTGTCGTGTGACAATTCACATCGTCCCCTAACCGTACCATGAATCGTTATAGCCGTCGCGGAAAGTCATAGTAAGTGGGGAGCTTGCTCCATTATCAATTATGATAGGTTATTAGCTAAATTAGGATTCGTGATTTGAATTAAAGACTTGGGATTAAGGGTTGAATCTTGTTATTGACATAAATTTACTTATATCAAGGAATATACGTGATATGAACACTTATGTTACTCGATCAACAGCAGTGATGTGGCAGTATGAGCATCAAAAGAGAATGGTCTACGCCACGAGTTGCTGTGGTGTGGCAGTATGCCCACCAAAAGAGTGTTGTCCGCGCCACGAGTTTCAGTAATGTGGCTCCCACTAAAAAAAGAGTGGTCTGCACCTCGAAATATGAAGTTCACAAGTGGTCACTTTCGCAAATGGCTTTGGAAGAACTTACTTTTTTCTGTAGGAATAGTTGGAAAGCACAACGACTATTGTGTTCGCTAATGGTTCACATCATTTCAAGGGTGAAGGATTCGGCCATCGAGTTATTGCCAATAGTTAGCATGCATTGAATGGAACAACAACTTATATTTATTACTATTTCCTCAATGGTATATCTCTCGTGAATCCCTGGGCATGATGAACATGTTTACTTTTGATTTTTGTAAATCCTTCATTTATGCTATCATTTAATGACTTATGAATCTTTCTTTAAATGTCACTCGTTAATGATTCCATACTTGTCATGAATATGAGACTTGATTTCCACTTTTGAATTTAATGCTTAGGTAAATTGATTTCAACTTCATGCTAGTTACTACATGTTTATTAATTAGTACTTGTATACTTGATGGGGGAGCTAGCTTTCTGCTTATTGAGTCTGTTGTCCATTTTAACTCACCCCAATTACTCTACATGTACATCAACATCTGTGTTATCTTGAGACAAGGGAAAGGCACCCACTTGAAATCTTCCCTTACATTGTGAGCCTTGCATGTTATTATTAGCTTATTAATGATTTTGAGAACTTACAAGTTTGGGTTGTAATTTTAAGATAGTTTATTAGGTAGTTTGAACCTATTTTATCTTAGTTTAACACTTGTTGGAAGCTTTTGAAGGTTTTGTTGGCTTTTGGAATATGCGATAGGTTTAGGAAATTGAGACTCATTTCATAGCTTTTTGTTATGATATATGGATTTCTTTTATTTTTATTCATTTTATTTTCGCACTACTATTCCATATTTGTCAAGATAAATTTCATAGGTTTGCTTAAGCGTGCCAGACCGATAGTAAGGCCTGGTTCGAGTGTCGTGCTTAGGTGGCGGTCTGGACCAGGCGATCTAACCCCAGTTTAGATGAGGTTTATCATAATTTATCTTAATTCAGAACAAAAAAAAAAAACCTGAAACTTATAGTTCTTAATTAGACATAATGATTCCTCTATCTTTTGATTTGTCTTTTTATTTGTTTGAAGTTTTTCTTAGTTTTCCTTTTTTTTCTTTATTAAGCTTTGTTACTAAATCTTCATTTTATTGTCGCGCATGTTACTTACATTATTATATTAATGTTTCATTTAGTTTTTTTTGCCGTTTTTTATACTTTTAGATTATTCTATATTTATCATATAAGGAATTACAAAATCTAATTGTTTGAATCTTTGTTGTTGAGTGTATAATTATACGTTCCTTAGTTGAATCAAACGACTTACTTTAATTTTCACGCTATCACCTATTATATCCATATAAAATTATGTGGAATCCTTCTCGAAACATAACCTAGAATGTCACACCCTGATTTTGAGATATGCACACTCGATTTCGAGATGGATGGCCTACAGGCGCCATAGAATCGAGTAAAACCCATAAATAGGAAAACCAGAAGTTATTTCGCAACAAAATATCTATTATGCTGCATGCACGATAAAAATAAAACTTTTTTACTATGTATAAACCTTGCTTCTTGAATCTCTCGTGCCCATAATCGAATCCATTTAGCTAAGTACCTTAAATTGTTAATTTAATGAGCGAGTAATAGTAAAATTACACACCATTAAGGCAACACATATAACAAAACATCAGAAAAGCATCAAATTAAACTACGCCAGAGGGTGGACCTCAATATGCTTGAACCATAAACCATATTGGTGGACCCATGGAGTTGTGCACGTTGACTCAAACCACACCAAAGTCAAATAGCAATTTCAATGTTTGTTATCAGCACTTGACCATATTGGTAGACAGATAAAACCACACCAGTGGACTTTAAAATGTCCATCAAAAATAATAACACATGTGGATAAACATATATAATTAGCATAATAATAGTAATACAGATGCGAAGATGTAAATCCACATCCATCGATTTAATAATGCATAACAAGGAGGATTACCTTAACAAGAATCTGTTGGGTTTTGGGGTTTATACACAACGGAGATTACAAAACAATTTTGACAAAAACCCCAACAGGATCCGAATCTAATTCCATTAAAACATTTAGACCAAGAAAATTTAATCATACATTAGTCGCGAAATACCTTTCTGAAGGTTGATCGATCTTTAAGGCGCTGGCAACGACGAACGCCCTCTACCAGCAGTCCACACACGAACGATGGGCGAGACTCGAAGTGCTAGCTTTAAGAGAATACCAAACCTTTTGTTTCTCTCCAAAACGATCCAGAGCATAACAGAAAACCCTAAGTCGTTTTTAAAACAAAAATAGAGTTTAGACCCTTAATCTTTCGTCCGTGTGTTCTAACTTAAAGCGTTTATTTATACAACCCTTGTATATAGACGGTTAAGTAAATTACACATATACCCCTACTTAAAGAAGTATAAGTGTAATACAGCACAAGGACGTTTCTGTCATGAATTTTATCATATAAAATTCATTATTCTGAACCATCTTAAAATCTCGCAAAACCATTCTTAGTGTGCGACCCAATAGGCTCATACAACGTTGGCCGTGAACCAAAACACATTTTGGTATACAAGTCATAAGCGGACTCTAGCAAGACATTATGACTACCCAAGTCGTACGAATATCAAATCGATACAACCTAATCAATAGTGTATATAACATCCTTTTGTCACACGATATCCTTTTGATCAAACATAAGGCATGGAATTGTCATCCAACATGTTCAATCGTACTAGTCTCAATCTCTACGTAGACTGAAAACATCCACGTGACATTGATCAATATCAATTCACTTAGACTAGGCCTTTAGATAGTCTAACACATCGAGGGATCCACTAGATATCTCTCTTTATATATGAGGGACAAATTCTATCTCGATTACACAACTTCATTACATTGCTCACACAGTAACCAATCATAACCTTTATACTCGTCCGGTTAAAGACAACGTTTGATAGTGTCAAATCACTATGTTCCTAATGTTGAAGTCTTTGGTAATCTTAAGTCAGAGGACTGAAAAATATACCTATCATGAGAAACAACTATGACTTAATGCATGTGATGTTCTCATAGCGGGTCGGTCCAGTATTTTGCTCCCTAACAAGTACTCGTGATCTTGATTCGTATCCCTATAGGTATAATCATCATATGATCATCAATCAAGACTCACATTTAGTTTTAATTCATTATAGTTCCCAGTATAATGATCGACTAGGGACGTTTAAGATATTTATGTAAATACTCATGGATCTTATTATAACGTAAACATGGAAATTAATTATAATAAACAACAAATGAAATCCTCTATTTTATTAACTAAAAGTATTCATAAAGATAGTTAATGGATTGACCTAGGGCACATGCCCCAACATCTCCCACTTGCACTAGGGCCAATCATACATGCACCTAATGCCTAATGATCTAACATGACCATCATGTTTTGCTTGTGGAAGAGCTTTTATCAATAGATTCGCAATGTTGTCTTCAGTAGGTACTCTGCAAATCTTTACGTCTCCCTTCTCAATAATTTCTCTGATAAGATGAAAACGCCTGAGTATATGTTTGGATATGTGGTGTGATCTAGGTTCCTTGGCCTGTGTTATTGCCCCGTTATTATCACAATACAAACAAACAGGATTAGCAATACTTGGAAGCACACCTAGTTCAAAAATGAACTTTTCGATCCAAACCGCCTCCTTTGTTGCATCGGACGCTACAATATACTCAAGCTTCTGTTGTAGAATCTGCCACAATCTCTTGCTTCGAACTTTTCCACTTCTTTATCGCACCCCTATTCAAAGTAAACACATATCCAGACTGCGATCTAAAATCATCTATATTAGTTTGAAAACTTGCATCTGTGTAACCATTTACAACTAGATCATTTTCAAAACCTGCATAGACCAAGAACACTTCCTTAGCCCTTCTTAAGTATTTAAGAATGTTCTTCATTGCTATCAAGTGACTTTCACCAGGATCTGGCTGATATCTGTTTGTAGTGCTCAAAGCATATGATACATCAGGTCGAGTGCATAACATGGCATACATGATAGATACAATAGTTGATGCATATGGAATCTTCTTCATACGGTCTCGCTCATCATTTGTCTTAGGACATTGAATCTTTTTGAGACTTATGCCATGAGACATTGGCAACAATCCACTTTTAGAGTCTTGCAAACTGAACCTATTCAGCACCTTGTCTATGTAAGCACTCTGAATTAGACCGATTAGCCTCTTAGATCTATCCCTATAGATCCTTATCCCTAGGATATAGGCTGCATCTCCTAAGTCTTTCATTGAGAAACACTTCCCTAACCAAGACTTGACATTCTTCAATATTGGGATATCATTTCCAATAAGTAATATATCATCAACATATAGTACCAAAAAAATAACTACACTCCCACTGACCTTCTTGTATACACAAGGCTCATCTTCATTCTTAATAAAACCAAAATCCTTGATTGTTTCATCAAAACGAAGATTCCAACTCCGAGAAGCTTGCTTTAATCCATAAATGGATCTTTGAAGCTTGCATACCTTCCTAGAATTCTAAGGATGTACAAAACCTTCAGGTTGTGTCATATACACGTCCTCAAGCAGTTTTCCATTAAGAAATGTTGTTTTTACATCCATTTTCCATATCTCATAGTCATAATATGCAACAATGGCAATTAGAATTCTTATGGATTTAAGCATGGCTACCGGCGAAAAAGTTTCATCATAATCAACACCTTGAGTCTGCCTGAAACCTTTTGCTACAAGTCTTGCTTTAAAAGTATGCACTTTGCCATCCGTGTTAGTTTTCTTCTTGTAAACCCATTTACATCCAATGGTATTACCACCTTCGGGTAAATCAACCAAGTTCCAAACTTGGATATCATACATGGATTGCATCTCAGAGTTCATGACATAACTCCTGATAAGTGGTGGGCTCATTTTGATCCATAAGCTACACATCACGATTATCAGTAATGAGAAATCTGAATCTCTCTGGCTCACGTCTTACCCTACCAGATTTGCGTGGGCCTTGTGTCACCTGTGGAAGTTCAACTGGTTCAGAACGTTGTTGAACTTCCAGTAGCGATTCAGGGTTTATCTGTGATTCTTGAACTTCTTCAAGATTTATTTCTCTCCCACTAGTGTCTTTTGAAATAAACTATTTTTTCATAAAGGCAACATACCGAGCAACAAACACTTTGTTCTCAACGGGATTATAAAAGTAATATCCTTTTGTTTCCTTAGCATACCCTACAAATAAACACTTGTCAGATTTAGGTGCTATTTTTTCTGAGACTTGTCGTTTTAAGTAAGGCTCACAACCCCAAATCTTAAGGAAAGACAAACTAGGTCTCCTCCCGTACCATATCTCATATGGTGTTTTACCAACCGCTTTAGAAGGAACTCGATTTAGAGTGAAAGCTGCAGTTTGTAATGCATAACCCCAAAAGGATAATAGAAGATCTTCATGACTCATCATAGATCAAACCATATCTAATAAGGTTCGATTTCTCCTCTCAAAAACTCCATTCCATTATGGAGTTGCTAGTGGAGTCAATTGGGTGACAATCCTACAATTTCGAGATAATCATCAAATTCTTGGCTCATTTTGTATTAGACCCAATAAATCACTTGTCCTTTCATTGTGTCCAGTAAAGGGACTTTTAGTCATCTTGCCTAGGAAATAAGATACGCACGTTTCATATGTTTCTATATCAAATGAATCTAGAATCCCATCTTTATGGAGCTTCATTATGCGTTTCTCGTTTATGTGTCGGAGACGATAATGCCAAAGATAGGTTTGATTCAAATCATTTGACTTGAATCTCTTTGTATTTAGGTTAAAGACTGGAATATTAGTGGACCTTTTCATGCTTAGAATATAAAGACCATCACACAAATCAGCATTTGCATAAAATATACCTTTACTAGAAATGGAACATCTATTATTCGCAATAATAAAATCAAAACCATTCATATCCAAGCATGAAACATAAATAATGTTTCTGCTCAAGGCAGGCACAAAATAACAATTATTTAAAGTTAAAATAAGTCCACTAGGTAGACTAAGTCATATGATCCAAAAGCCAGGGCAGCAACTCTTGCTCTATTCCCTGCGCGGAGGATGACTTCTATTTTCTTCAACTTTCTACTTCTGGTGAGTCCCTGCACATTTATGCAAATGTGATATCTACATCCGGTATCTAATTCCCAGGAATCACTAGTAGATAAATTAATTTCAATAACATAAATACCTGTAGTTGCATAAGGAGATGTTAGCGACCATAGAATAAAGTGGTGGAACCTAAAACATAGTAAACAAGTAGAGTTTAGAGAAAAACTACTATAGGAAAATGTTTGGAATCTCGACTTAGATGCTAATACAATGTGGCTAGAAATGAGTAGTTCCATAAGGAGGGTGGGATCAAACATATTAGTATATCTAAGGGCTTGGGACCTCCAAAGAAGGAAACATGGTGGTGGAACGAGGATGTCCAACGAGCAATTAAGACTAAAAGAGAGATGTATAGGAAAATACCTAAGTGTCAAGATGAAGATGCGTACAATCAATATAGAGAATCTAGAAAACAAGCTAAAAAAGTAGTTAGTCAAGCTAAAACAAATTTCATGGAAGATCTATATACAAGGTTAGGTAATACAGATGGTGAAAAATATATATATATAGGCTAGCCAAATTAAGAGATAAAAATAAACAATACCTAAGTCATGTAAGATGTATTAAGGATGAAAATCAAAATGTTTTAACGAGCGAGGAGGATATTAAGGAGAGATGGAGAAGTTACTTCAATAGTTTATTTAATGATGGCCAAGTTGATACTATAATAGATGAAAACCACACCAAGAAAGAAAGGTAAACTATACACGCAATATTAGAATTGTAGAAGTTAAAGAGGCATTGAAGAGAATGAAAATAGGGAAAGCATTTGGCCCAGATGAAATACCCATAGAGGTTTGGAAATGCTTAGGAGAAATCGGATTGACTTGGTTAACAAAACTTTTCAATAAAATTTTAAAATCAAAACGAATGCCAATGGATTGGACGAGAAGCATGCTTGTGCCAATCTTCAAAAACAAAGGAGACATTCGAAGTTGCTCAAACTACCGGGGAATTAAACTTATGAGTCACACTATGAAACTGTGGGAGAGGATAATTGACAATAGGCTAAGGAGAGAAACAACAATATCAGAGAACCGATTTGGTTTCATGCCTGGGAGGTCAACTATGGAGGCGATTTTCCTTGTAAGACGATTGTTAGAAAAATATAGAGAAAAGAAAAAAGATCTTCATATGGTATTCGTAGATTTAGAAAAAGCATATGATAGGGTCCCTAGAGATGTTCTTTGGTGTGTTCTAGAAAGAAAAAGAGTGCATGCTAGATACATAGACACTATTAAGGATATGTATGATTGAGTAGTAACGAGTATAAAGACATTTGGAGGAGCTACAAAAGAATTTCCCATTACGATAGAACCACATCAAGGAATGGCTTTAAGCCCATATCTATTTACTTTAGTTATGGATGAACTAACTAGACATATTCAAGAGGATATACCATGGTGTATGATATTTGCAGATGATATTGTCTTAGTTGATGAAACTAAAGATGGAGTGAATAGGAAATTATAACTCTGGAGGAATACATTAGAATCTAATGGCTTTAAGTTGAGTAGGACGAAAAGTGAATACATGCACCGTGAGTTTGGAAACACTAGACATCGAGATGACGGAGTGGTAAAATTAGGGGAAGTAGAAGTTTCTAGGGTAAACCACTTTGATACCTAGGATCGATCATACAAAATGATGGTAACATTGAAAACGATATCACACATAGGATTCAAGCTGGATGGAAGAAATGGCAGAGTGCAACAGGGGTGATTTTTGATCGACATGTTCCTACTAAGTTAAAAGGAAAATTTTATAAGACCGCAATTAGACCAGCTATGCTCTATGGAACTGAATGTTGGGCGGTAAAGCAACAACAATTACATAAAGTGAACGTAGCAAAATTGAGGATGTTTAGGTGGATGTGTGGTAAAACTCGTAAAGATAGAATAAGAAATATATAAATTCAAAGACAAGTAGGAGTAGCACCAATTGATACAAAGATTAGGGAAGGGCGGTTGCAATGGTTTGTTCACCTACAAAGACGGCCTACAAATGCCCCAACTAGAAAACTTGACTCAATAGAAACTGTAGAAATTCGACGAGGTAGAGGCAGACCAAAGTTAACATGGGATGCATTAATTAAAAAAGATTTGAATGGTTTGCCAAGCTCACCATCAATTGCACTTAATCGAGCACAATGGAAAAGTTTGATCCATGTAGCCGACCCCAGTTAATTTGGGACTAAGGCTATGTTGTTGTTGTTGTTGTTGTTGTTGTAGTAGTAGTCACACTACCCTTTTTCTTCTTTAGATCTTCCAGATAGAGTTTGCAATTTCTGAACCAATGTCCAGGTGCATGAGAGAAATGACAATTCCCTTCCTTTTCTTATTGGGTGTTTTGAAGAAGGAACAGGCTAGGGCTTGACATGTTCCACAGGCTTTGCGACAGGTGCAGTAGCAGCCTTGATAACTTTAACCTTGCCTTTGCCTTTCTTCTTCATTCTCTTTCCCTTTTGGACCATCAACACATTACTAGAGGGTTTATTTATATTTTGTTCAGCAGTTTTGAGCATCAAATGCAACTCTGAAATTGATTTCTCCATACACTACAAAAAAATAGCAAATCAGAAACGGAATTAGAAACGGAATTAAGTTTCGTTTCTAAAAAAAAAAGTTAGCGACGGAATTGAGACGGAAGCATTCAGAGACGGAATTGAGACGGATCAGAGACGGAATCAGAGACGGAATTAGAGACGGAATTTAATTCCGTCTCTAAAAAATGGCGCCAACATTCCCACCAAAAATTTCATTTTTTACAACCGTCCATTAATCTCGAGATTCGTGCGTATTCGATCTTGATGATTCAAAAATAGGGACCCAAGACACACACACACACTCTCTCTCTCTCTCTCAACCCTAACGCTCTCTCTCTCTCTCAACCCTAACGCTCTCTGCGTTCTCTCTGCCTTCTCTCTCGCTCAACCCTAACGATCTCTGCCTTCTCTCTCGCTCAACCCTAAACGCACGCTCTTTGCCTTCTCTCTCGCCCGGTCACCGCTCACCCCGCTCCCCGCTCACCCCGCTCACCGCTCATCGATGTCGCTCCCTCTCCGCTCTCTCTCCGATCCCCGCTCTCTGCTATCTCTCCGCTCACCGACCGATCCACCGCTCTCTGCCCTCTGCTCGATGTGTTGCTCACCGCTCCCATCACCGCCCCCTCGATCTCTCGCGTGCATAGGCCGATCTCTCGTTCGTTCTCTCTTTCTCTCGACCTCTCTCACCGCTCACCGAAGCTTCCCAGTTCTTGGTAGGGGTTGTGGGGTTGAATTTTTGGCCAATGCCCAAATCAGTGAAACATGGGAAGCAGAGTTTGTTTCTCAGTAAAGATTTTGCGCTTGATACCGAGGGGAGCAAGTATTAAGATTCTTCTAGTATTCCCAAAGATGGCTTCTCCGGACTTCTTGATCTTATGACCATTCCCAATCGCTCAAGAGATTGCATGTTGTGTTTTTTTCTTCGATGACAAGGTAATCTTTCTTTGAGCATTTTATTTGTTCATTAGATTCTGAAAAGTCTCTTAATTGATTTTAATTTCCATGCCTAACTAACTCGCCAAGTTCACAATCGAATGAAAATATCAATCAAGTATTCCTTGATGTTTTGGTCCCCTATCACCCTGGTAATATTCAAACTCCTACTATAATTTACCAATGTGAGTCTATGATAATGTCCAGTCTAGATGTATTCAAATAAGAATTACTCGAAGCTGGCATTCCATTCTTTAAATCTTACTCGCTACTTAAACTTATATTCAATGTATTAAGCTTGTATGTATGTCTTATGCACTTACTTGGTTTAAGTTTCCAACATGGTAGTAGTTTCATTTTCACTATATGAAAATGTTCCTTAATTCCTCGTGTTTACCAATCAAATCCATTTCTTGTCTTGCAATTGTTCTAACTAATTCCATCTTATAGGAATTGTAATTAGAGCAAGTTTCCCTAGCTGATTTTACATCAATAGTATATTCCTTGCGAGGTAAACCCAATAGAACATGCCAAGGAAAGATTTCTATTTAAAGGGGCACTTTAAGTCTAATTCTTTATGATTTCCACTTCAATCAGTCCATTAAAGTCCTTGATAACTCATATCCAACACTACTAAATATCTCGATGTCAAAGAAGTTTCCTCGCTCTTTTGTACCCTTTCAATAAGCATAACCAATTATGGTTAGTTATAGCTTGCAACACTACAATTTTTCAAAACTCTATTTCCCAGGAGAGGCTACCACTCTCCCAATGTCTTTCCTTTCATTTCTAAGTTGTGTTACGCTCTCGAATGTCGGTTGTCGTACCACTCATCTTTGTACAAGCTAGCTTATGTTTCTTGACCAGTTCTTGACACCATCAATTGGGTCCTTTAAGAGCTTTGTAACAATTATAATTAGACCAAAGTCTTCCCAAAGAGTAAGAAACAAAAGCCCTAAGATTTCAGCACATACATGAAGCATAGACACCCATATTTGAGTATGAAATGAAAGAAAGCTTGCTACCTAGGCTTTGAATCACTTGACACTTCAGTTCCTTCTCTTCGTTCACAAGTTGAGAACATGGTTCGATCTTTTATTGAAAAGGTAACATTTTCAAAAGTTCAGTTGGTATTGTGTTAAGATAGAGTTATATTGTAAGAGTTGATTGTATCAGCAGTGACACCAACGTTTTATTTGTGTAATTTAGGTTTATACTTTATGCATTGCTTTAAAAAGAATACTGGCCTTTACGGCTTTTTGGTATAGTGCTACGTTTGGTATTAAAATATCTAGATTCATCATTGAAATCCCTTGCAATGTCCTTTAGAAGAAAT
The DNA here is from genome assembly GCA_039657365.1 of Stephania yunnanensis. Lineage (NCBI taxonomy): Eukaryota > Viridiplantae > Streptophyta > Magnoliopsida > Ranunculales > Menispermaceae > Stephania > Stephania yunnanensis. The sequence continues at coordinate 45,305,624 of CM077581.1, forward strand.
ATTTAAAATTGGTTTTGGTTCAAATTTTAATATTTTTTAAATAAATTCAGTAAATACTACTTTAAGAATCCATGAAAAACATATTTAAAATTGGTTTTGGTTCATTCATTTTTTGATTGAAATATTCGATTAAGTGGTTTAATGCATAAATTTTACTTGAATATGATCTATAATTTGCATTGTTGTTTGAATAAGGATATGTCTTCTTTAAATTTAGGAAATAACAAGTCCATATCATTTTTTTTGGTGTGATCAATAGTTTGATACTCATTAAGTTCATACTTCACAACTTAAAAGGTATCCTAGTTCCTCATCAAGTTGATATTGTCAAACTCAACCTATGTAGAATATTGTGTGCTCTAGATAAAGGTAAAGGAGTCAGTCACGCTTGGAAAATAAGGGGTGGGTTGCAATAAATTTGAAAGCTAATATAAATCGATCTTTATGAAATGGATTAAACAGGTTTATTGTTTGGTTCTTGAAAGTTAAAAAAGCTCGGTTTGAAATGAGATGAGTGAGCTTATGATAAATTTTGTAGCTTGTGAAAGTGGATTGATTGAAAATAGTCTTATGAGTTTTTTGGTCTATCTATGAGGTAGCATATTTTTGTTTTCTTATATGTTTTTAGAAAATGAAGATAAAAGTGAAAATGACAAACATTGCTATCTTCCTCCTCTTGGATTGGTAAGAATTTAATTTACTTAAATCAAGTATATGCAAGTGTTTATCATCGTTTGTGGATTCTTAAATCTCAAATGAATTAATGTTAATCTTTTTGCTTGTTTGTAGACTTTGATGGTCGAGTGCGGGGATCGTCACTATAAGTTCGATGTGAGTCATTGCTCTTCTACCTTAGCTCTATCTCCTATGATGCTTATGTCCCTGAAAAATTTAAGTTCAACTATTCAATTATTAAGTTGTTTCAAATGTCCCTTGTTTGTGCGGTGGTCTTTGAAGAACATCTCAAGACTTTTCGATTGATAATTCTTTTTGTGCATATTTATAGGATTGTAAGTTTTTTTTTTGTGGTTGTTGAACAATAGGATTGGTGGTTTTGTGAATACTTAGAAATTTGGAGCATTTGTAATACTATACAATTTTTTTGGATATATATCTTTTTCAATTTTTGATTTTTACATTTTTGTTCTCTCAATTGAATATTTGTTGATATATATTATCGATGTATGAATGTCAAATTTTGTTTTTTTGGGGGATGTTAGCACCCCCAAGGAGTTGTTGGAGGGTGCGGCGATGATTTTTATTATATATTGGCGGAGTTAAATGTGCTTGGATTGAGACCTATATATGTAAGACTTTAAAAACTAAACAAAAATGAAAATTAGAGACGGAAATAGCAACGAAATCTTTGGATTCCGTTGCTATTTCCTTCTCTAATTTTCGTTTATGTAGATACATAAATCGAAACGGATCAAATTTAGTCTCGATCCGTCTCTCGATTAGCAACGGATCGAGACGGAAATAATCGAAACGGAATTTATTCGTTTCGATCCAAATCTCTAAATCAGAAACGGAATTGAATTCCGTTTCTGATTGAATCAGCGACAACGTTTTTGGAGACGGAATTGATTCCGTCTCTGTTCCGTTTCTGACTGCAATTAGAGACGGAATTTTAACAAATCAGAGACGGAAATTTCCGTTTCTGATTTGCTATTTTTTTGTAGTGATATTATTCATATTGTAGTTCATCACAAATTATGAGTAACTTTCTGGTAATGAATTCAAGATCAAATTCGTAGCCAACTCTTAGCTTATGGGAAATCTGAATCTATCAAGCTGGTCAATATAGCCCTTCGTCTTCAGAACTTGAGGACTAACTGACGCACCCTTAGTCATCTTGCAAGAATGTAAGTTTTTTACTGTCTCGAACGTTTCTTGCCTAGCTTGCTGTTGAAACATTTCCTTCGGCGTTATAGCCATGTCGTAGGCTTCCATTAGTTCCATGTCCTTCTGAAGTTCGGGAACCATAGTTGTCAGCATAATACATGCAACATCAGTAGAATCGTTGACATACTTATTATGCGCATCGTTCACAGCTTTCGTAGTATTGGGTAGTGGGTCCTCAGGGATTGGAGCATCCAGGACATACAACTTGCGTTCATGCTTAAGAATAATTCTCAAGTTTCTGAACCAGTCAAGAAAGTTAGTCCCAGATAGCTTATCCTTCTTAAGGATGGATCGCAGTGACAGGGGATTATTGTTACTTGAAGAGGCTATTGATCTACAATAAAGATTATGCAAAGTTTATTTTAGTATAGAGGAATAGACTCCCACTAAATTAACAACCCTCCTTAAATACACTGTTTATTTAGGGGACTAAAATCCATATTTCACCTAATTCTATGACTTCTATGGCATTAAACACATAACTATATTATTTAGGTAGGTAACAGTTACCAATTACATCTTATGTAATTTTAGATACTTTTATGAGATACAGGACATCTTATGTCTTAGCATGTTTTTATCTCATCATGTGCCTAAAGCTCAAAACTATTTTGATAGCTTTATTAAGTCGGACCATTTTAAACATTTAGGTAACTCTTATCCAACTTGTCTCACCAAGATAACACAATACACCCGGCTATGGCTGAAATTGTATTAGTGTGATCGAGGCGTTGACAAGTGTTTAAAATGGATGGCATGAGACTTAAAATTTAATAAAAGGATTTTATTCAGTTTTATTGATTTTTATGTAAAAAATGAAATATCATATATTTTTATTGATTTAATAAATCACTAAACAATTTGGAAACTTTTATATTGTTCACTAATAAAAGAATTTTCGTGCTCTAGGATTAGTCGATCGCAGATCCAGCGATCCATTGGCGATCAATGGACAGGGTACAAGGGGTAGCGCCCTTTTTTTTTTTTTTTTTTTTTTTTAGAAGATGAATTTCAATTCCGAAAATTAAAATTCGCTATAGAAAATCATATTTTTTGCTGATTTTATCATCCTAAATTTACCCCTTAATTTATCCAAAATTAAGTCAATTAAAATCTTTTTAATTATCCCAGACCCACATCTAACTAATCATCTTATCCTAATCCAATTAGGACTTAAGATATTTGAATCCTAGCATATCACCAATAACAAAATTCTCCATATTTATCTCCTATCCAATAGGGTTAACGAAATCGATTTTGCTTATATCTCCTAATCTATTTTGTTATCTATCTTTCAAATAGAAACTTCATAACAGAATAGATATAACAAGATAAATAAATAATTTTGAAAATTAATTATTTGCAATTTCGGTCCTTATCCAAATAATCACAAACATGTAATTGAATCATGAACTACTATCCCAATCGAACCTAATGGTGTCATGGATCACAGAACACGAAACTCAATTCATTTAAATTATTCGAATTAACCTAACATGATTACTAGCATGTACGAAACTAATTTCAATTAAATCACGAATATATGTATCATATACAAAAAATATGATAATAAATCTCACATAAAACTTATGTATATATCGAAAGAAAACATGCAATGAATTTAATGGAATCGAACTTGAAGACTCTGATACCACTGTTAGGTTTTGGGGTTTATACGCAGCGGAGATTACAAAACAATTTTGACAAAAACCTCAGCAGGATCTGAATCTAATTCCATTAAAACGTTTAAACCAAGAAAACTTAATCATACCTTAGTCACAAAATACCATTCTGAAGGTTGATCGATCTCTAAGGTGCTGCCACAGACGAACGCCCTCTACCAGCAGTCCACACATGAACGGCGGCCGAGACTCGAAGTGCTAGCTTCAAGAGAATACCAAACCTTTTGTTTCTCTCCAAAATGATCCAGAGCGTACCAGAAAACCCTAAGTCATTTCTATAACGAAAATAGAGTTTAGACCCTTAATCTTTCGTCCGTGTGTTCTAACTTAAAGCGTTTATTTATACAACCCTTGTATATGGACGGTTAAGTAAATTACACATATACCCCTACTTAAAGAAGTATGAGTGTAATACACCACAAGGACGTTTCTGTCATGAATTTTATCATATAAAATTCATTTTTCTGAACCATCTTCAAATCTTGCAAAACCATTCTTAGTGTGCGACCCAATAGGCTCATATAAAGTTGGCAGTGAACCAAAACACATTTTGGTATACAAGTCATAAGCGGCCTCTAGCAAGACATTATGACTACCCAAGTCGTACGAATATCAAATCGATACAACCTAATCAATAGTGTATATAACATCCTTTTGTCACACGATATCCTTTTGATCAAACATAAGGCATGGAATTGTCATCCAACATGTTCAATCGTACTAGTTTCGATCTCTAGGTAGACTGAAAACATCCAAGTGACATTGATGAATATCTATTCACTTAGACTGGGCCTTTTAACGGTCTAACACATTGAGGGATCCACTAGATATCTCTTTTTATATATGAGGGACAAATTTTATCTCGATTACACAACTTCATCACATTGCGCACATAGTAACCAACACAACCTTTATAATCATTCGGTTAAAGACAACGTTTGATAGTGTCAAATCACTATGTTCCTAATGTTGAAGTCTATGGTAATCTTAAGTCAGAGGACTGAAAAATATACCTATCATGAGAAATAACTATGACTTAATCCATGTGATGTTCTCATAGCGGGTCGGTCCAGTACTTTATTCCCTAACAAGTACTCGTGATCTTGATTCGTATCCCTAAACGTATAATCATCGTACGATCATCAATCAAGACTCACACTAGTCTTAATTCTTTATAGTTCCCTGTATAATGATCGACTAGAGACATTTAAGATATTTCTGTAAATACCCATGGATCTTACTATAACGTAAACATGCAAATTAATTATAATAAACAGTAAATGAAATCCTCTATTTTATTAACTAAAAGTATTCATAAAGACAGTTAATGGATTGACCTAGGGCACATGCCCCAACAGAATCACCATCCCCGTGAAGGTTATGACATATTTCTTAAGGTTTCTCTAAGAGAATGCATAAGTGGAGAGAGATAAAAATTAAAAATAAAATTTGAGAATGAATCGCATTCTCATTTCTATTTATAGAGGGAAAGTAGCTTAATGAAATAAAAGTTATTATGACAAGTCATAATGGTTGGATTAGGATAAGATTCATAATTTATAACGAATTCGTAAATGAAAAGATAACCGTCAAAAGTTGCTATCGATCATTACATTAAGGAAACTTCTTAGAAACTTCATATTCTTTATTTAAAGATTAAGTTGAAGTGTCATTATCAGTCACAATGTTAAGATAAATATAAGAAAACTTATCATTCTTTTCCTAAAGATGTTAAGTGTCATTGTCAATCATAAAGTCGAAATAGAGTTTATAGAAGCTTCTTATCCTTTACTTGATAATAATACTGACTTATCTTTTGTAGATTTGATTTACTAATTTATCTACTTCATGATAATTACCTTGTTACCCCCAGTCCTATTTTATTATTTTCACATTTTACTAAAATGTCTATTTCATCCTTTAAGCTAAATACTTTTTACTTATCATTATATTTATTGAAAAGACTATTTTATACCTATCATAATATTGTAATTATTCTTTATTATTAATCATGAGATGCGAACAACCAATGATGCAAATGATGTATCGACAAAATGCATCACTCAATATTCATCCAAATGCATTAATGTAGTACAATAAATTAAGATAATGTGTGATTCAATAAGTGTAATGCATGTCTGAAGGAAAATAAATGCGTATCTTGAGATTTATAATTTTGGAGTGTTACAATCTCCTCCCCTTTGAGTAATTTTGTTCTTGAAATTGATAAGTTTTTGGATTAATATATATGGTTTAAGGTATACATATTATCGTAGTTCTTTTATTTTCCTTTAATAAGGTATATCATGCTTATGAATATTACAATATAGACATGAAATACATTTAACATATTTTTAATGTAGATCTATTTATTTTGTTGGTCAATTGTGCTTGAGTAGAACATATTATTGCATAGGTTTACCACCCAATTTTCTAGGGTAAGTGTATAGGATTGTAGTTTATTAATGTTTCCACTTTAATTCAAACAAAAGTGCAATAATCAAGACAAGAACCTCATACATATTCATTGAGTTACCACGTCTCATACCGTTTTAGCTCAAGAATAAAAGCAACATTCAATTCAAGATTATCCTACTCATATAGAATTATTACTCAAAGTTTCTTCCTCTAATGTACTACTAGCCTTTTGCAAATTCAGACGCCTCATCCTGCCTGAATTTATCAGTACTAGTCATACACCAGATTCAAAGCGTTTGCTAAATAAAGGTCACAGTCCATCCTAATTAAGATTTTTAAGTCCACACATCATACGTAATTAACACTCATCCTTGCTAAACATATGGATATCTGATTATCTTATAGTATAGGATTTTTTGTCAAAGATGGTCATCTCGATTAAACTATTATATATATATTTATAGTTTATTATACTATCCTTTATACATTTCTTTCTAACTATTACAGTAGCTTAACTTGGATTATAGTATTAAGAATATGTAAGAATTCCAAATGTCCCTTGATTAAAGCATTAATCATATTTTCAAAATTTTAAGTCCACCTACCTCAATTAATATACCTCTAAAGTCTTTACTAGTTCTAGCTAATAACCTTTTATTTGTTGCCTTGATTTTTTGTTGTATGTCATTGATAGCTAGCTTATTCTCATGTCTTGGTAAAGCAATATTGGTTCTAAAAAAAGTATAAGTTATGAACCGAAAATTATAAAAGTATCATAAAAAGATTATATGATCTTTTTTTGTTCCTCACCATTTCAGGTGATAACTAGTTATAGAGGTTGTGGTCAACGATGATTAATCATCAATACTAATTGAATACATTAATGAGATTATTTTCGATTCAAGTCAATCAATGCATTTATTAGGTCACCTAGTCATTGACAATCAATAATACGCTAGTACTTAACCAATCATCTTCATCAAGATAACGATGAACCTTACGCTAGCTAGTCAACAGTATGGTCAACAATGGTTAAAGTAAATCAATAAAGAAGTTTCAATCGATCAAAGTCATCCAGGTTGGTATTATCACTTTTTTATTAGTTAAAAAGTCAATGTTATAATTGATGGATCAACAAAAACGTTGTTGAGCTTGCCACATGTCAACCTACATGTGGTGGATCGATAAAAAATATACATAATCATCACTTACATTTTTTCTCAGGAATCTAAACAGCCTTTCATTCTCATACTTATCACCTTATATGTTGCAGCTCTTATTATGTAATTACAAAAAAAAATTTAGATTTATATTTTATATTTAAAATATCTTTTTCCTTTTCATTAAAGAGCATAAGTAGAGTTGAATATGAAAATGCATGTCTACTTTTTTTGGAAACCCATCCCAATAATAAATCTCTAGTACCATCGAAGTTCAAGCTTATATATGGACATTTTTGGTTTCTAAATGTCCATTTGCCTACCTTTTTTCCCAGTTCTCATAAAGATTCCCGACTTTATTGACTAACTATGCCTAATTGTGATGAATATATATGGTCTTCTTGCCTTATCCTGATTCCTTGAATATGTTGGCGTCCTATGTGGTTACAATTGTATCTAAAAGGTCGTATCTTTTTTAGTTCAAAATTGTTATCATTAATGTAAATGACTTGCCATTCTTGATTATTTTGGAAGTGTGTTTTTGGGTGGTTTGAGGTCACCTTCCACAATTACTAATCTTCAACTACTTTAGTCCCGGTTGGGATTAATTCTTTACTTTATTTTTCTTTCCCCCTTTTTCATCTTTTCCTACTACAGAGCTACTCATGATAGCGAACTCGAATGTGATTTGAGTCAACAAGCTTTCATCATGTACCTAGATGTTTGACTTTTTTATTTGCTAGTATAACCTAATCGATTAACACCATTGATTTTATTGCATTGATTTGTTGTCATTTTTTATTCCATTAAATTAAATCTGAAAAGTAAATCATACCTTAATTCGTGGTTTTTTGTGATTGTTCGATCTCTAAGATGTTCAAGCTTGCGTCCTCTATCAAAAATTCCCATACGAGTGGTGACCACAATTTAGCGTGCTAGCCCCTGGAAAGCTAGAAAATAGTTTTCTTCTTTCTCCTAAAATCCAGAGAACTTTAAATTTGCAAAAATAAAAATATTATTTCGTTTTAGGGTTTCAACCTCTATTTATATGTGTAGATAAGCCCTCACTTAAAATTCTATTCGTAATACAACTATTACGTATAGGCGATTTAAGCAAATTACATATATGCCCCTATTAATAAATTATCATAGAACAAATCATAAGGGCTTTTATTCTATAAATTTTATCATATAAAATTCATTACTCTTCACCAGTTGAAATTGCGCAAAGCCATTCTTTGTATGCAACCTAATAGGTTCATGCGATGTTGGCAGTGAACCAAAACCATTTTGGTACACAAGTCATAAGCGGTCTCTTTAACAAGGCATTATGACTACCTAAGTAGCATGAATATAAAAATCAATACAAACTAATAAATAACATATATCATATCTTTTTTATCATGCGATATCCTTCGATTAAACATAAAGCATGGAAATTTATCATTAATGTTGAATCATACTAGTCTCGATCTTTGGGTAAACTAAAAATATCCCAGTGACATTGATCATATCAATTCACATGGACTTGGCCATTATAAGTCTATCATATTGAGGATCCATTGATATCTCTCTATATAAGAGTGACAAATTCTATCTTGATTACACACCTTCACATATTATTCACATGGTAACCAATCACAATCTTTATAATTGTCCGGTTAAAGACAAAGTTTGATTGTGTCAAATCCCTGTGTTCCTAATATTGAAGTCTTTGGTAATCTCAAGTCGAAGGACTAAATGATATACTTATCATAAGTAACGTCTATGACTTAATTCATGTGGTGTTCTCATAGCGAGTAGGTCCAATACCTTGTTCCTTAAGAAGTACTCATGATCTTGATTCGTATCCCTATACGTATGATCATCATATAACCATTAATCAAGATTCACACTAGTCTAAATTCATTATAGTTTCTAGTATAATGATCGATTAGAGTCATTTATGACATTTCATCAAATACCCATGGATCGTACTATAAGGTATACATGTAATCACTTCTAATAAAGCAGCAAATGAAAAACATCCATTTTATCAACTAAATTATAAGATAAACAATGTTTGTAGATTGACCTAGAGCACATGCCCCAACACTTCACGATGTGCTTAGATTAGTGTGGGTGGACATGCATTAAGTAGGGTATTTTATATATGCCCACTTAAAAGTTGATCCTAACATTTGATCATAGTGGATTGATTTCAAGAAATAGATTTTAGAGGATTGTAATATGCTATCACTTAATTCTAATAACTTTGGTCATTTTTCATTCAGTTCTTTCAATAACTTGAATTTTTTTAGCCAATGATCATGAATGAAAAGTGCATTCATAGAAAATGTAATACGATACTGCCACTTGATAATGATTGAGAGTCAAATTAATGGGTTCCTTAGCTATAGATCTATAAAGAGCCAATAATAGTTTTTTTTATAAAGATACTTTAATAGTTAGTAATTATTTATTATCGTTACTTTTTATTTAATAATAGAATATATCATCTAGAAGCTTATGTGGATAGGTGTAATATTTATTTATTTAATAATAATAAATTACTTATCACCGAAGCATCTTATGGATAAGTATTATTTTTTTAACAAAATAATATATTGGAATTAAAATTTGTTTTTTAACTAATTAATTCAATCAAAATAGTGGTGCTAGTCAACAATAGAGGTGACGTCGGTGAGGCAGTGGTTGCAACCTTGGAAATAAAAATCAACACTATAATTTGACTGGTCAAGGAAGATGTTGTATGCGCACTTAATATGATGAGTAGATGAAGTTGCTCATCCTATTCCTTGGAGCAATCTACACTTCTCTTTCTCTTTATTGCGAGTGTAAAGTGGTCAACATATTTATGGAAATGTAGATTTGTGTTCACATGGCTATATACAAGGAAATGCATGGGGGATGAGTTCAAAAGATAGAGTGTCTCAATTTTTAATATTATTGTTTGCCTTTTTCTCCTATATGAGCAGTATTAGGCACTTTGTAGGAAAAACTTAGGGTTAATTATTTACTAGAAGAGTTAGAAAGGGCGGAATCGAGTATTTGCATTTGTGTATGTCGACGGGTCATTGGGGCAGGCCTTCGTTTGGGATAAAGACAAATTTCTCGATATTCATATTTAGCTCTTTGACGCCAAGGAATTCAAAAGTAGGAAAATTGATGATCTTAGTGAGAATTGGAACACTTGCTTTGATTGACTTCTAATGATTTTTTCACCTTGCTACCTAAGGGAGGTAGCTACTAGAGCTTCTTCCAAGTTCCCACTTATATGTTATAAATCAATTTTTTATATTTATCAAAATATGTAGTCTTCAAATTTGCCCAAATCAACTTTTATTCTCAAGTTCTTTCTACATACGTCTTTTCATAATGAACATGTTCACCCCCAAGCATGTGTATTAGTTGCCCATTTGCAGTAGGCTATGGACAATAGGAAGCAACTATTTATCCTGGAAACTCCATTAAATCTATTTTTGAATAATTTAGATTATTGTTGGTTTCTCATTTTTCTTCAACTGTATCACTTCTCTTTATAGCTCTACTTTTCTCCAATTTTTTTAATTATTTATTTTTTTCCAGCAAGTGGATTCGTTTTCAAGCCTTTTATTTTAGATTATTCTTTTATTTTTATTTTTTAAAAAAACTTCATCTCTCTACTTTTTCTACATAAAGCTTAAGATTTTTTAAAAAATCAGTTATTTATTTTACCACTATTTTCTAATCACTATATATAAATTAATATTAATATTGATAAGATTTCTTAAATCTACCTATATGCCACGATGGTTTTTTTATTTATTTTGTTGAGAACAGAAATTGATTTTCACAAGTTATATTTTGCTCTATTACCATTTTGTCACACTATGATGTTGGGATACGCACACCTGATTTCAAGATAGACTACCCATAAGTGCCACAAGAAGGAAGTAAAACCCATAAATAAGAAAACTAGCAGTTGATTGACAACAAAATATCCAATTTATTGCATGCACGATAAAAAATAATAGTTTTTTTTATTGTGTATAAACCTCAACTTATACACCATTAATGCAACACATATAACAAACATCACAAAAGCATAAAATTAAACCACGTTCGAGGGCGGACCATCATATGCCTGAAGAATAAATCACATTGGTGGACCTAAAGAGCCATGCACTTCGACTCAAACCATACCAAGGTCAAATGGCAATATCAATGGTGCAAAGTGTAAAGGCACATGCATCGAATTACTAATGCCTAACAAAGATGATTACCTTAATAAGAATCACCATCCCCACGAGGGCTATGGCATATTTCCTAAAGTTTCTCCAAGAGAATGCATGGGTGGAAAGAGATAAAAACTAAAAGAAAATGTGAGAATGAATCGCATTCTCCTTTCTATTTATAGAGCGGAATAGTTTTTTAATAAAACAAAAGTTATTATGATAAGTCATAATGACAGGATAAAGATAAGATTCCTAATTTAAAACAAAATTGTAAAAGAAAAGATAAACCGTCAAAAGTCGGTATCGATCATTATGTTAAGAAACTTCTTAGAAACTTCTTATTCTTTACTTAAAGATTAAGTTGAAGTGTCATTGTCAATCATAATGTTAAGATAAAGATAAGGAAACTTCTCATTATTTTCCTAAAGATGTTAAGTGTCATTGTCGATCATAATGTAAAGATAGAATTTATAGAAGCTTCTTATCTTTTATTTGATGACAAAACCGACTTATCTTTTGTAGATTTAATTTACTAATTTATTTATTTTATGATAATTACCTTGTTACCCTTAGTATTATTTATTATTTTCACCTTTTACTAAAATGACTATTTCATCCCTTAAGCTAACTACTTCTTACTTATCAATATATTTATTGAAAACATTATTTTATCCCCATCATATTATTCTAATTATTCTTTATGATTAATCATGAGATGCGAACAAACAATTATGCAAATGATGTATCAACAAAATGTATCATTCAATATTCATCCAAATGCATTAATGTAGTATAATAAAGCAAGATAATGTGTGATTCAATAAGTGTAATACATATCTTGATGCATCTAAATGCATTTCTTGATATTCATAATTTTTTGGGTGTTACATAGAATCCATCCATTACTTAAGTGAATTGAAAAGTTAAAGCTAACAGTCTTTGAAGTTAAGTAGTTTAGTCTCATAACCAATAGTCTACTATCTGATGATTATTCTTTTTATTAGTTTAGGTAGTTGTTTCTTAAGTTCTATTGTTAATGCTATTTTATCAAGTGAATAGCCAATTCATTTGAGTTTGTCATACAGATTGAGAATAGGGACAATCGACTATCTCTTTTTAGGTTTTTATTGTTAATAAAATGGACAACTAATTGATGAATGCTTAGTTCTTGTTAGAAAAATGGACTCAACAGAGCTTCGATAACCACATCCCTCATTTTCCTTTTCTTTGTTTCTTCTTGCATTTGAAATTAGATATACAATATCGAAATTTATTTGATTGGTTTTCTGCTGGATTCTCCTTAGGTATGTTGTACTTGGGGATGGTTGTCAGATAGAAGAAATTGCAAATTAAGCTTATTTTTTCGCTGGGTATTGGGGACTTGAGAGCCGAATACATTCTAGGAAGAAGATCAGGTTTCTATTAATAATGATACTAAGATTGTATTTACTAAGTGTTCACACTCGTTTTGAGTGTCTTGGTCACCATGTTATTGGGTGAAAAAGGTAACACTCATTATGATGAAATACGTGTCGCCATTATAGAAGCTAACGCAACCAAAGACAATCCCATTTTGATTAAGGTGAGACATTTTGTATAGTCTAAAGATGTTTATGATATATGTGGTGTATATCTACTTTACCGAAATTGATCCATGACGTTGTTTTAGGTTACTACCACCTAGGGGTGGCAATGTGAATCGTAAATGTGTCATGTCATAAACAGGTTATGACCCATATAATGCAAACCCGACACGTTTATTAATCGTGTTAATCGTTTTCGCGTCTTAGTGGGCCGTGTTAAACATGTCGTGTACTCGTGTCACCCATTTATTAAATATTGTATTTAAAAAATTTATTTTATGTAAACTTTCAAAATTTGGTTACAACTATTTAAAATATATCTAAATGATTAAATTCGAACGAACATACTAAAATTGCCAATAAAATATAATGTAGTTGTATCTAGCCATTAATTTTACTTTACTTTTTCATTCAAGTCTTTATTACTCTTAATAATAAAGCAAAAATGACTCGTAATAATATCATAAATAAAATTATAAGAATCATCTAAAAATATCTAAATTTTACTTTGGTTAAAAGTCTAATTTTTTCTTAATAAATAATTATTAATAAAATCTAAAACATTAATAATATATTAAAAGTAAAATGAATATTTCCTCTCAAATATAAAATAAAATAAATAAATCATGTTATTAACATGTATTCGAATGGGTGAGTTTTGTACCAATATATTTATTATTTATACATTATTCTTTGGTCGTGTTATGCGAGTTATAAACGAGCTAAGCAGGTTGACATATTAATGACTCATTTTATTAACCGTGTATAAACGTGTTAACATATTTATGACCCAGACCCACTTAAGCCAAACCCACGACATGTTTATTATGTGTCTTGTCGTGTCGTGTTTATCATTTTATGACCCAAATTGTCAGCCCTACTACCACCATTGGTTACAACAAAATAAACCATTGAGCAGCTATGAAGAACAATACAAAATGGTGTATGTGATCGGCTGTTATAGTGTAACTGAGAGTCATGTAGCTATAGAGCATTTGTATAGTTAGTTACAATGTGATAGGATGTTTACACATTTATTTGTAATAAATGATTGTAATGATTCTTGAAGTCTATAACTACAATGATCATCTCTGTTGTTAGTTAATAAAACAGAGAATCTGTTGAACATGCTTTCTTGATGTTCATCTATGATTATTTACACTGTTTATATGGTATCAGAGCATTGATGCTTACGCTATGGTAGATCCAGGAGGACAATCTGCATCATCGTTATTGTTCTCATCATTGGCAATAACACCAAAATCATTAATGGTGACAACACCTTCATTACAATCTCCATTTGGAAATTCACTAAGTCAAATTGTATCTGTAAAATTAGATGAATCTGATTTCTTGCTATGGAAGTCGATCATTGTTCCAGTGATTGAACGACATCATTTTGATGGATTTTCGTTTGGAACCAAAGAATGTTCATCAAAGTTCTTGGCTAGATCTGAAGAAGTGAATCCAGAGTATGAAGATTGGTATTCGATGGATAGAATGTTGGTGGCATGGCTTCTCACAATGTTAGAGGATTCAGTTGGAACTCAAGTTCAAATCTACAACACATCTGCTCAAGAACTATGGAAGGCCATTGAATTGATGTGTGGAACACAAATCAAGCACAGATTCAACTGAATCGAACAACTTTTCAAACATTAAGGACAGGAAACACGACAATGTTGGAGTATCTCAAGAAGATGAAAGAACTATCTAATAAGTTAGTTTGGGCTGGTGAGAAATTTTTGGTACGTGGTTTGATTTTTTGTTATCTTGCTAGTCTTTCTTCTGAGTATCTTCCAATTATAGCTGTGTTGGAAAAAAGAAGAGATTTAACTAGGCCAGAATTGCAGACTTCATTACTGAGTTTTGAAGCAAAACTAGTAAAGCTTCAAACTCATACTTATTTCAAATTCTTTAAGCTTACATTCTTCTACTCAATCTGTCAACGCTGCTGAAGTAAAATCTGGAAATGGAGGTGTGTTGAAGAATAACTCACAAGGTTTTCATAGCAATGGAAGTAGCCACAGAGGTTTTGGTAATTCGACGAGAGGATGAGGCAATGGTAGGTTTCGAGGTCATAGAGGTTTCAAACCATTCAGCAACAATAGGCCAACATTCCAGATTCGTGACAAAGTTGGTCATGTTGCAGATATGTGTTACTATAGGTCTGATACGAACTATATAGGTGCCAACTCTAACAATAGAGTATCATAGTTTCAATTTCATCATCAAAATCAAAGTCCTCAAATTAAATATCAGAAAGGAGCCTTTATAGCCCATCAGACTCCTTTGCCTCATCAACAACGTCTCAGTACCTCAATTAGGCCAGAATACACATAGTTACTACTCATCAGTTAATTCCATTGCTGACTCTTCGTAGTATGCTGATAGTGCTGCTACCTCACGTGTGACTTCTGATCCAAATCATATCTCTAATTCTTCTCCTTACTCAGGTAACAACTCTTTAGTTGTTGGAAATGGTCATCATTTACCTATTGCATCAGTTGGTAATACTAGAAGTCCATCACAACAGTCATCTCAAAAGTTCCTAAACATACTCTGCATTTTTTATATTAAGAAAAATTTGTTACGTATCTCATATTTGACTCATGACAATGATGTGGTTATAGAGTTTAACTCATCTAATTGCCTAGTGAAGGATTGTAAGTTTAAACAAGTACTACTTAAAAGAGAACTAAAATATGGCTTGTACCATTTTTTTGGCACTCATTGTGATTTTCAAATATGGTTGTTGATAAAGCCTTCATTGCTTTCCAAAGACAACCAAATCATGTTTGGCATTTGAGATTGGGAAATCCTACACTGTCTACTCTTCTACAGCTTTTGAGGACTCACATTAAAGCACCATCAACACCTATACATTTTTGTGCTAACTATCCTTTAGGAAAGCATCATGCTTTGCCCTTTCCCCTTTCAAACTCATGTAGTTCACGGGTGTAAGAATTGATTCATACAGATGTATAGGGACCAGCTCTAGTAATTTCTTAGGATGGTTACAATTACTATATACACATTCTAGATTAATGTACAAGGTTTACATGATTGTATCCATTAAAGAAAAAATCAGATGTTGTTAATGCCTTTATTCATTTCAAAGCTTTTATGGAAAATCAATTCTCAATAAAAATTAAAAAGATATAATCTGATTGGGGTGGTGAATTTCGAAGTTTCAAACCTATTTTGGATGCCAATGGAATCCTGTTTCAACATTCTTGCCCTCATAATCATGAACAAAATGGAAGAGCTGAGAGGCAACACAATCACATTGTAGAGACAAGTTTGACACTATCAGCTCAAGCTCATTTACCTTATAAGTTTTGGTTTGATGTTTGTGCTACTACTGTTTTCCTTATTAACATATTAACTTCTAAGGTTTTATCTAGTATTTCTCCTTATCAAAAGTTGTACAATAAAGTTCCCGATTAAAACATTCTAAGAGTGTTTGGCTGCACTTGCTTTCCTTATACAATACCTTATAATTCTTACAAGTATCAATTTCGGTCTAAGAAGTGCCTATTTCTTGGATACAGTTGTTTCATAAGGGTTACAAGTATTTGAATAAAGATGGTTGGGTCTTTATCTCTAGACATGTCTTATTTGTTGAAGAAAAGTTCCCTTATACTTTTATGTTTCCTACTACAAGTTCTCTGGCTATTAATAAGAGTATTCCTTACTCTATTATCTCTATTGGACAACATGATATGGTGATTCCTATTCCTCAAGGGGTCCCTACTGCTCCTGATCAATTGCCTAGTTTAAGTCCTTTTATGTTTTCGTCTTTTGATCAATTGAGTACTTAAAGCCATTCTAAGCCTCAATCTAATTATCAAATATTTCCAACTACTTATTTTTCATATCATTCATAGTTACTAGCACCACAAGTTACAAAAAATGTGTATCCCATGATTACAAGGTGCAAGGATGGGATTGTTCTGAAGAAAGCTTTTGTTTCAAGTTGTACTGCTGATGAATCTATCCCAAAGAATGTGACTCAATCCTTACTTGTACTTCATTGGAAGGAAATTATGGACAAAGAGTACAATGCTCTAATGCAAAATAACACTTAGTTCTTAATTCCTGCGTCATCTACTCAAAATGTAGTTGGGAATTAATGGATCTTCACTATTAAGAGGAACTCCGATGGTTTTATTAACAGATATAAAGCTCGTCTGGTTGCCGAGAGTTTTAAACAAATTCCTGGTACATATTTTACTAAAACTTATAGTCTAGTTATCAAATCTTCCACAATCAGAGTGATTTTTTCAATAGCAGTGACTTATGGTTGGTATATTCAACAAATTGACATAAATAATGCTTTTCTTAATGGAAGTCTAATGGAAGATGTTTTTACCAATCAACTTGAAGGTTATATTGTTCATGACAAACCTGGTTTTATTTTTCAACTACATAAGGCCTTATCTTGTCTTCATTAAGCTCTAGGAGCCTGGTTTGACAAGTTAAAGATTGCTCTTCTATAATGGGGATTTGTTCATTCAAAAGCCGATTCCTCATTATTTATTTGCAAATGGAATTGAGCCATCCTCTATGTTCTAATGTACATAGATGACATTATTGTCACTGGTTCATGTGCACTTGTGTTAATGAAGATTAAAAAATTATTTTGAAAAGAAATTGAGAGAGATACCTCAGTTTTTTCGATATTAAGAATCAATCATCTAACAACTTCTACGTAACAAGTTATAGTTCATCTAAAAAAGGAGATAAAGATCAAATCCTAACTAATTCCTAATTTAAATGAAAATTTAAACAACAATTCTTATTCAAAGTAGATATGAACTAAAATGCCAACGCATCAATACTCTTCCTTGGCATTTTTGTGAAGAACTTCAATCCTTTTTCTCAGCTCTTCAAACTTGCCCTTTGGTAAAGCTTTTGTAAACATATCTGCAAGTTGATCTTCAGACGAACAATGAATCAAACTCATTTCATTAGACTGTTGAGCTTCCCTAACAAAGTGAAATTTGATCTTTATGTGTTTCGTTCTGCCATGAAAAACATGATTTTTAGCAATTGAAATTGCTGAAATGTTGTCACACAAAATTGGAGTAGCTGATTTCTGTTCAAAACCCAAGTCACATAAAAGTTTTCGCAACCAAATTGCTTGATTTGGTGATGCGGCGGCGATGTATTTTGCTTCTGCTTGTAGATTGAAATTTGTAGTTTCTTGCTTCTTTGAGCTCCATGTAAAGACACCAGACCCCAAAGTAAATAAATTTCCTGAAGTACTCTTCAAATCATCAATAGAACCACCCCAATCACGGTCTGAATAGCCAACTAATCTCAGATCATCAATTTTAGACCTTGCAAATAGAACACCAAGGTCCAAGGTACCTTTCAAATACCTAAGAACTTTTTTTCCAGCTAAGAAATGGTTTTTAGAAGGAGAATGCATGAATCTTGATAAAACACTCACAACAAACAATATGTCAGGTCTTGTTGCTGTGAGATATAACAAGCTGCCAATTAGACTTCTATAAAGCCCTTCGTCTACCTTTTTGTCATCTTCATTTTTGCCAAGCTTTTCATTTGTTTGTATAGGTGTGTTGACTGGTTTGCAATCTTCCATGCTGAATTTTTTAAAAACTTCAGTTGCGTACTTTTCTTATGATATGAAGATGTCATTGCTCGATTGATTAACTTCCATGCCAAGAAAATATTGCATCAAACCTAGATCAGTCATTTCAAAGATTTTTTTCATGTCATCTTTGAAATTTTGTATAAGTTTGGAATCATTTCCTGTAATGAGCATGTCATCAACATATAGAGAAACAACCAAGAATTGATTCCCATCAGCTTTGACATATAAAGTGGCTTCACTTATGCTTCTAACAAATCCTAGCTACAACAAATGATTATCCATTCTGATGTACCATGCTTTTGGGGCTTGTTTAAGCCCATATAAAGCATTCTTGAGATAAACATGATTTTCTTTGCCAAAAATAATGAATCCTTCAGGCTGCTCAATGTAGATTTCTTCCTCAAGAATTCCATTAAGAAAAGCAGATTTCACATCTAATTGATGAATTTCCCATGAATTATGTGCAGCTAGAGCAATAAGTAATCTTATAGTGTCATACCTTGCAACCGGAGCAAATGTTTCTGGGTAATCAACACCTTGCTGTTGTGTATAGCCCTTCACAACTAGTCTTGCTTTGTGTTTGCAAATGGAGCTGTTTGGATTAAGCTTGGTCTTGAATACCCATTTCACTCCAATCACTTTTTGATGTCTTGGTCTTTCAACAAGTTGCCAAGTCTGTTTTTTTTCAATCATCTCAATCTCCTCCTGCATACCAATTCTCCATGCTTGAAACTCTTTCGCTTCAAGGTAGTTTGATGGTTTTGAAATAGCAAGACTACATCTTTGGTAGATATCTTGCAATGTTCTTGTACCTTGAATTGGTTCATCGTCATAGGACTCATCCAAGGGAATGAGTTCTTGTTGGCTTTGATCTCCAGCTGAATGTGATGTAGAGGTCCAACACCATGCTATCATTTCATCAAATTTAACATTCCTGCTAACAAATATACTGTTAGTTTCCAAACAAAATATTTTGTAGCCTTTTGACACATTACTATAGCCAAGAAAGATCACATTCTTTGCTCTACTATACAGTTTGTCTCTTTTCTGCTCAGGTACTTGATAGTAGCATAGACACCCGAACACTTTGAGATGTGCCACTGATGGCTTCATATCAAACCATGCTTCATACGGTGTGTTTTCTTCAAGGGCTTTCGTAGGTAGTCTATTTAGTAAGTAGATAGCAGTGTTGACAGCTTCAGCCCAAAACTTCTTTGGAAGTTCCTTTTCAAATAAAAGACATATGGGCATATTCATCACATTTATATTTTTTCTTTCACTTACACCATTTTGTTCAGGAGTGTAAGTGACGGTGAGCTGGTGCTGAATTCCTGCATCTCTGCAAAACTGATTAAATTGGTTTGAGGTGTATTAAAGTCTTAGTTGTTGGATCTCAAGATCTAGATCTTAAGATTGCATTTATTTTCCACATAGGCTTTGTATGTTTGAAAGACACCATAAACTTCACTTTTAGCAGACAAAAAATAGACCCAACACATCCTGGTAAAATCATCTATGAATAGGATAAAATACTTGTTACCTCCCAAAGAAGGCTCCTTCATTGGTCCACAAACATCTGTGTGAATAAGTTGTAGCTTTTGAGAAGCTCTCCATGCCTGATTTTTTGGAAATGGAAGTTTGGTCATCTTCCCTTTTTGACAAGCATCACAAACATGCGGTTCAGCTTCGACATTTGGCATATTATGAGCCAAATCTTTCATTTTCATGTAAGCAAGACTCCTATGATTAAAGCGTCCAATTTTTTATGCCAAAGATCTGAATCACTAACCACAGTATTAGCATATGCATGAACATCAGCTTCATCCCAATCCACTGCAAAACATTTTCTTTTCATCTTAATAGATAGCATTTCAGCTCCTTGACAATTGTAGATGGTGCAAATATTGTTCTTGAAATTCAGAGAATATCCTTTCTCTGAAATCTGTCCAACACTCAAGATTTTGACCAAGATCAGGCACATATAAAACATCATGAATGAGCTTGATACCTGATTGTGTTGGAATGGAAATTGTTCCTCGTCCTTTAACTGCCATCATGTTTCCATTGCTGACCTTCACCTTCGAACTATATGATTCATCAAGTTCTTTGAAAAGAGTTGCATTGAAAGACATGTGATGAGTGCATCCACTATCGATGAGCCAAGAATTAGAGGTCTATCGATTGTGAAAATAAGAGACTGCAAAGAGATGCTCCTCCTCGGCTTCGGCATCTGCTGCTTGTGCTTGTTGAGGGCTTTTTTCCTTAAATTTGCATACTTTGGTGACATGGCCTGTTTGCCTGCAACTTCCACAAATAGCATCAGGCCTCCACCAACAATATTTTTCAAGATGAGTGGACTTCTAGCGGTACTTACAAGGAGAATAACTTTTTTTATTTGAAGTCACTTGACTTTGATTGCATTTCTTTTTATTGATGAAATTCCTTTTGTTTTTGTATGATGCATTTTCCTTCTTTTGAATTTGGAAAGCTTTTTCCGTTGAACCTTCTTGTCTCATAGCCCTTCGTTATTCTTGAGCTCGTAATGCATTGAGCAATTCTGAAAGTGATATTGATGAAAGATCTTTTGAGTCTTCCAAAGATGATATTTTGGATTCAAACCTCTCTGGGAGAGTCATAAGAACCTTATCAACTATTCAGGAGTCAGGAAAATCCTCACCAAGTAATCTAATTTTGTTTACAATGAGAGAAATTCTATCAGAGTACTTGATGATGGTTTCATCTTATTGCATCTTCAGGCCTTCAAACTGTCTTCTCAGGTTTGAAAGTTGCATCTGAATGGTTCTTTGACTACCTTGAAATTCTTCCTTCAACCTTTCCCATGCTTCTCTCGCCATCTTGCATGCCATGATTCTAGGAAAAATAGAGTCTGACACAGAATTCTGAATTACAGATTTGGCTATGTATTTTTTTGCCTATTCTTCATTGTGATGCTTGATCTGAGCAAGAGTCAGATTTGTTGGAAGTGGTTGCTCTTGCCTATCTTCCGTCACAATTTTCCAAAGATCAAAAGCCTCCAAATATGACTGCATTTTGACATACCATATTTGGTAGTTTTCGCCAGTGAAAATTGGAGGGGCAGTCAAGGAGATACTATTGGTTGCCATTTTTGCAAATTTTTCAACAATGGCAGGCCTATAGAATGATCTATGGCTCTGATACCACTGTTAATGAAGATTAAAAAATTATTTTGAAAAGAAATTGAGAGAGATACCTCAGTTTTTTTCGATATTAAGTCATCTAACAACTTCTACGTAACAAGTTATAGTTCATCTAAAAAACGAGATAAATATCAAGTCCTTACTAATTCCTAATTTAAAGGAAAATTTAAACACAATTCTTATTCAAAGTAGATATGAACTAAAATGCCAACGCATCAATAACTTGCTATTTAATATTTCATTAATCAACTCAACACTACTTTCACTTTAAAGGGCATTGGTGAATTGAGTTTTTTCTTGCGATTTGAAGTTCAAATAGATAAAGCTGGTCTATATCTGAATCAAGCCAGCTATATCAGTTTCCTTTTACAGAAAGTTGGTATGCAGAATGCAAAATTTGAAGAATCTCCAGCTACTACAGGAAAGCAATTGTGCCTTGATAGTCACTATCTTTTCATGATCCTTCTTTATATCAAAATTTACTTGGAGGTCTAAAATATGTGGTACACATTTGACTTGATATAGCTTTTATTATCAATAACTCAGTGCTTATCAGCAATGTCCTTCAACAGCACATTGACAAGCATTGAAGCAAATGTTAAGATTTCTCAAAGGCACTATTACTCATTAGGGTTTTTGTTTTAAACTTGGGTCCAAACTGTTTCTTACTGGATACTTAAATGTTGATTGGCAGGCAGTCCTGATGATAGGAGATCCATTACTGGCTATGTTTTTTACTTTAGCTCAAATTTGATATCCTGGTTGTCTACGAAGTAGTCAGTTGTTGCTAGATCAAGCACGAAATCGGAATATCATACTCTAGCTCAAGTCACTGCTGAGTTAAGTAGGCTCAAATCACTGTTGATGGAGTTACAATTCCTTTACAAGATTGGGTTTCACTTTGTGAGAGACAAGGTGTTACATAGTGAGCTCACTATGTAGTATGTTCGTACACAAGATCAAATTGTTGATTGTTTCATAAAAGCTTTATCTACTTCTCGATTTCTTCAACTCAGTAACAAACTTAGGGTTTTACCAACTCCCTTTTGTTTGAGGGGGGATGTGACAATAAACCATAGAGCAACTATGAAGAACAATACATAATGGTGTATGTGTTCAACTGTTATAGTGTAACTGAGAGTCATGTAGCTATAGAGCATTTGTATACTTAGTTACAATATGATAGTATGTTTACACATGTATTTGTAATCAATGTTTTTAATGATTCTTGAAATCTATAAATACAATGATCATCTGTGTTGTTAGTTAACAACATAGAGAATCTATATATTGAACATGCTTTCTTGATGTTCATCTCTGATTGTTTACACTGTTTATAAGGTTTCTAAATAAGGAAAACTCACCTTGTGTAAATAAAAGTGCGTTACATGCTAAAAAATTTGAAGTGACAAGGAAGAACTTGGTTGGCCAAAAAGTGTCTTTCCATTTGTTTGATTATGTTAAACAAGGAAATGAAGTGGATTTTACTTTGTCTAAATCTATGTATTAAGCATATTGTTAAGCACTTCTGATTGATGGATCTTTGCTTGCACTGGAGTCACCATGTTCCACAATATGTTGTTTTTCAGGCTGAATGGTATGCCAAATTTGCAGAGTATCGAACAAATTGAAAAATGAAGCTTAAGAGTTGAAGTCTACAAGTATTGGTGAACTTCAGTTTGGTTATGACTTAGGAGAGCCATTTTTGCAAGCGTTCCCTACCTACGTCGATGTTTATCTTGCACCGCCCATTTACATGTTAGTATTGTTCTTTTTTGTGTTTAGTACATTCAAATGTATAATGAACTTTTGCGAAGCATTTTCTCACAATCAATATCATGACTATCTATTTGATAAAAAAATATCACGACTATTGTTTGCTTTTATTCTTGACTTAAGCCCTTAGAGAGTTGTGCTGATGCCATAAGAAACCTCCTTATTAAAGCACTAGCAAAAGTACTTCCTAGGATTCTTGGTGATAGTTCTGATAGTGCTTCTCCTTATTTAATATGTTCAAGGATTTCTAAAAGAACAGTTCCTAAGAAAGGAATGTTTTTTTTGGTGTTAGAGAACATAATGTAGGTGCCATCTGCAATGGCATTGCCTAGGGCATGCCTAGTCTAAATACATATTGCACATAACTTTCTTTGCTTTTAATAACATGAGGGCTACAATGACGATTTCTGCAATATGTGAAACTGGAGAAGATAGTCCCATTCATCGGCCGATTGAGCACTTGTTTAGTTTTCAGCCACGACTATTTTTTTGATTTTTTTTGTTTTGTTTTTTTTATTTTTTTTATTTTGGTTCTCTTGCATTTTGATGCTTTTATCGTTGGAAAGAAGATGTTTAAAAATGAAAAATGATTGTTTGACATACTTTAAGTACATACATTGGATACACAAGTGGACTTCACTAGGATACGTACAATAGCTATTGTGAGGGCCCGCCAAATTAAATAATATTTTATTTAATTTAATTTCATATTAGGATCCAGCTCAAATCAATGTGGACGTCGCGGATTGATTTAGGGCAAACGCGTCGAGTTATAATTTTTTGTTATTTTTGTGTGATG
This sequence comes from Stephania yunnanensis, assembly GCA_039657365.1. Lineage (NCBI taxonomy): Eukaryota > Viridiplantae > Streptophyta > Magnoliopsida > Ranunculales > Menispermaceae > Stephania > Stephania yunnanensis. Next base: position 45,329,966 of record CM077581.1, read on the forward strand.
CTTGTATAATGTGTGTATTTTAATTAAAATTGAAACCATTACATTGTCTTTATACCATGTTTTACATGAGTTACGAGTGTTGCAAGTAGTGCTTCAAGATGCGTGCAACATGGGTATGAGTTTGGTAATATAAAAATGAAGAATCTACCTTTGTTGAACAATCTAAACAAGTTATATAAATTTCATAAGCTAAGGTAATGTAACAGCTAAATGTTTACCTAAGTATGAAAATAAAAATCAAAGATTTGGTGCGCCTCGAGATGCGTGAGGTGCCAGGTAACCAAGTAGTTAAGACTTCATCTATACACGGAGTTTAATTTATTAATAAGTTGTTAACTAAGCTAATTAATCCATTAATGTGCTTAGGGTATGTATTTTTGTTAAAGTTATGAAAATATAACTTAAGGTTGGGAAAAATTATTTGGACCATTTATCAACCGGATGATCTAGAGGCTTATAGTGACACATAATGGACACCAATGGTTATGGATGAATTAACTAGAGCCTTTGGTGGACCTAGAGATAGGTAAGTAGATATGGATGATGGGTCTTGATCTAATAGAAGTCATGCTATAAATATATGACTTAGCTTATCATTTACATGAGAAGCCTTAAGAAATCCTAAATTTTTGCATGAAAGATAGAGAGATAGAGGATTGTTGATACTGAAATCCTAAGAGGAATTGAAGGAGTAAAGGTAAGATCATCAAATTCAAGCCTTCAAGTTTAGGTGAAACCGACATATTCATCTTCTACACCAAGGTTCTTGAATTGGGCTTTGATAAATGCAAATTTGAGGTGTTATGTTAAACATAAACGAAATTCACGAGTTGTAAGGAAACTCTCTACTGTTTTTGAAGTCAAATTAGTGATTTAAAAACTCTGAATTTTTAGCTTTCATTATTGGCGATGAATGCATGGTGATGATAATCAAATTTGAGGATGAATTTTTGTTATTACTATTGTTGTTGGTGTCCGAAGTCCCCAAACGTCGAGGACAGGGTCGACGGCGATAGAGAAAGCCAGGATCATACTAGGGGCCGGGAAGATTAGAATTCTCGAGTTGCGAGTTTTGGTCCCCAACCCAAGTAGCGCACTAATAGGGGATATTAGCACGCTACCTAACCTGGGCGAGACAAAGTCCTCAAGCGCGAGTAGCGCGCTAATGAGTTTGATTAGTGCACTACCCAACCGACAGCTACCGCGCTACCTAGCAATCAACTAGCATCCTAATGACCTTCATTAGCGTGCTAACTACTTCTTAGGGTTGCTTTTGTCATCAGAGTAATTGCAAGATTTATTTTAAACCTACGGCCTAACACCTCTAAACACCTCAAAATGACTTGAAATCGATATGTAGGTTACTCAGAGCCTAGGGAAGCTTAAAGGACTGTCAAACGGGTATTCTAAGGTATGAGCAAGTGACGGGGACCAAATTTTCATTAATTTTGTGTAAGTATACCCACGAGAAAATCACTTAGTTTTTTTTCATTTCTATTGATTTATATCGCTGATTTATGATGTTTTGCATTGGTTAGGCTTACTAGACTATTCCATTCTCGCGTATGTCAGTGTATGGTCGATGGGACGGTGTGACCATAATTCCAACACCCTCATTGATGACGATCCGAGTGTTGTGGGTCATACTTTAGACTATGCTTGAGACTTTTCTCCGCGAGTCAAACACTTCAAGGGTGGTTTGATGAGAGTTTTAATTGCCTCCATCACATAGTTCCTCTCCTTCAAGGAGTTTAGCCAAGAATCTAATTCCCAACCAACAAAGATTCTCAATGACCTTCAAGTGATGACGAGGATTACCTCATCGCCATATTCTATTCGGTCCAGTACTTTTCATCCTAGAGCTTGGTAGGCATATACAACACCTGCATCCGATATATAACTTATCCATGCAACTTATTTTCATGTTATTTAACTTCTTATTTTTACTTATTTTCCTTGCATGAAATTTAGCCGCTTTACTTAAGCTCCTTATTGGATGCCAATTGGATTTTTCTTAGATTTACTAAGTGGGACTTGTCTCTTTTGTGGCAAGTTGCAGATCCTATGATATACTAGGGAAAAATGTTTGGCATCTTCATCTGATCTAAGAGGGCACCTCTAGTAGTTGTAATGACCCATTACCTTAAGCTGGTGATTAGTGTTCATCTAAATCTTAATTAACCCGAGTTAGACTCATGGTTAATTTTGGCGTACCTCGATTAGCACGAGCGTGTTTTTGTGTGATGGTTTGTGTTTGTTTGAATGTTTAATGAATTTTATATATTATAGTATAATTGAGAATATATACAAGCCTATAATCAGAAAACAAATAAATAAAAAATAAATAGCCGGTACACTAAGTGCGATGAGGGGGTCGTAAAATAAATGTACAGAACCGAGAACACTCGTAGGCATGTTTTCTGAATTTATTGGCAAGAAAATACATGACATATATATATTGAAACAATAAGTTTGGTTTGAATTATATAGATAGTCAGATCACCTCGAGATTAGCGTGAGTATTGATGGTGTCGACATATGAGTCACTTTAAGGGTGTCGTGTTAGCACATCAATCATTTAATCAACCTCGAGATAACGTGATGCGTATCTCAAGAAAAACCATATATTTAAACTAAAATCTTCACACTTATCCTCATTTCGATCGATCAAGAGAGAGTGGGAGGAATAAGCAACTGAGGATTTTACTGTTCTAGTTTTGAGGGAATCAATTAAATGAGATATTTGTAACGTGAATTGAAGAGTTTAAACAACTGAAAATCAAAGATCAACACTGTTGGTGAGTATAATTTTAAGTTTAAAGTTCAATTTGATAATGGATAATGATTTTTCTTTGAATTGTTGTTATTATTAATTCAAAATGGATTTATATCTCACTAGAGGTCCTCCTTGATGTATTTTGGGAGTTTTGAATGTTGTTGTGATGATTTGTGGATGGAACAATGGTTGTTGCCCTATTTACTATCGAGATAGCACATGGTGAGTGTGCTCCACTTAGTAGAGGAGCGCTCCCTGATGGAGTGTACTCTACCAAGTGAGGGAGCGCACTCCCACCCCTGAAAATACCAACTCTACTCTAAATTGGTTAGAATTTTCTGAGGTCTTAGGAACTAAAGTAGGGGTTCCAAACATAAGGTATTAGACTTATATTGATCAGAAATGGTTTGTGATAAGTTTTGGATCACCAAGAAAGCATGAGTGACCCGAGTACTTAGTGAGTTTCTTAATGGAAACCTAAACCAAGGTAAGTATAGATTCACTTATTTATCAATGTTGTCTGGCTATTTTGGTATATGTAGCTCACTTAGTTTATGGGCTGAATGGGGGGACTATGTACACTGTAATGTTTTTAATAAACTGAAAACGGTGATTTATATGATTCACGAGAGTAACTCCTGGAACTAAGAATAAGTTATATAGGAGATGGGTTCCATTCCTGGCTTATACTTAACTCCTACTCAATTAGATAGGTTATGTGGATTACATATTCACTAGAGGGCATAGTATAAAACCATTGGACATTAATGGATTAGCTAGACAACACATCAACTAATGTGGTGGTTTAGCAAACGCATTAATGATGTCAGTGGGTAATCAACCCTAATTTTACAAATAAAATCGAAATCACAGTGTAATAGTCATTGACAGTTCGACTTGCATATGTTACTTATTGAATTAAATGTTTGCATAATCTCGTCAGTTAACATTGGTGCATATTATTATTTCATAATGTTCTTGATCATTATATGGAACGTTGATGACTTTTGAGTCTTTACTTACTAAGAAAATTAGAGCACTCACCCCAAATTTAATATTTTAGGTTTACAACCTTACGATTCAACAAAGAGAAAAGAGAAGATTTATGAGTCTTAGTATCTTCTCTACGATGTAACAACCCTTCATGTATATATAAATTGTTTGAGTTATTTCGTTGTATATAAACAGGGTTTGGAGGTTTATAAATGAGGTTTTGGGTTTTGATAAACTCTATATTTATGTATATCGTTTAATTATCAAAAAAGTTTTAATTTTTAGCTGTGTATATTTTGAATTTTTTTATTTGATATCGATATACATGTTGAGTTTATCAAGTACAGACGGAGAGGTTGTTAACTCTAGTTAAGTTTGGCTAGGTTACCGAAGCTTAATCATGGCTTCAGGTCGAGTATCGCCCTAATCAGAATAGGGGATGCTACAGTAGCTATCGTAGGTGTTTGTATTTATATATTATATTATTATCTTTTGTATACTTTGAGGAGATGTGATACACCGATACATGTATATTAAGTATGATCGTACTTTTTGTCATCTTTGATATACATGGAATCCTTTGCCGGGTTTTCCATTATTTTGGGTTTTTTAACATGCATAACTTATTTATTTTAATTAATTACATGCTAATTTAAAGACTTCCGCTATGATAATCAACTTAAACGGTAATAACTCACGTGCATAAGTTGTAAAATGCTAGAACTTAATCTAAAAGTATAGGAAAATACTAATATGACTCAATAAAAGACTAAGTTAATATTTGCCTAATTGGTCTAATTAAACATAAATTGCACACAAATGCTAGAGTAATTGGATAAGTTAGGGCAAACATAAGAAAGTTAAGCATATGTCGCGAGTCGTAATAAATAAGCATGCAGAGACGTTGCATGACTTAGTGACATGTCCAGTGATGTGGCGATACCTAGTTTGCCTCAAAGTTTGAAGTCGTCACACCTATCTCAATAAAATCCACATCATTGTGTATCCAATGTATCTACCCAAAGTATGTAACAAGTAGTAGTCCTTTAAAAAATTGTGGTGCTACAAGAGTGATGATTGATGAGGAGTTAATTTTGAGATCAAAATGTTATCGAAGTCCAAGTCCCACGAATGGGTTATATATAACTAAACAATCCTTCTCTAAAAGTACATCACCATGAAACCAAATTAAATTTATTCCTTTTTTATTTTATTTTTATATTTTTGTATGTTATTAGCAGTATTTATTATAATTGTGTGTGGTTGTATGTCAAGCTAGTGATGCATGAACGCAGGTTCAGGAGCTTCAATAATTTAGCAATCTATCTAATTGGAATGAATTATGCATAAAATTTTAGCTTGGCCCAAAAAAAGACATAAGAAAATAAAGAAAGAAAAAAGGAAAGAAGTGCTAGAATGACAACACCATGTCCCACCAAAAGACATATTAGCCTACAAGAGCCTTCTATGTGCATCTCGAGATACGAGCATACACAAATATCGATGCGTAACACGCGGATTGAAATCACATGAAAGACTATTATCAGTCAATGTGTCTTGTGATGTGACATTGTTGATGTCTTTTTGGTATTTTCCAATTAATTAAGGTTCCATTTGCTAATGTGAAAGTACATAGTTGATTGCCTATTAGCCTACAAAAGTAGAAATTGCTCGAGAAGCTTAAAATGCTAAAAGTTAAAGGAAAAAGGATTTTTTAACATCCTTTTGATACACTTAATTGCGAAAAAATCACAGTCGTACCATTAAAAGTGGTTTAAATGAGTAAAATAAGTTGGGCTTTTTTTATTCCCGAGCTAAGGTAAATCTCCTTCTGAAAAGGCGCCATCCGTTAGACCAAAAATATCCTGACCACGTGGTCACATGAATGGTGCATTCTTGGAATGCGCCATTCATGTTATTCTTATGGACAGTTACACGTGGATGTCCACATGGACTATCCAGTAGTAGAAACACTAATAGGGCATTTTGCGAATGTGCTATTGAGTTTCTCGAATATCCATGTGTACTTCAACATGGACCCTTAACATGAATGGTGCATTCTTGGAATGCGTCATTCATGTTATCCCTATGGACAGTTACACATGGATGTTCACGTGGACTGTCCAGTATTAGAAATACTAATAGCGCATTTTGCGAATGTGCTTTTGAGTTTCTCAGATAGTCCATGTGTACTTCAACGTGGACTGTCCCCTACGTGGACAACACAAAAAATATAACACGAATGGCACATTCCACATGGGAGACACGTGGAGCATTTCATAACACGAGTGGCGCATTCGGAGAATGTGTCATTCATGTTATCCTCATCATCATCCCATCGTCACGGACTCACGAACCAGCAGAGGTCGAGAACGCAGGGAATATTCCCTGCGTTCTCCATAACATGGTCTAGGGGGAGTAGGGATGCATAGGTAGGTGATGAATGATGTGGTTGTGGGTAGTTCTATATTTAAAGGTGTTTCTTAGTGGGTTTAGGGAAGCACGGAGAGACAGTGAGGTAGAGGGAGAGAGTGAATGAGAGACTCGGGAAAGGGAGACTCGAGAGAGAGAGAGAGACAGTGAGGTAGAGGGGGAGAGTGAAGAAAAGATTCGAGATTGGAAGACTCGAGAGAGGGAGAGAGACGAGTGAGGTAGATGGAGAGAGTGGGTTTAGGGACCACGAGAGAGAGACATGGCCTGTAAAGGGAGATAGTGAGAGGGAGACTAGTGCGGGTGTGAGAGATAGTGTGAGAGAAGGAGAGAGTTGCGAGACGAGAGACAAAGACGGAGAGAAGGGAGGTGGAGGGAGAGAAGTTTTGGAGACTAACGACCGTGAGTGAGAGAGAGGCTTGAAGGGGAGGAGAGAGTAAGGTTCGGGTTTGTGATGAGAGAGAGAATGAGGGAAGGGACTGCAATAGAGGGATAGAGAAGTGCTTGCTTGGCCGAGAGAGAGAGAGAGAGAGAGAGAGAGAGAGAGAGAGAGAGAGAGAGAGAGAGAGAGTGAGAGAGAAAAAAAGAAAGAATAAAAGAGTGAGTGAGTGAGTGAGTGAGTGAGTGAGAGAGTGAAAGTGAGTTGGATTGTGGGTTGATAAGTTGGGTTATAGGTTGGATGGGTTGTTAAACTTTTGGGTTATTTATTAGTTTTTTGTTGTTGGAGAGTTTGTTAAAAGGTTAAGATTTTTTGTTATAATGGTGTTAAAAATAACAGTGTAGTCATATAGTAGTTTTTATTTAATAACAACTAACGTAAATTTTTTTTTCAAGGAACAACTAAAGATTAAAAGAGGAGGAAACTAGCTAGTAAGTATGAAATTTATTTATTTATATTGTATTATGTTTGACTTGGCTTGATTGGTATATATATCTACCTATATATTAAAAGTTGTTGCGATAGCAAAAGTTTCCGTTGTGACTTGAGTTATCGTTTATGTCATTTAATCACTTATTTATGCCTACTTCTTTAGAATTTGCCTATATTTTCTACGCATTACATTATTTGTGGGTTTAGTTTCTTCGATATTATAACTAATTACATATTTACAGACTCCTTTTTATATATGCTAAATCAAATAACAAATGTAAATGTGCGTAACTTATCCTTTACCCCATGTCTGATCTAAATTTGGCAACAAATTTGAAATTCTCTCTCACCGTGATGCACAACAAATTTACACATTGATGAGAAGTTGAATAATTTAAATATCTTGCTAAACTTAAGAGAAAACATAATTTTTTGGTTTAATTGAAGTACCGTGAGCAAAGTGAGCGGGCTAAAACGTTGAAACTAGTATATATTGTATATAATCATGTTACATAATCAAGCAAGGAGGAAGGAAAATGTAATTGCATGCATGTTGGCTGGATCTTCGATTTTTTTAATTTTTATTATTTTCAACTTGATCTTGCTTTGATGTAATACATGCTTCATTTTAATTGATTTATCAGTACTCATCGTATATGATGGTTTATAAGTTATTAATTGGTGCTTCCTCCAAACGAATGAGTATGCACTGTAGCTGCGCTATTAAGACGATCCTCTACATCAGAATGTTTACTTGCGATTTAAATCCTCAATTTGATCAAAATTGGCGTTTGATATATATATATATATAAGCAATTTTTTATATTATCATTGTTCCATAAATTACGTAGGTCATGGAACATGGGAATATCCCATTTCTCTTTTATGCGAACGACGAAATTGTAAATGGTAGGAATGGCAATAGGTACAACGCACCTCCATCAGCAGTATTGACGTTTAAGTTTGCGGCGAGTAGACAACAATTGATGGATCACCTACGTAGCACATTCAATATCTCATCTCCGGAAACTATAGTAAGGATGACTTATCATCACGCAATAATCCTCCCTGAGGGTTCACCGTATTTTGCTCCCGTAATGTTGAAAGACACGACGCACTTTGACTTGATGTGGGCAACAGTGGCCAATCTACCATTAACTGCAAGGGTAGATATTTATTTAACATTTGAGCCAATCTACTATTTTTGAAATCAAACAATTTATTCGCAACTAGTAGATGAAGATGTTAGCACGTCCGACACTAGATCAATGATGGAATGATTGCATATGCAATCACCACAAAGTGATGATGAACCCAATGACAATGATGACATTAATGACGTGGACAAGGACGTGCGTCCCCCCGAGGATGCTGCACCATCTATCGAATGGGAAAACCTAAATTTTGTTATGGATAACCCAAGGTATGAACCTCCAAGGGCGGAAAACGTGTAAGATGATGAGCAGTTTGCTATCGATGAAGAGAATTTCATGGAGGAAGCAATTGATGATGAAGTTCACCAACCATTGTCGATGTATAATGAAATCAATTGGGAGGTGGCTAACTCCACTGCGACCCAACATTCTCATCAACAAACTGGGGCAAACATATCTAATTTTAATTTGGAAATAGGGATGTGCTTTGACAACAAAAAAGACTTACAATATGTCATCAGCGTATGACATGTTAACAAATATTATAAATATCATGTGATGGAATCGACTACAACTTTTTGGGCGATCTAGTGCAAAAATGCGCAAGACGGATGCATATGGCATATTCGTGCTTATTTGCAAAAGAAAACACAATTATGGGAGATCACACAATTAGATGTGTCGCACAACTATATAAATCCCGACGTAGAATGTCGTCATGCCCAACTCGATGCTAACATGCTTGTGCGAGAAATCCAAAGCATTGTCTAAATAGATCAAGCAATAACTATCAAGGCATTAATACAAATAATTAAGGGAAAATATGGACATAAAGTAAACTAAAAGCGAATGTGGGATGCCAAAAGGAATGCGGTTGCAAATGCATTTGGAGATTGGGATGAGTCATACGTTAGATTGCCAAGCTGGTTGGCGGCTATGAAGATTAAAGGTCCGGCGACGACAATTGAGTGGTCACATAGACAATGGGCTTCTGATGAGATAAGGACAGAGTATCCTCAATTTCGTCGTGTCTTTTTTGCATTCGAAACATCAATACAAGCTTTTTAGTTTTGCAGCCTCTTCTTCAAATTGACGCGACTTTCTTATGTGGAAAATATAGTGGTAAGCTAATGATTGTCATCTTTATTAATGTTAATGGACACATACTACTGGTAGCATTTGTTGTTGCAGAAACTGAATCTACGGATTCGTGGGGATGATTTTTGATGTGATTGCGCAAACACGTGATGGATAGAGATGGTATTTGCATTATTTATGATCGTCACCCTGACATTCTGAAAGTGGTCAACACACCGACCAATGTTTTTGTCCCCCAAAAAGATACCATCGTTATTGTCTGCGACACGTGGTCAGTAATTTCAACACTCAATTCAAAAATGAACCCTTGAAAAAACTACTTTCTCGAGCAGCTGGTCAACATCAAGTTCAAAAATTTAATGCGTATATGGAACGTTTTGCATATTTATCATCGCGAACCCCTCAATGTGTGCAATATGTTAATGCCATCCCCGAAGAACTATGGACTCGATCGCATGACGGAGGCATGCGGTATGGATGGATGAGTTCTAATGGTGTTGGTATGTATGACATGCAAATTTTGTTTTGCATTCAACGATTTAGTTATCACTGAAGTAATATTGCTTACACGAATTTATTTTTCAATTGAAGAGCGTTTCGACAGTGTATTAACGGAGGCTCGATTCTTTCCAATAACAGCGATGACTCAAAATGATTTACTATAGATTGGTGACATACCACGATCGACGTAAACAGGAAATCAATGAAGCAATCTCAAACTGCCGATTGTACACGAAATATGTCACGGATAAACTCACACATTGTAAACAATCTACAAGGATGCATCAAGTCAATCTGATAAATCATGACATAGGTGAGTTTGAAGTGCTTACTGGACGACATGGAGATCGCATGCATAAAGGCAACAATACCCAAGTCTTCATCCTGAAGGACCGCGTGTGCAGTTGCAGTAAATGACATTCGTTTGGTTTCCCTTGCTCACACCTATTAGCTGCATGTGCCTTTATTCGATTGAGCTACTCGCAATATATTGAACCAAATTACCGGATAAATGTGTACGCGCATTATTACTCCTCTAATTTCAAAGCTATTCCAGATGAGAAATATTGGCCGACTTTTGCGACGAAAATCATATCGAACCTCAGGTGCAGACGTGGCCGAGGGAGACCAAAGGGAATGCGAAGGCAAAACGAGATGGATCGTCCTAATGTTTCAAAAGCTTTGCGATGTGGCATATATCATCAAGAAGGACATAAAAGAACAACATGTCTTGATAAAGACCGTGATGGAGTCCCTACTAGGAAGAACCGATGTAGCATTTGTCGTGCTGAGGGACATAACAAAAAAGATTGTCCAGCTAGAGCTCAATCTTCCAATCAAAACTAATAGTCCATTTTGTATATTGTTTGTTTATGGCTTAAGTATGTAATTTGATTCTACTGAACCTTTTGAAGTATCCAGAAACTTCACGTCATGAAATGTTTAGGTATTCGCTATTGTTTGAACCCATAATAATGAATTGTGGTGCCTTTTTGAACAACACGACTAATTTTTAAAAATCCCTAAATTGTTGTTTGTACACCAATGGATCAAGGTCCATCAGATCCTTCACTATTACATCTCCAATCTATACACAGATCCTCGCGAGCGTGGAGGGGTCAAGTAAACTTTTTAAGATGAATGCATCCAATGTTCATGAATAAACGTATAATATACGTATATATTGACATCTTATTTTCAATTATAAGGTGTACAAAACATTGTGTGTGCGTCGAAGACGGGGTGTCGTTGATAAAATGGTGGAGTATCATTCTCGAATGATCCTATATCTACATTCTAGTTGGTATTATGGGATTTCGCGCGTATCATTTTTCAGCCTTGATTGGGCTTTGATTATTGCATTCGTTGAGAGATAGTGCCTAGAGACACATACATTTCATATGCAATGTGGCGAGTACACTATTACACTCCAGGACGTACAGGTACAGCTCGGCTTACTTACCGAAGGTATGCCTATGACAGGAACCATCGATACAGATTATGTTGAGGTATGCGAGAGGCTACTTGGTCAAATTCCTGTTGGAGATGACCTTCATCAAAATAAACTTAAAGTCGAATGGCTTGAACATAACGTACCAGCTATACATGACGACAGCGATGAGGAATCGATGCAACATTATGTTTTGTCGTACATACTCCAACTTTTCTGTGGTTGTCTATTCACCGAAAAGTCAAATCAATATGTACATTTGATGTTTCTACCGTTGCTCGAGGATTTTGACCCAGCTGGACAGTATAGTTGGGGGAGTGCCTGTTTGGTTTTTTTGTACAAGGAGTTGTGTCGCGGACCTCACGCGGGTGCACATGAGGTTGCAGGCGCGTCAATTTTTGTACAACTGTAGGCATGGGATAGATTTTAATTCATAGCACCAAGCCGGCTAGGTGTTCCTAGAGTTCAACCTCGAACAATGGATGGAAAATAGATGCTTAATGACGTCCCTTTGGAACACAAGTAATACAAAATGTTATATCGTAATTTCTATAATATTAACTACATTTTCATTTTACTAATTTATAGTTTTCTATACAGATGGATCGATGCATTTTTTATTACTCAAAGTGTGACACACGTTTTATTAGCTTACCGTGATGCACTCAACTCGCAGAACGAGGATGACGTGGTATGGCAACCTTATATTATGCTGTAGTCATCTAGTCTCTTCCTGAATATTGTACCAATAGTCACGATAGTGGGCTATCGACATGTCACCTAATTTGTTTCCACATAGTCGATTGGTGTCGACCAGAACGAGTTTTGAGACAATTCGGAATGATACAGGCCGTGCCACCAAATAGTGATTATGACACCCGATTGCACTGCATCGAGATGCAAGGACGCCTTCAAGAAAATTGGGTGGCTTTTCACACAAACTATATACAGATGTGGAAAAATCGTGGTGACATCATAGTATAGTGGAACAAGAAGAATGATAAGAGCAAAAAGAGTACATGGCGTGGTATTGATCAGTCACTAGAAGATTCATTGGACACGACTGGGGGCTTTACATGACTATTCGATAACCTTTAAATTATTATTCTTTTTTTCCTCACGATTTGCATCTTAAATTGTATGTACTAAACTCCTGTTTTTATATCAATGTAACTTGGTGTGTCGATTGTAGCGAGTGTTCATTGATGATGGGTACGAGCAAGGTCTTGTTGCGCTTGATGAAGGTATTAAAACTTTAGATGAATATGAAAGGCAAAGGTCTACTCTATGGAATAATGGAATTGATGTCGAGCAGGCCATAAGTGAGGAGAATGAAGAAGAAGGTGAAGAAGATGATCAAGGCGAATCAAAATAGAGAGGTGAGAAGAAGAACAACACAAACACAGACTGTAGATGGCAGCGCTAGACGTCCTCGTCCACCACGTCCATCTCATCGGACATAGACTATTGATGAGAGTAGCAAACGTTCTCCTACACCACATTCATCTCGTCCGAGAGCGAGAAGAGAAGAGACTGTTGGTGACAGTAACCAACGCTCATCTCCACCACATCATTCTTCTCATGGGTATATTCCTACATTTTCCCTAATGCAACCAGAACCTCAAATGTTTGTACCTCGCGCGCCGATCACGAATCTTCCTCCTTACCATTTTGATCCTTATGCACCCGGGCCGTCGACTTCATATATGGATCATGGAATGCCCAGACATCCAATGTATCCTTCATTGCTTCAATACATGCCGAATCCATTTACTCCACCGTGTTATAATTACAACATGTCATATAGTGGAGATGGCTCATTCATGAACATGCTAAGCATGTCGCCGCCTTATGTTCCTTTCAGCCAACCACGTACAGGAAATCACTATTTTGTAACGGTTTAACCTCCTATTTTTGGAACCATTAGTACCAGAGGTGAGTCGAGTGAACTAGAGGAAGAACATCAATCGACTTACCAAAATTCAATGCAAGATCAGCAACCTCGACAAACTCAATCGGATGTACAAACACAACGTCCAACTAGACATAGAGTATGTCCAGTTTGCATCACGGAGCAAAAACATCAACGTAACCATCGATAGACCTATATGATAAGTTTTTTTTTAGGAATGAAATCATACTTTCAAAACTTCCTTATTGTTTTAATTTTAAATTCTAGACAAAGAGATAACGTGGTTTTGGCCTTTAAACTTTTTCATCTACGTATATATTCTTATGATCACAATTGTGTTGCATGGTTTGTAGTAGATATGCAAAGGTTGCCCCTCGAGATACGTGCGTAATGTTTGTATGGATTGTCCACCTCGAGATACGCGCATGTCGTTTGCATGAATTTCTCACCTCGAGATACATGCATGTCTTTTGCTTGAGTTGTTCACCTTGAGATATGTGCGTGACGTTCACATGATTTACTTCGATTGCACCAGATTGCATGGGTTGCCTACCTTGAAATACGTGCATGACCTTTGCACGGTTCGTATTGATTGGACGAGGTTGTATGAGTTGTTGTCCACCTCGAGATACGTGCGCGACGTTTGCATGGATTGCACGAGGTTGCATGAGTTGCATACTTTACGATACGTGTGTGAAGTTTCCATGAATCGCACGAGGTTGCATGGGTCGGCCACATCGACATACGCGCATGTAGTTTGCATGACTTCTCCACCTCGAGATACATGCGTGACGTTTGCATGAGTTGTTCGCGTCCTTATACGTGCGTGTCTTTTACATAAGTTGTTTACCTCGAGATATGTGCGTGACACGGGTTGTCCATCTTGAAATACGTACGTGACGCAGCTTGTCCATCTCGATACGTACATGTCGTTTGCATGGGTTCATCGGTTCGAGTTAAACAAATTACTCATTTTGAGAAGGAGTAATTAAGAGCTTTTGTATTTTGTATAAATAGTTCCTTTTCAAAAAGAGTCATTCATTCCACTTCATTATTTTGTATAGATGGCTTATTTTCAAAAGGAGTTATTCATTCCACCTTATCAAAAGACAACAACGCATGGATCCACATCATTATCAATGACTCATTTTTAAAAAGAGATGTACCTTCCTTTTGTAAATTTAAAGTAAACATCCTTATATGATGAACAAAAAATTGATGTTACCTTACTTGGTGAAAAAGTCCCTTCATTGCTGCAGTGCTGACGTAGCAACTAACGGGTCCCACAAATAACAAAACACTACCAAATTTAGTTGAGGCCCGCTATGGGAACCCCACCAATTCATGAAGGCACCCATATTTTTTTCTCATTTTCCCATCTAAAATGTAAATGTCTATTTTGCCCCTTCATATATACTCACTCAAACCCCACAAATCATTTTCAATGCAAAACATGGGCCCCCACCACTTTGGATCACAAGTGAAACCTAAAGCCACAATTGTGTTTACCGAGTGTGTATCGATTCTTGCATCTTGACATCATCCGACAGCAAGGTAACAATGTTTGACAACCATATGAAGCTTTAAAGGAACTGTTTTTTGGATCAAAAACTGTGAAATTGATGATTTGGTTTATCAACATAGGGTTTCTCAAATTTTTAGACGTTTTTTCACGGGCGCGATTGATTCGGCCTCGCAGGACCGAGAGTTATGCAAACGTCTCGGTCAACATCAACCGAGAACGGAATAAAAGTCTCGGTAATGGACAATCGAGAGAAATGCTACGTTCTCGGTTGTACATCACCGACGTGACATAAACTATACACTTCGACTTACTCTCGTGATGTGGTGACCGAGACGACAATAAAAGTCTTGGTCATGGACAACCGAGATCTATCTTACACTCTCGGTTGTACATCACCGACATAACATAAACCATACATTAATGGTTGCTCTCGTGAAGTGGTGACTGAGATAACAATATAACTCTCGGCCATTCGTTGGCGAGACTGTGTAAACTATACTGGCCTGTCTGGCCGAGAACCACGAGTTCCCAAAAGTTTCCCCTAAGTCTTGGTCATGCTTGGCCGAGACTGTAAACAAAATCTCTGGCCTGTGTGGCCGAGAACCACGACTTTCCAATAAATGCACCATTGAATGCACCATGACACAAACATAACAACTACTCTACCGAATGCAACTTAATTAGACTATCAACGTACCTTCAAACGATCGATTTCACAACTTGAGTGTGTGAATGAAAAACTTGAACCGAGTCCTAATGTGGAGACGAAATCGACCGAAACTCGAAGCCTTCAAACTCGAAAAATGTCCTACAACAGCGGAGAAAGACGGAGAGGAACGAAGACAACTGAGATTCGGGATTGCTAGCTGGTTCGTTGACGAGAAGTAGGGCAAGTCAAGCAAGAGGACGGTGGAGTGGTGGGGTGCCTCTATTTTGCACGAGGGATATTTTCGGGATTTTGGGCCTAATTTTTTGGGTGCCCTTGGTAATTTGATTTGTGCCTCAATAAGAGGGTGCCTTCATGAATTTGTGGGGTGCCCTTAGCGGCCATCATTTAGTTTTATTTTGTTCCATTCTTTTTGTTTTTAGTGAAATAAGAAACATTACCAAGTTACCCTCATCTTCTCCAACCATCACCACCGTCGGCCCTCCACCCTCCACCCATATCAGCCATTGTTGGCAGTCGTCGATCACCATTGTCTCCCTCTTTACTGGCCCACCATTGCCACCACCGATCACCACCGCCTCTGCCCTCATCTTCGCTTCTTCTCCTCTTGATAAACCAAAAAACACAATCCAAATCATTAGTCGATTTGAGCGTGTAATCGATTGAAGTGTACTGCATATTAAATTTATTAATGTATGATGGCAGTTTGCAATTTGATATATTTTAGTTTGATTTTTAATTTTTCTTTGAAAGAGAGGGAATGTTGATAGGGTTTGTGTTGGAGGTTTTTGGGTTTTTGGGGAAGCGAAGTAAAGAGAAGGAGAAGTGAAGATGGAGGCGGAGGCGGAGGCGGTGGTGATCGGCGGCGGCCGACAATGGCGACAAGGATGGAGGGTTAGCGGTGGTGACGGATTGGAGAAGATGAGGGTAACTTGGTAGTTTCGCTTCTTTCATAAAAAAATAAAAGAATGGAACAAAATAAGAGCAAATTTGGTAGTGTATTAATTTGTGTTTGTGGGACCCATTAGCTGCCACGTCATCGCTGCAGTTTTTTTTTTTTTTTTTTTTTTTTTTTTTTTTTGATTAAACGTCATCGCTGCAGTTAATGAGTGTATCATGTTATAATATCTGGTCCAGAAAGTTAATGTCGGTTGATTTTTCGCATACCTTTGATCCTTAAACATATGCGACTTTACAAACAAATTGATTTAGTATGTATATACATAGGCTTATGGAATATTAAATATATGTGTATTATATATCCGGTGTTTCTTTCCTCTATTTTGATCGATCATCTTTTCCTTTTGGTTCATGGTTCGTTTTTTTCCAATCAGCAAAATTTATAGGCTTTGTTTTGACCATATACATACATGGAGAAATGGGTCAAGATACCCTTCTCTTGCCCCACCTTTAATTCAACCATTTCAACTTTGAAGCTAAACTATGTATAGAATCCAAAGTGATGCTGACTGTAGAACTCCTATTGACCTATACTAATTAAAGACAAATGCTACAAGGGTACACATATAAGTGTACATGTGTGTTTATGAGGTCTTGATAAAAAAAACCTTATTTGAAAGCTTTTGTGCCAGCTGCTACAAGGCTAGCTAGCTAGATATGTAGATGCATAAGAGTGCTCAACCAATTCAAATCATTACTCTCTTTGAAACTTAACTTTCATCAAATGTAGATGAAAGAAAACTATGTATTTAGAGTTTAGGGTGCATGGTTGTAACCAGTCATTCAACCTTTGCTTTAAGACAAATTCAACTTTGCAAAGTCGTTCATAGGCACAAACTTTATATATGGGAAAAGATATGTCTATAGAGGACCCTGAGCTAGTGTATATGTATTGCCCTTTATGGACTGTGCACGTTGGTGTAGTCCCTCAACAGAAAGTTCCTGTTCAAAAATGAAAATCTACTCATCTTCAAGTTTTCCGAGCCAGCATTCATGTGCCTTTGTCCCTCATATTATAATTCCAGTACCCTTTATTAATTTTCATTATTTTTAATTTATTGGTTTTCATTATTAATCATACCTTTTTTAATTACTTTTATTCATAGTTTTTCAAAAAAGGCCCTTTGATTATGAAAATTAAGAAAGTAATCAATGATTAATCAGCCGAATCTTAATTATATATGAGCTAGAATTTTGATTTTCATCAATCATATCAGGAAGATTGTATTTAATTTATTGCGATTTTAGCAAACCGATAATTTGGAGATCACTACATCAAATAATTAAGATCTAATTAAAGAGAGAGACCAATTAGGTTTATTCTTCTATTTTTCTATCCTTCTCTAACTACATTAGAGCAATGAATCCTCAAATTAGACAATATGCATGTTAGAATTGCAACAAAATGTGAACTTCGTGATATTGACAAAACCACAAAATTCTTAGAAGAATTGCAAAACAAACTAAAAGTTAGTGTTTTTAGTTTTTTTTTTTTTTACTGTTTTTTCTTAAACTAATTTTTTTTTTTACTATTAGTTAATATATATTGTCAATAAATCAATAATAACTAATCAGAAAAATAATTAAACTCTAATATATATGTATATAATACATACTATTTTTTTCTTGGTAGAATTGAACAATAACAAAGGTTCTCCAAGAACTTGCGATCCCAAGTTATGCGTTTCTTATGTAGTTCGTTATAAAATACATAATATTTACACTATATATCGTGTGTTACACATACATCCAGTACATCTTTTGGTTACAATAGTAAAACAGCTACTGCAAACAAACATTTGCTAGTTACCACAGTCATTAAGTCTTAAATACAGCATATAGTACATTCCCCCCCAAGCTGGGACTTGTGCAGTTGTACAAACCCAGCTTCGACAATAAATGGAGGAAGATAAAAGCAGAGATGAACTTGGTGAAGATGTCAGCCAACTGTAATTTGGAAGAGATGAGTTGAGGGAGCATAAAGCCTTTCTTAAATTGGTCTTAGACCAAATGACAATTAATGTCTAGATGCTTAGTTCTCCCTTGAAAAGACTGGATTACCTGTAATGTACATGTAAGACAGCTTGATTATCGCACCAAAGGGATATAGGAAGATAGACCTTAACATAAAGATCAATCTGTATATAAGAGATATATTCGAGTTCATAAGATGTTGTGGACAAACTGCGTCAGCTTCAGCCGAGAATTTAGAGATTGTGGTTTGTTTCTTGGTCTTCCAAAAAACCAAAAAAAAAAAAATCCCATAGACACATAATAACCAGTCAAAGAGCGACGAGAGAAAGGGCAAGGCGCCCAGTCACCATCATAAAAGGTAGAGATAGAGAAATTCTACTAGGAAGGAAAAAAAAAATAGTCCTTTAGAGGAAGAGCCCTTGAGATACCTCAATACATGAATAGCAGCACACCAATGTTGATTAGTAGGTGCATGAACAAACTAACAAAATTGTTGAGTAACATAGGTAATGTCAAGACGAGTGAAGCTTAAGTAGAGAAGTCGTCCTATCAATCTTAGATAGCAATCATAATTAGTGAGCAATGGAGATCGCATCATCAAAACGATAATATCTAAGGAGAGAAATAGTGTCTCGAACGAAATAGTAAATCTGCAGTCTTTCCATCCCCGCAACATCAGTAGCAAAACGCGGTAGGTACCAGAGTCTCTCCAAGTACTGAACAACTAATCAATTACCATGTCTCAGAGCCAGAAAATCATTCTTTAATCCCAGCCGCACCTCAGCTGGTATATACTGATCATAAAAGATCTATCTGAACTATGCCCATCTAGCCGAATCTAGATGCGTAGCACTAGGTCATCCACCAGACCACTATGTCATCTCTGAAACAAGACCCTAATACTCTCGCATGAATACTCTCCTTGACCATAAGCGACTTGTGAAGCTGCTAATGTGAAAATAACCATATTCCGACTACCTCAAGGTCACCACCTCCGTAAAAGAATCTTGGCAAAAATCTGATAAACTCCTTGATCATCTTAGCTCAGAAGTAGTATTGGTATTAGTTGGCTGCTGTGGGCGTAGGTGTAGAAGTGGGAGTTGGTGTCTCAACTAGAAATATAACCGTAACGATCCATTTTTCATATGGACGGCCACGGGGGCTGATGCTGGCCCACAACTTGGCCTACCAGCGCCGATTGTGTACCACATGCCAACTCATCCACCATTTAATCATAATTAACCTCAAATGACAACAATTTACTATTTAATTTGTTACTGAACTCAAGTCATTTGTTAAGATCATTGTAAACCCTAATAAATCACAGCGGAAGTCTTTAGAATAACAAAATATATATAACAGTAAAGTCATGCAAGTAACTCTGATCCCTAAAGTGGAAAACCCATATATCATCATAGATCAAAATGTACCTCAATGGAACACAATATCAACAGTATAGAGTTCTAGTGTATCACTCTCATGCCCAAATTCCAAAATAAAACAAAATAAGTATATACAAACGTACAAGCGTTGCTAAACATCTCTGTATTCCGGTAGCTGGCTCTTGCCCCGGCTCATACTAGGATCTGCACTCAAGCAATCACGAAAAGACAAATGATGAGTCCAGAGTGAGTATTCCCAAAGAAATTAAGTGAGCAATATGGAAAGTAAATACTGGAATGTATAGAAAACTATTAAATAAACATGTGAAAATAAAATAAAGGCAACTGTACTCATCGAATGCATATGTAATAGTGAAAGTTCAAAATGTGTGTTCCTAACCCCTAGGGTCAGACTAGCGCCATATTTCAGACTCACAACAGACTAATGCCGACGAGTAACACTCAAGCAAGGCCAGTATTTGGATACGGTATGTGGTCGACGTGGAACCTTTGATGCACCCACACGTGCCCGTGAATCTCTCGGGTAGCCCTATTCACCAAGATGACACACGTGTTATGGCCTGGTAGACGTATGTGATAGCCCCAATTTCTCAAAAACTGGGCACCGCCCGGTCTAAGCCCACGTGGACCCCCGAGTCAGTCTCGCAAGGTCAACACAGGCCTAGTCGGCCTTCCAATCCATCATTGTCAGTAAATTCAAAAATTTTAAGTTTAGTTATTAATATTTTTCAATATTTTACAATTAAGCGGAAGCAATACTACATTAAATAACTCAACTATAAGGTAAAAAAGTTAGGCAACCTAATTGTGGAACCCAGCATAAATGTATCACATCTGAGGAGAGTAAATAAAAGATATACAAAAATATTCACCTAGCTATGGAGCTTTCTTTTTGCTACTCATCTGCAACTCTGCACTCAGTCAAACACGAGATTGACGAGCCCAGGTAAGTAAAATCCAGTAGAATCTAAACAATAATTCAAGATAAAATGAAACAGTCTAAAAGTCATGCAGATAAAAAGAAGACCGTACGGAATGCATGATAATGAGACTGTAAAATAATGAAAGTACAACGAGAATGAGTGTCAAATGAAACAATATAGAGAGGTGCCCAAGTAGTCTAAAACTACCGAATGCGGGTGCCACAAGGTCGGGGCCAAGCAGACCTGTCATAGGATGCGGCATCGCCGTACCTAGAATGTCGCGAATGAGGGATATCAACGGCGCCTAGGATAAAACACATCTCATTCCGACCAAATACCGTGACTCGAGGTCATGGCCCCGGCTGCGAGGCGGCAACCACTCCAATCAGAGACACGAGTACGACTCACTTGGCCCTCGGACACTCATAAGTGAGTGAGAATTCCAAGAAAAGGGACATGGTTCATCATCAAACGAAAATGCAAGCTCAATGAACTACCGTACATTTTCTAACTGGTTTACTTACCTCGAAATTCGTAAATCGCCCTCAAGACGTTCTGCTCACACCTCGATTTGCGCACTCGACACCCGACTCCCACGTCCCTGGTGTCCATTTATATCAATTAAAATTTTAGGGTCGCATTACGTGCAAGTATAGTACATGATTATAGATTTGCCATTTTTATTTTCATAAAAATTAAGTTTTTAGCATCTTTTTTCGAATTATACCGGGGTGCCAAACGCCCGAAAAGCCTCGAACTCATTTTTTTTTCTAGCTTTCCCTATTTTTCATATTTTTCGAGGATTTTTCAGAATTTTTCCATAATTTTTATCTATTTTAATCTATTTTCTGTAATTTATAATTTATAAAAAATATGTTTAATTTAATTTAATAATTAAATATATTATTTTATTGGGGTGGGTCCGGGTCAACCCGACCCGATCCGGCCGGATCCGGGTCGACCCGGTCCAGCCCGATCCGAGTCGGTATGACCCATTCCAGCCGGGTCAGGGTCCGGTACGGCCCGGCCCATCCGAGCCCGGATCGGCCCAACTCGGGTCCTTCTTCTTCCTCGCGAAGAAACAGAGCTGATGCTCTGTTTCTACATTTTTTTTTCTTCTTTGCTGGGGTTGGGTTTCCATCCCAACCCCAGGTGGAGTTCGCATGTAGGGGAGACTACTCCCCTACCTTCCTCGAGCTCGGAACTGCCATGCCAGTTCGTCCGAGTTCGCCACTCGAACACCAACCACCACCGACGCAACAACAACAAACGACACAATCAACAAGGGAACTTCACTAACCTTGCTCGAGCTCAATCTCTTTCCTTCCTCCTCCTCTCTCTTTCTTCTTCTTTCTCTCCTTCCTCTCGGTTTTCTTCCTCTCTGGTTCACTATTTTTTTCTTTTCTTTCTTTTCACCAAATGGATAAGGTAGGAGTTAAGTATTTGGTGTCATCGAGATTCGTGTTACACAAATTTTGAGGCAAAACCAAAAATATCTACTTTTCTTTCCACCGCCTTACTGTTGACCACATTTTATTTTATTTTTATTTTTTTTCGAGTCTCGCGAAATGCATATCTCGAGGCAAATCCAACGACTATGGTTTTATTTTGCAAACTATAGGTCATTGCATATTGATTTAATGTGACCACTTTGAAACCACTATAGCCACTTATTAAAGAAATCATTAAATTACTTTTAATGTAAATTAATTAATCTTACCCCACGAGCTGCTACCTCGGGCCCACGTCGACAAGCGACTCGAGACGCGTCCCCGTCGTGTTTCGGCTCACTTTATTCCCTGAATATACTTTTCTCAACAATTGACATTAAATCTTAAATTAAACATTCTCGGTGTCTCCGCTCAAGATTCAGACATACGTGTTCGACGAGTGGGTCCTACATACGACCTTGACTTGGCACATGACACAAGTCAAATTTTCGGGTCGTTACAACATACACGAAAAATTGAATCGAGGGAAAGCCTCAACGTCTGTCCATTATACACATACCAGGAATAGAGTAATAAAAGATAGGAAATAAATTAGAAAGAAAAATAAAATATTGCTCAAGTAATTTCAATTGGGACACTACACACCTCACACAGCACTCCGTGTACCGTCACTAACCCCCGATTCGGCTTTGCCTAGTCTTGAGTATCCCAAATTATAGCTCATAATGACCTATGTCCACATAAAAGTGATATTTAGTCATTTGTATGTGTGTTAATTCATTTCACACAAATTATGTCCAAACAGGGGTGCATTAGCGCGCTAGGTCTAGGCATTAGTGCGCTAGATGCCCATATCATTATACGTTCTTTGTCCAGACGAACATTAGCGTGCTAGATTCTGCAATTAGCACGCTAATTGCGCTCTGGACAGGAAAACTGCTGAAATTTCTAGGTTTTCTTCTCACCTAACAACCCAACAACAACCACAACACCAACAACACCATTTCAAAACACTAGAAACTTAGCTAAACAACAACTCAACAACCTCCAAACCTCACCAACATCTCAAAATTATGACCAAAAGATAAAAGAAGTGAAGGTGTAAGTGATTTTCACCATGGATTTGATGTTTTCACCCTGGATTTGATGTTTTCACCCCACTAAGCTCCACAAATCACTAAGAATAATTCACCTAAACCTTGGTTTTGCTCTTTCAATTTCAGATAAGATGATGAAGAAAGAGAAATGGTGGTGGAAAATAGATAAAATGTCTTATATATAGTAGACCTTGCATCACCACTCATTTACACATCTCAAGGCCATCATATGGACCTCATTTGCTACAATTCTAACCACTAATGACTCCAATTGTGACTTTGCTAAATCATTTGCTCTAGTTCTTAGCACAAAAGTCTATTTTCAGACAGTCTAACGCCCAGTTTCGCGTCCCGAACCTCGACCCATGTGTACTAACATGTCCCTAACCACCAATTAGACATTCCATATTAATTATTTAACCAAGTTTATTCATTTAGCATGTATTTTTTCCCCGGTATAGTGTTAAGTCGGTTATACTACCTGGTACCTGCGTTGACATGCATATCGAGGCGACTACTTAACACACAGTCTTACACATCAAATGTAATATGCTAACACACATTGCGATGTCATTTACACTATTTCAAGATAAACATCGCAAATTAATCAATTCAGCACACAAAAGTAATATTTACCCAGCTCTTAGTGCTCCCAAGCCTAACTGCAAGTCCCACGAACATCTGAGTTGTCCGCCATGTCTGCAAATACGTCATTATTAATGGCGAATTATATTAAGGCCATTACAACCACTAGCGTGACCGCCAATGTCGGTGTCTCCTGAACCACTGCCTGAATAGGCCTTAGTGAGATAGTCGAAGTAACGACCGTTAGAGTATTAGTAGTCGGTACCACAAGTACTGTGTGAGCTATTTTTGTTATGGTGACTACTGCGACTTAAGCCCTGAGTAACTGGAGAATCTCAGCCAACTGAACGTCATATGTCGTGACTCGGTGGTAGTGGCCCTAGCTGGATCGCTAGTCTGACCAATCTTTGATGGAGTAGTAGATTGTCTATATATCTTGATCCACATCGAGAAGGGTACGTCGAATCAGCCTCGATATATATATATATATACACACATATAGTATATAACATACAGTAAAAACATAACATGTATATAAATCCTAACTCTACCCGTCTCACAACCACTTCTCAACTAGGGTTCTAAAGTAAGTACATCAGGTTTCCGCATCTATGATTTGTTTGTTAACTTTTATGCTCTTTTATTAATTCTCGAGGTTCCATGAACCATTCTCTGATACCAACTGTGGCGGCCCCGCGCCCCGAAGCCATCGGCTATGTTGTTCCTCGCCTTGTGGGCCTCGCTACATGTAGCTTTCATACGTACATCATAGGTGGGTTTAATTTACGTTAAGCTTGTCTAGAAGCTTTGGTGTCAGTTTTTAGATTTATCATATGCATACACATAGCTGGATTTATTCCTTTGATATCTACTATGGTCCATCAATTGCACCTAATCGAACACAATGAAAAAGTTTGATCCATGTAGCCGACCCCAATTAATTTGGGACTGAGGCTATGTTGTTGTTGTTGTTGTATCTGTTATGGTCCATCCTATTGCTTCTTTAAATTCTTTCAATACATTTATTATTCTATTTTCTTCTTAACTTATCATTTTATTAGAAATTATTATAGGTAATTTATCAAAGTCCCCTAGATAAACATATTTCAAATAATCTGGTAAAGTTTTCAGATATAATTAAGGGGCTTTAACTATAAAAAATAAGAGTTTTGAATGAGATCTAGATAAATCTAAGTAATAAGTAAGTTCTGGTAGTTCGTTGTATGACTCCAAAGTACTCATTATCTCTTTTGTTTCCTCATCTCTATCATTATCTTCTTCTAAGTCTTCTATTACCAATTTCGATTTATCTATTTTACATTTTCTAAAAGATTTGTCTATTAATGGATATATCATATCTAATGTGCATATCGAAGAAACATCCATTAGATTTTTCATTGCATCATATATATTAAAATACATCGTATCATTATCTACTTCCATTGTTAATATTCCATTTGAAACATCAATCTTTGTTTTTACTATTTTCAAAAATGGTTTTCCTAAGATTAGATAAGTTCAATTAGAGAAATTATCTTCTTTCATATCTAAAACATAGAAATATGCTAGAAAGACTAAATCATTAACCCTGACTAGTACATCTTCTAATAACCGTACTGATTTAACAGTGGATCAATCTGCTAATTGTACTAGTATACTAGTTTCTTCTAAATGTACATCTTTCATTTGCAAATAAATAGATAAAGGCATGACATTTATGGAGCCTCCCAAATCACACAATGCTTTAGAAGTTCTTATATTTTCAATCGTACATGGAACGAAAAACATTGCAGGATCAGAACATTTAAGAGGTAATTTCTTTTGAATTAGCGTTGATACGTGTTCTCCTAGACTCACCTTTTCATTAGCTTTAATCTTACTAGTGCATAAATCTTTTATAAGTTTTCGATACTTTGGTGCATCTTGAATGACTTCAAATAGAGGTATATTTACTACTATTTTATTTAATATATCGTATATTTAATTTTCTTCACGCAATTTCTTAGCATTTCTATTATCTTCCAAACGATGAGGGAATGGTGGTTGTATATTAATTTGTTTGTCCATATAAGGTTCATCACCATTGTCATTGGGAATCCTATTGCTTGTTAATTCAATTTATTTCTCTAATTCTTCTTCTATTTCTTTTCTAAAAATTAATTGATCTGACATTTTAGGTTCATTCATCTGCTTACTACTTCTTAATCTTATAGCTGGTGCTTTTTCATATAAAGTAGGATAAAGTTGAGATAGTAATTTTCCTTGATTTATGAATTCGCTCATTTGTGTCGTCATTTGACTCAATTGGTTTCTTAACTCGATCATCTGATTTGTAATGTTTGAATTATTTGATTTTTTTTCTCTTTCTAAATCATTCGATGTTTTATACCTATGATATCCATGATTTTTAATACGATTAACTACATTTGGTTGTGAATAATTTGTATAACTATTAAAGTTATAAGTGGGATCAACAAACCCATCATGTTGGTTCATTGCAACATTAGCTTCTTCTATTTTGGTGTGTTATCTCAAAATGAATTCATCATTAGAATGATTTAATTCATTACAAAATTTTACTTTGTTTGATCTATCTTTTAGTAATAATTTAACCATGGCTTTTAGCTTGTCTATTTTATTATGTGGTGTCTTACGTGTCCATCTATTCATTTCACTTAGATTTTCTCTAATTGATTCACTCTTCTCGCCATATTGCTTAGATTGTTTAGCCATTTTATTTATAGCTTCTCTTCATAAAGTTGGTGTTTTGTTCAACAAAGAGCCTCTACATATTGTGTCTAGAAATCTTTGTTCTAAGTGATTTAATCCTTCATAAAAATATTGCATTAAATTTTTTTTCTCTAAATCCATGCATCGGGCATAATGAAATCAATCTTTAATACATATCCCAAATTCATTCATAGTTTCTCCAATTCCCATTCTAGCATTAATAATTTGTCGTCTATATAAACTAATTTGTCTTGCTGGAATGTATTTATCAAGAAAGACTTGTAGCATCTCTGGCCATTTAGTTATGGAATTTTGAGGGAGGTAAAATAACTAATCTAAAGCTTGGCCTTTTAATACAAAAGGAAAAGCTTTTAGTTTAACATAATATATTTCTATATCCTTAGGTTTTAACGTGCATACTTTGTGTACAAACTCCCTAATAAACTTTTGAGCATCTTCATTACTTCACCATAGAAACATGGTAAAAAATTTATGAATTCAAACTTCAATTTGAATTCTGAAAATTTTGTTGTAAAAGTTATACACATAGGTTCATAAGTCGTAACATTCCTATTAGATTGCCAAAAATTTAATTCTTCCTCGTCTTCAGCCATATTATATGACATTCAATAATAGGGTTTTCAAAAGATTATTTTAAGAATCCCCGACGACGGCGCCAAAAGTTGATATGTGACGAGCGTGCACATTGGTTTTTCGTATTTTTCTATTGTTTGTAGTGATCGTAAATGAGATATCGTCTCAACATGGATTTTACAAATCTCTTAAGAATTAAGGTTGCCCTAAAGTTTTATTGGATTTAACTCGTTTTAATTTAACTAATCTAATTAAAATCAGAATTATATATTATAAATATAAAATAAAATAAACAATTAATTAAAATAATTAAACTTTAAACAATTTAAATTCAATAAATTAATCTAATACAATTCAAAAAACAATCAAATAAATCAATGAATCAATATAAATGAAATATCTAAACAAACCCCCACTAAATAATGTAATATGCTTGGATTGCATTCAAACATTAGGACATAACATCACTTCATAACATAGCTATAATCATAACACATAAAATTTTGGAATCATTAAATCTTAAATCATAATAGGTTAATAGCCTTTAGCCAGCCACCGATTTTCCTAAATTCAATAGAAAAGTCATATTCTTATCATTGTAAATCAACCTATTGGATAAAACGCAATAACATAAAAATACAATAGCATTAACACTTAATGAGAATCATGCCTAATCTAAATAAAATATAAATCAAAATATGCTAATTAATAAATAACTTAGAACACAATCACCTAGGATATTCACTCGGGAATAAGCCCTATAAATTAATCTTAGTTACTACTTCTATAATTGTTGTCAATAATTATATATATATATATATATATATATATATATATTTGAATACCTTATATTAAGGAACATATTGGCCACTATCCACTCAATACAAAGAATCATTAGTTGCATACATAAAAATAACTTATTAAATATGTGATTGACGTGTATGAATAGATTTAAAGCATTAAGTAAAGTATTAGTTAATCATAATTATATAGCAACTCAAAGTATATACGTGTCTAGAGTTTGTTTAGATTAACAAAAACTCACTCTTGTTGGAAATAATTAACACAATAATATAGTTAAAAGAGATAAATAAATAAATAAATACCTATTAAGTAAATGAAAGCTCCAATGTAGCTTCACACTTAAACTTAATACAACAAAACTTTTAAGGGCCGAAGGGTAAAATAAGGGAGTGATTTCAATGTCCTAAAGTCCTATTTATAGTTTACCTAAGTGTATAAATCATATACAAATACAAATTCCTTTTCTTATCTAAAAAACTTGTCACCTACCTCAGCAATCTATCATCGATTCCACTTTGTACACAAATCGCTAAGTTAGTCACTAGATTTAGCTCTCTGTACTCCACCAACTTAAATGGCGATTTCTAGTGTATTTTTTAATTTGCTAATGATTCGCTGGCACTTCTCTACTCTCGATTTAGGTGGTGATTTTTAGTTTTAATGCAAATCGTTGAATAATCTCTAGACTTCTTCTCAAGTTGACTGTTTTGCTCTTCTTCCTCTTTTTCTTCCATTTCTTTCTCTTCCTAATTAAATATTGAACTCACAAAAACAAGAGAATACCTAGTGTAATATTATCATTTATATCTAAAATCCAGTTAAATTTCACTATAAAACATGCCAATTATTAACTTGTAAAATACCCTCAAACACGGCATTTTGTTATCCCTAGCAAAGGAATACTCGCAATCATATTCTCTTTTCATTCATTATAAATTGATTTCAATCTAATTCCTCTTAACTTTAAATAATAGAAATTTTCAAATTGAAGTGATTTTCAAATAGAAACATATTACCCACAAGTAAATGAAAGTTATGATAGAATTTAATAATTTAGACAAAATGAAACATCCCTTAATGATAACTCAACCACCCTATGCAACGCCCTTTAGAACTTAAAGTTCAATACTAGTGTCAGTACATAATATAGGTTTTCTCAATTTCTACGAATAAGCATCAAGCTTACGATGACTAGTATAAAATCTCAAAACACAAAAATCACTTGATTAATCTTAATTTTAGAAAATAACTTATAATAGCACCACAATTAAAATAAATGAACAATTTTTAAGATACCAATGAATACATTGTTTAAAACTTGTTAGACAAAGAAATACTTCACTCAACTCTACCTCAAGTACTCGAGCTAAATCTTTTGTTTGAAGAGTTTAAGAACATCCATCTTTTTTATCTTTCATTTTTTTATACTTCATCCTAATGATTTCTTCTTTATTATATTTCTTTTGCTTTTGAGTCTCTGCTTCATTTCCTATAGATATGCTCACATTTTCTCACTATAGATTCCCTGTTCTTTTTCTTATAGAATCGATAGGACTCTCCATACATTTATAAACTCTTGTTAACATTTCTCACTATCCACTAAAGTTGAAGAAAATATTCTTTCTAATTTATAGAATTTCATTGGTTTCTAACTCATTTCTTCTTTTAATTGTTACATGATAGCTTTCTATATATATACTATGAAAATATTTTATCAATAGTCTTTGTGTCACAAGATTCTTAGAAATTTGTCTTGTTCATCTTGCGTTATTGTTTTGGTCTTCTACCCATTTTCATGACTAACACAAGTCATTCAATCTACTGTATACATCAACTAGTAAAGTTAATCAAAACGGATCTAACAATTGATTCCTTCTATCATAGAATTCACTTGAATAATAAGAATATCATTTTAATTAAAAATCTATTACATATTTATTTTCATTATCATTCTTTTCCTAACTTAAAAAAACGTAAAATGGAGTTGATACTTACTTGAATTTGGAAGAAATTTGAAAAACTTCATCTACTTACTTGTGTATCAGATGAAAAGTTTAAACTTTTTGTATCAATTCTTAACTCATCTTTTACATTTCTTTTCTTTCATTGCCTTCTATGCTATCATTATCATATTTCATTACTTGTATACATGAGAAAATAAAATACACACGATAGTGTCTAGAAATAAATTCATCATTATCTTTATCACCTTCATCCATTCTTACTCAAGGTTAACAAACATAACTATCAGCTATGTTGTAAATCCCACTTGAAAATTGCAACTGCAAAGACAAAATGTCAACGTTTCTCCTCGAGTCTTGCAAAATACTATCATGCCTCCTCTCAGACATAGAATGATAATGTTGTAAAGTTCTCTCGTTTGCTGCTATTATCTCTTCATTTTGGTAACTTTTCGTTTGTCTACACATTCGTAAAGAAAATATGGTATGAAAAAAGCCTCCCACTTAGGCTGTTACGAAGATGGTGGGGAACTTGTATCAGCACTCGACGAAGATGGTGGGGAACTTGTATCAGCACTCGATACGTTCACTCTTGCCATTAATCTTGCCACTCTCTATGTATCTTCTCTTGTCTTCCTCGTACTTTCAGTTATGCTCTACCTTCTTGTTTCTCTCGCATTTATCACCTTAAATGATTCTCATTCATTTTCCAAGTGATTGTATCCTACCACCTTCTTCATTTTTTGTACTCCCACAATATTTATCGTCTTCTTGGGCAATACGTCAAATTCATTATCAAAACCCATCATGGCTTTCCTACATAATTGAGTGATCAAAATTAGAACGGTAGACCTTCATTCTTATTGGTATGCATTGTAAACCTCGTAGAATTGCATATGATTTTCCTAACATCTATAGAACTCTTCTTCATAACTATATGGTAAAATAGAGTAACTCTATGGTTATTCATTTCAAAGTGTTGCTGGTTGGACAAAAACAAGCATCTATAATATAACTTCAACTATTTGTGATTCATCTAAAATATGTGGTTTCAATAAATTTCAGGTGCTTTCATTATCGAACGCAAATCCATTTCTTAGAGGTATCTCTAATGTTTCTAGGATTATCTCAAAATGATAGGATTCATTTTCGACATAAATAACATTTAAGTAACCCTCCTATATTCTCTACCTGTTTTGTGGTAGACCAAAAAAATCTATTCAACCTCGCAAGTGAGGTATCAATTTTCTTATCTTTCACTACTACTTTATCACATTCCTTACTAACATAGACATTTGCATAAAATTGTCATACAATTTCTAGACATCCTCTTTCTCCTCTACCTGCATAGTCACTCAGAAGACTCTCCTATCCTCTATCTTTAATGATGCTCACAATCTTATCTTCATACTTGCTCACATTCTGGATATTAAACCTTCTCTCAGGAATTATGACCATTTTTATCACATAGTACCTCATCTGAGCTCTAGGTTTTACAAATAAAGAAATTTCATAAGGCACTAAATGACTAGGGTCTAGATTCTCAAAATATTCTTCCTCGTCACATGAAAATGGAGATTGTTCTCTAAGCTCAGCCCTCCCAAGTCTAGGTTCTCTAATACTAACCCCGGTAGGTACAATACTCAATAATTGGCTTCCATATTTATGATTTGGTTTTGCTTGCATGACCCCTTTTCCTCTGTCTTGCTTACTACTCCTACCTCTTCTTCTACTTCTTCCTGCCACTGAATAACTCAACTATGATGAAATAGGTAACTTGAAATCCTGTATTCAAAAACTTCAAACTATCAAGGTAAGGAATTCAAGTTTTGAAAAGTCTTTTTTTTTTCATTGAGTCTCAAAAGAATTGAAAATAGTACATTAAAATAATTTATCAACATATTCCTATCAAAAATATGTATATATTGGAAAAAACTCGTAGAGACCACCTAACTCATTTGAAACCCCATATTCAAATTGAGAATTCGCATCAAAACTCATTTTTAAAAACAATTTGCAATAAAAACTCGAAAACCACATTTGTCGAAAATATCATCAAAAAACGAATTTTTTCAAAACATCGAAATCAAAATGATGCTAGAGTATCGATTTATTACCTTCTTAAGAGTGAATCGATCAAGTAATATGTGATAGTGGCTCCTTAGACTCTATCTGTAAGCTTCAATTCGAAAAACACCCACCTAAGCCCTAACTTGGTTGTATGAACTTGAATTAAAACTTTCTAAGATTGAATCGGTTCTAAAAAGGTGGGGTACACTTAAATAAGGCATGATTTAGGTTTTTAAGGGTTGAATATATACAATAATTGTTTAATCAATCGAATGGGTGCGAGGATTTTAGGTGTGAAAGGGTTTGTTGTTTGACAATTTGGAGTTCTATTTTTAAAAACAAGGATTTGTGCTTAGTGAACCGAGGTTTAAGTGAATTCGTTGATAAATCGCCAAGTAAATCGCTTGAAATTGGTCTTAGTGGTTCAGTGACTAGCTCAGTGATTTCTAGTATAAAAACTGAATTGATGACAAATTACCGAGTAATTAATTTTACACTATAAATTCTATAAATTGATGCTGATTTACCTAACGACTCCCTGTGTTATGTTGCATCATTGGGAAATTGCTGACCTATTCCTATTGTTTTCTAATATATCAAAACTTTTATTAATTCATCACACATATCCATTATATTTTAGGTAATATTGATAAGTAATTAGGAAACATTATACTAAATGACTACTTTAATACTGAAAATTAATTAAAGACAAATATAATTCAACTGAAAAACAACTCAATCATCCACTTCCAATTGGAAATATCCCAAAAGAAAGTTAAAAAGAGAGAAAATAAATATTCTAACTATCTTAAATCTATTAATACAGAAAGACATTGGCTCGATCAACCTCCTTATATGAATTTATTCTGGAATTATATTCCTCAAATATTTCCATTATAAAAGTCAAAAAGCTGAAAAAATATAAAAACAACTAACTAATCCTAATACTAAAACTTGAAAGTAAAGATAGAGTATGGGCTGCCTCTAATAGAGCGTTTTGTTTATAGTCGTTGGTTTGACATGAAAGTTGAGATCACTTATCATTCAGCTTGAGTGAGTCAAACTAACCATCATCTGGTTCTTCATCATTTTTTGACATCTTCAGCTTCTTTATCATTTTCAACATTCGCATAATGTCCTTGAACGTAATCATCATGATAAGAGTTCTCTTATTCATAACCATCGTCGTTATTATCATCATTGACGCAATCGTTGATCTTGTAATCATCTTGAAAATAAATATAATCATTCCCTATCATAAACGTGACTATATGTTATTCCACATCGAGAACAACTCCAACCTTCTTGAGAAAAGTTCATCTCATCAATATCACATCATCTTTTTTAATTTGTGGTATCGCCAAGAAGTTGGTGAGATATTCATCAACATTTTTAGTGAAAAGATCTTATTACCATTTACTTTATTGAAAACAAAAGGTGGTATAAAATCAATCTTCAACTTGGCATTTCTTCACCATTGTTCCAGTAAGATATTCATATCAGATTCTATGTCAAGTAAACCACCAAGGAAGCTAACTTCATTTATCATCATGTGGAGGAAGATTT
The DNA here is from genome assembly GCA_039657365.1 of Stephania yunnanensis. Lineage (NCBI taxonomy): Eukaryota > Viridiplantae > Streptophyta > Magnoliopsida > Ranunculales > Menispermaceae > Stephania > Stephania yunnanensis. The sequence goes on from CM077581.1 coordinate 45,363,461, forward strand.
TTTCTGGATCATCTTTGTAAATCTCAATCAGATGTCCTAGATCTTGAAGTTTTAGTTGTTCATCAGTAAATTCTTCTGCCGCCTGTTGCTTCCCTACTTGTTGTTACACTACAGGTTGTCGCTTCTTTGATTTCTTTGTCTTATTGTATAGTTTTTTATACATCCAGAGTGTAATGGTTTCATTCTTAATGGTTACACTATAGGTTGTCGATTCTTTTCATTACTTTGCGTACTTTGTTTCTCAGTCTCGAGATTGATGATCTTCATATCCTGTTTAACTAGATTTTCATAATAAGGTTTAACCTATAACCATTCACTTTAAATATTTGTCTTATTTCTAAGCTTTCTATTTCTACTGCGTCACGAGGTGATAAATTCACCACCATATAAGGTCCTATGCATCTTGAACGGAGTTTTCTAGTAAATAATTTAAGTCTTGAACAAAAGAATAGAACTTTATCTCATACTTGAAAATTCTTAGGAACTAATTTCTTATCATGAAATGTTTTGATTTTATCTTTATAAATTGATGCATTTATGTAAGTGCCATTCCTAATTTCTTCTAATTCTTGAAAACTCAACTTGTGTTGGCTTCCTGCTTCATTATAATTCACGTTACGTTCTTTTATTGTCCAATAGGCTTTATGTTCTAGTTCTACTGGTTAATAACATACCTTTCCAAATACGAACCCATAAAGTGTCACATCTATGAGTGTCTTATATGTTTTTCTATATGCCCATTATGCATCTTCTCATCTAAGACTCCAATATTTACATGTTGAAGTAATTGTTTTTTCCAATATTGACTTAATTTCTTTATTTGGAGTTTCAGCTTGTCCACTAGTTTGTGGGTGATATGCATTAGATGTTCTATGTGTGACGTTGTACTCAGAAAATAAATTAGCAACTAATCGATTACAAAAATGTAAATCTCTATCACTAATAAGTAATCTGTTACTTGATTTTCGGCTCCTTTCTTATCTCTTATAGTAGGTCAGATTCCTATAAAAGTAGTATCCATCTTATTAATCTTGGTTTAGCATCTTATTTTATCATTAAGCATCATAATGCTGCAGATCTAAATAAACTTTTACTTTTGTTCCTAATAAATATGGATTAAATTTTTCTAAGGTGAACATTGTCGTTAAAAGTTCCTTATGGGTAGTGGTATAGTTCTGTTAGGTTGGATGTAGTGTCCTAGAAGCATAATATATAACGAAGGTCTTTTCCTATTTTTTTTTACCTAAAACAACTCCAACTACATAGATACTTACATAACACATTATTTCAAAGGGTAACGACCAATCTGGTGAATTAATCATAGGTGTGATTGTTAAAGAATCCTTTAATTTTATTAAATGTTATCTTGCAGTCATTGTTACATTCAAAATAAATATCTTTTTGTAAAAGTTTGCATAAAGGTTGTGTTATTTTAGAAAAATCTTTTACAAATCTTCTATAAATTTAGCGTGGCCAAGAAATGAACATATTTCTCTCACCGTAGTGGGGTAAGGTAACATTTTGATTTCTTGGGTTTTTGTTGGATCTACCTCTATTCCTTTAAGTGACAGTTTATGTTCTAATATTAGTCCTCCATCTACCATAAAATGATATTTTTCATAATTTAATACTAAATTCTTTTATATGCAACTCTTAAATACTTTAGTTAAATTAACTAAACATTCATCAAAATAATTACCATAAATAGTAAAGTTATCAATGAAAGCTTCAATAAAATTTTCCACATAATCATAGAAAATGCTAACAATACACCTTTGAAAAGTTGCGGATGCATTACATAGAGCAAAAGACATACGCCTATAAGTAAATGTACCAAAAGGGACAAGTGAAATTTTTTTTTTCTTTTTCTGATCTTCTAGGGCTACATGTATTTGATGAAATCCTAAATAACCATCTAAACAACAGTAATGGGTTCTTCTAACTAATCTTTTTAACATCTAATCTATAAACAGGAATGGATAATGATCTATCCTAGTTAGGGCATTCAATTTCTGACAATCTATGCATACCCTTAAATCGTTTTGGATTCTAGTTGGTACTGATTTTCCATGCTCATTAGTTATTAATATAATTCATGTCTTTTTCAGAACTACTTAGACTGGGCTTACCCAATTGCAATCAGTTATTGGAAATATCATTCAAGCATCTAATAATTTTAATATTTTAGCTTTTACTAAGTCCATCATAGGCAGATTTAATCTACGTCGAGCTTGTCTAGAAGATTTTGTGTAAGTTTCTAAATTTATCATATGTATACATGTAGCTGGAATTATTCCTTTAATATCAGCTATGGTCCATCCTACTGCTTCTTTAAATTCTTTAAATACATTTGTTATTCTATTTTTCTTCTTAACTTGTCAATTTCTTAGAAATTATTAATGGTAATTTATCATAGTCCCTTAGATAAACATATTTCAAATGATCTGGTAAAGTTTTCAGATATAATTCAGGGGCATTAACTATAAAAGGCAAAAGTTTTGAATGAGATCTATATAAATCTAAGTAATAAGTAAGTTATGGTAGTTCCTTGTATGATTTCAAAGTACTTATTATTTCTTTTGTTTCCTCATCTCTATCATCATCTTCTTCTAAATCTTCTATTAACGATTCTAATTTATTTTTTCATCGTTTGTAAAAGATTTGTCTATTAATGGATCTATCATATGTACTGTGCATATGGAATAAACATCCATTGGGTATTTCATTGCATCGTATATATTAAAATTCATTGTATCGTTATCTATTTCCATTATTAATGTTCCATTTGAAACATTTATCTTTGCTTTTACTATTTTCAAAAATCTTCTTCCTAAGATTAGAGAAGTTTATTAGAAATATTATTCCTTCATATCTAAAACAAAGAAATATGCTGGAAAGACTAAATCATTAACCCTGACTTATATATATCTTCTAGTAACCCTACTGATTTAAAAGTGGATCAATCTACTAATCGTACCACTATACTAGTTTCTTCTAAATGCACATTCATCATTTGCAAATAAATAGATAAAAGCATAATATTTATGGAGGCTCCCATATTAAACAATTCTTTAGAAATTTCTATATTTTCAATCATAGATGGAATGAGAAATATTTCAGGATCATAAATATTTAGGAGGTAAATTTTTTTAAATTAGTGTTAATATGCGTTCTCCTAGGCTCACTTTTCATTAGCCTTAATCTTTTAGTGCATAAATCTTTTATAAATTTCGGATACTTTGGTGAATTTTAAATGATTTCAAACATAGTTATATTTATTACTACTTCAATTTTTTTTCTAATTTTGCTTCTATTTCTTTTCTAAAAACTAATTAGTCTGACATTTTAAGTTCATCCATCTCCTTACCACTTCTTAATATTATGGTTAGTGCTTTTTCATATAAAGTAGGATAAGGCTGAGATGTTAATTTCTCTTGATTTATTAATTCACTCATTTGTGTTTCCATCTAACTCAATTGATTTTTCAACTCGGTCATATCATTTTGTAATGTTTGAATTATTTGATATTTTCCTCTTTCTGAATTGTTCTATATTTTTTTTAACCTTTGATAACCCAGTTTGTTAATACGACTACTTACAGTTGGTTGAGTAATTTGTATAACTATTAAAGTTATAAGTGGGATCAACAAACTCATCATATTGAGTCATTATAGCATTAGCTTATTCTATTTTGGTTTGTTGTCTCAAAGAGCATTCATCTTTAGAATAACTTAATTCATTACAAGCTTTTACTTTGCTTGATATATCTTTTAGTAATAGTTCGACCATGGCTTTTAGCTCATATATCTTATCATGTGGTGTCTTATATATCCTTATATTCATTTCACTTAGATTTTATTTGATTTATTCACTCTTCTAAACATATTGCTTAGATTGTTTAGCAATTTTATTTATAGCTTCTCTTGTTTAAGTTGGTGTTTTGTCGAACAAAGACCCTTCACATATGGTGTTTACGAATCTTCATTCTAAGTGATTTAATCTTTTATAAAAATATTGCATTAAAGTTTTTCTCTAAATCCATGCATTGGACATAATGAAATAAATATTTGATACATATCCCAAAATTCATCTAATGTTTCTATAATTTTCATCCTAGCATTACTAATTTTTTATCTATATAGACTAATTTGTCTTGTTGGGACGTATTAATCAAGAAAGTCTTATAGCATCTCTAACCAATTGGTCTAATTTCGAAGGTGGTAAAATAATCAATTTAAAGCTTTGCCTTTTAGCACAGAAGGAAAAGCTTTTAGTTAAACATAATCTATTATATATCCTTAGGTTTTATTATGCTTACTTTGTGTAAGAACTCCCTAGTAAACTTTTGAGCATTTTCATTATCTTCACCATAGAAACACGGTAAAGAATTTATGAATCTGAACTTCAATTCAAATTTCAAGAATTTTGTTGTAAAAGTTATATACATGGTTGATAAACTGAAACATTCCTATTAGATTGCCTAAAAGTTAATTCTTCCTCGTCTTTAGCCATATTATATGAAATTTAACAAGAAGGTTTCCAAAAGATTATTTTAAAATCCCAGACCACGGTGCTAAAAAATGACATATATCGAGTGTGCACAATAATTTTCAGTGTTTTTCTATTATTTATAGTATTGGTAAATGGGATATCGCTTCCATAGGGATTTTAAAAATCTCTTAAGAATTAAGGCTACCCTAAAGTTATACTGGATTTAACTTGCTTTAATTTTACTAATCTAATTAAAACAAGAATTAAATACTATAAATATAAAAATAAAATAAACAATTAATTAAAGTAATGAAACTATTCAAAATTTAAATTCAATTAACTAATCTAATGCGATTCAAACAAACAATCAAATAAATCAATGAATCAATATAAAAGAAATATTTAAACAAACATCTAAACAAACCCCCACTAAACAATGTAATATACTTAGATTGCATTCAAACACTAGAACATAAAATCACTTTATAACATAGTTATAATCATAACACATGGAATCTTGGAATCATTAAATTCTAATCCATAATAGATTGATAGCCTTTAGCCAACCATTAATTTTCTTAAATTCAATGGAAAAGTCATAATCTTATCATTGCAAACTTACCTATTAGATAAAATGCAGTACTATAAAAATATGATAACATTAACACTCAATGAAAATAGTGACTAATCTAAATCAAATATAATTCAGAATATGCAAATTAATAAATAACTTAGAACACGATCACCTAGAACATCCACTCAAGAATTAGCCCTATAGATTTATCCTGGTTGCTACTTTTATAATTGTTGTCAATAATCATAGACATAGATTTAGATTCCCTATATTAAGGAACATTTTAGCCACTATGCACTTAATATAAAGAATTATTAGTGTAATACCGAAAAACAACTTAGTAATTCCTTGATTGATGTGTATGAATAGATTTAAAGCATTAAGTACGTTATTCTTTAATCATAACTATACAATAATCCAAAGTATATACATGTCTAGAGTTTGTTTATATTAACAAACTACTCACTCATGCTGAAAATAATTAACACGATAATATAAATAAAAGACATAATTAAATAAAAAATACCTCTTAAATAAATCAAAGCTCCAATGTAGCTTCACACATAAACTTAATAAAACTAAACATATGAGGGCAAAAGGCTAAAAGAAAAAAAGTGATTTTGAAGCACTAAGGTCAAATTTATAGTTTTCATTAGTGTATAAATCATAGATAAATACAAGTTCCCTATTTTTATCTAAAAAACTTGTCATTGACCTCAGCAATTTGTCAGCAATTCCACTTTGTATATAAATCACTGAGTTAATCACTTGATTGAGCTCTCTGTACTGCACCAATTCAGCTGGTGATTTTAAAATGTATTTTTTTAATTCGCAGATAATTCGCTAGCACTTCTCTACTACTGATTTAGGTAGAGATTTTCAGTGTAAACTCAAATCACTTGCTAATCGCTGGACTTCTTCTCCAGTTGACTGTTTTGCTCTTCTTCCTCTTTTTATTCCATTTATTTATTTTCCTAATTAAGTAATGAAATCACAAAATAAGAGAATATCTAGTGTAAGATCATCATTTATATCTAAAATCAAATTAAATTACACTATAAAATATGTTTAATTATTGACTTATTAGTCATATAGTCTTGCATGTCATAAACACAAAACGGAAGTGCCGGTAGGAGTAAACTCAACCAACGGTCCCAAAAATTAATGGAATGGAGTAATAAGCCAAGAATGGATAACAACAAGTAAAACAACAACTAAATATTAAAGTGACGTTCAATTGAGTTTTACGCACCTCAAACATGCTCTCCAATCCCCGAAAGCACCACAATTCGACTCCGTCACGCCCCCTGACGCATGTTGAATACATGAAAATATATAATCCCGATGAGATTACCAAATACCACAAGAGGTGCGGCAGTGGCAAGCATGGGGTCGATCCACGAAAACCAAGGTACCAAGGTTTCTAACTTAGGTTAACAAATAAGAAAATAAATTGGGGGATTTGCAAAAGTTGTTTCCAAAAGTTCGCCAAAAACAAGGAATAATAGCATTTTGTAAAGAAATCACTTAAGAAGAGTAACCTAAACCCTTGGTATCACATACTTCCTTAATTGGTATGATCAACATTATGGTCGTCGATTTATATAAAGCATGCAATTCAAATGTATTCTAGAGTAGCTATAAACCAGATAACGTACGCGGTTCTTCGCACTTCTTATTCTCGATAGTCAATATATGATAATGACTACTTCCATAACCTAACATATAACTTAGACTCATACGAATTGGGTTTAATGCATTGATTGCGTTAGGTTTTGTGAAGGCACTAAACCTAGACAACCAAATCACTAGTGCATCTAATTTAGCCTAGATCCTTAAGGTGCTTGACCGGTCCTAAAACGGTTGAATCAATTGGTATGGTCAATTGCCACTTGTATGGTCTCCTTACATAAGTACGAATGTGTAGCAATAAATTAAGGTTTTAAATCTTGATTTAACCATAAGTAATCAAGCAATACTGAAGAAAATAAAGTACCAAAGAAAAGAAATTAAATTAAATTAAATTAGATCTAATATAGGTTTGATGCCAAAAGAGTTGTTTGATCTACCTTTGGTCTAGATTGATGGAGATAAGCTAGACAAGATGACAAAAAAACCTAAATTCTTGATGTCTTTCATAAAACAAAAGTTGAGAAAACATGATTTCCCGAGTTGCTATTTATACAAAACCTAAAAAATTTATTCCAAAACAAAGTTCTTAAAAACACGGTCTAAAAATTGGATTTCCCATACTAGGCAGCAGGTCAGACTGTAGGCCAGGCTGTGAGTTAGGTCGTGGCCTATACTCACACAACCTGAGCTACGACCTAGAAATACAACTTCAGTGGCAGCTTGGATCATTGTTTTCTGTTGAAAAATATGAAAATGAGGTCGTGAAGCTTAGATTCCATGCCACGAGCTAGAATTCTATTTTATTCTTTCATTTGATCGCCTTGACCAATTCTTCTACTATTCACACCAATTCTTCATTTTGAGTCCTAACACCTCTAAATAATTGTACACTTATTGTGACATCCGAGAATTTTATAAACTTAATTAGGCGGATAATTAAGTATTTTTGGGTTTTATTTGGAGTTTAACTATCCGAGGTGGGACCTACACATTATGGACCAGATATCATAAGATATATTTTATTTTGTATGGTGTGTGCTTAGTGTATGTATTACATGGTATTTTTCACGTAGTAGAGTTGCATTAAGGTGTATCTTCAATTTGTCATACTTGGGGTGGCAAGCGCATGTCTAAAGGACATGAGTGAAAATAAATTATTAGTTGTTTGAAAATTAATTAACCAAGTGTTAGTCCTCACATGAATACTTTTTCTTGATTTACGTGTAAGTCGGGATTAGTAGTAATGTAATGAGAGAACGGAGTTGGTACAAGAATCTGCCTTGAGTTTTGTATCAGTTAGTGGTGATTGCGGTTGAGATTGAGTACAAATCAGGGCACATTTGGCTAAATATGACAAGAAAATTAGTCCATATGGGTTCAGTATGTCGTGGACAAAGATAAGATTTTTCAATTTTGGTATGACCAAAACTAATGTTATGGAAATTTTATGAAGATGGACTATTTTGTCAAGAGTTTGGATCAATTTGGTAAAAAATCAGATCGAAAACAAGCACTAAAAGCCAAAACACGTTAAAATAGAGATTTTAGGAATTAATAAATAAAAAATTAAGCTACCGACAGTAGCTGAGGGTTTATATATAAATATATATACACATAAATGAAATCAAAATCAAACGATTCCATTTCATACTGTTAAAAAAAACGTTGTTCCCTAACCATTTCAACTTGGGTTTTCACTATGCGAGCTCCAGACATTCTATTTTCACTCGATTTCTTTCTGTAAATTGTAGAGCATTGTGAGATGGTCGGTTCGAGCTAAGTTTCCATGGAAGAAATGACATATTTGGCTCGTAATTTTGTAAACACTCAACTCAAGGAATTTTCTACAATTCAATTTGAATTCTCATAATTTCTAGATATCTTTTGTAGGGTTTTAATAAAAATTAGTATGGATTGTTGAAAGTTGATGTATTAGGTTGATATGCGTCGATTTGGGATAAATCCCACTGATGTGGGTTAAGGTTTTAATGAATTCAACTAATGCGATTCGATTTGATAAATATTTGAGAGATGTTTTTATAGTTGATGTTGATTTATATTGGGTTTTCGAATGAATCGATTATTGATTTTGACCCAGTTTGACTCCACAGCCTATGAAAATATTTGATGTTGGTATCGAGTGGGTTTGTAGTGTTTGTTGTCGAGTTTCGAAGATTTCAAGGCGAAAATATCGATTTGGAGAAGTTTCTCGATTTAAAATAAATAAAGTTGGCCTAGTTGATCGACCATATTAGAAAATTCATAACTTTTCCATTAGTAATCCGATTTGAGTGTTCTTGGCGTTTGTGGAAAGTATGACTTGCGTACTATAAGTAGTTCCTTTTAGGTCATTATGAAGAATATTGAGTTTTCAATGTTAAAAAGTTACCCCAAATTGGCTAGTTGAAAGGCAGTTGAAACGGTTATATAAATTAATATTTTTGAAAATTGTTCCCAAGCGTACTTTGGCCATAGTTTTCATTGGGTTTCGTAATTTGGCTTCACTTGAAACTTGACCCATAATATAATTGGGTGTGTAGGGAAACTATTGGAACCATTTTGAAGGTGATTTGACGCTCTGAGAACCTTGAAACATTAAGCTGAAAGTTAGTTTGGTTGTAAATGTACAGTGATCTTTACTATTGATTGAATATATTTGCACCTACAATTGCATCATAGTCCGCATTGCATTTTATCATTCTTGGTCATATATAATGAGGGGGATAAGCTAGTTTAGGAGTCTGGTTTGATCGAGACTTAGTTTCAGTCTTGCTTCTACGTCGTCTAGTGAGACTAGCGGAGTCTAATGCCGACAAGTTATCGGTGCATTTCATGATGTCTTAATACTGTCTATGTACTATTTTTAGAAGTCGATGTATGATTATAGTTAGAAAATGGTGATGGAGTGGATTACATGTAATGTTAAGCATAAATCTTATTGTTTATTTGGAAATGCAATTATATATCTCCATGTATCAAACTAACAATTGCAAGAGTACAAATTAATGTAGGAATTTACTTGCCTGACATCTTTGAGTTATGTTTTACTTGTCAGGTTCTATGTGAGACAAGGAAGAACGAACAAGACTCTGAGACTGTTGGTGATATGTTTTAAGTTTTTAAAGTTTAATTCTTATTGTAAATAGTTTATACATATTTTTTTGGGACTCTTGGGTAAGTGTTGGATGCAAAGTTTATTTGAATGGCTATGAGAGTCTCTTAAGTTAGTTTAAAATACGTAAAGAGGTTTATGATTCAATTTTGGTCTATTTGGTACTGTAAAGTTGTGATTAAGTTATTGAAGACTCTAAGTTAATTTAGAAGTTTGATTTTGATACATATTATGAACTGCGGGGAGTTATGAGTCCTTCAAGGCCTCTCCCCAATTTAGTTGTATATTAAGTAAATTTTTCGACATGACACTTTTAGGGGAGGTGCCGCTGAAATTTTTATTAAATATGGATATGATCTTTTAATTTTCTCCAATTAAACAAATCATAAATTGAGTTTCATTGAGGATATAAATTTAGTTTTGGAGCCTTATTAAGGATTGAAATAATTATAATTTGGAGGTCAAAGTTAAAAGAATGGATTATGCTGACTAGATTATCAAGTAATTAAGATAATTTAGGTTGGTTAGTCGTTTTAATAACGAGAGGCTGACAAACTTGGTATTAAAGCCCAGGGTTGGCTCAATTGAAGAGAAACTTCGATTGAGAACCAAATAGTGATTGAGCACGATTAGTTGGAAAGTGACTATGAGCTAGGATGTTTTTGTTATTGTGTTATATTTGAGATGTGTATTTATGTATTATCGCTAGATAGGCAATAGGAAGTTTATTCTCTTTGTCTGTTCGATACTTAACTCGTAAGATATGATAAGTAAGATTTAAAATAGATAATTAAAAGGGAGAATATACTTATGAAATGATAACTGAACGTGCTAAAAATAAAATGGACTTGTGAAGTCCGAATTCAAAAAAGTTGTATGTAGTTCGATATAAATATATCTGATGAAAGTGTCAGTTATGAAACCAATAGGAAATTGGTTTAAATGGAAGTCCAAATGATTCAGGTACATAAGTACTAAACATGGATTTCTTAGAAATTTGGTTTTAAGAAAATGATAAAATAGTTTCAGCAAAGAAAATAGAGACACATGGTTTAAAATTAGAAATCGATTAGATAAACTGAATTCGATTGGAAAATCACAATGGGATTGTGATTGGATCAGTAAAGCTGCCTAAGTCAATTTCTACGCAAATAAAATACTTTAAAGTAAAGAATTGTTTCTTTTCCTAAACAAAACATCAAGTGAAATGTAGAATAGAATCAAGATTTCAAACAATCAAACGAATTCTAAAAATTACTAAAACTTTTGATTGTTTATTACTCAAATTACTTGTCCATAAGTGATGTTGAGTATTGTGATTTTATGGGTCGAATAAAGAACTGATAAAATAAATAGAAATACAAGATTTAGAAGTAATATTTGTTAACACCAAACTTGGTGTTATTATAGAACAAAAATCAACAAAAACTTTTAACTTGAAAATGAAATGTATAGTAATAAGATCAACATGTTATAAGTTAAGATATTGGGAAAGTGGTCTAATAATAGCTTGGATTAACTATTAAACATCTATGTTTTGAAATTCAAAGTACCTAATAATCACTTCTAACGACATTAAGTTATGACGCTTATTAATACAACCTAAAATAAAGCGAATGAAGAGATAGATGTATTGACTGAGAATCAGTAAGTGATTTGTATAGGACATCAATATGAGCTCCTATATTGCGAGAACTTCTATGGATATGAGTTAAACGATTAAAACAATATCCTTTAAGAGTTTTATTACTCATTAAGTAAATCAGAACTTGGAAATTCAAATTATTCTATCTCTTCGGTTGAACAACAACAGACAAGTGAATTCATCAAAAGTAATTTGATGACCAGTGAGATACAAAGTTATCTTACAAAGCCTCTTAAAAGGTACCAAATTTCTTTTTGAGAAAAAGAAAAGTCGATAAATATAAGACAAATGGAAACAAATCAAAGCAATAACAAACAGTAGAACTATTTGAATAGCAAAATTTCTCTTTTTCAAATAAAAGTTAGCTAAAGAAGACTTCAATTGATTAAATGATCACAAGAAGTCATATTATCCTTAGCTAAATTTTTTAAAAGAGAAGAGGTATAAATTAACTTTCTAAATCAAGATTAAGGAGCCTTAAGTGGCTTGGTTGTTAAGCAAAATTTGTGGTTTATTTATAAAGGGACTAAGATTGAAATCAATATAAGAATAGCTAAGATTGACAAAAACGGAATGGAATAGACTATGTGTATAAAATGAAATGAGACGTAAAGATGATTTGTGACTGATGGAAGTGACACGTGTGGACTTATTTAGTCAAGGCCAGACACTAAAGCAGTTATGCATGACCAAAAGTCTAAGTAACTCCGTTTTATAATCACAATTCATTCACAACGTAAAATACTAGTGTAACGTCTTCACTTATCTTTGAATAATCAAATAAATCAGGGATAGTCAGAATAAAATAGTCTACAAAGTTTGGTTGGAGTCAATTGTAAGCTTAAGTATAATCAACTAAAGGGTCAAGAAACTCTTACATACGCGTGAAAAAGTGAAATTTCAGGTCAACGAGTCCCGATCTAATTAGGATATCAAACTATAAGTTTAATGGAACACGATATATCTTCATAAGGATCTTACTAGGATTCAAGTTCCAAATGTTGAAAGTTTTGAACCAAAGCAGTATACAACTAATATCAACGAATATGTTGTAGAATTATTCAATTTTAGTGCTACACCACGTGATTAGTCAGTGGTGAAACTTGAAGCACCGGTTATTTTAAATTGGAGTTGATGTAAGATATTTAAATGATGGTGAATATACAAATGAAAATGAAAAGAGAATCACAACTTATAGCTCTATTAATTAGTAGTATTCTTATTGGTAGAAAATATTGAATAAAGGATAGTGTATCTGACTTGATATATTAGAACAATTAAGTATTCTTTCACTTTAATTAAAGGAAGTCAAAAATGCATCGAGTTGAGGCAAAAAGATATATCATATTTAAAACTTGAATGAAATACAAGTTAAAAGTTATATTATAAGAGTATGATCATCGAATATGTTAATATCTCTGTTTAAAAACGTATATCTACTCAAATTAATGATAATTGTCTCTATTTAGGTAATGAGAGAAGTCTAGTGAACAATAATAACTGAGATTAAGGGAGATATCAGTAAGTGAAGAGATGAGGTTCTTGGTGAACTTATAGATAGATGATGATTTGACAAAGTTAAAGAAGTTGTGAATTTTTCTAACCAGTCAAATAAAAAGGTAAGTAAATCGGCTAAGGAGTTGAAATTGGTAATTATTTTTCAGTCCACAATATAAATAATAGTGTGAGTAGACATTTAGAAAATGAGTGAGAGTTGCAAGATGTGTCACGTTTCATTTTTTGATACGATTGTGATATCTTGTAATGGGATGACAGATGTAATAAGAGATCTATAGTCATGAGATGACTTATGTAATTTTAGGTTTCTGTTGAGAAATGCTGGAAATGATGATGGATCAGATAGACACGCAGCTCTACTTAGTATCTAATGTCATGCTCAAGTATTATTTGCATCACTTATATTTAGACTAATGATAGTTTAAGATTTGGTCGATTTACGATTCAAATAAAAAGATGATCAGTGATAAGAAAGCGAACCGAGATGTGTACCAGAGTTTGGGTAGATATGGAAAGAATTATCAACTGTTTGTCAAATAATATTTAATTTAGAATGAGAATTGTGTTATGAAAAATAACATAGGCTAGACTTTGCTAAGTATTAATTCTTGAATACGACTCAAGGCATAAGATGAGAAGTAAACTCAGGTTATTGGACATTCCATAAAGTTGATTGTTAACTCATCAGAAATTCACAAATTGCCCAAATTGACAAAGTAATGGAGGAAACTTTTCATTAAATCAATGGTTTGGAAATGAAAAGTTAAAGTGTTTATGTTTTCTACCATCGAGTTGTTAATTACAACAAAAATGATTGGGTCTAATTAACGATTCACCTCGAATATGATTTTTACAGTTTTGAATTAAAAGAGTTATACACGAAGGATCATTTTCTCATACCTCTTTTGGTTTAGTAACTTGTAAGTTTAAGTTTCGAGGACGAAATTTTTAATTAGTTGGGAAGATTATGACACCCGAGAATTTAACAAACTTGGTTAGGCGGCTAATTAAATATTTTTGGATTTTATTTAGAATTTAAGTATCCGATGTAGGACCTACGCATTATGGACAAGAGATCATAAGATGTATTTTATTTTTGTATCTTGTGTGCTTAGTGTGTGTATTATATGTTATTTTGTCTTGTAGGGCTATGTTAAGGAGTATCCTCAGTTTGTCATACTCGCGGTTTCAAGTGTGTGTCTAAAGGACACGAGTCAAACTAAATTATTAGTTTTTCAAAAACTAATTAACCAAGTGTTAATCTACACACGAAGACTTCATCTCGATTTGCATGCAAGTCGTGATTAGTGGTAATGTAATATAAGAACGAAGTTAGAGCAAGACTTTGCCTTGAGTTTTGTATTAGATGGTGGTGATCACGATTAAGATTAGGTCTAAATTAGGGCAAGTTTGGCTAAATATGGCAAAAAAGTAGTCCATAAAGGTTTAGTATGTCGTGTATAAACTTAAGATTTATGGGGTTTTGGTGTGATCAAAACCAGTATTATAGTCATTTTATGAAAATAGACTATTTTATCTAGATTCTCGTTCAATTTGGTGAATAATCGAATAAAAAACAAGCACTGGAAGCCAAAACACGTCAAAATATATATGTATATATGAAATCAAAATCAAACGATTCCATTTCATACTTTTCGACAGAACATTGTTCCCTGACCCTTTCAACTTGGGTTTTCACTCTGCGAGCTCCTGATGTTCGATTTTCACTCGGTTTCTTTCTTACAAAATTGTAGAGCATCGCGAGACGGTTAGTTCGAGCTAAGTTTCTATGAAGGAAATGAGGTATTTGGCCTGTAATTTGGTAAATACTCAATTTAGGGCATTTTTCACAATTCAATTAGAATTCTCGCAATTTCTCGATTCCTTTTACGGGGTTTTGATAGAAATTAGTAGAAATCATTGAAAAATGATGCATTAGGTTTATGTAACCCAATTTGGAATAAATCCCACAGACGTGGGTTCAGGTTTTAATGAATTGAACTAATGTGATTCAGTTAATAACTTTTTTGGAGATGTTTTATAGTTTATATTGATTTATATTGGGTTTTTGGATGAATTGATTATTGCTTTTGATCCAATTTGACTCCACGAGCTATGAAAATATTTGATGTTGGTATCGAGTGGTTTCATAGTGTTTGTAATCGATTTTTGAAGATTTCATTGCAAAAATATTGATTCGAAGAAGTTTTCAGTTTAAAATAAATAAAGTTGGCCTAGTTGACATGCCATATTGTAAAACTTATAACTTCTCCATCGGTGATCCGATTTGATTGTTCTTGGAGTATATGGAAAGTATGAAATACGTACTACAAGTAGTTCCTTTTAGGTCATCATGAAAAATATTAAGATTTTCAAGGTTAAAAAAGTTATCCCAAGTAGGCTAATTAAAAGGCAGTTGAAGCAGTTGTATAAATTAATATTTTTGAAAACTGTTCTCAAGCATACTTTGGTCACAGTTTTCATTGGGTTTCGTGATTTGGTTTCACTCGAAACTTAACCCATAATATCATTGGGTATGCAGGGAAACTATTGGAACTATTTCCAAGGTGATCCCAATTTGGGAACCTCGAGAAATTAAGCTGATAGTTGGTCTGGTTGTAAGTAAATCCTACAATGATCTTTACTATTGATTGAATATATTTGCACTTGTAATTGTATCATAATATGCATTGCATTTTATCATTCTTTGTCATTCATACGTAGAGTGAGTGAGGGGGATAAGCTTGTTTGAGAGTCTGGTTTAATTGAAACTTGGTTACAGTCCTGCCTCTACACCGTCTGGTGAGACTAGCGAGTCTAACACCGACAAGTTATATGTGCATTTCATGCTCTTAATACTGTCTCTCTACTATTTTTGAAGTCGATGTCTGATTATAGTTAAGAGACAACGATAGAGTGGATTGCAAATCATGTTGACGCATGAGTCTTATTGTTTATTTGGAAATGCAATTACATGTCTCCAAGTATCAAACTAACAATTGCACGAGTACACATCAATGTAAGAATTTACTTACCCGATATTTTCTAGTTATTTTTTATGATTTCAGGTTCTATGTGAATACAAGGAAGAACGAACAAGACTATGAGACTGTTGATGACATATCTTAAGTTTTTTAAGTTTAATTCTTGTTGTAAATAGTTTATACATATTGTTTAGAGACTCTTAGAGTGAGTGTAGGATGCGAAGTTTATTTGAATTGCTATGAGAGTCTAGTAAATTAGTTTAAAATACATTGAGAGGTTAATGATTCAATTTTGGTTTATTTGGGACTGTAAAGTTGTGATTGAGCTATCCGAGACTCTAAGTTAGTTTAGAAGTTCGATTTTGATACATTTTGTGAAGTGCTGAGAGTTTTAAGTCCTTATAAACCTCTCCCCAATTTTGTTGTCTATTAGGTGAATTTCTCGAAAAGCCACTTTTAGGGGAGTTACCGCTAAAGTTTTTATTAAATATGGATATGATCTTTTAATTTGCTGTAATTAAACAAATCATGAATGTAGTTTTGGAGTCATATTAAGGATTGAAATAATTATAATTCGGAGGTCAAAGTCAAAAGAATGGACCAGGCTGACTAGATTATCACGTAATTAAAATAATTTAGGTCGGTCAATTGTCTCAATGATGAGGGGCTGACACTTATCAACCCTGACTATCGTACTATAGCCCTGGAGTCCCTTGAGGTCAATTATTAGTGTTTTACATGATGTACATTTGTTTGAATAGGTTTTATAGCCTAAGTCTTAAAATAGTCCCCTTAGTGTTTTATTTTAAAAATTAGTTTGTTATGTCTCTAGCGTTACGTCTAGAGTTCTAATGAGCCCCCAGCGCGCTATTGTTCTTCATGATGATGAATAGTTTCACACCCAGAAGGAATAGCACCTTGGCTACACTCTTCTCGTAGAGACATCCTAAAACTCCATCAATAAAAACCAGAGGCACAATTCATGCATTCATCCATAATACTAAAATTGACAAATTTCATGAATTTCAGTTTGAAACCTTAATTTGGATGCTAGAATAAACTCATAATTTCAGGGAAACTCAAAAAAACCAGTGAGTAATTCCCATAAGTTCGTTTTCAATATAAACACAAAAAATTAAGCTTATTATAATGAATTTAGGAAGATGAATGTGAATACCTTGGTTTGGTTCTTTGGTTCCTAATGTTTCCACCTCTAAATCTTTAATTTAATCCTTCAAACTCTTCCCAACATCTCTGAAAATCTAGATTTTCATGTATTTGTTATTGGTTTGAACAAAAATCTCACTAACTTTGGCTTATAAGTTGGTGATCAAGTGCGTATCCCGAGATGAATCAATGGCCAAAATTTAAACTATCCATACACAATTTAATGATTTCGCTTGGACAAATGACAGCTTGTTCAAAAAAATTTAGTTGAATTTGATCCCCGGTTACCCAATTATATGATGTTCACATGTCTCTGCACGCATCTCGAGACACGCCAAAGCTTATTGTTCCGACTAAATTAACGTAGTCTATAGTTATATTATTCATTTTAATTGATCAAATAGTCATTTTTATGTGAATTAGTCATGTTTTCTAATGTTCTCATAGTTTGCCTACTTGATACCCGCGTTGACATGCTTTATGAGGCAAATACCCGTCACACATCCTCACACGATATGTCAATGCAAACTTACACATGGGATGCTAAAATGAATATGATAGTAATTAACATTGCAAGTAGGCAACCAAGAGATAAAAATAACTAATTTGTAACTAGGTGATCATGTTCTAACCAATCTATGGTGTCCACATATGTTCGAGCTGGTGTCCAAGTCTAAAAATAAATTAAATAATAGTGTCAATAGCTATTAGGCCATTCCAGGAGCAACATTTGATAAGGGAAGTGCTAGTTCAAAATGGAAGAAGGAAGTCTGTTAATGACACATGTTGCAGTAAGCACAACATCTCCCCCAAAAAGATTCGATTAAGCAGATTGAGAAATAAAAGCTCTAGTCACTTGTAAGATATGCCTATGCATCCTTTCAACAACTTTATTTTGTTGAGGGGAATAAGCAACAGAGTTTTGATGAAAGATACCAAATTTAAAAAAAGAGAAGAACGTGTTTTAATTAAAAAATTAAGTGTAATTATTAATCCTAATGATTTGAATGGAAGAACGAAAAGGATTTTGAACAAAATGAATAAAATTCTCAATCATGGAACATGTTGAAGACTTATGTCGAATAGATAAGTCTAAGTGAATCTTGTAAAATAATCAACAATTGTTAAAAAATAGTAGTGATAACCATGAATAGTAGAATTCTTATAACAACCTCAAATATCTATGTGCAACAATTGAAAATAAAACTTAGATTTTATAGTACTTAAAGGAAAATATAGTCGACATTGTTTCGACGTAAAAAAACATCACAAGGATCGCTATGAGAATGCAAAAATAGAATCATGTACTAAGGATTATAAATGTCTAGAAACAATAGCAAAAGGATTGCTCAATCTATGGTGCAAGGAATATCACTTCTAGCATGATTTTAATGAATATGTTTATTCAAGTTGTCGTCAAAAGTACAAGTAAAAGATTGTATGACCTCATTGGTAAATGAATTTGAATCAAGTATGTACAAACCTCCTACAACTTTTCCCATTGTAAGGACTTGAGAAGACTCAATGTCCTGTTGAAAAAAAAATAATGATGAAAGCTAAATATGTTGTTTGCAGAAAAAGTCATTTTACTGACAAATAACAAATTGTATTTGAAAGAATTAATGTAGAGACAAGAATGAAGAACCATGGTGGGTGTAAGATTAGCATGACCTATAGCATTAACAATTTTGATAAAACTATCAGGTAAGTAAAAAAGTGTATATTTTATATGTGATACATGACTATTAAGCAGGGAATAATCAAGCACATGTGACTAGATGCACCAATATCCATAATACAAAAACCATTATTAGTAAACATATTAACACAATGATTAGAAATGAGAAGACTACCTGCAAAATCAAGAATGAGTAAGATAGAGACGAGTTGATGCCTCAACATTGTCATCAATTGTGTTCTTGCCTTTCATGAAATTAGAGATACCCTGTTGAGTCATTACGGCAATACCTATATGCAAACTCCCAAGATTTAGTGACTCTTCATCATCAAGATCCATAGGAGACTTAAGAATTTTCACAAGAGTTATAGGTAGATCATTCACTGATTTTTTTTCTCCTTAAAAAGTTTGTAGCATTCAGGATATCCCCTTAGTTTAAAACAATGCTCCCTGGTTTGCCTCTTCATTTTGCAAAAATCACATAAAAGTTCATCTTTATTGATCCCTTTTCGAAAAATTTCCATTCCTCTTTACAGAATTTACGGTATTTTTCACTTGTGGCCATCACTACAGTGTCAACATCAGTAGCAAATGCTATATACACCTTCCTTTGCTTCTCAACTCTCTGAATCATAAAGTAAGCTTTATTTATATTTAAGAGAGGATCTATATATTTGATTCCTAACTTGATCAAATGCATCACTTAGTCCCATTGATATCTACATGAGTTAATCATTAGAATCCATTTCAGCCAATTTGGCATATATACCACACTCACATCTTGGAATTGGAGATAAAGACATAAATTCATCACATAACCTCTTCAAATTTGTAAAGTACTTGGAAATTAACTCATCTCATTGAACTAATTTTTGGGTTTCGGGGTTGATACACATCAAAAAATTCAAAACAATTTTTGAAGAATCACAATAAGATCGAAAATGAGTTCATTAAAAAATTTGCAAAAGCGAAAATCTTATATCATTTTAGGGTTTCAACCTCTATTTATATGTGTAGATAACCCTTCAACTAAAATCCTATTTATAATACAACTAATATATTTAGGCAGTTTAAGCAAATTACACATACACCCCTACTAATAAATTATTATATAACAAATTGTAAGGACTTTATGTCATGAATTCTATCATATAAAATTCATTACTCCAGACCAATTGAAATTGTGCAAAGTCATTCCTCGTGTGTGACCCAATAAGTTCATGCGACATTGGAAGTGACCTAAAACCATTTTGGTATACAAGTCATAAACGGTCTCTAGTAAGGCATTATGACTACCCAACTAGCATGAATATCAAAATCGATACAACCTAATGAATAACATATATCATATGATTTTGTCGTGTGATATCCTTTGAGTAAACATAAGGCATGGAAGTTACTCTTAATATTTAATCATACAAGTCTCGATCTTCAAGTAGACCGAAGACATCCAAATGACATTAATCATATAGAGGGATCCACTGATATCTCTCTCTATACGAGGGGACAAATTATATCTTGATTACACACCTTCATCTTTTATGTTGGGGATTGTGCCCTAGGTCAATCTACAAACATTGTTTAACTTATAATTTTAGTTAATAAAATTGAGGTTTTCATTTGTTGTTTATTATAAGTTATTGCATGTTTACCTACGAGTGCGATCTATAGGTATTTGTTGAAATATCATAAATGTCCATAGTCGATATTATATTGGGAACTATAATGAACTAAAACTAGTGTAAATCTTGATTGATGGTCATGTGATGATCATGCATATAAGAATACGAATTGAGATCATGAGTACTTGTTAAGGAACAAGGTACTGGACTGACCCGCTGTGAGAACATCACATGGATTAAGTCATAAGTTTTACTCATGATAGGTATACCATTTAGTCCTTCGAATTGAGATTACCATAGACTTCAATATTATGAGCATGGTGATTTGACATAATCAAACATTGTCTTTAATAGGACAATATAAATATTGTGATTGGTTACCATGTGAATAATATATAAAGGTGTTTAATCAAGATAGAATCTGGCACTCTCATATAGAGAGATATCAGTGGATCCATCGATATGATAACCTAATAATGGTCAAGTCCACGTGAATTGATATGATCAATGTCACCTGGGTATTTTTAGTTTACCTTAAGATCGAGACTAGTACGATTGAACATTAAAGGTGACTTTTCATGTCATATATTTAATCAAAGGATATAACCCGACAAAATGATATGATATATATTATTCATTAGGTTGTATCGATTTTGATATTCATAATACTTTGTTAGTCATAATGTCTCGCTAGAGACGCTTATGACTTATGTACCAAAATAATTTTGGTTCACTAATAACGTTGCATGGACCTATTAGGTCGCACAAAAAAAATGGCTTTACGAAATTTTAATTAGTCCAGAATAATGAATTTTATATGGAAAAAATCATGATATAAAAGCTCTTATGAATTGTTATATGATAACTTATTAATAGGGGTGTATGTGTAATTTGCTTAAACTGCCTAAATACAATAGTTGTATTATGAATAGAATTTTAAGTTAGGCCTTATCTATACATATACATATAGGGTAAACCCCGAATATGAAATAAGATTTTCTTTTTTTGCCATTTTCAAGTTCTCTGGATTTTGGGAGAAAAAAGAAAAACTTTTTCCATCTCTCTTGGAGCTAACACTCCAAATTGTGACCATCGTTCGTGTATGGATTTTTGATAGAGGACGGACACTTGAATGTCTTAGCTATCGAACAATCAGATAAGGAAATCATGGATTATAGTATAGTTTACTTTTGGAAATCTAGTTTAGCGGGGCAAGTTTTGATTCCGTTAGGTGTTTTTCAAAAATTGTTTTAAGTTTTTTCCTGCGTATGAGCCCCAAAACCAAATAGCGGTATCAGAGCTTTAGGCTCAGTTCTATTAAACATTTGCATGTTTTCTCTGATGTATTTATGATATATGTGAAAACATGATCTTGATTTATGTATATGCACGATATACATGTAGGTTATGTGATAATTAATATCAAGAATTGGTTTTAAAGCATGTTGTTAATTCATGTATATTGATACATACGCATGATTTGATTCAAAGATATTATTCATGTTTTGAATATTTCGCTTAACATATGTTTTTAATATTGAATGATGCAAATTTTGTATATTCATGATAAAAGTCATGTTTAGGTTAATGTGATTCTAGTGTTGAATATATATATTTCGTTTTTGTTCAATTATTGTGTATGTCTCCATTATAGAAATCATGATTAGGTTATTATGATTAATTTAACACGGTTCTGGTGTTGAATGCATGATTAATATTTCGATATTGATTTTGATCATATATCTCATTATGGTTATCCTTAGTTTATTCCTATTAGATAGGAGATAAACTTGTAATCGGATAAGAATTACAAATCATATAAGATAGGTGAGATATATAACAAATTCTAATTGGATAAGGATTCAAAGTTTCTTAAATTCTAATTGGATTATGATAA
This sequence comes from Stephania yunnanensis, assembly GCA_039657365.1. Taxonomy (NCBI): domain Eukaryota; kingdom Viridiplantae; phylum Streptophyta; class Magnoliopsida; order Ranunculales; family Menispermaceae; genus Stephania; species Stephania yunnanensis. The sequence goes on from CM077581.1 coordinate 45,385,781, forward strand.
GACACCAAGTTAAAGGTGGGCCTGAGTTAATTAAAAATATTTTAATTAATATTTTTCAAAATTAAAATAAGGCGTAGTTTCGGTTAATTGGATTGACTAAACTAATGAGAAATTTTATGTGATTTTCGATTTTCATAATTGAAATTCGCTGTCTAAAACAATGGGGGCTTCGCTGTTAATTGTTCATAGCACAAAGAAATTCGTATCATAGTCAATATTAGTATAATTTCCTAACTTGTTTAGTGATTGTTTATGCATTGTAATATATGATATTTATCTTGTTTAAATTATGATTACTAAAACAAATAAAAATCCCTCTTCCAAATTTTAAGTCAAGTGTCATCCATTCTAAAACACTTTTCAAGGTTTTGATCACATCAATATGGGTTTGTCTCCGTAGACTGTATTGTGTTATCTTGGTCAGGCAAATTGAGTAATGGTTACTCTATTGTTTTACATGGTTAGACTTGATCTTGGTAAGGCAAATTGAGTAATGGTTATTCTATTACTTGAAATAGTGTGATAAAGCTATCAAATGGTTTTGGGCTTTAGGCACTAGATGAGATAAAACATGCTAATACATAAGATGTCATAATCTCATAAAAATAACTAAAAGTTACATATGTCGTAATTGTTAATTAGTACCAGCCTAAATAACTTAATTCAAAGTGTCATGCCTTCGCCGTCTTGGAATTAGGCGAAACATAAATTTTAGTCCCTGAAATTAACAAAGCATTTTTATGAGGGTTGTTAATTTAGTGAGAGTTTATTCCTCTAAGCTAAAATGAGCTTTTGCATAATCTTTATTGTAGATCTATTATGGCCTCTTCAAATCACACTAATCCCTTATCACTGTGAACCATCCTTAAAAAGGATAATTTATCCGGGACAAACTTTCTTGAATGGTTTAGACACTTGATAATTGTTCTTAATCATGAACGTAACTTGTATGTCACGGATAATTCTATTCTTGAGGAACCACCAGCTAATACTTTAAAAGCTATGAAGGATGCATATAATAAGCATGTTAAAGACCCAACTGATGTTGCATGCATTATGTTGGCAACTATGGTTCCTGAACTTCCGAAGGACACAGAACATATGGTTGCTTATGACATGGCTACGATACTAAAAGAAATGTTCCAACAGCAAGCTAGGCGAGAAAGGTTTGAGACAATCAAGAACCATCATTCTTGCAAAATGGTTTAAGGTGCATCAGTTAGTCCTCATGTTCTGAAAATGAAGGGCTATATTGACTATCTTGATAGACTTGGATTTTCCATAAGCTAGAAGTTGGCTACGGATTTGATTATGAATTCATTGTCTGATATTTATTTACAATTTGTAATGAACTATAACATGAATAACATGGAGAAATCTATCTCTAAGTTGCATTTGATGCTTAAAACTACTAAGCATAATGTTAAGAAACTCATTGCTAATGTGTTGATGGTTCGGAAAGGAAAGACTCTAAAAAAAAGAGCAAAGGCAAGGCTAATGTTGTCAAGGCAGTTGTAACTGTCACAAAGCCTATGGAACAATTCAAGCCCCATTTTGTTTCTACTTCACAGTCCTAGAAGGAAAAGGAAAAAGTGAAAAATCTCATTTCTGCCATGCAGCTGGGCATTGGTTTAAAATTTTCAAGCTTTATCTTGAAGATCTAAAGAAAAAGAAGAGTAGTGTGACTACTATTCTAGGTATTTACATTATTGAAGTTAACTTGTCTACTAGCGATACCTGAATATTGGATATCAGATGTAGATCTCACATTTTTTTAATGTGCAGGGTCTCGCCAAAACTAGAAAGCTAAAGATAAAGAGAAGTCATCCCACGATTTGGAAATGGAGAAAAGGTTGATGTGTTGGATGTAGGATGCTATGAGTTAATTTTACCTAGTGGACTTGTTTTAGTTTTAAATAAATGTTATTATGTCCCTGCCTTGAGCAGAAACATCATTTCAGTTTCATGATTGGATTTGGATGGTTTTAATTTCATTATTACAAATAATAAATGCTTCATTTCTCGTAAAGACATTTTTATGCGAATGTTGATTTGTGTAATGGTCTTTATATTCTTAACGTGAAAACGTCCACATATACGCATATTCTTAACATAAATACAAAGAGATTCGTATCAAATGATTTGAGTCAAACTTACCTTCGGCATTGTCATCTCAGCCACATAAATGAGAAATGCATTTTTAAACTCCATACAATTGGACTTTTATATTCATTTGATTTTAAATCATATGAAACATGTGTATCTTCTTTACTAGGCAAGATGACAAAGAGTCTCTTTACTTGGGCAAGTGATTTATTGGGTCTGATACATATCGATGTATGTGGTCCTATAAACACAATGGCTAGAGGTGACTATCAGTACTTCATTACATTCACTAATGATTTCATCTTGTATGGTTGTGTGTATCGCATGAAAAATAAATGTGAATCTTTTGAGATGTTTCAAACATTTAAGAATGAAGTGCAAAATCAATTTTGTAAAACTATTAAAACACTTTGATCAGATCGAGGTGGTGAATATTTGAGCCAAGAGTTTATTGATCATTTTAGAAATTGTGGGATTGTCTCACAGTTAACTCCCCCAGCAACTCCATAATGGAATGGTGTTTCTGAAAGGAAAAATCAAACTTTATTGGATATGGTTCGATCTATGATAAGTCATGCAGATCTTCATATTTATTTTGAGGTTATGCCTTAGAAACTGTTGCATTTACACTGAATCGCATTCCTTCTAAAATAGTTGATAAAATACCACATAAGATGTGGTTTGAGAAAAGACCAAGTTTGTCTTTCTTTAAGATTTGATGCTGTAAGGTTTTCGTAAGACAACAAATCTCAAAACAATTATCAGCCAAATCTACAAAGTGTGTATTTGTTGGCTATCCCAAAGAAACTAGATGATACTACTTTTATAATCTCACTTAGAACAAAGTGTTTGTAGCTCAGAATGGTGTCTTAATGGAAAAAGAGTTGATTTCAAAAAACAACAATAGGAATAAAATCTTGAATAAGTCTAAGAACCACAAATGAACACTCAACTGCCAGTGGGAGATCAACAAAGTTTTGAACTAGTTGAACCTCCACAGATAACACAAGGCCCACGTAGATCTGATATGATAAGATAATAGCTTGAGAGATTTAGATTTCTATTTACTGGTAGCAGTGAGGTCTTGCTTATAGATCTAAATGAACCTCATGCTTATCAAAAGGTTGTGTCTAGCCTTGAGGCAGATAAATGGCTTAATGCCATGAATTCTAAGATGCAATCCATGTATGCTAACCAAGTTTAGAACCTAGTTGATTTACCTGAAGGGGGTAAGACCAATGGATGTAAATGAGTTTTCAAGAATAAAACTAACATGGATGATAATGTGCATACTTATAAAGTACGACTAGTAGCAAAAGGTTTTAGACATACTCAAAGTGTTGATTATGATGAGACTTTTTCTCCTGTAGTCATGCTTTAATCCATCAGAGTTCTAATTGTCATAGCCGTATATTATGACTATAAGATATGACAAATGGATGTCAAAACAACTTTCCTAAATGGAAAGTTATCTGAAGACATGTATATGATACAACCTGAAGAGGTTGTTCATCTTGAGAATTCTAGGAAGATGCGCAAGCTTCAAAGATCCATTTATGGATTAAAGCAAGCTTCTTGGAGTTGTAATCTTCATTTTAATAAAGCAATTGAGGAATTTGGTTTCATTAAAATGAAGATGAGCCTTGTGTATACAAGAAAGTCGGTAGAAGCGTGGTTGTTTTTCTGATACTGCATGTTGATTGTATATTACTCATTGGAAATGACATCCCGACCTTGCAGAGTGTCAAGTCTTGATTAGGGAAGTGTTTCTCAATGAAGAACTTAGGAGATGCAGCCTACATCCTTGAGATTAAAATCTATAGGGATAGATCTAAAAGGCTAATTGATCTAAGTCATAATGCTTACATAGATAAGGTACTGAATAGGTACAGTATATAAAACTCTAAAATAGGGTTGTTGCCAATGTCTTATGGTATAAGTCTCAATAAGACTCAATGTCCAAAGACTAACGATGAGCGAGAGCGCATGAATACGACTCCATATAAATGAGCTATTGGGGCTATCATATATGTCATGTTATGCACCCGACTTGACGTATCATATGCTTTAAGCACAACAAGCAGATATCAGTATGAACTTGGTGAGAGTCACTAGATAGTAGTAAAAAACATTCTTAAGTACTTAAAAAGACTAAAGAAGTGTTATTGGTCTATAGAAGTTTGGAAGATGAGCTTGTTGTAAATAGTTACACATATGCAACTTTTCAAACTAATATAGATGACTTCGGATCGCAGTCTGAATATGTGTCTACTATGAATGGAGGCGCAGTGAGCTGAAAAAGTCTGAAGCAAGAAATTATGGCAGATCCTAGAATAGAAGCTGAGTATATTACAACGTCCGATGCAGCTAAGAAGGCAGTTTAGATCAAAAAGTTAATCTCTGAACTTAGTGTGGTTCCTAGTATAGCTAACCTCGTTTGCTTGTATTGTGACGACAACGGGGTGATAGCAAAGGCAAAGGAATCAAGATCACGCCATCAATCCAAACATATACTTAGACGTTTTCATCTCATTTGAGAAATCATTAAGAGAGGAGACATGAAGATTTGCAGAGTTCCTACAGAAGACAATAGCGCAGATTCTTTGACTAAGGCTCTTCCTCAAACGAAACGTGATGGTTATGTTAGGTCATTAGGTATTAGATACATGAATGAATGGCCCCAGTGCAAGTGGGAGATGTTGGGGCATGTACCCTAAGTCAATCTGCAAATATTGTTTATCTTATAATTTTAGTTAATAAAATTAAGGTTTTCATTTGTTGTTTTATTATTAGTTATTGCATGTTTACCTTATAGTAAGATCCGTGGGTATTTGTTGAAATATCAGAAATATCTCCAGTCAATCATTATACTGGGAACTATAAAGAATTAAGATTAGTGTGAATCTTAATTAATGGTTATTCGATGGACATGCATACAGGGATACAAGTCGAGATCATAAGTACTTGTGAGGAAATAAGATACTAGACCGACACGCTATGAGAACGCCGCATGGATTAAATCATAGGTGTTACTCATGATAGGTATATTATTTAGTCCTTTAACTTGAGATTACCATAGACTTCAATATTAGGAGCATGGTAATTTGGCACAATCAAATGTTGTCTTTAATCGGGTAATTATAAAGATTGTGATTGATTACCATGTGAATAATATGCGAAGGTATGTAATCAAAATAGAATTTTGCACTCTCATATAAAGAGAGAAATCAGTGGATCCCTCAATATGATAGAATGATAATGGTCAAGTCCATTTGAATTGATATGATCAATGCTACTTTGATGTTTTCAGTTTAACTAAAGATCGAGACTAGTACGATTGAACATTAAAGGTGACTTTTCATATCTTATGTTTAATCAAAGGATATCACATGACAAAAGGATATGATATATGTTATTCATTAGGTTGTATCAATTTTGGTATTCATACTGCTTAGGTAATCACAATGCATTGCCAGAAACCGATTATGACTTGTGTACCAAAATGGTTTTAGTTCACTGCCAACATTGCATGAACCTATTGGGCAATACACAAAGAATGACTTTGCACAAGTTTAATTAGTCTAGAGTAATTAATTTTATAGGATAAAGTTCATGACATAAAAGCTCTTACGATTAAAATAGTTGTATTACCTATAGGATTTTAAGTAAAGGCTTATCTACACATATAAATAGAGGGTAAAACTCTAAAACGAAATAATATTTTATTTTTGGCTATTTTCGAGTTCTCTGGATTTTGAGAAAAAAAAAGCATTTTCTATCTCTTTTGGGGCTAGCACTTCATATAGTGATCATCGTTCATGTATGGATTTCTGATAGAGGACAAGCGCTTAAACGTCTTGGAGATCGAACAATCAGAAAATGAAATCAGGAATTAAGGTGTGTTTCACTTTTATAGATCTAGTTTAATGAAACCTATTTTCGATCCTGTTAGGGGTATTTCAAAAATTGTTTTGAATTTCTCGTTGCGTATAAACCCCAGAACCAAACATATTATTCACATGGTAACCAATCACAATTTATAATCGTCTAGTTAAAGACAACATTTGATTGTGTCAAATTATCATGCTCCTAATATTGAAGTCTATGGTAATATCAAGTCGAAGGACTAATGATATACTTATCATGAGTAACACATATGACTTAGTCCATGTGTTGTTTTCATAGTGAGTTGATCCAATACCCTGTTCCCATAACAAGTACTCATGATCTCGATTCGTATCCCTATACGCATGATCATCACATGACCATCAATCAAGATTCACACTAGCATTAATTCATTATAGTTCTCAATATAATGATCAACTAGGGACATTTATGATATTTTAACAAATAACCATGGATCTTACTATAAGGTAAACATGCAATTACTTATAATAAAGTACTAAATGAAAACCTCAATTTTATTAACTAAAATTATATGATATACAATGTTTGTAGATTAACTTAGGGCACATTACATTCACCGAATTGCTCAACTAATTCCTTCCACAAATCAAAAGCAAAAAATACGTAGAGGAAAGCTTCAATAATATCAGTAAAGATTGAATTTAAGATCTAAGATATTACCAATTTTTCCACCTTAATCCATTGATCAAAGTAAGCAGAAGTTTCAGCTGGTCCAGGGAAACACCCATCAATGAAGCTCGTCTTCATCTTTGCTCCTAAGGCAATCTTCATCGATCTACTCCAACAAAGGTAATTCTTTCCATTCAGGACATTCTTCACCAAAACCAAGCCAGGAATATCTGAATTTTGCAATTGAATAGCTCCTTCAATGGTGGAGTTATACACATTACTTGCATTTTCAAAAATCAAAACCTCTGAATCTTGAACACTTTCCATGATGTAAAACTCGAATGAATTTCAAGAAATTGAACAAGAAACAAAAAAGAACCTCAAATGAAGGTTTATATAGTAAGCTAGATCTTCAATGGCAGAATTAAAAACTAGGGTTTCAAATCGAAATCCGCTTTGATACCATGAATAATAACAAAGGTTCTTTAAGAACTTGAAATCACAAGTTCTGGGTTTCTTATTCTATTAGTTATGAAATACATAACATTTACACTATATGTATAGTGTGTTACGCATAGATCTAGTACACCTGTTGGTTACACAATAAAACTGTTATTACAACTAACTTTTACTAGTTACCACAATCAATTAGTCTCAAATACATAAAATATTAAGGGTGGGCATACTGCAGTTTGGTGGTGAAAACCATCAAATCGCTACCAAGTCAGGGGTCCGCAATTTGGCCATTTTGCAAACCACCACCAGACCGTGAAACCTCAAACCCACAACCAAACCAACAGCGGCTTGCGCGGTTTTGGTTTGATTTTGTAGTTTTCCTACGATACATTTTCAATAGTCACACATTTTATACAATGAAACACATGAACTCGATCAAAATTATGAGTCTAAGTTCATTTCAAAACTTAAACGATATGAAAAGGCTTCAACTCTATTCAATTTCATTCCAAGTTTGGGGTGGTTTTGCAGTTTGGTGAACTGCAGTTTTCTATAAATGAAAACTACCACCAAACCACAGAATTGCGGTTTTCAAGTTTTTTAAACCGCCCCTGAAACGCTAACTTAAAAATCAAACTAGACCAAGCGGTTTGGATGGTTTCGACGATATGGGCGATTTTGCAGAGACCACTGCCCACACCCCTGAAAAATACTACAAGAATTAATACATGGGAGTACTATTTAATATTCAATTGGTGGTACTATGGTTGGCCGCCACGATATCCTAAATGATATGGGTGCTCTTTATTTGTCTCGAGTAATTGGAAAGGTGAAGTTGGAATTCTAGTGCTGCATGCACTCATTAGTGGATACATATATACTTTTGCTGAAACCTAAGACTTTGATCGGCTTTATCATCAACCTTTCTTTCATGCATAATATATATGCAATGCATGGATCCTCTTCTTCCATTTTTCCTTCTTTTAATTTAAGCTAACCCTCTCTGCAATTACCTTTTAATTAATTGATTATTATTAATGCATTGATTAAATACGTACAATAATTTATGTTTTTTTTAAAATTTGGTCAATTTATTGTGTACAAGTTGCATTTTCCGGTGAAGTAGTCGCATCATAATCATAGTCTATAAATTACAAGCATATAATAAGTTCGATTTTTTTTTTCTTGATAAGGCATTAGTTCAAACATTTTTTCTGTTCCTCTTTACTTTAGTTTGACTAATTTTATGAGATCGAGTTAGTCGGGCATCTTAACCCCATTATTCGAAAAAATTAAGAGAATATAATTATATAGTATAATCGAACTCATGACCTTTACCTCAGTTAAAATTATGATACACTTTAATTTCTCCGCTATTGCCACAGCCCTAGGGGGCTGACGCGATCAGTTCAATATCAACTAACTAATATGTCACTTAACAATTCCATATATGACACTGGACGAACCTGAACAACAACAAATCAATATGTCTCGACTACAAATATTTTGAAGCATGAAACGTTTATAATACTTGAGCACAAACCGGGACCCGTATGTGTATATATACATGAATCGTGATATTTCTGTTGAACTATATAATATAAGTTAACTAGATTGATATTGTGAACGGGAATGGTGGACGCCCCTAATTGATTTGAGTGAAGATGGGGGGACATAATTAAACATATGTACGTAAATGCATAGACGATCTTTAAAAAAAGGTCTCGATCAATTTACGTGCAGGAGCTAGCGGACCCACATTGGAGTAATGTTTGGGCCGTTGCAATCAAAGATATTGGAGCCTAAAATGTACTACGATATGTCCCATGATGAGCATGCCTAGGTTCACGAGTCCAATTACCCTTTTGTTTAGTTGGAGACGACAGATTCTCTTTTTTGTTCATCTCTCTTTAATTTTGTTGATCAATGTGTAGTTAATTAATGGCCTTAATTAATTTGGTTAATCATGCATGAAAAGGATTCCTTCAACAAGTGACAATTGAAGATTAGGGATACACCGTGACCATCGCATAACTACTAACTATTAATTAATGACATTTAATAATCAGCACATCAATGGCCTTGACATTCACTTTCACGCTTCCATATATGTGACAGTTTTTTTCACACGTGATTTGGGTGGCAAAATGGGTCGATGCGCCATATCCATGTCAACCCGTTTATAACACTAACTCATATAAGCTCAACTTTAACAGTAACCAGTTCATTTGTTTTGTTAACACGTTAACCCATCAAACCCATTTACTTAATATATTATTTTATAAATTAATATATATATATAATTCTTTTCAAAATAGCATCTTATTCCTAAGATCTAATTCAAATGACTATTAAAACTATTAGTGTCATGATCATATCGACAGTTTAGATTTGTACTACAGTTTTTACGGTCGACATTCTCAATAAATGAGTTATCCAAAATCCAACACATGATACATGTGCTCAAATCAGATCCGAAATAGTTGGAGATTTGGATAATGATAAGCGGTTGCAACTAGTAGGTCAAAGCGGTTACAACAAGATTTCTTGATTAGACAGTTGAAGATTTAATCTTATCCCCTACCGACTAATGGCTAATTGAAGATGATGAAGAGGTTAGAGATTGTGATTTAGAAGAATTATCATCAATTGTTAATCATGGAGGAACGTAGTTATTTAGAGACGGAGATTGATCAGATTTCGCTAGTTTAGTTAAGATTGTGAAATTTATATTTATATATTTGTCAAAGTAATTGAGTCATGTACACTAGTTATTTAGTTTACTTTGTAATGTGAACCTATTATGTTCACTTCGTTATCAAGTTGTAACACACCAAGGGGACTTGGGTGTTCCAGTGAGGGGGAGTTTTACACACAAGAGGGATCTTGTGTATGTAAGGTCTACAAAGTAATGTATGAGAGAATGATTGGAGGAGATCAGTGAGGAGTCACGCAAATGAGTCATGTAGTTCGATTCTTCATACTAGTGGAGTTTACATTTAGGCATGGCCTCGCAGACCTAAGTCTTGGAAAGAACTGCGATAATATATTTGGTGCCCTGGTTTGATTTATTTTGCTACATACTTTAAGTTTAAGTATTTGAATTACTTTTTGTTTCCCAGTTACAACCAACATTTTATTCGGTTGTAACCGCATTCGGTTATTTCAATTAGTATCAGAGAAAGCACAACGAAATCTTTGTTTTCAAAGACAAGTAAGATCTATACAAACCATAATGTCTCACGGAAACCAATCAGACCAGCCTGAAGGCATCCTAAACACGAGACCACCACTGTTGACCAATATGAATTACACGTATTGGAAAGCTCGAACGGAGGGGTACATTCTATCCATCGACGTCAAATTTTGGAGGGCTATCGAGAAAGGGTACAAGCCACCTGAAATTTATGGAGAACCAAAGAATCTAGTCGACTGGACAGCTGATGAGGAGAAAATTTTGTCAACCAATGCCAATGGATTGAATATTATTTTCTATGTTGTCAACGAAGAGCACCTCAAGCTCATCTCCTCATGTAAAGTGGTAAAGGAGGCCTGACAGATTCTTGAAAACTCTTTTGAATGTAATGAAGATGTTTGAGAATCAAGATTTGTGTTGTTGGCTTCCCAGTTTGAAACACTGAGAATGGAAGAGGAAAAAATTGTTGTTGAATACAATGCCAAGCTCAAAGACATTGCCAACCAAGCTCAACAACTGGGGAAGAAGTACTCTAACAAAAAACTAGTCTAAGAGACAATCAGAAGTCTCCCTGCCAAATACAGTGTTAAAGTTGTTGCTATTCAAAAGAATCGAGGTCTCAAAAGAATCGAGGTCTCAAAGATCTAAACTTCGAAGAACTCATGAAGTGTCTTCCACTTATGATATGCATTTGAATCAATAAAAGAAGTTCGAAGAATTGGCCTTGAAAGCAGCATCTCAATATTTCAGTCTAGATAAATATAGCACTTATGAAGAAGATGGTCTTGTTTTACTAACCGAAATGTATAATAAACTGTTTCAAAAATCTCAGGGGTATAATGACCAATGGTAAAGGTGAAACCGCAAAGAAAGAAGTCAAAATAAAACTAATAGATAAAAGCAAGCTCACATGCAGGGAATGCGGAGGATTACAACACTTCCAAGCCGAATATCCCTCCAGAAGAAAAGAGAAATCGCTGACCAGCACATGGAGTGACTCGGAATCAAAAAATGAAGGAAGACTTTAAATCAACACATTGCCTTTACTGTCATGCATGTGGTTGGAATCGCAACCTTTCAGCCAATAGTTGCAACCAAAGAACATAACTCTGTAAAATCAAAACATGATGTAAGTGATTTAGATGATTCTAATTATGATTTATCTAATCATTCCACTCATGTAGATATGAAAGGGAATTATGTTGAAATGATCACAAAATGGGAAAAATAGTTGCATGCAATCAAACACTTGAACACCTCCTTAAATAAAAGAATAAAAAGTTAATCGAATGCAAAAGCAAGCTGGAGCATGTAGAGGGCAATATCAATAAGCTAAACAAAGGAAAAGCCAAGCTCGATGATCTACTGCAACATGGAAAAGGATATGAAGATCACAGGGTTTAGGTTTCATTAATGGATCCTCTTACAAAGATTCTACCACAGAACCTATGAAGTTTGTTAAAGCACAAAATGGGCATAATAAACTGCAAATAAGAAGGTCCAGACCTACATGCTACTATTGTGGGATCAAGGGACAAATTTGTCTTACGTGCTGCAAAATGATTCAAGAATTGGCACGAATGCAATATGAGATCACTCAGAAAGATGCTCAAGAACAAGGACACCATCAACACAAACACCAGAAACGATGGGTCCCTAAAAATGATGTATGTCATGCTGCACAATATCGCTAAAGTCCATGTCATCCTCTGACTAATACTTTGATAGTGGTTGCTTGAAGCATATGTTTGGTGATAAGGGTCTTCTCATCAACTATCAATCTTACGCAGATGGATATGTCATTTTTGAAGATGGTGTGCGAATCCAAGTCATTGGTGAAGGAATTCTTGAGGTTCGTAGTTTACTTCTTTTAGAATTAGTTCTTCCTGTAGAAGATCTAAAAGGAAATTTAAGCTATGTGATCAAAATTTCTATGTAAATCTCACTAAAACATATATGATGTATATGATAGAAAGGTCATCTAACAAGTGCTACTTGTTGCAACAGCTTAGCAGATCATGTTACAACTCAACAGCAGACACCACTAAAGTATGGCATCAACGACTGGGACTCGTCCTCTATAAACACCTATGAAAGATGTCAAACTTAGAAGCAGTACATAGACTACCAAATTTCAGTCTTTTTACTATTAAGATCTACAAACCCTATCAACTTGGTAAGCGAAAAAGAGAAAGCCACAAAACAAGTAGACAAATGCAATGCCTCAGCAGTCCTCGAGCTCTTACTTATCGACCTAGTTAGACTTTCTTCGGTGATAAGTCTATTAGGGAAGAGGTATATTCTGGTATGCGTTGATGGCTTTTTCTCGTTTCACTAGGGTTCTCTTCTTGAAAGAAAAATTAGATGCTTTTGAAAGTTTGAGTTATTTGTGTTTAAAATTGATGAATGAAAAGACATCCTGTAGAGAACATATTATGAGAATCAAGAGTGATTACGAGAAAAAGTTTGAAAACTCTGAATTCCAAGAATTCTACAGGGCCTTAACAATTCATCAGGAATTCTCTACTCCAATTACATATCAATAAAATGGGGTAGTCGAAAGGAAGAACGAACATGTTCAAGAAATGGCCAAAGTCATGCTCACATCCAAGAATCTTCTTACAAAACTTTGGGCAGAGGCTGTAAACACTGCATGTTACACTATCAACAGAACCTATCTTCATCTTTTCACCCACAAGACTCCCTGTGAGCTTTGAAAAATTAAAAAGCCTAATCTTACATACTTTCACATGTTTAGAAGCAAGTGTTTTGTGCTAAATGACAGGGAGGTGCTAAAAAAGTTTGACTCAAGAAGTGATGAAGCCTTCTTCCTCGATTACACTATAAATAGCAAGGCATATAGAGTTCTAAATCAGGGCACCCACAGAGTAATGGAATCAATAAATGTGTTCTTTGATGATACTCCAATAAAATAACAAGTATCACAAGTTGAAAACAGAGAAGATGGTTCACTGCAGTTGCAACCACCTCAGTATCCTATTTGTAACCAAAGTAGAAGATTCACTTGAAACAAATGCTACAACCTCACACAAGAATAAGTTAGAGCTGACTACTGTCACTCGAGAACCTTTAAGAAGAATTTAGAAAGACCATCCACTAGATAACATTATTATGGAGAAATAAGAAAGAATAATAACCAAAGATACAACAAGAATAGACTACATGAGGTTAGCCAGGTATGTCTGCTATGTCTCAAATATCGAGCCTAAAATTATGTCTGACACATTGTAAGATGAGTACTGGACTATAGCAATGTAGAAGGAGTTGAATCAATTTAAGAGATTAGATGTATGGACACTAGTGCCAAGACCATAACATGCCAATGTAATAAGCACAAAGTGGATCTTTAAGAATAAATCTGATGAACAAGGAGAAGTGGTCAAAAATAAGGCTTGTCTAGTAGCTCAAGGTTACAATCATGTAGAAAAAATAGATTTTGATGAAACGTTCACACCTGTTGCTATACTAAGATCTATTTGTCTACTTTTTGCTATTCCATGCTCTCTTAGTTTCAAGCTCTATCGGATGGATGTCAAAAGTACATTTCTGAATAGTACAATCAATGAAGAAGTGTATGCTGAACAGTCCAAAGGATTCAAAAATCCATCACTCCCGGACCATGTCTATCAATTGAAGAAAACACTATATGGATTGAAACAAGCTTCGCATGCCTAGTAGGACCGGTTTGCCAAGTTCCTGCTAAATCATGGCTACAGTCGTGGAAGTGTTGACAAGACACTATTTGTGAAACAAAAATCCTCATCGGTCCTTATAGCACAAATATTTGTTGATGATATAATCTTTGGGGCTACTACAAAAGGACTAGTAGAAGAATTTGTCAACAATATGCAAAAGGAATTTAAAATGAGCATGGTAGGAGAACACTCTTATTTCCTTGGTTTAGAAGCTCACCAGACCAGCAAAAGTACGTTTCTTTCACAACATAAGTATTTTTGCTCTTTGGCCAAATGATTTGGTTTGGAACAGGCTAAACAAGAACGAACACCAATGGCTACCAATAATAAGTTGACCAAAGATGAGCATGGCAAACCAGTAGATCCATCACTCTACAGAAGCATGATTGGAAGTTTCCTCTACCTCGCAACAAGTATACCAAATATCTCATTCAGTGTAGGATTGTGTGCACGTTACAAGCTATACCAAAGGAATCTCATATGACAGTAGTCATGAGGATTATTCGATACATGGCAGGCTCATCCAATTTGGGACTATGGTATTCATCTAACTCTAACATTTCACTAGTTGATTATAGTGATATTGCATGGGAGGTAGTGCTGATGACCGAAAAACACCTTTGGGGGCTGTTTCTTTACAGGAACCAATATGGTGTCTTGGTTCAGCAAGAAATAGAACTCAATCTCACTCTCAATAGCTCAAGCAGATTACATTGCAGTTGGGAGCTGTTTGATACAATAGCTTTGAATGAAACAAATGTTAAGCGCGTATAACATTCAGTTGCAACCGCTTATTGTGTTCTGTGACAACCGAAGTACAATCGACATCTCGAGAAATCTTGTTTAGCATTCGAGAGCTAAGCACATCGAGTTGAGGTATCACTTCATTCGTGATCTAATGGAAAGGAAGGTAATATCTATTAAATATATTCATACTGAAAAATAATTGGCTGATATATTTATTAAGCCTTTAATGCTTATAGGTTTAAGTTTTGATAGGGGCTATTGGGTTGTGTCTTAACCCTATGTAATTCACAGTCATCACTCTCCCTATTATTTTTTTAATAATTTTTTTGTAATAAAATGAAATAAAAGGGAGTAACGATTTGTGTATGTAGATTTAGTAGTAGCGTTTTATTTTAAGTAATGTTGGACATATTGAACATTAACGATTATACTACCGTTGCGAGTGTTTCTGTTTTGATTTGTTATGAATTAGTTTTTATTTGTAATTATCATTAACCCTAATAATTAGGGTTTGATGAAAGTTTAAAGGGCCAGATAAGCATCAAGGTAACCAAAATTGAAGTCGTTGTTATTTTATTAATCATCTTCATCATCTTCAACCTTAGATCCTACCTCATCATTTGTATCAATCTCAACTTACTATGATATTTTCATTTGATCTTCGTCTCTAAGATCTGTTTAAGCTGTTGTAATAAGACCAGCACCATGGTTCGAACTTGAAACTCTGTAAAAGGGACTGCATCTAAGACACTAGCTCAATCGAAAGGGAAGAAACTAGTCAAAAAGCTTATGAAGGTTCTAAATTCTATGCCACTCAACATTTTTCCACCACTAACTCCAATTCAGGAGAAATCTCAATCTTCAATAGAGGGCCTTCCACGAATCAACCCCGAACCACAAATTTTGAAGAAGAAGGCTAAAAAGTCTAAAGTTACGACTCCACTCACAACTGATGAACCAGCAAGTCCGGTTGCAACCGAAGCACAGAATGAGGAAGGATTTATTACTGGTTCTGATTTTAAAGGATTAGATCCATGGAGAAACATTTCAAATTCTGACACTGATGTAGAACAACCCAGAGTGAAGCTAGGTAATCATAGAGTATTGTCTTGCCGAATGCTTGATGAGGAAGACGAGGCTTGAAATGAGGGCCTCAAAGGGAAAAAGTACCATGCTGAGACATATATTTATAAGAAGGACTATGAAACAGAAAACTTGGTAACCTTCTTGAAGTCTTACTCTCTCTTCAAATTTTGTTTTTCTTTTCCAACCAGATATAATACGAGTCTCGTAAAGAAATTTTATACAAATATGAAGTTGGATTTCTCTGACATTAAGTCTCTATATTTTCAAAGAGTATATGTCAGAGGGAGATTTGTTGACTTCTCACCTAGAATCATCAATGCGTTTCTTGAATGTCATTTCAACATTGAGGGACATAGATTTCCTAAACCTTTTAGGAAATGAAACATAATGTCCACCTTGATCACAACCATTACATATAGAAAGGAGACCGAGTAGTCACAAAATAAGATGAAAATGAGATAAATGACCTGACTTCTATGTACTTCAGTCTTTACAACCACATTATTAGTAACCTACTTCCTACTAGACATGGAAACACCTTCGACAGGGAAGTGGGGATACTATTGTGTGTTATAGATCAGGGGTACTTTGTGACCTTAGTGAGATCCTTTTTCGAGCTATATTGCGAAGGACCAAACCAAGAACTACCTATAAATATTTTTATTTCCATGTCTACTAACTAATCTTCTCAACTATCAAGAAATATCAATGGGTAATTAGGACTCATGGTATTCGGTTAAAGTCAAAGGCATCTCTAATAAGAACAAGAAGACATAGTCTTTTCACTTCAATGACTTGCCAATTTTGAATCAGTTAGCCACTTCACTACCATACTTGTTGCAACGTATTGGTATTTCTGTTCCAACTGGTGGTACGAAAGATGGCCTGTCCAGAGTTTAGAAGAAGAAGAAGAAGAAGATAAAGGCTCATACTACATTTGAGGCAACTACTTCCTCTGTACCTGCACAATTTTCACCAGTTTAACGAGCTCGTTCTGACTCAGAGCAAGATGGAATTGTCTTCTTGGATCCGAGGAAATAGCGAGAAAAAAAGTTGATGACAGCAATTCGAGCCTTACCTGATAATCTATTCCAAAGGCTATTCGAGTTTCTGAAGCTTATTGCTCCTACACCCCTTAAAGTAGTAAAAGGTATGGTTCTCCCTAGTTATTTTGTCCTTATGTTATCACAAAGGGGAGATTTGATTGTTTTTATAGTTTGGAGTTTAGAAGGGGTTCATTTCATCTTTGTGAAAATACTATTTATTTTTGTTTTCTTAAGTCTATTGGTCTGAAGATACTTCTGCTAGTAGTTCTTTACACATGGGTATATATTGAAGACTATTTGGACTTGTAGTAGTGCGGTGACGCGCGTCGAACACGTCAATAAAGTAAAGTTTCTTAAACCAACTATTTTGTAGAATAGTGGCAAAGGGTCGATCCCACATAGACTGGTTGTCTTTCTTAGGTTAAAACAACAAAAAAGGAAAATCGGGGGTTTTAAAATAAATATATTAATTTAACTAACTAATCTATCTAAACTAAATAAATAAAATAACTAAACTAATTTCTAAAACAATTAATTAATAATTAATTAACACCTAAATAACACCTAAATCTCCAGTTCCATAAATCAGAATCAAGATTCTATAGCAATTATGGTATTCAATCTTTCCCAAAAAGTTATTAATTTAAATTCTCCTAAATTAGCTATAAAAAATCGACATCCGCCAGAAATTCTTAATTCCCCTAATTTCGATAGTCAGGACATCCGCCACTAACTATTTCCCTAATTAATGTATAACCCTAGACATCCGCCAATCAGGTTTAACACACTAACCGCAATAATATATATCTATGGGAACACTAATCCTAAATAACCGGATCGCATCCGTTACCGATTTAACGTAGATTCAATTGTTGTACATTCAAGATTCGAAAGGGTTTTACGGCAAACAGGTGAATGTTTGTTACTTTATTGGTCTAATAGCACAATTACACGGATACTAATATTCCGAATAATAATAGATTGTCCATCTAAAAGCATGCATTGGCCTCATACATACCATAGATCTAAATCATAATCATTAAATCTACAACAATGAAATAGGAGAAATTAAATTAATTAAATAATAAAATAAAAGATCTCACATATTATAGTTTGAACCCATGATCCCGACTTGCTTCCCCTTCGACTTAGGCAAGAAATTCATTAGCCGGACATCATCTTCAAAAAATCACTACAAAAAATAATAATTAAAATCTTTAAAGAATACTAATTAATTCTTTTTATAATAATACCTAGGTTCCTAATATATAAAAATACTCCAATTTGTACTCGGATACTAATTTTGGGGGTTAGGGATGTGACTCGTGCGCCGAGGAGCATCGTAGGGGTGTTTTTAGATCAAAATTCGGACTCTGCCACGTGTACATAACCGATTGGTTGTTTTTTCCTGCCCGCACCATGTGTTCGCTTCCGATTGGCCACCACTTGTCATCGCCTCTGATGTGTCACCGCTTCATTTGCCGAATACTGTGCGTTTTCGGTTGTGTGTGGTGAGTCAGCGTCACGTGTCCGCACGTGATTGGTCAAACCACGTTGTTGTTACGCATCTGGCCAATGAGTGAATGGCAGGTGGCATGACGTGGCATGGAAGAAAATTGCGTGACTCTCGCGAATTACCGGGAGTTTGTGCGGGAATGCATCTCGAGGCATATCGACGGAGTCTGTGCAAGAAGAACGAATGGCGGTGTGTGACGTGGCCTAGTGGTGTTGACGTGTCAACGCGTGATTGGAGGAGACGATTTAGACACGCAATGTGGCGGCTTGCGATTAGAGGAGAACCAATGAGTGACGTGCTGTTGGGCTGCTGCTGTGACTCGTGGTGCTAACGTGTCATCACCCGATTGGTCAAATGATGACGTGGCATGCTTTGATTGGCTGGAACACCCTGTCCGCTATTCGACCCACTACGCAATGCGTATTTCGAGGCAAACTATCTGGCATCCGATCACTGCAAGTAAATACTCCATTTTGAGTATTTTTCCGCCACGAATTCAACCGCGCACTCCGTTTCACCTAAAAATGACCAAAAATTATAATTAAATATATATTTTAAATACTTTTAATAATTAAATATACTAAAATAGACTACTAAATACCTATAAATACCGACTTATCATGCGATGCAACCAAATGGTTGAAATGGTTGTAACCACTATGGAAGCTGTTGCTACATGTTTGTATCAATAGTATACTTATCTTTTTACTTTCGTAAATTCTGGAAGAGCACCGAATATTATTGAAGACTAATGTGACTTTTTATGATTGATCAAAATGTTAGATGATTCATAATTATTATTATTTATGCTCTCCTAAACTCATTTTACTAATTGTAACAACATTATGATAAAGGAGGAGATTGTTAGTGTCGTGATTATATCGATGGTTTAGATTTGTCACTATAGTTGTTACGGCCGACATTATCAGTAAATGAGTTATCCAAAATCCAACACATAATACATGTGCTCAAATCATATCCAAAATAGTTAGAGATTTGGATAATGATAATCTGTTGCAATCGGTGGGTCAAATTGGTTACAATAGGATTTCTAGATCAAATTGTTGAAAATTTGATCTTATCCCCAACCGACTAATGGCTAACTGAAGATTATGAAAAGGTTGGAGATTGCGATTTAGAAGAATTATCACCACGTGTTAATCATAGAGGAACGTGGTTATTTAGAGATAGAAGTTTATCAGATCTTGCTAGTTTAGTTAAGATTGTGAAATTTGCATTGATCTATATATTTGTCAAAGTAATTTAGTCATGTACACCAGTTATTGAGTTTACTTTATTGTGAACCTATTTTGTTCATTTCATTATCGAGTTGTAAAAACAACAATGGGACTTGAGTGTTCCAGTGAGAAGGAGCCTCACACACAAGAGGGATCTTGTATATGTAAAGTCCATAAAGTGATGTATGAGAGAGTGATTAGAGGAGCTCAGTGAGGAGTCACGAAAAAATTCTTATAGTTTGATTCTTCATACTAGTGGAGTTTACATCTGGACGTGGCCCCGTAGACGTAGGTCTTGGAATGGACTGTGATAACACATCAAGTGTCCTAGTTTGATTTATTTTACTGCATACTTTACGTTTAAGTATTTACATTACTTTATGTTTTCCGGTTACAACCAACATTGTATTCGGTTGTAAGCGCATTTGGTTATTTCAAAAACTATGTAAGTAATTTTTCTCTAAATAATAATAACACTTTACTATGTTATTTGAACTCTTAAAAGTGTAATTCAACCATTAATATAATAAGATAATAACAAATATGCATTATATTATTATTTTAAACGAGTTAAATAGATCATAAATGGGTTGTTTTTTTTAGTTGTATCAACCCGTTTATGATAATAACCCGTATAAGTTCAACACTAACCCACTAATATCCTATGTTAGCGTCTCGTGCTATCGTGTAATGACTCATTTTGCCACCTCTACACGTGATAACACTACACTACATATATGTATATAAGTTAATCTCTCAAGCAATTATATATTTAGAATAAAAGTTTACTTTTCTTAAAAGATAAAGTAAAATTATATTAATAAACAAAAATTTAAAAATTACAATATATATAAGTTAGAGGAGAGAAAAAGTTAAGAAAGCTAACTCTTGTCACCATTCTAATTTTTTAATTTTCTCAATTTTTGTATTTTATGTTTTTCCTCATTTTCTGCTATAATTAATTATTTCTAGCACCCCAACATTCACGTACTTCGTCTCTTCATTTACCCTATTCACAAAAACAAAAGTTGAGATCAACACCTCTATAACAGTGCCTCTACATTCACCTTTAATTTTCACATTCTCAGCATCTCATCTTCAATCCCCATGACTTCTTCAACAAACCACAAAGGAAGAAATGGGAGGTGCGCCTCTACAACAGCACCTACACATTGACCTTTCATTTTCACATTCAATTGGTATTCTGTCATCTCATTTTTAATCCTCATTACTTTTTCAACAAAGCTCAAATGAAGAAATGGGTGGTGTGCCTCTACAATTATCTTTGATTTTCATATCAGCATCTCATCTTCAATCTTCAATTGCCATTCACCAAAACTCAAATGAAGAAATGGGTGGTCTACATTTAGGAATTTTGGGCGATTTAAAGGATTCAATGGGTGGTCTGCCATCTCATCTTCAATCATCATGACTTATTCACCAAGTAGTTTGTCTAGATTTGTTATCGCCATTATTTATTCACCAAATGTGCTATATGGATTTGTACGTATAAGGTTTTTAGGATTTGGGAGTTTAGCGGCAACCTCTATCTGCTGCTTCAATATCGCGTACATGTGGCTCCAAGAAGCAAAGGAACTTGATGACCCCCCCTCCACTCTATCCCTCTCCGTCGATGCCGCCTCCATTGTTTGATGAACATGATGTTGGGGCATGTGCCCTAGGTCAATCCATTAACTGTATTTATGAATACTTTTAGTTAATAAAATAGAGGATTTCATTTGCTATTTATTATAATTAATTTGCATGTTTATATTATAATAAGATCCATGGGTATTTACATAAATATCCTAAATGTCCCTAGTCGATCATTATACTGGGAACTATAATGAATTAAGACTAGTGTGAGTCTTGATTGATGACCATATGATGATTATACGTATAGGGATACGAATCAAGATCACGAGTACTTGTTAGGGAACAAAGTACTGGACCGACCCGCTATGAGAACATCACATGGATTAAGTCATAGTTGTTTCTCATGATACGTATATTTTTTAGTCCTCCGACTTGAGATTATCAGAGACTTCAACATTAGGAACATAGTGATTTGACATTATCAAACGTTGTCTTTAACCGGACGATTATAAAGGTTGTGATTGGTTACTATGTGAGCAATGTGATGAAGTTGTGTAATCAAGATAGAATTTGTCCCTCTCATATAAATAGAGATATCTAGTGGATCCCTCGATGAGTTAGACTGTTAAAAGGCCTAGTCTAAGTGAATTGATATTGATCAATGTCACTTGGATGTTTTCAGTCTACCTAGAGATCGAGACTAGTACGATTGAACATGTTGGATGACAATTCCATGCCTTATGTTTGATCAAAAGTATATCGTGTGACAAAAGGATGTTATATACGCTATTGATTAGGTTGTATCGATTTGATATTCGTACAACTTGGGTAGTCATAATGTCTTGCTAGAGGCCGCTTACGACTTGTATACCAAAATGTGTTTTGGTACACTGCCAACGTTGTATGAGCCTATTGGGTCGCACACTAAGAATGGTTTTGTGAGATTTTAAGATGGTTCAGAAAAATGAATTTTATATGATAAAATTTATGACGGAAACGTCCTTGTGGTGTATTACACTTATACTTCTTTAAGTAGGGGTATATGTGTAATTTACTTAACCGTCTATATACAAGGATTGTATAAATAGACACTTTAAGTTAGAATACATGGACGAAAGATGAAAAGGCGAAACTCCTTTTTTCGTTTAAGAAACAACTTAGGATTTTTGGTATGCTCTGGATCGTTTTGGAGAGAAACAAAAGATTTGGTATTCTCTCGAAGCTAGCGTGACAGTGACAAAGTAGAAAACTCGACTAATTCATGTTAAGATGACTGAGTAATCAAATAAAATGGGTAATATAATCATAGGCTAAGTTGATTAAGTTAAACAATATGCTATGGCGTGCATCGAAATGCATGTTAGGACGCGAGGTACCGGGTACTGGGTAGTCGAAGTTTGGTGGGACCACTAATTAGTCAAATTTGGTGAATAAAAACACTAACTATATGATTAAACGAGCCTAAGGTAATGAAATTTAATTAAATACTAATAGACCTATAGTTGGATTAGATTAATGTGAACCCCATACCCATCTAGATGATCCTAGTGAGTGAATCTAGAATAGTAAGTAGGCTATTGAAGTCATTAAACACGGTGTTGGATAGCATAAATATATGCCATTAGATGGTCCTCGAGATATGTATGCAAACTTGATCAACACCCAAATTATTTAAACCACACTTAGTGGATTGTTCAATCACTTCTACCTATTTCAACATGTAAAAGAGATAAATTCATAGTTGAAGAGTTTTGAATGCATTTACAAGCTGGGAATTTAGAATTCAACGATTCCAATTCAAGGTAATCTTCAAACACATCATCAACTTCATCTTCTTTAACATGTGTTCATGAGAATGAAGCTCATTTTTTGTTATTTTTCTTCAAAACTTTCCATCGTAACTTACTATTTTGTAAGGGTCACCCATGTATTTCAAGTCAATTACAACTGCAAATTTGGGTTTTAAACTAGTTTTGAATTAAATTGTGTTCTTGAGCTCAATTTGGGAATGAATGTCAATTTATGAATTGATGATATATTATTATGTCTCTGGTTTTTTTGGTATTTCTTAACCCCCTATGAGTCAATGATAGGGTCGACGGTGTTGAAGGCGGCCGCGGGGGTGAAAAACAAGAATTCTCAAGTTGAAGATTCTGGGTTTCGACCTTGTTAGCGCGCTATTAATACTAATTAGCACGCTAATGATTATGGGCAGAAACTCGAATTAAGTTGAATGATTAGCACACTAATAAGCCTTATTAGCACGCTAACCAGACATCAAAAATTTGCTAAAAATGTGTTTTAATAATGTAGCTAGCTAAAACCCATTTTCGACACACCGATTATTTAATTTACGGGCTTTTAACTTATTTTGAAGGAATTAACCTGATAAAAGAGTATCTAATAATTTTTAATTTTTGTAATGAATATTAGTTTTAGGGGTTAATAGATACTAAATTGATCATAAACCCACTATATTTAAACTAATAAGACACCGAACTCAGGGACTATAGCTCGGGTACTGAGAGCAAGTCGGGGTCGGATTTAGAAGTTTCAGGAAAGTAACACGTAATTGAGGTGTGTAAACCCACGAGAATACTTCACATAATTCAGTTCATTTATCTTATGTATTTTATGAGTGTCAGATGTTTTATTTCGATCTTTTATCCAACTACAAACTATACTGGGTTATCATGATTTATTGATGTTTTATTCATGTTGAATAACCATGTTTTATGCGTGCATCTTGGGATTATTGAAAGATCGGTTGAGTTGGTTCACCGGGTTTTACTATGAAAACCGATTGAGTTGGTTCACCAAGGTTGTGTGGTGTTGTTGTATATGGCAGAATAATTTACCAGTTGATTGCTTCACTGGGGCTTTAAAAGACGTGGTATAAGAATGAATGATTAACCGGTTAAGTGGTTCACCGGGGTTTTATGTGTTTACATCTCTGCTTACTTATATAACTGTTGTTTTGTTTTCTGATTATTTATCTACTGCTTTGATTTTTTATTGCCCTACATTCATGGGAGTATGTATTTATGTAGCCAGATAGAATACATGTCTCGTAGTTTTATTTGATTTCTTGCTGAATATTATGTGGACTTCTCTTGGAATTTTACTTACTGGAATCATCACTATATTTGTTGGGTGACCGAGTGCATATCCTTTTATGAGCAGCGGTAAAGGGGAACCTTTGGCGACTATCACTTTCTGTTGACGGTCTTAGACATACTCGTAGGTGTTTATATTTTGATACATTCTTTTGTTATGGGTATCAGGGGACTATGAGAGACATTGTACATGTATATACCTGCTTTTGTTTATCTTGTTGCCTTATATACATGGCACTTTATTTATGGGTTTTCCACTACTTAGAAATTTTGATAATATGCATATAATACTCATATATTTTAAAGTCTTTTGCTATAAAATTGATAATGAAACCTAATAGGTTAACTAACTAGCTAAACAAATTCATTAGTAATTATATGAAAAATAATTGGCTAAGCTAGTGTTAGTTGGGAATGTGTAAATAACCAATTAGGTCGCAGGGCGTCATATATAAGCAGGCCATGACATGGCAAGGCTTGGTGATGTGTGATGTGACATGACGGCGCAATGATTGCCTCGAGTTTTGGGACCGCCACGTAACACTTGACAGAGTCAATTGATGTGGTGTCACTAAATCGGTAAGGATTGAAGAGTGAAAATAGTATATTTTGTTTACAATATACTTTGTAAGGTTAGGATTGGAGTTTGTTTACATAAATTATTAATATTGGCATGAGTAATCAGTAATGTGTTGCTTTGATTGGTTGTTTGACTCTTACATCAATGTAATGATATTTTTTCAAAAACCTAAATTCTTAATGTTCTTTATTCTAAAGTTTCCCAGCTTCAAATCTACGTATGATATGCTCCTGCACCACTCGATAGAGATAAAATTGATGTTGTGTCACTAAATCATTAAATATTGAAGTGTTCAAAGTAGTATATTTAGTTTTGTTTATAATTTTTACAGTTAGTGTAACGGCCCGCTCTAATTAATCTCGATTAACTGACAAATTACATATTAGACCCTGAGCTCAGACCCACGCGGAAGTCGCAGAAAAATGTATGGCACGCCTAACGAGGTAAAAACTTGTTATTTTTGTGTGTGAGTATTTATTTATTTTACTATTATGAAATAATTCACGTCGCATTATTTGACATTTGAATTGGTCGCGTTATGCGCGTGTAGTGACGAGAGGGTGCGACGTGCGGTGTGCGCGTAACGCGGGTGTATGGGATAGCAAGGGATTTAGCTGTCACATCACACATCACATCATCACATAACACATCACATCAAACCCATCACTCATCATTACCCCTCTCCTCTCCAAATGATTAAAAAAAAATAAAAATTTTCCTCATTTAAAAACGAGATAGCAAGATAAAGAGAGAGGAGAAGGAGGAGAGAGGAAGATAGAGAGGGAGAGAGAACGTTGAGAGAAAGAAGAGGGAAGGAAGAAAGGAGAGAAAGAGAGAGAGAAAGAGAGAGAGAGGGGCGGTAGAAGAGATAAAGGAAAGAGGGAGAGTGACGGTCAGGAGAGGAAGCCCCGGCGAGAAGTGAGACGGGGCAGCAACAACGCAAGCAGCGGCAGCGAGCTCAGCGGGGCAGCGACGGCGAGATCGACGAGGCAGAGGCAGCGTGAACAGCGGATCTCCATTGATCAAGTGAGTGGTTAATGTTGTTGTTGTTGTTGAATTTTGAGGAGTACAAGTAATGGGATTGTGTTGTTGTTAGGTTGTTGATGGTGTTGTTGTTGTTGAAATTATTGTTAAAAAAATTAAAAAAAAAAAAAGGATCGGACTGCAACTGGCGAGAGGAAGAGAGAAGAAGATGCCAGTAGGCCGGGCCTTGGCCAGCCCAAATGGGTCAAGCTAGCCACGCCTATGTGGGCTTGGCTGCCCAGGGCCCCGGCGGGCCGAACCGGGCCCAACCCACCCCAAATTTATTTTATTTAATTAAAATTTTAAAAAATATAATACATTTTTAAATCAAATAAATATGCGAAAAATAGGAAAAATAGTTAGAAAATTATGAAAAATTCAAAAAATAAGAAAATATATTAAAATTTAGAAAAATACAAAAAGTAGTTTTGATGAAATTTGGGGCGTCGGCACCCCGATATAATTCGAAAAGTGCGCCAAGAATTAAACTTTTTGTAATAAAAATTGCTCGGATTTTAGTCTCACACTATAAATTTATTTAATGGGACTCTAAAATAATAAAAATTATATAATTGGACATCAGGGAATTAGGCCACAAAAGTCGGGTGTCGAGTGCGTATCTCGAGGCGTGTGCGGGACGTTCAAAGGTGTTTTACGATTGTTTGAGGTAAGTAATCCCATGAGAAAGTCAGCTTAGAATTTAGTTATTTTTCATTGTATTTTTTATTTCACATTACATTTCGTCAGTTAAGTCTCATGTTTACTTTATTCCCGCGTGTGTCTTTGTATGGTCAAAGGGACGGTATGACTCTTTTTCGGCTCTCTCGTTGATGACGATCCGATTGTTGCTACGGCGTTGGTCATACCCTAGACTACGCGTGAGATTTCCTCTCAGCGAGTCGATGATCTCGAGAGCGAGTTGACGCGAGGCCCACCTCCGTCACGGGTTTCCTCTCCTTCGAGGCGTTAGGTGAAAGTCTACCTTCCGACCAACAGGATTCTTCATTTCGACTGTGAAGAGGGGATGTGGATTTCCTCATATCGAGGGCCTTCTCGGTTTAGTATTTTTCTATAGGGATCGACAGCTATACATCACACTCGCGTTCCGAATTCTTAATTATCTCATGACTTATATTCATGCTTTATGTCATGTTCATTTACTTTATGTGCATGAATTGTAGTCGTTTCCTTGGATTTCTTGTGAATACTAGCTGAATTTCTCTAGGATTTACTCACCTGGAACTTGTCACTGTTTGTTGGTGGCAAGTTGCAGATCCTATGACGAGCCGGGGGAAGGCGGTGATTGGCGACTACCTCTAATTTGGAGCGCCTCCACTAGGTTACTCGTAGGTGATTGTATTTACGTATACATATTTTTTGGATTATTTTGGGAGACGTTTCACCTCATACATGTATATTGACGTCTATTATACATTTTTGTCGCCTTAACTGATATACATGGTATCTTTTTGCCGGGTTTCCACCCCATAGGTTGTTAATTATTGCATAACTTGTTTACATTAATGATATGCATGTTATAAAGACTTCCGCTAATAAAACTAATTTGAAAAGAACTAAAATAAGTAGATTAAGTTGTAAAACCTCTTAACTTAATATATTTTGATAGAAAATTTATCCTTTAAAACAACGAAATTTACTAAGTCGGAATACAAGATGAATAGTTTGCGAGCCATCACAGACAGGTGTGCAGATGACGTGCCATGGTTGGTGACGTGTCCGGCGACGTGGCGGTGCCCAGTTTTCCACAAAAATTTGGGGCCGTCACAGTTAGAATCAGAGCTTAGGTTCAGGCGAACCTAAGGGAAAGTTTTGAAAATTTCATGGCTTAAGACATTGTGATACCAACGTCACAGTTGGTATCGGAGCCTAGGTTCACACAAACCTAAGGGGAAAATTAATACAACCGAATAAAACTTAACAACGAACATTAGATATGGAAACCCGAAGATCCTAACTTAGAACTTTAGTTGGGAAGTGAATATAGGACGGGTAGTGCCAAGACTTATACGTTATATATTTTGATTAGTAATAGTATATATGCGTATATATGCGTATACAAGGCTGATACGGATGTTCGCGATTTGCAGATTCGATATGGATGGACGATCAGTTCTTCATATCGATTATGGGGCCCGACGAGCGGCTCGACACTTGCCGACTCGGAACAAACCTTGCGCAATACGGTCACACTTCACAGTTTGTAACTCTAGGAGATCCTTCGATTGCTTCGAGCGCAGGCAGCGGCCACACCGGCCCCTGCCGCACTCGCCGCCGCCACTACTATAGAGCAGACAGTTGGTGCTCCGACTATTTCAGCGACCCCGCTCACGACCACTACTACCGAGATATTGCCAATAGTCACTACATCATTGACTACGCCTGCCGTGGCACCGATACGGATTTCACCCCAGGAGATCACATTCAAGACCTCCTTATCAGCTGAGGCGAAATTGATTAAGGAGTTCGTTCGCTTTCAGCTAGGCTACTATTATGGAGGCGGAGACCTAGAGGTAGCAGGGAAGTGGATCCTTTCACACGAGAAACTTCATGGACTTTTGAGGATTCACGACAGCATATGGGCTTATATTTTCGGATTCATGCTAAGGGGAGATGCTGCAACATGGTGGACCGCCCACACAACCACCGATGGAGAGCTGAATACTTTGGCAGAGTTTAAGAAATCCTTATAAGATCAGTATATCCCGATTGAGATTCAGCTGAGACTGAGGGAGGAGTTCCTGACGCTGAGGCAGGGCGACCGGACGGTGTCGCAATTCATGAAGAGATTTACATACCTGCTTACTTTGGCGATGGACATAGCTGGGACCTAGCAATATCAGGTCCACTACTTTATTCGAGGACTCCAACCAGAGATTAGGGGCGCGATTGTGTCGACAGGAGCCAGGACTGTACGGGAAGTTTACGAGAGGACATTAGCCCACGAGTCATTTTTGATGTGGAACGGCGTCGCCCCCGCTCCAGTGCATCACAACCGCCATAGAGGTCAGGGGACGTCAAATAGGAAAGGCAATAGGAATCGAGATCAGAGAGATCAGATGGGACAGAGGCGCAGATATGATGACGGTCAAACGATCAGTGCACATGCAGTTATGCCGGTACAGCCACAATGGGTTATGGCAGTCTAGCAGCCATAGAGACAGACTCATAGTCAGGTCTAGAGAGGTAGAGACGAGAGTCAACAGTGGCAGGGACAGGGCCATAGGGCTAGCGGACAGCAGGGTCAGGGATCCGGACATAGGCAGAATATCACATGTTTCAGATGTAAATAGAAAGGGCATTATAGGAGTAAGTGTACTAGGGGAGCCAGCACCACCACTAGCAGCTCAGACAGTGCAAGCGAGGGAGCAAGTGCACGCAGTTGTCGCACCAGACCGTGACGCGTTTCGGCGGCTCGTCGAGGGTATGATTTCGATTTGCGATCGTTTTATGCATACACTTATTGATTATGGTTCCACAATATCATTTATTTCTGGACGTATGGTTGATGAGTTAAGATTAACACCGATTACAGTTAGTACACTCCTGATTCTCAGTATAGCAGATGGGGAGAAGGTTTACCCTAACATGATCTATGAGGGTTGCACGATAGAGATTTTCGGACACCAACTCCCTATCGACCTGCGCGTCGTAGAGTTCTTAGAGTTCGATGCACTTTTAGGCATGGATTGGCTAGCTTCATATCACGCCCAGGTGGATTGTTTCCCTAAGATAGTGACTTTTCAGATCCCCGACATACCAGAGTTCACCTTCACGGGTGATGCGAGTATACTACCGACCACTAGGGGGAGATTAGCTACGACCTTAGAGATGGAAGTGTTCACAGGAATAATAGAGTCAACCGAGATCCCAGAGGTTAGACTTGAGGACGTCCCAGTTGTCAGTGAGTTTTTCGATGTCTTTCTAGAGGATCTACCAGGATTGCCCCCACACATAGAGATTGAGTTTGTTATTGAATTAGTACCAGGTACACAGCCGATAGCTAGCAGGCCGTATCGGATGTCACGGAAGGAGCAGGAGGAGTTGAAGACTCAACTGGAAGATTTAAAGAAGAATGGGTTTATACACCCGAGCACATCACCATGGGGAGCACCGGTCCTGATCGTTAAGAAGAAGGACAGTAGCTCGAGGATGTGCATTGACTATAGGAAGTTGAATCAGGTAACGGTACGAAATCATTACCCTTTGCCAAGGATCGACGATTTGTTTGACCAGTTGGCCGGAGCCCGTGTCTTCTCTAAGATCGACTTAAGGTCGGGTTATCATCAGCTCCGGATTTGAAATGAAGACATACATAAGACCGCATTCAACACCAAATATGGGTTATTTGAGTTCACAGTGATGTCGTTCGGACTAACGAACGCACTCGCCATGTTCATGGACTTGATGCACATAGTATTGAAGTCGTACTTGGATAAATTTGTCATTGTCTTCATTGACGACATATTGATTTACAACAAGACTCGGGAAGATCACGGGTAACATCTCAAGCAGATATTGATGACGCTGAGAGAGCACAAATTGTATGCTAAGTTCAGTAAGTGTGAGTTTTAGCTGTCAGAAGTGAAATTCTTGGGACACGTGATCAGTAACAGAGGTATATCAGTGGATCCGAGTAAAATCCATGCAATCATAGATTAGCCGACACATGAAACGGTGACTGATATCAGGAGCTTCCTAGGGTTGTCTGGATACTATCGGCGATTTGTGAAGGACTTCTCAAAGATCGCTGCGTTGATGACTAAATTGACAAAGAAGGATGTACCTTTCAATTGGTCAAAGGAGTGCGAGGATGCATTTACACAGTAGAAGATGACACTGACTACTACACCAGTACTAGTGTTACCAGAGCCGAGTAAGGGATTGACAGTTCATACTGATGCTTGCGGCACAGGGATAGGTTATGTGCTGATGCAGGGAGACAGCGTAATTGCCTTCCTATCCTAACAGTTAAGGACCCATGACAGGAATTATCCAGTGCACGACTTGGAGCTTGCAGCAGTCGTATTTGCACTGAAGGTATGAAGACATTACCTCTACAATGAGAGGTTCACATTATATACAGATCATAAGAGTTTGACATACTTATTCACTCAAAAACATCTGAACACGGGACAACGACGTTGGCTAGAGTTGCTGAAAGACTACGATTTCTCTATCGAATATCAGCATGGGAAGGCAAATGTCGTAGCAGATGCTTTGAGCAAGAGAGGACCAGATTCTGAGACAATTGTCTGTCATATGATGCATGAGTATGGTTTACTTGAAGCGGCGGCAACACTAAGCTTGACAGAGGTTCCTGCTACAGCGAGTGCACCAATTTTTGGACAGATCGGTGTACCGTCTATTTCTATTTCGCGAGTGTTGGATTGTCAGAGGGCTGATGAAATGTACTCGAGATACAGTGAGATAGCACGCAGTCCCGATCACCCAGATTGGAGCGAGTTTGTAGATCAGTGTTTGAGGCACCGATGGAGGTTATGGATTCCAGCAGTGGCAGAGATACGCGATGGGATACTCCAGGAGGCTCACAGGTCCAGGTATACAGTGCATCCTGGCTGGACCAAAATGTATCATGATATGCGACGATTATTTTGGTGGTCAGGGATGAAGGCGGACGTCGGTTCCTATGTTAGGGGTTGTGAGTGTGCCTGCAGCAGGAAAAGTCTGAGCACAGGAGGCCTGGAGGGTTATTGCAGCCGCTGCCCATACCTCAGTGGAAATAGGAACACATTACGATGGATTTCGTTTGTGGATTACCGTAGACTTCACGGAAACACGATACGATATGGGTGATCGTTGATCGGTTGACTAAGTCAACTCATTTCTTACCAATCTCTATGAAGTATAATTTCACACAGTTGAGCATATTGTTTGAAAAAAAGATTGTACGACTGCACGGATTACCAATTTCGATTGTTTCAGACCGAGACAGACATCTTATATCATCATTGTGGCAAGATATGCAGGAGTAGTTTGATACTAAATTATAGTTTAGCACTGCATTCCATCATCAGAAAGACGGGCCGTCAGAGAGATTAATACAGATACTTGAAAATATGCTCAGGGCATGTGTGTTGCAGTTTGGTGGGTCTTGGGAGGAGTACTTGCCACTTTGTGAATTTTCTTACAACAACAGCTATCAGGCCAGTATTGGGATGCCACCATTTGAGGCTCTGTACGGAAGACTATGTAGATCACCGACTTGTTGGGTAGAGCTCGATGATACAGCAACCGTGGGGCCTGAGATTGTTCTTGACCATACAGAGAAGGTGAGACTGATTCGTTGACCGTTATTGGCTGCCCAACATAGACAAAAGAAGTATGCGGATAGGTACCGCGATGGGCTGAGCTACGAGGTAGATGATTGGGTCTACTTGAAAGTTTCTCCATTGAAGGGTCATCAAAGATTTGGGATCAAAGGGATATTAGCACCAAGATTTATTGGGCCATTTCAAATTGAGAAACAAGTTGGGAAAGTCGCTTATCAATTGAAATTGCCAAGTCGATTGGTAGGAGTTCATAATGTTTTCATATTTTGATGTTACGATTGGTTAGATCAGGACCATGGTTGATATGACTAAGATTGAGGTCAGACCGGACGTGACACATGAGGAGCACCCCATTGAGATAGTAGATCGCAAGGTATAGTCTCTCAAAAGGAAAGAAATACCACTAGTACTCGTTCGATGGAAGTACCATAAAAATAAGGGCCTCACTGGGAAAGAGAATCTACTGTGCGAGAGCGATACCCTCACTTGTTCCAAGGTAAAAACTTCATTAAATTTGAATTTTGGGACGAAAATCCTATTAGTTGGGAAGATTGTAACGGTCCACTCTAATTAATCTCGATTAACCGACAAATTACATATTAGACCTTAAGCTCAGACCTACGGGGACGTCACAGAAAAATGCAGGGCACGCCTAACAAGGTAAAAACTTGTTATTTTTGTGTGTGAGTATTTATTTATTTTACTATTATGAAATGATTCGCATCACATTATTCGACATTCGAATTGGTCGCGTTGTGCACGTGTAGTGACAAGAGGGTGCAAGGTCGCGGTGTGCGCGTAACGCGGATGTATGGGATGGTCGGGGATTTAGCTATCACATCACACATCACATCATCACATCACACATCACATCAAACCCATCACTCATCATTACCCCTCTCCTCTCCAAATGATTAAAAAAATAAAAATTTTCCTCATTTAAAAATGAGATAGCAAGAGAGAAAGAGAGGAGAGGAGGAGAAAGAAAGAGAGAGAGGGGGAGAAAACGTTGAGAGAAAGAAAAGGGAAGGAAGGGAGAGAAAGAGAGAGAGAGAGAGAGAGAGAAAAAAAGAGGCGCCGGTAGAGAGAGAGAGAGAGGGAGAGTGACGGCCAGGAGGGGAAGCCTCGACGAGAAGTGAGATGGGGCGGCGACAACGCGAGCAGCGGCGGTGAGCTCGGTGGGGCAGTGATGGCAAGCTCGGTGGGGGGTAAGCGGCGAGCAAACGGATCTCCATTGATCAAGTGAGTGGTAAATGTTGTTGTTGTTGAATTTTGATGAGTATAGGTGATGGGGTTGTGTTGTTGTTAGGTTATTGATGGTGTTGTTGTTGTTGAAATTGTCGTTAAAAAAAACAAAAAAAGGATCGGACTGCAACTGGTGAGAGGAAGAAGAAGATGCCAGCAGGCTGGGCCTGGTTAGCCACACCCATGTGGGCCTAGCTACTCGGGGCCCATGCGGGCCGGGCAGCCCAAGGCCCCCCATGTCAAGTAGCTGAGCTCGAGTCGGGCCGAGCCGGCCCGACCCGAGTGGCCCCGATTGGGCCGAACCAGGCCCAACCCACCCTAAATTTATTTTATTTAATTAAAAACTTTAAAAATATAAATAAAATACATTTTTAAATCAATTAAATATGCAAAAAATAAGAAAAATAGTTAGAAAATTATGAAAAAATTCAAAAAATCAAGAAAAATATAATAAAATTGAGAAAAATACAAAAAGTAGTTTTGATGACATTCGGGGCGTCGGTACCTCGATATAATTCGAAAAGTGCGCCAAGAATTAAACTTTTTGTAATAAAAATTTCACAAATTTTGGTCTCACACAATAAATTTATTTAATGGAACTCTAAAATAATAAGAATTGTAAATTGGACATCAGGGAATTAGGCCACCATAGTCGGGTGTTGGGTGCGTATCTCGAGGCGTGTGCGGGACGTTCAAAGGCGTTTTGTGATTGTTTGAGGTAAGTAATCCCATGAGAAAGTCAGCTTAGAATTTACTTATTTTCATTATATTTTTTTATTTCACATTACTTTTCGTCAGTTTAGTCTCCTGTTTACTCTATTCGCGCGTGTGTCTATGTGTGGTCAAAGGGACGGTATGACTCTTTTCCGACTCTCTCGTTGATGACGATCCAATTGTTGCTACGGTGTTGGTCATACCCTAGACTACGCGTGAGATTTCCTCTCAGCAAGTCGATGATCTCGAGAGCAAGTTGACGTGAGGCCTGCCTCCATTACGGGTTTCCTCCTTCGAGGCGTTGGGCAAAAGTTTACCTTC
Organism: Stephania yunnanensis; assembly: GCA_039657365.1. Classification (NCBI taxonomy): domain Eukaryota; kingdom Viridiplantae; phylum Streptophyta; class Magnoliopsida; order Ranunculales; family Menispermaceae; genus Stephania; species Stephania yunnanensis. Next base: position 45,420,330 of record CM077581.1, read on the forward strand.
CGACCAACAGGGTTCCTCATTTCGACCGTGAAGAGAGTATGTGGATTTCCTCATCCCTAGGGCCTTCTCGATTTAGTGTTTTTGTCCCAGAGTTCGACAGATATACACCACACTCGCGTTCCACATTCATGATTATCTCATGACTTATATTCATGCATTACAATCCTATTCATTTACTTTATATGCATGAATTGTAGCTATTCCTTGGACTTCTTGTGAATACTAACTGAATTTCTCTCGGATTTACTCTCCTTAAACTTGTCATTGTTTGTTGGTGGCAAGTTGCAGATCCTACGACGAGCCGGGGGAAGGCGGTGATTGGCAACTATCTCTGATTTGGAGCACCTCCACTAGCTTACTCGTAGGTGATTGTACTTACGTATACATATTTTTGGGATTATTTTGGGAGACTTTTAACCTGATACATGTATATTGACGTCTATTATACATTTTTGTCGCTTTAACTGATATATATGGTATCCTTTTGCCGGGTTTCCACCCCATAGATTGTTAATTATTGCATAACTTGTGTACATTAATTATATGCATGTTATAAAGACTTCCGCTATTAAAAATAATCTAAAAACAACTAAAATAAGTAGATTAAGTTGTAAGACCTCTTAACTTTGTATATTTCGATAGAAAATTTATCCTTTAAAACAATGAAATTTACTAAGTCGGAATACAAGATGAATAGTTCTCGGACCGTCACAGACAGGTGTGCAGATGACGTGGCCTGGTTGGTGACGTGTTCGGTGATGTGGCGGTGCCCAGTTTGCCAAAAAAATTTGAGGCCGTCACAGTTAGAATTGGAGCTTTTTTGCATAAATTATTAATGTTGGCATGAGGAATCAAGAATGTGTTGATTTCATTACTTCTTTGAGTTGTAATGCAATTATTTCAAAGACCTAAATTTTTAATGCAATTTATTCTTAATTTTCCTTGTTTCAAATTTACATATAATGTGCTCTAGCAACACTTGATAGACATTTAATTGATGTTGTCTCACTAAATCAGTTGCAATAGAAAAGTTTGATCCATTTAGCCAACCCCAACTAATTTGTGATTGAGGCTATGTTGTTGTAGTATTATTTATAATTTTATTTTATTTTATCAAAGAACCTTTTAATTGAAGATTTTTTTTCAAAGAGAAAGAAAGCTCTCTTAGTGAAATTGAGTCCATTTATTCCTAGTAACGTGGGTGAGAAAAAATAGGACTTTTAAACCAAAAAAAGTTTCAATAATTTAATAAATCTTTTATTGTATAAGTTTCAATAACACTTGCGTGAAGCGCAAGGAAATGACTAATACGTTTATAAACAAAATCTCTTGCATCTTTAACAATCAAATCTAATAATTCACTTGATATGCAATGAGAATACAAAAAGTCAAATGAACCAACTTATGTGCCAACCAATTAGCAGGGAAGTTTTTTTTCTCTCCAACAATGAAAAACTTTAGCTTTCGAAATTACAATAAATGCATGTTTATAATTTTTTTTGATAGTTTACTTTTTCTTAATTTGAAAATTAAAATGTATAGCTTTCAAATGAGAAATATACATTTCCTATGTATATATACTTTCTAGTTTAATCTCTCTAATAGCACATTTATATATGGAATAAGTTGTTGGTTCTACATTGAATATTGTTATATTAATTTTTCAAGTGCGTTCTATTACATATTAGGTCTCGTTTGGTTTGTTTTTGCCAATTTACAGTGCGAGCGGAGTTAAGGAGTTAACTCACGGTGAAAGATCATATTTTCATGTTTGGTTCAACTTTAAACTTGCAAGGGAAGTTGCAAATTTTTAAAAAACAAAATATATGAATTAACATAAAGGTAGTGCTAGATGGACCCATTGAGTCTGGACTTAAATAATCACAAGGACTTAAATACCCTTTATATAAATTGCCATCGCAACAACGACCGTTATCGTCAACGCCGTCGCTGTGACCACCCGCCTCTGACAGCGCCGCCATCATCATCCACCACCGCCGCCTCTTTTTCTCTCTACCAGATCACGGCCGCCTCTCTCGGTCAAATAGAGAGAGGCGACTTTGCCGACTAGGTTTTATGAATGATCTAAATAGCAATTTAAATTGATTTGATGTCTTAATAGGTTTTGCAACGCAATCACATTGAAAAGTTAGCGATTTGGGCTTTTCACTCTTTTTTGCCTTGATTTTTGTCACTTCAAGACCTGATTAGCTTTTTTTGATGTTGTTGCTCTAATTCTGAGGCTTTAAAGTTAAAATTTGTGTTTTCAGGATTGAATGAAAGGTTTAATATGTTTTGTATGTGTAATTAGTGAACTTGGAACGATTGGAGAACAAACGAGGTCTTAATTTAGGCTTTTTTTGTTTTTTGACATTGAGTATGAGGTTTTAAAGCGTAAAGTTGTGTTATTTGGATTGAATTGAAGAGTTTGATATGTTTTGTATGTGAAATTAGTGAACTTGGAGCGACTAGAGAACAAATAAGGTCTTAATTAGGGATTTGAGTGAATTGTGTACATGGCAGAGGATGCAAAGATTAGTAACATGGTGGACGATAAAGATGACAATGAAAAAGTGGAACCTGACATATACGACATCGTAATTGGTTTGATGAGTTTGGATTCAATTTTGGGTTTCTTAGATAGAGAGGAAAAGTTTGCACGAGTTAATATATTCAATTAACATATATATTCTATCTAACTGCGGGAGATGAAGACAATTGGCGGTTGGCGGTTGGCGGTTTAGGCGGTTAAGGTTAGCGGTTGGTATTGCGGTTGGCGATCAGCGATCATCGATGGTCAAGCATGATCGGTGGTTCATGCGGATTCGGTGGTCACAGTTAGCGGTGTGGCGTGGTAATAAGGTGTTTGGGATTAGGGTAATTTGGTCTTTTTATTTAGGTCAGTATCCTCAAATTACTAGGAAAAGCTATTTTAGTCTGGATTCAAAAAGTCCAAAGAAATTTTTTGTTAACATAAATATCCTTCAAATAAAAGAAATGGATGTGGGTAATAAAATGTAATTAATGAGGAGTAATTATATCCACAAACTCCTAGGAGATAACTCCCATGTGGGGTGGGGGAGATAGCTCTCACTCTTGAATGTAAGTTGAAAAATAACTTGGAGGAAAGTTTGGCAACCAAACAAGATTAGTTCCAACTCCCTTCCACATTATATCCAGGGAGTTAAGTCCACCCCTAACCAAACAAGGCCTTAGTATAATACTACATCGTAACAATTGAATTTGTCTCCTTCGACCTTTGGTTATAGGCACCCTCCTATAACCTTCAAGGGATTAGTTGGGTCCACCATGTGGTGTTAGTGGCGGTGGCTCGAATGTGAATCCTTGCCTAGCTATAAGAAAAATAATATATAGTATACAAAAGAAAGTGACATTGATTTCTCTTTTCCTACAATTCACTATAATGATTGGTGCTCTTCGTGTAAGTCTAATTTCTCCTAATGTGCATGAGGACCTGGCAAGCAATTGATTGCCTTAAATTAAAAGTGATAGATAGATCATGTGCACCCCGTTATGTTCTTCATAAACTCTTACAAGTTAAAATTGAGAAACACTGGAGTAACATAGATGGGACACCGAATTGGGGCACTGACTTGATGTGGTGCCTATGTGACGTTGACACAGGGTCCCTACTCGGTTGTCATCCCAAAAGCAAAAAAAAAACCTTTCTGACCGACTAACCACTGACCGACTGACCCCTGATTGACCTGTGACAACACGTCACTGTAGCTCTAATTAAACTCAAAATTTTCAAATTTCCCTCTTTTTAAGATTACCACTCCCGCGCCTCTCTTTCTCTTATTTGGTTCCCTCCCTCAAATTGTCTCGACTCTTGAAACCCTATAACCCTATTTTAACCATTAGTTGTCTGCTAGGATCTAGTTCTGGATCGATTATTTTGGGGTTCTCGCATACAGCAGGAAGACGGCTAGTACATGTTCAAGGGTCTCCTTAGCGTCCTTCGATTTCAGGTTTTCTCTTTAGGGTAAGGCAGGGAATGTCAGTATTTTTGAGGTGATAAAGAAGACCCCTCCATCCCGAACCTAGTGGAAGTAGCCCGTGCACAACAGGATGACCGCGTTAGAACTCGGTAAGTCGGTCATTCTTTTGTCCTAATCTTTATTGATATTCTCTTATGTTTGATTAGTGGGAATAGGGACCATTTAGGGCTTACGAAAACCCAGAGCATAGTTAAATAGGGAGAATCTATGGCTTAATCACTTTGATTAGTGAGAATGGTTATTCTAGATGTTAAGTTATGAGCTTCTTTGATACTATTAGGGGTGAATGATGGAAAACCTCAATGCAATATTTATTGTATATTAAGAATGAAGAAATTAGAAAGTTAATTGTGAACCTAATCTCATTGAATTTTTGAACACTTGGTTGATAAGAACGAATTTTTTTTTGTAGATATTGTTATGGCTTAATTGGAACGTAATCAAAATTGCACTTCCTAATATTGTTAGGTAGTGTCATGGAGGTTAATTTTTATTCGAACGAGCCTATGGAAACGATAGTCAAATTAGATCATGAAGATGGGGTTAATGATGATTATAAATCAGCTGATGTAATGGAATCAGCTGATGTAGTAGGATCAACTGATGATAGTGGTAATGCTGCTAGTTATGTCGATGAAAATGATAGAGTTGAGAGCTCAGACATAACAGGTGCCTCTGCCCTTGAGATAGGGATGGTGTTCGATAGTCTTGAGGATGTGAAGTTTTTCTTCAAACAATATGGCAAACGGATTAGTTTTGGAATCAAAGTTTGATCAACGGATAAAAGGAAGGATGGGGTAGTTTGGGAATATGTTTTCACGTGTGTTAAAGAAGGCCCTAAGACATCCAAGGGGTTATACAAAAGAGGGGAATAACTTCAAGGTGCGATTGTAGGGCTCAAGTGACAGAAAGATTATTTCCCGATGGTAAATGACACCTTACCAAAGCGTGTTTGGAGCATAATCATGCGGCTAGCCCTTCGAAGTCTATCAATGCAATAAGGTCATGTCAAATTCTACTAAGAAGAGAATAGAACTGAACGACTCTGTAGGAATCTCAGTTTGTAAGTCTTTTATGGCAGAGTATGTTCGTGTTGGAAGGATTGATAACGTGACATTCAACGAAAGGGACATAAGGAACTACATAGAATCTGTTCGAAGGCTTAGGCTAGGTAATGGTGATGCCGAGGCTATTCAACAACATTTCATGAGAAAGCAAAAGCAGAATCCCAACTTCTTCCATTTCATGGCTCTTATTTCACTAAATGAGCTTAGACATGTATTTTAGGTTGATAGTAGGTGTAGATTTGCTTACGAGTATTTTGGAGACATAATTTCCTTCAACACAACCTACTTAACTAATAAGTACGACATGTCATTTGCTCACTTCGTAGGCATGAGCCATCATGAACAATCTATTTTGTTGGGTTGTGCATTATTAGCTTATGAGAGCAAAGAAAGCTACGTGTAGCTATTCAAGACATGGCTTGAGTGTGTAGGGAAGGATCGAAAACAATCATAACCGACCAATTTCCATCCATTGGATATGTCGTTGCCAAATATTCCCCAATGCAAGGCATCGCCTTTGTTTATGGCACATTATGAAGAAGGTGCCTGAAAAAGGTAAGGGATCATCATGATTGGGAGTGCATCATATCAAGTTTGAAATGGGCATTTTATGATACCCTCACTGAAATCTACAACATTAGGGAGAAGTGGGTTCCTATACATGTCAAGAAATTTTTTTGGGTTGGCTTGTCGACGACACAAAGAAGTGAAAGTATGAATCGGTTTTTGATAGATTTGTTGGGAACAAGATGTTGCTTAAGTTATTCATCAGTTAATACGAAAGGGCATGGGAGAAGAGGTATGAAGCTGAGATAAATGTCGATTACATCTTGTTTCACAAGTTGCTTCCTACAACTTGCAATGTACCATATGAGCTTCAAATGCAGAAAATATACACAAAACCATATTCGCAAAGTTCCAAGCATAGGTGTTGATGATTTTGGATTGTAAGTCAAAAGTAATGAACCGTGAGGAAGCATATACCTTCGACGATGTGGGACAACTTGTAAGGTTGCCTGGCAGTGAGAATGTGATCATAAAAACATTTAATGTTGTGTACGAGGAGGCAACTGAAGAGGTACACTGTATATGCCGATCATTTGAGTTTTGTAGGATACTTTGTTGTCATGCTCTATACATGTTTCAAAGCCGTGATATCATGTACATCCCACCTTATTACATTATGAACCATTAGAGGAAAGACTTTAAATGTGCATATGAACGAGAAAGGGGCATAGTGGAATTAGATGCAACTGGATCCACTATTCTTGATCGATATGATGTTATCCTTACAAAATGAACTCAGATAGCAGATTTTGGGTCCCAAATAGTGAAAAAGTTTAAGATTGTACTAAACACAATCGAGAAGTTAAGAGGGCTACTTATTAACATGCCAAACGAGGAGGATACAGATCCAATCCCGACACTTGCTCACTCAGATGTTTCAAAGTGTATTGTTAAGGACCCAAATCACCAAAAAAGATAGGGAATGCCTCGTGTGAGCAGAATGAAAGGGTCATCAGAGAAGAAGTAAAAGAACCGGGTAGTTGTTTGCAACTATCTGATTTTGTTGATGTTATATACATAGAAAAATAATATTTTATTTAAAACTTTTGCAGGGTAAGGATAACAATGTGGGATACGCTTATCAGCAAGTGATAGAGATAGGTGATTCCCAACCTCCATTAAAGTCCCAAGTCGAAAAGGGAAAAAAGAAGAATGCCGCACCATCAAAGAAATTAAAGAGGAAGGTCGTAGCACGTAATAAGGTAATGATGTAATATGATTATTTTAATAGGTTTTGATATTGCGGAGGCTTCGAATTATCTATGTGGAGGGACTACACCATTAGACCCAAAAAAACCTATATTGAACGAGATAAGCATCGAGGCTAGGCTGGTCCATTATGTAGTAATGCACACACTAGTCCCTCGAGTTGTGTCACACACCTCCTTGAGCTAGTTTAACGTATTCAATACCTAGGCAATTCTAACTAATTTTAATGTCGACCTAGCTTACATTATTGTGCAACATATGTTGCGGGCAACCCATCAAAAAAAAGGGAAAAACCAGAGAAGTTTACCATATGTGAACCACTTGGGCAAACTGTTTGTGGAGATGGGCTTGCCACCTCCATCAAGGCATGAATATGAGGAGGTCCTTAACGATAGGACTGATGTTATTAGGGAGAAGAATTTCGAGAAGGTGGTTTACATTTAGGTTAATGGCAAGTGGATTCCAGGAAACCCACCCAATACCCCAATTAAGAAACGCAAGAAAAGGAAGTTTGATGCTAAAGCAATCGCTGAATAGGACAAATAATATTAGTTTGAACCAGAAGAGTCGGTGGATTGTGAGGAGGAGATGTCAAGCGATGATGATGACTGTGAGGACTTAGGTAAGGATGACTCGGAAGAAGGTTTCGAGGAAGAAATAGAAGAATTTATGGGAGAGAATGAGGTCGTAAGGGATATTTACGACGACAACGATGATATGCATACTCAAGAACAAAAATGTAACATTACTTCCCAATTTTAAGTTGCTTTGGGTATTGTGATTAATTAAGTTGAATTAATGTTTGTTAATGTTGTTCATGTTTTAGGGGAGTATGTACCAGAATCTGAACATGTTGAAAAATAGAAGACAATCAAGGATCGCTGAGGATCGCCCATTGAGACTGAGCCTATACCACCAAGCCCCAATAGTGACATGGGTATTGCTATAAAGGTAACATGACTGGACAATTATGTTTTGTGTGTTTGCTTAAGTAATTTCATTTTCATGTGTTTTCGTTGTCTTTGCATGATTAGGTGAGTTCCAAAATGATTGATTTTGAAATTTTTATTTGGGATTGAGGCTATGTTGTTGTTTTTGTTGTTGTAATGTTGCAACGTATGTGCCTTAATTTGTATGCAGGTTCCCAAGGAGGTCATCATCGCCCCAACTGTTGTTATTGCAACTCATTCACACTTTTCTTATGGACAATTTGAACAACAGCATCAGCCCAACAGCAAAGAAGGTCACACTCACGACTGGTTGAACCAGCCAAGGATAATGGACGTACTTACTTCTTTGAAGGACAATGTTGAGGAGATCAAAGTGGTAGTCCAGCAAACATGCGTGAACTTAAGGGCAGAGCACAAAGCTACTGCAGCACAGTCAAAGAGGCGGTGGAAAAACTTATCGAGCAAAGCATAGAGAGGTAGCAGGATAAGTTCATCAACAATCTTTCCCTAAACTACCGCTAGATAGAAACACAGCTCTCTAGAGTGGAACGACACATTTTAAACCATGGCTTGGACATCAAGCGCGAGGTTACACAAGTGAAGATGCATTTCGGTCAATGGAATGCATTGCCCAGCTGAAGTACTAAAAACTTGGGGAGTATGGAGGATGGGGCGACAAATGGAGAAAACAAGTGATTCAACTTGCTTTTTTGAGATACATTAAGTTAATTTTTTATGGTTTTGGACATGTTAAATCTCACATGTTGTTGATTTTGTTTTATTGGCATATTTTTGATGGTTCTGGAACTAGGGATACCATTTAACTTGACATTTTTATGTTATATATGGTTTATATTTTGTCATTTTATGCTACTTTGTTTTGTTTTTTCCCTGAGGAATGTTATTCTACTTTGTTGCTATGGCCATATCAACTGCATCTAAATGTTGTTCATATTATGTTATATATGGTTTATATCTTCCTCATGTTGCAGACAGGTTTCATACCAACAATTTCATTGCCTTGACACTACCAGCCTTATAGTGTTCATGCTCTCTCATAAATGTTTGAAACCATACTTGTTACATTGGGGTGATCATTATTGGAAGGCAAATCAGTGCTACAATAATATTTGTGTCGTTTACCCTAGTCATTTGATTTATTTCTTCATGGTAAGATAGATGACAACAAAAATAAGCATGATATTGTTGGACCAAATGCACAAAATACGTTTAACTTGTCTACTTATCTCACATTAGAAGTGCATCAATTGCTAGGGAACTTTACATACACCTGGCGAATTGATAGTACTAAGGAAAACTAAGGGAAATAAAGATGGCAAAACAATATACGTCACAAGAAACTAGATTAGATAATTAAGCTTCTCATACCCCTCTTTTGATGATCCTAGTTGTTGTTTCGGAAATGATTGTCATCTCATCGCTAACCGATAAACTTTCCATGAACAATTCCCTTTCAATTGAATGGCACTTGAGCTTTCACCACCACTTGTGAAATTTCTTCCTTCAACGCAACGACAAGTGGCCCGTATTTCCAAATCATCAAACCTCTAGAAGTTATTTCATCAATAAGGCATTGTTGGACGAGAAGGGAGAGGTCGTCCCAATGAAAGCACTTGTACCGATCATTGTTACAAATCGAAAAAGGTCGACCTTTATTAGGCCTTTCCTTATTCACAATTCGTTTGTTCATGAACCCTATTGAACATTTCAAGCAATGCGGCCTCTACGAGCAATTGTCTTCAATATGGTTGTAACGTCCACAGCTCCAACACGATCCGTTGTTAATTTGTGACATATCTAATCAACAAAGAGATCTCATTAAGAAAAGGGCCATCAACATGAAAAATAATAACACTCATAAATTAAAAAAAAGTTTAAAGCCAACTCAAGTTTTATGGAACTATCAATTCAGAGTAAACCCCTACCCTAAACAACAACCAAGGATTTATAAATTCAAACCAACTCTCTAACTAACAACGAACATATTTCAAAGACAAGAGTTCACTTTCTCAAGGTCGAAAATCCTAAATAACAATAGCATAACCATATATTCAGGGTGTTTCACAATCCACACACTAACTAACACCATAGAAAAAGATAGCTTAAATACCAAATCACTTTAGAATTGTCCAAGAGTTCAATAAATCAAAATATAAAACTAGAAATATCAGCCCTGCAACTTAATCCATCATGCATTACCCAAGTATTCAAAATTTCGTAGGAAAATACATGAACCAACTAAACTTTCAAATGACAAAACCTAAGTTTTAATCGCTATTTGCAATGGCCCTTTCAAATTTTTCAACCCTCAACCTCAAAATTAAAAAAAAACCCAAACAGTCACTCTAACTCTCGAAATACAACAGATTTAACCATAAATTTCGAGGTGTGGCTGACTCATAACTTGTACATAGTTGGTCAGCATTTTCTCCTTAAAGACTTCCTTCTTTACCCACCACTTCAAGCCTCACGAGATGCTCCCCATTTAACTAAGCTATGGTTTTCATAAGCCCTTGATGGTCCTCATTCTCACTAATCAAACATAAGAGAATCTCAATAAAGAGAAGGACAAAAGAATAACTAACTTACCGAGTTCCAACGAGGTCATCCTACTGTGCACGGGCTACTTCCACTAGGTTTAGGATGGGGGGTCTTCTTTATCACCTCAAAAGTATTGAGACTCCCTGCCCTACCTTGAAGAGAAGACCCGAAATCGAAGTACGCAAAGGAGACCCTCAAACACGTATAGTTGTCTTCATGTTATGCGCAAGAACCCCAAAATAATCGGTCCAAAACTAGCTCCGAGCATACCAACAATGGTTAAAACATGGTTCCAAGGTTTCAAGAGTCGAGACATTTTGAGGGAGGGAACCAAATGAGATAGAGGTGTGGGATGTGGTAATCTAGAAAAAAAAAAGGAAATTTGGAATTTTTGGGTTTAATCAAAGCTACAGTGACGTGTTGTCATCCGTCAGTCAATGGTTAGTCGGTCAGTGGTTAGTGGTCAATCAATCAGAATGGTTTTTCTTTTCTTTTTTTTGCTTGTGGGATGACAACAGAGGATGGCTCCCGCGTTAGCGCCACATAGGCGCCACGTTAGGTCAGTGCCCCAACTCGGTGTCCCATTTATGTTACTCTAGCATTTCTCATTAAAATTAATTATAATACAAAAAAGATACATTATATCTACTTGGGCTCATGAGTCCGAACTCATAGAGAGGTTTTTTAATTGTTTGCAAATATTTAAAGGGTATCAAAGGAATTCTACAAGCAATTGTAGTTATTTCATTTATTGCTTGAGGATGACTTTAAAACAAAATTTTGTTTTGAGAACAGACTCATGGTACAAAATAGCACAACTTAAAAAGATATACTACCTCCTGTAAGTAACATAAGTCGTTTTGCCCAAAACACACATATTAAGAAAAACATTAATTATAAGTTCAAATTACATTATTGTCCACGCTTTGATTATATCATTAACCACACCAATCTTTTTATTTATTCAATAAAAAGAAAATATATATTTAATTGCAATTAAATGTTTAGGGGTAAAATGAGAAAAAGAGGTAGAAAATTTTTATAGAATTCCAAAAATAACTTATATTTTTTGATAAAGAGTTTTTGTAGGATGACTTATAAAAATGATCGGAGCGAGTAGTAATTTAATATATAAGCTCTAAAATTTCGAAAACGACTTATAATTTTGGAAGAGTGTTTTCTAAAATGACTTATAAAAATGTTCAAATGGAGTAAATGTCTAGCCTTTATTATTTATTCTATGAGACTCAAACCTTATTCTCTCATGTGCAAACGATAAACATTTAGATAATGCGAGTTGTAATTAATAAGCTTTTTAAGTGCATCTTATTTGGATTAATATCTCTAATATTTTCTGAGATTTTGAATCAACGAGTCTAATAAAAACTCTCATAAGTGTTCAAGTTATTGAAGTGTAATTAATTAGCAGTGTTAATTACCTCCTTTTATTTACCTTTTAATTTATTTTTTTTGTCAAGATTTAGCATGCATTTATTCTAATTGATTTGCGAATGAGGCTCTGTTGTTATCGTGGTCATCGTCGTCAAGATTTACCATTTCAATTGCCCCAATGAATTTAGTATAGTGTTTTGTCAAAAAAAAAAAGACAGTGATGACAAAGTTCTTTTTTTATAACTATAGGTATATGAACTTTTTTAGCCCGCCCCTTATTTAAGTTCGACAAATCCCATGATGGGAGCTAGGCACCCCGTATAACTCAAAAAAAAAAAAAAAAAAAAAAAAAAAAAAAAAAACCCTAAAGGAATATAATGTAGCTAATTAGTACTTAGAAATTAACGAGCACACGATCTCTGCCTAAGTTAGAGTTATAATACTCTTTTCTGAGTCAAGTTTTCTAGTTGGGGCATTTGTAGGCCGTCTTTGCAGTGACCAAACCATCGCAACCGCCCTTCCCTAATCTTTGTATCAATTGGTGCTACTCCTACTTGTCTTTGAATTTCTATATTTCTTATTCTATCTTTACGGGTTTTACCACACATCCACCTAAGCATCCTCATTTCTCGCTACATTCACTTTATGTAATTGTTGTTGCTTTATCGCCCAACATTCACTTCCATAGAGCATAGCTGGCCTAATTGCGGTCCTATAAAATTTTCCTTTTAACTTAGTGGGAACATGTCGATCACAAATCACCCTCGTTGCACTCCGCCATTTCTTCCATCCACTTGGATTCTATGTGTGACATCATTTTCAATGTTACCATCATTTTGTATGATTGAACCTAGGTATCTAAAGTGGTTTACCCTAGGCACTTCTACTTCCCTAATTTTACCACTCCGTCATCTCGATGTCTAGTGTTTCCAAACTCACCGTGCATGTATTCGTTTTCGTCCTACTCAACTTAAAGCCTTTAGATTCTAATGTATTTCTCCGTAGTTCTAATTTCCTATTCACTCCATCTTTAGTTTCATCCACTAAGACAATATCATCTCGCAAATAGCATACACCATGGTATATCCTCTTGAATATGTCTAGTTAATTCATCCATAACTAAAGTAAATAGATATGGGCTTAAAGCCGATCCTTGATGTAGTCCTATCGTAATGGGAAATTCTTTTGTAGCTCCTCCAAATGTCTTTACACTCGTTACTACTCCATCGTACATATCTTTAATAGTGTCTATGTATCTAGCGTGCACTCTTTTTCTTTCTAGAACCCACCAAAGAACATCTCTAGTGGACCCTATCATATGCTTTTTCTAAATCTACGAATACCATATGAAGATCTTTTTTCTTTTCTCTATATTTTTCTAACAATCGTCTTACAAGGAAAATCGCTTCCATAGTTGACCTCCTGTGCATGAAACCAAATTGGTTCTCTCGATATTGTTGTTTCTCTCCTTAGCCTATTGTCAATTATCCTCTCCCACAGCTTTCATAGTGTGACTCATAAGTTTAATTCCCCGTAGTTTGAGCAACTTTGAATGTCTCCTTTGTTTTTGAAGATTGGCACAAGCGTGCTTCTTCTCCAATCCATTGGCATCCGTTTTGATTTTAAAATTTTATTGAAAAGCTTTGTCAACCAAGTCAATCCGATTTCTCCTAAGCATTTCCAAACCTCTATGGGTATTTCATCTGGACCACATGCTTTCCCTATTTTCATTCTTTTCAATGCCTCTTTAACTTCTACAATTCTAATATTGCGTGTATAGTTTACATTTCTTTCTTGGTGTGGGTTTTCATCTATTATAGCATCAACTTGGCCATCATTAAATAAACTATCGAAGTAACTTCTCCATCTCTCCTTAATATCCTCTCTCGCGTTAAAAACATTTTGATTTTCGTCCTTAATACATCTTACATGACTTAGGTCTTGTTTCTTTTTATCTCTTAATTTGGCTAGCCTATATATATATTTTTCGCCATCTTTATTACCTAACTTTGTATATAAATCTTCCATGAAATTTGTTTTAGCTTGACTAACTACTTTTTAGCTTGTTTTCTAGCTTCTCTATATTGATTGTACGCATCTTCATCTTGACACTTAGGTATTTTCCTATACATATCTCTTTTAGTCTTAATTGCTCGTTGGACATCCTCGTTCCACCACCATGTTTCCTTCTTTGTAGGTCCCAAGCTCTTAGATATACCTAATATGTTTGATCTCACCCTCCTTATGCAACTACTCATTTCTAGCCACATTGTATTAGCATCTAAGTCAAGATTCCAAACATTTTCCTTTAGTAGTTTTTCTCTAAACTCTACTTGTTTACTCTGTTTTAGGTTCCACCACTTTATTCTAGGGTCGCTAACTCTTTTATTCATATTTTTCGTTTTGTTAGCTTAATATCAAGTACTACTAACTTATGTTGGGTAGTAAGTGCTCTTTGCCAATAAATGCAATGAAAGAAATTTGAGATATATTTGCAATAAATCATAAGATACATAATTCTATCATCCAACTTAAAAAATTTAGTTTTCATATGGCAGATTGAAGAATTTAACTAACTTTTGTGAATTTAGCCGAGACGAGACCCAAAAAAGGGAAATTTAGATGCCCGCCTTTATCAGAAAAAGAAAAAAACACAATTTTTTATTATTTGTCACCTAAATCCACCCTTTTAATTAAGTTAATGTAAATTGATTGAAAAAAGAAAAAAAAAATATCATCATAATCAATTTTACTTAATTTGAGCCAATTCTACTCAATTAGTTGAAGATGAGATTGTACAAATAAAGACAATCTACGCAAGCACCACTCCTATTCCCAGTGAGATTTGGCTCCATCTTCGCAGGCCCTCTTCGGTCCAGTTCACTTCTGCACTTTTCCTTTTGTGGTAACAATTCTTCCTCTCTTTCTAACATTTTACAATTTTAAATTCTCTTACGTACGGACCACAAAACGCCAAGGCTCGAGCACTAGTTGTGGTCCGCTCCATGACACCTCAGTCATAATCCACAAACCTAAGGGCATCTCAGTAAACTCACGAACATACTTGAAACCTACTAATACCGGTGAACTGCCGGTTTTCACGGGCGAAGTACCATTCCTCTTCAGCAAACGACCTCCGCACACGTGGCGAGACCTCATTCGCTGGGATGCCGGAGAGCTCTTAAAAATTGATTCCATACTCCACCGTCACAGGTCACATCGCCGTCACCAATCCTGTTCCTCTTTTCCGTTACCGTTAACGGCGTCCACCATTTATAAATTATAGGAGTATAACACAGGAAATTAATTAAGAAGCCAGTACTCCAAACCGTTCAAACGGAATCTCTCATCACTTATCATAGAAGACGAGCTCGTGTGAGGTTGGTTTTCGAAGTGGAGACGTAATTGGGGTTGAATTGGAAAGATCGATGCGGAGGTACATGAGGAAATGCAAAAGCTTGGTCGGCGAAATTGCGGTGATACACCATCATCATCATCATGAAGTAGGAGTGATAACCAGAGCTCGAGCACTCGCCATGGCGAATGCCGCGGGAGCGCATAAGAGGAAAAGACTCGACGCGTCTCAAGAGGAGGAAGCTGTCGTTGTTCGAGTTCGAAGCCGGGGTCGCGTTAGAATAATTAGTACACCAGATAATGTTGATCATCATGAAGATGATGTAGTTTTTGTTAATGTTAGTGGCGGTGGTGGTGGTGGTGGTGGTGGAGGAAATTCAGCGTCGTCGGTGAGTCCTGCGCGGTGCTCGAGTAATGGGTCGTGGAGCGAGGAGCAGGCGGTCAGGAGATCTGAGGATGCAGATCTGAATAAGGTGAATTTGAATTTGAATTTGAGTAGTAGTGGCCGGGGTTTGTGAGCTGAATTTCTGTTTCTTTTGGTTTAATTGATGGATTCAGTTAATTATTTTTTGTTCGTTTCATTGCTGCAGGGAGAAGGCATAGAATTTGAAAGCTCAGCAACTTCCTTCTCCCATTGCACACTAAGGTTAATTAATTAATTATATTCGGTTTCTTCACTAATTTTTGTGCCTTAATTAGAGATGTTATACTTGCTCATCCGTAAATTCTTCTTCTTAATTCTTAATTAATTAGCCAAATCGGTCTTCAAATCTATATAACTCAACTCAATTTCAACAAATTTGAATGAACAATTAGGAGTCGAAGAGAGCCAAATCAATTGAGTGATCTCATCTCTTTAGAATTCGAGGAGTATCATCATCATCAGGATCCGTCGATGGAGTCGTCTACGGGATCACTAAGCCACAGATCATCAACAACGTCGAAGAAGCAGGAGAATAATAATAAGAAGAAAAGTTCAGCGGCGGAGATCGAGGAGTTCCTCTCAGCAATGGAGAAAGACAGCCAGAAACGATTCGCAGAAAAGTACTAATTCATATTCATAACATATAAACTAACTAATTAATTAATTAATTAGCATTACAGATTTCTTGAAGACCCCTTTTTTTATCAGGTACAACTATGACATTGTGAAAGACGTTCCGTTGGAAGGTCGTTACGAGTGGGTTCAACTAAAGCCGTAGAGGGGGAGGAGAAGTAGAAACAAGAAGCTCTTTAATTGATTGATTGGGTTTGGCTCTGCTCCAAACATTGTTGTTGATCTGTACAGAAAGCTCTCTCTATCTCTGTGTCTGAGGTTTGTTTTTTCTGGGTGTACTATTTGCAGAGAAAAATCCTCTTCTGAATGCGAGGTGGGGGATGTAGTAGTCAGTACAAATTCAGAATAATTTTAATTTCCACTTCATTTTCAGTCTCTAATTTGAATTTTTGGTGGGTGTTTGATGATTTTAATTAGACATTATTTAAAAGATCTTTCGCACATTGTGTACTCTGTAATTTTGAATATTACGAGGATGAGAAACGATTAAAACAAAAGAAAAAAAATTAAATAACTTAATCTATCTCAAGTTTTTCTTGAAGTCTTAAATCTATTTCAAACAGAAGATATATTTTCTCCTATCTATCCAAACTTCATTTTTTAATGGTTGTCAATTTGGGTCATGAAAGATGTTAATAAACAATACGTAATAAATATGTTGTGGATTTGGCTTAAGTGGGTCTGGGTCATAAACATGTTAACACGTTTATACACGGTTAATAAACGAGTCATTAACATGTCAACATGCTTAAATCGTTTATGACACACTTAACACGACTAAAAAATAATGTATAAATAATAAATATGATATAATAAATAGATTTGTACAAAATTCACTCATTTGGATGCATGTTAATAGCATGATTTATTTATTTTATTTATAGACATCTTTTATCATATTTTATTTTATATTTGAGAGGAAATATTCATTTTACTTTTAATATATTATTTATGTTTTAGATTTTATTAATAATTATTTATTAAAAAAATAAAACTTTTCACCAAAGTAAAATTTAGATATTTTTAGATGATTCTTATAATTTTGTTTATGTTATTATTACGAGTCATTTTTGTTTTATTATTAAAAGTAATAAAGATTTGAATGAAAAAGTAAAGTAAAATTAACGATTATATACAACCACATTATATTTTATTGGCTATTTTAGTATGTTTGTTCGAATTTAATCATTTAGATATATTTTAAAAAGTAGTAACCAAATTATAAAAGTTTAAATAAAATAAAATTTTTAAATACAATATTTAATAAATGGGTGACACGAATACACGACATTTTAACACGTTTCACTTAGACAAGAAAACGATTAACACGATTAATAAATTTGTCATATAATGGGTTTGCATTATATGGGTCATGACCTGTTTATAACACGACACGTTTACGACTCACCGACACGAATTGTAACCTCTACTTTTTAACCTTAATCTTATCCCCACCTAAAATTATAAGGAATTTGTGCTTATGGAGCACAAATTTTAATATTTTATATAAAGCTCAATAAATTTTGTTAAAATTAATTAGACCTCCATACTTAAAATGCTTGATCAGGGTAATTTTATCATTTTATTCTTTCACATAAGCAGAATATCTATATAAGTGTGGGTAGGGGATAAAAATAAGATAAAAAAAAGTCAAGTTTAGGATGGATTCGACTATTTGGCCAAAAAAAAAAAAAAAAAAAAAAAAAAAAAAAAACTTGCCTTTTCTACTCTTTTTTTACCGACTAATTTTAAATGCATAAAAGCTATTTTCGTTCATTTGGTCTCATTTTTTTGTTTTTATTTACCAAAGTGAATTAAAAAAAAGGTCTTGATTTTATCTTCAACAGAGAGGGCGCACGTGGTGGTGGCATTGAAGGAGGGGTGGTCCTCAAAACCTCCTAATCAATGCCATCATCCTCTTCGATCGGATGCCTCACCACCCTTCACACCTTCTTGTATCTGCTTGCATGTGTGTTTGGTAGGCTAACGATATTACTATATGAAGGTTTTTTTTTATCTAAATAAGAATTAAAAAGTATTGGTGGAAGCGTATTTTTGTCTTATTTCGTTTGTATGAAACTTTGTCCTTTCCACAACTTAAGAGTTTAAAAAACACTTCCAGATCGAACTCTTCACCACACAAAAATGACAACAACCTTGAAATCAAATCACACTACATAATTTTATTATCCTATCAATCTTGGGACTTCCTAAGAGATCATGATGATTAAGATTTTGAGATATATATATATATATATATATATATATATTAGTTATCAAAACATTATCTATTTTACAAAATACGTAAAATATGGCCCACCCAGTTGCATATTTTGCAAATGTGGTCAACATATCCCACTCACACATCATGTGTAGACTTTTGTA
The DNA here is from genome assembly GCA_039657365.1 of Stephania yunnanensis. Taxonomy (NCBI): domain Eukaryota; kingdom Viridiplantae; phylum Streptophyta; class Magnoliopsida; order Ranunculales; family Menispermaceae; genus Stephania; species Stephania yunnanensis. Next base: position 45,438,895 of record CM077581.1, read on the forward strand.
GGGTTGGGTCGATCGCACACATAGGCGCCCCGTGTTTTGATAACATAGATATCTCCCACTCGCACATCGTGTGTGAAAAAAAAATTTCAGTTCTCAATTGACAGTGTTTCATTGTAACTAATGGGTCATGCGACCGTGAGATAACCTGTAAGTAGAAGCTTTATGCTAGCAACTCAATTAGAGTCAACATAAAGACATCTATTTTTAATATATATATATATATATATATATATATATATATATATATATATCTCACTTTGCCCCAGATGCATATAGTCATGTCCGTTCAAAACATTCTCTAACCCCTTTTAAGAGAAATATTTGAACCTTAAATTCATAGTGTTATATTCTAACTAATATTGTCATCCAATTGATGAACACCAGCTTCGCGACATAGAATATAAAATGAAATGACATGATTCCATATGATCTTCCTTTGCCCTTCCACTACTTAGTTTAGAATCAGTTGTTTTCCTAATGTAGCACCTTTAGATCGAATCATACTTGACTATAGGTAACTGATTAAAGTAGCAAACACTAATTCCTTACTTCATAGTGTAGTCAAAAGTCATGAGCGCAATTCAGGAAGTCTCAACTATATAAGAACTTCATTTAATTAGACTCACACAGTGAGGATTCAGGGTTTTACTATATACTCACTTTTAAGTGGTCACAAAACACATGTAATTCTTTACATGTCACAGTAGAATAACTCTTAATAAGAGTGTATCCAATTCTTTAATTACACTATGCAGATTTAAGTTCAGTCATTCCCAAAGCCGCTAATGCAAAATATGTATACCTCGTCATAATGAGGCGTTAATCACTAGATCTCTCATCTGGGTTTTTTATTCACATGCTAAATAGATAATTGGAAATCTATTACGGTCTTACAAAAAAAAACCTCATCTTGACTCCTATCAAGGCAACTGTAACGGCCCAAGATCTTTAACCGTGTTTAATTCTTTAAACAGGATCAACGACCCGTACTGTGGGACCCACACTGTTATATTGCCATTTACCGAGGCAAGGGCTGAGGTATATTTTATATTTGTCGTGATGTATGCCTAGTGTATTGTATATGTGTAGACGATTACGTCAATTTATACGGGTATATAGGTATCGAGAAGAGCGGAGACTACCTCAAATCGCGTGTCGACGTGGGACCGAGGTAGCGGCATATGCGGTAAGCTTAATTTATTTGAGTTAAATATGAATTTAGTAAGTGGCTTTAGTGGCTTTAATGTGGCCACATTGAAATAAGCATTAAATGTGCCTATAGTTAGTTAAAAATAAAACAAGAAGAATTAGATGTACATCGAGACACGCATTAACTCATCAAGAGACAAGGTGTCAACTTGTTGAGTCATTCAATGGTGACTTGAGAGACAAGTGGGACAAGGTGGTCCATGAGATAAGCCTCGAGACACGTGTGCACACAATGATCAAGGGCTAAGGTTCAAATATATCTAATGAGTCAAATATCCATTTAAGTCAACATTTTATCATTTCATCCTCATCAAAATTGGTAGGAGAGGGAGGAAGGAGAAAGAAGAGAGATTTTTGGTGTGCTTGGACAGGAGGAAAGTGTGCACATCATGAAGCTTCGGTGAAGAAGAAGAAGGTCTTCAAGCTATGTAACTTCTTAACACCGTAAACTTGTGATTTCATGAATTTGAGGTTGTTGCTTTTTTATGTTGGGATGGGTGTTAGGAACCTCTTGTCATGTGTATGAGGGTCCTTAAGGCAAAAACATGGCCAATGTGTGGCAAAAATCTAGAATTCAAAGTGCAGAATTTTGGGTTCAACTGCACGTAGCGCGCTAGGTCAATAATCTTGCGCACTAATATTAATTAGCACGCTAGATATGTGAAGTAGTGCGCTAATGTTTAATTAACGTGCTAATGTCGAAAACTATAGCACTAATCTTTATTAGCGCGCTAGAGGTTAAAGGTAGTGCACTAGTTTGCCTCTGTTAGTACAAAAATCAGCAAATTCCAAACATAATTTAAACACTATAAATGGGTTTAAACTCACTCTTAAACCTATCAAACAACTTCAGGGAACTAATGGGAGATCTCAGGAGTTTGGGAACATATTTTGGAGGGTCAAGAGATCGGATAGGCTAAGACAAGCATTGTGAATTGTAAGTAAAGTTGTGAAAATTATATATTTCATTTCATTCTCTTATTGATTTATTGGTCTATTTGTAGACATTGCTACTTGTAATCTCACATCATGTTGTTCTTGTTTCTATTCATGATTGAATATTGTGACATGATGCCTTGTGAAGTGTTTTATTGATTCCAATTCCTACTCTTGATGTTGTTATTGATAGATAATTGATGAAAAATATGCTATTGGGATACTTTGGATTAATTAGTCTTGTATTCGATTTCTTTTGGGCTTTGTAACCTAACTTCTTTTGGAATCCTAGAGATTTGGAATTATTTGTCTTTGAAAACTAAAGTATGGATTATCTAATGTTCATTGCACGAGAGATGCGCGGTTCACGGGGACATGGGTCTACAGGGGTTTCGACACTCACCATTACACTTGCGTGGCATACGAGTTATGGGACTCGGGGTGATCGGTAAGAATGAGATAGATGATTTGTATGTGTAGAGCGTAGCTCCGCTTTCGGGTGTGGAATATGTTGAGCGCAGCTCGATATGGTGGTGGAAAAAAGTTAGGTGATAGTTCTCACCACCGACCAGACGTATATCATCTCGACTTAGCCTGTGTCAGTCTATAAATTCTTAACTATGATATTTACTTGTATTACTTGTTTCAGCAATTATTAAGCTACTTAATGCTTTTAAATACTTGTCTTATATTTTGGAAATGTGGCATAGAATTCTTCAGTTATTACTTAAATATTACTATACCCACCTTCTAGTTTGTGATGTTGGGTGTAGGTCCATCGAGCAGCATCAAGCTGGGGAATAAGAAAATAGATGACTTTCTCTGAGCATTTCAGCAACTCTCCTATCTCATTTTGTATGACTCAACTTTTTTTGTATTATTATTGCTTATGTTTTTACTATAAATTTGGGTTGTACATTGGGTTGAATGTATAGTTCCATATATACATGCATTTGATGTTGTGTTATCCTGATTTTCCACACTTAGGAATTTTAGGATGTAAAAGCTTCCACATAATCTTTAAAATATGTAATAACATGAAAATGATAAAAGTTTTAATTAACTCTGAAATTTAATAATATCTGAACATGTATTTTAAGAAATATAGGGACGAAAGGCTGACTAATACGTAATTAAGTCTTATGTGGTTAGGATTAAGACTTGATTACGGGATTAGGTTGGGTAGTGCCCTATTTAGAAATTGGGGAGGTCACAATTGGTATCAGAGCATAGGTTTCGAGACCTATATGAATAAAATACAAACTCTAGTTGTAGAAACAAGATGACCTTTGCCAAGAAACCATTAGTTGGGAAGTGAGTGCAAGTGAGATGGGAATTTCTTAAATGTGCTTGTTAATTGCTATATGTATATATCTACTTATGTGTTGTGTCACGTAAAAGTTGATTCACGTTGGCTATCCATTGCAAACCCTGATGGTTGATACACGAGGGGGAGGAGATGTAGAGCCTAGTGGTAGTTAGCCTCCTACTATTGTAGAGGATCTACGGAGGCTATCTCACCGAGTAACAGCTCAGGGTCATCAATTGACTAACTTCATCGCTATGATGACAGCTCGTTTTGCTCCACGGGCATCGACATCGACTCCTACAACTGCTACATCGTTTGTCCAAGTGCGAGCACTTCCTAATGCAGTTTTAGCAGTGACGATAGGCATGACCGCACTAGTAGTAGAGACAACCGAGGCAGTACTGTCTCCCATGCCTGCATCCTCCAGCACTTTTGTTGAAGTCCAACTGGTGAAGGATTTTATCAGACTCAAAACCAGACTACTTCGATGGCGTACAAGACTTTCAGAAGATTGAGAAATGGATTCTGTCTCAGGAGAAACTCCATAGGATACTGAAGATCGAGGATAGTCTTCGGGCAGAGACCTCATCGTACACTCTCGATAGGGATGTCGATGTATGGTGGCGTATGACAGTGGCTACTCACGGAGAGTTTGAGACATGAGATGTTTTTAAGTAGAAATTCTTTCAGCAGTATTTTCCACCTTTGATAATGAAGAGATTGATGAGGGAGTTTATAGATTTGAGACATAGACCAGAGGAGCCTGTGATGTAGTACATGGACATATATGATTATCAGCGCCAAGTTGTTGGGGATTTGGAGAGAAATGAGTCCAAGGATGTGTACCATTTTGGTGATGGACTCAGGCTAGACATGGCTATTATGTCGTTAGTTCAGGTGCGAGGACACTCACCAAGATCTATGAGCGAGCCCTAGTACATGAGACATACTATATAGGCAGAGTTACTGATGGCAGAGCACCGGGTCCAGTTTTATCTGCAGAGCAAGCCATGGAGTATGAGAGACGGAGACTGAGGGGTAAGGGAGAAAGGGGACTGAATAGAGGTGCTCAAGGTTTAGGGATAGCCACTCACCCACTGGCTGTGCCTCTTGTATCATCCATTGTTCTAACACAGAGCACTGTAGGCAGACCTCCCTTGCCACCTCTCATCATACCAGCCTTACCAGCTCCTTTTATTCCTACATTTCTCGCCCCAGAGGCTTCATGGTAGCAACCGCAAAGTGGCAGAGGTCGAGATACTAGATAAATACTTAAACAGTCGCGGAGATAAGGTCAGTATCAGGCACAGGGTTGTCTCATACTCAGGATCAACCCAGACAAATGAAATGCTATAGATATGGACAAGTTGAACACATAATAAGAGAGTTCCCACATCCCGCAGCAGTGTATGCACAATAGGCCTGAATGGAGGTTTATATGCTAGCCCAGCCAGATGTTGACGCTACACGAGGTCTTATTGAGGGTATGATTTCTATTTTCGGAAGAGAGTTATTTGTTATTTGATTCTGGATCTACAATATCTTTTATTGCTGGTCGCGTGGTATCCATCGTAGGGTTGAAACCTATTAGGTTTAGCATACATTTGATTTTGAGTACTGAAGCTGGGGAAAGGGCTTACCCTAATAGTGTTATTGAGGGATGTCTTATCGAGATAGATGGGGTAGAGTTACCTGCTAATTTTAGAGCCCTCAAGTTTTTAGAGTTCGACGTGATTTTAGGGATTGACTAGTTAATTGCATACCATGCTCATATTGATTGTTTCAACAAGACAGTGATATTTAGGATCCCAGGGCATCCAACATTCACTTATAGAGGTAGTTCGGTGAGGACATTAGGTACGAGAGGTCGACCTACGACTTGTGAGGAAATGGAGGCATTGATCTCACTATACACTGTACTAGAGAGTTAGGGACCTAGCCTAGAGGACATATCGGTGGTTAGAAAGTTTTTCTGATGTCTTTTCGGAGGATTTACCTGGTTTACCGCCGCCATGAGAGATTGATTTCATTATTGAGTTGGTACCAGGTACTAAACCAATTTCCATACTACCATACCAGATGGCACCACGAGAGTTAGAGGAATTAAAGACTCAGCTTCAGGATTTGGGATAGAAAGAATTCATCACACTTTCTATGTCGCCATGGGGAACACCTGTCCTTTTTGTGAAAAAGAAAGATGGTACATTGAGATTTTGTATCGACTACAGATAGTTGAACAAAGTCGCAATTAGGAAAAAATATCCACTTCCAATGATTGATAATTTGTTTGATCAGGAGCAAGATTTTTCTCCAAGATAAACCTGCGATCAGGGTATCATCAGCTTAAGATCAGGGACGAGGATAGGTCTATTACAGCTTTTAGCACGAGATATGTACATTTTCAGTTCACGGTCATGCCATTTGGGCTGACCAATACTCCAGCAGTGTTTATGGATCTGATCCATCGAGTCTTCAGACCATTTCTTGATCGGTTCGTGATAGTCTTCATCGATGATATATTGATATACTCGAAGACGAGGGAGGATCACGAGCTACACCTTAGAGAGACGTTGCAGACTTTAAGGGAGCATATACTTTACGCCAAATTCAGTAAATATGAATTTTGGCTTTCAGAGGTCAAGTTTCTAGGTCATGTTATCGGAGCAGCAGGGATATCGGTGAATCCAACCAAGATTCAGGCAATTATGGATTGGCTAGCACCAACTTCAGTGATTGAGATCAGGAGTTTTCTAGGTTTTGCAGGGTATTATCGCTGATTTGTGAAGGACTTTCTCAAAAATCACTTCACCACTTACGAGATTGACCTAGAAAGATGTTAGATTTGAGTGGACTGAGGAATGCGAGAAGGCATTCACTCAGTTAAAAGATTATTGACTACTGCGTTAATATTAGTATTACCAGAGGTTGGACATGGATTTTTAGTGTATACTGATGTTTCTCATAGAGTTTTGGGATGTGTGTTGATGCAGGGTGTTGGTACAATAGCTTATGCATCTAGACAGTTTAAGGTAAATAAGAGAAATTATCCGACGCACGATTTAGAGCTGGCAACAGTAGTGTTTACACTGAAGATATGGAGAAATTACTTGTATGAAGAGAAACTTACACTTTTTACTTATCATAAGAGTCTGAAGTATCTTTTCACACAGAATGATCTGAATATGAGACAGCGCAGATGGTTAGAATTTATGAAGGATTATAACTTTTCCTTGGAATATCATTTGTAAAAAATGAACGTAGTTGCTGATGCACTGAGTAGGATACCTGTTGGAGATGCGGAGGTTCCTACTGAACCTCGGGTGGAGATTTGTGCTCAGATGAGAGTGCAGATCGTGTCTACATAGATAGTGTTAGAGGGTCAAAGGACCAAAAGGTTGTACTCGAGGTTCAATGAGTTAGCGTAGAGTGGAGATTGCGTTGATTGGATGGAGACGTCTGACCAGTGTTTAAAATTTAGGGGCAAACTGTGGATACCGTCATTACCAGAGCTGCGAGAGGAGATTCTTAGGAGTCACACCATTCCCGATTCACCATTCATCCAAGTAGGACCTAAATGTACCACGACATGAAGAGACATTTTTGGTGGCATGGGATGAAAGCGGATGTGTCGAAGTTTATTAAGAATTGTGGAACTTGTCAACAAGTGAAGGCTGAACATCGCAGACCTAGAGGATTGCTATAGCCTCTTCCCATTCCACGGTGGAAGTGGGAAGACATTGCTATGGATTTTGTGATAGGGTTGCCGAGAACTGCCCAGGAACATGATTCCATCTGGTTTATTGATGATAGACTGACAAAGTCTGCTCATTTTCTACCAGTGGCCACATTATACACATTTTATCAGTTGAGTATACCGTTCGAGTGAGAGATTATTAGACATACCAGTGACTATTACGTCAGATCGAGATTATATGTATATGTCTAGGATGTGGCGGAGTATGCAAAAGCAGTATGGTACGCGCCTATAGTTTAGTACGGCTTTTCATCCCCAGACTGACTGGCAGACTGAGAGATTGACTCAGGTTCTCAATGATATGTTGTGGGCTTTTGTTTTAGAGTTTAGAGGATCATGGGAAGAGTACCTACCATTGTGTGAATTTGCATATAATAATAGTTATCAGGCTAGTATTAAGATGGTACCTTTTTAAGGCTTTATATGGTAAACCGTGTCGCTCACCATCGTGTTGGGTTGAGCTAGAAGACTGGGAGACCGTAGGGCCTAAGATTGTTGTTGATCACATGGAGAAGGTATGACTGATTCGTCAAAATATCAAGGGAGCCCAGGACAGATAGCAAAAATATGCAAACATATATCGCGGTGGTCTCACATACACCGAGGGATCCTTCGTATATTTAAAGGCTTCCCCCTTGGAAGGGTCTTCAACAGTTCGGTGTGAAAGGTAAACTTGCACCGAGATTTATCTAACCTTTCAAGATAAAGAAACGGGTTGGAAAGGATGCATATGAGCTTCAGTTACCTCTACAGATGTCAGGAATTCATCCGGTCTTTCATATCTCCATGCTTAGATTTGCTGAGTCGAGAGCAGGTGATAGTCCAATTGTAGATTTGAGTTAGATAGATCTAAGTGAGGATATTTCATATGAGGAACAACCTATGCATATTTTGGATCGATTGGTACAAAACTTGAGAGGCAAGTCTATCCCAAAAGTGATTGTCAAGAGGTAGTTTCACGACGATACATAACTCACTTGAGAAAGGGAAGATTATATGCGAGACAGGTTTCCGTACCTATTCGAGTCAAGTATAACCCTAGTTTGAATTTTAAATTTCAAGGACGGTATTCTCATTAGTTAGGAAGAATTGTAACGGCCCAAAATCTCTAACCGTGTTTAATTCGTTAAAAGGGATCAACGACCCGTACTATGGGACCCACACCGTGATATTGCCATTTACTGAGGTAAAGGCCGAAGTATATTTTATATTTGTTGTGATGTATGTCTAGTGTATTGTATATGTGTAGACGATTAAGTCAATTTATAAGGGTATATAGGTATCGAGACGAGCGGAGACGTACCTCGAATCGTGTGTCGACGTGGGACCGAGGTAGTGGCATATAGGGTAAGCTTAATTAATTTGAGTTAAATATGAATTTAGTAAGTGGCTTTAGTGGCTTTAGTGGCTTTAATGTGGCCACATTGAAATAAGCATTAAATGTGCATGTCGTTAGTTAAAAATAAAACAAGAAGCATTAGATGTGCATCGAGACACATATTAGCTCATCAAGAGACAATGTGTCAACTTATTGAGTCATTCAATGGTGACTTGAGAGACAAGTGGGACAAGGTGGTCCATAAGATGAGCTTCGAGACATGTGTGCACATAATGATCAATGGCTAAGGTTCAAATGTATCTAATGAGTCAAATAACCATTTAAGTCAACATTTTCTCATTTCATCCTCATTAAAATCGGTAGGAAAGGGAGGAAGGAGAAAGAAGAGAGATTTCTGGAGTGCTTGGACAGGAGGAAGGTGTGCACATCAGTGAAGCTTTGGTGAAGAAGAAGGAGGTCTTCAAGCTAGGTAACTTCTCCACACCATAAACTTGTGATTTCTTGAATTTGAGGTTGTTGTTGCTGTTTTAGGTTGGGATGGGTGTTAGGGACCTCTTGTCATATGTACCTTTAGGCGAAAACATGGCCTATGTGTGGCAAAAATCCAGAATTCGAAGTGCAGAATTTTGGGTTCTGCTACACGTAGCGCTAAATAATCTAGCGCGCTAATATTAATTAGCGCGCTAGATATGTGAAGTAGCGCGCTAATGTTCAATTAGCGCGCTAGAGGTTAAAGGTAGTGCGCTAATTCGCCTCTGTTAGTACGAAAACCAACAAATTCCAAACATGATTTAAACACTATAAATGGGTTCAAACTCACTCTTAAATCTATCAAACAACTCTAGGGAACTAAGGGGAGATCTCAGGAGTTTGGGAACATATTTCGGAGGGTCAAGAGATCGGATAGGCTAGGATAAGCATTGTGAGTTGTAAGTAAAGTTGTGAGAATTCTATATTTCATTTCATTCTCTTATTGATTTATTAGTCTATTTGTAGACATTGCTACTTGTAATCTCACATCATGTTGTTCTTGTGTCTATTCATGATTGAATATTGTGACATGATGCCTTGTGAAATGTTTCATTGATTCCAATTCCTACTTTTGATGTTGTTATTGATAAATAATTAATGAAAAGCATGCTATTGGGATACTTTGGATTAATTGGTCTTGTATTCGATTTCTTTTGAGCTTTGTAGCCTAACTTCTTTTGGAATCCTAGAGATTGGGAATTATTTGTCTTTGAAAACTAAAGTAGGGATTATCTAATGTCCATTGCACAGCGGTTCACGGGGACATGGATCTACCAGGGTTTCGACACTCACCACTACACTTGTGCGACACATGAGTTATGGGACTAGGGGTAATCGGTAAGAATGAGATAGATGATTTATATGTGTAGAGCGCAGCTCCGCTTTTGGGTGTGGAATATGTTGAGCGCAGCTCCATATGGTAGTGGGAAAGGTTAGGTGATAGTTCTCACTGCTGACCAGAAATAGATCATCTCGACTTAGCCTGTGTCAGTCTATACATTCTTAATTGTAGCATTTACTTGCATTACTTGTTGGACTAAGTGGTTAGTCACTCACACTCCGACAGAGATTTTGATGGAAACAAACAAGGTGAAAATGTACTAATAAACATTTAGTGTATTTCAGTTTTTGTTAAAGGATGCAAAACAACATATCAAGGGTACTCAAGAAATACAAGTTCAAGACTCGGCATTAATGAAGAAATGAAGATGAAAGTTCAAACCGCAATTTGTAATTTCAATGTAAGGTATACAAATTCTTTCACGCAAGCCAAATGCATTAGTCCATGCAAATCAAGTTTCTTAAATCATTTTTCAAAGTTATAAGTTTACTTCAAGTTTCAAAGTGGAATTTAAACACAACTAGGTCTATGAGTTTAAACAATGTGAAACTTTGTGTGGATGGTCATTTGCATATTAGAGATCATTGTAAATGTTTTCGAAAAAGAAAAACTCGTTATAAAGGTCTTCGAAAAGAAAACTGTAAATTTGTAGAAAAGCCCCTAATACATTATGAAATCGTGAATTTCCGTTTTCGGGATTTGTAAAAATATCCAGGACCACCCAATTAGGCTTAATGACTCATAATAAACGTGTATAACATGTTATATAAGGGTTGGTTAGGTCCCGGACGAGTTTAAGGGTCGCTAACATAAAGGGACAAAATAATTGTTTTGAGGTCCCCTGAGTTAGCGCGCTAATGATTTCATTAGCGCGCTAAGTGCATAGTTAGCGCGCTATTAGGTCTCAAAGCATTAGCGCGCTAATTGCATATCCGATGCTTTTTTTTGACAGTGGAAAACACACTTTAATTTGAATTCTTGATCTATTTTGGACCCTTGGATCCCTAGAACGGTCATAAACTGTCAAGATGGAATACCTAACATTATAAAACCACCAAGAACATGGTTTTGTCAAAAAGAGAAGGAAGAAACACACTCAAAAACTCAAAATCTACAAAGAGAAGAACTTTGATTTTTGTGAAGAAGCAAAAGGAGATCTTTGTGTTGTTCTTTAGTTCTCTAATCCAAAGACTTTTGAGGCTTTCAAAGGAGTACAAGAATCTCTTCAAAGCTGATCGCTTTTGTCATTCTCTTGTTTGTAAGAAAGTCCTAGATCTAAAATCTTGCTTGTGCTTAATCTACATAGTTTTGTGTATTTGATTTGAAAATCATTTTGTTGTGTGTTTGAACACCTTCTTCTTGGGTTTTGCACTTAAATTTATTTTATCAAACCCTAAGATTGATTTGAACAAAAGTTTTGCACTTAAACTTGATTTTTGTTAAACTATTGTTCTTAGACTTGAAATCGGTTTTACACTAATATATTAAGTTTTTTAAAACAATTTCACATTTGGGATTTGCAACAAAATCAGTGACATATTTGCATATTCCATTTATTCTCATACTTGCATGCATAAGAGTTGTTAGGCTCTAGGAGGCTTGCTAGTGTTTGAATTTGATACCACTTTGTGTTGTAAAGTGTATCTCATTATTTTTCAAAGCAACTTATTGTATTTGTATGATTGTAAGACTTAGTGGAATCTAAGTCAAAGGGGAAGACCTAGTTGAGACTAGGCACAAATCCTAGTTGCGGCTAGGTGGGAAGTCCTAATTGTAATTAGGCACTCTAGGCTTGTATGCTTAGGTTGTAACACTTATTTGCAATATAAGTGGGGGTTAAAAATCCTAACCGGGGAGGTTAGGTAGTGGACGTAGATCGTTGGATCGAACCACTATAAATTGTGTGTCACTTTCCATCTCTTCCATTCCATTCACTTGCATAGCATATATATATTCATTGATAGTGTATGCATTATAGTTGTAATTTGCGCATAAAGTTTTAAAAGGGCAATAACTACTCGGTAACCCAATTCACCCCCCCTCTTGGGTGACCTTCATTACTTATTTCAGCAATTCTTTTGCTACTTAATGCTTTTAAATATATGTCTTATATTTGGGAAATGTGGCATAGAATTCTCCAGTTATTACTTAAATATTACTATACCCACCATCTAGTTTGTGACAGTGGGTAAAGGTCCGTCGAGCAGCAGCAAGCCGGGGAAGGAGAAGATCGGCGACTTTCTATGGCGCTTTCGGACTAATAGGTTTCATGTTACGTCAATTCGAACTTGCTCGATCTATTCAATTTCTCTTTGAGCATTTTGGCGACTCTCCTATCTCATTTTGTATGACTTGACTTTTGTTGTATTATTAATGTTTATGTTTTTACTGTGCATTTGGGTTGTACAGTGGGTTGAATGTATAGTTCCATATATACATGTTTGTGATGCTGTGTTATCCTGATTTTCCACACTTAGGAATTTTAGGTAGTAAAAGCTCCCACATAATCTTTATAATATGTAATAACATTAAAATGATAAAAGTTTTAATTAACTATGAAATCTAATAATATCTGAACATGTATTTTGAGAAATATATGGATGAAAGGCTGACTAATACGTAATTAAGTCTTATGTGATTTGGATTAAGGCCTGATTACGGGATTAGGCCGGGCGATGCCCTGTTTAGAGCTTGGGGCCGTCACAGCGACATTTATCAAATAAGTTTTAATGTCTCATATTTGTTCGCTACTACCAGCGCCAAAGACGATTGCTTGTATGAGAAAGCCAATTAGTGCATGTTGCTTACTTTCAGTCAATAATGACTTATATCATAGTAGAAATAAAAATTCCAATACGGCTTATTTATTAAATCGAAATAAGAAGTTATAGTAAACATTTTACAGTATACACAATCTTAAGGATTTTACATGACTAAGAAAAATATCCCTAGCAATAGGTTTCGTCATTAGATCTGCTGTCATCTTTTGTATAGGAATGTGTTTTATGAAAACTTATTTTCTTGCTATGATGTCTCTCATAAATTTATACTTTGTGTCGATAAGTTTTTTCTTTCCATGATGCTTCAGATCCTTCATATAAGCAATGCCTGCTTGACTGTCGCTAAATATAGTCACTGGTTTTCGATGCAATTTTTATGACTTGCAAGTGCATAACAAAATGACTAAGCCATATTGCCTCTTAAACTAAACCAGCACAAGCAACAAGTTTTGCCTCCATGGTTGACAAAGCAATGCATGTTGATTTTTTACTACTCCATGAGATTGCACCATTCTTCAATAGGAAAATATATCTTGAAGTTGATTTGCGCTCATCTGGATCACCGCTCTAATTGGCATCAGAGTACCCAAGTAATTGCAAATCATTACTTTGGTAACACAAACACAAATCTATAGTGCATTTCAAATACCTTAAGTTCATTTTCACCGCTTTCCAAAGGCTTGATTAGGATTTGATTGATATCTGCTGACTAAACCAATGACGTAGCATATATCTGGATGAGTACACATCATTGCATATATTAAACTTCCAATTACACTTGCATATAGGACATTGGACATTTTTTTCTTTCTCAATTGGAGTCTGTAGGTACGTTTTTGTGCTTAGGATTTCACATTTAGCAATTGCGGTGTCAATGGGGTTACAATTTGTCATTTTGAATCGTTCAAGAATGTTCTTAATATATTGTTCATGCGATAAAGCAAGAACTCTTTTAGGAGGATTCCTATGAATCTTCACACCCAGTATGAAGTTTGTTTTACACATGTCCTTTATATCAAAATTAGAGGACAACCATTCTTTAATAGCGACAACATAATCAGCGTTATTTTCAGCTAAAAGTATATCGTCCACATATAAGGATAATATCACAAATTGTTGATCTGAATGTTTGATATATATATATATATATATATATATATACACACAATGATTTTCATCAATCATATTAAATCCAAAAGAAGTTATGACTTGATGAAATCTTGAACGCCATTGTCTCGAAGATTGTTTAAGACCATAAATATATATTGACTTTTTGAGCTTGCATACTTTGCGTTCTTGTCCTTTTACAACAAAACTTATTGGTTGTTGCAGATATTTGTCTTCATTCAATTCTCCATTCAGAAAAACGATTTTTACATCTATTTAATGTAATTCTAAATTCGTATGTGCAACTATAGCAAGTAATAGACGAATAGAAGCAAACTTTACAACTGGTGAAAAAGTTTCCACATAATATATTCCTTCTTGTTGTGTAAATCACTTAGCTACTAAACGTGCTTTAAACCTTTCAATTGATCCATATGTCTGACGTTTGATCTTGAGAACCCATTTGTTCTCAATTGGTCTACGTCCAATAGATCAACCGAGTCTCATACATGGTTAGATTTCATAGACTTTATTTCTTCATCCATTGTTTTTAGCCATTGCTCTTTAGCTAATGATGATAAAGCTTCATTAACACTACGAGGCTCATTTTCATTATGTGGAGCAACCATAAAAGCATGACCCTCAATTTCAAAACATCTTTGAGACACACTTTAACTGTTGCTTCTACATAATTCTTCTATATTTAAAGCACTTATTGGAATGTCACTCCCACTAGAATCAAGAATAGGAGCTGAATTTGGATTAGTCTCAACCGCATTAGAATCTAGTTCTGGGATTACATTCTCTAAAGAATCATCAACTTCATAAAAAGTAAGATCTCTTATTGCTTTATTTTTGCTATGAAACTCATTTTCTAAGAATTTTGCATCTCTTGATTCAAATTTTATAAAACTAACATTTGGTTGTTCACCAATGAATACAAACCCTTTGAAATGTTTAGAGTTTTTAACAAAAATAAATTTCTTGGTCTCAATCTTTCATATTTATTGGATGGAGAGTTAACATATGCTGCACAACCCCAAATGTGCAAATTTGTAAGATTGAGATTTCTCCCACTCCATATGGCATATGGTATGGAAGTTACTGATTTTGACGGTATTATTAGGGCATGTGCCCTAGGTCAATCCATTAACTGTCTTTATGAATACTTTTAGTCAATAAAATGGAGGATTTCATTTGTTGTTTATTATAATTAATTTTCATGTTTACATTATAATAAGATTCATGGGTATTTACAAAAATATCCTAAATGTCCCTAGTCGATCATTATACTGGGAACTATAATGAATTAAGACTAGTGTGAGTCTTGATTGATGATCATATGATGATTATACGTATAGGGATACGAATTAAGATCACGAGTACTTGTTAGGGAACAAAGTACTGGATCGACCCGCTATGAGAACATCACATGGATTAAGTCATAGTTGTTTCTCATGATAGGTAAATTATTTTAGTCATCTGACTTGAGATTACCAGAGACTTCAACATTAGGAACACAGTGATTTGAAATAATCAAACGTTGTCTTTAATCGGACGATTGTAAAGGTTGTGATTGGTTACTGTGTGAGCAATGTGATGAAGTTGTGTAATCAAGATAGAATTTGTCACTCTCATATAAAGAGAGATATCCAGTGGATCCCTCGATGTGTTAGACTGTTAAAAGGCCTAGTCTAAGTGAGTTGATATTGATCAATGTCACTTGGATGTTTTCAATCTACCTAGAGATCGAGACTAGTACGATTGAACATGTTGGATGGCAATTCCATGTCTTATGTTTGATCAAAAGGATATCGTGTGACAAAATGATGCTATATACACTATTGATTAGGTTGTATCGATTTGATATTCGTAAAACTTGGGTAGTCATAATGTCTTACTCTGCCAACGTTGTATGAGCATATTAGGTCGCACACTAAGAATGGTTTTGTGAGATTTTAAGATGGTTCAGAAAAACAAATTTTATATGATAAACCCATGACAAAAAGAATCCTTGTGGTGTATTACACTTATACTTCTTTAAGTAGGGGTATATGTGTAATTTACTTAACCGTCTATATACAAGTGTTATATAAATAGACGCTTTAAGTTAGAACACACGTACGAAAGATTAAGGGCCGAAACTTTATTTTCGTTTTAGAAACGAATTAGGGTTTTCTAGTACGCTCTGGATCGTTTTGGAGAGAAACAAAAATGTTTGGTATTCTCTCGAACCTAGCATTTCAAATCTCGGTCGTCGTTTGTGTGTTGACTGCTGGTAGATGGCGTTCATCGTTGGCAACACCTTAGAGATCGATCAACCTTCAGAAAGGTATATTGCAACCGAGGTATGATTAAGTTTTCATGGTTTAAACGTTTTAATTGGAATTAGATTCGGATCCTGTTGGGGTTTTTGTCAAAATTGTTTTGTAATTTCTGCTGCATATGAACCCCAAAAACTCAACAGGTACAAATTTAGTACATGAGCTACGGTTAGCAATGTATCTCCCTAATATGAAATTGGAAGACTTGCTTATGTCATCATAGATCGAATCGTATCTAATAAAGTTTGATTACGCTTTTCTGCAATACCATTTTATTGTGAAGTGCCAGTGATGGTAAGCTGTCTAGCAATCCCTTTTTCATCACAATACTCTTTAAATTGATTTGATAAATACTCATGTCCTCAATCCGTTTTCATTTTTTTTTACACATTTCTATAATTGATTTTCAACGAGAGTTACATATCTTTTGAAGCAATCAAACGTTTCATTTTTATGTGAGATCATAAAAACATGACCAAAATTAGCAATATCATTAAAAGTCTTGATATTCTCATTGTAGGCCAACGCAACTTTCATGTGCTACCAATTTTAAGCAATCGGATGACTACTTGAATTTGTTGTTCATCTGACTGAACATGACCAACAGTATTCAGCTCACGTATCATATTTGACATCTCTCAGATGTTTTTCATCAAGTAATGCTGACATTTGACATATGCTTCAAATTTTATAGTAACCTAAAGCAACCTTGTTGCGGAAGTCATCCCAAAGTATTCCACATTTCTTAAGCAGTATCAAACTGCTCAAACTCGTACAACAGATTGTCTTGAATGCAACACAGCAACATAATGCGAGCAATGCTATTTTTTCGTTTCCAAATTTGAAATGCATCTCGATCCTTAGGATGTTGAGCAATCATACCCTCTTCTAGCTCCAGGATCATGTTCTCAAGAGTCTATAAGACTTCTTGCTCTTATAAGGTACATTGCACATTTCGATGTCATATGTCAAAATTGTCCCCACTGAGCTTTTCGCCCTTATTCAGCTTAGCTATGATACTTTTTGTCGCTGAAGCCATGGATTCTAATGACAAAAATTATTCATTAGTTAGATTATTCAAAAAATAATCTTAAACTTATTTGCCGTTGAATTCATTGAAAATAATTAATAATTATTTATAGGTATAAAATCAAAAGTTCGTTATGCTTACAATCATAACTTATAAGCCCAAAAACATTATTATTATTATTATTATCTAAAATAATTCACGCAATTAATTTCCCACTTAAAAGTTGTTACATCCATTTGATGTAATTCTAAATCCATATGTGCAACAATAACAAGTAATAGAGGAATAGAGGTAAACATTACAACTGGTGAAAACGTTTCCTCATAATCTATTCTTTCTTGTGGTGTAAATCTCTTAGCCACTAAACGTACTAGAAATATTTAATATGAATAGATTCGAGAATCTTTTATGTGTATGTATGTATGTATGTATGTATGGTCTATGCAATTATGTTTCTTTTCTAATCATTATAAAAGAAACTTATGAAGTCAACTGTACAAAGGCCAAACATGATATAAAATATTCTCAAATTTATTCCCATTAAATATTTCTAGCCAATCTAGACTTGCCATGTAGCAAACTAAAAGTTTGATTCATCAATTTTAGTTGCTAGATTTTAGTTGTTGTATTTGTAAGCTTTCAAATTGGCCAGATGTCACTTTGATTAAATACAAAAATGACCGACTATAACAAATGGTTTTTAAAAAATAAAAATAAAAATTGTTAACTGAGTCAAAACAGTTTGACCTTTTTTTTTACACAAAGTCACACACCTCATCTTCCTTTACTATAGTCAGGTTGACCAAATCTAAAAATTAAGAAACGTAAACGACATATAATTTTAACTTCGACCACCTTAAACCCAACGCACCGGCTAGGGGCATCCCCACAATCGGCTTACTCCAGCGAGCACCCTAATGAGTACGTTGACGTCGTTCATCGCTGGATTCCGACAAAGAATTTATAAAACCGCCACATTGCGTAGTGATTTTTTTTATTTTTCTTGATTTTTTAATAACTAAAAGTCACCGACTATTGGGTTCATTAAGATCGGACTGCAATGGCAAACACCCCAGTGGGTGCGCCGACTTCGATCACAACCGGATTCCGACGACATCGTCGAAATCTGTGAAACCTCAATTTTTTTTTAAATAAAAATAGAATTAAAATAAATAACTTAAAAAAAGATTTAGAAAGTATTCCAGCCCAAATCGGCAAAAACCCCAAAATCAGCTAGATGTGCAGGATACTAATCACCTAATAGCTCTAATACCAATTAAGGATTTTTTTTATCTAAATAAGAATTAAAAAGAATTGGCAAAAGCGTACCTTTGTCCTATTTCGTTCGTATGGAACTCCGGTCCTTTCCACGGCTTAAAAGTTTGAAAAAAACTTCTAGAGAACTCTTCACCACACAAAAAAACCAAGACCCTTCAAATCAAATCACACTACGTGATTTTATTATCTTATCAATATTGGGACTTCTCAAGAGATCAAGATGGTTAAAATTTTGAGATATCTATTAGTTATCAAAACATTATCTATTTTACAAAACACGTAAAACGTGACCCACATACCCAATTGCATCCCAATTGCATATTTTGTAAACATGGACAACACTATATAAGAACAACAATGCTATAATAGCTCTTAATTAAGTGAGACTCGAACTCAGACCAATACTTAGACATTTTAGATGCCAATACTGATACAACCTAGATACCAATTCACCCGGGTAAGCGGTTGTTTAAGATTTAGGATGTTTTAATCTTGGATTGTAGTTATTTTGATGAACACAAAGGAAGAGGTGCATAGAATTAGTTGACACACGTGAGGGGAAGGACAACAGAGGGGTCTATAAGAAAACACAAAAGGTGTGTTCGGTTAGGATGACTAAAAGGTTAATCCTAGGATTAACTTTTAGTCTAATATTCGCTTAAGCGGACTAAGCAGTGAAACGGATTACATAGTCTTGTATCATGGGACTAAATAAAGTGAACCTCAACCCACTCACTAGCTAATCCAACCTAAAGAAAATGTTAAACACTTCACACTATATACTCCATCAATGTTTTCGGCCTCTCAACCTCAAAATTGAAATCAATCTCTCCTCAAAATTGAAAACGTTGAGCATCAATCCTCATCTCTCGTTCGTCTCTATCTCATCTCTTTCTTTTATAATCATTCGATTGCGGCAGCATTTTTTGTTGATTTCCTAACTCTTTAACAGAAAGCACGAATGCTTACAACACTCTGCGATGAGTTAGGCGGTTTAGCACCAATTCTTCATTATTGAACTCTTCTTTAGAGGTTTGAGATCGCGAGTGAGGTGAGTTCGATTGTGTTGGGGTATTTATATGGAGAAGGGTAGAAACGTCATTTGGACTACACCACTTAAACTCCAATCAACCCAACCAAACAAGTCCCTACATTTGGATTACCCTTAATCCATATCCAACTAATCCAATGCAACTTAGTCCAACCTTATCATGACAAGCCTATCAACCCAACTGAACACACGAAAAGAGGTCAGTCATGGGGGGTCGGCTGGTGAGGTTACAGTTACGTAGCAGTGCACCCACTCACCAGACGGCCCATATTTATGTCCACGAGGTACAGATTCAATGTGTTCTCTCCCACCATTATCCAATACTAGCCTCTGCTCTTTCACCTATCCATTTTGCATTTATAATATATATGCCTCTCTCTTTGTTCCAGAAACCTCTCCTTACAACATGTTATTGATGCAATGCAGCCACCATGTTTTTCATTGTCAAAGCTTGTCGAAATTCGACAGTGAAGAGTACCCGCGATGCGAATTTCATCGCATCGTGTGAGAAAAAAGTTACTCTCACTATACTTATTTGCTAGAGTCTTCAAAGGGTAGTTGGCACACCCTTGTATTGATGAAAGATAGATCTCAATAAGCTCATGTCTTAATAATGCCAGATCAACATTCATTTATTGAATGACATGAATATGATAGCTAGGAATATCTTCTTCTAATAAGGTCCTTCAAACATTTTGTGGTTACATCGCACCTCGACTGCGCATAACAAAAACGTCCTTGCCAAGATGAGATGTAGGGTCACAGTCATAACTACCCAATTTATAGCTAACAGCCAAAAAACCTTCTCCAGCCAAGGTTCCTCTAAATATCTCAACACAGAAATCCACACGACCAAATGAATTGTAATGTACAAACTCACTGCAGTGATCTCTAGTTTAACATTCTGTGACCCTTATTTTGTTGTTTTTGCCTTTTTGAGGGATGGGGTCAACTAGGGGAGCAAAGAGAGAATCAACAAACTTGACAAATGACAAAATTATAAAACAGAAACAAAAGTTCCATACCAAATCCAAGTTGTAGTGAAGGCACATGGATTGTAGGGTCAGTCAAAAAGCTGCCCATGCACAATGGTTTGTAACAACATAGTTGGAAATGCAACTTTAGAATATATTCAGAGGTTTCAGGTACTCCAGTGACAGAAAATGGATGGCAATGGAGGACCATCTGATAAAGACTTAGCATGGTCCTTTTTTTTTTTTTCCTAGAATTCCCATGGCCACCAATTTTAACCAACCAACATTCATCTTCGAAAATTTGAGTCACCAGAATTATCTGGATTTTGGGGCTATTCGTCTTCAGACGTTGATCCGCACAATGTCAATCGGCAAGCTTCTTCTGAATTTGCAAATTGTCGTGACAGCTACTTCAGATTTGAGTGAGGAAGATGGAAATTATTAGAACAAGCAAATCGTTGCTACGATTCAAAGTGGAATAGATTTGTATTTCACTCAAAAAGGGCTCGTAATTACAAGGGTTATGAAGGAATTCAGCACTCAATTTTAACCATCAGCCATTATACAAACACAATTAGATACAGGAAGCATAAAAAATCAAGAACTGAGTGTTCTTATCAACTCTCAGCCTAACACAACTTCAATTGAAGCAACTGACCTCATCGAATTTGATCTAGTAGAACCGGACCTATTTGTACCTTCCTTTCCAAGTGAATATGCGATTAATGCCTTCACAACCTGGCGATATCTTCTTCTATAAGTGGGAAACTTCGATACACTTCTCGTTATTCCATTCACCCTGCCACAAAACGTGTTCAGAGAAATCAAACTGGGGCATCAACAATGCTGAACAGAAATCTAATTATCTAAAATATCAAGGTCTGATATGAAAATTTATAACCGAGTGAACCTTTTGAAAGTTGATAAAGAAAATTCCCATTCCATAACTCAAACCATTTTAACCCAAGTGCATGATCAGCAAGATTAACAAAGATATCACTAACTACTTAAAACAATTAAGTATTAGCAAATTTTCAAATAACTGTCCAGAAATATACTTCAGAAATTGGCACAAGCTCATCAATTAACTTCTTTCGAAAAAAAGGAATAATTATTTTTATGAGAAAAATTGGAATAACTGGTAACAACCTCCCTACATGCTGGTTAAGGCTTTGTGCATTAAATTTTCCCAACACTCCAAGATCACAAGAACCTCATGAACAAGATTTTGCATGCTATTTTTCCGTAGCAAACAATCTATTGATGCATAGAGACAAAGCTCATCAAGGGTAAATGCATGGAGACCAAATTGAATACTTTAATACTCGTAGCCTTAACAGGCACACAGTCAAGCTGACATTTGGTTTTATGAATTGATGCATGAGGCAGTAATTCTGAAAGTCTGATAAACATAACTGTCAAGAAATATACTTCAGAAATTGGCACTAGCTCATCAATTTACTTATTTCTTTCAAAAGAAAAGGAATGATTATTTTCGTTAGACAAATTGGAATAATTGGTAAAAACCACCCTACATTCTGGTGGCTATGAGCATCAAATTTCCCCGACACTCCATGATCACGGGAACCTCATGAACAAGATTTTGCATATATGCTATTTTTCTGTAGCAAACCATTTATAGATGCATAGATACAAAGCTCATTAAGGCTAAATGCATGGAAGCCAAAGCGAATAGTGTAATACTCGTAGCCTTAGCGGGGCATCCCGCTCTAACATTTGGTTTTATCAATTCATGCATGAGGCAGTAAATCTGGAAGTCTGGTCGACATGCCAGAGATAGAGACATGGATATTCATGCTAGTTTACATCGGGACTAGTATTACTTAACCAAATGAATGAAAATTTGCAGTATAGAAGTATTAAAATAGCCAGAAGTCTATACCTTCTGCTAATGCCTTGAATTTGAGCAGCCCTAACGGGATCCTGAGGAACCACACAACCATTTTCCCAAGCTTCCATGCGTTGGGTGTCACCACCGAAGAGAATAACCTTCTCCAAGTATCTCATTTCCCCTTCCGTCATCTTTATGGCCCTTATCTGCTCTTTCAAAACCAGTAGGGGTTGAAAGAACCACTCTGATAGCCGGGCTTGAGGTCGGTTTAGATGATTGACCTCAACACCATTAATCAATAACAACCCAGATGATCCAACCTTAATGGACTGGAAAAGAGAATGCAGAAGTGCATAAGAAGGCAAGCCAATACCGACGATAGACACTTCAGAAGCACCCTTTGTATTGTGCCACTCAGTTAGGTCAGCAGTGGTGATAGCATTTGCATCCAAAAGTTCTCTGCCCCTTACTTTGTAAGACTCCGTTATTTGTTCCCATAACTGTAACGACAGAATACAGCTATTAATTTCTTCTTGAAAGATCAAGGCATTGTCATAATTTGATCGATTAATAGTAACATAAGAGATTAAGAGGTTCAATAATGACCATACGACAAGAATATGCATGGAAAAGGAAAACTAGGAAAAAGAAAAAGAAAAAGAAAATTCCTCTTGCATTTCATGTAAAAAGCAGACCTGAACTATTTTCACTTCTTGTATGGTCTCTCTAACAGATCTTGAAGGGGCTAAGCTTGGCACAAGCATTGCAGGTGCTTCAGTGGAAACAGCACCAAATTTTTCATCTTTTGCACGACTTCCCTCGATGGATAGCTCCATTGACAGAGAAGGCTTCCGCTTTCTGTATCGGGGCCTGGATGGGCAATTGCATGAGTTACTGTTAAAAATGGATGACTAACGAGGATATACTAATAAAATACTTTACGCAACAAATTAGCAATGTCAAGCATGAGAAATGAAAATCCAATAAAGGATTACTTTGGAAGTACAGAACCCTCTCTCAGATAAAGCCAGTCATTTGTGTACTCATCAAATTCAGCAACCATAGCAATTACATAAGCCAAACCTCTCCGGAAGGAACGTTCCTGCTTAACATAGAAACTGAGAAGTCAATAGGGTTTAATGGAAGGTTCAATATCAACATAAACAGGAACTTAGAAGACATACCTGATAAACAACGACAGATCCATATAGAGCAATGAAGAAGCTTGAAAAGATAGCCAATAGGACGCTTCCTACAACGACCAGTGGCCAAAGAAGTATTGTCAAACCAGCAATTGGGATGCAAGCAGTCTCAAGGAATGGACCTTCTCGGCTTATTAGATCGTGAATTAGTCGATACCATCCCATGAATAGTAGATACGGGCTTTTCACTATGGCAATTGCAGTGTAAAGTGGAATCTCTACTATCAATCCCATCAAACCTACTATAATACAAGCAGGCACATGTATAAACCTGAAAATCAGAGTGAAGATAATTCTTAGAGAACTAAACTCTATACGTCTCATTAATGGTAATAAACTTCAAATGAAAAAAGAGGCAAGAAAACTCAATTATAAGAAATTCTTAAAATCAACTCAAAACAAAAAGAAATTCTTAAAATAAAACAAAACAAAAGTCAACTAGTTTAAGACTCAACATTATTTGAAGACAACAAACAAAGCCTCAATCCTAAATAATTAAGTTGGGTCGGCTACAAAAAATCGAACTCTTCCATTGCGCTCGATTTAGTGCACCACCAGTATTTCAATATCAAGATGAAAATCAATTTAGGCCTTTATCGGCTTGGAGGAAAAGATACTAGAGTTTATACATCTATTATTCACAGGGGGGCTACTAAAGTTGAATGCCAATGAGAACAATTACCAAAATTATACCTAAGTGTTCGAGGTTCATCGGAACCAAAGCCTTCCCGTAACTCTTTCAAGTAGAGGGGGTATGAATGGTAGCACCAATCCGCACAGTCTCGCACCATAGTACAACTCCCTTTAATTGTATCCCGTGTTCCATCCTAGTATTTCATCGAACAAAAACATCAGTTTACTATGCAATCTATGCAAAGCTATCAACTTGAACAAAGAACACTGCTATCACAAATAAAGAAAACGAAGAATCGAAACTCTACCACAATGCAATGATAGAATTTCCTTGATTCACTGTAATCGTCTTTCCTAAAGGCTTCAAAGGCTGACACCCATGGTGCGAAGAACCCATAACCAATTCCAACAAGAACACTTGCAGCAATTCCAAGCCCCACCCACAATCCAAACAACACCGGCAAGCCGAAAAGGAAAGCAACTTTGAGGGGCACATCAATCCGGTCAGTCCTACGCAATCGAAAATCAAATTCAATAGAACCAATCATTCACTCATCTTCTATGAATCAAACAAATGAAAATGTATTGACTAAAACTAATCAATCAAAAAACTAAATAGGGCATGAATTAATACACTAACTTGAATAGGGTGCAAAGAGTCCAGAAAACATGAGAAGGGAAGAGCCCCAAAATCACAACGACGTTTCCAATTATCAGAATCAAAGCAGCTACTGGACCCACCAAGATTCCTATCAAAAAAATCAAAACACAAGAACCCCAAATCAAAACAAGCACCCGAAAAAGTACATAATCACACTCACAAAGAAACAGAAATACCCACAAAAATTTGAACAAAACCCATCACCAAAACCAAGCCTAATCACTCAAAAAGGCAAAAAATAAAATAAAATGAAAGAAAGAGCAAAATAAGCCAGCAAATTAATCAAATAAGCAGTAGCACTACCTTTGATGGCACCAAGACAGAAAGCAAGAAAGAAGGCAAAGATGACATACAAGATCTTCAACCAACCAGTGATTGAACTCCCCATGTTGATTCAACAATTTGGATAAGAAAGCAATGAATCCAAAACAAATAGTAACATTTACAAAAGAGAGATGACCCAAAAGGCAATTGAAGGAAATATTTGTACCCAAAAAAATTAAAATACTGGAAAGTCAAATATAATAATTGTAGTCTAATGGCGTACGCGTTGCGTTCGCGGTGGAAGTTTGACTCTGTGATTGACTTGGAATTTTTCAGGGCACTCTGTGGCAAAGATTATAAATCAAGTAAAATCGATCTTGTAAATCATCAAAACCCCATTTAGTTTTGTTAATCGAGTTTTTGTGGGTTGTCGTTAAGTGTTTGGGAGAGGGCCCACCATTTACTTGCCATGTGAGCTCACCCACCATTGATGGAAGCCCAGATCATTTTGGGGATTTTTTTTAGATGATGACAAGTGCAAATCGTGGTTGTAGAGGTAATGGTTTTTGTTTTTGTTTTTGTTGTTGTTTGTTAGCGATTGGAGGTACACATGAGAACCAACTTGTCTTCTGGAAGCGAAGGTCAATGTAATAGAAGTGAATCAAAAGGGATGAAACTCGTGACGGCTATCCAATCAATACTTCAAATGATAATCTAAAGGAAGTTGCTAGAATCAACAACAGGTTGATGCAAATGGTAAACGACATGGTTTGGTCTCGAGTTAGAGGATCCTAGATGGAAAAAAATTGGAGTTAGCAGCGCCCCATTTGGACCAACGAGGCCCAGCATGAATTAGTTGTGGACGTTCGAAACTATGTGAAAAAAAAAAAAAAAAAAAAAAAGTAGGTTGCTTGAGTTACCCACTTTTTTCTATAGTAATAGTAACCCACTTGTGACACCTACAAATGAACACCAAAGGGGCAGACACCATTTGATGCACCTCGAGTACACCTCCACCTAGTTAGTGTCGATTGGTGAGCGTCACAAAAATAATTTTCCTAAACTAAAATCAAGATAACCAAAAGTTAGATTTGGTCCCAATGGTAAAAGATTTGGTTAATTTTCGTGGCAAGGTCTTTTTTTTTAAGCCCTCAATATTTGTTAAGAATAATTTTACATACGAGTATAATTATTGGTGAAGCTTCCCTTCAAATCTTAGGCCCAAACTCATCCGCACTCTCCTTCTCATATAAATTGGACTTGGCATTTTATTATCCTTCAAAATCTAATAAGGTCTCTTAGTTTTTGAGTCTTATAATTGAATCGAGCATGTTGGGTTAAGGTTCACTCTTCGTGTAAGACTTGATAATGTTTGAACATGAAATAGCCATCATTTTCACCTCTTTGTTACCTCACCCGAAAAGAGATGTATAGCGAAAAGATGGAAGAACTCGTAACCTTTTAGAGACCCAAGTGAACCTTATTGGTAAGTTTTAATTATCACTACACCAAGACAAAGACAAGTGATGA
Source organism: Stephania yunnanensis (assembly GCA_039657365.1). Taxonomy (NCBI): domain Eukaryota; kingdom Viridiplantae; phylum Streptophyta; class Magnoliopsida; order Ranunculales; family Menispermaceae; genus Stephania; species Stephania yunnanensis. The sequence goes on from CM077581.1 coordinate 45,465,500, forward strand.
ATGGTGACGATATTGCACATCATGCCAAACGAACTGTCTATGTACACCTTGAGATGTGGGCATACGCAAATTTAATGGCAACACACGCTGATTGAGGGCTCAATGTAGGTTATGGTATGCTTTTGTGATATCATTTTACTATTTAAGCATATTTTGAAAAAAAATCTTCCTTAATTTGAAAGGTAAGGCATGTAACTGATTCAACAATTTAGAATTATCAATATGAAAACATTTAAAATGTGGTTAAGTTAAGCAGCTAAACAAAAATACGTGGTTATATTATATTAAAAGGGTCATAAAAAGACTGCTTATATATATATAAATAAGCACGAATCACAAATTTTTGAGTGGTAATGAAATTTACTTTTTTGCCCATACTTTATTTGAGTGCTAATAAAATTTACCTCTTTGCCCATACTTGTCGTGTCTTCCCTTAAAATTAATAAGTTAATTCAACCTAATCCAAATCGCACAAATTTTTGAGTGGTAATGAAATTTACCTTTTTGTTCATACTTTATTTGAGTGCTAATAAAATTTACTTCTTTGCCCATACTTCTCTTACCTTCCCTTAAAATTAATAAGTTAATTCAACCTAATCCAAATCGCACAAATTTTTGAGTGGTAATGAAATTTACCTTTTTGCCCATACTTTATTTGAGTGTTAATAAAATTTACCTCTTTGCCCATACTTCTCGTGTTTTCTCTTAAAATTAATAAATTAATTCAACCTAATCCAAATTGGATGATGATAGAGGAGTCCGACTTAAATTAAAGATCAACAACTCAACAACTTGAGAGAACGCTACCTTTTCAATGTCTTGAACACTACCTCTTCAAATCGATCAACAACTCACTAATCAACCATTCTCCTTCCTCTTCAAATCATTCATTCCATGCTTTCCTTCATCGATTCATTCACTGCTTTCATTTGCTCTTCGATTCAAAGGTGAGGTAATCCACTTTTCTTCTCCAATTTTTTTTTGTTGTGTTGATTAGATTTGGTATTGAAAATTCTTAGATACCCATTATCGAGACTTTTTATAGAACTCTGTAATTCTTTGTTCTATGCATTCTATGTGTTTGATGAATTATCTAAACCATAAAGTCAACGTTTGGTTGTTTTGAATTTCAATGTTTATGCATTTTATGTGTTTGATGAATTGTCTAAACCATAAAGTCAATGTTTCGTGAAATGCCTATGAGAATATTGAATGTATTGTTCCATTGCCAACAAATTGAACCTCTGATTTTATATATGCAATTGATGAGTAGTTAATTAGCACTATTTTATAAGGTGTTTAATTAAAGTCAAATCAATATCAATGGATACCCAAGTCCATAAACAGTGTTACAATAAATCTAACTTATCTTTCAATCATTTTTTATAAGAAAGAGGTATATGTATATATCAAAATTATCAAAAAATGTACAAAGATAAATTTTACTTCTACGCATTGTTCATTAATCTTTGTTTTGTACCTAATAAAATTATCAACAAATTACCCAAAATAGCTAATAAGATTTATAGTTTTGAGCTAATAAAATTGCAAGTGCTTCGAATTACCCCAGCACATTGTTCTCTTGGTGATTTCAGGCATTTTTACCATCTCCAAAAGTCGGTGTATGGTCCATTCAGAAGCCTTGCGATTCCATGTGATGGTATAAGTTTTGTTTGGTGTTCCTTCATAGATCACCACCTTAGTCCCTCCTCTGTTCAGTTGGGCATTAAATTCTTTCCCTCCCTCTATTTTTTAAAATTGCATTTTGTGTATATTTCTAGGGCTATGCATGGATATGTGTTTTTCCATGGGAGCATCAATAACATGATATATTTCTCTGGGGTGGTTTTCTATTTTTCAACTTATGCTTATTCTATCTTTAATTATGCACAGTATGCATATTTTTATTTGATTTACACGGTCATTTCTTACAGTTATAGTGAGGAAATTGTCTCTAAAATTGCATGAGTTGACCAAACTCCAGTTATTTGATAAACTTTCCTTTCCAATCCGAACGGGGAGTAAGCAAAAGAATTCATAACATTCTTGTTACAATACTTAAGTCACATGTTAGTATCTTAAATTTGAATTTCTTTCAAAATGAAAAGGAACTTCTTTTTAACTTCATTTGGCAAAGCATATTAATAAACCAAAATTAGTTTATCAGTACATTTATATGTATTCTGGTGAAAAAAATGTATCTTGCAAAGAAGAGAGTGGTTGGTCACAAATCAACTTTGAAGTTCGGTGGAATATTAAATTTATGAAAATTTCCTTTTTTTTCCTCGCTTTGAATTTTCCACCTTTCTAGTAAAAAATCTTTAAGTATTCCATTTATCAATTAAATATCACATGATTATTTGATCTTGTCCTGTAAAAAGAAAAATATTCTGTGAAAGAGCATTTTACTAATTTAAGCTATTCAAGTGAAAATATATAATTCTAGCTTAGTCTCAGAATAATATTAAATGATGATTAGTTTACTAATTTAAGTTATTCTTCATAAGAATAAATAAATATTATTTAGTTAATATAAGAATAATAATAGTCATTTTAGTATTCTTATAATTGAATAATATCTTGCACATATACCACCAAGGAATTAATGTTTGTTTGTATATTTGGATAATGTTGTGAAATTGATGAGTTTTGATGGATAATTAAGCTAGCCAAATTTGATCCACAAATTCATTCTTTTTCATTTAGATGACATTTTATGTATTTTGATATATTCAATTCAAATGTGAGTTAATCATCTGGTCAATATGATTTAATTTTATTCATTGTTTTTTAAAGAAATTAGGCTCTATAACAATTCAAAGTGAATATGAGAAGAGACAGATCAAACTCTTAAGATAAATAGGATGTGTTTCCAGGTGGTGTGTGTGTGAAATGTAATCAAATAAAAACTAAATGAGACTATTGTTTTCAATAGATTAAGGGATGTCAAAATTTTCAAATTGTGTTTTCCCCAACTTCAGAGATACATGGTAATTCACATGCAAGGGTATTTTTTAACGTAATTGTTGCTCATTAGTTATTTTAGCATCTACATAAAATGGTATTTTTTAGCATAATTGTTGCTTATTAGTTATTTTAGCGTCCACATACAAGGTTATTTTAAATTCGGGATTGTTAGTTACTATTTGATTCCCTGGCCGGATAGTCTTTGCTCTGATGGACTCCCACATTGAGGTTATGTTGACAATTGTAATCTTCAAAACTACAACCACTGCTAAATATGACAAGAGCATGTGCGCAATCTCTGATCAATATAGTCTTGAGCCTGAAATGTAGAAATATAGAAACTATAGTGCAATTGTCTCCTTATTCAAGTGAGGATGAGCTTCTGGACCAGGTTATAAGTCTTTTATATACTTATTTTTTAAAACCCTTTTACTAATATTTATTATTTTTGGAATGATGAATGGCTAAAGAATGTTTGAATTGCTTATACAACAACAACAACATAGCCACAATCCCAAATTAATATTTGAATTGCTTATATAAGGAAGTAATCAATTTGAGATTCATAATGTAAGTCCTCTCAGTAAAGTCGACGAGGCAAGATAATTTTCGACTTGGACTCATAAAACAGCAGTATTTAATTTTGGAAAACATAAATAAACATCACGTCTTCTTTGTCTTTAATTCATATCTTTCCAGGACCTTGATGTTCTAAACATATATAACATCCTAGAGCCATGTTACTATAGTCCAGAAGCAATAGCTACATCATCTACTATCCTTTATGCAGGAGTATAAGGCTTGGTCTGGTGGTATAAGAGGTGCATGTCCTTTTATGCCACATTAAATTTTATTTCGCGATTTTTAGATTTGATAACATATATGGTGATTAAGAGTTACAAAAGTCAATAGAGGTGTATTATGTTGACATCAATTGAGAACTTTAGACATCAAACTTAAACAAGTTCTTCTGTTATTAGGTGCACCTTAATCCACTTATTTCATGTAATTCAAGGTGCGTCTGACGACACAAAAAGGCTAGTGCGTTGTGTGTTTGATGTCCCAACTGATGGAGATTTTTCCTCATAGTATTTTTTTTACTTAAATGTTACAATCGTAAAAGTTTTTTTTTCCAGCTATTGTTTTGATAAATATGTAAATTTATGCATCTCATTGTGTCTACTTATACCACATTAAACTGATCAGTTCAGTTGTTTCTTCAGGCTTTATGAATTTTATGTTGAGTGCATTATTTGATATTTAATGTGAAGTTAGTGCTTGATTTAGGACTTTCCAGTTTGGTGCCTGTTCACAAGTGGTTAATGGCAGTTGAGAAAAGTGCATTCAACTTCAGGAGAAGATGCAAGAGTCATGCTTTTACATGCATGCATAATGTTTTACATGATATACAAAAGCCAAAGAGGGATGCACCAAAAATAAAATAAAATAATGGAAAGTGTTCAACTAAAGCAAGGTCGTTTATGTGGAAGATGTGGTTAAAGGACTACAAAGTTCCACATGGTACATGAGATAAGGCAATACAACCTTTGTTCTAATCTTTCTTTCTTTTTTTCTTGGTCAGGGTGTCTAAGCTTTAATCCCAACTAATTCAATTATTTACATTCATAATTTCAAAGTTATCCTTTCTAATTATAGAGTTTGAGGTAAAGATTGAACTTTATGTATAATTATACGAAATCTCCACAAACAAGTGTTCACAAATTAATGGGTCAAACCACTTGTGTTTTTTTTTTTCCTTATTTCCTTTTTTTTTAGGAAGTAATGACATAGCATGACTAACTTGTCTTTTCATTCACATTTTGTCTCAATCACATTTTAATTACAATTTTAAATTTTGCACGCGTAGCACATCTTGAAACTAGTATATATATATATATATTCGTGCTTGTACCATTGGTATCAAAAAGATACTCATGACATGGAGTCTTTGTATCATTTAATTCTTTTATTTAATTATGTTTGAGGAATATCATGTGGTACTTTTTAAAATTGTTGCTCTTTGGAAAATAAGCTGAGCAATATAATGTGGAAATTAGCAATGAATTAGAAACAATTACAATTAATGTAGTTTCAAATTAATATTTATATCATGTACGTGCTACACCCTTATAATATATCAACAATCTTTTTGACAATATATCAACAATTGGCTTAGGTCGAAAATAATACCAATATGAATAAACTTGTTTAAGTAAAAAATATAAACTTTTTTTATAATTAATTATTTATATGACTTAATCAAAATATGTTAATAATGTATGATACTTATTCATTTTAACAAAAAGTCTTTTTATATTTCTATTTTCAGATTATAAACTTAATAATTTTTAAAATCAATGTTTTATTTATGGTCATATATAATTTATTAAAATTTTGAAACTCGTATTTATTTTAAAGCTACAATAATTAAAATAAGTAATAAATATCATACTAATAAATCTTTTTTATAGAAAAATGATGCATTTAGATTTTCTTTAAATCATTATATAACACTATTAATTATCATAAAATTATACCACCAATTAATTTATAATTTGAGATTTTTTACAAGTGTCGACTAAAATTACCTCAAATTCAAATTTGGTTTCATTTTTTTCCTTCTTTTTAAATGACAATAGAAAATATATCAATTGTAATTGATACAAAAGAATAATCTAATATCACGTATATTAACTAGACTATTTTGAGATAACAAGTGTATTTATAAAAAAATGCAATTATAAATAATTAATGATGATAACTATAACAACAATATATAAGAAATAGTTGATCGATTTCAATAAATAAGGTTTGACTATATGAATCTAATAATCGGTTAAGTTCGATTTAATGTAGTACATATTACACTTCGGATAACTTTCAAATTTTTTAAATTATATTTTTGAATTCTTTTAATTTTCGGCGTATTAAATATTGTCTAATTATGAACATATTCAATGAACACATTTTTTTTTTAATAAATCAATTATAATATTTTTAAGATTTCAATGATGAAACTATCTTTTTTTTTATAATATGATAATAACTAGTAAAGTGACAAAAAAAATTTAGACACCTCCAAATATTTTGTAATTTGAACACCTTAATGTGATTTAATTTAATTTGATAATTTAATTATTAATTTTTTATATAAATGATTTTGTACTATCTATTAATTAAATATTTATTAATCATATAAATGCATTATGTATGATGTGAATATTAATGCACCAAAATAAAAAAAAAAGAATAATAGCTAAAATTATTTCCTTAATTTCTTCTAATATTTTATCTTTTTTAATTCTAGATGACATTCGGCTCCAACCACACCGAGTAATCCATCTTTGGATATTATCATGCTCATGCATGTGGTGGCCCTCTTAACTTGATTTTTTCATCTATAAAAAACTCAAACTCAATAGGAAAATCAAATCACTTGCCACTCTAATCAATACTATATCTTACTATTTTATCTTTGTCTTTTAATTTGGTTCATATATAATTTTAGAAGCTAAATTAATTGTCATATATTAGCATGCTAAAATTTAATCGCTTTCCAACTCGGAAGTTTTTAATCATTTTAATCAAATAATTAATTTATCTATTCTACTTTTTGTCCTGTAAATTTATGTTTAATTGTTTTTCTTTTGAGTAAATTGTTAATTATTTAAATTATAAAGAATTAAGTGCAAATTATTTCTTTGAAAAATAGACAAATTATAAATAGCAATTTTATAAGGAGTTGTACTAAAATTTATTTTTAAAATAGATTTTATTATTGATATTAGATAATACATATTTGTTAATAAATTCTTAGCTTGAAGATTACAAATAAATTTTAAAAATATTTTTATCTTCCACAAGTTAAAAAAGATATAATATTTTAAATTTTTAAATTTTTCATTAGTAAAAATAAATAGCAAAGATCAAACTTGTGATTATTTTGATTGAAAAATCATTAATTTAAAAGTCATTAATTATATGTGGATCACATTAATGTGCATTAATTAGTGTCTTACAACTATTCTCTCTCTTGATGTTAATCCATTGATTGAGAATTGGTACCCATGTCATGAGTATTTATTTGATACTCATGGTATATATATATATATATGTTATGGAATATGGATGACCATGCATGTACACCGACATATTGTGTAGTCATGTAACTTGTATGTATCACTTAATAGTACCTCCATTTGTTTATGTATTGTCATGTAACTTGTAATCCTCTCCAATGTACACCAACTCTTTCATGTATTGTCTATGTTGCTTGTGATGTGTTGTATGACATGGGGTGTATGTGTTGCTTGTACACATTGTATGAAATACATTTATCATCATCACCAAATGGCCTATATAAAAGCCAACCTCAGTGTAAAAACACACCAAGTTGAATGAAAACTTCTCATTCCAACTATCTCATTTCTTCTCTTCTCCTTTGTAGTAGTAGTTTGTAGTAGTAGAAGTTCTTAGTCTTCTATTTCCTTCTCTAGTTCTTAGCAAGTTCCAATTCAATTTACAACACGTTATCAGCACGAGCTTGCTCTAGCATTAAGGAGATCTTGAAGTTCAAGAAGGCTTGTTAAGGAGACAAAGCTAGGAAGGTATAACTTTTGTTATTTAAATAAGTTCAATTTATTTATATATTATCATGGTTGCTTCCTTTTATTACATGCATCACTTCTATATGCATACTTTATTCATATACTATACATTATAATGTCACCGATTGCGAAAGTATGCTCTGTAGTTGCGTCTTGTACGATCTTCTACATCAGAAATCAAAAGTCAATATGTGACATAACTAGTTTTCTCTTAAAACTACAAACGATTAGTTATTGTTTTATTCTTGATTTTATAATACAAATCATGCTATAAGTTTGAGTTGATAGTGGGTAAGCCTTGTCCCCGGTAAAGCTAAACATTGAAAGGGAGACGGGTTATCTCGTTCGAGGAGGCATGACATTTAAGCAGACTTTGTCTCGCCACCCAACCTAGAGGTTGTCCCACCAACTCATACAAATAATACATTTGATTATTAATGAATCAAGTTGTGAACATATACTTAATCATATGCTATGTTTTTTTTTTACATAAAAGAAAAGAGAAAATTATTTTATATTATATTTACTTTCAAAATATTAATCAACCATAGTTTGAATTTGTTACCTTATTATATAATTCTTGTCATGATAATTATATATTACAAATTATGAATAAAGCTTGTATCCATGCAAGGTTGTATGTTGTACACAATCATCCACCAATTTCTCTTTAGAGATTTGAAATTTTCACCTTATGGAGTTATATATATACATACCAAAAGGGTAATGCTCCAAAAAGCTCAAAATGAGTAATTTGGGTCTCATGCTACAAAATTTAATCGGTCAAATATTAATTATAATTCCACAATTTTAATTACCTCTATGTTGAGGCTATGTGAAAATATGACTGATGAGACAATAAAAAGAAGGTCACGTGGCCCGCCTCGATTTATTGCTGCAACAAATATCGAGTGCGCACATCAATCCAATAAATATTAAGGATTGATTTCTAGTCTCATGGTAGCTGAGTAAAATAATGAGATATTATAAATATAATATCGCTCCCGTCCAATTAGTTCAGCTTCAAATTAAGAAGCATATGTTGCATATAATGATCATGATCGCAATAATAAATTTATGGACGTGGAAAAGGTGAAAATATAAGGTAAAGGTCGTATTGACAATTCCACCAAAAATTGGAATAAAAGTGGTGCACCACTACAAAGGGAAAATAATTATTGACAATGAGCGCTCATAATTGTGACATTTTTTTAGTCATATATGAAAGGCTATTTTGCCTAAATATTGTCATATATATATGCCCGAATATTTTTGTGACCTTTACCATGTCTTCAAAATCAAAGGCAAAATATTATGAATTTTATCATTAAAATATGACTCTTTTTCTGATTTGTCAAACATTATTTGTCCAGATGGATAAACAAATCATGTGTTCAAGTCATGAATCAAATAAGAGCGATATATGCCTTGCTGATTGTGCTACAACGCATACAATCCTTAAAAACAGAGAATATTTCTCTAATTTGAACTTAGTTGAGGCTAATGTTCAAACAATATCTGGCATCTCCAATTTGATTAATGGCTCTGGAAGAGCAAATATTATGTTGTCTGAGGGAACAACAATTCATGTTGATAATGCCTTATACTCTGAAAAATTCAGAAGAAATTTACTCAGCTTTAAAGATATTCGACAAAATGGATATCACATTGAAACCATGAACGAAAATAATAGAGAATTTCTCTATGTCACATTGGTTTCAAATGGGAAAAAAAAATGTTAGAAAAATTTCAGCTTTATCCTCTGGATTATATTTTACTCATATAAGGCATGTCGAAACGAATGTCGTCTTAAAAAAGAAAATTAATGATTCAAAGACATTCATTTTATGGCATGACCGGCTTGGTCATCCAGGATCATCAATGATGCGAAGAATAATTAATAATTCGCATAGACATCCTTTAAGGAGTCGCAAAATATTTTCAGCTGGTGATTATAATTGTGCTAGTTGTTCTCAAGGTAAATTGATAGTTAAACCATCCCCAAGTAAAATTGTTGTGGAATCCCCAGTTTTCTTAGAACGCATTCAGGGAGACATATGTGGGCCTATTCATCCTCACTGTGGACTATTTAGATATTTCATGATTTTGATAGATGCATCAACTAGGTGGTCACATGTTTGTTTTCTTTCGACCCGCAATGTTGCATTTGCTAGACTTTTAGCACAAATAATTAAATTAATAGCATAATTCCCTGACAACCCAATCAAGACTATCCGTCTTGATAATGCCGGGGAATTTCATTCTCAAGCATTTAAAAATTATTGCATGTCTATAGGAATTACCATTGAGCATTATGTTCCACACGTGCATACCCAGAATGGTTTAGCAAAATCTCTGATCAAACGCATTCAATTAATTGCCAGACCTTTAATCATGAGAACTAAGTTATCAACTTCAGTTTGGGGACATGCAGTCCTTCATGTAGCATCTATCATTCGTTATAGGCCTACCGCATACCATTAACATTCCCCCATGCAACTCATTTTAGGTCAACAATCAAATATTTCACACTTGAGAATTTTTTATTGTGCAGTGTATGTTCCTATACCACCTCCCAATAGAACTAAGATGGGTCCACAACGAAAACTTGAGATTTATGTTGGATTTAACTCATCGTCCATTATAAGATACCTTGAGCCCTTAACAGGGGATTTATTTACTGCACGTTTTGCTGATTGTCACTTTGATGAAGCAATTTTCCCACCATTAGGGGAGATAAGAAGTCAATTCAAAAGGAATGGCGCGAAATTGCTTGGAATGCATCAACTTTATCACATTATGATCCACGAACAAATCAGTGTGAACTTGAAGTTCAAAAGATCATTCATTTGCAACAAATCGCAAATCAATTACCAGATGCATTTAATGATGCAAAACAAGTGACGAAATCACATATTCCAGCTGTAAATGCTCCTGCAAGAATTGATGTCTCTGTGCAACAAAATGCAAAAGAACCAACGAAATGCTTAAAGCGTGGAAGACCGGTTAGTTCAAAGGATACAATTCCTCGAAAGAGGAAAATGAGAGTAAAAATAAATACAAATCAAAATACTCCTGAGAAAGCACAAGAATCATTTGATAAGGGTTTGTCAGAACAAGTTGATTATGATGAGGAAGAACTTCCTCTAGAAAAAGAGGAAAAAGATGAAAATAATGAGATCTCAATAAATTATTTAAACTCTGGTAAGATTTAGGATCGAAATGAAATTGTTCCTGATGATATATTTGATTTCAATGTGTCCTTTGAAATATGTGAAAATAATGATGATCCAGAACCACGATCAGTGGACGAATGTCAAAAAAGACCTAATTGGCAAAAATGGCAAAATGCTATCCAAACAGAGCTAAACCCGTTAAGGAAACGAGAGTTTTTGGACCAATTGTCCAAACGCCAGATGGCGTAAAACCTGTTGGATATAAATGAGTATTTGTACGAAAGAGAAATGAAAAAAATAAAGTTACAAGGTACAAAGCAAGACTTGTAGCTTAAGGTTTCTCATAAAGACCTGACATCGATTATGAGGAAACATATTCTCCTGTTATAGATGCAATCACATTTCGGTTCTTGATAAGCCTTACAGTCTCTGAAGGGCTTGATATGCATTTAATGGATATCGTTACAACATATTTGTACGGATCCCTAGACAGTGAGATATATATGAAAATCCCTGATGGATTTGTAATATCCGATGAAATAAAATCAAAACCTCATAACATGCATTCTATAAAATTACAAAGGTCTTTGTACGGATTGAAACAATCCGGACGAATGTGGTACAAACGCTCAGTGATTATTTACTGAAAGAAGGATATGTAAATAATCTGCTTTGCCCATTTGTCTTCATTAAAAGATCATCAATAGGATTTGTGATTATTGCTGTATATGTTGATGATTTAAATATAGTGGGAAATCACGACGACATCGTTAGAACGTCCGAATACTTGAAAAAGGAATTCGAGATGAAAGAACTTGGAAAAATAAGACTTTGTCTTGGTTTGCAAATTGAACATTTTTCAAGTGGAGTATTTGTCCATCAATCAAATTATATTGAAAAAATATTAAAAAGATTTTATATGGACAAGGCACATCCATTGAGCTTTCCAATGGTTGTCAGATCACTTGAAGTGGATAAGGATCCATTTCGACCTCATGAAAGTGATGAAGAGCTACTTGGTCCGGAGGCACCATATTTAAGTGCAATCGGTGCACTTATGTATCTTGCAAATTGTACAAGACGACATTGCTTTTGCTGTCAACCTACTTGCAAGATACAACTCATCACCAACTCGAAGACATTGGAATGATGTTAAACATATTTTTCGATATCTTCGAGGAACAAGTGACATGGGTTTATTCTACTCAAGAGGGGTAAAATTGAATCTCCAAGGATATGCTGATGCTGAATTTTTATCTGATCCCCACAAGGCCCGTTCTCAAACGGGATATGTATTCACATGTGATAATACTGATGTGTCATAGAAGTCCAGTAAAGCAAACAATGGTTGCTACTTCTTCCAACCATTCTGAAGTACTTGCAATTCATGAAGCAAGTCGTGAATGTGTATGGTTGAGAAAATTGATTGAACATATTCAAGAATCATGTGGATTGCCTTCAATAAAAGATTCTTCAACCATATTATATGAAGATAACGCAGCATGTATTGCACAATTAAGTGAAGGATTCATAAAAGGGGACTGAACAAAACATATTTCACCAAAATTCTTTTATGCGCATGAGAGGAAGAATGGTGAAATCGATGTCAAGCAAATCCGATCGAGTGATAATCTTGCTGATCTATTCACAAAAGCCTTACCAACTACGACATTTAAAAGGCTTTCATATGGTATTGGCTTGCGTAAACTTAAAGACATTGCAAGTAAAGAAACTGAACAAGTTTCACCCATGTTCACATGAGGGGGAGTTATTGATTAATGTATTGCACTCTTTTTCCCTTAGCTATGGTTTTATCCCATTGGGTTTTCCTAGCAAGGTTTTTAATGAGGCAATCTTAACAATATTATGGCCGTCTTAATATTTATGAGAATAGTGTACTCTTTTTCTTTTACTATATTTTTTCCCACTGGGTTTTTCTTAGTAAAAGTTTTAACGAGGCACAATCTCTAAGTAAGTGTCATCTAAGGGGGAGTGTTATGGAATATGGATGACCATGCATGTACACCAACATATTGTGTAGTGATGTAACTTGTATGTATCACTTAATAGTACCTCCACTTGTCTATGTATTGTCATGTAACTTGTAATCATCTCCAATGTACACCAACTCTTTCATGTATTGTCTATGTTGCTTGTGATGTGTTGTATGACATGAGATGTATGTGTTGCTTGTACACATTGTATGAAGTACATTTATCATCATCACCAAATGGCCTATATAAAGGGTGCCAACCTCATTGTAAAAACACACCAAGTTGAATGAAAACTTCTCATTCCAACTATCTCATTTCTTCTCTTCTCCTTTGTAGTAGTAGTTTGTAGTAGTAGAAGTTCTTAATCTTCTATTTCCTTCTCTAGTTCTTAGCAAGTTCCAATTCAATTTACAACAATATATATATATATGAACTGTTTCTGTGAGAAGCTCTCATAACACGACATGTGGAATGTAAGAAGCTCTCACAATGTGGCATGTGACACTATGATTTCATAATAAATATTTATAAAAATAAAAATAAAAAACACAAGTCATTGATATTTCTTTCACTTAAGTGAGGAGTAGGATGGTAAAATCTAATTTTTCAAATTTTTAATAATTTTTTGTTTTCTTTTTCTGTCTTTTTTTGGTGAGTTTCTAATTGTAACCCAAGTAATTATCACAAGATTTCTTTTTATCCATTACAACACAAATTGAACTAGTATTTATTGTAAAAGTTACGATTTTATCTTTAATGAGGTTGGAATCGGAAATGAAGCAATCGATGCTTAATTTTTTAATTTCCTAAGGTCACAATTGAAACAAAAAAATCTCAAAACATGACAAATATTTGGGAAGGGGGGGAAAGTATCATAAGTTTTTTTCTACTTTTTTCCTCATCAAAATTATTTTATCTAATATATAGATACTTATTTTTGCCCGCGCGTGAAGCGCAAGATGTCTGGTAAAATCTAGTTTTTCGATTTTTTAATAATTTATGTTTTCTGTTTATGTCTTTTGGGGTGTTTCTAATTGTAACACAACTATTTGACAAAAAAAAAATGGTAACACAAGTATCACAAGTTTTTTTCTTTTATCCGTTACAACACAAATTCAATTAATATTTATTGTAAAAGATATGATTTTATCTTTAGTGAGATTAGAATTGAAAATAAAGCAATTGATGCTTGATTTTTTTATTTCCTAAGATTACAGTTGAAATAAAAAATTCTTAAAACGTAACAAATATTTAAAAAAAGAAGGAGAACATCATAAATTTTTGTTTTTTTTTTTTTCACTTTTTTCTCTCATCAAAATTATTTATTCAATATATAGAAACTTATTCGTGCGCGATATGCCAACTAGTATAATACTAAAGTAACAACAACATCAAAAATGAATGTAATAAAAAAAAGGAGGTGCGCTACCAATACTTCATTTTCATGGACCAAGTCTAATATAAATGTGGTTGTTCTTGACGAGCATTTAATTAAAAAGTGACCAGGACCCCCCGTTGACGCAAAGTTAGCTAGTTTTGCTTTTCAGAACTTATTGTCTGTTCAAAATGTGATTTATATAAGTGAAGACTTAAGACAATGAAGTCGCATGTGCTTTTTTTTTTTTTTTTTTTTTTTTTTTTTGTTGAGGAAAATGCGCAAATTAATTGGCACGGTAGGATTTCGGTATGTTTGCAGAAGTTGTGAAGTTGCATGTGCAAATTAATTGGCAGTTTAGTCAAAATTAGTGGTGTCTGGTATTCCAACTATTTTGGAAACGTCAGACCGTCTTCAATGGTCTTTCGATTGAGGTTGGATGTGTTTTACATTGGATTAAATAAACATTGGGTTAAAAAACAAGTCTCGAATGAGGCTGTGGATTTGCTCTGTGCAGGCGATGTGGCAGAGATACTATCTATCGCACCATCTAGAATACCCTCTACTTCTAAATGGTGCGATACACTGTCTATGATTCCACATTATCTAAAAAAAAAGAAATGAGAAATCAAAAAAAGCTCACTTCGTACAAAAAAGGTGAAAAAATAAAAAGTCACGGCTATTCGAACCTCATGTTTTGCTTCTTTTACCTCATTACTCACCCCATTTTTGAGTTTTTTTGCTGCTTTTACCCCAACTTTTTATAAATAATTCTAAAACTACCACTCAACCTCAACAAATGTTTACCACATCTCCTAATTTCATCCCAACACCCCTCAATTCTCTCCGTTTTTCGATTTTAGTCATTGTAGAGCACTTGTACTAGGTCACTAAGGGTGTGTTTGATAGCAAAGAAAATGAAAAAAATCATGAAAATTTATTTTATTTTTTAGTATAACCGTTTTTTTTTTTTGTGTTTGATACACTTGTAACCGCATAGAGAAAAAAAATCCACCCTCCTAATTTTCCTCATTTATTTTCTCTTATTTTGGGATGGAAATTCGAGATTTTTGGTTTCTAATGAATCTATTTTTGACCGAAACTTGGACTCCTTCTTCTACAAGAACTCTTCCACCAATGATACTCCTCTCAATTCATTTTCGTCTCTGTGATCGTCTTTGTGATCTCTCCGATCTCTCCTATTTCGTCTTTGCGATCTCTCAGTTCTCTCCTCTTTCGTCATGAACCATTTCGTCTCTGCGATCTCTCTGATTTCGTCTCTGCGATCTCTGCGATCTCTCCTCTTTCGGCGTCTCGCGATCTCTGCGATCTCTTTCGGCGTCTCTGCGATCTCTCCAGCTCTCCTCTTTCGTCTCGATCTCTCTGATCTCTCCTCTTTCGTCTCGATCTCTTTCGTCTCGATCTCTCCGATCTCTCCTCTTTCGTCTCGATCTCTCCGATCTCCCCTCTTTCGTCTCTGCGATCTCTCCTCTCTGGAAACCACCACGATCTCTTCATAAGGCACGACAAGCCCTAGGAGCTTCGTGAGGTTAGCTATGCAGTTTATTTATTTTTTGGGTACATCTTTGGTTGATTATTGTTAAGAGTCATCTATGTGGCTGACCTTATCTTGAAGAAGTTTGAGAATCACGCAGCATTGACTTGGAATTTTCAATTTTTGTGTGATTTGCGTTGTTTTCAGAATGTGGTTTCATCACTTTCGATCTCGATTTTTTTTTGGTATACATTAATCTGATTAATTATTGTGAGAAGTCAATTGCTAGTTCTGGTTAGTTGTATGGCTATATAGTTTCATTAGTTTTGATCTCGTATACTTTGTTTCTTCACCTATTAATTATACCTTGATTTGATATGCGTTGTTAGCTTCAACTACGGCGATGGAACTGTTAGGGCTGATGGATCATGCATGTGTTATGTTTCTTAAGGAGTTCTTTCTTTCTAGATGTCCTTATATAAATATCTCTCTCGGCTCAGTGAATCCTTCAATTCTTATATGGATGTAAGGTTTCATTTATCTCCAGTTTCGCAGAACGCCTTTCTAGTAGCTATCTATGTTTTACCTTCACTGATTATCAAGTTCTTTTGCTTCATATTACGTATATATGTTATTTCTTAATTTGTTCTATGTGTTATAGTTGCTTGGTTTTCAGTTTTGGTCGATTGATAAAGGCTCAAAACTGGAGACAACCTAATCCTTTTATATTCTTAATTTTTTTTTGAATAAGATATGTTGAAACATTGATGTGAGATTTTTTGCTTGGTATGAAATCAACTTTTTGCTTGGTTTCAAGTTGATTCTTGGCATGAAATGCCATAAACATTGTGAATTTTGTTATTGTTGAGTCGTTTGTATACGATTGAAAAAAAATCTTGTGTGAAGTAGTGGCAGTGGATTGGCTTCCATTCAAGGGTCTTTTTACGATTGAAAAAAATTCATTCTTGACGCAGCGGAGATCTTCTAAACCAGTTGAACGAATCCACGAACAACTCGATCTAGGTCAGAACTTAAGCCAAAGTTCAAAAATTCTTTTATTTCAGAAAAAACTACGAATTACACCTAATAGATCGCTTAAATAGCGAAACCCTAAAATTTGCCAAAAAATAGTAAAAAGTCTAAAAAGCCCTAAACTGAAAACTAGACGAAAAATAGAAACAAATGCGGCAAACGGCAATAAAAACGGAAATTCCTAATGAAAGTTATAAGCGAAACAAAACTTTCCTAATATAGCAAAATTGCCGTTTCGGAGGGCGAAACGATGGAATTTCGCCGAAAAATATCGTAGTCACGGCATAGTGGTGAGTTGTGATCTCCACGCCGTTTCCAATAAACCCATGCCTCCGGAACGCCAAAAATCAAACGCCAAAACTTCGCCATTTGCGGAAATTACTAAAATGCCATCCTGTCATATCTTTCCATCATATTTTTCCAAGAATTTACAAGCTAATTCTTGGACTTCATCATTCTCCCCATGGTGGACAGAATTCGCCCTCGAATTGTCATCATCAGACGTATCCCCATAATAGGGAACAAGATGCTTGACATTAAATACATCAGCCGTGCGAATGTGACTTGGCAACTTCAATCTGTAAGCATTAGGATTAATTTTCTCAAGAACCTCCACAGGACCAATCTTCCGAACTGACAATTTGTTGTAATCACCCATAGAGAACCGGTCTTTAGTGAGAACTGCCCACACAAAGTCACCCACTTCAAACTCCACGTTACGCTTTTTTCGATCTGCATATTGTTTGTACTTGTCACAGCCTTCTGCAAGTTATCTTTGACAGATTGATGAATCTCTTGCAGCCCACTAACAAAGTCTTCTGCCTTGCCATGCCATTTAGTCTTACTTGGCACTGGTAACAGTTCAAGAGGACCTCGAGGTAGTACTGAACACACAACCTGAAAAGGACTAAACCCGGCACTTCGATTAACAGCATGGTTGTGTGCAAATTCTGCCTGGCTCAACTTGAAGTCCCAACTCCTGACATTCTCACCCACCAAGCTCCTCAAAAGGTTGCCTAACGAACGGTTGACAACTTCAGCCTGCCCATCTGTTCGCGGATGATAAGCACTGCTAAATTTCAGTTGCGTGTTCACCATAGCCCACAAACTGCGCCAAAAATGGTTGAGGAATCTGGTGTCCCGATCCGAAACAATCGAGGTAGGAAGGCCATGCAATCTATACACCTCCCGAAAGAACAACTGAGCCACCATTTACAGCATCTGTGGTCTTCTTGCATGGGACGAAGTGAACCATCTTGAAAAACGGTCAACCACCATAAAAATAGAGTCATTTCCCCGCTGTGTTCTAGGCAACCCCAACACGAAATTCATGCTAATATCAACCCATGGCTGTTCTGGAATGGGCAAATGCATATATAGACCGACATTAGTTGCGGTACCCTTCGAAAGCTGACAAGTCCGGCACCGCTGCACATATCTGTCCACTTCCTTGAGAATGGTAGGCCAAAAGTAAGAGGCCTACACCAGCTGCAAAGTGCGATCACGCCCAACATGCCCCTCTCCATGCAACTCTCTAATAATCAGCAATCTCATGCTGCAATTAGGAATGCAAAGGTGGTTGCCTCGAAATAAGTAACCCTCCTGGAGTGTGTAATCAGTACGCTCCCCACTCCGCACCTTCTCCACAATAGTAACAAAGAAAGGATCAATAGTAAACAAATCAGAGAAGGAGGAAAACCCAGGTACCTCAATGGTCATGCGGCTCAACAAACATTTTCGTCTACTCGAGGCATCAGCAACTCTGTTGGTCACACCAGACTTGTGTTTCACCACAAAAGTAAAGCGCTCCAAATA
This sequence comes from Stephania yunnanensis, assembly GCA_039657365.1. Classification (NCBI taxonomy): domain Eukaryota; kingdom Viridiplantae; phylum Streptophyta; class Magnoliopsida; order Ranunculales; family Menispermaceae; genus Stephania; species Stephania yunnanensis. Next base: position 45,483,961 of record CM077581.1, read on the forward strand.
GGCCACCCAAGAAGCATGTTTGGCCGAGACCTTGTTCTGCCCATGTAAGTGTCGCAATGCCTCGTGGTCTGTAAACAACACGAACTCTCTGTGGAAAAGATAATGTCGTCAATGCTTCACGGCTTGTACCACTGCATAGAACTCCACATCGTATGTGTTATACCTCAACTTCGCCCTGACATGCCTTCTCATTTGAAATAGGCAACATGGCATATTATTCGACTCAAGACAAGCTCCGATGCCTACCTTGGATGCATCACTATGCAACTCAAAAGGTAGGTGAAAATCTGGCAACACCAGAATGGGTGCAGTGGTTAACCGCATCTTGATCAATTGGAATGCTTCATCTGCCTCGTTGCTCCACCCAAACTTCACACCCTTCATACAGTCTGTAATTGGGGCCATGATACTGCTGAAGTGTGGAATGAACCGCCAGTAGAAGGAAACTAACCCATGAAAGCTGCGAACCTCCGTGACGGTGGTAGGTCTAGGCCAAGTGCGGATGGCTTCTACTTTAGACTCATCAACCTGCAACCCCTTCTCCAGAAATGACATAGCCTAAGAAAAGGACCTTCGGTGTCAAAAATGAGCACTTCTTCATCGCGGCATAGAACTTCTCCCTGCGCAAGATAGTCAGAACATCTCGCACGTGCTGGAGGTGTTCCTCATCGTTAGTACTGTATATCAATATATCATCAAAATATACCACAACACACTTGCCTATCAAAGGTCTCAAGCTCTGGTTCATGACTCTCATGAAGGTGCTAGGTGCGTTTGACAACCCAAACGACATGACTAACCACTCATACAGCCCCTCCCTAGTTTTAAAAGCAGTCTTCCACTCATCCCCAACTATAATGCGAATCTGGTGGTACCCACTCTTCAAATGCATTTTTGCAAAAAAAATTTGCTCCACTCAATTGGTCAAGTAAATCATCCAAGCGAGGGATAGGAAAGCGATACCTGACAGTAATCTTGTTGATTGCTCTACTGTCCACACACATCCGCCAGGAGCCATCTTTCTTTGGTGTAAGGAGGGCTGGTACTACACACGGACTCGAACTTTCACGGATGAATCCCTTCGCCAATAACTCTTCAACCTATCTGTGCAACTCCTCATGCTCACTGGGACTCATTCGGTAGTGTGGTCTATTAGGTAGTGACGCACCAGGTTCAAGGTCAATCTGATGTTGAATATCACGCAATGGTGGCAGTCCTTCTGGCATTTCATCAGGAAAAACATCACAAAACTCCTTCACAATAGGAATTGCAGCTTCAGGAACATCAACATCTTTATCTATCTCATTTCCCATCAAGATGTAAATGACCTCAGAATCCTGTAATTCATCTTCAAATCTTGCCAAAGACAGCAAACTGCTAGATTCTTTAGTGGGCTTAACTTCCTCCGGGTCCTTGGCGGGTACTAGCACAATCTTCACTCCCTTGAACATAAGGGTGTATTTATTGGTTCTGCCATCATGCACAACTCCCCTATCAAACTGCCAAGGACGTCCCAGTAACAAGTGGCAAGCATCCATATCCATAACATCACACCAGACTGAATCCTTGTAGTTAGCACCGATAGAAAAATTCACCAAGGCGCGCTTCGACACCTTCACCTCACCACCCTTCTTCAGCCATGCTAGCTTGTAGGGCCTAGGGTGATATTCAGTTGCAAGGCCCAACTTCTGAACCGCTTCAACTGAAACGATATTCTCGCAACTGCCTGCATCAATCATGAACCTGCACACCTTACCTAAGATGGTACACTTGGGTGAAAGATGTTATTCATGACGCCCACTCATCATCGAGAGACATTCTCAGGAGTCATACAAGAACGCCTTACAACTAAGGCAAGTACCCACATCTCCAGTCACGACCTCCTCTTCTGTGTTGTCAGAAGTATCAAACGTTGGTTCTGCAGTGATGTTGGCCTCTTCCCCTTCGCCTTCCTCTTCGTTCTCAATAAAGAGAGCCTTCTTCCCTTTACATCCTAATTTCCTGTGACCAACTTCGCCACAACCGAAGCATTTAGTCCCACTAGTGCTAGGTCTATTTGTGCGACTAGCAGGGTTAATTGCAGCGATATTACCTCCAGTATTGGCTGTCCCAACACTAACATTACTGGAAGCATTACTCACACCCCGACGCTGTTGTTTGTCCACCAACAATGCTCGCTGGTGCGCTGCAGATAAGGAAGTCGGATCAAACATGTTGACGACATCTTGGATCTGCACCCTCAGTCCACCAATATATCACGCCACTAATTGGTCGTTAGTCTTCTGCAGTTCGTTTCTAGCGACTAACTGATAAAACTCAGTAGTGTAATCATCTACTGACTTTGCCCATTGTCTCAGATTCTGCAACCTCAGATACATAAGGCGTTGGAAATTGTAAGGCAAGAACTCAGCCCGTAAGTGCTTTTTCATCTTCTCCCACGAGGTGATCTTCGCCTTTCCATTCCTATTCCGCATCAACTTCTGCTATTGCCACCAAGCCGTGGCCCTGTTGCGGAATTTGGTCGCAACAAGTTGCACACGCTTGTCTTCGGGCACACTTTTGAATTCTAGGACTTCTTCAACTGACGCTAGCCAGTCCAAGAATTCTTCCGGTTGAAGGGTGCCATGATATTCTGGGACATCCGTCTTCAACCCAGACTCCCACCGCCTGCGATCATCCTCAACTGCACGCGGCCTGTAGCGCCTCCTTGGTGCCTCAACATACTCATCCTCCCCTTCAGTAGAAGAATCTCCTAATGGTTCATCACTAACAGGTTCCCTTCGATGGTTACGGGCACGATCAATATTTTGACCCAACAACTGCTCGATTTTGGCAGTTAATCGTTCTACCACCGCGTCCTTGCGTTGGTCAATCAATTGACCAATTTGTCGATTCAGATTGTCACGGTCATACACCTCCTCGATACGCTGCTGGTTCCTCTTCGGCGGCATGATTTCTCCAATCACGCTGAACCTGACTCTGATACCAACTGACGCAGCGGAGATCTTCTAAATCAGTTGAACGATTCCACGAACAACTCGATCTAGGTCAGAACTTAAGCCAAAGTTCAAAAATTCTTTTATTTCAGCAAAAACTACGAATTACACCCAATAGATCGCTTAAATAGCGAAACCCTAAAATTTGCCAAAAATAATAAAAAAGTCTAAAAAGCCCTAAACTGAAAACTAGACGAAAAATAGAAACAAATGCCGCAAACGGCAATAAAAACGAAAATTCCTAATGAAAGTTATAAGCGAAACAAAACTTTCCTAATATAGCAAAATTGCCGTTTCGGAGGGCGAAACGATGGAATTTCACCGAAAAATGTCGTCATCACAGCGTAGCGGTGTGTTGTGATCTCCACGCCATTTCCAATAAACACATGCCTCCTGAACGCCAAAAATCAAACGCCCAAACTTCGCCATTTGCGGAAATTACTAAAATGCCATCCTGTCATATCTTTCCATCATATGTTTCCAAGAATTTACAAGCTAATTCTTGGACTTCATCAATTCTTGTGTAAAGTAGTGAAGTAGAGATCTTCTATACGAATTTTGTTGTTGTTGAGTAGTTTGTATACGATTGAAAAAATTCAGGATTTTTTTATGTTCTTTTTGTTGTTGTTGTTGTTGTTGTTTTTATTTTGTTGTTGAGTCGTTTCTATACTTTCTTGTTGTTTAAGTTTTACAGTTTTTATCAACTTTTAAGTATGTATTTGTTTTATAAAAATTGATTTACTATCATTCACTCATTCATTACATTTACACGCATTTACTTAGATGCCTACTGAAGAAGATAGAAAAAAAAAACAGCAGCTATAATGATGTTGATGTTATTGCTCGATTACGTACGACGTCGTAACTCGTTTAACATACAACTTCGAGTTAATAGAAATGAAGAAAAGAAACTAATATTAAAGCGTTTTTACAAAGAATCTGACAAAAACTGTATGGAACAATTACGATTGAAACGAGATCCATTCAAAAAGCTTTGCAGAATTCTTCGTACGCATGGGCTAGTTGACGGACGCAGTGTAAAAGTAAAAGAACAAGTAGCTATGTTTTTGCTGATAGTTGGACACGATAATCGAAATAGACGAACAAATTTTGACCGGTGAGGCAGTTAGCCGCTACTTCAACGTTGTTACAAGAGCTCTAATCAGTATGTACAAAGGCGTAGTCAAGCCTGCAAATATAAATAATTCTCCACAAGACAAAGAATCGAACCCAAGTGTTTGGTATCACTATTTTGAGGTAATGAATTTATTTAAGATATTTTTAAAGTTTGTCCTGTAAATAGCATAATAATACATTATAAAAATTTGTGGATATAAACTAAATAAATATTAAATATTAGGATGTGGTCGGAGCATTAGATGAAACTCATTTCTCATGCACGGTACCGATTGAAGAGCAGCGAAAGTACCGCAATAGAAAAGGTTTTACTTCCCAAAATGTCTTAGTGGCATGTAATTCGATATGAGATTTACACATCGTACTTAGGTTGGGAGGGCTCGAATCACGATGGTCGTATATTAAGAGATGTTGTTAGGCCAAATCGAGTGGATAGACTAACTATACCACCAGGTTAGAAACATTTTGTGTAACATTTGTATAAGTACTATTGTTTTTTTTGTGATTATTTTAACTAATTACAACTACTATGATATCATTTTAATGTAGGAAAATATTATTTGGTTGATGCTGGGTTCTCTAATGTTCCTGAATTTTTAGCACCTTATCGCGGTACAAAGTATCACTTAAAAGATCAAGTTGGCCGTACACCTAGAAATGGAAGAGAGTTGTTCAACTTTCGACATTCGTCCTTACGTAACGTAGTAGAAAGAACAATAGGGCTTCTAAAGAAACGATTTGCATTTTTGCGGCACGAACCATTTTATGACGTTAAATCTCAATCAAATGTCATTTTAGCATGTTGTGCGATACAATATTTTTTGAGAGAAGAAGATCCCGAAGATCTATGTGAAGATGATGAAGATATTTATGAAGATGAAGAAGATGATGATAGCCTACAAGAAGAAAATATTTCCATACATCAATCTCCAATTTGGATAGCTAAACGAGATGCATTGGCCGAGTTAATGTGGAATGAGTACAACTAGCTTAGACAAGCTTACTGACTAGTTTTAGATGAAATGTTCCATAATGTTGAGCATATGAATTGGTACCTAGTTTGTATGAATTTTTTATCACTTTAAATTTGATTTCTTTGAAATTTTCTTTAATTAGTGCATTGTCATATGTGGTCTTATGTTAAATATATAGTTTTTCATTTTTTCGTTAAAAATATATACAACTTTAGTATCATGTAAAACAGAGATGGAAGAATCAATTGGGAGCATGAAAGTAGTATCAAAGGGGCAAGTGAAATGGAATGACCACATGGATAAGATCATGATTGAAATTATTTTGGAAGAGTACAGATTTGGCAATGCTTCAGGTAATTCATGGAAACCCTAGGTGTATACTCGAGTTTGCCTAGAGTTGCTAAAGCAATTAAAACAACAAGTACACCCAGCTAATGTGAAGGCTAGAATCAAAATATTGAAAGCCAATTACTTCTCTGCAAGGGAGGTAATATCTCAAAGTGGTTTCGGATGGGATCCAGATACACAGCTTGTCACAACAGATGTTTTGACATGGAAAGAATATCTTTAGGTACATTTTAGGTTTTGTTGGAATATACAATTATATTAGTGATGTATATTAACTAACTATATTTCTTTGTGTGCTGGTGTGTATGTTTATATGTAACAGAAACATCCAAAAAAAGAATCATATTGCAGGAAGTGTGTGTCGTACTACGATGAGCTACGTGTCATATTTGGAGATGATCAAGCTACCGGAGGGAATGCAATTACCGGTAACGAGGCAAACATAGAATTACCTTCTTTGGAAGAAATGTGTGAGTAAATTTTGTAGAATAAGTAATTGATTATTTAATTTTACAATTTTTTTTGTACATTCTTTTTCATTGACTTTGAATGATCAATTCTTTTGTAGAGTTTGATGTAAACAATTAGGTCCAATTTGAAAGAAATGCAATATAAGAAATTCAACTGTTCTGCTATTGAATTCTGGTTACTATCATGCCCAATTTGTGAAATTCTAGTAGAAATAATCCATGTCTTATAAGTAATGTTATTATTTTTTGTAGGCAATGCAGAGAAGTCACTCCCAACTAAAGAAGAAAAAGATGAGGTCAATCACTCGTCATCTAGTGCAACTCGTACGGGATCAAATGGTCAGAGAACTAAAAGGACTAACAGCAGCTACCGATAGACTAGCGGATGCATTTGCGCATACAGACTGTGCACGTCTTCAAAAAGAGCTTCATAACATTCATGAACTAAGTCGAGAAGACGTAATGCGAGCCATGCTTTTATTGGGAGGTGAAGTTAAGGATACGAATATATTTTTTCACTTGGATGAAGACTTGAAGAAAGATTGGGTGATTTTATATTTGCAGAGGAAATTTTAGATTACTTTTAGAAGTTAAACCATAAGTTTTTTTTTTTTAATAAATTTTAGTACATTGTTTATTTTCTTTCATTTATGTTACTTATCAATTAATTATTGAATGATTTTTTTTGAGTTCATTAATGGTTGTGAAGATAGTTGTTGCCGATTCAATTTCGGTGCGTAACCTTGATTAATCGTCCACTAGATTTAATCTTAGTATGAATTCGTGATACTGCAAAAAAATGAGAAAAATTGCATTAGTTATCAAACAACAGAAAATTGAAAAAAAAATTCTCACGTGCAATCAAACAGCAATGAGAAAATTCTTTTAAAAGAATTTTCTACAGAAAATTTGCCGAAGTAAATACTTTTTTCTCATTGAAAATTATCTTTCCTATCAAACACACCCTAAGTGTTGTAGGAGTGTTTTTCTTTTTCGTAGAACAAGGTCTGATGTGATTGCGCAGGGTCCAAGAAATGAAGAAGTGTCGCATGCGCGGTTCGACTGACTCCGACCGATGCCTCTAAAAATGTAACGGTCGACTCCGACCGATGCCTCTAAAGAGGTTATGACCGACTTCGAAAGTGAATTCAGTTTTAATTGGTCATGGAGGGGTCCAACCGAGACCTTTAAAAATGTTGAACACACATGGACGACACCAGTGGGTAATAAGAATGAACAACAAAATTTTAAAACTCCTAAAAAATACATGATAGTGACAAAAAATAGTGGGTTTTTTCTCGAAATCACTTGATATTAACGATTTTATCGAGACTTTATACCCAAAATACAAGATTTAACTCCCAAATCGAAGCCCTAAACTCAACAACAAAATCACGAACAATACCGACTCAAAAAGTTAAAAAAACTCAAAAAAACCTCGAAATTGACACTAAAAGATATGATGAATGCACTTATGACGTCAAATCGATGTGGTTTTGCTCGAATTTCATCGTATTTTAGTTGGGGTGAGAATACGATTTTGAGAGAGGGGTGACTGGGGTATGCGTGGGTGGGGTGAGTAAAAACTCTTTTATATGGAGGGGTAGTTGGATCATTTCACTAAGGGCTGAAAAAATTCAAAAATGGGGTAAAATTAACAAAAAGTGAGGTACGAATAGCCTGGGCCAATAAAAAAAACTTACAAAAGGGAAAAAATGAAATAAAATGTTGTGGAATATGGATGACCATACATGTACACCAACATATTGTGCAGTCATGTAACTTGTATTTCTCTTAATAGTACCTCCGCTTGTCTATGCATTGTCATATTACTTGTAACCATTTCCAATGTACACCAACTCTTCCATGTATTATCAAATTACTTGTAATGTGTTGTATGACATGGGGTGTATGTGTTACTTGTACACATTGTATAAAGTACATTTATCATCATCACCAAATGGCCTATATAAAGGGCGCCAACCTCATTGTAAAAACACACCAAGTTGAATAAAAACTTGTTATTCTAACTATCTCACTTCTTCTATTTTCCTTTGTAGTAGTAATTTGTAGTAGTAGAAATTGTTAGACTTCTACTTTCCTTCTCTAGTTCTTAGCAAGTTCCAACTCAATTCACAACACGTTATCAGCACGAGCTTGCTCTAGCATTAAGGAGATCTTGAAGTTCAAGAAGGCTTGTTAAGGAGGCAAAGCTAGGAAGGTATAACTTTTGTTATTTAAATAAGTTCAATTTATTTCTATATTATTATGGTTGCTTCCTTTTATTACATGCATCACTTATATATGCATACTTTATTCATATACTATGTATTATAACGTCACCGATTGCGAAAGTATGCTTTGTAGTTACGTCTCGTACGATCTTCTACATCAGAAATCAAAAGTCAATGTGTGACATATAGTTTTTTTCTCTTAAAACTACAAACGATTAGTTATTGTTTTATTCTTGATTTTATAATACAAATAATGCTATAAGTTTGAGTTAATAGTGGGTAAGCCTTGTCCCCGGTAAAGCTAAACATTGAAAGGGAGACGGGTTATCCCGTTCGAGGAGGCATGGTATTAAGTAGACTAGGTCTCGCCACCCAACCTGGAGGTTGTCCCACCAACTCATACGAATAGTACATTTTTTATTAATGAATCAAGTTGTGAACATATATTTAATCATATGTTATGTTTTTACATAAAAAAAAGGAAGAAACTATTTTATATTAAATTTATTTTTAAAATATTATCTAATCATAGTTGAACTTGTTGCCTTATTATATTACCGACAAGAATTACTTGTCATGACAATTAGATACTACAATTTGTGAATAAACCATATATGCAAAATTGTTTGTTATACATAATCATTCGCCAATTTCTCTTTAGAGATTTGAAAAGTGAATATTTCACTTTATATATATTTTCACCTTATGGAGTTATATATATACATACCAAAAGGGTAATGCTCCAAAAGCTCAAAATGAGCGGCTGGGTCTCATGCTACAAAATTTAATCAGTCAAATATTAATTATAATTTCACAATTTTAATTACATCTATGTTGAGGCTATGTGGAAATATGACTGATGGGACAATAAAAATAAGGTCACGTGGCCTCGATTTATTGCTGAAATAAATATCGAGTGCGCACATCAATCCAATAAATATTAAGGATTGATTTCTTGCCTCATGGTAGCTGAGTAAAATAATGAGATTATAAATGTAATATCGCTCCCGTCTAATTAGTTCGGCTTCAAATTTAGAATCATATGTTGCGTATAATGATCATGATCGCAATAATAAATTTATGGACGTGGAAAATATGAAAATATCAGGTAAAGGTCGTATTGACAATTCCAAAAATTGGAACAAAAGTGGTGCACCACTACAAAGGGCAAATAATTATTGACAATGAGCGCTCATAATTGTGACATTTTTTTGGTCATATATGAAAGGCTATTTTGCCTAAATATTGTCATATATATATCCGAATATTTTTGTGACCTTTACGTTGCCTTCAAAATCAAAAGCAAAATATTATGAATTTTATCAATGAAATATGACTCTTTTTCTAATTTGCCAAACATTATTTGTCCAGATGGATCAACAAATCATGTGTTCAAATCATGAATCAATTTAGAGCGATATTGTCTTGTTGATTGTGCTACAACGCACACAATCCTTAAAAACAGAGAATATTTCTCCGATTTGAACTTAGCCGAGGCTAATGTTCAAACAATATCTGGCATCTCCAATTTGATTAATGGCTCTGGAAGAGCAAATATTATGTTGCCTGGGGGAACAACAATTCATGTTGACAATTCCTTATACTCCGAAAAATCCAGAAGAAATTTACTCAGCTTTAAAGATATTCGACAAAATGGATATCACATTGAAACCATGAACGAAAATAATAGAGAATTTCTCTATATCACATTGGTTTCAAACGGGAAAAAAGAACTGTTAGAAAAATCCCTAGCTTTATCCTCTGGATTATATTTTACTCATATAAGGCATGTCGAAACGAATGTCGTCTTAAATAAGAAAATTAATGATCCAAAGACATTCACTTTATGGCATGACCGGCTTGGTCATCCAGGATCATTAATGATGCGAAGAATAATTAATAATTCGCATGTACATCCTTTAAGGAGTCACAAAACATTTTCAGCTGGTGATTATAATTGTGCTAGTTGTTCTCAAGGTATATTGATAGTTAAACCATCCCCAAGTAAAATTGTTGTAGAATCTCCGATTTTCTTAGAACGCATTCAGGGAGACATATGTTGACCCATTCATCCTCACTATGGACCATTTAGATATTTCATGGTTTTTATAGATGCATCAACTAGGTGGTCACATGTTTGTTTGCTTTCGACCCGCATTGTTGCATTTGCTAGACTTTTAGCACAAATAATTAAGTTAAGAGCACAATTCTTTGACAACCCAATCAAGACCATCCGTCTTGATAATGCCGGGGAATTTCAATCTCAAGCATTTAAAAATTATTGCATGTCTATAGGAATTACCATTGAATATTTTATTCCACACAAGTGCATACCCATAATGGTTTGGCAGAATCTCTGATCAAACGCATTCAATTAATTGCCAAACCTTTAATCATGAGAACTAAGTTATCAACTTCAGTTAGGGGACATGCAGTCTTTCATGCAACATCTATCATGTTATAGGCCTACTGCATACCATGAACATTCCCCATGCAACTCATTTTAGGTCAACAACCAAATATTTCACACTTGAGAATTTTTGGTTGTGCAGTGTATGTTTCTGTACCATCTCCTAATAGAACTAAGATGGGTCCACAACGAAAATTTGGGATTTATGTTGGATTTAACTCATCGTCCATTATAAGATACCTTGAGCCCTTAACATGGGATTTATTTACTGCACATTTTGCTGATTGTCACTTTGATGAAGCAATTTTCCCACCATTAGGGGGAGATAAGAAGCCAATTCAAAAGGAATGGCGTGAAATTGCTTGGAATGCATCAACTTTATCACATTATGATCTACGCACAAATCAGTGTGAACTTGAAGTTCAAACGATCATTCATTTGCAACAAATCGCAAATCAATTACCTGATGCATTTAATGATGCAAAACAAGTGACAAAATCACATATTTCAGCTATAAATGCTCCTGCAAGAATTGATGTTTCTGTGCAACAAAATGCACAAGAACCAGTGAAACGCTTAAAGCGTGGAAGACTAGTTGGTTCAAAGGATACAATTCCTCGAAAGAGGAAAACGGGAGTAAAAATAAAAACAAATCAAAATACTCCTGAGTAAGCACAAGAATCCTTTAATAAGGATTTTTCATATAAAGTTGATTCTGACGAGAAACAACTGCCTCTAGAAAAAGAGGAAAAAGATAAAAATAATGAGATCTCAATAAATTATTTAAACTCTGGTAAGATTTGGGATCGAAATAAAATTGTTCCTAATGATATATTTGCTTTCAATGTGTCCTTTGAAATATGTGAAAATGATGATGATCCAGAACCACGATCAGTGGACGAATGTCAGAAAAGACCTGATTGGCGAAAATGGCAAGAGGCTATCCAAACAGAGCTAAACTCGTTAAGGAAACGAGAGGTTTTTGGACCGATTGTTCAAACCCTAGATGGCGTAAAACCTGTTGGATATAAATGGGTATTTGTACGAAAGAGAAACGAAAAAAATGAAGTTACAAAGTACGAAACAAGACTTGTAGCTCAAGGTTTCTCAGAAAGACCTGACATCGATTATGAGGAAACATATTCTCCTGTTATAGATGCAATCACATTTCGATTCTTGATAAGCCTTGCAGTTTCTGAAGGGCTTGATATGCATTTAATGGATGTCGTTACAACATATCTGTACAGATCCCTATACACTGAGATATATATGAAAATCCCTGAAGGATTTGTAATATCCGAAGAAATAAAATCAAAACCTCAAAACATGCATTCTATAAAATTACAAAGGTCTTTGTACGGATTGAAACAATCCGGACGAATGTAGTACAAACGTCTTAGTGATTATTTACTAAAAAAATGATATGTAAATAATCCGTTTTGCCCATGTGTCTTCATTAAAAGATCATCAACAGGATTTGTGATTATTATTATATATGTTGATATTTAAATATAGTGGAAAACCACGACGACATCGTTAGAACATCCGAATACTTGAAAAAGGAATTCGAGATGAAAGAACTTGGAAAAACAAGACTTTGTCTTTGTTTGCAAATTGAACATTTTTCAAGTGGAGTACTTGTCCATCAATCAAATTATATTAAAAAAAATATTAAAATGATTTTATATGGACAAGGCACATTCATTGAGCTCTCCAGTGGTAGTCAGATAACTTGAAGTGGATAAGGATCCATTTTGACCTAAAGAAAGTGATGAAGAGCTGATTGGTCCGGATGTACCATATTTAAGTGCAATTGGTACACTTATGTATCTTGCAAATTGTACAAGACCTGACATTGCTTTTGCTGTCAACCTACTTGCAAGATACAATTCTTCACCAACTCGAATACATTGGAATGATGTTAAACATGTTTTTTGATATCTTCGAGGAACAAGTGACTTGGGTTTATTTTACTCGAGAGGGGTAAAATTGAATCTCCAAGGTTATGCTGATGCTGAATTTTTATCTGATCCCCACAAGGCCCGTTCTCAAACGGGATATGTATTCACATGTGGTACTACTGTTGTATCATGGAAGTCAGTAAAGCAAACTATGGTTGCTACTTCTTCCAGTCATTCTGAAGTACTTGCAATTCATGAAGCAAGTCGTGAATGTGTATGGTTGAGAAACATGATTGAACATATTCAAGAATCATGTGGATTGCCTTCAATAAAAGATTCTCCAACCATATTATATGAAGATAATGCAGCATGTATTGCACAATTAAGTGAAAGATTCATAAAAGGGGACAGAACAAAACATATTTCACCAAAATTCTTTTATGCGCATGAGCTTCAGAAGAATGGTGAAATTGATGTCAAGCAAATCTGATCGAGTGATAATCTTGTTGATTTATTCACAAAAGTCTTACCAACTACGACATTTAAAAGGCTTACATATGGTATTGGCTTGCGTAAACATAAAGACATTGCAATTAAAGAAATTGAACAAGTTTCACCCATATTCACATGAGGGGAGTTATTGATTTGTGTATTGCACTCTTTTTCCCTTAACTATGGTTTTATCCCAATGGATTTTCTTAGCAAGGTTTTTAATGAGGCAATCTTAACAATATTATACCCATCTTAATATTTATGAGAATAGTGTACTCTTTTTCTTTTACTATATTTTTTTCCACAAGCTTTTTCTTAGTAGAAGTTTTAACGAGGCACAATCTCTAAGCAAGAGTCATCCAAGGGGGAGTGTTGTGGACTATGGATGACCATACATGTACACCAACATATTGTGTAGTCATGTAACTTGTATTTCTCACATAATAGTACCTCCACTTGTCTATGTATTTTCATGTTACTTGTAACCATTTCCAATGTACACCAACTCTTCCATGTATTGTCAAATTACTTGTAATGTGTTATATGACATAAGGTGTATGCGTTGTTGGGGCATTTGCCCTAGGTCAATCCATTAACTGTCTTTATGAATACTTTTAGTTAATAAAATAGAGGATTTCGTTTGCTGTTTATTATAATTAATTTGCATGTTTACATTATAATAAGATCCATGGGTATTTACAGAAATATCCTAAATGTCCTTAGTCGATCATTATACTGGGAACTATAATGAATTAAGACTAACGTGAGTCTTGATTGATGATCATATGATGATTATACGTATAGGGATACGAATCAAGATCACGAGTACTTGTTAGGGAACAAAGTACTGAACCGACCCGCTATGAGAACATCACATGGATTAAGTCATAGTTGTTTCTCATGATAAGTATATTTTTCAGTCCTCGACTTGAGATTATCAGAGACTTCGACATTAGGAACATAGTGATTTGACACTATCAAACGTTGTCTTTAACCGGACGATTATAAAGGTTGTGATTGGTTACTATGTGAGCAATGTGATGAAGTTGTGTAATCAAGATAGAATTTGTCCCTCTCATATAAAGAGAGATATCCAAAGTGGATCCTCGATGTGTTAGGATCTGTTAAAAGGCCTAGTCTAAGTGAATTGATATTGATCAATGTCACTTGGATGTTTTCAGTCTACCTAGAGATCGAGACTAGTACGATTGAACATGTTGGATGACAATTCCATGCCTTATGTTTGATCAAAAGGATATCGTATGACAAAAGGATGTTACATACACTATTGATTAGGTTGTATAGATTTGATATTCGTACGACTTGGGTAGTCATAATGTCTTGCTAGAGGTCGCTTATGACTTATATACCAAAATGTGTTTTGGTACACTGCCAACGTTGTATATGATTTTGCGAGATTTTAAGATGGTTCGGAAAAATGAATTTTATATGATAAAATTCATGACGAAAGCGTCCTTGTGGTGTATTACACTTATACTTCTTTAAGTAGGGGTATATGTGTAATTTACTTAACCGTCTATATACAATGGTTGTATAAATAGACGCTTTAAGTTAGAACACATGTAACGAATTATCAAAAGGCCGAAACTCTATTTTTATTTCAGAAACGACTTAGGAATTTTTGGTATGCTCTGGATCGTTTTCGAGAGAAAAATAAAAGGTTTGGTATTCTCTCGAAGCTAGCACTTCAAATCTTGGCCGTCGTTCATGTGTGGACTGCTGATAGAGGGCGTTCGTCGTTGGCAGCGCCTTAGAGATCGATCAACCTTCAGAAAGGTATATTGCGACTGAGGTATGATTAAGTTTTTCATGGTTTAAACGTTTTTAATGGAATTAGATTCAGATCCTGTTGGGGTTTTTGTCAAAATCGTTTTGTAATCTCCGCTGCGTATGAACCCCAAAACCCAACATGTGTTACTTGTACACATTATATAAAGTACATTTATCATCATCACCAAATGGCCTATATAAAGGGCGCCAACCTCATTGTAAAAACACACCAAGTTGAATGAAAACTTCTTATTCCAACTATCTCATTTCTTCTATTTTTCTTTGTAGTAGTAATTTGTAGTAGTAGAAAATCTTAGTCTTCTACTTTCCTTCTCTAGTTCTTAGCAAGTTCCAACTCAATTCACAACATAAAAAGCCCACTCTACAATTAGGAAAGTACAGAAGGAATTTTAAAAAAAGGTCAAAAAATAAGGAAAGGAATAGGTTTCTTAAGCTTAATCCACATTACTCATTGGATACTGATTTTTTTTAATGTGTACATCTCTTTCACATTGATGATGTGGCGGCAATTCACACCCCTAATCCACATGTTTCTAGCGTCAATAAACATGTATCT
Organism: Stephania yunnanensis; assembly: GCA_039657365.1. Taxonomy (NCBI): domain Eukaryota; kingdom Viridiplantae; phylum Streptophyta; class Magnoliopsida; order Ranunculales; family Menispermaceae; genus Stephania; species Stephania yunnanensis. The sequence continues at coordinate 45,499,291 of CM077581.1, forward strand.
TTTTAAGGATTTGGACAACACTACTAGCGTCCTTTAATACTATACACTTGATCGAAGATTTAAAATGCTCTTTTAAGTCTTGATTTACTTCGTTTACTAGTTTTTAGAATTTTTTTTTTTTTTTTGTTTTTTACTTTTTTTTATTTTTTGTGAAAACTTTTGTCTTCAATTCTTAATGCTTGTACGGGTTATTACCAAAGAAACCTTGGGTGCGCTTTATTGTTGCGAGGGAGAATTGGGAGTATTAAGAGCCTAGATAGTAGGTTGTCATTCAAGAAATATTCTTAATACAAGTGAGGTCTTGTAGATGTAGATCAGAGAACTAAACTTCGTTGTTAATTAAGCTCTTTGAGTTTCCTTTCTATATGCGGTTGCTTGTTTATTCTTTTGCATTACTTTGATTCTCCAATCGTGTTTAAGAGAAGTGCTAGAATGACAATAACATGTCACATGCACTGCAAAACACATTGGCTCTCAAGAGTCATTCATGTGCGCATTGAGATGTAGGCATACACGAATCTCGTTGCATAATACACGGGTCGAGATAGTATAAAAGGCTTTTATGGGCCAATGCATGTGTCTTGTAGTGTAACATTATTGTTGTCATTGTAGTATTTTCCCTTGTTTAATAGTATTACTTGCATTGAAACATATCATACCTCCAATTAACCTTAATTTTATGATGTAATTTAAAGGTAGTTTAAAATTTCAAAAATAATAATTCAAATGGTTGGTTTACCCTTTTTTGACACCGACATTTAATATTTAGGGGGTGTTTTCAATTATATGATTTGAAAGGATTTTAAAAGAGTTTGGAGGATTTTGAAATCAAGGTGTATTTAATTTGGATTGTAAAAGATTTTAATGGAGTTCTGAAAAATCAAAAGGTATTCAATTATGATTTCGATGGATTTTAATAGATTTCTAAAAAGTCTCGGTGTATTCAATTTTTAAACTACATTAAGATTTGGGTGGATTTTAATGGATTTTGGTAGATTTTTATTCAAAAAATAAGCATAATCAAATCCCACCATATCCATGAGATTTGGATAGGGTATATTCAATTTGAAAAATCCATAAATTTTCTTAAATGATAGATTTCCATGGATTTCATGGAATTCGATGGATTTGAAAGGACTTGATCCAAATCCATCCAAATCTAATGGGTAGGGGTGAGATTTGGTTATGTGTGTTTTTTTAATGAAAATCCATCAAAATCCATTAAAACCCACCTAAATCTTAATCCTTGACTTTTCAAAAGTCCATCAAAATCTTTTGAAATCCAAATTAAATACACCCCTACAAACTCTTTTAAAATCCTTTCAAATCATCAAATCAAATATTAAAAGATGTATTTGCATTGAAGTGTTTGCGCACATGTTTTTTTTGGAAGTATATTAAAAGGATTACAATAATTGCATGTCAAGTGTAGGTGTCAACTTTAGCATTTGCCATTCGCCATTAGTGAATTCATTCCTCTTAAAGAGAGGCTAAAAATTAAGTTTCAATGGAGAATTTTAAGGGGGAAAGGTAGGGGTCCCTCCCCCCTTAAAGTACCCCATATATTTTATGTCGCCCCCGACCCCTCGCCCCCGCCCCCTATGGTTACGGTCGACACTCTTTTTGATAAACTATAAAATATAGAATATGAAGTTGCTAATATGATGTATTTGGAGTGACTTAGTGTATATTTTATCATGCCAATCATGTATTCTATAGTGCAATCTAAAAAAAATAAGTTTTTTTTTATGTTTATAATTAAGTAACAATTTGCAAAAAATTATATAAAAAATACAACTCTAAAAAAGTCATATAAATACTTATTAGAAACGCCTCAAAGTTTACTTTCACCATAATTTTACAAATCTTGATCTTGAGTTGCAGTTAAAAAGTTATTGGCCAAAAACTTGATTAAGGGCAAAACTTATACTTAATTACAAAAAACACCCCTGCAAAAATTCAAAGACAAAGGCTTTTCAAAGCCAGTTATTTCATTATTTGAAGCTCTAAACAAATTGTGGAAAAGCTAAAGAGGAAGGGAAGGATCAAACATTAAGAAGTGATCCTTAATTATAATTCCCAACTATTCAATCTTCATATATCGCCAAACTTACGAAAGGAATTTAGTGTTCTACATCTACATCATAGTAAAACTTCAATATGATGAGTTAGGATTTCTACACTTAATAATTGATTTATATTGTGAAATTAAAGTTTCTACATTGTGAAATTGGGTTGTTTTATGTGTTTAAGAAGAATTTGCATTTATTGAAAGATATTTTTAATTTACAAAACATGCAAAATCGTATGATTCAACACCTTTCAAGCAGAATTCAATAGTATTTTTAATTTACATTGCAAATTATTTTGATTATTAATTTATTATACTATTTTTCCTCTACTAGTACAATTATTTATTTGAAAAAAATATGTGAAAGTTCGCCCCTAACAATATTTTTTGGATTCACCCCTGAAATTAACCATTAGTGAGTTCATTCATCTGAAAGAATAAACTAAAAATTAATCATTTTCATTACTATCAGGTACGAATCATGTGTACAGCGTAACCAAGGAGGCAGGTCCGCTCCTAAGACCCTAATAGGCACCCCACCCCGTCTCTTTTCCCCGGCCCCCACCCCTCACATACTCCTGCCCCTCGAACCACTTTTCCTCTCCTTTTAAAAGCTTTTGCCTTCGATGTATTCCCACCTTCTTACCGTTAACACTCTATTGGTAGAATAATTTATCATCTACATTAATACTTAATATATATATATATAGTAGAAACCCAAAATTAAATTTCTTTATGTATTTAAGAACATTGTTAAATAAAACTTATATTTTCTATGAAGTCTAAATGAGTTTATAAACACTTGTTGGATATTGAAATCTATATTACTCAATTCCGAGTTTCGGTTAGAAAATCATTGCCAAAATGCACACTTAATTAAGTTTTCTGTAATGATAAAATTTATATTTAATTAAAAAATGTCTCTATAAAGATTAGGTTTAAAAAGCTCTCAAACCTCAATTTTAATTGTTTTAAATTATAAAATAATTAAGCGAAAGCTCTAGAGGGGGAAAAATAACTGAGAACTGATCTAATCTATTTTTTATGTAAACAAAAAAATTACAAAATTAACTCTTTTCTTAGTCTTCTCGTAGAACTTTTGCTTATATCCTATTAATTTATATTGCAAATTTTTATGATTTGTATTTTATTATTTAATTTCGAATTTTTACTAATATAACTTTTTATTTGACACAAAATTTATTTATATGGCCCACCCATATTTAATATTACTTGAAATTGGGGGTCTAAGCAGACCCAACTCAACCTTATTTTTGATAACTTTTTTAAAGCAACTAACTCATTTTGAAGTAAATATCAAAATATTTTATAAATTCTAGGAGAGCGCATGTAATGGCCCTAAAATTTACTAATAGAAAAATTAATCCTTAATCAAAGTCACCGACCCATAACGTGGCTTGAGAGCGGATACGTGGTCCAACACTCAACGCGAAAATCGAGTAATAAATTATTTTTGAATGATGGATGCCTAGTGTGATGTATGTGTGTACATTATACTCGTATCTTTATTCAATTTGATTATTCATAAGTTCAAGGCGTGAGCAAGGATGCGTCTCGATATGCATGCGAGTGTTGGATGTGGATAGTAGATGTCGTGATGAGTACTTAAATGGAATTTGAATCTTGCATATAATGAAAGTCCATACTTTGATTAGTAGCTATATTTAGACTAAATTAATATTTGCTAACTTAATTAAAATATGTCTATGATTTGATTGTAAATATAGTGAAATTCAAGGGAAACTTTAAGTTTGTGGAATTAAACTTAAATGTAATTGATTGAAAAAGGCATAAACGAAATGAAAAATATCTAATGACATGTGTAGGTGGACCAATAAAAAATAAGGTGCATGTTACGTGTCATGCAAAAAGGGACAAGTAGTAGTTTGATTTTGATTTAGTAAAATGCGATGGCTTAAATGTGAGTCTTTGATTCACCTAAAGATTTGTGAGTGGGGTGAGATTTAAAGTCAAGGATTATTTAAGTTTCACGGTCTCTTTTTCAACATGCAAAATAAACTCCAACACCCGTAGAGAACTTGTGAGAAAATCAGAAGATCAAAGAAGTTATAGAAAATCATGCATTTGTTGTTAGAATTTTTGAAGATCCAAGAAGGTTGATGCTATAAAGTATTAATCTAACTTAATGGAGTTCATATAATGAAAGGAGACAACTCCATTAAAGCTCTTAATATGTTTTCTTCATCAAATCTTTACAAAAAATTATGTTCCAAGTTGTTATTGATGAGTTTTGGTATATGTCGGTTCAAAGAGTAGATCGAACCTTAATTAGTGGAAATCCTTTGTTGGGATCGTTGTGGAGATTTTTATGATTATTGAGTTGTGTTAAGTGAAGAAAAAGATAAATAGTAACTTCATGTAATGGCGATTGTATATTTATTGCATAAAAATTGAGTATAAATGATTGCATTGTGATGGTGGAACTAAATGAAGTTGTTTTTAAGCCAAATAAATCAAGTTTGAGATGATATGAGTATTCTTAGACTCAAGAATCGAAAGCTTTAGAGTTGCATAAAATTCATTCTGTGCTGTCTAAACATACTCAAAAGAGGATAAATTTCTAATGTGCTCAATGATATTAAGAATGTTATAAATCTTAAGTTTGCTCAATAGAAATAAAACGATTATGGATTTTTTAGTTTGCTTATTTGGATTAAGACTGTTTGACTTAGTTTGAGTTTGCTCAAAGTTCAAATGTTAGTATCTTAAAGCACGTTGAATAGAGCATACTAAATGTTATAATTGAGCAGACCCAAAGATAGCTTGAAAACCCTCAATAAAAGTAATTATCTAAATTATAATTATTTACAAGTATTCAAATAAGATCCTAACACATGAAACATTGGAAAATTTATCTTAAAGAATTTATGTTGGGTGCAGGGAATGCGACGTTTAAACTAGGAAATTCGCGTCGCGGTAAGTAAACTGATTGAAATATTTCTCTCCATTTCATTTCATTTCCAATCGTCTGTTTGTATTCAGTATCCATATCTTGAACTCAACATTTATGTTACTGTGACGACCCCTTCCTTAAAATAGGGCACTACCTAGCCAAATCCCTTATTAAGCCCTAATCTAAGCAACGTATGACCTAACGACGTATTATTAGTTAGCCTTTTTATCTTATTAGCCTCATTATTTGTCTTTAGGATAAGTAATGCACATGTCACATTATTATTGAATTTTAGAGTTAATTAAAATTTTATTCAATTAAAAATACTTGGAAGTCTTAACAGTTATGCGGAAGCAATTATTTAAAAATCATAAGTGTTGTAACTAGGAAATAACATTACATGCATATAAACATCAAAATATGAGAAACAATGTGATAGTCTAAGTCTCAAGTCGGGGAAACTATACGTTCAACCTAATATACAACCCAAAATGTATAGATATGATATAAAGTAGATAATACATCAAAATGTCGAGAACTACAAGATAGAAAGTAGAAAATCATCAAATGCTCAGAGATAGTCACCAAATTTCTCCTTCCCCAGTCTACTGCTCGATGGATTTGTACCATTCGTCATAAAAGGACGATGAGTATAATAAGTAATAAAGCAACTCCTTGAGATTTTTAAGTACATTTCCAAATATAATTAACTGGTATTTAAAATCATAAAATAGCAAAGAAGTGCTTAAATGAAAATATGTTAGAAAATACTACAGTTAAATAAAATGAAACTGACATAGGCTAAGTAGTAATGATTTAGATCCGGTCGGCCGTGAGTCTTATCACATAGGCCCTTTTTCCTCTATCGCAAGGTGGAGCCATGCTTTGCATCTCTATTGAAGGTTGGAGTAGAGCTTTACGACACCATAATCATCCATATCTTAATCCTCAAAAGCTGAGCTGAACTCTATGCATAAATAGATCATCTGTATATACATACTTGCCGACTACCCTGGGTCTCATACCCCATATGAAGCATAAGTGTAGTGGTGAGTACCGATGAAACGATCTTCACTTGAACTAGGGTCGGGTTGCACAACCCAAATCATTACTCATACTTGAACTAGACCCAAATAACAGTCTGGCACGCCTATTTAAACTTGTAGAATAACATAGTAACCATATGGAATAATAAATGCGGAAGTAAATTCTAAATTAGAATTCCATATATCGTAAGGTCAACATTATTAATATTTAATAGTCTAAGTAGATCCAATCATCCAAAAAAGCTTCCAAATAGTACATAAAACTTCCAAAATAGTCTAAATAGATAAGGAGGATTCCAAACTATCCAAATAACCTACTTAAAGTTACTCCCCAAACTTATTATTCTCAAAAGCAAATAAATAGATAGTAATAGCATGCAATTGCTCACAATACAAGGAAAGACTTCAAGCGGGTGCCTTTCCTTTGTCACAAACTAATGCGGATGTGGATACCTGGAGAGTAAGTTGGGTGAGTTAAAGAATCAACGGAGCTCAATTAGAGAGAAGACTAGCTCAAACACTAAACATGCAATTATTACCTATAAAGCAAAACAATTATACACATGAAGTAGTAAACCAAGTTGTAAAGCGTTTAATGAAAAACAATGAAGACATGATTCTTGTTCATAAAAGGGGGTGTAAACTAGTTATATATCCAATATAACTTAAAAGTAGATTCATAATTCAACAAACAAGGAAATGAGTTGAAACCACATCATGCAAGAGAATTTACAAGTTAGTAAATAAATTCCATTTATTCATATAATGGGGCTCGACATGAGAATTACCATAAGAAATAAATAGTACGCATAAGCCGTGTTTTCCATTCAATGCATTCTATCTAATAGTATGAATTTGGTGATCAAAACATTCACCCTTGAGGTGACGTGAACCGTTGATGATCACAATGGCTGTTGTGATCTTCATCTAGTTCCATCAAACTAATAGTAAGTGTTTCCAAGCCATCATCGATTATGATCAATTGTGAACTTGATACTTCATTGTGTAGATCACTCTCTTTTTAGTGGGATCATAACCATGCCATTACAATTCTTGGCGCGGAACACTCTCTGTTGGTAGGCACACTACCATACCGCCGGTACTCGTAGCGTGGACCACTCTCTTTTGATGAGCATATAGCTCCATCACTGCTTTTGGATCGAATAACAATTTTGTTCATGTCACATGCATTTCATAGATAAACATATTCATACCATTAACTAAATGCAACCTAATCCCAAGTTCGATAAGAATATGAAGTTTCTATTTATTTAATATTCAAGCTACATTTAATGCATAAGCGTCACTTACCTCGACTCGCCGCGATGCTTATAACAACTCCTGATACGCCCGGGGCTCGATATGAACCTTCGTGCGATACTATACAACTATAAGACATCTCATAAATCAATGCTTTGATTTAAAGTTAAGTAAATCTTCTATTTATTGGACTTTGAGATCCACTAGTGTGGGTCCCACGGGTCCCCCATCGCCCGATATGAGGGGGTGGGACCCAGTTGCTATCCCTCAGAGACGCGGTAGTGCCTCATTTGAAAGCAAATACTTACTTTTATTTTATTATATATGTATATATTATTTTTTTTTTTATTATATATATTTTTTTATTGTATTTTATTTATTTTATTTTATTTTGGGCGTTGACTGGTCAACTAGGGACTATTTGGCCCCTATTCTAATGTCTAGGGGCCAAACAGGCCCCTAGATGCATTAGGCAGGGACGCAGCATCCTCGGAAGCGGTGTCGGGGATGTCACTGCTAGCGGTCATGGGGTGGCTCTAATGCCACCTTTCCCCTCTCCCTTCACTTTGGGAGCCTCTAATGGAGGTCCCCTCTTAGGACTGTCGCCGCCCTCCTCCGGCAGCGGTGATATTGTCGTTCACCTCCAGTTGCATCACAGTGGCGCCACCTCTAAATGGGGTTTTCTCTTCTTTTGTACAAATCCAACATTTATAAACCATTGAAAACTTAAAAAAGTGAGCATTGATGAAGAAGATGAGAGTGAGAGTTACATTCTTGGTGGTGTTTCTTTAAGTTAGCAAATTAAACTAGTTCCAATTACCCTTTCTCTCAATCGTGCTGATTTTGAAACAAAAGTGACTAGGGTTTAATATTTTATTTTTATATTAGGGTTGTTTTAGTGTAGGTTTGAGAAATTACTAAATTGCCCCTAGTATGGGTTTATTGGGTTATGGACCGTCACGGCTGACATCCTCGTAGTCTAGTGACCCCGTATGCCTTACATCTCATAATCATGCAATGGACTTGAGAATCTCCTACTACTTTGTAATTTCATAGAAGACTCGCATTATGGATTCCAAGACAAGGCAATATGCTTCAAAGCCAACATTCAAAGAATAAAAGTCCATATATATACTACAGTTTCATTTCTCTAATCTTAATAGCATGTTATTCTCGATTAAACTTTCATCAAAATAGCAAGAAAGACATAGGACATGAGAATAGAGTCAATGATTCCATAGGCAAAATGATATCATGATAAAAACACTTATATAATGAGTAGAATATGAAACAACTTCATAATATCATAATACAAGACAATACTTAGTCAAAAGACTGTAAAACAAAACATGATTAAAATGAAATGTAAATAAGAACCTCAACAAAATTACTTACAACTCACGCAACATATTCCCTAGCTTAATCGACCTCCCGACACCCCAAAACGCATACCTGAACTCTCGAGACTCTTCCCTAGGCTCATAGTATCATTAGATATGTTTTAGAATGTGTTCGACCCTTAGTTATGGTGTTAAGTTGTTTAAAGTATTTAGTTAATAAATTTCATTTTAATGTTGTCAAAACACTTAGCGCGGTGGATAGTATGACTAGCACGCTAATAACCCCATTAGTGCGGTACTAAACTTTACTAGCACGCTAGCTAGTACGTATAGTGCACTATGTGCAGGAAAACCCATAATTTTGCACTTTAAATTTTGAGTTTTCTCCACACATGGCCAACAACACCTTTGGGATCCCTATTCTAACCTACCAAAGACTCGAGACACCCACCAAAAGAACAAGAACAACCAATATCTTAATCGCATCATATATTCAACAAATTAAGCTAAATTACTAGAGTAAGTAATATTACGTAGTTGATGAACACATATGGCTTGGTCAATCCTTTCCTAACTCATTGAAATTCATCACCTACTTGCTGATCTTATTCCTCCAGTGCGTTCTCTTCTAAGTTAGAAATGAAATGAAATGATTTGCATGTGTATGTTCATTCAATCTTATATATATTAGTTAGGATTGATTTATAGCCATTGACCTTAATGTACACACTCATCTAGAGACTAATTTAATGGCTTTCATTTTTGTTTTAAATCCACTAACTCTCCACTAACTCAAGTTAACACAAATTCATACTCTATTAGACTCTTGATGTGTCCACACTTATCTTGAGGAACATCAAATGGCTGTTGTTTTTATTTTACTAACTTAGGCTACATTTTTTATAAATCAACTATACAACAACAACAACAACAACAACAACAACAACATAGCCTAAGTCCCAACTTAATTGGGGTCGACTATATGGATCAAACTTTTTCGTTATGCTCAATTAAGCGCAATTGATGGTAAGCTTTCCAGACCATTCAAATCCCTCCTAATTAATGCATCCCATGTTAATTTTGTTCTTCCCCTACCTCGTCGAATTTATACAGTGTCTATTGAGTCAAGTTTTCTAGTGGGGCATTTGTAGGCCGTCTTTGCAGGTGACCAAACCACCGCAGCCGCCCTTCTCTAATCTTTATATTAATTGGTGCTACTCCTACTTGTCTTTGAATTTCTATATTTCTTATTCTATTTCTACGAGTTTTACCACATATCCACCTAAGCATTCTCATTTCTACTACATTCATTTTATGTAATTGTTGTTGTTTTTTCCGCCCAACATTCACTTCCATATAGCATAGCTGGCCTAATTGCAGTCTTATAAAATTTTCCTTTTAACTTGGTATGAACATTTCAATCACAAATCACTCATGTTGCACTTCGCCATTTCTTCTATCCAACTTGAATGTTATGTGTGGCATCATTCTCAATATTATCATCATTTTGTATGACTGATCCTAGGTATCTAAAGTGATTCACCTTAGGAACTTCAACTTTCCCTAATTTTAGCCCTCTTTATCTTGATGTCTAGTGTTTCTAAACACATAATGCATGTATTCGGTCTTCGTCCTACTCAACTTAAAGCCTTTAGATTCTAATGTATTCTTCTAGAGTTCAAATTTTCTATTCATTTCATCTTTTGTTTCATCCACTAAGACAATATCATCTACAAATAGCATACACCATGGTATATCCTCTTGAATATACCTAGTAAGTTCATCCATAACTAAAGTAAATAGATATGGGCTTAAAGCCGATCCTTGATGTAGTCCTATCATAATGGAAAATACTTTTGTAGCTTCTCCAAATGTCTTTATACTCGTTACTACTCCATCATACATATCTTTAATAGTGTCTATGTATCTAGCATGCACTCATTTTCTTTCTATAACCCACCAAAGAACATATCTAGAAACCCTATCATATGTTTTTTCTAAATCTATGAATACCATATGAAGATCCTTTTTTTCTTTTCTCTATATTTTTTTAATAATCATCTTATAAGGAAAATCGCCTCCATAATTGACCTTTCAGACATGAAGCCAAATTGGTTCTCTGATATTGTTGTTTCTTTCCTTAGCCTATTGTCAATTATCCTCTCCCAAAGTTTTATAGTGTGACTCATAAGTTTAAGTCCCCGGTAGTTTGAACATTTATGAATGTCTCCTTTGTTTTTGAAGATTGACACAAGTGTACTTCTTCTCCAATCCATTTAGATTTTAGAGTATTATTGAAAAGTTTTGTTAACCAAGTCAATCTAATTTCTCTTAAACATTTTCAAACCTATATGGGTATTTCATATGGGCCACATGCTTTCCCTATTTTCATTCTTTTCAATGCCTATTTAACTTCTAAAATTCTAATATTACTTGTATTGTTTACATTTCTTTCTTGGTGTGTTTTCATCTACTGTAGTATTAACTTTGCCATCATTAAATAAACTATCAAAATAACTTCTTCATCTCTCCTTAATATCATCCTCACGTGTTAAAACATTTTGATTTTTGTCTTTAATACATCTTACATGACTTAGGTCTTGTTTCTTTTTATCTCTTAATTTGGCTTGCCTATATATATTTTTTGCCATCTCTATTACCTAACTTTGTATATAGATCTTCCACGAAATTTATTTTAGCTTGACTAACTAGTTTTTTAGCTTGCTTTCTAACTTCTCTATATTGATCCTACTCTCCTTATGCAACTACTTATTTCTAACTACATTGTAGTAGCATCTAAGTTGAGATTCCAAACATTTTTCTTTAGTAGTTTTTCTCTAAACTCTACTTGTTTACTATTTGTTAAGTTCCACCACTTTATTCTAGGGTCGTTGACTCTTTTATTCCTTTTAAGTCATTGTTTTGAGCTTAATATCAAGTACCAAGCGCTTCACCAGGTATTACTTTACAGTCTCTACATATTTTCCTATCTATCTTTCTTGTTAAAAGAAAATATATTTGACTCTTGTTATAACCACTACTAAAAGTAATTATGTGCGACTCCTCTTCCTAAAACTAGTATTTGCTAAAACAAGATCATATGTTGTAGCAAATTATAAGATTGATTCTCCTTTTTCATTTCTATTACCATAACCAAAATCACCATGAACTCTTTCAAACCCATCAATACTTACCCCAACATGCCCATTTGAATCTCCTCCAATAAAAATCTTTTCATCTAATGGTATACTTTGCATAAATCCATCCATATTTTCCCAAAATTTGCGTTTGATGCTCTCGCTTAATCTTACTTTTGGTGCATGGGCGCTAAGTATGTTAATCGTTTCGTCCTCAATTATTAATTTAACTAGAATCAATATATCTCCTATTCTCTTAACCTCTATGACCTTATCCTTATAATCGTTATCTACCGAGATTCCTACTTTATTGCATTTTCTATCTATACCAGTAGACCACAATTTAAACCATGTACTTCATATTTCTCTACTCTTTTCTCCTACCTATTTTGTCTCTTAGAAGCAAGCAATATTAACTCTCCTTCTAATCATAGCATCTAACAGTTCTATTGACTACCCTGTAAGTGTAACTATGTTACATATTCCTAAATGAATTTTTTCCCCTTTTGTATTTGTTTTCCTTTTCTATTTCTATTTTCTCTTAAAGATCTAGTATCCGTATCTATGATTTTGTTTTTGTTTTCGTGTTTTTTTTTAACTAGCTTCTTTACTCACGCTCGTCCTCTGTATGGGAACCCTTGCTCATTTTTCTTCATATCTAGGCAATAATGCGAATGGACTAGCTTCTTTACCACACACGTCCTATATGTGGAAACCCTTGCTCATTTTTCTTCACACTCAGGCGAAAATGTGAAATACACCCTCGCTTATTTCTTGCTACACCCGGGCTCCAATGCAGCATGTCTCTAGGTGGGAACGCCTCAACTTTTATATGTATTTGATACATTTCAAGAAAAGTGACAAAAGTCTTACGCTGGCTATCAACCTATCGTAACCCTCATCCATTTTCCAAGCCCTCCCCACTTTTTGGGTATGAAAAATGAGTTCGGGACCTCCTTTACCCATTTTTGATATGAAGAATGGGCGTCAGAGTCCTCCTCCTTTATTTGGCTTTAGGACCGGCTATGTAGCGCTCATAGTGTTCAACATAGGTGAAGTTTTATAAATTAACCATAGCCACATCAATTTTTAACTAATTAAGCCACATTAACACATCCAATTAAATAAATTATTCACCATGTCACTCTCTACCCAATCCCATGACTGCACTCATCTCGAGGCATATCTCCGCTCACGTATCGACATCTGTAAATAACAAGTAGAGGTGACTTAGTAGTCTACACATGTACGATGCACTAAGAAATTATCATGCAAATGTAACATATACCTCGGCCACGTGCTTCGATCAGAGTGCATATCATAATGTGGGTCTCACGTCACGGATCGGTGATCCTAATTAAAGATCTAAAATGCGATTAGAAATTTAGGTCGTGACAATTACATCTTGATTTTTGTCAAATTGAAACATGTGTTAGGTTTCTTGATTGATTTGGGGTATACACATCACACGGGTCTAAAACATGGGGATGTCAGTATTCTGAGTAGTTAGTGACACATACCTACTATATGAGGTTGATGAAATGAATAAACGATGACCAATTAGGGTAATACGGAAGTGTTATGTGTGCTAACTTATTACATGAGGTCAATATGTCGTGTTTTACAACCAATAAGGATAGTACCTACGTGCACTTATTAAACTATAACCTGATATTTATATGACTAAAAGGGTAATATCTAAGCTAATGTGCAGGACACACAACTGGTTAGACTTAGTTCCTCGTTAACGTTTGTGTCAGTTTTCCTTTATTTAACTATGATGACTTCTAGTATACCTTTATGTATGTTGGGTTTTGGGGCATACGCAGCGAAAAAATCAAAACAAGTTTTGAAAAATCACAACAGGATAAAAAATAAGTTTCATTAAACAAAATCTACAAAAGTAAACCATACCTTAATCTATGACTTCCTTATCAGATTGTTCGATCTCCAAGATGTTCAAGCGCACATCATCTATCAGAAATCCACGCATGAATGGTGACCACAATTTGGAGTAATAGCCCCAAGAGAGATTGAAAACTTTTTTCTCTCTTTCCCAAAATTTAGAGAACTCAAAAATAGCAAAAAACAAAATCTTATTTCGTTTTAGGATCTCAATCTCTAGTTATATGTACCAAAATTACGTATATGCACGTGTTAATAAGCTATCATATAACAAATCATAAGGTCTTTTATTTTATGAATCTCATCATATAAAATTCATTACTCTGGACCAATTAAAATTGCGCAAAACCATTCTTTGTGTGTGACCCAATAGGTTCATGCGACGTTGGCGGTGAACCAAAAAATCATTTTGGTACACAATTCATAAGCCATCTTTAGCAAAGCATTATGACTACCCAAGTAGCATAAATATCAAGATCGATACAACCTAATGAATAACGTATATAATATCCTTTTGTTATGTGATATCCTTTGATTAAATATAAGACATAGAAAGTCACATTAATGTTCAATCGTACTAGTCTTGATCTTTACGTAGACTAAAAACATCTAAATGATATTGATCATTTCAATTCACATGGACTTAGCCATTATTAGTCTATCATATTGAGGGATCCACTGATATCTCTTTCTCTATACAAGAGGAAAAATTATATCTTGATTACACACATTCACATTTTATTCAAATAGTAACCAATCAAAATCTTTATAATCGTTCGGTTAAAGAAAATATTTAATCGTGTCAAATCACCATGTTCCTAATATTGAAGTTTGTGGTAATCTCAGATCGAATGACTAAATGATATACCTATCATGAGTAATATCTATGACTTAATCCATGTGGTATTTTCATAGTGAGTCGGTCTAATACCTTGTTCCCTAACAAGTACTCATGATCTCGATTCGTATTCCTACGCATGATTATCATAAATCCATCAATCAAGATTCACACTACTTTCAATTCATTACAGTTCTCAGTATAATGACCGACTAGGGACATTTATGATATTTCAACAAATGCTCATGGATCTTATTATAAGGTAAACATGCAATCACTTATATTAAAACAACAAATAAAAACCTCTATTTTATTAACTAAGATTATAAAATAAATAATATTTGTTGATTGACCTAGGGCACATCCCCCAACATCTCCTATTTTCACTAGGGCCAATCATTCATGTAATTAATATCGAATGACCTAACATGCCCATCATATTTTGCTTATGGAAGAGCCTTCGTTAAAAGATCTGCAACATTGTCTTTTTTCGGAACCCTGCAAATCTTCACGTCTCCCATCTTAATGATTTCTCGAATGAGATGAAAACGTCTAAGTATATGTTTGGATCGGTAGTGTGATCTTAGTTCCTTAGCCTATGCTATCGCCATGTTTTTGTCACAATACAAGCAAAAAAGGTTACCTATACTCAAAATCACACCAAGATAAAAAAATCTATCCAAACTGCCTCATTAGCTACATTGAATGCTGCAATATACCCCATCTTCTATTATAGAATTTGCCACAGTGTCTTGCTTCGAACTTTTCCAGCAAACTATGCCTCCATTCAACGTAAACACGTATCTAGACTACGATCAACAGTCATCATATCTATTTGAAAACTTGCATCTGGGTAACCATTTACAACAAGCTCATCTTTCAAACTTTCATAGACTAAAAACACTTTTGTAGTCCTTCTCAAGTACTTAAGAATGTTCTTTACCATTGTCTAGTAACTCTCATTGGGATCTGACTGATATCTACTTGTTGCGGTTAAAACATATGATACATCAGGTTAAGTGCATAACATGACATACATTATAGATCCAATAGTTTATGCATATGGAATTGTATTTATGTGTTATCGTTCATAATTAGTCTTCTGACACTGAGTCTTGCTGAGACTTGTACCATGAGACATTGGTAACCACCCTCATTTAGAGTCTTGAATACTGAACCTATTTAGTACCTTGTCGATATAAGCACTCTGACTTGGACTAATCAACATTTAAGATCTATCCCAATAGATCTTAATCCCAAAGATGTAGCCTGCATCTCCTAAGTCCTTCATTGAGAAACACTTTCCTAACCAAAACTTGACACTTTACAAGGTTGGGATGTCATTCCCAATGAGTAATATATCATCAACCTACAATATCAAGAAGACAACCACGCTCCCACTGACCTTCTTATATACATAAGGCTCGTTTTCATTTTTAATGAAACCAAATTCCTTAATTGCTTCATCAAAACAAATATTCCAACTCTGAAAAGCTTGCTTTAATCCATAACTAGATCTTTGAAGTTAACACGCCTTCCTAAAACTCTCAGGATAAACAAACCCTTCAAGTTGTATCATATACACATCCTCAAGTAACTTTCCAATTAGAAAAATTGTTTTGACATCCACTTGTCATATTTCATAGTTATAATATGCGGCTATAACAATTAGAATTCTAATGGATTTAAGCATGGCTACAAAAGAAAATGTCTCATCATAATCAACACCTTAAGTCTACCTGAAACTTTTTGGTGTTGGCCATCCTTTATAAGTATGCATATTGCCATCCATGTCAGTTTTCTTCTTGAAAACTCATTTACATATAATAGTCTTACCACCTTAAGGTAAATCAACCATGTTCCAAACTTGGTTATCATACATAGATTGCATCTTTGAGTTCATGGCACTAAGTCATTTATTTGCCTCAGAGCTAGACAAGGACTCCTGATAAGTAGTAGGCTCATTTTGATCTAAGAAACATCTCACTACTATCAGTAGCTAGAAATCCAAATCTCTCAAGCTAATGTCTTACCCTATTAGACTTATGCAGGCTTTATGATACATGTGGAGGTTTAACTAGTTCAAGAACTTGTTGATCTCCCATTGGTGGTTGAGTGTTTTCTTCTGGTTCTTGAACTTCTTCACGACTTACTTTATTCTCATTTTTGTATTTGGAAATAAACTCTTTTTCTATAAAGATACCATTCCAAATAATAAACGTTTTATTCTCAGTGAGATTATAAAAGTAGTATCCTCTAATTTCATTAGGATTGCCGATAAACATACACTTTGTGGTAGCCCCGCGCCCTGAGGCAGCAGAAAGAGTTGCTACAAGGGTCCTGCAGCCCTGCCGATGTTAGCGCCACATCAGCTCTCCTCGATATGCATGCTAACTCGCTAATAAGTGATTACCAATCAACTATTCAATTATTAGTTAGCTTTAAATTGTTGTTTACAGAGTTGCAAACTGATAATCAGTAATTCACAGTGAAAGTCTTAACATAACGTAACTATAGATTTTAATAACTTTCAAGTCATATAGAGCATCAATCCTATTATGGAAAAGTCAGAATCAAGTACATTGTATATTAAGCGAAAGCATAATGTGAAAAGTAAATATATAGATGTATCATGTCTATCAAAATGAACACGTACTAGTAAGTCCTGGAATGTAGACAATCAGAGATAGTCATCTAAGACCTCTTTACCCTTACTATTTCTAGGATCCACACTCAGTCATCACAACAAAATAGATGACGAGTCCAGTGAGTAAGATTCCAAAAGAAAACCATCAAGCATTCAATAATAGAGAGGCCAAGAATAATGTTAAATAAACCTGTAAAAACAAATAGACAACAGATGTTAGGTTTTGTGGTTCATACGCATAGGGAAATTCAAAATTTTATTTTTTGAAAACCTAATGGGATCGGAAATAAGTTCCATTAGACTTGATCTACAAAAGTGAACCATACTTTAATCCGTGATTTCCTTATCTGATTGATCGATCTCCAAGATGTTTAAGTGTGCGTCTTATATCGAAAATCCACATATGAACGATGACCATAATTTAGAGTGCTAGCCCCAAGAGAGGTAGAAAATATTTTTCTTTCTCTCCTAAAATCTAGAGAACTCGAAAATAGTAAAAATGTAAATTTTATTTTGTATTAGGGTTTCAACCTCTATTTATATGTGTAGATAAGCCCTTATTAAAATCTTATTCGTAATGCAACTATCGTATTTAGACAGTTTTAGCAAATTACACATGCAGCCCTATTTAGACAGTTTTATCATATAAAATTCATGATTCTAGACCAATTGAAATTGCGCAAAGTTATTCTTTGTATGCGACCCAATAGGTTCATGCGACGTTGGTAGTGAACTAAAACTATTTTGGTACACAAGTCATAAGCTGTCTCTAGCAAGGCATTATGACTACCTAAGTAGCATGAATATCAAAATCGATAAAACATAATAAATAACATATATCATATCTTTTTATCATGTGATATCCTTTGATTAAATGAAAGGAATATAACGTCACCCTTAATATTCAATCGTACGAGTCTCGATCTTTAGGTAGACTGAAAACGTCCAAATGACATTGATCATATCAATTCACATGGACTTGGCTATTATCAATCTATCATATCGAGGGATCCACTGATATCTCTCTCTATACGAGGGTGTCAAATTTTATCTTAATTACATACTTTTAGATATTATTCACATGGTGACCAATCACAATCTTTATAATCATTCGGTTAAAGAAAACGTTTGATTTTGTCAAATTACCATGCTCCTAATATTGAAGTCTATGATAATCTCAAGTCGAATGACTAAATGATATACCTATCATAAGTAACACCTATGACTTAATTCATGTGGAGCTCTCATAGCGGGTCATTCTAGTACTTTATTCCCTAACAAGTACTCATAATCTCGATTTGTATCCCTATACGCATGATCATAACATGACCATCAATCAAGATCCACACTAGTATCAATTCATTATAGTTCCTAGTATAATGACCTGTGACATCCGAGAATTTTATAAACTTGATTGGTCGGTTGATTAAGTGTTTTCAAATTTAACTTGTGGTTTAATTATTCGAGGTGGGGCCCACATATTACGGACCAGAGATCATATGTCTACATGTTATTTTTGTGTGTTACATGCCTAGTGGATGTAATATACGTTATTTTGTCGCGAAGTTAGGGTGGGTTGAGGTATATCCTCATTTGGTAATACTCAGGGTAGCAAGTGCTTGTCCGAAGAGTAAGAGTGAATATAAATCATTAGTTGCTCGAAAATGAATTAACTAAGTGGTAATCCTTCAATGAAGATTTTGTCTCAATTTGCTTGCAAATCAAGATTTGTGGTAATGTAATGTGAGAGCAAAGTTGGTACAAAACTTTGCCTCGAGCTTTATGTCGGTTAGCGGTGGTCGAGGTTGAGATTGAGTCCAAATTGGTCTAAGAACTTTTAATATGTTCTGGACAAAGTTAAGATTTTTAGGCTTTTGGTGTGACCCAAATCAATGTTATTGATATTTTATGAAGATGAAATATTTTGTCAAGAGATTGGTTCAATTCGGTGAAAATAGGATAAAAAAACGAGCAGTGAAAGTTAAAACACGTTAAAATAGGGGTTTCTGAAATTAATAAATAAAAGAAGTTTAACTTCTGACAAGCAACTGATGGTTTATATATAAATATAAATAAAAAATCAAATGAAATTCATTTCATTAGAAACGTTGAGTAGAACGTTTCGTTCCTTCAAAACCTAACCCTCTCAATTCATTTTTTTGATTCGCGAGCTCCGATGTGAAATTTTTGCTCGGTTTCTTTTTGCAAAATCGTAGATCATCATAAGACAGTCATTTTGAGTTATCTTTCTATGGTTAAAATATGGTATTCGACCCGCAATTTAGTAAATACTCAATGTTGGACATTTTCATCAATTCAATTTGAATTCTCGTGATTTTTCTATTTCTTTTGTACAATTTTGGTAGAAACTAGTCGAAATTGTTGAAATCTGATGTATCGGGTTGATGTGCACCGATTTGAAATAAATCCCACCAACGTGGGTTAAGGTTTTGATGAATTGAACTAATGTAATTCAGTTGATAACTATTTTGGAGATGTTTTTGTAGTTGATATTGACATAAATTGGGTTTCTGGATGAATGAAGTAATAGTTCTGATTCAATTTGACTCCACGGTCTGTGGGAATATTTTGATGTTGAAATCGAGTGGTTTCCAATATGGCATTCCATATTGGAAAATTCATAACTTCTCCTTCGATGATTCGATTTGAGTGTTCTAGGAGTTTATGGAAAGTGTGACATGATTACTACAAGTTCTTTTTAGGTCATTATGATAAATATTAAGGTTTTTAAGGTTAAAAAGTTACCTAAAGTTGGCTTGTTGAAAGCCAATTGAAATAGTTATATAAATTAATATTTTTGGGAACTATTCTCAAGCATACTTTGGCTTCAGTTTTCATTAGGTTGTATGATTTGTTTTCACATGAAACTTGACCATAATATAATAGGGTATGCATAGAAGCTATTGGAACAATCTTCAAGGTGATCCGACGCTTCGTGGTCCTTGAAAATTACGCTCAAAATTGGTTTGGTTGTAAGTAAACCATACAGTGATCTGTACTATTTATGGAATTTATCTTTGTACTTATAATTATATCATAGTTTGCATTGTATTTTATTATTCTTGGTCATGCATACATAGAGCGAGTGAGGGGGATATGCTTGTTTTGGAGTCTAGTTTGCTTGAAATTTAGTTTCAATCCTACCTCTACTCCGTCTAGTAAGACTAGCAGAGTCAAACATCGACAACTTATCTCTGCATTTCATGATCTCTTTACACTGTCTCTATACTATTTTTGAAAGTCGACGTCTGATTATAGTTAGGAGATAGCGACAAAGTGGATTTGGAAATGCAATTACATGTTTCCTTGTATTAGAATAATAATTACTGGAGTACAAATCAATGTAGGAATTTACTTACCTGACATCTTCGTGTTGTTTTTGATGATGTCAGGTTATATGTGAAGACAATGAAAAACGAGCAAGACTCAGAGACTTTTGGTGATATGTTTTAAGTTATAAAAGTCTAATTCTTGTTGTAAATAGTTTATGCATATTTTTTTGGGACTCTTGGGGTGAGTGTAGGACGTGAAGTTACTTTGAATGGTTATAAGAGTATCATATGTTAGAAATTTAAATAAGTTGAGAAGGTTTATATTCAATTTAGGTATATTTGGGATTGTCAAGTTGAAATTAAATTATCAGAGACTCTAAGTTAGTTTATTAATTTGATTTTGATACATATTGTGAACTGCGAGGAGTTATGAGCATTTCTAGGCCTCTCCCCAGTTATGTTGTCTATTAGGTAAATTTTTCAGCAGACCACTTTTAGGGGAAGTGCTGCTGAAATTTTTGTGAAATACAGACTTGATTTGTGAATTTGCTCCAATTAAACAAATCATGAATTAAGTTTTATTGAAGATAAATATTTAGTTCTGGAGCTTGTAAAGGATTGAAATAATTATTATTTTGAGGTCAAAGTTGAAAAAATAGATTAGGCTGACTATATTTTCAGGGGATTAAGATAATTTAGGTCGGTCAGGCATTTTAATGACAAAGGGGATGACAAACTTGGTATCAGAGCCTGGGGTTGGCTTAATTCAGGATAAACTTTAGTTGAGAACAAAAACGTAATTGAGCGCAATTAGTTGGGAAGTGACTGTGAGCTGGGGTATTGAAATTATTGTGTTATGTTTGTATTGTATGTATGTATTATCGCTAGATATATGAAATGAAGTTTATTCTCCTTGTCCGTTCGATAATTAACTCATAAGATACCACGAGTAAGATTCGAAATGGATAATTAAAAGAGAGAATAGACTTATGAAATGAAACTGAGCGTGATCGGATATGAAATAGACTTGTGAAGTCCGAATTGACAAGGATATGGTGACTAGTTCGCTACAAATATAATCGATGAAAGTATTAGTTATGAAACCAATGCGAAATTAGTTGAAACGGAAGCTCGAATGATTTAGGTACGTAAATACTGAACATGAGTTTCTCAAAAATCAAAAGTATCAAACTATTACAATTATAAAACGCTTAGGAAAATGTTAAAATAGATTCAACAAGGAGAATGGAGACACATGTTTTAAAAGTAAAAAATGATTAGATAGACTGACCTTTGACTGAAAAAATCACAATGGGATTGTGATAGAACTAGTCAAGTTGTCTAAGTCGGTTTCTATAAAAATAAATACTTTAAAGTAAAGTATTATCTCCTTTCTGAAATAAAAAATCAAGTGAAATATGAAGTAGAACCATGGTTTAAAACAATTGAACAACTTCTAAAAAGAAGTATTGAAAATTCTAATTGTTTATAACTCAAATTACTTATTCATAAGCAATGTTAAGTATAATGGTTGTATCAGTCGAATAAAGAACTAAGAAAGCAAATGGAAATACATGATTTAGAAGTAATCTTTGTTAACATCATATTAGGTGTTGTCATGAAGCAATGATCAACAAAAAAAAAACTTTTAACTTGAAAATGAAAGGTATAATGAAAAAATCAACGTGTTAAAAGTTAAGGTATTAGAAAAGTGGTCTAATAAAAGCTTTGAATAGCTATTAAACATTAACACAAGTAGTTGTGTTTTGATATTCAAAGTACCCAATAGTCTTTTCTAATCAAACTAAGTTATGACACTTATCACTACAACTTAAAATATAATAACTGAAGAAATAGATGTACTAATTGAATACCAATAACTGATTTGTATAGGACGTCAATATGAGCTCCTATATTATGAGAATTTTCATTTATAGAACTTAAAATATTGAAATAGCATTCTTTAAGAGTCGATTAGTTATTTAGTTAGTCAAGGTGTTGGAAATTCAAATTCTACTATCTTTTTAGTTGAACAACAACGAACAATTACGATATTTAGTTATCTTACATAGTCTCTTGAGAAGTATCGAAGTTCTTTTTGAAAAAAAAAAAGTCGAGAAATATGAGACTAATTGAAACAAATTAAGGAAATAACAAACAGTAGAACTGTTTGAGTGGTAAGATTTTTTCATTTCAAATAAAGGTTAGCCAGAGAAGACTTCAACTAAGGGTGGGCAAACCGCGGTCTGGTGGTGAAAATCACCAAACCGCGACCAAACCGGGGGTTCACGATTTGGTCATTTTACAAACCACCACCAAATCGTGAACCTAAAAAACCGCACCCAAACCGACCGTGCAAACCGCGGTTTGGTCGATTTGGTTTCGCGATTTTAAGGTATATTTAAAAAAAAAATGGTGGTCGGGAGGTGGCGGTGGGAAGCGCGATTGGTGGGGGAGGCAGCCACTCGTGGTGGGAGGCGCGGTAGGAGGAGGCCACTAGGTTGAGCAGTGCTTCGCGGTAGGAGGCGACGACGATAGGTGGTGGTCGTAGGCGACGACGAAGGGTGGTGGTCACCCCCAAACCGCGACGGCGAGTCGGTGACAGTGGAGGAGGTGGAGGCGGGACTCGGGGGAGGAGGCAGTGGAAGCAACAGTGGCGAGTTGGCGACAGTGGAGGCGGCGAAGGCGGGACTCTAAAGAACGATGCGGTGCGAGGTCGCGGTGCGAGGCAGCGGTGCAAGGCGGAAGTGGACGCAGCAGTGGTTCGCGCAGTGGAAGGCGACGACGATGGCGATGGATTCGGCGGCGGCGGTGAGACGGGGAGTGGGGAGGATGAAGGGCGGCGGTGCGGCGACGGTGAGATAGGCACTCCGCGACGGGCCGACGGTGCCGAGAGTGCTCGATAGGAGAGAGGAGACGGGAGTGAGAGGAGAGATGAGAGAGAGGAGAGAGAGAGGAGACGGGAGTGAGAGGGTTATTTTTTGTTATGTTTTAGCCTTTTAGGGTTTTTGACTTTTGAAGTTGTATATGGTGGTTATTTACTAAAATACCCTCGGTTTGGTGAAAGAGCGATTTTTCCAAATTGTAAACCGCGACCAAACCGCGATTCTGTGGTTTTTACATTTTTCAAACCACACCCAAACCACGAGTTTTAAAAACCATACCAAACCATGCGGTTTACACGGTTTGGTCGATTTGGGCGATTTTTCGAAAACCGTTGCCCACCCCTAACTTCAATTGATTGAATGATCATAAGAAGTCATATTATCCTTAACTAGATTTTTGAAAAGATAAGTGGCATAAATTGTCTTTCTAAGTCAAGATTAAGGAGCATTAAGTGGCCTAGTTGTTAAGCGAAAGTCGTGATAAGTCTATGAAGGGAACAAGATTGATATCAATATGAGAATAACTAAAATTAACAAAAACTGGACGGAATATACTCTGTGTATAAAATAAAATGAGACATAAAGATGACTTATGACTGATGGAAGCGACACGAATGGACTTCTTCAGTCAAGGCCATACACTGGAGTAGCTGTGCATGACCAAAACTCTAAGTAACTCCGTATCATAATCACGATTAAGTCACATAGTAGAAGACTAGGGTAACGCGCTCACTCGTCTTTGGTGGGAAGCCGTGAGTTATGGTGAGGCCGAGAGCAAGAGTGGAAGAGGCGAGAGTACTTGGAGAGGGAGGGGGTGATGAGGCTCGGGACTGTTGAAGAGAGCTTATAAGATGGAGAGTGAGAGAGAAGAAAATGGAAAGAGTACTTGGAGAGGGAGGGGGTGATGAGGCTCGGGACTGCTGAAGAGAGCTTATAGGATGGAGAGTGAGAGAGAAGAAAATGTAAGTGAGAGGTTGCGAAGAAGATGAAAACACTGAGAGAGAGAGAGAGAGTGAAAGATGTTTCGATTTGGTTAAGAGAGGGAGAGGAAAGTGAGTGATGTGAGAGGGGGAATAGAGGGGGAATGGAGGGGATGGCGTGAAGTGGGTTGGTGGGATAAGATAGGTAGCTAGCTAGGTGTCAAGTTGGGAGTGATTTGTTTATTTATTTACTTTATTTCTTTTGTATGAGTTGTCATCTTTTTATTTGTCCACTCATTCACTTAACCAACCCATAATTGCAATATATCTCTCTTATTCAAATCATCATACCTTACTAACTCCCAAAATTATTTTAATTAATCACTTTATTTAAAACTATAGCACATTAAAATTTAATTAGAACGGTAGCTTTATAAATTATAGGCCACATTAATTTAATTGTTAATATATAGTTTCCTAACTATATAACTATTTTAATGCGTTGCACTCCTATATTTCGGCTTCGATACTCAAGGTTTGATCGAGTCTTCTACGTAGGGATTAAATCAAATGTCAAAACTTCAAATTAGTGTCTAATTATGATTTTAGTTTTTCGGATCGTTACACTTGGTCTAACATGCTTTTGAGGATTTTTTTGGCCATATATAATATGCACTATGCCTTTTTATTTTGGAAAAGACTTGGTAACATACTTCGGGCATCAAGATTGGACACCAACTCAGTACTCAATTGTCGTGCAATATGCTTTGAGATGCGCGTACTTTAATAGCTTCTTTTTATTTTTACAAATATAGGCGTGCATAACCTTTTTCGACAATTATATATGAACGGAAAAATCAACAAGTAGTTGCTGAATGAAAAAATTACAAAAGTACATATAAAATTACTTTAAATGAGGGAAATGGGGTGAAAATGGATTTTTTTTTTCGGAAATAAGCAATAACACCTAATCAAAAGGTGTTATCACAATGGGTTGGTGTTGTTGCTGACGTGTACACATGGATAACACCTTTTGAAAAGGCGCTATCCATGTGTCATGGCCACGTGGGACGGATTACACAGATAGCGCCTTTTGAAAATGTGCTATCTGTGTAATCTGCGCGTCCTACGTGGACAGTAAGGTGGAAGACAATTGTATAGATAGCTCTTTTCAAAAGGAGCTATATACACAAATTGCCTCGCCAACTCATCGCCACCTCACCGCCACCTCACACCCAAGAAGCCTACAAATAGTGATATAAGGCGCACGCATATCGCCACCTCACACCCACACCACTCGCGTATGTCGAGGTAGACAACCAATGTAAACAATGCGCACGCATATTGACTCGGACAACCCATGCAAATGTCACCCATGTATGCCGAGGTGGAGATTTCATGCAAATGTCAAGCACGTCTGTTGAGGTGGGCGACCCATGCAACCTCGTGCAACTCATGCAAACGTTACGCACGTGTCTCGAGGTGGTAAAACCAATGTAAACGTCGCACACATATCTCCTGGTTGACAACACATGAAAACGTCACGCGCGCATGTCAAGGTGGGCCAACCATGCATATCCACTACATACCATGGACCCCATGCAAACGTCACGCACGTATCGCGATGCGGACAACCCGGGTGAGTTGCATGCTTACTATGGATATGCATGGCTAGCTAGGGCTGGCAATTTGGGTCATGAAACGATTAACACGACACAACATGACACGTAATAAACATGTCGTGGGTTTGACTTAAGTGGGTCTGGGTCATAAACATGTTAACACGTTTATACCCGGTTAATAAACGAGTCATTAACATGTCAACCTGCTCAACTCGTTTATGACTCGCTTAACACGACTAAAGAATAATGTATAAATAATAAATATTGTATAATAAATAGATTGATACAAAATTCACTTATTTGAATGCATGTTAATAGCATGATTTATTTATTTTATTTATAGACATCTTTTATCATATTTTATTTTATATTTGAGAGGAAATATTCATTTTACTTTTAATATATTATTTATGTTTTAGATTTTATTAATAATTATTTATTAAGAAAAAATAAAACTTTTCGCCAAATTAAAATTTAGATATTTTTTTAGATGATTCTTATAATTTTGTTTATGTTATTATTACGAGTCATTTTTGCTTTATTTTTAAGAGTAATAAAGACTTGAATGAAAAAGTAAAGTAAAACTAACGACTATATACAACCACATTATATTTTATTGGTTATTTAGTATGTTTGTTCGAATTTAATCATTTAGATATATTTTAAAAAAAAATAGTAACTTAATTATAAAAGTTTAAATAAAATAAAATTTTTAAATATAACATTTAATAAGTGGGACACACGATTACACGACATGTTTAACACACGACCCACTTAGACACGAAAACGATTAACACGATTAATAAACATGTCATGTAATGGGTTTGCATTATATGCGACACGACACGTTTACGACTCGACACGTTTACGACTCGCTGATACGAATTGCCACCCCTATGGCTAGCCCACCTCGACATACGTGCGTGTCATTTTCATGTGTTGTCAACCAGGAGATACGTGCTCGACGTTTACATTGTCTTTATCACATCGAGACACGTGCGTGACTTTGCATGAGTTGCACGAGGTTGCATGGGTCGCCCACCTCAACGTAGCGTTTCCAACATGCGTTATTAGTTGGGTAGATTTTTTCCGCTGACGTGGGCGCTATCCATGAAACACAGACCACGTATGACGCGTGAACATGAGCCGCCCGAATAGCGCCTATGGGTTGCACGGGTTGTACTGGTTGTCCACCTCGCAATATGTGTGTGACGTTTACATTGCCTTCATCACCTCGAGACACGTGCACGACGTTTACACGAGGTTGCGTAGGTCGCCCACCTCGACAGACGTGCTTGTCATTTGCATGAAATCTCCACCTCGGCATACATGGGTCACGTTTGCATGGGTTGTCCATGTCGATATGCGTGCGCGTTGTTTACATTGGTTTGTCTACCTCGAGATACGCGAGTGGCGCGGGTCATCCATCTCCATATGCACGTGGTGGTCATAGGGGGACATAATTTGTATAGATAGCTCTTTTTCAAAAGGAGCTATCAGTAGAAATTTTAATTTTGTATAGATAGCTCCTTTTCAAAAGGAGCTATCTATACATTTGCCCCAGCACCTCACCGGCACCTCACACCCATCCGAACTAATAACGCCTATTGTAAAGGCGTTATTGCCTAGTTCCATCATTTCAAAGTACAACACCCTACTTTGTGAATTACAAAGTAAATGTGCCTTAATTTGTGAAAAACACCGTTGCTGAATACACTCACTCACCTCAATTGCACCAAAAACAAAAAAATTACTACAACCCAAACAATACAAACCAATCACTTTCCATGTATTAATGTTGGACCATGTGCCCATGGAGTCCAACTCATCATAGAAGTTTCTACTAATTCTAATTGACCTTTTTTGGGTGTGTAAATGATTTCAAAGTCATGAAGAAAGAAAATGAAATGTAAGCATTCAGAGTTGGAGTGGCTTTTATGTTTGTTGTGTACATTCAGGCTAGGGCCAGACTTTTCAAAGTCTTTTGTTGTTTGTGAAAGTCTCCCAATAATCATCACATCTATATGCATAAAAGTGGATGGTGCAAATTGCAAACACATTATGTGATTTAAGCAATGCAAGAGCTTCACTTAACACACTGTGCATTTAAGTGTATCGATACATTTTAATCCAAACGTATTCTCAGCTTATTAAATCATGACAAGTATATTAAGAAAAATGTTCGGCAAAAATTGGAGTATGTTGAGCCACTTTCAAAAAAAATAGTAATCAGGTGGACTTTCAATAAAAGCATAACTAGGTCATCAATTTAATTTAAATTAGGTGGAAAGGGGGATTGTCCTAGCAGCCCTCTTGAATTAATAATAAGTTTTTCTGCCAGGCGTTGGGCTCGCTTACATGTGGACACGTGGGCTGATTGGGCTCTATAATTAGAATTTGAACACAACATGCTAAAGCAACCACCAACAATGACTTGTGGTATATTTGTGCATCAAAATCTACTGAACACACTTTACGTGCATAAAATTCTTTCTTCTCATACCAAAAAAAAAAAAAGATATCGTTTTCCATAAAATCATCTGCAAATGTAATAATTAATTAGTACCATCATTTTTGTGCCAAACCATATTTGGTGAGAGGATGAGCCATCAGTCGCTTAAAGACAAATTTTAGGAAGTACGTGGGTTCGACCTGAAGTAAAAAAAAAAATACCTACATTTTTTTCCTTCTCTTGAAACTTGAATTTTTTTATTTTTTATTTTTGTCAAACTTGAAACTTGAATTTAACTTACACAGCTTAAAGCATCTCTAATGGTAATGTAGATTTAAACCATGGATTGATGCTACATCCACTACAAAAGGATACCGGATTAGCGACGGAGAAACCCGTCGCTAATGTCGCTATTTTTTTTAGCGACAGTGTGTCAGGTTTGACGACAGACACCTGTCGCTAATCCCGTCGCCACATCACGTCGCTAATTTGTCGCGTGGTTGTG
Organism: Stephania yunnanensis; assembly: GCA_039657365.1. NCBI lineage: Eukaryota > Viridiplantae > Streptophyta > Magnoliopsida > Ranunculales > Menispermaceae > Stephania > Stephania yunnanensis. Next base: position 45,528,147 of record CM077581.1, read on the forward strand.
GTCGAGTCTTTTTTTACCATGCCACATGGACATTTAGCGACGGGGGCCGTCGCTAATTGTCCATGTGGATCATTGTCGCTACGAAAAAAACTTTTTTTAAAAAGTTTCATATTATATATATTGTATAATATTTAATATTTAAAAACATTTTATATTTATAAAATGTTAAAACTATTATATGTAATATAATAAAATATTTAAAAATTTAAAATTCAATATTAGAAATAAAATTAGTTTTAAAAACTAAATATTAAAAACTTTATTACAAACTATTAAATTTCAAATGAAATTAAATGTAAATATTTAAAATACTTAACTATTGTATATTTTTATATAAATGCAAAAACTATTATATATAGTATTTAATAATTTTATGAAAATTTTAAATTCAATTAAAATTAAATTTTAAATGAAATGTTTGAAAATAATATTATTTATAAATAATATTTAAATTTAGAATTTTTTTATAAAACTTTATTAAAAATTATTATTAAAATAATATATTTTAATATATACTATATAATTTATTCGGAATAACTATACAGACGGAAAAATTAAAGGAAACTAAAGTTAATAACTGAATTCGATCAATCAAAATGAATTAAATACAACAAAAAAAGTTAATTACAAGTATGAGAATATACAATACAAGGAAGTCAACTTAATCATTGAGATCATCGTCGGTCTCCAAGTCATCAGCTGGAACATCTTTCGGAGGCACTGGCGCGAATGAAACCCCAAGTCTATCCATTAGAGTATGTTCCATGCGACACAACTGGACTTGGACCTCTCGCAACCGATCTTAGGTTAGAGTGTGATCCTGCATAACCCGAAGAATGTGTGTCTGCATCGTCTGGAAATCCCTCCACAAAAGCTCGACGGGCTTATTAGAAGAAGAAATAGGCCGAGAAGATCCAGCTCCATCTCCACCTCCAGTTCCTCCTCTAGTTCCTCCAGCTGTAACATGTCTGTGCCGCAACCCTGACGGTGTCCACCCTAATCCATATGTCTGTTTTTTGTCGTGCGCTCAACGATGGATAAATATAGCTCAGTCTCATCTATCGGGGTGTCAGGCTACGACTGTGTCAGCTCAACCCGCCTACTCTGGATCGCCGTCTAAAATAAGAATTTAAAACATTTAGAAGTCATTAATACCTATTATTAATTAACAAAACAAAATTTAAAAGCAAAACTATTTACTTACAGCGATCTTCTCTACTCTCTAATCGAGGAAAGTTACGGCGTCATGATCTTTCCTATAGAAGTATAGGCATAACTCCAAAGCAGTCGGAGGTTGACCCAACTTCTCCGCCTACAAAACATATATTTAAAAAAGATTAAGTTTCAGACTAAATCCATGTATATTATATATAAAAACTTAATATAACAAACTTATCAGCTTCTCTGCGTGCTGATAAATGGATATTGAGCCACCAGTATGCACTGCGATCCCTGTACCGGGTTCCATGTCCCAGTTCTCCGATTTTTACTTGCTCGCTCTGACTTCGTTGTTGATTGCATCTGATCCCAATTCAGTGACTTTCATCAGCCCTAAAGCTTCAATTTCTCGCAAGATATCTTCACCTAATTTATTAGCTGATGGCTTCTCGGATACAATTCTATCTCTATGAAAACTACACTTGTTTTTCTGCTCATTCGAATGTCGCGACAAGAAATGTCGTTGGCAATCGAACCAACTCGTTTTCCCTCTGAACCTCAACTGAAAAAAGTCTGTATCTTCCATGCAATAAGGACAAGCAGTCCTCCAATGCGTGCTCCATCCCGACAGCATGTTGTATGCTGGAAAGTCGCTAACAGTCTACATAAGTGCAGCGCGCATTTGAAAGTTTGTCTTAGTCGATATGTCGTAGGTAGACACACCGTTATACCACAACTCTTGCAATTCTTTCACCAATGGTTGGAGAAATACATCAATTTTTTTCGCTACGTATTAGTTGGCCCGAGTAGGTTTACTGTTAAGAACATCACTTCTTTCTTCATACACATCGAGGGAGGCAAGTTATACGGTGTTAGAATCACCGGCCACGAGGAGTACGGTTTACCGGTCATTCCGAAAGGTTGAAACCCATCAGTGCATTAGCCAAGTCGAACATTACGAACCTCAGAGCTGAACGTAGGGTTCACTTGATTGAAGTGGTTCCATGCCAAAGAGTCAAAGAAATGCTGCATATTGCCCTCTTCTCGGACGTGTTCTACGTGCCACCACATGTGTTTCGCAGTAGTTTTCGAAGAGAACAAACGTTTGAAACGAGGCACCAAAGGGAAGTAAAGCATTGTCTTATGCGGGTGTTTATTAGAGTTAAACCTAAATTCTCCACAAAATTTACAATATGTAAGCTCGGAGTCGAGCTCCCAATAAAGCATGCATAAGTTGGGACAACAGTCAATTCGCTCATATGGGAGGCACAACCAGTGCATCAAACCCTTACATTTGTGAAAGCTATCTATCAAACAATTGTCTTTAGGCAACATGCCTTTACATACTTGCAAAATTTTATCGAATGCTTGCTCCGAAATATGATGATTTGACTTTATCGTTAATAAACGTGTCTTTGCTAAAAGTTTATTCATCTTCTCGTAACCCGGCCAAAGCGGTTGATTCGTCGTATCAATCATTTCAAAGAAATTCTCTGCTTCAGGGTTCGGCTCCTCTTCATGATTCCAATCGAAACTAAGGCCCACAATGTCGTGTATCATATGATGATATGATGTCGAATATTCATCCATTGGATCATCACCTTCATTGTCCTCATCGCTTACTATTTCTTCCTCCCCATGCATGGTCCAATAATAGTAATCGGAAACAAATCCACCTCTTACTAGATGAAGCTCTATGGTGTCTACATCATAGTATTTGTCGTTGCGACATTTTCGACAAGGACATCGAATTTTCGCTTCGTTCAAGTAAGTGGCGCAGTGTTGCATGGAAAATTTTATAAATTCCTTCACGCCAACCACAAACTCTAATCTAATATAACCGACTTTAATACGGTTGTACATCCAATCTCGAGATACAAACATCTCGAAAGAGCTAAACAACCCTAATTAAATACACGTACACATTAATCACTATATAAATTTTAGTCGAATGTTAATCATAATTAGTCGAATCGATTGCATTTGCACATACTTTGCGTAATAATTTTATACATTTTAGTCAATTGTTTACCGTAATTAGTCGCATTGGTTGCAATATATGCACATACTTTTGCGCAATTTTGCCTTATTTCTAATTTTTCCTTTGAAATTTTAAATTTTACTTCAATATTTGCAGTTTATAATTTTATTGTCTCATTTATATGGATATATATATATATATATATATCTCGTATATCAACATTGTTATATAAATATTATTTGGTTCAACCAATTCTAATTTCCTTGTTATAGTTAAATTACTTTTAACTACTTTATATTTATTTATAGTATAATATATTATACTCTTCTATTTTTTGTTCTAATCGAAATTTAATTTGTCCAATAAATTTGCATCATTTTATTAAAATTTTATCAGTACAATTTACCGCATTAATATTTCACTTAATTTGTAACTTCATACTTATTTTAATTTCAACTTAACATAATATATATATATATATATATATATATCTCGTATGTAAGCGTTGTTATATAAATATTATTTTGTTCAAGCAATTACAAATTTATTTGTTATTGTTTAAGTACTCTATATTTATTTGTAGTATAATATATTATACGTGCTCTTTTATTTTTGACCCTAATCGAAATTTAATTTCTCCAATGAATTAGTATCATTTAATTAACTTTATACTTAAATCTTATTTCAACTTAACATAATTTCTTTATTATAGTTAAATAGATTTTAATTTGATTTTTTTTTATTTTCTGTAAAAAAACAATTAAATAATAGTTTAATAGACATATTTGAAATTCAACTAATTTAATACTAACACATTAAAAAAATCATGCAATAAACATCACAAATAATCAAAAAATTATTATATTCAAATCACAAGCATACATTTTATTTGTCATAAAAATAAAGAAATAATAAATATCAACATACCAAAATTTATTCGAACCTACATTTTAATCAATTTAACAAATTTTATTCACCTAAAAATACATGAAATACAAATTTAATTTCCAAAAACTTTATTCCAACATAAAATATAAAATTACAACTTTTTTTTATCAAAATATTACATTTTTTAATTTAACATGCATTTATCTACAAAATTTATTCCAAATTTTCATTATAACATAAAATACAAAAAACCCAATGTTTTCGCAGAAAAATACAAGTTTTCACAAAAAAATATTAGAAATCAACTTAAATTACAAAAAACATAAATAAATAAAATAAATAAAAATTTATACCTAAATCTCAAATCAAGAACGAGATGAGAGTGTACAGTGGCTATGACGAGGCGGTAGGGCGGCCGGCTGAGGCTGAGGCTGAGGCGGGGCGGGGCGGGAGTCGGGAGATGCGCCGAATGGGTTCGGGGGTTTAGGGTTCGAGTGAGAGGGAGAAGAACGGAGAGGGAGAGGGTCGAGCACGGAGAGGGAGAGGGAGAGGGAGAGGGAGAGGGAGAGGGAGAGGGAGGGCCGGGTCGAGTGAGGGAGACGATCGAAGTGAATAGTGAGGGAGATGAATGACCAGATAGGGAGAAAAATCAATTTTAGATCTGGAAATCAACGAATAGCGACTGGAAATAGCGACGGGGCATTCTTGTCGCTATTCCCACACGCACCCCTCTTAAGCGCGGCCACGTGGCGACACTCTCGCCACGTGGCCGAGCAGAGCTAGGCTTTGGTAGGAATTTTCTCGCCAAAAATAGCGCCGGTGGCTGTCGCTAACCCCATCGCTATGTTGGTCAAAGGCCGCGACTGCCACCTGTCACTATTCCCCGTCGCTATTGCATACCATTTTTTGTAGTGATCGTGGATGTGGAAAGAATGTATGTCCTATATATGTGGCACTCGATAGACATTCACCTCCAAAAATGGCTTTCAATGGACAATGAATTTAGACCATGAATTTATGAGTTGACATTTTTATTTTCAATTTTTATAATATTAATAAAGGATTGAAAAAAAAATAAAAAACTTTAAAGGAGTCTATTTGTTTGACGTGACCACTTTGATTTCATGTCACATAGGATAAACATTATCAATCAGTGGTCCCATTAAAAAATATTTTTTGGTTGGATGTGGATTGTATTTCAATGGATCCATTTTCACCCTAATTCATGATCCTATTGGAGATGCTCTTCTAGATACTCATGAAACATGGATAACAAGATATTACTCGAGTGAATTCATAATGGAGGAGAGATGCACTTATTTTATTTTATTTTCTTAGGGAACTATGTGAAGAACACTTTTTATTTTTTTTAAATTTGTTCTCTTGATATAGATTTTACACATGTCAAACAATAAAGAGTTAATATTCGACGCGTCTCCTTTTTCATTGAGATCTCAGCTAACTATCGCATTGAATCAGACGTAATCTCTTTCTCAAGCGTTATCACACATAAAATCTTTTAAATCTTTATATTTGATAAGAACATTGAACAAAGACGAACACGAGAAGAGAGAAGAAATGAGATTTTATTATATATTATGACTGTTATAACAAAGGGAAAGACATTTTAATTGAGGCGCAAGAAGAGTGAATATATTATCAACCATGCTAAAGGTACACAAATTTTCAATTTTGATCATCATTTTAGAATGAGTTTCAATAGTTGATTGTTTGATTTTTAGAAAGCCAAGTAATTAACAACAGTCTTATTTATTTTTTGGATTTAGATTTATGTTTTCCAATAAAATTTCTTTTCATTTTCTTTCCTTGTAAACTTATTCATGTATATCCAATCTAATTGATTATAAGTTTGGTTTTGCTCACCATCGAACTAATTGCTCTATCATAAGGACGTCTAACTCTTATAATATTAATTTGAAGCTAATTCGAGCATAGCTGAAGGAATGTAAGCGAATAATATAGTCGACTTAATTAGTTTTTCAATAAACTAGCTACGACGCAATTTCAATTGGGGCTATTAATTAAATAGTTTTGTCAAATTTCTACAGGGGCTATTAATTAAATAGTTTTGTCCTTCCTATCTACAATTAATTATAAGTTTAAGTTGGAGCACCTACGCACGACTAAGTGTTGTGAGGTTATAGCTTATTGAACCATAGTATATTATGCCTCCTTTATGTAAAATATTTTAGTAACTACTCAAAACTAGGGTTCATAAGCAAACATGAAAAAGAGGGAGTAGGCCCTTATTTTGAAACTTAATGTATTTAATTGATCTTATAAAATTAAAGGAAAAAGAATAAATTTAATATTATTTAACTGCAAGATATCTATTGTCAAGTATTCTTCTAGCCTAAAAAACAATAGAAAAAGTCAATAATGATGTTATATATAGTAATAATGCTTTTTATATATATATATGTAACCATACTAGGAAAGCAAATTTGTTTTGTAATAGTACCCCAAGACGATCAAAGTTTTTTTTTTAGAAAAATACTAGGGTGACCTAGAATGAGACACTCGGGATGGATACCCGGTGAAGGTGTCCATCCATTCACGCATCAGGATATGCGTGCACACACATCGATGCACGATGAATGGACGTCATCACCGGTATGCATCCCGAGTGCCCCTCATTGAGTCATCCTAGTATTTTCTTCTTTTTAATGTCTTTCAATTCATAAAATTTACTTGATGGAGGATCATAATGTGGTTGACAATTATATATGGAGCAATTGATAGGTTACTCAATGTAGAGAGAGACCTACAAGCTGGAATGGTGGTAAAGCTAGATGCACAGAATGTGCTAATTTCCATATTGCTTTTGAAAAACAACATTTAATGTGCTAATCAGACAATGTACTGATTCACAACTTTTTTTAGCTTCAACATAAATCCTCTTTCTTTTTGAGGAATCGATCACCAACTTACCTCACAAAGGCAGGAATATGTCTTTTTTACCGTGTTATAGGCATGGTTGCAATTTAAATCCACTTAATACCCACTAAATTGGAATTTGCCAACTATCAACAGAAACCCTTGTTAGTGAATTATAATACTAACACAATAAAACTTTCCAAAATCTATCCAATCAAAAAATTAATGAATCAAGGAAATCAAGTCTAATATAGAATGCCTAATGAGTTGACCATGTAATTATCAGATATGGAAGAATGTGATTAATCTAATCATCCTTATAAATATATATAAGGTTGTGTACATTGCAAAAAAGGGTAGGGGCCTTGCCAACTTTTACATGGCTTGATAGGTTTTTTTTTTTATAAATTTTTTTTTCTTGCATTTTAATCTCCAACTCCAAGCCTTATTAGATCGTGAAATGTGTGGAGAAGGGGAAGCAGTTCATCAGTTGAGGAGGAGAGAGAGAGAGAGAGAGAGAGAGAGAGAGAGAGAGAGAGAGAGAGGCAATGGAGGCCAAACCAATATCAACAATCATGAAAGTGAAAGAAGAGAGCGACCCAGTTGTAGATAATGATGATTCCATGACTCTCGCTCAATTCTCTCAAACCAAGCGAAGTTCCAACTCTCCTCCTACGGTCTCTCTGCATATATTTCCATCTATCTCTCTCTACTTTAGTTTTATTTCAGTGCGGCATTTCTTCAAACACCCATATTGCCCTTCTATGTTATGTAATTGATGATTTGGTATGTGTTTGTTGGGTTGCCTAACATAATAAGTTCTTGTGCCCTTTAAAGAAAATGGGTTGGTTTTTGAGCGACCCATCTTTGAAGAGTGTGAACAATTCATGGGTTTTTAAGCCATTATTAATTCATGGGTCACTCTATAGGAAAACAGTGAAGAGGGTATTTAGATTAGTTAAATTTTGATAGGCTAGGAAGCAATGTAGAATTGTTTAAGTGGATTGTCTTAGAATTTGTAGAAAATTATTATCAAGTATGGTTTCTAACATGATTGTTATTAGTTAGTTTTTGGATTTACCTAGTTTAGTCTTAGTTTGAGGTTTTGGTTTATGGATTTGTTGGCTATTCTTCTCTACTTCTGGAGTTCCAACTTATGTTATACCGATCTTTTTATTATTATAATGAGCCTTTGTAGTACACCTACAACTGAATCTGCTAAAGAAATTCTTCGTCAATTTTCATCTGCTATTGAGATAACTCTCAGATGAAAATGCCCTACTCCAAGGAGACTTGAGAGAATCCAATGGTGGAACAAGATTCGTGCGGCGAAGTAGCTATACTGGTGTTATAAAGACGAGGAATGTATTGTTGACATTTTAATATTATGTGTATGAGTATGACCAGTCAGTAGTACAGTTTTCCGAGCATAACTGTTGTGTGGATTGGTTTTGTTTCGCATTTCCTTCACCTGAGTGCTGTAACACCTTTCAAAGCATTTTCTTGTGGTTCAACATGGATCAGTGAGCTGTAGTGTATCTGTTCTTACAAACAATTGAGCTATGTATATGTGATATGCATCACGCCGATATCTCTCATTGTGTTGTGTTGTGTTGCATGATATAAAATTCTGGTAGCCTTAATGGTTGGAACTGTTTTCATAGCGTGATTTGAAATTTTGAAACTAACTCTGACCTTATCACCTTGACCAGGCTATCATTTATCATCAAAAGAGTCCTTTAAGGTCAGTTTATCAAACCTTCATTTTGCTTATCTTTACTTTTTTGCCTTATGATTTATAAGATGGCATTATCTTGATATAATCTTGTCTCCAAACTCATGTTAAGCAGTAAACGAAAGCGTAACCCTGCAGATGAAGATAGAGCTAAACTCTCTGCTATAAGACGAGCTGAAGAAGTTCAAGCCAAGCTAGACCCTGAATTCCCAACCTTTGTGAAATCCATGGTCCCTTCGCATGTTGCTACTGGTTTCTGGATGGTAAATGCTACGTGGATTTGTTAAAAGATTACGGACCATAATGAGAATTAGAATTTGCAATCACTAAACAAAGTTATTTTTTATAAAAACTGACAGGGGCTACCTGCACAATTCTGCTCACTGTATCTACCAAAACAAGATGCCGTTATCCTTTTGATCGATGAGGATGGAAAAGAATATCCTACCAAATTCCTTCCAGAGAAGACAGGACTGAGTGGTGGATGGAAAGGGTTTTCAAGTTCCCACAAATTAGTCGTGGGAGATGCTTTGGTTTTCCAATTAATTAAGACCACCAAATTCAAGGTGATGACTAAAACTGCTTTGCTAGCTTTAGACATGATTAGTTGACTGTTCCTGAAATATTTTGCGTTTATGCTGCGATTTCTTAAGTTCAAAATCCTACACTTTCACTATGCTTAATATCTCATTTTTTTCTAGGAATTCTTCTCTTTCACCAACTTGGTAGTTTCTGTAGTATGTTTTATATTCATCATCATTCAACTCGGGCAGTTCTAAGATATCCAACCAAGCTTAACTATACCATCATCATATCACAGTTTCTGCTATCATCAACAGCTATTCATTTTTTTCACGAGAAAAAACGTTTTGTCTTTGTATAGGTTTACATATTAAGAGCTTATGGCTTGGCTGAGGTTGATGGGGCTCTTGGGCTTCTTGGTTTGGATTCTCAAGGAAAGCAAAGTGATTCAAGTAATTTAAATGCATTTTCGGATGGTTCTAGTTCTTTCTTTTTTATCTGCTTTTGTAAGTGGCGTGAATGCTAAATTTGGAAGCCATGCAGGCAAGGGTACCCAGGCTACTGATAGACCTGCTAAAAGGCGTCGAAAGTCTTTCCCATTGACTATGATTGAAGGAAGTATTCGACGTCCTAGGAACCCCATTACGGGTCCCAAGTTTGTGCTTCTAGCCGAACAGACTGGAAATGTCAGCGAGGAGGTTGATTCAGAAGTTGTGGAAGGTAACCGAACTATTGTTGAGATCAAAGAAAAGAAAGCTGCGGGTGAGTTTACTATTGTGGTGAATGGTTCGGTGATTGATCCAGAACTTTCCGACTCCGTTCGGGCCAAATACCGTGAACTTTGCGTCAGTCAGAAAGCGATCCTTCATGAGCGTCTTCTTGTAAGTAGCAACTGCAAGTTGGTTGCAGGTATCATATACGAAACTGTGAACATTGCTGATGCAATTAGAGCTAGCAAGCTCAGCACCTTCCCGGACCAGTTCAAGGTATGGGAAAAGAGTTTGAGAGCATTTGAAGAGCTAGGCATGAATGTAGGCTTCTTAAGGTCTCGACTACAGCAACTTGTCAGCATTGCATTCGAGACAGAAGATGCAAGGGAAGCGAAAAAGTATAAACAAGCTGTACACGGGCAAGCTGTTGCAGAAGAGGAGATCAGAGCTCTCGAAATGAAGCTTGTGGCGTTAAAAGAGAGTTCTAAGGTGTTGGATGAAGAGATTGAAACTCTAAAAGTGAAGGCAGAGCAGCATGAGATGATGTTCATTGCTGGAGTTAGTGCACCATGGTAATTATTTTGTTAGTCTTATACAATCTTCCATTTTGGCTGTCTGTAAAGGTGGGGATATCTTTTCTTCATTGTGTTTAGTTAAAACCTTACATCTCTTTTTCACAGTTAATGTGTACGTAATGTTGCATTCACATACATAGAGAACTTTTTTTGCTCTCTTGTTAAATTTTTTTTAACAGCATAATTATGCTTAGAGATCTCTTTGACAAGGTTGGTCTTTTCTTTAGTTTTTTATTTTATAGTTAGTTTGTCTTCCGCAGTCGGAATTTTTTTATTTTCTTCTCCCGTTGGAAGTCTTAGGTTTTATTCTCTTGTTAAAAGTTTTGTTATTGGTTATGGGTAACTAGTGTGTTTGTGTATTGTCATGCGTTCCATATGTTGTAGAGAGCAGTCATTGATTTCATATTGTTTCAATTTCACAATCGCATTCACAGCCAAATTAATAACAATTTTGTTGAACAAATAGGTTTAGTGAATCAATGTACTTTTATTAGGGCAATTGATTCAATGTTTGGTTTTATATCGACCCATTAATGATAAATAAAATTTTATTTTTCTTCAAAAAAAAGATCTCTTTGGATGAACCATCACATAACTAGGGGCCTAAAACTCATTATTACAAGTGGAAAGTCATGAACTAGATCATCCTTGTTATAATAAGTGACAAAAATAGAAGACCAGTGGTAGTTTAATATATCTTCACATTATATGAGGTTGAGAGATCAAGGTTAAAAGAAAATAGGTAGAGATCAATGCAAGATTTACCTTAAAATTATTTAAAAATAATTTACAGACATAATAGCTTCGTCATCACCCTTTTGAGTTTTCACCCTATTTTTTTTTTTTTTTTTTTTTTATTTTTGTTTATTTTTGTTTTTGTTTTTGTTTTTTTTTTTGTTTTTTGTTTTTTTTTTTTTTTTTTTTTTTTTGCATTTGTGCTTTTCAAATGCAAAAAAATACAAGTAAAATAAGAAAATCAAATTGGATTTTAACCATTTCCCAAGTCACACTGTGATATTCATTAAGGAAATTCAAAGGTAAGAAATCAGTCTGACTCGCCTTCATATAATAATAAACTCTTATTCTTTTTATTCTAAAGTGGCGCTATGTGCACCCTAGATTGTGATTAGGGCACCCAGCAATTTTTAATAAAAATTTGGTTTCATAAGGAAACTTCCAATTTGCCCTCCCAACCCAATCAAGATCAGGGCACCTCGGCTTATAATCAAGGCACCCATTTCGTTCACATTCGCGCACACCCCACCTTCAAACTCTCGATTTTTCTATTAAGTGAAGTCGACTTGTCACCGGCTGGGCATCGCGAATGTTGTTTTCATGATTTTTATGAGTTTTTTTTTTGCCATTTTTGAAAATGAACAACGGACGCGACTATATCAGTCACACGGGACCGAGATATGTTGTAGTGTCTAACGCTTGACATGCGTAGCATAGTTTATATGTTTTATAGTAGTATTTACTTTACATTTTGGCAAAATAAACCATGAGTTTATATTAATCCAGGGCATTTTGTGTGCGTGGTAGGTAAATAATTAAGGTGATTGAATGGTTTGTGTAATTAGCGAGGCGAGAAGAAGAAAAGCAAGGCCGGAGGAGAGTGATGTAATGATGGTATTTCACATGATATTATGTGTTTTGAAGATGTTTGGAGGTTTCGAGATGTGAATACAAGGTTCGGGCAAAGAACGACATTAAAATGGCTAAGTTTCAATAAAGTCTATTTTGACTAAGCTTAAGTGTTTAGGCTATAACTTTCTCATTTCAAATCCAAATAACTTGACGTTTCTTCCATCGAAAAGTAGACTCAAAGATGAACAATTTCGTATTTTTCGAGCTTTGTCAAATTTGGCCTCTAAGTGGTCCAAAATCGCGTCACAAAGTGGATTATCTGTGCAGGATTCAAATCCTGGTGCCCCAGTGCCTAAAAACAGTGAGGAATTGCAGCATGTGTTGAATCTGACATGGTGCCCTAGTGCTAGGGTAGGCGCATAGTGCGGCCAGGACACCTATATGAGGAGTTTTGGGGATTTTAGGCTATTTTTTGACCAAATTGCCCCCAAGGATATAAATAGACTTGAAAATTAGGTTAAAGACAACCTTTCTTTGGAGAAACACTTGTGGAGGCTAGCTTATTGGATTAAAATCTATGATTCTTCTTAGATTTCAAGGTATTGAATCATTTTTATTTTGGTTTCCACCATGTTTTGTGTTTGTATTGAAGTTATTTATGAGGTAATCATTTTTGTTCTAGGGGACTATGAACCTTAAGTATGATTCCTTTTAATTTCAATGTGAATGTGTTTGTTCTTTCAGTTCAATATGTTGATTTGTGTGTTCTTGTATGTTTTGCTATGCTTACCTTGATCGAGTAGGTGTAAAACTTAAGGTTTGAAAGCTACCATGGCCATTGAGACTTTTGGACTCGGATTTGAGGAAACACAATCGTAAAACATGTGGTACGTCGACCGATGACCATTGACTAGGGAGGCTTAAGAATTTGGGGTTGAATCCAGTGTTCTCACTTACGCTATTTACGATAACCGGCAGAGTCAGATTGAGGAGCTAGAACTTCCATTACCGAGACCTCGGGATGGAGTGAATTTTATAAAACTCGCCTATCATCACACGAATTGAGAGGCATTCTAATTACATTGGACTCAAAGGATACAACTTGAGCGACGTAGATCTCCTAGGACGTTCTCTCCATAGCTTAAGATCACTTTTAATTAATTGCATCTAGAGTTAGCGTAATCTAGTTAATTCGTTAGTTTAAATCCCAATTTAATCAAAAGCAAAGTTGTCAAATATACGATCTTAATTAGAATACAAATTAGCATTAAACCGTCTTTGTGGATTCGATAACCTAGTACCAATGCTAGTTGGTGACACTATTACTTCCGTGTTGTCGTACACTTACTGCTATTAAAAGTTTTTGGCGCTATTGTCGGGGACGGTAGCTAATTTTAGTTTGATCATGATATTTTGTTTAAGGTTTTATTTTTAGTAATTTTAGTTTCTTTTCATTTAATTTGAATAACCATGTTTCACTTGATCTACTTTCTTTTGTCTTTGGTGTTTCATGGACGAAAAATAAGAAAAATAATAATGCATAGCTATCATGCGGAGGAAACAACTAGTGAGATCCTTGCTAGACTTTTTAGATTGGCTTATCAAAGTGAATTGGTTCGAGATGATACAACATACAAAGCTCAACCAATTGCAAATGGTGTGGCAAGGACGGGATATCATCAGTCACATTATGGCCTATATGGATTAGAACGAATTGTGGGAAGTCAAAGGCATTACAACGACATGCAAGGAGACGAGTCATGGCATAATCATTAAGGCTTTCACAATCCTCACATTGAACATGCCTATCAATCACAATGGAGTTCTCATGACAATTGGCAAGCACGACAAGATTAAGAGATGAATGAAAAAGATCTCTAAAATCACTAGAGAAATTGTTAAGAAAAAAATGGTCGAGCAGAACAAGCATAATCTCAATAAGTATGAAGAAAGACTAGAAATGTCTGCACAATCATTTCATGTAAGGAAGGAGTAAGATGAAGTCATCTTGAATTTGGAAGAGAATCTAGAGAAAATCGCAATATTCACAAATTCAAGACAAGAAGTTGTGGTTGAGTTCAAGGATAAAGAAATTAAGGAGTTGGTGCCAAACAAAGAAACATGTCATGAAACATTAGAAGAAGTAGAAAGCCTAATATAGATTATTACTATGAGGTTGATGCTTTAAAGCAAGAAGATTCACTTGAGCGTTTTAGAGACGAAAGTCAGATTGAAGACATTGAGCCGCATCATAGTGGTGTTGATCCGAAAAAGTTTGAAGCTATAACGAGAGAAAAGTATAGTGAAAACTTGAGATCAAATTGTTTTGAGTTTATACAAGGGACGATTAATCATTTTGACCATTCCTTTATTGTTCCATCGTTGTCGTGTCCACAAGATGTACAAGAGCAATGGAACGTTGATCAAGTTGGGATCTTTGTGGAGATATATGAAAATATTACAATGAAAATCCATTTTGTCGATGCATGGCACAAAATGTCAAATGATGTGAGTTTTATGAAGGATAAAGTGACATGCAAGAAAATGATTAGAGGTGTTTAGGAATTCCGTGAGGATACAATGCTAAAGTAATTATAGTACACCGCAATGTTCACTAGAGAGCTGTAGTGCATACGTCGAGCTGTGGATGAAAAATTTAGCACTACCGAGAGACAACTCAAAGTTCTTTTGTTTATATTTTAATTCTTATTTTGTCACATTTGCTTGAATAAAAAAAATGAAAATAATAAATTGGTTTGAGTATGTGGTTAATACTTGTTTTAATTTTATTTCAGGTCTAATACGAATTGTTGAGTGATTTTTAATCGAATTGGTATACTGCGATAAAACTCCACCTATGTTGTACACTATGTGTGCTACATAGCCGGTCTCAAGTCCGGATAAAAGAGGAGGACTCTGACGCCCATTTTTTCATACCGAAAAATGGGTAAGGGAGGTCCCAAACTCACTTTTCATACCCGAAAAGTGGGGGAGGGAGGCCCCAAGCTCATTTCCCATTCTTGAAAAATGGAGGAGGGTTGTGATAGGTTGACAGCCAGCGTAAAGCTTTTGTCATTTTTCATGAAATGGATCAAACATATATAAATATTGGGGCCGTTCCCACCTAGCGACGCACTGCATCGGAGCCGGGTGTAGTGAGAAATGAGCAAGGGTGTGTTTCACATCGCCGTCTGGGTGTGAAGAAAAATAAGCAAAGGTTCCCACACAAAGGATGAGTGTGGGTAAAGAAGCTAGTTCAAAACAAACATGAAAACAAAAACAAAATCATAGATACGGATATTAGATCTTTTAGACAAAATAAGAATAGAAAAGGAAAACAATTACAAAGAGGAGAAAAAATTCATTTAGGAACATTGAACATACGAACACTTATGGGGAAGTCAATAGAACTAGTAAATACCATGATTAGAAAGAAAGTCAATATTGCTTGCCTCAAAGAGACAAAATGGGTAGGAGAAAAGAGTAGAGAAATAGGAAGCACAGGGTTTAAATTGTGGTACACTGGTATAGATAGAAAATGCGATGGAATAGGAATTGTGATGGATAATGATTATAAGGATAAGGTCGTAGAGGTTAAAAGAATGAGGGGATAGATTGATTCTAGTTAAATTAATTATTGGAGATGAAAAAGTTAACATACTTAACGCCTATGCACCATAAGTAGGATTAAGCGAGAGCATCAAACACAAGTTTCGAGATGATATGGATGGATTTATGCAAAGTATACCATTAGATGAAAAAAAATTTATTGGAGGAGATTTAAATGGGCATGTCGGGCAAGTAACGATGGGTTTGAGAGAGTTCATGGAAGTTTTGGTTACGGTAATAGAAATGAAGAAGGTGAATCAATCTTAGAAATTGCTTCAGCATACGATCTTGTCTTAACAAATACTAGTTTTAGGAAGAGGGAGTCGCATACAATTACTTTTAGTAGTGGTCATAACAAGAGTCAAATAGATTTTCTTTTAACAAGAAAAATATATAAAAAATTATGTAGAGACTGCAAAGTAATACCTAGTGAAGCACTTACTACCCAACATAAGTTAGTAGTACTTGATATTAAGCTAACACGACGACATAATATGAATAAAAGAGATAGCGACCATAGAATAAAGTGGTGGAACCTAAAACATAGTAAACAAGTAGATTTTAGAGAAAAACTACTAAAGGAAAATGTTTGGAATCTTGATTTAGATGCTAATACAATGTGGCTAGAAATGAGTAGTTGCATAAGGAGAGTGAGATCAAACGTATTAGGTATATCTAAGGGCTTGGGACCTCCGAAGAAGGAAACACGGTGGTGGAACGAGGATGTCCAACGAGCAATTAAGACTAAAAGAGATATGTATAGGAAAATATCTAAATGTCAAGATGAAGATGTGTACAATCAATATAGAGAAACTAGAAAACAAGCTAAAAAAGTAGTTAGTTAAGCTAAAACAAATTTCATGGAAGATCTATATACAAGGTTAGGTAATAGAGATGGCAATATATATATATATATATATATATATATAGGCTAGCCAAATTAAGAGATAAAAAAAACAATACCTAAGTCATGTAAGATGTATTAAGAATGAAAATCAAAATGTTTTAACGCGCGAGGAGGATATTAAGGAGAGATGGAGAAGTTAGTTCGATAGTTTATTTAATGATGGCCAAGTTGATACTATAATAGATGAAAACCCACACCAAGAAAGAAATGTAAACTATACACACAATATTAGAATTGTAGAAGTTAAAGAGGCATTGAAAAGAATGAAAATAGGGAAAGCATGTAGCCCAAATGAAATACCCATAGAGGTTTGGAAATGCTTATGAGAAATTGGATAGACTTGGTTAACAAAACTTTTCAATAAAATCTTTAAATCAAAACGGATGCCAATGGATTGGATAAGAAGCACGCTTGTGCCAATCTTCAAAAACAAAGGAGATTCAAAGTTGCTCAAACTACTAGGGAATTAAACTTATGAGTCACACTATGAAACTTTGGGAGATGATAATTGACAATAGGCTAAGGAAAGAAACAACAATATCAGAGAACCAATTTGGTTTCGTGCCTAGGAGGTCAACTATGGAGGCGATTTTCCTCGTAAGACAATTGTAAGAAAAATATAGAGAAAAGAAAAATGATCTTCATATGGTATTCGTAGATTTAGAAAAAGCATATGATAGGGTTCTTGAAGATGTTCTTTGGTGGGTCCTAGAAAGAAAAAAAGTGCATGCTAGATACATAGACGTTATTAAGGATATGTATGATAAAGTAGTAACGAGTATAAAGACATTTGGATGAGCTACAAAAGAATCTCTCATTACGATAAGACTACATCAAGAATCGGCTTTAAGCCCATATCTATTTACTTTAGTTATTATTGAACTAACTAGACATATTCATGAGGATATACCATGGTGTATGCTATTTGCAGATGATATTGTCTTAGTGGATGAAACTAAAGATAGAGTGAATAGGAAATTAGAACTCTGGAGGATTACATTAGAATCTAAAGGCTTTAAGTTGAGTAGGACGCAAACCGAATACATGCACTGTAAGTTTAGAAACACTAGACATCGAGATGACGGAGTGGTAAAATTAGGGGAAATAGAAGTTTCTAAAGTAAACTACTTTAGATACACAGGATCAATCATACAAAATGATGGTAACATTGAGATGATGTCACGCATATAATTCAAGCTGGATGGAAAAAATGGCGGAGTGCAACATGGGTGATTTGCGATCGAAATGTTCCTATTAAGTTAAAAGGAAAATTTTATAGGACCGCAATTAGGCCAGCTATGCTTTATGGAAGTGAATGTTGGGCGGTAAAGCAACAACAATTACATGAAATTAACGTAGCAGAAATGAGGATGCTTAAGTGGATGTGTGGTAGAACTCGTAAATATAGAATAAGAAATATAGAAATTCAAAGACAAGTAGGAGTAGCACCAATTGATACAAAGATTAGGGGAGGGCAGTTGCGATGGTTTGGTCACCTGCAAAGACGGCCTACAAATGCTCCGACTAGAAAACATGTCTCAATAGAAACTCGACGAGGTAGGGGCATACCAAAATTAACATGTGATGCATTAATTAGGAGGTATTTGAATGATTTGCAAAGCTCACCATCAATTGCACTTAATCGAGCACAATGGAAAAGTCTGATCCATGTAGCCGACCCCAGTTAATTTGCGACTGAGGCTATGTTGTTGTTGTTGTTGTGGTATATTGCGATATACCACAAAGACCAAAGAAATGTGGATGAGACCCAAGTCTGGGGGAGTACCAAGGGAACGATGGAACGATGGAAAGAAACTTAAAAGGCATCAATATTAGTCAGAGAGTATTTTCTTTCAAAACTTTTTATTTTATTTTACTTCTCCACTGTTTTGATTGTTATGAATGATTATGTTTTGATGCACGTTCTTGTCCTTCTTTTTGCTCATGATTTAGTTCATTGAGGACAATGAAGTCTTAAGTTTGGGGTGCATAACGCGTATTTTTATTTTCGGGAGGTTGAATGGTGGAAGTGTCAGTTTGTAAGCATTTGCATGTTAGTTAGAGTATTCTTTTGATTATTTTCCTATGTGGCTGATAGTCTATGATATATTTTTTATCAAACCAATGAGACGAAATACTTTAGGATAAAATGTTTAGCTTAGGTAGATAGAGGATTCTCCGTAGGAGCTCGGTGTGAGGAAAGATCTATGCCAATACATAGAAGGGATAAACAAGTATACCGGCTTTAATAAGCATTCGAGGATTCAAGAACTTCTTGTAGATCCACTCGAAGCGATAAGTTCTGAACTTAAAGAATTGAGAAGAGGAGTTAGACCTTATTTGAATGTTATACTATTAGGTTATGGGGTTCATACACAACGAAAAATTTAAAACAACTTTGAATAACCCTAACAGGACCTAAAATAAATTTCATTAAGCTAGAACTACAAAAATAAACTATACTTAATTCGTGATTTTCTTATCTAATTGTTCAATTTTTAAGACGTTCAAGTGCGCGTCCTCTATCAGAAATCCACACGCGAACGATGACAACAATTTGGAGTGCTAGCCCTAAGAGAGATAAAAACAATTTTATTTCTCTCCCAAAATCCAAAAATCCAGAGAATTCGAAAAAATAGCAAAAAACAAAATCATATTTTGTTTTAGGGTTTCAACCTTTATTTATATGTGTAGATAAATTCTCTTAAAAACCTATTCGTAATACAACTATTGTACTTATGCAATTCAATCAAATTACAAATGCCCTTATTAATAAGTTATCATATAACAATTCGTAAGGGCTTTTATGTCATGAATCTTATCATATAAAATTCATTACCCTGGACCAATTGAAATTGCACAAAGTCATTCTTTGTGTGCGACTCAATAGGTTCATGTGATGTTGGCAGTGAACCTTTTTAGTACACAAGTCGTAAGTGGTCTCTAGCAAAGCATTATGACTACCCAAGTAGCATGAATATTAAAATCGATACAACCTAATGACTAACATATATCATATCCTTTTGTCATGCGATATCCTTTGATTAAACACAATGCATGAAAAGTCACCCTTAATGTTCAATCGTACTAGTCTCAATCTTTAGGTAAACTGAAAACATCCATGTGACATTGATCATATCAATTCACATGGACTTGGCCATTATCAGTCAATCATATTGAAATATCCACTGATATCTCTCGCTATGCGAGAGTATCAAATTCTATTTTGATTATACACCTTCACATATTATTCACTTGGTAACCAATCACAATCTTTATAATCATCTGGTTAAAGACAACGTTTGATTGTGTCAAATCAGCATTCGCATAGAAAACATCTTTATGAGAAATGAATAAGCTATTATTAGAAATAATGAAATTAAAATCATCCAAATCCAAACATGAAACTGAAATGATGTTTCTACTCAAGGCATGAACATAATAATAATTATTTAAAACTAAAACAAATCCACTAGGTAAAATTAACTCATAGTATCTTACGGCCAACACAACAACCTTTACTTTATTTCCAACTTGTAGGATGACTTCTCATTTCTTTAGCTTTCTAATTTTGGTGAGATTCGACACGTTAATACAAATGTGAGATCCACATCTGGTATCTAATACTCAATAATCACTAGTAGACAAGTTAACTTCAATAATATAAATAGCTGAAGCAGTAGTCGCATTGCTTTTTTTTTTTTTTTTAGATTTTCAAGATAGACCTTGCAATTTATGAACCAATGGCTAGGTGCATTGCAGAAATGACTATTTCCATCTTTTTCCTTTTCCTTATGGGACTGTGATGTAGAAACAACCTTAGAATTGACTTGTTCCACAGGCTTTGTGACAATCACAATAGCCTTGACAACTTTAGCCTTATCTTTGTCCTTATTCTTTATAGTCTTTCCTGTCTGAACCATCAACACATTAGCAATGGATTTCTTCACATTCTGCTCAACAGTTTTAAGCATCAAATGTAATTCTGAAATAGACTTTTTCATATTATTCATGTTATAGTGAAAAGTATTCACTAATGAGTGAATACACTGATTACATAAAGAAGAACAGTAAGAACAACAATCAAAAGAGAGAAAAACGAAATTGTATTGAATGAACAAATGATTACAAGGAATGTCTTATTTATAGACATTAGTACAAACAGTCTAACTGAAATAACAAACTTATAACAACCTCCTAACTGTCCTAACTAATTTACAACAGATTTACAACAACTTTACAACTGTCATAACCACCTAACGAACTGACTTACTGAGCTTAATCAACAGTTGTTACATCAGATCAAAAACTCCCCTGTCTCATTAACATGAACTGAGTGAACTTGTGCCACTGTGATCTTGAACTGTCTCATTAACAGTAGGAACTGAAGAACCTGTAGTAGTAGGACTGTGATCTCTAACATGCCCCCTCAAATTGAACTAGGGAAGAAACTAGATTCATTTGGATGAAAGAAAATGAAATCGAGGAGTAGACAAAACCTTGGTGAACAAATCAGCAGATTGATGATCAGTTGGTATATACCGAAGCTCAACAAGACCAGCTGCAAGTTTTTCCCTTAAGAAATGAACATCAATCTCAATGTGTTTGGTTCTAGCATGAAAAACAGGATTCAAAGCCAATGCCCGAAAGCACTAGTATTGTCACACCAAAGAATTGGCTTGGTAGAACAATGAAAACCAAGCTCACGAAGTAGAGATGATGTCCATAATATATCGGTAACACCTAGAGCCAAAGCACGATATTCGCCTCGACTAGATCGTGCTACAACCGATTGCTTCTTAGAATACCAAGTAATAAGATTGCCACCAAGAAGAACACAAACTCCACTTGTAGAACTTCTATCATCAACATCACCACCAATCAGAATCGTAAAGACTTCAATTGACAAAGAAGAAGCGGAGACGAAAAACAATGCCGATTGCAAGAGAGGATTTCAAAAATCTAAGAACTCTTTTGATGTGACCCAATGAAGATCAGTAGGATGTTGTTGAAACTGACTAAGTTTATTAACTATGAAACTTAGATCAGGACGAGTGTAGGTAAGATACTGCAGAGCACCCAATGTACTCCTATACAATGTAGGATCAGAAAAAGGAATGCCATCAGTTGCACTGAGTTTAACTCCAATAGAATAAGGTGAAGACATTGGTTTAGAATCCAATAAGTTAGTCCTCTTGAGAAGATCAAGAATGTACTTATGTTGAGACAAATATAATCCAGTAGAGTCTCTGTGAACTTCAAAACCAAGAAAGAAATCCACATCTCCTAAAGATTTGAGAGAAAATTTGGAATTCAACCATGTAATAAGTTGCTGGATTAGTAATGGATTGGAACCAGTAATGAGAATATCATCAACATATACTAGAAGCATGAGAACAGAAGATTCAGTTCTTTGAAAAAAAGAAGCTAACATCAGCTGAACTATTTTTAAATCCCCGATCAAGCAAAGCTATTTTCGGCTTAGAAAACCATGCTCGAGGAGCTTGCTTGAGACCATATAAGGCTTTGTTTAGTTTACAAACATAATGTGGATATTGCTTGCTAACAAAGCCTTCAGGTTGACTCATAAATACTTCTTCGGTAAGATCACCATTAAGGAAAGCATTATTCACATCAATCTGCTTGATAGGCCACTGATAAGTAACAGCAAGAGTAAACATAATACGAAGAGAGGAAGGTTTAATGACGGGGAGAAAAAGTATCTCCAAAATCAAGTCCAGGTATCTGATGAAACCCCTTAGCAACCAGTCTTGCCTTATATCTCTGAATAGCACCAGTAGGTGTAAATTTAACTCGAAAAACCCACTTACAACCAACAATACTCATATCAAATGATGGAGGAACCAATGTCCAAGTATTGTTATTGTCCAATGCTTTTAATTCATCAGTCATAGCTGAACACCACTTTGGATAAGTAAGAGCAATTTGAATAGATGAAGGTTCATTTAGAGAATGTAACAAGGCATATGGAGAAGTAACAACTAGTGCCTTTGATTTAGAAACACCAGTTTTACTTCTAGTTAGCATATGGTGAGTGTTAGTATTAGTTCTGGTAATAGAAGGCTGTGGAGCAGTAGGTAATTCAGTAGGAACAGAAGGTAAAAGAGGATCAGTAGGAGCTGAGGAAACAACAGGAGTAGAGGCTGGTGGTAGACTAGAAAGAGAAGAATTTGAAGTGTCTAATGAAGAAGAATTTGAAACAGAATGTTGTGAAGATGAGGAAACAGGACAATATTGCATAATAGATAAAGGAAGACTAGAATAAGAAGAGGATGAAGTTTGATTAGACGAAAAAATGTTAGAGTAAGGAAAGTCTTCTTCATTGAATACAACATCTCGTGAGATATAAATCTTGCCATTTGAATGTAAGCACTTGTAACCATGATGCCTAGGACTGTAACCAATAAAAAACACATTTAGAAGATCGAAAATTGAATTTATGATGAGAGTAGGCAGTAAGATTTGGATAACAAGCACAACCAAATGATTTAAAGTAAGAATAATCAGGTAGTTTACAAAAACATACCTCGTATGGAGACTTAAAACCAAGAACAACAGATGGTAAACTGTTTATAAGAAAAAAAAGATTATGAATGCCTCTTCCCAGAATGAAAAAGGGCAGTTTTGAATGAGCAAGAAGAGTAAGTCCCATCTCAACAATAGACCTATGTTTTCTTTCAGGAACTCCATTTTGTTGAAGTGTATATGGACAAGAGTAACGATGAATAATACCAGATGCATTGCAAAATTTCTCAATTGGTTTATATTCAAGGCCCATATCTGATTGAAAAATTTTTAACTTAGAGTTAAGTTGTAATTCAGCCTGTTTGATAAAATGTAGAAAAGCAGCATATGCATCTGATTTTAACTTGAGAGGATAGAACCAAGTAAAATGACTAAAGGCATCAACAAAAACTATGTAATACCTTGAACCTTGAGAGGACAAAGAATGGAGAAGGACCCCAAAGATCGAGTAAACCAACTCAAGTGGTTTAGTAGCAGTTATATTGCAAGACTGAAAAGGAAGTTTGTGCATCTTTGCTATTTTACAAGAGTTACAAAAGGATATGCAAGATTTATTTATAGTATTGTCTAATGAAGATAAAACTTTTTGTAACACCGAACTAGATGGATGTCCTAGTCTCGGCATGCCATACATCAAGTAGTAATGAGAACTCACAAGTGAAGTAGTACAAGATTTAGGTGAATAAGCAGGTGAAACAGAAGAGACAGAAGTAGATGGAAAAGAACCAGCCTTTGGAAGACAATATAAGCCATTATGAAGCACTCCTTGAAGCAATGTTGTCTTCAAATTCTTGTCCTTAATAGAGAAAGAAGAAGGAGTGAATTCAGTAATGACATTATTATCACAAGTAAGCTTTGAAACACTTATAAGATTCTTGGCTATTTTTGGAACAAGAAGAACATCATTTAGTTGAAGAGAAGGAAGAGAAGGAACTGAATTTGAATGAATCACAGCATTACCAGGATGAGAAATTTTCAACAACTCACCATTACCAACAGTAACTAACTGATTACCTTTGTATTCAGTTTTATTGTGTAGAGCTGATCCATCAGATGTCATGTGACTAGAAACTCCATTGTCCATGTACCAGTTTGGATCAACAACATTTTTAGGAGTCACCATCATGCCTTGAAAATGATTGATCATTGCTTGAGGTGCTGGTTGTTGATGGATCATTTGTTGGTTGATCATTGCTTGAGCATTCTGAGGCATTTGATAGTGAGATTGTGTAACGGGACGTCTAGATTGAAGCGAACTCGGCCTTGAGGACCAAAAAATGATTGATCAAATCTGTGATAACACTGAAGAGCCATATGTCCATGTTTATAGCACAACTGACAAAAAACCTTTCCTCTATTTCCAGTCCTTCCTCCACGATTCTTGAAACCACCTCTAAAACCATTGTTAAATCTATTTTGAAAATGTATAGAACTGCCTTTCATACCTTGTGACTTCTTGTCACTACTGTCAACAAAATTTGCTGAGAAATTGTTCATATCAGTTTGTGAACCTTGATTTAAGTCTTCTATTCTCTGCTCATGCATCATCAACATGTATTGTGCATCTTGTAATGACATATTTGCTTTTTGAGAAGGAATTAACACAACAACATGATCAAATTCATGACCAAGACCACTTAATATTGATTGAATCAAATCAGATTCAGTAATCACTTGATTTATTGACCTCAATTCAGCAGCTATTGTTTTAACAGTAAGAACAAACTCTGAAATTGAAGATGAACCTTTCTTGATATTGTTCATCTTTTTTTGAGTTGAAGAACTCGTGCCATAGATGATTGAGCAAACAAACTTTCCAATGTTTTCCAAATCTCAAATGAGGACTCACATTCTGTGACATGTCCTATAACATCCTTGCTAATGTTTGAAAACAACCAAACCATAAGCAGATTATCACATCTATTTAGGACTTCATCTGCTGTTTATAGACGAGTCTGTTGTAACTGAAGCTCTTTTGTTTTCAATGAAAAACTCCAATCCTAGAGCTCTAATGGCAGCTTTAACTTGCACTTTCCAATATACATAGTTACCTTCTTCAAGCTTCGTCGGTAAGTTGAAATTGAGAGATTTGGCTATTCTTTGTAACATCAAGAAAGTGCTTAGATGCGCGAGTCTCCATCAGATGAGCTTCCTTCCGCCATTGTAGGTCGATCCAACTCTGATACCATGAAAAGTATTCACTAATGAGTGAATACACTGATCATATAAAGAAGAACAGCAAGAACAGCAATCAAAAGAGAGAAAAATGAAATTGTATTGAATGAACAAATGATTACAAGGAATGTCTTATTTATAGACATTCTTACAAACAATCTAACTGAAATAACAAACTTATAACAACCTCCTAACTGTCCTAACTAATTTACAACAGATTTACAACAACTTTACAACTGTCATAACCACCTAACGAACTGACTTACTGAGCTTAATCAACAGTTGTTACATCAGATCAAAAACTCCCCTGTCTAATTAACATGAACTGAGTGAACTTGTGCCATTGTGATCTTGAACTGTCTCATTAACAGTAGGAACTGAAGAACCTGTAGTAGTAGGACTGTGATCTCTAACATATAGTTTACCACAAATTGTGAACAACTATCAGGCAATGAATTCATGATCAAATCCGTAGCCAACTCTTGGCTCATATGAAATCCAAGTCTGTCAAGATGGTCAATATAGTCATTCATTTTCAGAACATGAGGACTAAATGATGCACTTTCAACCATTTTGTAAGAATGAAGGTACTTGATTGTCTCGAACTTTTCTTGCCTAGCCTGTTGTTGGAACATTTCCTTCAGCATCGTAGCCATATCATAAGCTTCTATGCGTTCCATGTCATTTTGAAGTTTAGGATTCGTGGTTTCCAACATAATGCATGCAACATCAATTGAGTCATTGACATGCTTAGTATGTGCATCCTTCACAGCTCTTAAAACATTAGTTGGTAGTTCATCAGGAATATGATCATTCAAGACATACAACTTGCGTTTATACTTAAGAATAATTCTCAAGTTTCTGAACCAATCAAAAAAGTTTGTCCCAGACGACTTATCCTTCTCAAAATAGGATCATCCAGGATATACACAGCGAAAAACTCAAAATAATTTTAAAAAAAAACCCAATAGGATTGAAAATAAGTCTCATTAAACTAGATTTACGAAAGTAAACCATATCTTAATCCGCGATTTCCTTCACTGATTGTTCGATCCTTAAGTCGTTTAAGCGCACGCCCACTATCGGGAATCCACACACAAACGGTGATTAAAATTTGGAGTGCTAGCCCCAAGATAGATTGAAAACGTTTTTCTTTCTCTCCCAAAATCCAGAGAACTCGAAAATAGTAAAAATAAAAATCTTATTTCGTTTTAGGATTTCAACCTCTATTTTTATTTGTAAATAAGCTCTCTTAATTAAAAAAACATATTCATGATACAACTATTGTATTGAGGCAATTCAAGCAAATTACTAAAATGCCTCTATTATTAAGTTACGATATAACAAATCCTAAGGGCTTTTATGTCATGAATTTTATCTTATAAAATTCATTACCTTGGACTAATTGAAATTGCTCAAAGCCATTCTTTATGTGCAACCCAATAGGTTCATGCGACGTTGGCAGTGAACCAAAACAATTTTAGTACATAAGTCATAAGTGGTCTCTAGCAAAGCATTATGACTACCCAGGTAACATAAATATCAAAATCGATACAACCTAATGAATAACATATATCATATCATATTGTCATGCGATATCCTTTGATTAAACACAAGGCATGAAAAGTCACCTTTAATGTTCAATCATACTAGTCTCGATCTTTAGGTAGATTGAAAACATGCAAGTGAAATTGATCATATCAATTCACTTGGACTTGGCCATTTAACAATCTAACATATCGAGGGATCCATTGATATCTTTCTTTATACGAGAGGGACAATTGATATCTTGATTATACATCTTCGCATATAATTCACATGGTAACTAATCACAATCTTTATAATCGTCCGGTTAAAGAAAACGTTTGATTGTGTCAAATTACCATGTTCATAATATTAAAGTCTATGGTAATCACAGATCGAAGGACTAAATGATATACCTACCATGAGTAACACTTATGACTTAATTCATGTGGTCTTTTCATAGCGGATCAGTCTAGTACCTTGTTCCGTAACAAGTAATGATGATCTCGAGTATCCCTATACGCATGATCATCACATGACCATCAATCAAGATTTACACTAGTCTTAATTCATTATAGTTCCCAATATAATGACCGGCTAATGACATTTATGATATTTCAACAAATACCTATGGATCTTATTATAAGGTAAACATGCAATTACTTGTAATAAAACAACAAACGAAAACCTCTATTTCATTAACTAAAATCTTAAGATAAACAATGTTTATAGATTGACCTAAGGCACATGCCCCAACATATACACTAATATCTTACACATCCTTCCTACACATGAGATCGCTAGTCACCCTATTAAGCCTTGATTATCATGCATTTTTGGCACCGAACATTGTCTCAAACAAAAAAAACCTTAGACCACTTAAAGTTAGAGAGATGAGCAACCCTTATCCATGATGATAATAACTTGTTAAGCTTGAGTGAAAAAGTGAAATCAACTCTAAAAATGGGAATGTCAAAGGAAAATGAATGAATCCACTAAATAAAGTCCAAAGAAAAAAAAATGGACCGATGTGATGAAAAAAAAATTTATGAATGAAATTTCAAAATGAGTGAAGAAGTTTGTAATTTTATGAGTTTTATCTTTTTAAGTGCTATATGTTTGTAAGGAAAAAGGTTGTGAAATCTCTCTAACTACGTTTGAGCTTAAATATCCTTTTTTGGTAACGAAAGCCATAGTCCCACTACAACCTATTAAAGACCTAATGATTCTTGATATTTTTTAAATTTGATGATAGTGGAGGGTGGATAAAAAATGAGCATATGAATTCTCTTGGAAGTTGATGCTTTAAATGAAAAATCATTGAGGTTTCAAATCTTTTTGTTGACTATCTCTAGTAGTTGAGACTAGACTCTCGGATTTACATTTGGGTTGTCGAAGGGGGATTCTTGTGAAGGTTGGCTAGAAAGGCTGGGTACTTGGGCAATTGAAATGCCTTTGGTTGAGTCAATATTTGATTTGAATTTGACACTAGGAGACACTACTAAGGCAGAGAGATAAAGATAGGTGCATATTGGAATAAATTTTACTTGTATGTACCCAGTGTGTTTAAACTTTGGGTTGGAGTCGGTAAATAAGTTAAGAAGCTTGGTTGGTTTAAATAAATTGCAACAATTTTGTTCATGACTCTTTGCTCGGGACTAGTAAAGTCTCAAGTTTGGAGGTGTGATGCGTAGCATAATTTATATATTTTATAAGAGTATTTATTTTACATTTTGGCAAAATAAACCATGAGTTTAATCCGGGGCATTTTATGTGCGTGGTAGGCAAAGAAGACGATTGAATGGTTTGCGCAATTAGCGAGGTGAGAAGAAGGAAAGCAAGGCCTGAGGTGAGTGATGTAATGATAATATTTCACATGGTATTATGTGTTTTAAAGATGTTTGGAGGTATGATGAGAATACAAGGCCCGAGCAAAGAACGACATTAAAATGGCTAAGTTTCAATAAAGTATAGCTTAGGCTATGACTCTGTCATTTCAAATCCAAATGACTTGAAGTTTATTCCGTCGGAAAGTAGATTTAGATGAACAATTTCATGTCTCACAAGCTTTGTCAAATTCGTCTTCTAAGTGGTCCAAAATCGCATCTCAAAGTGAAGTATATGTGAAGGATTCAAATCCTGATACCCCAACACTCAACGCGGAGCCCCAGCACCCAACAACAGTGAGGAACTGCAAACGTACCAGAGCCAAAGTAAGCGCCCAATGCAGCCATGACATATATATTACGAGTTTTAAGGATTTTAGGCTATTTTCGAACCAAATTGCCCCCAAAGGGTATAAATAGACTTGAAATTTAGGTTAGAGATAACTTTTGCTTTAGGGAACACTTACAGAGGCTAAAGTATTGGATCAAACTTGATGATTTTTCTTGGGTTTCTAGGTATTAAATTATGTTTATTTTGGTTTTCACCATGTTTCGTGTTATATCGAAGGCATTTATACGGTACTCCCTTTTGTTTTAGGGCTCCATAGACCCAAGTTGGATTCCATTTGATTTCAATGTGAATGTGTTGGTTCTTTCATTTCAATTTGTTGATTTGTGTGTTCTTGCGTACTTTACTATGTTTACCTTAATCTAGTAAGTGTAGAATTTATGGTTTGAAAGCCACCATGACCATTGGGGCTTTTGGACCTTTATATGGGGAAACACAACCTTAAAACATGTGATATGTCGACTAACGACCATCGAGTAGGGAGGCTTAAGAATTTGGGGTTGAATCCGGTGTTCCCACATATACTATTCACGCCGACTAGTGGAGTTCAAGTGAAGCGCTAGAATCCCCATCACCAAGACCTAGGGATGGAGTGAATTTTAGAAAACTCATCTATCATCACACGAATTGAGAGGCTTTCTAATTGCATTGAACTCGAAGGATACGACTTGGGTGATGTAGATTCCGTAAGATGCTCACTCCATAGCTTAATACCACATATAATTAATTGCATCTAGAGTTAGCGCAATATAGTTAATTCATTAGCTTAATTTCCAATTTAATCAAAATCAAAGTTGTCTAACTTACTATTTTAATTAGATTACAAATTAGCATTAAATCATTCATTTTGATTCGATAAACCTAGTACCAACACTAGTTGGTGACACTATTACTTTCGTGTTGTCTTACACTTGCGGCTTATGTCAGTGTCTCAGTTGATGGTAGCCGAGACTTTGAAATACGTCTTGGTATAGGGGTGATCGAACTCATGTTTAATCCCTTTGGTAAATGTAGCGAACAATGGATGCCGAGACTTGACGAATGTTGTTGGACACATGGTACCGATACGAGTTGATTCTCAACCTTGTAGTACCGAGACAATTTTTTAAGTATTTTTTCAATTTTTTCAAATTTTCAATTTTAATGGGGTGCCCCAAACAACAACTATGCTCGAGGTGGGATGCTCATATCAATGAGTTATATTTGTTTTTACGATGCGATGCTCGTGTTTCAAACAAAGAGCATTTTGGAAAACTCTCGAGGTGCCTTGAAAAAATGCATTAATGCCCATATCATCGAGGTGCCTCTGAGAAACAACCGACATAACCCTAACTCTTATTATTAAAGAAAAAATAACTATCAAAATTACACAAATGGTGGCTATTATTTAAATTTAAGGCCTATCATTTGATGAAAGAAACATCTGTTTCCAATAGCTATAATACAAAGGCTTCTTATTTAATGCCGGCGGACCAACATGTAATTTACTCATAACATCTGCATCATGGCAAAAAAGGGGTTCGTACAGTTATAAGTCCAAACACCCACCTTAATAACAACTAAAAATAGTGTTCGAACTCATACCTATTTTTGAAACAAACACTTTTTTTTGCGTCCGGACCAGTATGTTTTTTGAAACATGCAAGACCCATTTTTTTGTTTGGACCCGTTTTTTAATATAATAAATAAATTTTTTCACCTAATTATTAACAAAAAATGCATTATTTTTATGTTATACATTCCATCACTACAAAAGAAAAAAAAAATGTTATATATTCAAAATCCAAGTTTTACGAGTTTTCATATAAAAATAACAGCATCATTAGTGAAATTACAATGCAAAGATCATGAAAGTTTCAAAATACCCCTATAAATAAATAAAATATTATTTAAATTAATTGCTAAACGGGTACCCATTTTTTAAGAAACTTTGTCCGGACCCGTCGTTTAAAGCGGTTCCGGACTACCAAACAGGTCTGGATACTTTTTGCCACCCCTTCATTAATTCATAGTCTCGCTGGTTGTTTCGCGAAGGTTGGATCAATGCAGACCACGACCTGAAACGATTTTGTTAGATTCAGTAGAAAGCAATACAAAAAATAATGTGTAAATGCCAAAATAATAAGGTTCGACGAATCAGGAACACAACTTAATGAGTTTAGGATACCTTCCCAACACTACAACCAGAATGGAGATACTCAACAGCATCAGCAACAGAACCAAGACCCAAGAATTTCTTAGGGTCCAATGCAACCTGTTGCATGTAAAGTTAATAGCTAGATTGGAGAAAATCGATTAATATTGATGCAGGAGGAAAACCAAAACTTCTCAAGTTGCCGAGCATACAACATCTTTACATCTTTACGCGAATAAGTAGCACTGTTCAATTAATCAACTTCTGCACTAATTGACTTTCTCTATAGCATCATAATCTACTTTCTCTTTGCAATTAATGACTTTTTGCAAGTTAAAATAGCATCAATATTATTTTATTACGGATAGGGTTACTTGAATATTACCTTTAGCTTCCCTGCAGAATATAGGTGAAATAACTTTTCCAAATGCTCTTGCCAAAAATGACTGTACTGAACTAAGAAAAATCCAACCTGAAAAAAGAGAAGCCATCTCTAAAACAGCAGCTACAGAAAAACTATCAAATGATTTCTAAACAAAGCACTTGTTTTTGACAATATTTATCAACATAGGTTTGAATGAGCTGGCCTTCCTCAACAAAGGGAAAAACTTAGCATCAAACTCAAGCAAATACTATATAAGAGAACAAAAGGTGATTCAACCTGAGAGTTGGTCCAGGGGTAACGGGGATAGAAACCTGAGGTTCAAACCAAGTACAAGTCCCACTAGCATCATGGTCATGGAATAAACCCTTGCAAACAATGTCCTATAGTGGATGGAGTCACTGAACCATATGTCCCAAGAGTGATTGATCAGATCCAAAGACATAGTTACCATGACCGATGGATATGTACAAAAAAAATATATAAATATAAAGTGAAAAATTAAAAACGGTAAACAAATAAAGGGAAATTCTACAATGGGAACCAAAATAAGTTCCCATGCTATTTTGACCGTTAGATCTGGTGAGTGATGTTTTGCATTTAATGCACTATGCATTAAATGATCATTCAATGCATTAAAATTTTGAACTAAAAAAGTACTTCCCATGCCATGAGAACTTTTTTTTGGTTCCCACAAGAGCACAACCCATAAATAAATAAGGAAGCGGCCAAAAGGACCCGATTTTTGCTAAACATACCCCACCTTAGTGAAATGACCCAACTGCCCCTCTATATAAAAGGGTTTTTACTAACCATACCCACCCGCCCCACTTACACCGTACCCCACCCGCCCCACTCATCCATCGCATTTCACCACCAACCCGAATCCCAAGAAGTTCGAGCAAAACCACGTTGATTCGACGCCGTGGGTGCATTTCACATCTCTTTTAGTGTCAATTTCGAAGTTTTTCTGGGATTTTTTTTTTTTTTTTTTTTTTACTTTTTTGAGTCGGTATTTTGTAAAACAGCTGTTGGGTTTAGGGCTTTGATTTGTAAGTTGAATCTTACATTTTGAGTGTAAAGTTTTGATGGAATCGAAGATATTAATCGATTCTGAGCAAAACCTATAATTTTTTGGTCATTTTCATGTGTTTTTTGGGAGTATTAAAATTTTGTGTTCGTTCTTCTTGTCCCGTTGGTGTCGGACTCGCAAAGCCGACACCTCTTCAGAGGTGTTGGACACACAGGTTGACACACAGGACCAACACCTCTAAAGAGGTATCGATCGACTTCGACCGAAACTGCAAAAATAACTAAGTTTCAATAGGTGACGAAGGAATCCAACCGAGATCACTTTAAAGGTGTCGGTCCTGTGTGTTCATGTGTGTTCGATACCTCTTCAAAGGTCTCGGCTCTTTGCGTCTGAAACATCTTCAGAAGAGGTGTTGGGGTGAGGGTGACGATAATGGGGCACAACAAGGGCATTTTGGAATTTTGAGAAAAAAATTGGGGTACACTAAGTAAAAAGTGGGGTACGACGAAGTAAAAATTCAAAAAGGGGTACGTTTAGCAAAAACTGGAGTCCGTTTAGGCGCTCCCGTAAATAATACAAAATAAAATAAAATAAAAAAGAAAAAAATAAATAGAAATAAAGAAAAAAATGATCGTAAAAAAAATTAAAGATAAAAAATAATGGATTATAACAATTGAAAATTTCCAATTTTCAGGACCACCTTGAGAAAGGGTAGGTGACATTGGTTAAGGTAACAATGACATTACAAATTTACAACAACGACCTAGTGGTTGCTCCACTAGTTTGATCCTACTCTCAATGTGGGAATGTGAGAATATGGGTTATTGGTTGAGGGGCATATAAGAGTTGGTTTCTTAATATAATAACAAATGGCTTCCCAAAAAGTCTTCTAAAGACAACAAAGCAAAGACAAAGGACTGAATTTGGTAAAGTTTACAAATTATAATAAAAAAGAACCTGAAATATTGATAATCCAATCGTTAACCTACCACAGTTTGGCTCTTCGCCAAAATCTTCTCACAGAGACCTGTATAATTCAGCGGTTTCCATCCATGCTCTCCTTGATACTGAATTCAAAAAGTGCCAACACATTTTACCGAAAGATAAATCACAGAATCTGGACAGTAAGTTACGAATTCATGCTATTAATCACACTCGACACAAAACTGACAATTTTGCGCCCCATACGGCACTTTTCAAGATGTTGATGCAAGAAAGGTAAATGAAAATAAGCAAAAAAGTTAAGAAAATCTTTTTTCAAGAAAATTGGAGAACAATTCATGGTAAGCCTCTGAAAAATTGTTAGATAAACTTCGTGAAATAGCAAGTCAATTGTCCAAGTATAGGATTTATCAACCATTCGGAAATCATAAGAAGCAACAAAAATAGTTACAATTCAACAGCCCACATACTTCATGAAATGCTTGAGATGGAATATACTAAACAAACAAAGTTAAGCAAATCCCATGGAAGCTCAAAGTCTTGACCAAAACCCAAAGCTTAAGATGCCAATGAATTTTCTACGAGCGAGATTTGTTTTCTTTTTATGCCAATGAATTTTCCATTATATTTTGCCTTTTTGTTCTTCTCTACCTGTTATTAATTTATTAGTCTTCTTACATTGGTGAATCTAATGATCTTATTTTTATGAATCTAAATCATGTAAATCAATCTTTAATATATATCGATGATGTTCTATGAGCAAGTTGTGATTATCACTGTAAACCTTAATATTATACATCGTAATAGTAAATTAATTAACTTTACGAGCACCAACCAATTCAAGCCAACACGAAATGGAATAAAACACATTTTTCTTCCTTACTTTTCCCAATGGTGTATGTTTGGAAGGCGTTATAACTACTTGACGAAAAGTAACAAATCCAAGTTCAAGTTTATGTTACTTCACTACCAAAAATGTGCTTAAAAACTTACAACATGTACTAGAGAATGATTGAAAGGCGAGAAGACGGCAGGACTAGAACATATGAATAAAACAGAAAACCATGTTTAAACGAAACCTAAATACAAGAAACTTAAAGAGGTGAGGGCAAGACAACCTGAGATATCATTCCAATAACAAGAAGACGTCCATAGATTGCCAACGCATTAAGGCACAAGTCAAACATTTGGCCACCAACAGACTCATAAATGATGTCAATGCCTTTTGGAAATTCCTTCTTCAGAACCTGAAGGAAAGCAAAAGAAAAAAGGTTAAAATTTTCTACAATAAACTAAATTATCACACAAGAATCAGCGTAAACTTTCAAGTCAATGCCCTATTCAATGGATTGGTATATCAAGAAAATATGCGATTTGGCGAAGAAAGCAAACCAGAGCAATCAAACATCAGAAATTGGAAGTTTTACGAGCTTTGCTGCTCTGTAATCACTTGTACTACTTTTTGGTCACCATATGGCATATACAATTTACATGCGAACTGATGAGATCAGTGAATAATTCAATGAAGTGCCAATTTCATGATCGTTTTGACCACATAATATCTTTGGGCGTAATGTTAAAACTAGTTTCAGAAAGACTTCAAGAATATCAAAGTGAGACTGCAACTGAACAAAGAAATGATTTTAGCTCCAGAAAAAACAAGAATGTGTTGTAAATTGGATGACACTTTAACCAGGCTTATGAATGATCACATTGTCAAACATTGAATTCTAACATCAAGCATGCCTCCCACATTGAATGTAACTTGTACACTCCATGTAACTTGTATTCATCTCTAATGTATAATCACTTGTCTATGTATTGTCATGTAACTTGTAATCTTGTATGACATGAAACTTTGGTGTAACTTGCGCACTTTGTGCAAGTACTCATTCTCATCATGTCTAAGGGCCTATATAAGGGAGTTCCTTCACTTGTAAAGAACACACCAATGTTGGAATGGAAATCTCTACATTTCTCAACTCTAGCTCTCTTCTCTCTTGTCTCCTCTTCTCTACTTGTTCTAGTAGTTCTTAGTTTATGCTTTTCACGCTTAAGTCTTTAGCAAGTTCACCTTTTCTAGTTGTCTTACAACTTAATTTACAACACGTTATCATTAGGAAGTTGCTCTACAAGAGGAGGTCTTAAAGATCAAGAAGCTTTTCAATGAGACAAAGATAAGAAGATATAATTTTTGTTAATATAAATAAGTTCAATATATTTCCATGTTATCATGGTTAATTTCTTAATTGTTACATGCATTATATATGCATATATACTTTATTCATACGCTATGCATTGTAACATCACCGACTGTGAAAGTATGTTTTGTAGTTGCGTCTTGGACGATCTTCTACATCATAAATCAAAAATAGTTTACATAATGT
This sequence comes from Stephania yunnanensis, assembly GCA_039657365.1. Lineage (NCBI taxonomy): Eukaryota > Viridiplantae > Streptophyta > Magnoliopsida > Ranunculales > Menispermaceae > Stephania > Stephania yunnanensis. The sequence continues at coordinate 45,564,075 of CM077581.1, forward strand.
TTATTAATGAATCAAGTTAACATATATTTAATCATATATTCAGTTTTTTACATAAAGAAGGAGAAAACTATTTTATATTACATTAATTTCAAAATAGTATTCAATTCAACCATAGTTAATTTGTAACCTTATTATATTACTGACAAGAATTACTTGTCATAATAATTAGATACTACAATTGATGAATAAAGTATCTATGCAAGATTGTGTGTTATACACAATCATTCGCAAATATCTCTTTAGAGATTTGAAAAATGAATATTTCACTTTATATATCTTTTCATTTTATGGAGTTCTATATAAATACCAAAAAAAGGTAATGCTCCAAAAACCTCAAAATGAGCGGTTGAGCTCAAGCTACAAAACTTAATCAGTCAAATATTTATTATAATTCCACAATTTTAATTACCTCTGTTGAGGCTATGTGGTAATATGACTGATGAGACAATAATAAGGTCATGCGGCCCGCCTCGATTTATTAGTGCAACAAATATCGAGGGCGCACGTCAATCCGCTAAATATTAAGGATTGATTTTTTGTTTCATGGTAGCTGAGTAAAATAATAAGATATTATAAATATAATATCGCTCCCGTCCAATTGGTTCAACTTCAAATTAAGAAGCGTATGTTGCGTATGATTACCATGGTCGCAATAACAAATTTATGGATGTGGAAATGGTGAAAAGATTCGGTAAATGTAGTATTGACAATTTGATAGACTCAACTAGGATTTGGAGAGACCAAAAGCAAGAGAAAACCCAGATTTGTATTGATGATCACAGGAAATTACAAGAACAGATAGACAATTCGAGTAGTCTATTTACTCCCAAAATCGGTTCATACAACATGATCCCCTTCTTCACAGTTTGTCCCTATTTATATACTCTACTTATTGTAACTAACTAAACTAATGCAGTTGGTCCCCACTTCCCTTCAATTAGTGTTGTCCACTGATGCTTCGCCACGTGTCCCCTCATGCTTCTTGTGCCTTCGAGAATACTTCAGCTTAATAGGAGGCCTATCAATACCATCCCCACAAAAACCCACCTTGTCCTCAAGGTGGAACTCCGGAAATTGACGGCGAATGACATCCACCAGTTCCCACGTAGCCTCAAAGGGAGGCAAGTCTTTCCAATAGATCAGCACTTCACGTCCCCTATCGGTTTGGCGAAAGCCAGCTGCTTGCGCCGGTACAACACTCCATTCCATCTCAGCAGTCAGTGAGGCTGGAAGTGGCTGCACTCGATCCGTAGAACCCAAGACTGGACGCGGTTGGGAGATGTGAAAAACAGGGTGGATGTACGTAGATGGAGGTAAATCCAGCTTGTATGCAACAACACCGACCCGTTTCAGCACCTTAAATGGGCCAAAGAAACGCGGGGACAATTTCTCATTGGGGCGACGAGCTAGAGAGCGCTAGCGGTAAGGCCTGATTTTCAGATACACCAAGTCCCCAATGGAGAACTCCATATTCCTTCTATGAGTATCCACAGTAGCTTTCATCTTGGAGTGAGCGCGGGCAAAGTGGAACTTTAATTCATCAAGAATGACATCCCGAGCCTTTAGCTGAGCATCCAAATCAGCCACTGCAGTATTATAAGCACCATAACGGACAATGGGGGGAGCTTCGCGTCCATAAACGGCCTTGAACGGCGTCATATTAGTCGAAGCATGAAAGGTAGTGTTGTACCAAAATTTAGCCCAAGCCACCCACAAACTCCATTGTTTTGGAGTATCCGAAGTGAAACAACGCAAATACGTTTCAAGACACCTATTCACAACCTCGGACTGCCCATCGGATTGAGGGTGATAGGCGGTGCTATGGTGCAAACGAGTACCTTGGAGTTTGATGAGCTCAGACCAAAAAGAGCTGAGGAACACCTTGTCACGGTCCGAAACAATAGACCGAGGAAATCCATGTAAACGGACCACTTCCCGGATAAAAACAACAGCCACCGACTTTGCAGAAAATGGGTGAGCCAATGGAATAAAATGGCCGTATTTGGTCAAACGATCCACGACGACAAAGATAACCGAAAAACCATTGGACTTTGGCAAACCCTCAATGAAATCCATTGCCACATCTTCCCAAACTTGTTGAGGAATCGGGAGTGGTTGTAGAAGACCCGCTGGAGAAAGGGATTGATACTTGTGTTGTTGACAAATGGAACATTCGGCCTCGTAGCGTTTGATGTCCTGACGCATCCCCACCTAATATAAGTCACGCTCAATCCTTTTGAAGGTGCGTAGAAAACCGGAATGACCCCCGAGAGCTTCGTCATGGTACTCAAACAAAATGCGCTGAAGCGAAGGAGACCCTTTTGGAAGCACTAATTTGGACTTGAACAGCAATAACCCATGGTGAAGAGCATAATGAGGCCAAGCATCTGAGCCTTGCTGCAAATCCGCTAAGACCTTGGAGAGGAAAGGGTCATGAGCCACGACATCCTTAATGTCCTGCACTTCAAGGATGCGATGAGAGACTAGAGTTTGCAATGAAACACTGCTAGGAGGCGTAATGCGGGACAAAGCATCGGCGGCCTTATTTGTGACACCCGCTTTGAATTGTATCTCAAAGTCGTAGCCAATGAGTTTAGCCACCCATTTTTGGTACTCCGGCTGAACTACTCGTTGTTCCAAGAGATATTTTAAACTCCGTTGATCGGTGTTGATGAGGAAATGATGTCCAAGTAAATAATGCCGCCATTTTTGGACCGCCAAAACCATCGCCATTAACTCACGTTCGTAGATAGACTTTAGTTGGTTGCGGGGTGAAAGCAACTGACTGAAGTAGGCAATGGGATGCCCCTGCTGCATTAGCACAGCCCCGAGGCCAAAACCCGAAGCATCGGTCTCCAAAACAAATGGCTGGGTGAAATCCGAAAGTCTCAAAATCGGCACCGTGGTCATTGCTTGTTTTAACAGCTGAAAAGCCTCTTCCGCCTCCGCACACCACGCAAATGCATCTTTCTTGAGCTGCTTGGTAAGTGGGAAAGCAATTGACCCATAATTTGCCACAAAACGTCGATAATAGCCAGTGAGGCCGAGGAAGCCCCTTAACTCCTTAATGTTTGTAGGCGTCGGCCATCGCTGCATTGCATCAATTTTGGAAGGTTCCACCGAAACCCCTGTGGCAGAGATCCAATGCCCCAAGTACTCAATTGAATGTTGCCCAATAACACACTTCTTGGCATTAACATGGAGATGGTTGTCCAGTAACACCTGAAGAACTCGAGACAAATGGTCCATATGCGTCGCAAGATCCCTGCTATAGACCAAAATATCGTCAAAAAACACAAGCACAAAGTGGCGTAAAAAGGGTCGAAATACCCGATTCATAAGAGCTTGAAAAGTTGTTGGCGCATTGGATAAACCAAATGGCATCACTAGGAACTCATAATGCCCCTCGTGAGTGCGAAATGCAGTCTTTGGGACATCCGAGGACTTCACATGAATTTGGTGATAGCCCGACTTCAAATCCAGCTTGGAAAAAATCGATGCTCCATGTAGTTCGTCGAGCGTTCATCAACGACCGGAATGGGAAACCGATCAGGTACAGTAACCTTATTTAATGCTCGATAATCAACACAGAAACGCCAACTCCCATCTTTCTTCTTCACTAATAGCACCGGGCTCGAGAAGGGGCTTGTGGAAGGTTGGATGATTCCGGACAGTAACATGTCGCGAACTAGCTCGAGTATGGCCTGACGTTCATTGGACCAGCAGAGGGCAACAAAGTCACGGCATGATCAATCTCCCTCTCGGGTGGAAGGGTAGTGATAGGCCCGAAAACCTTAGTGAACTGTTGAAAAAGAGCATCAAACCAAGATGGAAAAACCACCGGCGCGGGCGACGCCAAGGATTCGACAGGCGCGACGGAGACCAACGAACACAGATCGACCAATACCCCTTGACCAGCGTGGAGTAGGTTTTTAGACAATGACTTCATCGATACACTGCGCTTACACAAACTCGGGTCTCCTTGCAATAGGTAACTGCGGCCTTCGCTGATGAACTTCATGGTGAGGCGATTCCAATCAACCTCCATGCTACCCAAGTCCTGCAACCACGACATGCCCAAAATCGCATCGGTGCTACCCAACCGGAGTGGAAGAAAATCTTGCACAATCACCAACTCTTGAATTCGGAGGGGAAGAGCCCGGCAAATCCCGCACCCCATGACAGCCGAGCCCGTGCCCATCATTACTCCGTATTGGGACGTCTCGGTCAAAGGAATTTGCAGTTCTTCCACGAGATCTTGAGAGATAAAATTGCGTAGCTCCACAATCAATGAGAATAGTGATTTCTTTAGTGCCCAACATCCCTCGCAGCTTCATGGTTCCCGGTACGGTCAGCCCCATCACTGTATTCATCACAGCTCGATAGTCTCAAGACCAGGTGAATCCTCGCAACTCTCTGGTCCGTCCGTGGCGTTGTCGGCGTCTGCAACATCCCCGGGATCATCATCGCTGACGAGCATCAACTATAACAACTTCTTGCACACATGCCCCGGACTGAATTTCTCATCACAAGAGAAGCAAAGACCTTTAGCTCTTCTTGTCTGGAATTCGGCCTCTGTCAACTGGAGACGACGACGCATTGGTTTAGGGTGGCTGATAGGAGGATTGACAACAGGTGGTGAGGCGTTGGACCCTAATGAGATGGACCCGGGCCCAACAAATTCCGAGCCCGATGGTTTAAGAGGTGACGATTTTGGGTTTGAATGCAGGCCCAACACTCCCCCACGGCCCAGCCTAGTTGCCAGTATCTTCTCTTCCACCATTTGAGCCGTCACCATCAATTCAGGGAGACCGACTGGTCTCAACAAGCGAACTTCGGAACGAATGCCCAGTTTCAACCCTTTCATGAAAATCCTCTCCAAGATATCCTCCGAAATATCTGGGACGGATGCCGCCAGAGTTTTGAAGGTCCGCCGATAGTCCATCACTGATCCAGTTTGTTTGAGATCAAGCAGGCGTTCCTTAAGGTTACCGAATTGAGACTCGCTGAAACGCTTAAGCAACTGAGATTTGAGGTCTGTCCAACTAACAAAAGGAACTCGTGAGTCCGACCACCGAAACCAAGCCAATGCCTCGTCGTCGAAGCAAATTCCCGTGGCCATGATTCGTTCCGCATCGGAGAGTCGATTGATCTCGAAATAAAGCTCCGCCCGAAACAACCACCCTTCTGGGTTCGCGCCAGTGAAAACTGGCAGTTGCAGCTTTCGCCCCCCTCGCCATGCATCCGAGGAGGAGTTGAAATCGGCATTGTTCCCACCGGAAGCAAAATCAAAAGGACGATAAGATGGTTGAGATCCTACCTTGGGAACTCGTGTCTGACTGCCTGGTCTCGGATCTGTGCCGATCGGGCTTCGATCCTCCTGTCCCGACCCGATCGGAACTCCACCACTGACCCCAGACGTGTTGCTGCCATCATCGACTGGTACTCCCTTACCTTTGGACAGAACTTGCACCGATCGATGCATATCACTTAGTGATTTCACCATCTGTGACAAACTTTGTGTTAGAGTATCCATCCGCTCCTCCATTGCAGAGAACCGGCTGAGATCCCCCTTCATGCGATCCATCTCCTTCTCCATCGCTGCAAACTTAGCCTCTCCTTGTTTAGGGCCCCCTATTGAATCGGAGACTGGCTTTGATACCAATTTGATAGGAAATTACAAGAACAGATAGACAATTCGAGTAGTCTATTTACTCCCAAAATCAGTTCATACAACATGATCCCCTTCTTCACGGCTTGTCCCTATTTATATACTCTACTTATTGTAACTAACTAAACTAATGCAGTTGGTCCCCACTTCCCTTCAATTAGTGTTGTCCACTGATGCTTCGCCACGTGTCCCCTCATGCTTCTTGTGCCTTCGAGAATACTTCAGCTTAATAGGAGGCTTATCACAATTCCACCAAAAGTTGGAATAAAAGTGGTACACCACTAGAAAGGGCAAATAATTATTAACAATGAGCGTTCATAATTGTGATATTTTTCGTTACATATGAAAGGCTATTTTGCCAAAATATTGTCATATATATATATATATATACCCGAATATTTTTGTGACATTTACCATGCCTTCAGAATTCAAGGCAAAATTATGAATTTTATCATTAAAAATTGCTCGATAAAATTGGCACATCAAGATGTGTTCAAATCATGAGCTAAATATAAGCAATGAATTTATGCATTGTATATTGTGCCACATGCATGTATATTATGATATAAAACAGAATATTTCTCTAATTTGAACTTAGTGGAGGCTAACGTTAAGACAATATCTGGTACAACAATTATATTGTTAATGCCTTGTTCAGAAGAAGTTTACTCAGAATAATAGAGAATTTCTCTATATGATTATGATTTAATCTAAGAATAAAATCCTCGGCTTTAAGTTCTGGAATATATAAGGCACATTAAAACGAATGTCGTCATAAATAAAATGATCTAATGACATTCATAATATGAAACGATCTTCTTGATCATCTAGAATCATCAATAATGCAAAAATATTGTAAATTCGCATAGACATCCTCTATGGAACCACATTTTTATCCGCTGGTAATTATCTAAAGGCAAATCAATAGGAGACTTACATTGATTTAACTCTCCATTAATCATATTATAAGATGCACTGAGTCCTTAACAAGAAATTTATTTATAGCAAGCTTCGCTAATTGTCACTTTGATGAAGTAATTTTCTCACAATTATGAGGAGATATAAGTCAATTCAAAAGGAATGGCGTGAAATTGCTTGAAACGCATCAAATAGCATCAAATTTGTTTTATTATGATTGAAGTATAAATTAATATAAACTTGAAGTTCAAATGATCATTTATTAGCAACAAGTTATGAATCAATTACTTGATACGCAAGTACTACATATAAAAGAGTGGCAAAATCGTATTTTCCAACATCAAAATTCACGATGAAACGATGTCCATGTGCAACTAAATGCATAAGAACCAACAAAACGCTTAAGGTGTAAAAGCCGAGTTAGTTCAAATGATACAAACCCTTGAAAAATAATGTAAGGGTAAAAATAAATAAAATACTCACGATATAAGAATTCTTTGGTAAGGATTCAATGTATCCTTTGGATTTATGTCTTCATTATAATATCATCATATATTGATGATTTAAATATTATGAGAAATCACGACGCCTAAATATTATGAGAAATCACGACGACATTATTGAATCATTCGAATCCTTGAAAAAGGAATTCAAGATGGAAGATCTTGGGAAAAATAAGATTTAGCCTTGATTTGAAAATCAAGTATTTTTCAAGTAAAATAGTTGTCCATCAATTAATTTATTTTACTCAAAAAGTAAATTTGGGTTTGCAAAGGTTTGTTGAAAAACAATAAGATGCTTCACTTATGTCAACATCAGAGGAAGATTAAAAGGAGTTATATTGATTAGTATATTGCACTCTTATACTCCATATAAAATTTATGAGAGCAATGTACTTTTTTTTCCTATACTAGAGTTTTTCCCAAAGGATTTTTCTAGTAGAGGTTTTCTTGAGGCATATATATTCTCTCGAACTGTATCAATGTGTTGCACTTTTTTTCTTAGCTATAGTTTTATCCCACTTGGTTTTCCTATCAAAGTTTTTAATGAGGTAATCAACAATATTATACTACAAAGCAAGATTGACGAGAACATTATACTCTTTTTCCTATACTAGATTTTTTTCCACAGGGTTTTTCTAGTAGAGGTTTTAACGAGGCATATTCTCTCAGCAAGTGTCGTCCGAGGGGGAGTATTGTAAATAGGATGAATCATTAATCAAGCTTATGAATGATCACATTGTCAAGCACGACTCTCACATTGAATTGTACTATCAAGCATGATTTCCACATTGAATGTAACTTTGTATTCATCTCCAATGTAATCACTTGTCCATGTATTCTCATGTAACTTGTAATCTTGTATGACATGAGACTTTGGTATAACTTGCATACTTTATGCAAGTACTCATTTTCATAATGACCAAGGGCCTATATAAGGGGGTTCATTCACTTGTAAAGAACACACCAATGTTGGAATGAAAATCTCTACATTTCTCAACTCTAGCTCTCTTCTCTCTTGTCTTCTCTGCTCTACTTGTTCTAGTAGTTCTTAGTTTATGCCTTCCATACTTAAGTCTCTAGCAAGTTCAACTTTTCTAGTTGTCTTACAACTCAAATTACCACATATTGTTCTTATTAAAGGAAAAAAAAACTTACAAATGCTCCAATGTCGAAAGGCAAGTTAGGCAGAAATAATAATGGAATTGATAAAATAAAAAGCTTATGACAATGGGAAACAACTATTTTGACCATGCCTTCGTAAGTAGGGGCTCAGGACAGGTGCTGGGAAGGGAAAAAGATATTTAGTAGATTTTGTTCTCCACCCTTTTTTTCCTGTGTTTTGTTATAACCTTCGGTGTCCCAACCTTCTATCGGACCAATCCCTCAGAAGCAAGTAAAGTGCCCCAACCCCATGATTTGGGAGACAATCACCTATTTGAGAGTTTGATATTAGGACTGTGACCTATTGGTCATGAAGATTGAAACCCATTTCAGCAACTTTACCACCACATTAATTCAATAGGGGACTGGGGCTTCACCATTTAGCTCACGAGGAAAATACACTATGCACTCATTGCAATAAGCTTCTCTTTGTTATAGGGTAAGAGAAGAATCAATGAATACAACTTCTCCACAAGGCTCAGGGAGAAGCTAGTTCTAATTCGAATCCATTCTCACCATGGCATGCTGAAGAGACCTTTCCATTGTTCAAAACTCAAAACCTACAAGCATGATGCTGTTATCAATTTGTGTGGCCTTTAATTCAAAAAAGAAAGAGAGAATCAAATCATGGAACTCAAACCAGATACAAGCTGTTAAGCGACATCATAAAACATTTACTTGGTGCTTAAAATATAAGAAGTTTAATTCTTGTTATTGACCGAATAGATAGTGTAAAAATGTCACATAAATGAGAAAACATGAAATACAATACGATGGCAACAAATTAGAATTGGCAGACATGAGAAAAATGACAGAAATGCAGGTTAGAACTATGCATAGATCAATCACAGGCCATCTCCACTGCAACCATGGAATAAGTGATATAAATCAGAAGTACAACATAGCCTTAATCCCAAATTAAGTTGGGGTCGGCTACATGGATCAAACTCTTCCATTGTGCTCGATTTAGTACAATTGATTGTGAGCTTTCCAAACCATTTAAATCCCTCTCAATTAATGGGTCCCAAGTTAATTTTGGTCTACCCTACCTTTTCGAATTTCTTTAGTTTCTATTGGGTCAAGTTTTCTAGTAGGTTGTAGACCATCTTTGGAGGTGTCTATACCATCGCAACCGCCCTTCCCTAATCTTTGTGTCAATTGGTGCTACTCTTTACTTTTCTTTGAATTTATGTATTCCTTATTCTATCTTTACAAGTTTTACCACACACCCACCTAAGCATCCTCATTTCTGCTACATTCATTTTATGTAAATGTTGTTGCTTTACCGTCCAACATTCACTTCCATAGAGAATAAAAATCAGAAGTAATAAAAAAATTATGGGGACCCAGTGCGAGAAACATACAGATTTGATATCTTCAGCTTTATAATCTATAACACGATCGACTCCCAACTCTTTCAAAAAGGAAGCCTTTTCCTTGCCTCCACATGTTGCAATAACTGTATTTCCAGCTAATTTTGCCAGCTGTGAGAGCATCAGGTAGAGGATAATTAACATTCAGTATTGCATATGAAAAAGGTAGAAAGAGTTGAAGTAAAGTTTATTTACCTTTAATGCAAATATAAACTAATAAGTTTTTTTAAGACAAGTATTCAATACAATAATTGATTATCAAGAAATTCAGGACATCATGTCTTTTGCAAAGTGTGCGTGTGGAGTTTGTCCGCTTTCGATACTCATGGGGAAAGGTCATTCTGCTTTAGTTTCCGTATGGATTAGTTATAAATCTCTGCTTGGGAGCATTGGTCATTCTAGTTTAGTTTCCATTTGGAATAGTTGCCAATTCTGCTAGGGAACATTGATGCGTTGTGCACCTAATGGCTAGGTCTCACGGCTATCAGTTTTCTTTGTGTTAATTTCCTTGTTTAACTGTTTAATTATTACTTTGTGGTAGTTTCATTGATCAAGGATGATAAGCAATAGGTAAATTTCTTTTATTTTTTTCAAGTGATATGTTACGTGTTCAGATTAGGTTGCACAAGAAACACAAACTAATACGTGATTTAACTAATTGATTTCTCCTCTATCTTTGCAATTCTTCCCACTTTCTCTGCCACCATATCACCGAATTGTGGTAAAGATGAGTCGAAATTTATTTCAGTAAACGTAAATCAAAGGAACCTTAGAAATTTCCAAAAAATAATCTAGCAAGAAAAACACAATATTTTACCTGAACAGCAAACTGGCCTGTCCCTCCAGCAGCTGCAGTTACAAGAACTGTCTTTCCAGATTCCATCTGTGCTGCCTACAAATCAGAAAATTGGTCAGGAACAAGTATAAATGCTTTAAGTTGTTTTTTTTTTACAGCGCAGAAGGTCATATAATTATATCGGTTTTACAGATAAACAACAATTCAAGCATCAGTTGCAAGAAGATGGATACAAATGAATACAGCAGTAGCTTGTTATATGATAGCTTCATGTTAAGAAGTTAGAAGAAACAAAATGAAAAAAACTCTCAGAGAACATTAAAAGTGACAAAAAATGCTGGGGCCTATGCACACCAACACTTCATTCTACTCGTATAATAATTGAAAATATGATACCCAACTGATAGGATGAATATGCCAAAATGTATAACAAGCTAAAATATTTAAATTTGAATCAATCTCCAAAAATTCAATATACATGAACTGACTGACATATAATTCTTTCTACCTTTTTTTTTTTTTAAGTTAGCCTAGAAACAAATCAACTGGAATAATGTCTAACAATGAGGCCTACAAATATTAGTAATGAACATACCTTCTCCAAAGCAATCGAAGCAGTAAGTCCTGAAGTAAGCATGGCTATTACTTCTGGATCTGGCTTTGGAACAAGTAAAATGTGCTTCGAAGGAACCTACATTTAAACACAAACTTAACTTGAAAACACCTCTGTAGCAAATTTGTCATCATCTAGGGGACGTTGCAGAAGTTCAAGAATCCAAACATCCAACTGAGCACCTAGTATATTCAAATAAGCTTTTGTTAGCATACCATTACGAATTCAGAATAACCTCCAAAGGTCATAATAGCAGCAGGAGAGCCTATTTTGATGTCATTGACAGACTCACCAACAGCAGCAACTAGTCCTACAGCCTGTGAGAAAAGTATTAGATAAAACAAGTGATAAACAGGTTTTGGAGAAGCAGCACTGTATAATGTGATGTAAAACACCATTCAAAAGATACACGTTAAGACATTAAAAACATTTTAATTAAATATCCAGCAAATAAACATATTTTACTGCTGCAATGAGGATCTACACATCAATAACCTATTTGTTACTTACAGAAAGAAATCACAAAAACAACAAATCTTAGAAAGCGGCCACTAAATTGTCATCTTGAAATACAGAATTTGAAAATTCACAACACCTCAAAACCAGCATCAAATGGAAGATGAGCGGTCAGCTCTTTGTCGCTGCCCCCAAAGTACCGACCAGAACTAAAATTAACCTAGCAATAAAATCATGGTATTAATTAGAATAGATCAACCTCAGAGACCATATCATAAAAAGTATAACATTGCAAAAAACTTCTTCATGTGATGATCAATGTTATAACTCCTGCTAAAAGAAATTCTCCACGTCATATAGATTAATTAAAGAACTCACATCACTAGCGTTTACACCAGCGTAAATGACTTTGAGAAGAACGTCATTTGGTTTAATGGGCAATTTCAACAGGGTATGAACAACACCGGTTGCACTCCGGAAATTGTGACTCAAAGTATGAACAACACTGGATTAACAAAATAAAAAATATGTAAGACACACAAAACCACCATTCAGGAAACAAAACTGACTAATAAATAAAGAGCAAAATTACTAAAAAAAATGTAGCGAAAAATGCGACAAGGGATTAATTAGCACCGCAATCTAGTGAGGCACAAGAATAGAAAATTGAAAAGATTAAGTCTGGCGTTGAAGATGGAAGTGAATTAAATAGATCAAATAAAACAAAATAAATAGTGTCTGGTTAGTTCGATGGAGATCAGCTTTATGGTTTACTTTCTTATGCAGGGTGAATGTTTGATTAGATCTAATTATTAATTGCAGAACAAGGAGATCAGCTTTATAGAGTATTATTCACACATATTACATAAGAAAAAATAACAGATATTGAATAAACTGCAACTGACAGAGCATATATTTGCAAGATCTACATAACAATAGGCTAGGCAGACCACTAGCTATTAAAAGTACTGAGAAAATAAGATAGCTCCAATTAATGATGAGGTTTAATCACACTGCATAAGGAAGTAAATTATACCACATGATTATTTACACATCCGTGTTTGTCTTTTTCGCACTATTGCTCCTTCCCAATTGTCATGTAATTGGCCATTTATCCATAGCACTGTAACTAAGCTACCATAACCCTGGTAGAGTTGACCTCCAAATTCAGCCTCAGCATACAAGGCTGTGATTATTCTACCTTGATATTGAACCCCCAAAAAAAGGCAAGAAAACATGATCAATGCTCTCCACCTCTAATGCAAGTAGAAGCCAGGCATTCCTAAACTACAGAATGTAGGCGTTAGTTACTCTTCTCATTGAGAAATTGACAAGTGCAGTTAAATCGATAGAAAAGAGAGGCAAGAGAAGTAAAGCAACACCATAAATTTAAATTTGGAATATTCTAGCTAGTAGTTAAAAGCATAATACTTAGATCAAAAGGATCCAAATAAACGATGTGAATATAGTTGTTTTAAACAATTAGTTCAAAACTAAAACTGTACATGCTACAGAATTATATTCTTTCTTGCTTACATTTTCTCAAAATTTTGAGGGATTTGGACATCATATTGTTGCACCATGTATGAGGAGCTACGTTTCGAATTTGATAATTTCATTGAGTATTTTGCTTCTTCCTCTGGTGAAGGCCAATACTGAAATCCTTTACGTTTTGTAATCCATAAACATGCACCAGCCTTACTTTCATCTTGTATAAGCTCAAAAGCACCTATAATTGAAACAAAACTCGTCAACCCATAACATTAACTTCAAAATAGAGCAGCAACCTATGCTTGATTTACTTATTGCCAAATAAGTTGTACATAAACCTCTTCCATAGAAGAGATAAAAGACATGAATACAAGCCAACTAGAACAAATCTACCGGACTTAATGCCTCGATTACTAATATCACATAATTAATAAATGTGCGGTGTTAAGTGTTAACAAATAATATGTGCGTGAATATCAATGCATATGCAGACACAAATACAGGTCACAGTAGCTAAGAAACAATCTTAAATTCTAAAATAGTACAGCAAAGTTCTCTAAGACAAAAATACAGGCAAATTATTCTAATTTCTTAGGATGTGCAAGCATGATGGAAGGATGCATGTCAAGTTGCCACGTCATGTTGAAAAAAAAATTATTTACAGTGAGTTTAAACAATACAAGAAAAAGACCAAAAGGAGCAAACATGATCTACTTAATTAATGGCTATAAATTTAGAAGGATTAGGATGAAAATAAGAACCAGTCCAAATAAGAAAATACATAAAAACATTTCTATCATGCATACCATTCACGATCATTTCCATAGGCACGAATCCCCCTATACGATTAATTAACTCGGGGCCCAGCTTGTCTGTCATAGCAGTCTGAACAAACTGCAAAGCAAATAAAAGTGTGACGAGATGTTAACAAAGACTACATCAAATGGAGAGAAAAAGTGATTTCCATGGTGTCGCAATCATTAATACAAATGTAGAAGTAGAAGTTTCGGAGGACATCATACATCAAATGCAAAGGGAATGTCACATTGCCAACATTAAAAGAGAAACGGTAAAACCATATTAAAGTGAACCCATACATTGTCATCGGGATCTTACAAAAGCAATGCCCTTCTGCATACAAATGTTAGAAATCAATTTTAATTACAATTTTAGCAGCTAACACACAGATTAGAGAAGATATAGTGTCAAGAAAAGTGCACTTGGATCAAGCACAAGCGGAATGAAATAAAATTTAAAAAAAAAACCAACTTGCGAAGAGATACTGAAAGAGAAAGACGGCACCATTAGTCGTAATGGCATACTGAACAACCTCAATCTCTAATTTCATAATAAATCATGATGAAAAACAAGAAAGAATAGGCCAGAAATTGATTGGAGCTACAGATATTTCATAAGGTGAACAAATAAGTATCTTTTCAATCTATGGTGAGAACCACTCGTACCTCAGGACAAAGAACATTCACACGAATTCCTCGACGTTTATAGGGAACAAGGGATCTGGTAAACATAACTACACCAGCTGTAGAAGCCAAAGATATGTCAATGGCATTTCAGCATGTCCACGTACAAACTAGAAGGTTTACAAGGAAAACGAACACCAAACAGACCAATTGTGCATGCGATAAAGTAACGAACCTTTCGTGCCACTGTATATAGGATCGACGTACATTGGATAAAGACCTGAAGCAGATCCCATATTGATTATGACCCCAGGCCTCTTTACAGCCAACATAGCTTGAATCTGCGACGAGATTTTAAAAGAATGTAATGGGAAAAGATATTGATGAGCCAAACGCATTTGAAATGAAATTTGCTAAGGAAGGGTGAAAATACTATATGTACGTGTGTTTGAACCAAATATTATGTATGCATGTAAATGAACCTGTGGGCACATGCTTAACTTCTTTTATGGACATTACAAAGGTATCATAACACACCACTCCTGTTGCAAAGAGGGGAGAAAAAGATAGATGCTTTGTCCACAAAGTTCTGCTATAATGAAATATTTGTCAATTATTTCTTCATTCAAACATGTGTCAACTGTCATCATTAATTTGGTAATTGAGCCTTTCAAATTTTTTTATCAATTACCAAGGTAATAATACACGCTGTTTCTGTCCTGACAACCTGAAATTCAGAGCTTGCCATCACATGATATTAATGCAACAATTACTAAGCCCAAAACATATTCATTTTATGAATACCGCCATTCTTCACACTTATGATATGAAGTATTTTCAATCCTATCAACGCAAGGCAACAAAAACCATGACAAAATCAAATATTGAACAAAGTTTTGCAGTATCAATTGCAATTACATTTTAATTACGTTGTTTCTTTAAGAAATGAAACTCCACCTATCTAGAACACAAGAACTTCACTTATGTTTCAAATCACCGGTCCAAAGTCCAGATAAAGGAAATGGTTGTTTTAGGTTGATAGCCAACGTAAGACTTTGTAACATTCTATGACATAGATCCAGATGAAAAAATAAATAAATTGGGGCCTCTCTCCTAGCGATGTGTTGCATCTACATTAAATCGAGCTAAACATAAACGTTGGATCCATGTAGCTGACCTACTAATTTGAGAAAGAGGCTTTCAATTTTGTTTTTATTTTTTTTTGTAAGAAATGCATAGAAGATTATCAACTCTGTTTGATTTCATGTTTTCTGCTATTTTTGGGCCGGAGCTTCTGCTAAAAAGTCGTGCGCCTTACTTTTTGTGTAATTGCTTCAATTTGATCACTAAGAAGATTCAAAGAAATGGCAGAAATAACCTTGTCAGTCAATTTCTAACAGCAGCAAAAGGATGATACATTAGTCAAGTTAGTTCTTGTTTAAAAAACATAAAGAACTCTTCAACTCATGCATACCTACATAATAGACTAATAAAAGCAATTACAGTACCATACATACCGCAAGACGAGTGCAATCAATAACTGCAACAAGGTTCACATTAACTGTAAGTCTCCATGCCTCAGCTTTATCTTCAATAAACGGGACTGTACTTCCTAAACCAGCATTGTTGATACAGATATCCAATACTCCATATGTCTCAATATGCTTAGCAAAAGCAGCAGCAGTATCTCCTGTTCAAGTTTTCATATTATCGCTACTTTCTTAATCATTCCTGCTTTAATATTGATTTTTTACCAACAACTAAATACAAAAGAACTGTTAATTTGCACGGGAAATATTCATAGATTTTTAGCAGTTCAAACCATTGCGAATAGCATGCCGACTAGTAGAATAGACTGGCATCGGATACAAGATTCAACTGATTTTGAAAACAGTTTCTTAATTTAATGTTTGGTTCACAATTTAAAGAAACTTTTCGATTTTCAAATACTAAAAACAATAATAAATCTTCATCCCAAATTAGTTGGGGTCAGCTATATGGATCAAACTCTTCTATTGTGCTCGATTTGGCGCACTTAATGGTGTGCTTTCCAAATCCTTTTAATCCTTCTTAATCAAAGTGTACCAAGTTAGCTTAGGTTTACGGGTCAACCCCTACATTGTAAAATTTCTTCAGTTTCTAACTTTCTATAGAGTCGAGTTTTCTAACTGGACATTTACAAGTTGTCTTTGGAAGTGTCCAACCACCGTAATCGCACTTCCCTAATTTTTGTGCCAATGGTGCCGCTCGTACATTTTTTGAATTTTCAAATTTCTTATTCTATCTTTATGAGTTTTACCGCACATCCACCTAAGCATCCTCATTTCTTCTACACTCATTTTACGTATATGTTATTTCTTTACTACCCAACATTCACTTCCACAAAGCATAATTAACCTAATTGCAATCCTATAAAATTTTCCTTTTAGCTTAGTAAGGATATTTCAATCACACATCACACATGTTACATTCTTCCAACTTTTCCATCTAGCTTGAATTTTATGCGTAGCATTATCCTAAATATAACCATCTTTATATGATTGATCCTAGATATCTAAAGTGTTCGCCTTTGGAGCTTCTATTTCCCCTAATTTTACTACTTCATTATCTTGATGTCTAATATGTATAGATTCATAATGAATGTACCCGGTCTTAGTCCTACCAACTTAAAGCCTTTAGATTTCAATGTATTCCTCCAAAGTTCTAATTTTCTGTTCACCCCATCTCGTGTTTCATCCACTAAAACAATATCATCTACAAATAACATATACCATGGTATACCTTTTTGAATGTGATCCAAAAACTGTTTTTAGATTCAACCCCAAGAAAACAACTAGAGAAGTGGCAAATGGAACTCAACCTTTCACCGCTTTTAAGTTGTTCAAAATTTTGGATTTAGATCATGGGAAACAGTTTTCACTATTTTCAAATTCCACAAAAAATGCAGTCTACGTGTCTTTTCAAGAGAGCAAAAGGTTTTCTAGTTTTCTTGTTTTCTTTAAAACTGTATCAGGAAACAATTTTGGAATTTATCTGGTACGACCTGACTAAAAAGAGGTATCGGCATTTTTTTCTTCTTTTTGCTTAAAAAGAAGTTTGTGAATGTACACCAAATACAAGCATAGTCATAGTAACAAAAATTCTATGCTCTTACCAGATTCATAGCCTATCATGTGTCTATGAAGTGAAATCTCAAAATCTATATGCATTAGCATATGCAATAAATGAATAAAGATAATTAGCAGAGCTTAAGGTTCACTAAATCTCCTCTTAGTCTTATCCTTTTATGTTTGACATGTCGCCGCACTTCAAAACCAATAAATCCACTTAGAATGACTATACTTTAGAATGACAATACTAGTAGTTGTATGATGAAACGGAAGTTCCTAAAAGTACATGCTCCAAACCATTGCAGTTTTTTATACAATGAACCTACTTACAGCGCCCCAACTCACACACAAGAAGATTAGAACCCCTAACCTCTCAGAAAGGTGAGCACATGCCAAAGCAGTAGAGCTACCACTTGGTTGGCAAGAACCATTTCTATTGGTTCTTTCTCATTTTACACCTGATTGGGGCTACTTCTACACAGCTTAAATGCATATATTATAATCCCATTGTCTAATGGTTTTCACTGCATTAATCTAGTCACTAAATTGTGAACATTTTGTTCCATAAACACGACTGTCGTAATAACTATGATTTTGGTATATCAAAAGAAACTAAAAAGGAGAGCCAAATAAAACACAAAACAAGATTTTTTATTAAGAAGAATGGTTTGAGTACTAAATCATTCAGCACGAAATACGAAGATGAATTAGTTGATGACAGAACAACCAACATGTAAACACAGTAAAATGAATATGAAAGACAAAACAGTTCAAGGTTTCTAAGAAGAGAAAAAGTTGAATTACTTGAATTAGAAATGTCACATTTGATAAACATAGCAGACGGGAATTTGAGTTCTGGATGGAATTTGGCATTCTCTCGTTCAACTTGAGAAGCAACCTCCTTTCCCATTTCTTCAGATAAGTCAATAATAGTCACAAAAACACCTTTCTTCCCAAGAGCCAAACTCAGCGCTTTCCCTGCATGTCGGCCGAGAATGTGAAATTATAAGATTATGTGGCCAACAACATTCATGCCATCAATGTAAGGCACACTAGGATCAGCCGTCAAATGATATCCATGATGCCTCTCTACACAAGTTCAGCAAAATTCTCAATAATGGACAGTACAAAATGTCAATGGTGGAAAATGGACAGTACTGACCACCAGTCCCTTTCTCTATTTCCTACTAATCAAAGACTCTTCGAAACACTTCCCAATTATCTAGAAATCCATGGGCCCTGAGAGTCTTGGGCCACACACGCACACCTGGGCATATGAATGGGATTGGAGCTGATCTTGCACAAAACCAATTGGCTTGTGCCCCAATCTACTCCACTCATATACCACACCAACTCGGATTATATACCCCAACAGCAACTAGAGACAATCACCTCTATAAGTCCCTATCATTGTTGTTCAGTCACTAGTAATCTCCATATCCAACAAACACACAAAACAAGTACTCATTCAGAAATTTAGGTCATTGAAGATTGCAAAGATTTTGAATCACTCTTCAATCAATCAGTCCGGTACTCCAACAAAGAGTTCCCCAATCGCAATTCAAACATGCGCAAAACCAGGTTCTCACCAACAAATCAACATTTCCAACCAGGATCTCATCAAACCAACACATTCGAGAAATCCACCAAAATCGATCGATTGAGACCAGAAACAAAACCAAATAATACCCACTCAATCTCGTAAAACAGATTACCGATTCCGGATGCGCCGCCGGTGACCAGAGCTGATAAACCTGGTTTGAGCTCCATTGCGTTGGATCCAAAACGAATCTGCGTATAGTGTGAGATCGATGAGGAGACAAACAGTGCAAAATCGATTGCTTGTATGTATTTAAGAAAAGAAGTGCGATTGGATATTTATAGAGTGTCTATTCATCCAAATTTTCGACTCCCACTGGGGAAGGGAATTCCAATTTTCCACAAAGTTGTTGTTGACGTTCCATGTCATAAACACGGTTGGTCTCCATGTGTACATTATGGGAACGTAGAGTACAAAGCTTTTGGGTTGACGATACCGTCAAACTCGCGCTATTCGACCACGTAGATACTTCTAGAAATCTAGATAGGACTGTTTGGATAGAGATGCGTTCGAACGCATCTCAATGTGCTTTTCTGTTTAACCTATCCGATGCACGTGTGACTGTGCGTCTCTGTGTGGGTTGGTAGAAAACAAGTGGAGTTTATTTTTATTTTTATTTTATTTTTTTTCACGTGGTACTCGAAGTCAACCACATCAATTAATATATGTTTCGGCACTATCGAGCCTTATACAGAGGCGGCCCTCCCAATTAATTTTTTTCATTCACCCTAGCATCTTCCTTCTAAAATTATATGTGGTGTATTGAGTTTTTTTTTTTTTTTGGTTATTTTTTTTTCTTATAACCATGGCCCATGAGTGAATGAGTTTTCTCAACAAGATCATCACTTACACCTTACATGACGGTAGCGACAAAAAATCATGGCAACATTGTATGAGTAGCGCGCACATACATGCTAAGCTATGATCGTAGATGTGTATATAATAGGCGGGGCCATAAAATTAGGAGTTGCCCGCAATTTTTAAATTTTTATTATTCCAAAGAAAGACAACTACTTATTTAAAAAGATAACTTAATAAAAAAAATATCAAATCAGCAACTATAAGCACAAATCATGCAAGAGCAATAGAAGTGGGGATGAACTTGAATAATGATCAATGCATTTATGGAGAAGGAATAAGTGGTTTCAATAATGAGTACTAGGGGTGGGCAAACCGTGATTTGGTAGTGAAAATCGCCAAATCGCAACCAAACCAGGGGTTCACAGTTTGGCCGTTTTGCAAACCACCATTAAACCGTGAACCGTTATAACCGCACTCAAACCGATCGCGATTTGTACAGTTTGGTCGGTTTGATTTTGTGGTTTTATGGTATATTTTCAACAACAAAAAAAGAATTTGGTGGTAGCCACTCGTAGTGGGAGGCGGCGCTAAGAGACAGCGATGGGAGGCGGCCACTGGTGGCGGGAGACGGTGGTGGGAGAGGCGATATTCGTAGGAGGAGGCCATTGATGGTACAACTTGGAGGGGTGATTGGTGGGAGGCATAGTGGTGGGAGGCGCGACTGGTAAAAGGCATTTATTGGCACGGTGAGAGGCACAGTTGGTGGGAAGCGACAACGACCGGTGAGAGGCGGTAGTGGGAGGAGGATACAAACAATGGTCTTGACTTTTGAGAGAGAGGGACGGCTGATTAGTGAATCAAGTGATATTGTCAAGTCAACTTGTTGTTTATATTGTTAGGGTTTTGAGATGTCAATTGAAGAAATTTACTAAACTACCCTCAGTTTGGAGAATCGTGGTTTTTTCACAATGAAAATCGTCGTCAAAATGCAATTCCCTAGTTTTCAAGTTTTTCAAACCACCCCAAAATCACGAGTTTTAAACACCAAACCAAACCGCACAGTTTGAGCGGTTTGGCGCAGACTGCTGCCCACCCCTAATGAATACGATAATTGATGCATATTGAAACTCTTAGATTTGAGCATATACGTGTTTTTTTTTATCAAATTTGTTGCATTGATGTTCCTAACACTCAAAAAATGGTACAAGAATCTATTACAACAAGGATAATAGATATTACATACAATCCACTAATGTTTGGAACAACATAACCAAGACGCTGTTTGCCACCACAAATGGTCAGTTGTCGACGTTCGCCTTTGCTGGCATGAAGACCGACATCTTGTCTCGGTGTCCTCTCTCCATCCTTTCTAGATTTAGGTCCAAAAGTGGGGCGATCATTAGTGGCTACTCTGACGACCCAATCTAATTAAACCAAATTACACCCTAATGATCGGGACTAACGAACTATAATTAAGGTTGATGTGTAAATCTCGGGTAATAACTCGGGCACAAGAACTGAGTGTAAATAGTTATATTTGTGTGATGCTTACTTATATGGTTGTTTTACTATGAATTATAGCATTACATCATGTGTACTATTGTTCATCGCATTTTACGTTAGTTACGAGTACAACGGGTAGCGCCTCAAGATGTGTGCAATTCGGGTATGAGGTTTGGTAACATAACAATGAGAAACTTGCCTTAGTTGAACAATCTAAACAAATTATGTAAAATTCCAAAGCTAATGTAACATATCAATTAAATATTTACCTAAGTATGAAAATAAAATCAAGCATTTGTGCGCCTTGAAATGCGTAAGGCATCGTGTAACCAAGTGGTTGGGACTTAGTATAATTATGGAGTACGGATGATTAATAGCCCATAAACTAAGCTAATTAAATCATCTAATGTGCCTATGGTATGATTTTTGGATTGATTCATATAAAAAGGCCTAAGATAGTAGAAAAATTATTTGGACATCAACCTTGAGATGAATCATCTAGAGGCCTAAACTAACACACTTGGCGGGCATCCATGGTTAGATGGATCAAATTCAAGCCCTTGATGGACCCATAGATGGGAGCTTCATGCAAGATTATGGGCTATGCTTATGAGGTAGAGGCTAGTATAAATAAATAACTTAGCCTTTCATTTTGATCTCATTCATGCTAATTCATGCAACCGACGAAAAAATTCGGGATTTCTAGTTCATGAGAGCAAGAAGAGATAGACGTCTTTTGATCTAGAAGAGTTTGTGTCAAATTGGTGGTGTTCTAGCAACAAGGGTAAAGAATTTGCATGAAGACTCAAGCTAAGTATGAAATCCCTCATTTTTCATGCATTTCTACTCAAAAACTTATTTAAATGAATGTTAAAATTTAAGGGTCTTGACCCCAAACGAAATTTTGATGGTTAAGCTATATTTCCCCTATGTTGTTAAGGTATAAGTGGTGATCATTTCATCTCTAAACTTTCGAAAACTCTTCCGTTAAACATTTGTTCTTATTCTTGAGACTTTTCAACTAATGCATGTTAACTTACCCAAATTGAGGATTAAACCTTGGGTTATTGTTGCCTTGGGTAATTAGGAGCAATTGGGACAAATCATCCCATAATAAGCAAGAATTTATTACCTTGGGTAGATATTTGGTGTTGAAGTTTAGGTCATTCTCGAGCATGTTGGTTGTTGAAGATGATAAATAATGTATGTGGCCACAGAGGACATTTGTGCCTACAAAGGACGTTTGTGCCCATAAGGACGTCTCTACCCACAAGTGATGTTTGTGCCCCTAGGGGCCATGTGTCCACAAGGGACATCTGTGACCACAAAGGAATGTATGTGCCCGCAAGGGATGTCTGTGGTTACAAGGGCTTGTAATCACAAGCCTTGTGACCACAAGAGTGTTACAATAACATTATGTCAACAATTTAATAAAAGGGGCATCTAACACACCATAACATTTTGTAATTAATACCAAGGACTTAAATATACATAATCTGGTGTCAGGAACATATAAGAATCAAGGCATCTAAAGACCGAGTTTTCATCGCATTTTCATAAGTAAACCCTACCAAAAAACAACTGGGATTCTTATTGCTTTAAACTCAATCATAATGTTGTTTAAATACCAGTTGGTACTTGTTTGAATACTCAAATCTTGTTTGTGTCAATGTATAGTCGACGGAATGGTATGACCCTTTTTGGTACTCTTGTAGATGACAGTTCGAGTTTAGCGACAATGTTGATCATACCTTACACTACGCGTGAGATTCTTTTCTGAGAGTCGATGATTTGGTCGTGCATGATCTTGATGGCTTTCCTCCGACATAGACTCCTTTCCTTGGAGGCGGTTAGCCAGAAACTTTCAAAAACTCTCGACCAACAAAGTCCTTATCGACCTTGGTGTGGTGGCGGGGTCACCTCGTCGCCAGATTCTCCTCGATCTTATCCTGTTGTCCCAGCATTCGACAAATATACACCACATTCACATTCAACATACTTGTATCGCAGTGACTTCTCCTCATGTTACTCAATCCATTTTTATTGTATTGTTCTTGCCTAGCATGAATTGTAGCCATTTTATTTATCTTTTATTATTGAATATCAATTGAGTTTCTTATGGGGCTTTACTTACTGGACTAGTTGTCATCAAAATTTTGCATGGATGATCGAGTGCAAATCCTACGACGAGCGGGGATAAGGTTGAGCTTGGCGACTACATCTACTTATAAAGAGCCTTCTCCAGCAGACCTTGTGGATGTTTGTATTTATATATATCTGCCTTTACGGACCATTTTGGGAGACTTATTACTTCATACTTGTATATCAACACTTTCGCTTATTTTATCGCCGTATAGGTATACACGGTATCTTTATTAACATGTTTCCACCCCGTAGGTTTATTAAATGCGATAATTTGATGAATTATATACTCTTGCTTAATAAATTAAGACTTCACTATATTAAACAACTATACAACAATAACTCACATATAAATTGTAAGATGCTAACACTTAGTCTATAAAACCATGGGAATCTTCCGTATACTTGTTAATTGACTAAATAAGTTAATAATTGCCTAACTTGTCTAACTAAACATAAATTTTCATAGAATGATGGAATAATTAGATAAGTTAGAACAATAAAAAGGTTAAGTAAACGTCGTGGGCCATCATGGACAAACGTGCAAGTGACATAGCATGGCCTGGTGACTTGTTCGGCAACGTGGCGTTGCCCAATTTGCCTAGAATTCAAGGCTATCATAGTTTGTATTAGAGCCTAGGTTTAGGTAAACCTTGGGAATAGTTTAAGAAATCGAATAAAATTTAACAAACAAACACTAGATGTGGAAATCCAAAAATCCCGACTTAGAAACTTAGTTGGGAAGGGTAGTTATGATGGGTAATACCAGGGATATACATGTTATATTTTGAATGTATTATATGGTATCATCAAATTTATGTGATGTCTGCTTCTGAGGTCTACTCTATTCTTAAAAATCATGTAAGACATGATAAGTGAACAATTAAAGTTTTGCCTAATATTATTAGGTTCAAAAATATATATGATAAAGGTAGTATATTAACAAGGACTTGTTAATTCTCAATGAAAGCAGATTGAATAGACACCCGATCGTGGTGTGTAATATAACATGATTTAATCATTTAAATATTGAATCAGTTATATGTGTCTAGTCGGAAGTGGATATTAGCAAGGAATGTGTAATTCTCAAAATCCAAAACTATCGTGTCGTGAAAAGTTGAGACACGAAACGACTTGGATTTTATGCTACTATTATGTCATTTCCTCAACTAAACTAAACCATAAAAGATTGAGAAAGAAGAATATAGAATGGTTGGTTAGGTACAAGCCTTATCCTGGGCACAAAAACTATATCAACTATGAACTGGAGTTCTAGTTCGAGAAAATATCAAATAGTATGCAAAAAGATATGACATATATACTTAGTCGGTCCATGCATACTTAATAAACTTCTACATCATTACATTGTCTAAATTTAGATGCATATGAGTAGAGTTAGGGTTTTGACACTAGCTATAGTCAACTTACCCTTAATTCTCAATGCGATGATTAGAGATAAAGTTATCCTAACCAGAAGCTTGTAGTAGGATGTATGGTATAAGTCAGCGGATGCCAGTTACTAATAATCTCTGTGAGTTGAAGTTTTAGAATTTAATGTGCCACTAGGTAAGTGACTACCACAGTTACAAATGAGTAGTGCTAGTTATAACATCATCGATACTAGAGTAGCTAGTACAAGCTAGAGCCCTCAGCTCCAGAGGCGTCTGAATAGTATGCTGAAAGTGAGAAATAAAGATACAAATTTAATTCTTACAAACGTAAGGGATTATGATATTTATGCTTCATTATACTTAAAATGCATAAATGAAGAGTTAGAGATGACCTTATTTAGAGTCAACATACACCTGATTATCGGTACTACAGCCGAAGATAAGATATTACCCTAACTAAGTATGTGTTGGATGCCTAGTTTGGGTTCAGATTTGACAACCGTTAGGAAATTTTCATTAACAAAGACCTTCTGAGCTTGTTGTGCCACTAGGTAGATGATTGTATTGTGATGACCGTTTCCCCAAACAGTACTGCCCGACCTAATCTCGTTATTAAGCCCTAATCCCCCCACGTAGGACTTAACAACGTATTAGTCAGTCTTTTTATCTCATTCACCTCGTTATATATGTTCATGATAAGTATTATTCATTTCTCGTTAGTTATGATTTTTAGAGTTAATTAATTTTTTATCATTTTAATTCATTAGCGGAAGACTTAATAAAATTTGCAAAAATATTATAAAACACATATTATGGAAACCAGGTAAATAGACGATCACATGAAACCAAATAGAGTAATTCATGTATCAGTCGGGAAGTCTAATCTCTCAACCCATTATACAATTCCTAAGTTATACAAAAAAATATAAATAATAAATACACAAACTGATCACTTGCAAAAGTAGCAAAACTACACTCTGATGGCTCAGAGATAGTCGTCGATCTTCTCATTCCCTAGTGTACTACTCGATGTATTTGCACTCACCATCATAAAAATGATAGGGATTTTTTGCTTGATTAGTACATTTAGGGATAAAATTTATCAACCCAACACACCCACCAAGATATATTCAAAAGTAACACACTTTTGGCCATGTCACTGCCACATCATGCGGGAGGTGGCGTTGTGAAACAAAAACGTGACCCAAGGTCACGTTTCCCTTTTTTTACTTATTTGAACGAAAATCGTGACCCGAGGTCACGATTTCCACTCAACTTAAATCGACAGATCGAACATCTCTTTCAACTCCATTGCACGACCCGAGCTTCTCCAGTTCGTCTCCACTGTTGCTACTCCATCTTCTCTCCATCTTCAAGTCCAGATCATCTCCACTGTTGTTTCGGAGGAGTCAATCAATCAATCGACCGAATACAACTCCGTAAGATCTACTTGTTTGGGGATTTTGTTTTTTTAGGGTTCTTGTGGTTCTTGAACTGTTGTTTTTTTGCTTTTTTTGTTCTTGTGGATTTTGTTGATTTAAGGGTCACTATGGAGTTCTGATTAGTTGTGTATGGGGATTAATAAAAAGGTTAGTTAAAGTCCCACCAAAAAAATCAAATTGATTTAGATCCCTCCTACTAATCCCATGTCACATGCAACCTTTAGACTGCAATATTGTAATCAAATGGAAGATTCAATTCTTAGTATTTGGAAAGTTGGATTTTCTTATGTGGAATAATTATTTATTATTATGGTCACAACTCACAAGTTTTAAAGAGAAATTCATGCATTTATGAAAAAGAGTATAAGCAAATAAAAAGGTATATTTGTCTAGCTGATAATGAGACCTAAAAAAAATACTTATATAATGATTGGAAGAAAGATTTGTTTGAGTGGAATTTAGGTATTTGTTGTTGGGTCTGGTGTACTCAAACATGCGAGTTTCTTGCTGATTATGCAAGATTTAAGTAATGTTGGAGCCATAATGGACATTATTTTCAATATCGATTTTTCTTTACACCTAATCATGTTTAAGAGACATCTAATTCCTCATCACTAAACCATTATATTTGTGAATTATCGCATAAAAGTTTCATGAATAAATTAATAAGTTAGAAATAGTCTACACTATCCCTCATATTGGTAAAGAAATAAAATCAGTTGAAGTTGTATTGAAAACAACTTATTATATATTATCAGTTTTCATTGTATAAAGTAAAGAAATAGCTTAATGAAGTAGTTAAAGTAAGCTTTTTTGGTACCAAACAAAATGACAAATCCACCCTAAAAGGCCAAGTAGAGAAGTTTACCAAGTATTACCTCAATATAGTGGTTATAACATACTAGCTACAAAGCCAAACTTTCCAACATTCATATTAATTATTGCTATTGTTGAATGCTCTTTTAGTACAATTGCTTGGACTAATCAAGACCAACTTTTTATATTTGTGCCAAGTGAGTGTAATAATTATCATCACTTCTATTGATTAACAATTATATTCTACATATATAGATTCAATAATGGTTGATCGAAGAGTAACTTTGTTGTGCTATATCAATGGAGACATGGTTGGGGAGAAACCCAAACAACGCTGCGATATAGTAAGTGTAAGCAGGATGGACACAATAGACGCACTTGCTCTCGTCGTCAGCAAGAACAACCGTATAATGCTTCATAATGAAAGGCTCTTTCAAGTCTTATGTTTCGCACCCACTTATATTTTCCTTGTATTTGATCACTTTCTTATGACTTTGTGGTACATGAACTTAGTTTCAATTAAACCATGTTTTCATATTATTCACACACTTTTGTTTTAACTTTAGTAGTTTCTTGAATGGAATGTATCGCTACTTGTATTGCTTCTTCATTGGTTTATGGAATTAATGACAACGTTGTTAATGATTTGGGGTTCAAGCGCGATATGGATCCTGGCCCTATAGATGATTCGGTGTTGACTATGCAAGCTCTACATAGATCTACTCGCGTTTGGAATGGACCGATAGTACTTCTTTTTGCATGTTTGCATAATTTTATAGCTTCGTAGCTACATTTTAACTAATGTAACTTAAATCTCGTTTTAAATAGGAGCCTAGTATATTGACTATCAGGCGTAATTCAGTTGCACTACATCGATTGGTCCCACTGGATCAATGAATAGTTGGGCATCTTCAGGAATCTGGGTTTTATGGGACGACGCGAATAGGTTTCGTATCAATTGATTGGCATCTCATTATTGCCCTTGTAGAGAGGTGGAGGCCAGAAACTCACACGTTTCATTTCCCAGTTGGCGAGATGACTATTACCCTACAAGATGTACAAATCATCTTAGGGTTACTTGTCGATGGATTACCAATCACTGGTCGTGTAGAGCAAGATTATGATGCCTTATGTATGACACGACTAGGCTTCACATTCCCTGAAAACAACAGGACTGGAGGACGGATCCAAATTCGCCAACTATCAAGATGGTTTCCAAACCTTCCAAATAATGCTGATGATGTGGAAGTGCAACGCTACGCAAGAGCGTACATCTTACAACTTCTTGGAGGAACTTTATTTGCGGACAAGTCTAACAATCTAGTTCACATCACGTATTTGCAATTTTTGGAGGATTTTGAGGAGGCAAGACAATACAGTTGGGGTAGTGCAACTCTGGCTCACCTATATAGACAATCGTGTCTTGCAGCCGACGTTGATGGAGCAGAGATTGCAGGTCTGGTCATATTATTGCAATTATGGGCATGGGATAGGTTGCCTTTTCTTGCACCAATAATGCGAGAGCATTTTCGAGACAACATCATACCAAATGAAGAATTGTTTCCACCTCCTCCATATGGTCATAGGTAATTAGAATTTTTTAACATAATAATTTCAATTTGAGTATATTTATCTACATGTACATTCGTTCATGCTTTGTGTTGTTTTGTACATTTCTATAGGTGGAGACATGCCTTGGAGACCACGGGAACATCAATGCACGTACTTACAAAATACCAAGAAATGATTGACATGCAAGCACCCGATGATGTAAGAAATATACTTAATCATTTTTTCCAAATACCCTATTCTACAATAGTGAAATGCGAATTTTATTCATTTCAAGCTATTTTTTATAACTTCAGGTAATTTGGGAACCATATCCTGAGGCGGTTATAAGGGACCTGCCTGCGTATTGTAGTAGTGGTCGTGCTATTTGGCGAATGAGGGCACCTTTGCTTTTCTTCTGTGTTGTCGAAATGTATAATCCTGATAGAGTCATGCGACAATTTGGTTTGAAACAAAGGATACCACCATTACATAGCCAAGCATGGAGCTACATAAGATTGACTTGAAAGGGAAAACGGATAAGGATTGGAGTGCAAAACATAGTGCTTATGTTTGTCCGTGGAATGAAGGTGCTTCCAATATTGCAACTGATGACATATTAGAGGAGCCATTGGAATTTTATGACCCGTATATGCTATGGTATCGTCGCATTACACGACGATTCATGTCCTGTTATGGAGCTATTGCTGAGGCATTGGTAAGTACAATTTCATTTTTTTCAGTCATGAAGTCTTTCAAATAGTTGTTTTCATTTTACTTTCGCATACAACTTCATAAATTTTTAATATGTAGGCACATGGAATGACATCAATTCATCAGTTGACATTGGGTGATGATGTGTCTATTGCACAAATAAGAGATGTAGCTGCATCGACTTTGACTGCAGACATGCGGATTATCGCATGCATAATATGCCCGCTTCATTTGAAGCTTCTCATCAATCTTCTCATGATGATACACGTTCGAGGCATGACACTCCAGTGTACCTCTCAACCAGTTCGAGACTCTAAATACTCTATCAATACCTCTCAACGAGTTTGAGACTCCACATATTCCATCAATTCCTCCTAACATGGCATTCGAGGCTACGAAAGTCTTTCCATTTGACAGGGCACCTACATCTTTGCATCATTTTATTGCAACTCCAATAATGATGAATTTATCAGGGAGTACAAGTACTCATGATGGTGAAATGCGTGATATCGATGATATTCAAAGAGAAGATGCTCAAAATCATGTTGATGTGTGCCATTCGAATGTGCCATTAGCTTTAAATCGTAATGTTCGAGTCATAAAGAGAACACGTTGTGGGACCTGGCAGTCATTATTTGGGGTCAGACTAGGACTTTTTTTACTTTCACATGACATGTTTTTTGATTTATATAATGCTTTGTAGTTCTTCCGCTTCAATTTCCAAGTTCTTCATTTTTATCAAATGAAATTTTTGGCATCACTAACATTAATTTTATGAATTTCGTAAATTACTTCTAACTTCATATTTTATACTAGTTTGTATTAACAAAATAATTAAAACAACGACAGATGACTTGCATCAAAAGAAAACATCGGGACTTCAAAGGCAAGACAAAAAAAAATCACTTCAGAGGCCTTGCTGTTTTGAAACAAGTCGTGACTGCAAGTCATGACTTGCTTCTGACTTGCTTCAAATGCAAGTCATGACTTGAAGTCACGACTTGCCCCAACAGCAAGTCGTGACTACAAGTCACGTTTTCCTTACTACAAAAAAAGACTTGGCAGTGAAGTGGCAGTGACATGGCATGAAATGTGTTAGATTTGTAAATATTTTTTTGGGTGTGTTAATGAGATATATATTTCCATCAAATGTGTCAATCAAGTAAAAACTCCACTTCAGTGAGTACAGTAATGTAGAAAGTAAAACCTGAAGGCTATTTATCCGCATTTCCAAGATATAAAAAGAACAATAACTAAAAGTATACAATAACTATGAATAACAAAAAAACTAAAAGAAAAGTATGTTAATAGTTGCTAAGCTATGAAGACCGAATAATCTAATCCTAGTCAGTGTCTTATAGGACCGTGACCTAGCAGCCGGTCCTACATGGCATTCTCAGTAACAACTTGGGTGTCGACATTGAGGTAATTTTTAAATTAATTATTTCTATTTGTGTCTGATGTCATGTAATATCTAAATTAACCTACAAATGGTACTAGCTCTAACATTGGACGAGCGAGCTATAGTATATTGAGATGCGCGCAAGCGTGTATTTAGATGAGTCAATGTGCTAACGAGGGGACTTGGATGAGCTTAAAACTTAGGCTTTTATTTGAGAATATAGGCCTAAAATATTTTGTGAAATCAAAATACTCACCCAAGTTATGAAATTAAAAAAAAAAAATTGTTTATCCTAGATATTAATCTAAGTTAAATGATATGCCAAGCTACTAATTATATGATTAAGCCTAGGTTGGTTTATAAGTCCTTGGTAAATTAACTAATCTAGTTCATAGCATCAATTATCTCAAGTTAAAAATGCAAGTCCCTAAAGTTCTAATAGAAATTTAGTGAAATATGAACCATGAGATCAATTCTATAGAGGAATCCTAAGGTATGCATAGTTTAATTAAAACTCACTTTAAATCCACATAGAGATGAGTAATAAGTGAGATGCTAAATATATCTTAGGATGAGTGTTTAGGCATCCAAAATTCTATAAATCGAGGATTTAGTGGAGAGACCACTAACATCACCTCTACATGTATTTTCTTGAGAGAACAAAGAGAGGGGACTAAGAGTGCTAGGATTTTAGAGGATTGGGAGACTAAAAGAAGGGAATTGAAGCTAAAATTGAAGAAATCTCAACCATAAAAGAGATCATGACCTAGGTACTTTCTTTTCTCTTTTTTTCTTGCTCTATGTAATGAAAATTGGGGGTTTAAAATTGAAGTCTATCATAGTGAAAAAACCAAACAACATATAAGTGGTATTGCATGAAACACTAGCCGGTGAAGGGTTGCATGTGTCGTAGCTTTCAGACCGAGAAGAAGCATTTCACTATTTCTTTTCTATCCCAAGGAGGCATATACATCTAGGAGGTAGTGAATGCTAGGAGTTTCTTGTTAAAGCTCGATGCGCGGGAACTCGGATGGGTGCAGAGGGTCATCGCAGAAGCCATGGTTAAACACAATGGGTGCTACGGAACTTCATGGGTGACTCAGACATGCTGATTTTCCAAAATTTTGAAAATCATGCGGGGAAGTCTTTGGAGGATCAATAATAGGGGATGGGATACAATTTTAGTCCCTGGAGATGGAGGCAGAAGGTGGGGAATGTTTTTGAATCGTATCACAAAGGATGACGGAGTGTCTGATTTTAGAAAATGGAGGGCACTTCCACTACCCCATTAGCGGCCACACCCAACGTTTGAAGCGGGGGGTGGGAGGCCCCCTGTCAACCTCCCGATTCATGGACTGGCGAATAAAGGAGACTTTATGGGATGGACGGACATTAGAGCAACATGAGAATGTTGCTTTCGAGGGGGTTTATGAAGGGGGTTCGAGTCGTGCCTCCAACAGTATGTGTATGAGGGGACGATTGTACGATGAAGGGAGGTGCCCCTTACCACAACTGATTAAATGATGGGAGAAAAGGGTTCATGTGAAAGGGGGTAGCTGTCACACCCCCAATAGTGTAACGCGAGTAGGCTGGGTTGGGCAGCATGAAATCTAGCAAATGACCGAGTTCCGAAGGACTTGGGTGGTTCCATGGAGGTTGTTAGATGCGGGCACGCCTTGACACGTCGCCTTGGCACAAATGCGGGCACGCCTTGGCACGACGCCTTGGAATAGATGCAGGCACGCCTTGGCATAGATGCAGGCACGCCTTGGCACATGCACGGGCGGACTTAGGTACGGTGCCTTGGCACACGCACGGGCGAACTTAGGTACGACGCCTTAACGCAAGCACGAGCGGACTTTGGCACAGGTACGGGCGAACTTAGGTACGTTCCCTGGTCACGAGTTAGGTCGAGCCTTGGCATGGCAAGGCCAAACCTAGGCAAGTTCCTTGGGCATGAGTAAGGCGATACCTTGGCGGATTCCTTGGCACGAGCAAGGCATGCCTTGGCACCGGCATGGCATACATTGGGCAAGGGTTGACAAATCTTGACTTAGGCGCTGACCCTGGTCAAAGTACGCTTGGTCTCATTTTGGGATGTTTCCTATTGGAGTTGAGGAAACGGCTTAACATCTACTATAAGGAGAGGTGGTCTCTCCTAAGGGCGGCATGGGCACAACAGCAAGGAAGACCTTCGAGCATGCCTTGGGCACCATGTCAAGGCAAAACCCTCGAAGTGGGACTCAATCGAGCCCCGGCTAACACCCTCGGTGCCTAGGCACGGCCAAGCACCACCAAGAAGTTCCTGTCCCTTGGAGAAGCATGGACCACGTCCCTTGAGGCGTGGGGAGACTGAGTCAAGGTGGTTCCGAGCGGTTGTGTAGCTACTTTGGTTATGGCCAGAGGCATGACCAAGGCACTTTCGAAATTGTCCCGAGCATGTGGCAATCGACCAAGCAGTGGAGGCGGTTATGGAACCAGGTGGCGTCAATGGAGCAAGGCAGTTGGGTAACTGCCTTGATCGCAAAGAGAGTGGGGTTTTACTCGGTATACGAATCAATGTAATCTGGACAGGTGTCCTAGTTGGTTATGTAACTACTTGTTGATTGATCTATAAAGCCAGGGGCTCTAGGCTTGGGGAAGCATAGAGTACCACAGTTGTATTCCCATTGAGTGCTCAGTAAAACATTTCCTTATTGCCATTGCTTGTTGTTCACTTCAAATTAAGTATTGGTAGTGCTGAACTAAGGTGGCCCTTAGGCACCACGGGTTGGGTTGAGCGAGAAAAACTTCCTTTGGGTAAATCCCTCACTTAACAACCCCGTGACAATTGGTATCAGAGCCAGGTTGGGAGAAGATGGCGACCCGAGCGGCGAGCGATCTAAGTGAGAGGGTAGCTCACTTAGAACACCTGATGGCGACGATGTCTGTCCCAACAGAATCAGCGGAGTCTTCAACGACGACACAGCTCATTGAAGGCTTGGAGATGTTGGTGGCTTCGTTGGTGACTAGAGGAGAGTCACAGGAAGCCGTAATAGCTATGTGGGAATCAAGATTTGACGAGCTTGTAGCGGATGTACGTTCGATAGGGGAACTTACCACCGAAACAGCCTCGACGATGGCTTTGGAGGTGAATTTGCTCAAGCGAGCCGTGGGCAAATCCTCGGAGGTTGTAGTTGCGGTGAAATCGAGAACCAAGGTACCTGAGCCAAAGAAATTCTCAGGCAAGTGGAGCACAAAGGAGCTTGAGAATTTTCTTTGGGACATTGAGCTGTATTTTGCTACTGCTGAGACGGAGGAGAACCAAATCATCCTGACCTCCATGTATCTTGAGGGCGATGCTAAGCTCTGGTGGAGAACCAGAGTAGACGATAATGCGGCTGCGGGCGGACACAAGATCGTGGATTAGGAGGTGCTGAAGAGGGAATTGAAGGATCAATTCCTTCCTACCAATGCGGCTTGGTAAGTGCGGGAGGCCTTGCACAAGCTCAAGCAGACGGGATCGGTCAGAGACTACGTTAAGGAGTTTTCCTCTCTCTTGTCTGGTGCAATTGTTGCGGCTAACAGTCTTGTGGACTTCAAGACTAGTTCTTCCACGAGCGAGGGGAAGAACAAGGAGAAGAAGCCATTCAAGGACTATCATAAGAAGGGCGAGAAAAAGCCCTTCCCTCATAAGTAGGTGAACCCGAGACCAGTACCGAAAGCAGACGCTAAGCCCTCATCGAGTTCCTCGAGTAAGGGCGGTTTCATTTGTAATGGTCTTCACAGGGCATGGGACTGCCCAAAGAAGGAGAAGATTTTGGCCTTGATCATGGAAAATGATGGCCAACCCCGAATGAACCCACTGCAGTTGTTGAATGCCATTCAACAAGCCAAGACGAGTCCCTCGGAGGGATTGATGTACGTGGATGCGGAGATGAACTAGAAACGAGTCTTGGCAATGGTGGATTTGGGAGCTACACGCTCATTCGTGATGGACCACATGATGGTGAAGTTGGGACTGGACCTTGTTGAAAACTCCAATCGGATGAAATCATTGAATTCGGAAGCAAAACGGATTCAAGGTATGACATCTAATGTAAATCTTAAGGTTGGATCTTGGGAGGGAAAGATCAACCTCATGACAGTTCCCTTGGATGATTTTGATGTCATCTAGGGAATAAATTTATATTATTGGGGGGCATTGCCTTGATGCTATTCTTGAGGGGACTATTCGTGATGAACAAGTCCCATCCTTGCTTTGTTCCTGCGGCTAACTTGATTTCAGGGAAGCAAAATGTCAAGCTGTCCCATCTTTCAGCCATTCAAGTGAAAGATGGACTACGGAAGGGTGAGCCAACATTCCTAGCGGCCTTGGTGGAGACTAAGGCAGAACGACAGCAAAGGTCCCTGATGCAGTTGCTGAAGTACTGAAGGACTTCAGTGATGTGATGCCGGCGGAGTTTCCTAAACAATTACCCCCACAAAGGGGTAATTGACCACGAGATTGAGCTAATCCCTAACTCAAAACCCTCAGCACAAGCCCCATACGGAATGGCTTTAAAGGAGTTGGAGAAGTTGAGGAAGCAGTTGCAGGAACTGTTGGAGGCTGGATTTATTCAGCCCTCCAAGGCACCCTATAAAGCACTAGTCTTATTCCAGAGGAAGCATGATGGATCTCTTCGGATGTGCGTAGATTACAGGGCATTGAACAAGTTGACAGTGAAGAACAAGTACCATATTCCATTGGTGGCAGACTTGTTCAATCGGCTATCCAACGCAGCCTACTTCACAAAGTTGGACTTGAGGTCGAGATACTACCAAGTCCGAATTGCCACTGGAGATCTCCCTAAGACTACAATGGTAACTAGGTATGAATCATTTGAATACTTAGTCATGCCATTTGACTTGACAAATTCCCTTGCTACATTCTGTAACTTAATGAACGATGTACTAAGGGAGTTCATCGATCGGTTTGTCGTTGTTTACCTTGACGACATTGTAATTTATAGTCAGAACCTCCAAGATCATGTGGATCACTTACGGATGGTTCTGACTACTTTGAGGCTAACCATTTGTATGTAAAGAGGGAGAAATATGAGTTTGTTGCGCAAACAATATCTTTCCTTGGTCATGTTGTAGGCCAGGGCAAATTATAGATGGATTCAGAGAAAGTGCGGGCAATTAATCATGGAGTGGCCAAACCCCACGAAAGTCCAGGAGTTGCGGTCATTCTTGGGTTTGGCGAACTACTACCGACGGTTGGTGGCGGGCTACTCAAGGAGAATGGCACCACTGACATATCTGTTGAAGAAAGATCGAGCTTGGGCATAGACGATCGATGCAACCAAGCCATGGTGGAGCTGAGGCAGGTCATTGCCTCTGAACCGGTGCTGGGACTACCAAATTCCGACTTACCATTCGAAGTAAACACGGACGCCTCAGATAGGGCATTGGGGACGTTACTTGTCCAGAGGGACACCCCTTTGCTTTCGAGAGTAGGAAGCAGAAGGACGTGGAGCAGAGGTACCCGACTCATAAGAAGGAAATGTTGGCTATGATTCATGCCCTCCATCTTTGGAGGCATTACCTACTGGGAACCAATTTTGTGGTGCGGACGGACAATGCGG
Source organism: Stephania yunnanensis (assembly GCA_039657365.1). Classification (NCBI taxonomy): domain Eukaryota; kingdom Viridiplantae; phylum Streptophyta; class Magnoliopsida; order Ranunculales; family Menispermaceae; genus Stephania; species Stephania yunnanensis. The sequence continues at coordinate 45,600,556 of CM077581.1, forward strand.
CGATCACCTACTTCACGAGTCAGAAAAAGCTCAACCAGAAGTAGGAGAGGTGGCTAGATTTCTTAGCGGAGTTTGATGTTCAATTTGAACATAAGCCCGAGAGACTCAACTCAGTCGCAAGGTGGTGGCTGAGATGGTAGCAGCAACAGTGAGGCTGGAAGGTGAATTCCTGCCTCGCATTAAGAAGGAGACGAGCGAAGATCCTATTTGTTTGAAAGTGCTAAAGCTAGTGGCCGAGGGAGTTACTCGGAGGTTTTGGTGTGAAGATGGAGTCATTTATGCTAAAGTAGGACGTCCATATGTCCCTAGTACTGGCGGACTAAGGCGACAACTTCTGAAGGAGACACATGATGTTCGGTGGGCTGGGCATCCGGGCATGGAGCACACATATGCCCTTCTATCACGTTCGTTCTTCTGGCCTAAGATGGAGGAGGACGTAGATCAGCACGTACGAACTTGTCTTGTGTGCCAACAAGACAAGACATAGAGAAGGAAGGCACCAGGGTTGCTGGAGCCTCTACCTATACCAGACAGACCATTCCAGAGCATTTCCATGGATTTCATCACTGGTCTTCCTAAGGTGCGGGGAATGACCAACGTGCTGGTGGGGTGGATAGATTCTCGAAGTATGCTACGTTCATAGCTGTTTCGAAGAATTGCGATGCGGATCTAACTGCGGAGTTATTTCTGAAGCATGTGGCGAAATATTGGGGGATACCAGAGGATATAATCAGTGATCGAGACGTTCGGTTAACTGGAAGGTTTTGGGTGGCCCTGTTCAATTTATTGGGTTCGCGGTTGATGTTTTCCATAGCAAACCATCCCCAAACGGATGGGCAGACATAGAGAATCAATGCTTTGCTGGAGAACTACCTCAGACACTACTTGAATGCATGTCAGTCCAACTTGGTGGATCTACTTGACACAGCCCAATTTTGCTACAACCTTTACAAAAGCTCAGCTACGGAGATGAGTCCATTTGAGGTAGTGACAGGACAACAACCGGTTACTCTACATGAGGTAGCCAAGTCAAAGTCGATGGGGTCGATGTTGGGTTTTGGGGTTTATACGCGGCGGAGATTACAAAACAATTTTGAATAAAACCCCCAACAGGATCCGAATCTAATTCCATTAAAAACGTTTAAAACATGAAAACTTAATCATACCTCTGTCGCAATATACCTTTCTGAAGGTTAATCGATCTCTAAGGCGCTGCCAACGACGAACGCCCTCTACCAGTAGTCCACACACGAACGGCGCCGAGATTTGAAGTGCTAGCTTCGAGAGAATACCAAACCTTTTGTTTCTCTCCAAAACGATCCCGAGCATACCAAAAACCCCAAGTCGTTTCTAAAACGAAAATAGAGTTTAGCCTTTAATCTTTCGTTTGTATGTTCTAACTTAAAGCGTCTATTTATACAACCCTTGTATATAGACGGTTAAGTAAATTACACATATACCCTACTTAAAGAACTATAAGTGTAATACACCACAAGGACGTTTTTTGTCATGAATTTTATCACATAAAATTCATTTTTCGAATCATCTTAAAATCTCGCAAAACCATTCTTAGTGTGCGACCCAATAGGCTCATACAACGTTGGCGGTGTACCAAAACACATTTTGGTATACAAGTAATATGCGCCTCTAGCAAGACATTATGACTACCCAAGTTGTACGAATATCAAATCGATACAACCTAATCAATAGTGTATATAACATCCTTTTGTCACACGATATCCTTTTGATCAAACATAAGGCATGGAATTGTCATCTAACATGTTCAATCGTACTAGTCTCGATCTCTAGGTAGACTAAAAACATCCAAGTGACATTGATCAATATCAATTCACTTAGACTAGGCCTTTTAACAGTCTAACACATCGAGGATCCTTTGGATATCTCTCTTTATATGAGAGGGACAAATTCTATCTTGATTACACAACTTCATCACATTGCTCACACAACGGTAACCAATCACAACCTTTATAATCGTCCAGGTTAAAGACAACGTTTGATAGTGTCAAATCACTATGTTCCTAATGTTGAAGTCTCGGTAATCTCAAGTCGAGGTGAGAAATATACATATCATGAGAAACAACTATGACTTAATCCATGTGATGTTCTCATAGCGGGTCGGTCCAGTACTTTGTTCCCTAACAAGTACTCGTGATCTTGATTCGTATCCCTATACGTATAATCATCATATGATCATTAATCAAGACTCACTAGTCTTAATTCATTATAGTAGCCAGTATAATGATCGACTAGAGACATTTAAGATATTTCTGTAAATACCCATGGATCTTATTATAATGTAAACATGCAAATTAATTATAATAAACAACAAATGAAATCCTCTATTTTATTAACTAAAAGTATTCATAAAGACAGTAAATGGATTGACCTAGGGCACATGCCCCAACATCTCCCACTTGCACTAGGGCCAATCATATATGCATCTAATGCCTAATGATCTAACATGACCATCATGTTTTGCTTATGGAAGAGCTTTTGTCAATGGATCCATAACGTTGTCTTCAGTAGGTACTCTGCAAATCTTTACGTCTCCCCTCTCAATAATTTCTCTGATGAGATGAAAACACCTGAGTATATGTTTGGATCTGTGGTGTGATATAGGTTCCTTGGCCGGTGCTATTGCCCCGTTATTGTCACAATACAAACAAACAGGGTTAGCAATACTTGGAACCACACCTAGTTCGAAAATGAACTTTTTGATCCAAATCGCCTCCTTTCGCATCGGACATTTGCAATATACTCACTTTTGTTGTAGAATCTACCATGAGTTTCTTGCTTCGAACTTTTTCAAATTTTTGCACCCCCATTCAAAGTAAACACATATCCAGATTGCGATATAAAATCATCTATATCAGTTTGAAAACTTGCATCTGTGTAACCATTTACAACTAGATCATTTTCAAAACCTCCATAGACCAATAACATTTCCATAGTCCTTCTTAAGTATTTAAGAATGTTCTTTCTTGCTATCCGGTGACTCTCACTTTGGGATCGATCGATATCTGCTTATAGTGCTCAAAGCATATGATACATCGAGTCGAGTGCATAACATGGCATACATGATAGATCCAATAGGCGATGCATATGAAATCTTATTCATACGGTCTCGCTCATCATTTGTCTTAGGACATTGAGTCTTGCTGAGACTTATGCCATGAGACATTGGCAACAATCCTCTTTTAGAGTCTTGCAAACTGAACTTATTCAACACCTTGTCTATTTAAGCACTCGACTTAGACCGATTAGCCTCTTAGATCTATCCCTATAGATCTTTATCCCTAGGATATAGGTGCATCTCCTAAGTCTTTCATTGAGAAACACTTCCCTAACCAAGACTTGACATTTTGCAATGTTGGGATGTCATTTCCAATGAGTAATATATCATCAATATACGATACCCTAGAAAAATAACTACACTCCCATGACCTTCTTGTATACACAAGGCTCATCTTCGTTCTTAATAAAACCAAAATCCTTGATTGCTTCATCAAAACGAAGATTCCAACTCCGAGAAGCTTGCTTTAATCCATAAATGGATCTTTGAAGCTTGCATACCTTCCTAGAATTCTCAAGATGTACGAAACATTCAGGTTGTGTTATATACACGTCCTCAAGCAACTTTCCATTAAGAAATGTTATTTTTACGTCCATTTTCCATATTTCATAGTCATAATATGCAGCAATGACAATTAAAATTCTTATGGATTTAAGCATTGCTACTGGCGAAAAAGTTTCATCATAATCAACACCTTGAGTCTGCCCGAAACCTTTTGCTACAAGTCTTGCTTTAAAAGTATGCACTTTGCCATCAATGTCAGTTTTCTTCTTGAAAACCCATTTACATCCAATGGTCTTACCACCTTCAGGTAAATCAACCAAGTACCAAACTTGGTTATCATACATGGATTGCATCTCGAGTTCATGGCACTTAGCCATTTATCCGAGTCGGTCCAGAATATAGCCTCGATAAGTGGTGGGCTCGTTTTGGTCTATAAGCAACACATCACGACTATCGGTAATGAGAAATTCGAATCTCTCTCGGCTCATGTCTTACCCTACTAGATTTACGTGGGCCTTGTGTCACTTATGGAGGTTCAACTGGTTCGGAACGTTGTTGAACTTCCGAAGCGGTTCGATGTTTATTTGTGATTCTTGAACTTGTTCAAGATTTATTTCTCTCCCACTAGTGTCTTTTGAAATAAACTGTTTTTCCATAAAGGCACCATACCAGAGCAACAAACACTTTGTTCTCAATAGGATTATAAAAGTAATATCCTTTTGTTTCCTTAGGATACCCCACAATTAAACACTTGTCAGATTTAGGTGCTAGTTTTTCTGAGACTTGTCGTTTTACGTAAGCCTCACAACCCCAAATCTTAAGGAAATACAAACTAGGTCTCTTCCCGTACCATATCTCATATGGTGTTTTATCAACCGCTTTAGAAGGAACTTGATTTAGAGTGAAAGCTGCAGTTTGTAATGCATAACCCCAAAAAGATAATGGAAGATCTGCATGACTCATCATAGATCGAACCATATCTAATAAGGTTCGATTTCGCCTTTCAAAAACTCAATTCCATTGTGGAGTTGCTGGTTGAGTCAATTGGGAGACAATCCCACAATTTTTAAGATGATCATCAAATTCTTGGCTTAAATATTCACCACCTCGATCTTATCGAAGTGTTTTGATAGTTTTACCAAGTTGATTTTGCACTTCATTTTGAAACGTTCGAAACATCTCAAATGATTCAACTTTATGTTTCATTAGATATACGTAACCATATCTGCTGAAATCATTAGTATATGTAATGAAGTACTGATAACCTCCTCTTAGCGATTGTGTTTATAGGACCGCATACATCAGTATGTATTAGACCTAATAAATCACTTGCCCTTTCACCTTGTGTCGATAAAGGGACTTTTAGTCATCTTGCCTAGTAAACAAGATACACATGTTTCATATGTTTTTAAATCAAATGAATCTAGAAGCCCATCTTTATGGAGCTTCGTTATGCGTTTCTCATTTATGTGTCCGAGACGACAATGCCAAAGATAGGTTTGATTACGAAATGACCATTTTCTTCCTTTTCTTTTGGGTGTTTTGAAGCAGGAACAGGCTGGGGCTTGACTTGTTGCACAGGTTTTGCGACAGGTGCAGCATCAGCCTTGACAACTTTAGCCTTTCCTTTGCTTTTCTTCTTCATTCCCTTTCCCTTTTGGACCATCAACACATTACCAGAGGGTTTCTTGATATTTTGTTCAGTAGTTTTGAGCATTAAATGCAACTCCGAAATTGATTTCTCCATATTATTCATATTGTAGTTCATTACAAATCGTGAGTAACTTTCTAGTAATGAATTCAGGATCAAATCCGTAGCCAACTCTTGGCTTATGGGAAATTCGAGTCTATCAAGCTGGTCAACATAGCCCTTCATCTTCAGAACATGAGGACTTACTAACGCACCCTCAGTCATCTTGCAAGAATGTAGGTTCTTGACTATATCGAACCTTTATTGCCTAGCTTGCTGTTGGAACATTTCCTTCAGCGTTACGGCCATGTCGTAGGCTTCCATTAGTTCCATGTCCTTATGAAGTTCAGGAACCATAGTTGCTAGCATAATACATGCAACATCAGTAGAATCGTTGACATGCTTATTATGCGCATCCTTCACATGACTTTCGTAGCATTGGTGGTGGGTCCTCTCCGAGATTGAAGCATCCAGACATACAACTTGCGTTCATGCTTAAGAACAATTCTCAAGTTTTTGAATCAGTCAAGAAAGTTAGTCCCGGGATAGCTTATCCTTCTCAAGGATGGATCGCATGACAGGGGATTATTGTTACTTGAAGAGGCCATTGATCTACAATAAAGATTATGCAAAGTTTATTTTAGTATAGAGGAATAGACTCCCACTAAATTAACAACCCTCCTAAAACGTACTGTTTATTTAGGGGACTAAAATCCATATTTCACCTAATTATGTGACAGCTATGACATTAAACACTGAACTAAATTATTTAGGTAGGTAACAATTACCAATTACGTCTTATGTAATTTTAGATCCTTTTATGAGATATGGGACATCTTATGTCTTAGCATGTTTTTATCTCATCATTTGCCTAAAGCTCAAAACTATTTTGATGGCTTTATTAAGTCGGACCATTTTAAACATTAAGGTAACTCTTACCCAACTTGTCTCACCAAGATAACACAATACACCCAACTATGGTGAAACTATATTAGTGTGATCGAGGTCTTGACAAGTGTTTAAAATGGATGGCACGAGACTTAAAATTTAATAGAGAGATTTTATTCAGTTTTAGTGATTTTATGTAAACAATGAAATATCATATATTTTATTGATTTGTTCAATCACTAAACAATTTGGAAAAAAAAAATTTTAGAAGACGAATCTCAATTCCGAAAATTAAAATTCGCTATAGAAAATCATAATTTTCGCTGATTTTATTATCATAAATTAACCCCTTAATTTATCCGAAATTAAGTCAATTAAAATATTTTAATTAAAAGGGCCCACATCTAACTAATCATCTTATCCTAATCCAATTAGGATTTAAGATATTTGAATCATAGTATATCACCAATAACAAGATTCTTGATATTTATTTCCTATTCTAATTTGTTATCTATCTTTATCAAATAGAAACTTCATAACAGAATAGATATAACAAGATAAATAATTAATTTCGAAAATTAATTATTTATTTTGAATTTAAGATATTTGAATCCTAGTATATCACCAATAACAAGATTCTTGATATTTATCTCTTATTCTAATTTGTTATCTATCTTTATTAAATAGAAACTTCATAACAAAATAGATATAATAAGATAAATAAATAATTTCGAAAATTAATTATTTATTTTGGATTTAAGATATTTAAATCCTAGTATATCACCAATAACAAGATTCTTGATATTTATCTCTTATTCTAATTTGTTATCTATCTTTATTAAATAGAAACTTTATAACAAAATAGATATAACAAGATAAATAAATAATTTCAAAAATTAATTATTTATTTTGGATTTAAGATATTTGAATCCTAGTATATCACCAATAACAAGATTCTTGATATTTATCTCATATTCTAATTTGTTATCTATCTTTATCAAATAGAAACTTCATAACAAAATAGATATAATAAGATAAATAAATAATTTCGAAAATTAATTAATTATAAATAAATAAATTCGAAAATTAATTATTTATAAATAAATAATTTCGAAAATTAATTATTTGCAATTTCTGTCCTCATCAAAATAATCACAAACATGTAATTGAATCATGAACTACTATCCCAATCGAACCTAATGGTGTCATGGATCACATAACACGAAATTCAATTCATTAAAATTATTTGAATTAACCTAACATGGTTACTAGCATGTACGAAACTGATTTTAATTAAATCACGAATATGTGTATCATATACACAAAACACGACAATAAATCTCAAAGACAGCTTATGTATATCACATATACATTAACTATTAACTTGCTTTCAATCATATATCATGTATATATAAGAAGAAAACATGCAATGAAATTAATGGAATCGAACTCGATGGCTCTGATACCATTGTTGGGTTTTGGGGTTTATAGGCAGCGGAGATTACAAAAATTTTGACGAAAACCCCCAACAGGATCCGAATCTAATTCCATTAAAAATGTTTAAACCATGAAAACTTAATCATACCTCAATCGCAATATACGTTTCTGAAGGTTAATCGATCTCTAAGGCGCTGCCAACGACGAACGCCCTCTACCAGTAGTCCACACACGAACGGCGGCCGAGATTTGAAGTGCTAGCTTCGAGAGAATACCAAACCTTTTGTTTCTCTCCAAAACGATCCCGAGCATACCAAAAACCCTAAGTCGTTTCTAAAACGAAAATAGAGTTTCGGCCTTTTAATCTTTCGTGTGTATGTTCTAACTTAAAGCGTCTATTTATACAACCCTTGTATATAGACGGTTAAGTAAATTACACATATACCCTTACTTAACGAAGTATAAGTGTAATACACCACAAGGACGTTTCTGTCATGAATTTTATCACATAAAATTCATTTTTCTGAATCATCTTAAAATCTCTCAAAACCATTCTTAGTGTGCGACCCGATAGGCTCATACAACGTTGGCGAGTGTACCAAAACACATTTTGGTATACAAGTCATAAAGCGATCTCTAGCAAGACATTATGACTACCCAAGTTGTACGAATATCAAATCGATACAACCTAATAAATAGTGTATATAACATCCTTTTGTCACACGATATCCTTTTGTTTAAACATAAGGCATGTAATTGTCATCCAACATGTTCAATCGTACTAGTCTCGATCTCTAGGTAGATCTGAAAACATCCAAGTGACATTGATCAATATCAATTCACTTAGACTAGGCCTTTTAAATGATCTAACACATCGAGGATCCACTTTGGATATCTCTTTTATATGAGAAGGACAAATTCTATCTTGATTACATAACTTCATCACATTGCTCACACAGTAACCAATCACAACCTTTATAATTGTCCGGTTAAAGACAACGTTTGATAGTGTCAAATCACTATGTTCCTAATGTTGAAGTCTCTAGTAATCTCAAGTAAGAGGACTGAGAAATATACATATCATGAGAAACAACTATGACTTAATCCATGTGATGTTCTCATAGCGGGTCGGTCCAGTACTTTGTTCCCTAACAAGTACTCGTGATCTTGATTCGTATCCCTATATGTATAATCATCATATGATCATCAATCAAGACTCCCACTAGTCTTAATTCATTATAGTTCCCAGTATAATGATCGACTAGGGACATTTAGGATATTTCTGTGAATACCCATGGATCTTATTATAATGTAAACATGCAAATTAATTATAATAAACAACAAATGAAATCCTCTATTTTATTAACTAAAAGTATTCATAAAGACAGTTAATGGATTGACCTAGGGCAAATGCCCTAACAGTCGAGCCCAACGTCTTATCGCTTTACGAGGAGCAAGCAAGAGCTGAGGAGGGCAACTCAAGACTATTTGGCCAAAGTTGTCCGAAGGATGAAGAAATATGCTGACCAGCACAGGAGACCCTTGGAGTTCCAGGAAGGAGACCTAGTCTTGTGAAGCTCACTCCATAGATATTGAAGAAATTCAACAAGAAGGAGACGCACAAGGGCATGGTACAGCGATACGAAGGACCATTCGAGGTGGTCAAGCGAGTGGGAAGGGTGGCTTATCGCCTAAAGCTACCATAGAGGTTGAAGATACACCCTACGTTGCCATGTCAGCTATCTTAAACTTTTCCACTATAATGAGGCAGATCCAGGGAGGAGAACAGCGAGGCGAGCTCCACCTTTGGTACGAAAGGAGTTTGCTGGAGAGATCGAGCAGATCTTAAGCCACGCGACGCTTGGCCAGAGCGAGAAAAATAGGTGAACTTTTTCCTTTATCAAGTAGAACCTACGTGGGAGCGAGACACTACTCTATGGCAGTTTGACAATGAGATAGCAGACTACCTGAAGAGCGGCAGTAACCGAGCAGTTCGATGAGGGCATCGAGCATTTCGGCAGGGGATATTTTTCAAACCCTTAACAACGTGACCCGAGTAGGCTAGGCTGGGAAGCATGAAACGTAGAAAATGACCGAGTTCCGGAGGACTTGGGTGGTTCCATGGAGGTTGGTTAAATGAGGGCACGCCTTGGCACGACGCCTTTGCACAGATGCGGGCACGCCTTGGCACGACGCATTGGCACAGGCACGGGCGGACTTAGGTATGGCGCCTTGGCATAGGCACGGGCGGACTTAGGTACGCTCTTGGCACAGGCACGGGTGAACTTAGGTACGTTCCTTGGCACATGCACGGGCGGATTTAGGTACGTTCCCTAGGCACGAGTTAGGTCGAGCCTTGGCACGAGCAAGGCCGAACCTAGGCAAGTTCCTTGAGCACGAGTAAGAATATACCTTGGCGGATTCCTTGGCACGAGCAAGGTCATGCCTTGTAATGGGCAAGGCATACCTTAGCAAGGGTTGACAAATCTTGATTTGGGTGTTGACCCTGGTCAAAGTACGCTTGGTCTCATTTTGGGATGTTTCCTATTGGAGCTGAGGAAACGACTTAACATCTACTATAAGGAGAGGTGGTCTCTCATAGGGGCGACATGGGCACGGTAACAAGGAGGACCTTCGAGCATGCTTTGGGCACCATGTCAAGGCAATACCCTCGGAGTGGGACTCAACCGAGCCCCGACTAACACCCTCGGTGCCTGGGCACGACCAGGCACCACCAAGAAGTTCTTGTCCCTTAGAGAAGCATGGACCACGTCCCTTGAGGCGTGGGGAGACCGAATCAAGGTAGTTCCGAGCGGTTGGGTAACTACTTTGGTCATGGCCAGAGGCATGACCAAGGAACGTTCAAAAATGTCCCGAGCATGTGGCAATTGACCAAGCAGTGGAGGCGGTTATGGAACCATGTGGCAGCAAGGGAGCAAGGTAGTTGGGTAACTACCTTGACCACAAAGAGAGGGGTTTTACTCAGTAAATGAATCAATGTAATCAGGATAGGTGTCCTAGTTGGTTATGTAACTACTTGTTGGTTGATCTATAAAGCAAGGGGCTCTAGGCTTGGGGAAGCATAAAGTACCACAATTGTATTCCCATTGAGAGCTCAGTAAAACATTTCCTTGTTGCCATTGCTTGTTGTTCACTTCGAATTAAGTATTGGTAGTGCTGAACTAAGGTGGCCCTTAGGCACCACGGGTTGGGTTGAGCGAGAAAAATTTTCTTAGGGTAAACCCCTCACTTAACAGCCCCGTGACACTAGCCACCCTTCTAACAGTGCGGGCACAGGGAGAGGATAAGGGAAAGCTCAAAAGAGCGTATCACAAGGGATCAAGACCAAGGGGATATACGTTTTATTAAGCTATTATCTATATCGTAATTGGAGACATGGAGGAATCTACATGAACACCACGGGTGCTAGGTAACGACCTAGTTAAATTGTGTTTATTAATGCAATTTATTATTATCATATGTGTGTATGTTGAATTGTGAGACATGGACGGGTAGTTGCCTCGAAGTGCGTGTCAACGTCGGTATCGAGAGGCTTAGTAATGGTACACTAGAGAAACTTGATAAATTCACGAAAAATGATTATGGAATCAAATTTAAATAGGTAATGTAACCATAGGCTAGCAAAAACTTAAATTCGAACAATAGGCTATGATGCGCCTCAAAATGCGTGTCGAGACGCGAGGCACCCGATATGAGTAGCCAAAGGTTAGTGTGACAATGAGTTGGTTAAATTTGATAAATAAAACACTAACCATATGATTGGATTAGGCTAAGGATAATGTAGAATTAATTGAATAAATGAAGCCTACAGTTTGACATGAAAATAAAAGTAACCTTGAGATGGACATCTAGATCATCATGGTTGTTAGTACTAGGAGGTAAGTGGTCTATTGGAGTCATCAGGAGGTGTAGGACAGCATGCTTGTGAACCACAAGATAAGCCTCGGGATACGAATGCATAAGTGATTCCAACAAACATATAAATATAGGACTTAGTGGAGTTTTTTTATCAATCCAATCAAAATTTTCCCATGCAATCTGAAAAAATCAGGGAGAGAGAGAGAGAGAGAGAGAGAGAGAGAGAGAGAGAGAGAAATTCAAGCTGGGAATTCACACATTAGAGACCAAATTAAGAGCTCAAAACAAGGTAATCATCATCTTCATCTCCACTACTCTCCAATGAACCCATTTTTGATTGAATTGAGTGAATTGAGATTAGATGGTTAAACCTCTGATTTTTTATGAAACCTTGATGTATTACATGTTATTAGACCATATTCATAGGGAATTTACCACTGGTTTAATTCGAATTGATGGTTTTGATGAAATTGGAAAATGTGGTGTATGCATGAAATTGGAGAAAATTGGGTTAATTGAATGATCTGGAGTGTTCTAATTGATGTATTGAAGTTATTTTGATGAGGAGAGGGTGTAAAACCAGTTAGAGTAGCTAATTGAGAGGGCTAGGATAGAATTCTCGAATTGAGAATTTTGTCCCCAAAGGCAATTAGCACGCTTATTTGAACGATTAGCGTGCTAATCGTCCTGGGTGTGCATCTATTCTTCGAAACGAAGAACAATAGCGCGCTAGTTAAATTCCCTAGCGCGCTAATTCCATCTCGTGCGCTAGGTACACCCTCTTAGCGCGCTAACTCAATCTAGCACGCTAGGTAGACCATATTAGCGTGCTAATGACAGATAAATATGAATTATAAATGGTTGTTTTGGGGGTTTTCAGTTAATACATACCTAAACCTAAACTTGTAAAAATGGACTTCAGGGATTTAGTGGACCAAGGCTTGGTGTCGAGGAGCTTATCAAGTTGGGTACAGGAGTCCGGGGAGGTCGGAGAGCGATGTGAGGTTTGTAAACCCAACTGAAAGACTTTGAGTATTTATTCTGCATTACATTTCATTTCTATCATTCCTTCTTGTTCATTATTCTATTCGGTTACTTGGATATGGATTGAGGTTACTCCCCCAGATTTCCTAGTTGTGTGTTCATGATGTACTGGATTGTAGCACGTGTGACCCGACCCTCAGTGAATGGCAACTTGAGCTTGCCCTTGGTGCACGTATCGGTGACAGTGGATTTGGCCAACGCAGCGAGGGACCAAGTATCGAGCTAGTTGGACGCGACCACTAATGGGAACTTGGTGACCCAAAATACAGTTTAGTCCATCTGGAGCAAGCACACATATTTGTTAGCTTGTCTGTTGTCTATTCATGCGATGAGCCATTTTCAGTTGTCTGTTTTATACTCCTCATGTTTACTTGACAACATTCCTTGCATTTCCTTTACTTTATTATATGAATGCTCAGAATAGTGTACTTGTCTTCTGTCTTTTTTTGATGATTGAGTGCAGATCCTAGTACCAGTAATGGCAAGGGGATCCTAAGCGACTATATCTAATCGACCGCTGTCGATGATCTACTTGTACCTATTTATTTTTGATATTTTGTGTATTTTGAGTATTGGGAGACTTGAGATGACACCGTAAATGTATATATATACCTTGTTTGTGGTACTATCACTTATATACATAGTACTTTTCGGGATTTTCCATAGTAGGATTTGCCTTTGAACAATGTTTATCATGCTAAATTACCTTGTTTAAATGGTATTAATTAAGAATTCCGCTGAAATGTTAATTTGTAAGATAAAACCCATTAGTATGGTTAGGATCTCAATAAATTGCAACTAAGTAACATTTGAAATAGTCTGGTTCCAACAAGGAATGGATATAAATTTATCGAATAATACACACGTAGATACAACTTACGAGACATGAAGAGGACGAACAAGTGTGGATACGTGTAGTTTGGCTAGCTATAAGGAGTACATGGAGACACATCACCCCAGGGCGGTAAGGCCACCACAGTTAGTATCAGAGTGAGGTCAAGCCTATGGGAGGAAGCGTAGGTGTCCTTAACCTGATACCAATGCCACAGTTGATATCAGAGCCCTGGTTTGAGGAACTTGGAAAATTTAAAATGAAAAGAGCAAAAAACTTAATAAATAAACCTTAATGGTGGAAAACCTATGTTATTGCCTTAGAACTTTAGTTGGGAAGTGGTGTGAGGTGGGTAGAGTTAGAGTTTATATACATGTTATATTTTCATTATATATATATATATACGGGGACTGATCTGGAGCCACTCTTCTCGATTCAAATCATGGACGGACAGTCGATGACGCCTCAGGAGATTGGTCAGCCCAGTGGTACAGCTAGAGACTCACCAGTTGCACCTGGTATGGAGGATCGATTCTCGGCTCAGGAGATGCGGATGGCCGAGGTGTTACAGTTGCTACGAGATCAGACCGCCGCATTGACGGTACTTGCTATAGCAATTGCTACACCAAAAGAGCCAGTAGTAGTTATGGTACCTACCGGGACAACCGTCGTCCCGGTTGCTCCCCAAACACCAGTTGAGAGAGAGTAGTAGAGGGTACACAAACAGAGAGAGCCACAACCATTGTTGTTCCTTTAGAGATGCAACTCCTACGCCTCCACAACCGTCGTCCCCAGACGACTACTCCCACTACTACTACATTGTGATTTGTCTTAGCTCTAGATGCAAAGATGTTGAGGGGATTTCTGAAGTTTTAGCCATGCTTTTTTATGCAGGTAGTGACCCCGAGGTTACGGGGAAGTGGATTGTATCTAATCAGCGGTTTCATAAGTTGACGAGGAATGAGGTGAGTGTATAGGCACGATTGTTAGGAGCCTGCATGAGAGGCCATGCGGCGGTATGGTGGACCACATACCAGGATACACATCCAGAGCCGACGACATGGGCTGAGTTTAGAGAGCTATTCTATGATTAATACATACCTATGAAGGTTAGACTGAAACTAAGGGAGGAGTTCTTGACCCTGAGACAAGGTAACCAAACCTTAATGTAGTGCATGGAGAGATTCCGATACCTACTTCAGTTCTCGATGGATGTCGCCTGGCAGAGCATTTATAGTTCTACTATTTCACCAGAGGAGTTGATGGCATGATTGCTTCAGCAGTGGTATCCTCTAGGGCATCCACTCATCATGATATATTTGATAGAGCATTGACACATGAGACATCTGATGCAGAGAGATGACATGCGTGTGACTGGTACAGAGGTATAGACATGGGTAGAGTTCTCAGTCGGACCAAAGGGCGAAGAGACAGATGGATCATCGGGATAGAGGCCGGAGGGATGATAGACGGGATAAGGGTCGCAGATATGATCATCAGGGCAGTCAGTTCCAGTAAAAGGAGAGATAGCAGGCTCAAGCCATCACGTTAGCATCGGTGGATTAACATAGGTCACAGCCGCAAATATACCGTCAGGGTTGGGATCGAGGGGACATGACAGGGGTCAGAGAGGCCGGGGTTAGGGTCCGAGATCTAGAGGTGGATAGACGGGTAGGCAAGATAGTCGCAGATATCACAAGTGTGGTAAGAGGGGACACTTAAGGGCAGACTATAGGACACTACCGTCACCACGTCGAGAGCCAGAGTAAGCTAGAGAGAGAGCTCATACGGTAGCTTAACTAGAAGGCGGAGCGACCAGACAGCTCGTTGAGGGCACATTGCATATTTCTGGTCTACCTATGCATGCTATGTTTGATTCTGGTAGTACTTTATCATTTATTATTTGACGTGTTGTTGGAGTGTTAGGGTTAGATACACAGACACTAGACACACACATTGTCCTTAGTACAGCCGTTGGGGATAAGATATACCATAACCAGATATGTAGAGATGTGATGATAGAGGTTGAGGGACATCAATTACCAGCTGATATTCGAATATTAGAATACCTAGAGTTTGACGTGATTCTTGGGATGGATTGGTTGTCACCCTATCATGCACGGATATATAGTTATGGTAAGAGGATAGAGTTTTGTATTCCTAGGATACTAGAGTTTGCACTAGTTGGATATGCGACTGATTTATCTATCACTAGAGGCTGACTAGCTACAACATATGAGATGGAGGCATTTGCAGTGATAGTTGAGCTGAAGGCTAAGACAGAGGCCAGGATTGAGGGAGCTGAAGGTTAAGACATAGGCCAGGATTGAGGATGTACCAGTGGTTAGAGATTTTGTTGATGTATTTATGAATGACCTACCGGGATTGCCAACGCTACGAGTCGTTGAGTTTATCATTGAATTGATACCAATGACGCAACCGATAGCCAGTAGACCGTATAGGATGTCATAATCGGAGCAGAAGGAGGTTAAACAGCAACTAGGTAAATTGATAGAGAAGGTTTTTGTTCACCCTAGTATGTCACTTTGGGGAGCTCCAATATCGTTTGTGATGAAGAAGGATGGTTCGATGAGGATGTGCATAGACTGTAAGAAGTTGAATCAGGTGACAATTAAGAATCGTTGCCCACTTCTTAGGATAGATGATCTGTTCGATCAGTTAGCGGATGCCGGATTCTTCTCGAAGATTGACCTTCGCTCAGGTTATCATTAGTTGAGGATTCGAGAAGAGGATATCAAGAATACTACTTTCAGCACGAGATACATGCTATTTGAGTTCACAATCATGTCGTTTGGGCTGACTAATGCCCTAATGACTTTCATGGATTTGATGCACAAGGTCTTGAGACCATATCTAGACAGACTCATCATAGTGTTCATCAATGACATCTTGATCTACATCAGGACTCGTGAGGATCACGAGGGACATCTTAAGGCAGTTTTGATGACACTGAGAGAGCACAAATTATATGACAAGTTCAGTAAGTGTGACTTCTGGCTGAGTGTTGTGAGATTTTTAGGACATGTCATCAGTGACCAGGGTATCTCTACGGACTCAGAGAAGATTCGGGCTATCATTGATTGGAGAACTCCTAAATATGTTACCGATATATAGAGTTTTCTTAGACTGGCAGGATATTACTGAAGATTTTGTGCATGATTTTTCTTCGATTGCAGTGTCGATGACGAGACTAGCCAAGAAAGATGTTAGGTTTGATTGGTTAGAGGAGTATGAGCAAGCCTTTTGGGAGCTGAAGATGAGGTTGACTTCTTCACCAGTATTGACATTGCCAGAGCCAGGCAAGACTTTGATAGTTTATACAGATGCGTCGGGCATTGATCTTGAAGCTTGCAACGCTCGTCTTTGCATTGAAGGCATGGAGGCACTACCTCTACGAAAAGAAGTTCATCCTGTATAAAGATCACCAGAGTTTACATTACATCTTCACTCAAAAGGATCTAAATATGCACTAGAGGAGATGGCTTGAGCGACTGAAAGACTAAGACTTCACTATTGAGTATCACCTTAGAAAAGCGAACGTCGTAGCAAACACATTGAATAGGAGTAGGGTTGACAGTCAGATTGTTCTGCGACCTATTGTTGGATTTTTAGGGTTCATACGTAGTGAAAAACTCTAAACAAATTTTGAAAAACCTTAACAGGACCGAAAAATAAGTTCCATTAAACTAAATCTATGAAAGTAAATCATACATTATTCCATGATTTTCTTTTGATTGTTCGATTTTCAAGACGTTCAAGTGCACGTCATCTATCAGAAATCTATACACGAACGGTGACCACAATTTGGAGTGCTAGCTCCAAAAGGTATTGAAAAACGATTTTTCTTTCTCTCCATATATCCAAAGAACTCAAATAATTGTATAACGAAATCTTATTTAATTTTTTTAGGGATCCACCCTTTATTTATATGTGTAGATAAGCCATCACTTAAAACTCTATTCGTAATACAACTATTGTATTTACGTAGTTTAAGCAAATTACACATACGTAACTATTAATAAGTTATCACATAACAAATCGTAAGAGCTTTTATGTCATTAATCTTATCATATAAAATTCATTACGCTGGATCAATTGATATTGTGCAAAGCAATTCTTTGTGTGCGACCCAATAAGTTCATGCGACGTTGGTAGTGAACCATAAATCATTTTGGTACACAAGTCATAAACGGTCTCTAGCAAGGCATTATGACTACCCAAGTAGCATGAATATCAACATCAACACAACCTAATTAATAATGTATATCATATCATTTTGTTGTGCGATATCATTTGATTAAATATAAGACATGGAAAGTCACCCTTAATGTTCAATTGTGTTAGCCTCGATCTTTAGGTAAACTGAAAAAACATCCTAGTGACATTGATCATATCAACTCACATGGACTTGGTCATTATTAGTTTATCTTATCGAGGGATCTATTGATATCTCTCTATACGAGAGTGACAAATTCTATCTTAATTACACACCTTCACATATTATTCACACGGTAACCAATCCCTATCTTTATAATTGTCAGGTTAAAGACAACATTTGATTGTGTCAAATTATCATGCTCATAATATTGAAGTCTATGGTAATCTTAAGTCGAATGACTAAATGATATACCTATCATAAATAACACTTATGACTTAATCCATGTGGTGTTCTCATAGAGGGTCGGTCCGGTATCTTATTCCATAATAAGTACTCATGATCTTAATTCATATCCTCATATGTATGATTATCACATGACCATCAAACAAGATTCACACTAGTCTTAATTCATCATAGTTCTCTGTATAATGACTGACTAGAGACATTTAAGATATTTCAACAAACACCCATAGAACTTACTTTAAGGTAAACATGCAATCACTTATGATAAAAAAGCAAATAAAACCTCTATTTTATTAACTAAAATTATAAGATAAACAATGTTTGTAGATTGACCTAGGGCACTTGTCCTAACATGTCCCACCTGTACTATGGCCAACCATTCATGTATTTAATACCTAATGACCTAACACGACCATCATGTTTCACTTGTGGAAGAGTCTTAGTCAAATGATCTGTAACATTGTCTTCTGTAGGAACTCTGTAAATCTTCACGTCTCCCATCTCAATGATTTCTTGAATGAGATGAAAACGTCTAAATATATGTTTGGATCGGTGGTGTGATCTTGGTTCCTCGGCCTGTGCTATCGCCCCGTTGTTGTCACAATACAAGCGAATGTGGTTAGCTATACTTGGAACCACACCGAGTTCCTTGATGAACTTTTTTATCCAAACTGCCTTCTTAACGGAATCGAACGCTACAATATATTCAACTTCTGTTGTAGAATCTACGACAGTTTCTTGCTTCAAACTTTTCCAGCTCACTGCGCCTCCATTCAAAGTAAACACATATCCAGACTGCGATTTGAAGTTATCTATATCAGTTTGAAAACTTGCATCTATGTAACCATTTACAACAAGTTCGGCTTCCAAACTTTCATAGACTAAGAACACTTCTTTAGTCATTTCAATTACTTAAGAATGCTCTTTACTGCTATCTAGTGACTCTCATCGGGATCGGACTGATATCTGCTTATTGCGTTCAAAGCTTATGGAATCGTATTCATGCGTTATCGCTCATCATTAGTCTTCGGATATTGAGTCTTGCTGATATTTATACCATGATCTTTTAGAGTCTTGCATATTGAACCTATTAAGTACCTTATCAATATAAGCACTCTGACTTAGACCGATCAGCCTTTTAGATCTATCCCCATATATCTTAATACAAGGATGTAGGCTGCATCTCCTAAGTCCTTCATTGAGAAACACTTCCTTAACCAAGACTTAACACTCTGCAAGGATGGTATGCCATTTCTAATAAGTAATATATCATCAACATGCAACACCGGAAAAACAACCACGCTCCCAGTGACTTTCTTGTATACACAAGGCTTATCTTCATTTTTAATGAAACCAAATTCCTTAATTGCTTAATCAAAACGAAGATTCCGACTCCGAGAAGTTTGCTTTAATCCATAAATAGATCTTTAAAGCTTGTACACCGTCCTAGAAGTCTTAGGATGAACAAACCCTTCAAGCTGTATCATATACATTTTGCTACTAGCCATGCTTTATAAGTACGCACATTGCCATCCATGTCAGTTTTCTTCTTGAAAACCCATTTACATCCAATGGTCTTACCACATGTAGGTAAATCAACAAAGTTTAAAACTTGGTTGTCACACATGAATTGCATCTAAAAACTCATGGCAATGAGCCATTTATCTGCTTTAGGGCTAGAAACAGCCTCCAGATAAGTAGTATGTTCATTTTTATCCATAAGCAACACCTCACTACTATCAGTTTAAAGAAATCCAAATCTCTCAGGCTGATGTCTTACCCTATCAGACCTACGAGGGCCTTGTGATACCTGTAGATGATCAATTAGTTCAAGACTTAGTTAATCTCCTACTGGCGGTTGAGTGTTTATTTATGGTTCTTAAATTTCTTCAAGACTTACTTTATTCCCAATGTTGACTTTTGAAATAAACTATTTTACCATAAAGACACCATTCCGAGCAACAAACACTTTTTTCTCAGCGGGATTATAAAAGTAGTATCATTTAGTTTCTTTAGGATAACCAACGAATACACACTTGATCGATTTGGCTGATAATTTTTTGAGATTTTTCGTTGTACGAAAACTTCACAACCCTAAATCTTAAGGAAAGACAAACTTGGTCTTTTTCCAAACCACATCGCATGTGGTGTTTCATCAATCGCTTTAGAAGGAACACGATTTAGTGCAAACGCAGTAGTTTCTAAGACATAACCCCAAAAGGACATAAGAACATTTGCATGACTCATCACAGATCGAGCCATATTCAATAAAGTCTGATTTCTCCTCTCAGAAACACCATTCCATTGTGGAGTTGCTGGGGGATTTAACTTGAGACAATCCCACAGTTTTAAGATGATCATCAAACTCTTGGCTCAAATATTCACCATCTCGATCTGATCGAAATGCTTTAATAGTTTTACCAAGTTGATTTTGCACTTTGTTCTGAAATGTTTGAAACATTTCAAAAGACTCACATTTATGTTTCATGAGATATATGTAACCATATCTACTGAAATCCTTAGTGAATGTAATGAAGTACTGATAACCACCTCTAGCCATTGTGTTTATAGAACCGCATACATCAGTATGTATTAGACCCAATAAATCACTTGCCCTTTCACTGTGTCTAGTAAATGGACTATTTGTCATCTTGCCTAGTAAACAAGATACACTTGTTTTATATGATTTAAAATCAAATGAATCTAAAAGTCCATCTTTATGGAGTTTAGAAATGCTTTTCTCATTAATGTGGCCAAGGCGACAATGTCAAAGGTAAGTTTGATTTAAATCATTTGACTTGAATATTTTTGTATTTACGTTAACAACAAGAGTATCTGTGGACCTTTTCATGTTTAGAATATAAAGACCATCACACAAATCAGCATTTGCATAGAAAATGTCTTTATAAGAAATAAACTATTTATTATTCGCAATAATGAAATTAAAACCATCCAAATCCAAACATGAAACTGAAATGATGTTTCTGCTCTAAGCAGAGACATAATAACAATTATTTAAAACTAAAATAAGTCCACTAGGAAAAATTAACTCATAGCATCCTATAGTCAACGAAGCAACCTTTGCTTCATTTCCAACTCGTAGGATGACTTCTCATTTCTTCATCTTTCTACTTTTGGTGAGACCTGCACATTAATAAAAATATGATATCCACATCCGGTATCCAATACCCAGGAATCACTAGTAGACAAGTTGACTTCAATAACATAAATACCTAAAGCGGTAGTCGCATTACTCTTTTTTTTTCTTTAAATATTCAAGATAGAGTTTGCAATTTCTGAACCAATTTCTAGGTGCACGGCAGAAATGTCAATTTCCTTCTTTTTCCTTTTCCTTTTGGGACTGTGAAGTAGAAGCAGCATGGAGTTTGACTTGTTCCATAGGCTTTGTGACAGTCACAACAACCTTGGTAACTTTAGCCTTGCCTTTGCTCTTTTTCTTCAAAGTCTTTCCTTTTTGAACCATCAACACACTAATAATGGATTTTTTGACATTCTACTTAACAGTTTTAAGCATCAAATGCAACTCTGAGATAGACTTCTCCATGTTATTCATGTTATAGATCATCACGAATTGTGAATAACTATCAGACAATGAATTTAAGATCAAATCCGTAGCCAACTCTTGGCTGATGGGAAATTCAAGTTTGTCAAGATGGTTAATATAACCCTTCATTTTCAGAACATGAGGACTAACTGACGCACCCCTCGGCCATTTTGCATGAATGAAGGTTTTTAACCGTCTCGAACCTTTCTTGCCTGACCTGTTGTTGGAACATTTCTTTTAGCGTCGTAGCCATGTTGTAAGCTTCTATGTGTTCCATGTCCTTTTAAAGTTTAGGAACCATGGTTGCCAACATAATGCATGCAACATTAGTTGAGTCGTTGACATGCTTAGTATGTGCATCCTTCACGGCTCTTAAAGCATTGGTTGGTGGTTCCTCAGGAATAGGATCATCTAGGATATACAACTTGCGTTCATGCTTAAGAACAATTCTCAAGTTTATGAACCACTCAAGAAATTTGTCTCAGACAACTTATCTTTCTCAAGGATGGATCGCAGTGACAAAGGATTAGTGTGATTTAAAGAGGTCATAGATCTATAACAAAGATTATGCAAAAGCTCATTTTAGTATAGAGGAATAAAATCTCACTAAATTAACAAGCCTCCTTAAAATCTACGTTTCACCTAATTCCAAGACAGCTAAGGCATGACACTTTGAATTAGGTTATTTAGGTAGGTACCACTTACCAATTACATCATATGTAACTTTAAGTTATTTTATAAGATTATGACATCTTATGTCTTATCATGTTTTATCTTATTTAGTGCTTAAATTTTAAAACCGTATTGATAACTTTATCAAGTCTAACAATTTCAAATAATAGAGTAACCGTTACTCAACTTGCCTCGCCAAGATAACACAATACACTCTGCGAAGGCAGACCTATATTGGTGCGATCGAAGCCTTGACAAGTGTTTAAGAAAGGATGACACTTGACTTAAAACTCAAAAGAAGGATTTTTGTTTGTTTACTGATCATAATTGAATAAGATAAATATCATATATTTCAACGAGTAAATAATCACTAAAAGTTTAGGAAATCATACAAATATTAACTATTGTACTAATTTTTGGAGGCTACGAACAATTAACTTAAGATACTTTGATTCCTTATCCAATTAGGACTTGTTTTATATCTCACCTATCTTATAGGATTTGTAATTCTAATCCAATTACAAGTCTATCTCCTATCTTATAGGGAAATACTAACGAATTACTACAATGAGATATATGTTTAAAATTAATTTCGAGATATTAAATATGCATTCAACATCAGAATCATATTAAATTAATCATATTAACCTAATCACGATCTCTATCATAGAGACGTACATAATTATTGAACAAAACGAAATATGTGTTCAAGATCAGAATCATATTAACTTAAACATGAAGTCTACGATGAACATACAAAATTCACATTGCTCAATATAAAATATATGTTAATTGAGAAATTCTAAACATGAATACTATCATTGAATCATATCATGCGATATATCAATATACATGAATTAACAACATACTTTAAAACTAATTCTTGATAACAATTATCACATAATCTATATGTATATCATATATATATATATTAATCAAGATTATGTTTTCGCACATATATCATATATACATCATTGAAAGCATACAAACGTTTAATAAAATCGAGCCTAATGCTCTGATATCACCGTTGAATTTTTAGGGTTCATACGAAGCGAAAAATTCAAAACAAATTTTGAAAAACCTCAATAGGATCGAAAAATAAGTTACATTAAACTAAATCTACGAAAGTAAATCATACCTTATTCCATGATTTCCTTTTGATTGTTCAATTTTTAATACGTTCAAGTGCGCGTCCTCTATCAGAAATCCGCACACGAATGGTGACCACAATTTGGAGTGCTAGCCCCAAGAGAGATTGAAAAATAATTTTTGTTTCTCTCCCAAAATCCAGATAACTCAAAAAATTGTAAAACGAAATCTTATTTAGTTTTTTTTAGGGATCCACACTTTATTTATATGTGTAGATAAGCCCTCACTTAAAAAATCCTATTAGTAATACAACTATTATATTTACACAGTTTAAGCAAATTACACACATGCCAATATTAATAAGTTATCATATAATAAATCGTAAGGGCTTTTATGTCGTGAGTTTTATCTTATAAACTCATTACTTTGTACCAATTGAAATTGCGCAAAACCATTCTTTGTGTGCGACCCAATAAGTTCATGCGACGTTAACTGTGAATCAAAAACCATTTTGGTACACAAGTCATAAATGGCTCTAGTAAGGCATTATGACTACCCAAAGAGCATGAATATCAACATCAATACAACCTAATTAATAATGTATATCATATCATTTTTTCGTGCGATATACTTTGATTAAACTTAGCACATGAAAAATCACCCTTAATGTTCAATCGTACTACTATCGATCTTTAGGTAAACCGAAAAAACGTCCAAGTGACGTTGATCATATCAATTCACATGGACTTGGTCATTATCACTCTATCTTATCGAGGGATCTACCGATATCTCTCTATACGAGAGTGACAAACTTTATCTTGATTACACACCTTCACATATTATTCGCACGGTAACCAATCACAATCTTTATAATTGTCCGGTTAAGGACAACATTTGACTGTGTCAAATTATCATGCTCCTAATATTGAAGCCTATGGTAATCTCAAGTCGAAGAACTAAATGATATACCTATCATGAGTAACACCTATGACTTAATTCATGTGGTGTTCTCATAGCAAGTCGGTCCAGTATCTTATTCCATAATAACTACTTATGATCTTGATTTATATCCTTATACACATGATCATCACATAATCATCAATCAAGATTCACACTAATCTTAATTCATTATAGTTCCCTGTATAATGACCGACTAGGGACCTTTAGGATATTTCAACAAATACCAATGGATCTTACTATAAGGTAAATATCCAATCACTTATAATAAAACAACAAATAAAACCTCTATTTGATTAACTAAAAATTATAAGATAAACAATGTTTGTAGATTGACCTAGGGCGCATGCCCTAACAACTATGACACACGTCTGTTACAGGCGACATCAGTTATGTGCATGACAGGGGTACCCATTACGGCTGAGAAATACATTTGTGGTCGAGGAGAGTGCCGGCCATATCGATTAAGAGGATTGCCGAGTGTCAGAAGGCTGATGGGATTTACGAGCGGTTCAATAGTCTGGCTCAAGATCTGGAGTGCACTGATTGGGTAGGGATCACGGATCGGTGTTTGAGACACTAAAAGAGATTGTAGATACCTGCAGATCAGGAGATACATGACGAAATTCTGAAGAATTCACACTGGTCTTATTACACAGTTCATCTTGGTTGGACAAAGATGCACCATGATTTGAGACGATTGTTCTAGTGGTCAAGGATGAAGGCTGAAGTTGGCGTGTATGTCAGGAGTTGTCACATTTGTTGGCAGGTGAAGGTTGATCACAGAAGATCCGGTGGATTGTTACAGTCGTTGCCTATTCCATAGTGGAAATGGGAGCACATCATCAAGGATTTCCTTAGTGGACTATCGCGGACATTAAGGCATCACGATGCAGTTTGGGTGGTGACTGATAGACTGACGAAATCGGCTCATTTCATTTCGATTTTCATGAGATACACGTTTCCCCAGTTGAGCATATTGTTTAAGCGGGAGATTATTAGATTACATGGAGTGCCGATTTCCATTGTATCTGATAGAGATCCCTAGTTGACATCGAAGCTTTGAGAGGCTATGCAGGAGAAGTTTGACACCAGGTTGCAATTTAGTACGACTTATCGTCCTCAAACCGACAGACAGTCAGAGCAACTAATACATATCTTAGAGGATATGCTTAGGGTTTGTATACTGCAGTTTGGGGGTTCGTGGAAGAATTATCTGCCTTTGTGTGAGTTTGCATATAATAAAAGCTATCAGGCGAGCATTGACATGCCACCATTTGAGGCACTTTATGGAAGGCCTTGTAGATCATCTGCACGTTGGGCGGAGCCGGAAGATACAGTGACAGCTGGGCCTGAGATAGTTGTTGATTATACAGAGAATATCAAACAGATTTGATAAAAGTTACGAGCTGCACATGATAGACATAAGAAATACGTGGATCAATATCACGAAGGACTGAGCTATGAGGATGAGAATATGGTATATTTGAATGTTTCCCCTTAGAAGAGTCTGCGGAGGTTTGGTATTAAGGGGAAATTGGTGCCGAGATTCATTGGGCCATATGGGATCGCTCAGCGAGTGGACAGTGTTGCGTATCGATTAGAGTTACCTGCTGAGTTAGTTGAGGTTCATTCGACATTTCATATTTCGATGTAGAGACTAGCTAGATCAGGGCTAAGACCGACTATTGAGTTGAGCAGGTTGAGGTTCAACCTGATGTGACTTACGAGGAAAGGCTGATAGAAATTGTTGACCATAGAGTTCAGATTCTCAGGAATAGGGAGCTCTCTAAGGTTCTGGTTCTTTGGCAGCATTATAGGACCGAGGGACTCATTTGGGAACTCGAGTCGACGATGAGAGAGCGATACTTTCAAGTATTTCCTAGTATGATGTTTAAGTTATAGTTAAATTTCGAGATGAAATTTAATTTAGTTGGGAAGAACTGTAATGACCCATTTTATTAACGTCGTTATTTATATCGTAATTGCTAACCTGGACGCCAGCTCAAATCTAAGTGGACGCCGCGGGTAGGTTAGGACACATGTCGACTTAGGTACACTAGTTAAATTGTGTGTTAGATGGCTTATTTGCGATGCAATTTATTAAATTATTTGTTAAATACATCGCATGAGTGTATGATGAACAAGGAGAGCGTGCGAGGTTATGTGATGGGTAGTTGCCTCGAAGTGTGTGTCAATGCAGGTATCGAGAGGGTTAGTATGGGTACACCAGAGAAACTCGATAAATTCATAAAAAATTATTGTAGAATCAAATCTAAATAGGTAATGTAACCATAGGCTAGCAAAAATTTAAATTCGAACAATAGGCTATGGCACGCCTCGAAATGCGTGTCGAGACGAGGAGCACCGAGTACAGGTAGCCGAAGGTTAGTGTGACCATGAGTTGGTTAAATTTGATAAATAAAACACTAATTATATGGTTGGATTAGGCTAATGATAATGTGGAATTAATTGAATAAATGAAGCCTATAGTTTGACATGAAATAAAAGTGACATTGAGATGGACATCCAGATCATAATGGTTGTTAGTACTAGGATGTGAGTTGGCTATTAGAGTCATCAGGAGGTGTAGGACAACATGCTTGTGAACCACAAAATAAGCCTCGGGATACGAACGCACAATTGATTCCAACAAACATATAAATAAAGGACCTAGTGGAGTTTTTGATCAATCCACTCAAAATTTTCCCATTCAATCTGAGAAAACCAGGGTGAAATAGATAAATTCAAGCTGGGAATTCACACATCAAAGACCAAATCAAGAGCTCAAACTAAGGTAATCATCATCTTCATCTCCTCCACTCTCCAATGAACCCATTTTTATTAAATTGAGTGAATTCGGATTAGATAGTTAAACCTCTGATTTTTTGTGAAAACTTAATGTATTACATAATATTAAATCATATTCATAAGGAATTTACCACTAGTTCAATTCGAATTGATAGTTTTGATGAAATTGAAGAATGTGGTGTATGCATGAAACTTGAGAAAAATGGGTTAATTGAATGATCTAGAGTGTTCTAATTGATGTATTGAAGTTATTTTGGTGAGGAGAAGGTGTAAAACCAGTTAGAGTAGCTAATTGAGAGAGTTAGGACATAATTCTCGTATTGAGAATTATGTCTCAGAAGGCAATTAGCACGCTAATTTGAACGATTAGCGCACTAGTTATATTCCTTAGCACGCTAATTCCATCTAGCGCGATAGGTACACCCCCTTAGCGCGCCGACTCAATCTAGCTCGCTATGTAGACCATATTAGCGCGCTAATAATAGAAGAATATGGATTATAAAGGGTTATTTTTGGGATTTTCAGTTAATATATATCTAAAACATTGTAAACAACCTAAACTTGTGAAAATGGACTTCAGGGATTTAGTGGACCAATGTTCGGTGTCAAGGAGCTTGTCGGGTTGGGTACATGAGTTTGGGGAGATCGGAGAGCGTTGTGAGGTTTGTAAAACCCAATTGAAAGATTCTGAGTATTTACTCTACTTTACATTTTTCTATCATTCATTGTTGTTCATTATTATATTTGGTTACTTGGACGTGGGTTGAGGTTACTCCCCCAGATTTCCTAGTTGTGTGGTCATGATGTACTGAACTGTTACACGTATGACCCAACCCTCGATGAATGACGACCTAAGCTTGCCCTTGGTGCATGTGTAGGTGACTGGGCGGATTTGGCTAGCGCCATGAGGGACTAAGTGTCGGGTCAGTTGGACGCGACCACTACTGGGGACATCGTGACCCGAAGTACAGTTTAGTCCATCTAGAGCAAGCACACGCATTTGTTAGCTTGTCCGTTGTCTATTCATGTGATGAACTATTTATAATTGTCTATTTTATATTCCGCATATTTACTTGACAACATTCCTTGCATTTCCTTTACTTTATTATATGAATGCTTGGAGGAGTTCCTTGGGATTTTACTTACTGTACTCGACATCTATTTTTTTTCCGATGATTAAGTGCAGATCCTAGTACCAATAGGGGCAAGGGGATCCTAGGCAACTATATCTGATTGCCCACTGTCGAAGACCTACTTGTACTTGTTTATTTTTGATATTTTGTATATTTTGGGTATTGGGAGACTTGAGATGACACCGTACATGTATATATACCTTGTTTGTGGTAATGTTGCTTATATAGTACTTTCCAGAGTTTTCCATAGTAGAATTTGCCTTTGAACAATGTTTATCATGCTAAATTACCTTGTTTAAATGATATTAATTAAGACTTCCACTGAGTATGTTAATATTTAAGAACCAACCCACTACTATGGTTAGGATCTCAATAAATTGCTAACTAAGTAACAATTGAAATAGTTAGATTCCTACAAAGAATGGATAGAGATTTATCGGATAATACACACGTGGACATGACTTATGAGACATGAAGAGGATGGACAATGTTGAAATATGTGATTCAAATTAGATTAAGGTTTAGTAGTGAAATTAGTGGGACATGTGTCCATGTAGAGTCATGTGTAATGGGTAGTTATTAATTAAGTTGTGGTAGTTATTAATAGATAGTTTTAGTTATTGACTTGGTGGTGTGCACACATAAAGTGGTGCATGTTATGTTAGTGGGTTAAGACCAAGTCAATGTGATAGTTTATAAATATGTAATGTGTGTGTTGAGAATTATAGAGAGAGTAGTAGTATGAGTTGAAAAAAAAAATAAAAAAAAATTGTTCTCTCTCACCCTTTGCATTGTTAGCTTCTCTGTTATTTATTTTGTAATACCCGACATTGGTATCAAAGCCAATGGTTCAATCCTGAGGCATGTTCAATTCGAGAAGTCGAAGCTAGTTCGTAGATAAGTGTTGCGAAGATAGATCGTGAAAAAGTGTTGCTAAGAAAGTGAAGAAAAAGATAATGGTGATATCAAAGAAGCTCCAACATGAGAGTGTGAGTGCTCCAACGCCATCAATGATGAATTGATTTTTGATCGTGTATGACAAGATGGTGGAAGCTGGTAACCATTGAAGAAGATATGTTTTAATATGTGATGAGAAATGCATCATATGAGTGTTATGAAGAGATGTGCTCCAAGTGGGTTGAAGAGATGTGCTTCAAAATTATGAGTTTGAATTACGCAAAGAGATGTGCTTTGCAAAGTTAAAGTTTTAATTTATGTTTATCTAACTTTTGTAGGAAATTTGAATCAAGGGAGAATGTTGAAATATGTGATTCAAATTAGATTAAGGTTTAGTAGTGAAATTAGTGGGACATGTGTCCATGTAGAGTCATGTGTAATGGATAGTTATTAATTAAGTTGTGGTAGTTATTAATAGATAGTTTTAGTTATTGACTTGGTGATGTGCACACATAAAGTGGTGCATGTTATGTTAGTGGGTTAAGACCAAGTCAATGTGATAGTTTATAAATATGTAATGTGTGTGTTGAGAATCGTAGAGAGAGTAGTAGTATGGGTTGAAATACAACAACAACAACAACAACAACAACAACAACAACAACAACAACAACAACAACAACAACAACAACATAGCCTCAGTCCCAAATTAACTGGGGTCGGCTACATGGATCAAACTTTTCCATTGTGCTCGATTCAGTGCAATTGATGGTGAGCTTTGCAAACCATTCAAATCTCTCTTAATTAATGCATCCCATGTTAACTTTGGTCTACCCCTACCTCGTCGAATTTCTACAGTTTCTATTGAGTCAAGTTTTCTAGTTGGGGCATTTGTAGGCCGTCTTTGCAGGTGACCAAACCATCGCAACCGCCCTTCCCTAATCTTTGTATCGATTGATGCTACTCCTACTTGTCTTTGAATTTCTATATTTCTTATTCTATCTTTACGGGTTTTACCACACATCTACCTAAGCATTCTCATTTCTGCTACATTCACTTTATGTAATTGTTGTTGCTTTACTGCCCAACATTCACTTCCATAGAGCATAGCTGGCCTAATTGCGATCCTATAAAATTTTCTTTTTAACTTAGTGGGAACATGTCGATCACAAATCACCCCCGTTGCACTCCGCCATTTCTTCCATCCAGCTTGGATTCTATGTGTGACATCATTTTCAATGTTACCATCATTTTGTATGATTGAACCTAGGTATCTAAAGTGGTTTACCCTAGGCACTTCTACTTCCCCTAATTTTACCACTCCGTCATCTCGATGTCTAGTGTTAACTGCGTATCGGTTGTCCACTTCCGAGAGGGTCTCAGTAGGCTCGGTCGTCATAGGACGAGAGTCAGGCGAATTGAAATGGTCAATCTATCTCGGTGGTGTACAACCGAGAAATTGAAATAGGACTCGGTTGTACACGGTCGATATATTGGAATACTTGTCGGTCATGGGTGACCGAAAATATGGGTTGTTTCACGAACCTGCTTGACCGAGACATCAGGAATGGATGTTGAACATTACAATTTCAAAAAAATTGGGAAATCGTCAAACTAACAATACAAGATTGAAAATCCATCACGACAACTTGCACCGAAACTTAATTAATTATAAATCTCCGTAACATTCAAACTGACTCTAAAAATGGTCCATCCATAAGTAAACAACAATCAAAACACAACAACAATCAAAACACATCACAACATTTGCATATACATAGAACATTCGGACGAATTGGCAAAATTTCTAAATGTTTAGCCGTCTAGGTACAAGTTTTAACCTACGGTGTATCTAAATCTACAACAGGTATGGTGGCTTCATGATCAGCAGTTGCAATGGGCGCGATGTCTCGAAAAACGAATCCATCTCGCCAACCTTTGGCGCAAATGATCCTCAACGTACCGATCCCACGATGGATATAAGGATGACAGCGATGCATTCACACGCAACTGCACCTGTCAAAGTGAACATTAGAACATAGAAGATATTGTCACAAACCCGATTAAGGGGGAAACAAACAAATTCACAAAAAATCATAGAACTTACCCTAACCCAATGGATATTCCTTTCATTTGCCATTGCAATGATAAGTTTGTTGTGCAATGACGACGTTGGAATACTACGTAGAGGTAGGAATGTGGAGGCACTCCCATGCGAGAGGTTGACGAGAATGACATTGAATGCGGTGGATACTAACAATCCCATGTCTGGAAGTGTCAACCATTCTTTGAAAAATGCCCCATCTTGCTTCTCTGGGCAATGCACCGCATTCTTGACAGTCTCGAAACTCGAGCCAAGCACTTCCCGCCAAAGGTATTCATACCCGATAATCTCATCGTAAATCCGTCTACGCACAATCCTCCACCCGTCTACGTCGGCAAGTCCAAGCCCAGAGGCTATACACCTATATCCATAATTCCCATCGGAAACAACATCGATAATGACATCAACATGTGGCAACCAATCTAGTTCTAAGCAATGACCATAAGCCATGTTAGATCCATTTTGCGTGCGTCGACTGGCACGACGCATTTATGGAACCTTGCCTTTCTTCTGCCTAGAAGCTTTTGTGGAGTGGGAGGACTCAAATCGATTGGAGGCCCGGGGTGCCTCCGACACCGGGGTGCCTCCGATTGGAGACCCCGGTGTCCTCCCACCGCATCCTCAACTTCTGCTCGCACTCCACAAAAGACGAAGGTGGACTAATCTCCCCGATTTGCTCACTTTCAGTCCTCCCCCGCATCATCAACTTCTTCCTCCCCTTATCCAATCTTCTGCGGTGTCGTGATTGTGCCTCCCACAAATCACAGTGACATACCATAAGGAGTCAGCATTCTCCTTGACGTTAATTTGGAAAGGACATCCACATTTCTTCGTACTAGTGCGAGTCCTCGCCTTTTCATCATTCCTTGATTTCTTTAAAAATTTTGCCGTTTTCCCCTTCCCTACTCTCTGAGCCAGTCCCCTATATATCCCAGACCTCTCAGAGGCAATTTTCACCCTTCCCCTGCGCTTAATGCCCCCGGCATCCGAGCGCTTCGTTACTAACACAAACTTTTTCTCGGCACCAATCATTTGAAGCCATGAAATAGCCGCTTCTCGAGAGGGGAATGACTTAGAAGGTGTCAAAGTGTCATTGTAGTCTGAAAAATTACTAGATAACGACATTACCTGCAATACAAACAGTGTAACATTATAATCAACCAAAATGTACAGCACAATCACAAAGAAACCCAAAAAAATAGGTTCTCGATTATACAGTTCCGAAACTTCCTTCAGAGTCTCGTTTACGTACGACCGAGAGTTAGCAATACTCTCGGTCGTTCCAGACCGTGACCTACGTGAAACCTCTCGGTCCTCTACGACCGAGACGTTACCATACATCTCGGTCCTGCGAGGCCGAAACAATCGCGTACCCAGATAGAAACTTCGGATAACCGCAAAAAAACACAAAAAATTTGCAAAATTACCTCAAAGACGACCTCCTCTGGCACCGAAGCATTACAATCCTCCATTATACAGTGGAAACAACTTCGGATTTGAAGAAATTACCAAACCCTACGTTGATAAACAAATCATCATTTTCACTGTTATACACAACTAAACAGTTCTAAAAAACCCGAATATGGGTGTCAAACATTGTTACCTTGCTGTCGGACGAGCAAGAATCGATTAGCTCTTCGCCAAACGCAATGTGGCTGTGGCTTTGTGGTTCAAGCTTGCTGTTGGGGTGCCCTAACTCCTTGTCAAAATGGTTTGTGGGGTTTGAACCATTATATATATATACAGGGGCAAAATGGTATTTTCTATTTTTGTTGGAATTTTTACAAATAAGTTGGGTGCCCTCATTAAATGGTGGGGTGCCCTTAGCGGCCCTCATGAATATCTGCTTTGCATTTCAGATGGGTCGGAACGAGCACATGTTATTGGGTTTGAGATTGAGACCTGTGTTGGGGCATGTGCCTTAGGTCAATCCATTGACTTTCTTTATGAATACTTTTAGTTAATAAAATAGAGGATTTCATTTGCTGTTTATTATAATTAATTTTCATGTTTACATTATAATAAGATCCATAAGTATTTACAGAAATATCATAAATGTCTCTAGTCGATCATTATACTGGGAACTATAATGAATTAAGAATAGTGCGAGTCTTGATTGATGATCATATGATGATTATACGTATAGGGATACGAATCAAGATCACGAGTACTTGTTAGGGAACAAAGTACTGGATCGACCTGCTATGAGGACATCACATGGATTAAGTCATAGTTGTTTCTCACGATAGCTATATTTTTCAGTCCTCTGACTTGATATTACCAGAGACTTCAACATTAGGAACATAGTGATTTGACACTATCAAACGTTGTCTTTAACCGGACGATTATAAAGGTTGTAATTGGTTACTGTGTGAGCAATGTGATGAAGTTGTGTAATCAAGATAGAATTTGTCATTTCATATAAAGAGAGATATCCAGTGGATCCCTCGATGTGTTAGACTGTTAAAAGGCCTAGTCTAAGTGAATTGATATTGATCAAAGTCACTTGGATGTTTCCAGTCTACCTAGAGTTCGAGACTAGTATGATTGAACATGTTGGATGACAATTCCATGCCTTATGTTTGATCAAAAGGATATCGTGTGACAAAAGGATGTTATATACACTATTGATTAGGTTGTATCGATTTGATATTCGTACAACTTGGGTAGTCATAATGTCTTGCCAGAGGCCGCTTATGACTTGTATACCAAAATGTGTTTTGGTACACTGTCAACGTTGTATGAGCCTATTGGGTCGCACACTAAGAATGATTTTGCAAGATTTTAAGATGGTTCAGAAAAATGAATTTTATATAATAAAATTCATGACAGAAACGTCTTTGTGGTGTATTACACTTATACTTATTTAAGTAGGGGTATATGTGTAATTTACTTAACCGTCTATATACAAGAGTTGTATAAATAGACGCTTTAAGTTAGAAAACATGTACGAAAGATTAAAAGGCCGAAACTCTATTTTCGTTTGAGAAACGACTTAGGGTTGGTATGCCCTGGATCGTTTTGGAGAGAAACAAAAAGATTTGGTATTCTCTCGAAGCTAGCACTTTGAATCTCGGCAGCCGTTCGTGTGTGGACTACTGGTAGAGGGCGTTCGTCGTTGGCAGCGCCTTAAAGATCGATCAACCTTCAGAAAGGTATATTGCGACTGAGGTATGATTAAGTTTTCATAGTTTAAACATTTTTAATGGAATTAGATTCGGATCCTGTTAGAGTTTTTGTCAAAATTGTCTTGTAATTTCCGCTGCGCATGAACCCCAAAATCCAACAGTGGTATCAGAGCCTTCGAGTTCGATTTCATTAAATTCATTGCATGTTTTCTTATGATATATACATGATATATGATTTAAAGCATGTTAATAGTTGATGTATATGTGATATACATAAGTTTTCTGTGAGATTTATTATCATGTTTTGTGTATATGATACATATATTCGTGATTTAATTGAAATTAGTTTCGTACATGCTAGTAACCATGTTAAGTTAATTCGAATAATTTTAATAAATTGAATTTCGTGTT
Organism: Stephania yunnanensis; assembly: GCA_039657365.1. NCBI lineage: Eukaryota > Viridiplantae > Streptophyta > Magnoliopsida > Ranunculales > Menispermaceae > Stephania > Stephania yunnanensis. The sequence continues at coordinate 45,635,330 of CM077581.1, forward strand.
CTGTAATCCATGACACCATTAGGTATAATCTTTATTTTTCGTGTATTGATGCATGGATGAAATCTCTGTAATTCAGTATGCATATTTAGGTTACATTGTCTTACGTTTCTTGAATTGTATAAGGCTGAATATTCATTCGAAACTAATATGATTAGGTTCGATTGGGATAGTAGTTCATGATTCAATGAAATATTTGTGATTATTTGGATGAAGACCGAAATTTCAAATAATTAATTTTCGAAATTATTTATTTATCTTTTTATATCTATTATGTTATGAAGTTTTTATTTGATAAAGATATATAACAAATTAGATTAAGAGATATAAGCACAATCGATTTCGTTATCCCTATTGGATATGAGATAAATATGGAGAAGTTTGTTATCGGTGATATGCTAGGATTCAAATATCTTAAGTCCTAATTAGATTAGGATAAGATGATTAGTTAGATGTGGGCCCGGGTTAATTAAAAATGTTTTAATTGACTTAATTTTGGATAAACTAAGGGGTAAGTTTAGGATAAGATGATTAGTTAGATGTGGGCCCCCTATACCCCGTCATTGTCGGGTAGTCAATGGGACCAACTACATTGACGACAATGACTGGACAAATCTAACTAATCCTAGCGCACGAAAATTCTTTTATTAGTGAACAATATAAAAATCTCCAAATTGTTTAGTGATTTAACAAATCAATAAAAATATATGATATTTCATTATTTACATAAAATCACTAAAACTCAATAAAATCCCTCTATTAAATTTTAAGTCTCACGCCATCCATTTTAAACACTTGTCAAGGCCTCGATCACACTAATACAGTTTCAGCCATAGCTAGGTGTATTGCGTTATCTTGGTGAGACAAGTTGGATAAGAGTTACCTAAATGTTTAAAATGGTCCGACTTAATAAAGCTATCAAAATAGTTTTAAGCTTTAGGCACATGATGAGATAAAAACATGATAAGACATTAGATGTCCCGTATCTCATAAAAGTATCTAAAAATTACATAAGATGTAATTGGTAAATGTTACCTACCTAAATAATCTAGTTCTGTGTTTCATGTCATAGCTGTCATAGAATTAGGTGAAATATGGATTTTAGTCCCCTAAATAAATAGTGTATTTTAGGAGGGTTGTTAATTTATTGGGAGTCTATTCCTCTATACTAAAATAAGCATTACATAATCTTTATTGTAGATCAATTGCCTATTCAAGTAACAATAATCCCCTGTCACTGCGATGAGAAGGATAAGCTATCTGGGACTAACTTTCTTGACTGGTTCAATAACTTGAGAATTGTTCTTAAGCATGAACGCAAGTTGTATGTCCTCGATGCTCCTATTCCTGAGGACCCACCAGCCAATGCTACGAAAGTTGTGAAGGATGCGCATAATAAGCATGTCAACGATTCTACTGATGTTGCAAGTATTATGTCGACAACTATGGTTCTGAACTTCGAAGGACATGGAACTAATGGAAGCCTACGACATGGCTATAACGCTGAAGGAAATGTTCTAACAGCAAGCTAGGCAAGAAAGGTTCGAGACAGTCAAAAACCTACATTCTTGCAAGATGATTGAGGGTGCGTCAGTTAGTCCTCATGTTCTGAAGATGAAGGGCTATGTTGACCAGCTTGATAGACTCGAATTTCCAATATGCCAAGAGCTGGCTACAGTTTTGATCCTGAATTCATTACTAGAAAGTTACTCACAATTCGAGATGAATTACAATATGAATAATATGGAGAAATAAATTTGAGAGTTGCATTTGATGCTCAAAACTGCTGAACAAAATATCAAGAAACCCTATAGTAATTTGTTGATGGTCCAAAAGGGAAAGGGAATGAAGAAGAAAGGCAAAGACAAGGCTAAAGTTGTCAAGGCTGCTGGTGCACCTATCGCAAAGCCTGTAGAACAAGTCAAGCCCCAGCCTGTTCCTGCTTCAAAAAATCCAAAAGAAAAGGAAGAAAATTGTCATTTCTGTCATGCACCTGGACAGTGGTTCAGAAATTGCAAACTCTATCTGGAAGATCTAAAGAAGAAAAAGGGTAGTGCGACTACCACTACATGTATTTATGTTATTGAAATTAATTTATCTACTAGTGATTCCTGGGTATTAGATACCGGATGTAGATCTCACATTTGTATAAATGTGCAGGGACTCACCAGAAGTAGAAAGTTGAAGAAAGGAGAAGTCATCATCCGCGTAAGGAATAGAGCAAAAGTTGCTGCCCTGGCTGTTGGATCATATGACTTAGTCTTACCTAGTGGACTTATTTTAACTTTAAATAATTGTTATTTTGTGCGTGCCTTGAGCAGAAATATCATTTATGTTTCATGTTTGGATATGGATGATTTTGATTTTATTATTGCGAATAATAGATGTTCCATTTCTCGTAAAGGAATATTTTATACAAATGCTGATTTGCGTGATGATCTTTATATTATAAGCATGAAAAAGTCCACTGATACTCTAGTCTTTAACATAAATACAAAGAGATTTAAGTCAAATGATTTGAATCAAACCTATATTTGGCATTGTCGTCTCGGGCACATAAATGAGAAACGCATAACGAAGCTCCATAAAGATGAACTTCTAGATTCATTTGATTTAGAAACATATGAAACGTGCGTATCTTGTTTACGAGGCAATATGACTAAAAGTCCCTTTACTGGACACAGTGAAAGGGCAAGTGATTTATTGAGTTTAATACATATTGATGTATGCGGTCCTATAAACACAATGGCTAGAAGAGGTTATCGGTACTTCATTACATTTACTGATGATTTCAGCAGATATGGTTATGTATATCTTATGAAACATAAAGCTGAATCATTTGAGATGTTTCGAACGTTTCAAAATGAAGTGCAAAATCAACTTGGTAAAACTATCAAAACACTTCGGTCAAATCGAGGTGGTGAATATTTGAGCCAAGAATTTGATGATCATCTTAGAAATTGTGGGATTGTATCACAATTGACTCCACCAGCAACTCCACAATGGAATGAAGTTTCTGAAATGAGAAATCGAACCTTATTAGATATGGTTCGATCTATGACGAGTCATGCAGATCTTCCATTATCCTTTTGGGGTTATGCATTACAACCTGCGGCTTTCACTCTAAATCGAGTTCCTTCTAAAACGGTCGATAAAACACCATTTGAGATATGGTACGGGAAGAGACCTAGTTTGTCTTTCCTTAAGATTTGGGGTTGTGAGGCTTACGTAAAGCGATAAGTCTCAGAAAGCACCTAAATCCGACAAGTGTTTATTTGTGGGGTATCCTAAGGAAACAAAAGGATATTACTTTTATAATCCCGTTGAGAACAAAGTGTTTGTTGCTCGATATGGTGCTTTTATGGAAAAATAGTTTATTTCAAAAGATACTAGTGGGAGAGAAATAAATCTTGAAGAAGTTCAAGAATCACAGGTAAACACTGAATCGCTACTAGAAGTTCAACAACGTTCCGAACCAGTTGAACCTCCACAAGTGACACAAGGCCCACGAAAATCTAGTAGGGTAAGACATGAGCCAGAGAGATTCGGATTTCTCATTATTGATAGTCGTGATGTGTTGCTTATAGATCAAAATGAACGCACCACTTATCAGGAGGCTATGTCTGGACCAGACTCAGATAAATGGCTAATTGCCATGAATTCTGAGATGCAATCAATGTATGATAACCAAGTTTGGTACTTGGTTGATTTACCTTAAGGTGGTAAGACCATTGGATGTAAATGGGTTTTCAAGAAAAAAACTGACATGGATGGCAAAATGCATACTTTTAAAGCAAGACTTGTAGCAAAATGTTTCAGGCAGACTCAAGGTGTTGATTATGATGAAACTTTTTCGCCAGTAGCCATGCTTAAATCTATAAGAATTTTAATTACCATTGCTGCATATTATGACTATGAGATATGGCAAATGGATGTAAAAACATCATTTCTTAATGGAAAGTTGCTTGAGGACATGTATATGACACAACCTGAAGGTTTTGTACATCTTGAGAATTCTAGGAAGGTATGCAAGCTTCAAAGATCCATTTATGGATTAAAGCAAGCTTCTCGGAGTTGGAATCTTCGTTTTGATGAAGTAATCAAGGATTTTGGTTTTATTAAGAACTAAGATGAGGCTTGTGTATACAAGAAGGTCAGTGGTAGTGTAGTTATTTTTCAGGTACTGTATGTTGATGATATATTACTCATTGAAAATGACATCCCAACATTGAAGAATGTCAAGTCGTAGTTAGGGAAATGTTTCTCAATGAAAGACTTAGGAGATGCAGCCTATATCCTAGGGATAAGAATCTATAGGGATAGATCTAAGAGGCTAATCGGTCTAAGTCAGAGTGCTTACATAGACAAGGTGCTTAATAGGTTCAGTTTGCAAGACTCTAAAAGAGGATTGTTGCCAATGTCTCATGGCATAAGTCTCAGCAAGAATCAATGTCCTAGGACAAATGATGAGCGAGACCGTATGAATAAGATTCCATATGCATCGGCTATTGGATCTATCATGTATGTCATGCTATGCACTCGACACGATGTATCATAGACTTTGAGCACTACAAGCGGATATCGATCAGATCCTGGTGAGAGTCACTTTGGATAGCGATAAATAACATCCTTAAATACTTAAGAAGGACTAAGGAAATGTTCTTGGTCTATGGAGGTTTTGAAAATGATCTAGTTGTAAATGGTTACACGGATGCAAGTTTTCAAAGCGATATAGATGATTTTAGATGGCAATCTGGATATGTGTTTACTTTGAATGGGGGTGCGAGAAGGTTTGGAAAAGTTTGAAGCAAGAGATCAGAAAGCAGATTCTACAAATGAAGTGAGTATATTGCAGTGTCCGATGCAGCAAAGGAGGTAGTTTGGATCAAAAAGTTCATTTCTGAACTAGGTGTGGTTCCAAGTATTGTTAACCCTGTTTGTTTGTATTGTGACAATAACGGGGCAATAACACATGCCATGGAACCTAGATCACACCAAAGATCCAAACATATACTCAGGCGTTTTCATCTCATCAGAGAAATTATTGAGATGGGAGACGTAAAGATTTGCTGAGTACCTACTGAAGACAACGTTGCGGATTCATTGACCAAAGCTCTTCCACAAGCAAAACATGATGGTCATGTTAGATCATTAGGCATCAGATGCATATATAGTGCAAGTGGGAGATGTTGGGGCATGTGCCCTAGGTCAATCCATTAACTGTCTTTATGAATACTTTTAGTTAATAAAATAGAGGATTTCATTTGCTGTTTATTATAATTAATTTGCATGTTTACATTATAATAAGATCCATGGGTATTTACATAAATATCCTAAATGTCCCTAGTCGATCATTATACTAGGAACTATAATGAATTAAGACTAGTGTGAGTCTTGATTGATGATCATATGATGATTATATGTATAGGGATACGAATCAAAATCACGAGTACTTGTTAGGGAACAAAGTACTGGATCAACCCGCTATAAGGACATCACATAGATTAAGTCATAGTTGTTTCTCATGATAGGTATATTTTTTAGTCTTCTGACTTGAGATTACCAGAGACTTCAATATTAGGAACATAGTGATTTGAAACTATCAAACATTGTCTTTAACCGGACGGTTATAAAGGTTGTGATTGGTTACTGTGTGAGCAATGTGATGAAGTTGTGTAATAAAGATAGAATTTGTCCCTTTCATATAAAGAGAGATATCCAATGGATCCCTTGATGTGTTAGACTGTTAAAAGGCCTAGTCTAAGTGAATTGATATTGATCAAAGTCACTTGGATGTTTCCATTCTACCTAGAGATCGAGACTAGTACGATTGAACATGTTGGATGCAATTCCATGCCTTATGTTTGATCAAAAGGATATCGTGTGACAAAAGGATGTTATACACACTATTGATTAGGTTGTATCGATTTGATATTCGTACAACTTGGGTAGTCATAATGTCTTGCTAGAGGCCGCTTATGACTTGTATACCAAAATGTGTTTTGGTACACTGCCAACATTGTATGAGCCTATTGGGTCGCACACTAAAAATGGTTTTGCGAGATTTTAAGATGGTTCAGAAAAACGAATTTTATATGATAAAACTCATGACAGAAACATCCTTGTGGTGTATTACACTTATACTTCTTTAAGTAGGGGTATATGTGTAATTTACTTAACCGTCTATATACAAGAGTTGTATAAATAGACGCTTTAAGTTAGAAAACACGTACGAAAGATTAAAAGGCCGAAACTCTATTTTCGTTTGAGAAACGACTTAGGATTTTTGGTATGCTCTGGATCATTTTGGAGAGAAACAAAAAGATTTGGTATTCTCTCGAAGCTAGCACTTCGAATCTCGGCCGCCGTTCGTGTGTCGACTACTGGTAGAGGGCGTTCGTCGTTGGCAGCGCCTTAGAGATCGATCAACCTTCAAAAAGGTATATTGCGATTGAGGTATGATTAAGTTTTTATGGTTTAAACGCTTTAAATGGAATTAGATTTTGATCTTGTTGGGGTTTTTGTCAAAATTGTTTTGTAATCTCCGCTGCGCATGAACCCCAAAACCCAACAACCTGTATAAAAGCAATAGGAACCCTAAAGAACGGACTATGCAGGCCTAAGGTGGGTCGTCCAGAGGCCTAAGGGGTTGACACGAATTTGCTCGGTGAGTTTGACACGATTACTAGCGGAGAGGCTCAATGGGCTTATACGGATGAGCTAGTCTCCAGTAACAAGGAGACTTGCCCCTGTGGACGTTGATGTCCTAGGATAGAGGCTCAACTCGTCGATTTGCCTGATACACAGAGCCTCATTCTTGGTGAGTAAGAACAACCCATAATTTCCCCAAAAGCATTGGACAATGCTTTAAGATGCCCTATGACTCACACAAACGATCAATCGGTCTGCAACATCAGACTTACTTGTGGATTTTCTCCTAGCTATTTGGTTTGAGGGTTGGCATCATCCACTCCGGTTGATACCTTGGTTCTTTCATCGAGCTAGAGGAGAACCAAGAGGAGGTCAAGAGGAGAGAGGCGTTCAGGAGCTCAATAGTGAGTGTGAATCAAATGAGGGGCAGAACCCGAATACCGAGGAACGAATGGATTAGGATGAGTGGGTCGAAGAGGGTGTCCTTGAGACTCAACTAGACATCGCAACAGAGGAAAATGGATAAATGTATAACTTGAGAGTTCACACAATGGAGGGTCTGGCTTCACCAGAGAGGGGAATCAAAGCTGTGAACAACGTTCCATCATCGGATCATATATACAAAACAAAGATTAAGTCAATTAGGTGATTGTTTAGGGAAGAGGATGAGTTTGACATTGCAATAATGGGTTCATACGAAGAAGGAGACGCGCAAACTGGTCCCTTGCCATCTTCGCTATTAAAGATCTTACGCATATTAGATGTACCCCGGACTCAGATTACCCTAAATGAAGGTGGATTTTCCTCCAGTTAACAAGACACATGTGAGTGCTTTCCTCTCTCATAATGGTCTTCGAGTAACCGAGAGACCTAGATGAGCACCACACCATGGAGAGTTAAGTGGTGCAAGTGCCTCGAGATCATATCAAACGGAGATGCATAGACTGGATTTTAACAAACTACAATACCACGCTGGACAAAAGGGCTTTTGGAGGTGCCCAATGAAGAAACAAAACTAGAATATGAGGGGCTTAGGGAATGGGAATAAAAAGGATTATAATGAAAGAAGAAGTGAAGAAGATGAATCCAAACTTTTTCGTATTGCAAGAAACAAAGAGGGCTGAGTTTGGGAGGATGGAGGCGGGTAATGTTTAGGATGGCCGTTTCAAAGAATGGGTGATCCTTAAAGTAAAAGGAACTTGGGGAGGAGTGGCAATTATTTGGGACACTAGAAGAGGAAAAGTGATAGGGAGTGTAGTTGGCAAGTTTTCGATTTCCTTAGAGGTTGAAGAGTTGGATGGGCTAAAATGATGGTTGTTAGGGGTGTACGGACCAACCACTATAAGCAAGAGATAAGAATTTTGGGATGAAATGAGAGACTTGTATGGATTGTATGGGTCGCATTAGTGTATGACAGGTGATTTTAACGTTCCACAGTTTCCCTCTAAAAAGAACAACTCTCAGTGGTCTACGACAAGAATGAGGAGGTTTGATCGGTTGATCAGAGACATGGAACTCATTAACCTCCCTTTTCGAAACGGTCGGTTCATATAGTTAAATCTTGGAGCCACCCTTCTATGTGCAAGGTTGGATCGTTTTCTTTATACTAGGGAGTGGGGGGCACAGTTTAGGTATGAAAGGTAGGCTCTCGACAATTAGGGGACCTCAAATCACTCTCCAGTGATATTATAAACGTGACAGATCAAACGGGGTCCAACTCTGTTCAGATTTGAAAACATTTGGCTATCACACCCACAGTTTGCAGACAAATGAAAGGAGTGGTGCCAGGAGGCGTTAGAGAGAGGATAAGTAGAGTATAAACTTATGGGAAAATTAGGGAATCTATATAAAAAGATGTTATCTTGGAATAAAAAGGCGTTTAGCTCGACATCAATGAAGATATTTGAACTCAACGCAAAGATCACGAGGTCGAACGAGATAGAAGGACATGATGAATGGGATAAGTAGTTGGCAGGGCAGAGGAGGGAAACCAAACAAGAACTTGAGAGGATCGTCGTCCTAGAAAATTGGGTTTCTAGCCAGAAACTCAGAGTTAAATAAATTAAAAAAGGCGACCATAGTATCAAGTTTTTTCATCAACTCTTGGCGGCACGGAAAGGCAAGAACATGATTTGAAGGCTTCACTGGGTGATAGGGAGTTTACAAAAATCACAAGGCGGATCAAAATGGAAACTGTAAACTTTTTGAAAACCCTATACAAAAGTGACATGGAAAGTGTATTGGAAATTGATGGAATCTTGTGGGAGTTGATTCCTTTTGTCAGTACCTCGAGTAAGAGTTTTCAGAGGAGGAGATATGGAGAGTCGTGTATAGTTGTGACGTGGAGAAGGCCCTTGGGCTCGATGTGTTTAATTTTGCGTTCATTAAAGGTTGCTAGGGGATTTCGAAACATGATATTTTGGCATTCTTTGTTAATTTCTATTAGAATGGGGACGTTAATGCAAAAATGAATGAAACTATTATTTGCTTGATTCTGAAGGGGTGGCCGCAGGCTCGGTTGATGACTTTTGACCCATTAGCCTAGTCGCCTCCGTGTATAAGCTTCTAGCAAAGGTCCTGACACTTTAGCTGAGAAACACTCTTCTATACACTATTGTGAGAGAGCATAATGCTTAGTCCCAAGTTGTCAGATGCTCGACTCAGTTCTCATTGCGAGCGAAGTGGTGGAGTTCACGAAGAAAAATAACTTGAAAAGTTTTATAATGAAACTCGACTTCTCAAAGGCCTATGATAAGGTCAGTTGGGAGTTCATAGATTAAGTAATGTGGACGAAAGATTTTGGTAACCGATGGAGGAAGTAGATTAGAGGGTGTTTGAAGACAATAAACTTCTCCATTCTAATGAACGAAACCCCATGTGGAGGATTCAAGGCCTAACGAGGTCTTCGATAAGGCGATCCATTATCTCATTTGCTGTTCATTTTAGTCGCTGACGTCCTGGGAAAGATGATTGATGTGGCGAAAGAAAGAGATTCCATGCCGCTTCAAGGTTGGCAGATATGGTACATATATCATACACTTACAGTATGCCTATGATTATCTTCTGTTTATGTAAATATCCCCAAGAAATGCGAGGAACATGTTGTGGTTGGTGCACTCTTTTTGCAAGATTTCGGGGCTAAGTCTTAACCTCAATAAATATGTTAGGTACCAATGTCTTTGATCAACAAGTCATCTATATCGCTGCTGATAACCAATGTGAGGTGGGATCATGGCCACTGAAGTATTTGGGTGTACCTTTACGGGGTTCATTTCTATACACTACTTTTTGGGAGTCACTCCTAAGGAAGATTGCTCGACGGCAGGACGGGTGGAAATGGAGATTCTTGTCTAAAGGAGGAAGAGACACTTGTCATTATAGAAGAGCCTAGCTACAATGAAGGGGAACATTTTTAGGTGGCTCGCATGGTTGGGAAATGTTAATACAATAGATATATTGCAACAAAGATGCCCATCCGTCATTCGCTTACCATCCAGGTGCGAGTTGTGTAAGAATGAAGCAGAAACTATCGATCATCTTTTATTGCATTATTCATTTGCTGACATCATTTGGCGTGCTATGGTGGCAGAGCTAGACATTGTTTGGAACTCGCCTTCATGTTTTAGAGAGTTTCTAGGTATCATTCCTGCCTAACTTCGAAGGTTGAAACTACGAATTTTGTGGCAAACTAGGACACTCCACTTTGCATAGGCTCTTTGGTTACGCAACAGTCGTATTTTCAAGGATCGTGAATCTAATTGGTTGGATATATGGAAGGGATCAAGAGGGAAGTGATGATAATGTTATTTGATCATTTAGCGTTTAAAGGCCGACAATGGAGGTAGCTCGCAGGTTCTTAGAATCTCTTGGTAGTGTAGCGTTGAGTCAGTTACGCCGCTTTTGATTATTGGTGCTGTCGAGTCAAGCACGAAAGGAGTTGATACAAGGTTTTCACTTGGGAAAGAGGTGGTGCAGGTATCTTTGTTTTGTTTTATTTTTATTTGGCTTATTTTGACATGAGGCTATAAGGGTGAATAAGGTTTCTTGGTTTTGAATAATCAAAAGGAGTTTACTAATGTTTTGGGGAACCAAGTGTTTTCCTCTATTTGTTTTGTGGTGTTTGCATGGTTAGGTGCTCCTGAATGTGAGAGTGAAGAGTGTTTTAGAAAATTGTAAGTTGGGGCTGCTAAAATCTTTTGGTTTTATCTCTTGTATTGCCGAGTTAAGTGGCCTGTGGTCGCCCAGTTCAACGACATTTAGCTCATGTCTGGGGCTATGCAATGTGCAGTGTAATGTCTGAATTCATGTCTTACATAAGTGACCTTTTACCTCACTTTTTGTTTTGAAGGACTGATGCTATACTAACAAGGTCCTTACAGACCAATGTTTGCATTGTTTTGGGTTTGGTACATGCAACAACAATAGGGGCGAGAGATTGGACGCTCTAGTGGGTTTAAGGAATATTTTTCGCTTTCACTGTCATAAGTTGAATGAGCATGAACATCATTGTTGTGTATTGATGTGTGGACATCTCAAGCTTGAGCTTGCGCTGAGCAGTGACCCTCTTCTTAGTTTATCTCTAAAGGAGTTTCGACTCCAGTCCGTGCAGTGTAGCGGCGAGGAATGCTAGAAGGTTAAAAGCTTTGGCTTCATGTTTGGCTACGACCTGTGTTGGTTTTTATGGATGGTGATAGTTGACATTTCAAACACTAAACAACATATTAGGAGAGAATCACTCTTTTGTGTATTCATAGCATTCTATACCATTCTTTTATATATATGATCTGTAGGGTACACAGTCCCCCTTGCAGTTATTTTTGCCTATAATACATCTTTCGAGACCCAGTCTCCTCCATATCAAAAAAATAGTTGGGGGTTTTGGAGACCTAATTCCAATTCTGGATTTTTAGAACTTCAATTCTCTTTATAATGCAAGGATTTTGAGTCTTAAATGGTATATTCAAAAGTTCTTTTATGGGATCAAGTCTTTATTTTCAAACAAGCCATGTTTCTTGTTCAAATTTGGAGTTTTAGTATTCAAATTAATAATGGATTATTCTATAAAGTTATGAAATGTTTAGATCACTCATCTTCACTTCAAAAATAAGTATGTTGATTAAGTTTTAATTATGGACAACAACTTCTTGGAATTGGATTCATGTGTTTTAATATTTGGTGTTCATATTGTTTATGAACAATACATGTTTGATGAAATGTCACAATGAAAAGTTGCATTGTATTAAGTGTTGGGGATTCATTTATTCATATTTTTTTGGATTATTTTGTTAATTTGAAGGGATTATTAGGACCCTAATAGAGTTGAAAAATGGATGGAATTATTGTCATGAGTTGGTGTCTTGAGTTGAGTTGAATGGATGAATCGATGCCTTGAATCGAGCCAAAGTTATAGCTGAATTTCTAGATAGTATAAGTCCTTCATTTCTTCTCAGAATTGGTTGATTTTTTTTATGTTATTCTTGGATATTCGAAAAATCTTCACACTAAAAAAATAAATCTTCTGGATGTGTGGTTCGAGAGTTATGAGTTTTCTAATAGTACTGGTTCGAAACTCTCTTAAGCTGAGTTGCTTTGGTATTTTGAGAATAATTTTGTCAATTTTAATTGGATTTGAGCATACTTTACCATTTTGAAAATCTAATACATAGAACAAGAACTTGAGAAAAATATTTCTAAAAAATTTAGTCATCTCCTTTATCAAAAATAGATTGAGAATACGTACTAATCCATCGAGATATTCTTTTTGCAAGTGTTTGGATGTCGGGACCTCTTCTGGGGGCCTCCACTAGTCTAATAATAATAGAAATCCCCAGAATAGCTTGAAATGCTATAAATTAGGTTCTCGACAAGTTTCAAGTGGTTCTAAGGTGTTTTGAATGGTTTTCCCACATGAGGTTTGAAATACGTAAAATTTAGTTACTTAATGAGCTAATTTTTGACATAAGGTGTTTTGGGCATCAAATGATGTCGGAATTGAACCAAAGTTCTCAAAATGAGTTATTATATCATACTAAAGGTTTCCACCAGGTCTTGTGATTCTTCGGTTTGTCTAACTTAGTTTTCAGGTCATGCATCGAATAAGAGATCAATAATTATAAATAACGACTTAAAGTTTTACTTAGAGTCTCAAATTTAGTTTTTGATCATATTAATGAGAATTTATCAGTCTATAACCTTGTTTTAAACTTAATAGACTTCAACGAACCAACACCAAGAATTTGAGAATTTCTATAAGTGTTTTAGCCGCATTTCAAGTTGCATAAAACCAAGTTTTTGAAAATTATTTTAAGGTCCCTAAGGGACTTTTTTACAAACCAATGCATTAAACCAACTTAAAATGATTTCCAGTGGACTTTGATGATTCAACAACACTTAAAAATAATAGAAAAAATATGTACAACCTTGTAACACCAAGTTTGGGCATTTTGGCCGAGTTAAGGGTCAAAAAGGTATTTAAAATGATTAAAAAATGCCTCTCGGGGTTATTCCTTCGAGTCAAACCTTCGTATATACTAATAATAAGTGACTAGCGACCCTGATGATCTAGCATAAACTTGTTTAGGACACATTGAAGCTGAGATTTGGTTTATGCAAATTGAAAATACATTAATGGACTGAGATAATCAAACTTAAACAAGCTCTAACACATACCAAATGAACTCTAATAGGTACTAGGGGCTTAGAGCGTCAGTTCCGGGTATCGGGAGTGCAGTACGGATGTGTGGGAGCCGCATTTATCTTGGATGTTATTGCATTTTGAGGTAAGTAAATTAGTAAGAGCATAAACATGATTTCTTTTCAATTTCTTATTTTTAATCTCTTGAAAAGCATGTCATACTTGTATTTCATTTTTGTTTCAAGTGGCATAGGGTTTAGGTAATTCACCAGTTGTGTTATCTTGCACTTAAGCATCTGGAGTCATCTTGGCTTCTCACTGAGGACTATGCGAGGGATAAGGCATCTGGGTTGCTGTGGCTTGCCTTGATAGTTTAAAGAGGGCTGTTGGAAGTGACTCGAGGAGTTCGCAATGCCTAAAAAGTCATGTCGGTGCAGTTAGAAGTGGCCTTAAGCCCGCTGTGTCGATTTCAAGCTGTGTTTTGGTCTAGTCAGGTTGGACATGATTACCTATTCGCCTATCTATCTTGCTTCCTTTCCACTTGACTTTCACTACTTCACTTGATTTGTATGTTTATCATGCACTTTACCTTTTATTTACACATTTCTTTAAATACCCGTATGATTTAGAAACTATTGTCATTTATTATTTAGAAATACTATTGAATCTCTTTTGGCTTTACTCACTGGAATTATGTTCGTCCCTAGTGAAAATTGCAGGTTCCTCTAGTAGCAAGGGTGAGGAGCCCAAGATCAGTGACCGCCTCTGAGTTTCCCTTAGATTCGACTTTTCATTTATTACTATTGTAGGTATTTTGATTGTATCTATTATATTATACTTGACATTTTTCTTACTCGCGTATGGGTATGGGTTTTGAGAGATACACTTGAGATACATGTATATAATGCTTATTTACATTATCGTCACTTGAGATATACATGAGATCTATATGGTGCAGAAATACAGTGCATGATTTCCACATCTAGGACTTGTCCCGAATTTAGTTAATTTTTTTGGTTCTTTAAACTAATTTCTGTTGTGTAATGAATATTAGGACTTGTTAAACTAATCAACGAACTTAATAAGCAACCAATAGATGAGTAATTCGAATAAGAGGCTGACTAGGCGTGCATTGACTCGGTGGGGGTTGACATAGGATCTACGTAAGCTTAAGCTAGTTTGTGAGGACAAGGGTCGTCACATAAGCTTCTATAAGAAATGATAAATAGAATGATCATGCAAATCTAGGTTTGATCAGCTGACATCCCAAGGGACTCTAACCTCATGTGTCGTGCTAATAACATCAGCTGTGTGGAGTGCTGACATCCCTAAGGAATTTAACCTTGTATATTGCGCTAATAACATCAGCTATATGGAGTGCCTACATCCCCAGGGACTCTAACCTCGTGATTCATGCTACTCATGAAATAAGTAACACATCAGCAGTATGGAGTGCCGACATCCTAAGGACTCTAACCCCAAGTGTCGTGTTAATAACATCAGCTATGTGGAGTGTAGACATCTTCATGGACTTTAACCTCGTGAGCCATGTTACTTATGAAATAAGTAAAACATCAACTATGTGTAGTGCCATATCTCTAGGGACTCTAACCCTAAATATTGTGCAATTCATAAAGTCAAGTCACCTATAAAGGTTGGTTCCTCAGGTCATACCTATCGAAGAGTTTATGTTGTAGATTGTACAAACAAATGTCACACAACAAAAATATTGACATATGTGTGTACATACACTAGTAAGAGAGTCAAAAAAATCATAGCATGCTATTAAGAAGACATTTCAATAGCTTTGATATTAAAAACAATAAAGGAATTCAATCATAGAACGAAACTAAAATAAGGAATGCCATGTGGCAAGTCATTACACAACAATTATAGCCAAAAAAATTATAGACATAAAAGTATATAAAAGGCGTGACATTAGGAATTTAACATCAGCATTTAAATAGTCCAAATAGCTATATATTAACTCAATAATGGAATGAAATGGAGAGAATTACCTCAACTGGTTTACTTACCTCAAATGTACGCAACTCCTAGCCTATACCGGCTCTCGATCACTCCAAACTCATGTTTCACACCCCGTAAGTCCTCTTTAAGCTCCAAAAGTATCCTAAAAAAATCTAATTTGACTATTTTTAGTTGGATTAAGTGGTCTTAAACTCTAACGTTTTACAATCAACCCTCTTAATAATTTTTTTATGTTGAAATCTATTTTAATAAATAAAGAAAAATTCGATGCAACGGTTTATGAGTTTGTTTCAGTTACCAAAAGGTTAAAATTATGTATTGCAGTATAAAGGGAGGTTTTTATAGCTATGTCTTAGCTTTCCAAAACTAGAAGGTTTGCACAAATCCGATAAGAATCGAAGAAGATTTGAAATTTTTACTATAATGACTCTAATAAATTTTAGATTCCAACCAACAACTTTGTAAATTTCATTTCTCATAAACTATAGCTTTAAAACTCATGAGTTCTTTTTTACTAAAGCCTAAAAACATATCCTAGAACATCATACTAAAATATGAGCACAATCCAATAAGAGATAATGGAGTTATGCTCAAAACAGTAAGACATTAGCAAAACTATAAGCCCAAAAATTTTAGATTCTTCATTAAAGTTGCAGAGGATTTTTAGACATGAAAAATTTGAATTCCAAAATCTTTCAATGCAAAATTTGTTCCCCTCTAAGTTAACTTTCAAATGCAATCATAATGGGTCTATTTCGATTTAAAATGAAGAAGTTATGACAAAATTACAAAGGCTGGTTCATAATAACAACATGTAGAATTTCCAGTTTTGCTTTACAGCTTCATGAACTTCAAAATTCATAACTTAATGAAAAATCCAAATCCATAAATTTCTCATAGTAAAATTAGTAGAATTTCGCAAGAAATTCAAATATGGAATTATATTTTAAAAACAAAGTTATTTACCTACTAAAATTGCTGAAAACCTAGAACTAAATCAAAACTTACACCTTTTAACAAGTTTAAACAAAAATAGAGATGAAGATTGATTTACCTAGCTGTGTAGCTTCTCCAACTTGATCATACACCCCCAATTCTCTTGAATTTTACAACTATCTATTAGTTCATCTCTCTTTGCATGAAAATAAAATGATTTTGTTTGGTTTCTCCACTAACTCACACTTATATAGTGATGAAACTCATTTATGACCATTGAGCTTGTGTGTACACATCCTTAGTACAATTTAAAAGCTCATATCTTGGTCCTACAATCCACTAATCAAATCATGTTAACATACATATTAACTCCAAGTTACATAGTGATGGTGACAACACACATCTCAGGGCATATCAGTGCTTAGTATTTTATTTTCTTAACTAAGGCCTCATTTACATAAATTCAACTATAGGCACATTAGATTAATTATATTAATCATATTAAACTAAATTAGAACTTATCGCATCACTCTCTACCCCATTCCTATGCCGACACATATCTCGAGGTGTGTCTCTACTCGCACGCCAAACTTACAAAATACAACACCATATAAATATTATCAAGTATAATATACACACATATATCACACTAGGCATCCATCACTCAAAAGTAATATATTTCTCTGTCCTCACATCGAATATTAAGACCGTGTACCCGCTCTCTGGTCACATTACGGGTCGGTAACCCTGATTAGGGATTAATTTACTATTAGTAAATTTTAGGTCGTTACATATATCAAACACGAAAGGGTAGTCAAGAATTGGAGTTCAAGAGTACCTATAGAAATATATACTAACACACCTCAAAATCTTGTTGAGACTAGGATGTATGACGATTATCGCATGCATATTATAGGTTAAAGTCAGAAGTTCTATTAACGTGAACATCCTATAGGGATAGAAAATTCAAGTTAGGTAGAACCTTAGCCTAAGCTAGCACATATAGAATATGTAGTACGACAGTGACCGTTATTAGGTAAGACCTAGCTTGGAGAAATGCGCCGGATAGATATTTGAATAAGATATCTAGGCAAGAATACCCTATTACCTCTAAGATTAGACAATAATGAATTCCTCTAGATAGAAAGAGAGGCACTGCTAAAGAATGAAGAACTACAACATAGAGTGACCTCTAATTCAAATTGTTTTTATTTATCTAGGGTAATTGAATTAGAGAAAACTAGAATGATATTGGGAATGAAATCTGGGGAAGTTAGAAATTTTTTGACCATCAAGTGGAAGTAAGGACCTACATATCGTCTTTTTTTTGTTAGGTTAACGACCATGAATGTTTAAATGATGTGAGACAAACAGTTTCTTAGTAGACTCTGTGGAAGCAAATAATATTGAGATGAATTGGAATTGCAAAAATGCAAATACAGACTCCTCTGGTTATAGCTAGAGCATTGGAGTAGTCTTGCAAGAATAACAGCCCTAGTAACTCTACTAAAGTATCAAGATTTGTTCATAATCCACGAGGTTGGTGAGGCCCCGTCGTTGCCTCATTTTGACATGGAAAAACTAGAAGTGCAAGTTGAGACAGAGTTTGCAATTATACCTGAGGTCCATAATGACCTCAAGCCAACCCTGAGGGACAGGTTGTCCCAGATTTCTTATGCATTTGTGACTCAATCACGAAAGATTTCATACTAAAGTCACTCTAATCCAGTTAAGGACTCGTAAAATAGTTAAGATAATGTCTTGAGAAAATATTTTTTAAAAAACCTATGAAGCTCGAAGAATAAGACAGAGCTAAAAAGGTAGGAGAGTCGCTAGTTTCGAGGGTCTAGAAATTAAAGCCGCATGGCAGAGCTGAAGATTTTCTAGGGAATTGAGATGATTAGGGTCTAAAAGTAGTATTTTAGTTAGGCTCGCAACAACGACATAATATTTTCCCTGGGTTATCAGTTGATTAGGATATTCGACTAGCCACGAGTAATGCTCAGGGTCCAAGCAAGACCCATCGAGCTAGTTAAAAAAATTGGACTAAGTTAACCATATAAAATGATGCCTACCTTAGGAAAATAACACAAAAAATATGACTCCAAAGGAAAATTTATCGCAGCTAAAATAAACATTTGACCATCTCACCAATAAATTGAGACTCTAAGTTTACATTAAGGATTGAGAGTACGATGTTAACTCTGGAGATCTAAGAGAAAACATTGGGAGATGTGCTTGGAGTTAGTATGACGAGTTTTGCTATAAGTATTAGTTTTGGCATCCTGGTAGGAAATAGAAGTGGCATGTAGTCTACAAATTGAGAATCTAGACATGCATGACTTTTTCATAAATTCAAAGGAAACAAGGTCGACATTATTGGATGAGTAGTTACTTTCCTTCTAGGTCTTAGTATATGCGATTTACAGCCTTGCTAAAGATGCGCTGTAAAGAGGTAGGATGAGACAATTTTTGACTTAAACATGAGTGAATGTTACTCATGATAGACTTGTCAAATTATTCTTTCTACTGCCTAAATACAATTATATGCCTAAAGGAGAGCGTAGTTTTACGTCTATCGGAGGCATGAATTGGAGTCGGCAACAGACACTTGATAATGGCCTAGTAAGTCGACTTTGGATTTGTATCACTAGAGTCTTAGTAACCAAACAAGTCCAACTCTGCGTAAATTACTTATCTTACTTGAGATTCTGTATATAATGAAACACTCTAGGAACATTGTGGTACGTATCCAGGAAAAAGTTTTAAAAGCACGTCTAAGGAAGACAATGCTAGAGGCCAGACATAAGGATAAACATTTTCAGCAAGATTTGCAAATCTAAAATTCATCTTTAGGAAAAGTCGAACAGATAGGGTTTTGCAATGTAGTATGATTGTTAATCATATTTACATAGCATTGTAGATGAGTTTAGGGTATCTTACAGGTTATAAGAAAAACAAAAATGGTGATATAATGTCTGATAGCATGTTCCATCAGTGTCCAGAGATTGAAAAATTTTCCTTGGGAAGGACATGAGCAAAGATTACAAGTTGTAGGATTGCCAACAGAGATGATAGAAGAGCAAAAGTATCGCCATGATAGTTTTATTCCGGGGTTAGCTTAGCACACACCTATATCTTATTAGAATACTCTTAACCCAAATTTAGATACTTAGAGTTAATGTATATGTCCATGTGATGGGTCGTTTCCCTAAACGAGGTACCACCCAGCCTAATCCTGTCATTAAGCCCTAATCGATGCTATATAGGACTTAACAATGCATTAGTCAGCCTTTTTTATCTTATTCACCTTGTTATACGTGCTTAAGATAAGTATTATTCATTTCTTATTAGTTGTGATTTTCAGAGTTAATTAAAACTTTATAACATTTTAATATTATTAAAGGAAGACTTAATTAAATTAGCGGAAGCATTAGAAAGACACCTATTGTATAAACCAGGTAAAATAGACGATCACATGAAATCAAACCAAGTAATACATGCAATAATTGGGAAGTCTAGTCTCTAGTCCCAATATACAACCCAAAATCATACACAAAGACATAAGTAATAAAATACATTAAATGATCACCAACAAAAGTAGCAAAACCGCTCGCCAAGGGCTTAGAGTGTGACATCCGAGAATTTCGTAAACTTGATTAAGATCAAGTTGAATTTCAGGAAGTCTCGTCTCTTGTCCCAATATACAACCCAAAAGCATATACCAAATTAAGTATTTTCGGATTTAGTCCGTGAGTTTCAAAGCACGTTGGGAAAATTTCTCATTTTTTGATGAAATTAGAGTATTTTTCGGAATTTAATTTGGAACTAAAAATAAGAGATAATTATGACACACATGGGATGTACAATAGTATGTACGCTCGAGGATGGTCGTTGGTGCGAGTGGTGAATTTATAGCCAAGAAAATATATAGGTGTATGTATGTTTATATATTAATATATAAATGAATCTTATATTTTAAATCAAATTAAATGTTAAATCTTGGATTCATCTCTAGATACGCATAGCATGAGATGAGGAAGTGAATGTTTTGGATGATTGGTGATATTGGAGAGCTATCTAACCCTTAAGATGTGTGCAACTACATATCGAGGAAAATTAAGTGGTGTATGGTTAGCTATAAAACTATAAGATCTACCTCGAGATATGTGATATATATATATATATATATATATATATCTAAAGAAGATCAATATAATTGATCTAATGCATATCAGTTAGGAGGTGATTATCTTGTTAATAGCCACAAGATAGACCTTGAGATACGCAACACATATCTTGAGAATGATCAAAATATAAATGAATCATCAAATGTGCCTTAAGATTTGTGTAATGCGAATCTCGAGAAAAACTCATATTTATCATCGAATTAACACGCCACCTCACCTCAATTTTGTTTCGAAACAGGGAAATCGACAGAGAAGGTGTTTGATCGAGACCGAGAGAGACTAATCGAGAGGTCTTGACACATGGCGAGTTGCTATTGTGGTTGTTGATTGGTGTTAATGTCGATGTTGTTGAGTTGTGTTGTTGTGTGTTGTTGCAGGTGATTGTTTGTCGGGTGTTTATGAAGGATGAAGAGGCTCGAATAAACTACTAGACAGTTCGTTTGAGGAGGAAGACTACAAGAGTCATCTCCCCTACCCAGGCAAGCCTAGATCCCAACCCAATCCCAAATAAGAAAAAAATTCATTGTTGTCGAACAGCAGCATAGGAACATATGAGGAAGAAGATGAGGTTTGATCCCTAGATCGGATCGAACCGGGTCCGGTCAAGGTCAAACCCTAATTAAAAAAAAATGAAAAAAATGCTGAAAATGAAAAAAAAGCAAAAAAAAAAAATTATATTTGAGCCAAACAAATTGAAATTGTGGATTTTTATGAAATATGAGGATTTTGGAATTTTCTCTAGGGATGTACTAGGTTTTCTCATCGTAATACGAGTCACCATACCATAAAATGATCGAAATTTAGAACATTATTTAAAAGCCTAGTCAAAGTTAATTTTTGATTTTGAACCACAATTTGAAATTAAAATTAGGATCTGGACACCTGTGGGGTTGATTTGGAGTAATTCCTACTTTTTAGGACTTGAGCCCAAATAACTTGGGAATTGGTCGAAAACTTAAGAAACTCGAATAGAGAACTGATATGGATTTCTCAATGGTTTTAGGTAACGTCAAGGATTCCAAAACCACTCAGAACGAAGCTCGGGGAATTGGTTCAAAGTTCGTGAAAGTCAAAGAAACATTGTATGAGACTTTGTAACCAACCATTAGTTGGTTTGGTGTAAGTAAACCATATAGTGATCTTTACTATTGATCGAATATCTTTGTACTTGTAATTGTATCATAGTCTGCATTCTGTTTTATCATTCTTGGTCATGCATACATAGAGAGAGTAAGAGGATAAGCTTGTTTCAAAGTCTGATTTGCTTGAAACTATGTTTCAATCCCGCCTCTACGCTGTCTAGTAAGACTAGCAGAGTCTAACGCCGACAATTTATCTCTGCATTTCATGATCTCTTAATATTGTATCTATACTATTTTTAGAAGTCGACATCTGATTATAGTTAGGAGATAACAACAGAGTGGATTGCATGTCATGTTGACGCATATATCTTATTGTATATTTGGAAATGCAATTACATATTTTCATGTATCAGACTAACAATGACAGGAGTACAAATTAATATAGGAATTTACTTACATAACATCTTCGAGTTATTTTTGATGATGTTAGATTCTATATCAAGACAAGGGATGAATGGATAAGACTCGAAGATTATAATGATTTTTTTTAAAATTTAAAGTAAATTCTTATTTTAAATTGTTATATACATTGCTTTGGGATTCTTAGGGTGAGTGTAGGATGTAAAGTCTCATGAATGGTTATGAGAGTCTCCTAAGTTAGTTTAAAATATGTTGACAAGTTTATGTTTTAATTTTGGTCTATTTGCAATTGTGAAGTTGTAATTAAGCTATCGGTGACTCTAAGTTTGGTTATAAATTTGAATTGGATATGTTATGTGAGCTACGGGGAGTTGTGAGTCCTTCTGGGCATCTCCTCGTTTTGTTGTTTATTATGTGGAAGTTTTCTGGTAGGTCATTTTTAGTGGAAGTGCTACTGAAATTTTTATAAAATAGGGTTACGTTTTCTTAATTTGCTCCAATTGAATAAATCATGAATTAAGTTTCGTTGAGGATATAAATTTAGTTTTGGAGCCTTATTAAGGATCTGAATGAAAATTAATTTGAGATCAAAGTTAAAAGAATGGATTAGGCTAACTAGATTACCAGGGGATTAAGACAATCTAGGTCGATTAGTTGTCTTAATGACGAAGAAGCTAATACAGAAGTAGTCATTGATCTTCTCCTTCTCTAGTATGCTACTCGAAATATCTGTACCCACCATTATAAAAAGGACGTTAAGTACGGTAATGTAGAAAGTAAATCCTGAAGTCTATTCATCCATATTTCCAAAATATACAAAGAACAATAGTTGAAAGCATACAATAGCTATGAATAAGAAGAAGCTGAAAGGACAATATGCAAATGTTACGGCATGTGCCCTAGGTCAATCTACAAACATTATTTATATTATAATTTTAGTTAATAAAATAGAGGTTTTATTTGCCGTTTTATTATAAGTGATTGCACGTTTACCTTATAGTAAGATCCATGTGTATTTGTTGAAATATCTTAAATGTCCATAGTTAGTCATTATACTAAGAATTATAATGAATTAAGACTAGTGTGAATCTTGATTGATGGTCATGTGATGATGACGCGTATGGGGATACGAATCAATATCATGAGTACTTATTATGGAATAAGATACTAGGCCGATCCGCTATAAGAACACCACATGGATTAAGTCATAGGTGTTAGTCATGATAGGTATATCATTTAGTCATTGCACTTGAGGTTACCATAGACTTCAATATTAGGAGCATGATAATTTGACACAATCAAATGTTGTCTTTAACCGGACAATTATAAAGATTGTGATTGGTTATCATTTGAATAATATGTGAAGGTCTATAATCGAGATAAAATTTGTCACTCTCGTATAGAGACAGATATCATTGGATTCCTCGATAAGATAGAATGATAATGGCCAAGTCTATGTGAATTGATATTATCAATGTCATTTGGGTGTTTTTCAATTTTCCTAAAGATCAAGACTAGTACGATTGAACATTAAGGGTGAATTTTCATTTTACAATTTTTCGAGTTTTCTGGATTTAAGGATATAAAGAAAAATCATTTTTAATCTCTTTAGGGGCTATCACTCCAAATTATGGTCACCATTCGTGTGTGGATTTCTGATAGAGGATGCAGACTTGAACATCTTGAAAATCGAACAATGAAAAGGAAATAACGGAATAAGGTATGATTTACTTTTGTTGATTTAGTTTAATGGAACTTATTTTCGATCCTGTTGGGGTTTTTCAAAATCATTTTTGAATTTTTCGCTGCATATGAACCCTAAAAATCCAACACCAAATAGTTGTCAAACTTCTACATGGAATGATAGACAAAATGATCATGCAAATCCAAGTTTGGTCAGCCCACATCCCTAGGGACTCTAACTACGTGTGTCGCACTAATAACATCAGTTATGTGGAGTTCTGACATCCCCAAGGACTCTAACCTCATGAGCCACGCTATTCATGAATTAAGTAAAACATTAGCTATGTGTAGTGCCGACATCTCTATGGACTCTAACTCTAGGCAACGTGTAACTCATAAAGTCAGGGCACTTGCAAAGGTAGGCTTGTCAAGTCCTACCTATCGAAGAGTTCATTTTGAGATTATACAAACAAGTATCACATAATAAACATATTGAAATGGGTATGTACATACACCAATAAGAGAGTCAAACAAACTGTAGCATGCAATAAAGAAAACATTTCAATAGCTACAAGATCAACAACAATAACGAAATCCAATCATTGAACAAAACCAAAATATGGAATGTCATGCGACAATTCATTACACGACGATCATAGCTAAAGAAATCTTAAACATGAAAGTATATACAAAGCATGACATTAGGATTGTAAGATTAGAATAAAAAATTCCAAATGACTATATATTAACTCAATAATGGAATGAATGAAATGGAGAGAATTTCCTTAACATATTACTTACCTCAAAGGCACGCAATTCGTAGCCTATAACGACTCTCGACCACTCTAAACTCATGTTCTACACCTCGTAAGTCCTACATAAGCTACTGAGGTGTCCTAACACATTTAACTTAACTTGTTTTTTGGTTGGTTAAATGGTTTTCAGTTCTAATATTTCACAATCAAGTCCTTTAATACTTTGTTTATGTTGAAACCTACTTTAATAAATAAAAACAATTTTGGTGCAATGATTTATGAGATGATATCAATTACCAAAACGTCAAAATTATGTATTGTAGCACAACAAGAGATTTTTAGAGCTAAGTATTAGCTTTCCAAAACTATGAGGTTTACGCAATTTTGATAAGAATCAAAGGAGATGTGGAAGTCTCACCACAATGACTCAAAATAGTTTTAGATTATGACCAACAACTTTGTAAATTCCATTTCTCCTAAACTAAAGCTTCAAAACTCATGATTCTTTTTTACCAAAGCCTAAAAACATATATTAAAATGTTATACTAAAAGACGAGATCAATCCAATAAGAAATGACGAAGTTATGCTCAAAACATCATGACATTAGCAAAAACATGAACTTAGGAATCTCATATTCATTATTAAAGTTGTAGAGGATTTTTAGACATGAAAACATTAAAACTTCAAAATATTTCAGCAGGCAAATGGTGGTCCCCTTTAAGTTGGCTTTCACGTTCATTTCGATTTAAAATGAAGAAGTTATGACCAAATTACAGAGGCTGGATTATAATAAAACCATGCATAATTTTTAGTTTTGTTTTACAACTTCAAAAATTTTAAACTTAATAAAACTAATCCAAATCCAAATATGGAATCAGATTTTAAAAACAAAGTCATTTGCCGACTGAAATTGCTAAAAAACTAAAACTGAATTAAAACTTACAATTCTTTATTGAGTTTAAAAAATTTGTGATGAAGATTGTCTTTCGTAGTTTTAAAGCTTATTTAATTTGATCAACCACCATTCAATTCACTCGAATTTCTCGACAAATTTGTTGAACTTTCACTCCAGATCTTTCTCTCCTCTCCTCTTGCATGAAATACAAATGAATTGGTTTTGCATGAAATCTCTATTAACTCTATTTATATAATGATGAAGCTTATTTGTGACCATTGATCTTGTTTGTACAAGCATCCTTGAGATAATCTAATGGTTCATACTTGGTCATATAACCCACTAAATTAGTCAAGTTAACAACCATTCATATACCAAGTTACATAATGATAATGACAACACGTATCTTGAGGCATATCAATGCTTAGTGTTTTATTTTCTTAACTTAGGCCTCATTTACATAAACTTAACTATAGGCACATTAGATTAGTTATATTAATCATATTAAACTAAAATTAGGACTTATGACAAAACTCTCTAATTTGGTCCTACGCAGACATGCATCTCAAGGTATGTCTCCGCTCGCGTGCCAAACTTAAAATACAACACTAAATAAATATTCTCAGGTATAGTGTACACACGTGCATCACACAGGTATCCATCACTTAAAAGAAATATATTTTTCGGTCCTTGCGCAGAGTATCGGGACTGCATACCTGCTCTTAGATCATGTCACTGGTTGGTAACCCTGATTAGGGACTAATTTACTATTAGTAAATCTTAGGCCGTTAGAGACCATGACACCTAATTGGAGTTAACTAATTAGTGGAAAGAAATTAGTTATGTGGGTGATTCAAATAAGATATACCAATTGTGAATTGGTCAAAAATTTATGGAAGCTTTGTAGTTAGGACCAGTTTTAGGTCTTCTATGATATAGACAATAGTTAATAGTTGAGTCAAGATAGAGCCTCAGAAATGTGTAGGGTCACTAGAGTAAGATCAGACATATAAGCCGACGTCACAGACTACTAGGTAAGCAGGAAAGGGAATGTGTCAGCATCGAGAGAAGTCAAAATCATGGGACCTAAATCCTAGTTGAATGGAAAGTTCCCACCTCTATAGGCTATACAAGTTTAAGTTGTCATCCCCCTCGTCATTAAGACGATTGACCTACCTAGAATACCATAATCCCCTGATAATTTAGTCAGCGTAATCCATTCTTTTAATCTTGACCTCAAAATAATTTTTATTTCAATCTTTAATAAGGCTCCAAAATTAAATTTATATATTCAATGAAACTCAATTTATAATTTGTTTAATTGGCGCAAATTAGAAAATCATATGGATTATTCTCCGTATTATGTAAAAATCTCGGTAGCACCTCCCTTAAAAGTGGTCTGCTGAAAAATTCACCTAATAGACAGCAGAATGTGAAGAAACCTAAAAGGACTCACAACTCCCCAAAGTTCACAATATATATCAATTTAAACTTCATAAATGTACTTAAGTCTGCAATACTTCTATTACAACTTTACACTTTCCAAAATGAATAAACTTACTCCACAAACCAAATTGAACTCCAACTAAACTATGAACAACGTTAAACTTACTTAAAACCAATTTAGTAATCTCTCATAATCATTCAACGAAGTTTCACGACATACATTTACCTCAAGAACCCCAAAATATAGATTATATTCACAAACCAACTCACATATAGAGAAAGTAAACTCTATAGGGAATTACAAAAAGTCGCCGAACTTCTCTTTTTCCTTATTAGTGCGAGATAAACCTGACACCATTATGACAAATAATGATGTTCGATAAATAAACTTTACACTTAACACACCTGGTAATAACAACAGGTTAATATCTAATAATCATAAGGAAAAGGAATTGAAAAAATAAATATACAACTGTGCAATCCACTTTGTTTTTATTTACTAACTATAATCAGACATCGACTTCTAAAAATAGTACGAAAATAATATTAAGGGCTTATGAAATGCGGGATAACTTGTTAGCATTTGACTCCAGAAGTAGTCTCACTAGTCAGCATTTTAGGTAGGATTGAAACCTAATTTCAAGCAAACCAGACTCTAAAACAAGCTTGTCTCCCTCTCCCGTGCATGCATGACCAATAATGAATGCAATTCATGTGAATAGATAAACCTTATCAATATGAGAATAACTGTAAAGTTCATTTACAGCCAAACCAACTAAAGGTTAGTTACGAAAGCCTCACATAATGTCCCTCGGCTTTCACGTACTTCCGTGTGTCCTATTAAATCATAAAACTCACAACTTAAAGTTACAACTCTATTTTAATACTTAAATTTTATATTTCAACTTATAACAGGATTTATGACCAATTTCCAAGTCATAACAAAGTTCAAACCACTTTTACAATTCCATTAACCTATTAAAACCTTTTAAATACTCTAGAAAACTCTTTTCCTTGTTTATAAACTCTCAATTAGTCCTAAATCATTCATTTAACTTACGAACCGATATTAACTCTCCTACGTACTTAGCGTTAGATATTAAACCACAATTTGAACTCTAAAATAGGTCTTAACCACCCATTATGCTTCAAAATGGCGAATTAACATTATTTATATGCTCTCAAATTGGGTTTTGAGCCCAGTTAATAAATCATAGACTATTTCATTCATCAAATATTGATTTGGAACCTTAACAAGTCCATTTGAACTCATTTTATCCACCAGAATAATACAATTTCTCATAATTAATCATACACATTTGATCGATCAATATTTTATTCCTTTCCCTTCATCAATATCTATATTTTTAATCTCAAACCAAAGCCACACTACAACAACAACAACAACAACAACAACAACAACAACAACAACAATACAACATCAATACCAAATTAACAACAAAACTACAATAACAAAAACAAACTTCTCCAACAACCATGGCTGTAACAACAGAGGCCTCATCAATCACTAAGACTTAAATTTATGTTCAAGGTTCACTGTTCAATAAGAACATCATTCTATGAGTTTCTCATGCTTTTAAAGCAAAACGTCACAACATACGCCTTTCATCAAGGGAAAATAAGACATTTAAGTTGTTTCGCCGTATGAATAGATAAAGGGAGATCGATTTTGAAACAATTAATGAATGTTATTTAAAAAAATTCTTAAAATCCTTAAGGATTAATCAAGAACATGAGATCAGATCATCATCACACCCTTTTCCCAGCTACAATAGTCCCAAAAATAGTACAAAACATCTAAAAACTACACACCAACCATAGTCCAAACTTCATCGATATTATAACTCCCCTAAACTACGTCTCCTAACCAAAACATCCCCAATAATTCTTTCATGGATATTTTTTACCAAATAAAAAACATAAAAAATCAATATCCACACAGTAGCTTAGCTCTTCCTCATTTCCAATACTAACTCAACAGCCAACCTCAAACAACATATAATCATTTATTCTCCCATTCCTTTCAACCAAACCCAACCCAAACAACAATACTCAAAAGAACATACATTAAACATACTGATTTGACAATAAATTCAAAGAACTATCAACATTCTCAAATTTAAAACTCATATCTACCGCGAGTCTTTTTCTCTCTTTTTCACCATTGTATTCTGTTCGATAAGGAGGTGAGGGTGAGCTCTAAATCATTTGCAAGTGAGAGCAAAACATCAAAGTGTTGGAGTAAAGAGCCAAGTCTACTTATAATTTATTTATTTATTTTCATTGAAGATAAAACACAGAGAGAAGAGGATGAATATGGACAGAGAGAATGTAGAGAGATGAAAGAGAACACCTAGAGGGAGAGCAATGGGGGTAGAGAGATCTAATGGGAGAGGTGAATTGGTGGGAGACATCGAAAGGAAAAGCATGGATCAACAAAGAAGAGGGATCCAAATAGTGAAGACCGACACCCTTGTTTCAATCTTTGTTGCTTCAATGATTTATTTTGGTCAAATGACCAAAATACCATCCATATGTATCTTCTCATATTCACTTAACCACTGCCCCTACATGTCATTTCATATTTTTTATTTAATTTGTAATGTTTATCTCAAATCTCAAGTCTAAATTAAACCTCGGAGAATACCCTAATTTCATCAAAAACTGCAAATACTCCTAATGTTCTTCGATATACGCGAACACCGCATCTAATCCTCAAATTGACTGTATTTCGCGTCGAATATAGTAGAATACATCAATTAAGCACACGTCACACAAAAATAATATTTTACTCATAAACTTCAATCTATAACATGTGGGTCCCACCTCAGATACTTAAATTTCAATTTAAATCCAAAAACATTTAATTAGCATCGCAAGCAAGTTTATGAAATTCTTGAATTTTATAATTTTTCCTAACTAATTAAAAATCTAGTCCTCAAAATTTAAACTTATAAGTTAACGGAACTAAAAGAGATATGAGAAAATGATCCTTCATATATAACTCTTTTAATCTAAACCTGTAAAAACTATTTCTAAGGTAAAACCATTTAGCGGACCCAATCACTTTCATTGTAATTAAAAACTCGATGGTAAAGATCATGAACATTTCAATTTTTCATTTCTTACTTCTTGGTTTAATGAAAACTTATCTCCGTAACTTTGCCAATCCTGTCAATTTGTGAATTACTAGCGAGTTACAGAATCAAGTTTGTGGAATTTTCGGCAAACTTTACTTCATTGTTCATTTCGTGCCATGAATTTTATTTAAACATCAATACATAGCAAAATCTAGCCTATCATGCTTTTTATAACATCATTTTCATTCTTAACGGATAACAATTCAATAAATTGTTGATAATTCTTTCCTTATCCACCAAACTCTGTTACACATCCCAGTTTACTTTCTCTTCACTAATAATATTTTTCATTAGAATTATCGGTCGATCAATTCTTAGACTATCATAAGTCTAAATATATAAAGTGATGCAAATAATATTTGAGTACGACATTATATACTAAAGTTGAATTGCTAATCTATTTGATCTATTATCACTCTAGCGTTTCTCAAATGAAACTTGGAAGTACTGGTGAGTCATTATTTTTGCACTCTTTCACAGGTATTTTTCTATGTAAATTAAGTCCAAAGTCATATTTTATGGCTCTATATGTTTACTTCGAAGATTTACAGGGTATTTGAATATTTGTGCGTGAATTAGACAAATTCGGGAAATAAGTCAAAGTTCACTCAAAAGCCAACAGGCTTGATGCCCCTAAAATGGAAAGAAGGCGCCAGTGAAGACCCTCGGCACCAAGCAAGGCATCATGAAAGAACAACAAATGAAGTCACAAATAAATTGACGACGTTAACTCTACGAGGGACAACGCTAGTTTCAGACTGACTTGCTGCCCAAAACTTTCTATATATTACCACATCACCACCTGGCTCTGTACCCGCATAACCACGATGCCATGGACAGGGTCGACTTCACAGAATATAAGTTTTGAGACTTTTTAGAAGGTTCTTATTCCAGGGAGTTGCTTTTCTTATACCTAAGCACATCTCAATAAAGGAGACACCTCTATGAACAAAATCACACTGTATTAAGAGTGATTTAAGAATAGAGCAAGGTAGAGTAGCCATGTTTGGCTAGGTTCTTTAATACTTAGGTCAGGGATGAAGCTCTCTAGCCAGTAGTAGGTTATTTTCTATGTCTTGTTGAGATCTTTTTATAATAATAGTGTTTTGTTTCTGTTCTCTATATTTGTGTTGTTTTTAACGATGTCTCAATGGTAGTTTAAAGTTTGTATATCCATTACAAATCTCAGGCATAAACCCATTGATATGCTATAAATCAAGTTAAGTCCGTGATACCAATCGGGTTGAGAAGTGGAAATCACTTAGAGCAAGAAACTTGGCATACTTATTGTTCTAGATAAGTAATATTGAGAGGTAGGTTAAATCTTGAAACCGGTTGCCCAAAGTTATCTAGGGGTATGTGTTCTCATAGAGTTATTAATGTTGCTCACGTGCTAAATCTTGAGAGCGGTTGCCTAAGGTTGTACTGTAGAGTAAAAAAAATATTTAGAGAGTGGCTACCCTATCTATCGAGAATAGAGGGACTAGGGTATTAGTTACCCCAACACCTATAGTCAATCTAGGGAAATTATTTTAAAACCCATATTTCAAAGTCAATTATATAAGATATAGAAACAACATAGAGCTAGTTGTGGATTCCTAGACTTAGCTATGTTTTTATTCTTTGATTCATAACTTATTTACTTTCTTGTTTAGTAGACTTTTAGATAAGAATCTTTCAAAACCCCTCGATTTACTTTTTTCTTTGTTGAACTCAATTTGATTGTGGATTCCTAGACTTAGGTATGTTTCGACCCCGTTCTTTCCTTTACTACATTCCAGTAGGATTGGTAACCGATTATGGGTTATATTTGACACCACAACTTGTGATCAAATTCTGGCACCGTTGCTAGGGATCCAATTCCAAATTGTGTTTGACTTTTATTTTGTTTTTGTTTTTGTTTTTGTTTTGTTCTATGAGTCTACTAGTTTATGCGCGGTAGGATAACTTGATCTAAATCGACGGTTAACTGTTACATTTAAATTCAAAAATTGACAAAACCTACCAGAGGTTGGCCAGGGAAGTTCTAAACAAAGAGTCCAATTTCCCCAGCCTACTATGACTGACAACAATCGCTAAACTAGCTGTGATTGCCAAATAACCATGGAGCACATCAATGAATATCTACAAAATCTTCGTGCTCAACATCCCTTATGCGTAAACTTTCCATCGAAAAACAAAGCTTTCGAGCTTAAGTCCAGGTTTATTCACCTCCTACCCACCTTCCATTGTATGGAGAGTGAAGACTCCATGCAAGTTGCTAGTCTATAAAACCTCACCAAGCGGAAGAGAATGTGATGAAACTTAGGGCCTTACCATTCTTCTTAAAGGATAAGGCTAAACAATGGTTTTTCTATCTCTACCCTGGCTACATTAAATAATGGCACGACATGATAGATAAGTTTCTCGGGGAATATTTCCCTAAGGATGAGCTAGCCCAACTCATCATTAAGATATGCAACATTAAGATGAAGATTGGCGAGTCTTTTAGTGATTATTGGGTCTGTTATAAATGCCTAATTGCCAACTGCCCACAACATGGCTTATCTAATAGGGCAATTATTCGGTTCTTCTATGTCAGCATGTCCCTCTAGAGAGGCGTATGAGTGAAAATGCTTGTGGTGGTCACATTCATGACCAAACCCATCGCAAATGAAGCAACTCTACTAG
Source organism: Stephania yunnanensis (assembly GCA_039657365.1). NCBI lineage: Eukaryota > Viridiplantae > Streptophyta > Magnoliopsida > Ranunculales > Menispermaceae > Stephania > Stephania yunnanensis. Next base: position 45,667,840 of record CM077581.1, read on the forward strand.
GACATAGTGCAATAGTCATGTTAGGGCATGTGCCTTAGGTCAATCTTCAAACATTATTTATCTTATAATTTTAGTTAATAAAATAGAGGTTTTTTGTTATTTTATTATAAGTGATTACATGTTTACCTTATAGTAAGACCCATGGGTATTTGTTGAAATATCCTAAATGTCCCTAGTCGGTCATTATATTGGGAACTATAATGAATTAAGACTAGTGTGAATCTTAATTGATGGTCATTTAATGATCATGAGTATAAGGATATGAATTAAGATCATGAGTACTTATTATGGAATAAGATACTACACCCGACCCGCTATGAGAACACTACATGGATTAAGTCATAGGTGTTACTCATGATAGGTATATCATTTAGTCATTCGACTTGAGATTACCATAGAATTCAATATTAGGAGCATGATAATTTGACACAATCAAATGTTGCCTTTAACCGGACAATTATAAAGATTGTGATTGGTTACCGTGTGAATAATATGTGAAGGTGTGTAATCAAGATAGAGTTTGTCACTCTCATATAGAAAGAGATATCAGTGGATCCCTCAATAAGATAGACCGATAATGGCCAAGTCCATGTGAATTGATATGATCAATTTCACTTGGATGTTTTTCAGTTTACCTAAAGATCGAGACTAGTATGGTTGAACATTAAGGGTGACTTTCCATGTCTAATGTTTAATCGAAGGATATCGCACGACAAAAGGATATGATATACGTTATTAATTAGGTTGTATCGATGTTGATATTCATGCTACTTAGGTAGTCATAATGCCTTGCTAGAGACCACTTATGACTAGTGTACCAAAATGGTCTTTGGTTTACTACCGACGTCGCATGAACCTATTGGGTCGCACGCAAAGAATGGCCTTGCACAATTTCAATTGGTTTAGCGTAATGAATTTTATATGATAAAACTCATGACATAAAAGCCCTTACAATTTGTTATATGATAACTTATTAATAGGGGCGTATGTGTAATTTGCTTAAACTACGTAAATACAATAGTTGTATTAAGAATAGGATTTTAAGTGAGGGCTTATCTACACATAGGGTGGATCCCTAAAAATGAAATAAGATCTTGTTTTAACAATTTATGAGTTCTTTGGATTTAGGGAGAGAAAGAAAAATCGTTTTCAATCTCTCTTGGGGCTAACACTCCAAATTGTAATCACCGTTCGTATGTGGATTTTTGATAGAGGACGCGCACTTGAATGTCTTGAGAATCGAACAATAAAAAGGAAATGACGGAATAAGGTATGATTTACTTTCGTAGATTTAGTTTAATGGAATTTATTTTTCGATCCCGTTGGGGTTTTTCAAAATTTTTTTTGAATTTTTCGCTGCGTATGAACCCTAAAAACCTAACAAGTCCCAATTATATAGGGATATTGGTGTCGATGCGTGTCGAAGTTCATATGTTGGAGCTACTACTACAATCACTGATAAGGGAATTGATCAGTTGAACTATCTAGTAGAATGTGTTCTAAGCAATGGCCAAACGCATATTAAAGCTTATGGATTCTTCTCAGCCACAAGCCATGCAATTGATGAATGTCCTACTCTATTTGAGGACCATTAGCAGGTAAATGTCGTAGGTAACCAATGCCGAGGGCAATCTTGAGCACCTTTCGAAAATACCTACAATCACACAATGGCAAGGAGCAACCCCAACTTTAGTTATAGGCCTGGAAACCAAAACTACTCATCTTTTGTCGCAGGAGGACAATAATTTCCTAGACCAGTAACTAGTCATTCCTTACTGGAGGACATGACTAAAACTCTAGCAGCTCAATAAATCCAATTTGCTAGAAACATAAACTACTTCTAGGTGAACACTAAGAAAGCTCACAAGGAAAAAAATCACGGTTTGAAACCTGGAGGTTCAGGTGGGCCAAATTGCACAATAACTGGGAAGATTGAGGAAAGAGGAATTGCCTTCCCAACCTTACCCAAATCCAAAATGGGTACTATCTCATTAGGTGCACAAGTGAACGTTATTGTTTACAATAGTGCCACCTCAGAGAATGAGGTCCACAAAACATCACCCTAGGAGAAACCAAATTAGATAACCAACCCAAACCCTAAGAAAGTCCCAACGACATCCTGCTTAAATGTGCCGACTCAGGGGTAGTAGGTATCCCTTGTATAATAGGAGGAATCTATTTGAAAAATGAAATGATTGATTTGGGAGCATCAATTAACGTGATGTCCTCAAATCTTCATAATTCTATAAGGATTGGTAAATTGATTAAAATGAAAAATCGAATTCATGGTGTTAATAGTAATGAGATCTCTTTAAAAGGAGTAATCCAATACTTAATGGCACATGCAAGGGATTGGAAGTTCCCTGCAGACAGAGTCACATAAGTCCAAGCCATTCTCGGTTCCTTTCGGTAAGCCTTTTATGTGAAAATGAAAAAATTTCATAAAGAGATGCACATATCAGTACCAAGCCTCTATAGAATATGCAACTCACCGAACGAGGGACCAAATACATAAGGATGGATGATAACAACGAGAAGATGACTATACCTCCTGACATATTACACTATCAGTTCCAATTCGACAAGAACCCTAAAATGATAAAACTCCCATGCAAGATCAGATACAATAGGTTCCCTAGAGTGGTATGCAACATGGGTGTTATAGTCAATGTAATATCATCCACAATCTTTTACCTATGCGGATTATGTATATCAAGTGATGCTGAGACCAATGTGATATACCTAAATAGGACGGTGGAGAAACCTAGAGGGATGGTCGAGAATGAATCTATTTGCTTAGGAGATTTGTGTTCATCACAAACTTCTATGTGGTTAATGGAAGTAATACCCAATGTGAAACACTTCTATTGGGATTAACATTCTTAGCGGCAGCAGGAGCATTAATCGATGTACAGTTATGGTACATTAGCATTCGGATAGGGAAAAGGACGAGCTCTTCCAGGATGGGGGTGAGAACTTACACGAAAAATAGCTAGTCTTCGGAATCTTCTTTGTATCGATAATTGAAGTCATTGATTTAGACCTCAACTAGGGGATGTAAATTCGTCGAGCCAACGACGTTAAACAAAAGTGTTACTGGGAGGCAGCCCATGAACAATTTTTTAGTTATTAATCGATTTTAATTTTTGTTTTCCTTATTTCCTTAACCATGCATGAAGTATTGCACGAAACTCTCTCTTTCTCTCTATATATATCTTCCATCTATTTCCACCATTTCATTTATGTTAGGTATGCCTAGTTTATTTCGAACCTTGAGGATAAGATTCAAAATAAGTTTGAGGTGTTTAGATGAGTGGATTGTTGGGCAAAATCACTAGTTGAAGACTTGTGGGTATAATTTTACTTGCGACTTTACTGGAATCATGGTGGTCATTCTTCCTTTTCATCCCATTTCTTATCTTCCACCTATTTCATTAGTTAGAAATTTGTACAATAATGCATGCACATTAGGTAGTTGATTATATTTACTATTTTGTAGAGTCTTACCTACGAGCAAAACTTTGCTTTCAATTTTTAGAGTAAAACCTTGGTCAAATTGTTTACCTTCAAACTTAGAAGAAGTAGAAGAGATTTTACACCTACATGACAACATAAATAAGAACTTGGAGTAGGGAGAAGTCATAATTTGAGACCAAAGTAGGTACGTGGTCGAATTAACTTTACATGAAAATTCAAAATCTTTAGGATTCTGAAACTAGGATTAATCCATTTAGAGTAAAATTGTTAAGGATCTAAGACATGTAAGAGGAAGAAGTAGGCTCAATTGCTATAGTAAAATATGGGCTTAAAGGTTCTACTTTGGAGAAATAACTTAACTTTAGCGAAAGTAAGAAGTACTAACAGGAGATTTCTAAGAAAACTTAGAGAATCCTACAAGTTCTGCCATAAAATGGAATAGGGAACTTGATGGTTGGAAAACAATGAAAAAATCTATATCCATAGGAAATGGAGAAGGGACCATACAATAAAAAACTATATAAAAGGGGAAAGTCAGGGTCTCTTGTTGAATAAAAAGCAAAAGTTCATAAAAAGGACTCTTATAAAGAAAGATTTAGCTTGAATGCTTATAGCTAGGGTAAGTGAGTTTTTCCATTACTATAAACCAAATAATATTCTACCAACAAATAAGCCATATCGACTCTTTAAGTTGCAAATATATGCAAATAAGCAAAAAGTGGTAATAAAGCCCATTTAAAAAAAATTCGTTTAATAAAGAGATCAAGAAACCTAGAAAACCTATAAGTAACTTGAAAGTTATGACTTTTTAATGCTTCAAGTCTTGAAAAAGTGTTGTCTTAAAAGGTGACCATGTTTGACCAGCCTTCAAAAATTCAGAGTCTCGTGTTAAACAGATTGACTAAGTCTCAATTGTAAGGAATCCATTATTTTGCAAAGTAGGTATAAAGTTTAGGAATGAATTACTCAACTTTGTCACAATGTATTTAGCTGTTGTAGTTAGATAAACCTTTGCTCGGGACGTGTAAAGTTCTAATTTTAGGCTATTTGATCAGTCACTATTTATGCACTCTTTCGTAGGTTTTTTGCTATGTAAATCAAGTCCAAAGTTATATTTTATGGCTCTATATGTTTACTTTGGAGATTTACACGGTATTTGAGTGTTTGTGAGTGAATTAGACAAATCTGGTAAAGAAGTGAAAGTTTAGTAAAAAATCAGCAAGCTTAATGTACCTATAGCGCCAAGCAAGGCGTCACAGAATAACAACAGACCACGTCAAAAATGAACTGACGACGTCAACTCTATAAGGGACAATGCCAGGTTAAGAAATATAAGTTTCAGACCGATTCGCTGCTTAATTAGAATAGACAGATTTCCTTTAAATCCATTTCAACCCACACTTGTGACTGAAAAGATTATGATATGCAAACTAAATCTCCACCTATCAATGCAAATAATGTAAGCTCCATATTGCTTTAAGTTCCAAATCCTTAGATTCATAACCAATTAAGTTTACTATATGTACCTCCTTAATCAATAACTATCTATCGATGTTATGTATTTTATGGTTGTATCTCTATATTTGACTTGAAAGATTCAATAGCCATGTTAACTCCTAAAACCTATAATCAACAAACACGTGATCAAAATTTTCATAGCATTATGCATAGAATCAACACAAATTCTAACCATTGCACTTTTACTCATTATAATCCATTCAAAACTACTTTAGCATAATATTCATACTATATAATCCATTGATCATTAAGATTAATGAACTATTCACACATCATCGAAATAAACATGCATATAATGATTGTAATTGAAATTAAAGATTAAATGAAATACTTTCAATTAAATCAAAGAAAACAATACCGAACAACCACACGTGAGTCTTCAATATCTTTTTTTCCACAAACCTCCTCAATACTCAAGAACAAAGTAAAACTAGGTTAATTGGTGGTAATGTATGCTAATTGGTGGTATTGGGTGAGTTTACCATGTTTTAATACCTATTTATACTCCTAAGACACTTTGAAAAACAATTAGAAACCCTAATTGATAATTCTACACAAAAATTTAAATCTAACTTTCTATTTTTTCTCTTCTCGGCATTGTCCATAAAAGATCCGACGCTATGTGTATAAAGCCATAGCACCGCCACAACTTCGGACACTTTGTGTGCATTTTTCCTTTCACAATAGACTTAACACCCTGCTTAGACATTTTGGTGCCATCCCCTTTAGCCTACAATGCTGCCACAATACCGACTTTGATGTCCATTTTTCTTGGCCCTCTTTACCTTGCCACACTGTTAAGCCTTCTTCTATGGCGTCGAGCATTGTTGCCTTGATGTTAACCCTACTATTATGCATTTTACCCTCATTTCTTCATTAAATCACTCCATTGGCAGTGAAAAATCAGCGAATAGCGTTTTGACACGTGGCAGACTCGGAATTTTGATCTAAAAACACCCCTACGATGCTTCTCGGCGCACGAGTCACCTCCCTAACCTATTTTAGTATCGGAGTACAATTTGGAGGATTTTTATATATTAGAAACCTAGGTATTATTAAAGAAAAAAATTAATTCATATTTTTTAGAAATTAATTATTAGTTTTTAGTAGTAATTTTTGAAGATGATGTCCGGCTAATCAATTTCTTGCCTAAATCGAAGGGGAAGCAAGTCGGAATTATGGATTCATAGCATATTATGTAAGATCTTTTATTTTATTATTTAATTAATTTAATTTATCCTATTTCATTATTGTTGATTTAATGATTACAATTTAAATCTATGGTATGTATGATGTCAGTGCATGCTCTTAGGTGGACAATCTATTATTATTTGGAATATTAGTATTCGTGTAATTGTGCTTTTAGACCAATAAAGTAACAAACATTCACCCGTTTGCCGTAAAAACTTTTCGGTGTTTGAATGTGCAACAATTGAATATAGGTTAAATCGGGAGCGGATGCGATTCGGTTATTTAGGATTAGTGTTCTCATAGATCTATATTACTGCGGTTAGTGTGTTAAACCTGAATGACGGATGTCTAGGGTTATACATTAATTAGGGAAGTAGTTAGTGGCGGACGTCCTGACTATCGAGATTAGGGGAATTAGAAATTTTTGGCGGATGTCGATTTTCTATAGCTAGTCTAGGAGAATTAAATTAATAACTTTTTCGGAAAGATTGAAGACCATAATTGCTAATGAATCTTGATTGATTTGTGGAGCTGGAGATTTAGGTGTTATTTAGGTGTTAATTAATTATTAATTAATTGTTTTAGAAATTAGTTTAGTTGTTTTATTTATTTAGTTTATATAGATTAGTTAGTTAAATTAATATTTATTTTAAAACCCCCGATTTTCTTTTTTGTTGTTTTAACCTAAGAAAGACAATCAGTCTTTATGGGATCGACCCTTTGCCACTATTCTACAAAATAGTTGGTTTAGGAAACTTTACTTACTTATTGACGTGTTCGGCGCACGTCAATTGTCTCCTTTATACCCCGTATACTTGAAAATACATAAATACCATCAATTAGAGCTCATTTCAGGATATTTATAGTAAATATACTACTAAACTAGTGCTATATATAAGTTTATATAATCATTTATCAAATACCCCCAAACTTAGAATTTCGCACATCCTGAGCAAAAGTGTATTTTATTAAGTGTTTCTACTACTACTACTACTACTACTACTACTACTACTACTACTACTACTACTACTACTACTACTACTACTACTACTACTACTACTACTACTACTACTACTACTACTACTACTACTACTACTACTACTACTACTACTACTACTACTACTACTACTACTACTACTACTACTACTACTACTACTACTACTACTACTACTACTACTACTACTGCTACTATTGCTGCTGCTATTATGCTAGCTATTTCTTTGCTGGCTCTTTCTGCTACATTATTTCTTTGCATTATCGCATTATCAATATCTTTAATTGCTTCTTCTTTTCTTCTTCTTCTTTGTTACTACTACTACTTAAGTTCATAATCATTTCACATCGTTTATGGAGCATCCTTTAATTCAAATAATTTCAAGTTAATAATCCACTCAAGAGCTTTTCTTTTGCAAAAATTATATTCCTAAAAGATGTAGCATTAACAATAGATACAATTCACTTTCAAAACACCAAAGTAGTTCACAACAAAAACCATCACTGCTCTCAAGTTTATTTCACCTCGATACTCAAGTAGCAAGTGTACAATCTCGTGATTTCTCATTAAGCTTAAGAATTCACAAATAAGCATAGATCATACTAGTTTTGTAGATTTTAGTACTTCAAGAGTCCATATGACTTAATATAGTTGGAAAGAAAACTTGACTTAATTAAGTTACTTGTACTCGAGGTAAATCTTTTATTTGAAGAGTCTTAGTCTAACTTCAGCCTTTCTTTTCTTTATTTTTATCTCTCTTTTATGTTCTTTTCTCCTCATATATTCTATTTGCACGATCCCCGCTTCTTTTCCAATAGATTTTGTTTTCCCGCTCTTTTTCTAATTATTAAGCTATATGTTCATTTTCTTGTAAAACTTGTGGGACTCTCTATTTTTTATGTAAAACTCTTGTTAGCGCTTCTCACTTTCACCTTATTAAGCAAGTTTAAACTCCGACTTTCTCATTAGTCACCATGCCTATCTTTTCCCCTCTAAGTACTAATTCTTTATTTAGTTTTTACTTAAGTAAGATTCGTGCTTACTATATAATTCCTTAGAGATCTAACGTTTTCCACAAGAAGTATTCTAGTATTTTTCTTGCTTTTGTTTCAAGTTCGTGGTCTTCCCTAACTCTAGGCTTTTAATCATGAAATCATACGATTGTTTTCTATATTTCTTATTTTCTTTAAAAATTTGATAACACTATCTTGAGTTTTATATCAACAAGACACTTGTATTCTACTCATCCTCAATTAAAGGCTTGAACTTTACAAATGAATGATCTATTCATTACATATTACTATATATAACCTAATCTATTTTACCTAAACACATTAAAATAATATATAAATGAAAAAGAATACACTACCATGCCTTCCTCTTTAATTGCTTTAAAAATAAAATTTTATGATCAAACCTACAATATTTATCTTATTCCTTTCTATTTTAACACTTCCAATAGTGTAGTGTTGATGCCCCAAACTTAAATCAAACCTTGTCCTCAAGGTTTAAAAATAAGTTTGAAAGATAAAAAAACAGTAACAAAAACATATATAATAACTTTAAATCCCTATAACTCCTTGATAATTTATGAATTTCTGTATATGTTGAGATTTTTTCATTCAGATAAAATATTACACGACAAATGATCTTTCTGCACATTTAGCATAAAACTTTCAAAAGTTAAAAAATAAATCATTTAGATTGTACTAGCTAAACTAACTAACTAACTAACTAATTGACTGAAACTTAAAAACTAGAAATTAAAAATCTTTGGGCTGTCTTTCAGTAGCGGTTAGTTTAACGTTATTAGCCTGACGCCTTTTGGCTTATTTAGTCCGAGTCTAAATCAAGATACTCCATTTATAGGTCAGATATAACGATATCTCTTCCATTTGGATGTACTTCTTGCCCTTCAACAAAGACAATATTCTCGGCATCATCATCCTCCTCGATACTCATTATGATCGTTTTCTTCCTCGTATGCAAAACCGCATTGGCAGTGTTCAAGAATAGCAGGCAAAGTATCATAAAGACTTGTTCTAGGTAAGTAACATTGAGAACTAGGTTAAATATTGAAAGCGGTTGCCTAAGGTTATCTAGGGGTAGGTGTTCCCATATAGTTGTTAAGGCTGCTCACATACTAAATTGATAAGTCGACATTTATATAATTTTAGTAGTTTATTTTAGTATATTTAATGTGAAAATTCTCTAAAATATATCTAATTATATTTATTGTCATTTTTCGGGTGAAACGGAGTGTGCGGTTGAATTCGTGACGAAAAATATTTAAAATTGAGTATTTACACATAGTGATAAGATGCCTTGGGAAAACTTGCATCGAGTTACGTACTGCGTAGTAGGTAGAATATAAGACAAAAGACCAAATAACACGAGGGAGTGACACAGACAAGTCACTTGGAAAGAGCTGCTGTTAGTTTGCCTCGAAATGCATACTGCCACAACCCACTAAATTGACGCACAAACTTGTGTGTTATTTGCTTATTAGCTGCCCATCCACGTGACATCTCGTCATTGAACCATCACACCAAATAAGCGCTATGCGTCAGCTCTCCATACGCCATCACCGCCACGTGTCACATGCGGATTTGTCCACAACGTCGTACTCCCGCTTCCACCAATCACTAACAGCCACGTGGTGTCTCACTAACAAAATGTCACAACAAACCAGCACCAACTTAAACTCAGCAGCCTTATGACTTACCTCGAGATATGGCTCTGCACCATTTCCCAAAACTTCGCACGTCTTGTGCGATTCTTCTCCGTCTCATAAGCTTACCACGTGGCGCGCTCTCATTCACTTGGGACGTCACCAAGCCGTTCTCCACCAATAACATGCTGCCATATGGCGATTTTCAAACCAAACAACCAATGCGGCTGCGATTCGTGGACATAACATGATTTCAAGCCCAAAACAGCCGTAAGATGCTCCTCGGTGCACGAGTCACCTTCCCAACCCCCAAAATTAGTTTTCTCACCTCTTGGGATCCATTTTTAGTGGTTTTATATATTAGGAACTTATACTATTTTTGAAAAAATCGACTATTATATTTTGAGCATCGACTTCTCTCGACGATTGCCTAGGTCAGCGGGGAAACAAGTCATAATTATAGATTCATGACATATTATGTAAGACCTTTTATTTTATTATTTAATTTAGTTTAATTTCTCCTATTTCATTTTTGTTGATTTTGAGGAATATGGTTTTGATCTAGGGTGTGTATATGACCAGTGCATGCTTTTAGGTGGACAACCTATAGTTATTTAGACTGATAGTATCCATGTAATTGTACTTTTGGACCAATAAAGTGATGAACACTCATCCATTTTTCGTAAAACCTTTTCGGTTCTTGAGTGAGCAACAATTGAATCTAGGTTAAATAAGAAGCGGATGCGATCCGATTATTTATGATTAGTATTCCCACAAACCCATATTACTGCGGTTAGTGTGTTAAACCCAATTGGCGGATGTCTAGGTTTATGCATTAATTAGTGAAGTAGTTAGTGGCGGGCATTATTGGTTTTCAGGGATCATGTGCAACGAAAGTTTTCTAAACCTTTTCGAACATTCCCGAACTAAGATCCTATTGATTCCATTAAATTTATGTGCCAGTAAAAAAATCATACCTTAGTAAGAATAACTCCATGTCAACCTTGTTTGGTGTTGATCGATTCCTTTAAAACACTGCGAGAGAAGAACGTCCTCGATTAGAAATCCGCGCACGAATGGACGATCACGATCTGGAGTGCTAACCCCAAAAATCTAGGATAAAAACTATCACAAAAATTCTCTAGAAAAAATCTCTCTCGAAATTCTCTACAACAATTGTGACCCTAACGTCTTATTTATAGTACACTAGGCCGAGTTGTAAAAGAACTCCATCTCCTAGTCACACTCTAAATAGATTCATAGATAAAGTCCAACTCTAAAAAGGATAGAGTCATAGGTAATCTACAATTACTAATCCAATAAAACTTGTAATTTATCTAAAACTCAAATAAGAATTAAATTCATACTATAATTCCAATTAGAGTCCTATTCAAAATAGGATTTATTAAGAGACGAAATTTCTAGTCGCACTAGAAATGTATGAGAATCTTGAATCCTAGTCAAACTAGGACATTTAATAAGAATCTTCAAAACGAATTTTATTAAATAAAATTCATTAACTTAGACAATATTAAATCGCGTAAATCCATTCTTTGTGTGCGACCCAATAGGTTCGTACAACGTTGGTAGTGAACCAAAACTATGTTGGTACACAAGTCATAAGCAGTCTCTATCAAGGCATTATGACTACCCAAGTAGCATGAAGATCAATAAATCGATACAATCTAATAGACTGTGTAGATCATATCCCTTTGTCCCGCGATATCTTTTGATTGAACATAAGACATGGAATGTCATCCTTATAGTTCAATCTACTAGTCTCGATCTCTGAGTAGACTGAAATTGTCAAGTGACATTGATCCAATCAATTCATTAGACATGTCCATTTATCAGTCTAACATATCGAAGGGCCCAATAGATATCTCTCTCTAAAAGAGATGGACAAATTCCATCTTGATCACACAACATCCACACAATAATCGAATAATTAATAATCATAATCTTTATAATCATCAGGTTAATGACAATGTTTGATTGTATGAAATCATTGTGCTCCTTATGTTGGAGTCTTTGGTGATCTCAAGTCAAAAGACTAAATGATATAACTTTCATGAGAATCACTTATGACATTTACCATGTAGTGTTCTCATAGTGGGTTAGTCCAACATTTGTTCCCAACAAATACCCATTATCTTGATCTGTATCGTATACGCATAATCATCACATGATTATCAATCAAGACTCATACTAGTCTTAATTATTATTGTTCCCACAATAATAACTAACTAGGGACATTTAGAATAATACAATAATTATTCATGGATACTATTATAAAAGAAACATACATCTACTTATAATAGTTAAACAACGTTTACAGAATTAGCCTAGAGCACATACACCAACATCTCCCACTTGCACTAGGTCCAATCCTACACGTATCCAATACTATAACCTAATGCATTCTTAGTGGAAGAAGTTTGTTTTGTATCTGCTACATTGTTTGTTATTGATGTTATGCAAATCTTTACGTTCTCTCTTTTATAAGACAAAAATTCTTAAGTGATTGTTTAGATCTATAGTGTGATTTAGTTTCCATAACCTAAATTTGTCCATTGGTTTTACAATGAAAGCCAACATTATTTCCAACACTTGGAACCACACTTTATTCAATCATGAACTTTATGATCTAAACATTTTCTTTGGCTGCATCAAATCCCGCTAAAAACTCAGTTTATGTTATAAGACTTGTTAGAGTGAGTTTAGAACATTTCCAACTCATTCCCACGAAGTTAACACATATCCATTTTGCGATCATTAATCTTTTATATTAATTTGAAAGTTTGCATCGTGTAACAATTTACAAGACTCATATCTTTCAAACTTATGCAAATCTAATAACATCTCTCAAGTGTTTTTGAAGTACTTAAGAATGTCATTAATAAATATCCAGTGACCTTCGCTGGAATCTATGAGATGTATGTATGTTTTGCCCTAAAGCATATGTCATATCAAGTTGAGTGCAAAGTATAACATATGTGATTATTCTCATAGCTTATGCGTATAAAATCTTATTTACTTTGTCCAGCTCATTATTTGTCTTAAGACGTTGAGTCTTGCAGATACTTATGTTATAAGACATAAGTATGAATTCTTTTAAGAATCTCGTACACTGAAATCTTTTCAGTTATTTGTCTATATAAGCACTCTTATTTAAAGCAATTAGCTTCTTATATCTATCTCCATAGATCTATATCACAAGGATATAGACCTAATTAGCTAAGAATCTTATTGAGAAACCTTCCTTAACCAAGACTTGACATTCCACAGGGTTAAGACATCGTTTCCAATGAATAGTGTATCATTAACATATAGATTCAGAAAGATAATTGCGTTCCCACTAACCTTTATGTATACACAAGGTTTATCTTCGATTCAATGAATGTAATTCATTAATTATTTTATCAAAATAAAGATCCCAACTCTTATAAGCTTACTATGATCCATAAATGGATCCTTTAAGCTTGCATACCTTTCTCAAATTCTCAAGATAATAAAAAACCCTTAAGTTATGTCATACAAATCTTTAAGGAGCATAGAGCAATGCTATTTTTTGACATTCGTTTTTCATATCTTATAGTTAAACTATGAAGTAATGACGATATAATTCTAGAACTTGAGCTCATCTACCAGTGAAAAACCTCATCATAATCAACACCTTTATTTAGATTAGAATTCTCGATAAGCCGTGCTTTTAAGTATGCATTTTTTCTTTTTCATGTCACTTTAACTCATTTACATCTAATGGTCATACCTGTTGGATTTTGGGGTTCATACGCAGCGGAGATTACAAAACTGTTTTGACAAAAACCCCAACAGGATCCGAATCTAATTCCATTAAAAATGTTTAAACCATGAAAAACTTAATCATACCTCAATCGCAATATACCTTTACGAAGGTTGATCGATCTCTAAGGCGCCGATTTTAACGATGAACGCCCTCTATCCCGATAAGTCCACACACGAACATGAGCGACCGAGATTTGAAGTGCTAGCTTCGAGAGAATACCAAACCTTTTTGTTTCTTTCCAAAACGATCCGGAGCATACCAAAAACCCTAAGTCGTTTCTAAAACGAAAATAGAGTTTCGACTTTTTTTCTTTCGTACCTGTGTTCTGACTTAAAACGTCTATTTATACAACCCTCGTATATAGACGGTTAACTAAATTACACATATACACTTACTTAAAGAACTATAAGTGCAATACACCACAAAGACGTTTTTGTCATGAATTTTATCACATAAAATTCATTTTTATGAATCATCTTAAAATCTCGCAAAACCATTCTTAGTGTGCGACCCAATAGGCTCATACAACGTTGGCAGTGTACCAAAATACATTTTGGTATACAAGTCATAAGCAGTCTCTGGCAAGACATTATGACTACCCAAGTTGTACGAATATCAAATCGATACAACCTAATCAATAGTGTATATAACATCCTTTTGTCACACGATATCCTTTTGATCAAACATAAGGCATGGAATTGTCATCCAACATGTTCAATCGTACTAGTCTCGATCTCTAGGTAGACTGAAAACATCCAAGTGACATTGATCAATATCAATTCACTTAGACTAGGCCTTTTAACGGTCTAACACATCGAGGGATCCACTAGATATCTCTCTTATATGAGAGGGACAAATTCTATCTCGATTACATAACTTCATCAAATTGCTCACACAGTAACCAATCACAACCTTTATAATCGTCCGGTTAAAGACAACGTTTGATTGTGTCAAATTATTGTGTTCCTAATGTTGAAGTCTCTGGGCAATCTCAAGTCGAGGACTGAAAAATATACCTATCATGAGAAACAACTATGACTTAATCCATGTGATGTTCTCATATGGTCGGTCCAAGTACTTTGTTCCCTAACAAGTACTCGTGATCTTAATTCGTATCCCTATACGTATAATCATCATATGATCATCAATCAAGACTCACACTAGTCTTAATTCATTATAGTTCCCGAGTATAATGATCGACTAGGGACATTTAGGATATTTATGTAAATACCCATGGATCTTATTATAATGTAAACATGCAAATTAATTATAATAAATAACAAATGAAATCCTTTATTTTATTAACTAAAAGTATTCATAAAGACAGTTAATGGATTGACCTAGGGCACATGCCCCATCATCTCCCACTTGCACTAGGGCCAATCATACATGCATCTAATGCCTAATGATCTAACATGACCATCATGTTTTGCTTGTGGAAGAGCTTTGTCAATGGATCCGCAACGTTGTCTTGATAGGTACTCTGCAAATCTTTACGTCTCCCCTCTCAATAATTTCTCGATGAGATGAAAACGCTTGAGTATATGTTTGGATCTGTGGTGTGATCTAGGTTCCTTGGCCTATGCTATTGCCCCGTTATTGTCACAATACAAACAAAAACAGGTTAGCAATACTTGGAACACACCTAGTTCGAAATGAACTTTTTGATCCAAAGCGCCTCCTTTCTTTGCATCGACGCCACGCAATATACTAAACTTATATTGTAGAATCGCCACGATCTCTTGCTTCGAACATTTCAGTTCTTCGCACCCCCATTCAAAGTAAACACATATCCAGATGCGATCTAAAATCATCTATGTCGGTTTGAAAACTTGCATCTGTGTAACCATTTACAACTAGATCATTTTCAAAACCTCCATAGACCAAGAACACTTCCTTAGTCCTTCTTAAGTACTTAAGGATGTTCTTTATTGCTATCCAAAGTGACTCTCACCTGATCGACCGATATCTGCTTGTAGTGCTCAAAGCATATGATACATCGAGTCGAGTGCATAACATGGCATACATGATAGATCCAATAGGCGATGCATATGGAATCTTATTCATACGGTCTCGCTCATCATTTGTCTTAGGACATTGAGTCTTGCCGAGACTTATGCCATGAGACATTGGCAACAATCCTCTTTTAGAGTCTTGCAACTGAACCTATTCAAGACCTTATCTATGTAAGCACTCGACTTAGACCGATTAGCCTCTTAGATCTATCCCTATAGATCTTTATCCCTAAGATATAAGATGCATCTCCTAGGTCTTTCATTGAGAAACACTTCCCTAACCAAGACTTGACATTCTGCAATGTTGGGATGTCATTTCCAATGAGTAATATATCATCAACATAAAGTACCAGAAAAACAACTACACTCCCATTGACCTTCTTGTATACACAAGGCTCATCTTCGTTCTTAATAAAACCAAAATCCTTGATTGCTTCATCAAAACGAAGATTCCAACTCCGAGAAGCTTGCTTTAATCCATAAATGGATCTTTGAAGCTTGCATACCTTCCTAGAATTCTCGGGATGTACAAAACCTTCAAAGTTGTGTCATATACACGTCCTCAAGCAACTTTCCATTAAGAAATGTTGTTTTTACATCCATTTGCCATATTTCATAGTCATAATATGCAAAGCAATGGCAATTAAAATTCTTATGGATTTAAGCATGGCTCTTGCGAAAAAGTTTCATCATAATCAACACCTTGAGTCTGCTGAAACCTTTTGCTACAAGTCTTGCTTTAAAAGTATGCACTTTGCCATCCATGTTAGTTTTCTTCTTGAAAACCCATTTACATCCAATGGTCTTACCACCTTCATGTAAATCAACCAAGTTCCAAACTTGGTTATCATACATGGATTGCATCTCAAAGTTCATGGCACTTAGCCATTTATCTGAGTCTGGTCCAGACATAGCCTCCTGATAAGTGGTGGGCTCATTTTGGTCTATAAGCAACACATCACGACTATCGGTAATGAGAAATCCGAATCTCTCGGCTCATGTCTTACCCTACTAGATTTACGTGGGCCTTGTGTCACTTGTGGAGGTTCAAGCTGGTTGGAACGTTGTTGAACTTCCAAAGAGCGGTTCATTGTTTACCTGTGATTCTTGAACTTCTTCAAGATTTATTTCTTTCCCACTAGTGTCTTTTGAAATAAACTGTTTTTTCATAAAGGCACCATACCGAGCAACAAACACTTTGTTCTCAGTGGGATTATAAAAGTAATATCCTTTTGTTTCCTTAGGATACCCCACAAATAAACACTTGTCGATTTAGGTGCTAGTTTTTCCGAGACTTGTCGCTTTACGTAAGCCTCACAACCCCAAATCTTAAGAAAAGACAAACTAGGTCTCTTCCCGTACCATGTCTCATATGGTGTTTTATCAACCGCTTTAGAAGAAACTCGATTTAGAGTGAAATTTGTAGTTTGTAATGCATAACCCCAAAAGGATAATGGAAGATCTCGCATGACTCATCATAGATCGAACCATATCTAATAAGGTTCGATTTCTCTTTCGAAACTCCATTCCATTGTGGAGTTGCTTTGGTGGAGTCAATTGGGAGACAATCCCACAATTTCTAAGATGATCATCAAATTCTTGGCTTAAATACTCACCACCTCGATCCGATCAAAGTGTTTTGATAGTTTTACCAAGTTGATTCTCGCACTTCATTTTGAAACGTTTGAAACATCTCAAATGATTCAGACTTTATATTTCATAAGATATACATAACCATATCTACTTTGAAATCATAGTAAATGTAATGAAGTACCGATAACCTCCTCTAGCCATTGTGTTTATAGGACCGCATACATCAGTATGTATTAGACCCAATAAATCACTTGCCCTTTCATTGTGTCCGGTAAAGGGACTTTTAGTCATCTTGCCCAATAAATAAGATTCGCATGTTTCATATGCTTCTAAATCAAATGAATCTAGAAGTCCATCTTTATGGAGCTTCGTTATGCGTTTCTCATTTATGTGCCCGAGACGACAATGCCAAAGATAGGTTTGATTCAAATCATTTGACTTGAATCTCTTTGTATTTATGTTAAAAGGCGGAGTATCAGTGGACCTTTTCATGCTTAGAATATAAAGACCATCATACAAATCGACATTTGCGTAAAATATGCCTTTACGAGAAATGGAACATCTATTATTTGCAATAATAAAATCAAAACCATCCATATCCAAACATGAAACAGAAATGATGTTTCTGCTCAAGGCATGCACAAAATAACAATTATTTAAAGTTAAAATAAGTCCACTAGATAAAACTAAGTCATATGATCCAACAGCCAAGGCAGCAACTCTTGCTCCATTCCCTACGTGGAGGATGACTTCTCCTTTCTTCAACTTTCTACTTCTAGTGAGTCCCTGCACATTTATACAAATGTGAGATCCACATCCGGTATCTAATACCCAGGAATCACTAGTAGATAAATTAATTTCAATAACATAAATACCTGTAGTGGTAGTCGCACTACCCTTTTTCTTCCTTAGATCTTCCAGATAGAGTTTGCAATTTCTGAACCAATGTCCAGGTGCATGACAGAAATGACAATTTCCTTCTTTTCTTTTGGGTGTTTTGAAGCGAGAACAGTGGGGCTTGACTTGTTCCATAGGCTTTGCGACAGTGCAAAGAATGTGACCTTGGCAACTCTAGCCTTGCCTTTGCCTTTCTTCTTCATTCCCTTTCCTTTTGGACCATCAACACATTACTAGAGGGTTTCTTGATATTTTGTTCATAGTTTTGAGCATCAAATGCAACTCGAAATTGATTTCTCCATATTATTCATATTGTAGTTCATCACAAATTGTGAGTAACTCTCTAGTAATGAATTCAAGATCAAATCCGTAGCCAACTCTTGGCATGGGAATCCGAGTCTATCAAGTGGTCAACATAGCCCTTCATTTTTAGAACATGAGGACTAACCGACGCACCCTCGGTCATCTTGCAAGAATGTAGGTTTTTGACTGTCTCGAACCTTTCTTGCCTAGCTTGCTTTGTTGGAACATTTCCTTGAGCGTTATAGCCATGTCGTAGGCTTCCATTAGTTCCATGTCCTTCGAAGTTCGGGAACCATAGTTGCCGCATAATACATGCAACATCGTAGAATCGTTGACATGCTTACTATGCGCATCCTTCACAAACTTTCGTAGCATTGGGTGGTGGGTCCTCGGGGATTGGAGCATCCGGGACATACGACTTGCGTTCATGCTTAAGAACAATTCTCAAGTTTCGAACCGATCAAGAAAGTTAGTCCCAGATAGTTTATCCTTCTCAAGGATGGATCGCAGTGACAGGAGATTATTGTTACTTGAAGAGGCCATTGATCTACAATAAAGATTATGCAAAGTTTATTTTAGTATAGAGGAATAGACTCCCACTAAATTAACAACCCTCCTAAAACGTACTATTTATTTAGGGGACTAAAATCCATATTTCACCTAATTCTATGACAGCTATGGCATGAAACACAGAACTAGATTATTTAGGTAGATAACAATTACCAATTACATCTTACGTAATTTTTAGATCTTTTTATGAGATACGAGACATCTTATGTCTTAGCATGTTTTTATCTCATCATTTGCCTAAAGCTCAAAACTATTTTGATGGCTTTATTAAGTCGGACCATTTTAAACATTTAGGTAACTCTTACCCAACTTGTCTCACCAAGATAACACAATACACCCTAAATATTGAAACTATATTAGTGTGATCGAGGCCTTTGACAAGTGTTTAAAATGGATGACATGAGACTTAAAATTTAATAGAGGGATTTTACTTAGTTTTAGTGATTTTTATGTAAACAATGAAATATCATATATTTTATTGATTTGTTCAATCACTAAACAATTTGGAAAATTTTATACTATTCACTAATAAAAGAATTTCCGTGCGCTAGGATTAGTTAGACGACGGTCCGGTTAGCGGACGGGGGTACAAAGGGGGCCTTTTTTTTTTTTTTTTTTTTTTTTTTTTATAAGACGAATCTCAATTCCGAAAATTGAAATTCGCTATAGAAAATCATATTTTTCGCTGATTTTACTATACTAAATTTACCCCTTAATTTATCCAAAATTAAGTCAATTAAAACATTTTTAATTAACTCGAGCCCACATCTAACTAATCATCTTATCCTAATCCAATTAGGACTTTAGATATTTGAATCCTAGCATATCACCAATAACAAACTTCTCCATATTTATCTCATATCTAATAGGGATAACGAAACCGATTTTGATTATATCTCCTACTCTAATTTGTTATCTATCTTTATCAAATAGAAAGTTCATAACAAAATAGATATAACGAGATAAATAAACAATTCCGAAAATTAATTATTTGCAATTTCGGTCCTCATCCAGATAATCACAAATATGTCATTGAATCATGAACTACTATCCCAATCGAACCTAATCATATTAGTTTCGAAGTAATATTCAACCTTATACAATTCAAGAAACGTAAGACAATGTAACCTAAATATGCATACTGAATTACAGAGATTTCATCTATGCATCAATACACGAAAAATAAAGATTATACCTAATGGTGTCATGGATCACAGAACACGAAATTCAATTCATTGAAATTATTTGAATTAACCTAACATGGTTACTAGCATGTAAGAAACTGATTTTAATTAAATCACGAATATATGTATCATATACACAAAACATGATAATAAATCTCACAGGAAACTTATGTATATCACATATACATCAACTATTAACATGCTTTCAATCATATATCATGTATATATCAGAAGAAAACATGCAATGAATTTAATGGAATCAAACTCGAAATCTCGATACCCTTTGTTGGATTTTGGGGTTCATACGCAGCGAAGATTACAAAACAGTTTTGACAAAAACCCCAACAGGATCCGAATCTAATTCCATTAAAAACGTTTAAACCATGAAAAACTTAATCATACTTCAATCGCAATATACCTTTCTGAAGGTTGATCGATCTCTAAGGCGCCGCCAACGACGAACGCCCTCTATCAGCAGTCCACACACGAACGGCGGCCGAGATTTGAAGTGCTAGCTTCGAGAGAATACCAAACCTTTTTGTTTCTCTCCAAAATGATCCAGAGCATACCAAAAACCCTAAGTCGTTTCTAAAACGAAAACAGAGTTTCGACCTTTTTTCTTTCGTACGTGTATTCTAACTTAAAGCGTCTATTTATACAACCCTTGTATATAGACGGTCCCTTACTTAAAGAAGTATAAGTGTAATACACCACAAGGACGTTTCTTTCATGAATTTTATCACATAAAATTCGTTTTTCTGAATCATCTTAAAATCTCGCAAAACCATTCTTAGTGTGCGACCCAATAGGCTCATACAACGTTGGCAGTGTACCAAAACACATTTTGGTATACAAGTCATAAGCGGTCTCTAGCAAGACATTATGACTACCCAAGTTGTACGAATATCAAATCGATACAACCTAATCAATAGTGTATATAACATCCTTTTGTCACACGATATCCTTTTGATCAAACATAAGACATGGAATTGTCATCCAACATGTTCAATCATACTAGTCTCGATCTCTAGGTAGACTGAAAACATCCAAGTGACATTGATCAATATCAATTCACTTAGACTAGGCCTTTTAACAATCTAACACATCGAGGGATCCACTAGATATCTCTCTTTATATGAGAGGGACAAATTCTATCTCGATTACACAACTTCATCACATTGCTCACACAGTAACCAATCACAACCTTTATAATCGTCCGGTTAAAGACAACGTTTGATTGTGTCAAATTAGTGTGTTCCTAATGTTGAAGTCTCTGGCAATCTCAAGTTAGAGGACTGAAAAATATACCTATCATGAGAAACAACTATGACTTAATCCATGTGATGTTTTCATAGCGGGTCGGTCCAGTACTTTGTTCCCTAACAAGTACTCGTGATCTTAATTCGTATCCCTATACGTATAATCATCATATGATCATCAATCAAGACTCACACTAGTCTTAATTCATTATAGTTCCCAGTATAATGATCGACTAGGGACATTTAAGATATTTATGTAAATACCCATGGATCTTATTATAATGTAAACATGCAAATTAATTATAATAAACAGCAAATGAAATCCTCTATTTTATTAACTAAAAGTATTCATAAAGACAGTTAATGGATTGACCTAGGGCACATGCCCCTTCAATACCATCTTTAGGTAAATAATTCAAGTTCCAAACTTGATTAACATACATAAATTAAAATTCAGAGTGAGTAACACTTAGTCTCTTCGTTCAATCTAGACAATACATGTCTCTTGATGAGTAGTGACTCATTCTGATCTAGTATAAAAACACATTACAATTATCAATAATAACAAATTCCAAATTTCTCAAGCCAATTTCTAATTACTCAAGATTTTCAAGAGATATATGTTACTTTTGTATACTCAACTAGCTCAAAACTTTGTTGATCTTCCTAAAGTGGTTTGGTTCTCATTTGTGGCACTTGAACATTTCAAGATTTACTTTTATCCCAATAGTGTCTTTAAAATAAACAATTTACTTAGAAAGACATCATTTCTTTTTAGCAAGAAACAATTTTATTCTCAATTGTATAAAATAGTATCATAATAATCAACCACAAATAGACTCAAATGACTTAGGCGTCAAACTTTATGTGACTTAGTGTCTTACATAGGTCTTATTGTCTCAAATTTTAAGAAAAGACAAACTAGGTCTTTTTATTTCATATCATATATGGAGTTTTATCAACCACTTTAAGAAAACTAAGGTTTAGTGCGAGTGCCTTGGTTTCTAAAGTATAGCTTCAATAAGACATCATAGAAAAGTCTGTGTGACACATCATAAATCAAATTATATCATATATAGTTCGATTTGTCCTCTTAAAACATCATTTCTCAAATGATGTTCCTAGTGGAGTTAATTGCAAGAAAATTTCACAATTTCAAAGATGGTCACTTAAACTCTTGGCTCAAATATTATCCCCACCTTGATCTCATCAAAGTATTTTAATAGTTTGCCAAGTGATGATTTTTTTCTTATACTCATTTTGAAATCTTCGTAACAATTCAAAATTATGTCTTCCTAATAGGATTTGAAATTCATTATAAAATGAACAATTTCATTTTATGAAAAATAAAATCCGTCTTTAAGGCTTTATTTATAACTTGGCAAAGTCTAGCTTACAACTAAGGTTTCTGTGTCTGACACAAACACCTTTTGTAGCTTTTACCTTCCATTTATCTTTCTTTATTAAATTCCTTTATGTTACGAACCATGAATATATATTTAAGGCCCCTTTTTATTATTTTGTCTTATAATTTTAAACATCATATGCAACTGTAAACAATGTTCTCTGTCTTTCAAATTATATAGTTTAAAACTATTTTGATGAATTATAGATCAAATCTACTGCAAACTTTTGGCATATGAAGATTCAAGTCTTTTGAGATAATTAATATAGTTATTTCATGTTCCAAATATAAAGATATATTAATATGTTCTCAACCATTTTACAAGAATCTAGGAACTTGCAATCTTATGCCCTTCCTATGTGACTTGCTGTTGGAACATTTACTTCAGTGTCACTATCATATCAATAGTTTTCACGGCTCGAATCTTTCCTAAAGTCCAGTTTTATATTTGCTAACATGATATATAATCCTTGTACTAATAGATGGTAGTTTAAAGGAATCATTAATCTAAGGCATACATCCTTATTTTATGGTTGATAACATTTATCCATTTTCTAATCAAAACAGGGAAATTAGTCTTAGAAATTATTTTATCTTTCTCAAGGATTGATTGCGGTTGCTATGAATTAGTGTTACTAGGAGTTTAACATCTACACTTAGAAGATTATGCATAATAATTTATTAGTGAGTAATTAAACTCCCACTAAACTAATAACCTTTGGAAATATTAACTTAGTGGTTTAAGATCCATATTTCATTTAATTTTGAGACAGCTAAGGCATGACACTCAAAATCAAGTTATTTAGGTAGGTAATCATTACCAATTACATCATATGCAATTCTTAGGTTCTTATAAAACTTAAGCATTATATGTCACAACATGTTACGTCTCATCTATGCTTAAAGCCTAAAATCTTTTTGATAGCTTTATTAAGTTAAACCAATTTAAAACATCCAGGTAACCATCCCAGCTTGCCTCACCAAGATAACACAATACACCCTGCGAAGGCATACCCATATTGATGTGATCGAGGCCTTGACAAGTGTTTAAAATGGGTGACATTAACTTAAAATTCTAATCGAGGAACTTTTATCAAGTTTTATGATCCATGTAGTGTTTTACAATGACTAATTCTAGCATCTATTTAATTATGGAATATCATATATATAAACCCAATATGCATAGAATAAAGATCATTAAAATAAAACAAGAATAAACATCTTCGGATATTAACAAGACATCATAAAACAAATCAAGAAAATTAAATACCTTAAAATTTTCTAAGTGCATGAAAGATTATATTTTTATTAATCTCATTAATTAAATAAGATTATATTTTCATTAATCTCATGAAATAAATATATTTCAATATAATTTTTATCGGACACTATTTAATTAAAACCCCTTTTAATTAAATAATTTAATTAATATTATAATAGTCCCACTAATTTAAATTGATATTAATTCAATTAAAACACCTTTCAATTAAATTAATTCAATCCAATTAATGAACAATAACCCCATTTAATTAATGGTAATTAATCAATTAAAACTTCTTTCAATCAATATATAACTCAATTAATATAAATAGAGTTGTAATCCTATTACAACTTGGCTCGCTAGCCTAGTTGGCTAAGACAATCATTAGGAATGAAGGGGTATTGGAATCGAATCTTGCTCTCAACAAAAGTCCCTTCATTTTATTTTGTAATCCTATTACAATCAGATTTGTAAATCAATTTTAATTTGTAATTTTATCACAAGTTGATTTGGTGCTAGTATGGTTAAGGCATTTCAACGAGTTGGGTAACTAGGGATCGAATCCCATCTTAGCCAAAGCTCTTCATTTTTTATTTTTTTTTTTTTTTTATTAATATCATGGCTTTCATATCTCATACAACCATCAACATATTAAATTACACATATCTATGTACACAAATAGTGAGATCTTATCCGCTAAATTTGATGCGCACCCGTTTTGTGCATTTATGTGCGTGATGGTGCGACTACATTTACAACACCATGCCAATACTTTCACACTTTTGCATATAGATTAATTCTATTAAATGCAATGATGCAACCATATATAAAATATCATGATAGACTTATATATATCATGTATATAAAAAATAAGGGCACATTACAATTTAATTAAATCATGCCTACTGGCTATGATACCACTGTTGGGTTTTGGGGATCATACATAGTGGAAGTTTTCGAAACCTTTTCTAACATCCCCGAACCAAGATCCTATTAATTACATTAAATTGATGTGCCAATAAAAAAATCATACCTTATCAAGAATAATTCCATGTTTGCCTTGTTTGGTGTTGATCAAATCCTTTAAGACGCTGCGAGAGACGAACATCTTTTATCAGAAATCCATACACGAACAAACGATCACGATCCAGAGTGCTAGCCCTAAAAATCTTATGACAAAGACTTTCACAAAAATTCTCTAGAAAAATCTCTCTTGGGAATTCTCTACCACAACTATGACCCTAATGTCTTATTTATAGTACACTAGGTCGAGTTGTAAGAGAACTCCATCTCCTGGTCACACTCCAAATAGAGTCCTAGATAAAGTCCAACTCAAAAAAAGATAAAGTCATAGATAATCTACAATTACTAATCTAATAAGAGCTGTAATTTATCTAAAATTCAAGTAAGAATTAAAGTCATACTATAATTCCAATTAGAGTCCTATTCAAAATAGATTTATTAAGAGACAAAATTTCTAGTCGCACTAGAAATGTATGAGAATCTTGAATCCTAGTCAAACTAGGACATTTAATGAGAATCTTCAAAATGAATTTTATCAAATAAAATTCATTAACCTAGACAATATTAAATCGCGCAAATCCATTCTTTATGTGCGACTCAATAGGTTCATACAACGTTGATAGTGAACCAAAACTATTTTGGTACATAAGTCATAAGCAGTCTCTATCAAGGCATTATGACTACCCAAGTAACATGAAGATCAATAAATCGATACAACCTAATAGACAATGTAGATCATATCCCATTTGTCACGCGATATCTTTTGATTGAACATAAGACATAGAATGTCATCCTTATAGTTCAATCTACTAGTCTCGATCTTCGAGTAGACTGAAATTGTCAAGTGACATTGATCCAATCAATTCACTAGACATGGCCATTTATCAGTCTAACATATCGAGGGACCCAATAGATATCTCTCTAAAAGAGATGGAAATTCCATCTTGATCACACAACATCCACACAATAACCGAATAATTACCAATCATAATCTTTATAATCATCCGGTTAATGACAACGTTTGATTGTATCAAATCATTGTGCTCCTAATGTTGGAGTCTCTGGTGATCTCAAGTCAAAAGACTAAATGATATAACTTTCATGAGAATCACTTATGACTTTGACCTTGTAGTGTTCTCATAGTGGGTCGGTCGGCATCTATTCCCAACAGATACCCATTATCTTGATCTGTATCCGTATACGCATAATCATCACATGATTATCAATCAAGACTCATACTAGTCTTAATTTATTATTGTTACCACAATAATAACTAACTAGGGACATTTAGAATAATACAATAATTATTCATGAATACTATTATAAAAGAAACGTACATCTACTTATAATAGTTAAACAACGTTTACAGAATTAGCCTAGAGCACATACCCCAACATCTCCACTTGCACTAGGTCTAAACACGTATCCAATACTATAACAGTAGGCTTGTGTGTTACTTAGGTGTTCATTAATTGTTTTCAAAATTATTTTGTTATTTTATTTATTTAGTTTAATTATATTAGTTTGTTAAATTATTTAATTTAAAACCCTGGATTTTTTCTTTTAGTTGTTTTTAACCTTAGAAAGACCACCAATTTTTGTAGGATCGACTCTTTGCTACTGTTCTACAAAATAGTTGGTTTAAGAAACTTTATTTTATTGATGCTTTCGGCGTGCGTCAATTTTTAGCGCCATTTTCGGGGATTGATTTTCTTTCTTTGGTATTTTAATTTTTTCTTTTTTCTTTATTATTTATTATTTATTATTATTATTTGTTTTTTTATTCATTTATAAATCGGAGCACCTCGTGAGTTTTGTAAGGTTTGATTTTGGATTATTTTTTTAGTATAACGTGAGCATTTTTTATTTTGGAATTAACATGCTTTTTTATTTTTTATTGCATATAGAGTCACCCGAAACTTTATTTCATGCCTTTGGTTGTGGATGAGTACATTATAGTTGCCTTTTTGACTTGAAACTTAGGGATAATTAGGAGAAACACTCAATCAAGCCCGTACCTAGCATTTTTATGATTTCATGATTAGGGACTTAGTTGATGGTTAAATTTTGTGCTAGATAACGAAAATGAGTAGACGGTCAAAATTGTGCAAGTGATATTATTTTAACCTACATTATGGGATTTGCTTAATTATAGTGGAAGTGAGAAGAACTAACATGAGTTTTTTCTTAATATAGAGAGTTCCACAGGTTTCCATAGGAAATGGAGTAAGGAAACTTGTGGTGAAAAAATGAGAAAAGCGGTCCATATGAAATGGAGTAGGGACCGTATTTGTTGAAAAAAGAAGAAAAAAATAAATAATAAAATAATGAATAAAAGCGGAAATTATGAAAATTCCTCAAATAAAAGATTTAGCTCGAGCGCTTTCACTAGATTAAGTGAGATTTTAAAATTGTGTACTTGAATGTATAGGCCAAGAAAACTCATTAGTAGTTGATGGCCTTTATTTTGACTGAATCTATGTCTTCAAAGTGGGATCTTAATTGTGTTTGGGTTGCGAATCTTTACATATCATAGCTAAAAAATTTCTTAAGTTATTTATTAATTTGGCGGCTAAGTAAATCAAATGAACTACACAAATTTTGAGTCGGGTATAGGATTAGTCGAGTCATTGCATATTTTATGTTAGTAGTCTAGTTTAGTTTATGTTGTCATCTACACCTTTGCTCGGGACGTGCAAAATTTTAAGTTTAGAGGTATTTGATAAGTTGATATTTATATAATTTTAGTAGTTTAATTTAATATATTTAATATGAAAAATCTTTAAAATATGTATTTAATTATATTTATTAGTCGTTTTCAGATGAGACGGAGTGCATGATTGAATTCGGGGCAAAAAAATACTCAAAATAGAGTATTTACACGCACTGATCATATGTTGAAAGATTTGTCTCGAGTTACATACTCCACACTGGGTAGAATATTAGACACCGTACCAAATAATGCAGGGGAGTGACACAGTATGTCACTTGGAAAAAGCTGTTGTTAGATTGCCTCAAAATGCATGCTGCCACAGCCCTCACGCTGACGCACAAACTTGTGCGTTATTTGCTTCCTAGCTGCCCATCCACGTGGCAACTCGTCATTGGGCCATCATACCAAATCAGTGCCACGCGTCTGCTCTCCATACGCATCACCGCCACGTGTCGCCACTGACTTGTCAACACGTCATACTCCAGCTTTCCACCAATCACCAGCAGCCACGTGGCGTCTCCCCAACACAACGTCACAACAAACCAACACCAACTCGTCTCAGCAGCCTCATGACTTACCTCGAGATGTGGTTCCGCACCTTCTCCTTGAACTTCGCACATCTTGTGTGATTAGGGCCGGCAATTCGTGTCAGCGAGTCGTAAACGTGTCGTGTCGTAAACGTGTCGTGTCATAATTATCCTAAACCCGCACACGACATGTTTATTAAACGAGTCACTATTTGTAAACACGACACACGACACGTTTAATAAACAGGTAACCTGTTTATTACACGTTTAACACGTTTATTAAACAGATCATGTTTTAACATGTTTAACTCGACTCGTTTGTGTACTTGTTTAACACGCTTATTAAACAGATCATGTTTAACCTGTTTAACTCAACTCGTTTGTGTACCTGTTTATCAACCTCGTTAAACATGCTACTAGATTAATGATATCTCACTACAAAATCAATACAAACAACATAAAATATAAAATTATAAACCCATCTAATACAAGGAAAAATTAAAAATACAAGTATCATCATCATCATTAGTGTGTTCAAGTTCAATATCATCAATACTGTTGTTGGTGCAAACTCATCATCATTGATCTCATCAAGAATGTTGTTCAATTAAAAAGCACATTACAACACAAACACAATATTTATAAAAATTTACAATCAAGAAAACAGATTAACAAACAGATTAATCGATCAAAAACCCAGATGAGATCTCAAGAGAATCAACTCATATGACTCTACTCCCACATCTCCCCCATCGGCTCCGCTTGCCACCATCAACCACCTCCCGCACCACTCACCACAATCCGCGCCACCATCAACCACCTCCGCTCCACCGCAACCCCCGCCACCACCACCGCCACCCCCACTACGACCGCCCCCTCGATCTCCTCCTCTACTCCCACATCTCCCCCATCGGCTCCGCTTTCCACCAACACCCCGACCTCCTCCACCGCTACATGAACTACACCCCTACTCTCTCTCGCCCTCCGACCTACCCTCGCCGAATCCCTCCTCCTCTCGCGGCTTCCACCCACTCCCTCGCCGCCGCTGCTTCTCTCCTTCCCCTCCTCCTCCCAGCTCGGCCCCAACGACCTCAAGGCCCTCTCCTCCTCCAATAACAACACAGCGGTTGGGAATAAAGATGAGGAAGTGGGGGAAATGGGTGGCGGAGATTAGGGAGCCAAATAAGAGGTCTAGAATATGGCGGAGATTAGGGAGCCACTCCACCCCGAAGGCGGCCGCTAGGGCTTACGACACCGCCGTCTTTTACCTGCGGGGGCCCACGGCCAGGCTCAACTTCCCGGAGTTTCATAAGGAAGAAGGCGACGGAGGTGGGGGCCAGAGGAGATGCAAATCCGTAAGAGCGAGAGAGAGAGAGAGAGAGAGAGAGTGTGAGAGAGATTTTGTTTGGTTTTGAACTTTTTAGTTTTTAGGGTTGGAAATGAAAAATTTGTATTTATATGTAAATAATTATGCGAGTCATAAACGAGTCACACGGGTTAACACGTTAGCGACTCGTTTATTAACCGTGTATAAACAGGTTAACCTGTTTATGACCCACATACATTTTTTCCAAACTCGCGACATGTTTATCACGTGTCGTGTAGTGTCGTGTTAAACGTTTCATGACCCAAATTGCCAGCCCTATGTGTGATTCTTCTCCGTCTCTAGCACCATGTGGCACGCCCTCATTCACTAATAACACGCTACCACATGGCGGTTTTCAAACCAAACGACCAATGCGGCTGCGACACGTGGGCAGAACGTGATTTTAAGCCTAAAAAGAGCCATACAATGCTCCTAGGTGCACGAGTCACAAATCAGTCTCTCTCACCTGTCGAGACCAATTTTTAGTGGTTTTATATATTAAGAATTTAATTTTTTTTGGGAAATCGACTATTATATTTTGAGCATCGACTTCTCTCAACGATTGCCTAGGTCGGCGGGGAAACAAGTCATGATTATGGGTTCGTGAAATATTATGTGAGATCTTTTATTTTATTATTTAATTTAGTTTAATTTCTCTTATTTCATTGTTGTTGATTTCAAAGAATATGATTTAGATCTAGGGTGTGTATATGGTTAGTGCATGCTTTTAGGTGGACAACCTATAGTTATTTGAACTAATAGTATCTGTGTAATTATACTTTTGGACCAATAAAGTGATGAACACTCATCTGTTTGCCGTAAAACCCTTTTGGTTCTTCAATGTGCAACAATTGAATATATGTTAAATTGGAAGCGGATGCGATCGATTATTTAGGATTAATGTTCTTACAAACCCATATTACTATGGTTAATGTGTTAAACCCAATTGGTGGATGTATAGGGTTATGCATTAATTAGTGAAGTAGTTAGTGGAGGACGTCATGACTATCGAGATTAGGGGAATTAGGAATTTCTGGAGGATGTCGATTTTCTATAGCTAATATAGGAGAATTTAAATTAATAACATTTTGGGAAAGATTGAAGACCATGACGTGCCATTGAGTCTTGATCCTGATTTGTGGAGTCGTAGATCTAGGTGTTACTTAGGTGTTCATTAATTATTTTCAAGATTATTTTAGTTGTTTTATTTATTTAGTTTACTTAGATTAGTTAGTTAAATTATTTAATTTAAAACCCTGATTTTTCCTTTTTCGTTGTTTTTAACCTTAGAAAGATCACTAATCTCTGTGGGATCGACCATTTGCCACTATTCTACAAAATAGTTGGTTTATGAAACTTTATTTTATTGACGCATTTGTTACGCGTCATAAATCTTGAGATTAGTTGCCCAAGGTTATATGGTAGAGTAAGGGATGTATTTAGAAAGCAGTTACTCAATCTATCAGGAATAGGGGGATTAGGGTGTTGGTGACCCCAACATCTATAGCCTATATAGGGAAACTATTTTAAAACCCATCTTTCAAAGTCAAGGATATAAGACATGGAAACAACATAGGGCTAGTTGTGGATTCTTAGATATAGGTGTGTTTTTATTCTCAGATTTACCACTTAATCACTTTCTTGTTTAGCGGACTTTTAGATAAAACTCTTTCAAAATAGATTTACTTTTCGATTTTTTGAACTCAAATTGACCAAATCTTATGGACTTTACCCCTTTCTTGCCTTTACTACATTCCAATAGGATTGGCTCCCTATTATGGGTTATATTTGACATGCACGACACGTGATAAATTATACAAGTCATCATATGACTATAGATCTCTAATTATATCTGTCATCCTATGACAAAAGATCTCAAATTTCAATCCAATCAGAAAATGAAACCAGACACTGTTGGGGCATGTGCCCTAGGTCAATCCATTAATTGTCTTTATGAATACTTTTAGTTAATAAAATAGAGGATTTCATTTGCTGTTTATTATAATTAATTTTCATGTTTACATTATAATAAGATCCATGGGTATTTACATAAATATCCTAAATGTCACTAGTCGATCATTATACCGGGAACTATAATGAATTAAGACTAGTGCGAGTCTTGATTGATGATCATATGATGATTATACGTATAGAGATACGAATCAAGATCATGAGTACTTGTTAGGAAACAAAGTACTGGACCGACCCGCTATGAGAACATCACATGGATTAAGTCGTAGTTATTTCTCATGATAGGTATATACTCCAGTCCTCTGACTTGAGATTACCAGAGCCTTCAACATTAGGAACACAATGATTTGACACAATCAAACGTTGTCTTTAATCGGACGATTATAAAGGTTGTGATTGGTTACTGTGTGAGCAATGTGATGAAGTTGTGTAATCGAGATAGAATTTGTCCCTCTCATATAAAGATAGATATCTAGTGGATCCTTTGATGTGTTAGACTGTTAAAAGGCCTAGTCTAAGTAAATTGATATTGATCAATGTCACTTGGATGTTTTCAGTCTACCTAGAGATCGAGACTAGTACGATTGAACATGTTGGATGACAATTCCATGCCTTATGTTTGATCAAAAGGATATCGTGTGACAAAAGGATGTTATATACACTATTGATTAGGTTGTTTCGATTTGATATTTGTAGAACTTGGGTAGTCATAATGTCTTGCTATAGGCCGCTTATGACTTGTATACCAAAATGTGTTTTGGTACACTGCCAACGTTGTATGAGCCTATTGGGTCGCACACTAAGAATGGTTTTGCGAGATTTTAAGATGGTTCAGAAAAATGAATTTTATATGATAAAATTCATGACGAAAACGTCCTTGTGGTATATTACACTTATACTTCTTTAAGTAGGGGTATATTTGTAATTTACTTAACCGTCTATATACAAGGGTTGTATAAATAGACGCTTTAAGTTACAATACACGTACTAAAGAAAAAAGGCCGAAACTCTATTTTTGTTTTAGAAACGACTTAGGGTTTTTGGTATGCTCTGGATCGTTTTGGAGAGAAACAAAAGGTTTGGTATTCTCTCGAAGCTAGCACTTCGAATCTCTGGCCGCCGTTCGTGTGTGGACTGCTGATAGGGGCGTTCGTTGTTGGTAGCGCCTTAGAGATCGATCAACCTTCAGAAAGGTATATTGCGACTGAGGTGAGATTAAGTTTTCATGGTTTTAACGCTTTTAATGGAATTAGATTCGGATCCTGTTGAGGTTTTTGTCAAAATTGTTTTGTAATCTCTGCTGCGTATGAACCCCAAAACCCAACAGACACATCATGCAACTCTCGCTCATTCTCTAAATATTTTCTCACAATATTATTTAGGTTGTGAACTAGAAAGCAATTGCCAAATCCAACTTGTCACTCAATTCACTTAACTTTCCATTTAGCTGGTTAGAAACTAACACATTTTCTAACTTCGTCAAACCATTATCTATCCATAAGTTCATAAGGAACTTCATTACATTCATTTAACTTCTAATCTCTTCCATATTTCTGAATCACTACTACAATTTCTTGAATTTCTGAGACTTCACATCTCAATCATAACTGTATAACGAACTTCTTTCATTACTTGAATGGAGATAGTTATCCGTAACTTGAGTAGATTTACACATTTTAATAGAGATCAACAAAATCCTTGATTATACTCCAATAATATAACTTTTAAATATGATATCTCTTTTCCATCTCTATTCAATATAATTTATAGCTTTTTTAATTACAATAGAAGAATATTCAATTCTTCAAATATATTAAGCCGGATACACTGTACTCTATTCAATATTTGCAACCAACAGAGAGAGATGTAAGTCTTGCTTCTCTTTTCGTTTCAATTGTATCTTTACCGTCATACATATATCTTACATCAACTCTAATTTAAAAATAACCTAGTGCTTCAAACTACGAAAAATTTACCAAAGTACTATATTTTTTACTTTAAAAGAGGTAAGTACGGGGGTTTACTTTTTTTTTCCCCACACTAAGCAATAACGCCTTCTGAGAAGGCGTTATTGCTGACGTGGCATGGGTTTGTACAGATAGCGCATTTTCAAAAGGCGTTATCTGTACAAATCCACGCCACGTCACCGCCACGTCAGCGCCACCTCACAAATAATAATTAAAATAATTAAAATTATGGAAAAATTACATAAAATAGATTAAAATAGATAAAAAATTATGAAAAAATTCTGAAAAATTCTCGAAAAATATGAAAAATAGGGAAAGCTAGAAAAAAATGAGTTCGAGGGTTTTCGGGCGTTTGGCATCCCGGTATAATTCGAAAAAGGGTGCTAAAAACTTAATTTTTTGAATATTGGCTATTTTTGAAGTATGTGATTATAGATTTGTCATTTTTATTTTCATAAAAATTAAGTTTTTAGCACCCTTTTTCGAATTATACCGGGGTGCCAAACGCCCGAAAAGCCTCGAACTCATTTTTTTCTAGCTTTCCCTATTTTTTATATTTTTCGAGAATTTTTCAGAATTTTTTCAGAATTTTTTTGTCTATTTTAATCTATTTTATGTAATTTTTCCATAATTTTAATTATTTTAATTATTATTTGTGAGGTGGCGCTGACGTGGCGGTGACGTGGCGTGGATTTGTACAGATAGCGCCTTTTGAAAAGGCGCTATCTGTACAAACCCATGCCACGTCGCCGCCACGTCAGCGCCAACCAAACCAACCACACACAATAACGCCTTTTGAAAAGGCGTTATTGCCTATTTCGGTTAATAAAAAAAAACCTCCTTATTTTGTGAATTAAAATGTAAATCTACCCTACTTTTAGAAAAACACCTCAAACTACACCATTGACTAATCATGTGGTGTAGCACTACATTTGAACCAATATACAACGTATTCACTAACATCAGTTGTACATTACTAACATTTGGAGTTAGACTTTTGATAGGATCCTTGTGAAGATATATTAAATTCCATTAAACTTATAGTTTGACATTCTAAGTCTTATCAGGACTCGTGACCTGAAATTTCCATTTTATGCATATATAAGAACTTATTGACCATTTATTTGTATATACTTAAGCTTCCAATTGACTCCAATGAAACTTTATAGACTCTTTTACTCCGCCTGCCACCAATTCATTCGATTATGAATCATAACTACAAGTATAATGGTTCAATTGTAGTAATAATGCGATCAACAAAAGTTGATTACGGATATCGTTCCCCTGGGAAAGGTGTATTTGGATACACATTGTGGCGGCCCCATGCCTCGAGGCCTCCTCGAGGTGTTGTCGTGTCATGTGCTCCTCGCTAGTAGACCCAACTATACATGTCCAACACTTGCGCGTCCATCTCATATCTTGATATTTATGTATACTTGTGTGTTGATAGTTCAGTTAATTGATTATTCATATTTTTCTTAAGTCATTTCCTTAAGTTCAACTGCTTGTAGCTTATTAAAGTTCTAGCCGTGCTAGTGGATTGTATTTTACAAGTTACTAGTTAATCACTTTTAACAATAAACCAGTGGAAGTCTTAATTAAACCATAAATTGCTTTATAATATATATCATCATTCATATGAGCATGTCCTACTGTGGAAAACTCAAAAAAGTACTATGTATATAGGTGATAGTACTATAAGGAAGTATATATACATGTACAGTGTCACTCAGTCTCTTAAATACCTAAATAAAATAAAATATCAAGATAAACTTGTACGAGTAGGTCCTCGATAGGGAGTAATCAGATGTAGTCGCCTAGGATCCTTTTATACTTACTGGTACTAGGATCTACACTTGACATCACTAAAGATAGATAACAAGTCCAATGAGTAAAATCCCAAGGAAGTCATCTGAGCATTCATATGATAAAGTAAAGAAAATTTAATAAATACTATTAAATAGACATGCGAAATGTAAAAGACATGCAACTGTAATTGGCTCATCGATGAATAAATAACATATAAACTAAACAGAGTGTGTGCTCGTTCTAGATGGGCTAGATTATACATCGGGTCCCAAGATCCCTTCGTTGGGTGCCCCAATACATATTCACCTGGTCCCATGTAGTGCTGGCTTAATCCACTGAGTCACCAACACATGCACTTGAAGCAAGCTCGGGTTGCCATTCATAGAGGGTCGGGTTACACTTGTCGCAATCTAATGCATCATGAACACATAATGAGGAGTCCAAGGGAGTAAACTCAATCTACGCCCAGACAACAAAATAAAGTAATGAAAATAAAATAACTAATAAATATGAAAGTCAAAACAGAATAAATACTCATATTTTTTCAATTAGGTTTTACAAACATCAAACTCGTGCTACGATTCCTTAAAACACCCCAATATGACCCTGTCACGTCCCTAACTATCGTACTATAGTCCCTCAGTCCCCTAGGATCAATTTCAAGTGTTTTAGTTTGATTATAAGTATTGAAAGTTAAATGTGTAGGCCAAGTCTTAAAAAAAACAACAATTTAAGTTCAACTGATATTTGTCATTAGCGCGCTTGGAAAACCTTTAGTGTGCTTGTGTTATTCTGTATGAAGAACACCATCACGCCCAACCTAGATGGCGCGCTAGCTGCCCTGTCTAGTGCGCTATCTGCGTCGAAGGGCATAATTCTCAACTCGAGAATTCTATCCCCCAACTTCCCAAATAGTTTTCCCAACCTTGTTAATGCATTCTCCACTCGATGGGGACTCTAAAACACTATTTACAAAAATCGAAAAAATAATAATTAGATCATAATTATTAAATTCATGCATTCACTAGCTTTCCTAATTTCACCAAGAACCCAATTTTCATCAAAATTAATTTTAAAATCTTAATAGCAAAGTTAATAAGACTTGTAAATCATCAAAGATTCATTAAAAATAATGATCTAGTCCTCAATTTAGAAATGACACCAAAACATACTAAATTGAGCTCATTTTCATGTGTAGGAGATGAAGAAGATGATTACCTTGAGTTTGATCCCTCAATTTGAACCCTAAGTCTCCAATCCCATCTAAATTCTCCAGCAAGTTCTCTCCAACATTCCATATTTTCATGAATTTATGTTAGTGGAGATGAGAAATTCCCACTCACTTGCTTTTTATATGTTATGTTATGATCAATTGTGTTCACATATCTTGAGGTCAATCTAATGGTCCTCTATTGTGCTGTCCAGCTCTCTAGTGACGCAAATAAGTGATATATCTTGCTTAGTTTCTTCAATCTAGGATCATTTCAATATTAATCCATGGCTTAGAATATTTCCTTCTAAATATCGGTAAATTAAATTCTACTATTTAAATAGTTAACTGAAGCACATAATTAATTATTGTTGGTATACTTAGACTCCTTTACTAACAAATTTTGGTCCCATCAACCCTCAGTTACCCGATACCTAGTGCCTCACATCTCGACACGCATCCGGAGGCATGTCATAACATATTGTTCTGATTAAATTGACTTAATTTATAGTTATATTACCCAGATTAATTAATTGACTAGTTATCTTAATGTGAACTAATTATGTTTTTGTTGTGTTTTGGGTTCATACACTGCAGAAAATTTAAAACAATTTTGAAAAATCGCACTTAAGATCAAAAATAGGTTCCATTAAATTAGATCTAAAAAGTAAACCATACCTTAATCCGTGGTTTTCTTCTATGATTATTCAATCTCCAAGACATTCAAACGCGCGTCCTCTTTCGAAAATCCACACATGAATGGTGAGAGCAATTTGGAGTACGAACCCTAAGAGGGATTGAAAATGTTTTTCTTTCTCTCCCAATATCAAGAGAACTCAAAATTTGCAAAAATGAAAATCTTATTTCATTTTAGTTTCACCCTTTATTTATATGTTTAGATAAGCCCTTACTCAAAACCCTATTCGTAATACAATTATTTTATTTAGATAGTTTAATAAAATTACACATATGCCTCTATTAATAAGTTATCATATAACAAATCGTAAGGGCTTTTACGTCATGAATTTTATCAAATAAAATTGATTACTCTGGACCAGTTGAAATTAAGCCATTCTTTGTGTGTTACCTAATAGGTTCATAAGACGTTGGCGATGAGCCAAAATCACTTTGGTATACAAGTCATAAGCAGTATCTAGCAAGGCATTATGACTACCCAAGTAGCATGAATATCAAAATCGATACAACCTAATGAATAACTTATATCATATCCTTTTGTCATGTGATATCCTTTGAATAAACTTAAGGCATAGAAAGTCATCCTTAATGTTCAATCATACAAGTCTTGATCTTTAACTAAACCGAAAACACCCAAGTGACATTGATCTCATTAATTCGTACAGACTTGGCCATTATCAGTCTATCATATTGAGGGATCCATTAATATCTCTATCTATACGTGAGTGATAAATTCTATCTTGATTACATACCTCACATATTATTTACATGGTAACTAATCCAAATCTTTATAATTGTCTTGTTAAAGAACAACGTTTGATTATGTCAAATTACCATGCTCCTAATATTGAAGTTTATGGTAATCTCAAGTCGAATGACTAAATGATATAACTATCATGAGTAAAACCTATGACTTAATCTATATGGTGTTCTTATAGCGGGTCAGTGTAGTACCTTGTTCCCTAATAATTACTCATGATCTCGATTCGTATCCTTATATGCATGATCATCACAGTTTTATCAATCAAGACTCACACTAGTCTTAATTCATTATAGTTCCCAGTATAATGATCGACTATGGACATTTAGGATATTTCAACATATACCCATAGATCTTACTATAAAGTAAACATGCAATCACTTATAATAAAACAACAAATGAAAACCTTAATTTTATTAACTAAAATTATAAGATAAACAATATTTGTAGATTGACTAAGGTACATGCCCCAACAATTTTCTAGTGTATTTGTAGTTTGCCTACTTGATACCCGCATTGACACGCATTACGAAGTGAATACCCGTCACATAATCTTGCATGATATAACAATACAAACAAAAACATGCAATGTATTAGTGAATAAAATCATAAATATTTATCATAAATAAGAAATCAATAGACAAATAGCTAGTGTACTTAGGTCGACATGTATCCTAGCATATCCGTATTGTCCATATAGATCTGAGCTGGAGTCTTAATATGAAATTACGAAATAAATAACGGCGTTAATAAAACGACCGTTATAGTTTTTTTCCAACTAAGGAAAATTTTGTCTCGAAATTTAAGTAAAACTAAACGTCTTACTACGAAATAGCTGAGGGTATCGCTCTCCCATAGTCGACTCGAGCTCCCAGGTGAGTCCCTTTGTCCCATGATACTGCTAACAAACTAAAACCTTAGGGAACTCCTTAATCTTGAGTACCTAAACCCTGCGATCAATGATCTCTATTGGCCGCTCCTCGTATGTCGCTTCAAGCTAAACTTCAATTTGTCTCAAGTCAACCATCGGTCTCGGTCCTAACCAAACTAGCCTAGATATAGAGATGTGAAATTTTTGGTGAACCCCAACTAACTTAATAGGTAACTCTCAATGATATGCAACGCTACCAACTTGTGATGCGACTATGAATGGTCCAATAAATCTCGGCGCTAGTTTCCCCTTAATCCCAAATCACCCTTCCAAGGGGAAACCTTTAGGTAAACCATGTCACCCTCCTTATAACTCAAACCCCCGTGATACTTATTCGCATTTTTTTTTTATCCGTCCTGTACTCTTCAAAGTCTCTGCCAAATTTGTCTAATCTTTTATGTATGGTCAATAATTATCTCTAGCCTAGCGATAATAATATCCTCTATCTTTGCCCAACATGCAGGTGATCTACAAGGTCTCCCATACAGTTCCTCAAATGGTGGCATCCCGATACTCTCCTGATAGCTGTTGTTGTATGCAAACTCACAAAGTGGCAGATAGTGAACCTCTAAACCGCAAAATACAAGCCCTAAGCATATCTTCCAGAATCTATATCAATCTATCTGACTATCCGTTTGTCTAAGGATGGTAAGTTGTATTAAACTACAACTTGGTGCCAAACTACTCCTGTATAGCCTCCCAAAATCTCAAAGTCAACCTGGGATCTCTGTCCGATACAATAGAGACTTGAACCCCATCCAATATAATAATCTCTAGTTCAAACAATATGCTCAGCCATGGGAACATGAATCTCATAGAAACAAGAATGAAGTAAGTTGATTTCATCAACCTGTCGATCACAACCAAAATGACTTCATGTCATCTCTCGATGTCTACGATAGTCCACTGACGAATCCCATAATGATATGCTCCCATTTCCACTATGGAATGGGTAATGACTGTAGTAGTCCAACAGGTCTCCTATGCTTAGCCTTCACCTGTTTGCTGATTTGACAACTCTTGACATATGCTCCCACATAAGCCTTCATCCCCGTCCATCATAATAATTGCCTCAAATAATGATACATCTTGGTCAGGCCGAGACGAATTGTGTCGCGAGACTTGTGTGCATCTTCAAGAATCTCGTCTAGTAGCTCCTAATCCGTAGGTATCTAGAACCTCTCTCGGCGTCTAAAACACTGATTCATCAACTCTGCCCAATCAATACATTCTTGATTCAAAACTTTTGATTCAGAGCCAGACTACATAACTACTCACAGAGCCATCAACCCTCTAACACTCGGCAACCGCTCAATTGATATAATCAGAACTCTAATCTAACAATAAATGCGTGACTCGATCATAGTAAATACCTTTATCATGCACATAACTGATGCCGCCTGTAGTAAACCATGCTTGTATGTCATACATCGTTTAATTATTAATCTCACTCCTGCTCGATGCATAAGTTGCGATGCTCGCTTTCCCAAGGTGATACTCAATAGCAAAGTTGTAGTCCTTCAGCATATCCAACCATCTTCTTTGACACATGTTTAGATCTTTCTGAGTGAAAATATAGCGCAAACTTTAGCGACCTATGTATAAGGTAAATCTCTATCCATGGAGATGATGCCTCCATGCCTTTAGTGCAAAGGCAACTGCTGTGAAGCTCCAAGTCATGCACTGGATAATTACCTTCATGAGGTCTCAACTGTCTGGAAAGATAAGCAACTAGTCTACCCTTCTACATCAATACACATCGAAGAACAATGCTTAATGTAACTGTGTAAACGGACAAACACTTGCCTGTCTCTGACAATGTCAACACTAGTGCGGAAGTCAATATCCTCTTTAGCTCCCTAAAAGCCTGCTTACACTCCTTTGACCAATCAAGACTAACATCCTTCTTAGTCAATCCGGTCATCAGCGCTGCAATCGAAGAAAAGTCTTATACGAATCGCCGATAATATCTGCTAGTCCTAAAAAACTTCGAATATCAATAAAAGACTCAGGCATCCTCTAGTAAATGATAATCATAATCTTCTCTTAATCTATAAAGATACCCTAATCACTAATAACATGTCCAAGAAATTTCACAGCACTTAGCCATAAGTTACACTTGTTGAACTTGGCATACAACCTATGCTCTCTCAGTGTTGTCAAAACTACCCTGAGATGTTTCTCGTGCTCCTCACGAGTCTTATTGCGGATCAAGATATCGTCAATGAAAAACATGAAAATATGTCCAAATATTGTCTTAA
Source organism: Stephania yunnanensis (assembly GCA_039657365.1). Taxonomy (NCBI): domain Eukaryota; kingdom Viridiplantae; phylum Streptophyta; class Magnoliopsida; order Ranunculales; family Menispermaceae; genus Stephania; species Stephania yunnanensis. The sequence goes on from CM077581.1 coordinate 45,709,220, forward strand.
TACCATGTGCATCCATTCCATGAAGCTCGTTAGGTCATTAGTAAGCCCGAACGACATGACCGTGAACTTGAACAATTCATATCTCGTATTGAAGGAGGTCTTCTTGATATCTTCCTCTCGAATCCTCAACTGATGATTACCTGAGCGAAGATCAGTCTTTGAGAAGAATCAAATGCCTACTAATTAGTCAAATATATCGTCTATTATAGGGAGTGGGTAGTGGTTTCTAACTATCACCTGGTTCACATGAACAATAATGGAGCTACCTAAGGTGACATACTAAGGTGGATGAAACCCATCTTTAATGAATCATCAAGTTATCTTGTAACCTCTTCTTGCTCAGATGGTAACATCCTATAAGGTCTGCTGGCGATTGGTTGAGCCCCTAGTATCAGCTTGATGATAAACTCAATCACTCATAATGGTGGCAATCTTGGTAGATCATCTGGGAATACGTCAATGAAATCTTTGACTATCGGAACATCCTCAATCCCGACCTCGGTCCTAACCTCTGGCTCAACTCTCATTGTGAATGCCTTCATATCCTCTGCTGTAGCTAGTTGGCCCCTAGTGATAGGTAAGTCATCACGAATCCAACTAGTGATAACTCTGGTATCTTAGGAATATCAAACTCAACTCTCTTACCAAAATAATACGTCTGTATATGATAAGGCGATAACCGATCCATTCCGAGAAATGCATCAAACTCTAGCTACTCTAACAATATGAGATATGTTGGTAAGTAATGTCCTTCAACCTCTATCTTCATATCTCTACATATTCGGTTAGGGTATATCTTGTCCCCTACGACCGTATTGATAACAAGTTATGTTTAGTGTTTGTGTAACTAACCTTAACTCTCCAACAATCTATCCAACAATAAATGATGAAGTACTACTAGAAACAAACATAGTATGCATAGGTCTATCATAGATAAGTAACATACCCTCGATAAGGTGTCTGGTCACTTCGCCGTTTGTCTGTGTTACTATATGGGCCCTCTCTCTAGTTTGATTTGGCTCTAGTCGTGGTGACGGTGGTACTTTGCTGTACAGCTGCCCTCAAACGTACTCTTTAACTACACTAATGACACTTACGCCTCTCCTACCAGTCAGCTTGTCCATCTTTAGATCTTTGACCTTAACTCTGGTCTCTCTAACCCTTGTCATGTCCTCCCCAATCTCTATGCTGATGGTACCGCTATGGTTGCTGCCTATGCTGCTCAGTTTGTGTTGGTGCCATATTGTGAACCTAATGCATATCCTCATGCTGAAACTGACTATCCCGATGATCATCCATGCGGTCCCTGTCTCATTTATCATCCCTCCGACCCTTTTCTTAATGATCCCTCTGTCACTTTAGCCTTCGGTTTAGCTGAGAAATTGGTCCTGTCTGTACCTCTGTCGCAGTAATACACCAGCCCTATCTCAGCTTCAAAAATGTATCGTGTGCTAACGCTCTTTCATAAATCTCCCGCAGAGTAGGAACCCCGGATGACACCACTACCGCAACAATCCTCTCATCCACTCTTTGGGTGAAGTAGTAGATCTATAGTCGCTCTGTCCCTTCTACATCCATCGAGAACAGTAATAAGTACTGGTAATGCTCCATGTATTGCATTGGTGAGTCATTACCCTATTGCAAGGATAAAAACGCCTCTCTCAACCTCAACATCACCTCCATGGGAATATACCGATAATAAAATAACTCTATAAACTCTGCCCATGGTCCAACATACTACTACATAACCTCTAACACATGCTCCAGATAGACGTGCCTATACTCTCTCATCGTTCATCGTCAGCTTATGAAATCGCTGATGAGAAACAATAGATTTCCATGCCACATAAAGGTCACCACCTCCATAGAAGAAACCTGGCTGAAACTTCATAAACTCTCTAAAAAGCATCGTCTTTAAGATAAAAAATCCAAATGCAGCAACAACAGTAGTGGTACTCAACTGCTTCGTAGTCGTAGGTGGGGGCATATGAGTTGGAGTCTCAAGTGGGATGACAACCAGTATAGCTCCTTCTCCTATGTCTCTGCAACTGCTCAATCAATCTGCTTGTGTAGGACAATTTTATGTAGGTGCTGTGACTAACACTAGGTCTTGAGGTGCTGTAGTCATATGTGCTGCTAGTGGTGTAAGTATGGCAGCCTGATCCTATAATAGTTAGTTAGTTAATCGATTATTCATTTTTTCTTACGTTATTTCCTTAAGTTCAACTACTTTTAGCTTATTCAAGTCCTAGCCATGCTAGTGGTTTATGTTTTACAAGTTTATAGTTAATCACTTTTAACAATAAACAAGTGGAAGTCTAAATTGAGTAAGTAAAGCATAAAGTTCTTCATAATATATATCATCATTCATATGAACATGTCCTATTATGGAAAACCCAAAAAAGTACTCTGTATATAGATGACAATGCCATCAGACAATATATATATATATATACATGTATAGTGTCACTCCAATCTCCCAAATACCAAAAATAAAATAAAATATCACGATAAACATTTACGAGTAGGCCCTCGACAGCGATCAATCAGATTATGTCTTCTAGGATCCCTTTACCCCTACTGGTACTAGGATTTGCACTCGACATCATAAATGACAGATGATGAGTGCAGTGAGTAAAATCCCAAGGAACGCCTATGAGCATTCATATGATAAAGTAAAGGAAATCCAATAAATACTGTTAAATAGACATGCGAAATGTAAAATACAAGCAACTGTAATCAGCTCATCGCAAGAATAAGTAACACATAAGCTAAATATAGTGTTTACCCATTCCAGATGGACTATATTCTACTCCAAGTCCAAGATCCCTTGGGTGCCCCCAATACACTTTTACCTGGTCCCCTTACAGTTCTAGCCTAATTCGCTGAGTCATTAACACGTGCACCAGAAGCAAGCTTGGGTTGCCATTCACTGAGGGTCAGGTCACATGTGTTATTATCTAATGTATCATTAACATACAATGAGGAATCCAAAGGAGTAAACTCAACCTACTTCCAGTTAATAGAATGTAGTAGTGAAAGTAAGCATAACTGATAAATATGAAAGTAAAAATAGAATAAATACTAATAGTTTTTCAATTGCATTTTAGAAACCTTAAACACGCACTTCAATTTTCGAAAACACCCCGATCCAACCCCGTTACGTCCCCGACTATTGTACTATAGTCTCTGAGTCCCCTGGGATCAATTTCAAGTGTTTTAATTTGATTATAAGTATTTAAAGTTAAATGTGTAGGTTAAGTATTAAAAAATAGCCCTTTAAGTTAATTTGATATGTGTCATTAGCGTGCTAGGGAAAACCCCTAGCGCGCTAGTGTTCTTCAGTATGAAGAACACCATCACGCCTAGTACGGATAGCCCGCTAGCCGCCTTATCTAACATGTTATCTGCATCGAAGGGCAGAATTCTCGACTCGAGAATTCTGGCCCCAACTTCCCAAATAGTTTTCCTAGCCTTGTCAACCCTTTCTTCGCTCGATGGGGACTCCAAAACACCATTTACAACAATCAAAACTACAATGATTTGATCATAATTATCAAATTCATGCATTCACTAGTTTTCCCAATTTAATAAAAAACCCAATTTCCATTAAAATTAGTTTACAAATCTTAATGACAATCTTAATTAGACTTAAAAATCATCAAAGATTCATTAAAAATAGTGATATAGTCCTCAAATTAGAATTGACACCAAATCATACCAAATTGAGCTTATTTTTATGTATAAGAGGTGAAGAAGATGGTTACCTTGAGTTTGATCCCTCAATTTGAACTCCTAAGTTTCCAATCCCATTTGACTTCATAAGCAATTATTTCCAACATTTCAGATTTGCATGAATTTGTGCTAGTGGAGATGAGAAAATCCTACTCACTTACTATTTATATGTTATGTTATGATCAATTGTGTTCACATATCTCGAGGTCAATCTAATGGTCCTTTATTGTGCTATCCAGCTCTCCAATGGCACAAATTAGCGACACATCTTACTTAGTTTCTTCAATCTAGGATCATCTTGATGTTCATCCATGGCTTAGAATATTTTCTTCTAACTATAGCTAAATTAAGTTCAACTATTTAAATAGTTAACTTAGTCATACAACTAATTATGGTAGGTATACTTAGATTCATTTATTAACAAATTTATGGTCTCACCAACCTTCGGCTACCCAGTACCTGGTGCCTCACATCTCTACACGCATCCTGAGGCATGTCATACATTATTGTTTCGATTAAATTGTCTTAGTTTATATTTATATTACCCGGTTTAATTGATTAACTAGTCATCTAAATGTGAACCAATCTTGGTTTCTAGTGTATCTGTAGTTCACCTACCCGATACCCATATTGACATGCATTACAAAATGAATATGTGTAACAAAATCTTGTACGTTATAACAATATAGACAAAATCATGCGATGTATTAATGAATAAACTCATAAATATGCATCACAAATAATCAATTAATAGACAAATAGCTAGTGTATCTAGGTCGACATGTGTCCTAGCCTATCCGCGGTGTCCAAGTTGATCTAAGCTGGCGTCCTAATATGAAATTACGAAATAAATAATGGCATTAATAAAACGGCCGCTACACACATCACTTAGTTGAATTAACTCTATTAGTAAGAAGGTATTTTTTGTTTTGATTTAACTAAACTAGTCTATTATGTAAAACAATGTAAATTAACTTGTGTTTTTACATTGAAAAAACTCTTAGTTCAAAACTTCACCAAGGTAATGAATTGCTATGCTTTCATCTTATACTTCATTTATTTTCATTATGTGTGTACCATGCTTAATTATTATAGACAAATTTTCTTAATATTCATTTCAATTCACTTTCGTGGTGAAAAATATCCTAATGTGCAAACTAGAACTCTACCTATCGATATGAATAATGTAAGTCTCATATACCATTAAGTTCCAAATATTTAGACTTATAACTACTTAAGTTTACTATCCGTGCCTCCGTAATAAATATATATCTATCGATATTATATATTTTATGGTCATATTGTTCATATCCGACTTAAAAGTTTAATGGCCACGGTAACTCCTAAAACCTCTAATCAACAAACATGTGATCAAGATGTTCATAGCATTATGCATAAAATCAATACAAATTTTAGACATTACAATTTTTAACATTATAATCAATCCATAAATTCTTTAGCAAATAGTATTCTGATAGATTTTAGGACCACCACAATATTATTTGTGTGATTCCAAGTTAGTTATAGGGGTAATTAAGTAAGTTTGTAGTTGTAGTATAAATAGAGCTTGCAAGGGAGAGAAATACATCTTATCATCTTGAATGTAATTTGGGAACTCTTAAAAGTTGGGATTAAGAGAGTTTTAAAACTTTTCTCAAAGTTTTTTTTTTGATTTTTTGTTGTTTTCGTTGTCGATTAAACAATAAGATCTCATGATTCTATCAATGGTTACAGAGCATCTTGATCATAAATATAATCAATCAAGAATGGATTTACTATTTTTATCGGTTGAGATGTTAAGAGGTCTTTACAAAATCAAGTTGGGGCTCGATCGCATTTTAGAGAAGCTTGAAACATGGGCAGTTTGTGATTTTTCACCTCTAGGTGTGACCTCACACGATGATGGTGATCACACATTGGACCTGCTAGTGCTTTCATATCCATCTATTGTCAAATCAAATATCAAATTAGGCAATTTTCTCCTACTTAACTATTTAGTCGATTATTCATGGAGAGCAGATCATGAAGCTATTATTGACTCCATTTGTGTGGACTCAACCTTCGTCACTTGTGTTATTGCCAAAAGCATTTAGTTAATTAGATCTAGGGTTATCCGAAGGGTTTCCAACTGTAGGCAGACCATAACCACAAAACTTGGTCATTTAGTGGCATCCAATATGTTAAAGTCTCATATTCCTGTTGCAACATCCGCAAATCCTACATCCCATACAATCTACAATGACACCTAACACCACGACGACATCGCAGATGTAGCTGTCCGCGTTAGGAGTATTGAAGACAAATGTACCTTCCTCATTCAACCACTATGGCTTCCACCCTTATCGATAATGTCAATCTTTCTTTGAAAGCTCGCTGATTTCATTTTTATGTGCGTTGTTTCCTTTATTTTTGTTAGATCAGAACTTTTGGTAACACATCATTTTGGGAATATGACCACACTATGGGTGAGTCGAGGAGATCTCACAACGCATTGTAAGCCACCACATTGGCATGTGCAGCACTGCACACGCCAATGTGCACTTTATCATTCAACTATTATTTTTTGGAGCTCTATCATTTGCCACTTGATTCATCTTAATTTGCATATGGATTACCCAACTTTAAGTTGTTGTCCCACTTAGGTATTACGTCATTTGATAAATATCTTATGGATTCTATTTTATCTCCTACCATATGCTTTTCTTACATCTTTCTCATCGATACAGTGGTATCTACTCCACTGCTTCATAATGATACACTTTTCATGGTCTTCCCACAGTGCTTTAGTGCATGACACAATGCTTTATTTTAGCTTGGAACCCAACCACATCAACTATGTGTAGGTACTTCATGGTTCAAGTTTCAACTCATTACTTCCCTAAGTGCACTCGTGAAGTGTTGTTTGTTATGGCATGATGTTTCATTTAGATAGGGGAAATGTACGTATGTGCAAATTGATTGTAATATTGTTGCATTGGAAGTGTTTGATGAAATGTTTCTAATCAATTGGCGGGTATGCGACATTTTTTGTTGGGCTGGTGAGTTAGTGTCTTTGCTCCCCTTATTGAGGGCAAATCTATAGTCTAATTTCTTTCACTTTTGCGCCACGTGGTTGTTATGGATTCTTGCATGTTCTCTTGACTACACACTCACTGAATATTTGCTACCCCTTACTTTGGTCACTAATTGCTATATACAACAAATGTTTAATGAAAATGCATTAATGGATATTGAGCCAAGGAATGCTTTTTATGAGATTTTGTTGCCTTACTTTATTGGGTCTGAGCTTCCAACATTAGCATATGCTATTTTATATGAGCTTCATGGAAGACTTATTTTAGGGTTCTCGAAGCCTTGTGTTGCCAACACTAATGTGAATTTCATACTGATGGGGAATCATGTTGATGTTTTGGTCACTTCGGCTTGCTATTGCACTTATTGGGTTAAGGGTCTGATGTCTTAATTCAATATTTTGTCGAAGCACTTGCTTGTTTTACCAGGCATTCCACGACTCATATGGATCCTTTGTTGATTACTAATACCTTAAGATATTCTCCCTATGTGGATTCATGTTCCTGGTTGCATAATGACAGAGTTTAAGTGATGCGTAGCATAAAGAGTGGTTTTTAAGTAGTACTCACTCAAAAACATTGGGAAAAATTATGAGTTGATACTTATTTGGTTTTTTTTTTCATGTAATAGGTCCAAACATCAATAAAATGGGTTGGAAAGTCAAGTGGGAAGATTGAGGAGCAAAGTTAGCAGTCAGAGCGTGAAGAAGGAGCGAAAATCCGAAACTTTTGTTCATGGCGCAAACCCTTATGCCCTAGCGCCCCAGTGCCCTTTATGGCACCCCAACTCTGGGGGGCCTTCTGTTCATAGTGCTGACCTCGATGCCATGGAACCCTACCTGACGCCACAGTACCTCATGTGGCCACCCATCGCCATACCTCATCCACAATGCCATTTCTAACAACATTTCTATTTAGGGTGCTGACCTCGATGCCATGGCATTATTCTCGGTGCCCCAACATCTCACTTAGTGCCACATTTAGCGTCTTAGCGCCTAACAACCAGTTAAGCATGTTGTCTTCGGATCCAGGTGTTGAGCCTGGCACATCAGCGCCCACCTCATCCCCGTCATCATTTAGATCATTTTTGTATGTTTTTTTGGCATTTTAGCCTATTTTTAAGACAAAAATACCTCTGGGCCACGTATAGGAGGATGAGATGTATAATTAACAACATTTGCTTTGGAGAAAACATTTGGGGAGGCTAGGGGACTGGATCAAATTTTACTGATTCTTTTTAAATGTCTAGGTATTGATTGCATGTTTTCTTTAGCTTTCATCATGTCTTGTGTTGTTTACTGCTCTATTATGAGGTAATACTCTTATCCCAGGGATCAATGGATCCCTAATTGCTATTTTCTCTAATTCCAATGTGATTCATGATGTTCTCTTCAATTTGTGGTGTTGATTTATGTTTGCTTGAACTTAATGCTATACTTTACTTGATCAAGTAGGTGTAGAACTTAGGGCTTGAATTCACTCATGACCTTGGGGTTTTCAACCTGGAAATAGGGTGCACAACCCTTGAACATACGGTATGTCGATCGACGCCCATTCTCAAAGGAGTCATTAGAATCTGGATTCTAATGCGGCATTGCACTTACGCTACTCATGTCGACTAGTGAAGTCTGAGTGTAATTCTAGAATCTCTATTGCTGAGACCTCGGGGTGGAGTGAAAAATTAGGAAATTCGCCTATCTCCCTTGAATTAGGGATTGCATTATGAGAATTAGATAGAAAGAATGCAGCCTAGGTGAAATCAACTCCCTAGATTATTTCTCTATTATTAAAAATCAATTTAAAATCCTTGCAATTAGTTCAAGAAATTTAGTTGTAAATCACCATTTCAAAATTAAAATTAAAGTTAACTTACTATCTTAATTAGATTACAAATGAGCACTAAATCGTCCTTGTGGATTCAATAAACTCGGTACCAACACTAGTTGATGATGCTATTACTTTTATGTTGTCGTACACTTATAGACCGTGTCAAGTTATTGGTGCCGTTGCAGGGGACGATAGCTAATTTTAGTTTGATTAAGATTATTTGTTAAAGATTTTATTTTCAATAATTTTAGTTTATTTTCCCTTTTCTCTAATAACCATATACACTTGATCTTCTCTTGGTTGTTGTTTCGTGTTTCTCTTTATATGCAAAGTGATGAAGGTGGTGAGGTAAAACATGATGATCACAATTTAATCTAACTCTCCAAAGTTTTAAAAAGAAGACAAAGGTGAAACAAAAACATAAGACAATCACCAAGGAATATAATCAATGAGAAGAGGAAAGGCCATGTTGTCTTTGGGATTATTTCAAGCCGGATGTACAAGAAACATATAATGGTGTGATGAGGATTCCAGATAACAACTGCCCATTCAAGCTCAATTCGGGGTTAATTAACATGGTGCATAACAATTTGTTCAATGATCTACTTAATGAAGACCAAGTGGCCCATATGGAGATGTTTTTAGAGAAGTGCGATACAATTCACATCGATCATATTTCAAAAGAGATCATTAAAATGTGACTTTTCCATTTCACACTCACAGGGAAGGCAAAGGCGTGGTTTCAAGGGCTTAATCATGGGAGTATAACATCTTGGGCTGATATTAATGAGAGATTCCTTCAAAAGTTCTTTCCTTATGTAAAAGTGGCTGAACGGAAGCAAGAAATCAATTCTTTTCAGCAAGATGAGATGGAATAGTTGGGAGAAACTTAGGAAAGATTGAAAACGTTGTTAAGGAAGTGTTCAGGTCATGGGTTAGATAAATGGGCTTAATTGCAAGTCTTTTACTATAGCATGACTCCAAATACATAGAATTTGGTTGATGTAGCTTCAGGTTGTACTTTGTTTTCCAATGGTAAGGGAAATGCATTTGAACTTTTTGAGATGATGTCTATGAACTCATTTTCACAACTAAGAGAACAATCATAATTAAGGAAGTCATAGGAAATGTATGAAGTTGATTTATACACTCCGATAATGGCACAATTGTTTAACTTATCTAGTCAAATGGCTAAACTATAAAGGCAATCGAGTCAACAACCTCAAAGTTCACAACATGTGAATCAATTAGCTTTTGTGGAAAACCCATTAGATCAAATGCCTTAAAGTCCAGAGTATGAAAAATTAAATTACATGAACAATCAAAGTTATGGGAACAATTTGAAGCCAATGGCTCAAGCTCCACAACGATACTATCCAGAGATCAATTCTAATCCAAATACGTCTTATGGAAATTCGAGTAATGCATTGCAACCATCCCCAGGTTTTAGAAATCAAGCACAATAAAGACCAACTCCAACTGAAGAACAAACCTCTTTCAAAGCAATTAAACAACTTTTGAGGGCTATGGATATTAGCTATAACTAGAGGCATGATAAAAATGAGAAAGAAATGTAGGGAGTGAAACAAACTTTCAAAAGAATGGAGAAGGAAAGAACTCATTCCATCAAAAATTTAGAGCGACAAACCAGGCAGTTAGCGACATCCTTGAATTATTGTCAAGAGGGCTAATTTGCATGCAATACAGTTATGAACCCGAGAGAAAATGTTAGTGTAGTGTAGTTGAGGAGTGGTAAGATATTGATTGAGTTTGTTAAGAAATAGCCAGTGGCTTAGGAACAAAGTGAGGGAATTGAAGTCGAGCGGTATGGTAATCTTAAGGAGTAAGAGAATGATGAATCTAAGGAGACTGGGTAGTGTGATCCAAATGAGCAGAGTGAGTTGAAAAGTGATGATGATGTTGGAGAGAGTTCTAAATCAATCAAAAAATTTAAAGGTGTTGAGAAGGGTAGTTCGCCAAAGTGGGAAATAGTGCTAGGCATGATTACATTTCCAAATAACCCTTTATGTATCACTCCACCATTGCCTTATCATTAAAGGTTTAAGAAATAGAAAAATCAAGAACAATTCAAAAAGTCTCTTGATATGTTCACAAAGTTGCAAATGAATATCATTTTTGTCGATGCTCTAGAGCAAATGCCACACTACACCAAGTTCTAGAAGGATATCATTGTGTAAAAAAGGAAGATAGAGAACTTTGAAACTTTGAATCTGACTGAGGAGTGTAGTGCTTTTCTACAAATAAAGCTCACACAAAAATTGAAGGATCCTGGTAACTTCACCCGACCTTGTGCTATCGGGGTTTGTCTTTTCGATAGGGTGTTATTTGATCTTGAAGTAAGTATAAATTTGATGCCCCTATTTTCAAGAAGTTAGGTTTGGGGGAGGTCAAGCATATGAACATGACATTGCATTTGGCCGATCGATCCTTATCTTATCCAAAAGTTGTGATTGAGGATGTGCTTGTGAAAATTGATAAATTTATCTTCCCGATCAATTTTTTAGTGCTAAACATGGACGAGGATGATGAAGTTCCATTAATTTTAGGGAGACCATTTTTGGCAATAGCTAGAGCCCTCATTGATGTGCAAGTAGGAGAGTTGTGATATCTAGTGAATGATGAGGTGGTTTTGTTCAACATCTACAACATGATGAAGTTCTCGAATTCCAATGAACAACACAAAAGCATAGATGTGGTGGATATATTTTTGAGTGTGTAGCTGAATTATCTCGAAAGCACGCACCAGACAATCCCTTGGAGAGATGTTTATTGCAGAGTATCACAACTATCCCCACTAGTGAGTGTGCAATTCAAGAAATAGTTTAAGAGTTAGCAACATTGTAATTAGTTAAGTTTCAAAGGACACTTGAGCGGTAAGAACTTGAGTTAAAAAGTGTAGTTATTGAACCGACACTAGAATTGAAGCCTTTACTGGAGAATTTGCGATATCCTTACTTGGGAGAAGAGTCTACACTTCTCGTGATCATTTCAGCCTTATTGACTGAGTTAGAGGAAGAAAAGTTGCTTCGAGTCTTACGAGAGCACAAATTGGCTTTAGGTTAGACAATCAAAGATATCAAAGGAATTAGCCCATCAATTTGTATACACAAATTTTTTATGGAAGTGGATCATAAGCAATTAATGGATCATCAACGATGCTTGAACTCAATGATGAAAGAAGTAGTGAAGAAATAGATCTTAAAGTGGCTTACAACAGGAATCATATATGCAATCTTCCACAGCTCATAGGTCTCACCAATGCACGTTGTACAGAATGAGGAAGAGAGACATCGCAGATAAGAACAATGATCAAATGCTTAACAAATTGGTGGGTTTTAACTACTAGTGCTTCCTTGATGGGTACTTTGGCTATAATCAGATTGCAATATCACCTAAAAATTAAGAGAAGATCACTTTCCCATGTCCATATGGTACATTTGCATTTCGACTAATGCCATTTAATCTTTGTAATGCATTGGCTACATTTAAATGGCGTATGATGGTGATTGTTTTGGATATGGTGGAAAATATAGCGAAAGTTTTCATGGATTATTTCTCTTTTTTGGGGTCTCATTTGACTTGTGTTTGCAAAATCTATCATTGGTTTTGAAAATGTGTCAAGATACCAATTTGGTCTTGAAATGGGAAAAATGTCATTTTATGGTTAGAGAGGGCATTATTTTAGGCCATCGATGTCTTCAAGTGGTTTGGAAGTTGATTGTGGAAGGATATGTGCAATTGAAAAACTCCTAGTTCCTAGAAATGCCAAGGATATTAGAATTTTTTTGGGGGTATGTCGGGTTTTTTCATTGCTTTATTCGGGATTTCTAAAAAATCATGAAGCTCATGTGTGGTTTACTTGATAAAGATGTTCGGTTTGATATGAATGATGATTGTTTGACTGCATTTCACACTTAGAAAATGGCATTGATTTCGGCGCCTATTGTGGTTGTCCCCAATTGGGAGTCTGATTTTAAGATCATGTGTGATGCGAGTGATTTTTCTATGGGGGCAATTTTGGGTCCACGAAGAGAGAAAGTCTTCTGAGTTATTTATTATGCAAGCAAAACACTAGATCCAGCTCAACATAATTACACCACCATAGAGAAGGAGTTGTTGTCAATTGTTTTTTCTTGTGAAAAATCTCATTCATATATTGTGGGATCTAAAGTCACAGAATTCAAAGATCACTCAGCTATTCGTTACTTGTTTGAAATGAAAGATGCAATGTTGTGATTGATTCGATGGGTTTTTTGTTGCAAGAGTTTGGCCTTGAGATAAATGACAAGAACATAAGTGAAAACTTGGTTGTCAACCATCTTTTACACCTACCACATCAATAGGTGGATATAAAGAAGTCGGTTTAAGGATGAGCAATTGTTTAGAATGGAAGTTCAAAAAGATGTGCCATGGTTTGCTGATTTTGTGAATTACCTAGTGTATCAAGCGTTGCCTCCTAATTTGAGTTTGTCCAAACAAAATAAGTTTTTGAGTGATGTTAAGCACTATTTATAGGACGAGCCCTACTTATTTCAACGGTGTAATGACAAGTTGGTTCGTCGATATGAGAATATGAATTCCTGGGAGTCTTAGAAGGATGTCACTTTTCACCATTTGGCGGTCATTTTAGTTTGCAAAGGACATGGATGAAGGTGCTCCAATGTGGTTTTTATTAGTCGAGTCTTGTCAAGGACACTTATATTTATGTCAAGACTTGCAATGAGTGTCAAAGGATTGGTAATATCTCGAGAAGATAAGAATTTCCTCAAACTAATTTTTAAGAAATGGAGTTGTTCGATGTGTGGGGAATTGACTTAATAGGTCCTTTTTCGATGTCTCATGGGAAATAACACATTTCATTCATCGTAGATTATATATCGAAATGGGTTGAAGCTGTGGCTACGACAAAGAATAATGAAAAGGTGGTTATTGAATTCTTAAAAAAGAACATCTTTTGTTAGTTTGGGATGCCTCGAGCCTTAGTGAGTGATGAAGGCTCTTATTTTTGCAATTGAGCATTGGAGATGGTACTTTAGAAGTATGGTGTAAAATAGAAGACTTCTTTGGCCTATCATCCTTAAACCAATGGCCAAGCTGAAGTGAGTAATTGTGAGGTAAAACAAATTTCAGAGAAAAGTATTTATTCTTATCAGAATAATTGGGCATTAAACCTTGATGAGGCATTATAGGCTTAGAGGACAACATTCAAAACACCAATTAAGACATCTTCGTATAGGTTGGTGTATGGGAAAGCGTGTCACTTACCAGTTGATATGGAACACAAAACATATTGGGCACTCAAATAGTTAAATCTAGATATTAAAGCATCGATGATGTGTGGTTATTTGAGTTGAAGGAGTTGGATGAGTTCATATTTGATTCATATGAAAATGTGAAGTTGTAAACAAACAAATGAAGAGGTGGCATGACAAAATGATTGAACATAGATTTTTTGAATCGGGACAATTAGTGTTGCTCTATATTTCATGGTTGAAGCTCTTTCTGGGTAAGCTGGATTTAAGGTGGTATGGACCATACATAATTGTAAAGACATGGCCTTTCAGTGTGGTAGAGTTTCAAGGAGGCAAAATGTTTAAGGTAAACGCCCAGAGAGTGAATTGCTATTATGGCTCGAAAGTGCGAAAATGCGAGTCTGTCGCCACTGAAGCTTGATGGCCTCGTGTTAGGCATCAAACTAAGGAAATAAAATTCAGTGCTACTAGAGTTATTTTGTTTGGTGTTTTAATGTATTTTAGCGAATAAATGATTGGGTTTAATTGCAAGACTAACTAGGTGTGTGTTAATGATTTCAGGATGGTCTCCATTTACTGGTGATTTTTCATTGAAGTGGAAAGTTCACAAAAATATTTTAAGAGAGTGTACAAGAGTGTCGCAGTTTAGCTTGCATTTTGAATAAACTCACTGAACTTTAAGTTGTTTTTTTAGATATCTAAGATGTAATCAAACAATGTTTAAAAGGGTGTGTGAGTTGTTCTGAGAGGAGGGCACAGGATTGGGCACCTTAGTATCGGCCTCAAAGCCCTCAATAATAACATTTTGTTGGGGTGCTAACCCTCGCGCCTTGGCGCCAGGCTCAATGTCATAATCCAGCATGTTCTGCATTTTGGCACTAGACTAGGCACCATGGTGCCGAGCCCAGTGCCAAATTCCAGAGGTCACTGGTTCGGGCGCTGAGCCTAGTGGTGAAAAAACCTGCAATGTTGTTGAGGTGGGCGGCTTGGTGCCTAGATCACACCTCAGCGCCATGGGGAAGTATAAGGCACCGGATAGGGAGCTGACCCTGAAGCCTCGGTGCTGGGTCCAGCGCCCAGTTTGGGCATACAAAGAAACCCTTTTATTTTTTTCTCAAAACTCTTTCTCTCTCTCTCTCTCTCTCTCTCTCTCTTAAGCGAACATTAATCCATATCCACCCCTCCAAATCTCCTCTTTTACCCTTTAATCTACTAAAATAACCATCAAATCAAGTAGTAAGGCCTTATATCTTAACATTTTCTTCACTTTTGGAGTCAAATTGCAGGCTTTTGAGTTGTGCACTACATTTCTATATAAAGTATGCGTTCTCACTTTCATGGATTTCCAAATATGACTTTGTGATAGGATTACCCGATGATTGATGTGTTTTAGTCTTGTTTTTTATGTCGATGTTGAATTTGTGCAATAATTGGAGATGTAGAGATGTTGTGTTTCAATTGCCTATAATGTGTTTGATGAAATGTGCCAATGACCATATTTTTTGCTCTCTTTTATATGTCTATCATAACAAGTTGGTAATTTTGTGTAGGAGATCAAAATGCATTCATAATTGCCTTGCTTCCTTGTGGTACATTACCTCATTAATTTGTTTATGTGTTTCCAAAATATGGATCCATTGTTGTGCTTGTCCAATTGCATTCAAAGTGCTAATATCAAGGTTTTAGAGGGTAATACTTCCATGAATAGCAGTTTTTGAGGTTGTAATTTTGTATTGCACGCTTTAGCAGATGTTTAGGGGTAATGTGTGATATGAATTGATAGATCAAATAATTTGGTACAAGAGACCATTTAAATGTTTTTGATCTACTATTTTATCTCACTTCATGCCTTTGTTATAATGTGCATATACCTTTTTACCTATGTTCTTCATTGTTCATGACTTTCACTTCAATTCCCTGATTTGAATTATTATTGTTACCTTCTTCATAAATCTTGCTGGATAATCTTTTCGTTTAAGGTTAGGTCTCATTATGTATCTCGACCTCCATTTTGAGTTCTCAAATCACCCTCGCTTAGATTTACACATTTGTTTTCTTTTTAGGATGAGTACGACACGCTCCGCTTGGTCTAAATTACCCGTGGTTCAACCTTCTTCTTCCAAATGACAAATAGGTAAATCTGAGTTTTTTTCATCATAAAAGGTTGAGGAGAACAATCAAGAGGAAGAGGAGTGTGACTACTACCTTAATGATGGGGTGAAGAAAGGTACAAGTAATATAGTACCTTAAAAATCAAGGCGGAGCGAGTGTTTAATGTATCGGCT
Source organism: Stephania yunnanensis (assembly GCA_039657365.1). NCBI lineage: Eukaryota > Viridiplantae > Streptophyta > Magnoliopsida > Ranunculales > Menispermaceae > Stephania > Stephania yunnanensis. Next base: position 45,725,411 of record CM077581.1, read on the forward strand.
AAGTACAAAACTCGTATCTTAGACATAGTGTGGCTGGTAGTATATGGGAAAAGACAACTATTAGGCGAGAGGGTTATAAAGAAGTGGCATATATGGAGCTTACACGTAAATTTTGTCCCAATATATACCACAAAAGTGAAGGAAAGAAAGTATGGGTGAGAGGTGTGAAAATTTTGATTGATGTTCCTTCTATAAATAAGGCTCTAGGGATATCTCGTTATACTCCAAAATCTTACTTTCTACAACATCCGGGGACCTACACAAAACAACAGATTGCTAAGATAATTTGGTGTACATAATCAACAATTTTCAACAAAAAATTTGAGGCGTGCTTATCAAGGTTGGCTCCACTTTATATGCTCCACTTTGATGCCATTAGTATATACTAGTGAGATAACTTATGAGCGTTCGACTCTATCGGCACATACTTTGGCACGTGCTAATATGGATTTAGGACAAGTCATTTCATGACCACTATTCAATTTTTCCCAAGGCTCGCCCACAAAATTTTTATATCACCCATGGATCATCATTTTTCCTTGCAAGTGAGCTAAAGTCTCTTTTGAATTTAATGAATATACATTGAAGTGGGGGTACTATTTCAGATTCCACAGTCTGGCAATGTGGTTCGCCTCTAGGTTATATTCATTCTGATGATTATCGACTAGGGTAGCAACAAGAAGTACCACCGCCAGCTTAGAGACAAGCACGATAACGTAGACCTACTCAAACTATGGAGCAAAAGGCATGACAGGGTGATACTAAGGCTATACTGGGTGATACAGAGCCGAACCTACTAGTTATGATTGCACATCACCAACATCATTAGTCGCACCCTCTAGATGATAGATACTTTCGACTTTCTAGGGACATATAGCTAGAATATCAAGCTATGAAACAACAACGGGACAACATAAACTGCTTTCAACAGGCGCAACTTATGGAGCAATGATCAAACCTACGTGCTACTACGTTGCATCATGAAGGGATGACACTATATACGAAACATATGTTTCACCACCTTGATGATCGTGGCTACTCCCTCCCTGATTCAGCTTGTTACTATGATGTTGCTTGCGATCATCGTGCAAGAGACGATTTCCTTTATTTGAAGATTGATTTTCTTTTCTTATATATCTACGTGTTAGGCTATTCTACTCAGGGGAGTCTCAGTTTACATACTCTATCTCATGTTTGATTATTTGTTTTCGTACTATATTGACTGCTTTATACTAATTATTTGATTCGCTATTAGTTCTTGTCCTCCTACTTATTTTTGGCTTGTTTTGTTTTGAGTTTCATTGAGGATATTGAACTGAATAAGTTAAGGGGCGGATTAGCTTGCATCCTTTCATAGTTATTTTAAGAATGACTGCATTATTGGGTATTATGTGCATGAAATAGGAAATAATGTTATTCTATTGATTCTAGTCTTATGTGGTTGACAATCTGGGATATAAATGTTATCAAAACAATGAGATAAAATACTTAGGGAAGAGTAAAGGGCACATATGCTTAAGGGTTTAGCTTAGCTAGATCGAGGATTCTCTAGAGAAGCTAGGTGTAAGGAAGGACTTATGTTAGTGCAAAATAGGATAAACTAAAAGTAGGCAGGCTTTAATGAGGATTTGGGGATTCTAGAACTTATTCTAGATCTATTCGAGGTGATAAATTCTGAATTAAAGGATTGAGGAAAGGAGCTTTGCCTTGTTTGAATATTTTACCTAATATCTTAAATATCCTTCCCACATTTGAGATTGCTAGTCATTTGTTGAGCATTGCTTATCATGACTCTTTGGCATTAAACATTGTCTCGAGCCAAAAGCCAAACCACCTAAAGTTAGAGAGATGATCAACCCTTATCCATGATGAAATGAGCTTACAAAGTTTGATTGAAAAATGAAAGCAACTTGAAAAAGGGGAATGTCAAAAGAAAATGAATTAATACACCAATAAAGTCCGAAGAAAAAGAAAAATATGGACAAGTGTGATGAAAAAGAAAAGTAATGAGCAAAACCCTAAAGTGTAAAAGTTTGAGTTTTTGTAAGTTTTATATTTGTTTGTAAGGAAAAGGTTTGTGAAATCTATCTAACTTTGTTTGAGCTTAAATATCTATTTTTTTCGTAAACCAAGCCTTAGCCCCATTACAACCTATTGAAGACCTAAAAACTTTTGGTCTTTTAAGTTTGATGATAGTGGGGAGTGGAGCTAAAAATAAGCTTATAGAATATCTTGGAAGTTGACGCTTTAAATAAAAAATTATTGAGGTTTTAAATCCTTTTGTAGACTCTCTCTAGTTGTGGCGGTTAGACTCTCGAGTTTGCACTTAGGTTGTCTAAAGTCAATGCTTGTAAAGGTTGGGTTGAAAGGCTAGGTTCGTGGGCAATTGAAAGGCCTTGAGTTGAATTGATATTTGGTTTGAAATTGAGATTGGAAGATATCACCAAGATCGAGAGATAAGGATAACTAAATAAGGGAATAAGTTGTGTTTGTGTATACTTGATGTTTTCCAACTTTGGATGGATGTTATTCATGCTTAGATTGTTGGCTTAGATAAATTGCATATCTTTTGTGCTTATTTCTTTCCTAGGGACTAGGAAAATCTCAAGTTTGGGGGTATGATGCGTAGAATAATGTCAGTGGTTTTTTTAGTAGTATTCACTCAAAAACATTGGAAAATAAATGATGATTTGATACTGTATTTTTGCATGTAATAGGTCCAAAGGGCAATGAAATGGGACGACAAGTCAAGTGGGAAGACTGAGGAGGAAAACTGGGAGTCAGAGCCCGAAAAAGGAGCAAAAAGTTGAAATTTCAGTTCATGGTGCTGACCCTAGCACCCCAACGCACCACTCATTACCCCAACGCTCTACCGACGCCACAATGCCCCACTCGGTGCCCTAGTACTCGACAACCACCTCAACGCCCAACTCTAGGGGTCTTTTGTTCATGGTTCTAACCTCTGTGCCATGGCGCCCCACCTAGCGACATAGCGTCCCATGTGGCACCCCAGTGTCAAACTACATCCATAGTGCCACTTTTTAGTAGCATTTCTCTTCAGGGCAATGACCTCGGTGCCATGGCACCCACACTTGGCTCCCCAGTGCCACTTTGCGCCACACATAGTGCGTTAGTGGCTAATAACCATTCGAGCATGTCGTCTTCAGATCCAGGAACTGAGCCTTAGCACCCACCTCAGCATTTCCATTAGTTAGATCACGTTTTGGACTATTTAGGGTTTTGAGCCTATTTTTTAGGACAAAAATGCCTCTAGGCTATGTATGGGAGGATGAGATGCAGAATTAACAACTTTTGCTTTTGAGAAAACACTTTGGGAGGCTAAGGGATTATATCAAACTTGGTGATTCTTCTTGGATTTCTTAGTATTGATTTCATGTTTTTTTCTTTTTTTAGATTTCACCATGTTTTGTGTTGTTTCTTGCCCTATTAAGGGGTACTACTCTTATCCCGGGGATCGATGGGTCCCGAGTTGCTATTCTCTCTAATTCTAATGTGATTCATGATGCTCACTTCAATTTATGTTGTTGATTTGTATTTTCTTGAACTTAATATAGTTGCCTAGATCAAATAGGTGTAGAACTTAGGGCTTGAACTCACCCGTGACCTTGATTTTAACCCGAAAATAGGAAATACAACCCTTTAAAATACGGTATGTTGACTTACGACTGTTGAAGAGGAAGACCATAGAATCAGGATTATAATGCGGCGTTGAACTTATGCTACTCATGCCAACTGGAGGAGTCCAAGTGCAACGCTAGAATCTCCTTCAGTGATAGCTCTGGGTGGAGTGAGAAATTAGGGAAATTCACCTATCTTACTTGAATTGGAGATTGCATTATGAGAATTAGATAAAAAGAATGTAGCCTAGTTGAAATCAACTCCCTTCGATTATTTCTCCATTGTTAAAACTCAATTTAAACTCCTTGCAAATTAGTTAGAGTAATTTAGTTGTTAATCTCCATTTCAAAATCAAAATTAAAGTTGCCTAACTTACTATCTTAATTAGATTACAAATTAGCAATAAACCTTCTTTGTGGATTCGATAAACTCGGTACCAACACTAGTTTGTGTCATTATTTTTCTGTGTTGTTGTACATATGCAGACTATGTCATTAGGACCGCCACAAGATTATTGGTGTGAGTCCAAGCTTGTTATAAGGTAGTTGAGTAAGTTTGTAGTTATAGTATAAATAGAGCTTGTAAGGGAGAGAAAGACATCTTGTCATCTTGAATGTAATTTGAGAAATCTTAAGAGTTGGGATTAAGAGAGTTTCAAGACTCTTCTTAGGGTTTTTTGATTTTTTTTGTTGTTTTCATTGTCAATTAACAATAAAATCTCATGATTCTATCATATTCATACCATAGAATCCATTAATCCCTAAGATAAATAAATTACTCACTTATCATTAAAAACAACATCATACAATTTACAAACATCATTAATATCAGAGATTAAACTAAATATTACCTTTAATTGAATCAATGAAACAAAGATTGAATTGCAAATATGAGTCTTCAATGTCTTCTTGTGACAGCCTCAGTCCCCACAAACTAGGCCCTGCCTGGCATAAGCCTATATGGAACCTCGAGTTAGCCCTTGCAAGGTCAATGCAAGCCTATTCAACATTCTATTTACATTATCATTGTTTATGCGATTATTTAAAGTTGAATTATTAAGTTTTGCAAGTTTTAATAAATTAACAGTGGAAGTAAATTTAAAAAATCCTAAACAACTCAAATAAATATAGTCGGGACATCTTAATGGTGAGGAACCCCGCAATATGTAGATGATCACATATATCTGGTGAACAAGTATAGGGAAATACAATATACATGAATCTATCACTCCAAAACCCTAAGATATCCCAAATATTCTTAAAATAGTATATAAGTAATACATAAGCCAAAAACCTACAAAAGTAGCAAGAGGAGGGCCGTTCTAATGTCCTAAGAGTAAATCATCAATCACCGACGCCTTTCCCTTTGTCGACTATGGATCTACAATTGTCAATAAGGGAGACAATTATAGTGAGTAAAACTAGAATGATATAAACAATAAAACATTAGTAATATAAAACAGCATGAGAATCATGCGAGCACGAAATAAGCTAAATGAAATATAAAAATGCATGATAATAAGACTAGAAGAATGTAAATTATGATAATGAAGTGTTTAGGAAACTAAAAAAGAGGCGCCTAAGTTTTCCAAGACCATCGAATGCGAGTGCCATAGGGCCAGGGTCACAGAGTCACGATAGTGCTAGTTAGACTTGGGTGATAGGACGTGGCATCGCTTGTAGAATCTAGACCATCGTAAATGAGGGGTATCAATCGTGCTCCAGATAAAAAATAACTCATTCTGACCATATCCAGACTTAACCACAACCTCTTGTATTGAGTTTATGAATATTGCAATTTGCTTTAAACTCTTTTCCAAATTCAAGAAAGCTTGATCATTTTCTTTCTCCATCATATTAAATAATTGCCCAGACATCTCCAATCTTTCCTCATACTTCTTGAGATCCTTCTCCCTTTGCTTAGCTATTTTTCTTATCATTTACTTTAATGAAGTAATAGAAAATTGTTCATTCATCTCTTGATCTTGTCATGACTGCCAGTTGTCATGAGAACTCTATGATGGTTGATAGACATTTTGAATGTGAGGGTTGTAAAAGCTTTGAAAAAGTATGCCTTGATTCTTTTCCTTGTACGTAGTTGCAATGCTCATGACTTTCCACAAATCCATACGGGTTATAATATTGTTGATAATATCCCGTTTACGCTACACCATTCGCGATTAATTGTGCTTGGTATATGGTATTGTCTCGAACAGATTCACTTTGATAAACAAACCTATAGATCTTATCAAGGATTTCAGTATTTGATTCATTAATATGATAACTATATATCATTTACATCCCTAAAACACTAAAGAAAAAAGAAAGTAGATCAAGTGCAGTAGGCTCAATCAACACAAAACTAAAATTACAAATTATAGAAATCCCGATTCTTAACAACTAAGTGAACGAAACTAATTGTGGCTACCTTTCTTCGCTAACAACACCAAAAACTTGATCGTAACTGCAAGTATAACGATTCAATTTCAGTAGTAATGTGATCAACAAAAGTAGATAACGAATTTCGTTCCTAAGGGAAATGGTTATTTGGACATAGTCACAAAGTTGAATTCACTCTATTGTTAAGAAGGTCTCTTTTGTTTTGATTTGACTAAACTACTCTATTCTATAAAATAATGTAAATTAACTTGTGTTCTTATATTGATAAAACTCATTGTTCACAACTTCACTTAGGTAATGAATTACTATGCTTTTATCTCATACTTCCATCATCTTCATTATGTGTGTGCAATGGTTAATTAGAATAGACATATTTCCTTAATATTCACTTCAACCCACTATCGTGTTGAAAAATATCCTAATGAATGAACTAGAACTCCACCTATCAGTGTGAATAATGTAAGTTTCGAATAGTAGTAAGTTCCAAATCTTTAGACACATAATCACTTAAGTTTGCTATCAGTGCCTTTCTGATAAATAACTATTTATTGGTGTTATATATTTTATAGTTGTGTTGTTCATACCTAGCATAACGGCTCTAATGGTCATGGTAACTCTTATAATCTCTAATCAACAAACATGTGATCAAGATGTTTATAGCATTATGCATAAAATTAATACAAATTCTGACCATTGCACTTTTAAACATTATAATCAATGAATAAATTCTTTAGCATATATAGTATTCATACCAAAGGATTCATTGATCTTGAAGATAAATAAACTACTCATTTATCATTGAAAACAACATCATACAATTTATGAACTTCATTGAAATAAATGTTGGGTTTTAGGGTTCATATACAGTGAAAAATTCAAAACAAATTTTCAAAAACTCTAAAGTATAAAAAAATAAGTTCCATTAAACTAGATCTATGAAAGTAAATCATACATTTTTCCATGATTTCCTTCTCTGATTGTTCGATTCTCACGACGTTCAAGTGCCCATCCTCTATTAAAAATCCACACTTTAATAGTGACCATAATTTGGAGTGCTAGCCCCAAGAGAGATAGAAAATGCTTTTTCTTCTCTCTCCCAAAATCCAGAGAACTCGAAATTTGTAAAAATGAATATCTTATTTTGATTTAGGGTTTCATCCTTTATTTACATTTGTAGATATGCCCTCACTTAAAATCTTATTCCTAATACAAATATTGTATTTAGGAAATTTAAGTAAATTATGCAAACGCCCTATTAATAAGTTATCATATAACAAATCGTAAGGGCTTTTATGTCATGAATTTTATCATATAAAATTCATTACTCTTGACCAATTGAAATTGTGCAAAGTCATTCTTTGTGTGCAAACAAATAGGTTAATGCGATAGTGGCAATGAAATAAAAAACAATTTGGTACACCATTCATAAGTGGTATATAGCAATGCATTATGACTACCCAAATAGCATGATTATGAAAATAGATACAACTTAATGAATAATGTATATCATATTTTTTGTCATGCGATATCCTTTGACTAAATATAAGGCATGGAAAGTCACCCTTAATGTTCAATCGTGCTAGTCTCAATCTTAGGAAAACTGAAAACATCTAAGTGACATTGATCATATCAATTCACGTGCACTTGGCCATTATCATTCTATCATATCGAGGGATCCACTAATATATATCTTTCTATATGAGAGTGACAAATTCTATCTTGATTACACACCTTTACATATTATTCACATGATAACCAATCATAATCTTTATAATTGTTCGGTTAAAGACAACGTCTGATCGTGTCAAATTACCATGCTCATAATATTGAAGTCTATGGTAATATCAAGTCGAAAGACTAAATTATATATTTAACATGAGTAACACCTATGACATAATCCATGTAGTGTTCTCATAGCGCATTGGTCTAGTACCTTGTTTGTTCACAAGTACTTATGATCTTGATTCGTATTCCTATATGCATGATCATCACATGACCATCAATTAAGATTCACATTAGTTTTAATTCAATATAATTCCTAGTATAATGATCGACTAGGGACATTACCATATTTCATCAAATACCCATGGAAAATATTATATGGTAAACATGTAATAATTTATAATAATCCAGCAAATGAAAACCTCCATTTTATTAACAAAAATTATGAAATAAAAAATGTTTATATATTGACCTAGGGCACATTCCCCAATATCTCCCACTTACACTATGGACAATCATTCATGTATCTAATACCCAATAACCTAACGTGCCCATCATGCTTTGTTTGTAGAAGAACCTTTGTCAAAGGATCTGCAACATTGTCTTTTGTAGGAACTCTGCAAATCTTCACGTCTCCCATCTTAATGATTTCTCGAATAAGATGAAAACATCTAAGTATATGTTTGGATCGATGATTGATCTTAGTTCCTTGGCTTGTGCTATCACCCTGTTGCTGTCCCTATACAAGCAAATGGGGTTATCTATACTAGGAGCCACAACAAGTTCGGAGATGAAATTTTTTATCCAAACTGCCTCTTTAGCCGCATTGGACACTACAACATACTCAACTTTTGTTGTAGAATCTATCATAGTTTCTTATTTTGAGCTTTTCTAGCTCATTGCGCCTCCATTCAAAGTAAACACATATCCAGACAGCGATCTGAAGTCATCTACATCTTTTTGAAAACTTGTATTTGTGTAACCATTGACAACAAGCTCATCTTCATAACTTCAATAGACTAAGAATACTTCTTTAGTTCTTCTCAAGTACTTTAGAATGATCTCTACTGCTATCTAGTGACTCTCATTAGGATTAGACTGATATCTGCTTGTTGCGCTTAAAGCATATTGTACATAAGGTTTGGTGCATATCATGGTATACATGATAGATCCAATAGCTGATGCATATGGAATTGTATTCATGTGTTCTCGCTCATCATTAGTCTTTAGAGATTGATTCTTGCTAAGACTTTTACAATGACACATTAGCAACGATCCACTTTTAGAGTCTTGCATACTGAACATATTTAATACCTTATCTATATAAGAACTTTGACTTAAATTGATTAACCTTTTAGATCTATCCCCATAGATCTTAATCCTAATGATATACGCTGCATCTCCTAAGTCTTTCATTAAGAAACATTTCTTTAACCAAAACTTAACACTCTACAAGTTTGAGATGTCATTTCCAATGAGTAATATATCATCGACATATAGTACCAAGAAAACAACCACACTCCTACTAACCTTATTGTATACACAAGGCTCATCTTCATTTTTAATGAAACCAAATTCCTTAATTGCTTTATTAAAATGAAGATCCCAACTCCGAGAAGCTTGCTTTAATCTATAAATGGATTTTTGAAGCTTGCACACCTTCCTAGAATTCTCAGGATGAACAAACCCTTCAGGTTGTAGCATATACACGTCCTAATGTAACTTTCCATTTATGAAAGCCATTTTGACATCCATTTGACATATCTCATACTCATAATATGTGGCAATGATAATTAGAATTCTAATGGATTTAAGTATGGACACCGGAGAAAAAGTCTCATTATAATCAACACCTTGAGTCTGTTTGAAACCTTTTGCTACTAATCGTACTTTATAAGTATGCACATTGTCATCCATGTCGGTTTCTTCTTGAAAATCCATTTACATCCAATGGTTTTGCCACCTTCAAGTAAATCATCCAAGATCCAAACTTGATTATCATACTTTGATTGCATATCAGAATTCATGGCACTAAGCCATTTATCTGCCTTAAGGCTAGACACAACCTCCTGATAAATAGTAGGTTTATTTTGATCCATTAGCAACACCTCACTACTATCAGTAATAAGAAATCCAAATCTGTCAGGCTAATGTCTTACCCTATCAGACCTATGTCGGTTTTGTGATATATGTAGAGGTTCGACTAGTTCAAGACTTTGTTGATCTCCCACTATTAGTTGAGTGTTTATTTGTGGTTCTTGAACTTCTTCATGACTTACTTTATTTCCATTATTGCCTTTTGAAATAAACTTTTTTTCCATAAAGAAACCATTCTAAGCCACAAACACTTTGTTCTCAGAGGGATTATAAAAGTAGTTTCCTCTAGTTTCTTTAGGATAACCAACTGATACACTCTTGGTATATTTTGTTGATGATTTTCTCTTATTTTTCTTCATATGAAAACTTCACAGCAACAAATTTTAAGGAAATATAAAATTTGGTCTTTTCCCAAACTAAATCTTATATGGTGTTTTTTTTCATCCACATTAGAAGCAACACGATTCAGTATGAATGCAACAATTTCTAAGGCATAACCCCAAAAGGAAATAGGAAGATCTGCATGACTCATCATAAATCGAACCATATCTAATAAAGTTCAATTTCGCCTCTCAAAAACATAATTCCATTGTGGAGTTGCTGGGGGAGTTAATTGTAAGACAATCCCATAGTTTCTAAGATGATTATCAAACTTTGGCTCAAATATTCACCACCTTGATCTGATCGAAGTGCTTTAATAGTTTTATCAAGTTGATTTTTGCATTTCATTCTGAAATGCTTGAAACATCTCAAAAGATTCACCTTTATGTTTGATAAGATATACATAACCATATCTGTTGAAATCATTAGTGAATGTAATGAAGTACTGATAACCACCTCTAACCATTGTGTTTATAGGACCGCATACATCAGTATGTATTAGGCCTAATAAATCACTTGCCCTTTCACTATGTCCAGTAAAGGGTCTCTTTGTCATATAGCCTAGTAAACAAGATACACATGCTTCATATGATTCAAAATCAAATGAATATAAAAGTCCATCTTTATGGAGTTTAGAAATGCGTTTCTCATTTATGTGGCCAAGATGATAATGCTAAAGGTAGGTTTGACTCAAATCATTTGACTTGAATCTCTTTGTATTTACGTTAAGAATATGAGTATCTATGGACATTTTCATGTTTAGAATATAAAGACCATCACACAAATCATCATTCATATAGAAAACGTCTTTATGAGAAATTGAGCATTTATTATTCACAATAGTGAAATTAAAACCATCCAAATTCAAACATGAAACTAAAATGATGTTTTTGCTCAAGGCAGGGGAATAATTAAAATCATTTAAAACTAAAACAAGTCTACTAGGTAAAATTAACTCATAGCATCCTATAGCCAGCACAACAACCTTTGCTCAATTTCCAACTCATAAGATGACGTCTTCTTTTTTTAGCTTTCTACTTTTGGTTAGACTATGCACATTAATACAAATGTGAGATCCACATCCAGTATCTAATAGCCAGGAATCTCTAGCAGACAAGTTAAACTGAATAACTAAAATAGCTGAAGCAGTAGTCGCACTACTTTTTTCTTCTTTAGATCTTCAAGATAAAGTTTGCAATTTTTAAACCAATGCCCAGATGCATGGCAGAGATGACTATTTCCTTCTTTTTCCTTTTCTTTCTAGGACTGTGAAGTAGAAGCAACATGAGGCTTAACTTGTTCCAAATGCTTTGTGACAGTCACAACAACCTTGTCAATTTTAACCATTTATTTGCCCTTTTTCTTTAGAGCATTTCCTTTCTAAACCATTAACACATTAGTAATGGGTTTCTTGACATTCTACTCAGTAGTTTTAAGCATCAAATTCAACTCTAAGAAAGATTTCTCCATGTAATTCATGTTATAGTTCATCACAAAGTGTGAATAACTACTAGGCAATAAATTCAAGATCAAATATGTAGCCAAATCTTGGCTTATGGGAAATCCAAGCCTATAAAGATGGTCAATATAGCCATTCATTTTTAGAACATGAGGACTAACTGATACACCCTCAACCATTTTGCAAAAATGAAGGTTCTTAACTGTCTTAAACCTTTCTTGCCTACTATTCGAACATTTCCTTCAGCATCGTAGCCATATGTTCCATGTCCTTCTGAAGTTCAGGAACCATGGTTGCCAACATAATGTATGCAACATTTGTTGAGTCATTAACATGCTTAGTATATGCATCCTTCGTGGCTCTTAAAGCATTTGTTGATGGTTCCTCAATATTAGGATTATCCAGGACATACAACTTACATTCATGCTTAAGAACAATTCTCAAGTTTTTGAACCAGTCTAGAAAGTTTGTCCCTGATAACTTATCTTTCTTAAAGATGGATCATAGTGACAAGGGATTAGTGTGATTAAAAGATGCCACATATCTACAACAAAGATTATACAAAAGTTCATTTTAGTATAAAGGAATAGACTCTAAATTAACAACCATCTTGAAAACGTTCGTTAATTTAAGGGACTAAATTCCATGTTTCACCTAATTCTAAGACAACTAAGGCATGACACTTTGGATTAGGTTATTTAGGTAGGTACCAATTACCAATTATGTCATATGTTACTTTTAGTTGTTTTTATGAGATTATGACATCTTATGTCTTAGCATGTTTTATCTCATCTATGCCTAAACATCAAAATCGTTTTGATAGCTTTATTAAGTCTAACCATTTCAAACAATAGAGTAACGGTTACTCAACTTGCCTCACCAAGATATACAATACACTCTGCGGAGGTAGACACATATTAATGTGATCGAAGCCTTGAAAATTATTTGAGAATGGATGACACTTGACTTAAAATTTGGAAGAGGGATTTTTATTTGTTTTAGTGATCATAATTTAAACAAGATAAATATCATATATTAGAATTCATAAACAATCACTAAACAAGTTAGAAAATTTTATTGATATTGACTATCATACGAATTTCCTTACGCTACGAAGAGTTAAAGGTGGTGTCCCCATTTATTTTTAGGCAACAAATTTCAATTATGAAAATAAAAATTTCATAAAATCTTTTATTATTTTAGTCAATCCAATTAACCAAAACCAACCCTTATTTTAGTTTTGAAAAATATTAATTTAAAGCACTTTTAATTAATTCAGGCCCACATTTAACTTAGTATCTTATCATAATCCAATTAGAATTTAAGATACTTTGGATCCTTATCCAATTAGAATTTGTTATATATCTCATCTATCTTATAGAATTTGTAATACTGATCCGATTACAAGTTTATCTCCTATCTAATTGGAATATACTAAGGATAAACACACTGAGATATATGATCAAAATCAATTTCAAAATATTAATCATGCATTTAACACCAGAATCATATTAAATTAATCAAATTAACCTAATCTCAATTTCTATCATCGAGACATACATAATTATTGAACAAAACAAAATATGTACTCAACACTAAAATGACATTAACCTAAACATGACTTCTACCATGAACATACAAAATTCGCATCGTTCAATATTAAAAACATATGTTAGCTGAAATATTCAAAACATGAATACTATCATTAAATCAAGTCATGCGTATGTATCAATATTTATATAAATTAGCAACATGCTTTAAAACTAATTCTTGATAACAATTATCATAGAATGTATATTTACATCACACGTATACATAAATCAAGATAATGTTTTCACAGATAAATCACACATACATCAGAGAAAACATGCAAATGTCTAATAGAACTAAGCCTAATGCTTTGATACCACAGTTAGGTTTTTGGGTTCATACATAGCAGAAAACTCAAATAAAATTTTGAAAAACTGTATCAGGATCGAAAATAAGTTCCATTAAACTAGATCTACGAAATTAAATCCACACACGAACTGTGAGCATAATTTGGAGTGCTAGCCTTAAAAGGGATAGAAAAAGTTTTTATTCTCTCTCTCAAAATATAGAGGACTCGAAACTTACCAAAAAAATTCATATTTCATTTTAGGGTTTCACCATTTATTTATATATGTAGATAAGCCCTCACTTAAAATCCTATTCATAATACAACTATTGTATTTGTGCAGTTTAAGCAAATTACACATACGCCCCTATTAATAAGCTATCATATGACAAATCGTACGGACTTTTATGTCATGAAATTTATCATATAAAACTCATTACTCTAGACCAATTGAAATTGTGCAAAGCCATTCTTTGTGTGCGACCAAATAGGTTCATGCGACGTTGACAATGAACCAAAAACCATTTTAGTACACTAGTCACAAGCAATATCTAGCAACACATTATGACTAACCAAGTAGCATGAATATGAAAATCGATACGACCTAATGAATTATAGATATCATATCCTTTTTTCGTGTTATATCCTTTAATTAAACTTAAGGTATGGAAAGTCACCCTTAATGTTCAATCGAACTAGTCTCAATCTTTAGATAAACTAAAAACATCTAAGTGATATTAATCGTATCAATTCACATGGACTTGGCCATTATCAGTCTATCATATCGAGGGATCCACCGATATCTCTCTCTATATGAAAGTGACAAATTCTATCTCTCTCTATGTGAAAATGAAAAATTCTAGTGACAAATTCTATCTCTCTTTATGTGAAAATGAAAAATTCTATCTTGATTACACACCTTCACATACTATTCAAATGGTAACCATTCACAATCTTTATAAATGTCCAGTTAAAGACAACATTTGATTGTGTCTAATTACTAGCTCCTAATATTGAACCATATGGTAATCTCAAATCGAAGGACTGAATGATATACCTATCATGAGTAATACCTATTACTTAATCTATATGGTGTTCTCATAGCTGGTCGGTCCAGTAGTTTATTCCTTCACAAGTACTCATGATCTCGATTTGTATCCCTATACTTATGATCATCACATGACCATCAATCAAGATTCACACTAGTCATAATTCATTATAGTTCCTAGTATAATGATCGACTAAGTACATTTATGACATTTCATTAAATACTAATGGATCTCACTATAAGGTAAACATGCAATCACTTTTAATAAAATCGCAAATGAAAACCTCCATTTTATTAGCTAAAATTATAAGATAAATAGTGTTTGTATATTGACCAAGGGCATATGCCCCAACAATCAAAGATTAAACTAAATATTACTTTTAATAGAATCAATGAAACATAAACTAAATTACAATTACGAGTCTTCAATGTCTTATCCTTCAAAACCCTTTCTCAATACTCAAAACTATGCTAATTTATCTAACTTAGTTGCATTAGGTTGTAAACTATTATCATGTATTGTTCTTGCCAAGTTTACTACAATCTAATACCTATTTATACGTCTAAGACTCTAAATAATACAATTAGCAAACCTAACTAACAGTTCCTAATGAACTTGAATTTCAAAACTTTCTATTTTTCTTTCCCGGTGATGTCTATAAGTGATCCACACTCCTTGTGTGAAGTCACAATGTCGCCACAACATCAACCATATGTGTGTATTTTTTCCTCACAATAGGCTCAGTGCCCCTGTATACTTGCTCGGTGTCGTGTATGTTATCCCATAGCCCCGCCACTACGTCAAGTGCACTATATTTCTTCTTTGGTCTCTATGCCTTCACCATACCTTGCCTAGGCCTTGTACTTCCCATGGCGTCAAGTATGGTTTTATGCTTTTTCTCCTCATTTCATCATGGAATTACTCCTTTGTCTCTTTTATACCTTGTAGACCTAAAAACACTTAAATGTCATCAATTGAAGCTCATTCCAGGATATTTTGGCCAATTGTACTACTAAACTAGTCCTATATGCAAGCCTAATCAAACAATTAACAATTATTCAAAGACTAGTATCATGATTCAACAGTCTTCTACGCTGTGAATGAATCAGGATTATGAAATAAAGTTACTTAGACATTAGGTCATGCACAATTACTCTAGTGCCTTACCTTGACTAAAGAAGTCCATTTGTGTCACTTCTAGCAGTCACGAGTCATCTTGACATCTTTTTTTATTTTATACACAAAGTCTATTCTTTTCCGTTTCTGTCAATCTTAGTTATTCTCACATTGATCTCACTTATTTACTCCTTTTCCAACTTATCTTGGCTTTTGATAAACACTTAAACTACTTACAACTCTTCATTCTTGACTTATTATGAAAATTTTTAACTTTTTTCTCTTTGAAAATATAGCTATGGATGGTGTCACTTTTTATGATCATTCAATAAATTGAAGTCTCCCTTAGCTATTTTTGTTTGAAAAAGAGAAATTCCTAACTCAAATAGATTATCTTTTTGTTATTGTCTTAGTCGTTTCCATTAGTCTCAAATTTTCCCTAGTTTTTTCTCTCAAGAAGAAATTAAGTACTTTTCAAGAAACTATGTAAGATAACTTTGTATCTTACTGTTCATCAATTCATTTTTTGATGTTTTAACTTGTCCATAATTGTTCAACTGGAGAGATAGAAGAATTAGAATTTCTAAACTATTAATCAATTTAATGACTAATTAAACTCTTAAAGGATGCTATTTCAATCCTCTAAGTCATATAAATGAAAATCCTCACAATATAGGAGCTCATATTGATATCCTATACAAATCACTTACTATTTCTCAATCAGTATATCTGTTTCTTTATTTGTTATATTTTAAGTTGTCGTGATATGCATCATAACTTAATTTTTTTAGAAGTAACTATTGCATACTTTGAATTTCAAAACACAACTACTTGTGTTTTATTTAATAGCTCATCCTAGCTATTTTATACCATTTTCCCATTCTCAACTTCTAACACGTTGATCTTATCACTATATTTTTCATTTTTAAGTTAAAGTTTTGTTGATCTTTGTTTGAAAATAATACCTAATCCGGTGTTAACAAAGATTAATTCTAAGTCATATATTTTCATTCATTTTATCATTATTTTATTTGCGTCTTTTTCAACATTTTCCTAAGCGTTTCACAATTGTAATAGTTCGATACTTGCAATTTTAAAGGACTTCATTTTCAGTATTATGTACCTGAAACATTTGGACTTAACTTTCAACCAATTTTCTATTTGTTTTATAACTAACTATTTCCTCAGTTATATTAGTACTGAACTACTTACAACAACTTTGTAAATTTAGACTTTTTGAGGCTATTTCACTTCAATTTTTGCTTAATTTAATTTCATAAGCCTATTCTCTCTTTTATTATTTGTTCCTAATCCTACTCATCGTTTCATACGAGTTAAGTATCAAACAAACAAGGACAATAAACTTTCTTTTGCATATATATCGATAATAATGTTGGGTTTTGGGGTTCACACACAGAAAAAAATTCAATTTTTTTTTTGAAAAACTCTAACTGGATTGAAAATAAGTTCCATTAAACTAGATCTACAAAATTAAATCATACTTAATCCATGATTTTCCTTATCTAATTGTTCGATTTCCAAGACGTTCAAGTGTGCGTCCTCTATCAGAAACCCACACACAAACGGTGACTATAATTTGAAGTGTCAGCCCCAAGAGCTATTGAAAATGTTTTTCTTTCTCTTCCTAAATCTAGAGAACTCAAAAATAGCAAAAAGATAGTCTCATATGTTTTTAGGGTTTCAACCTCTATTTATATGTATGAATAAGCTCTCTTAAAAACCCTATTCGTAATACAACTATTGTATTTATGCAATTCAAGCAAATCACACATACACCCCTATTAATAAGTTATCATATAAAAAATCATATAAACTTTTATGTCATGAATTTTATCATATAAAACACATTACTCCAGACCAATTGAAATTCCGGAAAGCCATTCTTTGTGTGCGATCGAATAGGTTCATCCAATGTTAGTAATGAACCAAAATCATTTTGGTACATAAGTCCTAAACGCTCTCTAGCAAGGCATTATGATTACCGCATAAATATCATAACTGATACAATCTAATGAATAACATATATCATATCCTTTTGTCATGCGATATCATTTGATTAAACATAAGGCATGAAAAGTCACCCTTAATGTTCAATCGTACTAGTAAATCCTTAGGTAGACTAAAAACATTCAAGTGACATTGATCATATCAATTCACATGGAATTGGCTATTATCAGTCTATCATATTGAGAAATCCACTGATATCTATATGACATCCGAGCATTTTATAAACTCAAAGAGATAAATTGAAGAGATAATTAAGTATATCATATAGGCGACTAATTTAGTATTTTTGAAAATCAATTTAGACATAAATTGAAGAGATAATCATGATACTAAATAGACTAATTAATAAATTGGTGGGTGCCTAGTGATACGATGGGTGCAAGGTAACATGAGTGGGATGTATAGTAGTGTGCATGCCCGAGGATGGACGTTGGCGTGCGTGGCGAGTTTATAGTTGGGAAAATACATAGGTGTATATGTATTTATATATATAAATGAATCCTATAATTTTATGTAAATTAAAAAGTATACATTAAATTTTGTAATGACCTGTTACCTTAAGCTGGTGATTAATGTTAATTTAAATCCTAACTAATCCAAGTTAGACTAGTGATTAAGCTCGGCGTACCACGATTAGCGTGTGAGTGCATTTGCATGATGTATGGTGTTTGTTTTATTTGTGAAATTAAAATATAAATAGGTTGTGTATATAATGTGGTATATACAAGCCTATACGAGACAAAATACATGATAAATATGAAATAACAGTACACAGTGAGTGACGAGGGAGACGCAGCAAGGAGGTGCACGCTTGTGGCTACAAGTAGGTGCGTCCGATGATTTTATCGCAAGGGATAAACATTAAATATATATTTGTATATAAGGATATATATGAATATATATTTATTGGAAAATTAAGAAAATAGGAATTATATATATCATTTGATCATCTCGAACGAAGCGGAAGTTACAGATGTGTCACATTTCATGTCAGGATAGTGCATGTCACTTTAACACATCAACGACTCAATCAATCTCGACATGACGCAATGCGTATCTCGAGTAATCTATATATATAAAACAAAAATTAGTGTTTATCGATTCATTTCAATCAAATGAGAGAAATCAAGGGTTCGACCGGATTTGGTGCGAAGGGAGGTCATTCCAAGAGCCGAATTCGATCTAGTAAAGGAACTTAACTGATAGAATGGCTTGTGAGCATCATATAGGTATGTTTTAATTGGGTGTTTATCAAATTTGGAATCATAGGTGATGCTAGGATCGTTGTTGTTTAAGTTGTTTTGTTGATCTAATTTAGTCCTCAACTCATATTTGATGTTTCCAAATTATTGAGAATGTGTTTGTGGTTGTTTAGGACGACTTGGACGAGTTTTTGATTGGACTGGTAGGGCAGCATAACACTGTTGTTGTTGATCTAGGGCGATTAGCATGCTAGATCAGGGAATTCGTGTGCTAGATGCGCAGGAGATGAAAACCAAGAGATCAGACAGGGAATTAGCAAGCTAGATTTCCCTGTTAGAGCGCTAATTACCCAAAAAATAGTCAAAAGAGCTGTACTTTCATGAATCCCGAATGTGGGACTTAAGGATTTGTCTAGGGGTTCCTCATAGACTATAATGGACCTATTTTGCTCACAAATGGTTGATGATAGGTTGAGGAAATTATGAATTCGCTTATTTATCAATATTTCCTGCTATTTGGTATATATAACTCATATAGTTGTTGGGAATAGAATGGGGGACTATGTACACTTTGGTGGTCTTCAATAAATGGAAAATGGTATGTAATGTGACCATGATATAACTCATGGTTTTGAGAATAGATTTATAGGAGATGGGTTCCCTTCCCGGCCTATATATAACTCCTACTCAATTTGATAGCTTGTATGGATTACATACACACCAGGGGGCTTAGGATAGAACCAATGGGCATTAGTGGATGGGCTAGAGAGCACATATGTGCAATGAGTTAGTCTAGCAATAGCGTTAATGGCGCTGGTGGGTAATCGACCCTAGCTTTTATAAAATAATGGGCACTACAGTGTACTAATCCAAAAAATTTGCTTTGCATCCGTTTATGAACTATATGCTTTCCATATTCTTGTTAGATATTATTGTTTCATATTTTTATTGCATGTTTCCTTTGAATATTATATAGAATGTTGATGGTTATGTGAATCCATTCTTAGTGAGCAAGTTGGAGCGCTCACCCCAATTAACAATTACAGGTAGAGTTGACGAGCGCTACGACTATAGGATGGAGAAGTTTTAGGAGTCTTGAACTTCTCTTTGATGTAATGATTTTCATTGTCTTATATATTGTATTGAATTACATTTAGTAATACCATATGCGAATGGAGTTTTGTATAATCGATGGTTATTCCGGTTTTGTTTTAAATATTATATATCTTATTTGATTATCAAAAAGGCTTTGAATTTTCACTGCATAATGTATTTATGCTAATCAATAATTGATATACAGTAATGTAGATCAGGTGTAGGTGGTAAAGCTGTTGGCTTTGGTTAAGTCTGGTATGGGTAATATGGGCTTAATCAGGGATTCATGTTGGATATCGCCCTAATCCGGATAGGGGATGTTACAGTTTGGTATCAGAGCTAGTTTAGATAAAGTTAGATCCTACTTTAGAGCTTAAGGTTGTTAACTCTAATACAGTGTGATGCCAGAGTTTATGTTTATCACTTTTAAGGATAAAGTGGTAATAGTGATACAGTTGGGTATCATGGATAATGCTCTGACTTTAAATTCACTTCGAACACCAAGGAATAAAAGCCTACTATAATGGTTAAAATATTTTAACTACCCTAATAATTGAACCTAAGTTTATCGCCTTTGAGAGTTGTCTCGAGTTTTGGATAAGCTTAGGGTTGAATGAACAATTTTCATCATGATTTTGGGGGGTAAAAATAGATAAAAAACTCAGATATGTTATTTGTTGTGTATACTATATCTACAGGATAAATATAAGAGCTATGTCTTTTCTATACGATAATAAAATGGTTGAAGTCCATCTGTTTCTTATGATATGAGAAAGAGTTTGAGGTAAGAGCTCGGAGAGTCTTAATCTCCGAGAAATAACAAGGAAAGACATAAAGAAAACTTATTAAGATGAAATTCAATTCTTCTTCAAGTAACATATTTAATGGTCTTTGTTCTTACTAATATTATTAGATAATAATAGTTAATGAAGAAATATTGATTAGGATAAGACTTCGAGATGTGTATTAGGAGAATGAAAATTATGAAATAATCGGAGAGTGAATGACTTTCAATGGCAAAACTAAAAGGTGGTGGACCACTTTGAGAGATGATTAATACTAGTGTTGAGACTAGCAAGGTGGTAATGGAAGTCATTCAGTAAATTAAATTAGTCATTAATGATATAAGCATAAGAAGATTAGGAAACCACTGATACAATTACACTTCATCAGTTGTTATGAAGTTGATATTCCAGTTATGGTGTAAGTCCATATTGGAATAATAAGTAATTTGTTGAATAATAAAAGGCAAAATGTTCAGAATATAGCAGTAAGTGGTAAGATATCCTAGTCCGATCTATTAGACTGGTATCTTTTAAATTGGGGAGAATGAGTAGTCGACAAATCTGAGGATTTTGAGGAATCCAAGGATAAATGTATCATAGTGGGAAATGAGTATACATTATTCAAAATTGACAACTCATTCTGAAAAAATGAAATCACTGGTTCTCAACATGTAGTTAAGATCTAATTGTCACAGTGATATGATCAGAATTAGGGATATAATGATAAAATGATATTAGGGGGTTGCTGGATCATTTTAAATGGATCGTGGAAACCACGTGAACTTATTAGAACTCATGCTATAATTCATAAATAAAAGGATAAAGAAGTTGTTATTATGTTATAACATGAGATCTTTGAAGACTTAGAGAATATATGAGCAATTACCGTACATAATTGTAAATTGGTAATGGTAAATTGGTTTAAATTAGAGTTTTGTAGGTGCTTGTGCTAAGTTTCAAAGTTTAATTAATAGTAAAAGTGTTGAATATTAACAGTAAATCAAGAGATTTGACCGTGATTGAGATAATATGAGGTTGTCCCATATTCAACACTAAGGTAACATGAAATGAACTTGAGTTCACCAAATGAAAAGAAAGAAGAAAAGTTAGATTGAAATAATTGAATATTACAAATGATTGACCTAGGGGATCTGTAGTATCATTGTGCAAGTTATTCAATTAGCTCAAGTATGAAATTGTTAAAAATTTGAAATGAAATGCAAGGATACCTTGAAGGAAAGTGGAAGTATAGTGGGACTACAATGTTTGCTTGCTAATACCTAAGTTGTGGAAGAAGTTAGAGGTTCAACCTAAGACTTATGATTTAGGTAAGAATGGGTGATGATACCATAAAGCAAAATTGTAGTTCATACTTCCAGCGCTATATATATTTATAGTTCTTGAGTTGAGAGGATAACTACTGGAGATTGATAATCTCGAGGAAACTATTTGGTAGTTGTACCAAATATAACAAGGCATCACTTGTAAAGTAAAAGAAAGGTTGTGAAGAATTCCTTTACTTATTCTTTGAGATTAATGAAGAGCTTAAAAGAAACACTTGTAAACTATTTGGTAGTTGTACCAAATATAATACCAGTGGACTAGTGTATGAGTAAATAGTAAATTTCAAACTGTGAAAGTTTCAAACACAACAAAATATCAGAGTGACAGGGATCGAAGGTAAGAGAGATTACCTTGAAAATTCCTAAGAGTTAGGAATTCACTTTGGAATGTCAATCATCAAGGTGAGTGTGTTAATAATGCCTTGAATTATGAAAAAGAGCAGTGGCTATAGTTATGATAAAAGCTGCTTAGTAATATCTTATAAGGAAGATGTTTACTGGTGACCAAGTGAAAATCCTGCGTAGGCGTAACATCAGTTGAGTATGATAGATTGATAACTGTAAATATGGTATTTAGAGCTCATATAAGAGCTGAGCTAATGATAATTGGTTGAATGATGAATTTAATTGAGAATAATTGATTGAGCTTATCTAGTAGGTCAAGAGTGACTACTATTTATTGATGTTGAAAAGAATAATCTCAAATTGAAACATCGAGAATGTAAGGAAGTTTTGAGAACTTGAAACAAAGAGCGAAACAAGAACGTTGTAGGAATCTTATGATTTCTTTTATACAGTTACTCAGGTGAATTCCAAAATTCATTATGAAGAGAAAATGAATGGTTGGTGACTTGAAATGAAACATGAGATATATCAGCAGGTAGAAATTAAAAAATATTAACCTGAAGAGGTATATTGTTCTTGCTTATATATGAATGATATTTCATGCTCAATACTTTGCGATGAATTAACTTAAGATGTGGTCAAAATTGAAGGTTATTGATAATGGAATTGTAGAATAGAAAAAATTTGAAATTTCTTACTAGTATGGTGATTTAACTTCTTGTGGAAACGTAAGTGAGATATATGATAGTATGGAAGAGTTGAGAGTTAGAGAGAACCAATATTTTAGGAAGGAACTAAAAGTCTGTTTCTCAAGAGGGAAGAGATGTAAAATAGCTCGAAGACTTAATCTTCACACAATATATCTGCGGCTGGGTTTAGTTTCCAGAGCATGTAAGTTTCGAGCTTGTGACTTGGAAAATATGAGTTAATGGGAAAAAAGATTTACTGTGTGAGTTCGATGGGGTTAAGTCTAACATGCTATATATAATGTTAAAGTATTTATCTTGAAAATTCGTATGCTTACTTCGTTGTCAGTTTGTGTGAGGACAAGAAGTTGAAATACAAATTAGTTTGAGCCTCAACAATACAAGAACTACACGGAAAATGTTATTTGGCTGTCAGTATACAATTGCAATTCCGATAAATGGGGAAAATGTAGCTATTGATAGAGCTTCTCAATTTAGATTTCATGAAGAAGTGACGTTGATGATGATTTATGTCAGTGTAACTAACACATCATCAACTAAGAGAGCTAATTACAGAGATAATGGTCTGATCTTTTGAATTCAAATTCAAACTGAATTGGAGATGATTCAATTTTGATTGATTATCAAGAAGCTAATCGGGATTGTATAGAATAGTAGAGGTGAACAGTTGGTATATAATATCCTAATTAGTCAGTTTCTGATAATGATGTATTACGAATCAGGGATAGATTATGGATTCCAGTTTAGGATTAGGTGAGGAGGAAATACCATGGAAATCCCATAACTTTCTTTACTACATTCATCTAGATAATAGTAAGGAATATCATGAAATGAGGTGCCATTATTTATTGTTGATCTAGGATGAAAATTGACGATGTGGAGATAATAAAGAGATACGAGATATGTCAACAAGTTAGGGCTGAGCGCAAAAACTCGGAGGTTTACTGTATTCGTTGCCTATTCCTGAATGGAAATAGGAACAAAGATCGATGGATTTTGTTTCCTATTTATCTTTGAGTTAGCATAAACACAAATATAGTGAATAATTATAGTTAACCGATTGATGGTGTATGCGTATTTCTTGCTAGTTTTGATGTCAAATCCTCTTGACTAGTTATATATTATATACATTGACGAGGTATTAGAGTTATGGGTGCTTTATTGTCGATTATTTCCGGATTGGGATATGAGATTCACGTCCCGAGAATGGAGTGAATTGTTGTGACAGCTATAGAACTGTTTCTAACCTCAATATGATATATCATCGGTAGACCAATGGGTGACTGAAGTAATTCATTTGAATGCAATAGGATATACTTCGAGTTTGTATCTTGAAGTTTAATAACTGGAAGAGATACATTTCTTTGTGTGAGTTTGCTTATGAAAACAACTATTAAGCTATAATGGAATGCTCCTTTGAAATTGTGTATGGTCAACCATGTCATTCACCGGAGTGTTTAAATAGGGGTTAAGATGCATGTTTATTGGAGGCGGAATTGGTTTAGACTTATATAGAGGAGATGTAGCAGATTCTCCAGCATTTAACTACAACACAATTAAAGCAAAAAATATACATCGATAAGTATTATAAGTGATTGGAGATTTCAAAGGATAGATAGGTTTTGTTGAAAGTCTCAACTATGAAAGGAGTTGTGTAGATTTGGATTGTAAAGTAAATAGCTTGAAGGTACATTAAGTCATTCAAAGTACAGGAAAAGGGCTGGTCCTGTTACTTACTTGTTAAAGTTGTCTCCTCAGCTAAATTAGAGCTCAAAACATCTTCCATAAATCGATATTTAGTAGAACATAGACTTATTCCATTCTAAGGTTTGGTTGGAATGTATGTCAAATTTAGGAAGACTTATCTTACGAAAAGTAGTCAAGGGAATTATTTGATAGTTAGATTCATAAGCTGAGAACCAAAAAGATTCTTTTGGTTAAACCGAAATGGTGATTTCACAAAGATGAGGAACTAACCTGAGAATGGAAGTACGAGGAACAGTTTCCATTTCTCTTCGAAACTAAAGTAATTTTCGGGTTATTTTAATTTCGAGGATGAAATTGTTTTTAAATTAGGGAGATTATAAGGACGCGTTAGCTTAAGCTGGTGATTAGTGTTAATCCAAATCTTAATTAATTTAAGTTAGGCTCGTGATTAAGTTTGACATACCTCGATTAGCGTGTGTATGTTTGCATGATGTATGGTGTTTATTTGGTTTGTGAAATTAAACTATAAATCGGTTTTGTATATAACGTGGTATATACAAGCCTATACGGGACAAAATATACGATAAATATGAAATAACAATACACATTAAGCAACGAGGGAGACGCGACAAGGAGGTGCACGCTCGTGGTTACACGTAGGCGTGTCTGGTGGTTTTATCGCTGAGATAAACATGAAATATATATTTATATACAAGGATATATATGAATATATATTTATTGGAAAATTAAGAAAAAAGAAATTATATATATCATTTAATCATCTCAAATGAAGCGGAAGTCACAGATGTGTCACATTTCGTGTCACGATAGAGTGTGTCACTTTAACATGTCAATGATGCGATCAATCTTGACATGACGCGATGCATATCTCGAGGAATATATATATATATATATATATATATATATATATATAAATAAGTGTTTATCGATTCATTTCAATCAAATGAGAGAATTTGAGGGTTCAGCCGGATTTGGCACGACGGGAGGTCATTCCAAGAGCCGAATTCGATCAAATTGAGGAGCTCAACTGATAAAACGGGTCATGAGCATCACATAGGTATGTTTTAATTGGGTGTTAATCAAAGTTGGAATCATAGGTAAATGACGAGCGCCGAACACATCAATAAAGTAAAGTTTCTAAACCAACTATTTTATAGAATAGTGGCAAAGAGTCGATCCCACAAAGACTGGTTGTCTTTCTTAGGTTAAAACAACAAAAAATGGGGTTTTAAAATAAATAATAATTAAACTAACTAATTTAACTAAACTAAATAAATAAATTAACTAAACTAATTTCTAAAACAATTAATTAATAATTAATTAACACCTAAATCTCCAGTTCCACAAATCAAAATCAAGATTCAATAGCAATCATGGTCTTCAATCTTTCCCAAAAAATTATTAATTTAGATTCTCCTAGATTAGCTATAGAAAATCGACATCCGCAAGAAATTCCTAATTCCCATAATTCCGATAGTCAGGACATCCGCCACTAACTACTTCCCTAATTAATGTATAACCCTAGACATCCGCCAATCAGGTTTAACACACTAACCGCAGTAATATAGATCTATAGGAACAATAATCCTAAATAACCAGATCAAACCGCTACCGATTTAACCTAGATTCAATTGTTGCACATTAAGAACCAAAAGGGTTTTACGGCAAACGGGTGAATGTTTGTTACTTTATTGGTCTAAAAGCACAATTACACAGATACTAATATTCTAAATAACTATAGATTGTCAATCTAAAAACATGTACATGTCTCATACATACCATAGATCTAAATCATAATCATTTAAATCAACAACAATGAAATAGGAGAAATTAAATTAATTAAATAATAAAATAAAAGATCTCACATAATATGCTTTGAATCCATGATCCCGACTTCCTTCCCGACTTAGGCAAGAAATTAACTACCCGGACATCATATTCAAAAATCAATACTAAAAACTAATAATTAAAATCTGTAAAAAATACTAATTAATTTTCTTTCTAATAATACATAGGTTCCTAATATATAAAAAATACTCAAAATTGGACTCGATACTAATTTTAGAGGTTAGGGACGTGACTCGTGCGTCGAGGAGCATCGTAGGGGTATTTTTAGATCAAAATTCGGACTCTGCCACGTGTCTTAGCGTGACTCGTTGTATTTTAACTATCGCGCCACGTGTCTGCACGCCATTGGAACACCCTTGTCACCGTCGCTTACTTGTCGCCGCATCATTCGTCGAACTCCTGGCGCGTTCGGTTGCGTCTGCTGACTCAGCACCACATGTCATGACGTGGCTGGCTGAAATGATTTCTAGTGACGTGTTTGGCCAATAGGAGATCGCCACGTGGACGCTGCTAGCGGAAAAAATCGCGCAACTCTTGAGAAAATCTAGGAGTTTGTGTGAGCACGAATCCCGAGGAAAATCGACGATGGCTGTGCGAGAAGAAGGAATGGCGGTGTGTGGCATGGCCTTGTGGTGCTGACGCGGCGGCCCGCGATTGGTGGGGCTGGCTGTTGATGCTACATGAACTAATACGCCTGTGACACATGGCACCTACTGTGTTGCGAACCGCTGAGGTGTCATCTTCTGATTGGTTGAAACATACCGTCGGCTATTCGACCTATGCTGCAACGCGTATTTTGAGGCAAACTGTCCGACATCCGATCATTGCAAGTAAATACTCCATTTTGAGTATTTTTCCTCCACGAATTAACCGCGCATTCTGTTTCACCTAAAAATGACCAAAAAATATAATTAAATTTATATTTTAAATACTTTTAATAATTAAATATATTAAAATAAACTACTAATTACCTATAAATACTGACTTATCAAATACCCCCAAACTTAAGACTTTGCACGTCCCGACCAAATGTGTAAATGACAACACAAACTAAACTAGACTCCTAATATAATAATGCACTGACTCAACTAATCCTATACCCGTCTCAAATTCATGGAGTTCCTTTGATTTACATAGTCACCAAATTAACAAGTAACTCATAAAATCTCAGAGTTATGATATGTCAAGTCTTGCAAGTCAAACATAATTAAGATCTCACTTTCAAAACATAGACTCGGTGAAAACAAAGGCCATCAACTAATCACAAGTTTTATTGGTTTATACATTCAAGTACATAAGTTCAAATTTCACTTAATATAGTGAAAACACTCGAACTAAATCTTTTATTTGAGAAGTTTCACAACTTCCGCCTTTATTCATTTTTTTCATTTTAAATTTAATTTATTTTTTTTCTTCTCCAAATCTTTTTTTTTTCTTTTTCAATTAATACGGTCCCTGCTCCATTTTCTATGGACCAATTTTCTCACTTTTTCCACCACAAGTTTCCCTGCTCCATTTCCTGTGAAACCAATGAGACTCTCTATTTTTTATGAAAAACTCATGTTAGTACTTCTCACTTTCACTATAATCAAGAAAATCCTCCAATGTGGGTTAAAATAATATAACTTGCATAAATTTTACCGTTTACTCATTTTCGTTATCTAGCACTAAGTCCAACCATCATCTAAGTCTCTAATCATTAAATCATAAAAATGCTGAGCTATGATCTTGATTAAATGTGTCTTCTAATTTTCTCTAAGTTTCAAGTTAAAAAAGGCAACTGTAATTTACTCATCCACAACCAAAGGCATGAACAAAGTTTCGGGTGACTCTAAATAGATAAAAATATATATATATATATATATATATTAAATGCATATATATACATGAAAGTGTATCAATTCCTAATGAATGAGAAAGGAATGTGAATGGACAAGAAATGAAAGAACTAAAAGAAATGATATAAAACACCACCATTACCATCCAATATATGCATATAACCCATAAAAAAAATTAAACGATCTCACCTACGGTCTTTCACAAAGATCCAAATCAATCCACAATCCCTAAAGCACCCCCAAACTTATTTCGAACCTTGTCCTCAAGGTTCAAAACAAGTCAAGAAGTCCAAACATATAAAACAAACAAGATGGTGAAAGAATATGATAAAAATAAGATGAAGGAAATGATACAAAGTCATGCATAATATAAAGTTTCTAAAAATTAGTGAATGCATTAAATCTCTCTTGTGTGGGTGACTAAGGAAACTATAAAAGAACAATCATAAGAAGAGCAAAAACTAGTAAACATAGGAGTTAACTGAAAAAAATCCCAATCAAGTCTTGCGAGCCCGAAGTCTGTCAACTAAGGGTAAAATCAACAAGATGATGGAATGAGATTTAGGGTTTTTGGTCTATTCAAAAACCTGCCACTAATGCAGCGACTTAAGTCAAGTATGTCCCAACCAAGTCTCAAAACACCTAAAATCTTATAAACATGTTAATTCCCTAAAAAAATAATACTCAAATTATGTTAAAAATGTAATCCAAAGTCAAACGTACAAAACTTAGCGCTCCAACCCTCCATCACATGGAAAAATAAAGAGACCAAATTAGAGTGTTATTAAAAATAATAAATAAAAAATTATAACTAAAGTAAAACTAAAATAAATGCAAGAAATAAATAAAATAAAATAAAATAAAATAAAAATAAAGCTGGGTTGCATCCCAATGAGCCGCCTTTCTTTTAAGTCTTTGGCTAGACTTAGCATGATTGGTCACGTAATGCCCTCTCCTTTAAAGATGTCAACAACGAATGGCGCATCTACGTAATTGGGAAATGAAGCATGTACGCCGTCTTTCAGATTTAGGAGCTCATTCAGAACTTCCAATACGAAAGAATCTATCTTATCATGATCGTCCAACATAAAGGTGTCGCCAGTGTAGAAGATCTACAAACGCTCCCTTACTTCCACCCCCTTATAAGATGTACCAAATGTGCATGGGAGGGTGGGTGGTTGTACCAACACTAGAAGTTGGTCTTCCTTGCTCTCTATTTGTGGCTTCTCCGGCTTGTCTAAATTGACATCAATGTTCATCTCATCTTCTCCCTTATTTAGTGCAATGACAATCTCTGGCTCAATTTGAAAGACTTCACATTCTTCGGATGTTTCTATCAAATAGTCTTCCATTTGCGCATCCTCTTTCACCTCAAGATTCGTCAACGTATCAACGCTACATCCTCCTCTGGGTTAAAAGTTGGTTGTGTACTACACAGTTCTGCTTCATCAATTGTTCTTTGACGACTGGCAATATATTGATCTAAGTCAGTTACCAAGTCCTTCGAGCCCGGACAACTAAAATCAAGTTGTCGTATGTTATGACAAACTAGTCGAAAGTCTTGCACACTTTCTCTCATTTGATATATCATTTGCATCACCATATCTTCCAAGGAGAGGCTTTGATGAAACAGTTGATTTCCTTCACGTTGAGGAACCTGTGGGTATGACATGAATCCAGAGAAGTCGGGTTGTGGCGATGCATAATTAGAATAGTGATCATTCTCATACTGTGGATAAAAGGGACAATTGTGTGCGAAATGAGAATAGTCTCCACAAATTTCGCAAACCTCGACTGTTACATAAAAGAATTCATGTTAAAATATTGATATCTATTATGTGGCATACCTACCCCATTTACATTATAATAATGTGAGTCTTCGTATCGACCATAATTATGGGGGTAGAGGAGTCCATCGCGGGGTTGACTTGCACTTCACCGGAGGAGAGGAGATGTTCCATCATGGAGATTATTCGGTCAAGTTTCTAGTCAGTGGAACTCGAGATATTGCCTGGATACATGTTAAAAGCAAGGAACTAGATAGGCAAAATAAAAAAAAAAAAATAAAAATAAAAATAACAATAAACCAAATAAAGAAATATACCAATCCCCGGCAATGGCACCAAAATTGACGCGCGCCGAACACGTCAATAAAGTAAAGTTTCAGAAACCAACTATTTTGTAGAATAATGGCAATGGGTCGATCCAACAGAAACATGTTGTCTTTCTTAGGTTAAAACAACAAAAAAAAAAATCGGGGTTTTAAAATAAATATTAATTAAACTAACTAATTAAACTAAACTAAATAAATAAATTAACTAAATAATTTCTAAAACAATTAATTAATAATTAATTAACACCTAAATCTCCAGTTCCACAAATCAAAATCAAGATTCAATAGCAATCATGCTCTTCAATCTTTTCCAAAAAATTATTAATTTAAATTCTCCTAGATTAGCTATAGAAAATCAACATCCGCCAGAAATTCTTAATTCCCCTAATTCCGATAGTCAAGACATCCGCCACTAACTACTTCTCTAATTAATGTATAACCCTGGACATTTGCCAATCGGATTTAACACACTAACCGCAGTAATAGAGATCTATGGGAACACTAATCCTAAATAACCGGATCACAACCGCTATCGATTTAACCTAGATTCAATTGTTGCACACTCAAGAACCGAAAGGGTTTACGGCAAACGGGTAAATGTTTGTTACTTTATTGGTCTAAAAGCACAATTACACGGATACTAATATTCCAAATAACTATAAATTGTCAATCTAAAAACATGTACATGCCTCAAACATACCATAGATCTAAATCATAATCATTAAAATCAACAACAATGAAATAGGAGAAATTAAATTAATTAAATAATGAAATAAAAGATCTCACATAATATGATTTGAATCCATGATCCCGACTTGCTTCCCCTTCGACTTAGGCAAGAAATTAACTACCCGGACATCATCTTCAAAAATCATACTAAAAACTAATAATTAAAATCTCTAAAAAATACTAATTAATTTTCTTTCTAATAATACATAGGTTCCTAATATATAAAAATACTCCAAATTGGATTCCGATACTAATTTTAGGAGTTAGGGACGTGACTCGTGCGTCGAGGAGCATCATAGGGGTATTTTTAGATCAAAATCTAGACTTTGCCACGTGTCTCTGCGTGATTCGCTGTATTTTAACTACCGCGCCACGTGTCTGCACGCCATCGGACCGCCCTATCATCGCCGCTTACTTGTCTCCGCATCATTAGCCGAACTCCGGGCGCGTTCGGTTGCGTCTGCTGACTCAGCATCACGTGTCATGACATGGTTGGCTGAAATGATTTCTGGTGACGTGTCTGGCCAATGGGAGATTGCCACGTGGACGCTCGCTAGCGAAAAACAATCGCGCGACTCTTGCGTAAACCAGGGAGTTTGTGTGAGCATGAATCCCGAGGCAAATCGATGATGGCTATGCGAGAAGAAGGAATGGCGGTGTGTGACGTGGCCTTGTGGTGCTGACACAGCGGCCCGCGATTGGTGGGGCGGGCTGTTGATGCTACATGAACTAATACACTCGTGACACATGGCACCTACTGTGTTGCGAACCGCTAAGGTGTCATCTTCTGATTGGTTGAAACATACTGTCGGCTATTCGACCTACCGCGCAATGCATATTTCGAGGCAAACTGTCCAGCATCCGATCACTTCAAGTAAATACTCCATTTTGAAAACTGTGCACTCCGTTTCGCCTAAAAATGACAAAAAATATAATTAATCATATATTTTTAATACTTTTAATAATTAAATATATTAAAATAAACTACTAATTACCTGTAAATACTGACTTATCAGTAATGCTAGGATCCTTGTTGTTTGAGATGTTTTGTTGATCTAATTTAGTCAATCAACTCATATTTGATGTTTCTAAATTTGTGGGAATGTGTTTGTGGTTGTTTGGGATGACTTGGAATGGTTTTGGATTGGATTGGTAGGGCGGAAAAATGCTATTGTTACTAATCTAGTGTGATTAGCATGCAAGATCGGGGAATTAGTGCGCTAGTTGCGCAGGAGATGAAGAACATGAGATTAGACTGGGAATTGACGCGCTAGATTTCCCTGTTAGTGCGCTAATTACCCAAAAACAACCAAAAGAGTTGTATTTTCATGAATTCCGAATAAGGAACTTAGGGATTTGTCTAAGGTTTCCTCAAAGACTTTAGTGGACCTATTTTGATCACAAACGGTTGATGATAGGTTGAGCAACACAAAGAAAACGTGAAAGGACTAAGAATTTAGGAGTTAGTGAAATGGGGACTAAACCTGAGCTAAGTACGGATTCGCTTATTTATCGATATTGCTTAACTATTTAGTATATATAACTCATGTAGTTGTTGAGAATAGAATGGGGGAATATGTACACTGTGGTGGTTTTTAATAAATGGAAAACGGTGTGTAATGTGACCATGATATAACTTCTGGTTTTGAGAATAGGTTTATTGGAGATGGGTTCCCTTCCTGGCCTATATTAAACTCTTATTCAATTCGATAGGTTGAATGGATTACATACACACTAGGGGGTTTAGGATAGAAATATTAGGCATTAGTGGATAGGCTAGAGAGCATATATACACAACGTGTTGTTCTAGTAATCGCGTTAATGGTGTTGGTGGGTAATCGGCCCTAGCTTTTATAAATTAATGGGGACCACAGTGTACTAATCCAAAACATTTGCTTTTCACCCGTTTATGTATTGAACTATATGCTTTCCATATTCTTGTTAAATATTATTGTTTCATGTTGTTATTGCATGTTTCCTTTCAATATTATATGGAATGTCGATGGTTATGTAAATCTATACTTACGAGCAAGTTGGAGTGCTCACCCTAATTAACAATTGCTGGAAGAGCCGACGAGCGCTACGACTACGGGATGGAGAAGTTTTAGGAGTCTTGAGCTTCTCTTCGATGTAATGATTTCCATTATCTTATACATTGTATTGAATTACATTTATTAATATCATATGGGATGGGAGTTTTGTATAATCGATGGTTATTCTGGTTTTGTTTGAAATAGTGTATGTTTTATTTTGATTATCAAAAAGGTTTTGAATTTCCCGCATACCGTATTTGTCTAAATCAATAATTGATATACAGTAATGGAGATCAAGTGTAGGTGGTAAGGCTGCTAGCTCTTGTTAAGTCTGGTAAGGGTAATCTAGGCTTAGTTAGGATTTCAAGCTGGGTATTGCCCCAATCTGGATAAGGGATGCTACAAATTTTCCTCGAGATACGCGTAATATGTATTTCGAAGAAAATCAAAATAAAAATGATAATAAATCATTCAATTTGCCTCGAGTTTCATGCAATATAAATCTCGAGGAAATCTTATATTTATCTCTAACACAAACCCACCGCCTCCTTTGCATTTCGAAATCGAAAGTCAAGAGAGATTGATTGAGGCAGTGAGAGGACGGGAGACCGAGAGGGAAAGAAATAAAGACCCGTGATAAATTGTTGTTGTTGAGTTAAGGTTGTTGTTGTTTTCATTTATAGTTATTGTTTTAATGAGGTACTATTGTTGTTGATTGTTGTATGTGGTTGCTATTGATGGTTGTTAATGGAGATGGGGACACTCGGCTCGTCCAAGGAAAACGACTCCCCTGCCTTGACCCAAACTCCCACCCCAATCGATAAGCTTTAAAAAATAAAATAAAATTGATGGCTGGTTTATAGAGCAATGCAAAGAAGAAGATGGGGTTTGATCCCCAGACCGGACTGAACTGGGTCCGGTTGAGGAGTCAAACCCCAATTAAAGAAAAAAGAAAAGAAAATGCAAGAAATACTAGAAAAATAGAACAAAATTAGAAAAATTATATTTAGGACAAATAAATTGAAATTGTGGATTTCTAGGAAAAATGTCGATTTCGAAATCTTCTCGAGGATTTATGTGGGGTTTTCCTTGTAATACATGTTATGATACCCAAAAATGTCCAAAAACTAAAAAATGTTTTAAAGCCTAGTCTGTTGGGGCATATGCCTAGGTTAATCTATAAACATTATTTATCTATAATTTTAGTTAATAAAATTGAGATTTTAACTTGTTTTATTATAAGTGATTGTATGTTTACCTAATAGTAAGACCCATACATATTTGTTGAAACATCATAAATGTCCTTGCTCGATCATTATACTAAGACTTATAAAGAATTAAGGCTAGTGTGAATATTAATTGATGGTCATGTGATGATCATGCGTATATGGATACAAATCAAGATCATGAGTACTTATTATGGGAGCAAGGTACTAGACCGACCTGCCATAAGAATACCACATGGATTATGTTATAAGTGTTACTCATGATATATATATATATATCATTAGTCCTTCGACTTGAGATTACCATAGACTTCAATAATAGGAGCGTGGCAATTTGACACAATCAAACGTTGTCTTGAACCGGACGATTATAAAGATTGTGATTGGTTACCATGTGAGTAATATGTGAAGGCTGTAATCAACATAGAATTTGTCCCTCTCGTATAGAGAAATATCAGTGGATCCTTCGATATATTAGACTGTAAAATGGGCCAGTCCAAGTAAATAAATATGACAAATTTCATTTGGAAGTGTTCAGTCTACCTAAAGATCAAGACTAGTACCATTGAATATAAAGGGCGACTCTCCATGCCTTATGTTTTACAAATGATATCGCACGACAAAAGGATATGATATATGTTATTCATTAGGTTGTATCGATTTTTATATTCTTGCTACTTGGGTAGTCATAATGCCTTGCTAGAGACCGTTTATGACTTATGTATGAAAATGGTTTAGGTTCATTACAAACATTGCATGAACCTAGTTGGTCGTGCACATAAAATATGGCTTTGTGCATTTTCAATTGGTCTAAAATAATGAATTTTATATGATAAAACTCATGACATAAAATCCCTTACCATTTTTTATATGATAATTTATTAATAGGGCATATGTGTAATTTGCTTAATTGCGTAAATACAATAGTTGTATTATGAATAGGATTTTAAGTGACGGCTTATCTACACATATAAATAGAGGTTGAAACTCTAAAATGAAATAAGATATTTTATTTTTGCAAATTTCGAGTTCTATAGGTTTTTACAGAGAATGAAAAAACGTTTTCTATCTCTCTTAAGGCTAGCACTACAAATTATGGTCACCATTCGTATGTGATTTCTTTTAGAGGACGCATGCTTGAACATCTTGGAGATTAATCCATCATAGAAGGAAATCACAGATTAAGGTATGGTCTACTTTTTTCAAAAATTTGTTTTCAATATTCCGCTTCGTATGAACCCTAAAACCTAATAGTGGTATCAGAACTTTAGGCTCGATTCTATTAAACATTTGCATGTTTTCTCTTATGTATATATGATATATGTGTGAAAACACGATCTCGATTAATGTATATATATGATGTGTATATAGGTCATATGATCATTATTATCAAGAATTAGTTTTAAAGCATGTTGTTAATTCATGTATTTGATACATACGCATGATTTGATTCAATGATAGAATTCATGTTTAGAATATTTTGATTAACGTATGTTTTAACATTGAACGATACGAATTTTTATGTTCACATTGTAGAAGTCATGTTTAGGTTAATATGATTCTTACGTTGGATATATAGTTTGTTTTGTTCAATAATTGTATATGACTCCATGATAGAAATCATGATTAGGTTAATATGATTATGGTCTTGAATGTATGATTGATATTTAGTTTCTTGATTTAATTGCTAGTTTCGTATGAGTAAGAATCGAAATTGGTCCTGATCATACATTTTATTGTGGTTATCTGTTAGTATATTCCTATTAGATAGGAGATAAACTTGTAATCGAATAAGAATTACAAATCCTATAAGATAGGTGAGATATATAAAAAAATTGTAATTAGATAAGGATTCAAAGTATCATAAATTCTAATTAGATTAGGATAAGATATAAAGTTAGAGGTGGCGGGCCACAGTTAATTAAAAATGTTTTAATTAATATTTTCATAAATAAAATGAGGGGAGGTTTTGGTCAATTGGATTGACTAAAATAATGAGAAATTTTAGGTGATTTTGAATTTTTGAAACTAGAATTCGTTGTTCAAAATAAATAAAAAATCCCTATTCCAATAACTATTTGTGGCTTAAGGAAATTTGTATGATAGTCAATATTAGTAAGTTTTCTTAACTTGTTTAGTGATTGTACATACATTGTAGTATATGATATTTATCTTGTTTAATTTATGATCACTAAAACAAACAAAAAAAACCATATTCCAAATTTTAAGTAAAGTGTCATCTATTCTCAAACACTTGTCAAGGATTCAATCATATAAATATAGGTATGCCTCCGCAAAGTGTATTGTGTTGTCATGGTGAGGCAAGTTAAGTAATGGTTACTCAACTTAGGCACAAGATGAGATAAAACATTGGTACAAGATGAGATAAAACATGCTAAGACATAAGATTAGATAATATTGTAAAAAATAATTAAAAGTTACATATGATGTAATTGGTGATTGGTACCTACCTAAATAACATAATTTAGAGTATCATGCCTTAGCTGTCTTGGAATTAGGTGAAACATGAATTTTAGTCCTTTATATTGACATAGTGTTTTCAAGAGGGTTGTTAATTTAGTGGGAGTCTATTCCCCTATACTAAAATGAACTTTTGCATAATCTTTATTGTAGATTTATGGCATTTTTAAATCATACTAATCCCTTGTCATTGCGACTCATCATTGAGAATGATAAGTTGTCTGGGACAAACTTTCTTGACTAGTTCAAGAACGTGGGAGTTGTTTTTAAGCATGAAAGGAAGTTGTGTGTCCTTGATTATCCTATTCCTGAGAACCACTAGCCAATGCTTTAAGAGGCATGAAGGATGCAAATACTAATCAAGTCAACAACTTAATTGATGTTGCATGGATTATGTTGGAAACCATGATTCCTGAATGTCAGAAGGACATGGAACACATATAAGCTTAAGATATGGCTACAATGCTGAAGGAAATGTTCCAACAACAGGATATGCGGGAAAGGTTCGAGACGTTCAAGAACCTTCATTCTTAAGAAATTGCAGAGTGTGCATTAGTTAGTCCTCATGTTTTGAAAATGAAGGGCAATATTTACCATTTTGACAGACTTGGGTTTCTTATAAGACTTAATCTTGAATTTATTGCTTGATAATTATTCACAATTTGTAATGAACTATAACATGAATTACATGGCAAAGTCTATCTCAGAGTTGCATTTGATGATTAAAACTACTGAGCAGCATGTCAAGAAACCCATTACTAATGTGTTGATGGTTCACAAAGGAAAGGCTCTAAAAAAAGGGCAAAGGAAAGTTTAAAGTTGCCAAGGCCGTTATGATTGTCACAAAGCATATGGAACAAGTCAAGCCTCATGCTGCTTCTACTTCAAAGTCCCAGAAGGAAAATGAAAAAGAAGGAAATTTTCATTTCTGCCATGCACCTGGGCATTGGTTCCGTAATTGCAAGCTCTATCTTAAAGATCTAGAGAAAAAAATAGTGCGACTACTGCTTTAGGTATTTACGTTATTCAGGTTAATTTATCTACTAGTGATTCTATGGTATTGGATACCGGATGTGGATATCACATTTGTATTAATGTGAAAAGTCTAACCAAAAGTAGAAAGCTAATGAAAGGAGAAGTCATCCTACGAGTTGGAAATTGAGCAAAGGTTGCTACGTTGGCTATAGGATGCTATGAGTTAATTTTACCTATTAAACTTGTTTTGGTTTTAAAAAATAAAATTGACATGGATGAAAACGTGCGTAATTATAAAGCATGGCTAGTAGCAAAAGATTTCAAGCAGACTCAAGGTATTTATTATGATGAGACTTTGATCTTGAAGCCATGTATAAATCCATTACAATTCTAATTGTCATAGTCGCATATTATGACAAAAAGATATGGAAAATTGATGTCAAAATAATGTTTCTAAATGGAAAGTTACTTAAGGACATGTTTATGATACACTCTGAAGGGTTTGTTCATCCTGATAGTTATAGGAAGGTGAGCAAGCTTCAAAGATCCATTTATTGATTAAAGCAAGCTTCTCGGTGTTGGAATCTTCATTTTAATGAAGAAATTAAGGAATTTAGTTTCACTAAAAAGGAAAATGAGCCTTGTGTATATAAAAATGTCTTTGGAAGCGTGGTTATTCTGGGTATTATATGTTGATTATATAGTAGTCATTGGAAATGCCATCCCAACCTTGTAGAGTGTCAAGTCTTGGTAAGGGAAGTATTTCTCAATGAAAGACTTAGGAGATGCAGCCTACATCCTTTGGATTAAGATCTATATAGATAGATCTAAAAGGCTAACTGGTCTAAGTTGGAGTGCTTATATCGATAAGGTACTGAAATTGTTCAGTGTCCAAGGCTTTAAAAGAGGGTTGTTAATAATTTCTCATGGTATAAGTCTCAGCAAGACTCAACGTCCTAAGACTAATGATGACCAAGAATACACGAATACGATTCCATATGCATCAGCTATTGGATTTATTACGTATGCCATGTTATGCACTCGACCTGATATATCATATGCTTTAAGCACAACAAGCAAATATCAATTTAACCCTAGTGAGACTAGTTAGATATCAGTAAAGAACATTCTTAAGTACTTGAGAAAGACTAATGAAGTGTTCTAGGTCTATGGAAGTTTAGAAGATGAACTTGTTGTAAATAGTTACCCAGTTGGTTTTGGGTTTTGGATTTCATATGCAGCAGAATATTCAAAACAATTTTTGAAAGACCCTAACAGGACATAAAATAAGTTCCATTAAACTAGATCTACAAAAAGTAAATCATACTTTAATCCATTATTTCCTTCTTTGATTGTTCGATTTCAAAAACGTTCAAGTTCCCGCCCTCTATAAAAAAATCCATACTTAAACAATGACCATAATTTGGAGTGTTAGCCTCAATAGAGATTGAAAACATTTTCCTTTCTCTCCTAAAATCTATAGAATTCGAAATTTGCAATAATGAAAATCTTATTTCATTTTAGAGTTTCAGTCTCTATCTATATGTGTAGATAAGCCCTCACTTAAAATCCTATTAATGATAAAAATATTGTA
Organism: Stephania yunnanensis; assembly: GCA_039657365.1. Taxonomy (NCBI): domain Eukaryota; kingdom Viridiplantae; phylum Streptophyta; class Magnoliopsida; order Ranunculales; family Menispermaceae; genus Stephania; species Stephania yunnanensis. Next base: position 45,765,219 of record CM077581.1, read on the forward strand.
TTTAGGTAGTTTAAGCAAATTACACATACACCCCTATTAATAAGTTATCATATAAAAATTTAAAGTTTTTATGACATTAATTTGATCATATAAAAACTCATTACTCTGGACATTGCATAAAGCCATTCTTTGTGTGCTACCTAATAGGTTCATGCGATGTTCGCAGTGAACTAAAAACATTTTGGTACACAAGTCATAAGCGATTTCTAGCAAGGCATTATAACTACCTAATTAGCATAAATATAAATATCGATATAACCTAATAAATAACATATATCATATCATTTGTCATGTGATATCCTCTAATCAAACTTAAGGCATGAAAAGTCACCCTTAATATTCAATCGTACTAGTCTCTATCTTTAAGTAGATTGAAAACATCTAAATGACATTGATCATGTCTATTCACTTGGACTTGGCCATTATCAGTCTATTATATCGAGGGATCCACTTATATCTCTCTATACGAGAGGGAAAAAATCCATCTTGATTACACATCTTCACATATTATTCACGTGATAACCAATCACACTCTTTATAATTGTCTGATTCGAGACAACGTTTGATTGTGTCAAATTATCATGCTCATAATATTGAAGTATATGGTCATCTCAAGTTGAATGACTAATGATATACTTATCATGAGTAATACGTATGACTTAATTCACGTGGTGTTTTTATAGTGGGACTTTCTAGTACTTTGTTCTCATAACAAGTACTCATGATCTCGATTCGTATCTTTATACACATTACCATCAACTAAGACTCACACTAGCCTTAATTCATTATAGTTCCCAGTATAATGATCAAGTAGATACATTTATGATATTTTAACAAATACCCATAGATCTTACTTTAAGGTAAACATGCAATCACTTATAACAAAACAACAAATGAAAACCACAATTTTATTAACTAAAAATTATAAGATAAATAATATTTATAGATAGACCTAAGCATATGCCCTAACAAATGCAAGTTTTTGAACTTATGTAAATGACTTCAGATAGCAGTTTTGATATGTGTTTACTTTGAATGGAGGCACATTGAGCTAGAAAAGTTCGACGTAATTCACTATGGCATATTCTACAACAGAATATGAGTATATTGCAGCGTCGATGCATCTAAGGAAATAGTTTGGATCAAAAAGTTCATATTTGAACTTTGTATGGTTTCGAGTATAGCTAACCCCGGTCGTTTGTATTGTGACAACAACGGGGAGATAGCACAGACCAAGGAAACAAGATCACACCATCGATCCAAACATATACTTAAATATTTTCATCTCATTCGAGAAATCGTTGAGATGGGAGACATGAAGATTTGCATAGTCTCACTAGAAGATGATGTTGCAAATCCTTTAACGAAGGATATTCCACAAGCGAAACATGATGGTCATGTTAAGTCATTAGGTATTAGATACATGAATGATTGGCCTTAGTGTAAGTGGGAGTGTTGGGGCATATGCCCTAGGTCAATTTACAAATAATGTTTATCTTATAATTTTAGTTAATAAAAGTAAGGTTTTCATTTGTTGTTTTATTATAAGTGGTTGCATTCTTACCTTAAAGTAAGATCCATGGGTATTTGTTGAAATATCCCAAATGCCCCTAGTCGATCATAATACTATGAACTATAATGAATTAAGGCTAGTGTGAATCTTGATTAATGGTCACGTGATGATTATGCGTATGAGGATATGAATTGAGATCATGAGTACTTGTTATAAGAACAAGGTACTAGACTCACCCACTATGAGAACACCACATGGATTAAGTCATAGGTGTTACTAATGAAATAGAATTTGTGAAGGTTTACCACGTGAATAATATGTGAAGGTTTATAATAAAATAGAATTTGTCCCTCTTGTATAAAGAGAGATATTAGTGGATCCCTCTATATGTTAGACTGTTAAATGGCCAAATCCAAGTGAATTGATATGATCAATGTCATTTGGATGTTTTTAATCTACTTGAAGATTAAGACTACTACCATTGAATATTAAGGGTGACTTTCCATGCATTGCGTTTTATCAAAGGATATCACACGATAAAAGGATCTTATATATGTTATTCATTAGGTTGTATCAATTCTGATATTGATTCTACTTAGGTAGTCATAATGCCTAGCTAGAGACCGCTTATGACTTGTATAGTAAAACAATTTTGGTTCATTGCCACCGTCGAATGAACCTATCAAACATAAAGAATGACTTTAAGCAATTTCAATTGGTCCAAAGTAATGAGTTTTATATGATAAAATTCATGACATAAAAGCCCTTACAATTTGTTGTATGGAAACTTATTAATATGGTGTATGTGTAATTTGCCTAAACTGCCTAAATATAATAGTTGTATTATAAGTAGGATTTTAAGTGAGGACTTATCTACATATATAAATAAAGTTTGAAACCCTAAAACGAAATAATATTTTTTCATTTTTGCATATTTCGAGTTCACTAGATTTTGGGAGAGAAAGAAAAAATATTTTTTATCTCTCTTTAGGCTAGCGATCCAAATTGTACTCATTGTTCATATGTTGATTTCCAATAGAGGACAAATGCTTGAACATCTTTGAGATTGATCAATCAGAGAAATAAATCACAAATTAAAGTATGGTTTACTTTTGCGGATCAAGTTTAATGGAACTTATTTTCAATCCTATTGGGGTTTCTCACAAATTTGTTTTGAGTTTTGTGCTGCGTATGAACCCCAACAACCAAACATAGTCAAGGGTAATTTTCAATTCTAAACAACAATTAGTACTCAAAATTAGGATCCAAACATCCTAGGGGTTGATTTTGGAATGATTTCATGTTTAAAAGACTTTAGAATACCAAAATAACTCATAAATTGGTAGAAAACTTACAAAAGGAACTTATCGAATCATTCAAGGACACTCCCCAATTTTGCTCCCTATTAGGTGAAAGTTTTTGGAAATCCACTTTTAGGGGATGTGCTACCAAGATTTTTACAAAATACGGATATAATTTCCTAATTTGCTCCAATTGACAAATCATGAATTAAGTTTCGTTGAGGATATAATTTAGTTTTGGAGTCTTATTATTGAAATAGTTATTAGTTTGAACGTCAAATTTAAAAGCATGGTTTAGGCTGACTAGATTATCAGAGAGTTAAGATAATCTAGGCCGGTCAATTGTCTTTCGGGGGCCGACAAACTTGGTATCATAACCTAGGGTTGGCTCAATTTAAGGATAAACTTTGGGTGGAAACCAAATAGTGATTGAATGCGATTGGTTGGGAATTGACTATTAGCTAGAATGTTTTTGTTATTATTTTATGTATGTATATATTATTGCTAGATATGTGGTATGAAGATTATTCTCCTTATCCATTTGATACCTAACTCGTAAGATTAAAACAGCATAATGAAAAGAGAGAACATAATTATGAAATGAAATTGAGCGTGATTGGATGTGAAATAGACTTTAAAGTCAGAATTCAGAAAGGTTTTTAAGTAGTTTAGAACTAATATAACTTATGAAAGTATCAATTATGAAACCAATAAGAAATTGGTTAAAAGGGAAGTCGAAATGATTCAGGTACGTAAGTACTGAACATGGATTTTTTTGAAAATTGAAAGTATCAAACTATTACAATTATTAAATGCTTAGGAAAATGCTAAAATAGTCTCAATAAGGAAAAAAGAGACTGGTTGGTTTCGAAAATAGAAATTAATCAGACAAATTGAACTAAACTAAAAAATCACAATGAGAGTATGATAGAACTAATCAAGCTGTCTAAGTCAGTTTCTATGAAAATAAAACACTTTAAATTAAAGTATTATCTCCTTTCCGAAATAAAACATTAAGTGAAATGTGGAATAGAACCATGATTTAAAATAGTCAAATGACTTCTAAAAAGAAGTACTGAAACTTTTAATTGTTTATTACTCAAGTTACTTATTCATAAGTGACGTTGAGTATAGTGGTTCTATGAGTCAAATACAGAAATGATAAAACAAATGGAAGACATGAGTTAAATAATTTTTGTTTACACCAAATTAGGTGTTATTATGAAACAAATATCATCAAAAAAATTTGTAACATACAAATTAAAAGAGCTGTGATAAGATCAACGAGTTAGAAGTTAAGGTGTTGGGGAAGTGGTCTGATAATAGCTTGGATTAGCTATTAAACAAAACACGAGTAGTTGTATTTTGAAACTCAAAGTACCCAATAGTCACTTCTAACCAAATTAAAATTTTAATGTATATCACTACAACTTAAAATATAATTAATGAAGAGATAGACGTATTGATTGAATATCAATAAGTGATATGCATTTAAATTCGGTTTGAGCTCCTATATTGCAAGAATCTTCATTTATAAGACTTAAAGGATTAACATAACAACTTGTAAGAATTTGATTAGTCATTAAGTTAATCAGAGTTTGGGAATTCAAATTCTTCTCTCTTTAGATGAACAACAATAGACAAATGAATTCGTAAAAAACTAAATTAATTATAAGTAAGATACAAAGTTATCTCACACAGTCTCTCTGAAAATTCTTGAATTTTTTTTTGAGATGAAGAAAAACCAAATTTTTTTAAGACTAATGTAAACAAATTAAGGCAATAATAAAAGTAGAACTATTTGAGTAGCAAAATTTCACTATTTTGAATAAAGGTTAGTTATGTTATGGAATATGGATGACCATGCATGTACACCAATATATTGTGTAGTCATGTAACTTGTAATCCTCTTCAATGTACACCAACTCTTCAATTTACAACACGTTATCAGCACGAGCTTGCTCTAGCATTAAGGAGATCTTGAAGTTCAAGAAGGCTTGTTAAGGAGACAAAGCTAGGAAGGTATAACTTTTGTTATTTAAATAAGTTCAATTTATTTATATATTATCATGGTTGCTTCCTTTTATTACATGCATCACTTCTATATGCATACTTTATTCATATACTATACATTATAATGTCACCGATTGCGAAAGTATGCTCTGTAGTTGCGTCTTGTACGATCTTCTACATCAGAAATCAAAAGTCAATATGTGACATAACTAGTTTTCTCTTAAAACTACAAACGATTAGTTATTGTTCTATTCTTGATTTTATAATGCAAATCATGCTATAAGTTTGAGTTGATAGTGGGTAAGCCTTGTCCATAGTAAAGCTAAACATTGAAAGGGAGACGGGTTATCCCGTTCGAGGAGGCATGGCATTTAAGCGGACTTTGTCTCGCCATCCAACCTGGAGGTTGTCCCACCAACTCATACAAATAATACATTTGATTATTAATGAATCAAGTTGTGAACATATACTTAATCATATGCTATGTTTTTTTTTTACATAAAAGAAAAGAGAAAATTATTTTACATTATATTTACTTTCAAAATATTAATCAACCATAGTTTGAATTTGTTACCTTATTATAATTCTTGTCATGATAATTAGGTATTACAAATTATGAATAAAGCTTGTATCCATGCAAGGTTGTATGTTGTACACAATCATTCACCAATTTCTCTTTAGAGATTTGAAAAGTGAATATTTCACTTTATATATATTTTCACCTTATGGAGTTATATATACATACCAAAAGGGTAATGCTCCAAAAAGCTCAAAATGAGCGGGTGGGTATCATGCTACAAAATTTAATCGATCAAATATTAATTATAATTCCATAATTTTAATTACCTCTATGTTGAGGCTATGTGGAAATATGACTGATGAGATAATAAAAAGAAGGTCACGTGGCCCGCCTCGATTTATTGCTGCAACAAATATCGAGTGCGCACGTCAATCCAATAAATATTAAGGATTGATTTCTTGTCTCATGGTAGCTGAGTAAAATAATGAGATATTATAAATATAATATCACTCCCATCCAATTACTTCAGCTTCAAATTAAGAAGCATATGTTGCATATAATGATCATGATCGCAATAATAAATTTATGGACGTGGAAAATGTGAAAATTTCAAGTAAAGATCGTATTGACAATTCCACCAAAAATTGGAATAAAAGTGGTGCACCACTACAAAGGGCAAATAATTATTGACAATGAGCACTCATAATTGTGACATTTTTTTGGTCATATATGAAAGGCTATTTTGCCTAAATATTGTCATTTATATGGCCGAATAGTTTTGTGACCTTTACCATGCCTTCAAAATCAAAGGCAAAATATTATGAATTTTATCATTGAAATATGACTCTTTTTCTGATTTGCCAAACATTATTTGTCCAGATGGATCAACAAATCATGTGTTCAAGTCATGAATCAAATAAGAGTGATATATGCCTTGCTGATTGTGCTACAATGCATACAATCCTTAAAAATAGAGAATATTTCTCCAATTTGAATTTAGCTGAGGCTAATGTTCAAACAATATCTGGCATCTCAAATTTGATTAATGGCTCTAGAAGATCAAATATTATGTTGCCTGAGGGAACAAAAATTCATGTTGACAATGCCTTATACTCCGAAAAATCCAGAAGAAATTTACTCATCTTTAAAGATATTCGACAAAATGGATATCACATTGAAACCATGAACGAAAATAATAGAGAATTTCTCTATGTCACATTGGTTTCAAATGGGAAAAAAGAAGTGTTAGAAAAATTCCCAGCTTTATCTTATGGATTATATTTTACTCATATAAGGCATGTCGAAACGAATGTCGTCTTAAATAAGAAAATTAATGATCCAAAGACATTCATTTTATGGCATGACCGGCTTGGTCATCCAGGATCATCAATGATGCGAAGAATAATTAATAATTCGCATGGACATCCTTTAAAGAGTCACAAAATATTTTCAGCTGGTGATTATAATTGTGCTAGTTGTTCTCAAGGTAAATTGATAGTTAAACCATCCCCAAGTAAAATTGTTGTGGAATCCCCAGTTTTCTTAGAACGCATTCAGGGAGACATATGTGGACCTATTCATCCTCATTGTGGACCATTTAGATATTTCATGGTTTTGATAGATGCATCAACTAGGTGGTCACATATTTGTTTGCTTTCGACCCGCAATGTTGCATTTGGTAGACTTTTAGCACAAATCATTAAGTTAAGAGCACAATTCCCTGACAACCCAATCAAGACTATCCGTCTTGATAATGCCGGGGAATTTCATTCTCAAGCATTTAAAAATTATTGCATGTCTATAGGAATTACCATTGAACATTCTGTTCTACACGTGCATACCCAAAATGGTTTAGCAGAATCTCTGATCAAATGCATTCAATTAATTGCCAGACCTTTAATCATGAGAACTAAGTTATCAACTTCAGTTTGGGGACATGCAGTCCTTCATGCAACATCTATCATTCGTTATAGGCCTACTGCATACCATGAACATTCCCCTATGCAACTCATTTTAGGTCAACAACCAAATATTTCACACTTGAGAATTTTTGGTTTGCGCAAGATATGTTCCTATACCACCTCCCAATAGAACTAAGATGGGTCCACAATAAAAACTTGGGATTTATGTTGGATTTAACTCATCGCCCATTATAAGATACCTTGAGCCCTTACCAGGGGATTTATTTACTGCACGCTTTGCTGATTGTCACTTTGATGAAACAATTTTCCCACCATAAGGGGGAGATAAAAAGCCAATTCAAAAGGAATGACGCGAAATTGCTTGGAATGCATCAACTTTATCACATTATGATCCACGCACAAATCAGTGTGAACTTGAAGTTCAAAAGATCATTCATTTGCAACAAATCGCAAATCAATTACCAGATGCATTTAATGATGCAAAACAAGTGACAAAATCACATATTCCAGTTGTAAATGCTCCTGCAAGAATTGATATCTCTATGCAACAAAATGCACAAGAACCAACGAAACGCTTAAAGCGTGGAAGACCGGTTGGTTCAAAGGATACAATTCCTCGAAAGAGGAAAATGGGAGTAAAAATAAATACAAATCAAAATACTCTTGAGAAAGCACAAGAATCCTTTGATAAGGGTTTGTCAGAACAAGTTGATTCTGATGAGGACAACTTCCTCTAGAAAAAGAGGAAAAAGATGAAAATAATGAGATCTCAATTAATTATTTAAACTCTGGTATGATTTGGGATCGAAATAAAATTGTTCCTGATGATATATTTTCTTTCAACATGTCTTTTGAAATATGTGAAAATGATGATGATCCAGAACCACGATCAATGGACGAATGTCAAAAAAGACCTGATTGGCAAAAATGGCAAGATGATATCCAAGCAAAGCTAAACTCGTTAAGGAAACGAGAGGTTTTTGGACCAATTGTCCAAACACCAAATGGCGTAAAACCTGTTGGATATAAATGGGTATTTGTACGAAAGAGAAACGAAAAAAATGAAGTTACAAGGTACAAAGCAAGACTTGTAGCTCAAGGTTTCTCACAAAGACCTGACATCGATTATGAGGAAACATATTCTCCTATTATAGATGCAATCACATTTCGGTTCTTGATAAGCCTTGCAGTCTCTGAAGGACTTGATATGCATTTAATGGATGTCGTTACAGCATATTTGTACGGATCCCTAGACAGTGAGATATATATGAAAATCCCTAATGGATTTGTAATATCCGATGAAATAAAATCAAAACCTCATAACATGCATTCTATAAAATTACAAAGGTCTTTGTACGTATTGAAACAATCCGGACGAATGTGGTACAAACGCCTTAGTGATTATTTACTGAAAGAATGATATGTAAATAATTCGCTTTGCCTATGTGTCTTCATTAAAAGATCAACAACATGATTTGTGATTATTGTTGTATATGTTGATGATTTAAATATAGTGAGAAACCACGAAGACATCGTTAGAACATCCGAATACTTGAAAAAGGAATTCGAGATGAAAGAACTTGGAAAAACAAGACTTTGTCTTGGTTTGCAAATTGAACATTTTTCTAGTAGAGTACTTGTCCATCAATCAAATTATATTGAAAAATTATTAAAAAGATTTTATATGGACAATGCACATCCATTGAGCTCTCCAGTGGTTGTCAGATCACTTGAAGTGGATAAGGATCCATTTCGACCTCATGAAAGTGATGAGAACTAATTGGTCTGGAGGTACTATATTTAAGTGCAATTGGTGCACTTATGTATCTTGCAAATTGTACAAGACCCGATATTGCTTTTGCTGTTAACCTACTTGCAAGATACAACTCTTCACTATTTCGAAGACATTGGAATGGTGTTAAACACATTTTTCGATATCTTTGAGGAACAAGCGACATGGGTTTATTTTACTTGAGAGGGGTAAAATCGAATCTCCAAGGTTATGTTGATGCTGGATTTTTATCTGATCCCTACAAAGCCCGTTCTCAAATGGGATATGTATTCACCTGTGGCAATACTGTTGTATCATGGAAGTCAGTAAAGCAAACTATGGTTGCTACTTCTTCTAATTATTCTGAAGTACTTGCAATTCATGAAGCAAGTCGTGAATGTGTATGGTTGAGAAACATGATTGAACATATTCAAGAATCATGTGGATTGCCTTCAATAAAAGATTCTCCAACCATATTAGATGAAGATAATGTAGCATGTATTGCACAATTAAGTGAAGGATTCATAAAAGGGGACTGAACAAAACATATTTCACCAAAATTCTTTTATGCGCATGAGTTTCAAAAGAATAGTGAAATTGATGTCAAGCAAATCCGATCGAGTGATAATCTTGCTGATTTATTCACAAAAGTCTTACCAACTACGACATTTAAAAGGCTTACATATGGTATTGGCTTGCGTAAACTTAAAGACATTGCAAGTAAAGAAACTGAACAAGTTTCACCCATGTTCACATTAGGGGAGTTATTGATTAGTGTATTGCACTATTTTTCCCTTAGCTATGATTTTATCCCATTGGGTTTTCCTAGCAAGGTTTTTAATGAGGCAATCTTAACAATATTATACCCATCTTAATATTTATAAGAATAGTGTACTCTTTTTCTTTTACTATATTTGTTGCCACAAGGTTTTTCTTAGTAGAAGTTTTAACGAGGCACAATCTCTAAGCAAGTGTCATCCAAGGGGGAGTGTTATGGAATATGGATGACCATGCATGTACACCAACATATTGTGTAGTCATGTAACTTGTAATCCTCTCCAATGTACACCAACTCTTCCATGTATTGTCTATGTTGCTTGTGATGTGTTGTATGACATGGGGTGTATGTGTTGCTTGTACACATTGTATGAAGTACATTTATCATCATCACCAAATGGCCTATATAAAGGGTGCCAACCTTATTGTAAAAACACACCAAGTTGAATGAAAACTTCTCATTCCAACTATCTCATTTCTTCTCTTCTCATTTGTAGTAGTAGTTTGTAGTAGTAGAAGTTCTTAGTCTTCTATTTCCTTCTCTAGTTCTTAGCAAGTTTCAATTCAATTTACAACAAGCTAAAGAATACTTCAATTGTTTGAATGATCGTAAGAAGCCATATATCTTTAGCTAAGTTTTTGAAAAAAAAAAAGATGTAAATTGCCTTTGTCAGTCAAGATTAAGAAGTTGTAGGTGGCCTAGTTGTTGAGTAAAAGTTGTGGTAAGTTTATAAAAGGACTAAGACTGTGATCAATGTGAGAATAGCTAAGATTGACAACAAAATGAATGGAATAGACTCTGGGTATAAAATAAAATGAGACTTTGAGATGACTTGTGAATGTTGGAAGTGACACAAACAGACTCCTTTAGTCAAGGCCAGACACTGTAGTAGTTATGCATGACCAAAAGTCTACCTAAGTCCGTTTCATAATCACGATTCATTCATAGCATAAATGACTAGTGAATCATGACACTTAATTTTAGGTCAACGAGTCCTGATAAGATTTAGGATATCAAACTATAAGTGTAATGAAACTTAATTTATCTTCACAAAGATCTAACATGAAATCAAACTCCAAATGCTGAAATTTTTAAACAAAAGTAATATACAACTTACGTTAGTGCATATGTTGTATATTTGTTCAAATGTAGTGCTACAATATGTGACTAGTCCAAGGTGTGGTTTAAAGTACTTGTTATTGTAAATCGAAGTTGATGTAAGATACCTACATGACAGTGAAAATACAAATGAAACAAAAAAAGAGACACGACTTATAGCTCAGTTAGTCAATATTATCCCTAGTGGTTTGAATTACTGAATAGAGGACAATATATTTGACTTGGTATGTTCGAATAATTGAACATTCTTCTATAGTAAATTAAGTAAAGTCAACAATGTGTACTGAGTAAAGCAAAAAGAGATAATATTTATAACTTGTATGAGATACAAGTTAAAAGTTATACTATAAGAGTATAATAATGAAATATGTCAATATCTCTGTTTAGAAACGTATATATACTTAAGTTGAGAATAATTGTCTCTATTCAAGTAATGAAATAAGTTTGGTGAACAGTAATGATCGAGATGATGGAAAATTTTAGAATTTTAGCAGTTATTGAATGAAATGAGGTTCCAGTTGAACTCATGAATAAAGAATGATTTGACGAAGTTAGAAAAATCATGAACTTTTCTAACTAATCAAATAGAAAGTTAAGTGAATTGACCAACAAGTCAGAATTAGTAATTACTTTGTAGTCCATCAATTTAAATTACATTGTAAGTATACATTTAGAAGATGAGCGAGAGTTACATGATGTGTCTGGTTTAATTTTTTGACCAGATTGTAAATCGAGATCTCTTGTAATAGGATAAAAATGTAATTTGAGATCTATAGTCATGGGATGACTTATGTAATTCTAGGTTTCTGTTGAGAGACGTTGGAATGGTGATGGATTAAATAGACACGCAATTCTACTTTGTATCTAATGTCGTGCTCAAGTATTATTTACATCACTATATAAATACTTAGACTGATGATAGTCTAAGAATTGATTGGATGACAATTCAAATGAAAAATGATTAGTGATGGGAAAGCAAATTGGTATGTGTACAAGAGTTTAGGTAGATATGGAAAGAATTATCAACATTTTATAGAATTGTCAATAGTTATGAATGAAGACCTTCATATGAGGAGTAAGATATGTTAGATCATGTTAAGTGTTGATGCTTAAATGAGATTCAAGATAGGAAATGAGTAAGAACAAACGTTTATTGGATATTCCACAAAATTGATTGTTTAACTCGTAAAAAATTCACAAATTGCAATGATTGGCAAAGTAATTGAGATAACTTTTAGTTAAACTAAGGAATTGTAAATGAAAAGTTGAAATGGTAATGATCTCTACCACTAAGTTGTTGTATACGACGAAAGTGATTGGGTCCATTTAATGGTTCACTTTGGAAATGATTTTTATAGTTTGGATCAAAAAGTTATGTATAACAATCATTTTCTCATATCTCTTTCAATTCAATAACTTGTAAGTTTAAATTTTGAGGATGAAAATTTAAATTAGCTAGGAAGATTGTGACATCCGAGAGTTTCATAAACTTGATTAGGTGAATAATTAAGTATTTTCGGAATTCGATTTGGACATAAATTGAAAAGATTAACACGAAATTAAATAGAATAATTAATAAATTGGTGGGTTCCTAGTGATATGCGAGGTCAAGGATGACACGCATAGGATGTACGGTAATGTGCACACCCGAGGATGGTTGTTGGCATGCATGGTGAATTTATAGCCGCAAAAATAAAGAGGTGTATATGTATTTATATATATATATATATATACAATAAAGTTTTTATATATAAATATATAAATGAATCCTATAGTTTGATGTAAATTAAAAAGTATACATTGGATTTGCCGCGATATATGCATAACATGAGCATCGAGGAAATGAATGGTTGTAATACGTTGGCTATTGGAGAGAGTTTATCCATGCCTCGAGACGCATGCAGCCTCATCTCAAAGAGAATCAAGTGGTACATGGATGTGATTGAGTGGTTAGTTATAAACCATTTGATCTACTTTGAGATACGCGATACGTATCTCAAGGAGGTCAAAACAATTAATTTTGTTTAAGGCGGTTAATAGTGATAATCTTCATAATATCTACAAAGATTGACCTTGAAAAATGTATTACTTATCTCAAGGAAGATCAAAATAAATAATGATATTAAATCATTAGAGTTGGGTTTTAAGGTTCATATGCAGCGAAAAATTAAAAAAAAATTTTGAAAAACACAAACAGGACAAAAACTAAGTTCCATTAAACTAGATTTACAAAAGTAAACCATACTATAATTCATAATTTCCTTCTTTGATTGTTCGATCTCTAAGACGTTCAAGCACCCGCCCTCTTTCAAAAATTCACACACGAATGGTAACCACAATTTGGAGTGCTAGCCCCAAGAGAGATTGAAAACATTTGTCTTTCTCTCCCAAAATTAAGAAAACTCAAAATTTGCAAAAATAAAAATCTTATTTCATTTTAGGGTTTCAACCTCTATTTATATGTGTAGATATGTCTTCTCTTAAAATCTTATTCATAATACAACTATTATACTTAAGCAGTTTAAAGAAATTATACCTATGCCCCTACCAATAAGTTATCATATAACAAATTGCAAGGATTTTTATGTCATGAATTTTATCATATAAAACTCATTACTATGAACCAATGAAATTGTGCAAAGCCATTCTTTGTGTGCAACCCAATAGGTTAATAGGATGTTAGCAGTGAATTGTACACAAGTAATAAGTGGTCTCTAGCATGGCATTATGACTACCAAAGTAACATGAATATCAAGATCGACACTACCTAATGAATAACGTATATTATATCCTTTTGTCATGCGATATCCTTTAAATAAACATAAGGCATGGAAAGTCACCCTTAAAGTTCAATAATACTAGTCTCGATCTTTAGGTAAATTAAAAATATCAAAGTGATATTAATCATATCAATTCACATGGACTTGGCCATTATTAGTCTATCATATCGAGAGATCCACTGATATCTCTCTTTATACGAGAGTGACAAATTCTATCTTGATTACACACTATCACATATTATTCACATGGTAACCAATCACAATCTTCATAATCATCCGGTTAAAGACAATGTTTGATTGTGTCAAATTACCATGCTCTTCATATTGAAGTATATGATAATCTAGCTTTGAAAGACTAAATGATATACCTATCAAGAGTAACACCTATGAGTTAATCCATGTGGTGTTCTCATAAAGGGTCAGTACAGTACCTTGTTCCTTATCAAATACTCGAGATCTCGATTCGTATCCCTATACGCATGGTCATCACATGACCATCAATCAAGATTCACACTAGTCTTAATTCAATATAATTTTAAGTATATTGACCGACCAAGGACATTTAGGATATTTCAACAAATACCTATGGATCTTACTATATGGTAAACATACAATCACTTATAATAAAACAACAAATGAAAATCTCCATTTTATTTACTAAAATTATAAGATAAACAATGTTTATAGATTGACCTAGGGCATATGCCCTAACAATTAGATCTTCCAAGAGATTCATGCAATGCAAATCTTGAGGAAATCTTATATTTATGTCCAACATAAAACCAGCGCCTCTTTTCTATTACAAAATCAAATGGAGACAGATATCGATTGAGGTAGTGGGAGGAGGGAAGACCAAGAGGGAAAGAGATAGAGACCTGTGGTAAGTCGTTTTGTTGATTTGAGGTTATTTTTTTTATCATTGATAGTTATTGTTGTTATTGAGGTATTGTTGGTGATTGTTGTATGAGGTATTTTGTTGACAGTTGTTAATGATGATGGGAAACTCGGCTCATCCAAGGAAGACGACTCCCCTGCCCAAGCCTAAACTCCAACCCTAACTAAAAACCTTAAAAAACAAAATAAAATAAAATTGATGGAAAGTTTACAAAGCAATGCAAATAAGAAGATGGGGTTTAATCCTCACACTGGACCGAACCAGGTTTGGTTTAGGGGTCAAAGAAAAAAATGCTGAGAATTCCAAAAAATAGAAAAACATTATTAGAAAAATTAAATTTTTGGAAAAATAAATTGAGATTTTTGAGTTCTAGGAAAAATGAGGATTTTGAAATTTCCTCGAGGATTTATACCGGGGTTTTCCCTGTAATACATGTTATGACACCCGAAAATGTTCAAAATTTGGGAAATTGTTTCAAAGCCTATTTAAGACTAATTTTTGATTCTAAACCACAATTTGTAGTTATAATTGGGATTTGAACATCCTAGAGGTTTATTTTGGAGTGATTTCGAGTTTTAGGGAATTCAAAATACCGAAATAACTCGAAAATTGGTTAAAACTTATGAATTTTGAATAGGGAACTTATCTGGGTTTCACAATGATTTTAGGTAGCATCAAGGATTCCAAAATTATTCAGAATGAAGCTTAAAGAAAAGGCTCAAAGTACGTTCAAGCCAGGGAAATATTGTGTGAGGTTTCAAAACAAACTTTGAGTTAGTTTGGTGGTAAGTAAACCATACAGTGATATTTACTATTGATTGAATATTTGTGTACCTCTAATTGTAATTTAGTCTGCATTACATTTTATCATTCTTGTTTATTCATGCATGGAGTGAGTGAGGGGAAAAGCTTGTTTCGAAGTTTGGTTTGATTGAAACTAGGTTTCAGTCCCACCTCTACGCCTCTAATGAGACTAGCAGAGTCTAACGCCAACAAGTTATCTTTGCATTTCGTGATCTCTTAATACTACCTTTGTACTATCTTTGAAAGTTGACATTTGATTATAGTTAGAAGATAGCGACAAAGTGGATTACAAGTCATGTTGATGCATATATCTTATTATTTATTTAGAAATGCAATTACATGTCTCCATGTAACGACCTGTTACCTTAAGTTGGTGATTAGTGTTAATCCAAATCCTTATTAACCTGAGTTAGGCTCGTGGTTAATTTCGGTGTACCTTGATTAGAGTATGCATGAGTTTGTATGATGGTTTTGTTTGTTTGAGATGTTTGTGAATTATTTAGGTTGTAGTATAAAAGAATATACAAGCATATAATCGAAAAAAAATAAATAAAACATAAATAGTTGGTATACTAAATGCGACGAGGGGGTCGTGAAATGAATGTGCACAATCAAGAATACTCGTAGGCATGTCTGATGAATTTATTGGTGAGAAAATACACAAAGTATATATATATAAATATATATATTAGAAACTATAAGTTTAGTTTGAATAATATTGATCGTTGGATCTTCTCAAAATGAGCGTAAGTGTTGATGGTGTCAAAATGTGTATCACTTTAAGGAGTGTCATTGTAACACATCAATCATTTGATTAGCCTCGAGATAACATAATGCGTATCTCGAGAAAAATCTACATATTTAAACCAAAAACCTTCATATTTTTCCTCGTAAATTGATTGAAATGCAGCTGAGGGTTTAGTGTATGATCTTGAGGAAATAAATCAGAGAGTTGATTCAACATGAATTAAGGAGCTTAAACGATTAGAAATCCATAGATCATCATTGTTGGTAAGTTGGTTTTGATATTTTTAAAGTTCAATTCAATGGTGGATGATGATTTAATTGTGAATTGTTGTTATTGATTATTGGAAATGGTTTGCTACTTCACAAAAGATCGTCCTTAATAAATTTTGAGAGTGTTTGCTATTATTATGTGGATTTGGGAAAGGAACAATGGCTGCTACCCTGTATATTGTCGATATAGTATAGGGTGGAGAGTGCTCCGCCTAGCAGAGGAGCGTGCTCCCTTCATTAATAAGGACAAAACTAATTGGTAGAGCATGCCCCACCAATTGAAGGAGTGTGTTCCCACCCCGGAAAACAACAATTATGTTGTTAATTACTTAAAATTTCTTGACATATTAGGAATTGGTTTGAGGGTTTTAAACATAAAGTATTAAACTTATATTGATCAAAAAAGGTTTTTGATAGGTGTTAGATCATCAAAAAGTGTGAGTGACTTGAAAAGTTAGAGAATTTCTTAACAAAAACCTAAACTGAGGTTAGCATTGATTCGCTTATTTATCAATGTTGCCTAGACATGTTAGTATATGTAGTTCATGTAGTTTATGGGCTGAATGGGATGACTATGCACACTATGATGGTTTTAATAAATGAAAAACGATGTTTAATGTGACCCACAAGAGTAACTCATGGTTTTGAGAATAGGTTTATAGGAGAGGGGTTACCTTCCCGGCCTATATATAGCTCTAACTCAATTCCATAGGTTGCGTGGATTACATACTCACTAAAGGGTTTCAGATAGAACCATTGGACATTATTAGATTGACTAGAATATAAATTGGCCAATGTGTTGGTCTAATTATTGTATTAATGGTGTCGGTCAGTAATCGACCCTAGTTTTATAAATAAAATGGGAATCGTAATGTAATAGTCATTGACAGTTTAATTTGCATCTGTTATTTATTGAATTATATGCTTTTCATAATCGTGTAAGTTAAAGTTAACATTGGTGCATATTGTTATTACATAATGTTCTTGATTATTATATGGAATGTTTATGGCTTTGTAAATCCTTACTTACTGACCCAAAATCTACTATCTCAAGTTCGCAACCTAGCACTTCAGCGAAAGGAAAGGAGAAGATTTAGGTGTTTTATTATCTTATCATGATGTAATTAACTTTCCTGTATACTTATACATTGTTGAGTTATTTTGTTGTATATAATAAAGTTTGGGAGGTTTATAAATGAGGTTTTGGGTTATGATAAACTCTGTATTTCTGTATGTTGTTAATTATTAAAAAAGTTTTAAATTTTTCACTAGGTATATTTTGTATTATTTATTCGATATCGATATACATGTAGATTTTATCAAGTATAGATGGAGTGGTTGATGGCTCTAGCTAAGTCTAGTTGGGTTACCGGGGTTTAATCATGGTTTTAGGCCGAGTATCGCCCTAATCGGGATAGGGGATGCTACAGCTTGGTATCAAAGCCCAATGTTTATCACTTTTGAATTAAGTGGTAACTTCGATAAAGTTTGGTATAATAAAAAAATCTTTGACCTCTTTTTCACTTTTGAATTGTTTCGAAATAAGTGATAACATATTCCTTTGTATTTGAACCGAAGTCTTTTTTGACTATGAGAGTTGTCCTTAGTTATGAATAAGCTAAGGGTATGATAAATAGTTTTTATCACATTTTAGGGGGGAAATGAAAATGAAAATATTATTATATTTTCTTTGTTGCACTTATTGTTCTTTCGTTGTCCTTAGTTTATTTAGCTAAAACATGGAGCCATATTTGTACGGGAGTATGAGCGAAGGTTCACTAAGTTTAGTGAATTCTCTCTGGAGATAGTGGAATTAGAGGAGACAAAATAGATTTGTTTCTTGGTGGTTGATCTATGAAATTTGAGTTATGGTTTCCTCTCATCCTCACACTAGATATGCTTTCATATTCGAGAGTATAATTGAGGTGGAAGTAGAAGCCAAACCTTCCAGAACAGTACTTATACCACCATCAATACCACAGTTTTTTGGGAATTAGAAAACCCATCGACTTGCTTATTTTCGGCCATGGAAAAAGCGGAGTGTAACTGGATTAGCTACACATTTAGGTTTTGTATGGATGACATTTGTTAGGGCACCGATTCCACCAGTTTCTTAGGCTTTGGTGGCCAAACCATCTTTGCCACCACCTCAGTCTAGAGGTAAGGGCAAGAGTAGAGCACAAACATCACAGAAATAAGTGAACCAGGGCAAGTTCCTCGGGCCATTGGTTTTCTTAGAAGTCTTCTACAATATGTTATCAGTGTGGACAAACATGGCATATTCAAATAGAGTGTTCTATGCCGCCAGCAACATCAATGGTAGCACACCACCGCCAGTACGAGGGCAACCTCATGTAGTGGTTGAGGCAGATCTAGAGGCTAATAGGAGGTTGGTGGAAGGTATATTAAGCATTTATGGTCAAGATGTGCAAGTTTTAACTCATGTTGTTTCTATAATTTTGTAATTCCAGGAGCAATGGTTGATGAGCTGAAATTGAAATATGTTAGAGCCAGTACATTGTTGATTTTGAGCACAACACTGAGTGAGAAGGTTTATCCTAACCTGATCTATGAGGGAATTGTAATCAGAATTGGGGAGAATGAACTCCCAATTGATCTAAGGGTAATAAAGTTCCTGGAGTATAAAGCATTATTAAGGATAGATTGATTATCAACATACCTTGCCAGTATTGACTATTTCCATAAGAGGGTAATCTTTCATATCCCTAACCTTTTTGAAATTATAGTCTATAAATGTTATAGTCCTTCATGACTATTTCCATAAGAGGCTTACGTTTATTATTTTATTAAAAGAGATTGCATGTTTACCTTCCAATATGATCTATTGGTATTTGTTGAAATATCCTAAATGCCCCTAGTTGGTCATTATACTAAGAACTATAATTAGTTAAGACTAGTGTGAATCTTGATTTAGGGATACGAATCGAGATCATGAGTACTTGATAGAGAACCACATAGATTAAGTCATAGGTGTTACCCATGATAGGAATATGACTAGATATTACCATAGACTTCAATATTAGGAGCATGGTAGTTTGATACAATCAAATGTTATCTTTAACCAGATGATTATAAAGATTGTGAATGGTTACCATGTGAATAATATGCGAAGATGTGTAATCATGATATAATTTGTCTATTTCATGTAGAGAGATATCAGTGGACCCCTCGATATGTTAGACTGCTAAATGGCATAGTTCAAGTGAATTGATATAATTGATGTCATTTGGATGTTTTCAGTTTACCTAAAGATCAAGACTAGTACGATTGAACATTAAGGGTTACTTTCCATGCCTAACGTGTAATCAAAGGATATCGCACGACAAAAGGATATGATATGTGTTATTCATTAGGTTGTATCAATTTTGGTATTCATGCTACTTGGGTAATCATAATGTCTTGCTACAGACTGCTTATGACATGTGTACCAAAATGGTTTTGGTTCATTGCCAACGTCGCATGAACTTATTCAATCACACACAAAGAATGACTTTGCACAATTTCAATTGTTTTAGAGTAATAAATTTTATATAATAAAATTCATGACGTAAAAGCCCTTACGATTAGTTATATGATAACTTATTAATAGGGGCATATGTGTAATTTTCCTTAATTGCCTAAATACAATAGTTGTATTATGAATAAGTTGTGTTAAGTAAGCTTATTTATACATATAAATAGAGGTTGAAACCCTAGAATGAAATAAGTTTTATGTATTTAATATTTTCAAGTTCTCAAGATTTTTAGAGAGAAACAATAAACGTTTTCAATCTCTCTTGGGGCTTGAACTCCAAATTATGGTTATCGTTCGTCTTTGGATTTCCTATAAAGGACGGACGCTTAAACGTCTTGGAGATCGATCAATTCGAGAAGGAAATCACGGATTAAGGTAAGTTTTACTTTATGTAGATAAAGTTTTATGGACCTTATTTCTCTATACTAAAATGAGTTTTTGCATAATCATTGTTGTAGATCTATGGCCTCGTCAAGTCACACTAATCCCTTGTCATTGCGATCCATCCTTGAGAAGGATAAATTGTCTGGGACAATTTAAGAGCAATGATGGATGCACATACTAAGCATATCAATAACTAAATGGATATTGCATCCATCATGCTGGCAACCATGACTCATCACTTTAGGAAGGACATGAAACACATGGAAGCTTACAATATGGCTACAATACTAAAGGAAATGTTCCATCAGTAAGCTAGGAAAGAAAAGTTCAAGACAATCAAGAACCTTTATTCGTGCAAAATAGTTGAGGGCGTGTTAGTTAGTCCTCATGTTCTGAAGATGAAGGGCTATATTGACCATCTTGATAAACTTGGATTTCCCATAAGCCAAGAGTTGGCTATAGATTTAATCCTAAATTCATTTCTTAATAGTTATTCATAATTTATGAAGAGTTATAACATGAATAATATGGAGAAGTTTATCTCATAGTTGCATTTAATGCTTAAAACTGCTAAGTAGAATATCAAAAAACTAATTCCTAATGTGTTGATGGTTCAGAAAGCAAAGGCTGTGAAGAGGAAGGCCAAAGGCAAGACAAAAGTTGCCAAGACTATTGTGTCTGTCATAAAGCCTGTGGAACAAGTCAAGCCTAATGTTGTTTCTACTTTACATTCTCAAAAGGAAAAAGAAAGGGAAGGAAATCGTCATTTCTACCATACACATGGGCATTAGTTAAGAAATTTCAAGCTCTATCTCGAAGATTTAAAAAACGTAGTGCAACTTCTACTTCAGGTATTTACAGTATTGAAGTTAACTTGTCTACAAGTGATTCATGGGTATTGGAAACCGGATGTATGGGGGAATGTGCACTAGGTCAATCTATAAACATTGTTTATCGTATAATTTTACTTAATAATGTAGAGGTTTTCATTTGTTATTTTATTGTAAATGAATACATGTTTACCTTATATTAAGACCTATAGGTATTTATTGAAATATCCTAAATGTCCCTAATTGGTCATTATATAGGGAACTATAATGAATTAAGACTAGTGTGAATCTTGATTGATGGTCATGTGATGATAATGCATATAGGGATATGAATCGAGATCATGAGTATTTGTTAGGGAACAAGGTACTAGATCGACCCATTTTGAGAACACCACAAAAATTAATTCATAGTTGTTACTTATGATAGGTATATCATTTAGTCTTCGACTTGAGATTACCATAGACTTCAATATTAGGAGCATGGTAATTTGACACAATCAAAATTTGACCTTAACCAGAAATTATAAAGATTGTGATTGGTTACTATGTGAATAATATATGAAGGTGTATAATCAAGATGCAATTTGTTCCTCTTGTATAGAGAGAGATATCAGTGGATCCTCGATAAGAAATACTAATAATGACCAAAGTCCATGTGAATTGATATGATCAATGTCACTTGGGTGTTTTCAGTTTACCTAAAGATCGAGACTAGTACAATTGAACATTAAATGTAACTTTCCATGCCTTATGTTTAATCAAATAATATCGCACGACAAAAGGATATGATATATGTTATTCATTAGGTTGTATCGATTTTCATATTCATGCTACTTGCGTAGTCATAATGCATTGCTAGAGACTGCCTATGACTTGTGTACCAAAATGATTTTGGTTCACCGCTAATGTTCCATGAACCTATGAGGGAAAGAATGGCTTTGTGCAATTTCAATTGGTTCAAAATAATGAATTTTTACATGATAAAACTCATGACATAAAACCCCTTACAATTTGTTGTATGATAACTTATTAATAGGGGCACACGTGTAATTTGCTTAAATTGCTTAAATACAATAGCTGTATTACGAATAGGATTTTAAGTGACGACTTATCTGCATATAGAAATAGAGGTTGAAACCTTAAAATGATGGTCTCCAGATTTTCATTTGTGTTTTTTCATGTTCTCTAGATTTTAAGAGAGAAAGAAATACGTTTTCTATCTCTCTTGGGGATAGCATTTCAAATGATGGTCTCCACTCGTATGTGTGAATTTTTTATGGAGGACAGGCGCTTGAACGTCTGAGAGATCGAACAATCAGAGAAGGAAAACACAGATAAAGGTATTATTTTACTTTTGTAGATCTAGTTTAATGGAACTTATTTTCGATCTTATTGGGGTTTTTTGAAATTGTTTTGAGTTTTTCAGTTGCGTATGAACCCCAAAACCCAATAGTGTTGTCTGAGCCATAAGCTCGATTCTATTAAACATTTGCATACTTTCTCTAATGTATTTATGATATATGTGTGAAAACATTATCTCAATTAATGTATATATATGATGTGCATATAGGTTATGTGATAATTGTTGTTAATAATTGGTTTTAAGCATGTTGTTAATTCATATATTTGATACATACGCATAATTTGATTCAATGATAGAATTCATGTGTAGAATATTTTGATTAAAATATGTTTTAATATTGAACGATATGAATTTTGCATCTTCACATGGTAAAAGTCATGTTTAGGTTAACGTAATTCTTATGTTGGATCATAGTTCATTTTGTTTAATATTCATGTATGTCTCTATGATAGAAATCATGATTAGGTTAATATGATTCTGGTGTTGCATGCATGATTAATATTTTTTCTTGATTCAATTGCTTGTTTCGTATGAATAAGAATCGAAATTGATTTTGACCATATATCTCATCGTGGTTATCTGTTAATATATTCATATTACATATGAGATTAACTTGTAATCGAATAAGAATTACAAATCCTATAAGATAAGTGAGATATATAACAAATTCTAATAGGATGAGGATTCAAAGTATCTTAAATTCTAACTAGATTAGGATAAGTATTAAGTTAGAGGTGGGACCAAGTTAATTAAGAACGTTTTAATTAATATTTTTTTGAATTAAAATAAGGGGCGATTTTTGGTCAATTGGATTGACTAAAATAATGAGAAATTTTATGTGATTTTTAATTTTCGAGAACCAGAATTCGTTGGTTAAAAAAAATAAGGGCGCTGACCGGCCAGCAGGACAGCTGCTAAATATTCGTATTAAAAGGAGATTTGTATAATAGTCAATATTAGTAAGTTTTTGAACTTTTTTAGTGATTGTACATGCATTGTAATTTATAATGTTTACCTCGTTTAAATTATGATCATTAAAACAAATAAAGAAATCCCTTTTCCAAATTTTAAGTCAAGTGTCATCCATTCTGAAACACTTGTCAAGACATAAATCACATCAATATGGGTCTGCCTCAGCAGAGTGTATTATGTTATCTTGGGGAGGCAAGTTGAGTAACGATTACTTTATTATGTGAAATGGTTAGACTTGATAAAGCCATCAAAATGGTTTTGGGCGTTAGGCACCAGATGAGATAAAACATTCCAAGGCATAAGATGTCATAATCTAAAAAAAACAACTAAAAGTTACATATGATGTTATTGATAATTGTTACCTACCTAAATAACATAATTCAAAATGGCATGCCTTAGCTGTCTTGGAATTAGGTGAAACTTAGATTTTAGTCCCTTACATTAAAATAAAATTTTTAGGAAAGTTGTTAATTTAGTAGGAGTCTATTCCTCTATACTAAAATGAACATTTGTATAATCTTTGTTGTAGATCTATGTCTTCTTCAAATCACACTAATTCCTTATCTTTGCAATCCATCTTTAAAAAGGATAAGTTGTTTGGGACAAACTTTCTAGACTAGTTTAAAAACTTGAGAAATGTTCTTAAGCATGAACACAAGTTGTATGTCCTAGATGATGCTATTCCTAAGGAACTACCAGCTAATTCTTTAAGAGCCGTGAATGATGCACATATAAAGCATGTCAATGACTCAACTGATTTTGCATACATTATGTTGGCAACCATGGTTCCTGAACATCATAAGGATATGGAAACACATTGAAGCTTACGACAAAGGCTATGATGTTGAAGGAAATGTTCCAACAGCAGGCTAGGTAAGAAAGTTTTGAAATAGTCAAACACTTTCATTCTTGCAAAATGGCTGCAAAATGGCTAATGGTGCATCAATTAGTCATATGTTCTTAAAATGAAGGGTTATATTGATCATCTTGACATACTTGGATTTCTCATAACCAAGATTTGGCTATGGATTTTAGCCCAAATTCATGCTTGATAGTTATTCACATTTTTTGATGAACTATGACATGAGTAAAATAAAGAAGTCTATCTCAAAGTTGCATTTGATGCTTAAAACTGCTAAGCAGAATGTCAAGAAACCTATTGCTAATGTGTTGATGGTTATAAAAGAAAACACTTTGAAGAAAAATGGCAAAAACAAGGCTAAAGTTGGCTTAGCCATTATGACTGTCACAAAGCTTGTGGAACAAGTGAAGCGTGAGGTTGCTTTTACTTCACAGTCCCAGTAGGAAATGGAAAAATAAGGAAGTTTTCATTTCTGCCATGTACTTAGGCATTGGCTAAGAAATTGCAAGCTTTATCTTTGAGATCTAGAGAAAAAGAAATGTAGTGCGACTACTGCTTCATGTATTTACGTTATTAAATTTAACTTGTCTACTAGTGATTCTTAGTGGATTTCACATTTGTATTAATGTGCAGGGTATCACCAAAAGTAGAAAGCTAAGGAAAGGAAAAGTCATCATATGAGTAGAAAATGGAGCAAAGATTGTTGCATTTGTTGTAGGACAACATGAGTTAATTTTACATAATGGACTTGTGTTAGTTTTAAATAAATGTTATTATATCCCTGCCTTGAGCAGAAACATCATTTCAATTTCATGTTTGGATTTGGATGGTCTTAATTTCATTATTGCGAATAATAAATGCTTCATTTCTCGTAAAGACATTTTCTATGCGAATACTAATTTGTGTGATGGTCCTTATATTCTAAACATGAAAACGTCTACAGATACTCCTATTCTTAATATAAATACAAAATGATTCAAGTCAAATGATTTGAATCAAACCTACCTTTGACATTTTCGTCTTGGCCACATAAATGAGAAACGCATTTCTAAACTCCACAAAGATGAACTGTTAGATTTATTTGATTTTGAATCACATGAAACATGTGTGTCTTGTTTATTAGGCAAGATGACAAAAAGTCCCTTTACCTGGACACAATGAAAGGGCAAGTGATTTATTGGGTCCAATACATACTAATGTATGCGGTCCTATAAACACAATGGTTAGAGGTAGTTATCAGTACTTCATTACCTTCACTGATGATTTCAACATATATGGTTATGTGTATCGCATGAAATATAAAGGTGAATCTTTTCAAACATTGTGAACATTTCAGAAAGAAGTGCAAAATCAACTTGGTAAAACTATTAGAGCACTTCGATCAAATAGAGCTGGTGAATATTTGAGCCAAGAGTTTGATGATAATCTTAGAAACTGTGAGGTTGTCTCACAGTTTCCTCCAACAACACCAAAATGGAATGGTGTTTTTGAGAGGAGAAATTATACTTTATTGGACATGGTTCGATCTATTATGAGTCATGCAAATCTTCATATTTCTTTTTGGGGCTATGCCTTAGAAACTGCTGCATTTACACTGAATTGCATTCTTTTAAAGAGGTTGATAAAACACTATATAATATATGTTATTCATTAGGTTTTATCGATTGCTTAGATTTTTTCAGTTTACCTAAAGATCGAGAGTAGTACGATTGATCACTAATGGTGACCTTTCCTGCCGTATGTTTAATCAAAAGATATCACAAAATAATAGGATATAATATATGTTATACATTAGGTTGTATCAATTTTGATATTCATGCTACTTGGATAGTCATAATGCCTTGCTAGAGACCTCTTATGACTTGTGTACCAAAATGGTTTTGGTTCACTGCCAACGTACTATGAACCTATTGGGTCGTACAGAAAGAATGGATTTGCGCAATTTCAATTGGTCCCGAATAATAAATTTTTATATGATAAAATTTATAACAAAAAAGCCCTTATAATTTGTTATATGATAATTTATTATTAAGGGCATATTTGTTATTTGCTTAAACTATCTAAATACAATAGTTCTATTACGAATAGGATTTGAAATAAGGGCTTATTTACACATATAAATAGAGGTTGAAACCCTGAGGTGATAAGATTTTCATTGTTACTATTTTCGAGTTCTCTAGATTTTGGGAGAGAAAGAAAAGCATTTTCTATCTCTTTTAGGGTTGGTACTCCAAATTGTGGTCACTATTCATATGTAGATTTTTAATAAAGGACAGGCGCTTGAACATCTTGAATATCAAAAAATCAAAGAAGGAAAACACGGATAAAGGTATGATTTTACTTTTGTAAATCTAGTTTAATGAAACTATTTTTCGATCTTATTGGAGTTTTTCAAAATTGTTTTGAATTTTATGTTACGTATGAAGCCTAAAACCCAATAATGTGGATCTCACATTTGTATTAATGTTCAGGGTCTCGCTAAAAGTAGAAAGCTAAAGAAATGAGAAGTCATCATATGTGTTAGAAATGGATCGAAGGTTATTGCGTTGGCTGTAGGATGCTATAATTTAATTTTACCTAGTGGACTTTTTTTAGTTTTAAAATTTTTTTATTATATCTAGGCCTCGAGCAGAAATATCATTTCAATTTTATGTTTGGATTTGGATGGTTTTAGTTTCATTATTTCGAATAATAAATGCTTTCATTTCTCGTAATGAGATTTTATATGCGAATGTTGATTTGTGTGATGGTTTTTATATTCTAAACATGAAAATGTTCACAAATACTTATATTCTTAACTTAAATACAAAGAGACTCAAGTCAAAAGATTTGAGTCAAACCTTCATTTGGTGTTGTTGCCTTGGTTACATTAATGAGAAACACATCTCTAAAGTCCAGAAAAATGGTTTTTTAAATTCATTTGATTTTGAATCATATAAAACTTATGTATCTTGTATACTAGGTAAGATGACAAAGAGTCCCTTTACTAGACTCATTGAAAGGGCAAATGATTTATCAAGTCTAATTTGTACTAATATATGTAGTCCTATAAAGACAATGGCTAGAGGTGGTTATCAGTACTTCATTACTTTCATCGATGATTTCAGCAGATATGGTTCAATGTATCTCATAAAACATAAAGGTCAATCTTTTGAGTTGTTTCAAACATAACAGAATGAAGTGCAAAATCAACTTGGTAAAACTATTAAAGCACTTCGATAGATCAAGGTGGTGAATATTTAAGCCAAGAGTTGATGATCATCTTAGAAATTGTTGGATTGTCTCACAGTTAACTCCTCCAACAACTGCATAATGGAATTATGCTTTTAAATGGAAAAATTGAACTTTATTGGATATGGTTCGACCAATGATGAGTCATGCAGATCTTCTTATTTCCTTTTGAGGCTATGCCTTAGAAACTGGTGTGTTTACACTTCATTGTGCTCCTTCTAAAGTAGTTGATAAAATACCATATAAGATGTGGTTTAGGAAAAGACCAAGTTAATCTTTCCTTAAGATTTGAGGCTGTGAGGTTTTCATACGTCAAACAATCTCAGAAAAATTATAAACTAAATCTACCAAGTGTGTATTTGTTGGTTATCCTAAAGAAACTAGAGGATACTACTTTTATAATTCTGCTGAGAACAAAATGTTTGTTGCTCAGAATGGTATCTTTATGGAAAAAGAGTTTATTTCAAGAAAGAACAATGAAAATAAAGTAAGTATTGAAGAAGTTTAACAACTACAAATAACCACTCATCCGCCAGTGGATGATCAACAAAGTCTTGAACTAGTTGAACCTTTACAGGTATCACAAGGCCCACGTAAGCCTGATAGGGTAATACATTACCCTAAGAGATTTAGATCACTTATTACTAATAGTAGCGAGGTGTTACTTATGGATCGAAATGAGCTACTACTTATCAAGACGTTATGTCTAGCCTTGAGTTTATTAAATGGAAAAGTGCCATAAATTCTAATATGTAATCCACATGTGATAACCATGTTTGGAACCTTGTTGATTTACCTGAGGGTGGTAAGACCATTGAACGTAAATAGGTTTTCAAGAAGAAAACTGACATGGATGGCAATATGCATACTTCTAAAACACTACTAGTAGCAAAAGATTTCAGACTGACTCAAGGTGTTGATTATGATGAGACTTTTTCTCCTATAGCCAAGCTTAAATCCATTAGGATTCTAATTGTCATAGTCGTATATTATGACTATGAGATATAACAAATGGATGTCAAAATAGCTTTTCTAAATGGAAAGTTACTTGAGGACGTGTATATAATATAGCCTAAAAGGTTTGTTCATCCTAAGATTTTTCGAATGATGTGCAAACTTTAAATATCTATTTACGGATAAAAGCAAGGTTCTTAGAGTTAGAATCTTCATTTTGATGAAGTAATTAAGGAGTTTGGGTTTATTATAAACGAAGATGAACCTTATGTATACAAGAAATTCAGTGAGAGTGTGGTTGTTTTCCTAGTTCTGTATGTTTATGATATATTACTCATTGGAAATGACATCCCAACCTTGAAGAGTGTCAAGTCATGGTTAGGGACTCAATAAAGGACTAAGGAGATGCTGCTTACATCCTTAGGATTAAGATCTATAGGGATAGATCTAAATGGTCGATCGGTCTAAGTCAGAGTGCTTATATTGACAAGGTATTGAATATGTTTAGTATGAAGACTCTAAAAGAGGATCGTTGCCAATGTATTATGGTATAAGTCTCAACAAGACTCAATGTCCAAAGACTAATTATGAGCGAGAACACATGAATATGATTCCATATGCATCAGGTATTGGATCTGTTACGTATAACATGTTTGCACTAGACTTTATATATCATATGCTTTGAGCGCAAAAAGTAGATATCAGTCTGATCCAGTAAGAATCATTGGATAGCAGTAAAGAACATTCTTAAGTACTTAAGAAGGACTAAAGTAGTGTTCTTGGTCTATGAAAATTTGGAAGGTGAGCTTGTTGCGATGTCTGATGTAGCTAAGGTGGCATAGTGAGCTAGATAAGTTTGAAGCAAAAAACTATGGTAGATTCTACAACATAAGTTGAGTATATCATAACATCTGATGCAGCTAAGGAGACAATTTGGATAAAAAATCTCAACTTTAAACTTGGTGTGGTTCCAAGTATAGCTAACCCCGTTTGCGTATATTCTTACAATAACAGGGTGATAGCACAAGCCAAGGAACTAAGATCACACAACCAATCCAAACGAATACTTGGCATTTTCATCTTATTCGAGAAATCATTGAGAAAGGAGACGTGAAGATTTGTAAAGTTCCACAAGTGAAACATAATGGTCATATTAGGTCATTAGGTATTAAATACATGAATGATTGGCCCTAGTGCAAATGGGAGATGTAGAGGGCATGTGCCCTAGGTCGATCTATAAACATTATTTATCTTATTATTTTAGTTAATAAAATAGAGGTTTTCATTTGCTATTTTATTATATGTGATTGCATGTTTACCTTATAATAAAACTCATGGGTATTTATTGAAATATCATAAATGTTCCTAGTCAATCATTATACTAGGAACTATAATGAGTTAAAAATAGTGTCAATATTGATTGATGGTCATGTGATGATCATGCACATAGGGATACGAATCAAGATCACGAGTACTTGTTAGGGAACAAGGTACTGGACTGACCCACTATGAGAACACTACAAAAGATTAAGTGATATGTGTTACTCTTGATAGGTATATCATTTAGTCCTTCTACTTGAGATTGCCATAAACTTTAACATTAGGAGCATTGTAATTTGACATAGTCAAACGTTGTCTTTAACCGGATAATTATAAAGATTGTGAGTAGTTTCCATGTGATTAATATGTAAAGATGTGTAATCAAGATAGAATTTGTCCATTTTGTATAAAGAGAGATATCAGTAGATCCCTCGATATGTTAGACTGTTAAATGACCAAGTTCAAATGAATTGATATGATCAATGTCACTTAGATGTTTTCAGTCTAGCTAAAGATCGAGACTAGTACGATTAAACATTAAGGGTGACATTCCATACCTTATGTTTAATGAAAGGATATCGCACGACAAAAGGATATGATATATGATATTCATTAGATTGTATCGATTTTGATATTCATGCTACTTAAGTAGTCATAATGTCTTGCTAGAGACTGCTTATGACTTGTGTACCAAAATAGTTTTGGTTCCCTACAAACGTCGCATGAACTTATTGGGTCGCATACAAAGAAAGGCTTTACATAATTTCAATTGGTCCAGAGTAAGGAATTTTATATGATAAGATTCATGACATAAAAGGCCTTACGATTCATTATATGATAACATAATAATAGGAGCGTATGTGTAATTAGCTTGAATTGCCTAAATACAACAGTTGTATTACGAATAGTTGTTTTAAGTGAGCTTATCTACACATATAAATAGAGCAAAAAATGTTTTCAATCTCTCTTAGAGGTAGCACTCCAAATTGCATATGTGGATTTTCGATAGAATATGGGCACTTGAACATCTTGGATATTGCACTATTAGAGAAGAAAGTCTCAGATTAAGGTAAGGTTTACTTTTTGTTGATTTAGTTTAATGGAACTTATTTTCGATCCTGTTTGGGTTTTTCAAATATTGTTTTGGATTTTTCGCTGCATATGAACCCTAAAACCTAACACCATTCCCCAAGATTGATGATTTTTTGATTAGTTGAAAGGTAACAGATATTTCTCAAATAATGATTTGAGGTCTGGTTATCTTCAACTGAGGATCAGAGATGAGATTATCTCGAAGACGGCTTTTAGTACTCGTTATGGCCATTTTGAGTTTACAGTGATGTCATTTGGGCTCACTAATGCTCCTACTATGTTTATGGACTTTATCCATAGGATGTTTAATGTTGGGTCTTGGGGTTCAAAGGCAGCGAAAAACTCAAAAAATGTTTTGAAAAAGCCCAATAGGATAAAAATGAGTTCCATTAAACTTGATCTACAAAAGTAAACCATACCTTAATATGTGATTTCCTTCTATGATTAATCGATTTCAAAGACGTTCAAGCGCGTTTTCTCTATCGAAAATCGACACACAAACGACGACATCAATTTGGGGTGCTAGCCTCAAGAGAGATAAAAAAAATTTTCTTTCTCTCCCAAAACTAAGAGAACTCGAAAATAGAAAAAATGAAAATCTTATTTTGTTTTAGAATTTCAAACTCTATTTATATGTGTAGATAAGCCCTCACTAAAGATTATATTCGTAATACAACTATTATATTTAGGTAGTTAAGGAAATTACACATATGCCCATATTAATAAGTTATCATATTAATAAGTTATCATATAACAAATTTAAGGAATTTATGTCATGAATTTTATCATATAAAATTTAGTACTCTAGACCAATTGAAATTGCGCAAAGCCATTCTTTGTGTGCGACCCAATAGGTTCATGCAACGTTGGCGGTGAACCAAAACCATTTTGGTACACAAGTCTTAAGGAATTATTACTACCAAGTAGCATGAATATCAAAATCAATAGAACCTAATGAATAGCATATATCATATCCTTTTGTCATGTGATATCCTTCGATTAAACATAAGGCATGGAAAGTCACCCTTAATGTTCAATCGTACTAGTCTTGATCTTTGGTAAACTAAAAACATCCAAGTGACATAGATCATATCAATTCACATAGACTTGGCCATTATCAGTCTATTATATCGAGAGATCCAAAAATATCTCTCTTTATATGAGAGTGAAAAATTATATCTTGATTAAACACCTTCATATATTATTCACATGATAACCAATCATAATCTTTATAATCGTCCATTTAAAAATCGTTTAATTGTGTCAAATTGAAGTTTATGGTAATCTCAAGTCGTAGGACTAAATGATATACCTATTATGAGTAACACCTATGACTCAATCCATGTTTGTTCTCCTAGCGTGTTGGTCTAATACCTTGTTACCTAGCAAGTGCTCTTGATCTCGATTCCTATCCCTATACGAATAATCATCACATGACCATCAATCAAAGTTCACATTAGCTTTAATTCAGTATAG
Source organism: Stephania yunnanensis (assembly GCA_039657365.1). NCBI lineage: Eukaryota > Viridiplantae > Streptophyta > Magnoliopsida > Ranunculales > Menispermaceae > Stephania > Stephania yunnanensis. Next base: position 45,797,671 of record CM077581.1, read on the forward strand.
TTCCCATTATAATGACCAACTAGGGACATTTAGGGTATTTTAATAAATGGTTGTAGATCTTACTATAAGGTAAATATGCAATAGCTTATAATAAAAAAGCAAATGAAAACCTCAATTTTATTAACCAAAACTAGAAGATAAACCCTATCTTGACCAGTTTATCATCGTTTTTATCGATGATATTTTGATCTATTCAAAGACACGGGAAGAAAATTCGCACCATCTCAGAGTTACATAGTAGACTCTAAAGTATAATTGATTATATGTCAAGTTTAGTAAGTGCGAATTCAAGTCTTCAGAGGTCAAATTACTTGGACATGTGGTTAATGTAGAGAGTATATCTATTGATCTAGTAAAGGTTGAGACAATTAGAGATTGGCCTACTCCTACTATAGTGTAAGAGGTTCAAAGTTTTTGTGGTTAGCGGGTTATTGTAGAAAATTTTTTGAGGGTTTCTCTCGTATTGCTCTGCCAATTACCTGGCTAACACAGAAAGACGTTGACTTTTTTTAGTCTGATAAGTGCGAGGCTATCTTCAAAAACTTGAAGGATAGTTTGACTACAATGCTTGTTCTTACATTACCTAAATTGGGGAAAACAGTTAGTGATTTATACATGTTTCTCATTTAGGCTTGGGTTATGTGCTAATTCAAAAAGGCAGGGTTGTAGCTTATACTTCAAGGCCACTCAAAGTTTATGAAAGAAATTATCTAGTTCATGATCTTAAGCTCGCTGCGGTTATTTTTGCCTTTAAGATTTGAAGGCACTACTTATATCACGAGAAATTTACAATATTTTTTGATCATAAGAGTCTGAAATACTTTTGTACTAAGAGTGAATTGAATATGAGGTAGTGTAGATGGCTTGAGTTCCTAAAGGTTATGATTTCACTCTGGAGTACCATCTAGGTAAGGCAAATATGGTTACTGATGCTTTAAGTATGAAAAAAACACGTAGAGAGAATGTAGCTACTGCTTGAGCTTCTTAGTTTAAACTTCTTACGGAAGCTTTAGTGATGATGATTCATGAAATTCTAACTGGCACATCATCAACTAAGAGAGCTAATTCCATAGCTACTAATATGTTCTTCTGTGCTCAAATTCGGGCTAAACTGTGGATGATTCAGTGGGTGATTGCTTGTTAGAAAGCTTATTAAGATTATATAGTGCATCCAAGGTTAGCAGCTAGTGTAGATCATACTGATTGGTTAGTTTCCGATGATGGTGAGTTACGGTTCAAGGATAGATTGTGGATTCTAGCTCAAAATCAGTTGGGGCAGGAGTTTCTATAAGAATCTCATTAATCTATTTACTTTATTCATCTAGGTAACACTAAGATGTATCATGATATGAGGCGTATTTATTAAAAGCCTAGGATGAAAAATGATATTGATAAGTTTGTAAAGAGATGTGAGATATATCTACAAGTTAAGGCTGGGCATAGGAAACATGAAGGGTTACTATATTCTTTGCCAATTCATGAGTGAAAATGGGAACATATATAAATGGAATTTGTTTTTGGTCTACCTTTTAATCAGCATAAACATGATGTGGTATGGGTAGTAGTTGTCGGGTTGACAAAGTCTAGGCATTTCTTGCCAGTTTCCATGCAAGATTCTCTTAACCAATTATGTGAGGTTTAAATACGTTAGGTGTTAAGATTTCATAGGGTTCTAATATTGATTAGTTCAGATGGAGTTCCAAGATTTACGTCTTGACTGTGGAGTGAATTGTAGAGACAGCTAGGAACTGTTCTTAACCTTAATATGGCGTACCATTCGCAAACTAATGGATAGACCGAGCGGTTGATATTAGTGCTAGACGATATTCTTCGAGCTAATGTCTTGAAGTTTGGTGGTAATTGGGAGAAATATATTCCTCTATGTCAATTCAATTAAAATAACTAGAGGGAGGGCACGTGCTACGCACATTAATGTTTTTAGCAACTTGGCTAATTAAACCAAAACATTCAATTAAGATAACAACCCATATCCACAAAAAATATAACTACTATACGATTCTCTCTCTCTCTCTCTCCATGTTTATCACTTTCAAATCCTCACACACATTTTGTCTCTCAACTTTTAAGTCTCCACATTTATGTTAGTTAAGTAAAATTTACCTAAACACCCCTACTTTTATTTATTCAAAAAACAATTCCTCCAATCAAACGTTAACATTGATGGGTACTTTTATCAATAAGGCTATTTCTGCTTCAAGAAGATCCTAGGGGGTATTGCCATTATATATAAGATAGCTATCATGCTAGCATTAGAATGGTTCCTTTTGAAGGTATGTATGGTTGGCCTTTTCATTCACCTGCATGTTGGGCAAAGGTTGGAGATATAGTTTTGTTAGGGCTAGAGTTGATTTAGGACAGCATAGAGAGAATTCAGCTGATTTGCCAATGTTTGACTATAACACAACTAAGATAGAAGAGATAAGCTGATAAGCATCATAGGATTTTGAGTTTCGAAAGGACGATCATGTCCTATTGAAAGTCTCACCTACGAAATGATTGTATAGTTTTAGGTTGTGAGGTAAGTTAGATATAAGGTACATTGGGCCGTTTAGAGTACAGGAAAAAATTGGTCCTATTGCTTACATGTTAGAGTTACCTCATCAGCTAGCTGCAGTTCGTAATGTCTTCTACGTATTTATGCTTCGCAAAACAGAGACTCAGTTCACACCAAGGATTGATTGGAATGAATTTGATCTTTAGGAAGACTTAACTTACGATGAGCACTTGACTCAGATACTTGATTTTAAGATTCAGAGGCTGAGAACCAAATAGATTTCTCGGGTTAAGGTGAAATGGAAATTTCATGAATACGAGGAACTAACCTGGGAGCAAGAATCTTATATGAAGGAACAATTTCCATTTCTCTTCGAAACTACAACTAATTTTATGTTTACTTTAATTTCGAGGATGAAATCACTTTAAATTAGGGAGATTGTAACGACATATTACCTTTAGCTAGTGATTAGTGTTAATTCAAATCCTAATTAACTTGAGTTAGGCTTGTGGTTAAATCCAGCGTACCTCGATTAGCATGTGTTGGGTTTGTATGATGGTTTGTGTTCGTTTGAAATGTTTATGAATTTTATAGAAAAAGATTTATATACAAGCCTATAATTGGAAAATAAATAAATAAACAATAAATAGTCGGTACACCAAGTACAATGAGAGGCTCGTGAAATGGATATGCACACTAGAGAATACTCATAGGCAAGTTTGCTCACATTATTGGGGACATAATACAAAAGGTATATATATTTGATATATAAATTTATATATATATATATATATATAAAAAACTATAGGGTTAGTTTGAATAATATGGATCGTTCGATTGCCTCTAGATGAGCATAAGTGTTAATGGTATCAAAATGTGTGTCAATTTAAGGAAGGTCATTTTAACACATCAATCACTCGATCAACCTCGAGATAGTGCGATATCTATCTCAAGGAAGATCCATATATTTAAACAAAAAACATTTATATTTTTCCTCTTAAATCGATCGAAAGTGAGAGAGCAGATTAGGGTTTAATGTTTGATCCTAAAGGAATCAATCAATGAATGGATTCAACTTGAATCGAGGAGCTTCAACGGCTAGAAATCTAGAGATAATCACTGTTGGTAAGTTGGTTTTGATATTTTTGAAGTTCAATTCCATAGTCGATGATGATTTCTTTGTGAATTTTCGTTAATGATTAATGGAAACGATTTTTTACCTCACTAGAGGTCCTCCCTAATAAATTTTAGGAATATTTGTTGTTGTTGTGTGGATTTGTGAACAATGGCTGCTGCCCTCCATACTGTCGAGAAAGTAAATGGTAGAGTGCACTCCACTTAGCGGAGAAACATGCTCCCTTCATCAATTGGGATAAACCCAGTTGGTGAATCACGCCTCACTAATTAAGGAAGTGCTCTCCCACCACGAAAACAACATCTATGCTAAAAATTGTTTAGAATTTCTTGAGGTCTTAGGGATTGACTTAGGGGTTCTAAACATAGGGTATTAGACTTATATTGATCACAAAACATTTATGATAGGTGTTGGATCACCAAGAAAGCATGAGTGACCCAAGAAGTTAGGAAATTTCTTAACATAAACCTAAACCAATGTAAGTATGGGTTCATTTTTTATCAATGTTGCCTGGATATGTTAGTGTATGTAGTTCATGTAGTTTAAGGACTGAATGGGGGGGCTATGTATACTGTAATGGTTTCAATTAATAGAAAATGGTGTTTAATGTGACCAACAAGAATAACTCCTGATTATAAGAGTAGGTTTATAGGATATGGGTTACTTTCCCAACCTATATATAACTCCTGCTCAATTTGACGGGTTGCATGGATTACATACTCACCAGAGGGTATCAGATATAACCAATAGACATTAATGGATTGACTAGACAGCACATCAGCTAATGTCTTGATCTAGCAATTGCATTAATGGTTTCAATTGGTAATCGACCTTAGTTTTATATATAAAATGAGAATTACAACGTAATAGTCATTGAGAGTTTGACATGCATCCATTATTTATTGAATTATATGTTTTTCGTAATCCTATTATTTAACATTGGTGCATATTGTTATTGCATAATGTTCTTGATTATTATATGGAATGTTGATGGCTTTATGAGTCCTTACTTGTTGAGCAAGTTGGAGTGCTCACCCAAATCTAATATTTCAGGTTCGCAACCTAGTGCTTCAGCGAAAGGAAAGGAAAAGATTTATGTGTTTTATTATCTTATTATGATGTAATGAGCTATCCCGTATACTTATACACCGTTGAGTTATTTTTTTCTTTATAAGCAGGATTACAAGGTTTGTAAACAAGGTTTTGGATTTTGATAAACTATGTATTTTTGTACATTGTTAATTATCAAAAAATATTATTTTTTCACTGCATATATTTTGTATTATTCATTCGATATCGATATATGAGTTGAGTTTATCAGGTACAAACAGAGAGGCTGATAGCTCTAGTTAAGTCTGGCTAGGTTACCGAGGCTTAATTAGGGTATTAGACCGACTATCACCCTAATCGGGATAGGTGATGCTACACACCATCTATTAGACTAACAGTTGCAGAAGTAAAGATCAATGTAGGAATTCACTTGCCTGACATTTTTGAGTTATTTTTTATGGTGTCAAATTAGATATGAAGACAAAGGACAAATGGACAAGACTTGAAGATTGTGGTGATTATTTCTAAATTTTAAGTATATTCTTGTTTTAAATTGTTTATATATATATTGTTTAGGGATTGTTAGGGTGAATGTAGGACGGGAAGTTTAGTTGAATGGATATGAGAGTCTCCTAAGTTAGTTTAAAATAAATTGAAAAATTTATATTTAATATTGGTCTTTTAGGGTTATAAAGTTATTATTAAGCTTTCAAATACTCTAAGTTAGTTATATATTTGATTTTGATGTATATTATGAACTGCGGGGAGTTGTGAGTCCTCCGAGGCCACTCCCCAATTACGTTATCTATCGGGTGAAAGTTTTTCAGCAAGTAACTTTTAAGGGAGGTGCTGCTAAATTTCTTACAAAATATGGATATGATTTCCTCATCAGCTCCAATTGAATAAATCATGAATTGAGTTTCATTGATGTTATAATTTAGTTTTGGAGCCTTATTAAGGATTGAAATAATTATTAACTTGAAGGTCAAAGTTAAAAGATTGGTTTAGGCTGACTAGATTATCAAAGAGTTAAGATAATCTATGCCGGTAGTCGTGTTAATGACGAAGGGGCTGACAATCTCTCTATATGAGAGTGACAAATTTTATATTGATTACACAACTTCAAATATTATTCACATGGTAACAATCATAATTTTTATAATCATTTGGTTAAAGACAACGTTTGATTGTGTCAAATTACCATGCTTCTAATATCGAAGTATATGGTAATCTCAATTCATAGGACTAAATAATATACCTATCATAAGTAATACCTATGACTCAATCCATGTGTTGTTCTCATAGCGGGTTGTTCTAGTACCTTGTTGCCTAGAAGGTATTCATGATCTCGATTCGTATCCCTATAGGAATAATCATCACATGACCATTAATCAATATTCACGCTAGCTTTAATTCATTATAATTTAGTAGTATAATGAACGATAAGGGACATTTAGGGTATTTCAACAAATGCCCATGGATCTTACTATAAAGTAAGCATGCAATCACTTATAATAAAAATAGCAGATGAAAACCTCAATTTTATTAACCTAGGGCACATGCCCTAACATCTCCCACTTGCAATCGGCCCAATCATTCATGTACTTAATACCTAATGACCTAACATGACAGTAATGTTTTGCATGTGGAAATTCCTTCATCAAAAGATCTGCAATAATGACTTCTGTAGGAACTCTGCAAATCTTCATGTTTCCCCTCTTAATGATTTCTCGAATAAGATTAAAACGTCTAAGTATATGTTTGGATTAGTAGTGTATTTTTGGTTCCATAACCTCTGCTATGACCTAGTGGTTGTCACAATATAAGTAAATGGGGTTAGCTATATTAGGAACTACACCAAGTTTAGAAATGACGTTTTTATCCAAACCGCCTCCTTATCTACATCGCACACTGCAATATACTCCAAATATGTAGTAGAATTAGCCACAGTTTCTTGCTTCGACTTTTTCTAACTCACTACGCCTCCATTACAAGTAAACAAATATCCTGACTATGACCTAAAGTCATCTATATCAGTTTAAGAACTTGCATCTATGTAACCATTTACAACAAGCTCGTCTTCTAAACTTCCATAGAACAAGAACATTTCTTTAGTCCTTCTCATCATTAATCTTCAAACATTGAGTCTTACTGAGACTTATACCATGAAACATTGGCAACAACCCATTTTAAGAGTCTAGCATACTGAACCTATTCAGTACCTTCTTAATATAAGCACCGACTTAGATCAATTAGCCTTTTATATCTATCCCTATGGATCTTTATCTCAGGGATATAGGTTGTATCTCCTAAGTCATTCATTGAGAAACATTTGAGTAACTAAGACTTGACACTCTACGAGGTTGGGATGTCATTTTCAATGAGTAATATATCATCAAATGTTCTAGATAATGTGTTATTTGTTCAATCGCCAGTTTCATACGACTAGCAAGATCTGCGTCTTGGCTTATATCGAGATATTGATTCCTCATACAGTACTAAGAAAACGATCACGCTCCCACTAACCTTCTTGTATAAACAAATCTCATCTTCATTTTTTTGCATCATCAAAATGAAGATTCAAGCTCCATGAAGCTTGTTTTAGTCCATAAATAGATTTTTGAAGCTTCCACACCTTCCTAGAATTCTCAGGATGAACAAACCCTTCAAGTTGTATTAGATACACGTCCTCAAATAGCTTTCCAATTAAAAAATTTGTTTTGACATCCATTTGTCAAATCTCATAGCATAAAATGCGGCTATAGAAATTAGAATTCTAATGGACTTAAGCATGGCTACTTGAGAAAAAGTCTCATCATAATCAACACCTTGAGTCTATCTGAAACCTTTTTCTAGTAGTCGTGCTTTATGAGTATTCACATTGCTATCCATGTCATTTTTCTTTTTGAAAACATATTTACATTTAATGGTCTTACCACCTTCAGGTAAATCAACCAGGTTCCAAACATGGTTATCATATATGGATTACATCTCTGAATTTATGGCACTAAGCCATTTATCGAGACGCAATCGACTCAATACTAGACACTGCGTCTCGATAAATAGTAGCTCATTTTGAGACATAATCAACGCCTCATTACTATTAGTTATAAGAGGTCCAAATCTCTCAAGCTAATGTCTTACCCTATCAAACTTATATGGGACTTGTGGTACCTGTGGAGGTTCAACTAGTTTAAGACTTTGTTGATCTCCTACTGGTAGTCGAGTGTTTATTTATGGTTCTTGAAATTCTTCAAAACTTACTTTATTCCTATTGTTATCTTTTAAAATAAACTCATTTTCCATAAAGACATCATTTTGAGCAACAAACACTTTGTTCTCAGTGATTACAAAAAGTAGTATCCTCTAGTTTCTTTAGGATAACCAACAAATAAATGCTTGGTAGATTTAGCTGATAATTATTTTTTTAGATTTGTGATCGTCCGAAAAACTCACAACCCAAAATCTTAAGGAAATACAATTTTAGTCTTTTTGAAACCACATCTTATATGGTGTTTTATCAACCGCTTTAGAAGGAACACGATTCAGTGTAAACGCAGCAATTTTTAAAACATAAACCTAAAAGAAAATAGGAAGATCTGCATGATTCATCATAGATTGAATCATATCCAATAAAGTTTGATTTCTCCTATTAGAAACACCATTCCATTATGGAGTTATTAGGGGAGTTAACTATAAGACGATCACACAGTTTCTAAGATGATCATCAAACCCTTAGCTCAAATATTCACCGACTCGATCTGATCGAAGTGCTTTAATAGTTTTACTAAGTGTATTTTGCACTTCATTCTAAAATGTTTGAAACATCTCAAAAGATTCACTTTTATGTTTCATGAGATACACGAAATCATATCTACTGAGATCGTCAGTGAAAGTAATGAAGTACTTATAACCACCTCTAGCCATTATGTTTATAGGACTACATGCATGAGTATGTATTAGACTAAATAAATCACTTGCCATTTCACTGTGTCCAGTAAAGGGACACTTTGTCATCTTACCTAGTAAACAAGATACACACGTTTCATATGATTCAAAATCAAATAAATCTAAAAGTCCATCTTTATGGAGTTTAGAAATGCGTTTCTCATTTATATGGCATGACAACAATGCCAAAAGTAGGTTTGATTCAAATAACTTGACTTGAATCTCTTTGTATTTATGTTAAGAATAGGAGTGTCTCACGACTTTTTCATGTTTAGAATATAAAGACTATCATACAAATCAACATTTGCATATAAAATATCTTTACGAGAAATGGAATATTTATTATTTACAATAATGAAATTAAAATCATCCAAATCCAAACATGAAATTGAAATGATGTTATTTCTCAGAGCATGGACATAATAATAATTATTTAAAACTAAAACAAGTCCATTGGGTAAAATTAGCTTATAGCATCCTACAGCCAATGCATTTGCACCATTTTTAACTCTTAGGATGACTTCTCTTTTTCTTAGCTCTCTAATTTTGGTGAGACCTTATACGTTAGTATAGATGTGAGATCCACATCTGGTATCCAATACCCAGAAATCACTAGCAGATAAGTTAACTTCAATAAATATTGGAAGCAGTTATCGCACTACTCTTCTTTTTCTTTAGATTCAAGATAGAGCTTGCAATTTCTGAACCAATGCCCGGTTGCATGGCAGAAATGAAAATTTCCTTCTTTTTCCTTTTCCTTATAGGACTGTGAAGTAGAAGCAGCCTTAGGCTTGACTTGTTCCACAAGTTTTGTGAGATTAACAACAGCCTTGGCAATTTTAGCATTGCCTTTGCGCTTCATATTCATAGCCTTTCCGTTCTAAACCACAACACATTAGCAGTGGGTTTCATGTGATTTTGCTTAGCAGTTTTAAGCATGAAATGAAACTTTGATATAGACTTCCTCATATTATTCATATTATAGTTCATTTCAAATTTTGAATAACTATCTAGCAATGAATTTAGGTTCAAATCCGTAGCCAACTCTTGGCTTTCGGGAAATCTAAGTCTGTCAAGATGGTCAATATAACCCTTCATTTCAAAACATGAGGACTAATTGATGCACCCTCGGCCATTTTGCAAGAATGAAGGTTCTTGACTATCTTGAATCTTTCTTGCCTAGCTAGCTGTTGGAACATTTCCTTCAACATCGTAGCCATGTCCTAAGCTTCCATGTGTTCCATGTACTTCTAAAGTTTAGGAACCATGGTCGACAACATAATGCATGCAACATATGTTGAATCGTTGACATGCTTAGTATGTGCATCCTTTATAGCTTTTAAAACATTAGCTGGTGTTTCCTCAGGAATAAGATTATCCAGGATATACAACTTCCCTTTATGCTTACGAATAATTCTCAAGTTTCTAAACCATTCGAGAAAGTTTATCCCAAACAACTTGTCCTTCTCAAGGATGGATTGTAGTGACAAGGGATTAGTGTGATTTTAAGAGACTATAGATCTATAACAAAGATTATGGAAAAGTTCATTTAAGTATAGAGGAATAGATTCCCACTAAATTAACAACCCTCCTAAAATGCTATATTAATTTAAAGGGACTAAAATGCATGTATCACCTAATTCTAAGATAGGTAAGGCACGACACTTTGAATTAGGTTATTTAGGTAGGTACTAATTATCAATTACATCGTATGTAACTTTTAATTGTTTTTATGAGATTATGACATCTTATGTCTTAGCATGTTTGATCTTATCTAGTGCCTAAAGCTCAAAACCATTTTGATAACTTTATCAAGTCTAACCATTTCAAACAATAAAGTAAACGCTACTCAACTTGCCTCACTAAGATAACACAATACATTATATAGAGGAAGACCCATATTGATATGATCAAAGCCTTGACAAGTGTTTGAGAATGGATGGCACTTGACCTAAAATTTGAAAAAGGGGCCTTTTTTTTGTTTTCGCTATCATAATATAAATGAGGTAAATATCATATACTACAATGCATGTACAATAACTTAAAAAGTTAGGAAACTTTATAAATATTAACTAACTATTGACTATTATACGAATCTCCTTGCGTTATGAATAGTTAGCGGCGTTCCCGCTGACCGATCAACATTTCAGAACATGTGCGTTAGGTCAATCTACAAACATTATTTATCTTTTACTTTTAGTTAATAAATAAAGATCTTCATTTGCTATTTTATTATAAGTGATTGCATGTTTACCTTATAAAAAGATCAATGGGTCTTTGTTGAAATATCCTAAATGTCCTTAATCGATCATTATACAGGGAACTATAATGAGTTAAAACTAGTGTAAATCTTGGTTGATGGTCATGTGATGATCATGCATACAGGGATACGAATCGAGATCATGAGTACTTGCTAGGGAATAAGGTACTGGACTGACCTGCTATAAGAACACTACATGGATTAAGTCATAGGTGTTACTTAGATAGGTATATCATTTAGTCCTTCAACTTGAGATTATTATAGACTTCAATTAGGAGCATGGTAATTTGACGCAATCAAGCGTTTACCATTAACCGAACAATTATAAAGATTTTAATTGGCTACCATGTGCATAATTTGTGAAAGTATGCAATTAAAATAGAATGTGTCCCTCTCGTATAGAGAGATATTAGTGGATCCCTCGATATGTTAGCTTGTTAAATGACCAAGTCCAAGTGAATTGATATGATCAATGTCACTTAGATGTTTTTCAGTTTACCTAAAAATTGAGATTAATATGATTGAACATTAAGAGTGACTTTCCATGCCTTATGTTGAATCAAAGGATATCACACGACAAAAGAATATGATATACATTATTCATTAAGTTGTATCGATTTTAATATTCATGCTACTTGGATAGTCATAATAGCTTGATAAAGACCATTCATTACTTATGTACCAAAATGGTTTTAGTTCACTAACATTGCATGAACCTATTGGGTCGCAAACAAAGAATGGCTTTGTGCAATCTCAATTGGTCTAGAGTAATTAATTTTGTGTGATAAAATTCATGACATAAAAACCCTTATGATTTGTTATATGATAACTTATTAATAGTGGCATATATATAATTTGCTTGAATTTCCTAAATACAATAGTTGTATTACGAATACGTTTTTTAAGAGAGCTTACCTACACATAAATAGAGGTTGAAACCCTAAAAATAAATATTTTTTTTTCTATTTTAGAGTTCTCTGAATTTTGGGAGAGAAGGAAAAATATTTTCATTTTCTCTTGGGGCTAGCACTCTAAATTGTGTCACCATTCGTGTATGGATTTTTATAGAGGACGCGCACTTGAACATCTTAGAAATCAAACAATCAGATAAGGAAATCACGTATTAAGATTTGGTTTAATTTTGTATATCTAGTTTAGTGGAACTTATTTTCAATCTTATTAGGGTTTTTCAAAAGTTGTTTTAAATTTTCGGCAGAATATGAACCCCAAATCCCAACATAGCCGGTTGTGGTTTCGTTAACTGGTCAGTGGACGGGAGTATAGGGGCAGTGCCCCCTTTTTTGACAATGAATCCGAGTTCTGAAAATTGAAAATCACCTAAAATTGTTCCTTATTTTAATCAATCCAATCGACCAAAACAACCCCTTATTTTAATTCCAAAAAATATTAATTAAAACGTTTTTAATTAACTTGGCCCCATCTCTTACTTAATATCTTATTCTAATCTTATTATAATTTAAAATGCTTTGATTTCTTATCCATTACGAATTTGTTATATATCTCACATATCTCATAGGATTTATAATTCTTATCAGATTAAAAGTTTATCTCCTAGCTAATAGGAAAGTGCTAATTGATAACCACAATGAGATATATGATTAAAATCAATTTTGATTCTTATCCAAACAAAAAAAGTGATTGAATTAAGAAAAGAAATATTAATCGTACATTTAATACCAAAATCATATTAAGTTAAATAAAGTAACTTAATCTTGATTTCTATTAGGGAGACATATATAATTATTGAACAAAAATGAAATATGTATTTAACACCAGAATCACATTAACCTAAACATGACTTCTACCATGTGAACATGCAAAATTCACATCGTTCAATATTAAAACATTGTTAATTGAAATATTCTAAACATGAATTCTATCATTGAACCAAATCATGTATATGTATCAAATACATGAATTAACAACATACTTTAAAACACATTCTTGATAACAATTATCATAGAACCTATTTGTACAACATATATACATTAATCAAGATCATGTTTACACATATATATCATATATACATCAGAGAAAATAAGCAAAAGTTTAATAGAACCGTGCATAAGGCTCCGATACCACTGTCGGGTTTTGGGGTTGAAACGCAGTGAAAAAAATAAAAATAATTTTAGAAAAACCCCAACATGATCGAAAATAAGTTCCATTAAACTAGATCTACAAAATTAAACCAAACATTAATTCGTGATTTCTTTCTCTGATTGTCTGATTTCCAAGATGTTTAAATACGCATCCACTATCAGAAATCCACACACGAATTGTCGCCACAATTTGCGGTGTTAGCCCCAAAAGAGATTGAAAATATTTTTTTTTTCTCTTCCAAAATCCAAAGAACACAGAAATACTAAAAACGAAAATCTCATGCGTTTTTAAGGTTTCAACCTCTATTTATATGTATAAATAAGCTCTCTTAAAAAATATATTCGTAATACAACTATTGTATTTAGGAAATTCAAAAAAGTTATGCATACGCGCTTATTAATAAGTTATCATATAACAAATTGTAAGGGCTTTTAAATACATACATACAACATAAGCATAACACAATAATTAAAATGCCCCAGTTCACGGTCACTTCCCAACAATCGTGCTCAATCACTCTTTGGTTTTCAACCAATATTTCCTTAAATTAAACAAACCTAGGCTTTAATACCAACTTTGTCAGCCCCTCATCATTAAGACGACTGATCGGCCTATATTACCTTAATTTCTATATATTCTAGTCAACCTAATCTATTATTTTAACTTTGACCTTAAAATAATTTTTATTTCAATCTTTAATAACGCTCTAAAACTAAATTTGTATCCTTAATGAAACTCAATTCATAAACAATTTGATTGGAGCAAATTAGGAAATTATACAAATTATTTTTTGTATTTCGTAAAAATCTCTACAGCACCTCCCCTAAAAGTGGCCTGCTAGAAAATCCACCTACTAAACAACGGAATGGGAAAAGCCTAGAATGACTCACAACTCTCCTCAGTTCACAATATATATATATATATCAATTTAAACTTTATCAACTTACTTAATTCTCCAGTACTTCTATTCCAACTTTACACTTTCCAAAACAAATAAACTTACTCCACAAACCAAATTAAACTTCAACTAAACTATGAACAATGTTAAATTTACTTAAAACCAATTTAGTAAGCTCTCATAATCATTCAATTAAGTTTCACACCCTACACTTACCCCAAAAACCCCAAAAATATAGATTATATTCATAAACTAATTCACATACAGAGAAAGTAAACTCCAAAGGGAATTACAAAAAATCTTCGAGCTTCTCCTTTCTCTCGTTAGTGCAAGATGAACCTATCACCATCACGGCAAATAATGATTTCAGATAAGTAAAAATTACATTATCTAACACATATGGTAATAGCAACAAGATAATATGAAATAATCATAAAGCAAAGGAATTGAAAAAATAAATATACAACTATGCAATCCACTCTATTTCTGTTTTCAAACTATAATCAGGCCGACTTCCAAAAATAGTGCGGAAACATTATTAAGAGCTTATGAAATGTAGAGATAACTTGTCAGTGTTTGACTCTGGAACTAGTCTCATTAGCTGATGTTTGAGGTAGGTCTAAAATCCAATTTCGAGCAAATCAGACTTTAAAACAAGCTTATCTCCTTCTCCCGTGCATGCATGACCAATAATGAATGTAATTCATGCAAATAGATAAACCATATCAATGTGAGAGTCACTGTAAAGTCTACTTACAACTGAACCAACACAAGGTAGCTTTTGTTGTGAAGCCTCACACAACGTTCCTTAGCGTTCACGTACTTCCATATGTCCTCTTAAATCACAAAGTTCATAACTTAGAGTTACAACTTTATTTCAACACTTAAATTTCATATTAAGACTTATAACAAGATTTAAAATCCATTTTAAAATCATAACGGAGTTCAAACGACTTTTAAAATTTCATCAAAAGTGGAAAATTCAAAATAAATTTTAAAAACACTCCAACAGAATCGAAAATAACTTTATAAACTAGATCTACAAAAGTAAACCGTACCTTAATCTGTGATTTCCTTTTCTGATTGTTCGATAAACAAGACATTCAACCGCATGCCCTCAATCGAAAATCCACACACGAACGGTGACCATAATTTGGAGTGCTAGCCCTAAGAGAGATTGAAAACGTTCTTTCTCTCCCAAAATCCAAAGAACTTGAAAATAGTACAAACAAAAATTTTATTTTGTTTTCGGGTTTCAACCATTATTTATGTGCAGATAAGCTCTCTTAAAAAAACCCTATTCGTAATACAACTATTGTATTTAGGCAATACAAGCAAATTACACATATGCCCCTATTAATAAGTTGGCATATAACAAATTGCACGGACTTTTATGTCATGAATTTCATCATATAAAATTCATTACTCCGGACCAATTGAAATTTCATAAAGCCATTCTTTATGTGCAACCTAATATGTTCAAACGTTAGCAGTAAACCAAAGCCATTTTGGTATGCAAGTCATAAGTAGTCTTTAGCAAGGCATTATGACTGCCCAAGTACCATGAATATCAAAATCGATACAACCTCATAAATAATATATCATATCCTTTTGTCGTGTCATATCCTTTGATTGAACATAAAGTAAGGAAAGTAACCGTTAATGTGTAATTGTACCAGTCTCAATCTATAGGTAGACTAAAAAGGTCCAAGTGACATTGATCATATCATTTCATTTAGACTTGGCCATTTAATAGTCTACCATATCGAGGGATCCACTGATATCTCTATATACAAAGGCAATAAATTCTATCTTGATTACACATCTTCACATATTAATCACATGGTAATAAATCATAATCTTTATATTCTTCTAATCAAATACAATGTTTGATTGTGTCAAATTACCATGCTCATAATATTGAAGTATATGGTAATCTCAAGTGAAAGGTCTAAATGATATACATATCATGAGTAACACCTATAACTTAATCAATGTGGTGTTACCTTATTCCCTGACAAGTATTCATGATCTTGATTTATGTCCCTATAGCATGATCATCATGTGACCATCAATCAAGATTAACTCTAGTCTTAATTCATTATAGTTCCTAGTATAATGACCAACTAGGGACATTTAGGGTATTTCAACCAATACCCGTGGATCTTATCATAAGGTAAACATGCAATGACTTATAATAAAATAGCAAACAAAAGTCTCTATTTTATTAACTTAAATTTAAGAAAAACAATGTTTATAGATTGATCTATGGCACATGCCCCAACATTTCCCACACGCGCTAAGGCCAATCATTCATGTATATAGTACCTAATGACCTAACATGACTATCATGTTTCGTATATGGAAGAGCCTTCATCAAAGGATCTGCAACATTGTCTTCTATAGGAACTCCGCAAATCTTCACGTCTCCCCTCTCAATCATTTCTCGAATGAGATGAAAACATTTAAGTATATGTTTGAATCGGTGGTGTGATATTGGTTCCTTGGCCTATGCTATAACCCTATTGTTGTAACAATACAAGTATATGGGGTTAGCTTTACTAGGAACCGCACCAAGTTTATAGATGAGCTTTTTGATCAAACTGCCTCCTTAGCTGCATCGGACGCTACAACATACTCAACTTATGTTGTAGAATCTGCAACAGTTTCTTGCTTTAAACTTTCCCAACTCATTGAGCCTTTATTCAAAGTAAACACATATTCAGACTGCGTTATAAAGCCATCTATATCAATTGGAAAACTCTCATCAATATAACCATTTCCAACAAGCTGGTCTTCCAAACTTCTATAGGCCAAAAACACTTCTTTAGTCCTTCTTAAATACTTAAGAATGTTTTTTACTTCCATCAAGTGACTCTCAAAGAGATCATGTTGATATATGTCTGTTGCGCTCGAAACATTTTCTACATCAAGTCAAGTTCATAACATGGCATACATAGTAGATCCAATAGCTAATGCATATGGAATCGTATTCATGCATTTTCACTCATCATTAGTCTTCGGATATTGAGTCTTGTTGAGACTTATACCATGAGACACTGGCAACGACCCTCTTTTAGAGTTTTGCATATTGAACTTATTCAGTATCTTGTCAATATAAGCATTTTGACTTAGACTGATTAGCTTTTAGATTTATCCATGTAGATCTTAATCTCGAAGATGTAGGCTACATTTTCTAAGTTCTTCATTGAGAAACATTTCCCTAACAAAGGCTTGACACTCTGTAAGGTTGGGATGTCATTTCCACTAAGTAAAATGTCATTAACATATAGCACTAGGAAAAAAACCACGCTCCCACTAACCTTCTTTAATACGCAAGGTTCATCTTCATTTTTGATGAAACTAAATTCCTTAATTATTCATCAAAATGAAGACACAACTAAAAAATCTTGCTATAATCCATAAATGGGTCTTTGAAACTTGCACACATTCCTAGAATTCTCAGGATGAGCAAACTTGTTTCATATACATGTTCTCAAAAAACATTCCATTTAGAAAAGTTTTTTTTACATCTATTTGACATATCTCATAGTCATAACATGCGGCTATGGCAATTAGAGTTCTAATAGATTTAAGCATGGCTATAGGAAAAGAAGTCTCATCATAATCAACGCCTTTAGGTTGCCTGAAACCTTTTGCTACTAGTCGTGCTTTAAAAGTATGCACATTGCCATCCATATTAGCTTGCTTCTTGAAAATCCATTTACATTTAATGGTCTTACCACCTTCAGGTAAATCAACCAGGTTCCTAACTTGGTTATCATATATGGGTTGCATCTCAAAATTCATGGCACTGAGCCATTTATATGCCTCAAGGCTAGACACAGCCTCCTGATAAGTAGTAGGCTCACTTTGATCCATAAGCAATACCTCACAACTATTAGTAATAAGAAATCCAAATCTCTCAGGATGATGTCTTACCCTTCTAACCTACGCGGGCATTATGATTATTGTGGAAATTCAACTAGTTCAAGACTATGTTGATCTCCTACTAACAGTTGAGTGTTTATTTGTTGTTCTTGAACTTCTTTAAGACTTACTTTATTCTCATTGTTGTCTTTTGAAATAAACTCTTTTCCTTAAAGACACCATTCTGATTAACAAACACTTTATTCTTCGTGGGATCATAAAAATAGTATCCTCTAGTTTCTTTAGGATAACCAACAAATATACACTTGGTAGATTTTGCTAACAATTTTTTTGAGATTTGTCATTGTACGAAAACCTCACAGCCCTAAATCTTAAGGAAAGACAAACTTGGACTTTTTCTAAACGACATCTCATATGGTGTTTTATCAACCACTTTAGAGGGAACACAATTCATTGCAAACGCAGCAGTTTCGAAGGTATAGCCCCAAAAGGAAATAGGAATATTTGCATGACTCATCATAGATTGAACCATATCCAATAAAGTCTAATTTCTCCTCTCAGAAACACCAAATCATTGTGGAGCTGCTAGTGGAGTTAACTGTGAGACAATATCATAATTTCTAAGAAGATCATCAAACTTTTATCTCAAATATTCACCACCTAGATCCGATTGAAGTGCTTTAATAGTTTTACTAAGTTGATTTTGCACTTTATTCGAAATGTTCAAAACATCCCAAAAGAGTCATCTTTATGTTTCATGAGATACATGTGGTTCTACTGAAATAATCGGTGAAAGTAATGAAGTATTGATAACCACCTCTAGCAATAGTGTTTATAGGACCGCATACATCAATATGTATTAGACCAAATAAATCACTTACCCTTTCATTGTGTCCAGTAAAGGGACTCTTTGTCATCTTGCCTAATAAAAAAGATACACATGTTACATATGATTCAAAATCAAATGAATTTAAAAGTTCATCTTTATGGAGTTTAGAAATACGTTTCTCATTTATGTGGGCAAGCCGACAATGCCAATGATAGGTTTGATTCAAATCATTATACTTGAATCTTTTTGTATTACATTAAGAATAGGAGTATCTATGGAATTTTTCATGTTTAAACTATAAATACCTTCACACAAATCAGCATTCACATATAAAACGTCTTTGCAAGAAATAGAGCATTTATTATTTGCAATGAAGAAATTAAAACTATCCAAATCAAAACATGAAACCGAAATGATGTTTCTACTCAAGGCAAAGAGATAATAATAATTATTTAAAACTAAAATAAGTTCACTAGGTAAAATTAACTCATAGCATCCTACAAACAACATAGTAACATTTGCTCCATATCAATTCACTTAGACTTGGCCATTTAACAGTCTAACGTATCGAGAGATCCACTGATATCTCTCTATACGAGAGGGACAAATTATATTTTGATTACATATCGTCACATATTGTTCACATTGTAACTAATCAATATATTAATAATCATCCGGTTAAAAATAATGTTTGATTATATAAAATTATCATGCTCCTAATATTGAAGTATATGGTAATCTCAAGTCTAATGACTAAATGATATACTTATTATGAGTAACACATATGACTTAATTCATGTGGTGTTCTCATAGCAAGTTAGTCTAGTACCTTGTTCCCTGACAAGTATCGATGATCTCGATTCATATCCTTATACGCACGATCATCACATGACCATCAATAAAGATTCACACTAGTTTTAATTCATTATAGTTCTCAATATAATGATTATCTAGGGACATTTAGGATATTTTAACAAATACCCATGGATCTTATCATGCGGCAAACATACAATCACTTATAAAACAAAAGCTTATATTTTATTAACTAAAATCTTTAGATAAATAATATTTATAGATTGACCTAGGGCACATGCCCCAACACCATTAACCATTTAAGATCTTTTAAATACTCTAGATAACTCTTTTCCTTGTTTATGAACTCCTAATTAGTACTAAATCATTCATTTAACTTACAAACCAATATTAACTCTCCCATGTACTTCGCATTCGATATTAAACCATAATTTGAACTCTGAAATAGGTCTTGAGCACCTATTATGCTTCAAAATAACCAATAAACTTATTTATGTTCTCTGAAAATTTCCAGTTAAAAAATTATAGACTATTTCATTCCTCAAATATCGATTTGGAACCTTAACGAGTTCATTGAAATCATTTTATCTACCAAATAATACAATTTCTCATACTTAATCATACACATTTTATCGATCAATGTTTTAGTCCTTTCCCTTCACTAATATCTATATTATTAATCTCAAACCAAAGCCACATAACAACAACAACATAACATCAATCCCAAATTAACAATAAAACTATAATAACAAAAACAAACTTCTCCAACAAACATAGTTGCAACAACAAAGCCACGTCAGTTACTAAGATTTAGATTTATGCTCATGGTTTATTGTTTAATAAGAATACCATTTAATGAGTTTCTTATGCTTATAAAGCAACATGCGACAACATATGCCATTCATCAATAGAAAATAAGACACTTAAGTTGTCTCACCATGTGAATAGATAAGGGGAGATCAAAAATCAAACCCTTAAGAAAATTAAAGAATGTTGTCTAAAAAGTGTGATGGCCGATTTCTTCAAATGGGGTATTGCTTGGTCTAATCTCATCATTAATCCCTAATTCACACCACGAGGACTTAACAACGTAATAGTCAACCTTTTATCTCATTTACCTCATTATACATGCTTAGGATAAGTATTATTCATTTCTCATCAGTCGTGATTTTCAAAGTTAGATAAGACTTTTTATCATTTCAACATTACCAGCAGAAAACTTAATAAAATTAGCGAAAGCATTATTAAAACACTTACTACGTAAACTGGGTAAAATAGATGATCAAATGAAATCAAACCAAGTAATACGTACATTAATTGGAAGTGTAGTCTCTCGTCCTAATATACAACCTAAAATCATACAAAAAGACATCGGTAATAAATACACTCACCTACAAAAGTAACATAAACCACTCACCAAGGGCTCAGAGGTAGTCGTCTATCTTTTCCTTCTTTGATCTGCTATCAATAGATCTGCACCCACAGTCATAAAAAAGGACAGTGAATACACTAAAGTAGAAAGTAAATCCTGAAGGCTATTCATCCACATTTTCTAAATATATAAAGAACGGTAATCAAAATCATACAATAGCTACGAATAAGAAGAAATTAAAAAGTATGCAAATAGTTTTCAAGCTTCTACATGGAATAATAGAAAAAATGATTATTCAAATCTAGGTTTGGTCAGCCAAAATCCCCAAGAACTCCAAACCCGTGTGTCGCGCTAACATCAGTTGTGTGGAGTGTCGACATCCCCAAGGACTCTAACTTCGTGAGTCGCGCTACTCATGAATTAAGTAAAACATTTGATGTGTTGAGCAAGTATCGTGAAACTCATAAAGTTAGGGCCCCAATAAAGATGGGCTCCTAAGGTCATGCCTATCGAAGAGTTCATGTTGAAGATTATACAAACTAGTATTACACAACAAAGATATTAACATGAGTGTGTACATACACCAATAAGAGAGTCAAACAAATCGAAGCATGCTATTAAGAAGACATTTCAATAGCTATAAGATCAATAATAATAAAGGAATCTAATCATAGAACAAAACCAAAACAAGGAATGCCATATGACAAATCATTATACGATGATTATAGCCAAAGAAATTATAGACACGAAAGTATATAAAAGGCATGGCATTAAGAATATAAGATCAGCAGTAAAACAGTCCAAATGACTGAATATTAACTCAACAATGGAAATGAATAAAAAGAATTGCCTCAACTAGTTTACTTACCTCAAATGCATGCAATTCCTAACGTATACCAGCTCTTGGCCACTCTAAAATCACGTTCCACACCCTGTAAGTTCTTTCTAAGCTCTAAGGTTTCCTAACAAAAATCTAATTTACCTTGTTTCATGTTTGTTAAATGGTCTTAAATTCTAATGTTTCACAATCAAACCCTTTACTACTTAATTTATGTTTAAATCTATTTTAATAAATAAAGACATTTTTGGTGCAATAGCTTATAAGTTGATTTCAATTACTAAAAAGTTAAAATTACATATTGTAGTATAAAAGAAAGTTTCTAGAGCTATGTCTTAGCTTTTTAGAACTATGAGGTTTGCGCAATTTCAATTAGAATCGAATAAAATATGGAATTTCTACAACATTGACTCAAAATAGTCTTAGGTTTTGACCAGCAACTTTGTAAATTTCATTTCTCCTAAATCATAGCTTCAAAACTCATTATTTTCTTTACTGAAGCCAAAAAAAACATATCCTATAATGGGTCCATTTTTAAGCTGTGAACCTAAAAATTGCAAATTCATCATCAATAGCAATAGGACATTAACAAAGTTGTGAACCCATAAATTTTAAATTCATCATCAAAGTTGCAGGTAATTTTTACACATGAAAATATTCTAATTTCAAAATATTTTTGGAGGGGAAAGTTGTTCCCCATTGAATTAGCTTTCAAATGCTACTAGAATAGGTCCATTTCAATTTAAAATAAGGAAGTTATGGCCAAATTACCGAGACTGGTTCATACTACAAGCCAAATTTTCATTTTTGTTTTTACAACTTCATGAACTTCAAAAATTCATAACTTAAAGAAAACAAATCCAAATCTAAAACTTATGTATAATAGAATTAGTGAGATTTCACAAGGAATTCAAATATGGAATTAGATTTTGAAAACAAAATTATCTACACATGAAATTTCTAAAAAGCCATAACTGAACAAAAATTTGCTGTTCTTTGTCAACTTTAACAAAGTGGTGATGGTTATTGACTTACCTAGTTGTAAAACTTCTTTAATTTAATTAACTACCCTTCAATTAACAAGAATTCATTAACAAATTTGCTGAACTTTCACTCAAGATCTCTCTTTTCTTTCATTTTACACGAATTGCAAATGGATTATGCATGAAAATCCCACTAACTTGTTCATATAG
The DNA here is from genome assembly GCA_039657365.1 of Stephania yunnanensis. Lineage (NCBI taxonomy): Eukaryota > Viridiplantae > Streptophyta > Magnoliopsida > Ranunculales > Menispermaceae > Stephania > Stephania yunnanensis. The sequence continues at coordinate 45,820,534 of CM077581.1, forward strand.
TGGTGTGATTAAGTTGTGACCCTTGATCTAGTGTATACACCCATCACTAGAATAATCAAATAACTCATATTTGTTCCTACAATCCACTAACTTAGTCATGTTAACACCCACTTTAACTTAATTTACATTGTGATAGTAACAACACGCATCCCGAGGCATATCAATATGTATAGTTTAATTTTCTTAACTTAGGCCATATTTACATAAATTCAACTATACGCACATTAAAATAGCTATTTTAAGGTTCGTTAACTAAATTAGGACATATCATATCACTCTCTACCCCTGATCCCAAGTTGACACGTATCTCGAAGCATGTCTCTGCTCGCGCGCCGAACTTACAAAATACAACACTAAATAAATATTCAGAGTATTATGCACACACATACATCTTACTAGGCATTCATCACTCAAAAGTAATATATTTCTCGATCCTCACGTGAGTATTGGGACTGTGTGCCAACTCTCTAGTCACGTTACGAGTCGGTAACCTTGATTATGGACTAATTTACTATTAGTAAATTTTGAGCCGTTACAATCTTTTTAACTAAAAAATTTCATCCCGAAAATTAAAATCCGACTAAATCTTTTTGCTTAATCTCATAATTCAATTATATCCCTAAAAGTGGAGTCACTCACCAGCTAACTTTTAGTTCTTTATCATTTAAAGAATATGGGATAGTTTATTTCAATTTCATTCTCATTATAACTACCCTAGCCGAAATTTCAAATGGTACTAACTCCAAAGCATGTATATCTTAATTTATGTAGGTGGATCCATTGACCATTTAACCTAGGATCAAATATTACAGTGGTCGAGTCCATGCTAAGCTTCCACATACACATTATCATAATATACAAAACTATGGTCATAGTACCCAAGAGAAATCTTACTAGGCATGATTTTCTTTTTGAAAGTTTTAAGTGTGCTTCTCACTTCCATTATCATAATAATCCAACTTATTAAACATGGATTATGTTAGGTCACTCTCGATAATTTAATCATCAACTCTCTTGCAAATCATCTTATGCAAGTTATCGTTGCATTCAAGCATGATAGTACGTGCATAATGCATAAACAGATAGAATCGTACCCTTGATACAGCCTCATGCTGGCTTTGGGTTTTGCTTTATCACTACATGGGCTCTCTCTAGCATGCGGTTGTATTGTAGATTTTTCTAAGCTCAAGAGTCGTGGGCATTTTCTGAACTTAGTCAAGTTTGTCCACACCTATAACGAGCCATGGTTTACTCGGTGCTATCAAGATCACCCGTCTATATGTCAACATCTGTCTTATGGTGTCACGTATAGTTCTCCACTTTCCTTTTGTCCATGTAGACCGAGTTGCTACCTCCAGCTCTGCTCCTAGTCTATTGTGCAAACTATCGACTAATATGTCCAATCTAACAGCATATAAAACAAGTTGGTTGCCTCATCCATAATGTAACTATAGTCTGGCTTTGTATTGGGCTATGCTCTGGTTTTGGCACATCTCGACCTCTATCTCTTGGCATTTGTCGGGTCTATAGCAGCAATAGTGTATGTCTTGCTAGAGTTGGCAAGGAAGACCTATTTAGTGACTGTAGGCAGCTACATATGTTGTATCCCTCTTGATCGCCTTTGAAATATGATGCATGCCTCATCTGCTTTATCATGGTGGTCGGTATCGCCAATCTAGATCCTTTAGATCCTTTATTCATTTTATTCGTCCCTTGCATCTCTTTCTTTTCCTATGGTTCTCATTCGGAGCAAGTGAAACTATGTATGCTTGCATCATCACGAGGAGTTATGTCCGATGTTATCTTTAAGTAATTACTGAGTTAGTTCAACACCGCATGTCATCAATAGTAATAATATGAGTCACATGCATAGGAAATACTGCAGTTGAAGTAGTAGTGGTAATGGCGACATGTGTAAGCACAGTAATGTTTGTTGTCATAAAAGATATGAAATTGACCCTGTGTTGCAACTCAATTAGACAACCTCTGAAAGTCTTAAGCAGATACCTTGTGGTGGCTACTGCAAGTATTACCATCTCCGCCTACGTGTATTGATATGCCATCGTACTCTACATGTTGATAGCGATCGTGACATCTTCTACTATGTAAATAGCGCGTATATATACATATAAAACATAAAATATACACATAACAATCCCCAACTTACATTCGCACATTTCCCAACTAAGAGTTTCTAGACAAGAACTGTATGGTTTCCATTTCTCAAATTGGTGTTTTTGTGATGACCCTAATTCCTATAACCAGGGTCATCTGGCCTAAACCATCACCAAATACCTCAAGATAACCTAGCGAGTTCGACGATTATCTAGAAAGCCTTAACCTACGGAAATAACATAAGAAAATCTACCGAAGACTACTAAGACATATAAATAGTGTGGAATAATGGGTGCGAAAAAAATAGAGAGTCTTACAAAAGTTTATTAACGAATGTATGGGTTTTACAAAGTCTACCCATGGTAAAATCCCCTATTTTTTACATAATAACTCAAAATTAATAAAATATAAATAAAATAACCTGCAAATAATATAAGAGTTCACGTTACGACCTTGTCATTTCTTTTATCCTGAATAGCAGCTGAGGTACCTTGATGGGGAAAAATAGTGGGGTGAACAATATTTCAATGAGCTCATTAAAGTAGAAGCATGTTTTAACCTCAATCATCAAGTAATACCTAATGCATAATAAGTAGCATGAACTAGGTTATTGTTCAACTCCTACTATCATTGAGGAACAAAAAAATATAACATAAACAAGCATAGTATATAACGCAAAACATAATGAAACAAAAGCCCGAAAAAGATAGTCAACAACATAACAATGATAATAGGAGTTTCATAGAGTCAATGAAGTAGAAACAAAATATAAAGTGTGTGATGTGACAACCAACTGGCTTAAACAGTATCATAAATTATTCGGTTTCAACAAATTGGTGTCAAAAAAACCAACTAGCTTCAACAGTATCTAATAGGACCTGGCTTCACAAATTGGTGTTCAACCATAATGGGGGGAGATGACCAGTGGCCGACAACTCTCCAATCCGAGTTTTCATTTCAATTATTCAATTCAAGTACATCAGTTCCATAGGCATTCATAAATAGAGGGCTTAAAGTATAATATGAAACGGAAAGACAAGATGTAGTCAACTTGATTCCAACAAGATATCAACCATTCACTATCATGAATCTGGCATAACTAATAACATGGCAAGAGTGAAGATAAAGCAGACTTTACCTACCTTTAGCGCTTCTTTTCTAACTAAATCTTTAGCCTCTAGAAGTCCTTGGTTGCATTCCTTAAGTATCTATATTATATACACACTAGGTAAGTTTCGACACCAAATTATACTCGTGATTCCAACACATTATTGAGTTAATTAAAGACTTATTTTGAATGATTTATCAATTCCATGTTTTAAGTTTTCCACAAGCTTTCCAACAGTGTCTAGAGCATTGAAAATGGAGTTAAAACGAAGAAGATACGCCACTTTTACGAACTGGTGAAAATCATTGGTATGATGAAGAACTTAAGTTGAAGTACTATGAAAACCTTGTAAATTCAATTTGAAAACTTAGGGAAAATCAAAATCCAAGATGGCACACCTACTATCAATGATTTCCATTCAAGATTAACTATTTGGGTTGTAAGATTTATCTTGTTTTAGTTATTCCTAACTTGTAGAGAGGATTTTAATTCTTTAGCACTCTAACCCTAACCTCCACATTATGTGTGTTGAAAGGGATTATAACTAGGTTGTAATTTGTATTTATGTGTCTCAAGACCTAGGGTTTAAGCGACCAACTCCTAACCATTGATCTTATCTGATGCCTATTAGTCCTACGACCATTCAACGTCCCTTATTATTTCCATCCAGCTTGAATTTTTACCAATTTACCCTTACTTGTTCCACAAGTAACTATTCTATTATTAATAAATAATACACATAAATAGACACATTAACACATAAAATCATATTTAATTATTTAACTATCCTAAATACGAGTTTATTCCTAAATTCGAGATGCGGGCGTCACAATATTCCCAATTTTAAAAAGTTTCGATTTCAAAAGTAAAAGTAAGTCGTACCTTAAGATTTGAAGAAATCCGGGAAGTTCTCTGCCATCTAGTCCTCTCGCTCCCAAGTTAGCTCCTCATCTCCATGGAACTACTACCGCACCTTAACTAGTGGGATGTCCTTATTGTAAAGCTTTTAAACCTTCATATCAAGAATCTAAATTAGTTGCTCATCATACAACATGTCCTCCCTCAAGTCCACCTGACTCTAATCAATAGATGGTGTATACTTAGTTGGCGTCTTACTCGACATGGACACATAAAACATGTTGTGAACTCCTGCTAGTTGAGGTGGCAAAGCTAACCTATAGGCAACTGAACTAATTTGTTCGGTCACTTCAAAGGGTCCGATGTATCTAGGAGCAAGCTTCCCTCTTAGTCCATATATGTATTGTCCCTACATCCGTGAAACCTTGAACAACACATAGTCATTTTTCTTGATGTCAACATCTTGATGATCTTTATTAACATACTTTTTTGTTTGTCTTGTGCGGTTTGTAGTCATTACCTAATCTATTTAATTCTCTATGTGTGATCTTGCACAATCTATGGCCATATCAGCATCGTGTCTCCAACCTTTGCCCAACATGTCGAAGACCTACAAGGTATTCCATAAAGTTCCTTGAATGGTGCCATATCAAGGCTTGCTTGAAAACTATTATTGAAGGCAAACTCGCAAAAAGTAAATAGTCCTACCAACTCCAGAGAAATCCAACACATAAGTCCTGAGCATATCCTCTAGAATTTGGATAAGTATTTTAATTTGGTCATTTGAATCAGGATGATACGAAGTTCTGAGATTGAGCGCGGTTCCCATTAGGGTCTTTAAACCCTTCCAAAACTTGGAAATAAATAGTGGATCTCGATCCGAAATAATAGACATCAGGACACCTGTAGCCTCAAGATCTCATCAAGATATTTCTTATTTAGTTTGTCCACTAGATCCCCCATGGAATTTGGAATGAAGTGCACACACTTAGTCGAACGATTTACAATTACCCAAACTACATCATGCTTCTTCCTTCTCATCGGCAAACTAGTCACGAAATCCATGGCTATATGTTTCCACTTCACTCTAGAATAGGTAAGGGTAGCAACATCCCTCTGAGCTTCTGATTATCTGCTTTCACTCGCTTACAAGTCACACATTCCTAGATATACATAGCAATATCTACCTTCATCCCTAGCCACCAGTACATTCGTTTCATATCATGGTATATCTTGGTGCTCCTTAGATGAATAGTATAACGTGATCGATGAGTTTCGCGATGTAAATCCTCTTGCAACTATGCATGTTGTGGTATCCATAGCCTATCATTGAATCTCAATTATTTATTTGTCGAAAGCTTCCAACCAAGAATTTCCTAAATGTCAGCCTGTGATCTGTACTTGTCATACTTTGAATCAACTCTCTGATAGTCTATAACTCTGGAAATAGTATTTGGCTCTACTCTCATCTCAACTCATATCGAGGAACTTGAAACATCGAATTATCCCATAGATAAGTCATGCATGCACATCATCGAGACCTCCTCGAGAAATCTATAGTCCATGTTCATCATCATACCTACATCCTCCATTTTCTTCCTCACATGATTCAAAGCATCTACCACAACATTCACCTTTCTAGTATGATATTGAAATGTGAAGTCAAAGTCTTTAAAAACTTAAGCCAACATCTTTTTTACATGTTCAACTCGCTATGTGTAAATAAGTACTTCAAACTCTTGTAATCTAATAATACTATGAACTTCTCGATATACAAGTAATGCCTCCACGGCTTCATAGCAAACAAAACTGTTGCTAACTCCAAATCGTGATTTAGGTAGTTCTTCTTATGTATCTTCAATTGTCTCGAAGCATAAGCGATCACCCTTCCTTCTTGCATCAAGACACATCCAAAACTACTCTTCAAAGCATCGGTATAAAGAACAAATTATTTCCTGCTTTTGGAAATACTAATATAAGTGTCGAAGTCAGCATGTCTTTTAATTCCTTGAAAGCACTCTTGCATTCGTCAATCCACTCGAACTCCACTTTTTTTAATTAGCCATGTCATTGGTAATGAAATTTTCAAGAAGTCTTTCACGAACATTCGGTAGTAACCTGCTAGTCCCAAAAAACTTCTTATCTCCGTCACCGTGGTAAGTTATAGACATTTCGTGATGACATCAGCTTTAGCTTGATCTACAAAATTTTCTTTCCCATTTACTATATTACCTAAAACTTGTACCTCTAAGACCCAAAAGTTGTGCTTGCTAAACTTAGTATACAACCCGCAATCCTTTAAATTCTGCAAGGTTACTCTAAAATATCTCTAATGCTTTTTTTGAGTCTTGGAATAAATCATGATGTCATAAATGATGATAATGACGAACTTATCAAGATAAGGCCTAAAGACTTTGTACATGAGATCCATGAACATTGCATGTGCATTGGTAAGTCCAAATGGCATCAATGCAAACTCATAATGTTCATATCTCTTTCTGAAAGTATTCTTCTTGATGTCTTCATCTTGTATCCTTAGATGATGATACCCTAACCTCAAGTCTATCTTTCCAAAAAAACTTTACACCCCTCAATTAGTCCAATTGGTCATTGGTCCTAAAGAGTGGACATTTGTTCCTACTGGTCACCTAATTCAACTGTCGATAGTCAATGCACATCCGTAAATTTCCATCCTTCTTCTTCACAAACAATATTGGCGCTACCTAGGGCGACATGCTTAGATAGGTAAAACCTTTCTCCATCAATTCCTCCAGTTGAGTCTTCAACTCGGCTAAATCTTTGGGTGCCATTCTATATGGTGGTATAGAAATAGGTTTCGTACAAAGTATAAGGTCAATAATAAAGTCAATATCCCGGGGTGGAGGGACTCCAGGCAAGTATGAGGGAATGAATTTCAAGAATTCTCTATCCATCGAAATTTGGTCAAGTTTGGTTTCGTCACCATCGTCCTCTATGACGATCTAACTTATGAGAGTTTCCAACTCACAAACAGTTACTACGTTCCCATGGGCGGAAAATTAGCTAGGTGTGTGACCTCTATATCTGAATGTTGGTCTATCAAGAATCCAAAAGCTAACGATATTGGGAAAATGGTCGATACTAGCATGGTAAGCTGATAACAAACCCATCCCTAATAGGGCATCGTACTCTAAGACTTGCAAATCAAGTGATAAAACGTGATTCCCAATTTTAATTATGCACTCTTCATACACTATGTTAGGATATACTTTCTCGCTAGCGGTCGTACTCAGGATCAAAATTGTAATAGTTCTAACCAGTTATAGTCCTAGCTTAACAACCATCTTACCAAAAAAAGTGAAATAGTAGAACCGAAATCAAATATGGTATGCATGCCTCTATCATAAATGTAAACTTTACCTGCCACCAACTATCAAGTGGCCCCCACATCAAGTTATGCTCCTCTGCATTGCTAGGCTACACAGGCCATCGAGACCTTTAGCTTATTGGAGCACTCTGCCTTTTAATGTCATGGTTGTTTGCGGAAAACATAGCCCTCTATGTCTCTAAAATGTCTTAGATGATGGTGCTCTTGAATTTCATGCCTTCGAACTTGCTAGCCATTTTGCCTAGGCTTTGCTTGGGTGTTGATGTTGATGGTCTGTTACCCATACCATATGAAGTTGAGGGTGCAGGAGTATGAGTGGTTCCTGTTAGAGTACGTGGTGCCCTCGATGTTGTATTGGTACATGTGAACCGGCTTGAATAACTTCCCGTCCTATTTTTCTTATGAGGTTTTCCTTGAAAATTGCCTCCAAATCTGTTCTTACTAGGAGCTCGATATTTTCCCTTGGACATTGACCGTGGTAGGAGCATGCTCTTTTCTCTTCCGATCTAGTAAGTATGTAGCTCGCGCATAAGTCTCTGGCATGTATGTAGCCACACTGGCCCTAATATGCTTGTCTAACCCATCCACAAACCTTTTGACTCTCTGTCTTTTAATAGCATCCATCAACTCCATCATATATTCGCCATGTACTGCAAACATATCCTCAAGTGTCTTGCAATGATTCTCAATCATTTCAGCCATTTGGTGCTCCATTTGAGCATGCCATTGTTCATCATCAGTCTCCCTGTGCACCCCTAACGCTCCTCAAACAATAGGAACTTCCAATTTGAGCACTCATTATGCACCGGAAGCATTACAAGGAGGTTAGTTCTAAAGCTTTACATGGGAGACAAGATAAATGAATGATATATCCAACAATATATATTATATACATAAGCAAATAGCATCATAACATATACTTATTGATTTTAAACCCCATTCCAACTTTAAGTTTGGTCACTTGTGCATATTAAGTTAATGCAAACCACAAGCCTTCGCAAACAATTTCATTACTTAACAATGACCAACGTTTTCTAAGTTCGACAACTTACTAATCCTTAAGGTGACTTTAATTAGATACTATTTGTGAATTTTCAATTAAATCTTATTCCCAATTTTAAGATTGTATTACATTTTTCCCTCTAGGCTCCATTACCTAAAGTTACGACATTAATTGTGATCTTTCCTAGCTACTAATGCCTAGACTAGATACTAATTGTGGTCATTACCTACTTTATTTTTTGGTTCATTATACATACGCTTTGATACCAACTTTGACATTGGTATCATAAATTTTCATATACCTATACATTGTCCTTTTAGGTTCTTCTAACTAAAGTTCTGATACCAACTGTGATGACCCTGATTCTTATAACCAGGGCCACCCAGCCTAAACCATCACCAAACCCCTTGAGAAAACCCAGCAAGTCAGGTAATTATCTAGTAAACCTTAACCTGCAAAAATAACACAAGACGATGTACCAAAGACAACTAAGACATATAAACAATATGGAATAAAAGTCTTCTAGTCTATTAGATGTGGAAATAAAATAAAAAGTCTTACAAAAGTTTACCAACTAACTTATGGGTTTAACAAAGTCTTCGCATGGTAGAATCCCATGTTTATTACATAATAACTCAAAATCAATAAAATGTAATTAAAATAACCTTGCAAACAAGAAAATAGCACTACGTTATGACCTTGCCCATTCCTTTGTCCTGAACAGCAACTGAGGTACCTTACGAGGGAAAATAGTGGGGTGATCAATATTTTAATGGACTCGATAAGGCAAAAACCTACTTTAGCCTTAATCATCTAAGTAATACCTTTTCCGTAATAACTAGCATGAACAAGGTTATTCTTCAATACCTACTATCATTTCGAGCATAAAAGGATAACATATACAAGCATAGTATATAATGCAAGACATAATGAAACAAAAACCCGAACAAGATAGTCAACAACATAGCAATGGTAACGTGAATGTCATAAAGTCAACGAAATGGAAAAAAATACAAAGTGTGTGATCTAATAACCAACTAGCTTCAATAGTATCATAAATGACTCGGCTTCAATTGATTGGTGTCAAAACAACCAACTGGCTTCACAGTATCCAATAGGACCTAGCTTCACATGTTGGTGTCCAAGCATAACGGATGGAGATGACCAGAGGCCGCCAGCTCTCCAGTTCGAGATACCACTTCAATTGTGAAGTCCAAGCACATCAATTCCAAAGGCATTCATAAACAAAGAGCTTAAAGGACGAGATGAAACAGAAAGACAAGATATATTCAACTTGATTCCAACAAGATATCAATCGTTCACTATCATGAATTCTAGCATAACTAATAGCATGGCATGATTGAAGATAAAAGCAAACCCCTTGTGCCTCTAGCGCTGTTTTCCTAACCAAATCCTTAGCCTTGAGAAGTCTTTGGTGGCGTTCCTTGAGTAGCTATATTATATACACGCTAGGTAAGTTTCTACACCAAATACTACTCATGATTTCCAACACATTTTTTAGTACGTTCATGTCTTATTTTAAGTGATTTTCAATTTCATGTTGTTAATCTTTCCACAAGCTTTCCAAAAGTGTTTGGAACATCGTAAATGGAGTTAAAATGAAGAAGTTACGCCACTTTTACGACATGGTGAAAATCAAGATGATTAGCTCTAGCAACGTCGTAGATTTATCCACACGGCATCGAAACAATGCTAGGAAAGCATCAACACCACTTTGACTCCAAGTTTTTGTCCCGTTGATGTCGTGTGTTTTACATACACATGGTGTCGTACATGTGTAGGCACGGTGCCGAGATGACATTAATGTTGGGAAGCCCATAATTTTTTGGTTTTCTTCTTCCCTAAACCTAAACACTTCCCGACCCCTTTAGGACTTCAAATGCGCCAGAAATAGTCCAAAATCAAGGGTTTATCAAATCATATCAATTAAAACCTTTTCAAATGGTTTTTGCTCAAAACTACGCCAAGAATTTAAAGTTGTCTTGAAAACTTTCCAAACCCGAAAATACGATTCAAACATCAAAAACATGATTTCAAAACACCATAACCTCAAATTTAAATCGACATCTCACTATAAATCATGTGTTCATCACCAATTTGAATAAAAACATGAATTTGAACTCCAAACCCATACATATAATCATTGGAACCATGAAAAACACAAGTTGAAGTGTGAAAACCTTGTAAATCCACTTTGAAAACTTAGGGCAAACCAAAATCTAAGATTAACCACACACATTATAAATTATTTCCATTCAAGATTAACTATTTGGGTTATGAGATTTACCTAGTTTTAGTGATTCCCAACTTGTGAAGATGATTTTAGTTCTTTAGCACTCTAACCCTAGCGTCCACATTATGTGTGGTGAAAAGGATTATAACTAGGTTGTAATTTGTATTTATGTGTCTTAAGACCTAGGATTTAAGTGACCAACTCCTAATGCTTAATATCTAATGCCTATTAGTCTTAGGACCATCCAACGTCCCTAATTACATCCATCCAACTTGAATTTTTACCAATTTACCCTTACATGTCCCGCAAGTAATTATTCTTTTATTAATAAATAATACACATAAATAGTCATATTAACACACAAAATCATATTTAATTATTTAATTATCCTAAATATGATTTTATTCCTAAATTCGGGACATGGGCATCACGATTTTACTCAAGTTTTATTTCATACTTATTGAGAACATAGATCGTAATACCAATTGCAATGTAAGTATCACGTTATAGAATAAACTATACTTCATTGCCTAAGCTTTACAAACTGAGGTCTTATACCAACTATGTTGGTATCATAACCTCTTTGACCATAATGTTTGTAGAACCTATGCTCTGATAACAACTATGAAGGTATGTTTCCCCAAATGGGATTCTGCACAGCCTAATCCTGTCACTAAGCCGTAATTCATGTCATGTAGGACTTAACAACATATTAGGTAGCCTTTGTCTCATTCACCTCACTATACATGGTCAAGAAAAGTATTATTCATTTCTCGTTAGTCGTGATTTTCAGAGTTAATTAAGAATTTTTATCGTTTCAATATTACCAACGAGAAACTTAATAAAATGAACAAAAGTATTATCAAAACACCTACTGTGAAAGCTAAGTAAAATAAACAATCATATGAAATCAAACCAAATAATACATGCATCAGTGGGGAAGTCTAGTCTCTCGTCCTAATATAAAACCCAAAATCATACAAAAAGACATAGGTAATAAATAAACTAAATGATCACTTACAAAGTAGCATAAACCACTCATCAAGGGCTCAGAGGTAGTCTTCAATCTTCTCCTTCCCTTGTCTACTACTAGATATATCTGCACTTGTTGTCATAAAGAGAACGGTAAGTATAGTAAAGTAGAAAGTAAATCTTAAAGGCTATTCATCCACATTTCCAGAATATACACATAATGGTAACTGAAAGCATACAATAGGTATGACTCAGAAGAAGTTAAAAGGAAAGTATGCAAATAGTTACCAAACTTCTACAAGGAATGATAGATAGAATGATCATGCAAATCTAGGTTTAGTTATCCGACATCCCCATGGAATCTAACCCCGTGTGTCGCCCTTGTAACATCAGTGTAAGGAGTGGCGACATGCCCACGGATTCTAACCTCATAAGCGACGCTACTTATGAATTAAGTAAAACATCAGCTGTATAGAAGGCTGACATCTACAGGGACCTTAACCCCAGGTATCGTGAAACTTATAAATTCAGGGCACCAACAAAAGTGGGTTCCTCAGGTCATGCCTATCAAAGAGTTCATGTTGGAGATTATACAAACAAGTATAACATAACAAACATATTGACATGGGTGTGTACATAACCAATAAGAGAGTTAAAAAAAATCATATCACACTATTAAGAAGACATTTCAATAGCTCCGAGATCAACTACAATAAAGGAATCTAATCATAGAACAAAACCAAAAAAAGGAATTTCATGCAACAAATCATTACACAATGATTATAGCCAAGGAAATTATAGATATGAAAGTATGTAAAAGGAATGGCATTAGGAATATAAGATTAGTAGTAAAATGGTCCAAATGATTGAATATCAACTCAGCAATGGAAATGAAATGAAGAGAATTGCCTCAACTAGTTTACTTATGCCAAATGCACGCGATTCCTAACCTATACCTACTCTTAACCACTCCAAACTAGCGTTCCACACCTCGTAAATCTTATCTAAGCTCTCGAGGTGTCCTAAAAAACTTAATTGAACTTGTTTTGGTTTGTTAAGTGGTCTTAAATTCTGATGTTTCATAATCCACCTCCTTAATACTTTGTTTATATTGAAATCTACTTTAATAAACAAAGACAATTTTGGAGCAATAGATTATGAGTTGATTTCAATTACCAAGATTTTAAAACTACGTATTGTAGTACAAAGGAAAGTTTTTAGAGCTATGTCTTAGCTTTTCAAAACTCTAAGATTTGCACAATTTCGATAAGAATTGAATGAGATATGAAAGTTTTACCATAATGATTCAAAACAACTTTAGATTCTGACCAACAACTTTGTAAATTTCATTTCTCATAAACCATAGCTTCAAAACTCATTATTTTTTAAATTAAAGCCTAAAAATATATCTTAGAACATCATACTAAAAGATGAGCTCAATCTAATAAAAAATGGAGTTATGCTCAAAATAATAGGAAATTAGCAAAACTGTGAACCCAGAAATTGCAAATTCATCATCAAAGTTGCAAAGGATTTTTAGACGTGAAAACATTTGAATTTCAAAATATTTCAATAGGCTAAAGTTGCTCCCCTTTAAGTTAGCTTTCAAATGCCACCCGAATTGGTCTATTTCAATTTAAAATGATAAAGTTATGACCAAATTACATTGGCTAGTTCATAACGATAACATGCAAGATTTTCATTTTGTTTTTACAACTTCAATTTCAAAATTCATAACATAATGAAAACAAATCCAAATCGAAATCTAAAATTTCTTTATAGTAGAAATAGTGGAATCTCACAAGTGATCTAAATATGAAATTAGATTTTGCAAAAAAACCATTTTTCTATTGAAATTGCTAAAAAAACCATAACTAAACAAAAATTACAATTCTTTGTTGACTTTTACAAAATGGTGATGGGATGGGCTTACCTAGTTGTAAAACTTTTTTAATTTGATCAATCACCTCTCAATTCACTAGATTTTTTCAACATATTAGTTGAACATTTACTCATTATCTCCCTCTTCTCTCCTCTTGCAAGAATTGCAAATGGATTTTCAATGAAAATCACACTAACTTGTTTATACAGTGTGTGATTAAGTTATAACCCTGGATCTAGTGTAAATGGTGACACCCGAGAATTTTATAAATATAATTAGGTGACTTATTAAGTATTTTCATATTTAAAATGAAATTTAGGTCTCCGAGGTGGGACCCACACATTATGAATCGGAGATCATAAATTAAATATTATTTTTGTGTATTGCATTCCTATTTAATATATCAAACATTATGTCATCACGAAATTGACTTAAATTAGGACCGAGACGCCGTGTATGAATGTTTCAGAGTGCGTTGGAGATTTTTCTAATTTTCAGCAAAATTGGGATATTCTTTAAGTTAAAATTTGGGTTAAATTAAGAGATAAATATGAAGAACTTAGAAAGTAATGTGAAAAGACTTTAAAGGGTATGCAACAAAGTAGAGAAAGGGATAGATATGAGGGTAAAATGGTATTTTGGTAAGAAACAAAAGAAGTTGGGTTTAAAACCCTCCTTCTGTTCCTTACCTATCATCTCACTCTCTTCTCTCAAACTCGAACTCTCTCGTGCTCTCTTTCCCATCTCTCATGGTTCCCTCTCTCCTATATCTCTCGGTGTTCTCTCAACTCGCTCTCTTGTTTCCTCTCCTTTTCATTGCTAAATTAGTGAAAATGATGAAAAGTAATATATGGGAAATCGTTTCAATGGATCCGAGTTTCAAATCATTTTGATGAATCTGATTAACAATGATGATTTACATTGATTTATAGGGGTTTAGGATCAGTTTTGTTCTAATTCAATGGGCAAAATTTGGAAGATCAATTAGGATTCTTTTTACAGTTTTATTACTGTCATTTGGATGTAAGTTTGATTTTATTTCACTTTCGGGTTCTATTTCAGTCAACCAATTGATAAATTTAAGGTCGTTTCCTCTATGGTTTATGATGCTTGTATGTGAAACTTAACTCACAAGAATCAACTTAGAGTTTGGTGGAAGTTTCACAGGTCGTTTGGGGTTGAATTGGTTACATTTTTGTAAAAGAATTAGTTGTGCAGTCTTAGTTTTTTACTATTTTAAGATGCAATTTTGAGCAATCAAATAGACATTTTTCAATGACACTTTTGTAAGTTTTGATCCTTGTATATAAATAATGATGTGTAAGAATCATATTCTTATTTGGAGAAGGTTTAATAGTGTTTTGAAGGCGGAAAATGAGACTAAAAAATGGGACTGTATTATCAATTTTTTAACTATTTAAGTAGGCATGCTAAGGCATTGATTTGAGACATCAAATGGGTCCAATTGACTTGTGAATAGGTTTATTTTTTTATTATTATAACCTACTTTGATAATCGATAAAGATAGTGGCCATTGGAATTTTTTTGATCAATTAAAAACAAGGTAGAACATAGCCTGTTGACATGGTCCAAAATTGTTCAATTATAACATTTGCAACTAACAACTTTAGAAAATAATTTGAGATGGCATTTTTTATCCAAATCAACTAAGGTTGAGCTCTTTAAAATCCCTATATATCCTACTTTGAATAGCACTTAAGCTCAGACCTTGATACAACCTATAACATAGTGAAAGTTAGTTGTGAAAATGGTCTAAAACAAATTGTCCAAAATGTGAAAATGAGACATTGACAAATATGCAACGTTGCGACATGTTTTGGATGGGTTATAGGTGTCCAAATTGCTTAGGATTTAATTTGATTGAATTATTGTATATCCTAATTGATAGAAATGTGAGGTTTATGTTTAAAATAACATGTTAAAAGGTTATAAAATAAGCGCAAACTGGGCCAGTTGACTAGGATAACTTATACTAAGAAAAATTCAAACTTTGCTCAATTATGGTGAATTAGCAATGATTGTAATGACTTAGCAGTGCAACGATTAACGCGATGCCAATTATGTTGACGTGATAACGTAGTGTATACATAAAACTATTGAGAATAGGTTCTAGGTCAAAGTTTGGAAATGGTTTCACTTTGTTATGACTTGACAAATGAATTTAAGTATTAATCTACATGTTGAGTTTGTGATTTAATAGGACTTGTTGACGAACATGAAGGCTGGAGAACGTTGTGTAAGGCTTCACAACCAGTTTTAAGTTAGTTTGGTTATAAGTAAACTCTAGAGTGATCTTTACTATTGATTGAATATCTTTATACCTCTAATTATATTATACTCTGCATTGCATTTTATCATTCTTGGTCATGAATACATAGAGAGAGAGTGAGGGGGATAAGCTTATTTCGGAGTCTAGCTTACTTGAAACAAGTTTTCTTACCTACCTCTACACCGTCTAGTGGGACTAGCAGAGTCTAACGCCAATAATTTTGTTAGGTTTTGGGGTTCATACACAGTGAAAAATTCAAAAACAATTTTTAAAACCCCAACAGGATTGAAAATATGCTCCATTAAACTAGATTAAAAAGTAAATAATACCTTAATCCTTAATTTTTTCTACGATTGTTTGATCTCCAAGACGTTCAAGTGCGCGTCCTCTATCAGAAATCCACACATGAATAGTGACCACAATTTGAAATGCTAGACCCAAGAGAGATTGAAAATGTTTTTCTTTCTCTCCCAAAATATAGAGAACTCGAAATTTGCAAAAATGAAAGTCTCATTTAGTTTTAGGGTTTCAACCTTTATTTATATGTGTAGATAAGCTCATACTTAAAATCCAATTCATAATACAACTATTATATGTAGCAGTTTAAGAAAATTACACATACGCCCTATTAATAAGTTATCATATGACAAATCTTAAGCGCTTTTATGTCATGACTTTTATCATATAAAATGCACTACTCTGGACCAGTTTAAATTGAGCAAAGTCATTCTTTGTGTGTGTCCCAATAGGTTCATGCAATGTTGGCAATGAACCAAAAAATCATTTTGGTATACAAGTCATAAGCGACCACTAGCAAGGCATTATGACTACTCAAGTAGCATGAATATCAAAATCGATACAACCTAATGAATAACATGTATCATATCCTTTTGTCGTGCGATATCCTTTGATTAAACATAAGGCATGGAAAGTTACCCTTAATGTTCAATCTTACTAGTCTTGATCTTTAGATAAACTGAAAACATCCAAGTGACATTGATCATATCAATTTACATGGACTTGGCCATTATCAATCTATCATATCGAGGGATCCACTAATATCTCTTTCTATATGTGAGTGGAAAATTTTATCTTGATTACATACATTCACATATTATTCACATGGTAACCAATCACAATATTTATAGTTATCCGGTTAAAGATAATGTTTGATTGTGTCAAATTACCATGCTCCTAATATTGAAGTCTATGGTAATCTCAAGTCAAATGACTAAATGATATACCTATCATGCGTAACACTTATGACTTAATTCATGTAGTGTTCTCATAGCGAGTCGATCCAGTACCTTGTTCCTTAACAAGTACTCATGATCTAGATTCGTATCCCTATACGCATGATTATCATATTACCATCAATCAAGATTCACACTAGTCTTAATTCATTATAGTTCCCAATATAATGATCGACTAGGGACATTTAGGATATTTCATCAAATACCCATGGATCTTACTATAAGGTAAACATGTAATCACTTACAATAAAACAGCAAATGAAAACCTCAATTTTATTTATTAAAATTATAAGATAAACAATGTTTGTAGCACAAAGTTATCTCTGCATTTCATGATCTCTTAATATTGTCTTTGTACTATTTTTGGAAGTCAACATCTGATTATAGTTAGGAGATAGCAACAAAGTGGATTGCATGTCATGTTGATGCATATATCTTATTATTTGTATGGAAATACAATTACATGTCTCCATGTATTAGACTAACAATTGCTAGAGTACAAATCAATGTAGAAATTTACTTATTTGACATCTTAGAGTTATTTTTATAGTGTCGAATCTATATGAATGTAAGGGATGAATGGGCAAGACTCGAAGATTGTGGTGATTTAAAAAAAAAATTTAAAGTGAATTCTAGTTTTGAATTGTTTATAAATATTGTTTTGGAATTTTTGGATTGAGTGTAGGACATAAAGTTTCATAAATAGTTATGTGAATCTCCAAATTCAGTTTAAAATGAATTGAGAGGTTTATATTTCAATTTTGGTTTATTTGGGATAGTAAAGTTGTGATTAATCTATCAAAAACTCTAAGTTAGTTTATAAATTTGGTTTTGATATATATTGTGAACTGCGGGGAGTTGCGAGTCCTACTAGGCCTCTTCCAAATTTTGTTGTCTATTAGGTGGAAATTTTCCAGCATACCACTTTTAGTGGAGGTGCTACCAAAATTTATTCAAAATACGGATATGATCTTTTAATTTGCTCCAAATGAACAAATCATGAATTGAGTTCATTGAGGATATAAATTTAGTTTTAGAGCCTTATAAAGCACTGAAATAATTATTCTTTTAAGGTTAAAGTTAAAAGAATAGATTTGGCTAACTAGGTTATCGGAGAATTAAGGTAATCTAAGCCGGTCAGTCGTCTTAATGACGAGAGGGCCGATAAACTTGGTATCAGAGCCTAGGTTTGGCTTAGTTTAGCATAAACTTTAGTTGGAAATCAAAAGATGATTAAGGGCGATTAGTTGAAAAGTGACTGTGAGCTGGGATGTTTTGTTATTATGTTATATTTATATTGTATGTATGTATTATCACTAGATATGTGATAGGAAGTTTAATCTCCTTGTCCGATCAATACTTAACTCGTAAGATATGACGAGTAGGATTAGAAACAGATAATTAAAAAAAAGAATAGACTTATGAAATGAAGTTGAACATAAATGACTGTGAAATAGACTTATGAAGTCGGAATTCACAAAGGTGTTGTAAGTAATATGGTGCTAATTTAACTGTTGAAAGTATCAGTTATGAAACCAATAGGAAATTAGTTGAAAGGGAAGTCCAAATGATTCGGGTAGATAAGTACTGAACATGGGTTTCTTGAAAATCAAAAGTATCGAACTATTACAATTATAAAATGATCAAGAAAATATTAAAATAGACTTTAATGAGAGTAAAAAGGAGACATTTGATTTTAAAAATAGAAATTGATTAGATACACGGAATTTAACTAGAAAATCACATTGGGATTGTGATTGGATCAGTCAAGTTGTCTAAGTTAATTTCAACGTAAATAAATACTTTAAAGTAAAGTATTGTCTCCTTTCCGAAACAAACATCAAGTAAATGCGAATATAACCATTATTCAAAATAATCAAGCAACTACTAAAAAGAAGTACTAAAAATCTTGATTGTTTATTACTTAAATTACTTATTCGTAAGTGACGTAGAGTACAGTGGTTTTATGAGTCGAATAAAGAATTGATAAAACAAATGTAAATACATGAGTTAGAAGTAATATTAGTTAACACTAGATTAGGTGTTGTTATGAAACAAAGATCAACAAAAACTTCTAATGTAAAAATGAAAAGTATAGTGATAAGATCAACATGTAAGAAGTTAAGGTATTGGAAATGCTCCAATAATATCTTGGTTTAGCTATTAATTATTAACACGAGCAATTGTGTTTTGAGATTCAAAGTACCTAATAATCACTTCTAATGAAATTTAGTAGTGGTGCTTATTACTACAACCTAAATATAATTAAGAAAAATATAGATGTAATGATTGAGAATTATTGAGTAATTAGTATAGGACGATAATATGAGCTATTCTATTGCAAGAATTTCCATTTGTAGGACTTACATGATTGAAACAACATCCTTTAAGAGTTTGATTAGTCGTTTAGTTGATCAATAGTTTGAAAATTCAAAATTCTTTTATCTCTTCAATTGAATTATAATGAAAATGTGAGTTCATCAAAAGTAATTTGATGAACAATAAGATAAAAAGTTATCTTACATGGTCTCTTGAAAAGTATCGAATTTCTTTTTGAGAAAAAAAAGTCAGAAAATCTAAGACTAATGGAAAT
This sequence comes from Stephania yunnanensis, assembly GCA_039657365.1. Lineage (NCBI taxonomy): Eukaryota > Viridiplantae > Streptophyta > Magnoliopsida > Ranunculales > Menispermaceae > Stephania > Stephania yunnanensis. The sequence continues at coordinate 45,840,229 of CM077581.1, forward strand.
AATTAAGGCAATAACAAATAGTTTAACTGTTTGAGTCGTAAAAATTTCTCTATTTCGAATAAATGTTAGCCAAGGAAGACAAAGAAGTCGTATTACCCTTAGTTAAGTTTTCCAAAAGAGGAGAGGTATAAATTGCATTTCTAAGTCAAGATTAATAAGCATTAAGTGGTCTAGTTGTTGAGTGAAAGTCATGGTAAGCTTGCAAATGGGCCAAGATTGAGATCAATGTGAGAATAGGTAAGATTGATAAAAACTTAACAGAATACACTGTGTATAAAATAAAACGAAATGTAGAGATGACTTGTGACTGATATAAGTGACACGAGCGAACCCTTTAGTCAAGGCTTGACATTGGAGTAATTCTACATGACCAAAATATAGCGTAGAAGATCGGTGTGACGTCTACCATTTTTGAATAATCGAATGAATTGATGATAGTTGGAATAAAAGTGTCTATGAAGTTTGCTGGAGTCAATTGGAGGCTGAAGAATAGACAAAAATGGTTGAGAAATTCTCACATTAGTATTAAAAGAGGAATTTCAAGTCAATGAGTCCCGAAAAGACTTATGATGTCAAACTATAAGTTTGATGAAACTTAATTTATCTTTACGAGGATCTTAGAAGAAATCAAACTCCAAATATTGAAAGTTGTGAACAAAAGTAATATACAACTGATATCTGTGAATATGTTATATATTAGTCCAATTATAGTACTACACTACGTGACTAGTCAGTTGTGAAATTTAAAGCACTATGTTATTTTAAGTTGGAGTTAATGTAAGATACATATATGATGGCGAAGATATAAATGAAATGAAAAGACATGTGTGACTTACAACTAAGTTAGTTTTTTATCCCTATCGGTTGGAAATATTGAATAGAGTACAATGTATCTAATTCGATATGTTTGAAGAATTAAATGTTCTTCCACTGTAATTGCGTAGGGGCAAAGAGATATATCATATTTCTAACTTGTATGAGATACAAGTTAAAAGTTATACTATGAGAATATGATTATGAAATATGTTGATCTCTTTTTAAATGTGTATATCTACTTAAGAGAATCATAACTATCTCTATTCGGACAATTAGAGAAATTGGTGAATAGTAATGATCATGATGATGGGAAATCTCATAAATTTAGCAGTTAAATGAAAAGAATGAGGTTTTTGATAAACTTATAAATAGAAAATGATTTGAAAAGTTAAAAAATGCATGAATTTTCTAACCAGACAAATGGAAAGTTAAGTGAATTGGCTGACGAGTTGGAAGTGGTAATTGCTTTCTAGTCCACAATATAAATAATATTATGAGTAGACATTTAGAGAATGAGTGAGAGTTTCACGATGTGTCCAGATTCATTTTCTGATCGGATTAAAATTCGAGATCTTTCATCATATGATGACAAATGTAATTTGAGATCTATAGTCATGGGATGACTTATGTAATTCTAGGTTTCTATTAAGAAACATTGGAATGAGGATGGATCAGATAGACAAGCAACTCTACTTTGTATCTAATGTCTCGCACAAGTATTATTTGCATCATTATGTAATTTTAGACTAATAATAGTTTAAGAATTTATCGATCAACAATTCTAATAAGGGATGATTAATGATGAGAAAGTAAATTGTTATGTATATAAAAGTTTAATGGACAGAGAAATAATTATCAATAGTGTGGAATTGTTATCAATTAAGAATGAAAATGGTGTTGTAAAAAGCAAGATAGGCTTGACCTTGTTATCTATTAATGCTTGAATGGGATTCAAGACGTGAAATGTGTAGTACAGTAAACATTATTGGATGCTCCACAAAGTTGATTGGTGGCAGCCTCTTCTTCTAATAGGCACCGTCCAGCTTAATCCCGTAACTAACCCATAATCTTAACCACATAAGACTTAACTACATATTAGTCAGCCTTTCTTTCCTATATTCCTCGATACATGCATTCAAAATGAGCAATACATATGTCATGCTATCTTTAGATTTCATAATTAATTAAAACTTTTTATCATTTTAATATTATCGAGAAAACTTTAAAGGCTAAGCGGAAGCAATTATTATTTAAAAATCCTAAGTGTAGAAACCAGGAAACAACATCACTGGCATATAAATATCATAAGGATAATAATGCAGTGTGATAAATGTGTCTCAAGTTGGGGAACTAAATGCTCAACCCAATATACAATCCAAAATGTACAGGAAAGACATAAACATCAGTAATACAACAAAAGACAAGTCATACACAAAATTAGATAGGAGAGTCGCAGAAATGCTCAAGAAAAGTCATTTATCTTCTCCTTCCCTAGCCTACGGCTCAACGGACCTACACCTACCGTCATAAACTAAACAATGAGTATAGTGATATTTAAGTAATAACTAGAGAATTCTATACTACATTTCCAAAACATAAGAAAGATATTTAAATGCATAAAGTAGCAAAAAGTTGTTAAATCAAGTAATGCAAGTAAATACCACAGTTTAAAATGTATAGACTGATACATGCTAAGTCGAGATGATCTATGTCCGGTCAGCGGTGACAATAATCACCTAGCCTTTTTCACCACTATATGGAGTTGTGTTCTACATATTTGGTAAGTTCTATCAATCCTTAAATGGCAGGGATGTGCTCTACGTGTATAAATCATCTATCTCGTTCATGCCGACAACCTCGAGTCATAGGCCCCATGTGCCACACAAGTGTAGTGCAAGTGCCGGAACCTCGGTAGATCTAAATCCCCATGAACCATGCATCATTTGTGCAATGGAAACTAGATAATCCCTACTTTAATTTTCAAGGATCAATAATTTCAAGTCTCTAGGACTTCAAGACTAGTTAAGCTACAAAGCCCAAGGAAATAGAATACAAGTCTAATCCATTACAACATATCCTAATAGCATGCTTCATATATACTATATATCAAGAATATTATCAAGCTTAGGAAAATGAATCAATGAAATACTTCACAAGGCATCATGTTGGCAATATTCAATAATGAATAGAAACAAGGATAACATGATCTGAGATTACAAGTAGCAATGTCTACAAATAGACTATAAATCGATAAGAGTTAATGAAATGAAATAGAGAATTCTCACAACTTTACTTACAAGTTACAAAGCTTATCCTAGCTTATCCTGCCTCCTGACATCCCAAAACGCATTCCCGAACTCCTTAGACCTCCCCTTAGTTACCTGGAGTTGTTTGATATGTTTTAGAGTGGGTTAGTGTTGCTAGGTTTGGGTTTTTTAAACTGGTTTAATGAGTTTTCAAAAATTTTAAAAATTTACTTCTGGAGCCTCTGTAGCACGCTAGTGAAACCTACATAGCGCACTAGGTAACTTTAACGCGCTGGGTGGAAACCTCCAGCATGCTAGTGTTCTTCTTATCGAAGAACACTTAGCTGCCCAGAAAGTCTAGCGCGCTATGCAGAGGGCATAGCGAGTTAGATGTTGCAGAACCCAGAATTCTGCAAGGGCGAAATTCTAGTTTCTTAGACGTCTAGGCCTCCTCTAATGCCTCAGATTCCTCGCTTTCCTCTGCCAAAGGTCCATAACAACCCTCCAATCAACAACATGCACCAAAGACTTCTAAAACTCATTCATTTCATCCAATTAAACGTGCATTTATTCAAACATATCATGAACAATATGCAAACTGAAAGTTCCATAACTTGATGAAAACAAATCTAATTTTCAAAGTTGTATATATCTAGATTATTAGGATAAAATGAGGAACTCAAATTTGGCATTTGATTAAAAAAAAAAACAAAAGTCATTTTGTAACCTAAAAATCATAATTTATTTATCATTTGAAAATTGCCAAATTTTGACCAAAACCCCTAAATTTGAGAATTGTGTTTGGAAATCTAAATTGGAACCATATTTAGGTTAGAAAATAACCAAGAAACACTTCGAATCTGTTTTGAGATAAAACCCCCATAATTTCAAACTATCGAACTCATGAAATTGGATGCTTGAATTGGCTATAACATTACCTAGTATGTTGGCTTGATTCCTAGCTCCTACATGACCAGTTTGTGGATGTGATTTCTCTTCCACAAGCTATAGATCAATGTGGAAAGCATGCTAATTCTCTCTAGCTCTTTTATTTCTCTATGTGGTTTTCATGCAAATGAGTCAAAAAGTTCATAAGTGTTGTATATATAGGTACAACTTAATGCACACATCTTGGCCATCTATTTTTATGAGATCTAATGGCTCACAATCACTCCTACCACCATTACAACACTCATACTAACAATAAAAGTGCACTCACATCTTATGACATCTTATGTTGGCGCATCTCTCAAGGTATATCAAAGATTATTGATTTATGTATTATGTTGTAGTTACCACTTAAGCTATTTAAATTGAAAAAATTAACCACCATAGACTTATGGAACAATTAATTTGGTTTCATTAATTCATTCATTTTAAATAAAAGACTCACCATGTCACTCTACCCGGTCCCATGACTGCATGCATCCCGAGGCATGTCCCCGCTCATATCTCAACACCTACAAATGGGTAAAATGACTTAAATAGTCTACATAAATACATTACAATAGGAACATCACAACAAATATAAAATATACCTTGGCAACAAGCCTCGATATGCGTATGTATCATAGTGTGGGTTCCACGACACGAGTCGGTGATATTGTTTAAGGAATCAGACACGATTAGAAATTTTAAGTCGTTACAATTTTTCTTAACTAATGGAAATTTTCTCTTCTAAATTAAAATTTGAACTAGGGCTTATACCTTACTCAAATAGGTACAAAAACTTATCTTGCATATAGTCATCCCGCTCCCAAGTGAGTTATGTATCATCTTGACACTGCCACTTGACGAGCACTTTTGGGATGGACTTGCCTCTCGTGTCATATACCAATCGATCTAAAATCTGCCCAGGCTGCTCCTCATATGAAATATTCTCACTCTGGTCGATCTGACTCAAATCAATTATCGGTCATACTCTTGCCTTCGACTTAGCTAGTCGAAGCATCTATATGTGAAAGACCAGATGGATCCCTGACATCTACGGAGGTAGCTTAAGTTCGTAAGCTACTTTCCTTACCCATTTCCTAATCCTGAAAGGCCCGATGGATTTCGGAGCTGACTTTCCTTTCTCACCAAATCTCTAAAGACCTTTCTGGGCTCGTCGGTGTACGTGGCTCATCGTGATACTTGTCTGCATACTTTTTGTCTCTCTTGGGTACCTTGAGTCTTTGACGAATCAACTTGATCTTCTATATGTGATCAATAACAATCTCAGGCCCCATAATATCTCGATCTTCTAGCTCAGCCCAACGCGACGACGAGCGATACGGTCTACCATATAAAGCCTTAAAAAGCTTTATCTCGATACAAGCCTGATAACTATTGTTGTATGCGAACTCACATAATGGTAGGTACTCCTCCCAAGATCCGTTAAACTCTAACACACTGGGCTGGAGCATGTCCTCAAGGACTTAAATTAGTCTCTCAATCTGTCCATCAATCTGAGGATGAAATGATGTATTGAACTGTAGGCGCATACCAATCCTGCTCCTGCATACTTTACTACATCCACGATGTATATGTAGCATCTCTATCGGACATGATCATCAACAGTACCCCATCCAGCCTAATGATTTCTCTCTCGAATAGTACACTCAATTTGATAAAACATGTAGTATGAAGAACTAGTAGAAAATGAGCAAACTTAGTTAGTCTGTCAACTCTAACCCATGTCGAATCGTGCTTCCTGGTAGTCCTCGGTAGTCCTCTAACAAAGTCCATAGAGATGTCTTCCCACTTCCATTATGGAATGAGAAGCAGTTATAATAACCCTTTAGGTCTACGATGTTCAGCCTTCACCTGCTGGCAAATATCACAGTTTTTTATGAACTCAGATATGTCTGCTTTCATCCCAGGCCACCAAACGTGTCTCTATATACCATGGTACATCTTGGTCCTGCCTAGATGAACTATGAAACGGGAATGGTGCGGCTCCTAAAGAACCTTATCTGTAAGCTTCAGTACCTTGGGTATCTATAATTTGTGCCAGAATCTCAAACTCTGAGCCAAAGTCTCGAGTCCAATCTGTGCACTCTGTACTCTGAGCTAACTCACTAAATCTTGAATATGACATGTCAGCTCTTTGACCCTCAGATACTCTCTATGTTGATACTATATGTAATCTCATTTGAGCGGAAATCATAACCTGAGTATCAATAGGAATATCTGACTAACTCGCTGTCACCGCTGCCTCGAGTAAGCCAAACTCATACATCATCTAACAACATACAATTTTGGCATCTCTCATCGATCTCCTACTCAGTGCGTCTTCAACTACATTCGCTTTTCTTGGATGATATTCAAGGAAAATTCATAGTCCTTCAGAAAGTCTAACAATTTGCGTTGTCTCATATTCAGCTCCTTTTGTGTGAAAAGATATTTCATACTCTTATGGTTTGTAAAGAGTGTGAATTTCTCTTCATACAGCTGATGTCTCCACACCTTTGGTGCAAACACGATCGTTTCCAGCTCCAGATCATGTGTGGGATATTTCCTCTCATGAACCTTCAACTGTCTAGAGCGTATGCTACAACTCCAGTGCCCTGCATCAGAACACAGCCTAAACCTACATGAGAAGCATTTGTATATACTAAATATCCTTATCCAGCCTCTAGTAACACCATATTGGCGCAGTAGTCAATAATCTCTTCAACTCATCAAATGCTAGTAGTCGATAATCTCTTCTACTCATCAAATGCTTACTAGTAGGCCTTCGTCCACTAAAACACAACGTCCTTCTATGTCAATCTAGTAATTAGAAGTGATTTTCAAGAAATCCTTCACAAATCGACAGTACTGCTCTGTCAGACCCAGAAAACTCATGATCTCTGTCACTGATGTCGGTGTTGACCAATCCATGATTGCTCTGATCTTGGCTAGATCCACCACAATCCCTACAACTCCAACAACATGCCCTAAAAATTTGACTTCAGAAAGCCAAAACTCGCACTTGCTGAATTTGGCGAATAGCCTGTGCTCTTTCAAAGTCAGTAATGTCTCTCTCAAGTGCTACTCGTTATCTTCATGTGTCATGAAGTATATCAAAATGTCATCGGTAAAAACTATCACAAAGCGGTCCAATAATGGCCTGAACACTCGGTGCATCAAAACCATGAACATTGCGGGGCCATTGGTTAGCCCAAATGGCATGATCATAAACTGATCAAATAAGTCGTCAATCCTCGATAATGGATACTTGTTTTTAACTGTGTACTTATTCAACTACCAGTAGTCGATACACAGTCTTAATGTGTCATCCTGCTTATTCACAAAAAATGGGTGCTCCCCATGGTGATATAGAGGGTGTGATGAAACCCTTAAGTCCCAATTCCTGAAGCTGGGTCTTCAACTCCTAATTTTTGAGGAGCCGTACGATACGGAGGTATGGAAATAGGCCTAGTGTCTAGTAGTAACTCGATGATGAATTTCACCTCTCTCGATGGTAGTAAACCAAGTAAATCCTCCAGAAAAACATCTAGAAACTCCCACACAATTGGTATGTCCTCGAGCCTAGGTCCCTGACTCTCTTCTATAGCATACAATGATACCAGAGTCCCCATCTCTCCACTAGTCGTGAGTCTACATCTCGCGCTTCTAGCTCTCGATAGGTAAATATCGGACATCCTAGGATCTCAAATATCCCTGTCTTACTGAAATAGTCGATATGAGCGTGGTAAGCTACTAGCTAATCCATCCCTAATAACACATCAAACTCTAATACCTCGCGGACCTTGAACTGTGCAAGCAACTCTACTCTACCAATCTGAACCGGAAATTTCTCGACCAGGTTGTTAAGGTAAACCCTATCTCTAGCTAAGGATCAAATGTACTATAAGCCTAACGAGTGTCACTCCCAGGATGCCTAACATGCGACTAGCAATAAAAGATATCGTAGATATGGAATCAAATAACATATATAAGTCTATACCGAAAATGTAAATTGTACCCTCAATGAGACCTAGTGTGGCATCGGCGTCTGGCTGGGCGACCATATGAACCTCCTCTTGGGCTTGTTGTTCGTAGGTTGTTGTTGGTTGCAGGCACTCCCTCATAATGTGTCTGACATGTCCATATCTGTAGCATGTAATTTGTTTACGTTAACCTTGAGTCCGAAACTAACCCTCTGCTTGTTACTGGCCATGTCTCTACGGCTGTCCTTGTCCCTATCTAGTATCTCGGGCTCCACCTCTGCATCAGCCTCAATTTCTGCCACTCTACTTCTATTATCGTAGAGCCTGTGGGGCCTGTGGCATGGAAAGTGCAGGAATGGCGAGAGCTGGCAATGTTGGCCTGACATGAGGTGGTAAGGGAAGTAGGCCTACTATGGTCTACGCTAGAGCACAACCGGTAGGTGATGTGTGCCTGTTCCCGACACTTAAGAACTTATGCTCCACCTCATTGCTCCATTACCCCTCTGTCTCCTCTTCTCATACTCCATCTTCTGCTCTGCTGATAAAACTAGACCCAGCGATGTCCCATTAGCGACTCTGCCCAAATAGTGTCTCATGTGATAAGGCTCGCTTGTAGATCTCGATGAGTGTCCTCGCGCCTATAATGACTACATGATAACCAATGTCTGGCCTAAGTCCATCACCGAAGTGGTACACATCCTCAGAATCATTTCTCACAAAGTTGTTGGCAAACTATCACAGATAATCATATCGATCCATGTACTGCATCACGAACTCCTCTACTCCCTATCTCAAGTCCATGAATTCTATTCTCAACCTCTTCATTACTATAGGCGAGAAGTATTGCTAATATAACCTCGACTTGAAAGGGTCATATGCCTCAAACTCTCCATGAGCACATATTGTCATACGCCACCAAACATTAGCGTCTCTCTCGAAAGTATATAATGAGATCTCTGCTCGAAGTCTATCATCGATCTTCATGATGCTATGAAACCTCTCCTGAGATAGAAACCATTTCTCAATCTTCTCAAAGTCCCTTACTCCATCTAAGTAGGCTGGTTTGAGTTTGATAAAGTCCTTTACAAGTTAAGCTTTAACTGATGTACTGAAAGATGTGGGCATGGGGACGGTACTACCTCAACTGTCTCCACTACTAGTGCGGTCACGACTGGAATAGTCTGCACTATCGGTGCTGCTGGGGTCGTAGTAGGAAGTGTTGGCGCTGGTAAGGTGAATTTAGTAGTCGTAATGGTCGATATCGATGTTAATGGAGCAAAACAGGATGTCATAAAGATAATAACATAGTGTGATAAACGAGTCTCAAGTCGAGGAACTAAACTCTCAACCCAATATACGACCATAAAATGTACAGGAAAGACATAAACATCAGTAATACAACAAAGGTCAAGTCATACTCAAAATGAGATAGGAGAGTCGTCGAGATACTCAAGGAAAGTTATCGATCTTCTCCTTCCCAGCGTGCTACTGCTCGATGGACCTACACCCATCATCACAAACTAGACGATGAGTATAGTGATATTTAAGTAGTAACTAGAGAATCTTATACTGCATTTCCAAAATTTAAGAAAGGTATTTAAAAGCATAAAGTAGCGAAAAATTTGATAAATCAAGTAATAAAAGAAAATTTCACAGTTTAAACTGTATAGACTGATACAAGCTAATCGAGATGAACTATGTTTGATCAATGATGAGAACTATCACCTAGCCTTTTCCCCTACTATATGGAGCTATGCTCTACATATTTCATAAATTTTATCAATCCTCAAATGGCGAAGCTGTGCTCTATGCATATAAATCATCTATATCATTCTTGTCGACAACCCCGAGTACCATACCGTCATGCAAGTGTAGTGGTGAGTGATGAAACACCGGTAAATTTAAGTCCCCGTGAACCATGCATCTCTTCTGCAATGGACACTAGATAATCCCTACTTTAATTTTCAAGGATCAATAATTCCAAGTCTTTAGGACTTCAAGACTAGTTAAGCTACAAAGCCCAAGGAAATAGAATACAAGTCTAATCCATTACAACATATCCTAATAGCATGCTTCATATATACTATATATGAAGAATATTATCAAGCTTAGGAAAATGAATCAATGAAATACTTCATAAGGCATCATGTTGGCAATATTCAATAATGAATAGAAACAAGGATAACATTATCTGAGATTACAAGTAGCAATATCTACAAATAGACTATAAATCGATAAGAGCCAAAAAAATGAAATAGAGAATTCTCACAACTTTACTTACGAGTCACAAAGCTTATCCTAGCTTATTTGGCCTCCCAATACCCTAAAAAGTGCTCCTGAACTCCCGAGACCTCCCTTTAGTTTCCTAGAGTTGTTTGACATGTTTTAGAGTGGGTTGGAGTTGCTAGGTTAGGGTTTTAAACTAGTTTAATTAGGTTTAATGAGTTTTCAAAAATTTCAAAAATCTCAGCCCAAAGCCTCAGGAGCGCGATAGGGAAACCCATATGAGGCACTAGGTAACTTTAACACTCTAGGTGGAAACCTCTAATGCGCTAATGTTCTTCTTTTCGAAGAACACTTAGCTGCCCAAAACATCTAGTGCACTACCCATAGGGCATAGCGCGCTAGACGTTGCAGAACCCAAAATTCTACAAGTGCAAAATTCTGGTTCCTTGGACGTCTAGGCCTCCTTCAACACCCCGAATCCCTCGCTCTCCTCCACCAAGGGTCAGTAACAACCCTCCAATCAACAACATGCACTAAACACTTCTATAATTCTTTCATTTCATCCAATTAAACGTGCATTTGTTCAAACATCTCATGAACAACATGCGAACTGAAAATTCCATAAATTGATGAAAACAAATTCAATTTTCAAAGTTGTATAGATCTAGATTATTAGAACAAAATGAGGAATTCAAATTTGGCATTTGATTAAAAAAATAAAGTCATTTTGTAACCTAAAAATAAAAATCATGTTTCATTTGAAAGCCCCCAAATTGTAACCAAAACCCTTAAATTCAAAAATTAAGTTTGGAAATCTAAATTGGAACATTATTTAGGTTAGAAAATAACCAAGAAACACTTGGAATCTGTTTTGAAATAAAAGCCCTATAATTTCAAACTATAAACTCATGAAATTGGATGCTTGATTTGGCTAGAACATTACCTAGTATGTTGGCTTGATTCCTAGCTCCTACATGACCAATTTGTTGATGTGATTTCTCTTCCATAAGCTCTGAATCTATGTGAACAACAAGCCAATTCTCTCCATCTCTCTTGTTTCTCTATATGGTTTTCATGCAAATGAATCAAAAAGTTCACAAGTGTTGTATATATAGGTACAACTTATTGCACACATCTTAACCATCCATTTTATGAAATCAAATGGCTCGCAATCACTCCTACCACCACTACAACACTCGCGCTAACACTAAAAGTGCACTTGCATCTTATGACATCTTGTGTTGGCGCATCTCTCGATGTATATCGGAGATTGTTAATTTATGTGTTATGTTGTAGTTACCACTTAGGCTATTTAAATTGATAAAATTAACCACCATAGACTTATGGAACAAATAAGTTAGTTTCATTAATTCATTCATTTTAAACAAAAGACTTACCATGTCACTCTACCCGGTCGCATAATTGTACAAGTCTCGAGGCATGTCCTCGCTTAAGTCTCAACACCTACAAATTAGTAAAATGACTTAAATAGTCTACACAAATACATTAAACTAGAAAAACATCACAACAAATATAAAATATACATCGGCAACATGCCTCCGTACGCGTGTGTATCACGGTGTGCATCCGACGACATAGGTTGGTGATCTAGTTTAAGGATTAAACATGATTAGAAATTTTGGGTTGTTATTGTTGGGGCATGTGCCCTAGGTCAATCCATAAATGTCTTTATGAATACTTTTAGTTAATAAAATAGAGGATTTCATTTGCTGTTTATTATAATTAATTTGCATGTTTACATTATAATAAGATCCATGGGTATTTAGAAATATCCTAAATGTCCCTAGTCGATCATTATCTTGGGAACTATAATGAATTAAGACTAGTGTGAGTCTTGATTGATGATCATATGATGATTATACGTATAGGGATACGAATCAAGATCACGAGTACTTGTTAGGGAACAAAATCTTGGGCCGAGGACCCGCTATGAGAACATCACATGGATTAAGTCATAGTTGTTTCTCATGATAAGTATATATTCCAGTCCTCGACTTGAGATTACCAGAGACTTCAACATTAGGAACACAAGTGATTTGACACAATCAAACGTTGTCTTTAGCAGGACGATTATAAAGGTTGTGATTGGTTCTTGTGTGAGCAATGTGATGAAGTTGTGTAATCGAGATAGAATTTGTCCCTCTCATATAAAGAGAGATATCTAGTGGATCCCTCGATGTGTTAGACTGTTAAAAGGCCTAGTCTAAGTGAATTGATATTGATCAATGTCACCTGGATGTTTTTAGTCTACCTAGAGATCGAGACTAGTACGATTGAACATGTTGGATGACAATTCCATGCCTTATGTTTGATCAAAAGGATATCGTGTGACAAAAGGATGTTATATACACTATTGATTAGGTTGTTTCGATGTGATATTCGTACAACTTGGGTAGTCATAATGTCTTGCTAGAGGCCGCTTATGACTTGTATACCAAAATGTGTTTTGGTAGACTACCAACGTTGTATGAGCCTATTGGGTCGCACACTAAGAATGGTTTTGCGAGATTTTAAGATGGTTCAGAAAAATGAATTTTATATGATAAAATTCATGATGGAAACGTCCTTGTGGTGTATTACACTTATACTTCTTTAAGTAAGGGTATATGTGTAATTTACTTAATAATCTATATACTGAGGGTTGTATAAATAGACGCTTTAAGTTAGAACACACGAATGAAAGATTAAAAGGCGAAACTCTATTTTCGTTTTAGAAACGACTTAGGGTTTTTGGTATGCTCTGGATCGTTTTGGAGAGAAACAAAAGGATTTGGTATTCTCTCGAAGCTAGCACTTGAATCTCGGCCGCCGTTCGTGTGTGGACTACTAGTAGAGGCGTTCGTCGTTAGCGGCGCCTTAGAGATCGATCAACCTTGAGAAAGGTATATTGCGGCGAGGTATGATTAAGTTTTCATGGTTTAAACGTTTTTAATGGAATTAGATTCGGATCTGTTGGGGTTTTTGTCAAAATTGTTTTGTAATCTCATTGCGTATGAACCCCAAAACCAACGAGTGGTATCGAGAGCCTTCGAGTTCGATTCCATTAAATTCATTGCATGTTTTCTTCGATATATACATGATATATGATTGAAAACATGTTAATAGTTGATGTATATGTGATATACATAAGTTTTTTGTGAGATTTATTATCATGTTTTGTGTATATGATACATATATTCGTGATTTAATTGAAATTTGTTTCGTACATGCTAGTAACCATGTTAGGTTAATTTGAATAATTTTAATGAATTGAGTTTCGTGTTCTATGATCCATGACACCATTAGGTTCGATTGTGATAGTAGTTCATGATTCAATTACATGTTTGTGATTATTTGGATGAGGACCGAAATTGCAAATAATTAATTTTCGAAATTATAATAATTAATTAATTTGAAATTATTTATTTATCTTGTTATATCTATTTTGTTATGAAGTTTCTATTTTATAAAGATAGATAACAAATTAGAATATGAGATAAATATCAAGAATCTTGTTATTGGTGATATACTAGGATTCAAATATCTTAAATCCAAAATAAATAATTAATTTTGAAATTATTTATTTATCTTGTTATATCTATTTTGTTATGAAGTTTCTATTTGATAAAGATAGATAACAAATTAGAATAAGAGATAAATATCAAGAATCTTGTTATTGGTGATATACTAGGATTCAAATATCTTAAATCCAAAATAAATAATTAATTTCGAAAATTAATTATTTATCTTGTTATATCTATTTTGTTATGAAGTTTCTATTTGATAAAGATAGATAACAAATTAGAATAGGAGATAAATATCAAGAATCTTGTTATTGGTGATATACTAGGATTCAAATATCTTAAATCCTAATTGGATTAGGATAAGATGATTAGTTAGATGTGGGCCCGGGTTAATTAAAATGTTTTAATTGACTTAATTTCGGATAAATTAAGGGGTTAATTTATGATAATAAAATCAGCGAAAATTATGATTTTCTATAGCGAATTTTAATTTTCGGAATTGAGATTCGTCTTCTAAAAAAAAAAAAAAAAAAATCCAAATTGTTTAGTGATTGAACAAATCAATAAAATATATGATATTTCATTATTTACATAAAATCACTAAAATCTGAATAAAATCCCTCTATTAAATTTTAAGTCTCGTGCCATCCATTTTAAACACTTGTCAAGGCCTCGATCACACTTAATATAGTTTGACCATAGTTGGGTGTATTGTGTTATCTTGGTGAGACAAGTTGGGTAAGTTACCTTAATGTTTAAAATGGTCAGACTTAATAAAGCCATCAAAATAGTTTTGAGCTTTAGGCAAATGATGAGATAAAAACATGCTAAGACATAAGATGTCTCATATCTCATAAAAGGATCTAAAAATTACATAAGATGTAATTGGTAAGCTGTTACCTACCTAAATAATCTAGTTTCTGTGTTTCATGTCATAGCATTTGTCATAGAATTAGGTGAAATATGGATTTTAGTCCCCCTAAATAAACGATACGTTTTAGGAGGGTTGTTAATTTAGTGGGAGTCTATTCCTCTATACTAAAATAAACTTTGCATAATCTTTATTGTAGATCAATGGCCTCTTCAAGTAACAATAATCCCATGTCACTGCGATCCATCCTTGAGAAGGATAAGCTATACGGGACTAACTTTCTTGATTGGTTGAAACTTGAGAATTGTTCTTAAGCATGACGCAAGTTGTATGTCTGGATGCTCCAATCCACGAGGACCCGCTGAGCCGATGCTACGAAAATTTGTGAAGGATGCGCATAATAAGCATGTCAACGATTCTACGATGTTGCATGTATTATCTTGGCAACTATGGTTCTGAACTTGAGAAGGACATGGAACTAATGGAAGCCTACGACATGGCTATAGCATTTGAAGGAAATGTTCCAACGACAAGCTAGGCAAGAAAGGTTCGAGACAGTCAAAAACCTACATTCTTGCAAGATGAGCGAGGGTGCGTCGGTTAGTCCTCATGTTACGAAGATGAAGGGCTATGTTGACCAACTTGATAGACTCGGATTTCCCATAAGCCAAGAGTTGGCTACGGATTTGATCTGAATTCATTACCGAGAAAGTTACTCACAATTTGTGATGAACTACAATATGAATAATATGGAGAAATCAATTTCGGAGTTGCATTTGATGCTCAAAAGCTGAACAAAATATCAAGAAACCCTCTAGTAATATGTTGATGGTCTAAAAGGAAAGGGAATGAAGAAGAAAGGCAAAGGCAAGGCTAGAGTTGCCAAGGTTGTTGTTTGCACTGTCTGTCGCAAAGCCTATGGAACAAGTCAAGAGCCCCCCGGCACTGTTCTACTTCAAAACACCCAAAAGAAAAGGAAGAAAATTGTCATTTACGTAATCAAACCTATCTTTGGCATTGTCGTCTCGGACACATAAATGAGAAACGCATAATGAAGCTCCATAAAGATGGACTTCTAGATTCATTTGATTTAGAAACATATGAAACATGCGTATCTTGTTTACTAGGCAAGATGACTAAAAGTCCCTTTCTTGGACACGGTGAAAGGGCAAGTGATTTATTGGGTCTAATACATGCGATGTATGCGGTCCTATAAACACGATGGCTAGAGGAGGTTATCGGTACTTCATTACATTTGCGATGATTTCGGCGAGATATGGTTATGTATATCTTATGAAACATAAAGTGAATCATTTGAGATGTTTTGAACGTTTCAAAATGAAGTGCGAGAATCAACTTGGTAAAACTATCAAAACAACTTCGATCGGATCGAGGTGGTGAATATTTAAGCCAAGAATTTGATGATCATCTTAGAAATTGTGGGATTGTCTCCCCGATTGACTCCACCGACAACTCCACGATGGAATGGAGTTTACGAAAGGAGAAATCGAACCTTATTAGATATGGTTCGATCTATGATGAGTCATGCGAGATCTTCCATTATCCTTTTGGGGTTATGCATTACAAGCTGCGACTTTCACTCTAAATCGAGTTCCTTTAAAGCGGTTGATAAAACACCATATGAGATATGGTACGGGAAGAGACCTAGTTTGTCTTTTCTTAAGATTTGGGGTTGTGAGGCTTACGTAAAGCGACAAGTCTAGAAAAACTAGCACCTAAATCGATAAGTGTTTATTTGTGGGGTATCTAAGGAAACAAAAGGATATTACTTTTATAATCCCGATGAGAACAAAGTGTTTGTTGCTCGGTATGGTGCCTTTATGGAAAAATAGTTTATTTCAAAAGACACTAGTGGGAGAGAAATAAATCTTGAAGAAGTTCAAGAATCACGAGATAAACACTGAGCGCTCTTTGGAAGTTCAACAACGTTCGAACCAGTTGAACCTCCACAAGTGACACAAGGCCCGCGTAAATCTGGTAGGGTAAGACATGAGCGAGAGAGATTCGAATTTCTCATTGCGATAGTCGTGATGTGTTGCTTATGGATCAAAATGAGCCCACCACTTATCGGGAGGCTATGTACGGACCGGACTCGGATAAATGGCTAAGTGCCATGAATTCGAGATGCAATCCATGTATGATAACCAAGTTTGGAACTTGGTTGATTTACTGAAGGTGGTAAGACCATTGGATGTAAATGGGTTTTCAAGAAAAAGCGACATGGATGGCAATGTGCATACTTTTAAAGCAAGACTTGTAGCAAAAGGTTTGAGGCGGACTCAAGGTGTTGATTATGATGAAACTTTTTCGAGTAGCCATGCTTAAATCCATAAGAATTTTAATTGTCATTGTTGCATATTATGACTATGAGATATGGCAAATGGATGTAAAAACAGCATTTCTTAATGGAAAGTTTGCTTGAGGACGTGTATATGACACGACTGAAGGTTTTGTACATCTGAGAATTCTAGGAAGGTATGCAAGCTTCAAAGATCCATTTATGGATTAAAGCAAGCTTCTCGGAGTTGGAATCTTCGTTTTGATGAAGCAATCAAGGATTTTGGTTTTATTAAGAACGAAGATGAGCCTTGTGTATACAAGAAGGTCGGTGGAGAGTGTAGTTTTTAGTGCTTGTATGTTGATGATATATTACTCATTGGAAATGACATCCCAACATTGCGAGTGTCAAGTCTTGGTTAGGGAAGTGTTTCTCAATGAAAGACTTAGGAGATGCGCCTATATCCTAGGGATAAGGATCTATAGGGATAGATCTAAGAGGCTAATCGGTCTAAGTCGAGTGTTTACATAGACAAAGTCTTGAATAGGTTCGGTTTGCAAGACTCTAAAAGAGGATTGTTGCCAATGTCTCATGGCATAAGTCTCGGCAAGAATCGATGTCCTAGGACAAATGATGAGCGAGGCCAGTATGAATAAGATTCCATATGCATCGGCTATTGGATCTATCATGTATGCCATGTTATGCACTCGACACGATGTATCATATGCTTTGAGCATTACAAGCGAGATATCGTCGAGATCTGGTGAGAGTCCTTTGGATAGCGATAAAGAACATTCTTAAATACTTAAGAAGGACTAAGGAAATGTTCTTGGTCTATGGAGGTTTTGAAAATGATCTAGTTGTAAATGGTTACACGGATGCAAGTTTTCAGCTGATATAGATGATTTTAGATCTTAATCTGGATATGTGTTTATTTTGAATGGGGGTGCGATAAAGCTGGAAAAGTTCGAAGCAGAGAGGCGTGGCGAGATTCTACAACGAAGGTGAGTATATTGCGGCGTCGATGCGGCAAAAGAGCGGTTTGGATCAAAAAGTTCATTTACGAACTAGGTGTGGTTCCAAGTATTGCTAACCCTATTTGTTTGTATTGTGACAATAACGGGGCAATAGCACAGGCCAAGGAACCTAGATCACACAATAGATCCAAACATATACTCAGGCGTTTTCATCTCATCAGAGAAATTATTGAGAGGGGAGACGTAAAGATTTGCGAGTACCTGCGAAGACAACGTTGTGGATCCATTGACAAAAGCTCTTCCACAAGCAAAACATGATGGTCATGTTAGATCATTAGGCATTAGATGCATATATGATTGGCCCTAGTGCAAGTGGGAGATGTTGGGGCACGTGCCCTAGGTCAATCCATAAATGTCTTAATGAATACTTTTAGTTAATAAAATAGAGGATTTCATTTGTTGTTTATTATAATTAATTTGCATGTTTACATTATAATAAGATCCATGGGTATTTCTGAGAAATATCCTAAATGTCCCTAGTCGATCATTATCTTGGGAACTATAATGAATTAAGACTAGTGTGAGTCTTGATTGATGATCATATGATGATTATACGTATAGGGATACGAATCAAGATCACGAGTACTTGTTAGGGAACAAAATCTTGGGCCCGACCCGCTATGAGAACATCACATGGATTAAGTCATAGTTGTTTCTCATGATAAGTATATATTCGGTCCTCGACTTGAGATTACGAGAGACTTCAACATTAGGAACATAGTGATTTGACACAATCAAACGTTGTCTTTAACTTAGGACGATTATAAAGGTTGTGATTGGTTCTTGTGTGAGCAATGTGATGAAGTTGTGTAATCGAGATAGAATTTGTCCCTCTCATATAAAGAGAGATATCTAGTGGATCCTCGATGTGTTAGGTTGTTAAAAGGCCTAGTCTAAGTGAATTGATATTGATCAATGTCACTTGGATGTTTTTAGTCTACCTAGAGATCGAGACTAGTACGATTGAACATGTTGGATGACAATTCCATGCCTTATGTTTGATCAAAAGGATATCGTGTGACAAAAGGATGTTATATACACTATTGATTAGGTTGTATCGATTTGATATTCGTACAACTTGGGTAGTCATAATGTCTTGCTAGAGGCGCTTATGACTTGTATACCAAAATGTGTTTTGGTACACTACCAACGTTGTATGAGCCTATTGGGTCGCATAAGAATGGTTTTGCGAGATTTTAAGATGGTTGAGAAAAATGAATTTTATATGATAAAATTCATGATGGAAAACGTCCTTGTGGTGTATTACACTTATACTTCTTTAAGTAGGGGTATATGTGTAATTTACTTAACCGATCTATATACTGAGGTTGTATAAATAGACGCTTTAAGTTAGAACACACGAATGAAAGATTAAAGGCGAAACTCTATTTTCGTTTTAGAAACGACTTAGGGTTTTTGGCATGCTCTGGATCGTTTTGGAGAGAAACAAAAAGATTTGGTATTCTCTCGAAGCTAGCACTTCGAATCTCGACCGCCGTTCGTGTGTGGACTACGTAGTAGAGGCGTTCGTCGTTAGCGCGCCTTAGAGATCGATCAACCTTGAGAAAGGTATATTGCGGCGAGGTATGATTAAGTTTTCATGGTTTAAACGTTTTTAATGGAATTAGATTCGGATCCTGTTGGGGTTTTTTTTTTCAAATTGTTTTGTAATTTCCGCTGCGTATGAACCCCAAAAGCCAACAGTTATATGATCGTTTAACTAGTCAGAAATTCACATAATGCCACATTAGCCAAGAAGTTATAACTTTTCATTAAATCGAGAAGTTGGAAATGAAAAGTTGAAATGGTTATGATCTCTACCACCGAGTTGTTGAATACATCAAGGTGATTGAGTCCACTTAATGGTTCACCGAGGAAATAGTATTACAGTTTTGAATTATAAGAGTTATACTTGAAAAATCATTTTCTCATCTCTTTTGGTTCAATAAACCTTAAGTTTAAATTTTGAGGACGAAATTTTTTATTAGTTGAGAAGATTGTGACATCTGAGAATTTCATGAACTTGATTAGATGACTAATCAAGTATTTTCATATTTAAAATGGAATTTAGGTCTCCACAGTGGGACCCATGTGTTACGGATTAGAGATCATAAATTAAATATTATTTTTATGCTATGTGCCTATCTGATGTTTTATACACTATTTTGATGTAAAATTAAATTAAATTAGGGTTGAGACGTGGTGTATGAATGTTTCTGAGTGCGTTGGGAATTTTTCCAATTTTTGACAAAATTGTGGTATTTTCTGAATTTAAATTGGGGTTAAATGAAGAGATAAATATGAAGAATTTAGAAAATAATGTGAAAATACTTTAAAGGATATGTAGGAGAGTCGAGAAAAGGATAGAAATGAGGGGTAAAATGGTATTTTGGTAAGAAATAAAAGAAATTGGATTTAAAACCTTCCATTTGTTCCTTACCTCTCATCTCACTATCTTTTCTCACACTCGAGCTCTCTGTGCTCTCTCTTCCATCTTTATTAATGCCCTCTATCCCATATCTCTCAGTGTTCTCTCAATTGTCACTTTCTCTTTATAATGTTTCCTCTCTATCTAGGTGGCCAGCCAATGAAAACGGTGAAAAAGAACATAAAGGGAAAGCAATTCAATGGAGGTGAGTTTTAGATCAATTTGATGATTCTAATTAGTTTTGATTATTTACATCGATTTATAAGGGTTTTGGGTCAGTTTTGTTCAAATTCAATTGGTAAACGTCTGAAAGATCATTTATGATTCTTTATACAGTTTTATTATTGTCATGTGGGTGTACGTTTTGATTTTGTCTCACTTTAGAATTCGATTTCAGTTAACCAATTGATAAATCTAAGGTTGTTTTTTTTATGGTTTCTGATGCTTGTATGTCAAACTTAACTCACGAGACTCGACTTAGAGTTTTGTGACAGTTGTATAGGTCATTTTGGGTCGAATTGGTTGCATTTTTGTAAAATGATTAGTTGTGCAATCTTAGTTTTTGGCTATTTTGAGGTGCGATTTTAAGCAATCAAATGAATGTTTTCGATGAGATTTTTTATGGGTTTTCATCCTTGTATATCAATAGCGATGTGTGAGAATCCTATTTTGATTTGGAGAAGGTTTGATAGTGTTTTGAAAGACGAAAAAGAATACCAAAAATTGGGACTGAACTGTCATTTTTTAAACTATTTTGAGTAGGCATGTTGATGCATTGATTGAGACATCAAATGGGGTCCAATGGACTTGCGAATATGTTCATTTGAGTTTTAACTTTGATGATCAATAAAGATTGTGGTCATTGGAATTTGTTTGATCAATGACAAAAAAGGTAGAACATGGCATGTTGATTTGGTCCAAAAGTGTCCAATTATAACAGTTGCATCTTAGCAACTTTAAAGGATAATTTGAGTAGGCATTTGTTTTCCAAACCAATTAAGGTTAGACTCTTTGAAATCCCTATATATCCTACTTTGAATAGCACTTAATCTCATACCTTGATACAACCTATAACGTAGTGAAAAATAGTTGTGAAAATGGTCAAAAATAAGCTATCTAAAATGTGAAAGTGAGACATTAACAAACATGCAACTTTGCAACACGTTTTGGATGGGTTATAGGTGTCCGAATAGCTTGGGATTTAGTTTGATTGAATTTTGTATATCCTAGTTGATATAAATGCGAAGTTTGTGTTTAAAATAACATGTTAACATGTTATAAAATAAGCGCAAACTAGGCCAGTTGACTAGGATAACTTATACTAAGAAAAATTCAAACTTTGCTAAATTATGGTGAATTAGCAATGATTGTGACGACATGGCATTGCAATGATGAACGTAATGCCAATTATGTTAACGTGATAATGTAGCGTATACGTAAGACTAATGAGAATAAGTTTTAGATCAAAGTTTGGAAGTGGTTTCACTTTGTTATGACTTGAAAAATGAATTTAAGTATTAAAATATAGTTGTAACTCCACATGTTGAATTTGTGATTTAATAGGACTTGTTGACGTACATGAAGGCCAAGGAATGTTATGTGAGGCTTTGCAACTAATTTTGAGTTGGTTTGGTTGTAAGTAAGTTTTACAATGATTTTTAATACTGATTGAGTATCTTTGTACCTATAATTGTATCATAGTATGCATTGCATATTATCATTCTTGGTCATGCATACATAGATAGAGTGAGGGGGATAAGCTTTTTTTGGAGTCTGGCTTGCTTGAAACTAGGTTTCAGTCCTACCTGTACATCGTCTAGTGAGACTAGCAGAGTCTAACGTCGACAAGTCATCTATGTATTTCATGATCTATTAATATTCTCTATATACTATTTTTAGAAGTCGACATCTAATTATAGTTAGGAGACAACAACATAGTGGATTGCATGTTATGTTGACGCATATATCTTATTGTTGATTTGGAAATGCAATTACATGTCTCCATGTATTAAACTAACAATTGTAGGAGTACAGATCAATGTAGGAATTTACTTACCTGACATATTCAAATTGTTTTTTATGGTGTCAGATCTATATAAAGGCAAGGGACGAATGGACAAGGCTCAAAGATTATGGTGATTGTTTTTAAAATTTAAAGTAAACTCTTGTTTTGCATTGTTTATATATATTGTCTTGGAATTCTTGGGGTGAGTGTAGGACGTAAATTTTCATGAAGGGTTATGAGAGTCTCCAAAGTTAGTTTAAAATGAATTGAGAGGTTTATATTTCAATTTGGGTTTGTTTGGAATAGTAAAGTTGTGATTAATCTAGCGGAGACTCTAAATTAGTTTATAAATTTGGTTTTGATATATATTGTGAACTGCGGGGAGTTGTGATTCCTTCTAGGCCTCTCCCCAATTCTGCTATATATTAGGTGGAAGTTTTCCAAAATGCCACTTTTAGTGGAGGTGCTGCCAAAATTTATTCAAAATATGGATATGATCTCTTAATTTGCTTTAATTGAACAAATCATGAATTGAGTTCATTGAAGATATAAATTTAGTTTTGGAGCCTTATAAAAGGCTGAAATAACTATTGTTTTAAGTTCAAAGTTAAAAGAATAGATTAGGTTAACTAGATTATTAGATAATTGAAGTAATCTAGGTCGGTCAATCGTCTTACTGACGAAGGGACTAAATAAGCACCCATCACAAGAACAATTTAATGACTCATACTTGTTTGTACAATCCATTAACCTAATCATGTTCACACGCACTTTAACTTAGTTTACTTTGTGATGGAGACAACACATGTCCCAAGGCATATTAATGCTTATAGTTTAATTTTCCTAACTTAGGCCATATTTACCTAAATTCAACTATAAGCACATTCAAATAGCTATTTTAAATCTCATTTACTAAATTATGACTTACCACATCACTTTCTACCCTGGTCCTACTTTGACACACATATCGGGCGTGTCTACATTAACGTGCCAAACTTCCAAAATACAACACTAAATAAATATTTTTCGAGTATAGTGTACATACATATATCACACTAGGCATCCATCCCTCAAAATTAATATATTTCTCGATCCTCACACCGAGTATTGGGACCACACCTGTTCTCAGGTCACATCACGGGTCGGTAACCCTGATCAAAGACTAATTTACTATTAGTAAATTTTGGGCCATTGCAAAAACTTTCTCAAAATCCTCAAGGATTAATCGAGAATGTGCAATCAAATCATCATCACAGCCTTTTCCTAACCATAGTAGTGCCAACAACAATACAACTACACCCAAAAACTACACGCCAGCCACAATCCAAACTTCATCGATATTATAACTTACCAAAACTACCTCTCCTAACCGAAACATCCTTAACAATTCTTCCATGGGTATTTTTACCAAATAAAAAACACAACAAAAACGATACACGCACAGCAGCCTTGAACTTCGTCATTTCCAATACTAACTCAACAACCAACCTCAAATAACAACTCCTCATCATCTATTTTCCCTTTTCTTTCGACCGAACCCAACAGAAATAACAATACTCAAAATTACAATCATAAAACCAACTGATTTGACAACAAATTCACAGACCTATCAACAATTTTGAATTTAAAACTCACTTCCACCATAAGTCTTTTTCTCTCTTCTTCACCACTGTATTATGTGTGAGAGGGAGATGAGGGTGAGCTCGAGATCATTTGCAAATGAGAGTAATACATCAAAGTGTAGGAGAGTGAGGAGCCAAGTCGACTAATGGTTTGTATTTTTTTACGCTAATGATAAAGTACAGAGAGGAGAGGACGAACATGGGCAGAGAGAACATAAAGAAATAAAAGAGAGGACCTAGAGGGAGAGTCCAGAGAGATGCAAGATGGGAGAGGTGAATTGGAGGGAGAAATCGAGAGGAAAAGTATGGATCAACGAAGAAAAGGGATCGAAATGGTGAATATCGAAACCCTTGTTTCGATCTTTATTGTTTCATTAATTTATTTTGGTCAAATGACTAAAATACCCTCTATATGTATCTTCTCTTATTCACTTAACCACTGCCCCTACATGTCATTTCATATTTTTTATTTAATTTGTTATGTTTATCTCAAGTTTCAAGTTCAAATTAAACCCTAGAGAAATTAAGAAAATCCCCAATGCTCTCTGATACACACAAACACTGCATCTAAGCCTCAAGTTGACTCTATTTCATTTTGAATAGAGTATAATACATCAATTAAGCACACAACGCATAAAATAAATATTTAACTCATGATCTCACATCCGTAACCCATGCGTCCAACCTTAAATACTTAAATCTCAATTTAAATCCAAAAATACTTAATTAGCATCATAATCAAGTTTATGAAATTCTCGGATTTTAAATAAGTTTATAGGAGACTTGCAATCGAAACGTAGCTAACTACTGGAGTTAGAATAGGGAACACCTTGTGTGCAAGTAGGTCTCTCGTCTTATTGGAATGGGCAAACTCCTTAAATTTGAATTTTGGGATGAAATTTCTTTTAGTTGGGAAAATTGTGACAGCCTGAACTTATTAAACCAGATTACGCCCTAATGATTAGTAATAACGAACCATAATTAGGGTTGACGTGTAAATCTCGGGTAAGAACTCAGGCGCAAGAACCGAATGTAAATAGTTATATTTGTGTGATGCTTGTTTATATGGTAGTTTTACTATGAATTATAGCATTACACCATGTGTACCAATGTTCACCGCTTTTTACATTAGTTATGAGTTCGGCTAGTAGTGCCTCGAGATGCATGCAACTCGAGTATAGGGTTTGGTAACATAACAATGAGAAATTTACCTTTAGTTGAACAATCTAAACAAATTATATAAAATTCCAAAGCTAAGGTAATGTATCAATTAAATATTTACCTAAGTATGAAAATGAAATCAAGAATTAATGTGCCTCAAGATGCGTGAAGCATAGGGTAACTAAGTGGTTGAGAGTTAGTCTAATTATGGAGTACAAATGACTAATAGCCCATAAACTAAGCAAATTAAATCATCTAATGTGCCTATGGTATGACTTTTGGATTGATTCATATAAAAAGGGCTTAAGATAGTGGAAAGATTATTTGGACCTTAGATCAACCTTGAGATAAATCATCTAGAGGCTTAAGCTAATACACTTACTAGGCATCTATGGTTGGATGGATCAAATTCAAGCCATTGATGGACCTAGATATGAGAGATTCAAGCAAGATTAAGGTCTAGGATTATGAGATGGGCTAGTATAAATAGATAACTTAGCCTTCCATTTTGATCTCATTCATGCTCATTCATGCAACTAACAAAAGAATTTAGGATTTCTAGTTCATGAAAGCAAAAAGGGTTGGACAAATTTTGATCTAGGAGAGTTTGTGTCAAATTGGTGGTGTCCTAGCAATAAGGGTAGAGAATTTGCATTAAGACTCAAGCTATATATGAAATTCCTTATTTTTTTATGCATTTCTACTCAAAACTTTGTTTGAATGAACATTAAAACTTAAGGGTTGACCCTGAACGAAATTTTGATGGTTAATCTATATTTCCCCCATGTTTTTTAGGTATAAGAGATGATGATTTCATCTCTAAACTTTCAAAAACTCAACCGTCAAACCCTTATTCTTATTCTTGAGGCTTTTCAACTAATGCATGTTAACTTACCTAAATTGAGGATTAAAACATGAGTATTGTTACCTATTGGGTTTTAGGGTTCATACGCGGCGAAAAATTTAAAAAGAAATTGAATAACCCCAACATGAATAAAAATAAGTTCTATCAAACTAGATCTATAAAAGTAAAATTATACCTTAATTTATGATTTCCTTCTCTGATTGTTCAATCTTCAAGATGTTCATGCGCTCATCCTCTATCAGAAATCCACACACGAATGGTGACCAAAATTTGGAGTGATAGGCCCAAGAGAGATAGAAAACTTTTTTCTTTCTCTCCCAAAATCTAGAGAACTAGAAAATAGCAAAAACAAAAATATTATTTCATTATAAGGTTTCAACCTCTATTTATATGTGTAGATAAGCCCTCAATTAAAATCCTATTCATAATACTCATATTGTATTTAAGAAGTTTAAGTAAATTACACATACGCTCCTATTAATAAGTTATCATATAAAAAATTGTAAGAGTTTTTATGTCATCAAATTTATCATATAAAATTCATTACTCTATACAATTGAAATTGCACAAAACCATTCTTTGTGTGCAACCAAATAGGTTCATGCGACGTTGGAAGTGAACTAAAACCATTTTAGTACACAAGTCATAAGTAGTATCTAGCAAGGCATTATGACTACCCAAGTAGAATGAATATTGTAACGGCCTGAATTTAATTCACTATTATTAATGACATGGTTGCAGATGTGGCTAACAGCTCAGACACTTGTGGGACCGCAGTTAGGCTAGTACGCGCCTGGAGCTAGGTAATGTACTAATTTATTTAATTTTGTGATGTTTATATTGAAATAGAGTAAACGAAATTGTAATGTGTGTAATTATATTACATTTGATGTGCGAAAATTTGTGTTGAGTATTCGCCTTGATACGCGTGTCGACGAGTACTGGATAATCTAAAAGACTAAATACTAGGCTGGGGAAAATAATATACACATGAAATGAATAAAATAAGTAAATAATATGTAATGTATATATGATGGTTAGGGACATGGTAGTGTACGTATGTCGCATTTCAAGATGCAAAATCGAGCGTCAGAACACCCGAAATATCACTTTTTTGGTTAAGAACAAGGGCGAGTGTGCCATTGGTGTCATTTTCAGAGTCATTAAAGGTCAAAAATGGAGCAAATGGTGCTCATTGGATTACCTTGAGATGCACAAGTGAGGAGAGATGAGTTTTCAACTATAAAAAAGTCAATTGACTTTCAAACCCACCACCTTTTCTCTCTCCTTATCATAAATCCAAAAATTGAAGAAAAAGAAATAAGGGTTTTGAAGTTCCAACTTGGTGATTTGAGGAGCTTGGAGTAGTGGAATCATCAAAGCAAGGTGAGAATCACAAACACCTCAACTTTCTTTATCTTTTTGTCTAAATTTTTGAGGTGTTGGTGTGAATCCAATAAGGATTGTTACAGTGGTTGTTAAATAGTTTTTTGGTAGATTTTAAGTGCTATGAAGTTAGTGGTTTGTGTTATGGTTGTTGTTGTTGGTGGTAGGATTGTTTGGAACCCAAAATCTTCAGCAAAATTGCTATTCATAACGCGATTAGCGCGCTAATTTTCATCCCGACGAAGAACGTATAACTGCTTGGGAATCTAGTGTGCTAATTCTCAGATCTAGCGCGCTAGATATTGTAGTTTTGACATTATTTTTGCTAAGTGACATAAAATACATCAAATTGACTAAAAATCAATTATAAATGGAAATAGGTCATTTCGAGCAGTAATTTGGATATCTGGGATTTGATGGAGCTGAACCAGAGGTTATTTACGGGACACTGAGTGGGGTTTGAGGTTTGTAGTATCCCAACTGAAGTTTCTTGAGCAATACTTTATTTTGCTTTTGAATTCATATTTTGTCTTTCAATACTCTATTCTTGGTGTGATTTAATGGACGGACGTTGAGCCTCTCCCTTCATGCCATTTCTGTGTATATGTCCACTAGGCTATAGCACGAGTGCCAAGGATCTCGGTGAATAGGTTGACCCGAGAGTCATGTGGGCCACGTGTGGGTGTGCCGTTAGCTCCACGCCGACCACCTAGTGGATCAAGATATTGGCCTTACTTGAGTGCTACTCGCTAGCAGTAGTCTGTGGGGAGTCCGAAGTATGGCACTAGTTTGACCATAGGCTCTAGGAACACACTTTGAGCTTTCACTATTACATATGCATGTGATGAGCACAATTGCTTGTATTTATTTCCGCGTGTTTATTTAATAGTTTTGTTTAAATTCCAGTTCTTATTTTCCATGTTGCTCACTTAATTTCCTTAGGAATACTCACTTTAAACTCATCATCTGCCTTTGTGATGGCTTGAGTGCAAATCCTAGTATAAGTCGTGGTAAGGGCAAGCTTCCAGAGTACCTGTGATTCAGAGATATTAAGCTAGACTTGTACATTTGTATTATATATTCTTTGTTTTTGTTTTGGGGAGTTGAGATTGTGAGATACTTCATGACTTTATACTTTTGATATTTTGATTATATATGGGTTTTCCACACTAGGTGTCAGAGTAAAATGCATGACTTTGATGTTTCATCTTTTAAGTTATCATGATAAAAGACTTCTGCTATGATTTATTATGTTTTAAAATGATCTTAGCAGATAATTAGAGTTCATTAATAATTTAAATAGTAAATCGTTGTTTATTGAGGTTAATAATGATTAAATGGTAGATAAGATAGCATGTGGGACACAGTTGGCGCTGGTAGGCTAGGTTGTGGGCCCGCATTGGCCCCCGTGGTGGTCCATTTGGAAAATAGGACGTTACATTTTGGTATCAAAGCAAGGTTGGTGAACCTCGAGGAATTGAAAGCTAACTCTGATACGATTACAATTGTGGAATAATTTGAGGATAAACCTGATGAATAAACTTGAGATGTTGAAATCATAAGGAATTGCCTAGAGTCCTAATTGGGAAATGAGGTGAGATTGGTAGAAATCAGGGATATACATGTTACATTTTTTGTTGTATATTATATACGATATACTTATATGTACAGAGGCTGATTAGACGTACGTTCTTCAATGCAGATATCGATGGATGAACAACCTTCAGATACTACTAAACCAGATGTCGGAGATACCAGTGATCTGACTAGGCCGACTTTGAAGTTGGAGTCATTAACGTGGACTATGGATGATATATTTATGTTGCTGAGAGAAATGCTGAGAGCTCGGGATGCTCGGGAGACGACTACAGCTCCTACTACCGATATAGTTGCACTGATGACTACTACTCAAGCAGTTGTGCTCCTACTATAGCTGAGACTCAAGTGCAGCCAGTAGTATCTGAGAAACTAGCCAAGAGGGCTGCGCTAGTAACGATACCAGTGAATACAAATGTGGTTCTTACCCATGTGACCACTGAGTAGCCAGCAGTGGTGTTTACTTTAGGGAGTCTAATGACATTAGAGGCTAAGAAGATGAAGGAGTTCATTAAGTTCTCACCAGGATACTTCTATGGAGCCGAGGACTTAGAGATAGTCGGGAAGTGGCTATTATCTCATGAGCGGCTACATGACTTGTTTTGGGTTGAGGAGAATGATCGGTCGAGATTATCGAGTTTATGCTTGAGAGCCGATGCTGCGATTTTGTGGACTACATACATCGCGACTCATCCTTCTATGACTACTAGGGCAGAGTTTCGAGCGTTGTTTATGAATGAGTATATACCTATGGAGGTCAGAGTCCGATTAAGGGATGAGTTTTTATCCTTATTTCAAGGTGATATGTCTGTTACGGTGTACATTGAGAGGTACCGATACCTACTGTCTTATTCCATGGACATAGTAGGTACAAATTGACTATAGATATATTATTTTGTTTGAGGTTTGGATGAGAGGATTGCGAGCATGGTTGTATTCAGTGGAGTTCGTACTTTGGCATAGATTTAAGATAGTTCCCTTGCACATGAGATATACCTGGTTCAGAGGGCCGATCGATTAGTGATTCAAGCAGCGTTGCACAGTCAATAGAGTCAGCCAGTTTTGAGTTCTCGGTCTGATCAAAACCGAAGAGAGAAAGGAGAGACAAAGATTGACAGAGATAAGGCCAGAGACCTCGTTGAGGTGATCGACAGTCTAATCATGATGATCGGGATAGACGTGATGATCGCCAGGTGGCATATTCTATGGCTTTTGCGTCAGTTGATCAGCCTAGATAGTAGTATAGGCAAGATAGAGGTCAAAGAGGCCAGAGTCGAGGTTAGGGTCAAACACAGAGTCAAAGGAGTTATAGCATATCAGAGACTCGTACATGTTACCAATGTGGTAAAGTGGGACATATTATAGCAGATTATACCAGACCAACACCTCTACCACTATATACGGAGCAGGCTAAAGATAAGGCTCAGACTGCAGTTTTTGGGGTCGCACAGCCGGATAAGGAGGCGACCAAAAAGCTTGTTTAGGGTACATTATTTTTTATGGTATTTTCATGCATATTATGATAGATTCTGGTAGTATACTGTCTTTTATTTCTAGACGCGGTAGGAGAGTTAGGGTTACCTACACAGACCATAGATACACATCTTGTTCTCAGTATGGCAGTAGGGGATAAGATTTACCCCAACTGGATTTGCCAGAATTTTATTGTGGAGATTGAAGGACATCTGCTACCGATAGATTTGAGAGTGTTAGAGTATCTGGAGTTCGATGCGATGTTCGGTATGGATTGGTTATCATTCTATCATGCATAGATCGACTATTTCAGCAAGACCGGGACATTTGACATCGAGGGGATTCCGAAGTTTACATTTGCCGGAGTTGCAACTGCATTACCTATCACTCGACGCAGACTAGCTACGTCGTATGAGATGGAGGCATACGCGACTATGGTTTAGCCAAAACATAAGAAGGTGGTTAAGGTTGAGGATGTCCCTATTGTCAGCAAGTTTTCAGACATGTTCCCTGATAATTTCCCAGAATTTCCACCACCGAGAGCTATTGAGTTTATTATTGAGCTAATTTTGGGGACTCAGCCAATTTACAGCACACTATCTAGGATGTCAAAATCCGAGAACGAGGAGTTGAGGACCTATTAGAGGACTTATTGCAAAAAGGTTTCATTCACCCTAGCATGTCATCTTGGGGAGCTCCAGTTCTTTTTATGAAGAAGAAGGACGGTTCGATGTGGATGTGTGTGAACTACTAGAATCGAATTAGGTGACGATTCAGAATCATTACCCACTTCCGAGGATTGATGGTTTATTTGATCAATTGGTTGGGGCCAAGTTCTTCTCGAATATCGATTTACAATCAAGATACCATCATTTGAGGATTCGAGAGGAAGGTGTGAAGAAGACCATTTTTAGTACACGATACGGATTATTCGAGTTTACAATAATGTCGTTTGGGCTGGCTAACGCACCAGTGATCTTCATGGATTTGATGCACGGGGTGCTGAGACTATTTTTGGATCGATATGTCATTGTGTTCATCGATGAAATTATGATTTACAGTAAGACCCGATATGGAGCACGAGATGCATCTTAAATATGTGTTGACGACACTGAGATAGTATAGAGTTTATGCCACGTTCAACAAGTGCGCATTATATTTTAGGGAGGTGAAGTTCTTAAGGCATCTCTTCAGTAATCAGGGCATATCTATTGATGGTGACAAGATTCAGGCAATTATCGACTGGAAGACACCCGAGTTTGTATCTGACATCCGGAGTTTCATGGGTTTGGCAGGATATTACAGGTGCTTTGTGTAGGATTTCTCGATGATTGTAGCGCCGTTGATGAGGCTGACTAAGAAGGATGTTAGATTTGATTGGCCACAAGGGTGTAAGGATGCTTTTTTGGGAGCTGAAGAGGAGGTTGACTTCGGCGCCAGTTTTGGCATTACCTGTAGCAGGTAGAGGCTTATCAATTTATACTGATGGATCAAGCACTGGGTTGGGTTGCGTGTTAATGTAGGATGGTGGTTGAGACCCGTGAGGAAAACTATCCAGTGCACGACTTGGAGCTTTGCGGACGTGTTTGCATAGAAGGCCTGGAGGCACTATTTGTATGCTAAGAAGTTTGTGTTGTTCAATGACCACTAGGTTTTGAGGTATCTATTCATTTAGAAGGAGTTGAACATGCAACAGCGGCGATGGCTCGAGTTAATGAAGAACTACGACTTCGCAATTGAGTACATCAAGGTAAAGCGAATGTTGTAGCTGATGCGCTGAGCAGGAGCGACATCAAGAGCCAGACGATATTATGGCATATGACACATGAACGCGGGTCGCTTCTGGCAGCATCGGTGTTGTGTATGATAAAGGTTATTGTTGAGCTACATATTTACTGTCAGATGTGAGTACCCATAGTGTCTTTCGAGCGGGTTGTTGAGTTGTAAAGAGCTAACGGTCAGTATTTGCGGATTAGTTGCCTGGCTCAGGATCTTGGGTGCACTGAGTAGTATAAGGGCTCAAACGGGTGCTTGAGACACATAGGTCGTTTGTAGATACCAGGGGTATCAAAGCTCAAGGACAACATTCTCAAGGACGCACACCAGCCACGATATACACTTCATCCTTGTTGGACCAAGATGTATCACGATCTGCGGAGATTGTTTTAGTGGATAGGAATGAAGGCTGATATGGGTAGATACGTCCAGAGTTGCCATATATGCCAGCAGGTGAAGGCTAAGCACAAGAGACCAAATAGGTTGCTACAGTCGCTGCCCATTCCTCAGTGGAAGTGGGAACGCGTGACCATGGACTTCGTCAGTGACCTATCATAAACTACAAGGCGACACGATGTAGTTTGGGTGGTTATCGACAGATTGACGAAGTCGGCACATTTCATACTGATCACCATAAGATATTCAGTTACACAGTTGAATATTATCTTCGAGAGAGAGATTGTTAGATGGCATGGTGTACAAGTCTTCATTATTTCTGATAGAGATCCGAGATTTACTTCGAGGTTATGGGAAAGTATGTAGGAGCAGTTTGGCACTCATTTACAGTTCAGCACTTCGTATTATCCTCAGTGACGAGCAGTTAGAGCGATTGATTCAGATTCTAGAAGATGTGCTCGGGGCATGTATATTACAGTTCGGTGGATCGTGGGAAAATTACTTACCTTTCTGTGAATTGCTTGCAACAAAAGCTATTAGGCGAGTATCAGGATGCCACCATTTGAGGCACTTTATGGTAGACCTCGCAGGTCAACGGCATGTTAGGCGGCACCGAATGATGCAGTGGCAATAGGACCTGAGGTTGTTGTTGACCATACTGAGAAGGTGAGACAGATTAGGCAGAGGCTTCAGGCGACGTAAGATAGGCAGAAGAAATATGCGGCGAGTTTCTTGAGGGTCCGAGCTACGAGGTTGGGGACTTGATGTATTTGAAAGTTTCACATAGTTGGGAATTCTAAAAGACTAAGTACTAGGCTGGGTAAATAATAAACACATGAAATGAATAAAATGGGTTGAATAAATAATATGTAATGCATATTCGGTGGTTAGGGTCATGGTAGTACACGTATGTCATGGTTCGGGACGTGAAATCTGGGGTCGGAACACCTGAAAGATGACTTTTTGGGTTAAAGACAAAGGTAAGTGTGCCATTGGTGTCACATTTGGAGTCATTATAGGTTGGAAAATGGAGCAAATAGTCTTTATGTGACGGCCTTAAACTCCGAGGCAATCCGGGTGCCGCCACATCGCAAGACACGTCACCAAGCATGCCACGTCACCGCATACTTACTTTTAGCTATCGCGACCTAAACCTTTGCACGTATCTTATTCGCCTTAACTTAGTATTTATGGATATTTTTATGAATATTTACATTAAATTGACTAAGTTGTTCATGATTTATTAAATTATTATAATTTTAAACATAAAGCGGAAGTCTTTGAAGCATGCAAACACGGTAGAAATAAAAAGTTTGCATAGTATAAATAACCTTATAGTGTGGAAACCCGGCATTTGGATACCATGTATATCAAAGAGCGACAAAAGTAAAAAAGGTGAGCATATACATGTATCAGGTATACAAGTCCTCCCAAAACATTTATAACAACTGTAAATAGCTACATACAGACGCCTACGCAAAAAGCGACCAACGGGCTCTCCTACTCAAATGAAGTCGCCTAAGACGCCCTTGCCTCGGCTCGTCGCAGGATTTGCGATTTTCACCAAAAACAATGACAAATCCCAAGTGAGTAAATCGCAGAGGACGTTAGCTAATATTCACGAAATTCAATAAAACGGCTACAATTCATGCAATTTAAATAAAGGACAAGGATAAGAAATTCGCATTAAAATAAGTCGTTGAGAAGTCGAATTTGGACACGAGTGTAGCGTGATAGAGAACCCTGGTCGACATCCGGGAATCGCCTTAGCTAAATCGAGAGGAACTCATGACGACCACCTCGCCATGCATCTCACTGTCGAATGACAGGAACCCGTGAAAGGGAGAAACCTCATCCAAACATCTCTCGAGAGCAACCATGATGTAGACTCGGGTCTTCATCAAACATCTCTCAACCTACGGGTCTCGTGGAGAATACTCACCGCGTAGCCCTAACATGGCCAATTATTCGAACAGCGCGGGGTAGCTAGCCCTAGGGTGTAAGTCCGTGCCATGCCCGACCCCGTCGGCAAACACATATACACACGTGGGAGTGGATCAACAGTAAATTAATAGCAATAGAAAGCATAATGGAATAATCGAAATGCGAAATAAAGTAAGTTCTATAAAAGAATTTTAACTAATTTTCTCGTATGTTTACTAACCTTAAATAATCGCAAATATCTCTCCAAAATGTCCCGCTCACGCCTCGAGATACGTTCTCAATACTCGACTACATTCTCTTAAGTTCCTAGTATCCAATTATACCACTTTTATTATTTTAGAATCATATTAAGAGAATTTATAATGTGTGACCAAAAATTTGAGATTTTGTTTCAAAAAGTTTAATTTTGGGCATACTTTCGAGTTATACCGGGTTGTCGGTGCCCTAAAAGTCCTCGAAAACTACATTTTTATATTTTTCCCATTTTATTATATTTTTCTTAATTTTTTAGATTTTTTCATAATTTTCTAGCTATTTTTCTATTTTTCTGATATTTATTTGTTTTAAAAATACATTTTATTTAGAATTTTCTAAAATTTTTAATTAATTAATTTAATTTAGGGTGGGTTGGGCCCGGTTGGGCCGGTTAGATTGGGCCTAGTTTGGTCCAACCATGGCCACCCGGGTTCGGGCCGACTCGGCCCGCCCCGGCTTGAGGCGCCTGACCAAATTCTCCCGACCCTGGCGGGCGGCCGGCCCACATGGGCATGGCCAACAGGCCCAACCTGCTGGCCACTTTCTTGTTCAAATCGTCTATGTTGCAGAGACGATTTGTTTGCCATTTTTTTTTAATCATTTGGATGGGAGATGGAGTAATGTTGAGTGATAGGTTTAATATAGTGATGTGACGTGTGATATGATAGGATGTGTGATGTGACAGCTAAATCTCAGGCTTCTCCCATACACCGGCGTTACGCGCACACCGTAACGTCTCACCCTCTCGTCACTACACGCGCACAACGCGACCAATAAAATTTCAAATAATGCGATACGAGTTATTTAATGATAGTAAAATAAATAAACACACACAAATAAAAATTTTACCTCGTTAAGCGTGCCCTGGACTTTTCTGCGACGTCCACGTAGGTCCGAGCTTAAGATCTTAATCTGTAATTTGCCAGTTATCGAGATTAATTAGAGCGGGTCGTTACAATCTTCCCAACTAAAAGAATTTCATCCCGAAATTCAAATTTAACGAAATCCTTACCTTGGAATAAGTGGGGATATCGCTCTCGCAAGGTAGACTCTTTCTCCCAAGTGAGGCCGTCGTTTTTATGAAACTGCCTTCCAACGAGTACACGTGGTATTTCTTTCCTTCTAAGGGTTGTATCATGCGGTCCACTATCTCAATAAGGTGTTTCTCGTATATCACCTCTAGTCGAACCTCGATTCTAGTCATATCAACCATCGATCTCGGCCCTGATCTCGCCAACCATAACATCGAAATACGAAAAACATTATGAACCCCTGCCAATCGACTTGGCAATCTCAACTTATAAGCTACCTTCCCAACTCGTTTCTCAATTTGAAACGACCCAATAAATCTTGGTGCCAGTTTCCCTCTGATCTCAAATCTTTGATAACCCTTCAACGGAGAAACTTTCAAGTAGACCCAAACATCTACCTCGTACCTCAACCCATCGTCGTACCTATCTTCATAATTTTTCTGTCTATATTGGACAGCCAACAACCGTTGACGAATCAGCATCACCTTCTTTGTATAGTCCACAACAATCTCAAGCCCCACAACTATTGTATCCTCAGGCTCTGCCCAACAAGCCGATGATCTACACGGTCTACCGTACAAAGCTTCAAATGGTGGCATCCCAATATTGGCCTGATAGCTGTAGTTGTAAGCAAATTCACAGAGTGGCAAGTACTTCTCCCAAGACACACCAAACTGTAACATACATGCCTTAAGCATATCTTCGAGTATATGTATTAATCTCTCTGACTCTCCATCTATGTAAAGATGGAATGCAGCACTAAATCGTAATCTAGTACCAAACCGCTCATGCATAGGTTGCCACAATGATAATGTAAGACAGCTTTCTCGGTCTGAAACAATCGAAACTGGTACTTCGTGCAATCGTACAATCTCTCTTTCAAGTAATATGCTCAACTGTGTAAGATTATACTTCATAGAGACTGGTAGAAAATGAGCCGACTTCGTCAACCTGTCCATGATCACCCATATCGCATCATGTTTCCGCAAAGTATGTGGTAATCCACAAATGAAATCCATCATAATATGTTTCCATTTCCACTGAGGGATGGGCAAGCGGCTGCAATAACCCTTCAAGCCTCCTGTGCTCAGCATTAACTTGCTGGCACACCTCACAACCCCTAACATAGGCGGAAACGTCCGCTTTTATCCTTGGCCACCAAAATAATCATCGTATATTGTGATACATTTTGGTCCTGCCAGGATGCACTATATATCGGGACCTGTGAGCCTCCTGAAGTATCTCATCGCGTATCACTGCACTGCTGGAATCCATAACCTCCACCGGTGCCTCAAACACTAATCCACAGACTCGCTCCAATCTGGATGATCGGGACAACGTGCCATCTCACTAAATCTCGAGTACATCTCGTCAGCCCTCTGACACTCCAACACTCGCGGAATAGAAATAGACGGTACACTAATATGTCCACGAATATGTGCATCCGCTGTACCAGGAACCTCTATCAAACTCAGCGTTACCGCCACCTCAAGTAAACCATACTCGTGCATCAGATGGCTGACAATTGTCTCAGAATATGTTTGTCTCCTGCAAAATGCATCGGCTACAACATTTGCTTTCCCATGCTGATATTCCATGGAAAAATGTAGTCCTTCATCAACTCTAGCCAACGTCGTTGTCTCATGTTCAGATCTTTCTGAGTAAATAAATATGTCAAACTCTTATGATCTGTATATAATGTGAAGCTCTAACCGTAGAGGTAATGTCTCCATACCTTCAGTGCAAATACGACTACTGCATGCTCCAAGTCGTGCACTGGATACTTCCTCTCATGGGTCCTCAACTGTCGGGATATGTAGGCGATTACACTATTTCCCTACATCAGTACACAACCTAGCCCTGTGCCGCAAGCATCAGTATGAACCGTCAATCCCTTACCTAGCACTGGCAAAACTAGTACTTGTGCAGTAGTCAGTCTCATCTTCAACTGTGTAAATGCGTCATCGCACTCCTTTGACCAATCGAAAGGTACATCATTCTTTGTCGATTTAGTCATTGACGTGGCGATCTTTGAGAAGTCCTTCACAAATTGTCGATAGTATCCTGCCAACCCAAGGAAGCTCATGATATTTGTCACCGTCTCTGGTGTCGGCCAATCTATGACAGCATGAGTTTTACTCGGGTCCACTTATATACCTTTGTCACTGATCACGTGTCCCAAGAACTTGACTTTTGACAGCCAAAACTTGCACTTACTGAACTTAGCATATAATTGGGCTCTCTCAACGTCATCAATATATGCTTGAGATGTTGCCCGTGATCTTCGCGTATCTTGTTGCAGATCAATATGTCGTCAATGAAGACTATGACGAATTTATCCAAGTACGGCTTCAATACTCTGTGCATCAAGTCCATGAACATGGCCGGTGCATTCGTTAGTCTGAACGGCAACACTATAAACTTAAATAACCCATATCTGGTGATGAATGAAGTCTTAGGTATGTCTTCATCTCGAATCTTGTGCTGATGATAACTCGATTTTAAGTCAATCTTAGAGAAGACACGAGCTCCGGCCAACTGGTCAAACAAATCGTCGATCATTGGCAAAGGGTAACGATTTCGTACTGTCACCTGGTTCAACTTCCTATCGTCAATGCACATCCTCAAGCTACTATCCTTCTTCTTAACAAATAGGACCGGTGCTCCCATGGTGATGTGCTCGGGTGTATAAACCCCTTCTTCTCTAAATCTTCCAGTTTAGTCTTCAACTCCTCCTGCTCCTTCCATGACATCCGGTACAGTCTGCTAGTTATCGGCTGTGTGCCTGGTACTAACTCAATAACAAACTCGTTCTCTCTGTATGAGGGCAATCTTGGTAGATCCTCCGGAAAGACATCGGGAAACTCACCGACAACTGGGACATCCCCAAGTCTAACCTCTGGGATATCGGTTGACTCTACTATCCCTACAAACGCTTATATATCTAAGGTCGTAACCAATCTACCTCTAGTGGCTGATAGTATACTCGCATCACCTGTGAAAATGAACTATGGTATGTCAAGGATCTAAAAAGTCATTATCTTACGGAAACAATCGACTTGGGCGTGATATGATGCTAGCCAGTCCATGGCCAAAAGTGCATCGAACTCTAAGAACTCTAGAACGCGTAGATCGATAAGGAGTTGGTGTCCAGAGATCTCTATCGTGCAACCCACACAAATCATGTTAGGGTAAACCTTCTCCCGAGCTGCGGTGTTGAGAATCAGGAATGTACTAACTGTAATCGGTGTTAACCCTAAGTCATCAACCATACATCCAGAAATAAATGATATTGTGGAACCGAAATCAATAAGCGTATGCATAAAATGATTGTAAATCAAAATCATACCCTAGACGAGCTGTCTGGTGGCCTCGCGGTCTGGTTCTGCTACAGCATGCACCCGCTCCCTAGCCTGAACTGGGGTGCTGCAATCGATGTTATTGAAGCTATCGGACATTCTTTCTTAATGTGTCCAGGCTGTCTACATTTGAAACAAGTAAGATGTATGTGTCCTGACCCCTGGCCCTGATCTCTGTCTGACCTCTGGCCCTGACTCTGACCATACTATCCTCGGTCCCTGCCTCCTTGATCCTGGGTCGGTCTCTGCCCCGGTCGCGGTCTATAACCACCACATGATAGATGTGCAGACTTTGCAGGTACTATCGCATGAGAAGTGGCCGCCTGGTGATCATCATGTATGGGCCTCTATCATCTTCTATCCCTATGATCGATGATCCTTTTCCTGTCAAACATGGTGCCATGCTGGGACGACCCCGATGCCAACTGTGGCATGGGCATTGCGACACGAAAAATAAGATATGTCTCATAGGCTAAGGCCCTCTCGTAGATCTCCTGAAGTGTACGAGCTCCGCTTGATACTACTGCACTCGCAATCTCATCTCTAAGCCCAACTCCAAAGTAATGCACTTGATCGCGATTTGTAGAGGCCAAATCCCCAGCGAATTGTAATAGGTAGTGAAACCTCTCCATATACTGGACCACTGTGCGATTACCCTGCCTAAGACACAAAAACTCATGTCTCAGACATAACTGTATCTCCCTCGGTATGTACTGGTCATAAAAGATTTGTCTGAAACCAGGACCAAGTAGTCGGCTCTCCACGAGTCTCGGTATGAGCGGTCCACTAAACTTCGGCCTCTCCTCGAAGCATATATCCAGATATCCTAGCGCGAATACTGTCGTGAATCCTCAGAAGATTATGTAATTTCTCGTGTGCAAGAAGCCATGTCATAGCTGCCTATGGGTCTCCGCCTCCAGTGAAATATCATGGCCGAAATCTCACAAACTCCTTCGTCAGCTTAGCCTCAGGTGATAGGGAAGCCTCAAATGTGATCTTATATGGGGTCTGTGTCAATGTCACTGCGTATGTAGATGCTGGTGTGGTAGTCTCTTCCATAACTGCGGTGACTGGCATACCCCGAACAACCAGCGTGGCTACCGGTTGGGTGGCACTCGGTGTGATGGTGGCAGTAAGCATCACGATAGCCGCTCTCTAAGCACGGAGCAAGGCCATCATCTGCTCAAACTATCGATCGTATGCCGCAATCCGATCAAGTACACTCTGATGAGTCGCGATAGGCGTAGTATCACTCGTCTGTCCACCATCCTCCGAAGGTGGAGTCAGGTGTCCGTCAATGTCGTATCTGCAATAACGAAAGCCCGTATCGGCCCCGTATACGCATATATGATATTACAAATCAAAATATATAACGAACAAGCTTTGGCACTACCCGTCCCATGTTCGTTTCCCAACTAAAGTTCTAAGTCAAGATCTTTGGGTTTCCACATCTAATGTTTATTGTTAAGTTTTATTCGGTTGTATTACATTTTCCCCTAGGTTCGCCTGAACCTAGGCTCTGATACCAACTATGACGGACTCAAACTCTAAGGCAAACCAGGTACCGCCACGTCGCCAGACACGTCACCAAGCATGCCACGTCACTACATACTTTTAGCTATCCGCGACCTAAACCTTTGCACGTATCTTATTCGCCTTAACTTAGTATTTATGGATATTTTTATGAATATTTACATTAAATTGACTAAGTAAGTTGTTCATGATTTATTAAATTATTATAATTTTAAACATAAAGCGGAAGTCTTGAAGCATGCAAACACAGTAGAAATAAAAAGTTTGCATAGTATAAATAACCCTACAGTGTGGAAACTCGGCATTTGGATACCATGTATATCAAAGAGCGACAAAAATACAAAAGGTAATCATATACATGTATCAGGTATACAAGTCCTCCCAAAACATTCATAAAAGCAGTAAATAACTACATACAGATGCCTAAGCAAAGAGTGACCGACGGGCTCTCCTACTCAAACGAAGTCGAATAAGACGCCCTTGCATCGGCTCATCGCATGATCTGCGATTTATCACCAAAAATAATGACAAATCCCATGTGAGTAAATCCCAGAGAACGTTAGCTAATATTCACGAAATCCAATAAAACGGCTACAATTCATGCAATTTTAATAAAGGACAAGAATAAGGAAATTCGCGTGAAAATAAGTCGTTGAGAAGTCGAACTTGGACACGAGTGTAGCGTGACAGAAAACCCTGGTCGACATCAGGGAATCGTCTTAGCTAAATCGAGAGGAACCCATGACGACCACCTCGCCAAACATCTCACGGTCGAATAAGATGAACCCATGAATGGGAGAAACCTATCCAAACATCTCTCAAGAGGAACCCATGACGTAAACTTGGTCTTTATCAAAGATCTCTCAACCTACAAGTCTCGCGGAGAATACTCACCGCGTAGCCCTAACAAGGCCAATTACTCGAACAACGCGGGGTAGCTAGCCCTAGGGTGTGAGTCCATGCCATGCCCGACCCTATCGACAAACACACATACATATGTGGGAGTTGATGAACGGTAAATTAACAGCAATAGAAAACACAATGGAATAATTGAAATGCGAAATAAAGTAAGTGTCATAAAAGAATTTTAACTAATTTTCTCGTGGGTTTACTTACCTCAAACAATCGCAAATATCTCTTCAAAGTGTCATGCTCATGCCTCGAGATACGCGCTCTATACCCGACTATAGTCTCCTAAGTTTCTGGTATCTAATTATACCACTTTTATTATTTTATAGTCATATTAAGAGAATTTATAATGTGTGACCAAAAATTTGAGATTTTGTTTCAAAAGTTTAATTTTTGGCATACTTTTCCAGTTATACCGAGATGTCGATGCCCCAAAAGTCCTCGAAAACTACATTTTTATATTTCTCCCATTTTATTATATTTTTCTTAATTTTTTGGATTTTTCCATAATTTTCTATCTATTTTTTCTATTTTCTTATATTTATTTGTTTTAAAAATACATTTTATTTTAAATTTTCTAAAATTTTTAATTAATTAATTTAATTTAGGGTGGGTTGGGGTCGAACCGGGCCCGTTTCGGCCCAACATGGCCACTCGGGTTAGGGCCGACTCGGCCCGACCCGCCCGGCGGGCTAGGCCATCATGGCCTTGGCAGCCCAGCCCACATGGTCCTGGCCAGCAGGCCCAACCTGCAGGCCACTTTCTTCTTCAAATCGTCTCTGTTGCAGAGACTATTTGTTTGCCATTTTTTTTAATCATTTGGAGAGGAGATGGAGTAATGATGAGTGATTGGTTTGATATAGTGATGTGATGTTGATGTGATGGGATGTGTGATGTGATAGCTAAATCTCAGGCTATCCCATATACCGCGTTACGCGCAGTCGCACCCTCTCGTCACTTCACGCGCACAACGCGACTAATAAAATGTCAAATAACGCGACGCGAATTATTTAATGATAGTAAAATAAATAAACACTCACACACAAAATAAAAATTTTACCTCGTTAAGCGTGCCTTGGAATTTTTGCGACGTCCACATAGGTCTGAGCTTAAGATATTAATCTGTAATTTGCCAGTTAATCGGAATTAATCTGCAAATTCAACTATAAAAAGTCAATTGACTTCCAAACTCACCACATTTTCTATCTCCTTATCACAAATCCGATAATTGAATAAGAAGAAACGAGCGTTTTGAAGTTCCAACTTGGTTATTTGAGGAGCTTGGAGTAGTGGAATCATCAAAGCAAGGTGAGATTCACAAACACCTCAACTTTCTTTATCTTTTGGTCTAAGTTTTTGAGGCGTTGGTGTGAATCCAATAGGGGTTGTTAAGTGGTTGTCGAGTAGTTGTTTTGGTAGATTTTAAGCACTAGATGACATCATTAGCGCGCTAATCGAGTTTTGGACAGCTGCTTTGCTGAAAATTATGGGTTCCAAACAATGCCACTAACAAAAACAACAACAACCACAACACAAACCACTAAACTTCATAGTACTTAAAATTTACTAAAACAACTACTTAACAACCACTTTAACAATTCATGTTGGATTCACGCCAACACCTCAAAAATTTAGACTAAAAGATAAAGAAAGTTTAGGTGTTTCTGATTTTCACCTTGCTTTAATGATTCCACCACTCCAAGCTCCTCAAATAATCAAGTTGGAACTTCAAAACCCTTGTTTCTTTTTCTTCAATTTTTGGATTTGTGATAAGGAAAGATAAAAGGTGGTGGGTTTGAAAGTCAATTGACTTTTTATAATTGAAAACACATCTCTCCTCACTTGTGCATCTCAAGGTAATCCAATGAGCACCATTTGCTCCATTTCCAACCTGTAATGACTCCAAAAAATTACACCAATGGCACACTCACCTTTGTTCTTAACCCAAAAAGTGGCATTTCGGGTGTTCCGATGCTCGAATTCACGTCTCGAAACGTGACATACGTGTACTACCATGTCCCTAACCATCAAATATACATTACATATTATTTATTCAACCCATTTTATTCATTTCATGTGTGTATTATTTCCTCGGCCTAGTATTTAATCTTTTAGACTATTCGGTACCCGCGTCGACACGCATATCAAGGCGAATACTTAACACATAGTCTCGCATGTCAAATGTAATATAATTACACATATTGCAATATCGTTTACTCTATTTCAATATAAACATCACAAATTAAATAAATCAATACACAAAATAACTATTTACCTAGCTTCAGACGCGCACTAGCCTAACCGTAGGTCCCACGAACATCACCACGTCATTAATAACAGCGAATTAAGTTTAGGCCATTACAAATATCAAAACCGATACAACCTAATAAAATAACATATATCATATCCTTTTGTCGTGTAATGTTCTTTAATTAAATATAAGGCATGGAAAGTCACTTTTAATGTTCAATTATACAAGTCTCAATCTTTAGTAAACTGAAAACATCCAAGTGACATTGATCATATCAATTCACATGGACTTAACCATTATCAGTCTATCATATCAATTCACATGGACTTAACCATTATCAGTCTATCATATCAAGGGATCCACTGATATCTCTCTCTCTATGCGAGAGTGACAAATTATATCTTGATTACACACCTTCACATATTTTTCACATGATAACCAATCACAATCTTTATAATCATCCGATTAAAGACAACATTTGATTGTCTCAAATTACCATGCCCCTAATATTAAAGTCTATGGTAATCTCAAGTCAAAAGTCTAAATGATATATCTTTCATGAGTAACGCCTATGACTTAATCTATGTGGTGTTCTAATAGCAGGTCGATCCAGTACCTTGTTCCCTAACAAGTACTCATGATCTTGATTTGTATCTCTATACGCAAAATCATCACATGGCCATCAATCAAGATTCACACTAGTTTTAATTCAT
This sequence comes from Stephania yunnanensis, assembly GCA_039657365.1. NCBI lineage: Eukaryota > Viridiplantae > Streptophyta > Magnoliopsida > Ranunculales > Menispermaceae > Stephania > Stephania yunnanensis. The sequence goes on from CM077581.1 coordinate 45,884,867, forward strand.
TATAGTTCCAGTATAATGATTGACTAAGGACATTTATGATATTTTAACAAATACTCAAGGCGTGTAAGGACCAAGTTTTCATCGCATTTTTGTAAGTGTTAGTGTATTCTTATTGCTTTAAATTCAATTATAATGTTGTTTAAATACCGATTGGTACTTGTTTGACTACTCCACTCTCGTGTATGTTAGTGTATAGTCAATGGGATGATATGACCCTTTTTGGCATGGTAGTCCGAGTTTAATAACAGAGTTGGTCATACCTTAAACTACATGCGAGATTCTTCTCCGGAGGCGATGATTTGAGAGTGCGTGATTATGATTGCTTGCCTCCAACATAGATTCATCTCTTCAGAGGCGGTTGGCCAGGAGTTCTAAAACTCACGACCAACAGAGTCCTCATCGGCCTTGGTGCGGTGGCGGGGGTCATCTCAATGTTAGATTCTCCTTGGTCTTATCCTGTTTAACCCCAGTATTCAACATATATACACTACACTCGCGTCCGACATACTTATATTGCAATGACTTTTCCTCATGCTATTCAGTCCCTTTTTATATTCTATTGTTCTTGCCTAGCATGAATTGTAGCTGTTTTATTTATCTATTATTATTTATGGTTTTACTTACTGGATTCGTTGTCATCAAAATTTTGCATGGATGACCGAGTGCAGATCCTACGACGAGCCAGGGGAAAACTAAGCTTGGCGACTACATCTACTTACAAAGAGCCCCTCCAGCAGACCTTGTAGGGGTTTGTTTCTATATATATATATTGCTTTTCATGATCATTTTAGGAGACTTATTACCTCATACATGTATAACGACACTTTTGCTTATTTTTTCGTCGTTATATATATATAAGTGGTATCCTTATTGTTGGTTTCCACCCCTATGTTTGTTAAATGCGATAACGTGATCAATTACATACTCTTGCATAATAAATAAAGACTTTTGCTATATTAAACAACTTGTACAACATTAACTCGCACGTATAACTAGTAAGATGCTAACACTTAGTCTATAAAACATGGAAATCTTCCACATAATTTTTTAATTGACTAAGTAAACTAATAATTGCCTAACTTGTCTAACTAAACACAAATTCTCATAAAATGATGGAATAATTGGAAAAGTCAGGACAATACGAAAAGTTTAAGTAGATGCCATGGGTCGTTATGGACAGGCGTGTAGATGACGTGACATGACTTGGTTATGCGTCCAACGACGGGGTGATGCCTGATTTACCTTGAAATTTATGGCCATCACATGGGTCGTTACGAGGAGGAAGCAGTAGGGTTATTGGGGGATATGGTGATGAAAGCAAAAAGGAATGTGGAAAAAAAAAAGGGAGGGAGATGGTGAAGAGGTCATGGGTCGTTAGTGGATGAGGGGTGGGAAAGAGGGCTTAGAAGAGGGGATAAGGGGGTCACCAACGACATTCACGGTCATCGAAGCAGTCACACCGACTTTGGCAGCCCCAGAAGTGTTGGAGCTAACGGGAAACTATCAAAATGAAAGTTGCAACGTTAGGGTTTCTCTCAACAAAAACGAGAGAAACCCAATTCCTTTTCATTGTGAGCATATCTTTGTTTTAATGGAAAAGAATAATAGAGTAAATACTATTAATTATTGGAGTCACTATAGATCAAAAGAGATGATCGACAACGATTAGAAAGACAAATCAAAGAGAAAATAGATAATGAAAAAAGTGTTAAAACTCTAGACTAAAGGTGAGGGTAATCTTTGGTTGATATATAACATTTTAGCAACCCGATCATCACATAATAATTGAAAGTTCATGTATGAGTCATCATCACATATATTATTTGTTTACTAATACTTGAACCTTGTCATTTCATTATCGTGTTTAAATTTGTTTGGTCCATCAAAAAAGAAAATGAGGATAGGTGATGATGGGTTTACTGTCCGATGTCAATGACGGTGGCTGTGATATGAAATGTAAAGAAAACAAATATGCAAATAAGAAACAAAATAAAGAAACAATTAATGTAGATGGCTACATTTGGAACAACGCAAATTATGTTCACTATATTCACATATATAATGTTAGCTAACTACTAAATCACATTTAGATCCTAATTTAAAGCTCTTGATAAACATAAATAATATAAAAGTAAACTTTAACTAATTGATATTTTGAATCAATCTTAACAATATCTCCCTTTATTCAAATTCCCTAAAAATAAAATTGAATTTTAAATTAGCGAAGCACTTCTCTTCGCACGATCCTTCACTTGGCAAAGCACATCTCTTTGCACAATATAAATTCATGAAGCACTTCTTTTCATTTGATGATGCACTTCTCATCATCCTCACTATTTGGCGCACTTCTCTACAAATATATTGATGAACTTCTCCTCAACTTCATAGAAACGTATCTTCAGTGGTTTCTTCCACCATATTTGTCTGATCTTGATTTTTCCAAAACTTGCAATTTTTCTCCAGGTGGCCAAAATTTTTGTATTTGAAGCATTGCGGCTTTCTCTTGTGCCAACAATCTTCTTCCTTGTGACCTCTCTTTTTGCAGTTGTTGCATTTAGGAATATTCCCTTTTACCTTTGACGATGACGACGTCATCAAAGGTTGGAGGTGGAAGAGATAATGTTGTGGTGGTGGAAGTCATTTTGGACTCTCACGTGCCTTCAGGATCTTACGTTATGATACCACTTATATGAAATGTAAAGAAAACGAATATGCAAACAAGAAATGATTAATGTATATAAGTACATTAATTGGGACAAATTCACATGTCTAATGTATAACTATACTAGATCACATTTAGATTTATAATTTAAAGCTCTTGATAAACATAAATAATATAAAAATAAACTTTAACTAACTGATATTTTGAATCAATCTTAACATGCTCGAATAACCTCAAGCTACCAAAAATAAAAAAATATAAGAATCGGAGAATATATAGGAAAAACAAAAAGAAAAACTTTCGCCACACATACATTGACAACGAGGGGTGTCAATTTTTTGTCCAGCTGCAGACTCGATTTTGTCCAGTCGGAAAAAAAAAAAAAAAAAAAAAAAAACAAGTTTGGACAATAATTTTTTAAATCAAGGGCGGGTCGGGTAAGGCTTTGATGTCCAAATTAAAATTCGAGCCGAGTCTGGACAATATTGTCTAAACCCGGACTCGACCCGAATTTTAAAAGATGTCCATTTTTGAAAATATACTTTTATACGTTATATGATTATTCACAAAAACAATTATAGAAATAAGGAAACTATATTTATAGTTTTTTTTTAAACAAGTAAATATATAGATTATATAGAAATATTACGAGAAATTTACAATGATATTTTTAATTAAAAAGCTTTTAAACATAAAATAAAATTTTAAAAAAATCAACGAATGCGAACATTTCGATAACCCGAATTCAAAGTAAACCGGGTCAGAGCAAAGCAGGCTTGTCTAAATTTAAAATTGGGTCGAGTTTGGACAATGCAAATTTTCATTTATATCAAGGGTTGTACAAATCAAGACTCATCGGGACCTAAAAAATTAATACTCTTACTGACAACCCAGGAAGCACCGGATCAAATAACCAAGATATTTTTGAAGAAAAAAACAAAAAGGTGTTGTGAAGTGTGGATGACCATGCATGCACACCAACATATTGTGTAGTCATGTAACTTTTATTGTCATTTCCAATGTACACAAATTCTTCCATGTATTGTCAAATTACTTGTAATGTGTTGTATGACATGGGGTGTATATGTTAATTTTCCCACATTGTAAAGATGCATTTATCATCATCACCAAATGTCCTATAAAAAGGGTGCTAACCTCATTGTAAGAACACACCAAGTTGAATGAAAACTTCTCATTCCAACTATCTCATTTCTTCTTTTCTCCTCTATAGTAGTAGTTTGTAGTAGTAGAAGTTCTTAGTCTTCTATTTCCTTCTCTAGTTCTTAGCAAGTTTCAATTCAATTTACAACACGTTATCAGCATGAGCTTGCTCTAGCATTAATGAGATCTTGAAGTTCAAGAAGGCTTGTTAAGGAGACAAAGCTATGAAGGTATAACTTTTGTTATTTAAATAAGTTCAATTTATTTATATATTATCATGGTTGCTTCCTTTTATTACATGCATCACTTCTATATGTATACTTTATTCATATACTATACATTATAACGTCACCGATTGCGAAAGTATGCTCTGTAGTTGCGTCTTGTACAATCTTCTACATCAGAAATCAAAATTCAATATGTGACATAACTAGTTTTCTACAAACGATTAATTATCGTTTTATTCTTGATTTTATAATACAAATAATGTTATAAGTTTAAGTCGATAGTGGGTAAGCCTTGTTCCCGGTAAAGCTAAACATTGAAAGGAGACGGGTTATCCCGTTCGAAGAGGCATGACATTAAGCAGACTTTGTCTCGCCACCCAACCTGAAGGTTGTCCCACCAACTCATACGAATAGTACATTTGATTATTAATGAATCAAGTTGTGAACATATACTTAATCATATGTTATGTTTTTTTTACATAAAAGAAAAGAGAAAATTATTTTATATTATATTTAATTTCAAAATATTAATCAACCATAGTTGAATTTGTTACCTTATTATAATTCTTGTCATGATAATTAAATATTACAAATTATGAATAAAGTTTGCATCTATGCAAGGCTGTATGTTGTACACAATCATTTGCCAATATCTCTTTAGAGATTTGAAAAGTGAATATTTCATATATCTTTTCACCCTATGGAGTTATAAATATATAAATACCAAAAAAAGGTAATACTCCAAAAGCTCAAAATGAGCGGTTGAGTCTCAAGCTACAAAATTTAATCAGTCAAATATTAATTATAATTCCACAATTTTAATTACCTCTATGTTAAGGCTACGTGGAAATATGACTGATGAGACAATAAAAATAAGGTCACGTGGCCCGCCTTGATTTATTGCTGCAACAAATATCGAGTGTGTACATCAATCCAATAAATATTAAGGATTGATTTCTTGTCTCATGGTAGCTGAGTAAAATATTGAGATATTATAAATATAATATCGCTCCCGTCCAATTAGTTCAGCTTCGAATTAAGAAGCATACGTTGCATATAATGATAATGATCGCAATAATAAGTTTATGGACGTGGAAAATGTGAAAATATCAGGTAAAGGTCGTATTGACAATTCCAACAAAGGTGGAACAAAAGTGATGCACCACTACAAAGGGTAAATAATTATTGACAATGAGTGCTCATAATTGTGACATTTTTGTGGTCATATATGAAAGGCTATTTTGCCTAAATATTGTCATATATATACCCGAAAATTTTGTGACCTTTACCATGCCTTCAAAATCAAAGGCAAAATATTATGAATTTTTGTCAATGAAATATGACTCTTTTCTAATTTGCCAAACATTATTTGTCCGGATGGATCAACAAATCATGTGTTCAAATCATGAATCAAATAAGAGCGATATATGTCTTGCTGATTGTGCTACAACGCACACAATCCTTAAAAATAGAGAATATTTCTCTAGTTTGAACTTAGCTGAGGCTAATGTTCAAACAATATTTGGCATCTCCAATTTGATTAATGGCTCTGGAAGAGCAAATATTATGTTGCCTGGGGGGAACAATAATTCATGACAATGTCTTATACTCCGAAAAATCCAGAAAAAATTTACTGAGCTTTAAAGATATTCGACAAAATGGATATCACGTTGAAAGCGTGAACGAAAATAATAGAGAATTTCTCTATGTCACATTTAGATATTTCATGATTTTGATAGATGCATCAACTAGGTGGTCACGTGTTTGCTTGCTTTCGACCCGCAATGTTGCATTTGCTAGACTTTTAGCACAAATCATTAAGTTAAAAGCACAATTCCCTGACAACCCAATCAAGACCATCCGTCTTGATAATGTTGGGGAATCTCAATCTCAAGTATTTAAAAATTTGTTGTATGTCTATAGGAATTACCATTGAACATTTTGTTCCACACATGCATACCCAGAATGGTTTGGCATAATCTCTAATCAAACGCATTCAATTAATTGTCAAATCTTTAATCATGAGAACTAAGTTATCAACTTCAATTTGGGGACATGCAGTCCTTCATGCAGCATCTATCATTCATTATAGGCCTACTGCATATCATGAACATTCCCCCATGCAACTCATTTTAGGTCATTAACCAAATATTTCACACTTGAAAAAATTTTGTTGTGCAGTGTATGTTCCTATACCACCTCCCAATAGAACTAAGATAGGTCCACAACAAAAACTTGGGATTTATGTTGGATTTAACTCATCGTCCATTATAAGATACCTTGAGCCCTTAACAAGGGATTTATTTACTGCAAGTTTTTCCTGATTGTCACTTTGATGAAGCAATTTTCCCACCATTGGGGGGAGATAAGAAACCAATTCAAAAGGAATGACGCGAAATTGCTTGAAATGCATCAACTTTATCACATTATGATCCACGCACAAATCAGTGTGAACTTGAAGTTCAAAAGATCATTCATTTGCAACAAATTGCAAATCAATTACCAGATGCATTTAATGATGCAAAACAAGTGACAAAATCACATATTCCAGCTGTAAATGCTCCTGCAAGAATTGATGTCTCTATGCAACAAAATGCACAAGAACCAAAGAAACGCTTAAAGCGTGGAAGATCGGTTGGTTCAAAGGATACAATTACTTAAAAGAGGAAAACGAGAGTAAAAATAAATACAAATCAAAACACTTCTTAGAAAGCACAAGAATCCTTTGATAAGGGTTTGTCAGAACAAGTTGATTCTGATGAAGAACAACTTCCTCTAGAAAAATATGAAAAAGATGAAAATAATGAGATCTCAATAAATTATTTAAACTCTGGTAAGATTTAGGATCGAAATGAAATTGTTCCTGATGATATATTTGTTTTCAATATGTCATTTGAAATATGTGAAAATGACGATGTTCCAGAACCACGATCAGTGGACGAATGTCGAAAAAAAAACTGATTGGCAAAAATGGCAAGATGTTATCCAAACAGAACTAAACTCCTTAAGGAAACGAGAGGTTTTTGGACCGATTGTCCAAACGCCAGATGGCGTAAAACCTGTTGGATGTAAATAGGTATTTGTACGAAAGAGAAACGAAAAAAATGAAGTTACAAGGTATAAATCGAGACTTGTAGCTCAAGGTTTCTCACAAATACCTGACATCGATTATGAGGAAACATATTCTCCTGTTATAGATGCAATCACATTTCGGTTCTTGATAAGCCTTGCAGTCTCGAAGGGCTTGATATGCATTTAATGGATGTCATTATAACATATCTGTACGGATCCCCAAACAGTGAGATATATATGAAAATCCCTGATGGATTTGTAATATCTGATGAAATAAAATCAAAACCTCATAACATGTATTCTATAAAATTACAAAGGTCTTTGTACGGGTTGAAACAATCCGGACGAATGCGGTACAAACGTCTTAGTGATTATTTACAAAGAATGATATGTAAATAATTTGCTTTGCCCATGTATGTTCATTAAAAGATCATCAACAGGATTTATGATTATTGTTGTATATGTTGATGGTTTAAATATAGTGGGAAACCACGACGACATCATTAGAACATCCGAATACTTGAAAAAGGAATTCGAGATGAAAGAACTTGGAAAAACAAGACTTTGTCTTGGTTTGCAAATTGAACATTTTTCAATTAGAGTACTTGTCCATCAATCAAATTATATTGAAAAAATATTAAAAAGATTTTATATGGACAAAGCACATCCATTGAGCTCTCAAATGGTTGTCAGATCCCTTGAAGCGGATAAGGATCCATTTCAACCTCATGAAAGTGATGAAGAGCTAATTGGTCCGGAGGTACCATATTTAAGTGCAATTGGTGCGCTTATGTATCTTGCAAATTGTACAAAACCTGACATTGTTTTTGCTGTCAACCTACTTGCAAGATACAGCTCTTCACCAACTTGAAGACATTGGAATGGTGTTAAACATATTTTTCGATATCTTCGAGGAACAAGTGACATGGGTTTATTATACTCGAGAGGGGTAAAATCGAATCTCCATGGTTATGCTGATGCTGAATTTTTATCTGATCCCCACAAGGCTCGTTCTCAAACGGGATATGTATTCACATGTGGTAATACCGTTGTATCATGGAAGTCAGTAAAGTAAACTATGGTTGCTACTTCTTCCAACCATTTTGAAGTACTTGCAATTCATGAAGCAAGTCGTGAATGTGTATGGTTGAGAAACATGATTGAACATATTCAAGAATCATGTGGATTGCCTTCAATAAAAAATTCTCCAACCATATTATATGAAGATAACGCAAAATGTATTGCACAATTAAGTGAAGGATTCATAAAAGGGGACAGAACAAAACATATTTCACCAAAATTCTTTTATGCGCATGAGCTTCAGAAGAATGGTGAAATTGACGTCAAGCAAATCCGATCGAGTGATAATCTTGCTGCTTTATTCACAAAGCCTTACCAACTACGACATTTAAAAGGCTTACATATGGTATTGGCTTGCGTAAACTTAAAGACATTGCAAGTAAATAAACTGAACAAGTTTCACCCATTTTCACATGAGGGGAGTTATTGATTAGTGTATTGCACTCTTTTTCCCTTAGCTATGGTTTTATCACATTGAATTTTCCTAGCAAGGTTTTTAATGAGGCAATCTTAACAATATTATGCCCGTCTTAATATTTATGAGAATATTATACTCTTTTTCTTTTACTATATTTTTTCTCACAGGGTTTTTCTTTGTAAAAGTTTTAATGAGGTACAATCTCTAAGCAAGTGTCATCCAAGGGGGAGTGTTGTGAAGTGTGGATGACCATGCATGCATGTCATTTCCAATGTACACAAACTCTTCCATGTATTGTCAAATTACTTGTAATGTGTTGTATGACATGGGTGTATGTGTTAATTGTCCCACATTGATTACTTGTAATGTGTTGTATGACATGGGGTATATATGTTAATTGTCCCACATTGTAAAGATACATTTATCATCATCACCAAATGACCTTTATAAAAGGTGCTAACCTCGTTGTAAGAACACACTAAGTTAAATGAAAAATTCTCATTCCAACTATCTCATTTCTTCTCTTCTCCTTTGTAGTAGTAGTTTGTAGTAGTAGAAGTTCTTAGTTTGAATGAAAACTTCTCATTCCAACTATCTCATTTCTTTTCTTCTCCTTTCTAGTAGTAATTTGTAGTAGTAGAAGTTTTTAATCTTTTATTTCATTCTCTAGTTCTTAACAAGTTTCAATTCAATTTCAATTCAATTTACAACAAAATAAAGATATTTAAGACGTGCAATGCAACGGAGACAGCCAGCCATCAACGCGTAAACTAACGCACAGATATTGCTTGGCCCACTTTACCTCGAGATGCGTGGGATATGTATCTCGAAGTGAACCCTACTGCTATCGTAGCTCGTAAGCGGACTAAATCACCTGGAATATAAAGATCGATGCGAGGCGAAACGGCGCCGAGAATGGCGCACATTACACGCGCCAAAGTCAGAGGAGTAGTTACCTTGGAGTACCTCCCAAACTCCCCTCCGAATCCAATCTTACTAAACACGTCATCCATTCGTCACCCGCCCTAATATGATCGTCCGATTCTCATCATGAAAGATCTCGATGTGAGAGCCGTGTAACCTAAAGAACCCCTCGGAGCACGTCGCCCAATTTTCTCTACCCTACCTTAAGAGGTAGCTCGCGGCTCGTTTTGTTTGGGAAATGATACGCTGACTCCCTTAAATCATACACCCCATACCAGTTGTTTCATGGAAACTCGAAGCGCATCGCACGATCATTAACGACTGTGTGCAACTTTGTGACTTTAAGTGCGTCAATAGAGCATTGCGCTTTTTGTTTTGTTGGTTTGTGTTCTCTTAACACAACACCAGCTCGCACGTTACGTTCGGTCGGTTCCGTTTTCGACAACGTCGTCGTTGTTGTTGTTGATTCTGGTTCTTCAATTTCAGTGAATTTTGTATTGTTTGATCTGATCGAGATGGACTCGTTAGGGTTTTAGGGGAGGAAATTAGGTGATGGAGATCGTGCAGGATAGGGTTTCGTTGGGTGCGTTGCTGAAGAGGGAATCGCAGAGCGAGAAGTTGGAGAAGCCGGGGATCTTGCACGGACAGGCGGGGCAGAGCAAGAAAGGGGAGGACTTTACGTTGGTGAAGACCGAGTGCCAGAGGATTCCTGGAGATGGCTCCACCACGTTTTCGGTTTTCGCGGTGAGTTTCGAAGATTTGTAGGTTATGTTTGCTTAAGATCTCAGTTCGTTGAGCTCAATTGAGTTTGATTTTGGTGAATTTTGTTAGAATCGACTGTGAATTGACTAGCAATTCGTGGCATGGTAGAGTACTCTGATTTGTTGGATCGTGTTATTTTGTGTGTGCGCGCCGTGAAACATTATGAGGTTCAGAATGTTGAGTTTTTGTTGAAGAATGATGAGATTCATGTCGAGTTTTTCGAAGATTTCTAAGTTGTGTTTGTTTGAGATCTCAGATTTGTTGGAATCAATTGAGTTTAATTTAGGTTGTATTCGAGCTTGTAAGCGCCATTTTCGTTAGTGAATTTGAGAATTTTCATTATGAAATTGAAACGCCAAGCTGATCGATGAAAAGCTACTTTGAGACTAACATAATCGAATTCACTGATTAGTTTATTGTGCTGTTGCGATTGTGCCAAACTTGATGACATCGAAAATGTTGGATTTTTTCTTTCTTTAAGAATGATGAAGTTCATGTTGAGTTTGTTACCTTACTGCAGCTATTTGATGGCCATAATGGATCTGCGGCTGCTTTATACTGTAAGGAGAACCTTCTGAGTAATGTACTGTGTGGCATTCCTTCAGATCTCGGCAGAGATGAATGGTTAGCAGCCTTGACAAGGGCTATGGTGGCAGGTTTCGTGAAAACTGATAAAGACTTTCAAGAGAAAGGTAGCTCTATATTTGATCAGTGCTGGCATACTTGTTTGTAGCGTTCTTTGGTAGCGCCATATTTCTCAATTTTTCCACTAGTTTACTGTTTGAGAAAAGGAAAAGGAGGCTCTAAATTTGATAAATCTAGTATAAGAACTATAAATATTGATCATTTATATCATTTTTCTCAGCTAAATCATCAGGAACAACTGCCACCCTTGTGATAATTGATGGAATGGTCGTTACTGTTGCGTCAGTTGGTGATTCTCATTGTGTGCTGGAATCAGCTGATGGTACTACCTATCATTTATCAGCAGATCATAGACTTGAATTCAATGATCAGGAGTAGGTCTTATACGTAATTCCTTGTTATGTTTATCGTATGAGAAATGTTTTGCTTCATTAGTGGTTATTGAGTTTTTAAATATGTAATAGGGTGGAGCGGCTAACAATAAGTGGGGGTGAGGTAGGCCGCCTTAATATTGCTGGCGGCACAGAGGTATTTCTCTTTACACTTTCAACACAGACAAACCGCATGTAACTAGATTTTCCTCTCTTCATAGTTTGCCTTAGATTTATTTTTCTCCCTTTGTTATGGAACTCACTATCCAAATTTATCCTTTTCCACACTTGAAGTGGGAGAGACTTAGCAACTAGCCTCTGGAAGTGTGATCTTGAAATCACAGGTATCAAGCCTTCCAATGAATTGAAAGGGTGAGGTTCTTAGCCCCAAAAAAGGTGACGGTTGGAGTGCTAGAAAATTATCTCTTTTTAAGTAACTAAAGAAAATGTTTGAACTAAGACGAGACCATGAATCTAGTTCTGTTATTTCCTATGTCATCCTCACATCAAACTATTGTTTCCTCAAAATACAGATAGTTTCCATGATCTTAACCATGGTATTGAATAATCAATTAATTGGGTGGTTAGAATAATTGCTGAATAATTCAATCATACAGTGGTCTCACTGACTTGAAGCACGGATTTGTTTATTTAGTATAGATAGTGTGACACTCACAGTTTCAGGCACTGTACTATTTCTGTTCTGATTTCTGCCTATAGACCTAATTTGCCAATGCATGCACCTGAATCATGCCGCCCTTCACAGTTTTTGGACATACTCGATTTAATCTGGTTGAAGGTTTTGAAAGTTAAAAAATTAAAAGAAAGAAAGAAACAACTCTTAATTTTGAAAAGAAATGTTCATGTATTAGTTATAGTTCTAAGAATATATTGCATGTGTGCATGAAGTCATAATGAGTGTGGAATTATGAACTTATTAGGACTTGGAAGGATAAGTAAAGATAAATAATACTTTGAGATACCTACTACGAACATCAATGAAACCATGAATATTATAATATGAATCTAAAGAAATCAAGATGACCCTTTTTAGCTGGGAGATCTGATTATTCATCAATGAAATTTTAGATATGCTTGCTAGGATTTCATGCAAAGTTGTAGTGTTGAAATATGTGATTCAAATTAGATTAAGGTTTAGTAGTAAAATTAGTGGGACATGTGTCCATGTAGAGTCATGCGTAATGGGTAGTTATTAATTAAGTTGTGGTAGTTATTAATGGGTAGTTTTAGTTATTGACTTGGTGGTGTGCACACATAAAGTGGTGCATGTTATGTTAGTGGGTTGAGATCAAGTCGATGTGATAGTTTATAAGTACGTAATGTGTGTGTTGAGAAATGTAGAGAGAGTAGTAGTATGGGTTGAAATAAAAAATAAAATAAAATTGTTCTCTCTCACCCTTTGCATTGTTAGTTTCTCTGTTATTTAGTTTGTAATACCCAACATTGATGAATTGATTTTTGATCGTGTATGACAAGATGAAGGTGGAAGCTGGTGACCATCGAAGAAGATATGTTTTAATATGTGATGAGAAGTGCATAATATGAGTTTTATGGAGAGATGTGCTCCAAGTGGGTTGAAGAGATGTGCTTCAAAATTATGAGTTTGAATTACGCAAAGAGATGTGCTTTGCAAAGTTCAAGTTTTAATTTATGTTTATCTAACTTTTGTAGGAAATTTGAATCAAGGGATAATGTTGAAATATGCGATTCAAATTAGATTAAGGTTTAGTAGTAAAATTAGTGGGACATGTGTCCATGTAGAGTCATGCGTAATGAGTAGTTATTAATTAAGTTGTGGTAGTTATTAATGGGTAGTTTTAGTTATTGACTTGGTGGTGTGCACACATAAAGTGGTGCATGTTATGTTAGTGGGTTGAGATCAAGTCAATGTGATAGTTTATAAGTATGTAATGTGTGTGTTGAGAAATGTAGAGAGAGTAGTAGTATGGGTTGAAATAAAAAATAAAATAAAATTGTTCTCTCTCACCCTTTGCATTGTTAGTTTCTCTGTTATTTAGTTTGTAATACCCAACATGTAGTCAATTTTCTCTTCATTTCTATTTGTTGGTTATATTTAGTCGGTACTCTTATTGTAAAAGGTAATCACAATACTGTGCATTTTGTACTTTTTCTTTCAGTTTTCCAGTTGTTGGTTCTATTTACTTGGTCCTATTTATTAATGTAGAAAGTACTATTAACTTCATGCATGTTCATGTCAGCGAGTAAGATTGTCATATCTTAAAATCCGATTCCAATTTTTAGATTGGTCCTCTGAGATGCTGGCCAGGTGGTTTGTGCCTTTCAAGATCAATTGGAGACAAGGATGTTGGAGAGTTTATCGTTCCTGTTCCCTACGTGAAGCAAGTGAAGGTTAGTTTGTTGTCATGTTGTATTGTCTTGCAATGTCACTCCTAGTTACCCTTATCAGGCTTCAATGATGCTCATACGAATGTCATTACCGTGGATGATTGACTAACTAGCATTTCATATTTCATTTATTGAGACCTTGTTGGAATGATTTTATATGTTTTTCTCTTTTGGTCTATAACACTCGAGGTTCTTGGATCAACTTTATGTGTTAAATGTACATACGTGCGTGCCAGCATGCTCGCATTTTATCAAGTCTGATATTTCAAACAACAATCCATAATTCCTAAATATTTTCAAACTTCTTTCCATTCCTATCTGATGCAAATTTGAATTTTAGTCCGTTGAGAATCCTCTTTATTCTTTCGTCTATACGTGTTCTATAACTACTTGATCCAAATAGAAGAAACTTTAATTCATTCTGTTGGAGAAAATCAAAGAGAAGTAAAATTGAATAGAGGAGAGAAGAAAAACTGATCTATATAAAAGGAAGAAAAACAAGAACTTAAATCTGGTTCTTTTATTTCTTGATGCTGCGATCTCTCAATAGCTGCGAATCCCAAATTCTTTGTTCGATCTTGAACAAAGTCTCACACCGTAGATCTAAAATCTCGATCTCTCATAGATCTCAGGATCTCACTTTTGCTCTGATACCGTGTTAGGTTTAGAGACACCGCAATGACACACTTTATTAATCTCTAATAAACTCATTAATTACAATGCGGGGGCTTAACTCTAATTTATAGACTCACATAAATATACTCCTAATCTAACTAGGAGATCCTAAATAGACTCATGCTGTAACTCAAAGTCCTAATCAAACTCAAACACTTAATCTAATTTAGATTATAACTCCAACATCCCCCCATAATCTAAATTATCTATCTGAATTAAAAAACAAAACATCATCCCCCCATAATTCAGATTGTCGTGATCTTCCACTTGATCTTCTCTCGAAATGCAGATCTCGACCTCCATCGACGACATCCTTTATCATTTACCCCACCATCTATCTCGCACAGCTTCCTTAATGTTGAACAGTTCACGATGCACTCGATTGCCTTCGTTAGCAACGACATTATCATGGATGATCTTACAATCCTAAAGTTGAGCTGGTTGTCCCACACTTCTTTGAGGTCTACAACTAGTACGCTGAGATCTAGCGTTAATACCAACTGAAGTGGAAGCTTCATCCTCACATCTAATCGTAGATGATTGAGCAATACTCTTTCCTTTTATGTCCCAAATCCATGCACTCTTCTCTTCAAACTTGACATCTCTGCTAACAATGACTCATTGGTAATTGGATTGTAAAATTTGTACGTTCCAGTCCTTCTTGAAACATAGCCAATAAATATGACATTCACGTCTTTGTCATCTAACTTCTTCCTGTTAGCATCAATAACGTGTACATATGCAGTGGATCCAAACACTTTCAAGTGTTTGACACTTGGCTTGTAACCACTCCAAGTCTCTTCTGGGGTTATATGGGACACACCTTTTGTGGGAGACCTATTCAGTAAATAAACTGAACATGCAATTGCTTCAGCCTAAAAGGATCAAGTAGACCTTTGGCCTTCAACATACTATGAGCCATGTCTATAATCGTCTTATTCTTTCTCTCTACAACACCATTTTGTTGAGTTGTCTGTGGTGACATGATCTCATGTTTAATCCCATGATGATCACAAAACTCTGAAAATGTTGAGGACGTGTATTCACTACCACCATCTGTCCTCAAAGTCTTGATGTAGCGTCCACTTTGTTTCTCCACAGTTGCCTTGAACTTCTGAAAGCAACTAAAGGCATTAGACTTATTCTTTAAAGTATACACCCAAATCATCCTGCTGCAGTCATCAATAAAAGTCATAAAATATTTGCTTCCTCCCAGTGAAGCAGTTTGCAGAGGACCATAAACATCTGAGTGAACCAACTGTAGCAGAGATTTGGCATGCCTTGGAGTGTTGGAAACAAACGTTCATCTATGTTGCTCCCCCAAAATACACCCCTCACAAAATTGCTCTGGATGTTGAATCACAGGCAATCCTTTTACTAAATTCTTATGAGTTAGCAACTTCAGACTTTTGAAGTTTAGATGACCATATCTTAGATGCCATAACCATGACTCATCAGAAACAATGGATTTAAAACACGGATAAGATCCAGTCTTAATCTCAATCTGAAATAACATGTTTTTCAAAGGAGACTTAAGAATGATCATACCTTTAGAGTCAAATACGTGAGATGGCTATCTTTGAAATTCACTTTGTACCCCTTTTCTAGCAATTGCCCCCAAACTTAGCAAATTGCATGTCAATGTCGGTACATATAACACATCTGAAATATACCGATGATCACCATTCTCCAACTGGATCATAATTCTTCATTTTCCCTTAACTGGAAGTTTACTATCATCAGCAAACTTGACCTCTGTCAATACTGACTCATCCAACTCATCATAAAATTCTCTATTGCCACACATGTGATTAGCACATGCACTATCGAGATACCACATTTACTCTGAGAATTCTCCCGGGCTGATGAAACCATCATTAGTGTCTGATGACACTCCTCATCTTGATTTGCAACTTGTGCAGCATTCTTTTGTTGAAGATTGGCTTGAGTCACTTGTCTTTGTTGTGGATTGCTTCTACATATTTTCTGATGATGTCCCATCTTCTGACATTTCTCACATTGTTGATCCGGTCGCTTCCAACATTTAGAAGGGTGATGACCCTTTCTTCCACAGTGCTTACAAGGAGGAAAATCATATTTTGTTCCCTTATTAGTGTTAGGAGAATCAAAACCTGAATTTCCTTTCTTGTTCTTCTCAACTTTCTTCCCTTTTTGTCCTTGACTGAATTTAGCTCTCGCAGCTAATGCACCTTCAACAGACCCTTCAGATCTAATGAGGTTTCTTTGTTCCCGTGCTTGCATAGCACTCAACAATTTCGCCAAACTAACGTGGCCAAATTTCTTATATTTTCAAGTGATGAAATAGTAGCATCAAACCTTGACGGGGTGGTTACAAGAATTTTTTGCACAATCCTAGAGTTTGAAAATTCAGAACCGAGTAATCTCACTTTATTCGCGATTCCAAGTAATCTATCAGAATACTCCTTCACTGTCTCTGAGTCCTTCATTCTCTGAAGCTCAAATTCTCTGATTAAGTTGAGAACCTTCATTCCTTTGATGTTTTCATCTCCTTCGTACTCCTTCTTTAGGTAGTTCCATACTTCAAAGGCCGACTTTAATGACATAATCCTTACGAAGACTTCAGAAGAGACTGCAGCAAATAACATGGCTCTTGCCTTAGATTTTCTTGACTTTCTCTCTTTGTAATACTTGATTTGCGCCATTGTTGGATTTGCGGGTAAAGGAAGAACTTCGTAGTCTTCCTCAACGGCTTCCCAGAGATCATTCGCCTCCAGATGTGCCTCCATCCTGGCTGCCCATATATGATAACCCTCACCATCGAACACCGGTGGTGCAAGCGAGGTGAAAGGCTTTTCAAGAATTGAATCTGAATCCATGGAAGTTCTTGGATGCAGAAAAAATAGTCTCTCAACCCCAAGTCCCTTAAGAAAATAAGGGCTCTGATACCAATTTGTTGGAGAAAATCAAAGAGAAGTAAAATTGAATAGAGGAGAGAAGAAAAACTTATCTATATAAAAGGAAGAAAAACAAGAACTTAAATCTGGTTCTCTTATTTCTTGATACTGCGATCTCTCAATAGATGTGAATCCCAAATTCTTTGTTCGATCTTGAACAAAGTCTCACACCGTAGATCTAAAATCTCGGTCTCACTCTCACAGATCTCAGGATCTCACTTTCGCTTTGATACCATGTTAGGTTTAGAGACACCGCAATGACACACTTTATTAATCTCTAATAAACTCGTTAATTATAATGCGGGGGCTTAACGCTAATTTATAGACTCACATAAATATACTCTTAATCCAACTAGGAGATCCTAAATAGACTCATGCTCAAACTCAAAGTCCTAATCAAACTCAAACATTTAATCTAATTTAGATTATAACTCCAACACATTCATACATGAACATACATTCAAATTTGATGCTTTATTGACAAATGCAATTCCAAAATCAATTACATCATGGATTGGGGACCTCACCTTGAGTAATATGGTATTGCTTAGAAAAAAGATCATTCTTTTTCGGGGATATTTGCTACTGGAAACATTTTCATTTCGAACTTCCAGCAGTGTTTATGTTGTGTTAGAATGATATGCTCTGAGATGTGTAAGACTGATAGTTCTTTTTGTAATTATTTGTGAAAAAGCACCCCTATCTGTTTTCTCCATTCTGGGGGGACTGGAACTCTTTTCTAACCATTTCTCTCTTTTCACCAGCTTTCTACCGCTGGAGGTAGGCTCATCATCTCTAGTGATGGAGTTTGGGATGCTTTATCGTTGGAAATGGCTTTTAGTTGTTGCAGAGGAACATCAGCAGATGCAGCAGCGACGCTAATAGTCAAAGTACGATACAGATGATGCTTCTAGTCTCTTAATTGTTCTTAGTTGTAAATTATTCAAGACTCTCACTCATTTTCTCCTCTCCGCAGGAAGCTTTACAGCTGAAGGGCCTTCGAGATGATACCACTTGCATTGTTGTTGATGTACTGCCAGTGGAGAAGCCGACTCCACCTGTAACAATACCGAAGAAACATGGAAAAAGACTTTTCAAGTCCATGTTCCACAAAGGGTCACTGGAGTCATCTTCTCATTCAGATAAATATTCTGAACCAGATATGGTAGAGGAAATATTTGAGGAAGGATCTGCTATGCTTGCTAAAAGGTGCCTACTCACCCATTTCTTACTAGTATTCATATTCTTTGAATCCCAAAATGTGTTTTAACTAGCATCATTCTTGTTTCTTTTCCCTGTGATCTTATTTATTGTTCTGAGATGATATGTCAGAACGAAGAAAACAAATCTAACATGTGTAATGGCAGGCTTAGCATGGAAAACCCTCTGTGCCACTTGTTCAAGTTGTTCACCTGTGCAGTATGTCAGGTAGAGATTAAATCTGGCCAGGGCATATCTGTGCATGCTGACTCACGAAATCCAGGCACGTTGCATACCTTGAGGGGTCCTTTCCTTTGCACAAGCTGCCATAGGAAAAAAGTATTAATGGAAGGAAAAAGACCATTAGAAGGTATAATGTTATGTCTAATTATTTCGATTTTCCACAACAAACTTGATGAAGTTTGTTCTGTTGCATCAAGAAATAATCATGGCATTGATTACAACCACAATAATGAACTCCTTTCCTACTGCTTTTTTTCTCAGGCACTGACAACTTAATGTTTCATAGCTGAGAGCGTTGCGAAATGAGAGTTTTGCTGCATCACCAAGCTTCAGTCTTATTCTACTTTGGGATCCGTTCAGAGGGCCTCTCTAGCTCTGCAGTTTCAGAATTGGATATTGTGTGTCTGTCTTCCTCATTGTTTGAAAAGCAGCACCGCGAACTATGAAGTAGCACAATTTTGTTCGTCTGCTTCCCACCAAACACTTGCATGAGATGATCAACTCAACAAATGCCTCAAGAGCTTCAGGTTTCACGCACTCTTCTTTTTGAGCTCCTGATCCTTGCATGTACACTAGCTTATTTTATAATCTTAATACATATGAAAGTTGTTTGCTTTAACATTGCCATAATTAGTGTAAAACCATCAAGTTGTCGAGGAAATAAGAATCATTTTTTCATTTTCGAAATGGAAAGGAAAAGATTGGTATTCCTCGTTAAAGCTCGAAATTTTTTTTTTCTTTTTCATCTTTTTGATAATTGATGTTAAAGCTTGAGAGATTCATGATTCATCCGACTTTTTGCGAAGAAACATCTTGTTTGCTGTTTGCCTTCTACAAAGATCAATCAATTCCAGGACCCTAATCAGGCCATCAAACTCCACATGTTTTTGGGATGATACAAAGTATTTAAAATAGCAATTCCTGTTCCACTTGAAGGTTGGTAATAAATTTCCTCTATTATGAACTTGCAACTATTAATAAATACAAGTAATAAATCCATACTGTTATAGTAGAATATGCTTGTAAATTTGATGACGTAAATTTCAAGTGGGTAGTGTTTAAATTGTTTACTGGATGTAAGACAATTTTAATGTCACCAGATAAACAATACCTCACTTATACTTTGTTTATATTTTGTACTAGAATAAATATATAATATTACAAAAAATGTTAAAAATGAATCTGCCAAAAAAAAATTTAAAAATGAGTTTCAAGAGCTGGCCTTACAAACAGCTTACAATAATATAGGAATTTCACCTGAAAGTAAAGCACAAGTTTTAGAATTAGTGGTTCTTAATATGGTACAACGTCTCTTTATGAAACGTGAAAGTCATACTCCCAACCTACATTAGCACAAGACGCCAGTGTCTCTGAATATGATACCACTAATCAACGTGAGCTTATGACTGAGCTATCTAACTATCCATTTCTTAAATTATACAAAATGCCAGAAGATTACACTATGCTAATTACCAGCCCCTGTGATGCCTAGGGACCGTCCCTAGCTCAAGACAACCCTATGCGCAATGCGGAATAATAACACACAGCAAGCAATAGCAACAACAATGCACTGGACAACAAGGGAATGTTTATTAGCTCTCTATGGAATTACAACTCTCGGTACACTATGCATCTACTCATGCAACCATATGCATTTTCGCACTGCACTTGATCCCTCTTAGATAATCTCTCTGATCCCTCTGGATGCTTAGATTATCTCCCAAATGGATTGGATGCCTCTCCCAAGCATCCCTGCCTCTGGCTTTATAGTCCAGCCAGTTCGGCAGTTACAAAACCCATTTAAGCCTACATTAAACACCACCCCCTTAATGTGCGCGGCAGTTACCAAACCGTCCGCCCTCCTTGCCGCCACTAGGATGAAACCGCCCACCATTCCGGGACAGCCCCTTGATCACGCCCATGATCAAGGTAATCAATGAGCAATACCATAATCGCTCCCATTTGTAACCGCCACCACTTGTAAACGACCACCATTATCGTCCCGCCACCAAACTCGGACTGCCTTGGTCATGCCCATGACCAAGGTAGTTAATGAGCCCTTTCGTAACCGCTACTACTTGCTTGCTCATATAACTCGCCATTTGATCTCCCACGCCTCGTGGTTCATGCTTCTCTACGGACAGAAATGCTTAACTTTGCTCGGGTCCATTCAGCACGTCGGGTGCTAGCCGGGGCTCGTCGAGTCCCACCGGCTCGGGGTGATCGGAGTATGGGCTCGAGGGACTTACCTTGGCATAATGCCCAAGGCATGCTCGAGGGTAAACCATGCTACCGTGCACACATCACCCCTAGGAGAGACCACCTCCCCTTATAGTAGATGTTAAGCCGTTTCCTCCGCTCCAATAGAAAACATCCCAAAGTGAGACCAAGCGTACTTTGACCAGGGTCAACGCCTGTGTCAAGATTTGTCAACTCAAACCAAGGTCCGCCTTGCCCAAGTCTTTCTCAAGCCTAAGGCACCATCGCGCCCGAGAAATGTGTCCGAACCTTGCCCGTGCCAAGGATCGTACCTAAGTCTCGCGCAAAGAATACCTAAGTCCGCCAAGGCGCCGTGCCAAGGCGTGCCAAGGTGCCGTGCCAAGGAAAATCCCGCGCTCGTCCCGCGCGCTCGCCCATGTGCCGCATCCATCCGCGCTCAACCGTATGCGCGCGTGTCGTCCGCATGCGACCATGCGCTCGCCGTCCGAATGCGCGCGCGCTATGCGCCACGATCGCGCGCGCTCACGCGTCCTACGCGCTCGCCAAGCGCTTCTTGCGCGCATGCACGCCGCGTCGCGCCGCGTGCTTGCCTTACGCGCTCCTGCGTGCCGCATCCGCGCGCGTGCCCGTGCTCCACGCCCATGCGTCTCGCACTAAGGCACGACCGCGTTTCACCTGGTATGCTTTTGGCGTTGCGCTTAGGCCCGCGCTAGACGCCTCTTTGCGCCGTGCCTAAGCCCACGCTTAGACATCTCCTGCGTCCCGCATGCAATTTCTCAATCGCACACACATATCACCGTAGGCCATGCCGCGACCCTCCGAAGTCCAAAGATCTAACCTCCACGGAACCACCCAAGTCCTCCGGAACTTGGTCATTTACTAGGTTCGATCGCGCTAGCCTTGATCTGTCGGTCTCGCTTTTAGGGGTGTGACAAACATCCCCCGCCGAATTGTTCGATGCCCTCATCGAACGCTCCAACTCTACCTGTTCACCAGGCTGTTGCCCACCGAAGCAACATTCCTCCATCGGATCACGTACTTGCAATGCCACCAGCCTTGGTGCATTGCCTTTGCCCCTGCCTCGCATCGCTGGAACAAAGCATGGCTCCTTCTCATCCATGATCAACAAGCCATGAAGTGATGGAATCACGGCGACACTCCCGGCCACCAAGAAATCATTTCCGCAATGATCTCAAAATCATCTAACGGAATAGCAACCAGGTTTACCTTGCCATCCCAAGCACCAATCCGAATATCCACGTCCAAAGCTACCCCGTGGCCTTCTTTGGTTCGGAATTGATCGCCTTCACCATACTTGCACTCTCCGCAAGCTTCAAACCAAGCTTCCGAGCTAGGTTCATCGCTATCATCGAATGTGTGGCCCCCGTATCGATCAAGCACCTTCACCCTCTCGGTGATTAACTTGAGCCTCCACGAACATCGGCCCCACCGATGCTCCGGCTTTGTGCACCGCACCGTGTTGATCAATCGCAAGGGGTTCATTCGAACCTCATGTTCGTCCACCACAATCGCATTCGCCTTCTCTCTTTTTGGGCAATCCTTTGCCACATGATGACCGTCACATATGAAATGTACCCCGCTTCCCTTTTGATGCTTTGGCACTAGCATCATCTTTAGAAGAAGACTCCTCCTCCTTCGATCTACCCGTTCGATCCTTCTCCTTGTACTTCTTTTCTTTCTCTTCAAAAAAGTACCGCTGGTTTTGTAATCAACCAGACTATCTCGCCACCGCAATTGCACTCGCAAGTCCTTCACGCTTGCCGTCGCAGCTCTCCGATCGCGCCCATCCTTGCAATCCAAGAGCGAAATTGAACAATTTGTCCTCCTCGGACATGTTCTTAATGTCAAGCGAGAAGGAAGAGAATTCCTTCACGTATTCTCTAACCGTCCTTTCGCTTCAATCGGCGTAACGCGCTCCCGCGCTTGCCATGCCGCATTCGTGGGTAGGAATTGCTCCTTCAATTCCCGTTTCAGCGCCTCCCACGTCTCAATCTTTGGTCGACCAGCAGCTACATCATTGTCAACTCTGGTTCGCCACCAAAGCTTTGCATCTCCTCGAGATACATTGAGGTCAAGGTAACCTTCTTGTCCTCCTCCGTGCCGATATTTGCAAAATATCGCTTCATGTCCCAAAGAAAATTCTCAAGCTCCTTACGCTCCGCTTCCCCGAGAATTTCTTTGGCTCCGTATTTTGGTTCGAGATTTCACCGTAACAAAGACCCTCCGAGGATCCGCCCACGGCTCGCTTAAGCACCTTCACCTCCATTGCAATATCCGCAAGTATATCGGTGGTTTGCTCTACCACAGAGCGCACATATGCTTCAAGCTCTTCAAATCTCGTTTCCCACAAAGCCATCGTGGTTGCTTGTGACCCCTCCCTGGCCACCACGACGCCACCAACCTTTCCAAGCCTTCAATACGCGCCGACGATGTTGAAGACTCTCACTGTTCGCCCGAATGGACATTGTTGCCAATTTTTGTTCTAAGTGAGCAACCCTCTCACTTAGTTCTTTCGTTGCTCTTGTTGCCATCGTCTCCGAATGTGTCTCGGCCACAATTGTCACGTTCGGAGAGTTGTCTCTAACACCAATCTCACCAACCGAGATCAATCACCTCCACCGAGGCTCGATACCAACCGTCACGGGGTCAATTGAGAGAGGTTTTCCTAAGGAATTTTTCGCTCTCAACCAGACCCCGTGATGCCTAGGGACCGTCCCTAGCTCAAGACAACCCTATGCGCAATGCGGAATAATAACACACAAAGAAGCAATAGCAACAACAATGCACCGGACAACAAGGGAATGTTTATTAGCTCTCTATGGAATTACAACTCTCGGTACACTATGCATCTACTCATGCAACCATATGCATTTTCGCACTGCACTTGATCCCTCTTAGATAATCTCTCTGATCCCTCTGGATGCTTAGATTATCTCCCAAATGGATTGGATGCCTCTCCCAAGCATCCCTGCCTCTGGCTTTATAGTCCAAACCCGCTTCAGATTACAAAACCCATTTAAGCCTACATTAAACACCACCCCCTTAATGTGCGCGGCGATTAGCTACCAAACCGTCCGCCCTCCTTCGCCACTAGGATGAAACCGCCCACCATTCCGGGATAGCCCCTTGATCACGCCCATGATTAAGGTAATCAATGAGCAATACCATAATCGCTCCCATTTGTAACCGCCACCACTTGTAACGACCACCATTATCGTCCCCCCACCAAACTCGGACTCGCCTTGGTCATGCCCATGACCAAGGTAGTTAATGAGCCCTTTCGTAACCGCTACTACTTGCTTGCTCATATAACTCGCCATTTGATCTCCCCACGCCTCGTGGTTCATGCTTCTCTACGGACAGAAATGCTTAACTTTGCTCGGGTCCGTTCAGCACGTCGATGCTAGCCGGGGCTCGTCGAGTCCCACCGGCCGGGGTGATCGGAGCATGGGCTCGAGGACTTACCTTGGCATAATGCCCAAGGCATGCTCGAGGGTAAACCATGCTACCGTGCACACATCACCCCTGGAGAGACCACCTCCCCTTATAGTAGATGTTAAGCCGTTTCCTCCGCTCCAATAGAAAACATCCCAAAGTGAGACCAAGCGTACTTTGACCAGGGTCAACGCCTGTGTCAAGATTTGTCAACTCAAACCAAGGTCCGCCTTGCCCAAGTCTTTCTCAAGCCTAAGGCACCATCGCGCCCGAGGAAATGTGTCCGAACCTTGCCCGTGCCAAGGATCGTACCTAAGTCCGCCAAAGAATACCTAAGTCGCAAGGCGCCGTGCCAAGGCGTGCCAAGGTACCGTGCCAAAGAAAATCCCGCTCGTCCGCGCGCTCGCCCATGTGCCGCATCCATCCGCGCTCAACCGTATGCGCGCGTCGTCCGCATGCGACCATGCGCTCGTCGTCCGAATGCGCGCGCGCTTATGCGCGCACACGATCGCGCGCCACGCGTCCTACGCGCTCGCGCCGCGCTTGCTGCGCATGCACGCCGCGCTCCGCGCTGCGTGCTTGCCTTACGCGCTCTGCGCGTGCCGCATCCGCGCGCGTGCCCGTGCTCCACGCCCATGCGTCTCGCACTAAGGCACGACCGCGTTTCACCTCGTATCGCTTTTGGCGTTGCGCTAGGCCCGCGCCTAGACGCCTCTTTTGCGCCGTGCCTAAGCCCACGCTTAGACATCTCCTTGCGTCCCGCATGCAATTTCTCAACCGCACACACATATCACCGTAGGCCATGCTGCGACCCTCCGAAGTCCGACTAATCCACTCGATTCATGCTAAACCAGATCATTAAATAGAATCTCTCAACAGCAATTGACAATCACATTTAAGCTTGACTCACGTTGTATTCTGAAATAACTATTTTGTCCATGAGTGCAAGGGAACAAAGAGTTTATTGCGTGTGGTTTAGTTCAATCTACAGCACTAGCTATTCTAACATGTTCTTTTATGTAATTCGAAATGTCCCTCTCTTCATCTGTAGCTTATACGACTTGCAATCACCAGTTCACATCAATTAAAGCTTACGTGAAACTCACAAACATGGAACCTCGTAAGCCTAGCTTGCTAGCTTACTAGTCAAAGACTCATTGTGGTAGCACAGTCATGTTATGTATACATCTTCTTTAAGACCGACAAAAGTTTTACACTATCGATACATCTTTTCCAGATTTAAAATCTAGGGTGTCCATGAAAATTGAGATTTTCGTATATGAGCTTCCTTGCCCTTCCTGCCAATGTTCTAAGAAATCTAATGAAGCCCCACTTGCTTACTAACTGGTCCCTACATATTATGAAAAACAAACATACAAACAAAGGGATTGTGAGAATTTGTGGATTATTACAGTCAACAAAGGACTTAAAAGTTGTCCCTATGAAGCCTATGTGGTCTGCATATGCTTATTGAAACACAAGAATGGCACGGATGATTTTGCCTTATTGTACGTGTAGGCTCATTCAACTGTATCTATGTATCAAGAAAGAAAGAATGGTATGTATTACTGCTTTGACTTTATATTGTTGTTTCACGCTCAACTAACACCTAATTTCTTGAAAACTTTTTAACACAGATTCTCGATGATAACCATAATATTGACAGAATTGCCTCAAAAGTGAACTTCATCATGAGTTAAATAGCAAGGGAACACAAGTTCTATCAAATCAGATGGTGACATTGTTAAGTAGGAGTGTAGGACTAAAGTTTGAACAATGATTTAAATTACTTGAACTTTCAATCAGCTTTGTTAAATTGTAGGTTTCTTTCTTATTTTTCTAGGAATCTTTAGTTCTAGCTCAAGTACAAATAGATAGATTTCTTTGAACTCAGGTACCTAAAGCCTATACTACACTCGTCACCTTTCAGCTTTGCTGATTCTCTTCAGTATATAGCTGAAGTCTCTCCAACTCTTGCTAGTGCTCTAGAACACACAAACAAGAGAGAGAGAATATATATATCATATATATAAAAGCACGAATCACAAATTTTTGAGTGGTAATGAAATTTACCTATTTGCCCATACTTTTTTTTTCATCTTCAAATCAATATTTTCTTTTGTATCCAAATCAAACTCCAACTCCTTATCAATCTACTACACGTTTTTTTTTTTTTTTTTTTTTTTTTTTTTTTTTTTTTTTTTATCTCCAAAGCAATCATAAACTCATTCTCATCAATCCAATACACTTTTTTTAAAGAAGTAATGTCCTAGCATGATTAGCTTATTTTTTCATTCACATTATAGAATATTGATAAGCTAAAAAAAGTACTTATATTTTTTAATTTTTTAATTTTAATTACAATTTTGAATTTTGGATTATATATATATATATATATATATATATATATATATCTATCTATCATATCTATCATATATATAAAAGCACGAATCAAAAAAATTTGAGTGGTAATGAAATTTACTTATTTGCCCATACTTCTTTTTTTTTTTATCTCCAAATCAACATTTTCTTTTGTATTCAAATCAAACTCTAACTCCTTATCAATCCACTACACGTTTTTTTTTCTTTATCTCCAAATCAATCATGAACTCATTCTCATCAATCCAATACACTTTTTTAGAGGAAGTAATGTCCTAGCATGATTAGCTTGTTTTTCTATTCACATCTTATCTCAATTAAAGTAGAGAATATTGATAAGCTAAAAAAGGTACTTGTATTTTTAATTTTTAAATTTTAATTACAATTTTAGATTTTGTTAATAAATTCTTAGAAACTGATTCCCGCTCGCTTCGCTCGCGGGGGATCGTGCGTAGCACGTCTTGAAACTAGTATATATAAAAACACGAATCACAAATTTTTGATTGGTAATGAAATTTACTTTTTTGCCCATACTTTATTTGAGTGCTAATAAAATTTACCTATTTGCCCATACTTCTCGTGACTTCCATTAAAATTAATAAATTAATTCAACCTAATTCAAATTGGATGATGATAGAAGAGTCCGACTTCAATTAAAGATCAACAACTCAACGACTTGAGAGAACGCTACCTCTTCAACGTCTTAAATACTACATCTTCAAATCGATCAACAACTCATTGATCAACAACTCTCATTTCTCTTCAAATCATTCAATCCATGTTTTCCTTTGAGGAAGTAATGTCCTAACATGACTAGCTTATTTTTTCATTCACATCTTATCTCAATCACATTAGAGAATATTGATAAGCTAAAAAATGTACTTGTATTTCTAATTTTTAAATTTTAATTACAATTTTAAATTTTATTAATAAATTCTTAGAAATTAATTCCCGCGAGCGAAGCGAACGGGGAATCGTGAGTAGCACGTCTTGAAACTAGTATATATATACTAGTTTCAAGACGTGCTTAATTTTTAAGAATTTATTAACAAAATTTAAAATTGTAATTAAAAATTAAAAATTAAAAATACAAGTACATTTTTTAACTTATCAATATTTTCTATTGTGATTGAGATAAGATGTGAATGGAAAAACAAGCTAATCATGCTAGGACATTACTTCCTCAAAAAAAGTGTATTGGATTGATAAGAATGAGTTCATGATTGATTTAGAGATAAAAAATAAAACGTGTAGTGGATTGATAAGGAGTTTGAGTTTGATTTGAATACAAAAGAAAATGTTGATTTGGAGAAAAAAAAAAGTATGGGCAAATAGGTAAATTTCATTACCACTCAAAAACTTGTGATTCGTGCTTTTTATATATCTCAAGTTTTTGAGTGGTAATGAAATTTACCTATTTGCCCGAATACAAGTTTTTGAGTGGTAATGAAATTTTTTTTATCTCCAAATCAACATTTTCTTTTGTATCCAAATCAAACTCTAACTCCTTATCAATCCATCACACGTTTTTTTTTTCTTTATCTCCAAATCAATCTCAAACTCCTTCTCATCAATCCAATACACGGTTTTCTCTTTCTCACTATCCAATACACAAACTCTTTCTCATCAATCCAACACACTGAGACAGAGAGGTCGATAAATTGATGGAGACTTCTAAATTGGAGCGTACACTTGTTTCTGGGGCAAATCGGTTTATATGAACATTGTATCTGTTGAATTAAAGCTTGAATTGCATGCTACCATTTGATACGTTTTAAGGGGGTGCATACCACTGGCACTGGTCATCGTCTTCGTAATTCTCACCCAAACCCTCATTGTTCTCTCTCTCTCTCTCTCTCTCTCTCTGTTGGAGATAAAATTCAAGGAGAGCCGTGAGTGTTGATGGTATTGTTGAAGAACAGTTGAAGATGAGATAATATTTCAATTTTTGATTTTAGTGACTGTGGGACTGGTTTTGTCTATGAATTCGAAATTGGAATTGGGAGGGGTTGTTGTGGTTGGTTGTTGATTGTGTGATGAAGAGATGAGGAGGTTCAGTTTTATATATATATTAATTAATTACAATTTTAAATTTTGTTAATAAATTCTTAAAAATTAATTTAAAAGCTGAATGATGAACGGGAATCGTGCGTAGCACGTCTTGAAACTAGTATATATATTTAGAGAGAGAGAGAGAGAGAGTCATCAGACACCTACCTAGAGTGCTATGGATGCTCAATTGCAAAATCAGGTGGTAGAACAATCAACAAAACCACAATCAGATATAGTAATCGGCACTTCATCTCTGCCTTCTTCGCCTTCTCATGAATTCTCCTTCACTAACTCGCTAACTCCTTCCTCCAAACTGGCCTACAAAGCCGTGAGTTCAAGTTCATTTGTGGTCGATGATGATCTGTCTCCGGCTGATCACATTTTCTTCCATGGGCACCTCCTCCCGCTACAATTCCTATCTCATCTCCCTCACTTTCCCATCACTCCTCGCTCTTCCAGTACCAGTACCGATTCTTCAGACAGCTTTAGCCTTTCCATTAGGCCTGATGAGCTCGAAGAGATAAAAGGGCCCAAAAAGTGCAATGACGACGATGACGAAAAAAACAACTATAATAAGAGAAGAAATTGTGGAAGAAAGGGAGGAATTAAGGGCAACTCTTGGGCCTTGTTATGGTCTGGGAAATGGATCAGTAGAAGTGCTGAAGTTGGAGAAAAGGGGAAAGTGAAAATGAAGTTTCAAGTGAGTAATGTTTTAAGGAAGTATCTCAGGACAATTAGGCCAGTTTTGCTCTTCCGGAGAAGGAAGAAAAAGGGCGAATTACGCGAGCAAGTAGATGACTCATTTTCATGCAATTCAAGCTTAGAAGAGATCCAGCGATGGGAAGGTGATATGGGATTTTCAGCTCATCCATCCCCAGCTAAGCATGGCTCTCCTTTTAGTCCTATTACACTCAATTCTAATAATACAAGCAATAGCACCATGGAGGAACTTCAAAGTGCAATTCAAGCTGCCATCTTATACTGCAAAAACTCCATTGCTAAGGAGGATCATGAGAAGCTCAGAAGGCAAGATTAGAGTTAAGAAAGAAATTGCTCTTCTTGTATATAATAATTTCATTAAGATCCAAGAATTAGTTTTTGTTGTAATTGAGTTCCATTAAATAATAAAAATGAAAACCATGTAACTGCTAGTTGTTTCTTTTGCTGTCCAAGAATTTAGAAATACTAGCTATGGACAAAGCTGATTCCAAATGTTGCCTCTCTTAATCTCCTTTTTTCTGCTATTGTGCTGAACGCCCAATATTAAACATAGCAACTAAAGAGCTATTGCTCAAGTGGCCTGGGAACTGGCCTTGGAACCGAACTGTTATTTTTTGTTATAGGCCCAAGTGACCAAGTCCAAGTCGTGAGAGAGTATAGGAGTGACTAGTTTTATGCCAGATTTAGTTTGTAAATTGGTGAGTTCTACAAAATGGCAAGGCAACTTAGAGTTCTCACTCCAAACTTATAGGCCATATTTTTCTCTAAACTAATCGATGTGGGATTATTTCCTTTACCTCCAACATGAACCCTCATCCATGAGTTTGTAGGTTCGATTCCCACTTGTCATAAAATGGAAGATTTGTGATTAAGTTTGAGGTGAGTTCTAAACTAACTTGTTTGTTACAGGTACGTCTGCAAGGTTGTTGCACGATAATTTGGATTAGGTAGAGGTGGCCTCAAAGGTTTTGGAGGTGATCTACTATCGATGTGAACTCGCGTTGCAAGAGCTTGAAACATCAAATGTAACCTTAACCAACAAAAAAACGTGGCAACTAAGCAAATTCCATTACATTTAAACATAACTGTTGACAAAGGAATGAAAATCAATAAAGGAGAGGAATGACACTTGGTCACTAATGGAAGAGAGAAACAGAACATAGAAGAAGGGCTCTGACTTTTGGTGGTTGTGAAGTCGGTGGTGGTATTCATGGCTCAATTGTTACGTAAATGATTTGTTTGAGAAGATGAAGGATAAGGCTGGAAGAAAAATATTAGTATAGTTTGGACAAGTCAAGAGAAGTGACATGGTTATAACTTGCATGTTGATGAGATAGGGTGAATCAAAATTGATTCTCTACACGCTTGAGGCTAGACTTAACATTACTACGCTAGCTATTACCCAAATGAACTACATTTTTCTTTTGCTGCTTTTTGTTTTGGTTCCCACAAGGCGACCGATGTCAACTGCATCAATTAATTCATGCTTGAGAACTGTCGATCACTATACAAGGGGCTATCCTTCCAATCGAGGTTTTTTTTTTTTTTTTTTCCAATTCACAAGATTTGAAAATTTAAGGGAACCGAGTCCTTTACAAGCTCACTTTGAAGACTATGACATAAATAGTTACAGCTCACAATATATATATACCACCACTAATAGTAAACCTAATAGATTTTATTTGTAAGTCAAAATGGGGATATCTTAAGATTATTTGTCCTTAATTGCCTAACTTAATCTGACCCAAATCAAATATTGTGAAACTACTGAGAAACGTTTTCAAGGTGAAGTGGAATTGTCTCAAGGACAATTATAAGGCAACTTTCGTATAACTTTTGGTAAACTGTCGAGGTCTCTTGGACATACATAAAAGAGATGTACACACATCTTGATGCAAAAATCCAATGGACCTCAACAATAGCAAAATATTGTAGCAAAAGTATATCACCATAACATTTTCCATTGGACAATGGTATTTGTTACATTATTTGGGTACAAGCATTGGATGCACAATCACGTGGATTTTATTGAGATTTGTGT
The DNA here is from genome assembly GCA_039657365.1 of Stephania yunnanensis. Taxonomy (NCBI): domain Eukaryota; kingdom Viridiplantae; phylum Streptophyta; class Magnoliopsida; order Ranunculales; family Menispermaceae; genus Stephania; species Stephania yunnanensis. The sequence goes on from CM077581.1 coordinate 45,916,499, forward strand.
TACACATATTCCAATGAAATATATACCATTGTGTATCCAATGTATGTATCGGATATCAAAAAATCCATTTTCCTTTTCCAAATTCAGATCCAAATGGTCCATAAACTTGTTACATTTGTTTGAACAATGTAACTTTCTCGTATGCCTAAAATCAGGTTCATAAGTAATTAAAAAGCATCATGCGGTAACTTGGTAAAGTTGCCACAATGGTAAGGGCAAAGGCGGAGTTGTGTGAGTTAAGCGCATGACTTCAGTTTTGATTCTCCGGTGTGGCAAGATTGTTCGGGTCACTGGAGTATGCATAGGCTAATTGCACCAGGGCTTCGTGAAAATAGTCAGGCTCGCCTGACACCCACGGATATAAAATATAAAATAAAAATAAAAGCATCATGTGGTGCTTTTGCAATTTAAACGTGCAACTTTTGATGATCAGAGTGGTGAAACTGACTCTAATTCTATAGATTCCAAGTACTTGTCTTAGAAGTACTCACGATCCCTCTTTTCTCCCCAACTTTTATTTTGTATTTTTTGCTTCTTTTATGAGGGAGTTCTTAATTAAACGATTAGATAAATACTTGGAAAAGTTTCGGCCTAAATTCCAAATTAAAATCACTAGTTGCTATCTGATGATATTAAAACCGAAGTCACAACCTCACCGCCCTGGAGGATTTATGACTTTATTTGGTTAGGGATGGAGTTAACTCTGGCGAGATAATTTGGATGAGAGTTAAAACTAATATTTTGTTTGGTTGTCCAACTTCTCTACAAGTTATCTCTCAACTCACATTCAAAGGTAAGAGATATCTCACCACACAATGAGTTATCTCCCAAGGGTTTGCGGATACAATTACTCCTTATTAATTATCTTTTATTACCCACATCCATATTTTTTGTTTGAAGAGTATTAATGTCGATTTATATATTTTATTGTTTAAAAATTTGGAACTTCCCGCAAGTTTAAAATTGAACCAAACATGAAAATATAATCTTTCACTGCTCGCGTTGTAAGTTAATAACAACAAACCAAACAAGGTTTAAGTTTGAGATGTGTTCCAAACTAACCGATTTGTTGGAATACATGTTGCTGCACCATAGTGGTACAGATAAGGTGGAGAAGGTGCAAAAGCTTCCAAGGTAGTAATGCCATGCTATGTTCACAAAGATGTCAAGATCATTTGACAATGCAGAGTTCCAACAATTTCAAAGATTTACAATCCATGTAATAAATTGGAAAGGAACACCAAATGCTACCTAGAAAAAAAAAGTCCGAAAAAAAAAATACTACTTGCTGTTGTAAATTGGATGACCCTTTAACCAAGCTTATTAATGATCACATTGTCAAGTATGACTCTCACATGAATCGTAACATCAAGCATGACTTCTACATTGAATGTAAGTTGTACACTCTACATAACTTGTATTCAACTCCAATATAGAATCACTTATCCATGTATTGTCATGTAACTTGTAATCTTGTTTGACATGAGACTTTGGTGTAACTTGCATACTTTGTGAAAGTACTTATAACTAAAGGTTATATAAAGGGGTTCCTTCACTTGTAAAGAACACACAAATGTATGAATGAAATCTCTACATTCACATCTCTAGCTCTCTTCTCTCTTGTCTCCTCTTCTCCACTTGTTCTAGTAGTTCTTAGTTTATGTATTCTATGCTTAAGTCTCTAGCAAGTCCAACTTAAGTTCTAATTGGCTTACACCTTAATTTACAACACTTGCTTTGATTTCCAACGTACAGTTGAGTCTTTAAAAGCAACTGAGTACCAATTATTCCAACGGGTTTACCCTCACAAGCGACTAATTTTTGGTCTACCAGTGAAAAAATGAGGCTAGCTTGTAAGGTTGCTACAGCAAAGCTGCACGGAGAGATGGTGACAAACACAGTTCAACAGAAACTTCAAAAGGGGGAGTAATTGAACCCTTTTTGGTACCAGGAATCAAAGAGTGACTTCAGTGATTGTGTGGAAAAATGGGGTTTAAGCCCCCAAACTAGAAGCAAATGTGAAAATAAGCTGTTAAAGTAGTTTTGGGTCGATCCCTAAACTAGAAAAAAACGAAGAGATAGATTTTTAGCCCACGTGAACTTTTGTGTTATGACAAACATTTTGCTTCATTAAAACACATGACATTTTCGCCGAGCTCTTCGCTCTCGCTCACCGAGATCTCTGTGTGTATTGGAGGGACGCTCCGCCTCGCGCTTGCATTAGATCCGCCGCAAGAAGGCCTCCACCGTCCGCTGCAAGTAGCCTTTCGTCCGACGCAGGCACGTCTTCCCCCAGCCGCTGCCTGCACTCAGCGCCTCCTTGTGTACTCGCGCCGATCACTACTCACATTGCCTGCACTCGGTTATGTAAGTTCATTCACATCACCATATTTTTCTTGGTTTCTCGTAGTTAGTTTTTACCTATTCGAAGGTTTAGATCTTTTCATAAAGGAAAATGCTCGCGCGAGGTCACTTCAAATTTCCCACCTAAGGTGAAGTTACATTGTACTAGATCTTTAGCTCTAGGCCAAAAAGAAAAAAATGAAAAACCCTGTACTACGTAACAAACGGGAAACAAAATTTAAATTGCCATGATTTTATTTTAGTTGACCTATAATGATTTGTGCGTTATATCTTAAATAGCAAAATGGAAGTTAGGACTATAATCGCTTCAATGACATGTTAGACTTAAAGAAGCAATGACATTAAGTTTTGCGACTTAGTTTATTTAGACATAAAGTTGTCTCCTTTCGTAGCTCAATGACAAAGCGTAGAAACGACGTTTGTTATCTCATATATTTGCATACACTAACATCTTGTTTGTCACGAATCTTATATAACTCAAGGAGCATAGAGAACTAAGTGATCAGTTGTGGCCCCTTTTGGATTCTCAATACGATTCATTATTTTCTTGAGTCCCTGTCACGGCCCAATAATTAATACACGTTTAATTCATTAATTAGGACATAATGACCCGTGACGTGGGACCGCAGTCAGCGATACGTGTCACTACCGGCGACGGTGGCGAGGTAAATGTTATATTTGTGTGTTGTTTGCCTAATGTATTGTATATGTGTAGACTACTAAGTCATTTACGGGTAGATGCAGATACCAGGAGACGACGGATACGCGCTCGAAGTCGCGTGCCGACGTGGGCTGAGGTAGAAAGCTCGTAGGGTAAGTTTAGTGAATTTCATTTAAAAAAAAAAAAAAAAAAAAGTGTAAAAATGAGTGATGGTGGTGAGGCCACATCACATACTATATCCATCACATACTTTTATATATATATATTGGTCATTTTGATCTCCATAAATGAAAACAGAGAGGAAAGAAAAAAAAAAAAAAAAAAAACAGTGAACGAGAGAAACCGAGGAAAGAAAGAAGAGCCGAGAAGAAGAAATTGGAACCGGGAGAGAGAGACCGGGAGAAAGAAAGAGATTGACCGAACTCGAAGTGAGGTGAGTTGTTGATTTCAGTTGTTGTGTTATTGGCTGTTGTTGTTGTTACTTTCGGCGTGGTGGCCATGGAGGCCGAACCTCCATGGCCGACCGAGTGAAATGGGGGAAATGGCAAGGGAATCTCCCTTTCCATTAAAATCCGTTGGAGGTTGGGGTTAGGAGCCAACCCAACACCTCACAAAGAAAAAAAAAAAAAAAAAAAAAAATATGCAGAACCAGCGGCTCTGCGAGGAAGAAGAAGAGGGGATCGGGTCAGGTCGACCCGAACCCATGTGGGTCGGGTCGGACCGACCCTGACTCGTTGAGTATCGGGTCAAACCGACCCGAGTCACCGGGTCGGGTCGACCCGGATCCGATTGGACTGGGTCGGGTTTGACCCGGACCCACCCATTTATATATATTATATATATTTAATTAGTTAATTAAATTAAACCGTTTTTAATATATAAGAAATTCCTGAAAATAGATAAAAATATGAAAGAAATTCAGAAAAATTTCAGAAAAATAGATAAAATTATATTTGTGACCCAAATCAATAGAACTCCCATAGTGCTATAAAAAGTGAAAAAAATTAGGGAGTCGATCGAGGCGTTATACCGGGGTTTTAGCTCGAAAAACGTGAAATCGACAAATTGGTCTCAAACTAAATTTTGACCGATGTCGACCAATTTAGGGATGTTAAATCATTAAATTAGAATTTAAATTGATACATTTTCAACTGTTAGGATCCTAGAGGAGCTATTACGGGGTTTGGGCGCGTACGTCGACGCGACGGAAGCCGAATAGCTTAGGAATTGCTGTGTGTATGTAAGTAAATTGATTTGAGACATTTATTTACATTTCATTTCATTTATTTATTTATTTTCAGTTATTCGAACTGAATTACCTTTGAAATCCATATGCTATGACTTGTTCAGTTGCTCATTTTATGATGTTCATAGCATACTCTGTTTTGTATATCATCGATTCTAATTCCTATACTTTTTCATATTGATTGTCGTGTGTGAGTCAGTGATATAGCATGTTATTAGGATAGTTTGTATACTTTGACTCAAATCCTTTGTGCAGTGATAAGCTATTACATCTCTTGGATTCCAATACTACGTCGTTTTTAAATATAAAAGTGGTTCTTGTGGTTAGGGTCATTTGATGATAGAAATTCCGCTTTCATACGAGGGTCATTAGACTTGTCGGGATGTTAGGAAATTTCTCCACTACCTTGCATGACACAAGAGGTAACGTGCCTCGAACGGGGTAACCGGACCTCGGGGTTTGTTGGCGCAAGAATAACTTGGTTGAACATGACGAGTTTTAAAACTCGGGTATGTTAGCAAGTATACATTAAGTGACGACTAATTCACTTGGAATATAAAAGGCGTAATCGTAAGTACGACCTTTTGATATTATGATATAGAGCTCAAACTTATATTGAAATGCTATAGAGCAGAGCTCAAACTGTAGTGGACAGGCTGATGTGATGAAGATCGCGGCCGACCGACCCTAATCCATTACTACTTAGCCCTGAGTCAGTTTCATATGTGATTAACTCAAGTATCTCTTTGCATGATATTCCTTTCAGCATAAGTTTCTATTTAAATTATGCAATTTGATACTTGTTGCTTATTCGGGAATGTGGATCGATGTCTCTCAGTATTACTTAAATATATTCATGCACTCACCGTCTAGTTTGTGACGGTGGTGCAGATCAACCGAGTAGCGAACAAGGGCAAAGAGAAGATTGGTGACTACCTCTGAGCCGGTGGAGGACTGCTACGACATACTTTTGTAAGTGTTGTATGCTTTTGTATAACATTTTTATGTACATGTTAGTTTGCCTTTTGGGTTGAGTGATAGGAATATAGGACTAGACACGTGTTATATATATCACCATTTTCGTTTATATATGCATGTGACATTTATTTCCTGGTTTTTCCACAATAGGTTAGGCCTTAGGATTTCATTTCCACTAGTAATTTAATAAGACTTCCGCCGAATAATTGGTTAGATAAAAAAAAAATTAACTCTGATTTATAGACAACCATAGGTTAGTCACTAAAACAATTAAGTTAACTGTAGGTGGTATCATAAATGGTAGACATTTAGGTATTTAAATAAGGCTGACTAGTTCCTGGTTAGGTCCTATAGGGGAGATTAGGGCTTAATTAGGGATTAGGCCGGGCGGTGCCCTTATTTGTAGTTGGGGCCGTCACAGTTGGTATCAGAGACTAGTTGTGATAATCTCATGGTTTAAGACTTTGCGATACCAACATCACAGTTGGTATCAGAGCCAAAGTTTACAAAGCTTGGCTTACTTATATGGTGTCAGACTATATGATACTAACACGGTTAGTATCAGCGCCATGATTTTTAGAAAACATTGCTTTAAGATTGTAGAATATGTAGTTTCTACAATACGATACCATAACTACAAGATGTAGTGAACGACCTACCTTGTTCAGCTAGAAATAACTAAAAAAATGTAAAAAAACTGTAGAAGTTAGAAAACCTTAGTTATACGTGGAAAACCAGATGATCTTCGCCTAGAAACTATTAGTTGGGAAGTGAGTGAAGTGAGTTGGGGATGTAATATATTTACTACATGTTACTTTTGTTATGTGTATATACGCGTTATCCACGTAGTAGCTGATTCGCGTTCGTTCTCCATTTGAAGTCGAAGATGGCGGATTCACGCGATAGCGATGATGCCGGTGCGAGCGGTAGCAAACTTCAATACCACCAGAAGAGGATTTCCAGAGGCTTTCAGAGCGAGTAGGCTGCTCGGGGTCAAGAATCGGCGGATTTCATCAGACCGATGATTTCTGTTTTGCCCTACCAAAGACACCTCCCGGCTCGGACGACAGACTGCGACACCGATGATAGCAACTCCAAAGAAGTGGAGACAAGGTCTGACACCATCATCCACACCCCCATCGCTAGTTCGATATCGGTAGTTCAGCTGGTGAAAGATTTCATCAGACTGAAACCGATATATTTCAACGGTTAGAGAGATTTTGAGAAGATTTAGAAATGAGTCTTGTCGCAGGAGAAGTTACATAGAGTCTTGCAGATTGATGATAGACGCAGAGTCGAGATGTCGTCGTACACCTTGCAGCGAGATGTCGATGTGTGGTGGCATGCGACGATAGCTGCAGAGGAAGAGTTTGAGTCTTGGGATGCTTTCAAGACTAAGTTCTATCAGCAATATTTCCCACCTGCGGTGATGAAGCGGTTGAGGAAGGAGTTCATGAACTTGAGACGGGGAGCCGACGAGACAATGATGAGATACCAAGACAGATATGACTATCTGAGGCAGTTTGCCGGAGATCTTGTGAAGGAGGATGCCGATGATGTGTACCATTTTGGCGATGGATTGAGATCCGATATTGGATTTTATGTGGTCAGTTCAGGTACGAAGACACTGGGAGAGATTTTCGAGCGTGCACTTGCTCACGAGACTTATTATATGAGCCGAGTGGCTGACGGGACACCTTTAGTACCTGCGATGACACCTGATCAGATGGCAGAGTATGAGCGGAGGAGACAAAAAGGCAAAGGACCGAGGAGATGGGATAGAGGTGTTCAAGAGGCAATTGTGCCTTATATAGCATCTCCTACACCTTTGTAGACTATTGCGAGTAGACCACCCGTACCACACCAGTCAGACCTGCATTGCTAGCTCCTACGATGCCTACTTTATCAGCTTTACCAGCACCACCAGCTCCACGTCAGCAGCATGGTGGTAGAGGCAGGTAGAAGTAGAGGACGAGGACGAGATAGTTCCAGACCAGGGTAGAGACATGCATTTACACAGGCCCAGGATCAGACGCATGGTCAATCTAAAACAGTCACGTGTTTTCGATGTGGTCAGGAGGGACATATCAGTCGAGATTGTCCACAGCCGGCGACAGTGATTCCACCAATGTGTCGAGAGGTCGTCCATACGATTGCACAGCCTGACGCAGACGTTTCACGGAAACTCATTGAGGGTATGATTTCCATTTGTGGTCATCAAGCTTATGTTTTATTTGATTCGGGTTCTACGATTTCTTTCATTTCTGGTCGCATGGTCAGCATGTTAGGGTTGAAACCAGTTAGTGTCGGAGTCCATTTGATTTTGATTACGGCAGACGGAGATAGAGTGTACCATAATTCTCTGGTGGAGAAATGCGCGGTAGAGATCGACGGAGTCGAGTTATCTGCAGATTTCAGAGTGCTTGAGTTTTTAGAATTTGATGCGTTGCTAAGGATGGATTGGCTAGCATCATATCATGCTCATATCGCATGTTTTGCAAAAAATAGTGATATTTGAGATTCCGGGGCGTATAATGTTCATACATAGTGGTACTACACCGAGAACCGAGAGCACTCGAGGCCGACTTGCGAATAGCGGGAAGATGGAGACTTTGGTACCGTGATATATCGTTGCAGAAAGTCATGAACCAAAACTTGAAGAGATTCAGAGTTTTCTGAGGTTAACAGGCTATTACCGAAAGTTCGTGAAGGATTTTTCGAAGATTGCTTCACCAATGACCAAGTCGACCCAGAAAGATGTGAAGTTTCAGTGGTCAGAGGAATGCGATGCGTCATTTGCTCAACTGAAGAACTTGTGGACTATTGCACTAATGCTGATATTGCCAGAGGCTGGAAAGGGTTTCATGGAGTACACAAATGCTTCTCGTATGGGTTTAGGTTGTGTATTGATGCAAGAGAAGAGTACGGTGGCATATGCTTCAAGACAGTTGAAGACACATGAGAAGAACTACTCAACTCATGACTTAGAGTTGGCGACGGTAGTGTTTGCTCTGAAGATACGGAGACATTATCTGTATGGAGAGAAGTTCACACTTTATACTGACTATAATAGTTTGAAATATCTCTTCACAGAGAGAGAGCTGAACATGAGACACCACAGATGGTTAGAGTTTTTTTTAAAAACTGACTTTTCTCTGGAATATCATCCAGGAAAAACAAATGTCGTTGCTGATGCACTGAGTAGAATTCCGACTAAAGATGCTGAGACTATCCGATGTCATATGACGCACGAGTATGGTTTACTCGAGGCGGCGGCGAGGCTTAGTCAGTCAGATATTGCTAATGACACAGAGGTACTGATTTGTGCTCAGGTGAGACTTCAGACAGTGTCGACTCAGAGAGTGTCAGAGGATCAGAAAGCTGACATACTGTATTCGAGATTAAGTGAGTTAGCGCAGAGTTCCGAGTGTACTGATAGGACTGAAACAACAAATCAGTGTCTCAGATTCCGAGGCAGATTATGGATACCGGCAGTGGCAGAGCTGAGAGACAAGATTCTTCAGGATTCACATTGTTCACGGTTCACTGTTCATCCAGGAAGAACCAAAATGTATCATGATATGAAAAGATATTTTTGGTGGCCTAGGATGAAAACGGACATATCATAGTATATCAGGAACTGTGGGATCTGCCAGCAGGTGAAGGCAGAGCATCGTAGACCTGGAGGATTACTACAGCCACTTCCCATTCCACAATGGAAGTGGGAAGACATAGCTATGGATTTCGTTCGAGGACTGCCGAGGACGGTTCATAGATATGATTCCATCTGGGTGATTGTGGACAGATTGACGAACCGCCCATTTCATACCAGTTGCAACTCATTACACATCTAACCAGCTGAGTGTATTGTTCGAGAGAGATTATCAGGCTGCATGGAGTACCTTTGACTATTACGTCAGACAGAGATGCTATGTATACGTCCAGGATGTGACGGAGTATGCAGGAGCAATATGGTACACACTTACAGTTTAGCACAACCTTTCACCCTCAGACTGATGGACAGACTGAGAGGGTAATACAAACTCTCGAAGATATGCTCAGGGCGTGTGTACTTGAGTTTGGCGGATCGTAGGAAGAGTACTTACTGTTGTGTGAATGCGCATACAACAACAATTATCAGGCGAACATTGAAATGGCGCCATTTGAAGCGTTATATGGCATATCGTGTAGCTCACCATCTTGTTGGGTTAAGCCAGAAGACCGAAACTTGTTAGGACCTGAAATTGTTGTCGATCACACAGAAAATGTAAGACAAATTCGCCAGAAACTTAAGGGAGCCTAGGAGAGGCAAAAGAAGTATGCAGACATGTATCGCAGCGATCTCATGTACGATGAGGGAGCTTTAGTTTATCTAAAGGTTTCTCCTCGTAAGGGTCATCATCGATTTGGTTTGAAAGGCAAATTAGCACCGAGATTCATCGAGCCTTTCAAGATCAAGAAACGCGTTGGAAAGGTTGCTTATGAGTTAGAGTTTCCTCCACAGATGTCGGGTATTCATCCGATGTTTAATATTTCGATGCTTCGACTAGCTAAGTCAAAAGCAGACGAAAGACCGACTAATGATTTGCGTTACATTGATTTGAGTGAAGATATCTCATATGAAGAGCAACCCGTTCAGATTTTTGAACAAAAGGTACATCAGTTGAGAAACAAGTCTATCTCGAAGATGTTAGTGAAGCGGCAGTTTTATGGAGATTCAGAACTCACTTGGGAACGGGAAGACTATATGCGCGACTGATTTCCGTACCTTTTTGAGTCAGGTACATTTTAAAATTCGTTTAGTTTAAGTTCGAGGACGAACTTCCTATTAGTTGGGAAGTATTGTCACGGCCCAATAATTAATACACGTTTAATTCATTAATTAGGACATAATAACCCGTGACGTGGGACCCGCAGCGCGATACGTGTCACTACCGAGGCACGGTGGCCGAGGTAAATGTTATATTTGTGTGTTGTTTGCCTAGTGTATTGTATATGTGTAGACTACTAAGTCATTTATGGGTATGCAGATACCGAGACGAGCAGATACGCTCCTCGAGTCGCGTGCCGACGTGGGCCCGAGGTAGCAGCTCGTGGGGTAAGTTTAGCGAATTTCATTTAAAAAAAAAAGAAAAAAAAAAGTGTAGAAATGAGTGATGGTGGTGAGGCCACATCACATACTATATCCATCACATACTTTTATATATATATATATTGGTCATTTTGATCTCCATAAATGAAAATAGAGGAAAGAAAAAAAAAAAAAAAAAAAAAAAAAGTGAACGAGAGAAACCGAGAAAAGAAAGAAGAGCCGAGAAGAAGAAATTGGGACGGGAGAGAGAGACCGGGAGAAAGAAAGAGATTGACCGAACTCGAAGTGAGGTGAGTTGTTGATTTCGGTTGTTGTGTTATTGGTGTTGTTGTTGTTACTTTCGGCGTGGTGGCCATGGAGGCCGAACCTCCATGGTCGACCGAGTGAAATGGGGAAATGGCAAGAGAATCTCCCTTTCCATTAAAACCGTTGGAGGTTGGGGTTAGGAGCCAACCCAACACCTCACAAAAAAAAAAAAAAAAAAAAATGCAGAAACTGCGGCTCTGCGAGGAAGAAGAAGAGGGGATCGGGTCGGGTCGACCCGAATCCATGTGAGTCGGGCCGGACCGACCACGACTCGTTGAGGATCGGGTCAAACCGACCCGAGTCCAACCTGGGACCGGGTCGGGTCGACCGGATCCGATTGGGACGGGTCGGGTTTGACCCGGACCCACCCATTTATATATATTATATATATTTAATTAGTTAATTAAATTAAACAGTTTTTAATATATAAGAAATTTCGAAAATAGATAAAAATATGAAAAAATTTCAGAAAAATTTCAGAAAAATAGAGAAAATTATATTTGTGACCCAAATCAGTAGAACTCCCATAGTGCTGTAAAAAGTGAAAAAAATTAGGGAGTCGATCGAGGCGTTATACTGGGGTTTTACCTCGAAAAACGTGAAATCGACAAATTGGTCTCAAACTAAATTTTGACCGATGTCGACCAATTTAGGGATGTTAAATCATTATATTGGAATTTAAATTGATACATTTTCAACTGTTAGGATCCTAGAGGAGCTATTACGGGGTTTGGGTGCGTACGTCGACGCGACGGAAGCCAAATAACTTAGGAATTGCTGTGTGTATGTAAGTAAACTGATTTGAGACATTTATTTACATTTCATTTCATTTATTTATTTATTTTCAGTTATTCGAACTGAATTACCTTTGAAATTCATATGCTATGACTTGTTCAGTTGCTCATTTTATGATGTTCATAGCATACTCTGTTTTGTATATCATTGATTCTAATTCCTATACTTTTTCATATTGATTGTCGTGTGTGAGTCAGTGATATAGCATGCTATTAGGATAGTTTGTATACTTTGACTCAAATCCTTTGTGCAGTGATATGCTATTACATCTCTTGGATTCCAATACTACGTCGTTTTTAAATATAAAAGTGGTTCTTGTGGTTAGGGTCATTTGATGATAGAAATTCCGCTTTCATACGAGGGTTACTAGACTTGTCGGAATGTTAGAAAATTTCTCCACTACCTTGCATGACACACGAGGTAACGTGCCTCGAACAGGGTAACCGGACCTCGGGGTTTGTTGGCGCAAGAATAACTTGGTTGAACATGACGAGTTTTAAAACTCGGGTATGTTAGCAAGTATACATTCCGGTGACGACTAATTCACTTGGAATATAAAAGGCGTAATCGTAAGTACGACCTTTTGATATTATGATATAGAGCTCAAACTTATATTGAAATGCTATAGAGCAGAGCTCGAACTGTAGTGGACATGCTGATGTGATGAAGATCGCGGCCTACCGACCCTAATCCATTACTACTTAGCCCTGAGTCAGTTTCATATGTGATTAACTCAAGTATCTCTTTGCATGATATTCCTTTCAGCATAAGTTTCTATTTAAATTATGCAATTTGATACTTGTTGCTTATTCGGGAATGTGGATCGATGTCTCTCGGTATTACTTAAATATATTCATGCACTCACCGTCTAGTTTGTGATGGTGGTGCAGATCAACCGAGTAGCGAAAGGCAAAGAGAAGATTGGTGACTACCTACCTACGAGCGGTGGAGGACTCGCTACGACATACTTTTGTACGTGTTGTATGCTTTTGTATAACATTTTTATGTACATGTTAGTTTGCCTTTTGGGTTGAGTGATAGGAATATAGGACTAGACACGTGTTATATATATCACCATTTTCGTTTATATATGCATGTGACATTTATTTCCTGGTTTTTCCACAATAGGTTAGGCCTTAGGATTTCATTTCCACTAGTAATTTAATAAGACTTCCTAGAATAATTGGTTAGATAAAAAAAAAATTAACTCTGATTTATAGACAACCATATGTTAGTCACTAAAACAATTAAGTTAACTGTAGGTGGTATCATAAATGGTAGACATTTAGGTATTTAAATAAGGCTGACTAGTTCCTGGTTAGGTCCTATAGGGGAGATTAGGGCTTAATTAGGGATTAGGCCGGGCGGTGCCCTTATTTGTAGTTGAGGCCGTCACAGTCCCAGCTGTTCTTACAATGAGCTAGCTCTTAAGAGGCATTTGAATGTTTTAGTTGGAGAATACATATCTAAAGAAAGTAGTTGTGACTTTACTTTCTGTGCCAAGGCCCTCCTAGAAAAGTTTGAATTTGATATTGCTGTGCAAGTGCTCCAATTTTTGATTTAATTATGTTTATGCTAATGGAAATCAGAGTCACAATAATTTCCCACTTGACTCTTGACTATGTATGAGTCCATCACCGATCACTACTCAATTTCCCGCCGGTACAATTTTTTTTTTAGTATCAATTTTTTTTTTTATAGTTATTGCTTATGTATGATAGTTGATCTTCTGCCATTTTCATATGATGACACCCTATCTAGATATGTTTTCACTCTCATTAACTCAATGTACATACCATGACCATAAAATCCATAGATGTTATGTATTTTTTTCCCATGAACTGTTGCCCTAAATGTTGAGGGTGTTATGGAGAGTTGAGTTTGCATGTAAATACTTAGAAATTAGGTTACAATAGCCTATATATTAGCGTATTTATGCCCATGGTACGTTCTGTGACTACATGTATGTTAATGTATTCTTTAGTTCACTGTTATGACCATCTAGTTTAGTTTAGAGTCGCCTAAAACCTTGTTGAGTGACTTTGGTTATGGATTAGTTAAAAATATCGACTTCCAAAAACTTATGTGTAAGTTGGCAAAAATTACTTAAACTTTAAACACACATGTAATATAAATGCATGTAGTCCTAATATAATTTCTTTGCTTACTTCACTTCATACATGTAATGTCCTAATATAAATTCTCTACATCAAATATGGATTGTTCCCATTAGTTATGTATTTTTATTTTTTACCTTCCATTGGACAACGTCGGAATTGATTACTTTGGGGATGGATCCTTCTGTAACTTTACTCGTAACTGTTTTTAGTATGAACCACGACACTTTTTAAAATGTTGATATTGTTGCATTCACTTCTATTGATCATGCTTTGTATTCTACATATATAGATTCAATAATGGCTGATCGAAGAGTAAGTTTGTTGTGCTATATGAATGGGGACATGGTCGATGGACCATCAGGAATTTCATACACTAAACCGCCTATTCGACATCTTAGAGCGAACATGGGTTTAGGGAATTTATGAGTTTTGTCTATAATTCATTGGAGATAGACAATGAAAAGATGATATCGACCATCACATATCGATATCCAGCGTACATTGATAGTGGTACTGCCAACTACGTCCCTGTGCGAATAGATGATGAGGTGAGTTTCAAAGATGTTTGGGAGATTGTGGCAGAATTACCACCACCAAAATGCATGGAGCTTTATATCGATTTGAGAACGAGAGATTCGTATAATAGTACAAACTGTAATATGGTGTTAGATTCGTCATTGGGTGGACCTAGCACTCAACCAAATATGGAACAGAGTCATTGTGCATCACCCTTGATGACTGCAAATCCCGAGATGGACGAGGATCCTCGTTCCTGTGATGAGTTGAACACTAGTGAAGACGGAGACTATTGCGGTAGTGACGAAGGTACTAGTGAAGAGAGTAGCGATGATGATACAGATGATGAAGGGGTTGATGCTCATCATGTTAATGATGGCATGATTCGATACACATTAAATCGAGTTATTGCCGATGATGGCTCATTATCTTGTCCTCCAATTTGGAGCGAGGTTAGGAACGATGATTTTTTCGACGAAGAGGTGCTTGGAATTGATGGTGCTAGTGTGGTGTACGTGAATTTGTCGTACCTTCTCTTGCATTTATGGAATTGAGTAGTGAGGCATTGCAACCCCTCAATGAGAATGCTATGATCCCTTTAAGGTCTTTATGGAATGAGGGAGCAGAATTTCAAAAGGGCATGCGGTTCATGTGTAAAGTAGATATCCAGCATGCCGTGAAATTGTATAGCATCAGAGAACACAGGCGATTTGTGGTGGCTCATTCTACACCTAATGTATGGATTGTTCGTTGTAAGAAATATGTAGATGGATGCACTTGGAGGTTGCGTTGTTCGAGAAGAAAATCGCATGGAATGTTTGAGATTAGTAAATATGCAAGACCACATACATGCATCTACGCCAATCTGTCCAAAGATCATGTGCATTTGGACTCCACCGTTATATGTCGTGAAGTTGAAAATGTGGTGCGAAGAGATCCGTCCATCTCAGTTCCAGTGCTTCATCAGATGATCAAGGACAAATACAGTTATGACGTTCGTTACAAGAAAGTGTGGTTGGGGAAGAAGAAAGCAATTGCAAAAGTTTATGGAGACTGGGAAGAATCGTATAAAATATTACCGCGGTGGATGGCTGCTCTTCAAGAAACCAATCCAGGGACACGTGTGGAATGGCGGCATGGGGAGCCTAATGCCAACAATGAGGTTATATTCAAATGGGTTTTTTGGGCATTTGAACCTTCTATTGCAGGCTTCAAACATTGCAGACCAATGATACAGATTGATGGCACATTCTTGTATGGAAAATACAAACACAAACTCCTAATAGCCACCGTCGTTGATAGTAATAGTCATGTATTTCCTTTAGCATTTGCCATCGTTGATGAGGAAAGTCAACACGGCTGGGGATGGTTTATGGCTTGCTTGCGACATCATGTGACTGATAGGGATGGTATATGTGTCATTTCTGATCGACACCCCGGTATATTGTTGGCAATGAACAATCCGCAAAATGGATGGACTCGTGAAAGAGCTCACCACAGATTTTGTCTCCGTCACATATGCAGTAATTTTAACATGAGGTTCGGGAGCAAAGAATTAAAGGATATGGTGTACTTAGCTGGTGCACAACATCAACCACGAAAATTTAAGGCAGTCATGACAGAACTTCAAGAAATGAATGCGGAATGTATTGCGTGGTTTAATAACCTCGATCGAGCACAATGGACGAACGCATACGACAAAGGATATCGATACGGATGACTATTACCCTTCAAGATGTACAAATTATCTTAGGGTTGCCCGTCGATGGATTACCTATCACTGGTCGTGTTGAGCAAGATTACAATGCCTTATGCTTGACACAACTGGGGTTTCCATTCCCTGAAAATAACAGGACCGGTGACCGGATTCAAATTCGCCAACTGTCAATATGGTTTCCAAACCTTCCACAGGATGCTGATGATGTGGAAGTGCAACGCTACGCAAGAGCGTACATCCTACAACTTCTTGGCGGAACTTTATTTGCTGACAAGTCTAACAACCTCGTGCGAATCACGTATTTGCAATTTTTGGAAGACTTTGAGGCGGCGGGACAATACAGTTGGGGTAGTGCAACTCTGGCTCACCTATATAGACGGTTATGTCTTGCGTACCGACATTGATGGAGCGAGAGATAGCGAGAATCCAGGTCATTTTATTGCAATTGTGGGCATGAGATAGGTTGCATTTTCTCGCACCAATTATGGGAAACCACATTAGAGATGACATGATAGACAATGAAGAATTATTTCCACCTCCTCTATTTGGTCATAGGTAATTATTGTTTTTTAACATTACAATTTCAATTTGAGTATATGTACAACCCATTTTTCATGCATGCTCTGTTTTGTTTGGTTCATTTGGAAAGGTGGAGACATGCGTTGGAGACCACAGAACATCGATGCACGTCGACGAAATACGAGAAATGATTGACATGCAAGGACAGGATGAAGTAATAAATATACTTAATCATTCTCTCCAACAAGTGCTTATGTCGACATCTTGTTGATGACACCGTTTTATTCAATTAATGTAATTTTTTATGCTACGAGTTGTTTGGGAACAAGATGTCAGGAAACATTGATAAGTGACACCGCCCGCATATTGTAGCGATGGTCGAGCAATTTGGCGAACGAGGGCACCTTTGCTTTTCTTCTGCGTTGTCGAACTCGTACAATCTCGATAGAGTAATGCGACAATTCGGTATGAAACAAAGGATACCTAATTTACATAGCACAAGTATGGAACTACATAAGATTGACTTGAGAGGGAAAACGGATAAGGATTGGAGCGCAGAACATAGTGTTTATGTTTGTTTGTGGAACGAACGTGCTTCCACTATAGCAACTGATGAAATATTAGACGAGCCTTTGGACTTTTACGACCCGTATATGCAATGGTATCGTCGCATTACACGTCGATTCATGTCTCGTCGTGGAGCTATTGCTGAGGCATTGGTAAGTGCAATTTAATTTTTTCCATTCATGAAGTTTCATATAGTTGTTTTCATTTTACTTTCACATACAAGTTCTTATATATTTTATATGTAGGCACATGGAATGACATCGATCCATCAGTTGACATTGGGTGATGACGTGTCGATTGCACGCATTAGAGATGTAGCCGCATCGACTTTGATACGATGACGAGCAGATTATCGCATGCATAATGTGCCCACATCATTTGAAGCCTCTCATCATACTTCTCACGATGATACGCGTTCGAGGCATGACACTCCAGTGTATACGTCATCAGTACCTCTCAATGAGCGTGACACTCCACATACTCCATCCGTTCCTCCCTACATGGCATTCGAGCCTGCGAAGTCGTTCCATCTTCGCGCCATTTCAATACAACTCCAATAATGATGAATTTCTCCGAGAGTACAAGTACGCATGAAGGTGGAATGCGTGATATCGATGATATTCAGAGAGAAGATGCTCAAGATTCTAGTGATATGGGCCAGTCGAATGTCCCATTAGCGTTAAATCGTAATGTTCGAGTTGTAAAGAGAACACGTTGTGGGACTGTAAGTCATTATTTGGGGTCGGAGTAGGACTTGTGTGTAACAATAACAAGACTTCTTTTATTATTGCTTTGTACTCAATCACCTTGCAATTTTATGTATGGATGTATGTATGTACTCATGCTTACAAACGTCATTTACAATTAGCAGTCAAACATGGCACTTGAAAAACTAAGGCATTTTGCCTATGCCAAAACTAAGGCATTTTGCCTATGCCAAAACTAAGGCATTTTGCCTATGCCAAAACAAGTACTCATGCTTATAAATTCTTGAAATTATTATGGTAAAAATAATCTTTGTTGAGGTTATGTGTATCCTCTATGGTTCAGTGTAGTTTGTACTTCTATTTTTATTTTTTCATGTTTTTTTACATAAGATGCAATGCTTGTTTTAGTACATCGACTTTTACTTTTTAGCATTTGATCGCCTTTTTAGCATTGATCTTCTTGAAAGCCATTTGATGAATGGTTTTTTTTCCTTTGTTGCATTGTTTGAAATAATTTTTTTTTTTTTTTTTTTTTTCGGTTTAAACACTCCAAATTTACATAGCCATTTTCATTCATAAAAGATTATGTCCAAGTGTATTTAAACTAATTGTTGTAATTGTTGCTCTTTTCGCATTTCCTCCTGTTTTCTGGGTGTAAGGCCACTGTTTTTTTTCCCCTGGGAAGAGAAGTCGTGACTGCAAGTCACGACTTCCACTATAGGCAAGTCGTGAGTGGAAATCACGACTTGCACAGAACGTGATTTCCACTCACGTTTTCCACCCCAGTCACTTGCTCGCGTCGCGTCCTATGTGGCACCCTACGTGGCACTAAGTGTGTTATATTGGGAATTATTTCAGAAGATATGTTTTTTTTTTAATTTTTTCTCTAAATTCTATTAATCAGGCAAAAAGTCCCACACATGACAATTATGATTTAACACTAGTAGGTCCCATAGCATAGTAAAAAATTCTTTACTTTTATCCCTCTCTCCTCAACACAACACATGAAAACTTGAAGAACCTTCTGCTTTGAAGTCCAGACCGGGACAGCGACGATGATTGGAGCATCGACGGCATCTTGACGGCGGCGGGGATATCGACGGCGATGGTGATTAAAGTATTGGTAAGCTTTCCAATTCAGAGACGATTTGTGTGCACTAATTTTTTTTTTTTCAATGCTACACTATGGTTCTGACGTGGATTTTGTTATTTGTGCATTGTCTCTTTCTCTTTTTGAAATGACTTTGGTTTGAATTTGTAGATTTTATTCTCTTCTCTTATTATTATTATTTTTTTGTATCAATTGTTGTTTGGCCCATCTTTTTGTGTTCAATTTCTTGTTTGAGTGGATGTTATTGAAGGAATAAATGTGATGGTTCTAATCGAAAAGGAGAGATGCATGAACTTTATTATTGATGATTAGGTCTTTTGAATTCGTCTTTAAGGTTTTTTACTATATGTTTTGAGACCCACAAGTTTCAAGTCACAATTGCTGTGCACAAACCAATTGAAATAACAGAAGACTTCACTAGACTAAAATTTCTTCTCTTCTTTTTTTTTTTGTCAGTTTAGGGGCTGAATTCCACTCAAAATTACTTTGAAGGCTGATTTCCGCATTTACTTCAAATTTAGGTGCTGAAATTCTCCTTTTCCCACGCTGAATTCCACCCAAAATTACTTTAAAGGCTGATTTCCACCTCTTTCAATGTGGGCTTCTACAGTAAAAATGTCTCAATACTATGAGTCAAGGAAATGGAGAACATAAGTTAAAAAAAAAAAGGAAAAAAAAAAGAAATGGCACAGAGAATAACATTAACTTCTGGTTTACTACCTATTGGATCTGCAGTAAAAATGTCTCTAATGAGTGCAAAGTTAAATGAAATAAAACCACCCCCTTTTATCTGTTGGAGATTGAAAAGCTTCTTGATCTGTAACATCAAACTTGTTGACACAGAGAGTGTGTGTGAGAGAAAGATTCCAGTAAAAAGAAAGTACAAGAACGTAATACTTGAACAAATCAGAGTCAGATATTAATCATCATTGAGTTACAACATGACAACACTGAAGTTCTTCAACTGCAAACATATTGTACAGAGAAACAGCCAAACACATCACTTCTAGTCTAGAAGAAAAATGAGTCAATAAGAAACCAAGCCCACAAATAACATACCCAAGATTCCCTAATTTCCCTCTAACTTAAACCCTAAAGCCTCTCTAGGCTAGTTAAGAGCAAACAAAAAAAAGAAAAAAACCTCTTCAAACTACCCCCTCAAAAATGCTAATAATATCTCTACAACTACTCAATCTTCAACAATAATGTTCTTCTATACCCCAATCTCCACATTCCTTTGGCTGGACCCTCCATCTGTTAACCTCTCCTACAACCAAAAAAAGATTAAGAAAATTTTAAATTAATCTTTTTGATCAAAAAAGAAAACAAAAATCATGTATTTTCTCAAGTATTCAATCAAGCTCTTCTGACCTGTGAGCTCTGGCTTGCTTGGGCCTCCTCTCCATGGGACAAGTTTGACCCTTTCCCCATGGACCCATCACTCTTTTCACCTCTCTTTGACACATTGATATGTGTCGACCTCTTCATGCCCAAAAGCTCCTTCCACCTCCTAGTGCTCTTAGGAGGCCTTGAAGAGACAGTAGCTACACTGGCTCCATCGTCGTCGATGAGGAGCTCGTCTCGCAAAGTCATCTTTTGCAACTGATTGGTGCAACTGTCCTTGAAGGGCAACAATCTCCCCTTGGAAAAAAGCTCATCTGCAGCCATCATGTTGTAGTTTGAGACAGAGAATTCAAAGTCTGAAGAGGCGGCCGGAGCGTCTCTAGAGGTTCTTTCATACTTGATCATGTGTTGGGTATCAATGAAGTCGCTGGAGAAGGAGATTCTTGGGCTCATTGGAGGAGCACAACGGCCATTCTGATGATCGCTGTCGTACATGTCTACACATGCCATATGAATCCAAAGCCACACATTAATAAAAAAAAGAAGACACAAACACAACAGCTTCCAATAACTTATATCTAAATTAAACTACCCTTTTCCTACTGTAACACTGTTGTTATACCATCTTCTTGTATTTATACATGCAGCAACAAGGGAGTAGGCACATGTGCACATGCATGTATGCATCATGCATGAATGAATGAATGCATGGATGAATATGATGCATGTGATGTGTTATGAGTCATCGTTTTCAAAACTGAAGTAATGGTGGATGTCAGGTCAGTGTATCCGTAGGTACTTTTGGTATGTGTCATAAATCTATGCCCATCACAAGATCCCTGTGCATGGGGATGTGGTGTTGACACGTCATATATATAATACTTAGTTATACATAATAGTAGAAACTCTATAATGTACTAAATGAGCTAAAATACATGACAAGCCGTTTCTAAAGAGTATAAACTCACTTTAAGCAAATTTTCTATCTACATACATACATTTCTCTCCGCCAATGTTCTATCATTTCACATCGCAATCAGAAGATTTCACAACAAAAATGTTGTCAATTATAACTTTAGACCTTCAATTACAATAATGCATAAATGTAAGAAAAACATTCTGTTCAATCTTAATTAAGGTCTCCAAATAATTAATAAGCTAATAAGAGTCCAATGATTATAATTAATTTGGATGATAAATGCATGGAGAGTCCATGAGTTGATGCCTGATGGGCAATCTAATGCATGATCATAAAAGTGCTGCAGTACTATTTAGGTAGGCACAGGTTGTAATTGCCATTTATGGGGGTATCTTCACTATAGGGTGAAGTAGGAGTGACAGTCTTTGCATCGCGTAGTAATCTTTGGGAAGGGTGAACAATTTTCAATTTTTCACTATATATTGGTGGCAAAGAAAGCAAGCCAAACTATCATAGCTGATATTTAGCAATTAGGCAAATTGTCCTGATTCACCTATTTGCAATGCAATTATATATTGAACTCTATGATGCCCCAATCAGTGTGGTGTAGTGTCAATGAAACGAGCACCGTATCTCATCATATCTCTAACTGAGGCAGAGATTATGGACTCTAATCAAGGTAACTACATTATATCCCTTTGATTTTTTTCATATTATGAGATAATAGAGGTGGCAAACTAACTCACAGTTAGTCAAATTGAAGTAAGAAAAGGCTGAAACATTCAAACGGACTGGGATATCAAAAGAAAAGCCTATCAAATTATACTGGCGACTGTACATATCACAATGTGTATCTAATTATGGACCCTATGTAGCAAAAAGTGTGTTCCAAAGATACCTCTCCCAATCTCTATTGTCAGCATACTGCACTCCTAGCTAGTTTTCAACATAGTTTGCCTAAACACTTGTTGGAGTCTCTAGATGCACATTGAGATGCGAGCAAACATGATTCAATACATAATCCAACAGACTCCAACAACTATACAGGCAAATTATGTTCCTATCATACAAGTGCGTGTCGTGTTAAGTGTTTAAATTAAGATTTTCAAGATCAGTAGAGCCTGAACTCTGATCTCTGTTATCTGTAAAGTGAGGGTGTGAGAGAGTTTTGGTTGACTCTGCTTTGACTCTCAAGCTCTTACCAGTGCATGAGCTGGCGATGCTGACTGATCAACTGGACAAAGTGAGCTGGTTCACCCATGCATAGAGCAGAGATCCACTGCACTAGAGAGTGGGATAGTTTTGTGCACTCCACATCTCCCCAAATGCCACCACTCTTATGTCCACGCTTTGAACAGAGAAGATGCTGGAGCTGCTAGGTAGTCAAGTTCCAACAGTATCATCAGATCGTTAGTCTAATGCAGGGCTCTGATATGTGTACAGAAATATTAAATATTAGAAAGAAGCTAAATCAATAATTAAAATGGTAGTAATGAAAAAGAGAGTTAAGAGAAGAGTAGTAACCCCAGCAAATGCATTTAATAAGGGAATCACACTGTGAATTGAGTGAAGTGGCACAAGACCAACCTCTTACTTTCCCAAGTCTTCATTGAATTTTTTAACAAGAAGAGTTTCTCAAGGACCAAAACAATATAAGGTCATAACTAGTATTGAACAGCTACAGCAGTAGATCTTTTAAAACATATAGCATCAACTGATCATACACACGTTAAGCACTCTTTTTTTTTTTTTTTGAATAACAAAAATATGGTTGAACAGTACGGCTAAGTACTTTACAAAGTAATGTGGGTGCATCTGTGTTAATGGAAAGGTGAAAGAGTGGTCCATGGATGTAACGTTGGGAGTTCTGAGGTGAAGGTTGGGATATGCTTCTTGGTGGTCAGTGGTCTTGTGGTACTTTATCAATACTGACATCCTCACTGTACTTTCAAGAGCAACATTTTTTTTTTTTTTTTTTTTTGAGAACATAATAAAGATAGCCCTGAATGATGAGTTGTCTTCCTATTCAAAGATTAGTGAAGTCTTTGACACATTAAATTTGAGCTATTTCTTCTTATCCACCCACATCAATGCATTTGGTACCAAGTAGGCATTCTTATGGCAGCTATTGCTATAGTTGCATTAAAAAATATATATGTAGGACTGCTAGCTCTAAAGAAGACGTTAATGTTATAGGTGCACTAATCTTCTTCCTTCTCTTGAGGCAAGTGGGTTTTCATCAAAATTCAGGACAAGCATGCATAAAACAGCCATGCTCAGTAGTGACATTCTCAAATTGTTTTTAGGCGTGACACGTACGTGCAACCGCATAGGTTTCGTCGTTTCCAGGTAAAATATAGTTTACATGGACCAAAGCTTAAAAGGGAAAGTATGTATCTTTACACATATAGACTCATCACCATGTAAAAGCAGACGCAAAACCACTTAAAGGCAGTGTTTTGTTTAGTGGGCGGTTCTTTGTTTTTGACTTGTTTTTTCATTTTCTCCTCCACAAAAGAGACAAGTAGTCTTTCACATGGTGTCTCCTTGAATGAAGGGACTCAGGTGGATGGTCCAACAAAACCTGATTCTTTTTTTTTTTTTTTTTTTGTTTTTTTGGGGTGGGGGGGCTTCCTAGTCCAATGAACTTTTTTGATTAGTGGAGGATTCCCATATATATGTATTGATGATGATTCAGAGCTTCAGAGTCAGTCAAACACATTAAACACAAAGGTACAGGAAGGGAAGACCTGGTGCAGCTTCCTTCTTTTCCTTTGTCGTTTTTAATATTTGTTGGTTCTTGCCGCAGTTTCCTTCTCATTTCGGTCTGGTACCCTGTTAGCAAAAACCGAGACTAAGTTCCTTAATTAAAAATAAACAAACTTTAGTGCTTAAAAATTGAACTTACATTGATTTTTTTGTTTTTTCTAATCCAACTTGAGTTCACTCCTCGGTTACCAATGCTAGATCGATCAGAAGGGAAAACACGTTTTCTAAAAACTGGGTTTGCATTGATTAATTGGTGCTCCATATCTGTCCTTTTCTTTGACCACTTGGCCTTGAGAAGGAACTCAATCTCTCCATCTGATTCTTATATGGTCTAAGATTTACATCCTCAATTTTGTTTACGTTTCCTTCGTCTGCATGGGTTCCAGTGTTTTCTTACCCTGTGATCATCCCCCATTACTTTATTTTCTAACCTGTCCAAATAGATAGTGATTGGGTAAGGTAGCATACTTTTGCTACGTACATTTGCTACTCTGTTGTGGGAGTCTTTTGGATGCTCTTTGTTATTTGCACACACATATCTCGATGGAAGCATCAAAAGTACACAAATTACTACGTAGCAAAAGTACGTCAGCCAAGAGTATTTTACATCGAGTAGTGATATTTAGTCTAAATAGATTTATTATTTTTCATAATGAAATAAAGAAGGGCCATCTCGTGTAAACAGTGGGCCATGTGGACTCCTTTCGGTCCCACTGAAATCCTCTTTAGACCCTCCTACACACAAAAAAGTTAATCTGACGTGTTGTTTCTTCTTGTCTTTCTAATTGAATATGATTAGCACATCTCGAAAACTCATTGTTATGCACCCATGGCTTTGGCCCTTTATGAAAAAGCCTGGATAAAGACAAGCTATTCTCCCTTTGTTAATTTTGGATTCTGGTTTTGTGTCTCCTTTGTATCTTTGTGGTCCACGCCATAGAACTTTGAGCTTATAGTTCACCAGCAATCAGCTTGTCACTGCTTCAATTGAGTGGATAAAAAAAGGGGTCTGCAAAGATATCATGTTAAATAGATCGTCCTTTGCTGGTAAAAAAAAATATAGGCACCACTATGTAGCAAATATACATTCTCAGGGGAATTAAGGATTCAAAAAATTTAAATGTGACTATATTTTTTAACCGGAAAAGGTCAAAATGCAAAATTCTGCCACCAAAGTTTTATTTTCCAATGATTAGTGTTGTGCGGTGACTCAAATTTATGGAGTCGGACTTGGTGTTAAACTTGGATCAATTTTCTTTGTCGTCAAGTTAAAGAATTGGAAGTCTTGTGTTATGCACGTATCAGTTAAAAGTGAAGTCTGATTTAATTAACATGAATTGAATACGTTGAGAATTTGAGTTGTACTCAAACTTGTAATTGGTACTTATCAATTTATGTACGTATATACATACATTGCATATAAATATGTGTACTGTGTACATACCAATAGATAGTGTTGAGGTGCTAGTTCAGAAGTGAGAGTTGTGTTGTAGCGTATGGGCCTGCGAGCAGGTATGTGGACTGTGAGATTAAATCTTGTCGGTGTATATATATGGGGTTTAGATAGGGGAGGATTTTCCTTTGTATACTAAACTATTGATAATGGATTACTGTCACCTCTCAATAGCGTGACCCGAGTAAGCTGGCTAGGCAACGGGAAAACCTAGCAACATCCGGGTTTTGGTGGACTTGGAAGGTTTCTTGGGAGTTAGTTGTTGGTTGGTGTACCAAGGATGGTTCACAGTATGGCGTACGGATGCTCGTGGATACGCGTGGGTAACTCGTATGTGGCATGGATGAGGCAGCGTGTTTGGGCATGGACAAGGTCGCGCCTTGGCGCGTACCTAGGCACGACTCCTAGGCGGGGAGCACAGTGATGCCTTGGCACGAGCAGGGTCGCGCCTTGGCAGGTTCCTTTGGCACGAGCAAGGTCGCGCCTTGGTAGGAGTAAGGTCGTGCCTTGGCAGGTTCCTTTGGCACGTTCCTCGACAGATGCATAGTGGCGCCTTGGCACGAGTAAGGTCGCGCCTTGGCAGGTTCCTTTGGCACGCTCCTTGGCGGGAGCATAGTGGCACTCGGCATGAGCAAGGCTGCACCTTGGCAGGTTCCTTTGGCACGTTCCTTGGCGAGAACACAGTGGCGCTTTGGCAAGGGCCTTGGCAAGAGCAGGATCGCGCCTTGGCAGGTTCCTTTGGCATGAGCAAGGCACGAACAGGGCCATGCCTTGACAAATTTCTTTAGCATGAGCAGGGTCGAGCCTTGGCACGAGCAAGGCATACCTAGGCAAGGGTTGACAAATCTTGACTTGGGCGTTGACCCAGTCAAAGTACATTTGGTCTCATTTATGGATGTTCCTTATTGGAGTTGGGGAAATGGTTTAACATCTACTATAAAGAGGGGTGACTCTTCTAGGGATGACATGGGCAAGGAAGCAAGGAAGACCCTCGAGCATGCCTTGGGCAACCATGCCAAGGTAAGACCCATGGATGGACTATGGTGTCGGCCACCTCAAGCGCGGTGGGACTCGGACGGACCGAGCTTCGGCTAGCACCCAGGGTGCCTAAACGCGCAGCTAGGCATCACCAATCAGACCCTATCCCTTGAGCAAGGCGAACTATAGGCTTGGACGGACTAAGTCAAGTGTAGTTACAAGCAGTTATATAACTACCTTGGTCATGGCTCATAGCATGACCAAGGCACGTCCCAGCAACTTCCAAGCACCATGAGCATGTGCCTATTGACCATGTGGTCAAGACGGTTATGGAACCAGGTGACATCAAAGGAAGGAAGCAGTTAGGTGGCTGTTTTAAACACTGCGTGGGTGTGGTGGTTTATTTAGTCTCGTGTAATGTACATAGGACATGTGTCATCGACAGTTATGTAACTAACTTGGTTGCTTTGCTATAAAGCTAATGCATGTAAGCTTGTGAGAGGCATGAGCTCGTGCATGAGAGGCATGAGATTTATGAGATGCTAGAGTTGTAATCTCATTGAACTAAGTAATAAACTTCATTTGTGCCATTGTTGTTGTTCAATCACGTTTTCATTGGTGTACCGAACTAAGGCGGTCATTAGGCACCACAGGTTGGGTTATGCGAGAAACGATTTCCTTAGGGTAAACCCCTCACTTAACAGCCTCGTGACAACTTGTAACGGTCCCAAACTCCGAGGAAAATGGGTACCGCCACGTCGCCAGACATGTCACCAAGCATGCCACGTCACACACTCTTATCTTTAACTGCCCACGACCTAAACATTTGTACGTGTCTTATTCGCCTTAACTTAGTATTTATGGGTATTTTTATGAATATTTACATTAAATTAACTAAGTTAGTTTGTTCACAGTTTATTAATTTAATATAAATTAGACATCAAAGCAGAAGTTTTGAAGCATGCAAACACCGTAGGAATGAAAGGTTTGCATTGTATAAATAACCCTATAGTGTGGAAACCCGGCATTAGATACTATGTATATCAAGAGCGACAAAAGTACAAAAGGTGAGAATATACATGTATTAGGTATACAAGTCTTTCCTAAAAATTTCATAGAAACAGTAAATAGATACATACAACCACCTACGCAAAAAGTGACGGGCTCTCCTAACTTAGACGTAGTCGCCTAAGACGCCCTTGCCTCGGCTCGTTGCAGGATCTGCGATTTGTCAGAAAAAACAATGACAAATCCCAGGTGAGTAAATCCCAGAAAACGTTAGCTAATATTCACGAAATCCAATAAAACGGCTACAATTCATGCAATTTAAATAAAGAACAAGAATAAGGAAATTCGCATGAAAATAAGTCATTGAGAAGTCGAATTTGGACACGAGTGTAGTGTGACAGAAAACCTTGCTTGACATCCGGGAATCGTCTTAGCTAAACCGAGAGGAACCCACATCGCTAAACATCTCATGATTGAATGAGAGGAACCCATGAACGGGAGAACCCCATCCAAACATCTCTCGAGAGGAACTCATGACGTAGACTTAGGTATTCGTCAAACATCTCTCAACCTACGGGTCTCGCGGAGAATACTCACCGCGTAACCCTAACATGGCCAATTACTCGATCAGCGCAGGGTAGCTAGCCTCGGGGTGTGATCCGTACCATGCCCGACCCCGTCGACAAACACTCATACACACGTGGGAGTGGATGAACAATAAATGAACAACAATAACAAGCACAATGGAATAATCGAAATGCGAAATAAAATGAGTGCCATAAAAGGATTTTAACAAATTCTCTCGTGGGTTTACTTACTTCAAACAAATCGCAAAACGCTTTCAAAACATCCCACACACCTCGAGATGCGTACCCAATACCCGACTATGGTAGCCTAAGTCTCTGGTGTCTAATTATATAATTTTTATCATTTTAGAGCCGCATTAAATGAATTTATAATGTGAGACCAACATTTGAAATAAATATCTTTTTATTCCAAAAAGTTCTATTCTTGGCACACTTTTCGAATTATATCGGGATCGATTGTTCCGACAACGTGCCACCGCGCCGCTACTCCACGCCATTCACCGAGCCGTCTTTGTCTGTCGCCGCGCCGCCCTACCGCGAGTGGCATGTGTCTTTGCCGCGCCGGGCTAGTTAGAGCGCGTCACCGTGACGACCCATTCTTTGGAGCCGCCGTCCGCCGTTGGCCCAGTGAGCTTATTGTCCGCGCCGTAAGTGAGCTTCACCGTCCGCGCCACTGCTAGAGTCACTGTTAGAGTCCGCCGGAGCCGCTGGTGAGCTCCGCCGTCCGCGCCGCTGCTGCTCCTCACCAGAGCTCCCTCACTTCTCTACCTCTCTCTCTCTCTCTCTCTCTCTCCCTCTCTAGGCTGTCTCTCTCTCACTTTTTTTCTCTCACTCTCTTATCTCACTCTCTCTCTCTTCCTTTCTCACTATCCGTTTAAATGAGAGAGAAAAAATATATATATATATATTTTAATTTTGGATAAAGAGACTAAATGAATGATGTGGGATGGGTTTTGATATGGTGATGTGATGTGTGATATGATGGGATGTGTGATGTGATAGGGCGTGTGCCCTAGGTCAATCCATTAACTGTCTTTATGAAAACTTTTAGTTAATAAAATAGAGGATTTCATTTGTTGTTTATTATAATTAATTTGCATGTTTACATTATAATAAGATCCATAGGTATTTACATAAATATCCTAAATGTCCCTAGTCGATCATTATACTGGGAACTATAATGAATTAAGACTAGTGTAAGTCTTGATTGATGATCATATGATGATTATACATATAGGGATACGAATCAAGATCACGAGTACTTGTTAGGGAACAAAGTGATTGGACCGACCTGGCCTATGAGAACATCACATGGATTAAGTCATAGTTGTTTCTCATGATAGGTATATATTCTAGTCCTCGACTTGAGATTACAGAGACTTCAACATTACGAACACGGTGATTTGACACAATCAAACGTTGTCTTTAATCGGACGATTATAAAGGTTATGATTGGTTTCTTGTGTGAGCAATGTGATGAAGTTGTGTAATCAAGATAGAATTTGTCCCTCTCATATAAAGAGAGATATCTAGTGGATCCTCGATGTGTTAGGCTTGTTAAAAGGCCTAGTCTAAATGAATTGATATTGATCAATGTCACTTGGATGTTTTCAGTCTACCTAGAGATCGAGACTAGTACGATTGAACATGTTGGATAACAATTCCATGCCTTATGTTTGATCAAAAGGATATCGTGTGACAAAATGATGTTATATACACTATTGATTAGGTTGTATCGATTTGATATTCGTACGACTTGGGTAGTCATAATGTCTTGCTAGAGGTCGCTTATGACTTGTATACCAAAATATGTTTTGGTACACTGCCAACGTTGTATGAGCCTATTGGGTCGCACACTAAGAATGGTTTTGCGAGATTTTAAGATGATTCAAAAAAACAATTTTTCGTGATAAAATTCATGACAGGAAACGTCCTTGTGGTGTATTACACTTATACTTCTTTAAGTAAGGGTATATGTGTAATTTACTTAACCGTCTATATACAAGGGTTGTATAAATAGACGCTTTAAGTTAGAACACACACATACAAAAGATCAAAAGGTCGAAACTCTATTTTTCGTTTTATAAACGACTTAGAGTTTTTGGTATGCTCTGGATCGTTTTGGAGAGAAACAAAAAGGTTTGGTATTCTCTCGAAGCTAGCACTTCGAATCTCGGCCGCCGTTCGTGTGTGGACTAGGTAGAGAGGCGTCGTCGTTGCGCGCGCCTTAGAGATCGATCAACCTTCGAGAAGGTATATTGAGGGACCGAGGTATGATTAAGTTTTTTATGGTTTAAACGTTTTTAATGAAATTAGATTCGGATCCTGTTGGGGTTTTTGTCAAAATTGTTTTGTAATCTCCGCTGCGTATAAACCCCAAAACCCAACAGTGGTATCAGAGCCATCGAGTTCGATTCCATTAAATTCATTGCATGTTTTCTTCTGATATATACATGATATATGATTGAAAGCATGTTAATAGTTGATGTATATGTGATATACATAAGTTTTCGTGAGATTTATTATCATGTTTTGTGTATATGATATATATATTTTCGTGATTTAATTGAAATTTGTTTCGAACATGCTAGTAACCATGTTAGGTTAATTTGAATAATTTTAATGAATTGAGTTTTGTGTTCTATGATCCATAACACCATTAGGTTCGATTGGATTAGTAGTTCATGATTCAATTACATGTTTGTGATTATTTGGATGATGACCGAAATTGCAAATAATTAATTTTCGAAATTATTTATTTATAAATAATTAATTTTCGAAATTATTTATTTATAAATAATTAATTTTCGAAATTATTTATTTATCTTGTTATATCTATTTTGTTATGAAGTTTCTATTTTTTATAACAAATTAGATAGAGAATAAATTAGAATATTATTGGTGATATACTAGATAAAAATATCAAGAAATTATTTAATCTTGTTATTCTATTTTATAAAGATAGATGATTAGAATAAGAGATAAATATCAAGAATCTTGTTAGGATCCAAATATCTTAAATCCAAATTAAATAATTAATTTTCGAAATTAATTATTTATCTTGTTATATCTATTTTGTTATGAAGTTTCTATTTGATAAATATAGATAACAAATTAGAATAGGAGATAAATATCAAGAATCTTGTAATTGGTGATATACTAGGATTCAAATATCTTAAATCCTAATTGGATTAGGATAAGATGATTAGTTAGATGTGGGCCCGAGTTAATTAAAATGTTTTAATTGACTTAATTTCGGATAAATTAAGGGGTTAATTCACTACAAAAAAAAGCAAATCAGAAACGGAATTTTCCGTTTCTGATTTGCAAAAATTCCGTCTCTGATTGGATTGAAAGCGAACGAGAGCGGAATGCGTTCCGTCTGCGAAAGCGTCGTCGTCGGCGATTGGATCGAAGCGGAAAATGGATTCCGTTTCGATTTAGAAACGGGATCAGAAGCGGAATAAATTCGTTTGATTAGAAACGAATTTATTCCGTCTCTAATTCGTTTCGATTAGAGGCGGAATAAATTTCGTTTACGATTATTTTAGTCTCACGATCCGTTGCTAATCGAGACGGATCGAGACGAATTTAATCCGTTTCGATTTATGTATCTTACAAAAACGAAAATTAGAGAGAAATAGCAACATTTCCGTCTCTAATTTTCATTTTTGTTTAGTTTTTAAAGTCTTACATATATAGGTCTCAATCAAGCACATTTAACACTGCCAATATATAATAAATTGACATTCATACATCGACAATATATATCAACAAATATTCAATTGAGAGAACAAAAATGTAAAAATCAAAAATTGAAAAAGATATATATCCAAAAAAAATTGTATAGTATTACAAATGCTCCAAATTTCTAAGTATTCACAAAACCACCAATCCTATTGTTCAACAACCACAAAAAAAAAAAAACTTACAATCCTATAAATATGCACAAAAAGAATTATCAATCGAAAAGTCTTGAGATGTTCTTCAACACCACCACGACGAGGGACATTTGAAACAACTTAATAATTGAATAGTTGAACTTAAATTTTTCAGGGACATAAGCATCATAGGAGA
Source organism: Stephania yunnanensis (assembly GCA_039657365.1). Classification (NCBI taxonomy): domain Eukaryota; kingdom Viridiplantae; phylum Streptophyta; class Magnoliopsida; order Ranunculales; family Menispermaceae; genus Stephania; species Stephania yunnanensis. The sequence continues at coordinate 45,948,333 of CM077581.1, forward strand.
TAGAGCTAAGGTAGAAGAGCAATGACTCACATCGAACTTATAGTGACGATCCACGCACTCGACCATCAAAGTCTACAAACAAGCAAAAAGATTAACATTAATTCATTTGAGATTTAAGAATCCACAAACGATGATAAACACTTGCATATCTTGATTTAAGTAAATTAAATTCTTACCAATTCGAGTAGGAGGAAGATAGCAATGTTTGTCATTTTCACTTTTATCTTCATTTTCTAAAAACATATAAGAAAACAAAAATATGCTACCTCATAGATAGACCAAAAAACTCATAAGACTATTTTCAATCAATCCACTTTCACAAGCTACAAAATTTATCATAAGCTCACTCATCTCATATAAGTTGTGAAGTATGAACTTAACTACTTCTTTCTTTTAAATATTTAACCAATGTTTTGCCCATCTCTATCTTTGGTTTATGGCTTATGTTTTAAGTCAAAATGCTCTATTTCAACAATACAAATAGCAGAGTCATTAGACAACTCTATTAAGCATGGAACTGTTAACTAAACTAAACATTTGTGAATTTACACATTTAATAAGGTCATGTGGAAAAATTACAAGTCATTTTGGGAAGAACAAACTTACCTCGACTTTTAGCATTTCCTTCTCAATCACTTGTCTAAGCCTATCGGTTTCCTACAAAGTTCCAAAAAGAATACATTGTAAGCAAGTAGCAAATTTCTAATAAAATTCTAATAAATTGTTTGGCACATTGAGCTGAAACTATAAAAGATAAAATCCGAATAAATAGTTTCTAATTACTACTCATTAGCTACTTATGTCATAAATCCATTATGCATCAAACAACTAAAGAGAACCATTTTCAAGTCCCTAAAAGGAAAAAGAATGATTCAAATTCACATCAATAGTTAGTCTAAAAAACAACTAAAGAGAAACATCTAACATACCATTGCCTTTGAATTCTCTAATATGCTTGTTTTTATAGGCTTGAAGGTTAACATAGAAAACTTTACCTTTTTCTCACTACAAAGTTGCTTGTATGGGAGAAGCATTTCTTGGCTTTCCATTCCATTCCCTTCTTGTATGCAACTGTACCGCTACATCATCCCGTCTTGGCGAAATTGGAATATAGTTTCCCACTTGAAGGACAACAATTTCAAATGGCATTAAAAATTAAAGGATTGACATAATGCAGACATGAGCTCAAAACATGGTTTAGAGCACAATATTTGGAGAAGTGTTACTAATTTGCAAAAACGAAAGAAAGAAAATGAAAGAAAATTTACTTGGCATCGGAAGCTTGTAGTGATCCTCGCACAAACATGCAACAACTTGAATAAAACTTTACCCTCATTGGAGTAGGACTGTCTCATCACAATAATGGTCATCACTTATTATGCACCACTTGCATTGGAAACTTCTAAAGTCAAGGTATATACGATACTCATCTAATAGGATCTGTTCATTGCGTAGCGATCAGCTAAACTTACACAACATTAGAAAAACTCAACACAAGATCTACCAAAGTCAAGATGTATCAAGCATCCATAAATTTATTCAATAACCTACTAATTTTCTTAAAACCAAAGTATACATTTATCAGCTGAATAAAGTCCGCCACATGAGGAAAACAAAAGACTCAATGAACATTGAGGTAGAACCATAGAATATAAGCAAACTAAAATTGGATGTCTAAATGACCTCACAAGGCCTTTCGAAGGTAAATGAAGGACCTACTACGAAGCAAAGAAGGGTTGAAAAAAAAAAAACCTCAAATACAAACTTACACAAATTGAGAAATAATAGGACATATACCTAAAGACTACAAGTTCAAGATATTCAATTAATATAACCTCACATGCATGTGTAGCAAGATCCATAAGAAATTTAGATTCACAACCATATATCCCATAAGATTAATCACCAATTACTTTGTAAGTACGAAAGCCTACCAGTAGGTTTTCATATTAAAAATCTTATGGGATTTATACAGTATCACTATACATGGAAACTATTTTTTTGGATTTATACATGGAAACTTTCTTGTCTATATTGAAAATCACACAAATCTACAAATTTAGCCAACTCACTAATCACTAATCACTAATCACACAAATTCAGCCCTCAATTTAAGGCTAACCAAATTTAGCCAACTCACTAATCACACAAATCCAGCCCTCGATTTAAGCCATATTGAACAACAACACAATACTTGATCAACAAAGATTATCAAATGGATTTCAAACCTAAATACCAAAGCTTAAACTATTGAAGAAAAAATTGAAAATCAAAGGAAGCGAAAGTGAAGAAGCATTACGTACTTTCAGAAGCGATCGGTGCACCAAAACACATAGAAATCACTGAAAGTTCAAGTATTCAACAAAAAAAATCAAAACCCTAACCTTCCCCTGCACCCCAACCTTATCTTCAACCTAAACGAGATTTTCCCAGTGAGTGAAGGACAGAGCTGAAACCACTTCCCAACCTTATCGACGAAATTCTAGAGAGAGAGATCGAACCTTCTCGAAACGGCGAAGAGGACACAACGAGGGCCTCGGCGAAGAAGAAGAGAAAGCGAGCGATGACGAAAGGCGAGAAAGAAAGAGAAAGCGAAAGAAAGCGGCAGAGCGGTGACAGGAAGGCGAGAGAGAAAGCGAAGCGAGAAGAAAAGCGAGCGGTGACCGGCGAGAAAAAAGCAAAGCAGAAGCGAAGGCGAAAGAAGAAAAGCGAGCGAAAGAAAGCGAAGCAGTGACCGAAGCGAAAGAAAAATCGAAGCGAAGAAAGAAGGCAGAGCGGCGGTGACCGAAGCGAAGAGAAAGCCGAAGCGAGAAAGAAAAGCAAGCGGATAGCAGTGACCGAAGCGAGAAGAGAAGGCCGAAAAAGCGAAGAAGAAAGCGAAAGCGGTGACCGAAGCGAAGAAAATCGAAGCGAAGAAGAAAGCAAAGCGGCGGTGAAGCGAAGAGAGAAGCGAAGCGAAGAAAAGAAAGCGGTGTTGTTGCGTTTAGGGTTGAGAGAGAGAGAGAGATTTGAGCGTTTAGGGTTGAGAGAGAGAGAGAGAGAGAGAGAGTCTTTTGAATCATTGAGATCGAACCACGCACGAATCTCGAGACGTAACGGACGGTTGTAATAAATGAAATTTTTGGTGGGAATGTTGGCGCCATTTTCAGAGACGGAATTTAATTCCGTCTCTAATTCCGTCTCTAATTCCGTCTCTGATCCGTCTCAAATCCGTCTCTGAATATTTCCATCTCAATTCCGTCGCTAGCTTTTTAATTTAGAGACGGAACTTATTCCGTTTCTAATTCCGTTTCTGATTTAGAAACGGAACTTATTTCCGTTTCTAATTCCGTTTCTGATTTGCTGTTTTTTTGTAGTGATTTATGATAATTAAATCAGCGAAAATTATGATTTTCTATAGCGAATTTTAATTTTCGGAATCGAGATTCGTCTTCTAAAAAAAAAATAAAAAAAAATCTCCAAATTGTTTAGTGATTGAACAAATCAATAAAATATATGATATTTCATTGTTTACATAAAATCACTAAAACTGAATAAAATCCCTCTATTAAATTTTAAGTATCCTGTCATTCATTTTAAACACTTGTCAAGGCCTCGATCACACTAATATAGTTTCGACCCATAGTGGGTGTATTGTGTTATCTTGGTGAGACAAGTTGGGTAAGAGTTACCTTAATGTTTAAAATGGTCCGACTTAATACTGACCATCAAAATAGTTTTGAGCTTTAGGCAAATGATGAGATAAAAACATGCTAAGACATAAGATGTCCCATATCTCATAAAAAGATCTAAAAATTACATAAGATGTAATTGGTAACTCATTACCTACCTAAATAATCTAGTTCGTGTTTCATGCCATAGTTTGTCATAAAATTAGGTGAAATATGGATTTTAGTCCCCTAAATAAACACTATGTTTTAGGAGGGTTGTTAATTTAGTGGGAGTCTATTCCTCTATACTAAAATAAACTTTGCATAATCTTTATTGTAGATCAATGGCCTCTTCAAGTAACAATAATCCCCTATCATTACGATCCATCCTTGAGAAAGATAAGCTATCTGGGGCTAGTTTTCTTGACTGGTTCAGAAACTTGAGAATCGTTCTCAAGCATGAACGCAAGTTGTATGTCCTGGATGCTCCGATCCTCGAGGACCCACCACCAATGCTATGAAAGCTGTGAAGGATGCGGATAATAAGCATGTCAACAATTCTACTTGATGTTGCATGTATTATGCTAGCAACTATGGTTCTGAACTTCAAAATGACATGGAACTAATGGAAGCCTACGACATGGCTATAACGCATTTGAAGGAAATGTTCCAACAAGCAAGCTAGGCAAGAAAGGTTCAAGATAGTCAAGAACCTACATTCTTGCAAGATGACTTAGGGTGCGTCGAGTTAGTCCTCATGTTCGAAGATGAAGGGCTATGTTGACCGACTTGATAGACTAGGATTTCCCACAAGCCAAGAGTTGGCAACGGATTTGATTCGAATTCATTACCGAGAGAGTTACTCACAATTTGTGATAAACTACAATATGAATAATATGGAGAAATCAATTTCGAGTTGCATTTGATGTTCAAAACTGCTGAACAAAATATCAAGAAACCCTCTAGTAATATGTCGATGGTCTAAAAGGGAAAGGGAATGAAGAAGAAAGGCAAAGGCAAGGCTAGAGTTGCCAAGGCTGTTGCTGCACTGTCGCAAAGCCTATGGAACAAGTCAAGACCCACCCTGTTCCTGCTTCAAAACACCCAAAAGAAAAGGAAGAAGATTGTCATTTCTGTAATCAGACCTATCTTTGGCATTGTCGTCTCGGACACATAAACGAGAAACGCATAACTAAGCTCCATAAAGATGGGCTTCTTGATTCATTTGATTTAGAAACATATGAATCGTGCGTATATTGTTTACTAGGCAAGATGACTAAAAGTCCCTTTACTGGACACAGTGAAAGGGCAAGTGATTTATTGGGTCTAATACATACTGATGTATGCGGTCCTATAAACACAATTGCTAGAGGAGGTTATCGTACTTCATTACATTTCTTCGATGATTTCAAATGAGATATGGTTATATATATCTTATGAAACATAAAGCTGAATCATTTGAGATGTTTCGAACGTTTCAAAATGAAGTGCATAATTAACTTGGTAAAACTATCAAAACATTTCGATTAGATCGAGGTGGTGAGTATTTAAGCCAAGAATTTGATGATCATCTTAAAAATTGTGGGATTGTCTCCCAATTGACTCCACCAGCAACTCCACAATGGAATGGAGTTTCCGAAAGGAGAAATCGAACCTTATTAGATATGGTTCGATCTATGATGAGTCATGCAGATCTTCCATTATCCTTTTGGGGTTATGCATTACAAACTGCAGCTTTCACTCTAAATCGAGTTCCTTCTAAAGCGGTTGATAAAACACCATATGAGATATGGTACGGGAAAAGACCTAATTTGTCTTTTCTTAAGATTTGGGGTTGTGAGGCTTATGTAAAACGACAAGTCTCAGAAAAACTAGCACTTAAATCTAATAAGTGTTTATTTGTGGGGTATCCTAAGGAAACAAAAGGATATTACTTTTATACTCCCGCTGAGAACAAAATGTTTGTTGCTCGGTATGGTGCCTTTATGGAAAAACGGTTTATTTCAAAAGACACTAGTAGGACACAAATAAATCTTGAATAAGTTCAAGAATCATAGGTAAACACTGAACCGCTATTGGAAGTTCAACAACGTTCCGAATCAGTTGAACCTCCACAAGTGAAAACAAGGCCCACGTAAATCTAGTAGGGTAAGACATGAGCTAGAGAGATTCGAATTTCTCATTACTGATAGTCGTGATGTGTTGCTTATAGATCAAAATGAGCCCACCACTTATCATGAGGCTATGTCTGGACCGGACTCAGATAACTGGCTAAGTGTCATGAACTCTGAGATGCAATCCATGTATGATAACCAAGTTTGGAACTTGGTTGATTTACCTGAAGGTGGTAATACCATTGGATGTAAATGGGTTTTCAAGAAGAAAACCGACATGGATGGCAAAGTGCTTACTTTTAAAGCAAGACTTGTAGCAAAAGGTTTTGAGCAGACTCAAGGTGTTGATTATGATGAAACTTTTTACGATAGCCATGCTTAAATCCATAAGAATTTTAATTGCCATTGCTACATATTATGACTATGAAATATGGCAAATGGATGTAAAAACAACATTTCTTAATGGAAAGCTGTTTGAGGACGTGTATATGACACAACCTGAAGGTTTTGTACATCCTGAGAATTCTAAAAAGGTATGCAAGCTTCAAAGATCCATTTATGGATTAAAGCAAGCTTCTCGGAGTTGGAATCTTCGTTTTGATGAAGCAATCAAGGATTTTGGTTTTATTAAGAACGAAGATGAGCCTTGTGTATACAAAAAGGTCAGTAGGAATGTAGTTGTTTTTCTGGTACTGTACGTTGATGATATATTACTCATTGGAAATGACATCCCAACATTGCAGAGTGTTAAGTCTTGGTTAGGGAAGTGTTTATCAATGAAAGACTTAGGAGATGCAGCCTATATCCTAGGGATAAGGATCTATAGGGATAGATCTAAGAGGCTAATCGGTCTAAGTCAGAGTGTTTACATAGACAAGGTGCTGAATAGGTTCAGTTTGTAAGACTCTAAAAGAGGATTATTGCCAATGTCTCATTGCATAAGTCTCAAAGAAGACTCAATGTCTTAAGACAAATGATGAGCGAGACCGTATGATTAAGATTCCATATGCATCAGCTATTGGATCTATCATGTATGCCATGCTATGCACTCGACCTGATGTGTCATATGCTTTAAGCACTATAAGCAGATATCAGTCAGATCCTGGTGAGAGTCAATGGATAGCAGTAAAGAACATTATTAAATACTTAAGAAGAACTAAGGAAATGTTCTTGGTCTGTGAAGGTTTTGAAAATGATCTAGTTGTAAATGGTTACACAGATGCAAGTTTTCAAACTGATATAGATGGTTTTAGATCGCAGTATGGATATGTGTTTACTTTGAATGGGGGTGCAAGAAATTTGGAAAAGTTCGAAGTAAGAGGCGTGGCAAATTCTACAATGAAGTGAGTATATTGCAGCGTCCGATGCAAAGAAAGGAGGATTTGGATAAGAAGGTTCATTTCAGAACTAGGTGTGGTTCCAAGTATTGCTAACCCTGTTTGTTTGTATTGTGACAATAACGGGGCAATAGCACAGGCCAAGGAACCTAGATCACACCACGGATCCAAACATATACTCAAGCGTTTTCATCTCATCAGAGAAATTATTGAGAGGGGAGACATAAAGATTAGCAAAGTACATACTAAAGACAACGTTGTGGATCCATTGACCAAAACTCTTCCACAAGCAAAACATGATGGTCATGTTAGATCATTAGGCATTAGATGCATGTATGATTGGCCTTAGTGCAAGTGGGAGATGATAGGGCGTGTGCCCTAGGTCAATCCATTAACTGTCTTTATGAAAACTTTTAGTTAATAAAATAGAGGATTTCATTTGTTGTTTATTATAATTAATTTGCATGTTTAAATTATAATAAGATCCATGGGTATTTACATAAATATTCTAAATGTCCCTAGTCGATCATTATACTGGGAACTATAATGAATTAAGACTAGTGTGAGTCTTGATTGATGATCATATGATGATTATACATATAGGGATACGAATCAAGATCACGAGTACTTGTTAGGGAACAAAGTCTTGGACCGACCTGGCTATGAGAACATCACATGGATTAAGTCATAGTTGTTTCTCATGATAGGTATATATTCCGATCCTCGACTTGAGATTACTAGAGACTTCAACATTAGGAACACAGTGATTTGACACAATCAAACGTTGTCTTTAACCGGACGATTATAAAGGTTGTGATTGGTTACCGTGTGAGCAATGTGATGAAGTTGTGTAATCAAGATAGAATTTGTCCCTCTCACATAAAGAGAGATATCTAGTGGATCCCTCGATGTGTTAGACTGTTAAAAGGCCTAGTCTAAATGAATTGATATTGATCAATGTCACGTGGATGTTTTCAGTCTACCTAGAGATCGAGACTAGTACGATTGAACATGTTGGATAACAATTCCATGCCTTATGTTTGATCAAAAGGATATCGTGTGACAAAATGATGTTATATACACTATCGATTAGGTTGTATCGATTTGATATTCGTACGACTTGGGTAGTCATAATTTCTTGCTAGAGGCCGCTTATGACTTGTATACCAAAATATGTTTTGATACACTGCCAACGTTGTATAAGCCTATTGGGTCACACACTAAGAATGGTTTTGCGAGATTTTAAGATGATTCGGAAAAACGAATTTTACGTGATAAAATTCATAACTGAAACGTCCTTGTGGTGTATTACACTTATACTTCTTTAAGTAAGGGTATATGTGTAATTTACTTAACCTTCTATATACAAGGGTTGTATAAATAGACGCTTTAAGTTAGAACACACACATACAAAAGATCAAAAGGCCGAAACTCTATTTTCGTTTTATAAACGACTTAGGGTTTTTGGTATGCTATAGATCGTTTTGGAGAGAAACAAAAAGGTTTGGTATTCTCTCGAAGCTAGCACTTCGAATCTCGGCCGCCGTTTGTGTGTGGACTACCGGTAGAGGCGTTCTGTTGGCGCGCCTTAGAGATCGATCAACCTTCAGAAAGGTATATTGAGACTGAGGTATGATTAAGTTTTTCATGGTTTAAACGTTTTTAATGGAATTAGATTCGGATCCTGTTGGGGTTTTTGTCAAAATTGTTTTGTAATCTCCGCTGCGTATAAACCACAAAACCCAACATGATGTGACAACGAAATCCCAGGCTATCCCATACACCGGAGTTACGCGCATACCGCGACGTCGTATACTTTCCTCACTACACGTGCACAACACGACCAATAAAATATCAAATAATGCGACTCGAATTATTTAATAATAGTAAAATAAATAACACTTACACACAAAAATAACAAATTTTACCTCGTTAGGCATGCCCTGGACTTTTCTGCGACGTCCACGTGGGTTTGAGCTTAGGATTTTAATCTGTAATTTATCAATTAATCGAGATTAATTAGAGCGGGTCGTTACGATCTTCCCAACTAAAAGAAATTTCGTCATGAGATTCAAATTTAATGAAATCTTTACCTTGGAACAAGTGGGGGTATCGCTCTCGCAAGGTAGACTCTCTCTCCCAAGTGAGGCCCTCGTTTTTGTGATACTGCCATCGAATGAGTACAAGTGGTATTTCTTTCCTTCTAAGAGTTTATACTTTGCGATCCACTATCTCAATAAGGTGTTCCTCGTATGTCACATCTGGTCGAACCTCCGTTCTAGTCATATTAACCACCGGTCTCGGTCCTGATCTAGCCAACCGTAACATCAAAATATGAAAACATTATGAGCCCTTGCCAATCGACTTGACAATCTCAACTGATAAGCGACCTTCCCAACTCGTTTCTCAATTTGAAACTGCCCAATAAATCTTGGTGCTAGTTTCCCTTTGATCCCAAATCTTTGACGACCCTTTAATGGAGAAACTTTCAAGTAGACCCAATCATCTACCTCGTAGCTCAGCCCATCGCGGTACCTATCCGCATACTTCTTCTGTTTGTGTTGGGTAGCCAACAATCGTTGACGAATCAGTCTCACCTTCTTTGTATGGTCTACAACAATCTCAGGCCCCACAGCAGTTGTATCATCAAACTCTGCCCAACAAGCCGGTGATCTACACGGTCTACCGTATAGAGCTTCAAATGGTGGCATCCCAATACTGGCCTAATAGCTGTTGTTGTTAGCAAATTCACAAAGTGGCAAATACTCATCCCAAGACCCACCAAACTGCAACACACATGCCCTGAGCACATCCTCGAGTATTTGTATTAATCTCTCTGACTGTCCGTTTGTCTAAGGATGGAATGTAGTGCTAAACTGTAATCAAGTACCAAACTATTCGTGCATAGCTTGCCACAATGATGATGTAAGACAACTATCTCGGTCTGAAACAATCAAAACTGGTACTCCGTACAGTCGCACAATCTCTCTTTCGAATAATATGTGCCTTTGTTGTAGCATGAACCTCTTTCAAACTCATTGTTGCCGCTGCCTCAAGTAAACCATACTCATGAATCATATGACAGACAATTGTCTTAGAATCTGATCCTCTCAAGCTCAATGCATTTGCTACGACATTTGCTTTCTCAGGGTGATATTTGATGGAGAAGTCGTAGTCCTTCGGCAACTCTAGCCAACGTCGCTGTCTCATGTTCTGATCTTTCTGAGTGAATAAATGTTTCAAACTCTTATGATCTGTATATAATGTGAACCTCTCACCGTAGAGGTAATGTTTCCATACCTTCAGTGCAAATACGACTGCTGCAAGCTCTAAGTCGTGCACTGGATAATTCCTCTCATGGGTCCTCAACTGTTGGGATAGGTAGGCTATTACGCTGTTTCTCTACATCAGTACACAACCTAGCTCTGTGCCGCAAACATCAGTATGAACTGTCAATCCCTTACCTGGCACCGGCAACACTAGTAATTGTGCAGAAGTCAGTCTCATCTTCAACTGTGGAAATGCATCCTCGCACTCCTTTGACCAAATGAAGGGTACACCTTTATTCGTCGATTTAGTCATCGGCGCGGTGATCTTCGAGAAGTCCTTCACAAATCGCCTATAGTATCCTGCCAACCCCAGGAAGCTCCTGATATATGTCACTATCTCAGGTGTCGGCCAATCTATGACGACATGGATTTTACTAGGATCCACTGATACCAACTGTGACGACACCAAACTTCGAGGCAAATCGGGTACCGCCACGTCAATAGACATGTCACCAAGCATGCCACGTCACCGCACACTTATCTTTAACTGCCCACGACCTAAACCTTTGTACGCATCTTATTCGCCTTAACTTAGTATTTATGGATATTTTTATGAATATTTACATTAAATTGACTAAGTTAATTTGTTCACGGTTTATTAATTTGATATAAATTAGACATCAAAGCGGAAGTCTTTGAAGCATGCAAACACCATAGGAATGAAAGATTTGCATTGTATAAATAATCATATAGTTTGAAAACCCAGCATTAGATACCATGTATATCAAGGGCGACAAAACTACAAAAGGCGAACATATACATGTATCAGGTATACAAGTCTTTCCTTAAAATTTCATAAAAATAGTAAATAGATAAATACAACCACCTACGCTAAAAGTGACGGGCTCTCCTAACTTAGACATAGTCGCCTAAGACGCCCTTGCCTCGACTCGTCGCAGGATCTGCGATTTGTCAGAAAAAACAATGACAAATCCCAGGTGAGTAAATCCTAGAGAACGTTAGCTAATATTCATGAAATCCAATAAAACGGCTACAATTCATGCAATTTAAATAAAGGACGAGAATAAATTCGCATGAGAATAAGTAATTGAGAAGTCGAATTTGGACACGACTATAGCGTGACAAAGAACCCTGGTCGACATCCGGGAATTGTCTTAGCTAAATCGAGAGGAACCCATGACGACCACATCGCCAAACATCTCATGATCAAATGAGAGGAACCCATGAACGAGAGATCCCCATCCAAACATCTCTCGAGAGGAACTCATGACGTAGACTTAAGTATTCGTCAAACATCTCTCAACCTACGGGTCTCGCGGAGAATACTCACCGCGTAACCCTAACATGGCCAATTACTCGATTATCGCTGGGTAGCTAGCCTCGGGGTGTGATCCGTACCCTGCCCGACCCCGTCGACAAACACACATACACACGTGGGAGTGGATGAACAATAAATGAACAATAATAATAAGCACAATGGAATAATTGAAATGCGAAATAAAGTGAGTGCCATAAAAGAATTTTAACAAATTTTCTCGTGGGATTACTTGCTTCAAACAAATCGCAAAACTCATTGAAAACGTCCCGCACACGCCTCGAGATGCATATCCGACACTCGACTATGGTAGCCTAAGTCCCTAGTGTCCAATTATACAATGTTTTATTATTTTAGAGCCACATTAAATGAATTTATATTGTGAGACCAAAATTTTTAATAAATTTCTTTTTATTCCAAAAAATTCGATTCTTGGCACACTTTTCGAATCATACCGGGGATCGATTGTTCCGGCAACGCGCCACAACGTAGCTACTCCATGTCGTTCACGCGTCGGTGTCGGTGCCGCCTTACCGGCGCCGCCGCCATCATTTGCCAGCGCTCTGTTTGTGCGCGGCTGTCTGCTGCTAGAGCACGTCGCGCCGCCATTGCCCCATTCTTGGAGCCCTCGTCCGCCGCACAGCTGGAGCCGCCGTCCGCCGCTAGTGAGCTCTGCCATTCGTGCCACTACTGGAGTCACTGCTGGAGTCTGTCGGCGCCGCTGGTGAGCTCCGCCGTCCGCGCCGCTGTTGGAGTCACTACTGGTGTAACAACCCAAAAATTTGACTTGTGTCACGTGCCAGTTCAGGGTCGTATGTGGGACCCACTCGTCGTAATTCAGATTGAAATCAACACGAAATAGGGTCAAAATAAGGTTTAGACGCGTGTACCTGTATGTCGGAGTGCAACGGTATTTTTATGAATTTTTAGCGAAAATGAGGTATTTTTCGGGGTTTAATTCGAACATAAATCGAAAAAAGAGAGGATCAGATAATAAGAGAGATGAGAGAGGAAAGAGAGAGAAAGAGAAGAGAGAGAGAGAGAGAGAGAGAGAGAGAGAGAGAGAGAGAGAGAGAGAGAGAGAAAAAAAGAGATGGCGGAGATGAAGAGTAGCCGTCGGGAAGGAGAAGAAGAAGAGACGATGGATGGCGATTCACAAGCGACGCGGGGACCACGAACGGTCGCTCCAGTGAGATGGGAGTCCGAACAAATAAGCGGTCACGGCTGCGGATGGCGCGATGGCGCGGACGGCTAGCAGCAGCAGCAGCAGCGGCGGCAGCAATGACGTACCAGCAGCGCAGCGCACGGCTGCAATCGCGGACCAGCGCGATGCGAAGGAGCTCACCAGTGGCGGTGGTAGCGACAATGGCTGCAGCGACGTCGGCGACGACTGCAGCGCCAGTGGCGGTGGTGCATTGCCTGACCGATCGATCCTCGATGAGACACACAACAACACTGGACAATTAGGCGTGACGTCAACGAAGCTCGACGACGCGATGGGTTGCTCGCGAAGAGGGCGAAAGGCGTAGGCCATGTTGAGGTCCTAAACCATATTTTGGTGTTGGGATCGAGTGATTTCGATTTAATCACGAACATATTTATTTGAATGACTTAAATAACCTAAGTGGTATAAATGGATAGCAGGGACATAGGAGGCCATAGTCGGGTGTCGAGTGCGCATATCGAGGCGTGAACGGGACGTTTTGGAGACGATTTGCGATTTCTCGAGGTTAGTAAAACCAGCTAGGAAATGCACAGTAGCTCATTTTTTGCTTTTATTTTATTGATGTTGCACTGTGTCCCTTCGTTGGAATTCCTATCCACTTATGAGTGTTTGAGGGCCAAGTGAGTCATACAAGTGTCTCTGATCGGAGTGGTCACCGGCTTGCAATCAGGGCCATGACTTTAGTCACTTGAGTATTTGGTCGGAATGAGATGTGTTTTATCCGGGACACCGTTGATATCCCTCATTCGCGACGTTCTAGGTACACAGCGGGTGATGCCGCGTCCTATGACCTGAGTCTGCTTGGTGTTGCCGCGACTCTATGACCTCGACCCAGTGGCACCCGCATTCGGTGGTCTTGGACCACTTGGGCACCTCTTTATTGTTTCCTGTGACACTCATTCTCGTTGTACTTCCATTGTTTTTACAGTCTCATGATCATGCATTCCATAAAGCTTTCTTTTTATCCGCATGACTTTTAGACTGTTTCATTTTATCTTGGATTACTATTTAGATCCTACTGGCTTTTATTTACTTGCACTCGTCATTCTCGTGTTTGACTGAGTGCAGATCCACGGTCCAATAATGGGAAAGCTACGTAGCTAGGTGAATCTTTTGTATTATTATTTATATTTGGTTTAGAAACACTAGGATTATGGGCATGTGTATTTTGTACTTACTCTCAACAATGATATAGTCGTGCTGGGTTCCGCAATTAGGTTGCCTAACTCTTTTACATTATTGTTGAGTTATTTAATTAATTGCTTCCGCTAAATTGTTAAAACTTGAAAAACACTAATAACTCAACTTAAAATTATGAAGTTACTTGTAATGGTGGATTGGAAGGCTGACTAGGCTGGCGTTGACCTTGCGAGACTGGCTCAGGGGTCCACGTGGGTTTAAGCCGGGCGGTGCCCAGTTTGTTGGAAATTAGGGCCGTCACAGTTGGTATCAGAGCCTAGTTTTGAGAATATCATGGCTTAAGACATTGTGATACCAACGTCTCAGTTGGTATCAAAGCTAAGGTTTTAAATTTAACTCTTAATTTATCCATAACCAATATAAGACACAAATTAAAAATAGAGTTAGGACACGGTTGGAACTTAGCGTGGAACCATATGATCCTGACTAGAGTCTTCGTTGGGAAGTGAAGAGAGTTGGGGAAAATTTTAAAAAATATGTATCCTATATGGTATATTTGTTGTGTTGTAATATATATACAATATCGGTTATTATACACTGATTTGAGGATTCGTGGCTATGGAAGATATAGCGACGTTTCAGACCGGGTCTATGAATGATCGTGGGGCTGCAGGTTCGCGGTTTGCGAGTGCGGAGAAGCTGCATCCTCTGTCAAATAGAATTGTATCGCACGACTAGCAACTGCAAGAGATTCTTTGACTATCAAAGGCACAGGCTACACCGTTGTCGTCTACGTCGACAACTCTAGTTATTCAGGCCGAGCGTGTTTTTACAGTTTATAACCCACCTGAAACATCTCCAGTGCAGGCCCTGACCGAGGAGGCATAGGTTCAGGCTGAGCTCGTAATTCCTACACTTGAGACACGACTTGAGGATACGCTGAACACGCCGATTGATACGGGTGTTAGGGCTATAGCTGAGGCGAGGCAGACTCGCAAGTTTCAGAGGCATTATCCAGAGAAGTCGCACGAGCTATTAACCTTGAGGCGACATATATATAGCCATATGAAGATACATGATGTACTGGCCATACCAACGCAAATGCAACCAACTATATCATCAACTCCACTATTCGGCGAGGTCAATGTCTAGTGGCGTACTACGAAGGTGTCGATGGGGAACAATCCGTAACCTGAAGAGGATTGAGTCTCAGACCATTCGATAGACGACCAGGGAATCAGTTGCAGTCATGGATTGGTATATACGCGTGATGAAGTATGTTGGGGGTGCACCTGACACGGACACCGACCGGGCGTACTACGTCATACACGGTTTCCTGAGTTTTATTGGTTATATTGGGTGATGAAGACTCTTAGCACAACACATGGGGCTTATGAGAGGGCTATGGCTAGCGAGAGCTATGGAAGCACACGCACCGGAGTACCAGTCGCATTATCGACATCGTCACATTCGGTGCGAGGGTCTGGAGATAATCAGAGGAAAACGAGAGTTAAATGGTCATGGTAAAGAGATCAAGCTCATAGCGTATGATTTGTTACGTTTCCACCATATGCAGCATATACTGCGTCAGTGTTAGTTGGTCCAGCGTAGGGTTACGCTAGTGCATTACAACAACTAGCACCGTCAGATCCTCAGCATAAGTACTATCAGAGGGTTGATGGCAGAGGTAGTGGCCAGAGACAAGGTCAGAGTTTCAGTCAAGCGCACAGAAAGGGACAAAGGTCTAGTCAGGCACAGGGACAAGGACATGGACAACACGTTCCATTTGGATCGGGATTTCGACGTACCTGTTTGGGAGTGTGGACAACCAGGTCACTTCACCAGTAGGTGTTCACGGCAGTGGGTAGGCACAATAAAGCTAGGACAGATTCATGCTGAGACCCACTCGATCAGAGAAACTTACGATAGTCGAAGAGATTGATTTACATTCTCGCAGACATACTACGGATATGAGTATGTTAGTGACGGTGGGTCATGGGACTAATATGTTCCTTTGTATTCCAATATATGTTGAAAGGATGTTGCCTGTCATATATTGATGGGAGGAGACAGATGGTGTGTTCTTTGCTTGGAGGTCTCGGAGGAGCCGACTTGTAGCGAAGGAGCCCAGCTCGCTGGCTTAGACCGGCAGGGGTATGGCCTTGGGCGAGTATGGCCTTGGGCAGGTATGGCATTGGGTCTTCATTCATAACACACTATCTTCCATTGAGAATTGCGTCAATTTCGAGGACAAAATTCTAATTTGTTAAGAAGACTGTAACGACCCGAAAATTTGACTTGTGCCACGTGCCAGGTCAGGGTCGTATGTGGGACCCACTCGTCGTAATCCGGATCGAAATCGACGCAAAATTGGGTCAAAATAAGGTTTAGATGCGGTGTACCCGTATTTCGGAGTGCGATGATATTTTCATCAATTTTTAGCAAAAATGGGGTATTTTTGGGGTTTAATTCGAACATAAAATCTAGAAAAAAGAGAGGATCGGATAATAAAAGAAAGGAAAGAGAAAAATAGAGAGAAAGAGATAGGAGATGAGAGAGAAATGGAGAGAAAGCGATAGAGAGAGAGACGGTGGAAAGGGAGAGAAGTCGTCGGGAAGGAGAAGAAGAAGAGACGGCGGATGGCGGTTCGCAGGTGACGCGGGGGGTGCGGACTAAGGCTCTATCGAGATGGGAGTCCGGCCAAACAAGCGGTCGCGGCGGCAAATGACGCTAACTGCACGGACAGCCAGCAGCAGCAGCAGCAGCATCGGCGGTGGCAAAGCACGCCGCGCTGCGGCGGCTAGCAGTGCCGAGCGCTTGGGAATGGCGTGGAGCAACGGCGCGGTGGTGCGTTGCCGGACCGATCGATCCCCGATGAGACATAACAATAGTGGACAATGAGGCGTGGCGTCAACGAAGCTCGACGGCGCGATGGGTTGCTCGCGAAGAAGACGAGAGGCGTAGGCCATGGTGTAGTCCTAAACCATATTTTGGTGTTGGGATCGAGTGATTTCGATTTAATCGCGAACATATTTATTTGAATGACTTAAATAATCTAAGTGGTATAAATGGACACTAGGGACTTAGGAGGCCATAGTCGGGTGTCGAGTGCGCATATCGAGGCGTGAGCGAGATGTTTTGTACTTATTATCCTCTAATGATATATTCATGCTGGGTTCCACAATTAGGTTGTCTATTTCTTTTACATTATTGTTGAGTTATTTATTTAATTGCTTCCACTAGATTGTAAAAACTTGAAAAATACTAATAACTCAACTCGAAATTATGAATTTACTTATAATGGTGGATTGGAAGGCTGACTAGGCCGGCGTTGACCTTGCGAGACTGGCTCGAGGGCCCACGTGGGCTCAGGCCAGGTGGTGCCCAGTTTGTGGGAAATTGGGGCCATCACAGCTGGAGTCCGCCCGAGCCGTTGGTAAGCTTCGCCGTTTGAGCCGCTGCTGGAGTGAGCTCCGCCGTCCGCGCCGCTGCTGCTCCTCGCCTGAGCTCCCTCCGTTTCTTTCCCTCTCTCTCTCCCTCTTTTGGCTGTGTCTCGCTCACTATATTTTTCTCTCACTCTTCTCTCTCTATCTTATCTCTCTCTTCTCTTCTCTCTCACCGTCCGTTTAAATGAGATAGAAAAAAGAATTTTTTTTTTTATTTTGGAGAAAGAGACGAAATGAATGATGAGGGATGGGTTTTGATATGGTGATGTGATGTGTGATGTGATGAGATATGTGATGTAACAACTAAATCTCAGGTTATCCCATACACTGGCGTTACGCGCTCACTGCGACGTTGTACACTCTCGTCACTACACAGGCACAACACCACCAATACAATATCAAATAATGCGACGCAAATTATTAAATAATTGTAAAATAAATAACACTCACACACAAAAATAACAAATTTTACCTCGTTAGGCGTACCCTGGACTTCTTTACGATGTCCACGTAGGTTTGAGCTTAGGATCTTAATCTGTAATTTGTCAATTATCGGGATTAATTAGAGCGGGCTGTTACATAACTGGTATTAGAGCCTCGTTTCGGAGACGATGACGACCCGAGCCGCAAGTGATTTGAGTGAGAGGCTAGCTCACTTAGAGCAGTTGATGGCAACGATGGATGTTCCAGTGGAGGCAGCGGAGACTTCAACGACAGTGCAGCGCATTGAAGGGTTGGAAATGCTGGTGGCTTCCTTGGTGCCTAGGACAGAGTCACAAGAAGCTTTAATATCCATGTCGGAATCCAGATTCAAGGAGTTGGTTGCTGATGTTCGCGCGATTGGTGGAATCACCACCGAGACAGTGGAGAAGATGGTTGTGGAGGTGAGTCTGCTCAAGAAAGTCGTGAGAGCAACCTCTGAGGTTTCTAGTGCGGCGAAAATGAGACCTAAGGTGCCGAAGCCAAAGAAGATTTCAGGCAAGCGGAGCGCGAAGAGCTTGAAAACTTCCTTTGGGACATGGAGCAGTGCTTTGCTACCGTCCAGACGGAAGAGGACCAAAAGGTCATCCTAACTTCTATGTATTTGGAAGGTGATGCGGAACTTTGGTGGCCAACTAGAGTTGATAATGATGCAGCTGTTGGTCGACCAAGAATTGTGGAGTAGGAGGTGCTGAAACGGGAATTGAAGGATCAATTCCTACCTACAAATGCGGCATGACAAGCGCGGGAAGCCTTGCGCCAATTGAAGCAGAAATTGATGGTTATTGATAATGTGAAAGATTTCTCTTCCTTACCGCTTGACATTAAAAATATGTCCAAGGAGGACAAGTTGTTCAATTTCACTGTAGGATTGCAAGGATGGGCGCAGTCGAAGTTGCGAAGGCAAGGCATGAAAGACTTGTCGAGTGCAATTGCGGTGGTGGATAGCCTTGTTGATTACAAGACTAGTGGTGCTTCTTTTGAATCAAAAGAAAAGAAGTATAAGGAGAAGGATCAAGCTGGGGGATCCAAGAAGCAGGAGAAGCCTTCTTCAAAATTTGATGCTAGTTCCGAAGCATCGATCTTGAAAAGAGTCTGTTTCATATGTGACGGTCCTCACTAGGCAAGGGATTGCCCAAAGAAAGAGAAGCTGAATGCGATTGTTGTGGATGAACCGGAGGTTCGGATGAATCCATTGCAATTGCTAAACACGGTGCAGATGCAAAAGGTCGTGGGATCAGTGGGGCTGATATTTGTGGAGGCTCAAGTCAATAACCAAACAGTGAAGGTGTCGATTGACTCGGGAGCCACACATTCGTTTGTAGCAAAAAACCTAGCTTGGAGTCTTGGTTTGAAGATTTCGAGAGTGCAAGCATGGTGAAGGCGATCAATTCTGAACCAAAGAAGGCTATGGGTATAGCCTTGGACGTGGGCATTTGAATTGACACTTGAGAGGGCAAGGTAATTTGATTGCTGCTCCGTTGAATGACTTTGAGATCATTGCAAGAAATGATTTCTTGATGGCTAGAAAAGTCGCTGTGATTCCATCACTTCATGGTTTGCTGATCATGGATGAAAAGGGGTCGTGCTTTATTCCAACAATGCAAGGCAGGGGTAAAGGCAGTGCACCAAGGCTGGTGGCACTGCAAGTACGGGATTAGATGGAGAAATGTTGCTTTGGTGGGCAACAGTCTGGTGGACAGGCAAAGTTGGAGTGTTCGATGAGGGCATCGAACATTTCGGCGGGGGATGTTTGTCAGCCCCTCAATAGCATGACCCGAGTAAGCTGGCTAGGCAGCGAGAAAACCTAACAACATCTGGGTTTTGGTAGACTTAGAAGGTTTCTTGGAAGTTAGTTGCTTGTTGGTGTACTAAGGATGGTTCACAGTATGGCGTGTAGAGGTTCGCGCATGCGCATGGGTAGATCGTATGTGGCATGGATGAGGCAACGTGCATGGGTGTGGACAAGGTCACACCTTGGCGCGCGCCTACGTATGACGCCTAGGCATGGAGCACAGTAGCGCCTTGGCACGAGCAGGGTCGCGCCTTGGTAGGTTCATTTGGCACGACTGAAGTCGCACCTTGGCAGAGCAAGGTCGCGCCTTGGCAGGTTTCTTTGGCACGTTCTTTGGCAGGAGCATAGTGGCGCTTTGGCACGGACTTTGGCACTAGCAAGGCCGTGCCTTGGCAGGTTCCTTTAGCACAGACCTTGGCAAGAGCAGGATCGCGCCTTGGCAGATTTCTTTGGTATGAGTAAGGCACGAGCAGGGTCGCGCCTTGACAGATTCCTTTAGCACGAGCTAGGCATGAGCAGGGCCGCGCCTTGGCACGAGCGAGGCCGCGCCTTAGAACGAGCAAGGCATACCTTGGCAAGGGTTGACAAATCTTTAGTTGGGCGTTGACTCAGTCAAAGTACGCTTGGTCTCATTTTTGGATGTTCCCTATTGGAGTTAGGGAAACGGCTTAACATCTACTATAAGGAGGGGTGACTCTCCTAGGGGTGGCATGGGCAAGGAAACAAGGAAAACCCTCGAGCATGCTTTGGGCAACCATGCTAAGGTAAAACCCATGGACGAACCATGGTGTCGGCCACCCGCCGGTGGGACTCGGACGAATGGAGCTCTGGCTAGCATCCAGGGTGCCTAGGCGCGCAGCTAGGCACCACCAATCAGACCCTGTCCCTTGAGCAAGGCGAACTATAGGCTTGGACGGACCAAGTCAAGTGCAGTTACGGACGGTTATATAACTACCTAGTCATGGCTCATAGCATGACCAAGGCACGTCCCAAAACTTCCAGGCACTATGAGCATGTGCCTATTAACCAGGTGGTCAAGACGGTTATAGAACCAGGTGGCAGGAAAGGAAAGAAGCAGTTAGGTGGTTGTTTTGAGCACTACATGGGTGTGGTGGTCTACTTAGTCTCATGTAATGTACATAGGACATGTGTTCTCGGCAGTTATGTAACTAACTTAGTTGTTTTGCTATAAAGCCAAAGTATGTAAGCTTGTGAGAGGCACGAGTTCATGCATGAGAGACATGAGATGTATGAGATGCTAGAGTTGTAATCTCATTGAACTAAGGAATAAACTTCCATTGTGCCATTGTTGTTGTTCAATCACGTTTTCGTTGGTGTGCTGAACTAAAGCGGTCATTAGGCACTACGGGTTGGGTTAGGTTAGAAAGATTTTCTTTAAGGTAAACCCCTCACTTAACGACCCCGTGTCAATTACCTTATTTCTCGCCCAGTGGTTCTTTAACCTGATTTTTGGGTTTTCATGTAAATCCTTGTGTTCATATTTTCTTTAGTATTTATTTATCTTTCAGTGTATTCATATGTCTGTGATCTTAACTATTCTCCGGTGATTCATCACAACAAATTGGTATCAGAGCCAAGATTCAGAACTAAGGGGGTTACACTGTTAAGGTTAAATATTAGAAATGTTGAAGTACACAAGTGCGATGAAGTTCGGTGGAGAAGTTGGGAAGATAAAATTCGGCTTGTGGAGTCAAAGATTTGTTGATTCAATCCGGGTCACGTCAAACGTTGAAGGGTCGTGGGAAGGAAAGTGATAAGAATTGGGAAGAGTTGGATTTGAGGGCGACGAGCGTCATAAGACTCAATTTGGCAAAGAATGTGCTTTTGAACATTAGGAATATTTCTTCGGTGAAAGGTTTTTGGGTGAAATTATACGCTATGTATATGACGAAAAACATGTCAAATCATTTCTACTTGAAGGAGTGTTACCATCAGCTAAAGATCGATGAGGGTAAAAGTATTATTGATCATCTTAGTGCTTTTAATGAGATTGTCTTAGAACTTGAGAAGTTAGGAGATCAAGTCAGTGATGAGGATCAGGCGCTCAAACTCATCTAATCATTTCCATCTTTGTTCAAGCACATGAAACCAACATTAATGTACGGGAAGGAAACCATCAATTTAGCATAGGTCACTGCCATGTTAATATATGAGGAGAAATTAATGAAAAGTGAAAACAATGGTTTATCTTAAAGCTCAAGTTTGGTAGCTGCTAGGAAGGATTCCAAGAAGTACAGGAAAGCGGTTTGTTGGAGATGAAGTCGAACATGGAATCTCATGAGAGACTACGAGAATAGGAAAGGTAAAAGAGTGGGTTTTGCGAAAAACTCCGGTTCAACAAACAGAGGTTCTGATATTGAAGGTGATGACGCTGGCAATTTGTTAGTTCTTAAGGTTGATAGTAATTATCCTCAGTGTCCAACAAAGAATATGATTAGTTATCAAAAAGGAGAATGAGTAATTGATAGTGGGGCCACAGTAACATGTGTACATACGTCGGGCATAGGTCAGTAATCATGCAAGTTTTATAGGTGGCAAAGTTATGTTGATGGCTCACGGCTCTTTGCGACAGATATTGGGAGTCGGTGAAGTTCAACTAAAGTCGTTTGACGGATGGATCATAACGCTTCGGGATGCTTGACATATGCCGAGTTGCACTCGAAATCTAATTTCTCTTTTTGAATTAAATTCGAGGGTTATAGGTACTCTGGGCGAGGCGGAGTATTGAAGATATTTTGGAAGTCTTCATTGATCATGAAATGTGTAAAGAAGAAGAACTTGTTTATTTTGGTGCAGAAACATGGAGCAAGGTTTGAGCCTCAAAAGTCGATCAAGAAGTGGGTTTCGATTGTTGGTAAGTCCAAAAAGGTTGGATTGGACTTGGTTCATTCTCGATGTTGAGGATGGTGGCTCGATAGGGTGGTGTGGCAAGAACAAGGCGGTAAATTTTTGTCAAGGTAAAGATTTGTTATGCGATGACTCAAATTCTTGGAGTTGGACTTGGTGATAGACTTGGATCAGTTTCTTTTATTGTCAACTTAAAGAATAGAAAGTCATGTGTTATGCAAGTATCAGTTAAAAATGAAGTCTGATTTAGTTTATATGAATTTAATACATTGAGAATTTGAGTTGTACTCAAACTTGTATTGGTACTTATAAATTTATGTACGTATTTGGTGAAGCACATATAATGCATATAAATGTGTGTATGGTGTACATACCAATAGATAGTGATGAGGTGTTAGTTCAAAGCCGAGAGTTGTGTTGTAACGTACGAGTCTGGGAGTGAGTACGTGACACTGTGAGATTAAATCTTGTTAGGTTATATATCCAGGGTTTAGATAGAGGAGGTTTTTTCTTTGTGTACTAAACTATTGATAGTGGATTACCTTATTTCTTAATCGTGGTTTTTTATCCTGATTTTGGGGTTTATCACGTAAATTATTGTGTTCATATTTTTCTCTGGTGTTTATTCATCTTTAGGTGTATTCGTGTGACCGGGATCTTGGGCATTCTGCAGTGATTCTTGACAACAATTAGCATAGTATAATCCCATTCGTTTCAAATAATCCATCGCGACTCTAGTTCATCATTGGTACCTTTTATTTACTTCAAAGAAACTTGTGGATTTAACTAGCAACATTCGATTGCTATGATATTTTTCAAAAATGATGTAGGAGCCAATTAATTATAAGAAAGATATGCAAAATTTGGTGCCATTTGATTACTAATTCATGAATTAAACATTTAAATAATATATTATTAGGTAATTCTATAGATGAACAATATATTTATAATTACCAGAATTAAATAATTATCTTCACATTTTTGTTAGCAATTATCGAATAAAATATAGTTTTTCTTGTCAAAGGAACAAAATATAACTTCAAGAAGCCGCTCTATACTCATTAATGCAAGATCCTTTAGCTACGCCATTTTTTTAGAACTAGTTGTATCTTTCAAAAATAAGTTTCTTGAAAGAATTATAAAAAAAATCATTTTCTTATTCATCATAAGATAATATTTTAATCAACAAAAAGTTCTTACATGAAAAGAAAAAGGTGCACAAGCACAAAAGAAGGGCTTCATAAACCAAGCTATGTCATATTGAGCGAAGTGTAGCCTGAATGACAAATATAATTCTTCTATTATGTCTCTAGCGAGAATTTATATAAATGATAAAAGCAACACAAATACAAACTTTTGAGTGAACACAAGGAAAGACAAAAAATACCCTCGAAGCAAACTTTAGAGAGTTTGTTTCTCAAATACTAATATTGAGTGGTTAACCATTCACAAAATTTCTATAATCATTTTACTTTAGTATCCACAAATAACATAGACATCATCTCCAGAATCCACCATCTACATATGCATGGAACAAGCACCACACTATGCATACAAAACCTTTAAACAAGGTTTTCTCTCATCAAATACGAGGATATAATTAAAGATTTAAGCCAACTATGCAGCATTCAAGAAGTCCATAGCAACAACACCAAATGGAAGGAGTTGTTGGAATCAATGTTACAATGAATGATAAGAAGAGAGTAATAAAGAATTAGAGCCTATTTCCTTATTTAACAAAAATAGTATCGTAAAAGCATGAATGAGTCACCATAGGAATGATGTTAAGGCGTGTTCAGAATTGTTAATTACTTTTCAAAACTTTTCTATTGATTCCTACCCACTCATTGATTTGTTGAAGGAACTGTATCTTCTTTTGTTGGTCAAATATTATTTGATTTTCACATACCATGAGTGTCTCATATTGGTCCGACTAAGTAGGAATTAGGCCAAAATGACAATTTATTCTTTTTTATTTCATTTAAAAACCAAAGCATCCTCAATGGAGAAGTTATAAAACTAGGCAAAACACAAATGTAATTCCATAATTAGGTAATTTGGCATTGTCGGCACTTTTTCCATCAATTGATACACCCCTTTTAGAAATGTGCACATTATGCAAAGATAAGTCTTTTTGGTTATTCTGAGTTGTCATGACGCATTCTGTCACAGCCCAACAATTAATACACGTTTAATTCGTTAATTAGGACAAAATAACCCGTGACGTAGGACCCGCAACGAGATACGTGCCACTACCGCGGCACGGTGGCCGAGGTAAATGTTATATTTGTTGTGTTGTATGCCTAGTGTATTGTATATGTGTAGACTACTAAGTCATTTACGGGTATGCAGATACCGAGACGAACGAGACACGCCTCAAGTCGCGTGCCGATGTGGTCTCGACGTAGCAGCTTGTGGGGTAAGTGTTATTAGGTAAAAAAATAAAAAATGATATGTGATTAGTGGACCATAAGTGGCCACATCACATAATGGATACATATTAGATATATACATATATAAGTCGGTCAATTAACCTTATCTTTCACTTTGATCTTCGAACCCAGTGAAACAAAAAACGCACAGAGGAGAAAAAAATAGAGAGGGAGGAAGAAGAAGAAGAGAGGAAGAGAGAGAGAGAGAGAGAGAGAGAGAGAGAGAGAGAGAGAGAGAGAGAGAGAGAGAGAGCTCGAAGCTCGAGGGGAGGTGAGTGTTCTTGTTGATTTTCGTTGTTGTTGCTGCAGTCATTGTTGTGGTTGTCGTTGCCGCCATGTTCGACCATGGAAGGCTCGACCTCTATGGCCAAGAGACGAAAGGAAGAAGATGGCAGGGGTGCCACCCCTTCCATCGACTCTAGTCGGGGTTGGAGATGGAAGCCAACCTTAACGCCTCAAAGAAAAAAAAAATCAAAGCTATATCTCTGTTTGACGCAAGGAGGAAGATGATGGGAGTCGGGTCGGGTCGGGTCGACCCGAAGTCATATGGGTCAGGCTGGGTTGACCAGGACCCACCCTAAAAATAATAAAATAATAAATAATATATATTAATAAAATAAATTTCCAGAAAATAGATAAAATATGGAAAGATTCGGAAAAATTCCAGATAAATTAGGAAAGATTCTGAAAAATTATATTTCGATAAAATAAGTGGAAATTGATAAATTTCTATGAAAAATAAAAGATTCAAACTATCAGACGTGACTTTTACGGGGTTTTTACCTCGAAAAGCGTAAAATTGGCAAATTGGTCTCGAATTCGATTTGGAGCGATTTCGACCAACTTATAAATTTTGAATAAGTAATAATAACACAAAATTTATAAATTTCCAAATGCTAGGACCGTAAAAGAGCTATTATGGGGTTTTGGGTACGTACATCGACGTAACGAGAAGCCAGATAGCTTAGGCATTGCTGCGTGTATGTAAGTAAACTGATTGAGACATTTATTTACATTTCATTCCATTTATTTATTTATTCTCAGTTATTCGAACTGAATTACCTTTGAGATCCATATCTTATGACTTATTGAGTTCTCATTTTGTGATGTTGTTCATAGTATACTCTGTTGTGTATATCATTGATTCCACTTCCTGTACTTTGTCATGCCGATTGTTGTGTTTGTCATTGTTCAGTGATATATCATGCTATTAGGATAGTTTGTTTATTTTGACTCTAATCCTTTGTGCATTAGTATGCAGTTACATCTCTTGGCTTCCATTACCGAGTCAATATTGAAAATGAAAGTGGTTCTTGTGGATAGGGTCATTTGATGATCGAAATTTAGCTTTCAGACTTGCTGGGATGTTAGGGAATTTCTCTACTACCTTGCATGACACACGGGGTAACGTGCCTCGAATGGGGTAACTGGAGCTTGGGGTTTGTTGGCACAAGAATAACTTGGGTGAACATGACGAGTTTTAAAACTCGGGTATGTTAGCAAGTATACATTCCGGTGACGACTAATTCACTTGGAATAGAAAAGACGTAATCATAAGTACGACCTTTTGAAATTATGATATAGAGCTCAATGTGTAATGAAATGATATAGAGCAGAGCTCAAATTGTAGTGGATAGGCTGATGTGATGAAGATCACGACCGATCGACCCTAATCCATTACTACTTAGCCTTGAGTTAGTTTCATATTTGGTTACCTCAAGTATTTAGTTTTATGTTTTCCTATTACTAATAAATGGATGGGATAAAAAATCAATTGCTAGATACTTTTCGTATCCCTAAAATATGATAGCTAGCTCAGGAAGTCGTAAGATTACTAGTTAACCTAAAAGTTATAGAAGTCAATAATAGGCAAACAATAGATATAAATCTACTCCAATATATATATTTCCTCAAGGGCAACAGCTCCATCTTGCATGTAGAGAGCCAGCAAAAGAGAAAGAAAAGAATGTGAACTTTAATGTGCTATTTGAGATTGACACATGAGAGTAATGAGCATCGAACTAGAGGCCTCTTACAAACCAAAGTTATAATTCTTTGATATGTCAACAATTTACTTAAAATTATAACGTTGTAATTCGGTAAGGGCTAGTGTTGTGAAAACAACACCTCTAACCTCGATATCAGAGACGCGAAGCGTTGCGACCTTGTGATGAAACCACTCTTTGCCAAAGTCTACAAAACAAATCATGATGTGGGGGCCTCCGGGGAAAACACTCTGACACCCAAGTCTATAAAATCTCGAAGGGAGATCTCTTTTTCATAATTTCATTCGTACCTTTTGCCTTGAGCCGATTTCCCTATTTATTAGTGTGTGATAAGAACATATCTCAGATTTACGATAACAACATATCTCGAATCCCAATTCCCCTAGGATTTTCTCTATACATATTAATTTAGAAGTATATCTCAACTCAACAACCTTTGTGCCTTAACTGGGCTGACTTAGTGAGATTTAGAAATGTATCTCAACTCGACAACTCTTGTGCCTTATCTAGGCTGACTAAGCGATGTGTTGTAATATTTATTAAGATCATAAGTTTATTTTTGTGAATCTACGTAATGCGTATCTCGAGGCACATTGGTGTTATGCCATATCACTTGCTCCTTACTCCTTTGTAAATTTATTTGTAATGGAATACATAATATTGTTGGGATATCAACCCTTTTATACGTATCTTGAGGCACAATGGTGCTATACTATATCACTTGCCCCTATTCTTTTGTAAACTTATTTGCAAAGGAGTACATGATACTACTAGGATATCAATCATTTTACGCGTATGTAGAGACACAATAGTGCAATACCATATTAGGTTGCTATTTTAGCCTTTTAAGGCATTGGCTTTTACTTTCTTTTAGGTTTTAACTATTATGCCTTACTAGACTTCTTTTGTAAGATAACCATTTATCGGTTGTCTCTAAGCCTTTAACTATTTTTTTTGTGCAAGCCTTCTCATGCCTCTTTTGTATGTAGCCTTTACTTGGCTTTTCTATTCTTAGAAAACGTATGAGAGTTGACATCAAGCATTATTTTCAACATATATAAGTTTAGTTAAACAATCACCTAATTTTTAAAGATGAGTGTTTTATGTCCAACATTTGGCTTTTTATAAAGGACGAGCGTTTAAGTCGAACGCTCGGTTTTTTTTTTTAAAGAACAGGTGTTTCATGTCCAAGGACGAGTATTTTATGTCCAATGCTTGGCTTTTTTAAAGGACGAGTGTTCTATGTCCAACACTCAGAGGATGAGTGTTCTATGTCCAACACTCTGTTAGCACCCTCGTCATTAAGATGACTGACCGGCCTAGATTACTTTAATCCTTTGATAATGTAGTCAGCCTAAACCCTTCCTTTAAATTTGACCTCCAAATAATAATTATTTCAATCTTTTACTAGGCTACAAAACTAAATTTATATATTGAATAAAACTCAATTCATAATTTGTTTAATTGGAGCAAATTAATAAGTCATGTCCATAATTTATAAAAATCTCGGCGTCACCTCTTCTAAAAGTGACATGCCGAAAAATTCACCTACTAGACAACATAATTAGGAAGAGGCCAAAAAGAACTCACAACTTCTTGCAGGTCATAATATATATCAAATTCAATTTATAAAATTACTTAGAGTCTCCGGTAGCTCAATTGCAATTATATGAACCCAAATATACCAAAATTGAAATGTAAACGTCTCAATTTATCTTAAACTAACTTAGGAGACTTTTATAATCTATTAGAGAGTATTTCACATCCTACACTCACCCCAAAGCCCAAAATAATATATTTAAACAATTTAAAACAAGAATTACGTTAAATTAAAATAATCACCACAATTTTTTATTCTTATCCGTTTGTCCCTGGTTTTAATATAGAATCTGACACCATGAAAAGCAACTTAAAGATGTCAGGCAAGTGAATTCCTACATTGATGTATACTCCTCCAATTGTTAGTTTGATACATGGAGACATGTAATTGCATTTCTAAATAAACAATAAGATATATGCGTCAACATGACATGCAATACACTTTGTCGCTGTCTCCTAACTATAATGAAATGTCGACTTCCAAAAATAGTACATAGATAGTATTAAGAGACCACGAAATGTAGAGATAACTTGTCGGTGTTAGACTCCGTTAGTCTCACTAGACGACGTAGAAGCAGGACTTAAACCTAATTTTGATCAAACCAGACTCTGAAACAAGCTTATCCCCATCACTCACTCTATGTATGAATGACCAAGAATGATAAAATGCAATGCAAACTATGATACAATTAAAGGTATAAAGATAAATTCCTTAAATAGTAAAGATCATTGTAGGTTTACTTACAACCAACAAATTTTAAGCTTAATTTTCAGGGTTCCCAGTGTGTCGGATCACCTTGAAAATGGTTCCAACAACTTCCATGCATACCCAATTATATTATAGGTCAAGCTTCATGTGAAATCGAATAACTAAACCTAATGAAAATTGTGGTCAAAATACGCTTGAGAATAGTTTCTAAAAATATTAATTTATATAACCATTTCAACTAGCTTTCAACTAGACAACTTGGGATAACTTTTTAACCTTTAAAACCTCAATATTTATCATGATGACCTAAAAAGAACTTTTAATACTTAAGTCCTTACTTTCCATAGACTCTAAGAACACTCAAATCGGATCACGATGGAGAAGTTATGAATTTTCCAATATGGTATGTCAACTAGACAAACTTTATATATATTGAACTAAAAAGCTTCTCCAAATCAATATTTTCGCAATTAAATTTTCAAAACTCAACAACAAACACTACAAAACCACTCGATACTAACAATAAATTATTTCCACGGCCCGTTGAGTCAAATTGGATCAAAACCAATAATCAATTTATTTAGAAACCCAACGTAAATCAATATCACCTACAAAACATCTCCAAAACGGTTATCAATTTAGTTGCATTGGTTCGATTCATCAAAACTCTAACCTACGTTAGAGGAATTTATTCCAAATTGACGCAAATCAATTCAATATACCAATTCACAACAATTCCTACCAATTGTTTTCAAAACCCTGCAAAAAAAATCGAGAATTCACGAGAATTCAAATTGATATGACAAAAAATGCCCTGAATTGAGAATTTACCAAATTGTATGCCGAATACCTCATTTCCTCTGTAGAAAATCGGCTCGAACTGAACGTCTCGCGATGCGCTATAGTTTTGTGGAAAGAAACCATGCAAAATTGAACGTCGAGAGCTCGCAGAGCAAAAACCTGATTAAAGAGGGTTTATTCTTCATTCTCTATTGAATTGAAATGAAATATATGTTTCATTTGATTTTTTTATTTATATATTAAACCCTCGGCTACTTGTAAGGAGCTTAATTTATTTTTATTTATTAATTTTTAAAATCCCTATTTTGACGTGCTTTAACTTCTGGTGCTTGTTTTCAATCTAGTTTTTCACCAAATTGAACCAAACTGTAAACAAAATAGTCAATCCTCAAAAACGTCTATAACAATATTTTGGTCACACTAAAACCCCAAAAAACTTCTCTTTGTCCACGACATACTGAACCCTTAATTATGGACCAAATCTCTTGTCATACTAAACCAAACTTACACCACTTTGGACTCAATCTTAACTTTAACCACTGCCAACCAACATGTAACTCGAAGCAAAGTCTTGTACCAACTTCATTCTCGTTTTACATTGCCACTGATCCAATTGCATGTAAATCGAGTCTGAATCTTCACGTAGGGATTAACACTTGATTAATTAGTTTTTAACCAAATAATAATTTTTAATTCACTTGTGCCCTTTAGATACGCGCTTACAACCTCGAGTAAGACAAATTAAGGATACACCTCAACACACCCTGACTTCTCGACGAAATACCATGTAATACACATATTAAGCATTTATCAATGAAAAAATAATATTTCACCTTATAGTTTTTTTGTCCATATCACATGGGTCCCACATTGGATACTTAAATCCTAATTTAAATATGAAAATACTTAATTAGTCGCTTAATTAAGTTTTTAAAATTCTCGGATGTCACGCACTCAACCCACTATTTTTATTTAAGGACGAGTGTTTGAAGTCAAACACCTAGTTTTTTTTTTTAAAAGGACAAGTTTTTTATGTCCAACACTCAAATTTTTTCTTAAAAGGATGAGTGTTTTACATCCAACACTTGACTCTATTTTTTAAAGGACAAGTGTTTTATGTCCAATACTCGACTTTTCTAAAGGACGAGAGTTCTATGTCCAGCACTCGAGTTTTTTTAAAAGACTAGTGTTTTATGTCCAACACTTGAAAATCAAGATTCAATAACAATCATGATCTTCAATCTTTCCCAAAAAGTTATTAATTCAATTCTCCTAGATTAGCTATAGAAAATCGACATCCGCCAGAAATTCCTAGTTCCCCTAATTCCGATAGCCAGGACATCCGCCACTAACTACTTCCCCAATTAATGTATAACCCTAGACATCCGCCAATCAAGTTTAACACATTAACCGCGGTAATATAGATCTATGGGAACACTAATCCTAGATAACCGGGTCACATCCGCTACCGATTTAATTTAGATTCAATTGTTGTACATTCAAACACCGAAAGGGTTTTACGGCAAACGGGTGAATGTTTGTTACTTTATTGGTCTAAAAGCACAATTACACGGATACTAATATTCCAAATAACTGTAGATTGTCAATCTAAAAGCATGCACTAGCCATATACATACCATAGATCTAAATCATAATCATTAAATTAACAACAATGAAATAGGAGAAATTAAATTAAATAAATAATAAAATAAAAGATCTCACATAATATGCTTTGAATCCATGATCCCGACTTGCTTCCCCTTCGACTTAGGCAAGAAATTGATTAGCCGGACATCATCTTCAAAAATCTATACTAAAAACTAATTTAAAATTATACTAATTAATTCATCTCTAATAATACCTAGGTTCCTAATATATAGAATTACTCCAAATTGGTCTCGGATACTAATTTTAGGGGTTAGGTACGTGACTCGTGCGTCGAGGAGCATCGTAGGGGTGTTTTTGGCTTGAAAAACCGACTCTGCCACGTGTCACAGCGTGATTCGCTGTTTTTCTGTGTCGCCGCCACGTGTCTCGTTGTGATTCGTCCGTCCCCGTCACCGCGCTGATTTGTCGCCGCGTGATTCGCGGAGAAACTGTGCGTTCCGTTGTGTGAGTGATGACTCAGCGCCGCGTGTCGCTTCCGGATTGGCTGAACGTTGACGTGTCTGGGCCAATGAGACACAGCCACGTGGCACCCACGTGGCTAAGAGAAGAAAATCGCAACTCGCGCGAATAACTGGGAGCCTGTCGTCGCGCATCTCGAGGCCGATCGATGGTGTCTGAAACGAAGAGAAGTTTGATCTCTGGTGACGTGGATCTCCTGCTGACATGGCGACGCGTGGCGTCCCCTGATTGGTGGCGGTAATGAAGAATGCTGACGTGGCGACACCGATTGGTCGCGCTGGCGTGTTGACGTGATGTTGGCTTGAATGCCCACGTGGCAGCGTCTGATTGGTCCTGAGGTACTTCTCGCTGACGTGGCATGCTTTGATTGGCGGAACACCATGTCGGGTATTCGACCCACCGCGCAACGCGTATTTCGAGGCAAACTGTCCGGCATCCGATCACTGCAAGTAAATACTCCATTTTGAGTATTTTTCCGCCACGAATTCAACCGCGCACTCCGTTTCACCTAAAAATGACCAAAAAATATAATTAAATATATGTTTTAAATACTTTTAATAATTAAACATATTAAAATAGACTATTAAAT
Organism: Stephania yunnanensis; assembly: GCA_039657365.1. Taxonomy (NCBI): domain Eukaryota; kingdom Viridiplantae; phylum Streptophyta; class Magnoliopsida; order Ranunculales; family Menispermaceae; genus Stephania; species Stephania yunnanensis. The sequence goes on from CM077581.1 coordinate 45,981,256, forward strand.
ATATAAAAATACTAACTTATCAAATACCCCCAAACTTAAGACTTTGCACGTCCCGAGCAAAGGTGTAAATGACAACACAAACTAAACTAGACTCCTAATATAATAATAAATCCTATACCCGACCCAAATTCATGGAGTTCCTTTGGTTTACATAGTCACCAAATTAACAAGAAACTCATAAAAATTTCGAGTTATGATATGTTAAGCCTCGCAACCCAAACACAATTAAGATCTCACTTTCAAAACATAGAATCGGTCAATACAAAGGCCGTCAACTAATCACAAGTTTTATTAGTCTATACATTCGAGCACGCAAGTTCAAAATATTTAGTCTATACATTCGAGCACGCAAGTTCAAAATATTACTTAATATAGTGAAAGCACTCGAACTAAATCTTTTATTTGAGGAGTTTCACAACTTCTGCCTTTATTCATTTTTATTTTCTTTTTTATTATTTTTCTTTCTTCTCCAAATTTTTTTCTTTTTTCAAGTAGTACGATCCCTGCTCCATTTCCTGCGGACCGCTTTTCTCACTTTTTCCCACCACAAGTTTCCCTGCTCCATTTCCTGTGAAAACTTGTAGGACACTCTACACTAATAAAACTCATGTTAGTACTTCTCACTTTCACTATAATCAAGCAAATCCCCCAATGTGGGTTAAAACAATACAACTTGCATAAATTTGACCGTTTACTCATTTTTGTTATCTAGCACTAAGTCCGACCATCATATAAGTCTCTAATCATGAAATCATAAAAATGCAGAGCTACAAACTTGATTAAATGTTTCTCCTAATTTTTTCCAAGTTTCAAGTTAAAAAGGCAACTGTAATTTACTCATCCACAACCAAAGGCATGAACAAAGTTTAGGGTGACTCTAAATAAATAAAACATACTAAATATATACATGAAAGTGCATCAATTCCTAATGATATGAGAATGGAATGTGAATAGATAAGAAATGAAAGAAATGAAAGAAATGATATAAAACACCACCGTTAGCATCCAATATCCGCATATAACCGCAAAAAAAATAAATTAAACGATCTCACCTGCGGTCTTTCGCAAAAGAATCCATCTAAAACAATCCACAATCTCTAAAACACCCCCAAACTTATTCCGAACCTTGTCCTCAAGGTTCAAAACAAGTCAAGGCATCCATATGACAAAAAGAAAAAGATAGTGGTAAAGAAGAAAAAGGATTAGAAATGATACAAATGCATGAATAATAAAAAGTCTCTAAAAACTAGTGAACGCACAAAACCTCTTATGTGTGGGTGACTAAGGAAACTATGAAATAACAATCATAAGAAGAGCACGAACTAGTAAACATAGGAGTTAACTAAAAAGATTCTAATCAAATTTGCGAGCCCAAAGTCTTTCAACTAAGGGTGAAATCAACAAGATGATTGAATGAGATTTAGGGTTTTGGGTCTACTCAAAAACCTGCCACTAATGCAGCGACTTAAGTTAGGTATGTCCCAACCAAGTCTCAAAACATCTAAAATCCTATAAACATGTTAATTCCTTAAAATAAATAATGCTCAAATTATGCTAAAAATGTAATCCAAAGTCAAACCTACAAAACTTAGCATTCCAACCCTCCATCACCTGTAAAAATAAAGAAACCAAATTAGAGTGTTATTAAAAATAATAATAATAATAATAATAATAATAATAATAATAATAATAATAATAATAATAATAATAATAATAATAAACTAAAACCAAAATAAAGCTAAAACAAATGCAAGAAATAAATAAAAGAAAAGAAAAATAAAGTTGGACTGCCTCCCAACGAGCCGCCTTTCTTTCAAGTCTTTGGCTAGACGTAAAATGATTGATCACGTAATGCCCTCTCCTTTAGAGATGTCAACAACGAATGGCGCATCTACGTGTTTGGGCAATGAAGCATGCACGCCCACTTTCAGATTTAGGAGCTCATCCGGAACTTCTAACACAAAAGAATCTATCATATCAGGCTCGTCCAACACAGATGTGTCGGCAGTGTAGAAGATCTGCAAAGCTCCCTTACTTCCACCCCCTTATAAGGTGTACCAAATGTGCATGGGCGGGTGGGTGGTTGCACCAACACCAGAAGTTGGTCTTCCTCGCTCTCTATTTGCGGCATCTCCAACTTGTCTGAATTGACATCAATCTTCATCTCATCTTCTCCCTCATTTAATGCAATGACAATCTCTGGCTCAATTTGAAAGACTTCACATTCTTCGGATGTTTCTATCAAATAGTCTTCCATCTGTATATCCTCTTTCACCTCAAGATTCATCAACGTATCAACACGCACATCCTCCTCTGGGTTAAAAGTCGGTTGTGTACTACACAACTTCGCTTCATCAATTTTTCTTTGACGACTGGCAATATGTTGATCTAAGTCAGCTACCAAGTCCTTCGATCCTGGACAACTAAAATCAAGTTGTCGTATGTTATGACTAGCTCGTCAAAGGTCTTTTGCACTTTCTCTCATTTGATATATCATTTGCATCACCATATCTTCCAAGGAGAGGCTTTGATGAAACTGTTGATTTCCTTCCTGTCGAGGAGCCTGTGGGTGTGACATGAATCCAGAGAAGTCGGGTTGTGGCGATATATGGCTAGAATAGTGATAATTCTCATACTGTTGATGATATGGACAATTGTGTGCGGAATGAGAATAGTCTCCACAAATTTCGCAAACCTCGACCTGTTGCACAAAAGAATTCATGTTAAAATATTGATATCTATTATGTGGCATACCTACCCCATTCGCATTATGATAATGTGAGTCTTCGTGTCGACCATAATTATGGGGGTAGGAGGAGTCCATAGCGGGGTTGACTTGCACTTCACAGGAGGATAGTAGATGTTCTATCATGGATATCATTCGGTCGAGTTTATGGTCAGTGGAACTCGAGATATTGCCTGGATACATGTTAAGAGCAAGGGACTAGATAGGCAAAATAAAAAAAAAAAAAAAGAAAAATAAAAATTACAATAAACCAAAGAAAGAAATATACCAATCCCCGGTAACGGCGCCAAAAATTGACGCGCGCCGAACACGTCAATAAAGTAAAGTTTCATAAACCAACTATTTTGTAGAATAGTGGCAAAAGGTCAATCCCACAGAGACTGATTTTCTTTCTTAAGTTAAAACAACAAAAAAAAGGAAAATCGAGAGTTTTAAAATAAATATTAAGTTAACTAACTAATATATCTAAACTAAATAAATAAATTAATTAAACTAATTTCTAAAACAATTAATTATTAATTAATTAATACATAAATAACACCTAATTAACACATAAATCTCCAGTTCCACAAATCAAAATCAAGATTCAATAGCAATCATGGTCTTCAATCTTTCCCAAAAAGTTATTAATTCAATTCTCCTAGATTAGCTATAGAAAATTGACATCCGCCAGAAATTCCTAGTTCCCCTAATTCCGATAGCCAGGACATCCGCCACTAACTACTTCCCCAATTAATGTATAACCCTAGACATCCGCCAATCAAGTTTAACACATTAACCGCGGTAATATAGATCTATGGGAACACTAATCCTAGATAACCGGGTCACATCCGCTACCGATTTAATTTAGATTCAATTGTTGTACATTCAAACACCGAAAGGGTTTTACGGCAAACGGGTGAATGTTTGTTACTTTATTGGTCTAAAAGCACAATTACACGGATACTAATATTCCAAATAACTGTAGATTGTCAATCTAAAAGCATGCACTAGCCATATACATACCATAGATCTAAATCATAATCATTAAATTAACAACAATGAAATAGGAGAAATTAAATTAAATAAATAATAAAATAAAAGATCTCACATAATATGCTTTGAATCCATGATCCCGACTTGCTTCCCCTTCGACTTAGGCAAGAAATTGATTATGGGACATCATCTTCAAAAATCTATACTAAAAACTAATTTAAAATTATACTAATTAATTCATCTCTAATAATACCTAGGTTCTAATATATAGAATTACTCCAAATTGGTCTCGGATACTAATTTTAGGGGTTAGGTACGTGACTCGTGCGTCGAAGAGCATCGTAGGGGTGTTTTTGGCTTGAAAAACCGACTCTGCCACGTGTCACAGCGTGATTCGCTGTTTTTCTGTGTCGTCGCCACGTGTCTCGCTGTGATTCGTCCGTCCCTGTCACCGCGCTGATTTGTCGCCGCGTGATTCGCGGAGAAACTGTGCGTTCCGTTGTGTGAGTGATGACTCAGCGCCGCGTGTCGCTTCCGGATTGGCTGAACGTTGACGTGTCTGGGCCAATGAGACACAGCCACGTGGCACCCACGTGGCTAAGAGAAGAAAATCGCAACTCGCGCGAATAAGCGGGAGCACTGTCTTTGTCGCGCATCTCGAGGCCGATCGATGGTGTCTGAAACGAAGAGAAGTTTGATCTCTGGTGACGTGGATCTCCTGCTGACATGGCGACGCGTGGCGTCCCCTGATTGGTGGCGGTAATGAAGAATGCTGACGTGGCGACACCCGATTGGTCGCGCTGGCGTGTTGACGTGATGTTGGCTTGAATGCCCACGTGGCAGCGTCTGATTGGTCCTGAGGTACTTCTCGCTGACGTGGCATGCTTTGATTGGCTGGAACACCATGTCGGGTATTCGACCCACCGCGCACAACGCGTATTTCGAGGCAAACCGTCCGGCATCCGATCACTGCAAGTAAATACTCCATTTTGAGTATTTTTCCACCACGAATTCAACCGCGCACTCCGTTTCACCTAAAAATGACCAAAAAATATAATTAAATATATGTTTTAAATACTTTTAATAATTAAACATATTAAAATAGACTATTAAATATATAAAAATACTAACTTATCAGTTTTCCTCTATCGTTAATGATTTAGAAGTGTATCTCAACTCAACAACCTTCGTGCCGTATCTAGGGTGACTCAGCGAGATTTAGAAGTATTTCTCAACTCAACAAATTTTGTGCAATATCTAGGCTGATTTAGCAATGAGTTGTAACACTTATTAAGACCATAAGTTTATTCCTTATGAATCTAAGTAATGCATATCTCAAGGCACATCGGTGCTATACCATGTAAGCTAGCAATATATGATATAAAGCTATTTCTATTGAGCAACATAGTATTGGGAGTGACCAGACAAATTATAATTGAAACACTAGGATCAAATTGTATATGAAAAAAAAAACATTTATGTATCAGCCATATGAGGCTTAGTATGGGTACTATATATGCTATTTTATATATGGTAAAATAAAGTTTTGACGTTTTCACTATAAAAATTGTAAACACTATTGTAAATTGAGTTGGAACTTGCTAAGAACTAGAGAAGAAAATAGAAGACTAATAACTTTTACTACTATAAACTAGTACTACAAAGGAGAAGAGAAGAAATGAGATAGTTGGAATGAGATGCTTTCATTCAACTTAGTGTGTTTTTACAATGAGGTTAGTACCCTTTATATAGGCCATTTGGTGATGATGATAAATGCACTTTATACAATTTGTACAAGTAACACATATACCCCATGTCATACAACACATTACAAGTAATTTGACAATACATGGAAGAGTTGGTGTATATTGAAAATGGTTACAAGTAACATGACAATACATAGACAACTGGATGTACTATTAAGCGAGAAATACAAGTTACATGATTACACAATATGTTGGTGTACATGCATGGTCATCCATACTCCACAACACTCCCCCTTGGATAACACTTGCTTAGAGATTGTGCCTCGTTAAAACTTCTACTAAGAAAAACCCTGTGAGAAAAATATAGTAAAAGAAAAAGAGTACACTATTCTCATAAAAATATTAAGATGAGTATAATATTGTTAAGATTGTCTCATTAAAAGCCTTGCTAACAAAACATAATGGGATAAAACCATAGCTAAGGGAAAAAGAGTGCAATACACTAATCAATAACTCCCCCTCATGTGAACATGGGTGAAACTTGTTCAGTTTCTTTACTTGTAATGTCTTTAAGTTTACGCAAGCTAATATCATATGTAAGCCTTTTAAATGTCGTAGTTGGTAAGACTTTTATGAATAAATCAGCAAGATTATCACTCGATCGGATTTGCTTGACATTAATTTCTCCATTCTTTTGAAGCTCATGTGCATAAAGGAATTTTGGTGAAATATGTTTTGTTATGTCCCCTTTTATGAATCCTTCACTTAATTATGCAATACATGTTGCATTATCTTCATATAATATGGTTGGAGAATATTTTATTGAAGGCAATCTACATGATTCTTGAATATGTTCAATCATATTTCTTAACCATAAACATTCACGACTTCATGAATTGCAAGTACTTCATAATGATTGGAAGAAGTAGCAACCATAGTTTGCTTTACTGACTTCCATGATACAGCAGTATTACCACAGGTGAATACATATCCCGTTTGAGAAGGAGCCTTGTGGGGATCAGATAAAAACCCAGTATTACCTATCTCGAGTAAAATAAACCCATGTCACTTGTTCCTTGAAGATATCAAAAAACGCTTTTAACATTATTCCAATGTCTTCGAGTTGGTGAAGAGTTGTATCTTGCAAGTAGGTTGACAACAAAAGCAATGTCAGATCTGGTACAATTTGCAAGATACATAAGTGCACTAATTGCACTTAAATATGGTACATTCGGACCAAGTAGCTCTTCATCACTTTTATGAGGTCGAAATAGATCATTATCCACTTCAAGTGATCTAACAACCATATGAGAGCTCAACGGATGTGTCTTGTCCATATAAAAGTTTTTAATATTTTTTCAATATAATTTGATTGTTGGACAAGTACTCCACTTGAAAAATGCTCAATTTGCAAACCAAGACAAAGTCTTGTTTTTTCAAGTTCTTTCATCTCGAATTCATTTTTCAAGTATTCGGATGTTCTAACGATGTCGTCGTGGTTTCCTACTATATTTAAATTATCAACATATACAACAATAATCATAAATCCTGTTGATGATTTTTTAATGAAGACACATGGGCAAAACAGATTATTTACATATCATTCTTTAAGTAAATAATCAATAAGAAGTTTATACCACATTCGTTCAGATTGTTTCAATCCGTACAAAGGCCTTCGTAATTTTATAGAATACATGTTATGAGGTTTTGATTTTATTTATTCGGATATTACAAATCCTTCAGGGATTGTCATATATATATATATATCACATTCTAGGGATCCGTATAGATATGTTGTAACGACATCCATTAAATGCATATCAAGCCCTTCAGAAACTGCAAGACTTATTAAGAATGTGATTGCATCTATAACAGGAGAATATGGTTCCTTATAGTCGATGTCAGGTCTTTGTATGAAACCTTGAGCTATAAGTCTTTCTTTGTACCTTGTAAATTTATTTTTTTCTTTTCTTTTTCATACAAATACCCATTTATATCAAATAGGTTTTACGCCATCTGGCATTTGAACAATTAGTCCAAAAACCTCTCGTTTCCTTAATGAGTCTTGCTCTGCTCAGATAACCTCTTGCCATTTTTGCCAATCAAGTCTTTTTCGACATTCGTCCACTGATCGTGGTTCTGGATCATCATCGTTTTCACATATTTCAAATGACACATTGAAAGGAAATATATCATCAGGAGCAATTTTATTTCGATCCCAAATTTTACCAGAGTTTAAATAATTTATTGAGATCTCATTATTTTCATCTTTTTCCTATTTTTCAAGAGGCGGTTGTTCCTCGTCAGAATCAACTTGTTCTGAAAAATCTTTATCAAAATATTCTTGTGCTTTCTCAGGAGTAATTTGATTTGTATTTATTTTTACTCATGTTTTCCTCTTTCGAGGAATTGTATCATTTGAACCAACTGGTCTTCTATGTTTTACGAGTTTCGTTGGTTCTTGTGCATTTTGTTGCATTAAGACATTAATTCTTACAAGAGCATTTAAGCTGGAATATGTGATTTTGTCACTTGTTTTGCATCATTAAATGTATCAGGTAATTGATTGCGATTTGTTGCAAATGAATGATCTTTTGAACTTCAAGTTCACACTGATTTGTGCGTGGATCATAATATGATAAAGTTGAAGCATTCCAAGCAATCTCGCGCTATTCCTTTTGAATTGACTTCTTATCTCCCCTTAATGGTGGGAGAATTACTTCATCAAAGTGAAAATCAGCAAAACGTGTAGTGAATAAATCCCCTATTAAGGGTTCAAGGTATCTTATAATGGACGATGAGTTAAATCCAACATAAATCCCAAGTTTTCGTTGTGGACCCATCTTAGTTCTATTGGGAGGTGGTATAAGAACATACACTGCACAACCAAAATTTTTTAAGTGTGAAATATTTGGTTGTTGACCTAAAATGAGTTGCATTGGGGAATGTCCATGGTATGTAGTAGGCCTATAACGAATGATAGATGTTGCATGAAGGACTGGATGTCCCCAAACAAATGTTGATAACTTAGTTCTCATTATTAAAGGTCTAGCAATTAATCGAATGCGTTTGATCAGAGATTCTGCCAAACCGTTCTGGGTATGCACGTGTGGAACAAAATGTTCAATGGAAATTCCTATAGACATGCAATAATTTTTTTAAATGCTTGAGATTGAAGTTCCCCGACATTATCAAGACGGATGGTCTTGATTGGTTTGTCAGGGAATTATGTTCTTAACTTAATGATTTGCACTAAAAGTCTAGCAAATGCAACATTGCGGGTCGAAAGCAAACAAATATGTGACCACCTAGTTGATGCATCTATCAAAACCATGAAATATCTAAATGGTCCACAGTGAGGATGAATAGGTTCACATACGTTTCCCCGAATGCGTTATAAGAAAACCGGGGACTCCACAACAATTTTACTTGGGGATGATTTAACTATCAATTTACCTTGAGAACAACTAGCACAATTATAATCACCAGTTGAAAATATTTTGTGACTCCTTAAAGGATGTCCATGCGAATTATTAATTATTATTCGCATCATTGATGATCCTGGATGACCAAGCCGGTCATGCCATAAAATGAATGTCTTTGGATCATTAATTTTTTATTTAAGACGACATTCGTTTCGACATGCCTTATATGAGTAAAATATAATCCAGAGGATAAAGCTGAGAATTTTTCTAACTCTTATTTTTTCCCATTTGAAACCAATGTGACATAGAGAGATTTTCTATTATTTTCGTTCATGGTTTCAATTTGATATCCATTTTGTCAAATATCTTTAAAGCTGAGTAAATTTCTTCTAGATTTTTCAAAGTATAAGACATTGTCAACATGAATTGTTATTCCCCCAAGCAACATAATATTTGCTTTTCTAGAGCCATTAATCAAATTTAGGATCCTAGATATTGTTTGAACATTAGCCTCAACTAAGTTCAAATTGGAGAAATATTATCTGTTTTTAAGGATTGTATGCGTTGTAGCACAATCAACAAGACATATATCGTTGTTATTTGATTCATGATTTGAACACATGATTTGTTGATTCATCTAGACAAATAATATTTGGAAGATTAGAAAAAGAGTCATATTTTATTCATAATAAAAACTAGTACATATAACTAAGAAGCATAACAAAAACTAGTACATATAATTATTGAAAATCGTTAAAATCATCATTAAAAATATCGAGATTAGTGTTTGGATCATCATGAAAATTCGGGACATCCTTATAATTGATGTCCGATGATCCATCTCTGACAGTGAAGTTCATCTCAACTATTTTGCCTTTCTCCTTTAAGGAGGCTTAATAAAGATCAATAAAATGCTTAGACGTGCGACATACATGAGCCCAATGACCTTTTAGACCACACCTGTGGCATGGTTGGTCACGATTACGAGCACGCCCATTTTCAGAAATATTTTTCCCCTAATTCTGAACAACGTCATTCTTATTCCATTTATTTTGGAACATACTGCCATAAAATTTAGAATAGGGTTTGCTACGATCTTTGTTGATTGATCATTTCCTATTTCCACGTCCGTGGTTTTTCTTTCCTTGACCCTTTTTATGGTCATTATAGGATGCTGTATTTGCTTCATTAATTGAAGCGAAACTAGTTGGACGGGAGTTGTGGTTCTTCAATAGAAGCTTATTATTTTGTTCAGCCACCATGAGACAAGAAATTAATTATGAGTACTTTTTAAATTGACGCGCTCGATATTGCTGTTGCAACAACAGATTCGAGGCTTGAAAAGCACTGAATATTTTTTCCATCATTGCCTTATCATATATATTTTCTCCACACAGCCTCAAACGAGAGGTGATATTAAACATGGTCGAGTTATACTCACTGACTGTTTTGAAATCTTGTAGCCTAATATTCAGCGAGTCGTTTTGAGCTTTTGGAAATATCACTATCTTTTGGTGATCATATCGCTCTTTCAAGCTTAACCACAAGGTGAGAGGATCTTTTATAGTGAGATACTCACTTCTCAGACCTTCATGGAGATGATGGTGAAGGAATATTAGCGTTTTCGCACGGTCTTGCATTTATGTTTCATGTCCTTCTATAATAGTTTCTCCTAAGTCTTTAGCTTGGAGATGTATCTCGGCATCCAGTTGCCATGACAAATAATTATTTCCAGTGATATCAAGAGCAACAAATTTAAGTTTTTGAAGGTTTTCCATAGTCTGAAAATATGTCAATAAATTGAGTTAATAGTTTTTCTATTTTATATAAAATAAATAATATACGATTAAATATATGTTCACAACTTGATTATTAATATGCAAAATGTATTACTTGTATGAGTTCACTACAAAAAAATAGCAAATCAGCAACGGAATTAGAAACGGAACTTATTTCCGTTTCTAAATCAGAAACAAAATTAGAAACGGAATAAGTTCCGTTTCTAAATGTAACAGTTAGCGACGGAACTGAAAGGGAAATATTCAGAGACGGATTTGAGACGGATCAGAGACGGAATTAGAGACGGAATTAGAGACGGAATTAAATTCCGTCTCTCGAAATTTGGCGCCACCATTCCCGCCAAATTCTTCATTTCTTATGGCCGTTCATCATTCCTCGAGATTTGTATTTTCCGATCCGATCTGGTGCCTCTTCTCCTTCCCGCACCCCACCCCCCCCCGCAACAAAAAAAGCAAATCCCCAAATCATTCCCACGAAAAAACCCCAAAACCTAAATCCGTCTCTCCGTCTCGTCGCGCCGGATGATCGTCTCGTCCCAGGACGTCCATCCCGTTCGATCGTCTCGTCTCTCCGTCTGGTCGTGCGAGCTGGTCTCTCTCGGTGCTCGCTCTAGCCGTCGTTCGCGGTGGTCTCCGTTTCTCCGTCCGGTCGTGCTACCTGGTCGCACGCTGTCTCGGTCTCGCCGTCTCTCTGGTCTCTCCGTCTCGTCGCGCCGGTCTCCGTCATCGCCGATATCTCTCGCTCTCTCGGTCTCGATTCGGATCCGGTTAGCAAGGAATTTGTAGTTTTGGAGTCTTACTACAATCTTCATTTCTTATTTGTTTTTTATTGTTCTTTATAATGCAGCAACACTCATGATCAAGAGCTCTTCAAACTTTCATAGAGATCATTCACATTGTGACGGTTTTGAGGAATCTTGAACGACTTAGGCATTTGTTTTCGCTAAAAATTTGCATCCGTCAAAGGTTGGCGTTCTAGTCCCCTTGTTTATCTAATTTAAAAAATTTATGGAATAATCCGTCGGGTGACATGAGAATTATTTAAGTTTCCGCAATGGTTCATTTGATAGTTCGATCTTCTAGTAAACATCGGAGTTGAAGGCAAGAAGCTATTTTATCTAGAAAGATTTTCCAATTTAAATTAAGCATGCAGACTTCATAAATTTCCATCTATCAATAAATATTTGGGGTGTCCGGTGTTCCTACGTACATTATATGCGGCATCCAGGAATATTAAAGTCGTAATACTTGTTAGCATTGCAAATATTATGCTCATGAATGAAATATGTTATAGATTTTCACTTGAACTAAAGCTATATCTGCTAGGGAAAGCGATCATATATATGCCTTGATGTTCAAATATAGGAAATGAACATAATGTGGTGACCATTGTGTATACTAGGTTTTCTTAGCGGCTCTCAACCTATACTAGTCGAATAAATGGAAGAACAGTTAAAAATTTATTTTCTTGAAAGGTCTTAGCTATTATGGTCATGGAATCCATTTTATTTTTGTAAATTGTCTTGGCAATTGGCCGTGTTATAGTACTACCTTATTGTTTATGAGCTGTGAAGGAACAAACTCTTGATCAGGTGACATATTTTAAGAGTTCGGTTCTTATAATTGTTATTACTTTATGAGGTTTTATTTTAACTGTTCTTGAGTGATTTGATTTGTTCCTTGGTTGATTGTTCATTAGTTGGTGTTCTTCACTTGATCTATTAAGTTAATGTTGTGTCTTTTGTTTGGTTTAGAAGTTTTTGTTCTGCTTTCTTCTCTTACATGCATAGTTTTTGAGGTTATGCTTGTTCTATTTTTAGGTTTATTAATATGTACTATTTCATTTCAACCTTTTAATTGAGCAATTCAAGATTTATATTGATTCCGTATTTGGTTGTTATTCCATGTTTATTTTATCGGTAAAGCATGTCATCCGTATTTGGTTGTTATTCCATGTTTATTTTATCGGTAAAGCATGTCATGAGAGTCATTATAATACATTAGAATCATGTACTTGAGGTAATTACTTTGTCGTTTGATGTTATAGTTGTTAGTAATTTCATATTCATGCACTTGCTATGGATGATTGATTAGTTAGGTGTTGTTGGTTACGATTGAATAATACCTATAATTACTTAATTTCTACTACTAGTTAGGGTTAGAAACACTAGGATTACTCTTTTAGTGAATGTTGCTGTTTCACATTACATTTCTAGAGAATGGAATAAACCTATAACCTTAAGGACGTATGAGTGAACAAGTAGTAGACGCGTTGATACTATGTGGTATTTGTATGCCTCTGATATCGATATAGGTTAGGCGCACGGCCTCAACTTCGATTCTCCACACAACTAAATGTCGGGCTACTGGTGGTCTCTTTTTGCAATCTTAGGGTCTTAAAAATTTTAATTTAAGTGCAAGAGGCGGGATGAAGCTGTTCAAACACACATCAAACTGATTTTCAAATCAAATACATAAAACTATGTCGATTAAGCACAAGAAAGAGTTTATATCAAGGATTTCCTTACAACCAAGAGGATGACAAAAGAGATTAGCTTTGCAGAGACTCTTATATTCCTTTGAAAGGCTCAAAGGTGCTTGGATTTGAGGACTTAAAAACACCACAAAGATCTCCTATTGCTCCTTCTAAAAAATCAAATTTCTTCTCTTTGTAGATCTTGAATTTTGAAATGTGTTTCTTCTCCCTTATGTTACAACCAAGTTTGTGGTGGTTTTATCATGATAGAAATTCCAATATGACCGTTTATAGCCGTGTTAGGAATCCAGGAAATCAAAAATTCAAATGTAAAGCTTGATTTCCAAAAGTCAAAAATATATGGCGGTGGCTAATTAGCGCGCTAATAATTTGGAATTAGCGCGCTAAGCTGCAGGAACTCAAAAAATTATTTTATCCCTTTGTGTTAGCGACCCTTAAACTCGTCAGGACCTAACTAACCCTTATAATACATGTTATACATGTTTATTATGAGTCATTTACAACAATCCTTTTGATAATGCCCAAGCTTCTTACATAAACAACATAACTCAATCAATTCCTTCTCTTTAGATTGTGATGACTCATTAATGACTTCCTAACTTTGTCAATTTATTCTCTATTCATGAGTTTAATGTGCGAACCTCGTTCTTTCACTTAGCTATCAATTTCTTCTCTTTAGATGGTGTAGATCGCATTTCCGATTTACAATATTCTCCATTTTGGAGGCTTCTTATCATCTTAATCATTATTATTTCATTACTTGAATAGACAACCGGCTCGACAAGGGTTACGTTCGACTAGGAATGTCGTCTACAAACAGATCGGATGTACAACCGGCTCGACAACGGTTATGTTCGAATTGAATTCGCGGCGAAGGTTAAAGAATTCATATCATTTGCAAAACAACATTGTCCTACATACCAAAGTGAACGGAAGATTAGATGTCCGTGCAATTTTAAGAAATGTCGACTTGTTCCGCACTGGACGTCGAAACGGTTGAGCACCACCTATGTAGGTATGGATTTGTCCGGGGATATCACAGTTGGTACGAACATGGTGAGAACGGAGATGAAGGGCCGCAAAATTTTCACGCAATGGATTGCCATATTGATGATGCTGATGTTCGAGGCTACGATCCGACACCTTACCGCGAGATGCTACACAACGTGGCGGTCCAAGTTTCAATTGGAATGTCGTGGAAGAATCACCAAACCCTCAAGCACGCCAACTATATGACATGATTGATGCAAGTAGGGAACAATTGTGGCCTGGTTGCGAAACCATGACAACGTTGTCCGCAATGGCAAGATTACTTGCGATCAAGTCTCGAACATCATATATACGAACGAGGGTATAATGAAATCATTAAACTCATGAAGGATTGTTTGCCAAATGACAACTCAATGGTTGAGAATTTTTATGCCACTAAAAGACTAATGCGAGGTCTAGGTCTAGGTTGAGAAAATAGATTGTTGTGAGGACCAATGTATGATTTATTGGGGAGTGGACTCCGAGTTGACGTCATGTAAATTTTGTGGGAAATCACGATACGTTGCACATCGACGAGGTCGTGGTCGGAACACAAAAAACCGCCCTTGCAAAAGAATGTACTACTTCCCTTTGGGCCCTCGGTTGCAACGATTGTATGCGTCTGAGTCAACCGCAAAACATATGTGATGGCATGGAGATCATTCATCGCTGAAGATGTTATGCAACACTTCGATTCGATTGCTTGGAGACATTTTAATGACGTCAATAAAGACTTTGCCTCGAGGTTCGGAATGTTCGTTTAGGATTGTGCACCGATGGTTTTCAAGTATTTGGGATTTCGGAAATCGTACTCTTCGTGGCCCGTGATTTTGACTCCTTACAACCTTCCACCGTCGATGTGCATGAAATCTCGAGTTTATGTTCTTAACGGTTATCGTTCTGGACCGACCAGCCAAAGTGAGAAAATCGACGTGTTCCTTCACCGCTTGTGAAAGAGTTGCAAGATTTATGGAACAATGGGGTGGTTACATACGACGTTTCCACCAAGACAAATTTTGTCATGCGAGTTGCCCTTTTATGGATCGTTAGTGATTTCCCCGCATATAGCATGTTGTCGGTTGGAGCACACACGGTAAGTACGCTTGTCCATATTATATGGAGGATACAAATGCATTTCAATTGCGAAATGGAGGTAAGACATCGTGGTTTGTTGTCATCGTCGTTTCTTGGATAAGTCATCACCATTAAGGAAAGACAAAAAAATTTCATTAGAGGCAAAATGGTCATAATCGATGATCCGCCCGCTTTGCGGTCTGGTGAAGAAATTTTGGCGAGAAATTGAATCGTTTGGCTTGATGAAGGTGACAAATCGGCGCGCGAATCGTGAATGGGCGGATAGCTAAGAATTCGGGATGGAGGAAGAAAAGCATATTCAGGACTTGCCGTATTGGAAGACAAACTTGATCCGCCACAACTTAGATGTCATGCACATCGAAAAAAATGTTTTTGACAACATTTTCAACACTATTATGTGTGTACCGGGCAAGAGTAAGGACAATGCAAAATCGAGGCAAGATATTCGTGAATATTATCACCGACCTTCTCTACACATTGATTCGGCGACAAATACTTACGTCCTTGGGTGCTATGCTCTTGATACATCAAGAAGACAAAAATTGTGCGAGTGGGTTGAAAAGTTGCGTTTTCTGATGGTTACGCATCGAATCTTGGTCGATGTGTAGATCCAAAGAAAGCTGCGAATGTTCGGCATGAAGAGCCATGATTGTCATATATTCATGCAACGGTTGATACCAA
This sequence comes from Stephania yunnanensis, assembly GCA_039657365.1. NCBI lineage: Eukaryota > Viridiplantae > Streptophyta > Magnoliopsida > Ranunculales > Menispermaceae > Stephania > Stephania yunnanensis. The sequence continues at coordinate 45,997,209 of CM077581.1, forward strand.
TTGCATTGAGAGAACTTCTCCCAAACCCGGTTTGGGTTGCAATTAGCGAATTAAGCCTATTTTTCCGGTCCCCTCATGCGAAATGTGTCAAAAGTATCCAAGATATGGAGGTCTTAGAGTCTGAAATTCCAAAAATCATTTGCAAGTTGGAAAAAATTTTCCCTCCAAGCTTATTTGACTCTATGGAACACCTACCAATCCACTTGGCCTACGAGGCCCGTCCGTCGGTCCCGTTCAATTTCGATGGATGTATCCATTTGAGAGGTACTATCTTGAGCCCTTGATATTATTTTCCCATTCAATAGGTTTTATATCAACATTTCCTATAACATTCATATAGGTACCTTAAACATTTGAAGAACAATGTGCGAAACAAAGCGAAGGTTGAGGGCTCCATGTGTAATGCTTATTTGGTCGAAAAGGTCACATCCTTTTATTCTTACTACTTCGAAGATCACGTCTTTACGTTGCATGACAAAGTGCCACGTAACGACGATGGCGGTCTCGGGCCCACACCAAACTTCGTTGGCAATTTCTCAATTTTCACTTATCCTGGTCGACCCATGGGCAAGTCGAAGGAGCGGTACTTAATGAGCGGGAGTATAATGCCGCTCATTCGTACATACTTGCTCAATTGTCCAGAGATCGCTCCTTACGTTCGTATGTCCATCACTTTCTTTCATTAATGCAAGTACATTCATTGTTCATACATTATAAATACATCCGACTTACACGTTCGTTTCTTCTAGGATATTCGTCGATGAAATCACTCAAGCAATGGGGGAGTCGCAAGTTGATAGTAGTCTAGAGCACAACTTCCCCATTTGGTTTCAAACATATGTAAGGGCATTACTTTTGTACGTTATAGATTCAAATGTTTCTCCCATAACTAATGTGTCATATTGCATCTCTAATTTTGACGAATAGGCTCGGAATTCTATAGTTGACGAGACGCTCGTTGATCTTTCTGTTGGTCCTAGTCGATCATGTACTTGTCTACCCTGGTTACCTTGTTAATGGGTATAAGTTCCACTCCGCAACATATGACGTTAATAGATCAACGCAGAGCAAGCGGTGTTTTGGTGAAGGGTTCAAACTACTTTCGATGTTTCCCATAACTATTATGGAGTACGCAAGAGGTTGTGGAGATTGAGTATACCGGCCTCAAACGTGTGGTCTTGTTTAAGTGCGAATGGTATGACCCTACACCGAATCATGGTGTGAGGACTCACCCAACACTTCAATTGGTAGAGGTTCAACGAAGTCGACGATATAACAACTACGAGCCATTTGTATGCGGCAATGCAAGCCACTCAAGTCTACTACCTTTCGTACCCTTCTATGCGGAACGATCGACAAGAATGGCTAGCGGTTTGTTCTTTGTCACCAAAATTGGCCGACGAGGAAACTAGCAAAGACGATAATGACCAGGGCTCGCAGCGATTGCTTTCCAAGATGGGATGCCCACCACGTGCGTAGTCGATGATGCGACGCCGATATCAACAATCTGGATGTTCCGATCGGGACTCGATTCATTGTTGAAGCGGGTCCAAGCGATGAAGTTTATAGTGGAGATGAATCGAGAAGAAGAATCATCACCTTCTACTCATGAGAGTGAATTTGAAACGGATGATAGCGAATAAAGTTTGTATATGATATGTCAACGACCAATAATGTAGTTACTTTTATTTGCATGGATTTTGTTCTTATTTAGTCCAATAATATAGATTGAATTTCTACTTTTTGTATGCCCTTCTTTTATGATGTTTTACTCGTGAATATTGTTAGGTATCATGGCCGGACGTGGTCGTAGGGGATGTCGAGGTTTGCCATTAGAGGCCGTCGTCCCAGGAGGCATAGATGCGGCACCGACATCATCGGCGGCGACATACCACGGCCCTCGTGGTCGGCCACACGAGGGTCCATCTAGGTCGTGGCGGTCGAGGTCGTGGTTCGATACCCTGCAAGATCGATTCCGATCGCTCGGTCTCTCGAGCAAGATACGGCCCGCAACGTCACCTTCCCCTTCCATACCGTCGGGCTCGTATGTACCATCTTCGTCGTCATCAAGGACTATGCCTACTACACACTTCCCCCACACCTTCTCCGACATCAATGACTCCTTTACCCACGAGGCCCTGCACCCCCAGCCCACAAGATCACCGGCAAGCATCCCGAGAGGAAGACGTAAGAGCGGGGTTGGAGGTGACAGCCCTCCGCGGCCACCTCGGAGGCCAGGATGGAGGCCCCTCGCGTGCGGGGATCCCTATCACTCGATTGCCAATGATACGTAAGTTTGCGTTTGACTTTTATATGTCAATTTCAATATGGATGTCAAATATTGAAGAAGTAGTTAAGGTGATATGCATGTTCATGAAACACAAGGAGTTGCATCCTTCGCACTTTTGTGCACGGAGGATGACAAAAGTTTTTAAACGATGGATGATTCTGAAGGGTATTGTTGGAAGTCCGTACCGCCTCATCATAAAGACCAATCGCGGCGACAATGGAAGGTAAACAAGACTACCATGTGCCTTATGATTTATACTATTTTCTCAAATAAGTGCTAACAATAGCAATCGCCAATTTGTAGATATATTTTAGATGGGATGATGTGCTTCCCGAGGATCTCGTGCGAGCGGCGTACGACAGGCTTGCAGGCACGAGGTACACCGCGTTGATGCACAAGTTGAAGAAGAATCGGGTGCGACGGTTTATGTTACGAGATGAGGCATGGAGGAGATACTTGCGATCGGGAGAGCGAGGACTTCCAGGCTAGGTCTAGGCAAGCGACGGAGAATAGGAACACTGGGACTGGACCCTCGAAGCACGGTGGTGGTTCCGTGTCATTTGCGACTACCCAAGAAAGATTGGTTAGTTTTTTTTAACATCTAGGATATTTTGTACATTTATACTCTTGTTCACTATGCTTGGTCCGCACGCAGTGATTCATCCGAGACGCCACCGTCGGTGAATGATTTGTACTTGCATCTCCACACCGTTAATCGCGACAGGACGACATTCATCGATACTAGATCAGAGCGGTTCTATGTAAGTATAGAAATGAAATGTAAAATATTAGTAAGTCTTTCACTTACCCCATATCATGTACTTTGTTTGTTGTGCATATATGCGGGATAGGCTCCAGAGCGACGTCGGGAGCCGACCCGAGCTACACCGGAGCAATCGGTGGATGATGAGGCGGTGTACCTCAATGTGGCGGGTGAGTCTTCCAAAGGACGTGTCTACGGACTCGGGTCCGTAGGGAGAAAGAAGAGGAGATACGGAACTCCTGGTGCTAGCACGTCGAGACGCGGATGTGGTGCCGCGGGCGAGAGTTCGATGTCGTTGCGGAGCAACTACGAAAGGTTATGAACTTCATGCAACGGCGTCTTGGGATGGACATGGACGAAATAGACCTAGCTCGGCACCAACCACCACCACCGCCACCACCACCGCCACCTCATGACCAAGCAACACCGCCGCAAATAGATCCGGTCGATCCACCCCAACAAGGGGACAATGTTGGGCGTGAGACGTAAGCGTGGCTCTCGAGAGATGAGCGAGTTGGTGATACATAGGTACTTCACTTGTTGTTTGTTTCAAATGCTTAGATTAAACGTTTTATAGTGTAGACAACTTTAGAAATTCATCGAATTACTTTATGATTCACACTTCTTTTTGTGCATTTTTAGGTCGATGTTCCATATTTTATCGTGGATTTTATTTTTTTTCCTTTTGCTCCCCCAATTCTTTTTTTTTTTTTTAAGTAAAATATACTATAAGTACGAATGTTTGTAGAATTATTCCATGGGAGAAGAAAACATCTTTGTTTGTTGTGTGCAAATCTTATGCGTTGCGAGTTCTCTCGAGTGCTATGATGAAGAAAGTGGTAGAATCGACGGGGAGCGACATCTTCATGCAATAGCAAATGAATTTGGGAAGTCGATAAAGGGTCATTTTTCGATCATCGTATTTACGCACATGTAGGCTCTTCTTCTTCTATTATGGCATGTCCGTAGAAGAAGAATAGCCTACATGTTCTCAACATGAGATGACCGAAACGACCCTTTATCGATTTCCCAAATTCATTTGCTATGGCATGAAGATGTTGCTCCCTGTCGATTCTACCACTTTCTTCATCATAGCACTCGAGAGAACCCGCAACGCATAAGATTTGCACACAACAACAAGATGTTTTCTTCTCCCATGGATTAATTCTCGCAAACATTCGGTACTTATAGTATATTTTACTTAAACCGAGGTTAAAAAAATTATTTTGGGAGGATAATGTATTAAAAATAAAATCTATGATAACTTATGCATCAATGGGCGTCAAGCCAACTAAGATATACGAGAGGATAAATGGACAATGAATTTACTGCGGACGATGGTGGTTTGTTGAAGCTCGATGTAGTAGAAGGTTCGATGATGAAGTTCCTTTATTTTTATTTTCCCTGTTTTCGGAAAGGCGGGTTTTAGTTTTTCCTATCGTTCTCGAGGGAATGGGTTCATTGCTTTTGACGATGAGCATGTTGTAGACGATTTGTTTCATTTGCATGTTAAACTCATTCTTTTTTGGTGGTGGTGATTTTGGTCCTTATAGGACTCCAGTGTCTCGGAGGTAGGCGGGGTGGGTATAGTGGAGGCGAGTGAGCTTGGTGGGGGTTATGGAGGCTTTGGGGCGAGTGGCTTAGGTGCTTATCGAGGTGAATCTTCTCTTGGCTATTCTATTTTAATTAGCGATTGAATCACTTCCTTTCAATAGTTTGTCGTGTAGACTTTTTAAGTTACTTGATTTACATATTGTTGGTGGTTTACTTTGTTTCAAACACTAGTATATTATAGTTAAAACCAAGTTTTGGTGGTTTTATAGTGATCTCCTATTGCTCCTTCTAAAAAATCAAATTTCTTCTTTTTGTAGATCTTGAATTTTGGAATGTGTTTCTTCTTCCTTATGTTAAAACCAAGTTATTGGTGGTTTTATAGTGATAGGAATTCCAATATGACCGGTTATAGCCGTTCTAGGAATCCAGGAAATCAAAAATTCAAATTTAAAGCTTGATTTCCAAAAATCAAAAAGCCACAGCGTGGCTAATTAGCGCGCTAATTTGGAATTAGCGCGCTAAGCTGCGAGGACCTCAAACTAATTAATTTATCCCTTTGTGTTAGCGACCCTTAAACTCGTCAGGACCTAACCATCCCTTATAAAACATGTTATACATGTTTTACAACTCAACTTACATGATAGGTCCATCTTATAGAAACATTGTTCGCCATCTCCTATGCGTAGGAAAATAGCAACATTGACACCAACTTCGATCTGTGGATCGCATTTGCTTGATGATCATGTTTTTTTTGGAAGCATTCTTATTCAACATTGTATGGTTTTTTTTGTTCTTCATTGCTTTTCTTGAATCCCAGTGGTTGTTTTTTTTTATTTTTGAGTAGGAACACATGGCTTGTCGCCTTTGGAGCACACAAGAGTTTAGATTGGGTGAGAGGATGAGTTCTAGAATCATACTTACATGATAGGTTTGTGCTTAACTTTTAGTTTTTCCCTTTTAGCATTCTTGCACTTATGCCATTCTTCTCTTTGTAGATCTTGCATTTTTGAATGTGTTTCGTCTTCCTTATGTTAAAACCAAGTTTGTGGTGGTTTTATAGTGATAGGAATTCCAATATGACCGTTTATAGCCGTTCTAGGAATCCGGGGAAAGCAAAAATTCAAATTTAAAGCTTGATTTCCAAAAGTCAAAAATATCTCTGGCAGTGGCTAATTAGCGCGCTAATCTTTGGAATTAGCGCGCTAAGCTGCGGGACCTCAAACTAATTAATCTCTCCTTTGCCTACTTCTTTCAGGTGCATACTCACTGGTTGTTGCCCTCAAGATGGAGATTCGAAATGCTTCAAAGCTGCGTTTTACTTATTAGATGAAGTCCTTTTTGTGTATGCATCTCTAATTTTGGACCGTTTGTGAGTGTTCTTTTTTTTTTTTTGCTTGTTGAACGATAGGATTGGTTGGTTTTTGTGTATACTTCCAAATTTTGGAGCTTTTGTAATACATGACAACTTTCCGTGGATATATAAATTTTTGGGCTAATTTTGAGTTTCACATTTTTTCTTTCTCTTTTGAATTTTTGTTGATATATATTTTTGATGTATGGATGCGCAATTTGGCTTCTTTGGGGGATGTTAGCACCCTCAAGGAGTTGTTGGAGGGGGTCCAGCGATGGAGTATGTCATATCGGGTTGTATTTTGATTTTTTAGGTTGGAGAATCGATTGGCTTATTTATCCGTGCCATATTTAAACAAAACGAGAAAATTAGAGACGGATTAGCAACGAATTCAAATTTTCCGTTGCTATTCCGTCTCTAATTTTCCGAAATATTTCTATCAATCACAAACGGATCGAGACGGAAATATTAATTCCGTCTCGATTCCGTCTCTAATTAGCAACGGAATCGAGACGGAATCGAAACGGAATAATCCGTCTCGATTCCGTTTCTAATTAGAGACGGAATCGAGAGACGGACTCTTTGCATTCGTCTCGATTCCGTCTCGATTCGTTCTTCGATTAGAAACGGAATCGAGACGAATTCATAAATTTATTAATCCGTCTCGATTCCGTTGCTAATCGACAACGAATCGAGACGAATGCAATTACAAATGTACCATTTCGAAATAAAATCCATTTTCGTTAAAATCTCTCGTTCGTTTCTAATTTCGTCTCTAAATCCGTCTCTAATCGAAACGGATAATTTAAAATCTCTATTCGTCTCTAATCGAAACGGAATCCATTTTCCGTTTCGATCGTATCGCGACGACGTTGAGAGACGAACGCGTTCGTCTCTTTTCCGTTTCTGATTTCATTCAGAGACGGAATTTTCGCAAATCAGAAACGGAAAATTCCGTTTCTGATTTGCGATTTTTTTGTAGTGGTTGGTGGGACGACCTCCATGTTGGGTGACGAGACGAAGTCTACTTAAAACCATGCTTCCTCGAACGGGATAACCCGTCTCCCTTTCAATGTTTAGCTTTACTGGGGACAAGGCTAACCCACTATCAACCCAAACTCATAACATTATTTGCAATAGAAAAAATCAAGAATAGAGCATAATTAATCATTTGTAGTATAGCGAGAAAACTAGTTATGTCACATATCAACTTTTGATTTCTGATGTAGAAGATCGTACAAGACGCAACTACAGAGCATACTTTCGCAATCGATGATGTTATAATGCATAATATATGAATAAAATATGCATATAGAAGTGATGCATGTAATAAAAGAAAGCAACCATGATAATATATAAATAAATTGAACTTATTTAAACAATAAAAGTTATACATTCCTAGCTTCGTCTCCTTAACAAGCCTTCTTGAACTTCAAGATCTCCTTAATGCTAGAGCAAGCTCATGCTGATAACGTGTTGTAAATTAAGTTTGAACTTGCTAAGAACTAGAGAAGGAAATAGAAGACTAAGAACTTTTACTACTATAAACTACTACTACAAAGGAGAAGAGAAGAAATAGGATATTTGAAATGAAATGCTTTCAGTCAACTTGGTGTATTTTTACAATGAGGTTAGCACTCTTTATATAGGCCATTTGGTGATAATGATAATGTACTTTATACAATGTGTACAAGTAACACATACACCCCATGTCATACAACACATTACAAGTTATTTGACAATACATGGAAGAGTTGGTGTAAATTGGAAATGGTTACAAGTAATATAACAATACATAGACAAGTGGAGGTACTATTAAGTGAGAAATACAATTTACATGATTACATAATATGTTGGTGTACATGCATGGTCATCCATACTCCACAACAAACACTATAATATAGTACTTTTTCTCCTCAACTCTACTTTCTATAATTCATCGACAAAAACTAGTTATAGTACAATATTTACAGCTTTTATAGTGACAACCTAAAACATTGAAACTCTACTCGTATCATATAACAAAACATAATACACATTCTAAGTCTAATCAACCAAGTGGTGGCTCATTGGTTTGGTATGTGATCACGCATGCAAGAGGTTTAGAGGTTGAGGGTTCGAGTCTCTCAGTGCGAGAGTTCAAGGGGTATTTAAGTTGGTTTCTTATTAGAAAACAAAACTTTGAAACCATTTATTACATTTGGATGGTGCATAACTTAATGATGCAAGTAACTGCGCCATTGAAATGGTACCACTATTGTTGCAAGTCCATCAGACGGTAAAACAGACTCCAAAGGAAAAGGTCCAGCTATAGGGCAGTCCAAGTCTAGGAGGAGTGAATGAATTGTGAAGAAACCTTAAAATTTAAGGACTAAAAATGTAATTGGAACATTGGGGAAGTTAGTTAGGACTTACTGGAAATGTCAAGGAATATTTATGTGGTAAGGATCATGTAATCGTGCTTGGAGTGTGTAGCCAATGTGACGTTGTGGGTAGCATATATAAGATGTAATGTTCGTTGAAAGGATACGAATTGAATTAATCTCTATTCCTCTCAAATTCTCTCAAATTCTATCTTTAACCTATATTCTTTTCTCTCTATTCTCCCTCTAAAATTCTTCCAAATTCCTTTCTCTTCCAAATCCTTCCCTCTAGTAACATCATTGGTGCTTTATTTGCATTTATTGCTGAGGGTATGTCGACTTGAGCTTGTGTGACCGAGGATGATTTGACGTCCATTAAAGACCAGTTGAAGCAACAAGAGGTGCGACACGACTCGCTAATGGCGGTTCTCCTGCAACACTAGGAGGCCCTTAGGAGGAGTGTAACTTATGAGGATGCTATGCCCAAAACAATGACACACGTCATCCAACGTTTAGCCAACCTCGAAAAACAACCACTTAACCGTCCACTTCCCCTTAATCCCCCCCTTGTTGCCTAATCCACCATCATTTCCACCGTTATAGCCTTTTCCTCATTCACATCACCATGCCTCATCATCCAACACACCAAATCCCATTTTCGACTTGCCCCTTTCTACCATGAGGCGGCCCAATTCTCATATCCACACAAATGACCACCAAAAACCAGTTATGCATGCCTAAACTTGAGATCCCGATGTTTTCATAGGATAATCCCTTGAGCAGGCTGTTCCAGATAGAGCATTTTTTCCTCTATCATTAAACCCCCATGGATCAATGCCTCTCGATCGCATCCTTCTACATGTCGGGGATGACACTTCAGTGGTTTCACTGGTTGTTTTTGATAGGGCAACTCACAACTTGGCAGTCCTTTACAAATGCCGTGAATATGCGTTTTGGGCTTTCATTATTCCTCAACTTTGAAGCAACCTTCTTTAAGCTCAAACAAATCGGTTCTTTGGAGACGTTCATGGCAGAGTTTGAAACTTTATCCATACGATGCCCAGGCTTGTCCCAGTCAAATCTCCTCAATTGCTTTCTTTGTGGACTACAAGCGGATCTTCAGTAAGAGATGTTCTTAATGAACCCCCAAACCCTTCATGAGGCCATGGCTAAGGCCAGGATGGTCAATGATAAATTTTAGTTCGGAAAGCCGTTCTATTTGAAACTAACCCTTTTCAAGGGATTACTTCCTGCCTCTGCATCCACTGAGAAGCTCCCTTCAATCTTTCCCAAAATCCCTTCAACCACGAAGCATTCGATGCATGCGGAGAAGACGGTGCGCCGTGAGAAAGGGGCTTTGCTTCAACTACTTTGATGAATTCGTCTCAGGGTACAAATCTAAGGGTCTTCAATTTTTGTGCATTATTGCCGAGGAGGACGATGATTGTGCCTTGGAAATATCCTTTCCTGATCAGCTGCCCGTAGTGGAGTTCCCAGTTCCCTCCCTGGTGGTTGTCTCCCCAGAGGTGCTGGCCATATCTTTCCCGGTGTACGCGGGTCAGATGGTTCCAATTGCTCTTTGATTGGAGGGTTTGGTCCAGGGGAGAGGGTGGTGATTTTAGTAGATATCGGCTCTACACATAATTTCATTCAATCAAGATTTGTTAAGTTCTTAGGCTTGATTATTTCTCCCTCCGAACGTTTGATGGTGACCGTTGGCAACGATGAGACTCTGGGGGTGTGCAAGGGTTTGTCGAGAGGTTCCCTTCAACTCGGTGATCACTCCAGTCCATTAGATCTCTTCGTCCTTCCATTCTATGTTGCTGACATTTTGCTAGGGGTGCAGTGGTTAGTGGGCTTGGGTCTGACTATGTGTACATTTAAGTATGGAATTTCTTTAGGTACGGCCCATCCGTTTGCAAGGCCTGCGCATATCCGACTATTCCCAAATCTCCTTGATGATGTCGGCCCATGTCCACAAAGCCCAACGTCAAGATGGAGTCTCTGACTAGTTGTTTTTTTCTATTACACTAGGGGAGCAAAACCAATCCACATATACTTCCATTCCCCCTCAGCTGACGCCGTTGCTTGAGCAGTTCTCTGATGTCTTTGCTACACCATCTATCCTGCCTCTTTCTCGCATTACTGATCATCATATTCTTTTGTTGGAAGGTGCACAACCACTTAATGTCTGACCATATCGTTACCCCCATTACCAAAAAGGAGAGATTGAACGAATGGCGCGAGATATGCTTCGTGAAGGGTTGATTTGTCCCAGTACTAGCCCGTTTTCCTCTCCCGTGTTGCTGGTCTACAAGAAAGACGACACATGGCGATTCTGTGTTGATTATAAGGCTTTAAATTTGATGACAGTTAAGGATCGTTCTCCCATCCCAATTGTTGACGAACTACTTGATGAACTTCATGGTGCCAATATTCTCACTAAGCTTGATCTAAGGGCAGGTTACCATCAATTACACATCCATCCTCTTGATATTCATAAGACTCTGTTCCAAATGCATGATGGTCACTTTGAATTTGTGGTTATGCCATTTGGATTATCGAATACCACATCCACATTCCAAGCCACGATGAATCAATTGTTCTAGGCACAATTGAGGCGGTACGTGCTCGTTTTCTTTGATGACATTCTTATTTATAGCAACTCTTAGGAATCTTATATTATGCATCTCTCAACGGTCTTATCGATTCTTTGCACTAATCAATTCTTTGTTAAGCATTCTAAGTGTGAATTCAGATCTTCTTCCCCTGTTTATTAGGGGCATATAATTCTCTGCTTTGAGTGTCGCTGTGGATCCTTAAAAAATCTCAGCGATCCATGATTGGCCTGTGTCGGAGTTCGAGATGAACTCGATCTCCCATTAGGGTTTGAGAAACTCAGAAGCTCTGCAAACTCGCTGATGCTTCTGTTCATGTATTTATATCAAAATCAAAATTACATCCACACCGTCCATCTGGTTTTATTACAACCCTTCAAATCACACCACTCTCTCAACACACACATACAACACACACAACATACAGCCACAGAACAATCCTCTCGTAAAAACACGTCGTGTCAGAGTCACTATTTACACGTTTATTTCATGTTTAAACGCGCCCCCCCCCCCCCCGGCGCCTGCACGCGCGCCCCCCCCGGCCGTGAGAATGCGTCCCCCCTCCGCCTGCACGCGCGCCCCCCCGGCCGTGAGAATGCGCCCCCCCCCCGGCGCCTGCACGCGCGCAATTGATAGAGAATCAGAGATCCAACCCCCCCCGGCGCCTGCGCGCGCTCCCCCCCCCCCCCCCGTCACCGCCCCCCCCGCCGCCTGCACGCGCGCTCCCCCCCCGGCCGTGAGACTGCGTCCCCCCCCCCCCGTCACGCCCCCCCCCCGGCGCGCACCGCCCCCCCCGCGCCGCTGTGTGCACGCGACAAAGCGCGCCCGACCCAAGGTTTTGTGTTTTGAGACAGAGAGAGAGAGAGAGAGAGGGGGTGAGAGAGATTTTGTTACCCGAGGTTGAAGGTGAGGCAATCTCCTTCTTCCTTGTTGGCTCTTCCGCGTCGTCATCGTTGCCGTCGACCCTAGCCCTAGGTGGAAGAAGAACTTACAACACTGTACACAGTTTTAATGATTCACTCTAACATCCCCCCCTCAAACTAAGGGGAAGAGAAAGGAGACTTAGTTTGTCCCGTAAGTAAAGAAATATGGAACTAGAAAAAGGCTTGGTAAATATATCCGCTACCTGATCCACAGACGGAACATGATGAACATCTAGAGAGCCCGACAAGACCTTGTCACGAACAAAGTGAACATCCAGCTCGATATGCTTGGTGCGCGAGTGAAAAATTGGGTTCTTGGCGAGAGCAGCTGCACCCATATTATCACACCACACAGTAGGAGTAGAAGGAACTGTAACTCAGATAAGAGAGATTGAATCCAGCTCATCTCAGCAGCAACATGAGCCAAAGCCCGATATTCAGATTCAGTACTCGACCTAGCCACCACCTGCTGTTTCTTAGATTGCCAAGAAATTAAATTCGAACCCAAAAATACAGCAAAACCAGCCACAGACTTACGATCATCAACAGATGCTGCTCAATCAGCATCAGAATAGCCATGAGGTATAATGCCGAGCTCGGCTTAAACCAAAGACCCACAGTAGCCGTGCCTTTGAGATATCTCAACACCCTTTTAAGAGCTTGCCAATGTACAACAGTTGGAGACTGCTGAAACTGACTTAGCTTGTTAACAATATAAGCAATGTCAGGCCTAGTATGTACAAGATATTGAAGACCCCCAAGTAAACTCCTATAAAGAGTTTTGTCACCAAAAGAAGCACTGCCATCCTTGTACAACTGCTTGCCTACAGAAAAGGGAGTTTCAATTGGCTTGGCATTGGACATACCCCCTTTCTGCAACAGCTGAGTAATATATGCAGTTTGAGTTAAGTACAGTCCCTTGGCAGTCCTATGAGCTTCCATACCCAAAAATAGACTGAGATCTCCAAGATCTTTTAAAGCAAACCTACTATTCAACCTATCAATGAAGGATTGAATGTAAGAAGAATTGGAGCCTGTAATTATGATATCATCCACATACACCAGCACATACAACACAACTTTGTCATGATGAAATATGAACAAAGAGTTGTCAGCTTTAGAGTTGGAAAAACCCCAAGACAGTAAAGTGGACTTTAATTGATCAAACCATGCACGAGGAGCTTGACGAAGACCATACAAAGCTTTGCGTAATTTGCAAACAGGAGTGGATTGAGAAGAATCCACAAACCCCATAGGTTGGTTTGTGTAAACTTCTTCAACCAAATTACCATTTAAGAAAGCATTATTGATGTCAATTTGTCTCAAAGACCAATTAAATTGGACTGCCAATGACAAAATAATTCTGATGGTTGAAGACTTCACAACAGGACTATAGGTCTCATCAAAATCTATACCGGGTACTTGTTTAAACCCTTTGGCCACTAATCTAGCCTTGTATCGATTGATTGACCCATCAGAATTCCTTTTTAGAGAAAAAATCGATTTATTTCCCACAATATTCTGATTATCAGACTGAGGAACAAGAGACCAAGTTCCAGTTTGCATAAGAGCCTGATATTCCTTATCCATGGCTGCCTTCCAATGAGGAAGTTTAAGGGCAGCAGCCACTGATTGAGGAATATCACTCTCATGATCAAAAGTACTGGCTACAAAAACTTTCTTTAAGCCGATCCCATCTTTAGCTCTAGTTATCATTGGGTGTGTATTACTGGGAACCTGAACACCATGCTGAACTTCCTGATCATTAAATGCATGTGCTGCTGATGGCAGTGACTCATTAGTAGACTCATGTAACTGAGAAGAACCAGATGGAGATGCACAATGAGGAGACTCAGAGACAGCCCTGGACTGAGGGGCAAGACACTGATTGGGAACCAACAGTGGAAAAATAGTAGGCAACTCAGTAGATGAAGATGGTGATGACTTTTTGCCAGTAGAAAATAGGAAGTCATATGGAAAGTCATTTTCATGAAACACCACATTTCGAGTAATATAAACTCTACTAGAAGGACTTAAACACTTGTATCCTTTGTGCTGACTACTGTATCCCAAAAACACACACTTCTCAGATCGAAATTGATATTTGTGTTTATTGTAGGGTCTTAAGTAACGAAAACAGCCACAACCGAACACTCTTAGAATACCGTAATCTGGTGGAGCATGAAAAAGCTTTTCATATGGAGACAAGCCATGTAAAGTTGTGGTAGGAAGTCTATTGATAAGAAACACTGCCGTGGCACATGCATCCCACCAGAATTTCAATGGTAACTTGCCATGAGCTAATAAAGTAAGACTCATCTCTACAATATGCCGATGCTTACGTTCAACCCTACCATTTTGTTCATGAATATGAGGACATGGATGCTGAAAAATAATGCCACAAGAGTCAAGAACCGACTGGAAAGAGCGATACTCTCCTCCCCAGTTAGCTTGAACTCTTTTGATAGTAGTACCAAACTGATTTTCAACCAATGACTTAAAATGCATAAATGCTTGCAATGCATCAGATTTCAGCTTTAAAGGATACAACCAAGTAAATCTCGTCGAATCATCGATAAAATGTATGTAATAGTTGAAACCACTCGGAGAAGTAATCGATGCAGGACCCCACAAATCAGTATGAATTAAATCCAAAACAGTTTTTGACATTTTACTTGATGACTGAAAAGGTAATGCATGACTTTTTCCCAGTGGACATGATTGACACAAATCAGCAAGAGAACTCACAAGAATATGAAGTTTACGATGCATAACCTATTGAAGAACCTTTTTAGCTGGGTGACCAAGTCTGGAATGCCATAGTGAAGACACACCTTTATTAGACACAAACAGTGCAACATGAGAAGTAGACTGTGTAGGTGAACCAGAAATGCGATAGAGACCATTTTGCAGAGTTCAGTGAAGAAGAATCTCATTGGTTTGGATATCCTTCACGAAACAGACATGTGGATGAAATTCAATCATGACATTGTTGTCCCTGGTTAGCTGAGAGACACTTAAAGATTCTTTCTTAATACTTGTGAAAAGACAACTTACATGACATAGTATTGTGAAAAGACAACTTAGTAAGTCGAAGAATTCACCGAGATGATGGAATGCAAGCAGATCCAATACTATCTATTTTAAGTAATTGACCATTACCCACCATTAAAGATTGTGTACCTGAGTAAGTCGAAGAATTCACCATTTGAGTAGAGTCCCCAGTTACATGAGAAGTAGCACCACTGTCCATGTACCATGAACCATCCTGACTTGTGTCAGAAGTAGTAAGAAATGAGACTTGTGGATTTGTGATCGGATTAGAGAATTTCATTCGTTGTTGTTGAGAAGACCCAGCTTGAGTTCCCATATATTTCATGTCTGCCCGATAATAACAAACAGCAGCTGAGTGACCAAACTTGCCACAAATTTGACAAGTAGGTTTACTATTACTGTTTGATGATCGGAATCCTCCTCGGCCTCGAAAACCACCATTACGACCACCATTATTACGACCTCTAAAACCAATGTTACCTCTATTTCCACCACCATTATTATTCCAATTCTGCTTGGAACCATTTCCTTTTATCTCTGCAGCATTCACTGAATGTGAATCTTGTATCACCAAAGAATTAATGCCCTGAGTAATGTTATACTGATCCAATGTCTCCTCAAACCCTATGAGAGTAGAATATAACTCTTGCCACTGTAAATCAAATTTGCCTGGTAAGAATGTCGTGATTGGCAAATATTCACGATCTAATCCCATCAATACACTTGAGACCAAGTCATCTACACTCATCGCCGATCCAGCAATTGCCAGATTATCAGAAATTCCCTTCATCTTTGACAAGTACTCACTCATCTTCATACTCCCTTTCCGAGTTGTATGTAATGCTTTCTTTAGTGATTGAATATGTACTCGGTTGTTAGAACCACAGTAGGCTTCAATAGCCTCCCACAACTCGTTGGCTGTTTTCTTGGGTGTATTCCCTATGATTTGCATGGCTGTTTCTGGGGTCATTGAATTTATCAGCCAACCCAACAAGAACCTATCTCGACTAAACCACATCTTGTATTCTGGATTAGTCGATCCATCAGCCAGAACAGTTTCCGGTGATGGAAGAGTCCCAAATAGGTATCCATCTAACTCAAAACCTTGTATATAGGTATAACAATTGATTTCCACAACAAAAAATTTGACCCATCAAGTTTCACAGTAACAAATTGACTCAACGAATTTCCAAACGGAGTAAAATTAGTTCCGGAGTTCAAACCTGAACCTCCACCTGAAACCGACACTTACGATGACGATCCAGAGGCCATACTTCCAGATCCACACCAGACTTCACTTGTTTACTCACAAACCTTCCAGATCTAACGTTTTCCTCTCAAGATCTGGTATCTTGAAATGAGAAATTTCGAGAAACTCCAGATCTAATGCTGAAACTTGACAGTCGCCTTCAAACTTTCCAGATCTGGTGAATTTTTCCAGATCTGCCTCTTCTTTTCCAGATCTAGCGATCCTTCTTCTTGATCTCGTACTTTGTACCTAGATCGGACCTCCAGATGTGGTTTCTTGAGATCTCTGTCTCGCTCTTTCCACCAACGCATCAGGTTTCATCAACCTGGTTGCTCTCACTCTGATCGAACCACCGGCGTTAGCCTTTGAGGGGCTTTGATACCATGTCGGAGTTCGAGATGAACTCGATCTCCCATTAGGGTTTGAGAAACTCAGAAGCTCTGCAAACTCGCTGATGCTTCTGTTCATGTATTTATATCAAAATCAAAATTACATCCACACCGTCCATCTGGTTTTATTACAACCCTTCAAATCACACTACTCTCTCAACACACACATACAACACACACAACATACAGCCACAGAACAATCCTCGAGATACACTTACAACACTGTACACAGTTTTAATGATTCACTCTAACAGCCTGTTCCAGCCTCGTCAAGCACTTGCGTGGTTTTCATGGACTTGCAGGGTATTATCAAAAGTTTGTAAGGCATTTTCGCATCTATTGCTGCACCATTGAGCGATTTACTTCACAAGGATGCTTTTATGTGGTCACCCCACGCTAAGAAGGCCTTCTTAGCTCTGAAGCATGCTCTAATGCAAACACCTATTCTTGCTTTGCCCAATTTTGATGAACCCTTTCAAGTTCAAACTAACGCTTCTAGTAGTGGTATTGGTGCAATTTTGGCTCAACAGGGACACCCCATCGCGTATTTCAGTTGCGTCTTCTCTGCCCGAATACGTGTTGCTTCTACTTACATTCGTGAGTTCTACACCACTACCGAAGTTATTAAGAAGTGGAGTCAATACTTATTGGGTAGACGATTTCAAGTTATCATGGATCATCAAAGCCTTCGTTCAATTCTCACACAAACAACCACTACCACAGAACAACAGTGTTGGATTTCTAAACTGCTGGGGTATGATTTTGACATTTTTTACAAGCCGAGTCAACTAATGTTCCCTCGGATGCTCTGTCCTGTTGCTCAGATGGGTCTTTGTTGGCCATATCTTCAATTACGAAACCCACCGCTGCCATCATCTTGGCTTCGAAGGAGTTTTATCTCAACAACCCTGTCGGTCAGGCCTTATGGAAGAAAATATCAGCTGATCCAAGTATTTACGATTGACACACTATGCGAGATGGGTTAGTTTTCTATGATTCTCGTGTTTATGTTCCGGATGCCTCTGCTCTTCAGCCCTTATTATTGCAAGAATTTCATAATACTCCCACCGGGGGTCACGTGGGTGTACAACATACACTTTCTCGCTTAGCAACATCATTTTATTGGCCATCTATCTGCAAGCCTGTTATTCAGTTCGTTAAGCATTGCCGCATTTGTCAAGAAGTTAAACCATTTAATCGAGACTCCATCCTCTTCCCATTCCGGGTAAAATTTAGGACTCCCTCTCAATGGATTTTACTATGGATCTTTTCACTATGCAAGGCAAGTGTTTTATCCTAGTCATTGTGGATCGCCTCTCGAAAATGGCCCATTTCGATGCTTTAGGACCTCACTTCACTGCCCCATCTTTAGCTGCGACTTTCGTCCAAGAAATCTATCGTTTACATGGAGTTCAATCATCTATAGTTTCCTACTGTGACCACTATCTCTCAGTTCATTTTGGCAAGAGTTATTCAAGTTACAAGGAACTACTTTGGCTATGACTAGTGCCTACCATCCCCAATCGAATGGGCAAACTGAAGTTTTGAACTATTGTCTTTAAGATTATCTTCGATGTTTTGTCTCGAAAGTGCCTTCTCTGTGCGTGCGGTATTTACCATGGGATGGTTATACAATACAACCTTCCTCTCTTCTATCAAGATGACACCTTTTGAAGTTGTCTATGGGAGATTGCCCCCTTCCTTACTTGATTAAGTGAAAGAATCTTCTGCAGTGGTGGCTGTTGACTCCATACTGGCTAATTTTTCAGATGTTCTCAAGTTTCTTTATGAGAACTTATTACGTGCCCAACAACGTATACTGAGCCAAACTAACTCCCATCGCACACCTACTCATTTCAACATTGGCGATTAGGTATTTTTAAAGCTGCATCCATATAGGTGCGATTTCCAGTGGTGGTGAAGATCGGGGAGTTGGCTTATCGATTGGATCTCCCTGCCAATGCCAAAATCTACTACGTCTTTCATATTTCCTCACTTAAGTGTCGCTTCAGTAAACCCTCTATCTCAGGCTACCATCAGAATTCACGGGGCCTCATCCCTTACTCTCTCCACTTAATATCTTGGATCAACGTTACATTCTTCAGTAAGGGAATCAAGTTCTCCTAATTTTGGTGCAGTGGGAAGGACAATCTCCTGATGATGCTACTTGGGGGTATGTTGACGACATCAAGAAGAATTTCCCAAATTTTAACCATAAGAACAAGGTTATTTTTGATCAAGCGAGTAATGTTGCAAGTCCATCATAAGGTAAAGCTGGGCAGTCCAAGGCTAGGAGGAGTGACGCACTGTGAAGAAACCCTTAAAATTTAGGTACTAAAAATGTAATTGGAACGTTGGGGAAGTTAGTTAGGATTTACTAAAAATGTTAAGGAATATTTTTGTGGTAAAGATCAGGTAATCGTGCTTGGCGTGTGTAGCCAATATGACGTTGTGGGTAGCATACATAAGCTGTAATGTTCATTGAAAAGGATATGAAATGAATCAATCTATCTTCCTCTCTGTAAACTATCTTCTTTTCTCTATGTTCTCCCTTTAAACTTCTTCCCAATCATTCTTTCTTCCAAATCCTTCCCTCTACTAGCATCCACTATCATCCTAAATTTACAAATATATACATAGTTAAAGAAATGGCATCAGGGTTATGCTTCAGCCATCAAGTTTTTTTGCTCTGAAACATCATTAAATGAAAAACACCAGGGCATTGAAAAAATGCAAGGATCATCCGTGGAAGATGGAAGAAGCAAATTTACTTTGATGTCGTGTTCCAGAATCCTGTATATTATGTTCTAGGGTTTCTGATCCAGCGAGCCTAGGTATTACAATAACGATGAGGAGATATCCAACCGAATTAATTAGCCCATTAAACGGGGTTTTTCTAAAAGTTGGGGTGAAGATACAATTTATTTTCTAAAATTGGGGAGTTTACTTTTAAATTACAAAAGTAGGTGATAACTCATTTTCAAAAGGAGTTATTGGTTGTGAGTTGGCATCCATGGTGGTGAGGTGGAAGACAATTGTATAGATAACTCATTTTAAAAAGAAGCTATCTATACAAAATTATACACTCTATAAATGACTTCTTTTGAAAAAGAGCTATCAATACAAATTTTTTTCCCCATGACCGTCACGTGCATATGGAGATGGACGACCTGTGTCACTTGCGTATCTCGAGGTAGACAACCAATGTAAACAATGCGCACGCATATCAACATGAACAATCCATGAAAAGTTCATGCAACTCATGCAAATGCCACGCACGTGTCTCGAGGTGAAAAAGCCAATGTCAACGTCACACACGTATCTTTTGGTTGACAATACATGGAAACGCCACACACGTATGTCGAGGTGGGCTAGCCATGCATATCCATAGTAAACATGCAACTCACTCGGGGTTGTCCGTCTCGCGATACGTGCGTGATGTTTGCATGGGGTCCATGGTCTGTAGTGGATACGCATGGCTCGCCCACCTCGATATACGTGCACGTCATTTTCTATGTGTTGTCAACCAGGAGATACGTGTGTGACGTTGGCATTGGCTTTACCACCTCGAAACACGTGTGTGACGTTTGCATGAGTTGCACGAGGTTGCACGAGTCGCCCACCTCGACAGACGTGCCTAACATTTGCATGAAATCTCCACCTCGGCATACATGGGTGACGTTTGCATGGGTTGTCCACGTCGATATGCGTGCGCATTGTTTACATTGGTTGTCTACCTCAAGATACGCGAGTGGCGCGGGTCGTCCATCTCCATATGCACGTATCGTTCATGGGGAAAAAAATTGTATTGATAGTTCATTTTCAAAAGGAGTCATTCATAGAGTGTATAATTTTGTATAGTTGGCTCATTTTCAAAAGGAGTTATCTATACAATTGTCTCCCACCTCATCACCACCTCACTGTCCACGTAGGATGGTCATACACTGATAGCGCCTTTTGAAAATGTGCTATCAGTGTAAGGCCGTCCTACGTGGCCCAACCACGTCAGTAGAAAAATTTGACCCAACTAATAGTGCCTTTTGAATACGCGACATAGGCTACTTTTGGAATAAAAAAAACTACCATTAATTTCCTCATTTAAACTAAAAACTGTTGTACTTTTGTAATTTTTTCCCATTAAAGAGTAAAAAGCTTCACGTGGAGTCTCAAAAGTGAGAAGAAACCATTTTATTTGCTTTTACATGTGTAAACGTGCCATCAATATTTCAGTGAAATGTTGCTTCCACGGTTCCACTTTTACCTCACTTATGGGCTATGAGACCCAACCATTTTATATATCATGTCTGACCAAAGTCCTGACTTTAAGTCACTCGATATCCGACCCATGCTGATCCTTGATTAATCCGAACTGGAGTCGGGAAAGATCACTAAATGGTGATAAAGCTATTTATCTCTCTAAAGTTTTAAAGGATTCCATACAAGGGCAAACTCAAGATATTTGATAGCCCTGAGCTATAATTTGTCTAGCAATGTTTGTTTTTTCATATTTTTTAAATAAATTATACTACATTAATATTCATATGCGTCCAGCAACAACTGATGGAGAAATTATATTACCCCTAGGATATGTTTCTTCACTTAGTTTAAAGAAACAAAAATTTTCTTGGTTCTTTTGCTTCCATGGTTATCTATATAGTATAGTCCCTTTTATTAAAAAAATATAGTTAGTCTCTAAAGAGAATCAAGATCATCATAGATGCAACGAAGAGAGCTGATGATTCGAGTCTATCAATCAGGATTTCACTCTCATTTTTTTACAGTGAACATGTATAGATTGTTTATATACAAACGGGGTTTCTACTAGGACTGTACACGTGTCCTCTTACACGTAACAAACACGCTCATCTGACTAACCACTCTACACACTATGGACGTGATCACATAAACAAGTGGGCCTGGACTCTCTCATGTGATGAACACTTTAAGGCTAATGAGTTTCTCTAACATCCCCCTCAAGCGAGAGGGTGGGATAATCAGTCTGAGCTCGTCACGGAGATAAGGAAACTGTAAATTTTTATGCAAACCAGCAGACTTAAGAGAACCTATATGTGAAATATGTAACGAAAACTCATTACCTACAGTGAGTTGATCAATACCTCCACAGAACGACCAATTGAATAGCATATTAGGATCATTTATGACATGAGCAGATGTGCCGCTATCTGCATACCAAGCTTGATCCTGCATAGACTCCGGTGAGGCATAGTAAGAACTTGGAGAAGCAAATAATTAACGCATTCTGAGCATTCAGAGGTGATGGAGGAGCACCAGATTTTTACGACCTAAATTCTTAATCCGAGTTTAATACCTTAATCAAATTAGTGACCTGCGACGTAGGATCCGCATGGAGATACGTGCACTAACTGAGGCAAGGTGGCCGAGGTATATGTTAGATTTGTTGTGGCGTATTCCTTGTGTATTGTATATATGTAGACTACTAAGTCACTCGTACTTGTGTTTAAGTGCCGAGACGTAAGGGAGGGCGTGCTTCGAGATGCATGCCGACATGGGACTGGGGTAAAGAGTGATGTGCTAAGTTTATTTAGGCTTAGTGTAGCTTAAATAGTAGTATTAATGTGGCTAAGGTTGATTTATATTAAATGTGACCTAAGTTAAGCAAGTTAAAATAATAGCCATGTGATGATTCTCGAGATATGCGTTGGCACATCATGAGACCAATTGAGTTTCAAATTGGTGTTAGCTAGATGGAAATAGTGAAAAGTTAGTGGGAATTGTGGCAAGTTGTAGGCCATTATATTAGTCTCGAGACACGTATACACATTAAGATTAATGACTAATAATCAACCTTATCTATATGTATATATGATTCAATTGATAAACTCATACAACCATTTCATTTCATTTCAAAGACTTAGAGAAGAAGTAAGCTTGCTGGAGAGGAAGAACCAAAGGAGATCAACAAGTTTGAAGATGGAGATCAACAAGTTTGAAGATGTAGAGATCAACTAGGTAATTAAAACATACACCATTAATTTAGTTCAATTTGATGAATTTAGGATAAAAATGATGTATGGCTATTGTGAATAGTTTTGATGGTTGTGTTGGACCTATAGTAGGTGTAATAAAGGTCCTAAGGTGTTGGCCTTCATCTATGTGTAGAGAAAACTCAGAACTCTAAGTGCAGAATTTTGGGTTTTCCTGCATATAGCGCGCTAGACATGCTAGCTAGCGCGCTAATTGTGTATAACCACTACTAGTAAGAAGATGTAGCGCGCTAATGAGATCACTAGCGCACTAAGTGCTATGACAGCCCAAAAAAATTTGAATTTCCTAACCTAAACTTAAACATTCTAAACAAGTCTAATACACTAATTAAAGGTTCAAACACACTCAAAATATATGTTAAATGATATCAGGAACCTAGGGAAGAGTCTCGGGGTTCGGATATGAGTTTTGAGGTTTCGGGAGGCCGGATTAGCATATGATATTGCGTGGATTGTAAGTAAACTGATTAAGATGTTTATTTACATTTCATTCATGTTTTATTATTTATTTACAATCATTTGGATTGATTTTCCTTTTGGACTCTATATGCCATGACTTGTTGATTCATCTCATTTCGTGAGCTTGCTATCATGGCATCCGTTGTTGGTTAACGCTTTCATTGACTCTATATCATGTGCTATGCCATTGTTGATTGTTGAGACATTTAGTCAAATGAAATAACATGCTATTAGGCAGTGGTGTGCGGTATTGTAAATTCCATTTCCTTTTGTGCATTAAACATGCAATCCTATTGTTGAATTCTGAAACTGTGTCATTCCTTGAAATAGGAAAGTGGTTCTTGTATCTAAGACCAAGAGATAATAGAGATGGGCACAACACACAGTCACTGAACTTTCGGGGATGTCAGGATCTCACCACTAACTTGTGCAGCATACGGGGTGTGAGACCCGAGGTTGTTGGCAACTATACATCACATGTGATTAGCATTTATGATTGATTTTGGAGGCGTAAAGCTCAACTCCGATCTTCAACGGAGATGTAGAGCTCAGCACAATCATGAGATAGTGGAATAAAGACATTTATGGTATGACTTACGGCTGACCGACCCTATATCCTTACTACTTAGCCGAGTGTTGATTTCATATTGTTTAACTGAAATATCTCATAGCATGATTACTTTCTAGCATAGTTGCTATTTTTATGCTTTTAGATACTTGTTGTATATTTGGGAATGTGAAAAAATGTCTCTTAGTATTACTTTCTACCTTTCTGTACTCACCGCCATTTTTATGACTTTGTTGTATAACTTATATATATATGTCTTTCATATATCATTAGATATGTTTTAGAGTGTTTTAGAGTGTTTTTAAATGGTTTTGTATAGGCTTAAGCTAAATTAAAAGTTTTTAAAGTATTATACATAATGTAGAAATTATGCTGTCCAGAGCACCAAACGTGATGGGTAACATGTCTAGCGTGCCAGCACACTGGAGTCTATTTTGTCGCGCTACTCAAACTTATTAGTGTGCTACACACAGGTAGCACACTATGTGCAAGAAAACCTAGAATTCTACACTTCAAATTCTGAGTTATCTCCTCCACATGGCCATCCCCAAAGCCTTGGGTCCTTGTTCTCCTCCAACAAAGACCCAATACATCCTCTACATCCATAAGATCAGCTTACACTTCATATATATAATCAGCAAATCATAAATTTACACAAACTAAATATGTAGATCAACTTACCAAGTTGTACAACACCTTTAACTTGATCTAACTTCTTTAAATTCACCAACTTTCCTTTACCTCTACTGATCATTCTCCGATCTTCTTCTCATTAAGTTTTTCCTTATTTCTTTAGTTATAAAATGAAATTGATTTGCATACTTATCTCATCCATGTTATATATATATATATATATATATATATATTAGATAAGATTGAATTATAACCATTGGTTTTAATGTGTACACCTATCTCGAGGCTGATCTAATGGCTCATAACGTGATTTCAAATCTATTAAGTCTCCACTAACTCATCATTGATAACACATATTTATACTCAATTGGTCTTGTGATGTGTCTACATGTATCTTGAGAAACATTTATGGCTAATGTTTTATCTTTTCTAACTTAGGCTTCAATTAATGTAAATCAAACCATAGCCACCTCAATTCAACTATATAATCCCCATTAGGGGTGGGCAGCGGTTTTCGAAAAACCGCCCAAACCGACCAAACCGCACGGTTTGGTTTGGTTTTTAAAACTCGCGGTTTGGTCGCGGTTTGGAAAATGTAAAAATCGCAAAATCGCGGTTTGTTGCGGTTTTCATTTTGAGAAAACCACGGTTTAACCAAACCGAGGGCATTTTAGTAAATAACCACAAAAACCCTAAAAGGCTAAAAGCATTCACAATTTCACAAGCCTAAAACCATCCCGTCCTCTTCCTTTCACACTCCCCCTCTTCCTTTCACACTCCCGTCCCGTCCCGTCCCTCTTCCTCTCACACTCCCGCCGCTCACCTCCCTCTCACTCCCGCCGCTCCTCACTCCCGTCACTCCCCCCGGCTCCACTCTCTCGCCGCCGCCGTCTCTCCTTTCACTCCCGCCATCTCCACTCTCTCGCCGCTGCCGTGTCTCCTTTCACTCCCGCCGGATCCACTCTCTCGCCGTCGCCGTCTCTCCATGGCTTGGCAGGTCACGAACCGGGTTTGAAGAAGTGAGTCGAACCGTCCGATCCCAACCCGGTGGATTTACTTCACAGTAGGACTTGTGAGGTCAACGATTACCGGTGGCTCCGGTCACCTACCGAGTTTATGAGTGATGGGCATCCTCTCTCTCTATCTCTTGTATCTATATGTTGAATCTGCTCACTCTCTCTCAGATTTTGTGTTGTTTAGATCATTTGGAGTGATGGGTCTGTGAAGAAATTGAGAAGAACAACAAAAAACCGAGTTGGGTCTCTCGGAGAGCTGAAATCACATGGCGTAAGCTTGATTTCTTACTTTATCTGTTGATTTAGGTTCGATAAACATTCCTTTTTTGGGTATTTGTTGGTTTTGATTGTAGAAGCTGTTTTGGGTGTGTGGGTGTGATTCCCTGTTTGGGGTTTGTGAACTAAATTAAGTGAATTCATGATGAGATGTGTAACATGTGTTTGGAATCTAATGGGCTTTAATGGGTATCAGCTAGATTTTGTTCTTGTTTGTTGATTTGCAATATATCATGTTGTTATGTCGATATTGAATGGGTTCTGATAAACATTCCCTTTTTTAGCGCATGAAAACCGCGAAACCAAACTGACCAAACCGCGCAAACCGCGGTTCGGTTTGGTGCGGTTTTGGTGATTCGCGGTTTGGTCGCGGTTTGGAAAATCACCAAACCGTAGACCTTCGATTTGGTCGCGGTTTGGTGGTTTTCACCACCAAACCGCGATTTGCCCACCGCTAATCCCCATTCAACTTAATTTAACATAATCCCCATTCAACTTAATTTAACTTACCACATCATTCTCTATCCTCGGTCCTGTATCGACAAACATTTCGAGGTGCGTCCCCGCTCACGTCTCGACATATATACCAAACTAGGAATGACTTAGTAATCTACACATTTACAATGCACTAGACATACATCACAATAAATCTAACATATACTTCGACCACCTACCTTGGTCAATGCACGTATCTTGATGGGTGTCTCACATTATAGGTCAATGATTTTAATTAAGGAATTAAACTAGGATTAAGAATTTGGGCTTTGAAAAATCTTCCTAACTAATGAAATTCATCCTAGAGATTAAACTTCAAATTAAGATTATACCTGACTCGAAAAGGTATGGAAACCTATCTTGCATATAGTCTTCCCGCTCTTATGTGAGTTCTGAGTCACCATGGAATTGCCACTTGACTAATACTTTCAGAATAGACTTATCTTTTAACTGATGTACCTTTTTGTCTAGGATTTATACTGGCTGCTCCTAATAAGTAACATCCTTTCCTAGGTTAATCTGGCTCAAGTCAACCATCGGTTCTATGCCTACATTCGATTTAGCCAGTTGAAGCATATAAATATGGAAGATTGGATGAATACTAGACAATTGTGAAGGTAACTCAAGCTTATAACCAAACTTCCCAACTCGTTTCTGGATCTCAAAAGGCCCAATGAATCTCGGTGCTAACTTTCCTTTCAAACCAAATCTGCGAAGAACCTTCCAAGGAAAAACCTTCAAATACACAAGGGCTCGTTTAGTGTATGTGCGATAACTGCAATATGTGTATGTATACTTCTTCTACCTCTCCTAGGCCCCTTTAAGCCTCTAGCGAATCTGTTGTACCTTCTTAGTGTGATTAACAACAATTTCGGGCCCTACACATACTTCTTCTACATCTCCTAGGCCCCTTTAAGCCACTAGCGAATCTGTTGTACCTTCTTAGTGTGATCAACAACAATTTCAGGCCCCACTAATTCTTGGTCCTATATCTAAACCCAACATGATGGTGAGCGACACGGTCTGCCATATAAAGCCTCAAATGACAGAATCTTAATGTCAGTCTGATAACTGTTGTTGTATGCAAACTCACATAATGGTAGGTACTCCTCCTAAGATCCACCAAACTCAAGTACACAAGTCCTAAGCATATCCTTGAGAACCTGAATCAACCTCTCAATCTGCTCATCAGTCTAATGGTGAAAGGCTATACTAAATCGTAGGCGCGTACCATACTGCTCCTGTATACTTTGCCATAACCTTGACGTATATATAACATCTCTATCAGTAGTGATAGTTAATGGTATGCCATGTAGCTTGATAATCTCCCTATCGAACTGCAACCAGTAAGAAATGAGCAGATTTCGTTAATATGTCCACAATCACCCAAATAGAATCGTGTTGTCTAGTAGTCCTCGACAATTCTCTGATAAATTACATGACAATTTCTTCCCACTTCTATCGTGAAATGGGAAGGGGTTGTAATAACCTTCCAAGTCTACAATGCTTAGCCTTCACTTGCTAGAAAATCCTACAGTTCCTAATAAACTGTGATACGTCCGCCTTTATTCCAATGTTTCCTCATATCATGGTACATTGATCCTGCCTCAATAAACAATAAATTGGGAACGGTGTTAATTTCTTAAGACTCTCATCTCTTAGCTCAACCAATGACAATATCTACAATCTGTCTCTAAATCTAAAACAATGATCCATCTTCTCTACCCAATCAGTACAATCAGTACTTTGGGCTAGCTCTATGAATCTCGAGTACAAGTTGTTAGCTCTCTGACCCTCTAACACTCTTTGTGTAGATATAATCTATAGCATCATCTGTGTACATATCATCACTTGAGTGTCTGTAAGAATATCTAACTTACTCTACATCGCTGCTGCCTCGAGTAGTCCATACTCATATGTCATACATAATCTGGCAATCTCGACATCTCCAGTTGGTATCCTACTTAGCACATCTGCAACTGCATGAACTTTACATGGGCGATAATAAATAGAAAAGTCGTAGTCGTTCAGAAATTCTAACCATCTACATTGTCTCATGTTCAACTCTATGTGAAGAGATATTTCAGACTCTTGTGATCAGTGCAAAGTATGAATCTCTCTCCATATAGATGATGTCTCCAAATCTTCAAAGCAAACATCACAGCTGCCAACTCTAAATCATGAGTGGGAAAACCCTCTTATGCATCTTTAGCTGTTTAGAGGCATAAACTATTATACCTCTATCCTACATTAACACACAGCCTAGACCCATTTGAGATGCATCTATATATACTAGGAATCTATGTCCAGCCTCTGGAAATATCAACACTAGTTCAGTGGTCAATAACCTATTCAGCTGAGCAAATGCTTGCTCGCATTCCTTAGACCAATTAGAAACAATGTCCTTCTGAGTCAATCTCTTAATCGGTAAAGCGATCTTTATGAAATCCTTCACAAATTTATGGTAATACTCTGCTATCCCTAGAAAAACCCCAATCTCAGTAACTAACATCGATGCCTGACATCCATAATAGCTTAAACCTTATTCGAATCCAATGCAATATCTGCTGCTCCAATAATATGCCCCAAAAGCTTAACCTCTGATAGCAAAAACTTACACTTGCTGAACTTGGTGTAGAGTGTGTGCTCCCTCAAAGTCTGCAATGTCTCTTTGAGGTGTTGTTCTCGATCCTCTTGAGTCCTCAAATAAATTAATATATCATCGAAGAAAGCTATAATGAAGCGGTCAAGAAATGGTCTCATTAACCTATAAATCAAATCCATAAATTTGGCGGGGCATTGGTCAACTCGAACAACATGACCATAAATTAATAGTGTACATATCTTATGCTGAACGCTGTCTCGAACCTATCCTCATCCCTGAGCCTAAGCTGATGAAATAGGTCTATCTTGGAGAAATATTATGCTCCTCTCAGTTGATTAAATAAATTGTCAATCCGTTGTAGTAGATACTTGTTCCTGATTGTGACCTTGTTCAACTGTCTATAATCTATGCACACTCTCAAAGTACTATCTTTCTTCTTCATGAACAGGACAAGTGCTCCCCATAATGACATAGAATATGTGATGAACCCCTTCTATTTCAGGCCTTGGAGTTGGCTCCTCAACTCCTCCAACTCTATTAGAGCCATACTACACGACATATAAAAATAGCTATAGTGTCTGGTACTAGCTTAATGATGAAATCTTTCTCTCTTCGCGGTTGTAAACCACGTAAGTCCTTCAGAAACACATCTAAAGACTCACACCCAATCAAAATCTCCTTAAGTTTGGGCCCTGACTCTCTGTTACTATATATAATGATACTAGAGTCTCCATCTCTCCATTACTCGCTAGTCGACCTCACGTGCCCTCAGTTCTCGGTGTACTACCATTATATCCGAACATCGGACGCCCTAGGATCTCAAATATCACTATCTTGGTGAAACATTCATTATAAGCTTGATATGCTGCTAACTAATTCATCCCTAACAATGCGTTGAAATCTAAAAACTCAAGAACCCCGAAGTTTGCAAGTAACTCTACCCTGCCTATCTCTATTGGACATCCCTCGACTAAACAATTGGGGTTAAACCTTATCCTTGGCTATAGTACTCAAAATCAAATGTACACTAACTCTAACCAGTTTTAATCCTAGGATGTCTATCGTACGACTAGAAATGAAAGATACTATAGAACCAAAATCAAACAAAACACATAAATCTCTACCATAAATAGAAACCGTACCTTTAATAAGACCTTGTGTGGCATCGACATCTAGCTGTGCTATCATATGTACTCATTCTCGATTCTGTTGTGGGAATCTAGTTGGTAGCTATGGACAATCTCTCAACATGTGCCTAACCTGACCACATTTATAGCAAGTAATCGAACCGCACTAACCCTATGCCTGATCCTAGGCTTGTGCCTGTCTCTACCCCTGTCGGGAACCATCTCGACCTCTACCTCTACCTCTACTTTGGCCTCTACCACCTTGTTGCTACTGACGTTGCGCTGGAAGAAATAGTAAAGTAGGAAATAACAAAGGTGGACTGAATAGAGGTGGCAAGGGGGGCCTGCCAACTATTCTCTACAGTGGAGTAGAATATGATGTGTAGGGTACATCCGATGTGGCTACCCCTAATCCTTGAGAACCACTTTCCCATCTTATATCCCTTGCCTCTTTGTCTCTTACTCTTAAACTCTACGACCTGATCATATGATAATGCTGGTCCCAATTGTGTCATATTTCTAACTCTGCTTAAATAATACATCTCGTAAGAAAGTGCACGTTCATATAGCTCACCCAAAGTCCTTGCACTTGAACTGATTACATAAAACCATATCTCTGGCCTCAATCCATATCTAAAATGACACACATTCTCAAAGTTATCTTTTACTAAATCTCCAAAAAATTGCCTTAGATAGCCTGTATCTGTCTCTGTAGCTCATCACCGACATATCTAAAATGACACACATTCTCAAAGTACTACTGGTTTATGACTCAAATCTCCATCAGAACCTATCGTCTCATGCTACCAAACCTCAGCATATCTTTATAGTGTATATGACAAAATCTCGGCCTAAAGCCTATCTTCAATCCTCGAAACTCTATGTAGCTTCCCCTAATACAATATCTACTTCTCAATCTTCTCAAAATCTCACCGTCCATCAAAATACAATAGCTTCAGTATGATGAAACCCTTCACCAACTAAACCTCAGCTGAAGAACTAGAAAATGTAGGAGTTGGAGATGGTGTATCAACTAACTCTATGGCTGGTACTGTCACAATCGATACATTTTATACCATCGGAGCTACTAATGTTGCAGTAAGAAGCTTTGGTGTCGGTAATGTGGGAGTTGTAGTAGTAGTAGTAGTAGTGGGGTCAATGTCTATGCTGGTGGTGAAAAATAAGCTGACATCATGACGATAAAATTAGCTAACTATGGTCTTTGAGCTGAAACTAGGTTAGACAGCCTCTGATAGTCATCAGTAGTTGCCACTAGCACCCGCATCCCCGTAGTCGCGTGAATCAGCCATTGGTGTTAGTAAGTTGATAGTGAATGTAAATAAGCTATTATGTAGATATCACATATACATATGTATACACACACATACACACACAAACACAGACACACATACACACACACATATATATATAGAAACTAACATGTACATATAAGAATCCCTATAACAATTTCATTCACTTCTCAACTAATGGTTTCTAAGCAAGGATTATTTGATTTCCACATCTAAAATTTATATTTTATCAAAGTTTGTTTGTTGCTTATTGAGAAAGTTGGGCTTTAATACCAATTGTGACAACTTCTTCTCAAATTAGGGCACTACCTGACCTAATCAAATCATTAAGCCTTAATCTCAGCCACATAAGACTTAACAACTTATTAGTCAGTCTTTTTACACTTTCTCCTTTATTAGTTACTTCCAAAATTAATATGCATTTTAGTATTCTCATATTCCTTAATAATTCAGAGTTAATTAAACGTTGTAGGAACTTAAAGATTTTTCAGCATAAATCTTAACCATTTTAGCTGAAACCATTAATATAAATCCTAATATATGGAAAAATAGGAAACAAAGACCGCATGCATATATAAAACACAGTGACGATAAAAAATGTTAACATGTGTCTAGTCGGGTAACTATCTCACAACCCCTTAATATATAACCCTAAAAGTATACAAGATACATATGTAAGCCATACAACAAAACTCGAAACCTACAAAATCAAAAGTAGCAGCACTCCAATGGCTTAGAGGTAGTCGCTGATACTCTCTTTGCCTGGTCTATTACTCAATGGATCTACACCCATCCTCATAAAAAGGATGGTGACTACGGGAAAGTAAAAAATAACACCGAGAGATATTTATCTACATTTCCAAATATTCAACAAGTATTTAAAAGAATAACAATAATAACTATGCTGAAAAAGAACCATGCTATAAGATACTTTAGTTAAACATTATGAAACTGATACTCGGCTAAGAAGTAATGAACTAGGGCCGATCGGTTGTGAGTTACATCACGTCAGCCTTATTCCACTATTTAGGGTATAAATAATTTCATAGATGCTTCCACATCCTCATAAATGCCCATTACATAAATAAATACTCACAAATGCCCCTCACATGTGATGTATACTTATCAACAACCCAAAGTCCCATACCCCATGTGTTGCATAAGATAATGGTGAAATCCCGAAAACCCTGGAAATCTAGAGATCTTATGTGTCGCGCTCATCTCTATCATGTAATGGTCATAGATATAAGAAGTACTTTCATAACCCAAGAAATGACATGGTTTAAGAACCTAACAAAGTAATTGCATAACTGATGCATAAAGGAAAATGAATTTACAATACCATAAATCATCAACCTAATAGCATGCTATTTCATTTGACTAAAATCCTCAAAACCAAGAAAGACATAACACATGATTTGGAATCAATGAAACCACTTAAACAAAAAAAAAAAGCCATGATTACAAATCATGAAATGAGATAGAACAATAAGTCATGGCATCTAGAGTGTAATGGATAAATTAGTCCAAATGACTGCAAAATGAAAAACATAATAGGAATGAAATAAAAATAAATATCTAAATCAATTTACTTATAATTCATGCAAATTTCTTAGCTTAATCGATCTCCCGATACATCAAAACAAGTACGCGAATCTCTGAGACTCTTCCTTAGGCTCCTTGTATCATTATATATGTTTTAGAATGTTTTCAGATAGTTTTGTATAGATAAGTTAAAGGTTTCTAAAGTCTTATACATATTGTAGAAATTGCGCTGTTCAGAGCACCTAGCAGGCTCGGTAACATGTTTAGCGCGCCAGAGCGCTGGAGACTCCCTTAGCATGCAACTTACACCTATTAGCGCACTAAACGCAAGTAGCCACTATGTGTAGGAAAGGCTAGAATTATGCACTTCAAATTCTGAGTTATCTCTCCCATATGGGCATCCCCAAAGCCTTGGATCCCTATTTTCCTCCACTAGAGACCCAACACATCCTCCGCAACCATAAGATGAGCTTACACTTCATATATATCATCATCAAATCATAAACTTACAAAAACTAAAGATGTAGATCAACTTACCAAGTTGTACAACACCTTTAGCTTGATCCAAATTCTTCAAATTCACCAGTTTTTCTTCACCTCTACTGATCTCTCTCTAATCTTCTTCTCCTTTAGCTTTTCCTTATTTCTTAAGTTATGAAATGAAATTGATTTGAATGCTTATCTCATCCATGTTATATATATATTAGATAAGATTGAATTATAGTCGTTGATCTTAATTTGTACACCCATCTCGAGGCTGATCTAATGGCTCACATCTTGATTTCAAATCTATTATATCTCCACTAAATCATCCTTGATAACACAAATTCATACTCAATTTGTCTTGTGATGTGTCTACACGTATCTCGAGAAACATCTATGGCTAATGTTTTATTTTTTTCTATCTTAGCTTTCAATTAATGTAAATCAAACCATAGCCACCTCAACTCAACTATATAATCTACATTCAACTTAATTTAGCTTACCACATTACTTTCTACCCTGGTTCCACAGTGGCACACATCTCGAGGCACGTCCTCACTCACGTCTCGACATCTATACATAAATAGGAACGACTTAGTAGTCTAAACATATATATTACACTAGGCATACATCACAACACATCTAACATATACCTCAACCACCTACCTCAGTCAGTGCACGTATTTTGTTGTAGGTCCTATGTCACGGGTTAATAATCTTAGTTAATGAATTAAACTAGGATTAGGAATTTGGGCCGTGACACCAGTCATATTCTTTAATTCACTGATTTAATAGAATATTATTTGCAGATTACTGTATTCAAACTTTGTATTATATGCAAAGTCTAGAATGTGTATTATGATATTTAGATTCAAAACCTAATTTAAAGTAGTAACTAGGATTGTTTAAAAGGTTTTTTACATTTAGATGTCCTAAGTGGATTGAGATCTATGTTTAATATTGAAGTGGCTCTACAAAGGTATTAGATGAAGTAGTTCGAAGTTTTCATAGAACATAATGCGGTTTTATTGCCTAAAGTTAATTTTATTGAGGGTTAATTCAATAAAATTAGAACTTGGCTTTTTCATCGATATAAGGAGAGTCGATGGCTTGATAAGGGTTGTCTACGTATGTATGATTAGAGTTTAATGATCTAGAATATTTTATTAAAAGATTAAAGTATGCTTATGACTATGATTTGGGTAATGTGTTTGGATGCAAAACAAATTATTGTTTCATTGTTTCGAATGTTTATTTAGATATTTATTTATTATTCAATTGAATTGATTTTAATATTAGTGAATTTGAATTGTGTTCATTAAGTAGTTTAATTAGTTTAATTAATTATTATAATTAATAGTTTTATTAAGTGATTTTTAATTCTCATTTTAATTAAATTAATTAAATCATAAGTAAAAAAATTAATAAAAATTATTGAAAGACTTTTTCCTAAAGAAGTTTGCTAAATCCTTGTGGAGACGGTCCCACTTATCCCTACTACAAATAATAAGGATATACGAGAAACTTATTGTACAGGCTCAACAAGTGTCATTTACAAGTGTGAAAAACCCTTAATCCAGAGAGGACTTAGTGATTACTATACATACAATTAAATTAAAGAAATGAAATCGAACTAAATAGTACTTTTAATGCAAAGCAAGAACTCCTTTAACTTTTCTGCAAAACAACAAAGAACTCTTTCGGTAAAACTTGATCTAAAAAAAAAAAAACAAAAGGTAAAAAAAAGTTCTTTTGAACGTCTGAATCGTAGCTATTTATAGGGATATGAAATAAACCGAACTAGATAGTGGAAATCTCGCGAATCCACCAAATCTATAACTTTAAATCTTTTGATTTGTCTAACAACGTATGTACAAAATTTCGAGGCACTGGTAATTATTGAGAAGGCGCTACAACACTCTATTTTTCGTTTAGTTCTGTCAAGATTCGAGTCTAATATTGCGCCAACACCGTTAGTTCATCCCTAAGGCACCGGGAATTGCTGGCTATTTTCTTGGAATTTGAGCTCTAGCTTCCTCCTAGGTTTCACAAGGCTTCATCTATAATGTTTCCATTGAGTTTCCTACAATACATTAAGGTTTCATTTAACGATTCCTTGGCGATTTCTTCACACCTAAAGGTCTTTATTCAACGTTTTGACTTATATTTTATGGGAAATCACTCATTTGTTTCTAATAGCATGTATTTACCATAAAAAAAATAAAACAGAGGTTTAACAGTATAAAACAAAGATAAAAGTCTCGAAATTCATAACAAAAGTATACCAAAACAAAGCACAATTAGTGAGTTATTAGATGTGAATACATAATCATCTTACGTGAGAATATAAATGGGAGATGGACTCATGAATGTGAATGGGATGGGAAGTTGGGAACCTTTTCCTCCTTTCATTTATAACCCTATAAAAAAAAGAAAAATGCTGTAGCCCGAGGTAGTTGTCCAATCACCTTTGATTCTCTAGGCCCACACGCATATCGAGGTGTATTGAGGGCAACCATGTTGCACTTGTGTGTCCTGTAAAGATTTCATAAAACAAACCTAATTTTAAGATCTTCGACTAATATGATTTCACATTAACAAAATTAACAAAATCAAAAATATTTACAAGGAGAGGATATTAGCAATATCATGAGACTTTAACCAATTTTCCACTCTCTTTAACTCTCCTTAACCTTAGAACTTTTAGGATTCACTACGATAGCTTCCCATTTTATATGCTAGAGAGAGAGAAAACGTATGTGTGTGTGTGGGGGCGAGTATGGGAGTGAATGATTATATAACATAATTAAGGATAATTGATGGTGGGTGATAATAGCTAGAGCGGTTACATAACCCTCCATATCCAATTTTCTAACTTCTCTTTCTCATTAAAAGATGAGCTTATTCAAGTAACCATTTGAATTACACATAAATGGTCATGTGGGTGTGATGCACAATTTTAAAAATACTAACATTCTCCTACTTGGAATACATGATTATAATTTCTATTATGTGGGATATTAACATGATACATCATCTCCCAATAACCACTTAATCATAATTTTGACAAAGATTAACATAAGTGTGCACATGTCAATGTCAAATACTTAAATAATGGACATTATATATGATCATCATAAAATTATTATAAAATAATTCACTTATGTGAGTTGGAGCGGTTATATATCAATATATGGGATATTTCCTTTTATGTACTACAACATAAGTTACATATTTAATTACAATACATAATTTCAAACATTATGTCCGTGTTTAATGCTTTTCCGATTGTGATCATTCAAATCATAATATGTACATAAACTAATTGTAATATCATGAATTAATATATAAGCATACTCAAATCTAATGAGATATCTCACTTGGTAAATGTACCCAAGCAGATCTAACATTCTCATTTTATGAACATGTTCCTTAAATGACTTTGAAGGCATTACTTTTGTTAATGAGTCTGCAATCATAAGATTTGTGTTATCACGATAAATCTTCAAATGCATGAAATTTTGTTAACAATACCAAGAACTGAAATGTAGTTCTTTAACCATATATCATGATTTTTTGCCTAAAAACAAGCCATAAATTCAGCTTCCATAGTGGATGTAGCTGTAATAGTATGCTTTGCACTTTTCAGAAAATTGCTTCCTTAGCTAACAGAAACGCGTATGAAAAGTGAATTTTCTACTATCAAGACATCCAACAAAGTCTAAATCTGAATAAATGAGGACTTATATATATGTTCAAACCTTCTATATATGAGCATGCAGTCTTTTATTCCTTGCATGTACTGCAACACTTTCTTCGTAGCTTTCAAGTGATCTATGCCAATATTACTTTGTTACATCCCAAGCACACTTATTGCATAACTAGTATCTGGTCTAGTACGTATTTGTGCATACATTACGCTTTCTATAGCAGAATCATAAGGAATCATTTCCACTTGCTGATGTCCCGTTCAATCTTTGGACAATGCATAAGACTGAACTTGTCTCATTTTTTATAGGAGCTATGCTAGCTGCATGTTTATCCATATTAAATCTCTTAAGAACTTTTTCTATGTAGGTTTTTTTTGAGACAATTCTAATAATCCACGTGATCGATCTTAAGAGATCTCGATACCTATCATGTAGCGAGCCTCGCCCATATCTTTCATTTCAAAGTTCTTTGAGAGAAAACTCTTGGTGTCGAATAAAAGACCAAAATCATTAGTGGCAGGAAAATATCATCAACATATAATATAAAAAATATGAACTTACTCCAACTAACCTTAAGATATATACATTGATCT
The DNA here is from genome assembly GCA_039657365.1 of Stephania yunnanensis. NCBI lineage: Eukaryota > Viridiplantae > Streptophyta > Magnoliopsida > Ranunculales > Menispermaceae > Stephania > Stephania yunnanensis. The sequence continues at coordinate 46,034,609 of CM077581.1, forward strand.
ACGATGTTTCTTTGAAACCAAAAGAGGTAATGGTATCATTAAACTTAAGCTACCATTGTCGGGAAGCTCGCTTAAATCATATATTAATTTCTTAAGTTTGCGTACCATATGTTTAGTACCAACAATCTAAATCATTTAGGGTGATCTGTGTAAACTTCTTCCTCCGAACTTCCATTTAGAAAAGCTGTCTTTACATCCATTTGGTGTAACTCTAAGTCCAAATGAGCCATCAATATCATAATGATTCTGAAAGAGTTTTTGGTAGAAATTGGAGAAAAAGTTTATGTATAATCAATTCCATATTTTTCAGTAAAACTTTTGGCTACAAGTCTAGCTTTATATCTCTTAATATTGCCACTGGAGTTGCATTTGATATTAAAGACCTATTTACACCTGACTTTCTTACAACCACTCAACAATTTAACAAGATCCCAAACTTCATTTTGAGCCATCGAGTTCAATTTGTCTTTCATAGCATTGATACATTTATCAGAATCAATGTTATTTATGGCTTTTAGGTAAGACACATGATCGTTAGTAATTCCTATATCATAATCAGCTTCTTGTAGACATACCACAAAATCATTTGGAATAACTGATTTTTTCAGTCTTTCAGATGTTCTTAATATTATTTCTCGTGGGCTTTCTACAACTCCCTCATTAGTGTCGATTACATCAAAGGAGTTGCTATCTGTAGTGGTCCCTTCCTTAATCTACGGCTCCATCCAACCTAATTCCATAGTTAAGCCCTAATCTAAGACATGCATGACTTAACAATGTATTAATAAGCCATTTATCATATTCACCTTGTTAAACGTGTTCAAAATAAGTACTGCACAATTCTCATTATTTTTATTATTTTAGAGTTAATTAAAACTTTTACCACTTATACACACTATTCAGTTAAATTCTTAACAAATTAGTGGAAACAATTATTATAAAACCTAAATATGTATGGAAACCAGGAAATAATGCTCACATGTATATAGATGATAAAACGACAGTTACAGTATAACAAACATATGTTTAGTCAAGTAACTATCGCTTAACCTAAATATACAACCTAAAAGTAAATAAAAGACATAGAAAAGTCATAGAGAAAAAATCTCAAAAACCTACAAAATCTAAAGTAGCAGCACTCCAGTGGCTCATAGGTAGTCGGTGATGAGTACTAGTTTACGTATCGTAAGTATAACGGCTCGCTTGTAGTAATAGTGTAATCAACTTATGTTGACTTAGGATATCGTCCTCAAAGAAAGATTTATGCATTCACTACTTACTTAAATACAATGAATCTATTGCTCAGGAAATCTTTTTAAGTTGTTTTATAACTAACTAAACTATTATATATTATCAAGTCAATGCAATTTACTTTTAACTTTTATATTAAAATTATCTTAGTTCATAATTTCACCTAGGTAATGAAATACTACGCTTTTCAACCATTTTATCATCTTTATATGTTGTGTGCAATGCCTTATTAGAATAAACAAATTTCTTTCAAACCCGCTTTAACCCACTGTCGTGACAAAAAAGATTCTAATGTTCAAACTTGAACTCCAGCTATTGGTGTGAATAACGTAAGCTCCACATTGCTTTAATATTCAAAATCATTAGATTCACAACCAATTAAGATTTCTATGCGTGCCTCCCTAATCAACAACTATCGCTCGATGTTGTGTATTTTATGGTTGTACTATCCATGTATGACTTAAAAGCTTGGGTGACCACGATAACTTATAAAACCTAATATCAATAAACATGTGATCAAGATTTCTATATCATTACAGTTAGAATTAATACAAATTCTAACCATTGCATTTTTTATAATCAATTTCTACACATGTTCATAGCATAACATTCATACCATAAGATCTATTGATTGTTAAGATTAATAGACTAGTCACACTTCATTGAAACAAACATGCATATAGTGGTATTCTTTGAAATCAGATATATATTGAAATACTTCAAACAAATCAATAGCACAATACCCAAATCACCACACATGATTCTTTAATGTCTTCTCTCCATAAATTATTATAATACTAAAAAATAAGTAAAATCTATGTTAAAATACTTTAATGGCTGCTAATGGTTGATATGTTATGTGTTTACCACGTTCTAATATTTGTTTATACTTCCTAAACATAATTAGAAACCCTACTTTCAATATAACTCGAAATAGAATTCTAGCTTTCTAATTTCTTCCTATCCGACGCTATCACTTAATCCTTTGTGCCACAACACTGCATCTATTGTTTGCTCTTCCTTGCCTTAACTTCTGTGCCATCCTTTAGACGTCCGACACCATCCCTTATGCTCCACATTGTCACCACAGCACCGAGGCTACTGCTTTAATTTCTTCACTTTGCATTCTCTCCCACACTGTTCCTATGTCCTCCATGCCGCCCCTTGTGCTGTCTCAATTCCATGCCTTCATGCCACTGCCCCAACCACCCTTTGGTAAGTTTTAGCTCAATTTCTTATCATTTTTGCTCATTTTCTTCCTTTATGCCCCATTCACCTGAAAATGCATAAACACCATTAATTAGAACTCATTTATGGATATTTATACTAAATACACTACTAAATTAAACCTATATATTAGTCTAAATAATCACTTATCAAGTACAGTAATGTATAAAGTAAAATAGAGTGACATTTATCCACATTTGCAAATATACAAAAAGTATATGAAATCATAAAAATAGCAAAATAATGTTGAAAAAAGGATTATGAAATAAGATACTTCAGTTAAACAAAATGAGACTTAACACCCGCTAATTAGTAATGATCTAGGCCAGGTCGACTGTGAGTTACATCACATTAACTATTTTTCACTATCTAGGGCCGTAGGCACTCTCATAATTATGCATTACAAATATATACTTGTCGACTACCCCGGGTCTCATACCCCTTGTGCCGCACAAGTTAGTGGTGACTGTCAACATCCCCGAAATTTAGTGACCTCGTGTGACATTCATATCTATCATATAAAGATCTTAGATACAAGAACTACTTTCGTTAAACAAGAAAAACTCTGCTTGGGAATCAAAGGCATGATTTGCTTAAATAGAACACAAAGGAATGTAATTACGATACTATAATTATTATACCTTAATAACATACTATTTTACATTATTAACATCCTCAACAACAAAGAACGGCATAGCACATGATTTAGAGTCAATTTCAATAATAATAATGTTATGATAACCAAACTCATATAATGAGATTTAACACAAAAGTCATGGCATCAAGTGTACAATAATAAAATAGTCCAAAAGACTGTAAATGAGAAGTGTAATAGGAAGTGAAATAGAGAGATATATCTCAATCAGCTTACTTACAAGTCATGCAAATTTTTCAGCTTAACCGGCCTCCCGACACTCAAAAATGCATACCCAAATTCCTGAAACTCTCCTATAAGTTCTTGAAGCTAATTAGGGTGCTTTAGAACTTGTACAAGCTATTAGAGTTGGTTTTAATGGTTGTAAATTCTAGTTTTTCAAATCAGCCCCATTAACAATTTGTTTATGTCCAAATCTACTTTATTAAAATAGAGATAGTTTTGGTGCAACAGTTTGTGAGTTGATTTCAATTATCAAAATATTAAAATTATGTATTGTAGCCTAAAGAAAAGTTTTTAGAGCTATGTCTTAGCTTTCCAAAACTGGAAGGGTGCAATTTCAATAAGAATTGAAGGAGATATGAAAGTTTTACAAAAATGGCTTAAAATAATTTTGGATTTTGACCAGCAACTTTGAAAATTTTATTTCTTCTAAACTATAGGATCAAAACTCGTGATGTTTTGTATTGAAGGTTACTAACATATCCTAAAGAATTATACTAAAATATGACCTCACTCTAATAATAAATGATGGAGTTATGCTTAAAACAACACGACATTAGCAAAATCGTGAACCTTAAAATTTTAAATTCATTATCAAAGTTACATAGGATTTTAAGACATGAAAACATTTAAATTTCGAAGTACTTTAGAGACAAAATTTTTCACTTTTGAGTTACCTCTCAAATGGCACCAAAATGGATATATTTCGATTTAAAACGATGAAATTATGAACAAATTATAGAAGCTAATTCATAATAACAACATGCAGAATTTCCAATTTTGTCTTACAACTTCGAAAACTCATAACTTTATGAAAACAAATTCAAATCCATAACTTATTTATAGTTGAATTAGTGGTATTTTTAAAAAAAATCCAAATATAGAATTATATTTTAAAAACAAAGTCATTTGCCTACTAAAATTGCTGAAAAACTAAAACTGAACTAAAACTTACAATTCTTTGTTGAATTTCACAAGTTGCAAATGTAGATTAATTTACTTAGTTGTAGAATACGTCAAATTTGATAAAAAACTCTTCAATCTACTAGAATTTTTCTCACAAATTGTTGGTTTCACTCCTGACCTCTTTTCTCTCCTTTTTGCATGCAATTAAATGATTTAGAGATGAGGATCTCACTAATCATCTTATATATAATGGTGTTATTAAGTTGGAGCCCTTGATCTTGTTTAAAACACTCATCTCTATGAACATCTTATGGCTTATATCTATTCTACAATTAGTTTTTCATCCACTAACTTATCCCTCCTAACACACACATTGACTTAATTCACCTAGTGATGACGATAGCATGCATCCCGAATGATATCAATGTTCCTTGTTTTATTTCCTTACCTTAGGCCACATTTATGTAAATTGAGCTATAGGCACATTGAATTAGTTATTTTAAGTCACATTAATAAAATTAAGACTTACTACATTACTTTCTACCCTGGTTCCATGTCATCACTCATCTCGACGTGCTATCAAAATACGCCATATCAAAACTAAAATATACCTTGGCCACATGCATCAGTCAGTGCACGTATCTCAATGCGGGTCCCACATCACGGGTCGGTGATTCTAATTACGAAATAAACTAGGATTATAAATTTGGGTCGTGACACTATCATTCTTAGAAGAAGCTGGGTATAGGAACTTGATCCCTTACTTCTTGAATATCCACATTCTGTAGCACGACACTCCCACTTATTTCACCATTCTTAATAAATTTTGCATTTCCAAAATCTATAATTCTCGTAATATGGTTAGGACAGTAAATCCCATATCCTTTGGATTTTGCGGGGTAACCAATAAAGAAATCGTTGATCGTTCTAAAATTCAATTTACTTTCTTGTGGATTATAAATTCTAGCCTCTGCTGGACATCCCCAAACATGAAGATGTTTTAAGCTAGGTTTTATAACAGTCCATAACTCAAATGGAGTATTAGGAACTGACTTATTAGGAACCTAATTCAATAAGTATGTAGCAGTTTTTAAAGCTTTTGTGATGGCCCCTTCTTTACTCTAAGGCACCCGCCTGGCCTAATCTTGTCATTAAGTATTAATCTCAGCTACGTAGAGATTAACAACGTATTAGCCAGCCATTAGTCCTATTCTCCTTATCACGCATGTCCACAATAAATAATACACAACTCCTATTAATATAAAACTATCAGAGTAAATTAAAACTTTTAAAAAATTATTTAAAAATAGAAGCCTTAATGATATAACGAAAGCAGTTAAATACAAAACCAAGGTGTGGAAACTAGGAAAGCATGATCACATATGTGTATATATATAACAAAAGGGTGATAATCAGTGTAACAAATATGTGTTAGGTCGGGGAACTAATGCTCAACCCATACATATATACAACTCAAAAGTATTTGAATAACATAAATTATGTAATACAACAAAAAAAATCAAAACCTACGAAATTAGTAGTGAATGCACGCTATATGCTCAGAGGTAGTCGCTAATCTTCTTCTTGCCGCACCCGCTAGTCGATGGATCTACACCCACGTCATAAAAAGGTTGGTGAGTCCAATAAAGTAGAAAGTAACATATGGTGATTCTCTTCCACATTTCCAAATATACAAAACGTATTTAAAAGCATAAAGATAGCGAAGAATTGGTGAAACTAAGATATGAAAATAAATAATAAAGCTAAACATGTGAAATTGACACTAGCTCACCTAGTGAGTAGAATAAAAAAATCAATTCAAGGTATGATATCATGATAACATAGCTCATTTAGCGAGTAGAATTGAATTTAGAGGTCATGATATCAGAGTATAAAAACATATAAAGTCTAATAGACTATAAAACAATAAACAAATGGGAACGAAATGTAGAGAAGAACCTCAACAAATTTATTTAAATAACACACAAAGTTTTAGGATAATCCAACCTCCCTGCACCGGCAAATCCGCTACCGGACTTTGAGAATCTCCTGTAGACTTATACTATCATTTAGTACATTTTACAGTGGGTTTAGGCCAATAGATAGGTTTTAGACTAAGTTTAAGTGGTTTAAATTTTAATCGACATAACTTCAAATCAACATAACTTGATCATATTAAAACCAAATATGGAAATCAAATATACTTAGCTGATTTTGCAAGGATCTCAAAAATGAAATCAGATTCGAAGAATAAAACTCCTTCATATCAAAATTTAGGAAAAACCAAATTCATTGACACGAATAACATGAAGTCTTTGATTGATCATAACTTTATTGATTCAACTCCGAATTTCAAACTTCTTTATAGCATATTTAATGGTTTTCTACAAGGAATATGAATATGTAAATCATTTTAAAAGAAACATAACATTTATCTTCTAAAAATAGTGAAAAACCAAAACATGATTCAAACCCAAATTTCGTCAAAAACCTATAATTTTAAAATGCATGCTTGGGGACTCAAAAATGACCTTAATTTGATCAAAATAAAGCTTAAAAGGACTCCAACAATAGAATCAAACAAAGTGCTTCGATCCCATATGTAGATTTCATCAATTTGAAGTATGTAAAGTCTAGAAAGCTCACCTAGGTTTCTTGATTGATTTCATAAGCTTAGGATTCCTCCTAGTTGATGAGCTTGTTTTCAATTACTATAAGTTTCACAAATCTCCAGCAAGATAGCTCCATAATTCTTTTGTTGAAAATGCTTCATTTTGCATGGGATGAGAAGCAAAGGCTTTATATAACTATTTAGTTGAATGTTTACGGAAAATATTAATGTAAATCAAAGGACTATAGTTTTTCCATCCTTTTCCACTCATTTTCTCTCTAAACACTAGAAAATATTTGGTCTCCTAAGAATCTAGTGTTGTACATATCTTGAGGCATATATATATATATATATGAGATTTTTATTAGAAACTATAGGCTTCTTTAATTGATTCACAAAAAACTAACGCCATAGCTTATACATATATTCATATTATAGGCACATTAGATTAATTATTAAATCATATTTAAGTAAATTAGAACTTACCATATCACTATCTACCCAGTCCCACGACTCGCACACATCTCACTTCGACACCTATATATAATAAAGGAAGGTGATTTAGTAATCTACATACATACATAACACTAGGAACACATCACAAAAATGTAAAATATACCTTGGCCACGTACCTAGGTCAGTGCCCATATTTCAATGCGAGTCATACATCATGAGTTGGTGATCCTGATTATGGAATAAACTAAGATTAAAAATTTGGATCGTGGCAACTTCCATCCATAATGACTTAGGCAATGTAGAATTACTTAGCGTACTCCTAACCATGTCCATCAAACTACCATTACGCAGTTCAACTACACCATTTTGATGAGGTGTTCTCGACATTGTGTATTGAGCATAAATACCATGCTTTTCTCTGAGATTAGCAAATGGCCGAGACATTGTCTAAACCATCATATCTTCTGTAGTACTATTTACCTATATCAAATCTTAAAATTTTCACTTTTCTGTCTAATTGTCTTTCAACCTCATTGATGTATACTTCAAGTGCATTCACTGCCTAAAATTTTTTATGTGATAAGTATATATATGGGATGGGTGATTTATATAACCGAGGTTTAGTCCAGTTTGTTTTTATTATTGTTTATCTTATTTTGGTTATTGAAAAAGGTTTTAAGTTTTCGCTGTGTGTATGATTTGTTTTATTTCGATATACAATAGTGCTTATCTGGTGTAGGTGGTAAGGCTGTTGGCTCTAGTTAAGTCTGGTAAAGGTAATATGGGCTTAATGAGGGTTTCAGGACGCGTATTGCCCTAATCAGGTTAGGGAATGCTACAATATACATGTATCAGGTATATAAGTCCACCCAAAGATCCCATAAAAGCATTAAATAAATACATATAAACACCTACGCAAAAAACTGATGGGGCTCTCCTAGCTAAGAGGTAGTCGCTTAAAACCCTATTGCCCCTACTCGTCGTAGGATTTGCGATTTGTTACCAAAAACAATGACAAATTTCAGTGAGTAAATCCCAGAGAAAGTTAGCTAATAATCACGAATCGTAAGCGTCTAAGACCAACCCGAGCTAGGTAGGGTGACCTCCAAGTCATTAATTGGAAGTTGTTCAAGAGTTTTTGAGGCTAGGGTGAGCTGAGGGGGGATAGTGTAAGTGAGTGAGTGTTTGTAGCTGAGAAGCACCATCCATCCACTTCCCCTTTTCCGTGTGCCCACCTGCCCTTGAAATAAGACATTACCCACAACAAACAAAGAAAATCGAGTAGTTCACAGATACCAAAATGATAGAATCATTTCTGATTTGATCAAATATGGGTTGGAAGTGCGAGATTCACTATCCTTTATTTCGTTAAGGAAGATGCCTTCATCAATCCAACAAGAAAATGTAGTTGTTTGCTTCTTTTGAGTCGACCCGCTTATGGGCAGGCAGCGAAGGTAAGATCGACGTGAGGGCCACATACGTACATTAGCCGCATGTGTATGATGCTATTAGTAGGTGGGATAAAAATAGTCAGAGAATCTCCTTCTGCATTCCAAATCATCTCGGAGTCGAATTCAGCCATTTTCCCGGACCCAAACCAAAATATCAATAATACTACCCCGTCCCAGATCGTAAGGTCTTGAGTGAGTCCCAGTTCCAGGATATGCAATAAAACGACTACAATTCATGCAATTTAATTAAGGAACATAAAATAAGGTAATCGCATGAAAATAAGTAGCAGAGCAAAAACTGGACACAAGTGTAGCATGATAGAAAACCCTGGTTGACATCTGAGAATCGGCTTAGCTAAACCGAGATGAACCAATTACGACCACCTCACCAAATATCTGACGGTCGAATGAAAGGAACCTATGAATAGTAGAACTCCGTCCAAATATATCTCGAGAGGAACCCATGACGGAGACTTAAGTTTTCATCAAACATTTCTCAACCTAACGAGTATCGCGGGAAATAGTCATCGTGTAGCCCCGACATGGGCAACTACATGAACAACGCGGGGTAGCTAGCCTCGGGGTGTGAATCTGTGCCATGCCCGACCCCATCCACAAACACACATACACACGTGGGAATGGATTAACAGTAAGTGGATAGCAACAAATAGCAAGATGGAATAGTTGAAATTAAAATGAAGCAAGTGCTATAAATTAATTTTAACTAATTTTCTCGAGGATTTACTTACCTCAAGAAATCGCAAATCACCTTCAAACATCTCACCCATGCCTCGAGATGGGCATCTTATTGGACCAAGTGTATGTCACTTACACCCCGATTGAGATTTTGATGGCGACAAACAAAGTGAGAGTATTCTAACACCATGCTTAAGTGTTTCAGAACATTAAAGTATAATAGGAATGAGCAACGAGTGAAAGCTTTGCTCAAAGTTCAAGTCAAGTAAAGTGAAAGTTAAAGCTATGCTCAAAGTTTAAGTCAAGTAAAGTGAAAGTTGAAGCTATGCTCAAAGTACAAGTCAAACAAATGAAATGAAGCCGGACAAGCTCAAGACTAGTCTTGTACAAGGATACAAAGACCGAAACATCAAATTCATCATTATAAAACTCATGTAAGGTATACAAGTTCCATTCTTACAAGACAAATGCATTAGAATCATGCGTATCATAAATTTCATATTTTTAAGTACTTAAAGTCATGAAATCTTTGATTTCCAAATTTGTAAGTATCAAAACATTTTAAATCATGCAAACAAGTTTTAAAACATGTATTTCACGTGTATAAACTTTTCGACATGTGTTTGATTGCATCGATAGTCGTTTGGATGGTTTTTGTGTGTACATCAAAACTATTTGTAGAAAAGCCTTTATATGTTTCATGAAATAAGGAAATTCAATTTTCGAAGTTTGTAAAATCATCCTGGTTATCCAAACATGTGCAATGAACTTTATTAAACTTGTGTGAAGTGTTTTCAAAGGTTAAGAAGATATGAATGTAGGTTGGGAGTTGCTGGAACCAAATGCAAATGAAATTATTTTCAGGCCCCTGCAACTCATAGCACGCTGCACAGTCTGCATAGCATGCTACACATTCACATTGCGCGCTACCTGTCATTTGACAGAAATTCTGTAGTTTGAATCTCCACTTTTAATTTGAATTTTGGGGTAAATCTCGACCCTTGATGGTTTAAAATGGCCGCAAGCCTCCATAAAACACATGAGAACAAAAGAAGAACAACAAGAACACTACTTTCACTACTCGTACTCTCAAAATCTAAGTTCCAACTCACATTGTGCTTGATTCTCAATTGTATACACTTGGATAATTTTGAAGTCATTGTCTCGGCAATTTCGGAGACATCAAAGAAGTGTTCACAAGCTTACAACTCACACTCTAAACCTATTTTTAGATTATACACTTGGGGTTGTAAGATTGCTTGATTTCATACTCTATTTGCTTAATCTATAGTTTTTGCATAGAGTATTTGGTTGGAAATCATTTGGTGTGTTATCATACATACAAGCATAGGGTTTCCTGTGCTTAAACTTGTTTTTACAAAACCTAGGTCTTATTTGAACAAGTTGTTGTGCTTAATATTGATTTTTAGACAAAACCACTTGTTCATTTGATTTGAAACAGAGTGTGTTTAATCGATATCTTTTTCATCGGTTTCCTGACTAAGATTTGAGCATACATTAAAGTTTACAAATACATATCTTAGTAGAGTTCACTCTTGCATTCATTTGAGTGTTTCATCTCTATGAATGCTTGTAAGAGTTGATCTTATTACAATCTTGCTTTGTAAAGCAAATCTTTATTTGTATTGACAAACTTTGTTGTAAGACTTAGTGAGATTTAAGTCGAAGGGAAGACCTTGTTAAGGCTAGGCACAAATCTTAGTTGCGCTAGGTGGGGAATTCCTAATTTGTAAATTATGTATTCTAAGCTTGTATGCTTAAGTTGTAACACTTAATCATAATTTAAGTAGGGATTTGGAAATCTTGACTGGGGAGGTTAGGTAGTGGATGTAGATCGGTTGGATGGAACCACTATAAATACCGTGTTCCTATCTCCATCTCTTCTACCCCATTCACCTTCGCATTGCAGTCATATTTGGGCTTACACGAGCATATGGCATTGTTATATATCGAAATATTTTAAAAATGCGATAACTTCTCATTACACCCAATTCACCCCCTCTTAGGTGTGGTTTCAATTGGTATCAGATGGGTTATTGCTCAAAGTGTTACGAACGTATCTTTGAGTGTTCTCTTGCAAGGATGCAATCATTAGATCCCACTCGCCTTAGGGAAGACGACTCATCATCTAGGGCTCCCTATTTTGATGGGATCAACTATGCTCATTGGATAGTGAGAATGAAATTATACATGAGAGCTTAAAGTAAAGCATTGTGGGACTCTATCAAGGATAGCTACAAGGCACCGGACAAGGCCAAAAGAAACTATAGAGCGTAAGCTTTACAATGATTAAGCCATGAATCACTTGTTTTGTGCACTTAGTGAGAATGAATTCAACTGAGTAAGTGCATGTGAAATGACGAAGGAAGTATGGGAGAAGCTTGAGGTACACTATGAGGGTACCACTCCAGTAAAGAAAACAAAGTTGCAGATTCTTGACTGAAACGATGAATCTTGGCAAACATTATGATCAAGAGAACTCGGTGTACAAGTTCCTTAAAGGATTGCCTAAGGAATGGGATGCAAAGAAGTATGCAATCCAATCGACGCAAAATCTTGATTATTACACCTTTGATGCTCTATATGGAGAGTTTACGGTACATTAATTTGAATTAAAGGACCTAGCTAGAATATATGCATTTGGAGGTGCATCAAAGAAGGATACAAGGAAGGAAATAGCTCTAAAAGCAAATGGTTCACCGACTAAGGTGAAAGCTCCATGTCCATCAGTTGATATTGATAATGATGAGCCATGTAATGATAGTGAGCTTGAAGAAGAAGTACCAATGCTCACCAAAAAGCTCAATAAAGTCGTGTACAAGCGCGACAAGTACAAAAGAAAGTTCAAAAATGGAAGCAAGGGAGTGAAGTCAAGCGAGACTATTTGTTTTGGGTGTAGTAAATAAGGCCACATCAAGGTGGATTGTAAATCTAAGAAGCTCTTGGACAAGAAGAAAGGGAAGAAAAGCTTTAAAGCCACATGAGATGATTCATCATCGTTTAGATCTGACTCGAGTCAGAAAATGAGAAAGCTATCATTTGTCTTATAGCACAAAGTGAGGTAAATTCTAATATTTTGAATTTTGATGAGGTTGATGATTTAAATGATGTCCCTAGTACTAATGAGCTTAGGAAAGAGTTGGAAAGAGAGGTCAAAAGGACCAAACAACTCAAAAAGAGCTTGACCATTGCAATTTGTGAAATTGAGTAACAAAATGAGACCATTAGCAATCTCCAAACTGACCTAAATGAAGTACTAAAGGAGAGGGATTCCTTAGTAAAGGAGGTAGAGGATTTGACTACCTCGGTGACTAAGTTCACCAATGGAAAGAAAATGGTTGAGCACAATGACGTGCACTTAGGCACATGCGATGGAGTAGATTTATTGAGCTACAAAAATTACTAAATGATACATATAGATGCCCAAAATGCCATAGGTCTCATGGGTTTGGGAAGTGTGCCTTACAAAAAGCCAAAATGGATAGACTAGCTTGGGTAGATAATAATTATTTGAATGTTAACTCTCTCGGACCCAAGGGAGTTTGGGTACCAAAGTCTAGTGTTTTCCATTTGATGTAGGTTGTGAGGAGGAGCACCCCATGGTACTTATATCGTGGGTGCTCAAGGCATATGAGTGGTGATGCAAGTCAATTCATTGAGCTTAAATGACATGATGGTGGGAAGGTTACTTTCGGTGACAACAACAAAAGGAAAAGTATTTGGTCTTGGCATTGTGGGTAACGATTTCTTATCCATAACTAATGTTTATCTTGTTGAAGGATTGAAGCACAATTTACTTAGTATTAGTCAACTATACGATAAAGGTTTTCACGTGATGTTTGAATCATCAAAGTGTATAGTTAGGAATGAGAAGCATTAAATCATGTTTGTAACATGTAAACATAAGAATGTTTATGCCATAAACTTTGATGAGATGTACATGCAAAATATTTCATGCTTAAGTGCTCAAAATGAATGTGATACATGGTTGTGGCACCGAAGACTAGGACATTCTAACATGAAGAATTTGTTTAAATTGTCTAAGCATGACTTAGTTAAAGGAATTCCCAAATGCACTTTTAAAAAGGATAAAGAATGTGAGCCATGCATTCTCGACAAGCAAGTGAAATCGTCTTTTTAGACGAAAGTAACTGTAATATAACCAAAGCCTTAGAACTAGTCCACAGGGACTTCTTCGGACCTACCCAAGCCCAAAGTCTAGGTGGAAAATCGTATTGTTTTGTAGTTGTTGATGATTTTACTAGATACACATGGGTTTACTTTTTGGCACACAAGCATGAGATGTTTGAAGTTTTTGTTAAATCTTGTGCTTTGGTAGAAAATGAGAAGGGTTATAAAATTACTACCATTAGAAGTGATAGAGGTGGTGAGTTTGTTAACAAAAATCTCGAATATCTTTATACAAGTCAAGTGTATACATACCAACTTTTGTCTCCTAGAACACCACAACAAAATGGTGTGGTTGAGAGAAAGAATTGAATCCTTCAGGAAATGTGCCGAACTATGTTAAATGAATATAACATAGCTAAGCACTTTTGAGCCGAAGCCATTAACACATCATGCTTTGTTCTAAATAGAACAAACATTTGCAAGAAACTGAACAAAACTCCTTACGAGCTAAGGAAAGGCCGAAAGCCTAACATTGGCTATTTCAAGGTGTTTAGGTGCATGTGTTATGTTTTGAATGATAAGAAACACCTAGATAAATTTGATCCAAAGTCAAATGTTTGCACTTTCTTAGGGTATTCTATGCATAGCAAAGCATATAAAGTCTTTAATAGATCATCTAAGACCATAGAAGAGTCCATTCATGTTAGATTTGATGAGATGGATCTTAAAGTGAGATTGGATCATGCCTTGGAGCAAATGAAACTTGATGATGATGATGATGATGATGATGATGATGATGATGATGATGATGATGATGATGATGATGATGAAATCTTTCAATCTCGGGATTCAAATGGTAAGGAAAAAGAAGTTAGAGTAGAAATCGAGTCTAGTGCAACTAAGAACTGTAGACTTTTTATAGGACATCATTCTCAACAAATCTTAGGTGATATAAGTAAAGGAGTATCCACTAGGTCTTCACTAAACCATGATAAAGGGCACATGGCCTTTGTATTACAAGTCGAGCCCACTAAGATAGATGAAGCCTTAGGAGATGAGTATTGGATCATAGCCAATCAAGATGAGTTAGGACACTTGAACGGAACAAAAGGGTGGAACCTAGTCCTTATACCTAAGAACTATACAATCATAGGAACCAAATGGGTATTTAGGAACAAAAAGAATGAAAAGGGTGATATAATGAGAAACAACGCTAGGTTGGCTGCACAAGGCTATAATCAAGAAGAAAGAATTGATTATAAAGAAGCCTTTGCACCGGTAACAAGACTAGAAGCAATTTGAATGTTGCTTGCATATGCTTGTTACAATGGTTTTTCGCTATACCAAATGGACGATAAAAGTGCATTCTTGAATGATTTTATCAATGAAGAGGTATATGTAGAGCAACCTTTGGGTTTTGAAGACAATGATTTTCCAAATCATGTTTATCGTCTTCAAAAAGTTTTGTATGGGGCTTAGACAAGCACCTAGAGCATGGTATGATAGGTTAAGGTCATTCCTTCTTAACAAGGAGTTTAAGAAAGGAACATTAGATCCTACCTTGTTCATTTTAATCAAAGATGGCATGCTACTAGTTCAAATATATGTAGATGCCATCATTTTTGGGACGTCAAACAAGCATCTATGTGAAGAATTCTCATTTTTGATGGCATGTGAGATTGTACTGAGAATGATGGGTGAACTAACATACTTTTTGGGTTTGCAAATCAAGCAATCTATGAAAGAATCTTTTATAAATCAATCTAAGTATGTGAGGGACATGCTTAGGAAATTCAAATTTATAAATTTGAAAGCACGTGACACTCCAAGTAGTTCATCCGTATAAATGGACAAAGACTTCAAGGTAAGCCTACAGATCCTAAGCTATATAGAGGAATGATATGAAGCGTACTTTACTTGACTGTTAATAGACCAGACATCATGTTTAGTGTTTGTCTATGTGCTAGGTTTCAATCTGAGCCGAAATTGTAACACTTAAAATGTGTCAAGCGAATATTTAGATATCTAAGTGGCACATAAGACTTAGGCTTGTGGTTCACCAAAGTTTCCAACTTTGATATTCGAAGCTTTGTTAATTCGGACTATGCGGGAAGCTTAGTAGATAGAAAGTGCACAACAGGGTTTTGTCACTTGCTAAGAAATTCATTGATTTTATGGTTTAGCAAAAAGCAAAACTCCGTCGCATTGTCCAGTGCTGAAGTCGAATATGTGGTTACACGAGGTTGTTGTGCTCAAGTTCTTTACATGAAGCAACAACTTGAGGATTATCAAATCCACGTTAGTTATGCCAAAATTTATTGTGATAATACAAGTGCAATCAACATCTCTAAAAATCTAGTGTTGCATTCGCGTACGAAGCACATAAAAATTCGACATCATTTTCCTCGTGATCATATGCAAAAGGGGATGTTAAATTGATATATGTGTCTACCGAGGACCAATTGGCGAATATTTTCACCAAGCCATTGCCTAGAGACCAATTTTTAAAAATTAGATGAGAATTAGGCATGATTAGTGAGTCTGACCTTTAAATTACATCTTAGGAATGCCCAACGTGACCAACACGTATCTCGAGATACTTGTTATGGTTATGTCACGTTGGAGTAAGGGTTCTAGGTCAAGAAAAACCGAATTTCAAATGTCGATCCAGACCCTAGATAGGGTGATATCCCTCATTGGTAGCGCGCTACCATGTGCTTTAGTTCTAGCCCAAACCTAGAACACGTAGAGCACTATACGAGAGACGTAGCACGCTACGAGTAATAGATAGGGTATTAAAAATGACAAAAACTATTTTTTCAAACTTTTAAACAACCTTCCTCTTCCTACTCGAGGGTACATTGATCCCAACTCAATAATACTCACTCTACACCTGTGATTGTAGCTCTCTAAAGCAATAGGGTTATTCATCTTCCAGTGCTCTATCCTTTGATACCCCATTTTTGTTGAAACACCCATTGTTGAGGAATACACACCTAGTGTTTGTTAAAATGCCTCCTAGAACTAATTTTACCCAAAGGACACCTAAACTCACCCCGAGGCGTTCGATAACACAACAAGTTGTTCAAAAGTCATCCGAGAGTGATTCTGACTCCAATTCATTATCTCGGAATGTGTCTCAATCAAGCTCTCACCAGACTGTCTCAACTAGTCACCACACCAGTGACACCTCCACTACTATGCCCAAACAACATGTCAAGATGATGCATGATAGGGGTACTACATTAAATGATCCACAATTTAAATCAACGGATGCGGGCGTTCTTACTCGGAAGATGTGGACTTTACATTCTTCGATAAATCTTACTTGCCAATATGGGATGGGTTCAATTTTGTGAGCACGAAGACAAGTTCTATCCACAACTTATGCGCACATTCTATTCCAATATGAAGACTAGCAATGATTACACAATCAAGTATCGAATTGGAAGGCGACAAGTAGTGATCACTCCTTAATTACTGAGTGAAAAACTTGGTTTACTACTCCTTAAGCCTACGGTCACACTAGGTGAGAAGGTTTGGACATAGACATTTAATAAATTAGTGGTATTGAATTCCTTTCATAGGGATAACGCACTTCTCATTTACCCAGAGGCCCCTCAGATATAGAGTTTAAGATCGTGTCACATCTCCTTCATCGCATCATTCATCGGGTCATTCTTCCGAGGAAATGGAGCAAGAACTATGTCACAGTGCTAGATATGTACATCCTCGGAACATTAATGACAGATGAGAAGATTAGTCTCCCGCATCTTATCATTGCATATATGACGACATACGCATGTACTAATTGACACTTGCCTTACACTCACATACTGACGCGTCTCTTTGAGGAGGCGGGATTTGATCTTACCACTGGCGGTCGATCTCTCGATACGAGAGAGACTATTGGAGACACCACTCTGTGCAAGATGAAATATTGCTATATTCATGCAGAGAGGAGGTGGATACGGGAAGCTGACATTCCATAGGGAGTGCAGTATAGGGAATATGAGGATCCACATCCTTCGATCTAGACGAGCATTTCGATGCCCGTGAGTACCTCGACTACAGCTTCACCTATCCGCAAGGTGATGCGAATGAGGATCATGGAGTTGCTCCGGGCAATGTGGAAGTTCATCAGGAGATTCCAGCTCCACATGCACCATAGCTAACCCCTCAGCCACTCCCACATGCTTATATACCTTAGACCTACTACGGGATGGCCCTTCCACCGGACATGCCTCCATACGCTATATATCTTTATGATTAAATGGATGACATGCGTGAGCTCATGATCTAGCACGATATGTGCCTTCGTCGCATTTAGGCTCATTTGCTCTCACCTCTGCCATAGAGGGAGGATGATTCTTCTCACCCCAATCATTCCTTTTAGAGGAGTTTAGACTCATGTCTTTAGGGGGAGTACCAAATGCATGTATTTAGGGGGAGCTTTAGGACAATCATGTTAGTGAGAGTTCATTTTCTTAGTTTTGGGAAACTATCAAATTCATTTCCGCTTGCGCCACACCGTGTCATTACATTCTATTTTGTGAACTTGTATGAATGACATTTTATTTTGCTCATCTCTGAGTGATTCTATATGATCATATGGCAATTAAATTGATATTTCATTGGTTTATTTACTTATGACTGCTATATTTTCTCTATTTCATCTATTTATCAAAGTGGGAGTCCTATTGATGAGTTACTTGATAATACTGATACCTCGCATTTTCATTGGTAACTTATGATCACTAGGACTTATTTGTTGTCTTTATTTCTTATAATAGAGGAGAGCAATCTATACTTGCAAAAGGGGGAGAGAAATATTGAGAAATAATGAAGCCCCATTTTTTATGTTATTAATGGGGGAGATAAATCTTCAAAGGGGTAGAAATGTTTTTTGGTATGCAAATCATCACAATATGCTCCGTTTTTAATTTTTTTGTTTTTTTTTTAAAGGGTGAAAGAAATGATGCCCCGCCTTTTGATGTTATCAAAGAAGGAGATAAATGTGGACATTCAACTTGCAAACCTTCACAATATGTTCTATTTATTAATTTTTAATTTTTGGTATCAAGAAATGTGTCTATGTGTAGTTCTTGGTATCAAGTTTGAAAAATATGGACTTTGATATTAATTGAATGCTAATGGACACTAATTGGTATCAAGCACGAGTGATATGCACTTAAATATATATTTCCACCAATTGGTATTGAGCATAAATGCAATTATTATTGAGCATGAATGTGATTGTTATGAATGATTGGTATCATCAAAGTAGTTGGTATCAAGCATGAGTGATATGCACTAAATATATATTATTTCTTGCTTTGCCAAGTTAACGTTGTTTGTTACCATAAAAAAGGGGGAGATTGTGGGACCGAGTGTTTGTCGCTTACACCCCGATTAAGATTTTGATGACAATAAACAAAGTGAGAGTATTCTAATAGCTTGCTTAAGTGTTTCAAAAAATTAAAATATAATAGGAATGAGCAACAAGTTGAAGCTTTTCTCAAAGTTCAAGTCAAGTAAAGTGAAAGTTGAAGCTATGCTTAAAGTTCAAGTCAAGTAAAGTGAAAGTTGAAGCTATGCTCAAAGTACAAGTCAAGCAAATGAATGAAGCTGGACAAACTCAAGACTCGGCTCATATAAGTATACAAATACCGGAACGTCAAATTCATCATTGTAAAACTCATGTAAGGTATACAAGTTCCATTCTTACAAGCCAAATGCATTAGAATCAAGCATATCATGAATTTCATATTTTCAAGTACTTAAAATCATGAAATCAATGATTCCTAATCCATAAGTTTCAAAATGTTTTAATAATGAAAACACGTTTCAAAACATGTATTTTAGGTGTATAAACTTTCAATATGTGTTTGATTGCACCGATAGTCGTTTGGATGGTTTTTGAATGTATATCAAAAATATTTGTAGAAAAGCCCCTATAAGTTTCATGTGTTGGGTATTGGGGTTCATACGCAGCAGAGATTACAAAACAATTTTGACAAAAACCCCAACAGGATCTGAGTCTAATTCCATTAAAAACATTTAAACCATGAAAACTTAATCATACCTCGATCGCAATATACCTTTCTGAAGGTCGATCGATCTCTAAGGCGCTACCAACGACGAACGCCCTCTACCAGCAGTCCAGACACGAATGACGGCCGAGATTCAAAGTGCTAGCTTTGAGAGAATACCAAACCTTTTTGTTTATCTCCAAAACGATCCAGAGCTTACCGAAAAACCCTAATTCATTTCTGAAACAAAAATAGAGTTTCAGCCCTTAATCTTTCATACGTGTGTTCTAACTTAAAGCATCTATTTATACAACCCTTGTATATAGACGGTTAAGTAAATTGCACATATACCTCTACTTAAAGAAGTATAAGTGTAATACACCACAAGAACATTTCCGTCATGAATTTTATCATATAAAATTTATTTTTTTGAACCATCTTAAAATCTCGCAAAACCATTCTTAGTGTGCGACCCAATAGGCTCATACAACGTTGGTAGTGTACCAAAACACATTTTGGTATACAAGTCATAAGCGGCCTCTAGCAAGACATTATGACTACCCAAGTTGTACGAATATCAAAACGATACAACCTAATCAATAGTGTATATAACATCATTTTGTCACACGATATCCTTTTGATCAAACATAAGGCATGGAATTGTCATCCAACATGTTCAATCGTACTAGTCTCGATCTCTAAGTAGACTGAAAACATCCAAGTGACATTGATCTATATCAATTCACCTAGACTAGGCCTTTTAACAGTTTAACACATCGAGGGATCTACTGGATATCTCTCTTTATATGAGAGGGACAAATTCTATCTTGATTACACAACTTCATCACATTGTTCACACAGTAAAAAATCACGACCGTTATAATCGTCTGGTTAAAGACAACGTTTGATTGTGTCAAATCACTGTATTCCTAATGTTGAAGTCTCTGGTAATCTCAAGTTAGAAGACTGAAAAATATACCTATCATGAGAAACAACTATGACTTAATCCATGTGATGTTCTCATAGCGGGTCGGTCCAGTACTTTGTTCCCTAACAAGTACTCGTGATCTTGATTCATATCTCTATACGTTTAATCATCATATGATCATCTATCAAGACTAACACTAGTTTTAATTCATTATAGTTCCCAGTATAATGATCGACTAGGGACATTTATGATATTTCTATAAATATCCATGGATCTTATTATAATGTAAACATGCAAATTAATTATAATAAACATCAAATGAAATCATCTATTTTATTAACTTAAAGCATTCATAAAGACAGTTAATGGATTGACCTAGGACACATGCCCCAACATATCCCAATTGCACTAGGGCCAGTCGTACATGCATCTAATGCCTAATGATCTAACACGATCATCATGTTTTGCTTATGGAAGAGCTTTTGTTAATGGATCTGCAACGTTGTCTTAGTAGGTACTCTGCAAATCTCCACATCGCACCTCTCAATAATCTCTCTGATGAGATGAAAATGCATGAGTATATGTTTGGATCTATGGTGTGATCTAGGTTCCTTGGCCTGTGCTATTGCCCCGTTATTGTCACAATACAAACAAACACAATACTTAGAACCACACCTAGTTCAGAAATGATCTTTTTGATCCAAACTGCCTACTTTGCTACATCGGACACTGCAATATACTCATCTTCTGTTGTAGAATCTACCACAGTCTCTTGCTTCAAACTTTTCCAACTTACTGCACCCCCATTCAAAGTAAACACATATCCGGACTGCGATCTAAAATCATCTATATCGGTTTGAAAACTTGCATCTGTATAACCTCTTACAATTAGATCATTTTCAAAACCTCCATAGACCAAGAACACTTCCTTAGTCATTCTTAGTATTTAAGAATGTTCTTTACTGCTATCCAGTGACTCTCACCAGGATCTGACTGATATCTGCTTGTAGTGCTTAAAGCATATGATACATCAGGTTGAGTGCATAGCATGACATACATGATAAATCAATAGCTGACGCATATGGAATCTCATTCATACGGTCTCGCTCATCATTTCTCTTAGGACATTGAGTCTTGCTGAGACTTATGCCATGAGACATTGGCAACAATCATCTTTTAGAGTCTTGCAAACTTAACATATTCATCATCTTGTCTATGTAAGCACTCTGACTTATACCGATTAGCCTCTTAAATCTATCCTTATATATCCTTATCCCTAGGATATAGGCTGCATCTCCTAAGTCTTTCATTGAGAAACACTTCCCTAACGAAGACTTAACATTCTGCAATGTTGGGATGTCATTTCCAATGAGTAATATATCATCAACATACAGTACCAAAAAAATAACTACACTCCCACTGACCTTCTTATATACACAAGGCTCATCTTCGTTCTTAATAAAACCAAAATCCTTGATTGCCTCATCAAAACGAAGATTCCAACTCCAAAAATCTTGCTTTAATCCATAAATGGATCTTCAAAGCTTGCATACCTTCCTAGAATTCTCAGGATGTACAAAACCTTCAGGTTGTGTCATGTACATGTCCTCAAGCAGTTTTCCATTAAGAAATGTTATTTTTACATCCATTTGCAATATCCTATAGTCATAATATGCAGCAATGGTAATTAAAATTCTTATGGATTTAAGCATGGCTACTGGCAAAAAAGTTTCATCATAATCAACACCTTGAGTATGCCTGAAACCTTTTGCTACAAGTCTTGCTTTAAAAGTATGCACTTCGCCATCCAAGTCAGTTTTCTTCTTGAAAACCCACTTACATCTAATGGTCTTACCACCTTCAGGTAAATCAACTAAGTTCCAAACTTGGTTATCATAGATGGATTGCATCTCAGAGTTTAGGCACTTAGCCATTTATCTGAGTCTGGTCCAGACATAGCCTCCTGATAAGTGGTGGGCTCATTTTGATCCACAAGCAACACATCGCGACTATCAGTAATGAGAAATCCGAATCTCTCTGGCTCATGTCTTATCCTACTAGGTTTACATGGGCCTTGTGTCACTTGTGGAGGTTCAACTGGTTCAGAATGCTATTGAACTTCCAGAAGCGGTTCAGTGTTTTTCTGTGAATCTTGAACTTCTTCAAGATTTATTTCTCTCCGACTAGTGTCTTTTAAAATAAACTATTTTTCCATAAAGGCACCATACCGAGCAACAAATATTTTGTTCTCAGCGGGATTATAAAAGTAATATCCTTTTGTTTCCTTAGGATACCCCACTAATAAACACTTGTCAGATTTAGGTGCTAGTTTTTCTGAGACTTGTCGCTTTACTTAAGCCTCACAATCCCAAATCTTAAGGAAAGACAAACTAGGTCTCTTCCCGTACCATATCTCATATGGTGTTTTATCAGCCGCTTTAGAAGGAACTCGATTTAAGGTGAAAGCTGCAGTTTGTAATGCATAACCCCAAAAAGATAATGGAAGGTCTGCATGACTTATCATAGATTGAACCATATCTAATAAGGTTTGATTTCTCCTTTTAGAAACTCAATTCGATTGTGGAGTTGTTGGTGGAGTCAATTGTGAGACAATCCCACAATTTCTAAGATGATCATCAAATTCTTGGCTCAAATATTCACCACCTCGATCTGACCGAAGTGTTTTGATAGCTTTACCAAGTTGATTTTGCACTTCGTTTTGAAATGTTCGAAACATCTCAAATGATTCAGCTTTATGTTTCATAAGATATATATAACCATATCTGCTGAAATCATCAGTAAATGTAATGAAGTACCGATAACCTCCTCTAGCCATTGTGTTTATAAGACCGCATACATCAGTATGTATTAGATTCTATAAATCACTTGCCCATTCACTGTGTCCAGTAAAAAGACTTTTAGTCATTTTGCCTAGTAAACAAGATATGCACGTTTCATATGTTTCTAAATCAAATTAATCTAGAAGTGCATCTTTATGGAGCTTTGTTATGTGTTTCTCAGTTATGTGTCCGAGACGACAATGCCAAAGATAGGTTTGATTCAAATCATTTGACTTGAATCTCTTTGTATTTATGTTAAAGACTGGAGTATCGGTGGACCTTTTCATGCTTAGAATATAAAGACCATCACACAAATCAACATTTGCATAAAATATTCCTTTACGAGAAATAGAACATCTATTATTCACAATAATAAAATCAAACATGCAGAAATGACAATTTCCTTCCTTTTCTTTTAAGTTATATGATCCAACATGCAGAGCAGCAACTCTTGCTCCATTCCCTACGCGGTGGATGACTTCTCCTTTCTCCAACTTTCTACTTCTGGTGAGTCCCTGTAGTGGTAGTCGCACTACCCTTTTTCTTCTTTAGATCTTCTAGATAGAGTTTGCAATTTATGAACCAATGTCTAGGGGCATTGCAGAAATGACAATTTCCTTCCTTTTCTTTTGGGTGTTTCGAAGCAAGAACAGGCTGGGGCTTGACTTGTTCCACAGGCTTTGCGACAGGTGCAACAGCAGCCTTGGCAACTTTAGCCTTGCCTTTGCCTTTCTTCTTCATTCCCTTTCCCTTTTGGACCATCAACACATTACTAGAGGGTTTCTTGATATTTTGTTCAACAAGTTTTGAGCATCAAATGCAACTCGAAATTGATTTCTCCATATTATTCATATTGTAGTTCATCACAAATTGTGAGTAACTCTCTGGTAATGAATTCAGGATCAAATCCATAGCCAACTCTTGGCTTATCGTAAATCTGAGTCTATCAAGCTGGTCAATGTAACCCTTCATCTTCAGAACATGAGGACTAACTAACGCACCCTTAATCATCTTGCAAGAATGTAGGTTCTTGAGTGTCTCGAACCTTTCTTACCTAGCTTGCTGTTGGAACATTTCCTTCAGCGTTACAGCCATGTCGTAGGCTTCCATCAGTTCCATGTCCTTTTGAAGTTCAAAAACCATAGCTGCCACATAACACATGCAACATCAGTAGAATCGTTGACATGCTTATTATGCACATCCTTCACAGCTTTCGTAGCATTGGCTGGTGGGTCTTCAGGGATTGGAGCATCTAGGACATACAACTTGCGTTCATGATTGAGAACGATTCTCAAGTTTCCGAACCACTCAAGAAAGTTAGTCCCAAATAGCTTATCCTTCTCAAGGATGGATCGCAATATCAGGGGATTATTGTTACTTGAAGAGGCCATTAATCTACAATAAAGATTATGCAAAGTTTATTTTAGTTTGGAGGAATAGACTCCCACTAAATTAACAACCCTCCTAAAACATACTGTTTATTTAGGGGGCTAAAATCCATATTTCACTTAATTCTATGACAACTATGGCATGAAATACATAACTAGATTATTTAGGTAGGTAACAGTTACCAATTACATCTTATGTAATTTTAGATACTTTTATGAGATATGGGACATCTTATGTCTTAACATGTTTTTCTCTCATCATGTGCCTAAAGCTCAAAACTATTTTGATAGCTTTATTAAGTCGGATCATTTTAAACATGTAGGTAACTCTTACCCAACTTGTCTCACCAAGATAACACAATACACCCAGCTATGGCTGAAACTATATTAGTGTGATCAAGGCCTTGACAAGTGTTTAAAATGGATGACACGAGACTTAAAATTTAATAGAGGGATTTTATTCAGTTTTAGTGATTTTATGTAAACAATGAAATATCATATATTTTATTGATTTGCTTAATCACTAAACAATTTGTAAATTTTTATATTGTTCACTAATAAAAGAATTTCCGTGCGCTAGGATTAGTTAGAGCAGTCCATTTGGCCGGTCTCATGAGCGATGGTTTCGCATACCTGGAGTCAATGGACAGGGAACAAAGGCGCCCTTTTTTTTAGGAGACGAATTTCAACTCTGAAAATTAAGATTCGCTATAGATAATCATATTTTTCACTGATTTTATTATCCTAAATTAACCCTTAATTTATCCAAAATTAAGTCAATTAAAACATTTTAATTAACCCAGGCCCACATCTAACTAATTATCTTATCATAATCCAATTATGACCCAAGATATTTGAATCCTAGCATATCACCAATAACAAAATTCTCGATATTTATCTCATATCCAATAGGGATAACGAAACCTATTTTGCTAATATTTCCTATTCTAATTTGTTATCTATCTCTTATCAAATAGAAATTTCATAACATAATAAATATAACGAGATAAAAAAATAATTTTGAAAAATAATTATTTGCAATTTCGGTCCTCATCCAAATAATCACAAACATGTAATTGAATCATGAACTACAATCCCAATTGAACATAATCATATTAGTTTCGAATTAATATTAAGACTTATACAATTTAAGAAACTTAAAACAATGTAACCTAAATATGCATACTGAATTACTGAGATTTCATCCATGCATCAATACACGAAAAATAAAAATTATACCTAATGGTGTCATGGATCACAAAACACGAAATTCAATTCATTAAAATTATTCGAATTAACCTAACATGGTTACTAGCATGTACGAAACTAATTTCAATTAAATCACGAATATATGTATCATATACACAAAACATTATAATAAATCTCACATAAAACTTATGTATATCACATATACATCAACTATTAACATGCTTTCAATCATATATCATGTATATATCAGAAGAAAACATGCAATGAATTTAATGGAATCGAACTCGAAGGCTCTGATACCACTGTTGGGTTTTGGGGTTCATACGCAGCGAAAATTACAAAACAATTTTGACAAAACCCCAACAGGATCCGAATCTAATTCCATTAAAAACGTTTAAACCATGAAAACTTAATCATACCTCAGTCGCAATATACCTTTCTCAAGGTTGATCGATCTCTAAGGCGCTGCCAATGATGAACGCCCTCTACCAGTAGTCCACACACGAACGGCGGCTGAGATTCGAAGTTCTAGCTTCGAGAGAATACCAAACCTTTTTGTTTATCTCCAAAACGATCCAGAGCGTACCAACAAACCCTAATTCATTTCTGAAACGAAAATAGAATTTCGGCCCTTAATCTTTCATACGTTTGTTCTAACTTAAAGCATCTATTTATACAACCCTCGTATATAGACGGTTAAGTAAATTACACATATACCCCTACTTAAAGAAGTATAAGTGTAATACACCACAAGGACGTTTCTGTGATGAATTTTCTTATATAAAATTCATTTTTTAAAACCATCTTAAAATCTCGCAAAACCATTCTTAGTGTGCGACCCAATAGGCTCATACAAACGTTGGCAGTGTGCTAAAACAATTTTGGTATACAAGTCATAAGCAGCCTCTAGCAAGACATTACGACTACCTAAGTTGTACGAATATCAAATCGATACAACCTAATCAATAGTGTATATAACATCATTTTGTCACACGATATCCTTTTGATCAAACATAAAGCATGGAATTGTCATCCATCATGTTCAATCGTACTAGTCTCGATCTCTAGGTAGACTGAAAACATCCAATTGACATTGATCTATATCAATTCACCTAGACTAGGCCTTTTAACAGTCTAACACATCGAGGGATCCACTGGATATCTCTCTTTATATGAGAGGGACAAATTCTATCTTGATTACACAACTTCATCACATTGCTCACACAGTAACCAATCACAACCTTTATAATCTTTCGGTTAAAGACAATGTTTGATTGTGTCAAATCACTGTATTTCTAATGTTGAAGTCTCTGGTAATCTCAAGTCAGAGGACTGAAAAATATACCTATCATGAGAAACAACTATGACTTAATCCATGTGATATTGTCATAGCGGGTTAGTCTAATACTTTGTTCCCTAACAAGTACTTGTGATCTTGATTCGTATCCCTATACGTATAATCATCATATGATCATCAATCAAGACTTACACTAGTCTTAATTCATTATAGTTCCCAGTATAATGATCGACTAGGGACATTTATGATATTTCCGTAAATACCCATGGATCTTATTATAATGTAAACATGCAAATTAATTATAATAAACATCAAATGAAATCCTCTATTTTATGAACTAGAAGTATTCATAAAGACAATTAATGGATTGGCTTAGGGCACATGCCCCAACATCATGAAACTGGGAAATTCAATTTTCGAAGTTTGTGAAATCATCCGAGTTGTCCAAACATGTGCAATGAACTTTATTAAACTTGTGTGAAGTGTTTTCAAAGGTTAAGGAGAGATGCATGTAGGTTAGTAGTTACTTGAACCAAATGCAAATGAAATTATTTTCAGGCCCCTGCAACTCGTAGCACGCTACATAGTCTGCATAGCACGCTACACATGCACATAACGCGCTACACAAAAAGCATAGTGCGCAACCTGTCATTTGATAAAAATTCTAGCAGTTTGAATCACCACCTTTAATTTGAATTTTGGGGGCAATCTCGGCCCTTAATGGTTTAAAATGGTCACGAGCCTCCATAAAACACATGAGAACAAAAGAAGAATAATAAGAACACTACTTTCACTACTCATACTCTCGAAATCCAAGTTCCAGCTCACATTGTGCTTGATTTTCAATTGCATACACTTTGATAAACTTGAAGTCGTTGTCTCGGCAATTATGGAGACATCAAAAAGGCTTTCACAAGTTTACAACTTACACTCCAAACCCATTTTCGGATTATACACTTGGGGTTGTAAGATTTCTTTATTTCATACTCTATTTGTGTTTAATCTATAGTTTTTGAATAGAGTATTTGGTTGGAAATTATTTGGTGTGTTCTTATACATACAAGCCTATGGTTTCTTGTACTTAAACTTGTTTTTACAAGACCTAGGTCTTATTTGAACAAGTTGATGTGCTTAATCATGATTTTTAGACAAAACACTTGTACATTTGATTTGAAACTAAGCGTTCTTAATCTATATCTTTTTCGTCGATTTCTTGACTAAGATTTAAGCATACATTAAAGTTTACAAATCCATATCTTAGTTGAGTTCACTCTTACATTCATTTGAATGTTTCATTTCTAAGAAGGTTTGTAAGAGTTGAGCTTATTACCATCTTGCTTCGTAAAGCAAATATTTATTTGTATTGACAAACTTTGTTGTAAGACTTAGTGAGATTTAAGTCGAAGGGAAGACCTAGTTGAGGCTAGGCACAAATCTTAGTTGCGGCTAGGTGGGGAAGTCCTAATTTGTAAATTAGGCATTCTAAGTTTGTATGCTTAGGTTGTAACACTTAATCATAATTTAAGTTGGGATTTGAAAATCCTAACGGGGAGGTTAGGTAGTGGATGTAGATCGGTTGGATCGAGCCACTATAAATATTGTGTCTCTATCTCCATATCTTCTACCCCCTTCACCTTCGCATTGCAATCATATTTAGGCTTGCAAGAGCATATAGCATTGTGATATATCGAAATATTTTAAAAGGCGATAACTTCTCGATACACCCAATTCACCCCCTCTTGGGTGTGGTATCACATTTGACACTCGACTATTGTCTCCTAAGTCTTTGGTGTCTAATTATACCACTTAGATTATTTTAGAGTCACTTTAGGTGAGTTTATAATGTAGGACCAAAAAGTTGAGTTTTTATTCTAAGAGTTTAGTTTTAGCACACTTTTCGAGTTATTTCGGGGTGCCAAATGACCAAAAAAGCTTAGAAACTCAATTTCCTAGATTTTTCTAACTTTTAGATTTTTCTGGAATATTATGGGATTTTCCATAATGTATATCTATTTTATCCATTTTATATATTTTCTGTAATTCATTTTATTTAATAACCATTTTTATTTAATTTTAAATTAATTTTTAAATTTAATTAATGGATTGGGCCTAGAGTGGGCCCGATCTGGTTAGGCCCGATTCCGCCTAGACCCGGGTCAACCTGACCTTGTCTAACTGGACCCGAGTCGGTCTGACCCAGTCCATCCTGGTCAGGGTTGGCCCGTCGACCCAACCTGGCCCACCTAGAGGTAGTCAGGCTGACCCTCCTAGCTACCACATCCCACCAATTCATCTCTTGTGAAAACTAGAGACGAATTGCAATTTTTTTCTTTTCTTTTTCCACTAACAACCAAAAATCAACAATATTAACATTAGCAACAACCACACAACCACCACCACCTCCACCATTAAAGCTCCTAAACTTCTCCATAAATTCAACAACAAAACTTATCACTCACCTCGATTTTGGAAGTTGTCAATGGAAGCCGCCTAGAGGGAAAACATCATGAGAGAGGTGAGGAGACCGTGGATGAGTGAGGAGAGCTTGGTGATGGCAAAAATTAGAGGGGTAGGATGAGGAAGAAGGATGTTGGAGAGAAAGATAGAGAGAGATATGAAAAATTTTTGGGTTTTGTTTTGGGGAGGAGAGATAAAAAGTGAGGTATAAGATAATGTGATAGGTAGGTGTGATGTGATGGGTGATTTGACCTATAAACCACTGACTATCTCATACACCCGCGTTACATGCACCACGCAACGCTGTACAATTTAGTTACTACACACGCACAACGCAAACAAATTTAATTTTTAATTAATGTGATGTGAATTAAATAATAATACAACAAATTATCATGCGTCACACAAAAATAACCACTTATACCTTGGTTGGCGTGCCCTAAAATTGTCAACGGTGTCTACGTGGATCTGAGCTACGAATCCTAATATGTAATTAACTAATTAATTAAGATTAAATAATGTGCGTCGTTACATTTGCCAAGTTGACTTTGCACTTTATTTAGAAATGTTCAAAACATCTTAAAAAATTCACCTTTATGTTTCATGAGATACACGTAACCATATCTGCTGAAATCATCAGTGAAAGTAATGAAGTATTAATAACCACCTCTAGTCATTATGTTTATAGGACCGCACACATCAGTATGTATTAGACCCAATAAATCACTTGCCTTTTCACTGTGTCCAATAAAGGGGTTTTTGTCATCTTGTCTAGTAAATAAGATACACATGTTTCATATGATTCAAAATCAAATGAATCTAAAAGTCCATCTTTATGGAGTTTAGAAATTCGTTTCTCATTTATGTGGTTAAGGCAACAATGTCAAAGGTAGGTTTGATTCAAATCATTTGACTTGAACCTTTTGTATTTATGTTAAGAATATGAGTATTTGTGGACTTTTTCATGTTTAGAATATAAAGACCATCACACAAATTAACATTAGCATAAACAATGTCTTTACGAGAAATGAAATATTTATTATTTGCAATAATGAAATGAAAATCATCCAAATCCAAACATGAAACTAAAATGATGTTTCTGCTCAAGGCAGAGACATAATAACAATTATTTAAAACTAAAACAAATCCACTGCGTGAAATTAACTTATAGCATCCTATAGCAACACAACAACCTTTGCTCCAATTCTAACTTGTAGGATGACTTCTCATTTCTTTAACTTTCTACTTTTAGTAAGACCTTGTACATTAATACAAATGTGAGAATCGCATCCGGTATCCAATACCCAGGAATCACTAGTATACAAGTTAACTTAAATAACGTAAAAACCTGAAGCACTAGTCGTACTATTCTTATTTTTCTTTAGATCTTCAAGATAGAGCTTGCAATTTTTGAACCAATGTCAGGTGCATGACATAAATGAAAATTTCCTTTTTTTCCCTTCTTGGACTGTGATGTAGAAGCAGCATGAGGTTTGACTTATTCTATAAGCTTTGCGATAGTCACAATAGTCTTTGCAACTTTAGCTTTGCATTTGCCCTTTTCTTCAGAGCCTTTTCTTTCTGAACCATTAACACATTAGCAATGATTTTCTTGACATTCTGCTCAACAATTTTAAGCATTAAATGCAACTCTGAGATAGACTTCTCCATGTTATTCATGTTATAACTATCAGGCAATGAATTTAGGATCAAATCTGTAGCCAACTTTTAGCTTATGGAAAATCCAAGTCTGTCAAGATAGTCATATAACCCTTCATTTTCAGAACACGAGGACTAACTTATGGACCCTCAGCCCTTTTTCAAGAATGAAGGTTTTTTAGTGTCTCGAATATTTCTTACCTAACCTGCTATTGTAATATTTCCTTCAGCATTGTAGTCATGTCATAAGCTTCCATTTGTTCTATGTCCTTCAGAAGTTCAGGAACCATGGTTGCCAACATAATGCATCCAACATTAGTAAAGTCATTGACATGCTTAGTATGTACATCATTGATGACTCTTAAAGCATCGGCTGGTGGTTACTCATGAATAGGATTATCTAAATCATACAACTTACGGTTATGCTTAAGAACAATTCTCAAGTTTATGACCCAGACAAGAAAGTTTGTCTCAGATAACTTATCCTTATCAAGGATGGATCGTAGTGACAAAAGATTAGTGTTATTTGAATATGCCATTAATCTACAACAAATATTATGCAAAAGTTTATTTTAGCATAAAGGAATATACTTCCATTAAATTAACAACCCTCATTAAAACACTATGTTAATTTAAGGAACTAAAATCCATGTTTCACCTAATGCCAAGACAGCTAAGGCATGACACTTTGATTAAGTTATTTAAGTAGGTACCAATTACGAATTACATCATATGTAACTTTTAGTTGTTTTTATGAGATTATAACATCTTATGTCTTAGCATGTTTTATCTTATTTAGTGCCTAAAGCCCAAAACCGTTTTGAGAGCTCTATCAAGTCTAACCATTTCAAAAAGTAGAGTAACCGTTACTCAACTTGCTTCACCAAGATAACACACTACACTCTGCAGAAGCAGACCCATATTGATGTGATCGAAGCCTTGACAAGTGTTTGAGAATGGATTTATATTTGTTTTGGTGATCAAAATTTAAACAAGGTAAATATTATATATTATAATGTGTAAACAATCACTAAACAAGTTAGGAAATCATACTAATATTGAATATTATACGAATTTCCTTGCGCTACGAATAGTTAACGACAGTCCCGCTGGCCGGTCAGAGGGACGGGGTACAGGGGGCAGCAACCCATTTTTCTTTTAGACAATGAATTTCAATTCCAAAAATTGAAAATCGCCTAAAATTTCTCAATATTTTAGTTAATCCAATTAACCAAAACTGCCCCTTATTTTAATTTCAAAAATATTAATTAAATCAGTTTTAATTAAACCCACCTTTAACTTAATATCTTATCCTAATCCGATTTGAATTTAAGATAATTTGAATCTTAATTTAATTAGAATTTGTTGTATATCTCACCTATCTTATAGGATTCGTAATTCTTATCTTATTACAAATTTATTTTTTATCTAATAAGACTATATACTAATCAAGAACGGAATTACGAATTAAATTCGTCTCTCGAAATTTGGCGCCACCATTCCGCCAAATTTTTCATTTCTTATGGCCGTTCATCATTCCTCGAGATTTGTATTTTGTCCGATCTGGCGACCTCTTCTCCTTCCCGCACCCCCCCCCCCCGCAACAAACAAGCAAATCCCCAAATCATTCCCACGAAAAAACCCCAAAAACCTAAATCCGTCTCTCCGTCTCGTCGCGCCGGTCGATCGTCTCGTCCCAGAGACGTCCATCCCGTTCGATCGTCTCGTCTCTCCGTCTGGTCGTGCGAAATTTGGTCTCTCGGTGCTCGCTTCTGCGCCTGCGTCGTTCGCGGTGGTCTCCGTTTCTCCGTCTGGTCGTGCTACACGGTCGCACTGCTGCTTTGTCTCTGGTCTCGCCGTCTCTCTCGGTCTCTCCGTCTCGTCGCGTCGGTCTCTGTCATCGCGATATCTCTCGCTCTCTCTCGGTCTCGATTCGGATCCGGTTAGCAAGGAATTTGTAGTTTTGGAGTCTTACTACAATCTTCATTTCTTATTTGTTTTTTATTGTTCTTTATAATGCAGCAACACTCATGATCAAGAGCTCTTCGGCTTTCATAGAGATCATTCACATTGTGACGGTTTTGAGGAAATCTTGAACAGCCTTTGTTTTCGCTAAAAATTTGCGTCTGTCGGGTTGGCGTTCTAGTCCCCTTGTTTATCTAATTTAAAAAATTTATGGAATAATCCGTCGGGTGACATGAGAATTATTTAAGTTTCCGCTATGGTTCATTTGATAGTTCGATCTTCTAGTAAACATCGGAGTTGAAGGCAAGAAGCTATTTTATCTAGAAAGATTTTCCAATTTAAATTAAGCATGCGAGACTTCATAAATTTCCATCTATCAATAAATATTTGGGGTGTCGGTGTTCCTACGTACATTATATGCGGCATCCAGGAATATTAAAGTCGTAATACTTGTTAGCATTGCAAATATTATGCTCATGAATGAAATATGTTATAGATTTTCACTTGAACTGAAGCTATATCTGCTAGGAAAGCGATCATATATATGCCTTGATGTTCAAATATAGGAAATGAACATAATGTGGTGACCATTGTGTATACTAGGTTTTCTTAGCGCTCGGCTATACTAGTCGAATAAATGGATTTAAATAAAAAATTTATTTTCTTGAAAGGTCTTAGCTATTATGGTCATGGAATCCATTTTATTTTTGTAAATTCGTCTTGGCAATTGGCCGTGTTATAGTACTACCTTATTGTTTATGAAGCTTGTGAAGGAACAAACTCTTGATCGGTGACATATTTTAAGAGTTCGGTTCTTATAATTGTTATTACTTTATGAGGTTTTATTTTAAGCTGTTCTTGAGTGATTTGATTTGTTCCTTGGTTGATTGTTCATTAGTTGGTGTTCTTCACTTGATCTATTAAGTTAATGTTGTGTCTTTTGTTTGGTTTAGAAGTTTTTGTTCGCTTCTTCTCTTACATGCATAGTTTTTGAGGTTATGCTTGTTCTATTTTTAGGTTTATTAATATGTACTATTTCATTTCAACCTTTTAATTGAGCAATTCAAGATTTATATTGATTCCGTATTTGGTTGTTATTCCATGTTTATTTTATCGGTAAAGCATGTCATCCGTATTTGGTTGTTATTCCATGTTTATTTTATCGGTAAAGCATGTCATGAGAGTCATTATAATACATTAGAATCATGTACTTGAGGTAATTACTTTGTCGTTTGATGTTATAGTTGTTAGTAATTTCATATTCATGCACTTGCTATGGATGATTGATTAGTTAGGTGTTGTTGGTTACGATTGAATAATACCTATAATTACTTAATTTCTACTACTAGTTAGGGTTAGAAACACTAGGATTACTCTTTTAGTGAATGTTGTCTGTTTCACATTACATTTCTAGAGAATGGAATAAACCTATAACCTTAAGGACGTATGAGTGAACAAGTAGTAGACGCGTTGATACTATGTGGTATTTGTATGCCTCGATATCGATATAGGTTAGGCGCACGGCCTCAACTTCGATTCCCCACACAACTAAATGTCGGGCTACTTGGTGGTCTCTTTTTGCAATCTTAGGGTCTTAAAAATTTTAATTTAAGTGCAAGAGGCGGGATGAAATTGTTCAAACACACATCAAACTGATTTTCAAATCAAATACACAAAACTATGTCGATTAAGCACAAGAAAGAGTTTATATCAAGGATTTCCTTACAACCAAGAGGATGACAAAAGAGATTAGCTTTGCGAGAGACTCTTATATTCCTTTGAAAGCCTCAAAGGTGCTTTGGATTTGAGGACTTAAGAACAGCCACAAAGATCTCCTATTGCTCCTTCTAAAAAATCAAATTTCTTCTCTTTGTAGATCTTGAATTTTGAAATGTGTTTCTTCTCCCTTATGTTACAACCAAGTTTGTGGTGGTTTTATCATGATAGGAATTCCAATATGACCGTTTATAGCCGTGTTAGGAATCCAGGAAATCAAAAATTCAAATGTAAAGCTTGATTTCCAAAAGTCAAAAATATATGGCAGTGGCTAATTAGCGCGCTAATCTTTGGAATTAGCGCGCTAACTAGCAGGGAACTCAAAAAAATTATTTTATCC
Source organism: Stephania yunnanensis (assembly GCA_039657365.1). Classification (NCBI taxonomy): domain Eukaryota; kingdom Viridiplantae; phylum Streptophyta; class Magnoliopsida; order Ranunculales; family Menispermaceae; genus Stephania; species Stephania yunnanensis. The sequence continues at coordinate 46,070,127 of CM077581.1, forward strand.
CTTTGTGTTAGCGACCCTTAAACTCGTCCAGGACCTAACCAACCCTTATAATACATGTTATACATGTTTATTATGAGTCATTTACAACAATCCTTTTGATAATGCCCAAGCTTCTTACATAAACAACATAACTCAATCAATTCCTTCTCTTTAGATTGTGATGACTCATTAATGACTTCCTAACTTTGTCGATTTATTCTCTATTCATGAGTTTAATGTGCGAACCTCGTTCTTTCACTTAGCTATCAATTTCTTCTCTTTAGATGGTGTAGATCGCATTTTCGATTTACAATATTCTCCATTTTGGAGGCTTCTTATCATCTTAATCATTATTATTTCATTACTTGAATAGACAACCGGCTCGACAAGGGTTACGTTCGACTAGGAATGCCGTCTACAAACAGAGACTGGATGTACAACCGGCTCGACAACGGTTATGTTCGAATTGAATTCGCGGCGAAGGTTAAAGAATTCATATCATTTGCAAAACAACATTGTCCTACATACCAAAGTGAACGGAAGATTAGATGTCCGTGCAATTTTAAGAAATGTCGACTTGTTCCGTGCACGGACGTCGAAACGGTTGAGCACCACCTATGTAGGTATGGATTTGTCCGGGGGATATCACAGTTGGTACGAACATGGTGAGAACGGAGATGAAGGGCCGCAAAATTTTCACGCAATGGATTGCCATATTGATGATGCTGATGTTCGAGGCTACGATGCGACACCTTACCGCGAGATGCTACACAACGTGGCAGGTCCAAGTTTCAATTGGAATGTCGTGGAAGAATCACCAAACCCCCAAGCACGCCAACTATATGACATGATTGATGCAAGTAGGGAACAATTGTGGCCTGGTTGCGAAACCATGACAACGTTGTCCGCAATGGCAAGATTACTTTTACTCATGAGAGTGAATTTGAAACGGATGATAGCGAATAAAGTTTGTATATGATATGTCAACGACCAATAATGTAGTTACTTTTATTTGCATGGATTTTGTTCTTATTTAGTCCAATAATATAGACTGAATTTCTACTTTTTGTATGCCCTTCTTTTATGATGTTTTACTCGTGAATATTGTTAGGTATCATGGCCGGACGTGGTCGTAGGGGATGTCGAGGTTTGCCATTAGGAGGCCGTCATCCAGGAGGCATAGATGCGGCACCAACATCGGCGGCGACATACCACCTGGCCCTCGTGGTCAGGCCACACGAGGGGTCCATCTAGGTCGTGGCGGTCGAGGTCGTGGTTCGATACCTGCATTATCGATTCCGACTGCTCGGTCTCTCGAGCAAGATACAGCCGCAGCGTCACCTTCCCCTTCCATACCGTCGGGGTCGTATGTACCATCTTCGTCGTCATCAAGGACTATGCCTACTACACACTTCCCACACCTTCTCCGACATCAATGACTCCTTTACCCACGAGGCCTGCACCCCCAGCCACAGCATCACCGGCAGCATCCCGAGAGGAAGACGTAAGAGCAGGGTTGGAGGTGACAGGCCCTCCGCGGCCACCTCAGAGGCCAGGGATGGAGGCCCCTCGCGTGCAGGGGATCCCTATCACTCTGATTGCCAATGATACGTAAGTTTGCGTTTGACTTTTATATGTCAATTTCAATATGGATGTCAAATATTGAAGAAGTAGTTAAGGTGATATGCATGTTCATGAAACACGGGGAGTTGCATCCTTCGCACTTTTGTGCACGGAGGATGACAAAAGTTTTTAAACGATGGATGATTCTGAAGGGTATTGTTGGAAGTCCGTACCGCCTCATCATAAAGACCAATACTGGCGACAATGGAAGGTAAACAAGACTACCATGTGCCTTATGATTTATACTATTTTCTCAAATAAGTGCTAACAATAGCAATCGCCAATTTGTAGATATATTTTAGATGGGATGATGCGCTTCCCGAGGATCTCGTGCGAGCGGCGTACGACGAGCTTGCGAGGCACGAGGTACACCGCGTTGATGCACAAGTTGAAGAAGAATCGGGTGCGGCCGGTTTATGTTACGAGATGAGGCATGGAGGAGATACTTGCGATCGGGAGAGCGAGGACTTCTGTGCTAGGTCTAGGCAAGCGACGGAGAATAGGAACACCGAGGTCGAAGGCCCCGGGGTGGACCCTCGAAGCACGGTGGTGGTTCCGTGTCATTTGCGACTACCCAAGAAAGATTGGTTAGTTTTTTTTAACATCTAGGATATTTTGTACATTTATACTCTTGTTCACTATGCTTGGTCCTGCACGCAGGCTGATTCATCCGAGACGCCACCGTCGGTGAATGATTTGTACTTGCATCTCCACACCGTTAATCACGACAGGACGACATTCATCGATACTAGATCAGAGCGGTTCTATGTAAGTATAGAAATGAAATGTAAAATATTAGTAAGTCTTTCACTTACCCCATATCATGTACTTTGTTTGTTGTGCATATATGCAGGATAGGCTCCAGAGCGGACGTCGGGGAGCCGACCCGAGCTACACCGGAGCAATCGGTGGATGATGAGGCGGTGTACCTCAATGTGGCGGGTGAGTGTTCCAAAGGACGTGTCTACGGACTCGGGTCCGTAGGGAGAAAGAAGAGGAGATACGGAACTCTGGTGCTAGCACATCGCAGACGCCGGATGTGGTGCCGCGGGCAGAGTTCGATGTCGTTGCGGAGCAACTACGAAAGGTTATGAACTTCATGCAACAGCGTCTTGGGATGGACATGGACGAAATAGACCTAGCTCAGCACCAACCACCACCACCGCCACCACCACCGCCACCTCATGACCAGCAGCAACAGCCGCCGCAAATAGATCCGGTCGATCCACCCCAACAAGGGGACAATGTTGGGCATGAGACGTAAGCGTGGCTCTCGAGAGATGAGCAGGTTGGTGATACATAGGTACTTCACTTGTTGTTTGTTTCAAATGCTTAGATTAAACGTTTTATAGTGTAGACAACTTTAGAAATTCATCGAATTACTTTATGATTCACACTTCTTTTTGTGCATTTTTAGGTCGATGTTCCATATTTTATCGTGGATTTTATTTTTTTCCCTTTTGCTCCCCCAATTCTTTTTTTTGTTTTTAAGTAAAATATACTATAAGTAATAGAATGTTTTGCGAGAATTAATCCATGGGAGAAGAAAACATCTTTGGCATGTTGTGTGCAAATCTTATGCCGTTGCGGAGTTCTCTCGAGTGCTATGATGAAGAAAGTGGTAGAATCGACAGGGGAGCGACATCTTCATGCAATAGCAAATGAATTTGGGAAGTCGATAAAGGGTCGTTTTTCGGTCATCGTATTTTGCACATGTAGGCTCTTCTTCTTCTATTATGGCATGTCCGTAGAAGAAGAAGAGCCTACATGTGTGTAAATTACGATGACCGAAAAACGACCCTTTATCGATTTCCCAAATTCATTTGCTATGGCATGAAGATGTTGCTCCCTCGTCGATTCTACCACTTTCTTCATCATAGCACTCGAGAGAACCCGCAACGCATAAGATTTGCACACAAATGGCGGCAAAGATGTTTTCTTCTCCCATGGATTAATTCCCGCAAACATTCGGTACTTATAGTATATTTTACTTAAACTGAGGTTAAAAAATTTATTTTGGGGAGGATAATGTATTAAAAATAAAATCCATGATAACTTATGCATCAACTGGGCGTCCAAGCCAACTAAGATATACAGAGGATAAATGGACAATGAATTTACCTGCGGACGATGGTGGTTTGTTGAAGCCTGATGTAGTAGAAGGTTCTGATGATGAAGTTCCTTTATTTTTATTTTTCCTGTTTTCGGAAAGGCGGGTTTTAGTTTTTCCTATCGTTCTCGAGGGAATGGGTTCATTGCTTTTGACGATGAGCATGTTGTAGACGATTTGTTTCATTTGCATGTTAAACTCATTCTTTTTTTGGTGGTGGTGATTTTGGTCCTTATAGGACTCCAGGTCTCGGAGGTAGGCGTGGTGGGTATAGTGGAGGCAGTGAGCTTGGTGGGGGTTATGGAGGCTTTGGGGGCAGTGGCTTAGGTGCTTATCGAGGTGAATCTTCTCTTGGCTATTCTATTTTAATTAGCGACTGAATCACTTCCTTTCAATAGTTTGTCGTGTAGACTTTTTAAGTTACTTGATTTACATATTGTTGGTGGTTTACTTTGTTTCAAACACTAGTATATTATAGTTAAAACCAAGTTTTTGGTGGTTTTATAGTGATCTCCTATTGCTCCTTCTAAAAAATCAAATTTCTTCTTTTTGTAGATCTTGAATTTTGGAATGTGTTTCTTCTTCCTTATGTTAAAACCAAGTTATTGGTGGTTTTATAGTGATAGGAATTCCAATATGACCGGTTATAGCCGTTCTAGGAATCCAGGAAATCAAAAATTCAAATTTAAAGCTTGATTTCCAAAAGTCAAAAAGCCACGGCAAGTGGCTAATTAGCGCGCTAATATCGGAATTAGCGCGCTAAGCTGCAGGGACCTCAAACTAATTAATTTATCCCTTTGTGTTAGCGACCCTTAAACTCGTCCAGGACCTAACCATCCCTTATAAAACATGTTATACATGTTTTACAACTCAACTTACATGATAGGTCCATCTTATAGAAACATTGTTCGCCATCTCCTATGCGTAGGAAAATAGCAACATTGACACCAACTTCGATCTGTGATTGCATTTGCTTGATGATCATGTTTTTTTTGGAAGCATTCTTATTCAACATTGTATGGTTTTTTTTCTTCTTGCTTTTCTTGAATCCCAATTTGGTTGTTTTTTTTTTTATTTTTGAGTAGGAACACATGGCTTGTCGCCTTTGGAGCACACAAGAGTTTAGATTGGGTGAGAGGATGAGTTCTAGAATCATACTTACATGATAGGTTTGTGCTTAACTTTTAGTTTTTCCCTTTTAGCATTCTTGCACTTATGCCATTCTTCTCTTTGTAGATCTTGCATTTTTGAATGTGTTTCGTCTTCCTTATGTTAAAACCAAGTTTATGGTGGTTTTATAGTGATAGGAATTCCAATATGACCGTTTATAGCCGTTCTAGGAATCCAGGAAATCAAAAATTCAAATTTAAAGCTTGATTTCCAAAAGTCAAAATATCATGGCGTGGCTAATTAGCGCGCTAATATCGGAATTAGCGCGCTAACTGCAGGGACCTCAAACTAATTAATCTCTCCTTTGCCTACTTCTTTCAGGTGCATACTCACTGGTTGTTTCCCTCAAGATGGAGATTCGAAATGCTTCAAAGCTGCGTTTTACTTATTAGATGAAGTCCTTTTTGTGTATACTTCCAAATTTTGGACCTTTTGTGAGTGTTCTTTTTTTTTTTGCTTGTTGAACGATAGGATTGGTTGGTTTTTGTGTATACTTCCAAATTTTGGAGCTTTTGTAATACATGACAACTTTCCGTGGATATCTAAATTTTTGGGCTAATTTTGAGTTTCACATTTTTTCTTTCTCTTTTGAATTTTTGTTGATATATATTTTTGATGTATGGATGCGCAATTTGGCTTCTTTGGGGGATGTTAGCACCCTCAAGGAGTTGTTGGAGGGGGTCCAGGCGATGGAGTATGTCATATCGGGTTGTATTTTGATTTTTTAGGTTGGAGAATCGATTGGCTTATTTATCCGTGCCATATTTAAACAAAACAGAAAATTAGAGACGGATTAGCAACGGAATTTCAATTTTCCGTTGCTATTCCGTCTCTAATTTTCCAGAAATATTTCTATCAATCACAAACGGATCAGAGACGGAAATATTAATTCCGTCTCTGATTCCGTCTCTAATTAGCAACGGAATCAGAGACGGAATCAGAAACGGAATAATCCGTCTCTGATTCCGTTTCTAATTAGAGACGGAATCAGAGACGGACTCTTTGCATTCCGTCTCTGATTCCGTCTCTCGATTGGATAACCACAATGAGATATATGATCCAATTCAATTTTGAAATATTAATCATGCATTCAACGCTAGAATCATATTAAATTAATCATGATTCTATCATGGAGAGAAACATAATTATTGAACAAAATGAAATATGCATTCAACACCAGAATCATATTAACCTAAACATGACTTCCACCATGAACATGCAAAATTCGCATTGTTCAATATTAAAACATATATTAATCGAAATATTCTAAACATGAATTCTATGATTGAATCAAATCATCCATATGTATCAAATACATGAATTAAAAACATGCTTTAAAACCAATTCTTGATAACAATTATCACATAACTCGTGTGCACATCATATATACATTAATTAAGATCATGTTTTCATACATATATTATATATACATCAAAGAAAATATGCAAACGTTTAATAAAACAGGCCTATTGCTCTGATACCATTGTTGGATTTTTGGGGTTCATACGCAGTAGAAAACTCAAACCAAATTTTGAAAAATCCCAATAGGATCGAAAATAAGTTCCATTACACTAGATCTACGAAAGTAAATCATACCTTATTGCGTGACTTCCTTCTATGATTGTTTGATTTTCAAGATGTTCAAGTGTCCATCATCTATTAGAAATCTACACACGAATGGTGACCACAATTTAGAGTGCTAGCCCCAAAAGAGATTGAAAACGGTTTTTCTTTCTCTCCCAAAATCCAAAGAACTTGAAAAATAGCAAAAAATAAATCTTATTTCGTTTTAAAGTCTCAACCTCTATTTATATGTTTAGATAAACCTTCACTTAAAATCATATTCGTAATACAACTATTGTATTTAGACAGTTTAAGCAAATTACACATATGCCCTATTAATAAATTATCGTATAACAAATCATAAGGGCTTTTATGTCATGAATTTAATCATATAAAACTCATTACTCTGGACCAATTGAAATTACCAAAGCCATTTTTATGTGCGACCCAATATGTTCATGCGACGTCGGCAGTGAACCAAAACTATTTTGATACACAAGTCATAAGCGGTCTCTAACAAGATATTATGACTACCCAAGTAACACAAATATCAAAATGATACAACCTAATGAATAACATATATCATATCTTTTTGTCGTGCGATATCCTTTGACTAAACATAAGACATGGAAAGTCACCCTTAATGTTCAATCGTACTAGTTTCGATCTTTAGGTAAACTGAAAACATCCAAGTGACATTGATCATATAAATTCACATGGACTTGGCCATTATCAGTCTATCATATCAAGGGATCCACTGATATCTCTTTCTATACGAGAGTAAAAAATTCTATCTTAATTTACACCTTCACATATTATTCACATGGTAATCAATCATAATCTTTATAATCGTCTAATTAAAGACAACGTTTGATTATGTCAAATTACCATGCTCCTAATATCATTTAGTATTTAAAGTTTGAATTTGATATATATTATAAACTACAATGAATATTGAGTCCTTTTAAGCCTATCTCGGATTTTGCTTTCTATTAGGTGAAGTTTTTCGGTAAGCCAATTTTAGGGGAGGTGCTGCCAAGATTTTTATAAAAACACGGAAGATAATCCATATGATTTCCTAATTTTCTCTGACTAAGTAAAATAAATATTGATTTTCATTGAGGATATAAATTTAGTTTGGAGGATTCATAAGGTTTGAAATCAAAAGTATTTTGAGGTACAAAGTTGATTGTATGGTTTATGTGCCTAATTAGGGGAATTAGGCTAAGTTATGACTTAGTGAGATGGGTCCCGACAAGAGTTGGTATCAGAACCAGGTTTGGCTTAATTGAGAAAAACTTTTGTTGGGAACTAAAGGGTGATTGAGTGCGATTAGTTGAGAAGTTACTGTGAGTTGGGGATGTTTTTATTACGATATGTTTGTTGTATATTATTATATTATCGCTAGATATGTGATATGAAGTTTATTCTCATTGTCTCTTTGATAATTAACTCGTGAGATATGACTAGTAAGAATAGGAACATATAATAAAATAGAGAATAGACTTATGAAATGATAATTGAGCCTGATGAGAAGTGAAATAGACTCAAAAAGTCTAAATTCAAAAGGCATTGTAAGTAGTTCGATACTAATATAACTCAGGGAAATAGTTAGTTATAAAATCAATAGAAAATTGGTTGAGAAAGAAGTCTAAATGATTTAGGATTGCAAGTACCGAGCATGAACTCCTTTTAAAGTAAAAGTATCAAACTAGTACAATTTCGAGACACTCAGGATAGTGCCATAATATACTTAAATTAAGTCCCACACGATTGAGAATCGTTTGGAAAATGTAAAGTGAAATTAAGGCTTTTGGGAAGCACAAAATATGGATTATCTTGAGTTTTATAATTAGGTTAGTATTGGTTGAATGGGTAGCAAAGGAATATCTATTCTACGAAGTATTGGTTGAATTCATAACTATTTCAAGAGTTACTTCTGAAAATAGTCTCGATGAAAGAAAAATGAGACAAGAGTTTCGAACATGGAAATTGATTACACAAATTGATTTTATACTTGAAAAATCACAATGGGATTATGATAGGATTAATTAAATTGTCTAAGTCGGTTTCTATGAAAATATAAATACTTTGAAGTAAAGTATTGTCTCATTTGCAACACAAAATAAAATGTGGAATATAGAATACAACCATGGTTTGAAACAATCAAATGACTTATAAGTAGAGGTATTGGAAGTTTTGGATTGTTTCTTACTTAAGTTGCTTCATTATAACCAACGTTGAGTACAATATTTCTATGAATCAAACAAAGTAATGGTAAAACGTATGGAAATATACAAGTTAGAAGTAATTTTTGTTAACACCGGATTAGATGTTGTTATGAAACAAAGATCGACAAATTTCTAACTTGAAAATGAAAAGTGTTATGATAAGATCAACGTGTTAGAAGTTGAGATTTGGGGAAAATGGTATGAAAATAACTAGGATTAGCTATTAAATAAAATACAAGTCGTTATGTTTTGAAATTCATGATACCCAATAGTCACTTCTAACCAAATTAATTTATGATTTCTATCACTACGACTTAAAATGTAATAAAGGAATAGATGGATTTATTGCTAAAATATCCGTAAGTGATTTGTATAGTAAGTCAATAAGAACTCCTATATAGCAAGAATTTCTATTTATATGGTTTAAAGGATTGAAATAGTATACTTAGAGAGTTTGATTAGATGTCAAGTTAATAAAAGTTTTGAAATTCAGATTCTTCTATCTCCTCAAATGAACAACAACAACCAAGTAAATTCATCAAAAAATGAATTGATGGACATTAAGATACTTTGTTATCTTACATAGTCTCTTGAAAAGTATCGAACTTCTCTTTGAGAAAAAAAAAGTTAGAAAATTCAAGACTAATGTAAATAACTTAAGGCTATAATAAACAGTAGTATGTTTGAGCTAGGAATTTCACTATTTCGAACAAAGATTAGCTAAGGAAAACTTTGATTCATTGAATGATAATAAATAGTAGCACCATCCTAAGCTATAATTTCAAAAAGAGAAGAGATGAAACAAATTGCTTTTCTAAGTAAGGTAAAGAAGCTGTAAGTGGTCTATGTGTTGAACGGAGGTACAATAAGTCTATAAGGGAACAAAAATAAGATCAATGTGAGCATAGCTAACATTAACCAAAACTGAACAAAATAGACTTTGTGTATAAAACAAAATGAGACATTAAGATGACTTGTGATTGCAGGAAGTGACACGAACCGACTCCTTTAGTCAAGGTAAGACACTAGAGTAGTTGTACATGACTAAAGTTCTAAGTAATTTCGTATCATAATCATGATTCTTTCACAGCATAAAAGACCAGTGTGACGACACATTTCTTTGAGTAATCAAATAAATTGATGATAGTCGAAATAAAATGCTATATAATGTTTCATTAGAGTTAATTGGAAGTTGAATTTCAAGCAACTAAATGGTTAATAAATTCTCACAGACGTATGAAAAAATGGAGATTTTAGGTCAATGAGTCCCGATAAAATTCGGATCTCAAACATAAGTTACATGAAAGTTAATATATCTTCACAAGGATCTTACAAGTAAGCAAACTCGAAAAGTTAAAAATATTGAACCAAAGTAGTACACAAGTGATATAAGTGAATATATTGTAAATTGGTTCAAATGTTGTGTTACTACACGTAATGTAACGACCATAATAAATCTAATCCTAGTCAATTGCTTAACAGGACCATGATGTAGTCACTAATCCTATGTGGCGACTCAGTCGGAACTCAGACTTCAACACCGAGGTAATAATTCAATAATTTTATTTGTGTGTGATGCCTTAAATATCTTATGTTTATCTATGTGTGCACGTGCAACTTTATTGACGTTGTTATTGAATTAACGAGTGAGCATAGTTCTCGAGATGTACGCGTACACAAGTATTTGTGTAGGTTAACTATATTGATTAAAGTTGGTTTAGTGAAACTTATTTAATTGAAATGCCTAAGTTAAAATGCCTACGTTAAGTCATAAGGGGCATTTTAGTAATTTCGTAAAATAAGATTTGTATAAAATAAATTAGAATTATGAGGTGCCAACTTCTAGTGGTTTATGGAGAGATAATGACAAATTCAATAAAACTAAATAAAGAAAATTGTGTGGTAGTGGTTCACCCACCTAATGATAGTATAAAAAGAGAGCTTCCTTGTTCATAGAGATAATGTAGAGGTGGGTTGGAGTGGAGGAGAGAATTCATTTCTATTGGAGGATCAAGATTAAGCCAAGTAAGTTTAACATTTAATTTCATTTAATTTTGATGTTATGGATTTAATACATAGTATATTAGATTAGTTCATTGTTGGTTTTTATTTTCGTGGAGTTGATTTTTAGTGGAATTGATTTAAAAGTAAAAGAAGTTTTGTTGTTGATTTTTTAAAGGAATGAAAGAAAGAAAAAAAAAGAGAAAAAGATAAAAAAAAGGGAGATTCACCAAAACCACTAAGTGGTGAATCTGGTGATTTTGGGGGTAAGGGGGAGGACGCACGCAGGCATATGCGTGCGTGCGGTCCTCAAATTGGGCCTGGCACTGGCCAGGCCTAATCCAACATGGCTAAATCGAGTCCAATTCAGGAGGGCCCAAAAGCCCCCAAATGAATATATATATATATATACATTTTAATTTATAAAATAACAAAAAATCAAAAAAAAATCAAAAAATTCAAGAAAATTGAAAAAAATTTGGAAAAAATAAGAAAAGTGAGAAAAACTATAGAAACGTGTGTTTGGGGAGTTTTACATCGAAATCTTCCTCGAAAAGCGTACCAACGCTATAACTTTTATATTTTGAATTATTTTGAGATTTAAAAATTTAAATTATATCAAATAGGCTCAAACACACTTAATTCATTGTAAATTGATATTAAGAGCCTAGGTGAGTATTGTAGGGTATCGAGTATGTATTTCGAGGCGTGTGGGAGCTATGATTTTGCTTGGTATTTTGCGTATTGAGGTAAGTAAACTAGTAAGATATTCAATACTAATTCTTTTCATTTCTTTGCTATATTTGACTGAATTATTGCTATTATTGGACACTACTTCCATACCGAGTGACCTAAGGTTTAAGTGGTCTGGTCTAGTTGTGTCCACTCACGGGTTGAGCAATCGACTAGCTCTCATGGCTTCTTGACGGGTCTGGCTCCTCTAAGTGAGCATCCGCTATGTTCCGTGACTCTTCTCAAGTATTCGAGTTCCATTGTGGTTGAGCATCCAGTTAAGTCTATGGCTCCCTTTGAAATTTCTTCTCGGACTACGACTCAAGCAAGCCAACAGGGCCGAACGAATTAGGTGTGGTCGATGTGGTTTTAAACCGCTACACAAGTGTTAGATACTCACACATTTTAAGTGCCTTTAAGCCCACTTGCAGAGTGTCAATACTACTTACTCCCTATGGTTTGCTTTCAGGTCACTTGGTGTCTTCCTTTGACCACTGTAGTCTGTCTATCATGCATTTTATTAATTCTTCCTCGGTACTTTATTTCTTTCCAGCATGATTTATGGACTTGTTTTATTGTTTAATCTGAATTAGTGTTAAACTTCTTCAGGATTTACTCACTAGGATTGTCTTCGTTTTTTGTGACAATTACAGGTCCCTCTAGTAGCAGAGTTAAAGAGCCTGTTATCGGTGACTTCCTCTGAGCTTCCCTTAGAGTTAGCTCCTTTCCGTTATTATAGTGGGTCTATCTTGATATTTTGGGCTATACATATGATATATATTTATGTTGTTCGTTACTTTGGGGTTCATTTTGGGTTTTGAGACGTTTGATACATGTATATGACATTTTTTCACACTGTTTATCACCATATATATACATGAAATCTACTTTTACAGGATCTCCACACCTAGTAATGTCCCAACTACCATTTATCTATTTAAGTTACTTTAAATATTTGAATTCCGTTGCATAAACATTAAGACTTGTTAAATTAAATAACAAATCAAATAGGCAACTAATGATTGAATAACTCAGATAAGAGGCTGACTATGCCTGCGTTGACTCTGCAAGAGTTAATCGAGCGTAGATTAAGGTCGGGCAAGGCCCAATTTGTGGGGTCTAGGGTTATCACATGTAATCATTCAATAGTAAAAATCTCAATCATTAAGTTTTTATAAATTGGAGTTGATGTAAGATGCCTTTATGGACAGTGAAGATACAAATGAAAAATGAAAAAAGACGCACAACTTATAGCTAAGTTAGTAATTATTAACAATATTAGTTTAAAATACTGAATATTAAGTATTATCAGTATTAGTTTGAAATACTGAATACAGTATATTGTATCTAACTAAGATTTGTTTGAAGAATTCAAAATTCTTCTGCTGTAAATTGAGAAAAGTAAAAAATACACATTAAGTAGAGATGGAGCGAACAATTAGTGATTGAGATCGAAATGATGAGAAATCTCGTAAATTGGAGAAATGATAAAAATAAATGTGAGTACATTGGTAATGTGAAAATGTGAAAACTGAAGTGGTGATCGAAGCAATCAGGAAGAAATTGATAGTTAAATGAAAGAATGGGGTTCATTGTGAACTCATGAATAGAAAATAATTTGACGAAGTTAGAAAAGTCATTAACTTTCTAACTAGCCAATGGAAAAGTTAAGTGAAATGGCTGATGAGTTGGAATTGGTAATTACTTTCTTTTCCACAAATCTAAATCACATTATGAGTATACATTTAGAGAATTAGTGAGAGTTGAATGACGTGTCAGGTTTATTTTATGATCGGATTGAAATTCGAGATTTTTTGTCATGGGATGACAGATGTAATTAATGATATATAATCATGAGATGACTTGTGTAATTTCAGGTTTCTGTTAAGAAATGCTGGAATGGTAATGGTCAGATAGGCACGCAACTCTACTTTAGTATCTAATGTTGTACTTAAATATTATTTGCATTGCTATATAAATATGTAGATTGATGATAGTCTAAGAATTGATCAATTAACGATTCTAATTAGAATAGATCAGTGATGAGAAAGCAAACTGGGATGTATATACCAAAATTTGATAGATAGGGAATAAATTATCAATGATTTGTGGAATAGTATTAAGTAAAAAATAATAAAAAAATTAATTGAAAAGCAAGATAGGCTAGATCTTGCTAAATATTGATGTTTGAATGAGACTTAATGCATGAAATGAGTAATGAAAAAAAGCAAGGTTATTAGATATTTCACAAAGTTGATTGTTTAATTCGTCAAAAATTCACAAAATGTCAGGATTGACAAAGTAACAAATATATCTTTTCATCAAACCAAGAAGTTGGAAATGAAAAGTTGAAATGGTTATTATCTCTACTACTGAGTTATTGATTACAACGAAAGTGATTGAGTCTACTTAAGTGTTTCACCTTAGAAATGATTTTTATAGGTTCAGATTAAAAGAGTTGTAAATGAAGGATCATATTATCATACCTCTTTTGCTTAAGTAACCTTTAAGTTTAAGATTCGAGAATAAGATTTTTAATTATTTCGGAAGAATTGTGAAATTCAAGAATTTTTTAAACTTGATTAGTAGCCTAATCAAGTATTTTTGAATTTTATTTGGAGTTTAAGTCACCAATCACAATCTTTATAATCGTCTAATTAAAGACAACGTTTGATTATGTCAAATTACCATGCTCCTAATATTGAAGTCTATGATAATCTCAAATCGAAGGACTAAATGATATACCTATCATGAGTAACACCTATGACTTAATCCATGTGGTGTTCTCATATCAGGTTGGTTTAGTACCTCATTCCCTAACAAGTACTCGTGATCTTGATTCGTATCCCTATATGCATTATCATCACATGACCATCAATCAAGATTCACACTAGTCTTAATTCATTACAATTCCAATATAATAATCGACTAGGGATATTTATGATATTTTAACTAATACCCATAGATCTTATAATAAAACAATCACTTATAATAAAACAGCAAATGAAAACTTTAGTTTTATTAACTAAATTTATAAGATAAACAATGTTTGTAGATTAACTTATGGTACATGCCCCAATAACCGATGATCAAGACACCTAATCAATTTCTCAAAACAACCCTCAAGTTTCCTAAATGGCCCATTGGTTCAAAAATGAGCACCCCGTCTTATTAGGGCACCCCGGTTGTTTCTCAAGGCACCCAACTGTCTCGGTCCCATAAGTTCGAGAAACAACATACTGTCTCGGTTGTACATGCCCGAGACCATTCCTTAAGTCTCGGTACCCAATGACTGTGACTAGTACCGCATAGTACATACATATGGTTTCAGTTGCTTTAGTCCGAGACTCATGCAAGAGTGTCGACTAGATACAACTGAGACCCTATGTAGTATCTCGGTTCTGTGTGGCCGATCACTTCGCGTCTCCTGTACAGTTTGAAAAATGAAAAAATACAAAAAAATCAAGAAAACAAACTTTATCTTGTTCTACGTCCGCTCTCACTCCTTTGCTTCACCCATTACACATTAACAATGATGCAAACATACAGAATCTTACAAACCCTACAATATAGACCGACGTTATTATCTCCTCCAAAACCGGTCAACCGAGTTCATTCAACTCTGCATATGTGCACAACTAGGGATCGATTGCACTTGTGAAAAAATTGGACGATTAAAGATGTGGTGCACAAGAATGGAGAGGTTTGGGTACGTGAGTGAATCAGTTGAGTTGGGAGGGCCGTTTTGACATTTTATTTCTTACCTTAATTTTTATAATATTTTGGCTGGGTGCCTTGATCATTGTGCGCGGTGCAGATAGCCACACTCTAAATTTATAGTCAACCTTGTAAATGGGTGATCGTGTTTAGTCTTGTCAACCCATTTACGACACTAATTCATGTAATCTCAATACTCACTAATATCCTTGTGTTTAATTCTATCGTGTTATTGTGTGATGACCTATTTAATCACCCCCGGACTAACCAAGACTCTATAAGTTTATTATAAGTTTTATGAGCCACTAACAACTAATTATGTCTATCCATAAAATGTAAGTAAGATTGAGATTGCTCCAACAACTGAGACAAATATGGCTAAAAAATAGAGCAAGGGTTTGGCCTTCAAAGAAAAAATAGAGCAAGGCTTTGATCATCCTAAAAAAAAAAAAAAAAAACAATCTGGAGGCCCCTTTCCCTTAATACGGTGCAACGTGGCATACCAGCACCAATGACAACTCTCTTAAATGCAATCACCCAACCTATTTTTGTCATTCCAATTATCATTATCATTTAATAGAATGGGTTAGAAGACCGTTGATCTTCATTACCACCTCAACTAATTATCTCACAAATGTCCTCACGTGGACGCTCCAGATCTCTCCACTCCTCATTCCCCTCATCGAGATCCGAGACAACAAACAACCGGCACCTCTCTCGCCTCCCTTCTCAATGATTCTCCTCGACATCCAACGAAGAACACCAATTCGCAGTTCCCCACAATTCCCACTTCCTTGTTCTTCAGGTCTGTCCAAATCACACAGTTTTTTCTCCTTGTATCATTTGTTGAGGATGGTTCTCCCTTTGTTTGATGTGATGTGATCGTGACGTTTCAAATCATTCAAATTGGACTTTATGCGATTATGCCATTCTCCGATTTGTTCACTTTGATTGTTTGATGTGATTGTGTTGTGGGCATTATTGATTTCTGGTTTTTCCATTACTTTTATTGTTGTTTGATTGATTTTGTGTGATTCGTGATTTGAATCTGCGAATTCATTTACTGGGTATCAGAGATTCGATGAACTTGCTAGGTTTTCTGATCTGGGTACCTGCCATTGATGTCGGTTCCGCGACATTCCGTCGAATTGGGATTGATTTGGTCAGAGGGGAGCGTAGATCTTGGGGATTTATGGGGGGATTTTGAGGTGGTGTTTTGTGTGAATTGAAAGAAATTTGGGGGTTTTGGGAGGATGTATGCGGTGGGGAGGCTTGGGAGCTATATCTCGGCGCCGTTTCATCCTTTCGGAGGGGCTGTGGATATAATTGTTGTAGAACAGCAAGATGGGAGCTTCAAGTCTTCACCTTGGTATGTCAAGTTTGGGAAGTTTCAAGGGGTTTTGAAGTCAAAGGAGAAGATTGTTACGATTTGTGTTAATGGCGTGGAAGCTGATTTCCATATGTACTTGGATCATAAAGGGGAAGCTTACTTTCTCAAGGAGGTTGAGAATGAAGAGGATCCTATTGTGTTTTCCTCGTATTTGTCGGGTGATGAGGCGGATGAGAAGTCCACTGGTGTGGGTATGAAGAAATCTAAGAGTTGTGATTTCAATCTTAATTTGCCAGCTTCAGAGGCACAGATCAATGTGGGGGGAGCGGAGGTTGTGGCAAAGACGAATTCTCGTCGATCTCGTATTCTTGGTTTCATGTTTGGCGGGAAATCTATGAAGAAGGATGGTACTAAGAGTGTAGGGGCCGATACAAATGTAGTAAGAATGAGTTCTTTTGAGCGAGCTGAGATTGCAGCTGATCTCTTGGAGGTTAAGTGGTCTACTAACCTTCCGACTGGGAACCCAAGGAAGATTAATTCTTCAAGGTTGTCTGCTTCAGATACGATAGCTCAAGAGACTGATACGAATTTGCTGGTCAATAATGGTGAGGGCAAGGATACGCTGGTTGTCCATGATAAAATAGAATGCAATGAAAATTATTTTATTTTACCAGAAGCGAATGATCCGTGTAGTTCTAAGATGAGCATTTGTCCTTTGCATAGTCCTAATGACAGCTCAGAGTGCTCCAACTACATAACCGTTCCTGAAATTTCATCTCAAGCACCTCATGACCACCAAGATGTAGAGATCGCCACTTTGGATGTTAGTATTTCGCAAGACGCGCAAGAGATATCTCATCAAAATTCCATGGTGATAAAAGGATGCAATGGAGGGAATGCTAATTTGAATGAGGGCAGAGAGGCTTGCATTGAAGGTACCACTTTTGCTTTTTCCCAACCGGCTGAGCCATGTGCAAAGTATATTGTGAAAGATGAATGTAATGAAACGAATAGTCTTTTAAGATCTGATTCTTCCAGGGAAGAAAGTGGTGCTTGCTGCCCAAAATTGGAGAAGTCAAGCATGGATTTTGATTTTACCGGTAATCAAAATGTAATGTTGCAGAGATTTTCTGAACGAGGATCGGAAGAAGCTGTAGTCGAGAGGACATTGCTTTGCGAGGAATCAAAATTAACACCAGAGTCGAAATCTTTGCCCGAGAACGACACTTCTATAACTAAAGAAAATGCAGATGGTGAATCATTGGGTGATTTTGCATCTGGAGCATATTTAAAGACTGAAACTGTTCCTGGAAACATGGAGACACTGGCTTATGCAAGAGAGGAAAGCATACTTGGAGAATCTATATCTTCTTCTCATGTAAACTTGGTTAATCTGAACACCACAAAATCTCAGATATTTGTGGTCACCAGTCAAGAAAAAACAGGTGAGCATGATGTAGAACATAATTCAAGGACCGAAACTCACAACCCCTTCTGGAATCAGTCTCAAATTTTCGGCTTAGTTCATTCTTGCAGTTTTGGAATTAGTGAGTTGGGCCTTGAAGAACAATCGAATGAACCAGGATCTCATTTTCACCAGACGGGCAACAAGGCGCTTGGGTGGATTGGAAAACCAGATCTACAGGACACTTTCAGCAGCTTCATTCCCCTAGAAGAAATGGTAACTCTCGATGAAGGAAATGAGACTAATAAGCTTCAAACTTCAGATAATTTTGGAAATTTGGAAGGATTAAGTGTTAATGATCTTCCTAAGGAAGTGGACAGCGCAAGCAAGTCAGCTTCAGAAATTTCGGACGACGTTCAATTTTTTTTGGGTGATATCAACGATCTTGTGCCTGATACAATGCAGCAGAAGGATTCAATGTCTTCAAGTACCTTGGGGACAGTGGAACATCTAATTGTTACTCAGGATGAGATTGGGAGATTAGATGATACAAATGAACTATCTGCATCTTCTGTTAAACTTGGTCATGAGCGTTCTCCAAAAGCTTTTCAATTTCAGGGTGAAGAAACAGATTGCAATCTAAATTCTTTCATTCCTAGAGTTGGAATTGGTTTGGATAAAGAGAAAGGTCTAGTGATTGGATCTTTGCCTAATATTCATTCCCTCTGTGATAATATGGGCATGTCTGATGTCCAGCAGACCTGTCGTCACTCTCTGGATTTGGATAGTGAAAACACACAATTGGAGGTGGTAAAGAAGAGTTCTTCGGAGTTCAATTCGGACACTGAATGCCAGTTGGCGGATGATCATTCTAAGTTTCAAGAAGTTCAATTCTTTGAAGAATTCAAAAACTTGTTAACTACCAACAAAGTAGGTAAGACTTCTGTTTATATAGTTGTACGCCTTTCTGTAGTTACTTTTTATCAGATCAATTTCCTTGTACTCACATTAGAACAGCATATAAGTCAAAGCAAACTTGCTTTCACCGTTCTTCCATTTATTTTTTACAGAAATTTCTCTGTGCAAACGCTTAATGTTCAATGGAATGGGGACTTATGCTGCCTCTCAAGTATTTGATGCTGAAAGAGTGGATTTGGAGATGCTTATTTCTCTGGGTCCCTTTTTTGTGAGTAATGAAAGGCTCATTGTACGAATTGGCGGCCACTACTATCCATGGGAAGCTGCTCAGCCTACTATATTGGGCATGATCTCATGTGGGCAAGAACAGATTTTGGAGCCGGACCACGTCGAGGCTGTGAACAGAAAAGCAGAAACTCAAGTAGTTGATTCGTCAAAAGCCAATGATTCTGATGCTAAAAGCACCTCAAGTGCAGGCTGGAAACTCTGGTCTTTCAAATCTTCAAAAAGTATGAGCTCTATAAAACCAGTTACAGATGAAGCCGAAGTTTCTGAGGTAAAGAGGGTTTTAGAGAGTAACAATGATGTGGCAGAGGATAGGACTGAGCTCAAAGACAAAGTTACTAGGAAGAAGGTGAAATCAATTGTTCCAACGTCCCAACAACTGGCCTCCCTAAAGTTGAATGAAGGAAAGAACATTATTACCTTCACATTCTCAACGGCGATGCTAGGAACACAGCAGGTTATAACATCTTGCGCCTTGTAATCCTTATCGCTGCCAGTTTCTTGATAACTTAGAGTTGTCAATGTATGTTATTTGATGGATTGTGAGTGATTAGATTTACAAGGATTGAAATCTTTCTCATTATAGATATACGAATTGTAAAGATTCAACCAAAAAGAGGCAAAATATGTGTTGGTTATGAAAAAAAAAGAAAAAAAAAGAAAAGAGAAGAGGATAATATCCGTAGGTTACGGTAGGCCAAAGAAAATGCCTTCCCTAACATTATGCTTCCGGTATTTGTGATTTTTATCCTGGCCAAGAAATTTTGGATCATAGGAATCATTGAAGGATTTATCCCTTAGATGTCTATTCTATACGCTGGGTCTTACAATCTAATTATCGAAGGAGTTAATCATGCGACGATATATTCAAAAGAGCTTGATGGTTTTATCCTCTTGCACTCCTACTGAGCTAGTTGACTGTCGATATCCGTGACATGAGCCTGGTCCTTATGATGATTTTCATGTTTCACCATGCTTACAAAAAAAAAAGGTTCATTGCAACGCGAGTCATGTGACTGCAATTGATCCTGCTGTTACTTCTTCAAGCACTTTGTTTCAATATTTTAGTTAGTTATCTTTCCTATATCTGAATATTTTATGTTTATGATCAGGTGGATGCTAGAATTTACTTGTGGAAATGGAACACTCTAATAGTTGTATCTGATGTTGATGGGACCATTACCAGGTTTTCTCTTTTCCCTTTCTTTTGCCTCATGTTAGAAGAATATATATGTGAAATCAACTTTATAACTTACACCCATCCTTCTTAATTCCTTAATATTGCATGCCATGACTACGAGATTTTGATAATGTCTTCATGATTTTGTTATGAATGGAGTCAATTGGAAACAGTTTAAATTATATATATAATATATAATTTTGTGATGAAATTGGTAAATGTTTGAGAAATATTTAGGGTGGCAATTTTAACAAAATTCATTGCTGGTCTTTTTATGTATCATTACAATAATTGACTTAGTTGAGAAAGAAAAGCAAGGACAACTAGCATTTCCGATCAGGGCTTAGACGATGTTGATTTCCTAAATTGAAGAAAATGTAACAAGGCAATAAAGGCATCAAAAGTTCTGATAGTATGGCAGTGAGGTCATTTGAAAAGTTCTCAAGGAAAAATATGTTTGTGGTAACCTTTGTTGAAGTGGAGAGAAAAGGGAAGGTAACGTCCTGGAGAATTTGAGGGTGGCACAGTAGTTTGAAACCAAAAGGATCTAGAAAAGCATTCATGGCACGTTAGTCAAGCATGGAAGAGACTAACATTCTTGGACTAAGCAGAATTTTGAATGAATCTTCATTCTTCACTTGTATTTAAGGAGCTGTGACATGATATCTCTTATATCCTTCGTCACTTTGTAAGGAATGATTTGTAGAAGAATTACAGACTTTTTTTTAGACTTCACGTATTTCCGTTGATATGTTGCTCCTTAGACGATGAGGATAACCCTAGTTTTTCTTAATGTACTTCAAATGCAGGTTTTTGCACTAATTATTTGGTTTTGAACCAGGTGGCAGTAGAACTTAGCTTTTAATACGAGCATTATGTAACCCATGTCAATCTTTTCCGTACTACAGCTACAGGTTCATCATCTATGCAATTCTTCTCCACACCCCTTCTCTTTTTCTGTTTCTCCTCATTTTCATTTGTATCAATATGTGCCTGAATAAGTTAAAAAGGAAATGTAGGCTAGGAGGCCAGGCGTAGAGGCGGAATTTCTATATGCTCCAATGGATGCTGTAATCGTAAAGTAGGCCATGGTTAAAAATTGTTTTTGCATTTCTGGAGAGATCTCCAAAAACTTCTTGAGATTTGTCACTCGTATTTGTGGTTGAAAATCTCTGTTGAAATATACTGATTCTATCTTATTTATGCACTCTGATCTTTTTGTTTTTCATTTTATTAAAGATCAGATGTTCTTGGGCAGTTCATGCCTTTGGTTGGAAGAGACTGGTCACAGATAGGTGTTACTCATTTGTTTTCAGCTATAAAGGTCTGTTTCAATTTCCTCTTACATTCTGATTGTAAAAGTAGCTCTCTTCTTGTCAGTTTCATGTAGCTGTATATGGCAGTCCTATTAGTGGTTATTATTTTCATGTTCCATTGTCTGTAATTCCGCATGCACTGGAGTTCTTAGCATGCACTTAAGACATTAATTTGGATAAGCAGCTTATTTTATTCTATTGACACAGTAAAATTGTTTTGCATTGGAAGACTAAGTATCTCCCCTTTTGAAAGTATCATAAGTAGAAGTCTTACTGATTTTAAGATGTGAATCATAAGATATGACTGCCGATGTGTTCTTGGGTTTCAGGAAAATGGGTATCAGTTGCTTTTTCTCAGTGCTCGTTCGATTTCTCAGGCATATCTTACTAGGCAGTTCCTTGTAAACCTTAATCAGGTGATGCAAAGAGTTTAAATTGTAATCTGCATTATAAGTTGAAGGCTTGCGAAAATTCACACACTGTCTATACTTCTTCAGTGGAGATGTGTACTTTAGGAAAAACAGTTGTTGTTTACAACTTACTTTACTTGTTTGCACAGGATGGCAAAGCATTACCAGATGGGCCTGTTGTTATTTCCCCAGATGGACTTTTTCCTTCTCTATTCCGAGAAGGTATCTTTCTGATAATTGATGTGTTGGTGATATTGTGGCTAAAACCATTGCTGTTTGAGCTCCTTCTGTTCCTATCTGTGAGAAGATATGACCATTGAGGATGAACATCTTTATCAATGATCTAAGTCTGCATATTGTGTACATTTCTAGACAATTTATGGAGACAGTAGAGTCACCATCTTTTCCCGCAGGTGAACAAATAAAGACAAATTGATGTTTTAATAAAGACAACATTGAAAAGTGAAACAAGCTGTAGAACCTTACCCTCATATGTCATAGATAACCATTATTTTCTCATATAGTTAAAAAGATTTCATGTTATGAGGTTTTTCCTTTTCCAGTCAATAAAAAAGAGTAATCGAGAGAATCATGCATTCTCCCAGCTCTCCTATACCCTTTTCCTATGTGTTCTATTTACTATTTACATGATATGAACCCAACTCCTTAACAATGAATTGTTGTTTCTTTAACCTATTTTTTTGGACCTGCAAATTAATCTTGTCAAGTACTTCTGATTATCTTTTACTTGTCTTATTATGTGATGCTTAGTCTTCAAGGTGCCTCTATTTGTAATAACATTGGATTGAGTGGGTGTATTTTCATGGTTCCATGATCATGACTCACTTCTGCTTGGTTTGAGTCATTAATTACATGTGAAATTTTTCGAATGGGTGATGTTATGGTTTTCCTCTGACCCTTACTTTTTAGAGTTACGATTGAAGTGTTCTCACATCAATAATTAGAAATTGACTGCACAAAATGGGTTCATGCTGGTGGTCTAACCTTTTGTTCTTTCAGTTGTTATAGATGGCCATTATTCGTCTTACTATGCTGTGCCTTGTATTTATAGTTCGAAAACCCACCAGAGATATTAACAGGACAAATTTCAGTAA
Source organism: Stephania yunnanensis (assembly GCA_039657365.1). Lineage (NCBI taxonomy): Eukaryota > Viridiplantae > Streptophyta > Magnoliopsida > Ranunculales > Menispermaceae > Stephania > Stephania yunnanensis. Next base: position 46,093,212 of record CM077581.1, read on the forward strand.
CAAAAAGCACAGTACGGTTTTCATAAGTTACGCTGTTGAAGTGGGTAGGTAGACCAGTTTTAACCTATATACCATTTTAGTAACTTGTCTTTTGGATGCCAAACTTTTGGAGAATAAGATGCTTTTGACATTATTAGCTAGAAAAGGAAGCATTCCTTTGACTAAATTACAGTGTGTGTACTCCAATTCCCATTTGATCAAACAGTTGATCTGAGAGCTTGACTCATTTCTATGTATTATTTAGTATTCTGAAGGTCTGCCTAACTGAACTAGTTTATTATAATTTACAGTAATTAGAAGAGCTCCACATGAATTCAAGATCGCGTGCCTAATGGTGAGTTTCTACTGATAATCAAACATTTGTTTTTTTTTTTTTTTTTTATGATGTATCACGTACATTTTCTTTCTGAATGAACTTTTTTTTTTTTTTTTCGTACAGAATATAATGAACTAATTTCCAAAATGAAGCTATTTCTATTTCCACTAGAAAAGTTTTGATAGTACAAAATGAAGCTATTTCTACTTCCATTAGAAATGTTTTGATAGTACTAGTTATATTTTGGCCTCACTGGAATACAGGTTACTGGTCTCAAGTTTGTCCTAGTGATCAGTATAATCTTTTAGTGCTCAATTTCGTATCTTATATTGTGGGGATGGGAGGTTCGAAGGCTTGTGTAACTGTCCTCTCTTTGAAGAAGTATTGTATATTGTTTTTTCACTAGTAAAAAGATAAGAATAAAAAGGCTTCTAGCCTACTTATCTCTTCTAAATTCTAATGCGTTGATTATTGAAATATAGGATATTAAAGCACTATTTCCTCCTGATTGCAACCCATTTTATGCGGGTTTTGGAAATAGAGACACAGATGAGCTTAGCTATCTTAAGGTTGGAATTCCTAGAGGAAAAATCTTCATCATTAATGCCAAGGTAATTATATATATATTTAAATAAGAGATAAAAAGGAGCTTTACTGATGCTTATCTTCTTACTATTTCATATTTTGAGATAACAGGGGGAGGTCACTGTGAACCGGAGAACTGATAGAAAATCTTATACCTCTCTACATGCACTTGTGCATGACATGTTCCCTGCCACGTCCTCCTCTTCTGAACAGGTTATCCGTGTGACCTGCTTTTCCTTATCTATGTTCGAATCTTCCATAATTCAACCATCAATACCTTCATTTTCATCTTTTAAGAATTTGTTGTGCTCTTTAAAGGTATTCCTTAGTTTATATATAGACGCGAAAAAACAGAAAGTTACTGTTTGCTCACCGTGCTTAGTTTGTGGTCTGGGAATTTTAGTCCCAGTTACACTTGTTCTTGCTTCACTTTATGTAATACAATCAATAATTAATAAATGAAAAGAAAATGTTGGAGAATTTGGATCCGTGTCCTCAAGGTTTCTCTCCTCTTTCTTAGCGAACTTTACATATTTGCTTTTGTTTCAGGAAGAATTTAACTCATGGAATTACTGGAGGACGCCTCTTTCTGGATTCAGTATGTGAGGATTCATGCTAGTCTTTTGTCCCCAAAATGAAGGAGTCAATATTAGAAGCATGTCTGTCTACTGGTTTTGCCATATCCATGGTGGGATTATTTCTTCTGCTGTTCAATTTGATTAGTTGAATTTCATTTTCGTGTCTAGTTTACTGCTGCCGTGCCTTCTGAACAACATTAGTTAGCTGTCCACTACGGAATAAATTTTCATTTCCCTGACCATTAATATAGAGATAGTTATCCTTCCACATATAGTCTCTATCCCACCTTACAACAGATGACTATTGAGCTACATCTTTTTATCTTTACATAATATTAGCCCACAGGAAACTCAAAACATAATGAAAATCATGGGCTGTCCCGTTCAACCTTATCTTTTTGGTGAAGAACTTGAAATGTAAGTGCTTTAGCGCACACCAAGATTGTTTCTACACTTACATAATCAATCTTTGACAATGAATGAAGAAAAATGGTAGATGAGAGAGAGTGATGTTTCTTTGGCCAGTGAAGTTCAGAACTAGGCAATATGGTTTGACGCTATGACGTAGATTATATGCTCAGACTGCTTGTAGGACATAAATCCTTACAACAACAACATAGCCTCAGTCCCAAATTAATTTGGGTCGGCTACATGGATCAAACTCTTCTATTGTGCTGGATGTAGTGCACTATGGAAGATGGTCCTTACAGAAATAGCTGATATAATTGAGCAGATTGAATTGATAAGCCAGGTCCCTTTTAGTTGATCAACCTTTTTTTCAAGCATCCACCACCCTAGTTTTTCTGTTTTGGTTTGGGGAGAAAAGAAAAGAAGGATATGACTCGGGTATGGGGTTCGTTCATGCGCTTCGTCATTGTTGACATTCTTAGGAGCCTAAAAGAAGTACCTTGGATTAACTGGCATATGAAATTGCTGTTGCAACGCTCTAATGATGTTAGTTGTATGATCTGCAGGAAGTAGTTTGCTGATTATGGTCACCAGAAGGTCCTATTTTGATCTTTGCCAAGTCGTCAGACGATTCAGCAGAATGAGATGTACAGATGAGTTCCTCACACAAGACTTCAAGGTAGCTTATTCTATCCCTGTACAGTGTAATATGTTAGGTGCCACTAGAAAGCAACAGTATATATAATCTCAATGGTTTGGATGAATATCAGTCATTGCTAGAACAATCGAAAAACTCATTGATCAACTGAATTCTTTGTTATAATTTTTAATGGCATCATAATCCGCTTTAATTTTTTTTCTGCAACTATAGAGCTCTTGTAATCAATAATTTCAGCTCATCTGAGTCTTGAGCTACCACTGGTTCCTCAAGCAGCTATTTTTAGCTTTATCTTTAGTCGATATATGGTACCTTTCTTCTCCAAGTTGAGGCTTTTGTTATTTTCTTTTTCATCTTATCAAAAAAAAAAAAAAAAACTGCGGAAGAATAACGATGTGCAAATCTTGAATAATATAGAAATGCCAATATTACTAGGGAGCGAAAGGGAAACATAAATGTTGATTCATATGCTAATTTTGATCATAAATCCATAATCTTTGATGATATTTTCACTAAAACTGTAGCATATTGGGAGAAGAGAATCTCGTTTTGATGTACATGGATTGAAGTTGATCATTCAGTAAATATATTCTACTAGAATCTTAATGCTATATGTTCTCTCTGCAAAGGGAATGAAATTGGAGATCTCGGTGTGAACTTGATGCAAACATGTGCGGTGCTGCTAGTTGTTAGATTTAGCTTTTATTTGTCTACATTATACGTGTTATCACCAGTAAAAGCTAACTAACAACTAGCAGCACCACAGATGTTTGCATCAGAATTCCAAGTTGGCTTCTCCATCGGAATCACCTTGCACTGCTCTTTGTTCTTTGCTTATGCAGTTGTCCTTGTCCATGTTGAATTTTCACAACCCTTCCCAGAACTCTGCCATCATCATCTCTTTCATCAACTCCATCCGTGTTGCATCCCGCCATCAAAGTGCGTATAGCACTCCTGGCTTTTCTATTGGAATAGGTTGTTGGGATTGTCTTATTGGTAATTATGATCAATCTTTAGGCACTATTTTGTGTAAGAGGGCTTTTACTAAGTAGATTTATTTTTTTATTTTTTTATTTTTTTTGGTGGGTACTTAAGTAGATCTTTACTGTGTTTCTGTTTGTTCTATTTTATCAAAATGGAATTATTCTGTGATGAAACATGCGTGTCGAAGTACAATGATTTTGACCATTGAGCTATTAGATCACTGGCCTCTGCACCTTTTATTGATGCTCAAATGATTGGGTGGAGGATTAAGGGTACCTCCCCATCATGTGGCGCCGCCCCATACATATATATGCTCAAATGGGAGGATTGAAAGGGTCTCCTCCCCATTTTATGTAAAGTTGAAGCTTTTTTACTGAACAGGACTGTCTGCTATTGCCAAAGAATCAGACTTTAAAGTTGAGAGTTCGAACTTAACGTTCGGTAAGGCACAAATTGCCTTTGCAGTCTCTTTAAGAAAAATAAATAAAGAGAGAACTTATTGATATATTATCATCACCATTCCTGTGTTGTGTACAATCTGAATTTTTTTTTTTTGTGAGCTCTAGTTTTTTCTGCAACTTTATCTCTCAGACGTTCATTGAGTTGGCGGCTCGTTGGAGTTCCTGGGTTCTAAGCAATCACTGATCGATGTATGCTCAAGCTGCTGTTATCCACAGCTTTAGTTTGTATTTCCCATATTGTAACTTCTGTTATATATTTTTTTAATCTTGGCATGGACAATTAACATTCGAAACAAAAGTGGACCAACCAAATTATAGTTCAATGGTTTGGTATCTAGTACTATGGAGGAGGTTGACATTGAGGCTCCTAGGGCAAGTTTGAGGGGTAATAAGTTGGTTTATTATACTACAACAACAACAGCAGCGTAACTTCAATCTCGAATTAATTGAAGTCGGCTACATGGATAACATCAACAACAACAACAACAACAACAACAACAACATAGCCTCATTTTCGAATTAATTGGGGTTGGCTACATAGATAGCCTTAGTCTCAAATTAATTGAGGTCGGTTATATGGATCAAACTCTTTCATTGTACTTGATTAAGTCCAATTAATGGTGAGCTTTCCAAACTATTCAAATCCCTTATAATTAATGTATCCCAAGTTAACTTTGGTTTGCTCCTAACTTGTTGAGTTTTTTTAGTTTCTTTTGAGTCAAGTTTTTTAGTGGGGGTATTTATAGACTATCTTTAAGGGTGTACAAAGGTTATTGATTCGGATTTGTCCTCAAACACAAACCAAACCAAATAATTCAGGTTTGTAAACTTTTAGAACCAAACCAAACCAATTGGCTCTTATAAATCAAACCAACCTAACTTTATAAATTTGGGCTGGGTTGGTTTCAACTGTCAGGTTGACCATAATATTTTTTCTTCCAAAAATGAGGAAGTAAACCTCCAAGCATATACTCCTACAACGTATAATATCAAATTCTAGTTCGCTTCAAAATAAAATAACCCAAACAAAAATATGATTAAGAGGCAACAAAAATATAGCATTGTTATCAAACTAATATTGAAGCACAATTATTAAATCACGTATGAAGTTCCTCGCCTTCGAGAAACAAGATGCAAATTATTGGTAGTTTTTCGAAGTAAAACCAAATTGAAGTCTAAAGATAAAATAAAAGAGTAACCATTTAAAAAATGTTTAAATTGTTAAAAGTGGACAAGCCCAAAAAGTTCAACTTGATGTAAAATGGAGTGAATTATTTGGAATTGTTGATACAAGTAAGAGAAAATCTCTCAAAATATATTTGAGATTGATTGAGATTTATGATTTTGTTATGCATATATAAATCAACTATATCGAATTTTTTTACAACTGCTTAGTGTAGTCATAGTTGGTTCGGATCTAATCGGGTTTATCAATATAGAACCAAAATACTGAACCAACCCATCGGTTCTCAAATTTGAAGAGCCCAACCCAAATCAATAGCCTTTTGAACCTAACCAAAATCTATTGAGGGGTTTGGATTTCTATCGGGACCCAGGTCTATCGATTTTTTGTACACCCCTAGTTGTCTTTGTAAGTGACCAAACCACAACAAGCCCTTCTCTAATCTTTTGTGTCAATTGGTGCTACTCCTAATTGTCTTTGAATTTATATATATTTCTTATTCTATCTTTACGAGGTTTACCACATTTCCACCTAAGCATTCTCATTTTTGTTATGTTCATTTTATGTAGTTGTTATTTTACCGCACAACATTTACTTCCATAGAGCTTAATTGGCCTAATTGCAGTCCTATAAACTTTTCCTTTTCACTTAGTAGAAATATTTCAATCATAAATCACCCCTATCGCAGTCTGCCATTTCTTCCGTCCACCTCTATATGTAATGACTTGTTACTTTAAGCTGGTGATAAGTGTTAATTTAATTCTTATTTAAATTGAGTTAGGCTCATGGTTAAGTCCAACATACCTCGATTAGCATGTGTGTGTGTTTGTGTGATGAATCAATATTTGTTTGGTATGTTTATGAGTTTTCTAGGTTGTGGGATTAATAGAAAATTAATATAAACCTATAATCGGTAGCTAAACAATAAATAACTGGTACACTAAGTGCGACGAGGGGGTCGTGAAATGAATGTGCACACCCGAGAATACTTGTAGGCATGTCTAGTGATTGATTGGCGAGAAAACACATGAATATATATATATATATATATATATATATTTGATATATAAATATATATTGGAAACTATAAGATTAGTTTGAATTATATGAATCGTCGGATCGCCTCGAGATGAGCATAAGTGTTGATGGTGTTAAAACTTGTGTCACTTTAAAGAGTTTCATTTTAACACATTAATCACTTTATCAGCCTCGAGACAGTATGATGCGTATCTCAAGGAAAATCCATATATACAAAATAAAAACCTTAAACTTATCCTCACAATTCATTCGATCATTCTAGAAAGTGGGAGGGAGAGTAGCTAAGGGTTTAATCTGGAGGGGATCAATTTAGGAGTTGATTCAACGTGAATTGAGGAGCTTAAACAACTTGAAATTCAGAGATCATCATGTTGGTAAGTTTAGTTTTTGAGTTTTTGAAGTTTAATTCTATGATAGTGATCATATATTTGTGAATTGTGTTGTTTGATGACTGAAAATGATTTCTTACCTTAGTAGAGGTCCTCCCTGAAGATTTGGGAGAGTATTTTACGATGTTATGATGGTTTGTGGATTGGACAGTGGTTGCTGCCCTGTTTACTATCGAGGCAGTGCAGAGTGGCCACTGCGTTTACTATATGTTTTACATTGATATTCGAATCACAGTAGTGTTTATCAGGTCTAAGAGAAGAAGCTACTGGCTCTAGTTAAGTCTAGCGAGATTAACGAGGCTTAATTAAAGTTTTAGGCTGAGTATTGCCCTAATCGGGTAAGGGGATGTTGCAACTTGGTATCATAGCATAAGGTTTATCACTTTTGAATATAAGTAGTAACCTTGATACAGTTTGGTATCATGGACGATGCATTGACTTTGTTTTCACTTTCGACTTGTTTTCGAAGTAAGTGACAACATATTCCCTTATACCAAAAACCTATGTTTATTGACTTTGAGAGTTGTCTCGAGTTATGAATAAGCTTAGGGTATGATAAACAATTTTTATCATGATTTTAGGTGGTAACCAAAAGATAAAAACTAAGATATGTTATTTGTTGTGTTATATTATGTCTACGTGGTAGATATAAGAGTTATATCTTTTCTGAACGATAATAAGATAGTTGAAGCCCATTAATTTCTCATGATACGAGAAAACATTGATGTAAGAGTTCAAGAGAATCTTAACCTCGAGGAGTTTGAAAGAGGAAAGACAAATAAAACTTATAAAATGAAATTAAACTCTTCTTCTATTAAGTGGAACTCAAAGAAAGTAAGCCATATTGAGATATGATTTAGTACTAGTATTGAGACTAGTTGAGAATTAATGGAAGTTATTCAATAAACAAATTAGTGGTTAATGATAAAAGCCTATTTGAGGTTAGTAAACCACTAATGTATTTATACTTCATAAGTTGTTATGAAATACAAATTCCAGTTATGATGTAAATCCATATTGGAATGACAAACAAATTGTCGGGTAATGAAAGGTGAAATTGAGAATATTAAACTAGTAAAGTTTGAAGTCAGTTTAATCCGGAACATTTAAAGATGATTTAGACTGATATCCTAGTATGATGTTTTAGACTGATATAGTCTAAATTGGGGAGAATGACTTATCAATAAATCAAAGGATTTAAGGAATCCAAAGAATAATATGTGAAAGTGGGAATGAATATTCATTGCCTAGGATTGACAACTCATTTTGATAACAAGCTGAAATAAGTTGTTTTCAAGAGTTAGTTGAGATCTGGTTGTCATAGTGGTATAATCAAAATTAAGGATACATTTAAAGATGATTTCAAGCGATTGTTGAATTATTTTAAAATGGATGGTGGAAACCATTAGAACTTACTAGAACTCATGCTATGTTCATAAATAAAAGGTGTTAAGTATAGAAACCCTATTGTAATCAAGTTGTTATTTTGTTATCAATAATAATCTAGAATCTTTGAAGACTTAGAAGCTGCACAAGCATTACTGTATATAATTATAATTGGTAACGGTAAATTGGTTCATACTAGATTTTGCAAGTGCCAGTACTAAGTTTCAAAGGTTAATTAATTGTATGAGTGTTGAATATTAACAATAAATCAAGGGATTTGACTGGGAGTAGGGCAATATGAGATTGTCATATATTCAACACAAAGGTAAAAGAGAAAAGTAATTTTGAAATAATTGAATATTACAAACTATTGATCCAGGGATCTCTAGTATCGTTTAGTAATTTATTCAATTAACTCAAGTATGAGATTGTGGTAAATTGAAATTAGATACGATGATGTCTTAGAGGAAAGTTGAAGTATAGTTTGACTATAATGTTTATTTGATGGTACCCGAATTGTGGAAGAAGCTAGAGGTTCATCCTAACACTTCTTATTTAGGTAAGAATGTGTGGTGACACAATAAAGCAAAATTGCAGCTTATACTTCTATCTGTATATATAGTTCAAAATTGTGAAAAGAACTATTAGGATTTATAATCTCAAGATAACTATTTGGTAATTGTACCAAATATGGAAGACATCACTTGTAAATAAGATGAAAGGTTTGATGAAAATCTTTTAATCGTTCTTAAATATTATTGAGAATCTTAGAAGAATCGTTAAAAATATAATCTGGAAGTATAAAGACCAGTGGATTGGTATAAGTAGTGAATTTGAAATAATATAAGTTTGAAAAGTGGAATTGTTAGAGTGATGAAAAATAGAAGGTGAAATTGATACCTTGAATTTTCTAAATGTTAGGAATTCACTTTGAAACGTCACTTATTAAAGGTGATTGTGATGAAAATGCTTGAATAAGAAAAATACAGAGGATGTAGTTTCAATAAAAGCTGCTCCATAATATCTCTTGAATGAGATAAGCAATGATGAACAATTGAAGTCCTGTGCAGATACATAATCAGCTGAGTTGTCTGGATTGTAACTACAAGTCTTTTCTTTGGAGCTCAAATGGGAGCTGAGCTAATGATCATTTATTGAGTGATGAATTGTTGGAGAAATTGATCGAGATTATCTAGTAGGTCAAGGTTTGACTACTAATTATTGGAATTTTATATGGATAATCTCATATCAGAATAGTGCGCATGTAAAGAAAGTTCTTGGAACTTGAATCAAAAAGTGTGGAAAAAATGTTGCAAGAATTTCATGAATTTCTTTAAAATATTAAGTCAGGCGAAATCCAAAATCATTGTGATAAGAATGAGTTGTTGGTGACCTGGAATGAAAATTGGTGGTGTCAATTATATAAAGAAATATGAGATATATCAGTAAGTGGAACTTGAATGATATTGACCGGAAGGGTTATATTATTCTTGCCCTATATGAATGAAATTTCATGCTCAAAAACTTATGATAAATTAACCTAAGTTGTAATGACAATTGAAGGTTGTTGATGTTGTAATTATATGATTGATAGAGTCTATAAATCTCTTGTCAGCATTGTGGTTTAATTCTTATGGAAGAGTAAGCGAGATATATGTGTAAAAAAAGTTAAGAGTTATGGAGAACTAGGATTGTTATTTCATTGAGGAACTAAAAGTTTGCTTCCTTGTGGGGAAGAGATGTATAATAGCTAGGATGAACCTTTCTCAATCTTAACACAATATATCTGTAGCTAATCTTAGTTCCAGAGAATATAATTTCCAAGCTTGTGAATTGGAAGGTGATAGTTACTGGAAGAAGTAATTTGCAGTGTGAGTTCTCTAGTATTGATATTGGTTGTGCTATAAATGTTAAGGTGTTTTCCTTAAAATTTGTATGTTTTACTTCATCATCAATTAGTGTGGAATGAGAAGTAATGATACAAGTTTATTTGAGCCCGAGTAATTTAGAATTATATAGAAGGGTATTAATAAACTGTCAGTATGCAATTACAACTCAAATAAACGGAAAGATATATGAGGAACCGTAGATGGCTTGAGTTTCTCAATAACTACATCTTCACTGCTGAGTATCACCCAAGCAAGGCAAATAGGTTTGCAGATACCTTGAGTAGGAGAAGAATAGCTATAGAAGATGTAGCTATTGCTAGAGCTTCTCAGTTTAAACTTCTTGAGGAATTATCTATGATGATGATTCGTGAAAGTTTAGCTAACACATCATCAACTGAGAGAGCTAATTTCAGAGCTACTAATATGTTCTTTCGAGCTCAGACTCGGACTGAATCAGAGATGATTCAGTAGGTGATTTTTATTAGAAAGCTAATCAAGATTATATAGTGTTTCTGAAGTTAATTACTAATGTAGATTATTTTTATTGGTCAATTTTTGACAATGGTGCATTACGATTCGGAGATAGATTGTGGATTCCAGCTCAGGATTGGTTGAGACATGAGTTGCTACAAGAATCTCATGAATCTCTTTACTCTATTTATCCAGGTGACACTAAGATATATCGCGATATGAGACGTATCTATTAGTGGCCTAGCATGAAGACTGATGTTGTTGAGTTTGTAAAAAGATGTGAGATATGTCAGCAAGTTAAGGCTGAGCATAGAAAACCTGGAGGGTTATTGCATTCTCTGACTATTCTTGAGTGGAAATGGGAACAAAGATCGATGAATTTTATTTTTGGTCTATCTTTGAGTCTACGTAAGCACGATATTATATGGGTTGTACTTGTAGTTAATAGGTTGATGAAGTTTGTGCATTTCTTACCAACTTCAATGCGAGTTTCTCTTAACTAATTATGTGAGGTGTACGCATGTGAGGTGTTGAGATTTCATGGAGTTCCAGTATCGATTATCTCGGATAGAGATATGAGATTCACGTCTAGAGTGTGGAGTGAGTTGCAAAGATAGCTAGGAACTATTCTTAACCTTAGTATGGTATACCATCCGCAGACTGATGAGCAACCCGAGCGGTTGTTTTTGATGCTAGAGGATAAGCTTCAAGCTTGTGTCTTGAAGTTTGGAGGTAACTGAGAGAAAAAAATTCTTTTGTGTGAGTTCTATTGTAATAAAAGTTTTCATGCTAGTATTAGAGTGCTCGTTTTAAAGCTTTGTATGGTTAGCCTTGTCGTTCATTGAAGAATTTGGGCAGAAGTTGAGATACAATTTTGTTAGAGCTAAAGTTGATTCAAACTACACAGAGAGAATTCATAAGAGTTGTCAGCGTTTGACTACGACACATCTAATACTCGAGATATGCGGATATACATAGTAGGTTGTTAGAGTTTTCAAATGGCGATTACATTCTGTTGAAAGTCTCACCTATGAAAGGATTATACAAGTTTAGATTGCGAGGTAAACTAGCTCCAAAGTACATTAGACCGTTTAGAGTACAAGAAAGTATTGGTCATGTTACTTACAAGTTAGAGTTGTGTAATGGCCAATTTTAATAATGCTGTTAATTATCTCGAAATTGCAGACATGGGCGCCAGCTTAGATCCACGTAGACGCTGCGGGTAGGTTAGGACACACGTCGACCTAGGTACACTGGTTTAATTGTGTGTTAGATGGCTTAATTGCGATGCGATTTATTCAATTATTGGTTAAATACATCGCATGTGTGTATGTTGAATCATGAGAGCGTGCGAGGTTGTGTGACGGGTAGCTGCCTCGAAGTGCATGCTAACGCGAGTATTGAGATGCGAGATATGGGTACACTAGAGAAAACTCAATAAATTTACATAAAAAATGTCAAGGTTATGAATTTGGCATGATGAATGTAACCATAGGTTATCAAATTGAGATGATTAATGTAATCATAGGCTTATTAAATTAACTCGAACAATAGGCTACGACGCGCCTCGAAATACGTGTGGAGACGCGGGGCACCGGGTACAGGTAGCCGAGGGTTAGTGTGACCATGAGTTAGTTTAAATTTGCTAAATAAAACACTAGCCATATGGTTGGATAAGGCTTAATGTAATGTGACACGGATAAAGTAAATGGAAGCCTATAGTTACATTAAATAAAAGAGGCCATGATATGGACATCTTAATTAGAGGACTGAAACCACAAGATATGCCCTCTGGATGTTGGAGTCACTAGGAGGTATAGGAAAACATACTTGTGAACCACAAGATATGCCTCGGGATGTTGGGTTTTAGGGTTCATGCGCAGCGGAGATTACAAAACAATTTTGACAAAAACCCCAACAGGATTCGAATCTAATTCCATTAAAAACGTTTAAACCATGAAAAACTTAATCATACCTCAGTCACAATATACCTTTCTGAAGGTTGATCGATCTCTAAGGCTCTGCCAACGACGAACGCCCTCAACCAGTAATCCACACACGAACGACAGCCGAGATTCGAAGTGCTAGCTTCGAGAGAATACCAAACCTTTTGTTTCTCTCCAAAACGATCCAGAGCATACCAAAAAACCTTAAGTCGTTTCTAAAATGAAAATAGAGTTTCAGCCTTTTAATATTTCGTACGTGTATTCTAACTTAAAGCGTCTATTTATACAACCCTTGTATATAGACGGTTAAGTAAATTACACATATACCCCTACTTAAAGAAGTATAAGTGTAATACACCACATAGACGTTTCTGTCATGAATTTTATCATACAAAATTCTTTTTTCTGAACCATCTTAAAATCTCGCAAAACCGTTCTTAGTGTGCGACCCAATAGGCTCATACAACGTTGGCAGTGTACCAAAACACATTTTGGTATACAAGTCATAAGCGACCTCTAGCAAGACATTATAACTACCCAAGTTATACGAATATCAAATCGATACAACCTAATCAATAGTGTATATAACATCCTTTTGTCACACGATATCCTTTTGATCAAACATAAGGCATGGAATTGTCATCCAACATGTTCAATCGTACTAGTCTCGATCTCTAGGTAGACTGAAAACATCCAAGTGACATTGATCAATATCAATTCATTTAGACTAGGCCTTTTAACAGTCTAACACATCGAGGGATCCACTAGATATCTCTCTTTATATGAGATGGACAAATTCTATCTAAGGCTTTGCCAACGACGAACGCCCTCTACCAGTAATCCACACACGAACGACAGCCGAGATTCGAAGTGCTAGCTTCGAGAGAATACCAAACCTTTTGTTTCTCTCCAAAACGATCCAGAGCATACCAAAAAACCTTAAGTCGTTTCTAAAACGAAAATAGAGTTTCGGCCTTTTAATCTTTCGTACGCTTAAAACGTCTATTTATACCCCTACTTAAAGAAGTATAAGTGTAATACACCACATAGACGTTTCTGTCATGAATTTTATCATACAAAATTCGTTTTTCTGAACCATCTTAAAATCTCGCAAAATCGTTCTTAGTGTGCGACCCAATAGGCTCATACAACGTTGGCAGTGTACCAAAACACATTTTGGTATACAAGTCATAAGCGGCCTCTAGCAAGACATTATAACTACCCAAGTTATACGAATATCAAATCGATACAACCTAATCAATAGTGTATATAACATCCTTTTGTCACACGATATCCTTTTGATCAAACATAAGACATGGAATTGTCATCCAACATGTTCAATCGTACTAGTCTCGATCTCTAGGTAGACTGAAAACATCCAAGTGATATTGATCAATATCAATTCATTTAGACTAGGCCTTTTAACAGTCTAACACATCGAGGGATCCACTAGATATCTCTCTTTATATGAGATGGACAAATTCTATCTCGATTACACAACTTCATCACATTGCTCACACAGTAACCAATCACAACCTTTATAATCGTCCGGTTAAAGACAACGTTTGATAGTGTCAAATCACTATGTTCCTAATGTTGAAGTCTCTGGTAATCTCAAGTCAGAGGACTAAAAAATATACCTATCATGAGAAACATCTATGACTTAATCCATGTGATGTTCTCATAGCGGGCCAGTCCAGTACTTTGTTCCCTAACAAGTACTCGTGATCTTGATTCGTAGCCCTATACGTATAATCATCATATGATCATCAATCAAAACTCACACTAGTTTTAATTCATTATAGTTCCCAGTATAATGATCGACTAGGGACATTTAAGATATTTCTGTAAATACCCATGGATCTTATTATAATGTAAACATGCAAATTAATTATAATAAACAACAAATGAAATCCTCTATTTTATTAACTAAAAGTATTCATAAAGACAGTTAATGGATTGACCTAGGGCACAAGCCCCAACATCTCCCACTTGCACTAGGGCCAATCATACATGCATCTAATGCCTAATGATCTAACATGACCATCATGTTTTGCTTGTGGAAGAGCTTTTGTCAATGGATCCGCAACGTTGTCTTCAGTAGGTACTCTGCAAATCTTTACATCTCCCCCCTCAATAATTTCTCTGATGAGATGAAAACGTCTGAGTATATGTTTGGATCTGTGGTGTGATCTAGGTTCTTTGGCCTGTGCTATTGCCCCGTTATTGTCACAATACAATCAAACAGAGTTAACAATACTTGGAACCACACCTATTTTAATGAACTTTTTGATCCAAACTGCCTCCTTTGCTGCATCAGACGCTGCAATATACTCAGTTTCTGTTGTTGAATATGCCACAGTCTATTGCTTTGAACTTTTCCAGCTTACTGTACCCCATTTAAAGTAAACACATATCCAGATTGTGATCTAAAATCATCTATATCAGTTTGAAAACTTGCATCTGTGTAACCATTTACAACTAGATCATTTTCAAAACCTCCATAGACCAAGAAAATTTCCTTAGTCCTTCTTAAGTATTTAAGGATGTTTTACAGCTATCCAGTGACTCTCACCAGGATTTGACTGATATCTGCTTGTAGTGCTCAAAGCATATGATACATCAAGTCGAGTGCATAGCATGGCATACATGATAGATCCAATAGCCGATGCATATGGAATCTTATTCATACGGTCTCGCTCATCATTTGTCCTAGGACATTGATTCTCGCTGAGACTTATGCCACGAGACATTGGCAACAATCCTTTTTTAGAGTCTTGTAAACTGAACCTATTCAGCACCTTGTCTATGTAAGCACTCTGACTTATACCGATTAGCCTCTTAGATCTATCCCTATAGATTCTTATCCCTAGGATATAGGATGTATCTCCTAAGTCTTTCATTGAGAAACACTTCCTTAACCAAGACTTTACATTCTGCAATGTTGGGATGTCATTTCCAATGAGTAATATATCATCAACATACAATACCAGAAAAACAAATACACTCCCAATGACATTCTCGTATACACAAGGCTCATCTTCGTTCTTAATAAAATCAAAATCCTTGATTGCTTCATCAAAACGAAGATTTCGACTCATAGAAGCTTGCTTTAATCCATAAATGGATCTTTGAAGCTTGCATACCTTCCTAGAATTCTCAAGGTGTACAAAACCTTCAGGTTGTGTCATATACATGTTCTCAAGCAGCTTTCCATTAAGAAATGCTTTTTTTACATCCATTTGTCATATCTCATAGTCATTATATGCAGCAATGGCAATTAAAATTCTTATGGATTTAAGCATGGCTACTGGCGAAAAAGTTTCATCATAATCAACACCTTGAGTCTGCCTGAAACCTTTTGCTACAAGTCTTGCTTTAAAAGTATGCACATTTCCATCCATGTCAGTTTTCTTCTTGAAAACCCATTTACATCCAATGGTCTTACCACCTTAGGTAAATCAACCAAGTTCCAAACTTGGTTATCATACATGGATTGCATCTCAGAGTTCATGGCACTTAGCCATTTATATGAGTCTGGTCCAGACATAGCCTTTTGATAAGTGGTGGGCTCATTTTGATCCATATGCAACACATCACGACGATCAGTAATGAGAAATCCAAATCTCTCTGGCTCATGTCTTATCCTACCAGATTTACGTGGGTCTTGTGTCACTTGCAGAGGTTCAACTGGTTCAGAACGTTGTTGAACTTCCTCCAGTAGTGGTTCAGGGTTTTTCTGTGATTCTTGAACTTCTTCAAGATTTCTTTCTCTCCCACTAGTGTCTTTTGAAATAAACTGTTTTTCCATAAAGGCACCATACCGAGCAACAAACACTTTGTTATCAGCGGGATTATAAAAGTAATATCCTTTTGTTTCTTTAGGATACCCCACAAATAAACACTTGTCGGATTTAGGTGCTAGTTTTTCTGAGACTTGTCGTTTTACGTAAGCCTCACAACCCCGAATCTTAAGGAAGGACAAACTAGGTCTCTTCCCATACCATATCTCATATGGTGTTTTATCAACCGCTTTAGAAGGAACTCGATTTAGAGTGAAATCTGCAGTTTGTAATGCATAACCCCAAAAGGATAATGGAAGATCTGCATGACTCATCATAGATCGAACCATATCTAATAAGGTTCGATTTCTCCTTTCAGAAACTCCATTCCACTGTGGAGTTGCTGGTGGAGCCAATTGGGAGACAATCCCACAATTTCTAAGATGATCATCAAATTCTTGGCTCAAATATTCACCACCTCGATCTGACCGAAGTGTTTTGATAGTTTTACCAAGTTGATTCTGCACTTCATTTTGAAACATTCGAAACATCTCAAATGATTCAGCTTTATGTTTCATTAGATATACATAATCATATCTGCTAAAATCATCAATAAATGTAATGAAATACTGATAACCTCCTTTAACCATTGTGTTTATAGGACCGCATACATCAGTATGTATTAGACCCAATAAATCACTTGCCCTTTCACTGTGTCCAGTAAAGGGACTTTGAGTCATCTTGCCTCGTAAACAAGATACGCACGTTTCATATGTTTCTAAATCAAATGAATCTAGAAGTCCATCTTTATGGAGCTTCGTTATGCGTTTCTCATTTATGTGCCCGAGACGACAATGCCAAAGATAGGTTTGATTCAAATCATTTGACTTCAATCTCTTTGTATTTATGTTAAAGACTGGAGTATCAGTGGACCTTTTCATGCTTAGAATATAAAGACCATCACACAAATCAACATTTGCATAAAATATTCCTTTACGAGAAATGGAACATCTATTATTCGCAATAATAAAATCAAAACCATCCATATCCAAGCATGAAACAGAAATGATGTTTCTGCTCAAGGCAGGTACATAATAACAATTATTTAAAGTTAAGATAAGTCCACTAGGTAAGACTAGGTCATATGATCCAACAGCCAGGGCAGCAACTCTTGCTCCATTCCCTACACGGAGGATGACTTCTCCTTTCTTCAACTTTCTACTTCTGGCGAGTCCCTCCACATTTATACAAATGTGAGATCCACATTCGGTATCTAATACCCATGAATCACTAGTAGATAAATTAATTTCAATAACATAAATACCTGTAGTGGTAATCGCACTATCCTTCTTTTTCTTTAGATTTTCCAGATAGAGTTTGCAATTTCTGAACCAATGTCCAGGTGCATGACGGAAATGACAATTTCCTTCATTTTCTTTTGGGTGTTTTGAAGCAGGAGCAGGCTGGGGCTTGACTTGTTCCACAGGCTTTGCGACAGGTGCAGCAGCAGCCATGACAACTTTAGCCTTGCCTTTGCTTTTCTTCTTCATTCCCTTTCCCTGTTGGACCATCGACACATTACTAAAGTGTTTCTTGATATTTTTTTCAGCAGTTTTGAGCATCAAATGCAACTCTGAAATTGATTTCTCCATATTATTCATATTGTAGTTCATCACAAATTGTGAGTAACTTTGTGGTAATGAATTCAGGATCAAATCCGTAGCCAACTCTTGGCTTAAGGGAAATCCGAGTCTATCAAGCTGGTCAACATAGCCCTTCATCTTCAGAACATGAGGACTAACTGACGCACCCTAAGTCATCTTGCAAGAATGTAGGTTCTTGACTGTCTCGAACCATTCTTGCCTAGCTTGTTGTTGGAACATTTCCTTCAGCGTTATAGCCTATCATAGGCTTCCATTAGTTCCATGTCCTTCTGAAGTTCGGGAACCATAGTTGCTGCAAGATAATACATGCAACATCATAGAATCGTTGACATGCTTATTATGCGCATCCTTCACAAACTTTCGTAGCATTGGTGGTGGGTCCTCGGGAATTGGAGCATCCGGGACGTACAACTTGCGTTCATGCTTAAGAACGATTCTCAAGTTTCTGAATCAGTCAAGAAAGTTAGTCCCAGGTAGCTTATCCTTCTCAAGGATGGATCGCAGTGACAGGGGATTATTGTTACGTGAAGAGGCCATTGATCTACAATAAAGATTATGCAAAGTTTATTTTAGTATAGAGGAATATACTCCCACTAAATTAACAACCCTCCTAAAACATACTGTTTATTTAGGAAACTAAAATCCATATTTCACCTAATTCTATGACAGCTATGACATGAAACACGGAACTAGATTATTTAGGTAGGTAACAGTTACCAATTACATCTTATGTAATTTTTAGATACTTTTATGAGATACGGGACATCTTATGTCTTATCATGTTTTTATCTCATCATGTGCCTAAAGCTCAAAACTATTTTGATAGCTTTATAAAGTCAGACCATTTTAAACATTTAGGTAACTCTTATCCAACTTGTCTCACCAAGATAACACAATACACCCAGCTATGGCTGAAACTGTATTAGTGTGATCGAGGCCTCGACAAGTGTTTAAAATGGATGGCGTGAGACTTAAAATTTTAATAGAGGGGTTTTATTCAGTTTTAGTGATTTCATGTAAACAATGAAATATCATATATTTTTATTGATTTGTTAAATCACTAAACAATTTGGAGACTTTTATATTGTTCACTAATAAAAGAATTTTCGTGCGCTAGGATTACTTAGACGGCGGTCCCGGTGGCCGGTCGGCGGACGGGGGTACAGAGGGCAGCGCCCCCGTTTTCTTTTTTTAGAAGACGAATCTCAATTTCGAAAATTGAAATTCGCTATAGAAAATCATATTTTTCGCTGATTTTATTATCCTAAATTTACCCTTTAACGTATCCAAAATTAAGTCAATTAAAACATTTTTATTCAACCCGGGCCCACATCTAACTAATCATATTATCCTAATCCAATTAGGACTTAAGATATTTGAATCCTAGCATATCACCAATAACAAACTTCTCCATATTTATCTCATATCCAATAGGGATAACGAAACCGATTTTGCTTATATCTCTTAATCTTATTTGTTATCTATCTTTATCAAATAGAAACTTCATAACAGAATAGATATAAATAGATAAATAAATAATTTTGAAAATTAATTATTTGCAATTTCGGTCCTTATCCAAATAATCATAAATAATTGAATCATGAACTACTATCCCAATCGAACCTAATGGTGTCATGGATCACAGAACACGAAACTCAATTCATTAAAATTATTCGAATTAACCTAACATGATTACTAGCATGTACGAAACTAATCTCAATTAAATCATGAATATATGTATCATATACACAAAACATGATAATAAATCTCACAGAAAACTTATGTATATCACATATACATCAACTATTAAATTGCTTTCAATCATATATCATGTATATATCAGAAGAAAACATGCAATGAATTTAATGGAATCGAACTCGAAGGCTCTGATACCACTGTTGGGTTTTGGGGTTCATGCGCGGAGGAGATTACAAAACAATTTTGACAAAAACCCCAACAGGATTCGAATCTAATTCCATTAAAAACGTTTAAACCATGAAAAACTTAATCATACCTCAGTCGCAATATACCTTTCTGAAGGTTGATCGATCTCTAAGGTGCTGCCAACGACGAACGCCCTCTACCAGTAGTCCACACACGAACGGCGGCCGAGATTCGAAGTGCTACTTCGAGAGAATACCAAACCTTTTGTTTCTCTTCAAAACGATCCAGAGCATACCAAAAAACCCTAAGTCGTTTCTAAAACGAAAATAAAGTTTCAGCCTTTTAATCTTTCGTATGTGTATTCTAACTTAAAGCGTCTATTTATACAATCATTGTATATAGACGGTTAAGTAAATTACACATATACCCATACTTAAAGAAGTATAAGTGTAATACACCACATAGACGTTTCTGTCATTAATTTTATCATATAAAATTCATTTTTCTGAACCATCTTAAAATCTCGCAAAACCATTCTTAGTGTGCGACCCAATAGGCTCATACAACGTTGGCAGTGTACCAAAACACATTTTGGTATACAAGTCATAAGCGACCTCTAGCAAGACATTATGACTACCCATGTTGTATGAATATCAAATCGATACAACCTAATCAATAGTGTATATAACATCCTTTTGTCACACGATATCCTTTTGATCAAACATAAGGCATGGAATTGTCATCCAACATGTTCAATCGTACTAGTCTCGATCTCTAGGTAGACTGAAAACATCCAAGTGACATTGATCAATATCGATTCATTTAGACTAGGCCTTTTAACAGTCTAACACATCGAGGGATCCACTAGATATCTCTCTTTATATGAGATGGACAAATTCTATCTCGATTACACAACTTCATCACATTGCTCACACAGTAACCAATCACGACCTTTATAATCGTCCGGTTAAAGACAACGTTTGATAGTGTCAAATCACTATGTTCCTAATGTTGAAGTCTCTAGTAATCTCAAGTCAGAGGACTGAAAAATATACCTATCATGAGAAACAACTATGACTTAATTCATGTGATGTTCTCATAGCGGGTCGGTCCGGTACTTTGTTCCCTAACAAGTATTCGTGATCTTGATTGGTAGCCCTATACGTATAATCATCATATGATCATCAATCAAGACTCACACTTGTCTTAGTTCATTATAGTTCCTAGTATAATGATCGACTAGGGACATTTAGGATGTTTCTGTAAATACCCATGGATCTTATTATAATGTAAACATGCAAATTAATTATAACAAATTACAAATGAAATCCTCTATTTTATTAACTAAAAGTATTCATAAAGACAGTTAATGGATTGACCTATGGCTCATGCCCCAACACGGGATACTTACGCACACTAGATTCCAACCTAACATAAATATAAACCAAGTTAGTGGAAAGTTTGATTCACAACACTCACATACATTTCATGCAAAACCAGTAGATCAGAGGAAAAATAGAGGATTTGGAGCTGGGAATCCAACAACCTGGGCATTAAACCAGGTGATTTAACCTAGGTAATCACCTACTCCACCTTCTAAGCTTACAAATGAACCCATTTTTTGGTGTGTTTAGAGAAACCCGAGTTGATGATTTAGCCTCTGGTTTGCTATGTAAATATGATGCATTTCAAGTCATTAGATTGTATGTAAGGATAATTTATCACTAGTTTAGTTAGTTTTAATGAAATTGGTTGTTAATGGAGATGGTTGTAAATACATGATTTGTGGAAAATTGATGTACATTGATGTTTGGAGTGTTCTTATTCATGGATTGAGGTTATTTTGATGAGGAGAGGGTGAAAAACCAATTATAATAACTAACTGAGAGGGCTAGGATAGAATTCTCAAATTGAGAATTCTATCCTAGAAGGCAATTAGCGCGCTAATTGAAAATATTAGCGCACCAACTGTCCTGAGTGTGCCGCTAGCGTGCTAGGTACACCCCCTTAGAGCGCTAACTCAAAACTAGTGCGCTAGGTATACAAATTAGCGTGCTAATGACTGATGAGAATGGGAACTTAGGACTATTTTAGAGATTTTCTACTTAATACGTATCTACACCTTTATAAACAAATTAAACTAGTAAAAATGGACTTTAGGGATTTAGTAGACCGAAGCTCAGTGTCTGGGAGCTTGATGAGTCGGGTATAGGAGTCCAGGGAGGTCGAAGAGTGGTGTGAGGTTTGTAAAACCCAATTGAAAATCTCTGAGTATTTATTCTGTTTACATGTTGTTTCTATTATTCCTTGTTGTTCACCTTTTTATTTGGATATTTGGATGTGGGTTGAGGTAACTCCCCTGGATTTCCTTGTTGTGTGTTCATGAGGCACTGAATTGTAGCATGTGTGACCCGACCATCAGTGAATGGCGACCTGGGCTGGCCTTGGTGCACGTGTTGGTGACTCAGCGAAATTGGCTAGCGTCTTGAGGGACCAAGTGTTTGGCCGTTTGGACGCGATCACTGATGGGAACTTGGCGACCTGAAGTACAGTCTAGTCCCTCTGGAGCGAGCACACACATTTGTTAGCTTGTCTGTTATTTATCTATGCGATAAGCCATTTACAGTTGCATGTTTTACATTCCACATATTTACTTGACAACATTCCTTGCATATCCTTTATTTTATTACAAGAATGCTCAAAGGAGTTCCTTGGATTTTATTTGGTGTACTCGTCATCTGTCTTTTTGTGATGATTGAGTGCATATCCTAGTACCAGTAAGGGCAAGGGGATCCTAAACGACTACATCTGATTGCCCACTGTCGAGGACCAACTTGTACGTGTTTATTTTTAAAATTTTGTATATTTTGGGTATTGGTAGACTTGAGATAACACATTACATGTATATATACCTGTTGTGGTGATGTCGCTTTTATAAAAAGTACTTTTCAGGGTTTTCCACAGTAGGTTTTGCCTTTGAACAATGTTTATCATGCTGAATTATTTTTTAAAATGGTATTAAGTAAGACTTCGGCTGAATATGCCGACCTTAAAATACAACCCATTAGCATGGTTAGGATCTCGATAAATCATCAACTAGGTAACAGTTGAAACAGTTAGAAGGCCACAGTTGGTATGGGACAAAGAATATAAGGATGATTTACTACTTTATCTAATATTACATTTTTTAGACACGAGTAACAAGACATAAGAGGACGGGCAGGTGTCGGACACGTGCAGTTCGGCCACCCGGCAAGGAGTACATGGAGCCACGTCACCTCGGGGCGACTGTGGCCACCACAATTGGTATCAGAGCAGAGGTTTTGCGGAAGCCTTGGGATAAGTTTAATGGAATTGAATAAAATTTAAATAAATAAACCGTAGTTATGGAAACCCTATGTTATTGCCTTAGAACTTTAGTTGGGAAATGATGTGAGGCAGATAGAGTTAGAGTTTATATATGTATTATATTTCCATTATATATGATATAAGTATATATACCAAGACTGACTTGGAGCACGCTTTTTGATGTAGATAGTGGACGGACAGCTGATGACACTTCAGGATATTGGTCAGCCTAGTGGTACAGCTAGAGATTCCCTAGTTGCACTTAGTATGGATAACCAACTCTCGGCTTAGGAGAAGTAGATGGCCGAGGTGTTTCGGTTGCTACAGAACCGACTGCTGCATTGACAGCATTGGCTACAACAGTTGCTACATTTAGAGAGCTAGTAGCAGTTACGACACCTACGGGGACAGTTGTCATCCCGGTTACACCCCAAACACCAGTTGAGAGAGTAGTAGAGGGTGCACAGACGGAGAGAGCCACAACCGTTGTTGTTCCCTTGGAGATGTCGACTCCTATGCCTCCACCTACGGCTACTGGTCAAATGACTACTACCACTACTACTGCAACTACATCGAGATTCGTTTTAGCTCTAGAGGTAAATATGTTGAGTGAATTTCTGAAGTTTTAGCCAGGCTTCTTTTACGGAGGTGGTGACCCCGAGGCTGTGGGGAAATGGATTTAATCTCATCAGCGATTCCATAAGGTAATGAGAAATGATGAGAGTGTCCAAGCGTGACTGTCGAGTGCATGTTTGAGAGGTCACGCTGCAGTATGGTAGACCACGTATCAGGATATGCATCCAGGGCCGAAGACATGGGCTGAGTTTAGAGAGTTATTCTACGACTAGTACATACCTATGAAGGTTAGACTGAGATTGATGGAGGAGTTCTTGACCCTGAAATAGGGTAACCAAACCTTGATGCAGTACATAGAGAGGTTCCGACATTTACTTCAGTTCTTGATGGATGTCACCGAGATGAAACGCCTGCAGATCTACTATTTCACTAGAGGGGTTGATGACAAGATCGCTTCAGTAGTTGAGTCATTTGGGGCATCTACTCTGCATGACATTTTCGATAAAGCATTAGCACATGAGATATATCTGATGCAGAGAGATGACAAGCGTATGACTGGGACCGAGGTACAGACAAGGCTGAGTTCTCGGTCGGATCAATGGCCGAAAAGACGAAATGATCGTCAGGATAGAGTCTGAAGGGATGGCATACGGGATAGGGCCTGTATGGATGATCATCAGGGCAGTCAGTTCCAGTATGAGGAGAGACACCGGTACATGCCATCACATCAGGACCAGTAGATCAGCATAGGCCACAACCGTAGATACACCATCAGGGCCGATATCAGGGGGATATGGTAAGGGTTAGAGAGACCAGGGTCAGGGTCCGAGATCAGGAGACGGACAAACTAGGAGGCAGGATAACCGCATATGCCACAGTTGTGGTTAGAGGGGACACTTGAGGGCCAACTGCAAGACGCCACCGTCACCATGTTGAGAGCCAGAACAGGCCAAAAAGAGCTCATGCGGTAGCACAGCCTGATGGTTGAGCGACCAGACAGCTCGTCGAGGGTATGTTGCATATTTTTGGATGACATATGCATGTTATGTTTGATTCTAGTAGTACTTTATCATTTATCGCTAGACATGTTGTTGGAGTGTTAGGGTTAGATACATAGACACTAGACATGCACCTTGTCCTTAGTACTGCTGCTGGGGACAAGATATACCCTAAATGGATATGTAGAGATGTGATGATAGAGATTGAAGGACATCGGTTACCAGTGAATTTTCGAGCATTTGAGTACCTAAAGTTTGATGCGCTTCTCAAGATGGATTGGTTGTCTTCCTATTATGCACGGATAGATTGTTATGGTAAGAGGATAGAGTTTCGTATTCCTGGGATGCCAGATTTTGCACTGGTTGGATTTGCGACAGACTTACCTATCACTAGAGGCCGACTAGCTACAACACATGAGATGGAGGTGTTTGCAGCGATAGTTGAGCCGGAGGTCGAGATTGAGGATGTACCAGTTGTGAGAGATTTTGTCAATGTATTTTTGGATGACCTACTCAGATTGCCACTGCCACGAGCTGTCGAGTTTATCATCGAATTGATAGCAGGGACGCAGCCTATTGCCAGTAGACCATATAGGATGTCACCATCGGAGCAGGAGGAGGTTAGACGACAGCTAGATGAATTGCTGGAGAATGGTTTTATTCACCCTTGTATGTCACCTTGGGAAGCTCCAATATTGTTTGTGAAGAAGAAGGATCGGTCGATGAAGATGTGCATAGACTATAGGAAGTTCAATCAGGTGACAGTTAGGAACTGTTACCTACTTCCTATGATAGATGATCTGTTTGATTAGTTGGCGGGTGCTAGATTCTTCTCGAAGATTGACCTTTGCTCGGGTTATCATCAGTTGAGGGTTTGAGAATAGGATATCTAGAAGACTACTTTCAGCAGGAGATACGGGCTATTTGAGCTCATAGTCATGTCGTTTGGGCTGACTAATGCCCCAGTGGTCTTCATGGATTTGATGCATAAGGTCTTAAGACCATATATAGACAGATTTGTTATAGTGTTCATCGATGACATCTTGATCTGCGGCATGACTCGTGAGGATCATGAGGGACATCTCAGGGCAGTTTTGACGACACTAAGAGAGCACAGATTGTACGCCAAGTTCAATAAGTGTCACTTCTGGCTGAGTGCACTGAGATTTTTGGGACATGTCATCAGTGACCAGGGTATCTCAGTGGACTCAGAGAAGACGCGGGCTATCATTGACTGGAGGACGCCTGAGTCTATTGCCGATATACAGAGTTTCCTCGGACTGGCAGGATATTACTTACGATTTATACAAAATTCTTTTTCGATTGCGCCGATAATGAGATTGCCCAAGAAAAATGTTAGGTTTGATTGGCCATAGGAGTGTAAACATGCCTTTTATGAGCTGAAGAAGAGGTTGACCTCCGCGCTAGTTTTGACATTGTCGACATCGAGTAAGACTTTGACAGTTTATACGGATGCGTTGGGCATTAGTCTTGGATGCGTGTTGATGCAGAATGGTAGACCAGTTGCCTATCTCTCCAAACGGTTGAGACCCCCATGAGGAAAATTACCCCATGCATGACTTGGAGCTTGCAACGACCTTCTTTGCACTGAAGGCTTAGAGGCATTATCTCTACTGGGAGAAGCTCATCTTGTATATAGATCATCAAAGTTTTACGTTATATTTTTACTCAGAGGGATCTGAACAAGCGTCAACAGAGATGGTTGGAGTTGTTGAAGGACTATGACTTCGCTATTAAGTACCATCCTGGAAAGGCGAACGTCGTAGCGGACACATTGAGTCGGAGTGGGATTGACAGTCAGACTGGTTTACGAACTATGACACACGAGCATAGTTTGTTATAGGCGGCATCAGTTATGTGCATGACAGAGGTATCCACTACGACTAAGCAACACATTTGTGGTTAGATGAGGGTTCTGACTGTATCGATTGAGAAGGTTGCCGAGTGTTAGAGGGTAGATGGGCTTTATGAACGGTACAATGGTCTCGCTCGGGATCCGGAGTGCACTGATTGGGCAGAGACCACAAATCAGTATTTAAGACATCGATGAAGATTGTGGATACCTACGGATCGGGAGATACGGGATGGGATTATGGAAGATGCACATCAGTCTCGCTACACAGTTCATCCTGGTCGGACCAAGATGTACCATGATTTGAGATGATTATTCTGGTGGTCAGGGATGAAGGCTGACGTAGGCTTATACGCCAGTAGTTGTCACATTTACCAGCAGGTGAAGGCTGATCACATGAGACCCGGTAGATTGTTACATCCATTGCCCATTCCACAGTGGAAATAGGAGTACATCACCATGGATTTCGTTAGTGGACTACCGCAGACATCGAGCCGTCATGATGCAGTTTGGGTAATGATTGATAGACTGACGAAATCAGCTCATTTAATTTTGATTTCCATGAGATACGCATTTCCTTAGCTGAACGTATTGTTTGAGCGGGAGATTATTAGATTGCATGGAGTGCCGGCTTGCATCGTACCGAATAGAGATCCTAGGTTGACATTAAAATTTTTGGAGGCTATGTAGGAGTAGTTTGGCACCAAGTTGCCGTTTAGTACGGCTTATCATCCTCAGACTGACGGACAGTCAGAGCGACTGATATAGATCTTGGAATATATGCTCAGGGATTGTATATTATAGTTTAGGGGTTCATGGGAGGACCATATGCCTTTGTGTGAGTTTGCATATAATAACAGGTGTCAGGTAAGCATTGGCATGCTACCGATTGAGGCATCGTATGGGAGGCCTTGTAGATCACCTGCTTGTTAGGCGGAGTCAAAAGACATAGTGGCAGTTGGGCCTGAGATAGTTGTCAATCACACAGAGAAGTTCAGACAAACTCAACAAAGGTTACGACCCGCACAGGATAAACAGAAGAAACACGCGGATCGTTATCATGAGGGACTGAGTTATGAGGAGGGTGATATGGTATATTTAAAGGTTTCCCCTTAGAAAGGTCAGCAGAGGTTTGGTATTAAAGGGAAATTGGTGACGTGGTTTGGTATTAAAGGGAAATTGGCGTTACGTATCGATTGAGCTTCATCGTGGGCTACATTTCACATTTAAATGCTAAGACTAGCTAGGGTAGGACCGAGACCGACTATTGAGTTGGGAAAGATTGACGTTTAGCATAACGTGACTTACGAGAAAAAAACTGATAGGGATTGTTGACCGCAGAGTACAGATTCTCAGGAACAAGGAACTCTTTAAGGTCTCAGTTCGTTAGCAGCATCATATGATAGAGGGACTCACTTGGGAGCTCGAGTCGACGATGAGAGAGCGATACCCTCAGCTATTTTTTGGTATGAGATTTAAGTTATGGTTAAATTTCAGGACGAGAATTTTATTTAGTCGGGTAGAACTATAACGACCCATTTTAATAATGTCGTTAATTATCTCAAAACTATAGACATGGACGCCAGCTAAGATCCACGTGGACGCCGCTGGTAGGCTAGGACACACATCGAGCTAGGTACACTGGTTTAATTGTGTGTTGGATGGCTTAATTGTGGTGCGATTTATTCAATTATTGGTTAAATACACCGCATGTGTGTATGTTGAATCACGAGAGCGTGCGAGGTTGTGTGACGGGTAGTTGCCTCGAAGTGCATGCTAACGTGGGTATCGAGAGGCGAGATACAAGTACACTAAAGAAAACTCAATAAATTTACATAAATAATGTCAAGATTATCAATTTGGCATGATGAATGTAACTATAGGTTATCAAATTGAGATGATTAATATAACCATATGCTCATTAAATTAACTCGAACAATAGGCTATGACACGCCTAGAAATGCGTGTCGAGATGCGAAGCACCGAGTACGGGTAGCCGAGGGTTAGTGTGACCATGAGTTTGTTTAAACTTGTTAAATAAAACACTAGACATATGGTCGGATAAGGCTTAATGTAATGTGACACATAAAGTAAATGGAAGCATATAGTTACATTAAATAAAAGAGGTCATGAGATGGACATCTAGATTAGCATTGTGAGTGTTACTCGATGATGAGTGTTGTATTGGAGTCGCTAGGAGGTATAGGACGACATATTTGTGAACCACAAGATATGCATCGGGACACGTACGCATACTAAATTCCAACCCAACATAGATATAAACCAAGTTAGTGGAAAGTTTGATTCACCACACTCACATACATTTCATGCAAAACCAGTAGATCAGAGGAAGAAGAGAGGATTTGGGGCTGGGAACTCAACAACCTGGGCATCAAACTAAGTGATCTAACCTAGGTAATTACCTTAACCACCTTATAAGCTTGCAAATGAACCCATTTTTTGGTATGCTTAGTGAAATTTGAGTTGATGATTTATTCTCTGGTTTGCTATGTAAATATGATGCATTTCATGTCATTATATCGTATATAAGGAGATTTATCACTGGTTTAGTTAGTTTTGATGAAATTGGTTGTTAATTGCGATGGTGGTAAAAATTGATGTACATAGATGTTTAGAGTGTTTTGATTCATGGATTGAGGTTATTTTGATGACGAGAGGGTGAAAAACCAATTAGAATAGCTAATTGAGAGGGTTAGGATTAAACTCTCGAATTGAGAATTATGTCCCAAAAAGCAATTAGCACGCTAATTGGACATATTAGCGCGCTAACTATCCTGAGTGTGCTACTGTTTTTCGCAATGAAGAACAATAGTGCGCTAATTAAAGCTTCTAGCGCGCTAGGTACACTCCCTTAGTGCACTAGGTATACAAATTAGCGCGCTAATGACAATTGAAAATGAGAATTTAGGACTGTTTTAGAGATTTTCTACCTGATACATATCTACACCTTTATAAACAAACTAAACTAGTAAAAATGGACTTTAAGGACTTAGTAGACCAAAGCTCAGTGTTGGGGAGCTTGACGGGTCGGGTATGGGAGTCCAGGGAGGTCGGAGAACTATGTGAGGTTTGTAAAACCCAACTGAAAAACTCCAAGTATTTATTCTATTTACATGTTGTTTCTATTATTCCTTGCTGTTCATCTTTTTATTCGGATATTTGGACATGGGTTGAGGTTACTTCCCCAGATTTCCTCGTTATGTGTTCATGAGGTATTGGATTGTAGCATGCGTGACCTGGCCCTTAGTGAATGGCGACTTGGGCTTGCCTTGGTGCACGTGTAGGCGACTCAGTGGAATTGGCTAGCGTCGCAAGGGACCAAGTGTTGGACCATTTGGACACGACCACTGGTGGGAACTTGGTGACCCGAAGTATAGTCTAGTTCCTTTGGAGCGAGCAGACACATTTGTTAGTTTGTCCGTTGTTTATCCATGCGATGAGCCATTTACAGTTGCCTGTTTTACATTCCGCGTGTTTACTTGATAACATTCCTTGTATATCCTTTATTTTATTACATGAATGCTTAGAGGAATTCCTTGGGATTTTACTTGCTGTACTTGTCATTTGTCTTTTTGTGATGATTAAGTGCAGATCCTAATACCAGTAGGGGCAAAGGGATCTTAGGCGACTACATCTGATTGCCCACTGTCGAAGACCAACTTGTACGTGTTTATTTTTGATATTTTATATATTTTGGGTATTGGGAGACTTGAGATAACATAGTACATGTATGTATACCTATTGTGGTGATGTCGCTTATATACATAGTACTTTTCAAGGTTTTCCACAGTAGGTTTTGCCTTTGAACAATGTTTATCAAGCTAAATTTTCTTGTTTAAATGGTATTAAGTAAGACTTCCACTGAATATGTAAACCTTAAAATACAACCCATTAGTATGGTTAGGATATCGATAAATCATCAACTAGGTAACAGTTGAAATAGTTAGAACGCCACAGTTGGTATGGGATAAAGAATAAAAGGATGATTTACTAGTTTATCTAATATTACACTTGTGGACACAAGTTACGAGACATAAGAGGACGAGCCGGTACCGGACACGTATAGTTGGGCTAGCCGGCAAGGAGTACAAGGAGACACGTCACCCCGGGGCGACTAGGGCCGCCACAAGTTGCCTCCTCAATTAGCTGGAGTTTATAATGTCTTTTCACGTGTCTATGCTTCGCACGACGAAGACTCAGTTCACTCTATGGATTGGTAGGAATGAATTTGATCTTCGAGTAGGCTTATCTTACGACGAGCATCCAATTTGGATACTTGATTGAGAAGATAATATTTATAGGTTTTTAGTAGTTTATTTTAATGTATTTAATATAGAAAGTCTCTAATATATATATATATATATATTTATTGGTCATTTTCAGGTGAAACGGAGTGCGCGGTTGAATTCATGGCGAAACAATACTTAAAATGGAGTATTTACGTGCATTTATCAGACGCCGGACTATTTGCCCCGAGTTACGCGTTGCGGGTAGAATAGGTGATAGCAGTAATGGGCTGCCACATGCCACTTTGCCATTGGATAAGCACGTCATTTCCATGCACCACAATGTCATCCACCAGTTCTCCTCCAATAGGAAGTCGAGACGTGGCGTCTCACCATCACCATGTCACAAATCATTTCTTCTCCTTGCACATCTGCTTTTTGATTTCCTCGGGATGCGCGTAGCACAAACTCCCAGATCTTCGATGAATTCATGGGAATTCTTCACTGCCTCCTTGCCCGCCACGTGTCGCGCTCTCAACCACCCGGAACGTAGCCAGCAACAAATCTAGACAATGAGAAGCCGCCACGTTAGCACACCATAGCAAATGACCAATCAGGCGTGGACACGTGGACATAACCTATTTTCAAGCCAAAAATAGCCATATGATGCTCCTCTGCGTACGAGTCACCTTCCAACCCCCAAAATTAGTTTCTCTCACCTCTCGGGACCAATTTTGGTAGTTTTATATATTAGGAGTTTTATTATAGAGGACACCAAATTTTATATTTTTAGCATACTTTCTTCGATGGTGATGTCCGGCTAATTAAACCTTGCTTTGGTCGGAGGGGAAACAAGTCGGGATTATGGATTCATGACATATTATGTGAGATCTTTTATTTTATTATTTAATTTATTTTAAATTATCCTATTTCATTGTTGTTGATTTTAAGGATTATGGTTTAGATCTAGGGTATGTATATAGCCGATGCATGCTTTTAGGTGGACAACCTATAATTATTTGAACCATTAGTATCCGTGTAATTGTACTTTTGGACCAATAAAGTGACAAACACGCACCCATTTGCCGTAAAACCCTTTTAGTTCTTGAGTGTGCAACAATTGAATCTAGGTTAAATCGGGAGCGAATGCGATCCGGTTATTTAGGATTAGTGTTCCCATAGATCCATATTACAACGGTTAGTATGTTAAAGCCGATTCCGATTGGCGGATGTCTAGGGTTATGCATTGATTAGGGAAGTAGTTAGTGGCCGACATCCTGGCTATCGAGATTAGGGGAACGAGTAATTTCTGGTGGATGTCGATTTTCTATAGCTAATCTAGGAGAAATTAAATTAATGACTTTTTGGGAAAGATTGAAGACCATGATTGCCATTGAATCCTGATTCTAATTTGTGGAACTGTAGACCTAGGTGTTATTTAGGTGTTTTCTTGAAACTATTTAAAAGTTATTTTTATTATTTTATTTATTTAGTTTAGTTAGTTTAGTTAGTTAAATTATTAAATTATTTTTTTAAAACCCCTGATTTTCCCTTTTTGTTATTCTTGAATTAAGAAAGAGTACCAATCTCTGTTGGATCGACCATTTGCGGCTATTCTACAAAATAGTTGATTTAGAAAACTTTATTTTATTGACGCATTCGTTGTGCGTCAGTATTTGGCGCCATTGCCGAGGATTAGTATTTTTCTTTGTTTGGGTTATTTTTATTTTTATTTTTATTTTGCCTATCTAGTCCCTTGCTCTTATCATGTATGTAGGCAACCCCGCGATGGACTCCTCCTACCCCCATAATTATGATCGATTCGAAGACTCACATTACTATAATGTGAATGGGGTAGGTATGTCACATAATGGATATCAATTTGCTAGCATGCATTCTTTTGTGCAACAGGTCGAGTTTTGCGAAATTTGTGGAGGCTATTCTCTTTCTGCATATGACTATCCCTGTTATCCACAGTATGATAATTATCACAATTCTAGCTATGCATCGCCACAACTCGACTTTTTTGGGCTCATGTCAAACCTACAGATTCTCAGCCTGAAAGAAATCAACAATTTCATCAAAGCACCTCCTTGGAAGATATGATGACGCAATTGATAAATAATTAGTAACATTTTCAACGGCTTTTAGAAGAGCTTCGATAAATTGATTTTGCGATTCCAAGTTTGAAAGACTTGGAAACTCAATTTATTCAATATAATGTCAGGCTTCAGAATATGACTTACGAGGAAGAGTTATGTAGTACATAACCAATTTTTAATCTGGAGGAGGACGTGAGTGTTGATACGTTGAAAACTTTTAAGGTGAATGAGGTTACACAGATGGATGACTATTTGAGAGAAACAGCGGAAGGACTAGAGGTCTTTCAAATTGAGCCAAAAACTATCATTGCACTAGATGAGGGGGAAAATTAGATGAAAATTGATGTCATTTCAAACAAGCCAGAGAAGCCGCAGATAGAAAGTTAGGAAGACTAACCTCTAGTGTTGGTGCATCCCCCACCCTCCCATGCACATTTCGTACACCTTATAAGGGGGTGGAAGTAAAGGAGTGTCCGCAGATCTTCTACACTACCGACACCTTTGTGTTGGACGATCCTGATGCGAAAGATTCTTTCGTGTTGGAAGTCTCGAATGAGCTCCTAAATCTGAAAAAGGGTGTGCATGCTTCATTGCCCAAATACGTAGATACACCATTCGTTGTTGACATCTCTAAATGAGAGGGCATCACGTGATCAGTCACGTCAAATCTAACTAGAGACTTAAAAGAAAAGCGGCTCATTAGGAGGCAGCCCGGCTTTATTTTATTTATTTCTTGCATTTATTTCAGTTTTAGTTTAGTTTTAGTTTTTTATTACTAACACTCTAATTTGGTCTCTCTTTTTTTACATGTGATATGTTATGTTTGACGTTCATTGGAGGATTATAGCATCGCTGAGTTTTGTAGGTTTGACTTTGGATTAAATTTTTTAGAATAATTTGATCATTTTTATTTTGGAATTAACATGTTTATAGGATTTTAGGTGTTTTGAGACTTGGTTGGGTTATACCCAACTTAAGTCGCCGCATTTGTGGCTGATTTTTTAGTAGACCCAAAACCCTAAATGTCATTACATCATCTTGTTGATTTCACCCTTAGTTGAAAGACTTCAGGCTCGCAAGACTTGATTGGAATCTTTTGAGTTAACTCATATGTTTACTAGTTCTTGCTCTTGTTATGATTATTCTTTTAGAGTTTCCTTAGTCACCTACACATGAGAGATTTTGTGCGTCCACTTGTTTTTAGAGAATTTTTGCTATGTATGCATTTGTATCATCTTCTTATTCTTGCCTTGACTTGTTTTGAACCTTGAGGACAAGGTTCGAAATATGTTTGGGGGTATTTTAGGGATTTTTGATTGATTTGGATGGATTGTTTGCGAAAGACCTCAGGTGAGATCGTTTAATTTTTTATATGCGGTTATATGCGATTGATAGATGGTAATGGTGGTGTTTTATATCATTTCTTTCATTTCTTTCATTTCTTGTCCCTTCATATTTCTCTCTCATTTCACTAGGATTTCATACACTTTCATGCATATATATATATATATATTTATTATAGGTTTTTATATTTTTATAGTATATAGAGTCACCCGAAACTTTGTTCATGCCTTTAGTTGTGGATGAGTAAATTATGATTGTCTTTTTGACTTGAAACTTAGGAAAAATCAAGAGAAACACTCAATCGAGTTTGTAGCTCTGCATTTTTATGATTTCATGATTATAGACTTAGTTTTATGGTAAAGCTTTGTGCTAGATAACAAAAGTGAGTAGATGGTCAAAATTGTGCAAATGGTAATATTTTAACCAATATTGAGGGATTTGCTTGATTATAATAGAAGTGAGAAGGGCTAACATGAGTTTTTTCTTAATATAGAAAGTCCCACAGGTTTCCACTGGAAATGGAACAGGGAAACCTATGGTGGGAAAACGTGAGAAAACTGGTCCATTGGAAATGGAGCAGGGACTGTATTATTTTAAAAAGATTTGAAGAAAAAAGGAAAAAAATATAGATAATATAAGAAATTGAAATAAAGGTGGAAGTTGTGAAATTAACTCCTCAAATAAAAGATTTAGCTCGCGTGATTTCACTAGATTAGGTGAGATTTTTAAACTTGCGTGCTTTAATGTATAGACTAAAAAAACTTATGAGTAGTTGATGACCTTTGTTTTGACCGAGTCTTTGTCTTGAAAGTGATCTTAATTATGTTTGGGTTTTGAGTCTTGACATATCATAACTCTGAAATTTTTTGAGTTACTTGTTAACTTGGTGACTATGTAAACCAAAGGAACTCCATGAATTTTGAGTCGGGTATATGATTAATTAGGTCAATGCAAATTTATATTAGGAGTCTAGTTTAGTTTGTGTTTTCATCTACATCATTGCTCGGGACGTGCAAAGTCTTAAGTTTGGGGTATTTGATAAGTCAGTATTTATAGGTTTTTAGTAGTTTTTTAATGTATTTAATATAGAAAGTCTCTAAAATATATATTTAATTATATTTATTGGTCATTTTCAGGTAAAATGGACTGCGCGGTTGAATTCATGGCAAAAAAATACTTAGAATGGAGTATTTACTTGCATTGATTGGACGTAGGACTATTTGCCTCGAGTTACATGCTGTGCGGCAGGTAGAATAGGAGACAACGGCAGTGGATTGCCACATGTCACTTTGCAATTGGATAAGCACATTATTTCTAGCGTTTTCCACCAACCACCGCTTGCCACGTGGCGGGCTTTCTATGCACCACAGCGTCATCCACCAGTTCTCCTCCAATAAGAAGCCGACACGTGGCGTCTCACTATCACCACGTCACAAATCATTTCTTCTCCTCGTACATCTGCTCTTCGATTTCCTCGGGATGCGTATAGCACCAACTCCTACATCTTCAATGAATTCACGCGAATTCTTCACTGCCTCCTTGCCCGCTATGTTTCACGCTCTCAACCACCCTGGAAGCAAATCCAGCCAATCAGAAACCGCCACGTCAGCGCACGACAACAAATGACCAATCAGGTGCGGACACGTGGAATGAACCTATTTTCAAGCCAAAAACAACCATTCAATACTTTTCAACGCACGAGTCACCTCCTCAACCCCTTAAATTAGTTTCTCTCACCTCCCGAGACCAATTTTTAATAGTTTTATATATTAGGAACTTATGAGTGTGTTTGATAGCAAAAAAAATGGAAAAAATCATAGAAAATTGTCTACTTTTTTGTGTAACCATTTTTTCCATTGTTTGATAGCTTTGTAACTGCACCGAGAAAAAAAAACCACATTCCCCTATTTTCCTCATTTATTTTCTCATATTTTAGTGTGAAAAATTGAAAATCTCTCTATCTCTCTCACGAACTGATCATTTCTTCCACCTAAAAAACTTGGTATCTGCTACTCTTTTGCGGATATACATTCTTTCTTTCTCTCTTCGTCTCCGGCTCCGTCATCAACATCATTGTCGAGCCGCCCGACATCGACGATGATTTAGATGCGCACACGGATTGAACTATAAAAGAAAATTCTTTCTCGTGCAATCAAATAACTATGAGAAAATTTTCTTAATAAAGTTCTCTCAAGAAAATTTGCAAAAAAAAAGTTTTTTCTCATTGAAGATTTTTTTTTGCTATCAAACACACCCTTAGGTTTTATTATAGAGGATACCGACTTTTATATTTTTAGCATGGTTTCTTCGACAACAATGTCCGGCTAATTAAACCTTGCCTAGGTCGGAGGGAAAATAAGTTGAGATTATGGATTCATGACATATTATGTGAGATCTTTTATTTAATTATTTAATTTAGTTTAAATTATCGTATTTCATTGTTGTTGATTTTAAGGATTATGGTTTAGATCCAAGGTATGTATACGGTTGATGCATGCTTTTAGGCTGACAATCTATAGTTATTTGGACCATTAATATTCGTGTAATTGTACTTTTAGACCAATAAAGTGACAAACACTCACTCGTTTGTTGTAAAATCCTTTCGGTTCTTGAGTGTGCAACTATGAATGTAGGTTGAATCGAGACCGAATGCGATCCGATTATTTAGGATTAGTGTTCCCACATATCCATATTACTGCGGTTAGTGTGTTAAACCTGATTGGCAGATGTTTAGGGTTATGCGTTGATTAGGGAAGTAGTTAGTGGCGGACGTCCTGGCTATCGAGATTAGGGGAACGAAGAATTTCTGGCGAATGTCAATTTTCTATAGCTAATCTAGGAGAAATTAAATTAATGACTTTTTGGGAAAGATTGAATACCATGATTGCCATTAGTCCTGATTCTGATTTATGGAACTGTAGAACTAGGTGTTACTTATGTGTTTTCTTTAAACTATTTGAAAGTTATTTTTATTATTTATTATTTAGTTTAGTTAGTTTGGTTAGATAAATTATTAAATTATTTATTTAAAATCCCGATTTTCCCTTTTTGTTATTTTTGACCTAAGAAAGACTACCAGTCGCAGTGGGATTGACCATTTGCCACTATTCTACAAAATAGTTGGTTTAGGAAACTTTATTTTATTGATACGTTTGGCGCGTGTCATTAATCATAAGATTCAGAGGCTGAGAACCAAAGAGATTACTTTGGTTAAGGTAAAATGAAAATCGCACGGAAATGGGGAACTAATTTAGGAGCAGGAATATTATATGAAAGAGCAGTTTCCATTTCTCTTCAAAACTATAGGTAATTATATATTTACTTAAGTTCTGAGGATGAAATTGCTTTAAATTGGGGAGACTGTACTGACCTGTTACCTAAAGCTGGTTATTAGTGTTAATCCAAATCCTAATTAACCTGAGTTAGGCTTGTGGTAAAGTCCGGTGTACCTTGATTACCGTGTGCGTATATTTGTGTGATGAATTGGTGTTTGTTTAATATGTTTATGAATTCTACAGGTTGTGGGATTACTAGGAAATTAATACAAATTTAGAATCGGTAACTAAACAATAAATAACTGGTACACCTAGTGCGACGAGGGGTTCGTGAAATGAATGTGCACATCCGAGAATACTCGTAGGCATGTCTCGTGAATTGATTGGTGAGAAAATACACAAATATATATATATATATATATATTATTATATAAATATATATTAGAAATTATAAGATTAGTTTGAATTATATGGATCGTCGGATCACCTCGAGATGAGCGTAGGTTGATGCTGGTAAAATTTGTTACTTTAGGGAGTGTCATTTTAACACATTAACCACTTGATTAGCCTCGAGACACTGCGATGCATATGTCGAGGAAAATCCATATATATATATATATATATATAAATCAAAAACCTTAAACTTATCCTCACAATTCATTCTATCATTCGAGAAAGTGAGCATTTATTTTGGAGGGGATAACTCCAGGAGTTGATTCAACATGGATTGAGGAGCTTAAACAACTTGAAATCTAGAGGTCATCATGTTGGTAAGTTTGATTTTTGAGTTTTTGAAGCTCAATTTGATAATAGTGATGATATCTTTGTGAATTGTGTTATTTGATGTCTGGAAATGATTTGTTACCTCACTAGAGGTCCTCCTTGATCATTTGGGAGATTATTGATGATGTTATGATGGTTCGTGGATTGGACAGTGGTTGTTGCCCTCTTTACTATCAAGGCAGTGCGCTCCCTTCATCAATTAGGATGAACCAAGTTGATGGAATGCATCCCACTAAATGAGGGAGTGCGCTCCCACCCATGAAAACAACAACTGTGATGTGTTTCTCTTAGAATTTCCTAAGGTCTTAGGGACCTAGGGGTTCTAAACACATGGAATTAGGTCTATAATAATCATAAATGGTTTGTAATAGGTAATGGAATACAGGGAAAGCGTGAGTGACCTGAAAACTTAGGAAGTTTGGAAATGTAGACTTAAACCAAGGTAAGTATAGATTCGCTTATTTATCAATGTTGCTTGACTATCTTAGTATATATAGTTCATGTAGTTTATGAACTGAATGGGGGACTATGTACACTGTGATTGTTTTCAATAAATGGAAAATGATGTGTAAAGTGACCCACGATAGTAACTCCTGATTTTGAGAATAGGTTTATATGAGATGGTTTACATTCTCAGCCTATATATAACTCCTGCTCAATTCGATAGGTTGCGTGGATTACATATTCACTAAAAGTTTCTAATAGAACCATTGGGCATTAATGGATTGGCTAGATAGCACATCGGCCAATGTGTTGGTCTAGCAATCGCATTAATGGCGTCAGTGGTTAATCGGCCCTAGTTTTATAAATAAAATGAGAATCACAGTGTAATAGTCATTGATAGTTTGATTTGCAACTGTTATTTATTGAACTATATGCTTTCCATATTCTTGTTAGTTAACATTGGTGCATATTGTTATTGCATAATGTTCTTGATTATTATATGGAATGTTGATGGCTATGTGAATCCCTACTTACCGAGCAAGTAGGAGCGCTTACCCCAAATTAATATTTCAGAAAAATCGACGAGCACTACGGTTATGGGATAGAGAAGATTTAGGAGTCTTGATCTTTTTTTTGATGTAATGAATCTCCATTGTCATATATATATATATATATATATATATGTGTGTATATTTGTATTGAATCATAGTTTTGTAATATCACAAGGGATTAGAGGTTTTGTATGACCAAAGTTTATTTCGATTTGATTTGGTACTTTATATCGTATTTATTATCGAAGAGATTTTTTAATTTCCGCTGCTTTTACTATGTGTTTTACATTAATATTCGATATACAGTGGTGTTTATCAGGTGTAAGAGGAGAAGCTGACTCTAGTTAAGTTTAGTGGGATTAACGGGGCTTAATTAGAGTTTCAAGCTGGGTATCGCTCTAATCGGGTTATGGGTGCTACACTATATGTGGAATTATTCTTAATATTACCATCATTTTGTATGATTAATTCTAGGTATCTAAAGAGGTTCACCTTAAGAACTTCTACTTCCACTAATTTTTACCACTCCATCATTTCGATATCTAGTATTTCTAAATTCACAGTGCATGTATTTGGTCTTCGTTCTACTCAACTTAAAGCCTTTAGATTCTAATGTATTCTTTCAAAGTTATAGTTTCCTATTCACTCCATCTTTTTTATCGTCCACTAAGACAACATCATCTGCAAATAATATACACCGTGGTATGTCATTTTGAATATACCTAGTTAGTTCATTTATAACTAAAGTAATGATACATGACTTTAAAGCCGATCATTGATGTAGTCATATCGTAATGGAAAATTCTTTTGTAGTTCCTCCAAATGCTCTCCCTCATACATATCCTTAATAATGTCTATGTATCTAGCATGTACTTTTTTTTCCTAGAATTCACCAAAGAACATTTTAAGAACCCAATCATATATTTTTTCCAAATCTACAAATACCATATGAAGATCTTATTCTTTTCTCTATGTTTTGTCCAACAATATTCTTACAAGGAAAACCGTCTCCAAAGTTGACCTATTAGGCATTCAACCAAATTGATTCTCTAATATTGTTGTTTATTTTCTTAGCCTATTGTCAATTATCATCTCCCAAAGTCTCATAGTATGACTTATAAGTTTAATTCTCCGATAGTTTGAACAACTTTGAATGTCTCCTTTGTTTTTGAAGATTGGTACAAATATGTTTCTTCTCTAATCCATTGACATCTATTTTGATTTTAGAATTTTGTTGAAAAGCTTTGTTAACCAAGTCAATTCAATTTCTCTTAAGCATTTCCAAACCTCTATGGGTATTTCATCTGGGTGACATGCTTTCTCTATTTTCATCATTTTCAATGCCTCTTTAACTTTTGAAATTCTAATATTGTGTGTATAGTTTTCATTTCTTTCTTGGTGTGGGTTTTCATCTATTAAGATATCAAATTGTCCATCATTAAATAAACTATCGAAGTAGCTTATCCATTTCTCCTTAATATCACACTACAAAAAAACAGCAAATCAGAAACGGAATTTTCCGTTTCTGATTTGCAAAAATTCCGTCTCTGATTGCAATCAGAAACGGAACATAGACGGAATGCGTTCCGTCTCTGAAAACGTCGTCGCTGATACGATCAGAAACGAAAATGGATTCCGTTTCTGATTAGAGACGGAATAGAGACGGAAAATATCCGTTTCTGATTAGAGACGGATTTAGAGACCGAAATTAGAAACGGAACAGAGACGGAACAGAAATGGAATTTATTTCGAAATGGTACATTTGTAAGTGCATTCCGTCTCTGATTCCGTTGCTAATTAGCAACGGAATCAGAGACGAAATTAATAAATTTATGAATTCCGTCTCTAATTCCGTTTCTAATCAGCAACGGAATCAGAGACGGAATGCAAATAGTCCGTCTCTGATTCCGTCTCTAATTAGAAACGGAATCAGAGACGGATTATTCCGTTTCTAATTCTGTTGCTAATTAGCGACGAAATCAGAGACGGAATTCTTATTTCCGTCTTTGATCCGTTTGTGATTGATACAAATATTTCTGGAAAATTAGAGACGGAACAGCAACGGAATATTTGAATTCCGTTGCTAATCCGTCTCTAATTTTCTATTTTGTTTAATTATGACACGAAACATAATCCAATTGGTTCTCCAACCTAAAAATTCAAATTACAACCCGATATGACCTACTCCATCGCCGCACCCTCCAACAACTCCTGGGGGTGCTAACATCCCACAAAAAAGCCAAATTGCACATCCATACATCGACAATATATATCAACAAAAATTCAAAAGAGAAAGAAAAAATGTGAAACTCAAAATTAGCCAAAAAATTTATATATCCACGGAAAATTGTCATGTATTACAAAAGCTCCAAAATTTGGAAGTATACACAAAAACCACCAATCCTATCGTTCAACAACCAAAAAAAAAAAGAACACTCACAAAAGCTCCAAAATTTGGAAGTATACACAAAAATGACTTCATATAATAACTATAACGCAGCTTTGAAGCATTTCTGATTCTCCATCTGAGGGCAACAACCAGTGAGTATGCACCTGAAAGAAGTAGGCAAAGGAGAGATTATTGAACTAAGGATGTACATTGGAAGCGAATGAGAAAAATGGTGGATTTGAAGAAACATAGAAATTAATAATAATCATACATAAAAAGTCGGGTTCGAACCTATTTTTTAATTTCTTTACGATTGAGTTTGCTTTGGTCTTTTGTCAATTCAACACATATGTAGGTAGAGAGGAGTACTAGAGCTAATAAGGAACATGAAAGAGGATAATGGTGAAGTGCAAGAATGATAAAAGGAAAAAACTAAAAGTTAAGCACAAACTCCCATCAATGCAACATTCACATGCATCAAATTTGATCCTAAACTCAGATTTCATCCCATCTAAAAATGTTGTGTGCTCCAAAACAAACCAGCCATGTGTTCCTACTAAAAAAAAAAAAAATCCGCTGACATTCAAGAAATGCAGTGAAGAAAAGAAATAAACCATACAATGAGGAATAAGAAAGCTTCCAAAAAATACATGAACATCAAGCAAATGCAGGCAAGGACTGAAGTTTTGTTGTTGTTGTGAGTTTGGGGGTCAATGTTGCTATTTTTCTACGCATAGGAGATGGCGAACAATGTATCTATAAGATGGACCTATCATGTAAGTTGAGTTGGATTATTTATCAAGCTTTGAAAGGCTTGCATTTCAACATGCATATGATAAGTAATGGTGAAGTGCAAGAATGCTAAAAGGAAAAAACTAAAAGTTAAGCACAAACCTATCATGTAAGTATGATCCTAAACTCATCCTCTCATCCCATCTAAAACTGTTGTGTGCTCCAAAGGTGACCAGCCATGTGTTCCTACTCAAAAAAAAAAAAAACCAGCTGGGATTCAAGAAAAGCAGTGAAGAAAAGAAAAAAACCATACAATGTTGAATAAGAAAGCTTCCAAAAAAAAACATGAACATCAAGCAAATGCAGTGGACTGAAGTTTGGTGTCAATGTTGCTATTTTCCTACGCATAGGAGATGGCGAACAATGTATCTATAAGATGGACCTATCATGTAAGTTGAGTTGGATTATTTATCAATCTTTGAAATGCTTGCATTTCAACGTGTATATGATAATGGTGAAGTGCAAGAATGCTAAGAATTTAGAAACTGAAAGTTAAGCACAAACCTATCATGTAAGTATGATCATAAACTCATCCTCTCATCCCTTCTAAAACTGCTATGTGCTCCAAAGGTGACCACCATGTGTTCCTACTCAAAAAAAAAAAAAAAAAAACAAAGCAATTTGGGATTCGAGAAATGCAGAGAAGAAAAGAAAAAAGAGAACAATGTATCTATAAGAAGTCATCATCTCATCCACCAACCTCTCTATTTTCCCAAACCTCTCTATTTTCCCATCAATCTTGATAGGAAGTCATCATCTCATCCACCAACACTTGTTGTGTGCTCCAAAACAAATCAGCCATGTGTTCCTACTCCCCAAAATAAAAAAAAACCAGGTGATGTCCTCTCTTGTGTGAAGAAAAAGAAAAAAACTCACAAATAGAATAAGAAAGCTTAAAAAAAAAAAGCTCACCAAACAGAAGCGTAACCGAGATAGGAATGAAGTTTTGTTGTTGTTGTGACTTTGTGGTGTTACCGTAGGAACCGCCGTGATATCGTCTTGTGATACTTGGAACTCGTTAGGAACCGCTTGTCGCTTTGTCGCTTTAACGCTTCTTCTTGGTTAAAGGAAGAGGAAGTCATGTACACGATCCTCTTTCGCCATTAAGTTCG
Source organism: Stephania yunnanensis (assembly GCA_039657365.1). Taxonomy (NCBI): domain Eukaryota; kingdom Viridiplantae; phylum Streptophyta; class Magnoliopsida; order Ranunculales; family Menispermaceae; genus Stephania; species Stephania yunnanensis. The sequence continues at coordinate 46,136,668 of CM077581.1, forward strand.
ATTGAATTCGTTGATTGTCTATAATTTAAACACAAAAGAAAACCAGATTAGATTTCCTTCTCTTCATGGATGACAAGTTTGATTAATTAGCTTACTAAATCACTTTACCTACCATTGCAAAAGATTAACGTATCAACAAGCATTTGATATATAGAGTTCTTAAGTAGACAAACTACTCAAAAAGAATCACAAGAGATTTCAAGTTAGACTAAACATTTTGGACAAAACCTCACAATCATTCAGCCTCATTAAAGCACATCCGAAAGAAACATTTCATCACCAAAGAACACCAAAAGCTCACCAGATCACTTCCACCATCCAACCATTTCACCAAAGAACACCAAAAGCAAATAAGAGTGTTAAAATTAGTGCTTTAGCCATGTGTTCCTACTCAAAAAAAAAACAAAAAAACCAGCTTGGTTTGCTGGTAATGTCACTTAAAATTAGTGTTTTAGCCATTCTATATATATATGAAATGACAAGAGAAGAATCACTCACTATCCGTAGGAACTGCTGTGATACTTGGAAAGACATGTAACAACTTGAACTGGTTTGTTTGACACATCTGAGGCCAACTGTCCTATTTCTTCTCTGAACCGACTCTATGTATAGCCTATAATGACAACAGTAGCCACCAAATTCGAAACCGCAAACAAGAGCTTAATTTCATAAACCAAAGATTTGATAGCATGACAATCTAAAGGACCAATTGGCCAGTAATTGAATTCAAACACTCCATACCAAATGAGTTCTTGTAAACAAATACTCAACCAACTAATTGATTTCAACATGGATTCAAGTGACAAACACATACATCAGTACAAAAAAAGAACATTCAAAACAATATCAATATATGAGAATTTGAAGCAAAATTTCAAACAAGCAAATTTTAATTAGAACTACCAAAATTAATTGTAACTTAAAAGAGCAATTTCAAGATTCAAAAGTAAGAGCAAAACAAACCAATTTTGGAAACTAAGTGACATTACCAGCAAACCCAAATAAAACCTCCCACCAAGTACAAAAGAAAACCAAGACAATGAAATGCAAAGATGATTCTTGATGAGTTCAGAATCAGATTTACAAAACCCAAGAATAACCTGGATTGATCAAATCACACAAAGGGACAAAACCCATTTTCTCATTTTTATAACTACTTTCTATTCCCTATTGTTTTGGAGCCCAAGAACCTCATTAGGCAACTACATATATATTAGGAAAAAATAATGCATTGTGTGTGACTGTGACATGCATACTTTTGATTAATATTTTGAATTTTAGTACATCAATGGGATATAAAGTGATTAAAATTCCATAAAAGACCCACGTTGAATACTTACACACGTATCTCTCCTATGTGTAGAATACAAGTCAATTGTAATTTCTATCTTTCATTGGCTTTAAAACCAAGAATAATTACCAACTTCAAGTTTGACTTTGAGTTTCAAATTATATTTTTGAACATATCCATTAGATTTTATCACTCAACATCCTCAGTTTAAAGTTAATAGACTTTAATGGAAAAAAGTCGAGAATGTTGTAAACTTCAATGATTGTTATTACGCGATTCAAGTTTCACAAAAACCTCTATATTTAAGAAATTAATTTCCTTAAGGGATTGTCTTACTAGGCCTTGCCTTAAACTAAATTGAAATGACTTCCAATGGACTTTCATTATTCAACAATGTTCAATACCTAATGTTGGTTTGAGTCAAAGATGAAAGGTCCATCTTAGCGTTGTCATCAGTCCCAGTAAGGCGCTGAAGTGCTTGATTGTCTTTCAAAAGATCAATGCCATCGTCTCTCTTGCTTGTCTCAGTGAGCTCCCAGCAAGGCAATCTCCAAACTCTCTGTTACAACAAGTGTATAAGTACTTCAACAACTAACAAATAGCAACATGTTGAAAGCTGGAAAAAATGAAATAAGGAACTTCATCATCAGTACCCTCCACTACATCAGGCTTCAACAAACCACCATGAATTGCAAGTACATTCATTGTCCATTTATCCTCTGTATATCTTAGTTGCCTTGGAAGGCCAGTTCATGCATAAGTTATCATGGATTTTATTTTTTATACATTATCCTCCCCAAAATATATTTTTTAACCTCAGTTTAAGTAAAATATACTATAAGTACAGATTGTTTGCAGAATTAATCCATGGGAGAAGAAAACATGCTGTACATTGTGTGCAAATCTTATGCGTTGCGGGTTCTCTCGAGTGCTATGATGAAGAAAGTGGTAGAATTGACAGGGAGCAACATCTTCATGCCATAGCAAATGAATTTGGGAAATCGATAAAGGGTCGTTTTCCGGTCATCTGTGTTGAGAACATGTAGGCTATTCTTTTTCTAGGGACATGCGATAATAGAAGAACAAGAGCCTACATGTGCTCAACACAGATGAACGAAAAACGAGCCTTTATCGACTTCCCAAATTCATTTGCTATTGCATGAAGATGTTGCTCCCTGTCAATTCTACCACTTTCTTCATCATAGCACTCGAGATAACCTGCACCGCCATAAGACTTGCACACAACACCCAACATGTTTTCTTCTCCCATGGATTATGCAAACATTCTGTACTTATAGTATATTTTACTTAAAAAAAAAAAAAATTTGGGGGAGTAAAAGGTAAAAAAATTAAAATCCACGATAAAATATGGAACATCGACCTAAAAATGCACAAAAAGAAGTGTGAATCATAAAGTAATTCGAAGAATTGCTAAATTTGTCTACACTATAAAACGTTTAATCTAAGAATTTACACAAACAACAAGTGAAATACCTATGTATCACCAACCTGCTCATCTCTCGAGAGCCACGCTTACGTCTCACGCTCAACATTGTCCCCTTGTTGTGGTGGATCGACCAGATCTATTTGCTGCGGCTGTTGCTGGTCATGAGGTGGCGGTGGTGGTGGCGGTGGTGGTGGCGGTGGTGGTGGTTGTTGCTGAGCAAGGCCTACTTCGTCCATGTTCATCCCGAGATGCTGCTGCATGAACTCCATAACCTTTCGTAATTGCTCCGCAACGACATTGAACTCCCGCGGCACCACATCCGGCGTCTCCGACGTGCTAGCACCAGGAGCTCCGTATCTCCTCTTCTTTCTCCCTACGGACCCGAGTCCGTAGACACGTCCTTTGGAAGACTCACCCGCCACATTGAGGTACACCGCCTCATCATCCACCGATTGCTCCGGTGTAGCTCGGGTCGCCTCCCGACGTCGCTCCGGAGCCTATCCCGCATATATGCACAACAAACAAAATACATGATATGGGTTAAAGTATACTTAATAATATTTTACATATCATTTCTATACTTACATAGAACCGCTCTGATCTAGTATCGATGAATGTCATCCTGTCGTGATTAACGGTGTGGAGATGCAAATACAAGTCATTCACAGTCGGTGGCGTCTCGGATGAATCAGCCTGCGTGCAGGACCAAGCATAGTGAACAAGTGTATAAATGTACAAAATATCCAAAATGTTACATAAAACTTACCAATCTTTCTTGCGTAGTCACAAAAGACACGAAACCACCACCGTGCTTCGAGGGTCCAGTCCCAGGGCCTTCGACCTCAGTGTTCCTATTATCCGTCGCTTGCCTAGACCTGGCCTGAAAGTCCTCGCTCTCCCAGTACTGCAAGTATCTCCTCCATGCCTCATCTGTAACAAAAACCGTCGCACACGATTCTTCTTCAACTTGTGCATCAACGCGGTGTACCTTGTGCTCGCAAGCCTCGTCGTACGCCGCTCGCACGAGATCCTCGGGAATCGCATCATCCCATCTAAAAAATACCTACAAATTGGCGATTGCTATTGTTACCTCGCATTGAGAAAATAGTATAAATCATAAGGCATATGGTAGTCTTGTTTACCTTCCATTGGCGCCGTATTGGTCTTTATGATGAGGCGGCATCGACTTCCAACAATACCCTTCAGAATCATCCATCGTTTGAAAACTTTTGTCATCCTCCGTGCACAAAAATGCGAAGGATGCAACTCCCCGTGTTTCATGAACATGCATATCACCTTAACTACTTCTTCAATAATTGACATCCATATTGAAAATGACATATAAAAGTCAAACACAAACTTACGTATCATTGGCAATCGGTGTGATAGGGATCCCCGCACGCGAGGGGGCTCCATCCCCCCGTCCTCCGAGGTGGCCGCGGAGGGCTCTGTCACCTCCAACCCCGCTCTTACGTCTTCTTGTGGGGATCTTGCCGGATGATCGTGGTCGGGGGTGTAGGCCTCGTGGGTAAAGGAGTCCTTGATGTCGGAGATGGTGTGGGGAAGTGTATATTAGGCATAGTCCTTGATGACGACGATGATGGTACAGACGACCCCGACGGTATGGAAGGGGAAGGTGACGTTGCGGCTGTATCGTGCTCGAGAGCCCGAGAAGTCGGAATCGATAATGCAAGTATCGAACCACGACCTCGACCGCCACGACCTCTATGGACCCCTCGTGTGGCCTGACCACGAGGGCCAGTTGGTATTTCGCCGCCAGATGTCGGTGCCGCACCTATTTCGCCTGGACGATGGCCTCCTAATGGCAAACCTCGACATCCCCTATGACCACCTTCGGCCATGATACCTAACGAAATAGCAATAAAACATCAGAGAAGGAGGGCATACAAAAATTAGAAATTAAGTCTAAATTATTGGACTTAATAACACAGGATCCATGCTAATAAAAGTAACTACATTATTGGTCGTTGACATATCATATACATACATTATTCGCTATCATCCGTTTCAAATTCACTCTCATGAGTAGAAGGTGAGGATTCTTCTTCTGAATCATCTCCACTATAAACTTCTTCGCTTGGACCCGCTTCAACAATGAATCGAGTCCCATCGAACATCCAGATTGTTGATATCGGCGATTGCATCATCGACTACACACGTGGTGGGCATCCCATCTTGGAAAGCAATGTCTGCCAAGCCCTGGTCATTATCGTCTTTGCTAGTTTCCTCGTCAACGAATTTTGGCTGACAGCAACAAACTGCTAGCCATTCTTGTCGATCGTTCCTCATAGAAGGGTACGAAAGGTAGTAGACTGAGTGGCTTGCATTGCTAGTACAAATGCCTCGTAGTTGTTATATCGTCGACTTCGATGAACCTCTACCAATTGAAGTGTTGGGTGAGTCCTCACACCATGATTCGGTGTAGGGTCATACCATTCGCACTTAAACAAGACCACACGTTTGAGGCCGGTATACTCAATCTCCACAACCTTTGCAAGTACTCCATAATAGTTATGGGAAACATCGGCGTAGTTTGAACCCTTCACCAAAACACCGCGCTCTGCGTCGATCTATTAACGTCATATGTTGCGGAGTGGAACTTATACCCATTAACAAGGTAACCAGGGTAGACAAGACATGATCGACTAGGACCAGCAGAAAGATCAACGAGCGTCTCGTCGACTATAGAATTCCGAGCCTATTCGTCAAAATTAGAGATGCAATATGACACATTACTTATGGAAGAAACATTTGAATCTATAATGTACAAAAGTAATGACCTTACATATGTTTGAAACCAAATGGGGAAGTTGTGCTCTAGACTACTATCAACTTCCGACTCCCCCATTGCTTGAGTGATTTCATCGACGAATATCCTAGAAGAAACGAATATGTAAGTCGGTTGTCTTACTAAAATATGAACAATGAATGTACTGCATTATTGAAAGAAAGTGACGGACATACTGAACGTAAGGAGCGATCTCTGGACAATTGAGCAGTATGTACGAATGAGCGGCATTATACTCCGGCTCGTTAAGTACCGCTCCTTCGACTTGCCCATGGGTCGACCAGATAAGTGAAAATTGAGAAATTGCCGACGAAGTTCGGTGTGGGCCCGAGACCGCCATCGTCGTTACGTGGCACTTTGTCATGCAACGTAAAGACGTGATCTTCGAAGTAGTAAGAACAAAAGGATGTGACCTCTTCGACCAAATAAGCATTACACATGGAGCCCTCAACCTTCGCTTTGTTTCGCACATTGTTCTTCAAATGTTTAAGGTACCTATATGAATGTTATAGAAAATGTTGATATAAAACCTATTGAATGGGAAAATAATATCAAGGGCTCAAGATAGTACCTCTCAAATGGATACATCCATCGAAATTGAACGGGACCGGCCAGACGGGCCTCGTAGGCCAAGTGGATTGGTAGGTGTTCCATAGAGTCAAATAAGCTTGGAGGGAAAATTTTTTCCAACTTGCAAATGATTTTTGGTATTTCAGACTCTAAGACCTCCATATCTTGGATACTGACACATTTCGCAGTTAGGGACCGGAAAAAAGGCTTAATTCGCTAATTGCAACCCAAACCGGGTTTGGGAGAAGTTCTCTAAATGCAATTGGTATCAACCGTTGCATGAATATATGACAATCATGGCTCTTCATGCCGAACATTCGCAGTTTCTTTGGATCTACACATCGACCAAGATTCGATGCGTAACCATCAGGAAAACGCAACTTCTCAACCCACTCGCACAATTTTTGTCTTTTTGATGTATCAAGAGCATAGCACCCAAGGACGTAAGTATTTGTCGCCGAATCAATGTGTAGAGAAGGTCGGTGACAATATTCACGAATATCTTGCCTCGGTTTTGCATTGTCCTTACTCTTGCCCGGTACACACATAATAGTGTTGAATATGTTGTCAAAAACATTTTTCTCGATGTGCATGAAATCTAAGTTGTGGCGGATCAAGTTTGTCTTCCAATACGGCAAGTCCCAGAATATGCTTTTCTTCCTCCATCCCGAATTCTTAGCTATCCGCCCATTCACAAATTCAGCTCCGATTTCTGTCACCTTCATCAAGCCAAACGATTCAATTTCTGCCAAAATTTAACGATTCAATTTCTGCCAAAATTTCTTCACCAGAACGCAAAGCGGGCGGATCATCATTTATGACCATTTTGCCTCTAATGAAATTTTTTTCGTTTTTCCTTAATGGTGATGACTTCTCCAAGAAACGACGATGACAGTCGAACCACGATGTCTTACCACCATTTCGCAATTGAAATGCATTTGTATCCTCCATACAATATGGACAAGCGTACTTACCGTGTGTGCTCCAACCGGACAACATGCTATATGCAGGGAAATCACTAACAAATTCCATAAAAGGGCAACTCGCATGAGAAAATTTGTCTTGGTGGAAACGTCGTATGTAATCACCCCATTGTTCCATAAATCTTGCAACTCTTTCACAAGCGGCTAAAGGAACACGTCGATTTTCGCTTTGGGTGGTCGGTCCAGAACGATAACCGTTAAGAACATAAACTCGATTTCATGCACATCGACGGTGGAAGGTTGTAAGGAGTCAAAATCACGGGCCACGAAGAGTACGATTTCCCGGAAAGCCCAAATACTTGAAAACCATCAGTGCACAATCCTAAACGAACATTCCGAACCTCGGCGGCGAAGTCTCTATTGACGTCATTAAAATGTCTTCAAGCAATCGAATCAGAACAGTGTTGCATAACATCTTCAGGCGATGAATGATCTCCATGCCATCGCATATGTTTTGCGGTTGACTCAGACGCATACAATCGTTGCAACCGAGGGCCCAAAGGGAAGTAGTACATTCTTTTGCAAGGGCGGTTTTTTGTGTTCCGACTACGACCTCGTCGATGTGCAACGTATCGTGATTTCCCACAAAATTTACATGACGTCAACTCAGAGTCCACTCCCCAATAAATCATACATTGGTCCTCACAACAATCTATTTTCTCAACAGTAGACCTAGACCTCGCATTAGTCTTTTAGTGGCATAAAAATTCTCAACCATTGAGTTGTCATTTGGCAAACTATCCTTCATGAGTTTAATGATTTCATTATACCCTCGTTCGATATATGATGTTCAGACTTGATCGCAAGTAATCTCGCCATTGCGGACAACGTTGTCATGGTTTCGCAACCAGGCCACAATTGTTCCCTACTTGCATCAATCATGTCATATAGTTGGCGTGCTTGGGGGTTTGGTGATTCTTCCACGGCATTCCAATTGAAACTTGGACCGCCACGTTGTGTAGCATTTGCGGTAAGGTGTCGGATCGTATCCTCCCACATCAAGCATCATCAATATGGCTATCCATTTCGTGAAAATTTTGTGAGCCTTCATCTCCGTTCTCACCATGTTCGTACCAACTGTGATATCCCGGGACAAATCCATACCTACATATGTGGTGCTCAACCGTTTCGACGTCCTGTGCGGTACAAGTCGACATTTCTTAAAATTGCACGGACATCTAATCTTCCTTTCACTTTGGTATGTAGGACAATGTTGTTTTGCAAATGATATGAATTCTTTAACCTTCGCCGCGAATTCAATTCGAACGTAACCGTTGTCGAGTCGGTTGTACATCCAGTCTCTACTTGTAGACGACATTCCTAGTCGAACGTAACCCTTGTCGAGCCGGTTGTCTATTCAAGTAATGAAATAATAATGATTAAGATGATAAGAAATCTCACTAATTGGAGAATATTGTAAATCGGAATAGCGATCAAGACCGTTTAGAAGAAATTGATAGCTAAGTGAAAGAACGAGGTTCGCACATTAAACTCATGAATGGAGAATAAATTGACAAAGTTAGGAAGTCATTAATTTTCTAACTAGTCAGCGACGATGTCTCAGGTTTCATTTATGATCGTATTGTAATGTAATGTCTCTTTTCATATGATGATAGATGTAATTTGAGGGGTAAAGAGAAATCTCGAGATTTGTTGTCACAAATCTCGAGATTTGATGAACGGGTATAACAAAATAAAGTTTTGGCGGGAATGGTGGCCCCATTTTTCAGAGAGACGGAATTTAATTCCGTCTCTAATTCCGTCTCTAATTCCGTCTCGATCCGTCTCAAATCCGTCTCGAATATTTCCGTCTCAATTCCGTCGCTAACTTTTAAATGTAGAAACGAAAATTATTCCGTTTCTAATTCCGTTTCTGATTTAGAAACGCAACTTATTTTCGTCTCTAATTCCGTTTCTAATTTGCTATTTTTTTGTAGTGATAAGAGGCATACAAATACCACATAGTATCAACGCGTCTACTACTTGTTCACTCATACCTCCTTAAGGTTATAGGTTTATTCCATTCTCTAGAAATTTTATGTGAAATAGCAACATTAACTAAAAGAGTAATCCTAGTGTTTCTAATCCTAACTAGTAGTAGAAATTATATAATTATAGGTACTATTCAATTTTAACCAACAACACCTAACTAATCAATCATCCATAGCAAGTGCATGAATATGAAATTACTAACAACTATAACATCAAACGACAAAGTAATTACCTCAGTACATGATTCTAATGTATTATAATGTTGATCATGATGTGCTTTACCGATAAAATAAACATGGAATAACAACCAAATACGGAATCAATATAAATCTTGAATTGCTCAATTAAAAGGTTGAAATGAAATATTACATATTAATAAACCTAAAAATAGAACAAGCATAACCACAAAACACTATGCATGTAAGAGAAGAGCAGAACAAAAACTTCTAAACCAAACAAAAGACACAACATTAACTTAATAGATCAAGTGAAGAACACCAACTAATGCACATGAAAGCCAATCCGGGGGAAAATGTGAGCAGATACAATGTGAAGAGAATTCGGGTGTTAAAATTTTTTTTTTTTTTGTTACCTTGACGAGCAGAGAGCGGAGTGGTAAGCACAGAGTGACCAGAGAGCAGAGAGCAATGAAAGAGACGGAGATTCAAGATCGAAAATCAAAAAGAATCAGAACGATGTGCACTCATTCACTGCACAATCAACCACGTAACAAATCAAATCACTCAAGAACAGTTAAAATAAAACCTCAAAAAGTAATAACAATTAAAATAACTGAACTCTTTAAATATGTCACCTGATCAAGAGTTTGTTCCTTCACAGATCATAGACAATAAGGTAGTACTATAACACCGCCCATTGCCAAGACGAATTTAAAAAAAAAAAAAAGGATTCCATGAGCAGAATAGCTAAGACCTTTCAAGAAAATAATTTCTTTTTTTTATCCATTTAGTAGACTAGTATATATTTGAGCCGCTAAGAAAACCTAGTATACACAATGGTCACCACATTATGTTCATTTCCTATGTTTGAACATCAAGGCATATATATGATCGTTGCCTTGCCTAGCAGAAATAGCTTCAGTTCAAGTGAAAAACTATAACATATTTCATTCATGAGCATAATATTTGCAATGCTAACAAGTATTAGGACTTTAATATTTCTGGATGCCGCAGATAAGGTACGTAGGAACACCGTACACCCCAAATATTTATTGATAGATGGAAATTTATGAAGTCTGCACGCTTAATTTAAATTGGAAAATCTTTCAAGATAAAAAAGCTTCTTGCCTTCAACTCCAATCTTTACTAGAAGATCGAACTATCAAATGAACCATAGCGGAAACTTAAATAATTCTCATGTCACCCTTGGTTTTCCATAAATTTTTTAAAATAGATAAACAAGGGGACTAGAATGCCAACCTGACAGACGCAAAAGTTGAGCAATTTGTTTGTAGCAGTTCAGTACTTCCTCAAAACCGTCACAAGGTGAATGATCTCTATGAAAGCTGAAGACCTCTTGATCATGAGTGTTGGCTGCATTATAAAGAACAATCAAAAACAAAGAGATTATATCAGAATGTAGTAAGACTCCAAAACTACAAATACCAATAGAAACGGAATCAGAGACCAGAGAGAGCGAGAGTTGAGGGCCGATGACGGAGACCGGCGCGACGAGACGGAGAGACCAGAGAGACGGCGAGACCAGAGACAACAGAGAGACCAGGTAGCACGACCAGACGGAGAGACGGAGACCAGCGCGACGAGACGGAGAGACCGAGAGAAAGCGAGAGAGACCAGCTAGCACGACCAGACGGAGAGACGAGACGATCGAACGGGATGGACGTTTGGGGACGAGACGATCGAATGATTTTGGACGAGACGGAGAGACAGATTTAGGTATTTGGGGTTTTTTTGTGAGAATGATTTAGGGATTTCGGGTGTTTTATTGGGGGGGTGGGGTGGGGGAAAGAGGAGGGGGCGCCATGATCCAAGCACATACAAATCTCGAGGAATGATGAACGGTCGTAAGAAATGAAAAATTTGGCGGGAATGGTGGCGCCATTTTTCGGAGACGGAATTTAATTCCGTCTCTAATTCCGTCTCTAATTCCGTCTTTGATCCGTCTCAAATCCGTCTCTGAATGTTTCCGTCTCAATTTCGTCGCTAACTTTTAAATTTAGAAACGGAACTTATTCCGTTACTAATTCCGTTTCTGATTTAGAAACGAAACTTATTTCCGTTTCTAATTCCGTTTCTGATTTGTTGTTTTTTTTGTAGTGTCACCTTTGCGCTTAATACATCTTACATGACTTAAGTTCTATTTCTTTTTATCTCTTAATTTGGCTAGCCTTTAAACATATATTGTTCGCTATTCTATTACCTAATATTGTATAAAGATCTTCCATGAAGTTTTTTTAGCTTGATTAACTACTTTTTTAACTTGTTTTCTACCTTCTCTATATTGATTGTATGCATCTTCATCTTAACACTTACGAATTTTCCTACATATCTCTTTTTTAGTCTTAATTGCTCTTTAGACATCCTTATTCCACAACCATGTTTCTTTTTTTGGTGGTCCCAAGTCTTTAGATGTACCTAACACACTTGATGCTATTCTCCTTAAGCAACTACTCATTTCTAGCCACATTGTATTATCATCCAAATCAATATTTCAAACATTTTCCTTTAGTAGTTTTTCTCTAAACTCTACTTGTTTACTATTTTTTAGATTCCACCACTTTATTCTAGCTAGGGTCCTTGTCTATTTTATTTCTATTAAGTCGTCGTTTTAGCTTAGTATCAAGTACTACTAACTTATGTTGGGTAGTAAGCGCTTCATCAGGTATTACTTTGCAGTCTCTACACATTTTTCTGTCTATTTTTTGTTAAAAGAAAATCTATTTGACTCTTTTTATGACCACTACTAAAAGTAATCATGTGCGACTCCCTTTTGGTAAAATTAGTATCCGCTAAGACAAGATCGCATGTTGAAGCAAATTCTAAGATTGATTCTCTTTATTCATTTCTATTACCATAATAACCAAAACCTCAGCGAACTCTCTCGAGCCCATCATTACTTGCCCCCACATGCCCATTTAAATATCCTCCAATAAAAACCTTTTCATTTAATGGTATACCTTGCATAAATCCATTTATATTGTCTCAAAATTAAAATTTGATGCTATCGTTTAATCCTACTTGTGGTGCATAGGCGCTAAGTATGTTAATCTTTTCGTCTCCAATAATTAATTTAATTAGGATCAATCTATCTCCCATTCTTTTAACCTCTACGACCTTATCCTTATAATAATTATCCACAAGAACTCCTACTCCATTACATTTTCTATTTATACCGGTGTACCACAATTCACTACAAAAAAAAAACAAATCAGAAACGGAATTTTCCGTTTCTGATTTGCAAAAATTCCGTCTCTGATTGGATTCGAACGAAATGAGACGAATGCGTTCCGCTGAAAACGTCGTCGCTGATTGGATCAGAAACGGAAAATGGATTCCGTTTCTGATTTAGAGACGGATCAGAAACGGAATAAATTCCGTTTCTGATTAGAAACGGAATTTATTCCGTCTCTAATTCCGTTTCTGATTAGAGACGGAATAAATTCCGTTTCTGATTATTTCCGTCTCTGATCCGTTGCTAATCAGAGACGGATCAGAGACGGAATTTGATCCGTTTCTGATTCATATCTAAAAAAAAAAAAATTAGAGACGGAAATAGCAACGGAATCCAAAGATTCCGTTGCTATTTCCGTCTCTAATTTTCATTTTTGTTTAGTTTTTAAAGTCTTACATATATAGGTCTCAATCCAAGCACATTTAACCTGCCACTATATATAATAAATTGACATTCATACATCGACAATATATATCAACAAATATTCAATTGAGAGAACAAAAATGTAAAAATCAAAAATTGAAAAAGATATATATTCAAAAAAAATTGTATAGTATTACAAATGCTCCAAATTTCTAAGTATTCACAAAACCACCAATCCTATTGTTCAACAACCACAAAAAAAAAAAAAAAAAAAAAACTTACAATCCTATAAATATGCACAAAAAGAATTATCAATCGAAAAGTCTTGAGATGTTCTTCAACACCACCCGCACGTGACCAAGGACATTTGAAACAACTTAATAATTGAATAGTTGAACTTAAATTTTTCAGGACATAAGCATCATAGGAGATAGAGCTAAGGTAGAAGAGCAATGACTCACATCGAACTTATAGTGACGATCCCCGCACTCGACCATCAAAGTCTACAAACAAGCAAAAAGATTAACATTAATTCATTTGAGATTTAAGAATCCACAAACGATGATAAACACTTGCATATACTTGATTTAAGTAAATTAAATTCTTACCAATCCAAAGTAGGAGGAAGATAGCAATGTTTGTCATTTTCACTTTTATCTTCATTTTCTAAAAACATATAAGAAAACAAAAATATGCTACCTCATAGATAGACCAAAAAACTCATAAGACTATTTTCAATCAATCCACTTTCACAAGCTACAAAATTTATCATAAGCTCACTCATCTCATTTCAAACCGAGCTTTTTTAACTTTCAAGAACCAAACAATAAACCTGTTTAATCCATTTCATAAAGATCGAACTTAATGAGTATCAAACTATTGATCACACCAAAAAAAATGATATGGACTTGTTATTGCCTAAATTTAAAGAAGACATATCCTTATTCAAACAACAATGCAAATTATAGATCATATTCAAGTAAAATTTATGCATTAAACCACTTAATCGAATATTTCAATCAAAAAATGAATGAACCAAAACCAATTTTAAATATGTTTTTCATGGATTCTTAAAGTAGTATTTACTGAATTTATTTAGACTAACTTAAATCATTTAAGGACTCAAACCTCATTCCTAGTTATCCGACTTAAGTCATTCCTGACTTTTAAACCATTCTTTCAAATCAAAATCGACGATTCGAGTAAAACAAGTATGCGGTGAAGCAAAACAAGAAAAATCTCATAAACTTAGTTATCCAATATAAATTGAATGCGATCGACTAATCACAACTAAAAAGATTCAAATCAACTCATTAGAGTCAAGTTCGACTTAAAATTCTCAAATCATAGCATTTAGTCGAAAATCCATGATTTAATCGAAGTCTTTTTTTCAATGGATAAAACAAAGTCTCTTCCGCATCTCAACTTAGCTTCAAGTCTCACCCAAAATGATGATTACTAACTACATTCAATAAAGTTGGATTGAACATATTTCAAGACTTGGGAAAAAATGAATGAGCTCTCCTTGAAGCGTTTTAAAAGGATTTTACCCAAATCAATGCAAATTAGCTACAATCCTTTCGAGACACGAAAAATCATACTAATGATTGCTCGATTAAATCATATCATAGAAACAAAGCTCAATAAAGAATCCATGAGACTTTAGAATCATGCTTTTCCATGCACTTCGTTAAAAGAACAAGTTAAGGTCTCTTTTGACAATTTCATCAAACAAAAGAGCACATTATCCACCAATACCTTTTACAAGGCATGATCACTTTTGAATACTAGCCCAAATCATCAATATCATATAAATTTTTTTTCATGGAATGCAACTAACCATAACAAAATCCCAAACTTGCCCTAGACATTCAAATTTCCAAGACAAATAGAATCACAAAAAAAACAGAAAAAAAAAAGAGCTAAAAAGGTAGAGATTGAAATTCAATAGACAACCAAAAATCAGAAATACCTCGGCGGCCAAGTATTCAAGCACGGCACGCAAGTAAACAGAGCGCCAAAGATCGCCTCGTAGCGAAGAAACCCGTCGTCGTCGGACTTGGTGAAGCAGAGTGGTGGAATTTGTTTGCGGTGGTGGCGGTGGCGGCGCGACGGGCTTGTCGGACAGAACTGCCCTTAGTTTTAGGGTTTTGGAGTGAGGTTTGAAGAGGGGGGAGGGTTTGAGAGGGAGAGAGCGGTCGACGGTCCGTGAGAGAGAGCGGTGACAGAGAGAGCGGTGAGAGAGAGAGAGAGAGATCTGCCGTCGAGAGAGAGGGATTTTTGGGGAGATAGGGTTTTCCGGAGAGACAGAGAATCGGGAGAGAGAGCGGTGAGAGACAGAGAGAGAGAGATCTGCCGTCGAGAGAGAGAGAGAGAGAGAGATCTCGTTGCCGTCGAGAGAGAGAGAGAGATCTCGCCGTCGAGAGAGAGGGGTTTTTGGGGAGAGAGACAGAGAATCGGGAGAGAGAGCGGTGAGAGACAGAGAGAGAGAGATCTCGCCGTCGAGAGAGAGAGAGAGAGATCTCACGGAGAGAGAGAGAGAGAGATCTGCCGTTGCGCGTCGAGAGAGAGAGAGAGAGATCTCACGGAGAGAGAGAGAGGGGTTTTTGGGGAGAGAGAGAGAATCGGGAGAGAGAGGTCGGAGGGTTTTGGGAGAGAGAGAATCGGGAGAGAGAGAGGGAGTTTTATTTTTGAATCATCGAGATCGAAAGATGCACAAATCTTGAGATTTGATGAACGGGTATAACAAAATAAAGTTTTGGCGGGAATGGTGGCGCCAATTTTCAGAGACGGAATTTAATTCCGTCTCTAATTCCGTCTCTAATTCCGTCTCTGATCCGTCTCTAATCCGTCTCTGAATGTTTCCGTCTCAATTCCGTCGCTAACTTTTTAATTTAGAAACGGAAATTATTCCGTTTCTAATTCCGTTTCTGATTTAGAAACGAAACTTATTTCCGTTTCTAATTCCGTTTCTGATTTGCTGTTTTTTTGTAGTGATTTAAACTTTGTGTTTCTTATTTCTCTACTCTTTTCTCCTGCCCATTTTGTCTCTTGAATGCAAGCAATATTGGCTCTCCTTCTAATCATAATATTTACTAATTGTATTGGCTTTCCTGTAAGTGTTTTTATGTTCCATGTATCTACACGAATTTTTTTCTCCTTTTTGTGTTTGTTTTCTTTTTTTTATTTCTATTGTGTCTAAAAGATCTAGTCTCGTTATCTATGATTTTGTTTTTATTTTGAACTAGCTTATTTACCAACATCCATCTTCTGTATGAGAACCCTTGCTCATTTTTATTTGATAATAAACAAACAAATAAGTTGGTTTATTATATAAAAAAGAAAAAAGAATACAAAACAAAAATCTAATGTTTTAATAAATCAAAACACAAGTAGAAAAACTAGTAACAATCACATCTTTAAGAGCATAATCGATTATGAAATCATATAAATTAAAACACTTTTATGAAACAACACAAGCTCAATCAATTCAGACCTCTTACCTCTCCTCTTGCGATATTTACTTTAAGACTTTATTCGACAAGAGAGAGTAGAGACTTGTACACATACAATATACTCAATCAGTACATCATCGATCTGTTGATTTACTGATCAACTAGAATCTTGAATCCAAATGTTTTCTCTGCAAATGGAATGAGTTTGGTGATCTCAGTAGAATCGATGCTCCCATTACCATTGGCATCGGCTGATCGGATTCCTCGCCGGCTCCTCCACGACGTGAACCACTTCCCGCTGCTCCGAACCGCCTCCCGCAGCTCTTCCTCGCTTATGCAACCGTCCTTGTTGTCGTCGAATTGGTCCAGCCACTCCCGGAACTGCGCCAACGTCATCTCCTGCTGCTTGCCCGCGTTGGACGCGCCCTTCTTATTCACGTTGCAGTTACCCGTTATAGCCATGTTTGTTTATGGTTTCAGCACCACTACTGAACTCTCTTAAGGCTTTGATTTCTCTGGGTGGCGGTGTACGTTTGTTAGGAGTGTTGAGGGACTTATTTAAGGTTGGGTCTCGGAAGGTATAAAACCAAGAGGGCCTACTTAGCGCCGTTTATTATTTCTTTGTTCTCTCTTATCAAAATGGAATCCTGTTCTCAAAGGAGAGGACTTTTTTGAGTCCAAATTTCTGCATGAATTATTTATTATCTTTTTTTTTTTTTTTTTTTTTTTTTGTAAGCTTTATTATCTTTCTCTATGTACGCTTTATAAAAAAAAAAATGTTAATGTGCACATTTTATCACGTGACAATGAGCATATATATATAAAAGTTCGATAAGTTTGTAGATGCTAAACATCTTGTAACCAAAACAAGAGCTCGAGTATATGCACCCCACCTTTTCATAAAGGCACCCAAATTTTGAGTGCCCCTCAAATTCAAATTTCAATTTATGAGGGCACCCCAAATTTTTTACCAAAATACCCCTTCATCCAAATCTAAGCACCCAACTCCAAAACCTTGGTCAAGACATCTATTTTAGGTTCAGCAACATGAGGTCGAGACTTATTTTCAGGTTCAGTGTTGTCCAATCGAACACCTTTCATGGAATTTAATTGACAATTGTCGACCTAAAGGTTCGGTGGGTTCCGATCGACTCTCCAATTAAAGATTCAGCATGCTTTGACCAACTCTCCAACAAGAGATTCAGTGGTCTCTAACTGACTCTTCAATTAAAGATTCAGACCAACGAAACCGAGCCACTTGATGATGCCCTACAAATCACAAGAAGAGAGTGTGTGGATAGATGGTTGTGGGGTGCACAAAATGAGAGAAAAATGGTGGTGGGTGATGGGCATAACAATCAATTTATAGTAAAATTGACTTTTTTTAAGTTTAGCTTTTTCACTGGAGTGCCCCAAGTAAACGATGGGTGCGTATATGCTAGATACCAAAGGATCGAACGTTGTGGACTCTGTTGTTTCAAGATATTTTGTTTTTTTTTTTTTGTATCTATCATAGCACTCCCTCCATTTCAAATATCTTTGGTGATTTGAGATTTTCTTTGCTCCAAAATTGTGCATGTCTACATAATAGATAAATAAATTATATGTTACTTTGTTTTTTCAATCATAACCTTAATTAATTTAGCTCAAATTAATTAATTAAGAATGATGACTTCTAATATGAATCTCTTTTAGAGTCAATTGTAAGATGTCGCATAGGATTTGCCATTGTATGAGAAAAGTAAAGTTGAGGGATTAAAGAGCTAGAAGTGATGGGTTAAAGCAAATCTATATAGTTTGGAGGTTAATTTGTAGCATATTATTTGTTAAATTAATTCTCACATCATCCTCCGAAAAAAAACCCTAAATCACAAGATCTGGTATTGGGCCGGTGACTCGCCTTCACCGCCGGCCCGCTGACCCCCCTCCCCCTCTCCAAAAAATCCAAGATCTTATTCTCACTTCTCTCTCTTTTCCTTCTTTGTTCATCTTCACTTCTTCTTCAATCACCTCAACCCCCTCTCCCTTCCTTTTCTTCTTCCCGTCCCCCTTTCACCCGCCATCTATTCCTTTTCTTCTTTTTCTTTTTCTTATTCTTCTGTTCCTTTTATGTCCTCCCACTCGCCAGCTCTGCCCTCTTTGCCCCCTCTATCCCTTCCCCATTTCTCTTCCTCTTCTTCTTTCTCCTTTTTTTTGTTGATATATCCGACCTTCGGTCTATTAGGTTTCCGATTCTGACGGTGTGCATTTGATGGCTCTTTTTTGTCACCTAGTGTCTAGATAGGATGGAAAAGATACGGTGACATATAATGTCGGTCTCCAAGTTAAAGGTGGCGATTGTCGACGACCGAACCTGAGGAGGTGGCGGCTTAAGTTTCGACATATCTTTATAGTTGCTGATTAAATCTAAGGCTTTTGCTTTGCTTTTTTATTATTAATAGGAATGTTGTCCCCATATGAGGGGTTGTTGTCCCCACTTGAGGGGTGGTTATTCTCGTTAGGGGTTCGCGACACACCACCGTGTGCATGGATATTAGTTGCGAGCTTCATTAAAACAAAATATCTATTATTCTCTCTTTAATAGATTGTTGTGTCCTTTTGGGTTAAGAACATCAATACAATGCAATCGTTTGACAAAAAAAATTGTCTCACATAATCATGCATATAATCTTTTTGAATGACAAAAAATATTAGAGGGATCAAAGTGTGAATGTTTTAAAATAGAGAAACTATTATGAAAAAAGATAGAGGAAGTAAATGATAAATTATAGCGCCAAAGCATTTCTGTTGAGATGGAAGAGACATCCCTTGTCAAAAAAGCAAAGCTTAGAGAGGTTGTAGGTTTGACGTCAGTTGAAGTAAAAAATAAAATAAAAATTAAAAAATAAAAAATAGATTAGGAGTGTACAAGAAACATATTAACCCAATTGACTCTATTACCACCTCAAGTTATTCGGGTTTGGGTTAAAAAGTCAACTGATTTTAGTTGTGCTTTCCAAATTTGAGAACCACTACGTTAGTTCAGTATTGGGTTCCACAATTGTAACCCGATCAGATTCAAATTAAACCAACCATGACCATGCTAAGTATTTGTAAAATATATTTAGATTTATCAGCTAATTGGTTAGCCCAATGATTTAGTATGGTGTTTAGGAGTAAGAGGTCATGAGTTCAAATATTGACGGGGCAATTACTATTTATTTCTTATAAAAAATATATATTTAGATTTAGCTTTACATCAAATGTTACTTTTTAATTTTATCTTTGAACTTCTTCGACAAAAAAAAAATCTTTGAACTTTAATTTGCTTTTTTATTGAAGAAATTTGCATTTTAGTTTCTAAAGGTGAGGGAGGAACTTCATGTGTGGTTCAATAATTGTCCTTGCATAAATAGTTAGAATATTAGTTTGATATTAATGTTATATATTTTTTTGAGTCTAGTTATTGATCAAATTTTTTGTTTGATTTATTATTTTAGGTGAGCTTAAATTTGTGAGTATAAGATGTAAGGAGTAAGTGTTTAGAAATTTATTTCTTTATGTTTGGAAGAAAAAAAGAAAGTTATTGCACTCTAAATCTTCATAAGTATGTTTTATAAAATTCATGATTTTTATGCCATTAAGGTTTGAGTTGGTTTAATTTTGAAGAGTCACTTAGTTTGGATTGGTTCTAAAAAACTTAGCCTCGAACTATTCGGTTTTGGTTCATGTTTTACTCTTCTTCTTTTTTTCTTCTACATGAGACGCACCCCTCCTTATAAAAAACTAGTCGTTTCCCTGCGCCCGCGCGGTGTAATAATAATAATAATAATAATAATAATAATAATAATAATAATAATAATAATAATAATAATAATAATAATAATAATAATAATAATAATAATAATAATAATAATAATAATAATAATAAAACACTATATTCATAGTTATTCTCATCGAGTCAAACGAAAAGTTCACAAAAGAACAATAATAAGAAAGAGCAAAACACTATATTGCCTTCTTTAGCTTTTGTAGCATTCTATGGACTGAACAACATCTTTAAGTAATGGTAATCTCATGCAGTAGTGTATATCGATCCACTATAACCGTTAAATATAAATTCCTACATATCGTCTGTTCACTCCAATTGAAGAATCTAAACCAACAGACAACATAACAAAGGCAGCATAAAGATCACGTGATTATTGATTTGTGTTATAAATATAATGACTCACTTCAGTCTTGAACTTATGAAAAACGTACCAAACAATTAGACCCAATATAGAGCAAACATACCTAAAGGAGAGCAATCAAAAGTGGTTTAACTTATAAGCATTGTGAATGGTTGTTATATCACTAGATGCATGAAGCTATGGGTAAGTAGAACAACTTTTGAATGTACAGGGGATGTTGAAATCCATCGATCCTATCTTGAATTTATTGGGTGATAATTGGTTGAGAACTGGAGAAATCTAAGGTTAGGTATAATAAAATTGGTTTTTTGTGATTTTTTTAATAGTGAAGTGTTGAGTCGTTAATTATGTAATATTATATATATGTTATTTATATATTTTTATTGTCAAGTCTCCAAAATATTAGCCTAATTGCGTTTATTTATTATTTTCAGGGTTATTGGAGTGCGCGGTTAAATCCGAGGCGAAAAACTACGCAAAATCGGGTATTCATATGCCTGGATCCGTTTTACACCGAAAGTCGCGCTAGCGCGCATCTCGAGGCAAATTTGGCGGGCCCACACGTGTCATGGTGATTGAAGAAGATC
Source organism: Stephania yunnanensis (assembly GCA_039657365.1). Lineage (NCBI taxonomy): Eukaryota > Viridiplantae > Streptophyta > Magnoliopsida > Ranunculales > Menispermaceae > Stephania > Stephania yunnanensis. Next base: position 46,157,769 of record CM077581.1, read on the forward strand.
AAGTGGAGCATGAATTGATGGCGTTGATGCATTAATGCACCATTATGTTTTGGTTTATAATATATAGGAATATATATATATACTAGTTTCAGGACGTGCTACGCACGAATGACCCGCTCGCTTCGCTCGCGGGAATTAATTTCTAAGAATTTATTAATAAAATTTAAAATTAAAATTTAAAAATTAGAAATACAAGCACCTTTTGTAGCTCATCAATATTCTCTAATGTAATTGAGATAAGATGTGAATGAAAAAATAAGCTAGTCATGCTAGGCGATTACTTCCTCAAAAAAAATGGGAAACAAGGAAAAAAAAAACACAAGTGGTTTGACCCATTAATTTATGAACTCTTGCTGATTCCGTAAAATTGTACATAAAGTTTAATCTTTACCTCAAACTCTATAGATAGAAAGGATAACTTTGAAATTATGAATGTAAATAATTGAATTAGTTGAGATTCCGTAAAATTGTTGCTCTATTAAACTCAAGTACACCACGTGTACATAATACCGTATAAGAGACCAAATAATCACATATAGAGAAATGTTTTGAAATTTAAACTCCAAAAGTTTATCTATGTTTAATCATGACACTAAAGGAATACAAAAAAGTTCATACCTTATTGAGTGCAAGTGCGCAGGACTAAAACAAAGAGAAAATAATATGAACGAAACAAGAATTATGAAATCCCATTGAGAATTCATGGTTTCAATCACTTTTTTTGTCTACTAATGAAGGTGAGAGGTAACTATATTATATAAGAATGAAATAACTTGGTTATATCAAATATAGAAACAAATAAAAAACAAAGAAGAATAACTTAAAATAAGAAAAAAAAAATTCAGAATCACAAAACCTAATACAAAACTTTCATCAATGCCTATGAAACTAAAGGGATAATAAATTGATGTTTTAAGAGGTCATTTATGTTCAAGAAAATGGAGTGGACGTAATATAAATGATTGTGAACAAGAAAATGCATCAATATATTGTCATAAACCAATAAAAAAATCAATAAAAAAAAACACAAGTGGAGTTTCCATGCTTAACGGAGATGTCAATCTTGTGAGTATGTATGGAACAAGACATCAATAAATTATCATTTTTCATAGAAATAACCAATGCTAGAATTCTTGGATGCGATCTAAAAAGATGAGAATCATGCCAAACAAAATCTTAATCGTGATCTAGAAGAACATCGAACTTAGAAATTGCAGACAACTCAAGTTTCCCTACAGTCTAATTAATGATAGATAGATTGATATATAACTTTAAAAAAGATTCTAATAAGATATGAGTCATTCATTAGAGTTAAAATAGTGTAAATTTAATGAGCAACCGAATGTATAATAAAAATTAAAATAATATTTATGAGTTTGAACAAACTATATAATATAAATATAAAATATTAAATTTAATATACAATGCTAAATAAATTAAAAATATGATAATGAAAAAATAAAATGCTTACTGCTAAAAATTAAATATAAAACAGGCTCATTAGATGAAATGGGAATAGATCCACCCAAATGATACTAATGATAATTAATTGGGAAAATCTTACAATCTTGATATGTTGAGAGACTATTGAAATTCAAACGAGTGAGATCTGAGTATATGACCTTTATACCAACCGCAGTGGCTTAAACTTCCGCTGATGAATCGAAGGTCATGAGTTCCAAGTCTTTAGATGTTGAGCTTGGTGGTTGATTTGTGCCAGGATATATTTATTGCGGTGTGCCTTCGAGGGAATAAAGGACCCATAGGATCCTTCATGCCTGGCAATCTCGCTTTCGTGTTAAGATTCAATTAGAAAGTTTGTGTTCTTATATAGAATAATGTGATGAACTTTGTTGAAAAATATTTTTAATCAATAACTTTTGCTGATAATGCAGGAAATGGGACTTCCTCATCAGGCTCTTCTGTTAATATTGCCGCAGTGGCTATTCCAACAGTAATTGGTGCTATCTTTTTCATTGCCGTTGTTGTATATTTGTTGATAATCAGGAAGAGAAAGAAAAAAGCTAAAATGAGTGGTAAGTATTGACAGAACTATAAAATATGGTAGTTGCATTCCAAACTAATAAAGTCATCTAAATCAGTTTGTGCCTATTAATATTTGGATCAACTAACTGAGCATAAATTGTTATGTTGGATTGCAAACTCTTTTCAGATGCAGATCATGAGATGGGAAACGGGAGTCTTTACAATTTGACTTAGATATGATTAAAGTTGTTGCTACTGGGTGACTTCTCCTCTGCTAACAAACTCGGAGAATGAGGATTTGGAGCTGTATATAAGGTAAATAAAGTCTATGCCGTCAAATGTCATTTTTCTTGTAGTGTTTTTACATCTTAAACTTAATTGTTTTTGTATATATTCTTCTCAATCAAACTTCTACAATTAAAAGTAGTTCTTTCTTACAAAGATGAAAAAAACACTGATGAATAAACTTAATTTAGAAATGTATGGTTTCTTCGATCGACGTAGCTAATTATAAGTATTTTTGCAGGGTGTGCTTGTTGATGGACAAGAAATAGCAGTGAAGAGACTGTCTGTGAATTCTGGACAAGGATCACAAGAATTTAAGAATGAGGTTGTACTGTTGAATAAGCTTCAACATCGAAATCTTGTTAGGCGGTAATTACTGCTTAACAGGGAAGGCCTTGTCACTATAAATTTTTCTATTTCTGTTTGTATTTCGATCATCATCTATACTTGAAAGCATCAGAGCCACCAACCGGCTGTCATGCCATTAATTTTTCATATATTGCTCACCATCAATTGCACTTACTAAAAAAAAAAAGTTGGTGTTGAGGTAGAGGAGCAGTGCCAAGAAGATGAGCGCGAGAAAGAGAGTGTCGCCACAGAAGTAACAAATTGAATAGGGTCACGAGTCGAGATAGGAAAGCAATGAAGAAGAAGAGTTATAAGGGCGTCAATGATGTCGAGAAGAGTTGTGAGATTGGGGAGACGGTGAAGAAGAAAGTCATAATGGTGAAGAAGAAGAGTTGTGGGATTGGGGAGACGAGGCAAAAAAGAGACGTGAGAGAAGACGAATGAAGAAGAAGAGGAAAAATAGAAACGTGAGAGAGGGACCTATCGAGAAGAGTTGTGAGATTGGGGAGACGATGAAGAAGAAGAGTTATAATGGTGAAGAAGAGTTGTGAGATTGGGGAGACGAGTAAAAAACAGAGACATGAGAGAAGAGGAATGAAGGAGAAGAGGATGAGAGAGAGACGTGAGAGAAGAGGAATGAAGGAGTAGAAATCACGGAAGAAGGAGATAGAGTTTAGAGTTGATGCGGAGATTAAACAAGAATGTGGGTGAGGGACAAAAAGGTAAATTTGATTACGACTCAAAAATTTGTGATTCGTGCTTTTATATATATGATAGATATATATATATTTATATAGAATAGATATTATATAGATAGATATAAAAGATTTGATAGTTACAAAATAGAAAGAGAGAGATACGTTAGAAACAAAAAGGAAGAAAAACAGGGACGTCTCTCTCTGGGCGATTCTTCTCTGGCTGGCCATATCTCTCTTCTCGGCTCTCTGGCCGAACTCCTCTCCCCCATTCCTGATTTTTTATTTGTTTTCTTTTATTTCGTGTTCTTGAACTATGCGAGCTAAAACCTCTAGCCTACGCAAGACTGCGAGGGATGTTCGACTGCGCATATCAATGGATTTGTGAGATTTATATATTTTAATTTCAGTCTTTTCATTAATATTTTATTTTCTTGGGTATTGTTTTAACAATCGAGGTTAAACACTGGTTTAAATCTTGATTTACGTACCAGGAGGTCGTACGCACCCGTACTTGTGCAATAAGAACACACTAGTGGCATTTGACCATACCGATTGATTAGACCCTTTTGGGACCGGTTGAATACCTTAGAAATCTAGGCTAAATTGGACACAAGAGTGATTCGGTTGTCTAAGTGTAGTGCCTTCACAAAGCCCATTGCGGTCAACACATTAAACCCAATTCACTTGAATTGTGGTTATGTGTTTGACTAGAGAAATAGTCACCGTCGTACCTTGGCTATCGAGATTAAGAAGTGCGAGGATCCGCGTGCGTCACCGGGTCTATAGCTACACTAGGATATTTTGATTTGCATACTTTACATAAATCGACGACTAAATCCAATCTTTTACCGAACCGAACTTGTATGTCTTGACCTAGGTATTTTTATTAATTATTTTATTTTCAATTTTATCTCCTTTGCTTTAATTACTTTTTGATTAGCTTAATTAATTCAATTCTCTATCAAACCCCGATTTCCCTTTTTGTTCTTTTTAAACCTTAGAAAGATTATCAATCCATGTGGGATCGACCATTTGCCACTATTCTACAAAATAGAATGTTTAGGTATTTTTTTAATTTTATTAATGCGTTCGGCGCGCGTCATGAAGGAAAAAAAAAACCAAGTCGATTGGAAGAAGAATGGATGAAAGTTGAAATTTATTACTCAATCTATTAATGATAAGATAACCACTATTAATTATTAATAAATGTACACATAATGTATAATTATATATCTTGAAATAATAAATAAATAAATAAGAAAAAATAAGAAAATTGAGAAAAATTGAAAAATAGAATGGTGATATCGGGTAACTTTTAAACTTTCTCTCTCCTCTGACTTTTATATATATATATATAGACTAGTCGATTTCCTGCGCTTTGCGTATGAGTTATTCAAACTTTAATATAAAGTTAATAAATTAATTTACATGAATATATTATAATATTTTTTACAATTAAAATTACAATTCACAATAATCAACCCATATGTTTTTAGAAAAAAATATACAATAGAAGGTTTAAAAAATAATTACTTATAAATCATTGAAGTAACCATTCATTAACAAACAAAAAAATTCGAATGAACTTAATTGTTGTTTCAGTGGCCTAAACAGTATATATAAATAATGTTGCGGTAATCAAATCGATGGTGTAAGATTCGAAACAAAGAACATGAATACATCATTAATTAGACGGTCGTTTAGTTGTTCAAAGTTGGATTTATAGTTTTTCAAAAATATGGGGGAATGAATATATTTTAAAATAATAAAAATAATAAATATATAAATATCTATTTTTCGTTTTTCAAAAATATGAGGGGATGAATGTAGCTTAAAACAATAAATAACACAAATATATAAATATCTTAAAATAAAAAAAAAAAATTAAGAAAATCTTAAAAATGAAATAGTAGAAGGAGAGAGTATCTGAAACTTTCTCTCTCCTTCAACTTTTATATATAAACAGTATATGTAAATAATGTTGCGGTAATCAAGTCGATGGTGTAAGATTCGAAACAAAGAACATGAATACATCATTAATTAGACGATCGTTTAGTTGTTCAAAGTTAGATTTGTAGTTTTTCAAAAATAAGGGGGAATTAATATATTTTAAAATAATAAATATATAAATATCTATTTTTCGTTTTTCAAAAATGTGGGGGATGAATGTAACTTAAAATAATAAATAACACAAATATATAAATATTTTAAAATTAAAAATTAAAAAATTAAGAAAATCTTGAAAATGAAATAGTAGAAGGAGAGAGTATGTGAAACTTTTCTCTCCTTCAACTTATATATATATATATATATAAATTTCATTACCCCTCAAAAATGGATTGATGAGAATGAGTTCATGATTGATTTGATAAAAAAAAAATGTATAGTGGATTGATAAGGTGATAGAATTTGATTTGGATACAAAAGAAAATGTTGATTTAGAGATTAAAAAAAAGTATGGGTAAATAGGTAAATTTCATTACCGCTCAAAAATTTGTGATTCGTGCTTTTATATATATGATAGATATATATTAAAATAATAAAAATAATAAATATATAAATATCTATTTTTCGTTTTTCAAAAATGTGGGAGATGAATGTAGCTTAAAATAATAAATAACACAAATATATAAATATTTTAAAATTAAAAATTAAAAAATTAAGAAAATCTTAAAAATGAAATAGTAGAAGGAGAGAGTATGTGAAACTTTCTCTTTCCTTCAACTTTTATATATATATATAGATATGTCTTCAAAAGTTGAGAGATTTGAATATAAGACCTCACATAGACCAAGTAAACAACTAGGAGTAACTATTGCACCAATATAATAGTTGGTATTGAGACCTTAGGAACTTCCAATATGCTCTGTTCCAACAATTGTTGATTTAAAGGAATCGGGTCCGGCTATTGTGCACCGTACAAAAAACAAAGGGCAAGCCATAGGATGAGTGCACCCCATCGATTGTTAAGTGCACCCTAAAAAATTTTTTCCTTGAAATGCCATTGTGTTTGGAAGGGCACTTCGCAACACCTAAATCGAAAAAAATTGATTTCGAAGTCATTCAAAATGATAGTTCGCATTGCCGGTGGTGGCCGATGGTCGGAGGAGATCTCGAGATGTACACAAAATTAAGAGACATGGAGGGGTATGTGAGTCATTGTGGGAGTTGAAAAGGGTAAAAGGTCATTTTATTTGGAGGAAAATATGGAAAAGGGGTGCAAAATTTTTTGTGACTTACCCTTAGTATTTTTTAGGGTGCACATAGCTGGACCTTTACATGGGTTCAGTTTTTTTCAAACAATAAAAAACAATTTCCAAAAAAGTAAAAGAGAACAAATACATTTTGGATTTCTTAGATTTCTCTCTCTCTCCATTACTAATCACTAATGTCTAGGTCATCAATGTTTGATCACGAATCTGACATAGAGGAATCAAATAAAAGAAAAAGGAGCTCCCGCCCGATAGTGGCATTAGAACATGCAGGGGGGTGATTACTTGCAACCATTCATCCTGAAATAAAAAAGGTGCAATGATTCAAATGTTAATTGGAACTTAGAGGGCATCACTAGACTGATATGAATGGAAAGGAAAAATTAATTAATAGGGACATCTTATAATATTAACACGGAAAACACGTGCAAGGCATCTGTTGATTTGTTACCTAACCCTCATAATCTTATGTAAGCATCTATCATTGCCATCACATTTTTTTACAACAGGATTCTATTTTTTACATCACTGAAAGCAAGTATATGATTCAAATTATCTCAACTTTTCACAATATACGCTTTCAAGAAATTTCAAATATATTATTTAAGAACTAAGCAATTCCAAATATTCGGTTCACGTATTTGTTATTATATAAGTTAGAAGTAAATCCACCCTCTACCTCTGAACTATTATAGACGTTTGATAATGCTCCTTTTTTATATTTAATTATATCATTTTATTGCATATTTGTTGGAGATGTTGAGAAAAGAAAAAAGATTTGCATATGATATTCGTAGGTTTAGAAAAAAACATATGATAATACATCAAGGATATATCCGCTTTAAGATCATATCTCTTTATTCTAGGTATGGATGAACTAACTAGGCATATTCAAGAGGATATACCATTGTGTATGTTATGTCTTAGTAGACGAAATAAGAGATATAGTGAATAAGAAATTAGAACTTTGGAGGAATATATTAAAATTTAAATGCTTTAAATTAAGTAGGACGAAGGCCGAGTACATGCCGATAAGTCAATAATTATATATGTTTTATACTACATTTTAGGATGATTTTAGATGTAAAAGGATATATTACATGTGGTTTTCTCTTGTTTTTGATATATCAGGTGATAAATGAAGGAAAAAGGGAAGAAAACGAAGGAATTAATCAAGTGAAAAGGTTGCACGAAAAATCACCACTAAGAAAGCAAGGAAGAATTGAGATTTTGACCCAATGATTCCCAGCAATTCCTAGGACACCTTGAATCGATGGCTAAATTGGTGAAATAAATGAGCTTCAAATCTTGGATTTTTGCAGCGATTCCACTTACACATTGAATCGCTAGGAATCGCTGGCTATGAATTCGTGGATTTTGGATTACAACAAAGATCTCGAATCAATTTAAGATATATATTACCTAATATGCTATAAATATAAACCCTAGAACACGAAATTAAGTGTCTTTTATTAGTTTTACATTTTTGCTTTAGTTTGGAAGCCATTCTTTATTATTTATATTTACTTTTGGAGAAGATTGAAGATTCAAGTTATCATTAAGGCATTTTAACTATGTCTTTTAATTCCAATTTTATTGTGTTATTTATTATCATGAGTGAGTAGTTTGTTACTCTAAACAAAACTTCAAGCATAAAGTAGATCTGTTTTGCAATGTAGTCATGATGAGATGAATGTGTACTTAATGCTTTAAACCAATCATATTCTTTAATTCACTGTTCTTTATAGACTGTTATTTATAGATTACAATCAGTGATTTAAGCGTCATATGCATATTGATCAATATGTATATGATGTTTTGATTCAATATCTATTCAAAGAAGTAATTAGAGTTGTTTAAAAAACAAACATCATTTAGATGTCTTAAGTGAATTAGAGATCCATATTTAATGTTGAAGTGGCTTTTCGAAGATGCCACAGTTAGTAGTTTGAAGTTTTCATAAAGTGTATTGTGGTTTTAATGTGTGAAGTTAATGTCTTTGTGTATTAAAAGGGGTTACCTCAATAAAATTAGAACGTGACTTTTTCAAAGATACAAGGATAACAAATGACTGGCTAAAGGCTATTTACTTACTTATGATCAGGGTTTAATGATCTAGGATACTTTATGAAGTATGTTTATGACTATGCGATTGAAGTAATATGTTTGGAATGCAAAACTGATTGAAGTTTCATTGTTTAGGAGGATTGTTTAGATGTTTATTTATTATTGTGTTTTATTGAGTTAAATTGAATTGCTTTTAACTTAGTGACATTGATTTGTGTTATTTAAATAAGTTTAGTTAGTTTAGTTGATTTTATATTTAGAAAGTACTAATTTAAATTTTGTTTCTATTAACTTAAAAATATAAAAAATAATAAAATCTCTTTTCTTAAGGAATTTACAAAATCCTTGTGGAGACGATTCTCACTTTCCACTACTAAAAAATATTATTAGTATAATAAAGGAGGAGAACTTATTGTACACGCTCGACACGTATCAATTTTTTACTAAAGAAGTAGTTATTATTATTATTATTATTATTATTATTATTATTATTATTATTATTATTATTTTAAGTCAATAAAACATAATTTAAACTAATACTTTCTAAATATAAAATCAACTAAACTAACTAAACTTACTTAAATAACAAAAATAAACAATAACACAAATAAATGTCACTAAATTAAAAGCAATTCAATTCAATTCAATAAAACACAATAAAAACAGATAAACAATTCTCATAAACAACGAAATTTCAATCCGTTTTACATTTTAAACATATTATTACTTCAATCACATAGTCATAAATATACTTTATAAAATATCCTAGATCATTAAACCTCAATAATAAGAAAGTAAACAGGCTTTATCCAGCCATTTATTCACCGTATACCAGTGAAAAACCACGTTTTAATTTTATTGAGCTAACCCCTTTGAATACACAAAGACATTAACTTCACGGAATAAAATCATATTACACTTTATGAAAACTTTGACTACTAAATCTAACATCTTCAGAAAGCCACTTAATATAAGATATAGATCTCTAATTCACCCAATACATCTAAAAGGTGTTTGCCTTTTAAACAATCCTAGGTACTACTTTTGAATAGACAATGAATCAAAACATTACATACATATTGGCTATTATGCACATAACACTTAAATCTATGATTGTAATTCGTAAATAACAATCTATAAAAACAGTAAATCGAAGAATACGATTGGTATAAAACATTAAGTACACATTCATCTCATCATGACTACATTGCAAAACGATCTAGTTCATGTTTGGAGTTTTATTTAGATTAACAAACTACTCGCTCATGATAATAAATAACACAATAATATTGAAATTAAAAACATAATTAAAATACCTTAATGATAACTTGAATATTCAATCTTTTCTAAAAGCAAATAGAAACAATAAAATTACCTCCAAACTAAAGTAAAAGTGTAAAACTAACAAAAGACACTTAATATTTTGTTCTAGGGTTTATATTTATAGTATATTAAGTAATACATATCCTAAACAGACTTAAAATCATTGTTGTAATCCAAAATCCATGAATTCGTAGCCAACGACTCCTAGCGACTCTGTATGAAAGAGGAATTGCTAGGAAAATTCAAGATTTGAAGCTCACAGGTTTCGCCGATTTAGCCAACGATTCAGGGCGTCGTAGGAATCGTTGGGAATCACTAAGTCTGAATCTTTGTTTTTCCTTGCTTTCTTGGCGATGGTTCTTCATGCAATCTTTTCGCTCGGTCAATTCCTTCATTTTCTTCTCTTTTTCCTTTATTTATTAAAATACTCCATTTATCACTTGAAATATCAAATCAAGAGAAAACTCTATGTAATATAGTCTTTTATATCTAAAATAGTCTTAAAATGTACTATAAAACATGTCTAATTATTGAATTGTCAAATACCCCTAAACTCAGCACTTTGGTATCCTGAGCAAAGGAAAACTATTAGCACTTGTATCGTGAACTGGCGGTCTAACCGGCCAAAACCGTCTCTTAGGGTGTCTAGTCACACCATCGACCTCAAAAAAGGTTCCAAACCCACTCATCCATTCTTTTTACCATTAATTTAAATTCAAGTGTGTACGAAATTATGTGAACATATAAATAAATAGTGGAAAGTAAACGGGAACCTAAGTGGGGAAAACATTTGTCATATCATCACTACTGTAAATCCTAGTCGAGGAACATGTCGAAAAGTATCATATAAGCCATATGTAAACAAAATATAAGTTCGGTACATAAAAAGAAATATATAAACAAAAGAGATCACTCCTACAGTGAATATTAGGGTAGTCTGAAGCCGTCGTCTCACTGGTGCGCCTTGCCATTCCCTCAATCACTGGAGGATGGATCTGGGTTCGAAAAGGAATCCTATAAGTGAACAACAGGGTTTTATAAAAGTAACATCATAATGTAATTTGACAAGAAATAATATAAGTAAATTGTAGGAATTGACATGATTCAATCTTTTCTAGTATGAACAGGCAGTTCCCATGAACCCCATATCGGGGGAGGTCTCATCACGTGAATTCGTGAACCCGAGCGACATCGACGTACTCCAACCTCATTGTAGGAAAGGCCGAAAGGTGAGAATCTCCTCCAACTGCCACATTAAACGGAGGGTAGAAGATCATCGTATAGTCATCCCTCGAAGGTGCCCAACTGCCGGAGGGGGAGACTCTTCGCCATCGAAGCTTCTCCATCTAATTCTCGGAGACGACTCCTATAGGTCCTTATGTCTATATGCATGGCCACAAATAATCATGATGCGATGCACACCTAACTTATGTGATTATAATATGATGCGTGATAAATTTTATAAATTCTCAGTGTTCACAAACTTTGCGTGTGTCGTACCGAAGCCCGACCACGCATCTCGTACCTCATGGTGCGTGCTAATGTCCTCGCCAAGTCGGCGTCGAGCCTTAGCCACATATGTAGTTGTTAATGCGTAAATCGATGTCTCAAAACCCCTAAAACCCCATCCACATGTCTCGAGAAAACCCCCAAAGTTTCATTAAATTTTAAAATTTACTATCACGACGCCACACGTTTAGGCCACCACTCGCCTTAAATCACTCGTTTGATACCTGGCATTAGTTCTCTTGGTTATTGGTATCGTTTTGTATTAGTTAGGTGTGTTAGGATCTTATTTGAATACTTGTGAGAAATTATAGTTTTAGCTAACTGCTTTTATTGAGTGTGCGCTAAGTTATCTTTAAGTTTGATCAATTATAACATTTAGTATGCTCTAAATAATAATGCTCATCATGCTTTAAAATACAACATTTTAACTTTGAGCAGACTCAAACTAAGTCAAAATAGTCTAATTCCAATTGAGCAAGCTTGAAAATTCATAACAGTTTTATTTCTATTGAGTCGTTGCATCATTGAGCATATTAGAAAATTTTCCTCTTTAAGTCTGCTCAAAACTTCGCATAATGAATTTTATGCAACGCTAAAGCTTCAATATTCAAGTCTAAAAATATTCGAATCACCTCAAACTCGATCCATCGGTTTAAAAACAACTTCCTTGAGTTCTAACCTCATCATGCAATCATTCATACTTAATTTTCATGCAATAAATATTCAATTACCATTAAGTAAAGTCATTATTCATCATCTTCTTCACATAACACAAATTATGAGTCATGAAAATTTCTATAACAATTCTATCAAGGGATTTTCACTAATCAAAGGTTGATCTACTCTTAATGGAGTTGTCCCCTTTTGTTCTATGAGCTCCACTAAGTCAGATCCATACCCTATAACATCAACATTTTGGATCTTCAAAAATTCTAACACGAAATGCAAGATTTTCCATAACTTCTTTGATCTCCAAATTATTTTTCTGAGCTCTCAATGGTGTTGGAGATTATTTTGCATGTTGAACAAGAATAATGAATTTTATATAGTCATTTGTCTTTAAATCTCACCTTACTCACAAATATTTAGGTGAATCAAAGGCTCACATTAAAACCATCACTTTTCACTAGTTAAAATATAACTAACACTTGTCCCTTTTTGCATGACATATAACATGCACCTTATTTTCTATTGGTCCACCTACACATGTCATAAGAAATTTTCTATTTTACCCATGGCCTTTTGAATTAATTACGTGCAAGTCTAATTCCACAAATTGAAAAGTTGTCCTTGAATCTCATTATATTTACAATCAAACCATAGGCATATTAATCAAATTTAATACACCACTTAGGCCAAATTAAATCAAGTTAATAGTGGATCATGATACTAGCTTAAGTTATGTATTTTTCGCCTAACGCGTATCCTCTGGTGAAACACACACCTCGCTTTTCCTTGTGTCACGTGTGTATTTATAATTATTTAATTATTTATTAAATATTACACACACTCCAATAATATTATTTTATTTCTTATGGTACACTATCGTCGAGCACGTCCGCGTCACCCGGTCGAATCGAGTTCGGGCCTTCGATCCGGTCGGATCGGGCTGAGCCCAGTCTAGTCAGTGACAGGATGTGACAAATACTCTCAATCAAGTTCTCTTTTCTTCCCTCGTCTTGATTTCATAATTATGTTCTCCTATCCTTAAAACAGAAATGATTTTTAAATAAAAACATATTACCTTCATAAAAATAAGAATCATGATAGAATAGAAAGAACTAAACAACAATACCTTTTTATTACAACTCAACCTCTAGTTATGCAACACACCCTAGAACTCAAAGTAAACCAATCACCAAGGTCAAGCCATTACATAAATTTTCTTAATCTCCACTGACAAGCATCAAGCTTATGATAACTAATACAGAATCTCAAGATACAAAAATAACCAAATTAATTTCATTTTCAAATAATACTAAAATATCACCACAATCAGAGTCAATAGGAATTTTTATTCACTAATAATCATCATTTCATATCCATTTGTTAGAATGTTGGAGCAAGAGATATTTCACTCGACATAGCTATAAGCACTCGAGTTAAATCTTTTATTTAAAGGATTTTTCATAAACATCATTCCATTTTTCTTTATATCGCTCTTTCCTTCTTCATATGAATATATTCTTTTTCTTCATATTATATTCCTACGGTTCTCTACTTTTTTTCCTTTGGATACAGTTATTTTATTTTATACATAAATTATTTCTAACTTTTTTTCCATCACTAAATTCCCTGCTCCATTTCCTTTGGAAAATGTGGGTTTTCTCTATTTTTTTCTTATTTAAAAACTTTTGTTAGCTCTTCTCGCTTTGACTATTGTCAAGGAAGTGTTTTTTCCAACTAAGTAAAATTTATTGGCTCTTTCCTATTTTTCTCCTCAATTGTGGTATAAGTTCTTTTTGATATATATAAATATATAAAGCACTCGATCAATGATCTTTGTATAACAAGATTCTTAGCATTTTGTCTTGTTTATCTTGCACTATTGTTTCGATCTTCTACCCATTATAATGTCTAACACAAAGCAATCAATCCTCTATAAACTTCTCTGGTGTATACACAACCTAGGTCAAGTCAAGTAGGGTATAATAATTCATTTCTATTATGAAATTTCTATTTTTATGGGATACTAATATATCATTTCTATTTAAATCTAAATTATATTCAATTCACATTTCTAACTAAAATAGATGAAAATAAAGAAATATTACCTTAGTTGTGAAAGAAATTCAAAAATTTTCAATTTCAGTCAATTAAATTCTACCTCTCAAGTCTTTCATAGTCAGTTTCTTTATAGTTCACTTCACCTATAATACCTCTAAAATCGTTCCAAACCTTATCCTCAAGGTTTAAAAATAAAGTCAGGTTATTCAACAAAAAAAACATACCTCGTGAAGCATAAAAGACTTGAATATAAAATTTAAATTACTTTTCAAAAATTAAACCATTAAACATCATATATAAAAGAAATACATGATGGATAAAAGCATTTATTATTATTAAAGCTCAAGTAGAATTCACATTTTATTCATACATGCAAATACAAAAAGATTACAAAGTACTATGTTCGAAAGTAAATTCCTTGTCGCTCTCTTCATCATCGTCTTCATTCCTCGGTGCAGTAGGTTGGGAAGTATAGTTTACAATGGGGTTTTGAACTCTCGATGGTAGTCTTGTATGCATCAAAGGAACGTTGATGCTCCTCCTATGATCTCGTAAGATTTCCATCCTCATCTCTGACATGGAATGGTGGTGCACTAAAGCTCATTCATTTATTTCTATCATCTCGTTATTCCTCAAGATTTTTTTCTAATTGCACTGAAAAGCTAAAAATAAGAATTTAAAAAATCCTTTCTTTTTAGCTCTTTACGTAAATATAGATCTGCTTTCTGCCACCAGAACATATACTTGAATCATCAGATTCGCTGCTCGCCTTGCTTTTTCTTGTGTTCATGCATGGAGTCTCTACCTATTAGTCTGGTCTTCAATTTTTGACCTCCTTATCTTGTTGGTCTATCTTCTTTCAAATCGTTGCATCTATTCGCTGCTCTCATCCTCTTAATTGTAGATTTTATGATACTCATCTGAGGTAGCATATCAAAATCCATATCAAGGGAACCAACCTTTGCCTTCATACATAGATGAGTAATTAAGATTGAGAATGACAGGCCATCATGCTTCATAGTCATCATTGCTTGTTTTATTGATTTATAAATGACATATCCAACATTGATATAACCCTTCTTCGTAACAATGTGATAGAGTAAAGCAACTCTATGATTCTTAACTTAGAAATGTTGCTTAGTATATGGAGGCATCAATGATGTAACTCTAGCACTTGCCAGTTCTCATAAAATTGGTGGTTTCGATGAACTTCGAATGACTGTATGCATCACGAGCAAATCCTCGTTCGAGAATCACTTTTAAGGCTTCTTGAATTTGTGTGGATTGATAAGTTTCTTTATGGAGGTAATGGATGCTGGGATAGTTGGTATAATTCTATCTAATTCAAAACTCCAAAAGTTTATAGTGTCTATTCAGTGCCTTAAGTGAAATATCAATCCACCTTCCTTAAACTATCACTTCCTTACGATTTGTACTCACATATCCGTTCGCGTAGAATTGGTGCCTTAAGTTTATAGCTACTTTCATAATCCTTAGGAAGTTGTTCCTACTCTCTTTCCTGTATGATGCTCACAATCTTATCCTCATATTTATTCACATTTTGGATCTATAGTCCTCTCTCAGATATGATAACCCATTTCATATCTCAAAAATATCTATTTTGCGCTTTAAGACTTACGAATCTCATAGAATCATAAGGGATTTATGAATTTGAGTCTAGTTAGTCAGAGTCCTTATTAGAACTAGGCGGAGTAGGTGGTTTCTTGGGTTTTTCTATCATAATCCATTTACCTTTCACTTGTGCACTACTCCGATCTTTTCCACTACCTCGTCTCACCATAGTGATCGAATAACTACTATGAATCAGTAAATCAAAATCTTGCATTTGATAGAAAAAATGGATTTAAGGACGGCAATTTGTTGAAAATTGAATTGCTACCGAGAAGTTAAAAAAGATTATGAACAAAAAGTAGATTTTTGACAAAACCTATTTGAAAATCACGGGGGTCAAAAATATGAGAACAAATCCATTGAATGGTCTTTCAAAAATTTGCAAATTACACCTTTGATTCGTGAAAATTCTTAATCCCAAACATTTTTTAATATCTTTCCAAAATCTCTATATTTTTCAAAATTATGAAATTTGTAAATCAACACTCTTTAGTAATGCAAAACCCAATCCAAAATAATTCATTCGATGTATTGAAATAGAGTTTGACAAAATATTTACGAAATCAATCAAAAAATTTGCATAAATCCAACAAAAACAGAGTTCTCATCAAAATAAAGGGTTAGGGTTATGATGTTTTAGCTTTTTGAGAGTGAATCTCTAAAGATGTGCGCTCTTGAACTCCTTGAACCTGGTACTCCAAGCTCCAAGTTCGAATTCCCTAAACCATAGCTTGGCTCTACTCTATCAAATTTGATGTTTTTGGTGTTAAATGAAGCTATGTAGAGGTGGGAATCACTTAAATGGACTAAGATTGAGCTTAGGACGGTTGAATCTTGACAAAAATTTGAAATTTGTGTAAGGATGCAATGGTTTGGTGGTGTGAATGAGGTGTTATGTGTGGCAATTTAGGGTTTTGGTTTTAAAAATAAAAAATCGTGCCCAGTGATTCCTGTGTTAGTGGAATCATTGTGTAAATCAGTACTATACTGGCCACTATTTTTACTGATTTAACCGACGATCCCTGTGTTAGGTGAATCATTAAAAATCACCGAACCTTAAATTTACACTGAAATCCTCTATGTTCTGCCACCGATTTTGCCAACCATTCTTAGAGTGATTTGGAATCTATAAGCACTATTTTTGCTATTCTTGTGATTTTGTTTAATGAATAAATTATATATCCTTCTTAAAAGTAAACACAAAGTTAAGATTGACTGAAAAATTCAAAATTTTCACAAATTTGATTGGGATATGTATCTAACTAATAATTTTATTAACTATTGAAATAGATATCAAGTAAGCAAGTTTATAATGTGAACTTGCATAATGGCCATGAAAATTAAAAAACAACTCAATCATCCACTCTATTCGAAGCTTCTCCGAAGCTTGACTTCTGAAAGTAAATCCGAAAGAGATTCAAAATGAGAGAGAATTAAAGCAAACAGTACTGAAGCTATGTATTCTACTAAAAATTGAAATAACTAAAGAAATAATAAATATGGGTTGCCTCCCATATAACACTGTTGTTTATAGTCGTTTACTTGATTGATAGAGGAATCAATCTTTGTTCAGTGCGAGCGAATCAATCTTCGCTTCAAGTGGTTCCTTATCAAAAATGTCTTCACTAGGGTATGAAATCGTCCGTAATCAATGATCTCATCATCGAAATTCAATCTCCCTTCTTCCATATCGTCGCTAAGTTCTCTCATGTTTTTAAATAATACTGCTTCATCACCCAACCTTAGTGTAATTATACACTCACGTATGTCAATGATAGCTCCAACATTTGATAAGAACGACCTGCCAATAATATCCGATCGCATAGGGTAGGTGTTGGCATGATTATGAAATTTGTAATGGTGGGAAGCCTACCCACCCATACATGCACATTCTTTGATACTCCCAATGCAATGTACAATTGCCATTCGACTTTAACATTTTAATAGGAGGTTTGCAATGAATCCTCAATTTTATCAAAAGAAACCAATGTTTCGGCATAAGATTCATATCTGTTCATGTATCGAGTTGAACTCCGTAGAAGGGCATCTCATTGATTTATATGTTAAGGTAGGTCTACCTTGGATCCTCTTCCAAAATTTTGTCAGGATTGCCATTCTCACCAAACTCCTCGTAATTTGAGCTATTATTGTTGCACTCGTATGGGTCTATGGCAGGTTATTTCTCATTTTTTGATTTCTTATTCTTATTATTTCTTGGTATCTTAAACATAAATAGCTTTAATGATACGCTCCTCCATGATGTTCAATTCATCTAACGAGTTATCCACTAGGTCAAAGTTAATGATCTCCATATCATATGAGAAAAATTTTCATGATAAGGCTTTAGTCTATTACTGTTAACTTTAAAGACTCTCCATATTTTTCTATTTTCTATCTTTATAGCAATACGGGGAAATACATGTGTGATAGAACAGGTCATTTCCATCTTAAACGAAGTTTTTCAAGAAATAATTTAAGACATGAACAAAAAAGTATAACTTTTTGTCATACTTCAAAATTCTTAATATTCAAGTTATTGTCATTAGGTGCTTTAGTTTTATTTTTATAAATAGAAGCACTTTCGTATGCATCATTTATTAATTCTTCTAACTCTTGGATACTAAGTTTACATTGTTTTCCTACATTATCATAATTCATATTATGTGTGTTCTAAATGTAGTTCTATATATCCACAATGCACCTTCTAAATAGAGACTCTAGTCTTTACATGTTGGACATATAGTCTTTTCTAAAATTGATTTGATTTCTCTATTTGAGGTTTTGGCTTGACCATTATTTTGTGGGTGCTATGCAATAGATGTTGTATGTGTAACATCGTATTTCTGGAGTAGAGTAGCTATAATTCTATTGCAAAAGTGTGAACCTCTATCACTAATCAATATTCTAGATGCTTTAAAAATAGTAAAAGATCCATGATTTTATGAAATTAACTACTATTTTAGAATCATTTGATTTCGTAGAAATAGCTTCTACCCATTTAGACACATAGTCTACGACTAATAAAATGTAAAAATTTCCATTATATGGTAGAAAATGTCCTATAAAATCTATTCTCCAAACATCAAATACTTCGCAAAATAGAATATGACATAAGGGAATTTAGTTCATTCGTCCTAAGTTTTCGGTTTTATGACAATTTGGACAAGCTTTCTTGCATAACAATCGTGGAATAGAGTAGGCCAAAAGAATTTCGAGTCTAATACATGGATCAAAATGTCCTCCACAAGCATAGGTACGACAATGAGCCATGACAGATTGTATTTTCATTTGTAGAATACATCTTCAAATGGTTTCGTCGGAGCAAAATTTTCATAAAGATCGTCCCCATAAATAATTTTTAAATTCGTGTTTTATCTTATTCTTTTGGGATCTTGTTAAATGAGGTAATACCCTATTAGTAGTGAGTTAGTTAACTATATCGGTATACCATGGACTAAATAGCTATCTTATATAAGTGTTTATCTAAAAACTCATCTTTCACTGATATTGGGGCGCTCACCTCTTTTTAGTCTATTCAGATGGTCTTCTACTAAGTTTTTGATACCTTAATTGTCTTTTATAGTTAGATCAAATTCTTATAACAATAAGATCCATCTTATTAATCTTGGTTTAACATCTTTTTTTTTCATCAAATATCTTAATGTGGCATGATATGAGTAAACTATTACTTTTGTTCCTAGTAAAAATGGTTTAAACTTTTCAAATGCAAACACAATTGCTATGAGTTCTTTTTCTGTGGTGGTATAGTTTAGTTGGGCGAGATCTAAAATTCTTGATGCATAATTTATGATATGAGAATCCTTTCCTAACTTTTAACTTAAAACAACTCCCACTGCATAGTTACTTGCATCACATATTAATTTGATGGGTTGTGACCAGTCTAGTGACTTTATCACGGGTGTAGTAATTAAGGGTCTTTTTGTAAAAGTCTGCATAAGGGTTGTGTTATTTTTGAAATATCTTTCACAAAACGTTTGTAGAATCATGCATGGCCAGTGAAAGATCTTACCTCCCTTATAGTAGTAGGGTGAGGCAATGTTTTTATAACTTTGAGTTTAGCTGGGTCTACCTCTATTCCTTTTGCTGACTGTATGTGTCCTAATATAAGTCCTTGATTTACCATACAATGACATTTTTCATAGTTCAATACCAAATCTTTCTCTATAAATCATCCATGAAAACTTCAATAAAATGTTCAATGTAGTCTGAGAAAATATTGATCATACATCTTTGGAATGTTGTGGGTGGTTACATAAGCCAAAAAACATATGCCTATAAGAAAATACACCAAAAAGGCAAGTAAATGTGGTTTTTTCTTGATCTTATGGAGCTACAGGAATCCGATGGAATCCTGAGTATCTATCCAAGCAACATTAAAGTTCATCTAGCTAGTCTTTCTAACATTTGACCTATAAACGAAAGTAGATAGTGATCTTTCTAGTTAAGGCGTTGAGTTTTCTATAATCTATGCACACTTTCTAACCGTTCGGATTCTAGTTGGTACTAATTCTCCATGTTTGTTTGTTTGTTATAACTGTGATCCCTGTCTTTTTTGGGACTACTTGTCCTGGGCTGACCTAATTACTATATGCTATTGGGAATATCATTTCGACATCTAGTAGTTTTAACATTTCTTTCTTTACTACTTCCATCATTGGTGGATCCAATCCATGTTAAGCTTGTCTAGAGGGTTTTGTGCTTATTTCAAGATCAATTCTATGCATGCACGTGGCTGGACTTATTCCTTTAATATCGGTTACTATCCATCCTATTGCTATTTTTTGAATTCTTTAAGAACATTCACTAATTTTTACTTTTCAAAGTTTGATAATTTATTAGAATTTATAACTAGTAAGGCTATGCTACTTTCTGAGTACGCATATATATTTTAAATGGTATGGCAGAACTTTTAAGTTTAAGTCAGAAGCTTTTAGTATAAAGGGTAAAAGCTTTGAATGATTTCTTAGTAAATCCATAAAGTAAGAGAGTTCATGGAGTGCATTATAAGATTTTAAGGCATTAATAATTAATAATCTCTCATGTCTCTTCATCTATATCATCGTCGTCATTTGGGTCCTCTATTGCATTTTCAAGTTTGTTCGACTTATAATCTCTAAAATTTTTATGTATTATAGGATCTAACATATCTATGGTGCATACTAATGAAACACCTAAAGGATATTTCATAGCGTCGTGAATGTTAAAATTTACCATTTCATTATCTACTTCCATTGTTAGAGTGTCAAGATTCAATCTCAACAAGATTGATCTATGAAGAGAACAAAGAATGAAAACAGAACAACAAGAACTGCAAGAACGTAAAGGAAGGGAAGAGGACTCTAACAAGGAAGAGACACTTCCAGAACCTTCACGAGAACTCTATTCAATATATTGAATAACAAACTTACATTACTATATATAGTGTACACTGAGGAATTAGTTAGATTAACAAACTCTTTAACAAACTCTCTAACAACTCTACAAAGCTAAACATGATCATTAACCATGATCAGTAGGAAGACACTTAACGCTATGTCTAACATCCCCTCTCAAATTGAACAGAGGTGAAACACAAGTTCAATTTGTTACAAAAAATAGAAACCGAGATGGAGGGAGCATTTTAGTGAAAACATCTACAAATTGATGAAGAGTGGGAACGTAGAAAAGATCAAATACACCAGCAACAAGTTTTTCACGAACAAAGTGAGCATCAATCCTAATGTACTTCGTACGAGCATGAAACACATGATTAGCAGCCAAGGAATGAGCACCAGTACTGTCACACCAAAGCAAAGGACGGGAGGAGAGCTTGACACCTAATTCTAACAGAAAAGAAGTAGTCCAAAGAATGTCAGATACACCAAGAGCTAAAGCTCGGTACTCAGCCTCAGTAGAAGAATGAGCCACCACAGATTATTTCTTAGAAGACCATGAAATCAAGTTAATACCTAGAAACAAACAACAACCACTTATAGAATGATGGTCATCCAAATCACCTGCCCAGTCAGCATCAGTGAACACTTCCAATTGCAGAGAAGAAAAAGGACAAAAGCATAAACCAAATGATAAAATACCTTTGAGATATCTAAGAACATGTTTACAAGCAAATCAATGGGCATCAGTTAGTTGTTGAAGAAATTGGCCAAGCCTATTCACAATGAAATTGATGTCAGGCCTAGTATATGTGAGATACTGGAGAGCTCCAACTGTGCTATGGTAGAGAGTAACATTAGTGAATTGACGACCCTTAAGAGCAAAAAGCTTGTAACTTGCACAAAATGGAGTATGGACAGGTCAAGAAGACTAGTCTTTTGAAGAAACTACATGACATATTTTTGTTGAGTTAGGAATAAACCCGTACTGTCTCTAAACACTTCAAAATAAAGGAAGTAATCCATATTACCTAAGTCCTTTAGAGAAAACTGAGCGTTCAACCAAGAAATTAACTGTTGAACTTGAGAAGAGTTAGAACCAGTGATGAAAATATCATCAACATAAACAAGAAGAAGGAATAGAGAATCATTAGTCCTCTGATAAAAGAGAGAAGCATTAGTAGTGGAATTAACAAACCCCCACCACAACAAAGCAAATTTTAGCCTAGAAAACCATGCTCTATGAGCTTGCTTAAGACCATAGAAGGCTTTGTTCAACTTGCACATATAATGAGGGAAAGATTTGTTAACAAAATCTTCAAGTTGCTGCATAAAAACCTCGTAAGAAAGATATCCATGTAAGAAAGCATTATTGACTTAAATCTGGTGAATAAGCTAGTTAAAAGAAACTGGTAAAATAAACATGATTCTGATAAATGAAGGCTTCACAACAGGGGAATATGTATAAATGAAATCCAATCCTGGATTTTGATGAGATCCCTTTGCAACCAACTGAGCCTTATATTTTTGAATTTCACCAGTAGGAGTGGTTTTGAGTTTGAAAACCTATTTACAATTAACATGACTCATAGAAGATGTTGGAGGAACAAGAGTCCATGTATTGTTCTTATCCAAAGCACTGATCTCATTCACTGTAGTTGCATATCAGTTACTATCTTGTAAAGAATGATTCACACACATCGATTTTGTCTAAGTCACAACAAGAGCATGAGGGGAGGAAACAACCACAGTTGTAGACTTAACTGTACTAGTCTTACTCCTTGTCTGCATAAAATGGTCATTAAGAACAGCAGGAATAGCACTTACTCATTGTTTGCATAGGATTAGTAGGAAGAATAGTATAAGGTATATATGTTGTAGGTACTGGAAGAGCTGATGATGTAATAGGTGGTAAATGTGGTAAGGAGTATGTAGATGGTGTAGGAGATAGAGATCATATTGTATGAGACAAGAAGTATGGTGGTAGAGGTAAAGGAGGAACAACATGAGAAGACGAGTGAACTGCATGGCCAAATGAAGAAGAAGGAGCAGAGAACAAAGTATGGTATGGAAACTTTAACTCATTGAACACAACATCCCTAGAGATATAAACTCTACCAGAAGGATGTAGACACTTATAACCGTGGTGTGCTGAGCACTGAGCCCAATGAACAAACATTTATTAGACTTTAAAATTAAACTTTCGCTTTGAATAGGATGTAAGACTTGGAAAATAAGTACAAGCAAATGTACAAAGAAAATGATAATCTGGTGGTTTATGTAAACATATTTCATAAGGACTGAGAAAGCTAAGTACTGATGATGGAAGTGAATTAATGAGAAACACTGCAGTGAGAAAAGCTTCCTTCTAGAAAAAAAAAGAAATTTGTGTATGAGCTAGTGAAGTGAGTCCCATCTCAACTATAGCCCTGTGTTTCCTCTCAGGTACCCCATTTTATTGATAGGTGTAAGCACATAAAAACTTGTAGTTAATACCCAAGTTGTGACTGTAAGATTTAATGGGTTTAAAATATATACCCATGTCAGATTGAAAAGCTTTTAGCTTAATACCAAGTTGTAACTCAACAGAATTGTGAAAGTGAACAAAAATAGTATAAATATTTGATTTCAACTTCAGTAGGTAAAACCAAGTAAACCTACTATAAGCATCAACAAATAAAACATAATATAGAGATCCACTAGAAGAGATAAAAGGTGAAGGACCCCAAAGATCAAAGTAAACCAGCTCAAGTGGCTGTGTAGCAGTAATAGGTACAGAAGTAAATGGAAGTTTGTGTAACTTTCCAATCTTACAGGAATCACAAAATTGAGTATGAGACTTTGATAATGATACATGATAAGAATGAAGAGCCTTATTCAACACATCAATAGATGGATGGCATAATCTTGCATGCCAATTAATGTCATTAGTCATCGCAGTAGACACATTGCATTCAACTAGTTCATTCTCTAAGCAAAAATAGCATCAGCAGAATCAGAATGAGAAGATTATGGAAGACAATAGAGACCATTTTTAAGATTTTCTTGGAGCAAAGTTTTCCTCAAATCCTTTTCCTTGACAAAGAATGAATCGAAGGAAAATTCAATAACAACATTATTATCTTGTGATAGCTTAGAGACACTAACAAGATTCTTGGCCAACTGAGGAACATGTAACACATGTTTCAGCTTAAGATTCTTAGCAGGCAAAATATTAGAAGGTATCAGTATATTACCAATAGAAGAAATAGTTAATTGATCACCATTTCCTACTGTAACCAACTGATTACCTTTGTAGTCATACTTATTCATCAAGGAAGATGGATCAGATGCCATATGGCTTAAAGCACCTAAATCCATATACCAGTTAGAATCGACAACTGTTTCTGGTGTAGCAACCAATCCTTGAATTTGATGAAAGTTGGCTTGAGGTGCAGAAGGAACACTTTATGATTGATAATTTTGGCCAAACTGATAAGGTTTCTTGAAACTATTAGAACCACTACTTCCGATGCCATTTGGACCTTGAAAATTATGATCATATCATTGATAACATTGCAATGCCATGTGACCTTATTTGTAATAAATTTGACAAAACACCTTGTTACCTCATCTAACACCAATGCGCCCTCCTTTGTCTCTACAACCACCTCTGTGACCACCATTTCTAGTACCTCGAGTTCCATTTTGAGAGATACCGAACTTTCTACCTGAAACCTCTTGTCACCAATATTGAAAGCAAAATTAACTGAAACTGAAGACAGATCTAGTTAGGAACTAGAATTCAGTGAACCATTTCTCGATTCATGCATCATCAACAAGTATTGTGCATCTTGTAAAGTAATAGTTTGTTGTTATGATGTAATAACAACTACAACAAAAAAAATTCATGACCTACTCCATTCAACACAGATTGAATCAAATCAGACTCAGTAATAGTATGTCCTATTGATTTCAATTCAGATCCAATATTCTTGATCTTCAACACAAACTCAGAAATTGATGAAGAACCTTTCTTGATGTTATTCAGTTGTTGTTTCAATTGTAAAGCCCTTGCCATAGATGATTGGGCATAAGTTTTTTCAAGAACATTCCAGATCTCATATGATGATTCACAATCAGATATGTTTCCAATCACATCCTTATTGATATTAGAATAAAACCAACACATCAAATAGCTATCAATATGTTTCCATACCTCTTTTAAAAGATTTGCATCATTTGAACAGATAGAAGAGTAAAACCAGATTCATTGATAAGACATTCAAGTCCGATACCTCGAATTGTTGCTTTAACTTGCATTTTTCAGTAAATGAGTTTCGTTTCATCTAGCTTGATTGGTAAGCTGAAGTTCAATGCCTTTGCAATGGCGGTCACCTATGCAAGACTGCTTAATCCAATGGTTGAAAAAGACAAGCTAGGAGATGAACTTGATTCTGCCATACGCAGTGATACCACGTCAAGATTCAATCTCAACAAGATTGATCTGTGAAGATAACAAAAAATGAAAACAGAACAACAAGAACGTGAAGGAGGAGAAAAAGACTCTAACAAGGGAGAGACACTTCCAGAACCTTCACGAGAACTCTTTTCAATAGATTGAATAACAAACTTACACTATTATATATAGTGTACACTGAGGAGTTAGTTAGATTAACAAACTCTCTAACAACTCTACACAACTAA
The DNA here is from genome assembly GCA_039657365.1 of Stephania yunnanensis. Classification (NCBI taxonomy): domain Eukaryota; kingdom Viridiplantae; phylum Streptophyta; class Magnoliopsida; order Ranunculales; family Menispermaceae; genus Stephania; species Stephania yunnanensis. Next base: position 46,183,635 of record CM077581.1, read on the forward strand.
ACACGATCATTAGCCATGATCAGTAGGAAGACACTTAATACTATGTCTAATACAGAGTTCTATTAGAAACATCTATTTTGGCTTTTGCCCTTTTTAAGAATGGGCGTCCTAAGATAAGATACGTTTTACTAGAGAAATGGTCTTCTTTCATGTCTATGACATAAAAGTCGATTAGGAAAAGTAAATTATTAACCCTAGCTAGCACATTTTCTAATACTCCTACAAGTTGAACAAAAGATCTATCTACTAATTACACTACTACACTAATTTTTTCTAAAGGTACGTTTGTCATTTGCAAACATATTGACAAAGGCATAACATTAATTAAGGCGCCTAGATCATATAAGATTTAGATATTTATATGTTTTCTATTGTACATGGAACGAAAAACATTCCAGGATCTGAACATTTAGAGGGCAATTTCTTTTGGATTATTACTAATACATGCTCTTTAGGCTTACTATTTCATTTGGTTTAATTTGATTAGTGCATAAGTCATTTATAAGTTTTTGATATTTAGGTACGTTTTGTATCACTTCAAATAAAGATATGTGTACTACCACTTTCCTTAGAGCGTTTGATATTTCTTTCTCTTTTTGTAATTTCTTGATGTTCTTTTTGTTTTCCAAATGATAGGGAAATGGTGATTTCACTATACTTGGTTTATTCTTTTCGAAATCATTTTCATTTTGAATTTTATTATCTTTAATTGTTTTTTTTTCTCAAATTCAGCCTCTAATTATTTTTAATGAACTAGTTGTTTTGGCATCTTTGGTTCTTTCATTTGTTTACCTTTTCTCAAATTTTTCACTTTTATATACAAACTAGGGTAAGATAGAGATGGTAATTTACCTTGATTAACCCATGGACTCATTTGCATAGCTATTTGGCTTAGTTGATTTTTAAGTTCAACTATATCATCTTGTAGGCCTTGAATCTTTTGATCTTTCGCTTTATTTAAATTTTCTTATGCTATTGTTCTATTGATTAATGCGGGTGTTCATCATAGTGTAAATAGGTTGATTAAGATTAAGATCGTTATAATGATGCATCATAGTGTTAGCCTCTTTAAATTGATTTTGTTGAACCAACGCACATTCATGATATAGATGATTGACTTCATCGCAAAAAGCACAAGTTTTAGTTTGGACTGACCTATCTTTTAATAGTAATTCAACCATATTTTTCAATTCATCAAATTTATCATTTGATGTTTTGATTACATTCCTTTTGATTTCATATGAATTGTTTTTCATAAATATGGTTTTCTCATAATATTGTTTTGATTGTTTCACCATTTTTATAGTATTATCTCTTGTCAATGTTGTCGTTATGTCGAATAAAGATCCTTCGTATACTGTGTCTAGGAATCTTTGTTCTAAATGGTTTAGCGCTTCGTAAAAGTATTCAAATAATTTCCTTTTTGAAAATTCATGTTGTGGACATAATGATATTAATCTTCAGCATCTATCCCAAAACTCACCAAAAGTCTCATAGTCTCCATCCTAGCATTGCTAATTTGTTTCATATCCGAACTAATCTTACATGTTGGAACATATTGAGCTAAGATGGTTTCTAACATTTTGGACCATATAGTTACGAAATTTTGAGGGATATAGAATAGCCAATATTGAGCTTGACCTCTTAAAGAATAAGGGAAAGCCTTCAGTTTGACATAATCTAACTCCACGTTTTTAGGTTTTATCACACTTGTTATATGCGTGTATTTCCTAATAAATTGTTAAGGATCTTCATTACCCTCACCTTGAAAATGAGGTAAAGAATTGATGAATCACGATTTTAGCTCATAATCAGGGAAATCTACGGGAAAAGCAATACACATAGGTTCATAAGCTATGATATTTTTATTGGCTTGCCTAAAAGTAAGTTCTTGCTCAAAGTTTGTCATATCGTATAACATGCGATAAGAAAGATTGTTAAAAAAATATTTTAAAATTCGCGGCAACAGGACCGAAAATTAATACGTTTCGAATATGTACAATAAATTCTCCACCTTTATACTAATAATATTTTGTAGTAGTGGTAAGTGTGAATCGTCTCCACAAGGGTTTTGCAAATTCCTTAAGAAAAGAAGTATTATTATTATTTTTATATTTCTAAGTTAATAAAAACATAATTTAAATTAGTACTTTCTAAATATAAAATCAACTAAACTAACTTAACTTACTTAAATAACACAAATCAACATCACTAAATTAAAAGCAATTCAATTTAATTCAATAAAACACAATAATAAATAAAGATCTAAACAATCCACATAAACAATGAAACTTCAATCTGTTTTGCATTCTAAACATACTACTTCAATCACATAGTCATGAACATAGTTTATAAAGTATCTTAGATCATTAAACCTTAATCATAAGTAAGTAAACAGCTTTTAGCCACATATTTGTTCTCATCATACTAGGGAAAAGTCACTTACTAATTTTATTCAGATAAACCTTTTGAATATACAAAGACATTAACTTCACGTAATAAAATCGCATACACTTTATGAAAACTTCGAACGACTGAATCTTTTGGAAAGCCACTTCAACATTAGATATAGATCTATAATTCACCTATGACATCTAAACGGTGTTTTCCTTTCAAATAATCCTAGTTACTACTTTGAATATAATGAATAAAAATCACATATATATTGGCCACTATGCACATCACACTTAAATCCATGAGTGTAATTCGTAAATAACGATCTTTAAAAACAGTGAATCAAGGAATAGGTCAGTTTAAAGCATTAAGTACACATTCATCTCATCATGACTACATTGCAAAATGGATCTAGTTCATGCTTGGAGTTTTGTTTAGATTAACAAACTACTCAATCATGATAATAAATAACATAATAACATGGAAATTAAAAACAAATAAAATACCTTAATGATAAATTAAATCTTCAATCTTTTATAAAAAGTAAATAGAAACAATAAAAATGGCCTTCAAACTAAAGAAAAAGTGTAAAACTAACAAAAGACACTTAATTTCGTGTTCTCGAGTTTATATTTATAGTAGATTAGGTAATACATATCATAAATCGACTCGAAATCCTTATTGTAATCCGAAATCCATAAATTCGTAGCCAGTGATTCCTAGCAATTTAGTATGTAAGTGGAATCGCTGAGAAAATCCAAGATTTGAAGCTCACTGATTTCACTGATTTTACGAGGGATTCAGGGTGTTGTAGGAATTACTAGGAATCGATGGGTCAAAATCCCAGTTCTTTCTTACTTTCTTTGTGATGATTCTTTGTGATGATTCTTTGTGCAATCTTTTCACTTGATTAATTCCTTCATTTTCTTCATTTTTCCTCCATTTGTTCGTTTATCACCTTAAATATCAAAAACAAGAGAAAACCTCGTGTAATATAGTCTTTTACATCTAAAATCATTCTAAAATGTACTCAAAAACATATCTAATTATTGACTTGTCATATGTACTGTGAGTTTTGAAATACTAGACATCGAGATGATAAATGGTAAAATAAGGGGAAGTAGAAGTTCTTAAGGTGAACTATATTAGATATATAGGATCAATCATACAAAATGATAGCAATATTGAGAATGATGTCATGCATAGAACTCAAGCTGGATGGAAGAAATAGGAGTACAGCAGGTATCATCTGTAATAGAAATATTTCTACTAAGTTAAAAGGAAAACTTTATAGGACCATAATTAGGTCAGCTATACTATATGGAAGCAAATGTTGGGTGGTAATGTGACATCTCCTATCTCGATTAGAGAAATATCCGACTTGAAACCCTAATTAAGCCTCGATAAACTAGCCATACTTAACTAGAGCCAACAACCTCTCCTCCAATACTTGATAAACTCAACATGTATATTGACATCGAAATTTAAATCAAAGTATGCAAGTAGGAAATTTAAAACTTTTTCGATAATAATGACGATAAACGTAAATCCAGAGTCTATCAAAACCAAATTATGTTTATAAACCTCCTAACCCTGTTATATTATGACAAACTAACTCGAACAATGTATATATATTTATCGAAAGACTCATTACATCGTAGAGAAGATAGTAAAAGTCTTAAATCTTATCATTTCCTTTAGCTGAAGCACCTGTTTGTGAACCTAAAATGTTAAGGGGAGTATGCACTACAACTTGCTCAGTAAGTGATGCTCTTAAACACATCAATTATCAACTAATATCAATAAGTCAATGAATAGCAATATGAATCCAAAACATATCAATTAAGGAAATGTAATCGATATAAATAATGAATAACTAAATACAATTCTGATATGTAACATGCAACCGTACTCGTGATTCGTAATTTGAATTTAATTATGGAGTCATACTCTCTAGTCACTTGAGAACACAACCATAAAATCCAAGTGTTGGCCGACAAATGATTCTGCTAGTTTATTCAAGCTTGACTGAGCTACCAAATCTAACTAGATAATGAAGACTAAGGTAAAACTCCGACTAAATGAGGATATAAGGGTGGAATCCTTTTTACGGCAACCTTTTCCATTCATTTGGACAAAAGGCGGAATCCATTTCCCAGATACCTTTTCAATCCTCAGTCCCGGTCTGCCTTATCGACCATTTATAGGATTCACCACATATAAAATAGTCAAATCACAATATATTTTCCTAATCCTAATCCTTAATGCTATATGAACTCTATATACTAATTTACGATGCATAATTGATAAGAGTACGAGTCCCACTTACCTTGATTAGGTCTCTTTACAATTTCCTAACTTTTTTGGGTCACTTGATCTTTTCCAATGTTCCAAAATCATTACAAACCATTTGAGGTTAATATAGGCATAATACTATATATTTAAAACCCCTAAGTCAGTCCCCAAGACTTTAGGAAATACCAAGTAAAAACAAGCATTGTTGCTATTTATTGAGGTGGGAGCGCGCCCCTCACTTACAAGATCAACAAAGTCTTGGACTAGTTGGACCTTCATAGGTATCACAAGGTGCGCATAGGTGGGATAGGGTAAGACATGAGCCTGAGAGATATGAATTTCTCATTACTGATTGTAGTGAGTATTGCTTATGGGTCAAAATGAGCCTACTAATTATCAGGAGGATATGTCTGGCCTTGAGTAAGATAAATGACTTAGTTCATGAATTCTGAGATGCAATCCATTTATTATAACCAAGTTTGGAACATAGTTGATTTATCTTAATGTTGTAAGACCATTGGATGTAAATGAGATTTCTAGAAGAAAATCGACAAGGATGGCAATGTACATACTTGTAAAGCACAGCTAGTAGCAAAAAGTCTTAGGTAAATTCAAGGTGTTGATTATTATGAGACTTTTTCTCTTCTAGCCATGCTTAAATCCATTAGAATTCTAATTGACACAGCCGCTTATTATGACTATGAAATATGACAAATGGATGTCAAAATAGCTTTTCTAAATGGAAATTTACTTGAGGACGTGTATATGATTTAGCGTGACATGTTTATTTATCATAAGGATTCTAGGAAGGTGTGTAAGTTTCAAAGAAACATTTATGGATTAAAGCAAGCTTCTCGGAGTTAGAATCTTCATTGTGATGAAGTAGTTAAGGAATTTAGCTTCATTAAAAATGCAGATCAGCCTTTTATATACAAGAAGTTCAGTAGTATTATGTTTGTTTTCTGGTACTGTATGTTGATGATATATTACTTATTAAAAATGATATCCCAACCTTACAGAGTGTTAATTCTTGGTTAGGGAAGTGTTTCTCAATGAAGGATTTAGGAGATACAACTTATATCCTTAGGATTAAGATATATAAAGATATATTTAAATGGCTAATTGGTTGAAATCAAAGTGTTTATATTGAAAAAGTCTTGAATAGGTTCAGTATGTGATAAGTTGGTATTTATATGTTTTTAGTAGTTTATTTAATATATTTAATATAGAAAGTCTCTAAAATATATATTTAATTATATTTATTGGTCGTTTTAAGATGAAACGAAGTGTACCGTTGAATCCGGAGCGAAAAATACTCAAAATGGAGTATTTATATGCAGTAATCAGGTGCCAAAAGATTTGCATCGAGTTACGTACTGCGCAGTTGGTGGAGTAGTGACCTGAAGCGCCAGGTGTGTATTCATTGGACCAGCTTGTCCACGTGTCTTTCAGCATGTCCAGCTCGTCCTCGCAAACCATCATTTTCCCTCACCCAGCCGCTAAGTGGCAGAGTCCTACTCTTCCACAGCATGTCACTAGCATATTTCCGCCAATGAGACTCTGCCACGTCAGCTCGACCAATACAGCATGCCCCAACAATTCTCGATTTGTCTGAGCAGCCATTCATTTCCTCGAGAAGTGGTTATGCACAGATGCCACATTTTTGCACGATTTGTGTGATTCCTTAACTAGTCGTTTCAGCGTGACACGTGTCGCGTCCTCCATACCCCATCACATCACTCCAACTGCCACCAGCCAATCAGAATGCGCCACATCAGAGTCTCAATAAAACTCCACCAATGAGCAGCCAACACGTGTCCTGACTTCTAAATTGAATAATTAGCAGTCCTGGATCATCCTCGACGCACATATCGCTCTACTAACCCAAAAATTAGTTTTTCTCACATTTCGGGACCTGTTTTTAGTAGTTTTTTATATTATGAACTTAGGTATTATTAGATATCAACTTTTATTATTTTTGGAGGCCGGAAGTGCTCAAAATCATGTCCGACTAAACAAACATTTGCCTAAGTTGAGGGAAAACAAGTCGGGATTCTTGATTCATGGCATAACTTGTGAGATTTATGATACTTATTATTAAATTTAATTTAATTTCTCCTATTTCATTGTTGTTGATTTTAATGAATATGGTTTAGATCTAGGTTATGTATATGGTCATTACATGCTTTTAGGTGGACAATCTATAGTTAATTTGACCAATTTTATCCGTAATTGTACTTTTGGACTAATAAAAATGACAAACAATCACCTGTTTGCCCTAAAAACCTTTCGGTTCTTGAGTGTGCAACAATTGAATCTAAGTTAAACTGGAAGAAGATGCGATTCAGTTATCTAGTATTAGTATTCCCACGGATCTTTATTATTACTGTTAGTCTGTTAAACCTTATTAGCGGATGTCAATGGTTATGCATTAATTAGGGAAGTAGTTAGTGGCAGATGTCTTGGCTATCGAGATTAGGGGAATTATAAATTTTTAGCGAATGTTGATTTTCTATAGATAATCTAGAAGAATTTAAATTAATAATTTTTGGGAAAGATTGAAGACCATGATATGTCATTGAATCTTGATTCTGATTTGTGGAAGATTGAAAGTTATTTTCATTATCTTATACATTTAGTTTATTTAGATTAGTTAGTTAAATAACTTTAATTAAAACCCCCAATTTCCTTTTTTATTGTTTTTAACCTTAGAAAGACTATCGATTTCTATGGGATCGACCTTTTGCCACTATTCTACAAAATAGCTAGTTCGGGTAAATTATTTTATTGATGCGTTCGACACGCGTCAAGTTTTTGATGTTGTTACTGGGATTGGTTTTCTTTCTTTGGTGTTTTTATTAATTAATTTATTTTATGATTATGATTATTTTTTATTTTTTTAATAAATTGGTGCACCCCTGACTTTTGCTAGGTTTGACAATGGATTGTATTTTTTAGCATAATTTGAGCATTATTTTTAGGGAATTAACATATTATCGGGATTTTATGTGTTTTCAGACTTGGTTGGGACATATCCAACTTAAGTCGCCGCATTAGTGGAGGGTATTTGAGTAGACCCAAAACCCTAGACTTCATTCCATCATCTTGTTGATTTCACCTTTAGTTGAAACATTTTTTTGGCTCGCAAGATTTGATAGGAATCATTTTAGTTAAATCCTATATTTATTAGTTCTTGCTCTTGTTATGATTGTTCTTTCTTAGTTTCATTAGTCACCTAGACAGGAAAGATTTCATACGTTCACTAGTTTTTAGAGACTTTTTGTTATGCATTCATTTGTATCATCTTCTTATTCTTTATCCATGTCCTTTTTTGCCACTACTATTTTTCTTTTTGTTGCATGAATTCCTTGACTTGTTTTGAACCTTAAGGATAAGGTTCGGAATTAGGGGTATTTTAGGGATTGTGCATTGAGTTGGATGTATTTCCTTGCGAAAGACCGCGGGTGAGATCATTTATTTTTTATGCGATTATATGCGGATATTGGATGGTAATGGTTGTGTTTTATATTATTTCCTCATTTCTTTCATTTTTTCCCCTTTATACTTCTTTTTCTGATTTCATTAGTAGTTGATACACTTTCATGCATGTATTTAGTATAGCTTTTTATTTTTTTATTGTTTAGAGTCACCCGAAACTTTCTTTCATTCCTTTAGTTATGGATGAGTATATTACAGTTACCTTTTTGACTTGAGACTTAGGGAAAACTAGGAGAAAAACTCAATCAAACCGTAGCTTAGCATTTTTATGATTTCATGATTAGGGACTTAGTTGATGGTTAAGCTTTGCGCTAGATAACAAAAGGGAGTAGACGGACAAGATTGTGTAAGTGATAATATTTTAACCTACATTTGGGGAATTTGTTTGATCATAGTGAAAGTGAGAATGGCTAACATGAGTTTTCTTAGTATAGAGAGCCCCACAGGTTTCCACAGGAGAAGGAGTAGGGAAACTTAAGGTGGTAAAAAGTCAGAAAAATAGTTCACAAGAAATTGAGCAGGGACCGTATTACTTGAAAAAAATTGTGAAGAAGAAAATGAAGAATAAAATAATAATCAAGGCGAGAGTTGTGAAAACTCCTCAAATAAAAGATTTAGTTTAAGTGCTTTCACTAGATTAAGTGAGATTTTAAACTTGCATGTTTGAATGTATGGATCAAGAGAACTCGTGAGTAGTTGATGGTCTTTGTCTCGACCGAATCTATGTCTTTAAAGTGTGATCTTAATTGTGCTTGGGTTACGAATCTTGACATATCATAACTCTGAAATTTCTTGAGTGGCTTGTTATTTTGGCGACTATGTAAATCAAAGGAACTCCATGATTTTGAATATGGTATAGGATTAGTTAGTTCAGTGCATTATTATATTAGGAGTTTATTTTAGTTTGTGTTGTCATTTACACCTTTGCTTAGGACGTGCAAAGTCTTAAGTTTGGGGTATTTGATAAGTTGGTATTTATATGATTTTAGTAGTTTATATTAATGTATTTAATATAGAAAGTCTCTAAAATATATAATAAATTATATTTATTTGTTGTTTTCAGGTGTAACGGAGTGCGCGGTTGATTCCGGGGTGGAGAAATACTTAAAATGGAGTACTTACATGCAGTGATCAGGTGCCAAAAGATTTGTCTCGAGTTACATACTATGCAGTTGGTGGAGTAGTGACTAGAAGCGCTAAGTGTCATCTTTTCAATGGACCAGCTTGTCCACGTGTCTTCCAGCATGTCCAGCCCATCCTCACAAATCATCATTTGCCCTTAGCCATCCGCCACGTGGTTGAGTCCTACTCGTCCACATCATGTCAGCAGCAGATTTCGCCAACGAGACGCTGCCACGTCAGCTCGACCAACACAGCATGCCCCAACAATTCTCGATTCGTCTCAGCAGCCATTCATTTCCTCGAGATGCGGTTATGCACAGACGCCAACATTTTCGCACGATTTGTGTCATTCCTTAACCAACTGTTATAGCGTGACACGTGTCGCGTCGTCCATGCCATAGCACGTTACTCCAGCTGCCACCAGCTAATCCGAATGCGCCACGTCAGTACCTGAACTTTAACTCCACCAATGGGCAGCCAACACGTGTCCTGACTTCTAAATTGAATGTCCAGCAGTCCTGGATCCTCCTCGACGCACGTATCACTCTACCAACCCCAAAATTAGTTTCTCTCATCTTTTGGGACCAATTTTTAGCAGTTCTATATATTAGGAACTAAGGTATTATTAGATATCGACTTTTATTATTTTTGGAGGCCGGAGGCGCTCGACATCATGTCTGGTTAAAGAAACCCTTGTCTAGGTTGAAGGAGAAACAAGTCGGGATTATTGATTCATGGCATAACTTGTGAGATCTATTATACTTATTATTTAATTTAATTTTATTTCTCCTATTTCATTATTGTTGATTTTAATGAATATGGTTTAGATCTAGAGTATGTATATGGCCAAGGCATGCTTTTAGGTGAATAATATATAGTTAATTTGACCAATTGTATCCGTGATTGCACTTTTAGACTAATAAAACGTGACAAACACTCACCCATTTGCCGTAAAAACCTTTCGGTTCTTGAGTATGCAACGATTGAATCTAGGTTAAACCGGAAGTGGAAGCGATTCGGTTATCTAGAATTAGTATTCCCACGTGTCTTTATTATTGCAGTGAGATTAAGTTAAACCTTATTGGCGGATGTCTAAGGTTGTGCATTAATTTAGAAAGTAGTTAGTGGCAAATGTCTTGGCTATCAAGATTAGGGGAATTAGGAGTTTTGGCAAATTTCGATTTTCTATAGTTAATATAAGAGAATTTAAATTAATAATTTTTGGGAAAGAATGAAGAGGATGATATGCCATTGAATCTTGATTCTGATTTGTGGAACCTTAAACTTAGGTGTTTTCTTGAGACCATTGAAAGTTATTTTCATTATTTTATTTATTTAGTTTATTTAGATTAGTTAGTTAAATAATTTTAATTAAAACCCCCGATTTCCGTTTTTATTGTTTTTAACCTAAGAAAGACTACCAATCTATGTGGGATCAACCATTTGCCAATATTCTACAAAATAGCTAGTTTAGGTAAATTACTTTATTGACATTTTCGGCGTGCGTTAGTATGCAAGAACCTAAAAGAGGGTCATTGCCAATGTCTCATGGTATAAGTCTTAGCAAGACTCAATATCTGAAGACTAATGATGAGCAAGAGCACATGAATACGATTCCATGTGCATTAGCTATTGGATCTATCATGTATGCATGTTATGCACTCGACCCGATATTTCATATGCTTTGAGTGCAACAAACAGATATCAGTCAGATCCCAGTGAGAGTCACTGGATAGCAGTAAAGAACATTTTTTAAGTACTTGAGAAGGAGTAAATAAGTGTTCTCGGTTTAAAGAAGTTTGGAAGATGAGCTTGATGAATGTGGTTATACATATGTAAGTTTTCAAACTGATATACATGCTTTATATGCAGTCTGGATCTATGTTTACTTTGAATGGAGGCGCAATGAGCTAGAAAAGTCCAAAGCAAGAAACTGTGGTAGATTCTACTACAAAAGCTCAGTATATAGATGCGTCCAATGCAACTAAAGAGACAATTTAGATCAAAAAGTTCATCTCCGAACTTGGTGTTGTTTCGAGTATAGTTAAACTTATTTACTTGTATTATGAAAACAACGGGGCGATAACACAGACCAAGGAACCAAGATCACACCATCGATCCAAACATATACTTAGACGTTTTCATCTGATTCGAGAAATCATTAAGAGGGGAGTCATGTTGATTTACAGAGTTCTTATAGAAGACAATGTTGCAAATCCTTTGATGAAGGCTCTTCCATAACTGAAACATGATGTTCATGTTAGGTCATTAGGTATTAGATACATGAATGATTGGCCTTAGTGCAAGTGGGAGATGTCGGGACATGTGCCCTAGGTCAATCTACAAATATTGTTTATTTTATAATTTTAGTTGATAAAATAGAGGTTTTCATTTATTGTTTTATTATAAGTGATAGAATGTTTACCTTATAATAAGATCTATGAGTATTTGTTGAAATATTCTAAATGTCCCTAGTCGTTCATTATAATGGGGACTATAATGAATTAAGACTAGTGTAAATCTTGATTGATGGTCATTTGATGATCATGCGTACAAGGATACGAATCGAGGTCATGAGTACTTATTAGAGAACAAGGTACTAGGTCAACTCACTGTGAGAATACCACACGGATTAAGTCAAATGTGTCACTCATGTTAGGTATATCATTTAGTCATTCGACTTGAGATTACCATAGACTTCAATATTATGAGCATGCATGGTAATTTGACACAATCAAACATTTTCTTTAACCGGACGATTATAAAGATTGTGATTGATTACGATGTGCGTAATATGTGAAGGTGTATAATTAAGATATAATTTGTCCCTCTCATATAGAGAGAAATATTAATGGATCCATTAATATGATAGGCTGTTGATGGCCTAGTCCATGTGAATTGATATGATCAATGTCACTTGGATATTTTCTGTCTACCTAAATATCGAGACTAGTACAATTGAACATTAAGGATGAATTTCCATACTTTATTTAATCAAAGGATATCATACGAAAAAGGAATATGATATATGTTATTCATTAGGTTGTATCAATTTTGATATTCATCCTACTCTGGTAGCCATAATGCCTTGCTAGAGACCGCTTATGACTTGCGTACCAAAATAATTTTGGTTCACTACCAACGCGCGTGAATCTATTGGGACACACACAAAGAATGACTTTGTGCAATTTCAATTGGTCCAGAGTAATGAATTTTACATGATAAAGTTCATGACAAGAAAAGCCCTTACAATTTGTTATATAATAAATTATTAATATGGGTGTATGTGTAATATACTTAAACTACTTAAATACAATAATTGTATTACGAATAAGATTTTAAGTGATGGCTTATCTACACATATAAAAGAGGATGACACCCAAAAACGAATTAAGATTTTGTTTTTTTTTGTTTTTCTATTTTCAAGTTCTCTGGATTTTAGGAGAGAAAGAAAAATGTTTTCTATCTCTCTTGGGGCTAATACTCCAAATTTTGGTTACCATTCGTGTGTGAGTTTTCGATAGAGGACGTGCGCTTAAACGTCTTGAAAATCGAAAAATCCAAGATGAAAATCATGGATTAAAGTACGGTTTACTTTTGGAGTTTTAGTTTAATGGAACTCATTTTTTATCCTATTTGGATTTTTCAAAATTGTTTTAAATTTTTCGCTACATATAAACCTCAAAACCCAGAAGGATCTGTTTTCTGTCTAAACTTGGCATTGGTATATAATTCATACATAATCTCACTCATTCCACAAACTTCATTTTTCTTATATTTTTTGAGTTGTTCTCATCCACACTTCCTAATGAAACTGTTTACTATCTCATCATACTTGGTGGCAGTTTGATTCCTCTTTCACAAATAAACTCCTTATTCTCTATAGCCTCATACCTCTCCTTGGCCTCCTTATTAATATAAAACTTCGATTTAAATGGCCTTGGGGCATCCTCATTTTGAGCTCTCGAGTTAGATGTGTGACGGCCCCAAATTTCGAGGCAAATCGGGCACCGCCACGTCGCCGGACACGTCACCAAGCCATGCCACGTCACCGCACACTTAATTTTGACTGCCTGCGACCTACACCTTTATACGGACCATATTCGCCTTAACTTAATATTTATGAAGAATTTTATGGATATTTAGATTAAATTGACTAAGTTAAGTTGCTCACGATTTATCAAATTATTATAAATCGGCATTTAAGCGGAAGTCTTTGAAGCATGCAAACACGGTAGAAATAAAAAGTTTGCATAGTATGATCAACCCTATAGTGTGGAAACCCGGCATTTGATACCATGTATATTAAGAGCAATAAAAGTAAAAAAGGTGTGCATATACATGTATCAGGTGTACAAGTCATTCCCAAAAAGTTCATAAAACAGTAAATAGTTACATATAACCACTTACGCAAAAAGTGAAGACTCTCCTAACTTAGACGTAGTCGCCTAAGACGCCCTTGCCTCGGCTCGTCGCAGGATCTGTGATTTGTCACAAAAAATAACGACAAATCCTAGGTGAGTAAATCCCAGAGAACGTTAGCTAATATTCACGAATTCCAATGAAACGACTACAGTCCATGCAATTTAAATAAAGGACAAGAATAAAGAAAATCGCATGAAAATAAGTCGTTGGAAAGTCAAATTTGGACACGAGTTTAGCGTGACAGAGAACCCTGGTCGACATCCGGGAATCTTCGTAGCTAAACCGAGAGGAACCATTGATGAACACCTCGCTAAACATCTCACGGTCGAATGAGAGGAACCATTGAACGGAAGACCCCATCCAAACATCTCTCGAGAGGAACCATTGACGTAGACTTAGGTCTTCGTTAAACATCTCTGAACCTACGGGTTTCGCAGAGAATAGTCACCGCATAGCCCTATCATGGCTAATAACTCGAACAGCGCGGGGTAGCTAGCCCTGGGGTGTAAGTCCGTGCCATGCCGACCCCGTCGACAAACACACATACACACGTGGGAGTGGATGAACGGTAGTTGAACAACAATAAATAGCACAACGGAATAATTGAAATGCAAAATAAAGTAAATGTCATAAAAGAATTTTAACTAATTTTCTCGTGTGATTACTTACCTCAAACAAGTCGCAAAATGCCTTCGAAACGTTTCGCACACGCCTCGAGATGTGTACCTGACACCCGACTATGGTAGCCTAAGTCCTTGGTGTCCAATTATACAATTTTTTATTATTTAAGATTCTCATTGAATGAATTTAAAGTGTGAGACCAAGAATTTGAGATTTTTATTTCAAAAGTTTAATTTTGGAACACTTTTCGAGTTATACGGGGGTGTCGACGCACCAAATGTCATCAAAACTGTCTTTTTATATATTTTCTCATTTTATTATATTTGTTTTCGGATTTTTCTGGATTTTTTCATAATTTTCTAGCTATTTTTTCTTATTTTTTTGATATTTAATTGATTTAAATATATCTAATTTATATTTTTTTAAAAAATTTTAATTAATTTAAGAGTGGGTTGGGACTGAAATGGGCCCAATTCGGCCCAACCAGGGCCACCCAGGTTCGGGCCGGCTCGGCTCGCCCCGGGTCTGGCCAGCAGGCCCATCTGGCCTTCTCCTTTTTCTTTTTCTTCTTCTTCTTCTTCTTCTTCTTCTTCTTCTTCTTCTTCCTCCATCTATGCGATTTTCCTTCTTTCTTTCTTTTTTTTATTTGGAAAGGAGAGGGAGTAATGATGAGTGATGGAGAGGGGGTAATGATGAGTGATGATTGATAGGGTGATGTGATGTGTGATGTGACCGCTAAATCCCATACTACCCCGTACACCCGCATTACGCGCACACAGCGACGCCGCACATTCTCGTCACTACACGCGCACAACGCGACCAATAAAACATCAAATAATGTGACGCTAATTATTTAATATTAGTAAATTAAATAAACACTCACACGCAAAAATAACAATTTTTACCTCGTTAGGCGTGCCCTGAACTTTTATGCGACGTCCACGTGGGTCTGAGTTTAGGGTCTTAATCTGTAATTTGTAAGTTATTTGTGTTTAATTAGAGCGGGTCGTTACAATCTTCCTAACTAAAAGGAATTTTGTCCCGAAATTCAAGTTTAATGAAATCTTTACCTTGAAACAAGTGGGAGTATCGCTATCGCAAGGTAGACTTTCTCTCCCAAATAAGACCCTCGTTCTTATGATACTGCCATCGAACGAGTTCAAGTGGTATTTCTTTCTTTCTAAAGGTCTGTACCTTGCGGTCCACTATCTCAATCGGGTGTTCTTCGTACGTCACATCTAGTCGAACCTCGATTTTCGTCATATTAACTATCGGCCTAGGTCCTGATCTAACCAACCGTAACATCGAAATATGAAATACATTATGAACCCCTGCCAATCGACTTGGCAATTTCAACTGATAAGCGACTTTCCCAACTCTTTTCTCGATCTGAAACGACCCAATAAATCTTGGTGCTAGTTTCCCCTCAAGCCCAAATCTCTGATGACCTTTCTAATGAGAAACTTTCAAGTCGACCCAATCGTCTACCTCGTAGCTCAGCCCATCGCGGTACCTATCCGCATACTTATTCTGTCTGTGTTGGGCAACCAATAACCATTGACGAATCAATCTCACCTTTTCTGTATGGTCCACGACAATCTCAGGCCCCACAGCTGCTGTATCCTTGAGCTATGCCCAACAAGCAGAAGATCTACACGGTTTACCGTACAAGGCTTCAAATGGCGGTATCCCAATACTTGTCTGATAGCTGTTGTTGTAAGTAAATTCACAGAGTGGCAAGTACTCCTCCCAAGACCCACCAAACTGCAACACACATGCCCTGAGCATATCCTCGAGTATTTGTATTAATCTCTCTAACTGCGCCGTCTGTCTGAGGATGAAATGCAGTGCTAAACTATAATCTAGTACCAAACTGCTCCGCATAGCTTTCCATAATGATGATGTAAGACGATTGTCTCAGTCTGAAATAATAGAAATTGGTACTCTGTGTAGTCGTACAATCTCTTTTTTGAATAATATGCTCAACTGTGCGAAATTATACTTCATAGAAATTGGTAGGAAATGAGCTGACTTCGTCAACCTGTCCACGATCACCCATATCGCATCGTGTTTCCGCGAAGTCTGCGGTAATCCAAAAACAAAATCCATCGTAATGTGTTCCCATTTCCACTGAGGGATGGGCAGCGGCTGTAATAACCCTCCAGGCCTCCTGTGCTCAGCCTTAACCTGCTGGCACACCTCACAACCCCTAACGTAGGCGCCAACGTTCGCCCTCATCCCCGGCCACCAAAATAATCATCGCATATCGTGATACATATTGGTCCTACCAGGATGCACTGTATACCGGGACCTGTGAGCCTCCTGGAGTATCCCATCGCGTATCTTTCCCACTGCTGGAATCCATAACCTCCCTTGGTGCTTCAAACACTAATCTACGGACTCGCTCCAATCCGGGTGATCGGGATTTGCGTGCCATCTCACTGAATCTCAAGTACATCTCGTTAGTCCTCTGACACTCCAACACTAGCGGAATAAAAATAGACGGTACATTAATTTGTCCACGAATCTATGCGTCTGCTGTAGCAAGAATCTCTGTCAAACTCAGTGTTGCAGCCGCCTCAAGTAAACCATACTCGTGCATCATATGGTAGACAACTGTCTCAGAATCTGGTCCCCTCCCGCTCAATGCATCTGCTATGACATTTGGCTTCCCAGGCTGATATTCGATGGAGAAGTCGTATTCCTTCAACAACTCTAGCTTATGTCGTTGTCTCATGTTCAGATCTTTCTGAGTGAATAAGTATGTCAAACTCTTATGATCTGTATATAATGTGAACCTCTCACCGTAGAGGTAATGTCTCCATACCTTCAGCGCAAATAGGACTGCTGCAAGCTCCAAGTCATGCACTGGATAATTCCTCTCATGGGTCCTTAACTGTCGGGATAGATAGACGATTACCATGTCTCCCCGCATCAGCACACAACCTAGCCATATGCAGCAAGCATCAGTATGAACTGTTAATCCCTTACCCGCTCTTTGGCAACACTAGTACTGGTGCGGTAGTCAGTGTCATCTTCAACCGTGTAAATGCGTCCTCACACTCCTTTGACCAATTGAAAGGTATACCCTTATTTGTCAATTTAGTCATCGGCGCGACGATCTTCGAGAAGTCCTTCACAAATCGCCGATAGTATCCTGCCAACCCTAGGAAGCTCCTGATATCTATCATTCTCTCAAGTGTCGACCAATCTATGACATCATGAATTTTACTCTGATCCACTAATATACCTCTGTCACTGATCACGTGTCCCAAGAATTTGACTTCTAATAGCCAAAACTCGCATTCAGTGTCATCAGTATCTGCTTGAGATGTTGCCCGTGATATTCGTGAGTCTTGTTGTAGATCAATATGTCGTCAATGAAGACTATGGCGGATTTATCCAAGTACGGCTTCAATACTCTGTGCATCAAGTCCATGAACATGGCCAGTGCGTTCGTTAATCCGAACGGCATCACTGTGAACTCAAATAACCCATATCTGGTGCTGAATGCGGTCTTAGGTATGTCTTCATCTCGAATCCTAAGCTGATGATAACCCGATCTTAAGTCAGTCTTAAAGAAAACATAGGCTCCGACCAACTGGTCAAACTAATCTTCGATCCTTGGCAAAGGGTAACGATTTCGTAATGTCACTTGGTTCGACTTCCTATAGTTAATGCACATCCTCAAGCTACTATCCTTCTTCTTAACGAACAGGACCCGTGCTCCCCATGGTGATGTGCTCGGGTGTATAAACCTCTTCTTCTCTAAATCTTCCAGTTGAGTCTTCAACTCCTCCTGCTCCTTCCGTGACATCCAGTACGGTCTGCTAGCTATCGGCTGTGTGCTTGGTACTAATTCAATAACAAACTCAATCTCTCTGTGTGGGGGCAATCCTGGTAGATCCTCCGGAAAGACAACGAGAAACTCACTGAAAACTGGGACATACTCAAGTCTAACCTTTGGGATCTCGGTTGACTCTACTATCCCTGTAAACACTTCCATCTCTAAGGTCGTAGCTAATCTACCCCTAGTGGTCGGTAGTATACTCGCATTACCCGTGAAAGTGAGCTCTAGTATGTCAGGGATCTGAAAAGTCACTATCTTATGGAAACAATCCACCTGGGCGTGATATGAAGCTAGCAAGTCCATGCCCAAAAGTGCATCGAACTCCAAGAGCTCTAGGACGCGTAGGTCAATAGGGAGTTGGCGTCCGGAAATCTCTATCGTGAAACCCTCACAGATCATGTTGGGGTAAACCTTATCCCCAGCTGTTGTGCTGAGAATTAGGAGTACACTAACTGTAATTGGTGTTAATCCTAACTCAACATCCATACATTCATAAATAAATGATACTGTGGAACCAAAATCAATAAGTGTATGCGTAAAATGATCGCAAATCGAAATCATACCCTCGACGAGCTGTATGGTGGCCTCGCTGATGCGGGTCGTGCTACTGCGTGCACCCGCTCCCTGGCGTGAACTGGTGGTGCTGCAATCGGTGCTACTGAAGCCATCGGGCATTCTTTATTAATGTGTCCAGGCTGTCTGCATTTGAAACAAGTAAGATCTTTGGTGTCCCGACCCCCGGCCCCGACCTTCCGACCTCGGCCCCGACTCGACCATACTCTCCTCGGTCCCTGCCTCCCTGATCCTGGGTCGGTCTCTGGCCCGACCGCGGTCCATAACCACCACCTGACAACTGTGCTGACTATGCAGGTACTATCGCATGAGAAGTGACCGCCTGGTGATCTTCATGTCTCGGCCTCTGTCCTCTCATATCTTGTGAGCGATGATCCTTTTCTTTTTCCTGTCAGACTTGGTGCCTTGCTGGGACGACCCCGATGCCAAGTGTTGCATGGGCATCACGGCACAAAAGATAAGATATGTCTCATAGGCTAAGACTCTCTCGTAGATTTCCTGCAGTGTACGAGCTCCGCCTGATGCTACTGCGCTCGCAATCTCATCTCTAAGCCCAACTCCAAAGTAGTGCACTTGATCACGATCTGTAGAGGCCAAATCCCCAGCAGAACTGTAATAGGTTAGCGAAACCTCTCCATATACTGGATCACTGTGCGATTACCTTTCCTAAGACACAAAACTCTTGTCTCAAACATAACTGTATCTCCCTCGGTATATAGTGGTCATAAAAGGCATGTCTGAACCAGACCCAAGTGGTCGGTTCCCCATGAGTCTCGGTATGAGCGGTCCACCAAACTCCAGCCTCTCCTCGGAGCGTATATCCAGATATCCTGGCGCGAATACTATCGTGAATTCTTAGAAGATTATGTAATTTCTCGTATGAAAGAAGCCATCTAGCAGCTGCCTCTAGGTCTCCGCCTCCAGTGAAATATCCTGGCTGAAATCTCACCAACTCTTTTGTCAGCTTAGCCTCAGCTGACAGGGAAGCCTTGAATGCGATCTCCTATGGGGTCTGTGTCAGTGTCGCTGCTAGTGTAGAGGCCGATGCGGTAGCCTCTGTACGAGTCTCTAAAATCGTAGTCGGTGTGGTAGTCTTTGCCATCACTGTGGTGATTGGCGTACCCTGAACAATCGGCGTGGCTGCTGGCTCGGTGGCGCTCGGTGTGATGGCGGCGGTAAGCGTCGCGATGGCCGCCGTCTGAGCACGTAGCAAGGCCATCATCTGCTCAAACTGTCGATCATGTGCCGCGATCCTATCAAGTACACTCTGATCAGTCGCGATAGGCGTAGCACCACTCGATTGTCCACCATCCTCCGGAGGTGGAGTCGGTTGTCCGTCCATGTCGTATATGCAGTAGTGAAGGTCCGTATCAGCCTCGTGTACGCATATATACACATATATACTATTACAAATCAAAATATATAACGTATAAGCCTTGGCACTACTCGTCCCATGTTCGCTTCCCAACTAAAGTTCTAAGTCTGGATCTTCGGGTTTCAACATCTAAATTCGTTTGTTAAGTTTTATACGGTTGTATTAAACTTTCCCTAGGTTCGCCTAAACCTAAACTCTGATACCAACTGTGACTGCCCCAGATTCCGAGGCAAACCGGGCACCGCCACGTCGCCGGACACGTCACCAAGCCATGCCACGTCACCGCACACTTAATTTTGACTGCCTGCGGCCTACACCTTTATACGGACCATATTCGCCTTAACTTAATATTTATGAAGAATTTTATGGATATTTAGATTAAATTGACTAAGTTAAGTTGTTCACGATTTGTCAAATTATTATAAATTGGCATTTAAGCGGAAGTCTTTGAAGCATACAAACACGGTAGAAATAAAAGTTTGCATAGTATGATTAACCCTATAGTGTGGAAACCCAGCATTTGATACCATGTATATTAAGAGCAATAAAAGTACAAAAGGTGTGCATATACATGTATCAGGTATACAAGTCATTCCCAAAAAGTTCATAAAACAGTAAATAGTTACATATAACCACTTACGCAAAAAGTGACGACTCTCCTAACTTAAACGTAATCGCCTAAGACGCCCTTGCCTCGGCTCGTCGCAGGATCTGTGATTTGTCACAAAAAAGAATGACAAATCCCAGGTGAGTAAATCCCAGAGAACGTTAGCTAATATTCATGAATTCCAATGAAACGACTACAGTCCATGCAATTTAAATAAATGACAAGAATAAAGAAAATCGCATGAAAATAAGTCGTTGGAAAGTCAAATTTGGACACGAGTTTAGCGTGACAGAGAACCCTGGTCGACATCCGGGAATCTTCGTAGCTAAATCGAGAGGAACCATTGATGACCACCTCGCTAAACATCTCACGGTCGAATGAGAGGAACAATTGAACGGAAGACCCCATCCAAACATCTCTCGAGAGGAACCATTGACGTAGACTTAGGTCTTCGTTAAACATCTCTGAACCTACGGGTTTCGCAGAGAATAGTCACCGCTTAGCCCTGTCATGGCCAATTACTCGAACAGCGCGGGGTAGCTAGCCCTGGGGTGTAAGTCCGTGCCATGCCGACCCCGTCGACAAACACACATACACACGTGGAAGTGGATGAACAGTAGTTGAACAACAATAAATAGCACAATGGAATAATTGAAATGCAAAATAAAGTAAATGCCATAAAAGAATTTTAACTAATTTTCTCTTGGGATTACTTACCTCAAACAAGTCGTAAACTGCTTCGAAACGTTCCGCACACGCCTCGAGATGCGTACCAGACACCCGACTATGGTAGCCTAAGTCCTTGGTGTCCAATTATACAATTTTTTATTATTTAAGATTCTCATTGAATGAATTTAAATTGTGAGACCAAGAATTTGAGATTTTTATTTCAAAAGTTTAATTTTGGCACTCATTTCGAGTTATACAGGGGTGCTGACGCACCAAATGTCATCAAAACTGTCTTTTTATATATTTTCTCATTTTATTATATTTGTTTTCGGATTTTTCTGGATTTTTTCATAATTTTCTAGCTACTTTTCCTATTTTTTGATATTTAATTGATTTAAATATATCTAATTTATATTTTTTTAAAAATTTTAATTAATATAAAGGGTGGGTTGGGACTGAACAGGGCCCGGTTCGGCCCAACTAAGGCAACCAGTTTGGGGGCTCGGCTCGGCTCGCCGGGTTTGTTCAGCCAAGAGCCCATCTCGCATCTCTTCTCTCTTCTTCTTCTTCTTCTTCTTCTTCTTCTTCTTCTTCTATGCGATTTTCCTTCTTTCTTTCTTTTTTTTTTTATTTGGAAAGGAGAGGGAGTAATGATGAGTGATGGAGAGGGTAATGATGAGTGATGATTGATAGGGTGATGTGATGTGTGATGTGACAGCTAAATCCCATACTACCCCGTACAACCGCATTACGCGCACACCGCTACGCCGCACATTCTTGTCACTACACGCGCACAACGCGGCCAATAAAACATCAAATAATGCGACGCTAATTATTTAATATTATTAAATTAAATAAACACTCACACGCAAAAATAATAATTTTTACCTCGTTAGGCGTGCCCTGAACGTTTTTGCGACGTCCACGTGGGTCTGAGTTTAGGGTCTTAATCTGTAATTTGTAAGTTATTTGTGTTTAATTAGAGCGGGTCGTTACAGTCTTCCCAACTAAAAGGAATTTCGTCCCGAAATTCAAGTTTAATGAAATCTTTACCTTGGAACAAGTGGGAGTATCGCTATCGCAAGGTAGACTTTCTCTCCCAAATAAGACCCTCGTTCTTATGATACTGCCATCGAACGAGTTCAAGTGGTATTTCTTTCCTTCTAAGGGTCTGTACCTTGCGGTCCACTATCTCAATCGGGTGTTCTTCGTACGTCACATCTGGTCGAACCTCGATTTTCGTCATATTAACTATCGGCCTCGGTCCTGATCTAACCAACCGTAACATCGAAATATGAAATACATTATGAACCCCTGCCAATCGACTTGGCAATTTCAACTGATAAGCGACTTTCCCAACTCGTTTCTCAATTTGAAACGGCCCAATAAATCTTGGTGCTAGTTTCCCCTCAAGCCCAAATCTCTGATGACCTTTCAAATGAGAAATTTTCAAGTAGACCCAATCGTCTACCTCGTAGCTCAGCCCATCGCGGTACCTATCCGCATACTTATTCTGTCTGTGTTGGGCAACCAATAACCATTGACGAATCATTCTCACCTTTTTTGTATGGTCCACAACAATCCCAGGCCCCACAGCTGCTGTATCCTCGGGCTATGCCCAACAAGCCGATGATCTACACGATTTACCGTACAGGGCTTCAAATGGCGGTATCCCAATACTTGTCTGATAGCTGTTGTTGTAAGTAAATTCACAAAGTGGCAAGTACTCCTCCCAAGACCCACCAAACTGCAACACACATGCCCTGAGCATATCCTCGAGTATTTGTATTAATCTCTCTAACTGCCCGTCTGTCTGAGGATGAAATGCAGAGCTAAACTGTAATCTAGTACCAAACTGCTCCGCATAGCTTTCCATAATGATGATGTAAGACGATTGTCTCAGTCTGAAATAATAGAAATTGGTACTCCGTGCAGTCGTATAATCTCTTTTTTGAATAATATGCTCAACTGTGCAAAATTATACTTCATAGAAATTGGTAGGAAATGAGCTGACTTCGTCAACCTGTCCACGATCACCCATATCGCATCGTGTTTCCGCGAAGTCTGCGGTAATCCAAAAACAAAATCCATCGTAATGTGTTCCCATTTCCACTGAGGGATGGGCAGCGGCTGTAATAACCCTACAGGCCTCCTGTGCTCAGCCTTAACCTGCTGGCACACCTCACAACCCCTAACGTAGGCGCCAACGTTCCCCGGCCACCAAAATAATCATCGCATATCGTGATACATTTTGGTCCTACCAGGATGCACTGTATACCGGGACCTGTGAGCCTCCTGGAGCATCCCATCGCGTATCTCTGCCACTGCTGGAATCCATAACCTCCCTTGGTGCTTCAAACACTAATCTACGGACTCGCTCCAATCCGGGTGATCGGGATTTGCGTGCCATCTCACTGAATCTCAAGTACATCTCGTTAGTCCTCTGACACTCCAACACTAGCGGAATAAAAATAGACGGTACATTAATCTGTCCACGAATCTATGCGTCTGTTGTAGCAAGAACCTCTGTCAAACTCAGTGTTGCAGCCGCCTCAAGTAAACCATACTCGTGCATCATATGGTAGACAACTGTCTCAGAATCTGGTCCCCTCCTGCTCAATGCATCTGCTATGACATTTGCCTTCCCAGGCTGATATTCGATGGAGAAGTCGTATTCCTTCAACAACTCTAGCTTATGTCGTTGTCTCATGTTCAGATCTTTCTGAGTGAATAAGTATGTCAAACTCTTATGATCTGTATATAATGTGAACCTCTCACCGTAGAGGTAATGTCTCCATACCTTCATCGCAAATAGGACTGCTGCAAGCTCCAAGTCATGCACTGGATAATTCCTCTCATGGGTCCTTAACTGTCGGGATGGATAGACGATTACCATGTCTCCCTGCATCAGCACACAACCTAGCCATATGCCGCAAGCATCAGTATGAACTGTTAATCCCTTACCCGGCTCTGGCAACACTAGTACTGGTGCAGTAGTCGTGTCATCTTCAACTGTGTAAATGCGTCCTCACACTCCTTTGACCAATTGAAAGGTACACCCTTCTTTGTCAATTTAGTCATCGGTGCGACGATCTTCGAGAAGTCCTTCACAAATCGCCGATAGTATCCTGCCAACCCTAGGAAGCTCCTGATATCTATCATTCTCTCAGGTGTCGACCAATCTATGACATCATGAATTTTACTCTGATCCACTAATATACCTCTGTCACTGATCACGTGTCCCAAGAATTTGACTTCTAATAGCCAAAACTCGCATTCAGTGTCATCAGTATCTGCTTGAGATGTTGCCCGTGATATTTTGAGTCTTGTTGTAGATCAATATGTCGTCAATGAAGACTATGGCGGATTTATCCAAGTACGGCTTCAATACTCTGTGCATCAAGTCCATGAACATGGCCAGTGCGTTCGTTAATCCGAACGGCATCACTGTGAACTCAAATAACCCATATCTGGTGCTGAATGCGGTCTTAGGTATGTCTTCATCTCGAATCCTAAGCTGATGATAACCCGATCTTAAGTCAGTCTTAAAGAAGACATAGGCTCCGACCAACTGGTCAAACTAATCGTCGATCTTTGGCAAAGGGTAACGATTTCGTAATGTCACTTGGTTCAACTTCCTATAGTTAATGCACATCCTCAAGCTACTATCCTTCTTCTTAACGAACAGGACCCGTGCTCCCTATGGTGATGTGCTCGGGTGTATAAACCTCTTCTTCTCTAAATCTTCCAGTTGGGTCTTCAACTCCTCCTGCTCCTTCCGTGACATCCAGTACGGTCTGCTAGCTATCGGCTGTGTGCTTGGTACTAATTCAATAACAAACTCAATCTCTCTGTGTGGGGGCAATCCTGGTAGATCCTCCGGAAAGATAACGAGAAACTCACTGACAACTGGGACATACTCAAGTCTAACCTTTGGGATCTCGGTTGACTCTACTATCCCTGTAAACACTTCCATCTCTAAGGTCGTAGCTAATCTACCCCTAGTGGTCGGTAGTATACTCGCATTACCCGTGAAAGTGAGCTCTGGTATGTCAGGGATCTGAAAAGTCACTATCTTACGGAAACAATCCACCTGGGCGTGATATGAAGCTAGCAAGTCCATGCCCAAAAGTGCATCGAACTCCAAGAGCTCTAGGACGCGTAGGTCAATAGGGAGTTGGCGTCCGGAAATCTCTATCGTGAAACCCTCACAGATCATGTTGGGGTAAACCTTATCCCCAGCTGTTGTGCTGAGAATTAGGAGTACACTAACTGTAATTGGTGTTAATCCTAACTCAACATCCATACATTCATAAATAAATGATACTGTGGAACCAAAATCAATAAGTGTATGCGTAAAATGATCGCAAATCGAAATCATACCCTCGACGAGCTGTATGGTGGCCTCGCGGTCTGGCTGTGCTACTGCGTGCACCCGCTCCCTGGCGTGAACTGGTGGTGCTGCAATCGGTGCTACTGAAGCCATCGGGCATTCTTTATTAATGTGTCCAGGCTGTCTGCATTTGAAACAAGTAAGATGCTGGTGTCCTGACCCCTGGCCCTGACCTTTGTCCGACCTCTGGCCCTGACTCTGACCATACTCTCCTCGGTCCCTGCCTCCCTGATCCTGGGTCGGTCTCTGCCCCGACCGCGGTCCGTAACCACCACCTGACAACTGTGCTGACTATGCAGGTACTATCGCATGAGAAGTGACCGCCTGTTGATCTTCATGTCTCGGCCTTTGTCCTCTCATATCTTTGTGAGCGATGATCCTTTTCCTTTTCCTTTCAGACTTGGTGCCTTGCTGGGACGACCCCGATGCCAACTGTTGCATGGGCATCACGGCACAAAAGATAAGATATGTCTCATAGGCTAAGACTCTCTCGTAGATTTCCTGCAGTGTACGAGCTCCGCCTGATGCTACTGCGCTCGCAATCTCATCTCTAAGTCCAACTCCAAAGTAGTGCACTTGATCACGATCTGTAGAGGCCAAATCCCCAGCGAACTGTAATAGGTTAGCGAAACCTCTCCATATACTGGATCACTGTGCGATTACCTTGCCTAAGACACAAAAACTCTTGTCTCAGACATAACTGTATCTCCCTCGGTATATAGTGGTCATAAAAGGCTTTTCTGAACCCGACCCAAGTGGTCGGTTCCCCATGAGTCTCAGTATGAGCGGTCCACCAAACTCCGGCCTCTCCTCGGAGCATATATCTAGATATCCTGGCGCGAATACTATCGTGAATTCTTAGAAGATTATGTAATTTCTCGTATGCGAGAAGCCATCTAGCAGCTGCCTCTAGGTCTTCGCCTCCAGTGAAATATCGTGGCTGAAATCTCACCAACTCTTTTGTCAGCTTAGCCTCAGCTGACAGGGAAGCCTTGAATGCGATCTCCTATGGGGTCTGTGTCACTGTCACTGCTAGTGTAGAGGCCGATGCGGTAGCCTCTGTACGAGTCTCTAAAATTGTAGTCGGTGTGGTAGTCTCTGCCATCACTGTGGTGATTGGCGTACCCTGAACAATCGGCGCGGCTGCTGGCTCGGTGGCGCTCGGTGTGATGGCGGCGGTAAGCGTCGCGATAGCCGCCGTCTGAGCACGTAGCAAGGCCATCATCTGCTCAAACTGTCGATCATGTGTCGCGATCCTATCAAGTACACTCTAATCAGTCGCGACAGGCGTAGCGCCACTCGATTGTCCACCATCCTCCGGGGGTGGAGTCGGTTGTCCGTCCATGTCGTGTATGCAGTAGTGAAGGTCCGTATCAGCCTCGTGTACGCATATATACACATATATACTATTACAAATCAAAATATATAACGTATAAGCCTTGGCACTACCCGTCCCATGTTCGCTTCGCAACTAAAGTTCTAAGTCTGGATCTTCGGGTTTCCACATCTAAATTCGTTTGTTAAGTTTTATACGGTTGTATTAAACTTTCCCTAGGTTCGCCTAAACCTAAGCTCTGACACCAACTGTGACGGCCCCAGATTCCGAGGCAAACCGGGCACCGCCACGTCGCCGGACATGTCACCAAGCCATGCCACGTCACCGCACACCTAATTTTGACTGCCTGCGACCTACACCTTTATACGGACCATATTCGCCTTAACTTAATATTTATGAAGAATTTTATGGATATTTAGATTAAATCGACTAAGTTAAGTTGTTCACGATTTATCAAATTATTATAAATTGGCATTTAAGCGAAAGTCTTTGAAGCATGCAAACACGGTAGAAATAAAAGTTTGCATAGTATGATTAACCTTATAGTGTGGAAACCCGGCATTTGATACCATGTATATTAAGAGCAATAAAAGTAAAAAAGGTGTGCATATACATGTATCAGGTATACAAGTCATTCCCAAAAAGTTCATAAAACAGTGAATAATTACATATAACCACTTACGCAAAAAGTGACGACTCTCCTAACTTAGACGTAGTCGCCTAAGACGCCCTTGCCTCGGCTCGTCGCAGGATCTGTGATTTGTCACAAAAAATAATGACAAATCCCAGGTGAGTAAATCCCAGAGAACGTTAGCTAATATTCACGAATTCCAATGAAACGACTACAGTCCATGCAATTTAAATAAAGGATAAGAATAAAGAAAATCGCATGAAAATAAGTCGTTGGAAAGTCAAATCTAGACACGAGTTTAGCGTGACAGAGAACCCTGGTCGACATCCGGGAATCTTCGTAGCTAAACTGAGAGGAACGATTGACGACTACCTCGCCAAACATCTCACGGTCGAATGAGAGGAACCATTGAACGGAAGACCCCATCCAAACATCTCTCGAGAGGAACCATTGACGTAGACTTAGGTCTTCGTCAAACATCTCTTAACCTACGGGTTTCGCGGAATATAGTCACCGCGTAGCCCTATCATGACCAATTACTCGAACAGCGCGGGGTAGCTAGCCCCGGGGTGTGAGTCCATGCCATGCCGACCCCATCGACAAACACATATATACACGTGGGAGTGGATGAACAGTAATTGAACAATAATAAATAGCACAATGGAATAATTGAAATGCGAAATAAAGTAAACGCCATAAAAGAATTTTAACTAATTTTCTCGTGGGATTACTTACCTCAAACAAGTCGCAAACTTACTTCGAAACGTTCCGCACATGCCTCGAGATGCGTTCCCAACACCCGACTATGGTAGCCTAAGTACCTGGTGTCCAATTATACAATTTTTTTATTATTTTAGATTCTCATTGAATGAATTTAAAGTGTGAGACCAAGAATTTGAGATTTTTGTTTCAAAAGTTTAATTTCGGCACACTTTTCGAGTTATATCGAGGTGTCGACGCCCCAAATGTCCTCAAAACTGTCTTTTTATATATTTTCCCATTTTATTATATTTTTTTCGATTTTTTCTGGATTTTTTTATAATTTTCTAGTTATTTTTCCTATTTTTCTTATATTTAATTGATTTAAATGTATCTTATTTATATTTTTTAATGTTTTTAATTAATTTAAGGGTGGGACTGAACCGAGCCCGGTTCGGTTCGGCCCAACCAGGGCCACCCGGGTTCGGGCCGGCTCGGCCTGCCCCGGGCCTGGCCAGCAAGCCCATCTATCGTTCTCCTTCTTCATCTTCTTCATCTTCTTCTTCTTCTTCTTCTTTCCCCCATCGTCTCTACGATTTTTTTTTTTTTTTTTTTTACAACAATAACCATTTTAACAACAACAACACAATAACCTAACAACAACAACAATTTCACTCACCTTGATCAATGGAGGTTTTTTGCAAACGTCGTCGCTGCCGACGCCACTGTCGGAGTCTGCCGGCGGCGTTGGTGAGCTCCGCCGCAAGCCGTCCCCGACCTCCCGTCGCCACTCACTCTCTTGCTGTCTGTTCACCCTCTCTCTCTTTCTCTTTTTTTCTTCTCCTTTCTTTTCTTTCTCCCTATCTCTTTCTCTTCCATACCTTCTCTCTTTCTTCTGATTTAAAGAAAAAAAAATTATTTGGAAAGGAGAGGGAGTAATGATGAGTGATGGAGATGGGTAATGATGAGTGATGATTGATAGGATGATGTGATGTATGATGTGACAGCTAAATCCCATAATACCCCGTACACCCGCATTATGCGCACATCGCGACGTCGCACATTCTTGTCACTACACGCACACAACGCGGCCAATAAAATATCAAATAATGCGACGCTAATTATTTAATATTAGTAAATTAAATAAACACTCACATGCAAAAATAACAATTTTTACCTCGTTAGGCGTGCCCTGAACTTTTATACGACGTTCACGTGGGTCTGAGCTTAAGGTTTTAATCTGTAATTTGTAAGTTATTTGTGATTAATTTGAGCGGGTCATTACAAGATGCCTCATGATCATTTGTTTTAGCTTTACTAGTTTGACTAGCTTGTTTCCTTGTTCTCGTCATTTCAAAAGCTTTACAACAACACAACAACAATAACGAAGGTCTTCAAATTACCTAAAAGTCAAAATTTCATTCACGAGGGGTCATTCATAAGCCACAGTATTCATAAGGACTCATATTAATCCATAATGATCCAAATTATGCTCTAAACACACACAACTTCAAATACTCACCAAAAACCAAAATTTCAACAATCCATTCAAATTTCATCTCAAAATAAAAAACTCAAAACATAACCAATAAAATTGAGATCTTACCTCAATGTCGGATCATTTTCTGGTGTAGAATATTTCTCCAAGCATCTATTAATCAAAGCCCTCTCACTTCGCTTACTAATTCCTATCCTATTACTCTCTTGGTTCATTTTTCCTAATCGGTGCCCTAGCTCTCCAAATTGAGCGAAACCACAATGTGACTTCACTCTTCACTCATAATCACTTGAAACACTCTTTTTTCTCACTTAAAATCACTCAAAATAGGGTTTTAGAGGGGTTTATCCTCAATTTGTAGGTTTTACAATAGGTTTGAAGTGTGTTAAAATTTGTTGAACAAGGGTTTAGAACTCTGTCTCGAGGTCGACGTCGTTCGTTTATAGGGACGGCGTCGTGATAGTGTGGTCACGATGTTGATACCCCTAAGACTCCGTCTCTACTTCCATTTTGACGTTGTTTGTGTATACTAACGGTTTCGAGACTGCTTCGACTTGTCCTTATATAAAAACTCATGTTTTCCACTTACCTACTTGTTGGCACTATCACGACGTTGTGCATTAATACATACGACATCATGGTTGCATGATTGCCTTATTTAATAATTTTTTAAAAATTTTATCCTTGTTTTATCTATTTGCCTATCCAATATCACTCTAACTCATTGATTCTCGTGTGAATATGCTAAATATATTAAGATTTCGCCATCCTGATACAAAATCACCCAGCAAATGGTTCTTCCTAAAATATTTGCACAAAAGTTTTGTCTAAGTTAGAAAAATACTACTAGAACATTTGGATTTCTATACTTATTACTTCAAAGTAAGAACTAGGTTAAAATTGAATTTAAAAACCCCTAGGCTGCCTCCCGGTAGTGTCGCGTTTAATGTTCTTAGCTTGATGCCTACACTACGACTCCAAAATGATCACCGTAATGCACCAAGGTTACTTCATGTATCCTCGTGAAGTTCTTTATATCCTATAATCATTTTCTGACATGCTACCTTATCCTTCATAAATGTTATGTAATTTGGCATAGCTTGCCCTGTCTTTTTAAAAAGGATACGCTTTGTAATCTTCTCGTACGTCTCCACAAAGATCCCAATTTTCTCACCATTCCATTGATCTTGCAATTCTTGTTGAAATGGTTTCATTGATACAACAAAATTGATTATCCCCTTGCACAAACTTTATACTATGTGATCTTAAAGTTTTCACCACTTTCGTCTTTTATTATTATTTCAAACTTCTCTAAATAAACCTCACTATCATGCTGCATAATACCCTCAATATGAATCTCCTCTCTAACATAGTCAAGTAAACCATATTGCTCTAAAGTATCAATAATGTTGCAATCCTCTTGATTTGACTTCTCTACTTCTTCATATGTTTCATGACATGTTTCTTCGTTAATAACATCTCCTTAAATTGGTTCTCTTCAGACTCAACCACAACTTCTTGTCTTTAATTTATGAATGTTGCAATTTCTTCTAAGTTCTTTTGCAAATTCAAGAGCGCTTAATCATCTTCTTCCTCCTTTATATTAAATGATTGCGCAAAAGTTTTTAATCTTTTCTCATACTTTTTGAGATCATGATCGCTCTACTTAACCGTTCTTCTTACTATTTTCTTCAAAGATGTAAGAGACAAGTGTTCATCCATCTCTTGATCTTGTCGTGATTTTCAGTTGTCCTGAGAACTACATGATGGTTGATAGACATTTGAATGTATGGGTTATATAAGTTTTGATAATTATGTCATGACTCTTTTTCTTATATGTAGTTATAATGCTTTTGGCTTCCCATAAATCTTGTAAGTCTATATGGATTATAAATGGTTGTTTATATCTCGTCCGTGCCAAACCACTTGCGATTGGTTGTGCTTGGTGTTTGGTATTGTCTCGAACAGCTTCAATTTGATAAACCAACCTATAGATTTTATCAAGGATTTCGCTGTTTGATTCCTTAATATGACAGTCATACATTCTTTACATCCCTGAAACACCAAAGACAAAAGAAAGTAGATCAAGTGCAATAGGATCAATTAGTAAATTAAACTAATTTTGCCTACCTATCATCGGCAACACCTCTAAAAACTTGATCGTAACCACAAGTATAACGGTTCAATTATAGTAATAATGTGATCAACAAAAGTTGATTATGGATATTGTTCATCTGGGAAAGGTGTATATAGGCACAAATGCTTAGTTAAGTTTACTATATAGCTAAGAAGATCTTTTTTTTTGTTTGATTTAAACTAAAACTACTCTATTCCATAAAAGCAATGTAAATCAAGTTGTATTCTTATATTGAGAAAACTTGTAGTTCACAACTTTACCTAGGTAATGAATTACTATGCTTCCCATATCTAACTTCCTTCATACTTTCTTATGTATGTGCAATGCATAATTAGGATAGATGGATTCCCTTAATATTTACTTCAACCCATTTTCATGGTGAAAAAGATTATAATATGCAAACTAGAACTCCACCTATCGGTGTGAATAATGTAAGTCTCATAAAACATTAAGTACCAAATCATTAGATTCATAAATAATTAAGTTTACTATCTATGTCTCCATAATCAACAACTATATATCGATGTTATATATTTTACAGTTGTGTTGTTTATATCTGTCTTAAAAGCTTTAAAGCCATGACAACTCCTAAAAACCCTAATTAATAAACATGTGATTAAGATGGTCATAGCATTAAGCATAGAATCAAACATAAACTCTAATTATTGCACATTTAAAACATTATAATCGATTTATTACTTTGGATAATACTCATACTATAAGATCCATTGATCTTTAAGATAAATAGACTACTCAATCATCATAATCAACATCATACAATTCATAAACATCATTGAAATTAGGGGTTAAAATGAATAATACATTTAATTAAATCAATGAAACAAAGATTGACTTGCAAATAGGAGTTTTCAATGTCTTCTCCTACAAAAGCTCTTCTCAATACTCAAATAAGACTCTCTAAAACTCAAAACTAATGTAAACTATAGTAGTCTCTTCAAAAAGTACGATAATGTATGGTGGTTGTTGCTAATGGAGTGTATTGTATTATCTTCTCTTGTTTACCACGTCCTAATACCTATTTATACTCCTTAGACTACCAAAAATACAATTAAAATAAAAAGCAATTCCGAATGAAACATAAGTCTAAAACTTTCTATTTTTATGTCTTAACGTTGTTTGTAAATGATCCAAGATGTTGTGTTAACTCTGCCACCACAACATCGTGTCTTCTCTACATTTTTCCTTCTCAGTGCACTTGAAGTTGTCTGTGTATTGACTTGGTGTTGCTGGTGTTGAGCCACGATGTCATGAATGTGTCACCTCTTCTGCATCTTTTCTTCTGATCTCCATGTCGTGCATTCATTCCCCACGGCGCCGTCCATGTATATCCAAAGCATCACTTGGTCTTCTTACAACATCAACTCCATTTTTGTGTTTTTTCTTCTTTTTTTCTTATTGGAATCCTTTCTTTGTCTCTGTTGTGCCTTGTTGTCCTGAAAACACATAAATACTATTAATTAAAGCTCATTTTAAGATATTTAGACCAATTATACAACTAAACAAGCCCAATATATAAGTCTAATTAAGTACTTATTTGAGTACAAAACCAAACTCTCCCTACAACGAGACTGATGGTGGTGTCAATGGAATGTCTATGATTATGGTGGTGCTGATGAAGTGAAGGTTGTGACGGTGGAGGCGTCGTGAAGAAGATGGTGGCATTAAAGAAGATGAGAATGTTGATGAGGTTGAAGATGATGAGGATGAATTGAGACTCATCTAACCTTGCTTATAAGTTAAATGATCCACCTCCTAACTCAGCCCCACCTCATGCTTGATCTCATCATTAAGCTACATGCGGATCTCGAGGTGCATCCAATGAATCGAACTTTGAAGTGACACGAGTCAATATCATGACACACAACATATCTCAAGGCTTATTCAACGTTGCATATTATTCAATTGATTTGATTTTAAAAATATATGTTATATTAATTCATTTAACCTATATACATGTCGTATAGGCATCAAACAACATGCAAACATATGCATGCAATTATCGAGGTACGACGAATTTAACCATAAGCCTAACTCGAATTTATTAAGATTCGAATTAACGCTAATCACTTACTTAAGGTAACGAGTCATTATTCTTGTTGCCTCCCAGTTCCCATACTACCATACTATTTTAACAACCCGATATTTATCGACGCCCTTAATGAGTTTACTTATAGACTCAAATGTCAGTTCAAACCCACGTGGATGCCCCGAATAGGCTAGAACACATATGACTAGGTTTAAATCATTATTTTGTCTATTGGTTGTATAATTGCGATGTTAATTATTATGTATTTCATAACTCATAGCATGTGTGTATTTATATTGATATACTGTGTGAGAATTTGTGACGGGTAAATAACTCGTAAAGCATGCCAAAGCGGGTACCGGCTAGGCGTAGTAAGGGTATACTAAATCTTATAATGCTAACTTAAGTAAAATGACTAGAATGAGGGTGAGTATGACATAAAATAGATAATCAAACTTTACGCTAAGTCAATTAACTCAAGTACACTAGTGATGGCGTGCCTCGAGATGCGTATCAAGGTGTGGGTCACCGAGTGTGAAGTTAGTCGGGTACTAGTGGGACCACGAATACATCAACATGAGAGACTATGTGGGCTACTCAATGTGATCAATATCCCTAATATCTTAATAGGCTAAGTTAGAAAAATAAATGCTTATAGTTGAACATAATTAATTAAGGCCTTTTGATTATAAGGAGATGATCCTAGAATTTGGTTTTTAATGATTGATGGGTGTGTTAGAAGTGTCACTGAAGGATGGACTACTTGGGTTATGGACCATAAGATCATCTTGGGATGAGAGAGTAATCATATATAAATGGTTTGGATAATAAACATGAGGTATAAA
Organism: Stephania yunnanensis; assembly: GCA_039657365.1. Taxonomy (NCBI): domain Eukaryota; kingdom Viridiplantae; phylum Streptophyta; class Magnoliopsida; order Ranunculales; family Menispermaceae; genus Stephania; species Stephania yunnanensis. The sequence goes on from CM077581.1 coordinate 46,218,650, forward strand.
AGTACCCTTCGTGGAGTTCTTGACCATGCAAATATTTAACAAAAATTAGGATTTCTTGGGCAAGAGAAGGTTTGCCGACTGAAATTTTCAGATCTAGGAGGACATGAGCCAAATTGATGGTGAGTTCAAGCTAGCAAGGACATTTACAAGGTATAAATTTCATGTCTTTCTTTAATTCCAATTTCATGAAAATGCGTATTAAAAACCTTTAATTCTATCAATGTAAATGGTCGTTATAGTTGTCTTAGGTTAATTGGGAGTAATTGAGGTCAAATAGGCTCACGGTAAGGAAGAATTTCATGATTTAGATCGAGATTTGGTATTTAGATTATGGCCATTCTCGTGCATATTAGGTTGATGGAGAAGATAATGAATAGATTTTGTTACCACAAGGAAGTATGTACCCATAGGGACGTCGGTATTTTCAGGGATGTTTGTAGTTACAGGGACGTCCGTACTCACAGGATCGTCTGTACCAACAAGGGACTTATGTGCCCACAATGAACGTTTAAAATCATAAGAATTTTAATAATGATTTTATTTCAATTATGCGATAAAATGGATATCTAAATATAAAAGAAATTATCAAATCGACACCAGGGACCTAGGAGTAGATAGGCGGGTGTTGGGAATAAGATCGTGGCGTTTGCGAGGATTTGGAGTACGTTTTAAGGTGCATAAATCCCTTAAGAAATACATCTCAAGTATTTAATTATTTCAATTATGCTATCATGCATTTTTTTGTTGTTCATTATCCATGTTCTACCATTGCTTTGATTTGGTATAATGGTTGGTAGTTTTTGTTTACTGCCGAGGTCTATATGGATGTTGTGTTTTACGGGCTTTAGAACGCTAAACCATAGCACATACACTTGCGCCTTCGGTGAATGGCAACTTGAGCTGCTGACCTCATCAATGCACGTGTTCAGCGGGTTGTGATACGAACTGATCCTCCGCTAGTACTTCGAATGCGAGCTAGCGTGGTACGAGCCACTGAGATTATCTGAATTAACAAAGTATGGTCTAGTTTGCTACATGTGACACAATTATTTGGTTTCTATTAGTGTTAGTTATGCATGCGATTATCTTACAGTTGCCTTTTTCCGCATGTTTATTTAACATTATTTTTGTCTTCTCTATTATTGAATGCTCAGTGGTTTTCTTTTAGGATCTTACTTATTAGACTCGTCATCTATTTTGTTGTGATGCTTGAGTGTAGACTCTAGTACCAATAAAGGCAAAGAGGTCTTACGCGACTATCTCTGATTGCCTACGATTTAAGACTTACTAGTACTTGTTCATTTTGATATTTTGTTTATACTTTTGGGGTTATGGAGACTTGATATACATTGTACATGCATAAATTTACTTTTTACATTTTTTTGTCGTTTGACATATAGTGTACACTATTTCGGGTTTTCCATAGTAGGATTGATGCTCTATAAAACTTAAAAGTTACGGAAATTCAATGTTTATGTAATTTAAGACTTATGCTGTAAATTTACTGGTTATCTACTTGAAAATCTGAAAAACACAAGCCACAATTGTAATTTAATGTATATCTCTAATAATTAGCAAATAAAATAAAGAATACGAAGAACATCATGAGAGTCAAAAAACGCGGATGTGGTGATGACGTTGGCAGGTCCGTGGGACTTGCGTAGCAGCTCGCCTAGAGGCCTCAAGCGCCAGGCCGTCGCACTATTCTCCTTTCAGTCCTAAAAATTTGACAATTTTTTTCCTTCCAAATATGCCAAGTCATTGCCATTACCTCATACTCTAATTTGGTTTTGCCCTACTTGTAAGCAAGTTTTCATTATTTATTGAAAAGATGAGAAAACGATTGCCAAGCTTCAACTTTGTTTCTTGAGAAGTCTTCTCATCTTCTGCAAACTTCCTGTGCAAATTTACATTAGATGAGTAAGTGCTATAAAGTGTCATCCTTTTGCCTATATAATAAGAAAGAATTGGAGAAAAGCTATGTGACGACCCAGAACCTGTTGGGGCATGTGCCCTACGTCAATCTATAAACATTGTAATAATTTTAGTTAATAAAATAAGTGTTTTCATTAGTAGCGGGACTGCTGCTAACTGTTCGTAGTGCAAGGAAATTCATATAATAGTCAATATTACTAAAATCTCCTATTTACCGATTGTACATGCATTATAATAAATGATATTTATCTCGTCTAAATTATGACCACTAAAACAAATAAAAAATCCAATCTTCCAAATTTTTAAGTCAAATGACATCCATTCTCAAACACTTGTCAAGGCTTCGATCGCATCAATAAGGGTCTACCTCAGTAGAGTGTATTATATTATCTTGGTGAGGTACGTTGAGTAACAATTACTCTATTGTTTGAAATGGTTAGACTTGATAAAGCTATCAAAACGATATTGAGTTTTAGGCACAAGATGAGATAAAAAACACTCGGTCATAAGATGTCATAATCTCATAAAAATAACTAAAAGTTATATATGATGTAATTGGTAATAGGTACCTACCTAAATAACCAAATTCAAAGTGTCATGCCTTAGCTCTCTTGGAATTTGGTGAAATATGGATTTTAGTCCTTTAAATTAACATAATGTTTTTAAGAGGGTTATTAATTTAGTAGGAGTCTATTCCTCTATACTAAAATAAAATTTTGCGTAATCTTTGTTGTAGATCTATGGCTTCTTCAAATCATACTAATCCCTAATCACTGCGATCCATCCTTAAGAAGGATAAATTGTTTGGCAAACTTTCTTAATTGGTTCAGAAACTTGAGAATTGTTCTTAAGCATGAACGCAAGTTGTGTGTACTGGATTATCATATTCTTAAGGAACAACCAGCCAATGTTTTAAGATCTGTGAAGGATGCATATACAAAGCATGTCAACGGCTCAGCTGATATTGCATGCATTATGTTGGTGACCATGATTTCTGAACTTCAGAAGGACATGGAACACACGAAAGCTTATGACATGGCTACGATACTAAAAGAAATGGTCCAACAACGGGTTAGGAAAGAAAGTTTCGAGACAGTCAAGAACCTTCATTCTTGTAAAATGGTCGAGGGAGCGTCAATTAGCCCTCTTGTTCTAAAAATGACTCGACAAACTTGGATTTCCCATAAACCAATAGTTGGCTACGGATCTGATCCTGAGTTCATTACCTAATAGTTATTCATAATTCATGATGAACTATATAACATGGAGAAATCTATCTCGTAGTTATATTTGATGCTTAAGACTTTTGAGCAGAATGTGAAGAAACTCTTTGCTAATGTGGTCATGGTTCAAAAAGGAAAGGCTCGAAAGAAGAAGGGCAAAGGCAAGGCTAAAGTTGTTAAGGTTGTTGTGATTATCATAAAGCTTATGGAACAAGTCAAGCCTAAGGTTGCTTCTACTTCACATTCCCATAAGGAAAAGAAAAAAGAAGGAAATTGTCATTTTTGCCATGCACATGGGCATTGGTTCAAAAATTGCAAGCTCTATCTTAAAGATCTAAAGAAAAAAAGAGTAGTGCGACTACTGCTTCAGATATTTACATTATTGAATTTAACTTATCTGCTAGTGATTCTTGGGTATTGGATACCAGATGTAGATCTCATATTTGTATTAATGTGTAAGGTCTCACCAAACGTATAACCCTAAATAAAAGAGAAGCCATCATATGAGTTGGAAATGGCGCAAAGGTTGTTGCGTTGCTTGTATGATGCTATGAGTTGATTTTACTTAGTGGACTAATTTTAGTGTTAAATAATTGTCATCATGTCCCTGCCATGAGCAAAAACATCATTTCAGTTTGATGTTTGGGTTTGGATGGTTTTAATTTCATCATTGTAAATAATAAATGCTTCATTTCTCGTAAAGACATTTTCTATACAAATGTTGATTTGTATGATGGTCTTTATATTCTAAACATGAAAAGGTCTAAAGATACTCCTATTCTTAATTTAAATAATAAGATATTCAAGTCAAATGACTTGAATTAAACTTACTTTTGACATTTTGGTCTTGGCCACATAAATGAGAAATGCATTTCTAAACTCTATAAAGATGGACTTTTAGATTCCTTTGATTTTGAATCATATGAAACAAGTGTATCGTGTTTACTAGGAAAGATGAACAAAGTGAAAGGGCAAGTGATTTGTTAAGTTTAATACATAATGATGTATGTGGTCCTATAAACACAATAGCTAAAAGTGCTTATAAGTACTTCATTACATTCACCGATGATTTCAGCAGATATATGGTTACGTGTATCTCATGAAACATAAAGGTGGATCTTTTGAGATATTTCAAATGTTTAAAAATGAAGTGCAAATTCAACTAGGTAAAATTATTAAAGCACTTTGATCACATCAAGGTGGTGAATATTTGAGCTAAGAGTTTGATGATCATCTTAGAAACCGTGGGATCGACTCATAGTTAACTCCTTCTACAACTCCATAATGGAATGGTGTTTCTGATAGGATAAATCGAACTTTATTGGATATGGTTTGATCTATGATGAGTATGCAGATCTTCCTATTTCTTTTTGGGGTTTTATTTTAGACACTACTGTGTTTACACTGAATCATGTTCCTTCTAAAGCACTTGATAAAACACCATATGAGATGTGATTTAGGAAAAGACCAAGTTTGTCGTTCCTTAAGATTCAAGGGTGTGAGTTTTTTGTACAACAAAAAATCTCAAAAAAAATTATAAGCAAAATCTACCAAGTGTGTATTTGTTCATTATCCTAAAGAAACTAGAAGATACTACTTTTATAATCCCACTGAGAAAAAAAATTTGTTGCTCGGGATGATGTCTTTAAGGAAAAAGAGTTTATTTTCAAAAGACAACAATATGAATAAAGTAAGTCTTGAAGAAGTTCAAGAACCACAAATAAAAACTCAACCGCTAGTAGGAGATTGACAAAATCTTGAACTAGTTGAACCTCTACAGGTATCACAAGGCTTGCGTAGGTCTTAATGTAAGACATCAGCCTAAGACATTTGGATTTCTTATTATTGATAGTAGTAAGGTGTTGCTTACGGATCAAAAGGAGCCTACTACTTATCAAGAGGCTGTGTCTAGCCCTAAGAAAGATAAATGGCTTATTATCATGAATTATGATATGCAATCCATGTATGATAACTAAGTTTGGAACCTAGTTGATTTGCCTGAAGGCGGTAAGACCATTGGATGTAAATGGGTTTTCAAGAAGAAATGATGAGACTTTTCTCTTGTAGCCATGTTTAAATCCATTAGAATTCTAATTGTCATAGCTGCATATTACGACTATGAGATATGGAAAATGTTGTCAAAACAACTTTTCTAAATGGAAAGTTACTTGAGGACGTATATATGATACAACATGAAAGATTTGTTCATCCTAAAATTTTAAGAAGGTGTGCAAGCTTCAAAGATCTATTTATGGATTAAAGCAAGCTTCTTAGAGTTGAAATCTTCGTTTGATGAAGCAATTGAGGAATTTGGTTTCATTAAAAATGAAGATGAGCCTTGTGTATATAAGAAGATCAGCGGGAGCTTGGTTGTTTTCCTGGTATTATATGTCGATAATATATTACTCATTGGAAATGATATCCCACGCTTGCAAAGTTTCAAGTCTTAGTTAGGTAAGTGTTTATCAATGAAGAACTTAGGAGATGCACACTACATCTTTGGGTTAAGATTTATAGGGATAGATAAAAAAGGCTTATCAATTTAAGTCAGAGTGCTTATATTGACAAGGTACTGATAGGTTTAGAATGCAAAACTCTAAAAGAGGATTGTTGTCAATGTCTCGAGGTATAAGTCTCAGCAAGACTCAATGTCCAAAGACTAATGATGAGTGAGAGCGCATGAATACGATTCCATATGCATCAATTATTAGATCTATCATATATTTCATGTTATGCACCCGGCCTGATGTATCATATGCTTTGAGTGCAATATGCATATATTAGTTTGATCCCAGTATGAGTCACTGAATAGCAGTAACGAACATTCTTAAGAACTTAAGAAGGACTAAAGAAGTGTTCTTGATCTATGGAAGCTAGGAGAACGAGCTTGTTGTAAACGGTTACACATATGCAAGTTTTCAAGCTAATATAGATGACTTTATTGCAATCCGGATATGTGTTTAATTTGAATGGAGGCGAAGTGAGCTGGAAAGTTCAAAGCAAAAAACTGTGGTAGATTCTATAATAGAAGCCGAGTATATTGCAGCATCCGATGCAGTTGAGGAGACATTTTGGATCAAAACGTTTATCTCTGAACTTGGTGTGGTTCTGAGTATAACTAGCCCCATTTATTTGTATTGTGACAACAACAGGGCGATAGCACAAGCTAGGGAACCAAGATCACGCCACCGATCCAAACATATACTTAGACGTTATTATCTTATTTGAAAAATCATTTAGATGGGAGATGTGAAGATTTGCATAGTTTCTATAGAAGACGATGTTGCAGACCTTTTGACGAAGGCTCTTCGAAAGAGAAACATGATGCTCATGTTAGATCATTGGGTGCTAAATACATGAATGATTGGCCCTAATGTAAGTGGGAGGTGTTGGGGCATGTGCCCTATGTCAATCTACAAGCATAATTTGTCTTATAGTTTTAGATATTAAAATAGAGGTTTTGTTTGTTATTTAATATAAGGGATTGCATGTTTACCTTATAAAAAGATCCATGGGTATTTGTTGAAATACCCTAAATGTCCCTAATCGGTCATTATACTGGGAATTATAATGAATTAAGACTAGTGTGAGTCTTGGTCGATGGTCATGTGATGATCATGTGTATAGGGATACAAATTGAAAGCATGAGTACTTATTAGAGAATAATCTACTGGACCGACCCGCTATGAGAACACCACATGGATTAAGTCATATGTGTTACTCATAATAAGTACATCATTTAGTCATTTGACTTGAGATTACCATCGACTTCAATATTAACATGGTAATTTGACACAATCAAATGTTTTCTTTTACCAGACGATTACAAAAATTAAGAATTGGTTACCATGTGAATAACGTGTGAAGACATGTAATCGAGATAGAATTTGTCCCTCTCGTATAGAGAGATATCAATGGATTCCTCAATATGTTGATTGTTAAATGGCCAAGTCCAAGTGAGTTGATATGATCAATGTCGCTTGAATGTTTTCGGTCAACCCAAAGTTTGAGACTAGTACGATTTTCCATGCCTTATATTTAATCAAAGGATATCGTTCGACAAAAGGATATGATATATGTTATTTATTAGGTTGTATCAATTTTGATATTCATGCTACTTAGGCAATTAAAATGCCTTGCTAGAGACTGCTTATGACTTGTGTACCAAAATGGTTTTGGTTTATTGCCTATCTCACATGAACCTATTAGGTCACACATAAAGAATGGCTTTGTGCAATTTCAATTGATCCAAAGTAATGAATTTTATATGATAAAACTCATGACATAAAAGCCCTTACGATTTGTTATATGGTAACTTATTAATAGGTGCATGTGTAATTTGCTTGAATTACCTAAATATAATAGTTGTATTACGAATAGTTTTTTCGAAGAAAGCTTATCTACACATATAAGTGAAGTTTGAAACCCTAAAAATGAATAAAATTTTATTTTTGCTATATTCGAGTTCTCTGAACTTTGGGAGAGAAAGAAAAATGTTTTCTATCTCTCTTGAGGCTAGCACTCCAAATTGTAGCCACCATTTGTGTGTGGATTTCCGATAGAGGACGCGCACTTGAATGTCTTGGAAATCGAACAATTAGAAAAGGAAATCGCGGATTAAGGTATGGTTTACTTTTATACATCTATTTAAATGGAACTTACTTTCGATCCTGTTAAGGTTTTTCAAAAATTATTTTAAGTTTTTTTGTTGCGTGTGAACCCCAAAACCCAACAGACCTACAAACTAGGCCTCGCCCAGCCTAAATCTAGGTAGATCCCCAGCCAACTATAACTTAGTCAACGCAAGCCTAGTTAGTCTCTTATCCTAGTTGTTCAATTATTGGTCGCTTATTATGTTTATTATTTAATTTAATAAGTCTTAATGTACATGTAGTGGAGTTTAAAAACACTTAAAGCAAGTTAAATAAGTACACAATAGTCGAGACAATCCTAGATGTGGAAATCATGCAAAAGTAGATCTCATGTATATATCTGGTGACAAATAGAGTGAAAGTATCATATGCATGTATCAAACGTCTCACGACCTAAAATCAACCCCCAAAGTAACCAAGAACATCAATATGTTTCATATGTACATTCCAAAATATATTAAAAAAAAACCTACTTAGTAACAAAGAGGATCTGACTCTGAGGGAAGCTCAGAGGAAGTCACCAATCACAGGCTTCTTGCCCCAACTACTAGAACGAGCTACAATTGTCATCAAAAGAGGAGACAATTTAAGTGAGTAAATCCAGGAGAAGTTCAACATTATTTCTCAAACTAAACAATAAACAAGTCCATAAATCATGCATGAAAGAAATAAAGCTGATAAATATATCGTAAAATGTATGATAGACATACTACAATAATCAACAATAGAGACCAAGTGACCCAGAAGCAAGAGATAGGGAGTAAGTATTCCTAACACTCTACACGTGGGCTTAAAGCCACTTAAAATATGTAAGTATCTAAAACTAGTGCGACGGGTCAAAGCCATTTCGACCGCACCTAATCTATTCTACACTTTCGGCTCGACTGAGCCGCAGTCCAAAAAAATTCCAAAAGGAGCCACAAACTTAATTGGGTGCTCAGCCGCATTGGAGTTTGAATACTTAAGAGGATCCACGATGCTCACTCAGAGCATTCAAACCCGTCAGAAAGCTGTGAAAGCTAGTCGGATGCCCTAGGCATGGCCACTTAGACCCTAAGTCACTCGATAGGTAAGAAAATTCCAATAATAGTAATCATTTCATCAAATAAAGCAAGGAAGTGAAAAGAATCAATATTGAGTTTCTTACTAGTTTACGTACCTCAAAAGTTACCAATATCTCACAAATCGTGGCTCCCACATACTGTTAGGTTTTTTGGGTTCATAAGCGGCGAAAAATTCAAAACATATTTTGAAAAATCACAATAGGATTGAAAATAAGATCCATTAAACTAAATCTACGAAAGTAAATTTATCAGAAATCCACACACGAACGGTGACCACAATTTGGAGTGCTAACACCAAGAGATATTGAAAATGATTTTTCTTTATCTCCCTAAATCCAGAGAACTCGAAAATTTTAAAACGAAAATCTTATTTTGTTTTTAAGGTTTCACCCTTTATTTATATGTGTAGATAAGCCCTAACTTAAAATCATATTCATAATAAAACTATAGTATTTAGGCAGTTTAAGCAAATTACACATACGCCCCTATTAATAAGCTATCATATAACAAATCGTAAGGGCTTTTATGTCATAAATTTTATCATATAAAATTCATTACTCAGGACCAATTGAAATTGTGCAAAGTCATTTTTCGTGTGCGACCCAATAGGTTCATATGACGTTGCCAGTGAACCAAAAACTATTTTGGTACAAAAGTCATAAGCGGTCTCTAGCAAGGTATTATGACTACCCAAGTAGCATGAATATCAACATCGATACAGCCTAATTAATAACATATATCATATCATTTTGTCGTGTGATATCCTTTGATTAAACATAAGGCATGAAAAGTCACCTTTAATGTTCAATCGCACTAGTCTCGATCTTTAGGTAAACTAAAAAAAAATTCAAGTGGCATTGATCATATCAATTCAGATGGAATTGGCCATTATTAGTTTATCTTATAGAGGGATCCACTGATATCTCTCTATATACGAGAGTGACAAATTTTATCTTGATTACACACCTTCACATATTATTCACACGGTAACCAATCATAATCTTTATAATTGTCTGGTTAAACATAACATTTAATTGTGTCAAATTATCATGCTCCTAATATTGAAGTCTATGATAATATCAAGTCGAAGGACGAAATGATATACCTATCATTAGTAACTCAAATGACTTAATCCATTTGGTGTTCTCATAGCGGGTCCGTCCAGTACCTTATTCCCTAACAAGTACTCATGATCTTGATTCGTATCTCTATACGCATGATCATCACATGACCATCAATCAAGATTCACACTAGTCTTAATTCATTATAGTTCCCAGTATAATAACTGACTAGGGACATATAGGATATTTCAACAAATACCCATATATCTTACTATAAAGTAAACATGCATTCACTTATAATAAAACAACAAGTAAAACCTCTATTTTATTAACTAAAATTACAAGATAAACAATGTTTGTAGATTGACGTAGGGCACATGCCCTGACACATACCTCGAAATACATACCTGATACATAATACTAGTTCTTAATTTTCAGTTATTTTTCTTGAGTTTTTCTTAATTTTTCTATAATTTATAATTTTTATAATTTTATTCATTAATATATATTATCAATTAGGGGATTCGGGCCACTGAACAGAGCTTAGATCGGCCACATGGATTAGGCTCGGTTTGCCCCTTGGGCTGAGCCCGCGTGCGTCCTCCTCCCCCAAATCACGAATTCATTCATGATCTCCCTTTTTTTTCCTTTCTTTCTTCCTTTCTTCTTTCTTATTTCTTTTTTTTTTCTTCTTTTCTCTATTTCTTTCATTAGAATCGAAACTACAACAACAAAAGTTTTCAAGAATCGGACTAAAGAAAAATCAACTCCACAAAACCTACTTATGAAGACAAACTCATATAAAAGATATCAAATTTGAGGGGATCTTACCTTGATTGCATGGGGATTCTTCAAGCTCCCAACACCAAAGCTCCAACTCAACACCACCTCTAACCATCTCATTGAACAAAATAGAGCTCTTGCATTCTCTCTCTCTCTCTCTCTCTCTCTCTCTCTCTCTCTCTCTCTATCTCCTCTCTCTCTCTCTCTTTACACTCTATCTCCCTCTCTCTTTTTATACTATCATTTCAACTATATTTTTATTTTAATTTCTAAATATTATTTTTATCCCTTTTGGCCACCTTAATTGTGACACCTCATAATTTTAATTAAATTTTTAAAAAATTCATTTAGAAAATAACTAAAATATTCCTCATGACTTAGCTTAGGCATTTCAATTAATTAATCCCACTAGACCTAAGTACCATCGATCTCATCGACCTACCTTAATGCGTGTATGCGCATACATCTCGAGGTAGCTCTCGTTCGCAAAATCAGTGATAAAATAATGTAAATTTGAGTATACAAGTGTAGAGAACACATATACAAGCATCACGCAATAACAGAATTATTATATTACCTCGGTATCAACGCCTGAGTTCTGACCAAGTCGTCACGTAGGATTAGCCACCACATCATGTCCTATTAGGTGAATAATTAGGATTAGATTTATTAGGGTCGTTACAAGCTACCATTATAAACACTCATTCTACACACCTGTGTGCTATGTTAACCCTTCCCAACACAATTAGTCATCCGAAGATTTTAACTTTACAATGAATGAAAGCTTTCCAAAATATATATAATTTTTGGAAAGGTGGATAATTTGAGTTATCTAAAAAGAAGGTTTGAGTAAGTTGCATATTAAGTAGCATGAGATATCTAATTTTCATATCCCTTGTTTTCTACATTTAAGTTTAAAGTGATACCTTGCAAAACATTCAAAAGATAGACCATCTTTGTTGTTTTCCTCCTCTATGGACTCCTACCAAGTTGAAGGTTCAAGTTAAGGTAGCTTCGATTTAGGTTAGAAAGAGATAAATTTTGATTTTGATTAAGAAATGGATTTATGGGTTTGAAGTAAGGGTGTACAAAGGTCTCCACATAATCACCCAAACCAATCAAACTGTGATGGTTTGGTGCATTTTTTTAATCATTTTTATCTTTAGTTTCTATTTAGAAAAAAAAATCGAGGTATACAATTTGGTTTATTGTTTGTATTAATTTCTAGCAAACTGCGCCATGCTGAATATTAATTTTATTTATATATTTTACATATATTAGCTTTTTAACTTATTAAAATATTGAGTTTACTATATAGTTTAGTGTATTTTAAATTTAAATTCTCAATGGTGTCTACATATATATATATATATATATATATATATTTGTGGTGTTTCTATATGCTTTTAGTTGAGTAGGACGATGACCGAATACATGTTTTTTTCTTCCTGCAATGTAAAGAGACTAAATACATGCATAGTGATTTAGAAATACTAGAAATCAAAATGATTGAGTGGTAAAATTAGAGAAAGTAAAAAGTTCATAAGGTGAACCACTTTAGATATATGTGATCAATCAAACAAAATGATGTTATACATAGAATTCAAGCTGATGAAAGAAATGAAAGAGTGCAATACATGAGATATGTGATCAAAATATTCCTATCAAGTTAAAAGAAAAGTGTTATAAAACCACGATTAATTAATCTATGCTTTATGAAAGTGAATGTTGAGCGATAAAGAGACAAAAAATACATAAAATTAACATAGCAAAATGAGGATGCTTAGATGCGTGGTAAAATGCATAAAGATGGAGTAAAAACACACAAAAATTCAAAGAAAAGTAGAAGAAGCTTCAATTGACACCAAGATTAAAGAAAGGAGGTTGCAGTGGTTTGGACAACTCCAAAGATGGGCTACAGATGTCCCTACTAAAAATATCGACTCAATAGAAAATGAAGAAGTTTGACGATGTAAGAGTAGATTGAAGCCAACTTAAGACGCATTAATTAGGAGGCATTTAAAGACTTTGGCAAGCATACCATCAATTACACTAAATCAAGCATAATAGAAGAGTTTAATCCATGTAGTTGGCTCCAACTAATTTGGAGTTGAGGCTTTGTTGTTATTGTTGTTGTTGTTGTTGTTGTTGTTGTTGTTGTTGTTGTTGTTGTGTGCATATGTGTTCATGCAGTTTATGTTGCTAAATTAGTTTTTGTAAGATAAAATCGTATTTCACGAAGTGATGTTATTTGATCTAGAAAAACTGTAACGACCCGTTACCTTAAGTAGGTAATTAGCATTAATTTAATTTTTAATTAACCCGAGTTAGGCTCGTGGATAAGCCTAGCTTATCTCGATTAGCATGTGCATGAATTTATGTGTCATTTGGTATTTGTATGACGTGTATTAGTATTTATTGAAATGAATTGGATTAATTGGCGTATAATTGAGTAATTGAGAATTTATAGGACATTAATACCATGTGTGGGTCAAGGGTGACGCACATGGGTTGTGGGGTAGTGCGCACGCCCGAATATACTCGTTGGGGTGCATGCCCGAATATACTCGTTGGGGTGCATGATGAAATGATAAACGAATTAATATAGGCTTATATATATTTATATATAAATTGTACATATAAATATATATTAAAAATAAATAATTAATCAACAATTGGTGGACGCCTAGTGACACGCGGGGTCGAGAGTGACACGCGTGGGATGTACAATAGTGTACACGCTCGAGGGTGATCGTTGACGTGCGTGGTGAATTTATTGGTGAGGAAATATATAGGTGTATATATATATATAAACATCAATAACCTAAAGATTCCTTGGTCACTTGAATGGTCATTTTATCCTTTAATTAATAAGTTTATATTATTTATAAGAATGTATTTAATTTAGAATAGTTTATATTATTAATTGAAAGCAATTATAAATTTAGAAAATTAAGTTTTAATCATACTTACTAAGCTTCTATTAGTTAGAAATTAAGAATTAGAAATTGGCAAACTTAAAAAAAGAATTGGAAAATTGAAGGCTAATGTGTAACATTTATTATTATTATTATTATTATTATTATTATTATTATTATTATTATTATTATTATTATTATTATTATTATTATTATTATTATTATTATTTGATTTTTTTTTTGTAAATCTATGTAATAGAGGCCAGAGAATAAAAATAATATATTAAATTAATTAAATTTTTGCGAGCGCAAGCAAGCGGGTTCAAATATGTGAGGCACGTATATTAAACAAGTATATATATAATCTACAGTTTGGTTTAAATTGTTTAAACCATTAGATTGCTTTGAGATACACATGTTGTGATTATCAAGGAGGTGAATGGTGTAGACGTTGGTGTTTCGGAGAGTTATCTATGCATCAAGATGTGTGCAAATCCATCTCGAGAATAATAAATGGGCATGTGATATGAAAGTGTCATTTTCATTCATGTACCCTTAAATCGGCCTCGAGATTCGTGTTTTAATCAAACTTAAGTCAGTTAAGAGGTGATAGGTTGATTAATAGCCACAAAGATCGATCTTGAGATACACAACATGTATCTCGAGAAAGATCAAAACATAAAATGGATATAATTGATCCATTAGACCTGCCTTCAAATTCGTGCAATATGAATCTTCAGGAAAATCCTTAGTTATCCAAATAGAAAACAACACCGCCTCACACTATTTTCAATTCAAAATAGAGAAGTCAAAATTAATCGACAGATAGAGGGAGAGAAAATAGAATCTGAAGGAAAAGCGATAGAGGTGAGTTGTGTTATGTCGTTGTTGTCATTGTTATTTGATGTTGACATTGTTATTAGGATTTTTTTGTTATTAATGGTCATTGTAGTTGTTGGGGGTGTCAATGATAAGAGGGATAGAGAGGCTCGGACGAACTTCATACCAATTCGTCCAAGGAAGGAGATGGCATGGAGTCATCTCCCTTGCCTAAAAGTGAAACCAATCTAATGATTGAAAAAAAAATTTCGTTTGCTGCTGGAACATAGGAATAAGAAAGAAGAAATGGGGTTTGACCCCAAACCTGATAGGACCAGTCTGGTTTAGGGGTCAAACCACCGCATTAGTAAAAAATGAAAAGAAAAATGTTGGAAACTGGGAAAAAAATTTAGAAAAATAGAAAATATTCGGTAAAATAATATTTTGACAAATAAAAAGAAATTGATGAGTTTTTAAGAAAAATGAAGAATTCGGGATACATGCGAGACTTTATATCTGGGTTTTTATTTCAAAAAACGTGAAATGCTCGTATTGACCTAAAAAGTTATAAATTGGCTCAAGATTCAAATGAGATCAATATAAAACGTGTAAGTCGGTATAAAGTCGGGAAAACTTGACACAGGTAAATGAGACTCGTATTCTTATTGACTATGCATCGTAAATAGTATATTTAATTCATATTGTATTATGGACTGGGAATGGGGCAATGTACCGTGACTTGACTATATTTGTTTTTAAATGAGAAAATCCTCAAAAGTGTCGATGAAGCAAATAAGACTTATGCCTGGAAATGTATTTCGCCCTTTATCTCAATAAAATGAAAAGGTACGCGTGGGAATTGATTCCGCCCTTTCAATCACAGTAGGCTGGAATTTTACCTTAGTCATTCATCGTCCATTTAGGGTTGGTAGATCGGTTACACTTGAATACACTGACAGAATCACGTGATATCCAATATGGTGGTTATGTGGTTCGTATTCTTGGGTTAAGATGAGAGTACGACCCTTCAGTTACTAATAGTTGATAGTTCGATTACATTTGAATCTACTGGCACAACCCATGTCGATCAACGTGTGGATTCTGCAGTCGTATTCTTATATGAGGCCAGAGTATAACTTTAAAATAAAACTAAAAATACAAGTCACAAGTACAGTTGCAATTGACATTTGAACTTGCATTTTGTTATGTATTTTTATATCATTTTAATACCTGAATAGATATGTTTTGGATTCATTTTGCTATTCATTAATTCATTGACATTAGTTGATAATTGATACGTTTACGAGCATCGCTTACCGAGCAAGTTGGAACGCTCATTCCCCGATTAACATTTTCAGGTTAACGACGTGCGCCTCGACTCATGGACGAAGAAGATTAGGTGTTTATAGTTTTCTCTACAGTTAATTGATTTTCATATTATTTTATATATTGTATTGAATTATTATTTTGTAATAACCAAGGTTGGGATATTGTTCCAATACTGAGATTTATGTTGGTTTTAGTATATCATTTGTATTATCGAAAAAAGAAATTTAATTCCGCTACATTTAATGGTTTTTATTCGATGTATGACATATTGTATTGCGACTATCAGGTATGAAGGACAGTTGTACTGTTACTCTAATTGAATCTGACTAGTGTACTGAGACTTAATTAGTGTTTTAGTTCGAGCATTGCCTAATTAAGTTAGGGGATGCTATAAAAACTACAAAACCAAATTGATTTTTTGCGGTTCGTTTGGTGGCGGTTTATGAGTTGTTTCCAAACCGTGAGCCGTGATTTGGTTCACGATTTGAGGTGTGCACACCCCCAAATTGGACGTGGTTTGAAGTGACCGTTTGAGCTTTGCGCTCATCTTGAACCTTAATAAATAAATGAAAAAATGTTTGGTTGACCCATGTAAGGTCCCTTAGATTTACACGTGTCACATTTCAGAATCGTTGACTTGACCATCGTGACTTGACGTACTTGTCGAAACCTCTGAAGTCGACACCGAGGTAAATTTTATTTTTTTATGGTGTGTGTATTATTATTATTACCCAAATGTGACTTTCTAATGTCCAAGTGTATGTTTATTTGTCATACCGAGTTTGCAAGTAAGGTATACGCGGGGCATTTGGTGAGTCGAGACATGACCGAGGACGTACCTCGAGTTGCGTATCGACGTGAGACCGAGGTAGCGACTTATGGGGTAAGTTTAGTTTTACCTAACTATAGTTGGATAGTAGCTTTAATGTGACCATGTTTGTTATTACATTAATAAGCCTAAGTTAGTAAAATAAATCAATAGTCATATGATGTGCATCGAGACACGTATGACCAATCTAGAGACCAAATGAGTACATAATTGGAGTCACTTAAGCATGACTTGTGGGACAAGTGTGTGAAGGTGGTTCACATGATAAGCCTCGGGATACGTAAGTGCAAATGGATGCGTGGCTAATGTGTAATCAACTCTAATCATATATATAACATAAGTCAACCAAACTTATCACTTAAGTTTTCTATCTTATTAATTTGGAGAAGAAAGAGAGTTGTGGAAGTGATCAAAAGAAGAAGAAAATCATCAGACTTGGTTTGGCAAATCAGTGGTTGGTGAAGAAGATCAAGTTCATCAAGCTAGGTAACTCTATTAACATAGCTTGGTCAATTTAATGAATTCACGAATTTGATGTTGTAGGGTGTTGTTTTGTGTTATGGTTAATGTTAGGGACCTCTAGTAATGTGTATGAGGGTCCCCAAGGCTGACAACATGGCTTATGGTAGAGAAACCCTAGAATTCGAAATGCAGAATTTTGGGTTATGTTGCACATAGCGCGCTAGGTAGGAAATCTAGCTTGCTTATATTAATTAGCGTGCTAATTTCAAAAATTAGCGTGCTAGATATTCAAGGTAGCTAGCTAATGTTGAAATTAACGCGCTAATGTCAGAATTAGCGCACTAATTGCACTAGCAGCACATAAAGCTGAAGCTGAAGTTTTCCAAAATCTCCAAAATATTATAATTCAATCTAAAACATGTTATAGGTCCTCATGAACCTAAGGGGAGGTCTTGGGAGTTCGGGTGTTCGTTTTGAGGAACGTGTCCGAGCCGCGAGGGCGTGATAGAGTGGGTCCGAAGTAAGCAAGTAAACCAATTAAGGAAAAGCATAATAATTCATATTTCGTATTTATTGTCTTTATTGATAAACATCTTTTCTTGGAATTCTATTCTTCATGCCTTGGTCAAGTGTCTATCGCCTAAGTGTGTCGAAAAGGTTGAGTTTTGGGGTTCATACGCAACAAAAATTACGAAACAATTTTGACAAAAACCCCAACAAGATCCGAAAGTAAATTCCATTAAAAAGTTTAAACCAAGAAAACTTAATCAAGCTTCGGTCGCAATATACCTTTCTGAAGGTTAATTGATCTCTAAGGCGTTGCCAACGACAAACGCCCTCTAACAGCAGTCCACACACGAACGGCGTCAGAGATTCGAAGTGCTAGCTTTGAGAGAATACCAAAATTTCTTTTGTTTCTCTCCAAAATGATCCAGAGCTTACCAGAAAACCCTAATTCGTTTCGAAACAAAAATAGAGTTTCGACCCTTAATCTTTCATATGTGTGTTCTAACTTAAAGCGTCTATTTATATAACCCTTGTATATAGACGGTTAAGTAAATTACACATATACCCCTACTTAAAGAAATATAAGTGTAATACACCACAAGGACGTTTTTGTCATGAATTTTATCATATAAAATTCATTTTTCTGAACCATCTTAAAATCTCGCAAAACCATTCTTAATGTGCGACCCAATAGGCTCATACAACGTTGGCGGTGTACCAAAACACATTTTGGTATATAAGTCATAAGCGATCTCTAGCAAGACATTATGACTACCCAAGTTGTACGAATATCAAATCGATACAACCTAATCAATAGTGTATATAACATCATTTTGTCACACGATATCCATTTGACCAAACATAAGGCATGGAAATGTCATCCAACATGTTCAATCGTACTAGTATCGATCTCTAAGTAGACTGAAAACATCTAGGTGACATTGATCAATATCGATTCACTTAGACTAGGCCTTTTAACAATCTAACACATCGAGGGATCCACTGGATATCTCTCTTTATATGAGAGGGACAAATTCTATCTCGATTACACAACTTCATCACATTGCTCACACAGTAACCAATCATAACCTTTATAATCGTCCGGTTAAAGACAACGTTTGATTGTGTCAAATCACTGTGTTCCTAATGTTGAAGCCTCTGGTAATCTCAAGCTAGATAACCGAAAAATATACCTATAATGAGAAACAATTATGACTTAATCGATTTGATGTTCTCATAGTGGGTAGGTCCAGTACTTTGTTCCCTAACAAGTACTCGTGATCTTGATTCGTATCCTTATATGTATAATCATCATATGATCATCAATCAAGACTTACACTAGTCTTAATTCATTATAGTTCTCAGTATAGTGAACGACTATGGACATTAAGGATATTTCTGTAAATACCCATGGATCTTATTATAATGTAAACATGCAAATTAGTTATAATAAACAACAAATGAAATCCTCTATTTTATTAACTAAAAGTATTCATAAAGACAGTTAATGGATTGACCTAGGGCACGTGCCCCAATATCTTCCACTTGCACTAGGGCCAATCATACATGCATCTAATGCCTAATGATCTAACATGACCATCATGTTTTGCTTGTGGAAGAGTTTTTGTCAATAGATCTGCAACGTTGTCTTCAGTAGGTACTCTGCAAATCTTCACGTCTCCCATCTCAATAATTTCTCTGATGATATGAAAACGCCTAAGTATATCTTTGGATATGTGGTGTGATCTAGGTTCCTTGGCATGTGCTATTGCCCCGTTATTGTCATAATACAAATAAATAGGATTAGTAATACTTGGAACCTCACCTAGTTCATAAATGAACTTTTTGATCCAAACTACCTCCTTTGCTACATCAGACGTTGCAATATACTCAGCTTCTATTGTAGAATATGCCACAGTCTCTTGCTTCGAACTTTTCCAGCTTACTGCACCCCCATTTAAAGTAAACACATATCCAGATTGTGATCTAAAATCATCTATATCAGTTTGAAAACTTGCATTTGTGTAACCATTTACAACTAGATCATTTTCAAAACCTCCATAGAACAAGAACATTTCCTTAGTCCTTCTTAAGTATTTATGGATGTTTTTACTGCTATCCAGTGACTCTCACCTGGATCTGACTGATATCTGCTTGTGGTGCTCAAAGCAAAAGATACATCAAGTCGAGTGCATAGCATGACATACATGATAGATCCAATAGCCGATGCATATGGAATCTTATTCATACGGTCTCGCTCATCATTTTTCCTAGGACATTGATTCTTGCTGAGACTTATGCCATGAGACATTGGCAACAATCCTCTTTTAGAGTCTTGCAAATTGAACCTATTCAGCACCTTGTCTATGTAAGCACTCTGACTTAGACCGATTAGCCTCTTAGATCTATCCCTATAAATTCTTATCACTAGGATATAGGTTGCATCTCCTAAGTCTTTCATTGAGAAACACTTCCCTAACCAAGACTTGACATTCTGCAATGTTGGGATGTCATTTCCAATGAGTAATATATCATCAACATACAGTACCAGAAAAACAAATACACTCCCACTGACATTCTAGTATACACAAGGCTCATCTTCATTCTTAATAAAACCAAAATCCTTGATTGCTTCATCAAAATGAAGATTCCAACTCCGAAAGTTTGCTTTAAACCATAAATGGATCTTTGAAGCTTACATACCTTCCAAGAATTCTCAGGATTTACGAAACCTTCAGGTGGTGTCATATACACGTCCTCAAGCAGCTTTCTATTAAGAAATGTTATTTTTACATCCATTTGTCATATCTCATAAACATAATATGCAGCAATGGCAATTAAAATTCTTATGGATTTAAACATGGCTACTAGCGAAAAAGTTTCATCATAATCAACACCTTAAGTCTATCTGAAACCTTTTGCTACAAGTCTTGCTTTAAAAGTATGCACTTTGCCATCCATGTTAGTTTTCTTCTTGAAAACCCATTTACATCCAATGGTCTTACCGCCTTCAGGTAAATCAACCAAGTTCCAAACTTGGCTATCATACATGGATTGCATCTCAGAGTTCATGACACTTAGCCATTTATCTGAGTCTGGTCCAGACATAGCCTCCTGATAAGTGGTAGGCTCATTTTGATCCATAAGCAACATATCACGACTATCACTAATGAGAAATCCGAATCTCTCTCGCTCATGTCTTACCCTACCAAATTTACGTAGGCCTTGTGGCACTTGTGGAGGTTCAACTGGTTCAGAACGTTGTTGAACTTCCAGTAGCGGTTCAGTGTTTATCTGTGATTCTTGAACTTCTTCAAGATTTATTTCTCTCCCACTAGTGTCTTTTGAGATAAATTATTTTTCCATAAAGGCACCATACCGAGCAACAAACACTTTGTTCTCAGCGGGATTATAAAAGTAATATCCTTTTGTTTCCTTAGGACACCCCACAAATAAACACTTATCAGATTTGAGTGCTAGTTTTTCTGAGACTTGTCTCTTTACGTAAGTCTCACAACCCCAAATCTTAAGGAAAGACAAACTAGGTCTCTTCCCGTACCATATCTCATATGGTGTTTTATCAACTGTTTTAGAAGGAACTCGATTTAGAGTGAAAGTTGTAGTTTGTAATGCATAACCCCGAAAGGATAATGGAAGATCTGCATGACTCATCATAGATCGAACCATATCTAATAAGGTTCGATTTCTCCTTTCAGAAACTCCATTCCATTGTGGAGTTGCTGGTGGAGTCAATTGGGAGACAATCCCACAATTTTTAAGATGATCATCAAATTCTTAGATCAAATATTCACCACATCGATCTGACCGAAGTGTTTTGATAGTTTTACCAAGTTGATTTTGCACTTCATTTTGAAACGTTCGAAACATCTCAAATGATTCGGCTTTATGTTTCATAAGATATACATAACCATATCTGTTGAAATCATCAGTAAATGTAATGAAGTACTGATAACCTCCTCTAGAAATTGTGTTTATAGGACCGCATACATCAGTATGTATTAGACCCAATAAATCACTTGCCCTTTCATTGTGTCCAGTAAAGGGACTTTTAGTCATCTTGCCTAGTAAACAAGATACGCAAGTTTCATATGTTTCTAAATCAAATGAATCTAGAAGTCCATCTTTATGGAGCTTCATTAAGCATTTCTCATTTATGTTCTCGAAACGACAATGTCAAATATAGGTTTGATTCAAGTCATTTGACTTGAATCTCTTTGTATTTATGTTAAAGACTAGAGTATAAGTGGACCTTTTCATGCTTAGAATATAAAGATCATCACACAAATCAGCATTTGCATAAAATATGCCTTTACGAGAAATGGAACATCTATTATTCGCAATAATAAAATCAAAATCATCAATATCCAAACATGAAACATAAATGATGTTTCTGCTCAAGGCAGACACAAAATAACAATTATTTAAAGTTAAAATAAGTCTACCAGGTAAGACTAAGTCATATGATCCAACATCCAAGGCAGCAACTCTTACTCCATTCCCTACGCAGAGGATGACTTCTCCTTTCTTCAACTTTCTACTTCTGGTGAGGCCCTGCACATTTATACAAATGTGAGATCCACATCCGGTATCTAGTACCCAGGAATCACTAGTAGATAAATTAATTTCAATAACATAAATACCTGTAGTGGTAGTCGCGCTACCTTTTTCTTCTTTAGACCTTTCAGATAGAGTTTGCAATTTCTGAACCAATGTCCAGGTGGATGGCAGAAATGACAATTTCCTTCCTTTTCTTTTGGATGTTTTGAGGCAGGAACGGGTTGGGGCTTGACTTGTTCCACAGGCTTTATGATAGGTGCAGCAGCAGCCTTGGCAACTATAGCCTTGCCTTTGCCTTTCTTCTTCATTCTCTTTCCCTTTTGGACCATCAACACATTACTATAGGGTTTCTTGATATTTTGTTTAGCAATTTTGAGCATCAAATGCAACTCTGAAATTGATTTCTCCATATTACTCATATTGTAAGTTCATCACAAATTGTGAGTAACTCTCTGGTAATGAATTCAGGATCAAATCCGTAGCCAACTTTTGGCTTATGGGAAATCCGAGTCTATCAAGCTGGTCAACATAGCCCTTCATCTTCAGAACATGAAGACTAACTGACGCACCCTCAGTCATCTTGCAAGAATATAGGTTCTTGATTGTCTCGAGCCTTTCTTGCCTAGCTTGATGTTGGAATATTTCCTTCAGCGTTACAGGCATGTCGTAGGCTTCCATTAGTTCTATGTCCTTCTGAAGTTCAGGAATCATAGTTGCCAGCATAATACATACAACATCAGTAAAATCGTTGACATGCTTATTATGCGCATCCTTCACAGCTTTCGTAGCATTGGCTGGTGGATCCTCAGGGATTGGAGCATCCAGGACATACAACTTGCATTCATGCTTGAGAACAATTCTAAAGTTTCTGAACCAGTCAAGAAAGTTAGCCGCATATAGCTTATCCTTCTCAAGGATGGATTGCAGTGACAGGAGATTATTGTTACTTGAAGAGGCAATTGATCTACAATAAAGATTATGCAAATTTTATTTTAGTATAGAAGAATAGGCTCCAACTAAATTAACAACCCTCCTAAAACATATTGTTTATTTAGGGGACTAAAATTCATATTTCACATAATTCTATGACAACTATAGCATGAAACACAGAACTAGATTATTTAGGTAGGTAACAGTTACCAATTACATCTTATGTAATTTTAGATACTTTTATGAGATACAAGACATCTTATGTCTTAGAATGTTTTTTTATCTCATCATGTGCCTAAAGCTCAAAATTATTTTGATAGTTTCATTAAGTCGGACCATTTTAAACATTTAGGTAACTCTTACCCAACTTGTCTCACCAAGATAACACAATACACCCAACTATGGCTGAAACTATATTAGTGTGATCGAGGCTCTGACAAGTGTTTAAAATGGATGGAACGAGACTTAAAATTTAATAGAGGGATTTTATTCAGTTTTAGTGATTTTATGTAAACAATGAAATATCATATATTTTATTGATTTGTTCAATCACTAAACAATTTGGAAATTTTTATACCGTTCACTAATAAAAGAATTTATATGCGCTAGGATTAGTTAGACGACGGTCCCTATTTGGCGGTCAATGGGCGATGGTTTAATTGACAAACAATGAACGAGAAAAAGGGCGGCGCCCCCTTTTTTTAGGAGACGAATTTCAATTCCGAAAATTAAAATTTCTCTATAGAAAATCATATTTTTCACTGATTTTATTATCCTAAATTAACCCCTTAATTTATCCAAAATTAAGTCAATTAAAATATTTTAATTAACCCAAACCCACATCTAACTAATCATCTTATCCTAATCCAATTAGGACTTAAGATATTTGAATCGTAGCATACCACCAATAACAAAATTCTCGATATTTATCTCATACCCAATAGGGATAACGAAACCTATTTTGTTAATATCTCCTAATCTAATTTGTTATCTATCTCTTATCAAATAGAAATTTCATAACATAATAGATATATCGAGATAAATAAATAATTTCAAAAAATAATTATTTACAATTTCGGTCTTCATCCAAATAATCACAAACATGTAATTGAATCACGAACTACTATCCCAATCGAATCTAATCATATTAGTTTCGAATTAATATTAAGACTTATACAATTTAAGAAACTTAAAACAATGTAACATAAATATGCATACTGAATTACAGATATTCCATCCATGCATCAATACACGAAAAATAAAGATTATACCTAATGGTGTCATGGATCAGAGAACACGAAATTCAATTCATTAAAATTATTCGAATTAACCTAACATGGTCACTAGCATGTACGAAACTGAATTCAATTAAATCACGAATATATGTATCATATACACAAAATATGATAATAAATCTCATAGAAAACTTATTTATATCACATATACATCAACTATTAACATGCTTTCAATCATATATCGTGTATATATCAGAAGAAAACATGCAATGAATTTAATGGAATCGAACTCGAAGACTCTAATACCACTATTGAGTTTTGGGATTCATACGCAGAGGAAATTACAAAACAATTTTGACAAAAACCCCAACAGGATCCGAATTTAATTCCATTAAAAACGTTTAAACCATGAAAACTTAATCATACCTTGGTCGCAATACACCTTTCTGAAGGTTGATCGATCTCTATGTCGCTGCCAACGATGAACGCCCTCTACCAGCGGTCCGCACACGAACGGCGGCCGAGATTAGAAGTGCTAGCTTCGAAAGAATACCAAACTTTTTTTTTGTTTCTCTCCAAAACGATCCAGAGAGTATCGGAAAACCCTAATTTGTTACTGAAACGAAAATAGAGTTTCTACCCTTAATCTTTCATATGTGTGTTCTAACTTAAAGCGTATATTTATACAACCCTTGTATATAGACGGCTAAGTAAATTACATATATACCCCTACTTAAAGAAGTATAAGTGTAATACACCACAAGGACGTTTCTGTCATGAATTTTATCATATAAAATTTGTTTTTCTGAACCATCTTAAAATCTCGTAAAATCATTCTTAGTGTGCGACCCAATAGGCTCATACAACATTGGCAGTATACCAAAACACATTTTGATATACAAGTCATAAGCTGCCTCTAGCAAGACATTATGAATACCCAAGTTGTATGAATATCAAATCGATACAACCTAATCAATAGTGTATATAACATCATTTTGTCACACGATATCATTTTAATCAAACATAAGGCATGGAATTGTCATCCAACATGTTCAATCGTACCAGTCTCGATCTCTAGGCAGACTGAAAACATCCAAGTGACATTGATTAATATCAATTCACTTAGACTATGCCTTTTAACAGTCTAACACATCGAGGGATCCACTAGATATCTCTTTTTATATGAGAGGGACGAATTCTATCTCGATTACACAAATTCATCACATTGCTCACACAATAACCAATCACAACCTTTATAATCGTCCGGTTAAAGACAACGTTCGATTGTTTCAAATCACTGTGTTCCTAATGTTGAAGTCTCTTATAATCTCAAGTTAAAAGACTGAAAAATATACATATCATGAGAAACAACTATGACTTAATCCATGTGCTGTTCTCATAGAGGGTCGGTCCAGTACTTTGTTCCCTAACAAGTACTAATGATCTTGATTCATATCCCTATACGTATAATCATCATATGATCATCAATCAAGACTTACACTAGTTTTAATTCATTGTAGTTCCCAGTATAATGATCGACTATGGACATTTAGGATATTTCTGTAAATACTCATGGATCTTATTATAATGTAAACATGCAAATTAATTATAATAAACGACAAATTAAATCCTATATTTTATTGACTAAAAGTATTCATAAAGACAGTTAATGGATTGACCTAGGGCACATGCCCCAACAGAAGGTACTCCTGAGATTATAACTAGTTTGGCAAACGTGAACATTACCTACGGGGGTGCAGCTACCCAACCAAACGTGAGTTATCCCCGAGTACTGGATTGTTATGGATTTAAGACCACTTAATATGCCACTTTTGATTCTCAGGCACTCATTTTCGTCATGAATATATGTCAATCCGTTTATCATGCACTTTTTTTTTTATCTGAAAATATATGCATGATATTTGGGTTGTATTTAAATTTTTCATTAATTACAGTTTATATCATTCTGGTTATTACTTTCTACTTTATTGTACTCACAGTTTAGTTTGTGACGATGGGTGCGGATCGGACAGAGACGAGTAAGAGGAAAGGACCGATGATTGGTGCTATCTTTCGAGGAATTTTTTGGAGCAATTCCTTCCTTTCCACGATAATATGTTTTGTCATTTTTGTTGTAATTATTGTATATTACTGTTTTTATTACACCTGGGACATATTTGGATCGAGTGATATAGGATATCATGTATTATCGTTTTGTATACTGTTGGTTACCAGACATGCATGTTTATCCGTTGATTTCAGGGTTCCACATTGTAGATTGTTCCACCTTTATTTAAATCTAAGTTATTTAACCTTGTCTTAAGTGTAATTCCGCTACAAACTATTCTTTAAAAGACATAACATAATAACTCAATGTTAAAATACAAATTTAATGAGAAAGTAACCATTTAAGGCTGATTAGGCCTGCGTTGACTTTGCGAGGAACGACTCAGGGGTCTACGTAAATTTAGTCCGGGGGAGCCCAATTTTATAGGAAACCGGGGCCGTCACAACCCACTATCGGCATCAAGATAGGCTAACCTATCAAGTTGGCACCGTATGATGCGAGTGTGATGCACATCTCGAGGTGCATTATGCGGCACCCACTGGTAGATTCGCTTATCTTGGTGCGCAAAATAGGTCAACCAAGCACGCCCCTAAATAAATCAAGCATATCAACTTTCAAAAGCAATTCATTCAAAAGGTTCCTACACAATTTCTCATTAATAGGGTTGCAAGTGAGGTAGGGAATCCCTGTTTCCCGCGATGCTCGCCCCCGGGGGCTAGGATTCTCCGCTTTTTGCCCCCCGCGAGACGAGGCACAGGGCAAAATCTTGCCCCACCACGCGAGGCAAGGCGAGGACCTGTATTGTTCTCACCCCGTGGTTATTCCTCGCCCCGCATTCTTTGCATAAAATTCTCCATTTTTAATGTTCTTACAAAAAAAATATATAACTTTTTTACTTAAATATGAAATATATTGAGTGAAACTCAAGATCTCCAACAATAAAATTTCTTTTTACCATTTAATTAATTATGTAATATATATATATATATATATGCGCGTGTGTGTGTGCGCGCGCGTGTGTGTTTTATAGCATAAAGATATATAAAATTATATTTTGAACATCATTGAAATATATTTGTCATACTTTGAACATCATTGAAATATATTTGTCATACTTAGTTTTGGAAACCGTATAAATTAAGTATTATAACTTGTAACTCAATTGACAAAACAAATTCACATTAATCCTTTAATTTGAAAAAAAATAATTTCTCAAAAAAATTGAGAAAGTAGTATTTAAGTTCCAAAATAACCAAGGAATGAATATCGAAATAAATATTTGTTAGAAAATTGATGTGGCACCGCAGGGATTCATGGCACCGCAGGGATTCCCCGCCCCGCGTGAATCCCCTCTGGGGGGCGTGGGACAGCAAAGTTCGCCCCACGAGGAATTTGCAGAAATAAATCCCTGCCCCGCGCCCCACGAAGACAGGGCCGCCCTACCCCAGTTGCACCCCACTTATTAGTTATTACACAAAATTGCTACTGTATGAAATCCCCATTCCAGATTGGAGGTCACTATGAATTTATGATAGATAAAGATTCTCAAAGCGAGGCCGCATAGAAGCAGGGAAACTGGAAAATGAAATAGAAATGAATTTGCAAAAGATGACCATAAGCTTGCACAATTCACGTCAGTTGTAAATAATTCAGGCAAGAGCAGTACTGAATTCACCTGCATATAACTTGGAAACAAGTAAATTTCAGGTACACACCAAATGAGTACACAACTCATAGTATAAGAGAGAAAAAGAATCTATATAGAATCTATCTTTCAACTCGGAATAAATTATTGCAGTTCGTTAAACTGACTTCCCCTTTATTTTTCTTACAATTGTAAATGTTTTCAGTTAGACATGAGAACGGAAGGGTACATGGTTAAATGTAAATTAGAGGAAGAGGAGGGAGAACTCATTCTCAGTCCAACACAGTCCATAAAGTCCACCCACCATCATTTTATGCCCATTTTTTCCTTTCCACAGTTCTCATGGAACTTCACTGCCTCTCTTCCATATAAATATACCTAATACAGATGAGATAGGAAGGAGAAGAAGAAAGTATAAAATTGCATAAAAATAAGGAGATGGAATATATTGGATTAAATAGATATAAATGATTTTATATCAAGAGAGAAAAAAAATAAAATAAAAGATTTTATAGTCAAGGTGGTTTTCCACTATCTAAGTCCTCCATCACTTCAATGTCCTTGCGTGTTGTGAATTTCTGAACATAACCTGTAGAGAATCGAAACACTAAATTAGTTCTAGTAAGCAGGTTAATATAAGTCCGCAAGTTGTAATAATCCTAGCAAGGGGAATTCAACATTTCATCTTAAACAAATTGTTCACATTGGCTTGAATATGGGTCGATACTTAACCCATGTGGGTTTGGGTTAGTTTAAATCGATTAGAAAAACTCAGTTATTAAATTAAGTAAACTCCTAATACAACATGGTTTGTCACATGGTATGGTACAACTCCGATACCCTAGTGTATATATAAGTAGGGTAGATCATTCAATTGGTAATGTCTTGAGAGTTCTTCATATTCATGTTGAGAGTGAGAGAGTTGGAAACTTGGCGTTGGTGTAATCTTCTAAATTAATAAAATCTCTTTGTTCTCTACCATGGATTGAGGCACATTGCCAAACCACGTAAATCTATGTGTCGATTGTGTGCGTGTCGGTCTCGAATAGCACAGTCACTGTGCGCACTTTCTTTTCTTGCTTTGCATGAGATCAACATATTGAATACACAAATTGTCCTTAATTAATGCTCTTTGCAATTAATTGATAGCTTTCTACAAGAAGACAAAAGTGCATACCTAGCGAGTCTTTCCAGGATTCTCCATATACCTGCTAACCACACTCACTGCTTGTGAAATGTCTAGCCTAGTGCATACCATAATATACATCAAACTACCAACTGCACTAGCATAAGGAATCCGGGACATGAATTCCTTCTCATCATCAATTTGTGATAGTCAGAGTATTCATTTGACTAGGAACCAAATGTATCATGAGAGAATCAAACACATTGATGTCAAGATGCATTTCATTCGTGATGTGGCACGGGGTGACATCACAGTGACAAAAATAGCTACAACGGAGAATCCAACAGACATGATGACTAAGCCGATTTCAATTTCTAAGTTCAGACACTGTCTAGACTTGATTGGAGTTCAGAGACACTGAAGGCGCTCAAAGGGGGCATTTGCAAAGTGAGATTTTGATGAATGTTAGAGAATTCAAGTCAAGGTGGAGATTTGTTGATATCAACTTGAATATACTTAATGTATATATAAGTAGGGTAAACCATTCAATTGGTAATGCCTTCTTAATGTTCTTGTTGAGAGTGAGAGAATTGGAGACTTGGCGTTGATCTTCTGAATTAATATAATCTATGTGTTCTCTGGCGTAGATTGAGGCACATTGCTGAACCACGTAAATTTATATGTCGATTGTATGCATGTGTTGTTTGTTTGTTGCATTTGCTCGAACACAAATGAAGTATATCTTATGTAACATATATTTATTTACACCACTATGAAACCAATATGGCCAAAAATAAAGGTTAAGTGGCATATCTTCTTGGTTTGCTCTATGTTATTTTATCAATTTATCAGGACACACTTCTGCTTCACATTTTCCTTAAATGATAACCTTTTCCCCTCAGTTAATAATTTTTCATACTTGCCCAGGCGATTTTTACATTAAAGAAAGGATATTTTTGTGACAATGCATTGAGATTACAGGAAATACTTCACTATAATCTATAGAAGGAAAAAAAAACAAAATACTTTTTGTCATTGTACACTCACCTTGACAGACTCCAAGTATACCAATATTAAAGTTTATCAATCAGCGGTATCCATCCAAAGCATTTTTTCTGAATATTTTAACGATATATGCTAAAGCCCATTTTACACCACCACTCTTAGTTTATCATTACAGTTGTTAATCACCCCTCCGATAAATTGTTTAACATCTGATTCAAAATTTCGCAATAACGCCTTGTTGTCAGTATTTTGACCATTAAAAGCCATCAGCTAACACAATATCTCTGATGAGTGCCAAGAACAAATAATACTAGGAACTCAAAGACAAAATCGACTTTCATTCTAATAATCAATATGTGTAATCCCACCAAACACATATACAGACAATTACACACCCTACAACAAAACGCCTCAATCCCAAAATTAGTTGGGAGTTGGTTACATGGAAAAAACTCTTGTATTCCACTTGATGGCATGCTTTCCAAATCATTAAAATCCTTCTTAATCAATACGCCCCAGGTAATCTTCGGCATGCCTTAATATTGTCGAATTTCTTTGGTTTCTATTGAGTCGACCTAATCAGGCGTTTGTAGGCTGTCTTTGGATGTGTCGAAAGACTCGAAACCATCAGAACCGGAACTGCCCCTCCCTAATTTTTGCGTCAATTGGTGTTACTTCTGCTTTTCTTTGAATCTCCGTATTTTTTATTCTATCTTCACGAGTTTTATCACGCATCCAACTAAACATCATCATTTTCGCTACATCCATTTACTATATGTGTTGTTTCTTTACCATCTAACATTCGCTTCCATAAAGCATTGCTAGCCTAATTGCACTCTTCTAAAATTAGACACCAAAACTAATTTAATTTCAATCCCACTAAAATGAAGAAAGAACTTCTTTCCATATTATTCTCCTCATTTTCCATAGAATCGTCGCTCTTTATGATGTAAATTACATGTCCACGAGAAGATTAAATAATTTATTAGTAACTTATGTGATCAATTTTTTTACACAAGCATGTATGTAACATTAGAACTTTTCCTCAAACAGTTCATTGCCATCCACAAAACAGTTTGAGCGGTAGTGACTTTGATGTCTAGATCTCTCTTTTCATAAGCTTGATGAAAACATCAATCATTTATGGAATGAACTTAGTGACAACTTTTTTATGTAATATTTTGAGAGTAGGGATAACAGGATAAATATCTAAATGAATAAAATCATAATGAGGTACAAGCATGGTATCAGAGCTAAAAAGAATTCTCGGAGAATAACAAATAAATTAAGATGAACACAGAACCCCTAAAAGTTCAGTTATATAGAATCCAAACAAAGAAAAAAAAGTTAACTAATGATTCATCAAGTAAACCCTGCTCCATATCCATTCTTGCTACAAGCCTAAATTCCAGCAAGAATATCTGAAATGCTCATAAGTGAGGATTATTAAAGCACGATATGTACAGAGAAGGAAACTGTTTGAAACCATTTCTTTTCAATGCCTCATTGACGTAAGCTAGGTACGTGGGAGGAAAATGGACACAAAGACAAAATTAAGCGGCTTTAATCTAGCCCAAATTACGATAGATAAACAATTCAAAGGCATCGACCAAAACATCACATTGATAACGTTACAAATGAAACTCTCATTTCATGAGAGTAGTATTTCCTTTTCATCATAAATAATAAAGCTTAAACTCAATTAAAAAGCAATGCACTCAAACAAGAAATCATTCATCAGAAGAACTCATTCACGGTGTAAACCACGCAGCACATGCAGTAACATCAAGAACAAAGATTGCTAAACTGAGGAAACATGAATTGAAGTAGAGAAGAAAGTCTAGTACAGTACCAATTCCAAGACAAGGGATGCACTTGCACGTAGTCTCCTTTCCTCTCTTGTTAAAATAACTCGTAAAACCAGTTCCCTGGCAACTCCTACACTTCCCAGTCCATTCATACACCACTTCCTTACAGTCCTACAACCACAAAACCCAAATCAAACCAACATCACAATCTCTTAATTCAAACACATTCCAACACAATTCCAACTTATAAACTCCAAAGGAAACCTCGACTTTGGGATCGCAACGAAGCCGGCGGTCGATCTCCTCAGCGTTAACCGGAGTGGAGTCCGGATAAGTCATGGGCAGAGGAAGAGCATCAGTATCATCTGCCAAATAACTCTCCCCGTTGCGCCGCCACCACCACCGCCGTCGCTTCTCCTTGGCGTTCACCCGAGTGCTGCTGCCTGTCCCTTTCCGCCTCAGACCGTCTTCGGAGTCCTGAGCATTGGGGGAGGTGGAGGAGTCGGTGGCGTCGCCGGGGAATTGGAACCAGCGAGGGGGGACATTGGAGCCGGCCAGGAGGTCCGTGGCTTGGCAGCGGATGGTGCGTAGTAGAGAGAGCTTGGAGGGAGGGAGGATTGAGGTTTGGGGCGGGCAGCGAGAGGGGAGAAGGTAGGGTTACTGAGCAACATTCGTTGAGGGTTTGGTCAGCAGCAGCAGCAGAAGTGGTGGAAGAAGAAGAGCATTGTTGTGAGAGTTGTGAGGTGCGAATCAAAGAGAGGAGGAAACAAGGGTTTTGGATTTGGCATTCGAAAAACGTGAGGCATTGGAGGGGAAGAGTCACGTAGGCATACCATGCTCGGTGGGAAAACGCGTGCGCTCCAGATATAAAAGAAAGCAAATCACGGCTTCTTGCTTTTTCGACCAGTTGATGGCTTACGCGTCAGCTGAACTGGTTCGGTCGCAAGGTTCAATGACTTCTATTTGGATAGTCCTATTGGTGGGGGTATTTCTTGTTGTAAATTAACTAGAACTTGCTAGAAATTAGAGAAAGAAAATAAAAGATTTAGAACTTCTATTACTACAAACTACTACTACAAAGGAGAAGAGAAGAACTTAGAGAGTTGGAATGAGAAGTTCTTCATTCAACTTGACATTCAACTTCGTGTGTTTTTACAATGAAGTTGACACCCTTTATATAGGTCATTTGGAGATGATAATAAATGTACTTAGATAGTGTGTACAAGTAACACATACATCACATGTCATACAACACATTACAAGTAATTTGACAATATATGAAAGAGGTGATGTACATTGAAAATGGTCACAAGTTACATGACAATATATAGACAAAGTGAAGGTACTATTTAGTTAAAAATACAAGTTACATGACTACTCAATATATTGGTGTACATGCATGGACATCCATACTTCACAACACTCCCCCTTGGATGACACTTGCTTAGAAAATATGTCTCGTTAAAACTTATACTATGAAAAACCCTATGGAAAAAATATAATAAAAGAAAAAAAGTACACTATTCTCATAAATCATAAGATGAGTGTAATATTGTTAGGATTGTCTCATTAAAAACTTTGCTAGAAAAGGCTAATGGATATAACCATAGCCAAGGGAAAAAGTGTGCAATACACTAATCAATAACTCCCCCTAATGTGAACATGAGTGAAACTTGTTTCGTTTCTTTACTTGCTATGTCTTTAAGTTTACGCAAGCTAATATTATATGTAAGTCTCTCAAATGTTGTAGTTGGTAAGGCTTTTGTGAATAAATCAGAAAGATTATCACTCGATCGGATTTGTTTGACATCAATTTCACCATTCTTCTGAAGCTTATGTGCATAAAAGAATTTTGGTGAAATATGTTTTGTTTTGTCCCCTTTTATGAATCATTCACTTAATTGTCCAATACATGTTGTATTATCTTCATATAATATAGTTGGTGAGTCTTTTATTGAATGCAATCTACATGATTCTTAAATATGTTCAATCATGTTTCTCACTCATACACATTCACAACTTGCTTAATGAATTGCAAGTACTTCGGAATGATTGGAAGAACTAGCAACCATAGTTTATTTTATTGACTTCCATGAGACAGCAGTGTTACAACATGTGAATACATATCTCGTTTAAGAACGATCCTTATGAGAATCAGATAAAAATCCAGCATTAGCAAAACCTTGGAGATTTAATTTTACTCCTCTTGAGTAAAACAAACACATGTCACTTGTTCCTTGAAGATATCAGAAAACATGTTTGACATCATTCCAATGTCTTCGAGTTGGTAAAGAGTTGTATCTTGCAAGTAAGTTGACAACAAAAGCAATGTCAGGTCTTGTATAATTTGCAAGATACATAAATGTATCAATTGCACTTAAATATGGTACCTCGGAACCAAGTAGCTATTCATCACTTTCATGAGGTCAAAATAGATCTTTATCCACTTCAAGTGATATGATAACCATTGGAGAGCTCAATGGATGTGTCTTATTCATATAAAATCTTTTTAATATTTTTTCAATATAATTTGATTGGTAGACAAGTACTTCACTTGGAAAATAATCAATTTGCAAACCAAAACAATGTCTTGTTTTTCCAAGCTATTTAATCTCCAATTCATTTTTCAAGTATTCGGATGTTATAACGACGTCGTCGTGGTTTCCTACTATATTTAAATCATCACGATATATAGCAATAATCACAAATCCTATTGATGATCTTTTAATGAAGACACATGGGCAAAGTGGATTATTTACATATCATTCTTTAAGTAAATAATCACTAAGGCGTGTGTACCACATTCGTCCGGATTGTTTCAATCCGTACAAAGACCTTTCTAATTGTATAAAATGCATGTTGTGATGTTTTAATTTTATTTTTTCGGATATTTCAAATCCTTCAGGGATTCTCATATTTATCTCATTATCAATGGCTCCGTACAGATATGTTGTAACGACATCTATTAGATGCATATCAAGCCCTTCAAAAACTGCAAGCCTTATCAAGAATCGAAATGTGATTGCATCTATGACAGAAGAATGTGTTTCCTCATAATCAATGTAAGGTCGTTTGTGAGAAACCTTGAGCTACAATCTTGCTTTATACCTTGTAGCCTCGTTTTTTTTACTTCTCTTTCATACAAATACTCATTTATATCTAACTGGTTTTATGTCATCTGGCGTTTAAAAATCGGTCCAAAAACCTCTCGTTTCTTCAATGAGTCAAGCTCTGCTTGGATAGCCTCTTGCCATTTTTGCCAATCAGGTCTTTTTCGACATTCGTCCATTGACCGTGGTTCAGGATCATCATCATTTTCACATATTTCAAAGGATACATTGAAAGCAAATATATCATCAAAAACAATACTATTTCAATCCCAAATATTACTAGAGTTTAAATAATTTATTAATATCTCATTATTTTCATCTTTTCCCTCTTTTTCTAGAAGCATTTGTTCCTCGTCAAAATTAACTTGTTTTGACAAATCCTTATCAAAAGATTTTTGTGCTTTCTCAGGAGTATTTTGATTTGCATTTATTTTTACTCCCTTTAAACCAACTTGTATTCCATGCTTTAAGTATTTCGTTGGTTCTTATGCATTTTTTTGCACAAAAACAACAATTCTTGCAAGAGTATTTATAGCTGGAATATATGATTTTGTCATTCGTTTGCATCAATAAATGCATCGGGTAATCGATTTGGAACTTGTTGCAAATAAATGATATGATTTGTGCGTGGATCATAATGTGATAAAGTTGATGCATTATAAGCAATTTCACGTCATTCATTTTGAATTGGCTTCTTGTCTCCCCCTATTGGTAGGAAAATTACTTCATCAAATTGATAATTACCAAAACGTACAGTAAATAAATCCTTTGTTAACGGTGAGTTAAATCCAACATAAATCCCAAGTTTTCGTTGTGGACTAATCTTAGTTCTATTGGGAGGTGATATAGGAACATACACTGCACAACTAAAAATCTTTAAATGTGAAATATTTGGTTGTTGACCTAAAATGAGTTGCATAGGGGAATGTTCATGGTATGAAGTAGGTATATAACGAATGATAGATGCTGCATGAAGGACTGCATGTCCCCAAACTGAAGTTGGTAACTTAATTCTCAGGATTAAAGCCTAGCAATTAATTGAATGCATTTGATCAAAGACTCTGCCCAACCATTATGGGTATGCACATGTGAAACAAAATATTCAATGGTAATTCTTATAGACATGCAATAATCTTTAAATGCTTGGGATTGAAATTCTCCAGCATTATTAAGACGTATGGTCTTGATTGGGTTGTTAGGGAATTGTGATCTTCAATTAATGATTTGTGCTAAAAGTCTAGCGAATGCAACATTACGGGTCGAAAGCAAACAAAGATGTGACCACCTAGTTGACGCATCTATCAAAACTATGAAATATCTAAATCGTCCACAATAAGGATGAATAGGTCCATATATGTCTCCCTGAATCTGTTCTAAGAAAACTGCGGATTCCATAACGATTTTACTTAGGGATGGTTTACCTATTAATTTACTTTGAGAACAACTAGCACAATTATAATCACTAGTTGAAAATATTTCGTGACTCATTAAAGGATGTCCATTCGAATTATCAATTATTTTTAGCATCATTGATGATCCTGGATGACCAAGTCGATCATGCCATAAAATGAATGTCTTTGGATCATTAGTTTTTTTTATTTAAGATGACATTCATTTCGACATGCCTTATATCAGTAAAATATAATCTAAATGATGAAGTAGGAAATTTTTCTAACTCTTATTTTTCCCATTTGAAAATAATGCGACATAGAGAAATTCTCTATCATTTTCATTCGTGGTTTCAATGTGCTTTCCATTTTGGCAAATATTTTTAAAGCTAAGTAAATTACTTCTAGATTTTTCAGAGCATAAGGCATTATCAATGAATTTTTGTACCCCTAGGCAACACAATATTTGCTCTTCTAGAGCCTAATCAAATTAGAGATGTTAGATATTGTTTGAACATTAGCCTTAGCTTCTAAGTTCAAGTTAGAGAAATATTATCTCTTTTTAAGGATTGTGAGTGTTGTAGCACAATCAGCAAGATAAATATTACTCTTATTTGGTTCATGATTTGAACATATGATTTGATGATCCATCTAGATAAACAATGTTTGAAAAATTAAAAAAAAAAGACATTTTATTTATAATAAGAAACTAGTACATTGGAATTAAAAGCGTGAAAAAAAAAACTAGTGCATAGAATTATAGAAATTGAGAAGCATTACATGTGATCATTAAAGACATTAAGACTAGTGTTTGGATCATCATGAAAATTTGGGACATCCATATAATTAATGTCCGATTAGCCATATCCGACATTGAAGTTCATCTTAATATTTTTGCCTTTCTCCTTTAAGGAGGCTTGATAAAGATCAATAAAATACTTAATTGTACGGCATACATAAGCCCAATGGCTTTCAAGACCACACCGTGACATGGTTGATCACGATTACGAGCATGCCTATTTTCAACAGCAGTCTTTCCCTTATTCTAAGCAGCGTCATTTCTATTCCATTTATTTTGGAACTTATCGCCACAGAATTTAGAATATGGCTTGCCACGATCTTTGTCGATCGATCGTTTCCCCTTTCCACATACGTGGTTCTTTTTTCCTTAACCGTTTTTATAGTTATTATAGGATGCATTATTTGTTTCATTAATTGAAGCGGAACCAGTTGAATGAAAGTTGTGGTTCTTCAATAGAAGCTCATTATTTTTTTCAGCCACCATGAGACAAGAAATTAACTCCGAGTACTTTTTAAATTGACGCACTCGATACTGTTGTTTCAATACCAGATTCGAGGCATGAAAAGTATTGAATGTTTTTTCCATCATCGCCTCATCGAATATATTTTCTCTATATAACCTCAAATGAGAAGTAATATTAAACATGGTGGAGTAATACTTATTGAATGTTTTGAAATCTTGTAGCGTAAGATTCAGCCAGTCATTTTGAGCTTTTGAAAATATCACTATCTTTTGGTGATCATATCGTTCTTTCAAGTTTAACCACAGGGTGAGGGGATCTTTTATAATGAGATACTCACTTTTCAGACCTTAATGGAGATAATAGCGATGGAATATCAGTGCTTTCGCATGGGTCTTGCATTGATATTTCATTTCCTTCTATAATAGTTTATCCTCAGTCTTTAGCTTGGAGATGTATCTCGGCATCTAGTTTCCATGGAAAATAATTATTGTCAGTAATATCGAGGGCAACAAATTCAAGTTTTAGAAGATTTGCTATAGTCTGAAAAGATATCAAGAAATTGGATAAATAGTTTTTCTCTTTTATATAAAATAAATAATATACAATTAAATATATGTTCACTTATTAATATACACAATGTACTACTCGTATGAGTTGGTGGGACAACCCCCAGGTTGGGTGGCGAGACGAAGTCTACTTAAAACCATGCCTCCTCGAACGGGATAACGCGTCTCCCTTTCGATGTTTAGCTTTACCAGGGACAAGGTTTACCCACTTTCAACTCAAACTCATAGAACTATTTGCAATATAAAAATCAAGAATAGAGCGTAACTAATCGTTTGAAGTATAAACGAGAAAATTAGTTATGTCACATATTGACTTTTGATTTCTAATGTAGAAGATCGTACAAGATGTAACTACAGAGCATACTTTCATAGTCGGTGACGTTATAACGCATAGTGTATAAATAAAGTATGCATATATATAAGTGATGTATGTAATAAAAAGAAAGCAACCATTATAACTTGGAAATAAATTGAACTTATTTAAATTAACAAAAATTATACCTTCCTTGCTTTGTTTCCTTAGCAAGCCTTCTTGAGCTTCAAGATCTCCCCTTTGTACAAGAGCAAGCTCGTGTTAAAACATGTTGTAAATTGAGTTGGAACTTGTTAGAAACTAGAGAAGGAAAATAGGAGACTTATAACTTCTACTACTACTACAAAGGAGAAGAGAAGAAATGAGAGAGTTAGAATGAGAAGTTCTTCATTCAACTTGGTGTGTTTTTACAATTTGACACCCTTTATGTAGGCCCTTTGGTGATGATGATAAACGTACTTAGACAATGTGTACAATTGACACATACACCACATGTCATACAACACATTACAAGTAATTTGACAATACATATAGAAGAGTTGGTATGCATTGAAAATGGTTACAAGTTACATGACAATACATAGACAAGTGAAGGTACTATTTAATGAGAAATACAAGTTACAAGACCACCTAATATGTTGGTGTACATGCATGGTCATCCATACTTCACAACATTTCAAAAAGTAATGTGGGGTTACTTTCTTTCTCATCAAATAGGGAAGATTTCTTTAAAATTACAAAACTAATGTATTTCTCCTTTTGAAAAGATGCTATTGATGATGCGCGACATTCATGAGGTGGAACTTTATATGAATTCCTCCTTTTGAGATGAGTAATTCATACAAAATACTAAGTGTATGAATTACTCATTCTCGAAAGGAATTATTTGTTCAACCTAACAAGTTTTTTGTTCAACCCATGCAACCTCGTAAAATCAATGCAAACCATGCAAAAGTCACGTACGTATCTCGATGTGGAAAACCCATGTAAACATCATACACGTATCTCAAGGTGGATAATTCATACAAACGTCATGTATGTGTCTTAAGGTGGATAACTCATGCAACCTCATGCAATCCATGCAAACATCACATACGTATCTCGAAGTGGGCAAATCATGCAACCTCGTACAATCCATGTAAACCATGCAAGTGTCACGCAATTATCTTGAGGTGAGCAACCTATGCAATCTCGTGCAATCCATGCAAACATTATGCACGTATCTCGAGGTAGATAACTCATGCAACCTTGTGTAATCCATACAAACCATGCAAACGTCACGCACGTATCTCGAGGTAGGCAACCCATACAACCTCGTGCAATCAATGTAAATGTCATGCACTTATCTCGAGGTGGACAACTAATGCAACCTCATGTGACCCATGTAAAACACCCTGATTTGATTCCATCATGTCCCCGACTATCATATTATCATCCTTGAGTTCCCTGAGGTCATTTATAGGTGTTTTAGATCGATTACAATGAATTTAGGTTAGTTTTATAAAGTTCTCCTAAACCAACCCCTTAAACAAAACTTGTTGTCAACTGTACATAGTATGTTAGGAAGGTTGCCCAGCATGTTAGTGCTGCTACCTTAGTTTTGAGGCAAAATTTCATAGTTGGACTTATGTCTCCCTGACGCCCTTAGCCTCCTCCAATGTCGTCGACCTACCCTCTCCTCATAGGGAATCACCAAAAACTCTACAACAATAACTCCGGAGGCAAAATTACAACAAAATCGTTAATTTCCAAAATATTCATCCATATAACTTAAAATACAATTTATAGCTACATTCAGATTCACAACTCATTTATGGCCTCAGTTAGCTTAGAAATCATAGGAAATACCCATAAAATAGATAATTGGATTTGAAATTCAATTTTTACAAAAGACTTCAAAATCGAGTTCATTTATATAGACAAGATGATGAGACGATGATTACCTTAACTAGATCTCCCCACTATATCTTCAAACATTAAATCTCTAGCTCCTAAATTCCACTTGAACTCTTAATCTCTCCTTAATTTGCATGTAAATTCTAATAGTGATTTTTCTCACAACTCCACTCACAAAAATCTCTCATGGAAACTCTAATAATCCGAGCAAGTGGAGACTGGAATTTGAGGAATTAGGGCTAGGAAACTCGTAATTGAAGATCTATATTAGGTATCCTATAATTCTTCAAAATGAATTTCAAAACTTGGGTTTTTTATGCAAATTTGAATTTCAAGATGCCTAACTATTTTTACTAATCTATTATGGTAATAGAGATGTTTTGAAGCTGATTTTATCATCAAACTAAGGATTTAACAATGAATTATAAAGAAAATGGCATTTTGAAGCTCTATGTATGGATGTTTAAATTTTAATAAATCTATTATAATTAGCCTTTGGCATGTGTTTAAAGATTGGAATTTCCCCTACGAGGTGGGGATGGGGTCGACGGGTTGGTGTGGGACAAATCGAGGAGTTGGGGACATAATTCTCAAGCTAAGAATTTTGTCACCCAACCTGGATAGCGCACTATCCAGCCTAGGTGTGCAATCGTTCTTCATCTGAAAAACAGTAACGCACTAGGTACTTCCCTAGAGCACTACATAGACATAGCGCACTAGGTGGGCTCCCAAGTGCGCTAATGATAGTAGACAACCCAAATTAAAGTTGATTTTGGGTGTTTTTCAACTTAATACACACCCAAACACTTATAGACATACTAAATACATAAAGTTAGACTTCAAGGGACTAAGGGGACCATTGCTTGGGTACCGAGGAGCTAGGCGAGGTTGGATTTAGGAGTCTAAAAGAGTCAGTGTGCATATTCGAGATGCGTAAAACCAATGAGAAAGCTTTACAGAATTCAGTTTGCTTTTAACATTTGTTTTCTGGTTGCCAAACTGTGTTTCCTTCGTTGTTATCATGATTTATTGTTGATTCGTTTATGTTGAATAATTATGCTTTATGCGTACATTTTGGGGGGTTTTGTTATGAAGACTATTTGACTTGGTTCACCAGTGTTCCATCCCTTAACTCGATTATGGCAATACGCATCCTGAAACCTTAATTAAGCCTCATTAATCCCACTAAACTTAACTAGAGCCAGCAACCTCTCTTGATAAACACCATTGTATATCGAATATTGATGTAAAACAAATATTGAATGCAACGAAAATTAAAAACTTTTTCGATTATTAAAACACGATATACAATATCAAATCAAACTGGAATAAACCTCGGTTATATAAAATCTTCCATCCCTTGTTATATTATAAAACTGTATTTCAATACAAATATACGAGACAAAGGAATTTCATTATATCGAAGAGAAGATCAAGACTCCTAAATCTTCTCTATCTAGTAGTCGTAGCGCTTGTCTGTTTTTCTAAAATATTAATTGTGGGTGAGCACTCGAACTTGCTTAGTAAGTATGGATTCGCATAGCCATCAACATTCCATATAATAACCAAAAACATTATGCATTAACAATGTGCACAAATGTTAACTAACAAGAATATGGAAAGCATATAATTCAATAAATAACATATGTAAATCAAACTATCAATGACTATTACACTATAATTCCTATTTTATTTATAAAACTATGGTCGATTACCCACTGATGCCATTAATGCGATTGCTAGACTAACACATTGGCCGATGTATTGTTTAGCAAATCAATTAATGCCCGATAGTTCTATTTGAAACTCTTAAGTGACTATGTAATCTACGTAACCTATCGAATTGAGCACGAGTTATATATAGGCTAGGAAGTTAACCCATCTCTTATAAACCTATTTTCAAAACCATAAGTTACTCTCATGTGTTGGGTTTTGGGGTTCATGCGCAGCGGAGATTACAAAACAATTTTGACTAAAACCCCAAGAGGATCTGAATCTAATTCCATTAAAAACGTTTAAACTATGAAAACTTAATCATACCTCAGTCGCAATGTACCTTTCTGAAGGTTAATCGATCTCTAAGGCGCTGCCAACGATGAACGCCCTCTACCAGTAGTCCGCACACGAACGGCGGCCGAGATTCAAAGTGCTAGCTTCTAGAGAATACCAAACCTTTTATTTTTTTCTCCAAAACGATCCAGAGCATACCAAATACCCTAAGTCATTTTTGAAACGAAAATAGAGTTTCGGCCTTTTGATCTTTCGTCCGTGTATTGTAACTTAAAGCGTCTATTTATACAACCCTTGTATATAGACGGTTAAGTAAATTACACATATACCCCTACTTAAAGAAGTATAAGTGTAATACACCACAAGGACATTTCCGTCATGAATTTTATCGTATAAAATTCATTTTTCTGAACCATCTTAAAATCTCGCAAAATCATTCTTAGTGTGCGACCCAATAGGCTGATACAACGTTGGCAGTGTACCAAAATACATTTTGGTATACAAGTCATAAGCGGCCTCTAGCAAGACATTATGACTACCCAAGTTGTACGAATATCAAATCGATACAACCTAATAATAGTGTATATAACATCCTTTTGTCACACGATATCCTTTTGATCAAACATAAGGCATGGAATTGTCATCCAACATGTTCAATCGTACTAGTCTCGATCTCTAGGTAGACTAAAAACATCCAAGTGACATTGATCAATACCAATTCACTTAGACTATGCCTTTTAATAGTCTAACACATCGAGGGATCCACTAGATATCTCTCTTTATATGAGAGGGACAAATCTTATCTCGATTACACGACTTCATCACATTGCTCACACAATAACCAATCACAACCTTTATAATCGTCCTGTTAAAGACAACGTTTGATAGTGTCAAATCACTATGTTCCTAATGTCGAAGTCTGGTAATCTCAAGTCAGAGGACTAAAAAATATACATATCATGAGAAACAACTATGACTTAATCCATGTGATGTTCTCATAGCGGGTCGGTCCAGTACTTTGTTCCCTAACATCATGGGTCACATTACACACAGTTTTTTCTATTTATTGAAAACCATCACAGTGTATATAGTCCTCCATTTAGACCATAAACTACATGAGCTATATATACTAGAATAGCCATGCAACATTGATAAATAAACGAATCCATACTTACCTCGATTTAGGTGGGGCACGCTCCACCAACTTAGTCATCCTAATTGATGAAGGAAGTGTGCTCCTCTACTAAGTGGAGCATGCTCCACGAAGTATTGTCTTGATAGTAAACAAGGCAACAACCACTGTTCCATTACCAATTCTCCAAAACAACTGCCAACACTCCCAAAATCCATCAAGGAGGACCTCTAGTAATGTAACAAACCATTTCCAATCAACAACAACAACAATTTATAGAGAAATCATCGCTAACTATTGAATTAAACTTAAGACTTAAAAAACTCAACTCACCTAGTGATGATCTTTGATCTACTATTGTTTAAGCTCCTTAATTTTTTGTGAAACTCCTCTCCTGATCCATTCCTTATGATCAAACTATCAGTCTATCTCCCTCTCTCCCACCTTCTCGAATGATCGAAATGAGATAGTGAGGATAACCTTGATGATTTTGGATTTATATATATGGATTTTTCTCGAGATAAGTATCGTGCCATCTC
This sequence comes from Stephania yunnanensis, assembly GCA_039657365.1. Lineage (NCBI taxonomy): Eukaryota > Viridiplantae > Streptophyta > Magnoliopsida > Ranunculales > Menispermaceae > Stephania > Stephania yunnanensis. The sequence continues at coordinate 46,262,846 of CM077581.1, forward strand.
GAGGTTGATAAAGTGATTGATATGTTAAAATGAAACTCCTTAAAGTGACACACGTATTGACACCAACAACATTTACACTCATCCCGATGTTAATCAAACGATCCATATAATTTAAACTAAACTTATAGTTTTATTATATATATTTATATATCAATTATATATAAATATATATACACTTTGCATATTTTCTCACCAATTATTTCACCAGACATGCCTACAAGTGTTATCGAATATGCACATTCATTTCACGACCTCCTCGTCGCACTTGTGTATCGGCTATTTATTGTTTATTTTTTTATTTTTTTATTATATCCTTGTATATAAACTCCTTTTTATACTACAACCTATAAAATTCATTAAGCATTTCAAACGAACATAAATCATCATACAAACCCATGCACATGCTAACTAAGGCATGCTAAACTTAACCACGAGTCTAACTCTGGTTAATTAAGATTTGGATTAACACAAATCACCAGCTTAAGGTAACGGGTCGTTACAATCAGGGTTTTTCTATGAAGACTAGTTGAGTTGGCTCACTGGGGGTTTTCTATGAAGACCAATTTTGTTGGTTTCACCGGGGTTATGTTATGTTATTGTTGTGTGACAGAATGATTTACTAGCTGAGTGATTCATCGAGGCTATTTGTGTTTACATTTCTACTTACTTATATCACTGTTGTTATGTTTTTTGATTATTTACATACTGGTTTGGTTTTTGTATTAACCTACATTCATGGGAGTATGTCTTCTTGTTGTCAGATAGCATACTTGCATGTCTCGTAGTTTTATTTGACTTCTTACTAAATATTTTGTGGGCTTTTCTCGGGATTTTACTCACTACACTCGTCACTTTATTAGTCGAGTGACCAAGTGCAGATTATTCTACGAGTAACAAGAAAAGAGAATTTGGGTTACTATCTCTTTCTGATGACGGTCTTGGACATATTTGTAGGTGTTTATATTTTGATATATTTTGTTATATTATAGGTATCAGGGGACTATGAGAGACATTATATACGTATATACCTACTTTTGTGTATCTTGTTGCCTTATATACATGGTACTTTATTTCTGGGTTTTCCACTACTTAGAAATTGTGATAATATGAATAAAATACTTATATATTTGAAGACTTTCCGCTGTAAAGTGATAGTGAAACCTTATAGGTTAACTAACTAGCATAACAAATATATTAGTAATTATAGGAAGAATAATTGACTAAGTTAGTGTTAGTTGGAAATGTGTAAATGACCAGTTAGGTCGCAGGGCGTCATAGATACACATCTTACTTATATCAATTATTTTGCACAATTATTTACCAGTTGAATTATCTAGTATGAATTCTACTCAATCAAAGTGTAGCTTAAATATAAGCACGTCAATGATCCTCGATATGCGTGCTAACTTATTAACTAGTGATTAGATCAATCAATTATTCAATTATTTGGTTAGCCTTTTGTTTGTTGTTTATCCAAGTTGCAAATTAGTTTGTGTTTTACAATATTAAACTATATAAATCAGCGGAAGACTTAATTGACATGTAAAGCATGAAAAATATGATAAAGTCATGTCTCATAAAGGATTAAATCCTAATAAATCATGCTAAATAAACATGTGGAATGTAAACAGGCAACTATAAATGGATCATCACATGTGTAAATAACAATAAAATGCAAATGTGTGTGCCCATCCCAGTCAAACTAGACCATACTTTGGATTCCCTCCCTAACATCCCTTTAGTGGAAACACTTAACTGGTCTATCGCCTGGTCCTCTTGAAGGCCGGCGTAGACTCATGGCGCAGCAACATGTGTACCGATAAAGTAGCTCGGGTCATTATTCACCAAGGACTCCTGATACACATGCAATGGTCTAGCATGCCACAAATACACAATGGAATACCCGATGGGACTGAACTCAATCGACCATTCAACCAAACCAAATCAATGATAAAATATGGAAACGAACAACGATAAGGACAAAGATGATTGAACTAAAATAGAGTAAAAATAGTAATGAAAGTAAGTAAATACTCAAGTGACGTTCAATCGGGTTTTATGCACTTCAAATCGCACTTCGAAAGCCTTAAAACACCCGATCTGACCCCATCATGCCCCCGACTATCGTACCATAATCCCTGAGTCCCTCGAGGTCAGTTATAGGTGTTTTAGATCAATTATAGTAAGTTTAGGCTAGTTTTATAAAGTTTTTTCCTAAACCAACACCTTAAGTTCAATCGTCAATTGTACATAGCGTGCTACGAAGGTTGATTAGCGTGATGTGAGTCTAGCGCTAGGGAGTCACCTAGCGCTCTATTGTTCTTCATTTTGAAGAACATGTACATCACCCATTATAGGTAGCGCTCTATTTGCCTTGGATAGGGCACTACCTGCGTCGAGGGGCAGAATTTTAGAGTTGGAATTATGTCTCCCCGATGCCTGTGTCCTCCTCCAATATCGTCAACCTACCCTCTCCTCGTAAGGAATCACAAAAACTCCATTGAACAAATGCGAGAGTCTCAATTCATACACAATGCAACAATTTCAAATATTCATCCATATTGGTCAAAACACCCAATTCATGAAACTTAGTTGTGAATTTTCAATTCATTGACAAATTAGACCTAAAAAATGCACAATTATCGTGTTAATTTAGTAATGCACACATCCGAATCATTTTCATCAATTTTCACAAAATTATGCTCATTTCCATGAATACGAGTTGAAGAAAATAATTACTTTGTGTTTGCTTTTTGGTTTGACCACTCCTATAACATCAATTTCTTTTAGATCGCATTAGAAAACCCACATACTTCATTGAGTTTTCCATGCAAGAATAGTTGGTGCTAGAGTTTTCCGCTATCTCATGCAATTTATATTTTGTGCTTAGATCAATTGTGTACATGTGTCCTGAAGACGATCTAAAGGCTACTAATTGGCTATCACACATAACATACTGACTTGGATAGGACACTTGCCAACTTATTTAGTTAATTAGATCCATGATTACTTGGTTATTTGATGTCCCTACGCTTCGGCACGAATTGCAAGGCTCTTGCGAAGTCCCTAACTCTTTCTTCAAAGTAGAGTGCACACCCTCCACCCGATTAGTAGTTTCATTCCCAAAATAAAAGACCTTATCCGTCCATGCATCAACAAATTTCTCCTCATGACACAACTACATGTCCCGGACGTAATCTATTGTGACGGCCCTCTCCTAATCTGGGGCACCGCCTGGCCTAATCTCTTAATTAAGCCATAATCCTATTCACGCAGGACTCAACTATGTATTAGTCAGCCTTTACAATCTAAACGCCTCTTTTCTCATGTTCGGGATAAGTAATACACTAGTCCTACCAGTTTATAAAATTTAGAGTTAATTAAATCTTTTTATTAAATTACTTATTTAGCAGAAGTCTTGTTGGTTATGCGAGCCATTTATAAAATCCTAAGTGTGAAAAACCAGGAAATGACATCATATATATAAAGTCCTTAAAATGCAGTAAAATAGTCTAAGTCAGGCCTGGGAAACTAACGCTCAACCCAATATACAACCCAAATAATATTTGAAAGACATATATAACATATACAATCAAAATACCAAAAGAAAAACTACAATTGATGCAGTGACGCGCCGCGGGCTCAGGGATAGTCGCCGATCTTCTCCTTGCCCAGCCTGCTGGTAGATGGCTCTACACCCACAGTCATAAAAAGGACGGTGAGTACAAGAATAAAACAGTAATCCCTGATGACAAGTTTGATTTGCATTTCCAAATACTCAAATGGTATTTAAAAGCATATAAATGGGAAAACCGGAAAACAAACCATATGCGAGTAAATACCAGAGTTAAACAAGTGATACTGACATTAGGCTAAGTAGTGGTGATTTAAGTCCGGTCGGCAGTGAAACGTGTCACTCTGACTCAATAATCATATAGCATAAGTGACTCTAACCTAAATGTTACCAGGGACTCCAACCCCGGTGTGCAGACCACCTTAGGGACTCTAACCCCGAGTGTCATACAGTGTCAGGTAACATGTGCCGACATCCCCAAGGACTCTAACCTCGTGAGTCGAGCACACCTCGATCGAGTACGGGACCTAAATGAGAAAACTACTTTTTAAATTTCAAGAAATACCAAGTATGGATTGTCAAGGCATAGGCACATCTACACACTTAAACAAATTAGGAATACAAGTCCTCTTAAACATTTATAAGATATTCACTAGCCTAATAGCATGCTATTTATCATTCAATTCACATTTAAAACAACAAGAATAGACATAGCATGAGATAGAATCAATGAATCAAATCAAATGAATGGATATCATGCAAATTAGACTCATCAAGTGAGCATAGACACAAAGAGCACATGATATAAGAATACAAAGGCAAAATAGTCAAAAGGACTATGCAAGGACAGCAATTAATAGAAATGAAATGCCAAGTAAAGTTTCCATTGGGTATACTCACAAAAACAGAGTAAAGTCTTAGCTTTACCATCCTCTCAATACTCCAAATCTTGTATTCGCTCTCCTGTACCCTTTTCCTAGGTTCCTGAGTTTGGTATCTCATTAGTTCTAATATAATGGGTTTAAGCTCAATTTAGTGGTGTTTATTGTGTATTTAAATTGGCTCAATAGACTTTAAATTAAGTCTAAATCTCAGTCCTACACTATAACACAGTTTTTAGGCATGAAATGGTCACAATATTGAAATCCTACACCAGCACAATTATTGTTAGTCTCTCTTTTAGCTTTCCGGAAAGGTTTAGTTTACTGAATTTTGATTTAGAATGAAGGATTTATCATGATTTTACTAGAAATAGGTCTAATTGGAATTTAATCCGACCAGCGGATTTAGAAAATATATTTCTACCAATCTATAGTTCCTAAAAATGTAATTTTTGGTCTAAAGGTATAGAATATATCCAAATACAACATACTAAAAGAATCGCTCATTTGGATAAGTAGTTAAGGAGTTATGCCCTAAACAAAATTAATTTCAAAACATTCCTTTTTAATTCCAGCACCTATTTGTAGAGCATGTTTCGACATAGAAACATTTGAATCAAAATACCTTCACTTAAGCAAAGTTATTCCTATTTAAATTATCTTTCAAATGCCACTAGTTTGAATCAATTTGGATCTAAAATGGGTAGATTATGACCAAACTACCCAGGTTGATTCCTAATACAACATGCAGAATTTTAGTTTTGGTGTTGCAACTTCAAAAATTCATATCTTCATGATTTCAAAACCAAATTAAGAACTTCAATATAGCTAGATCATCAAATTGAAATGAGGAATCCAAATATATAAATTAATTATAAATACTCAATCATCTACTACCTAAAATTAGCCTAAAACCAGAACTTATTTTAATTTCAACTAAAAAGATGTGTACCTAGTTGATGTAGCACCCTAGCTTGAGAATTTCTCACCAACTCTAATGGATTCCTTCAACACCTTGATGATTCACTCCTCTCCAGCAATTCCTTTTTTTTTCTCCGGCAAAAATGAATGAGTGATTTGGTTTGCATGTTGTTTGATCACTAATAATATATTTTAAGATGATGTTCCTTCCTAGCCCTTAATCTTCATGGATTTATGTATCCCTAGGAATATCTAATGGTCCACCTTTGTTGTATATCCCACTAACTCAACCTCAAGTGACACCATTTCATTACTCACCTATTTCCTAGATGTTCCAATGTGTATCTCTAGACCAATCTTATGCTTTCCATTTAATTTACTCAACTATAGGCCTTTAATTTTATTTGTATTAACAAACACAACCATAGGCTTATAAGTAATTCCTTATTTCATATTAGTATTAAATAAGACTTACTAAAATGCTAACTACCCGATTCCTCAGCTCGCACGCTCTCGTCTTGACACCTACAACTGTACAAATCTACTTAGTAAGTCTACACAATACATAACACTAGGCACACATCAATACAAAAATACGATATACCTCGACCACGTGCATTGGACGGTGCACGTATCACAGTGTAGGTTCCACGTCAAGGGTCGATGATCCTGATTAAGGAATTAAAACGGGGTTAAAGATTTGGGCCGTGACAAATATTCCCTACAAAATGAAATTTCGTCCTCGAAATTAAGTTTAAATGACGGTTCTACCTGACTCGAACATGTACCGGGAATTTATCTCGCATGTAGTCCTCATGCTCCAAAGTGAGTTCCGTGTCATCGTAGAACCGCTACTTGACGAGTACCTTCGAGATGGACTAGCTCCTCAACTATTGTACCTTCCGATCTAAGATCTGAATAGGATGTTCCTCGTAAGAGATGTCCTCGCTCAGGTAAATTTGACTCAAGTCAATTGTCGGTCGCACGCCTGCATTCGACTCGGCTAGTCGAAGCATCGAGATGTGGAACACTGGATGGACCCCTGATATCTGTTGAGGCAATTCAAGCTCATATGCCACTTTTCTGACCCGTTCCTCAATCATGAAAGGCCCGATGTACCTCGGTGCAAGCTTGCCTTTCACCCCAAATCTCTGAAGATCCTTCCGAGGGGAAACCTTTAAATAGACAAAGGCTCCCTCGGAATACATGAGATCACCGCGATACTTATCTGCATATCTCTTATGTCTCTCTTGTGCTCCTCCGAGTCTCTGACAGATCAGTTTGACCTTTTTCGTGTGGTCAACAACAATTTTAGGCCCCACTATCTCCCGATCCTCTGGCTCAGCCCAACACGATGGCGAGCGACATGGTCTGCCACACAAAGCCTCAAATGGCGCCATCTCAATGCTAGCCTAATAACTGTTGTTATAAGCGAACTCACACAACGGTAGGTACTCCGCCCAAGATCTGTCAAACTCCAATACGCATGCCCGCAACATGTCCTCAAGGACCTGAATCAATCTCTTAGTCTGCCTGTTGGTCTGAGGGTGGAAAATCGTACTGAACTGTAGGCGCGTACCGTACTGCTCTTGCATACTCCGCCACATCCTGGATGTATACGTAGCATCTCGATCCGACGTGATCGTTAATGGTACCCCATGCAGCCTGATAATCTATCTCTCAAACAGTACGCTTAGTTGATCGAACGTGTAATACGATGCCGGTGGCAGGAAATGAGTAGACTTCGTCAGTCTGTCAACTATCACCAACATTGAGTCATGTCTCCTCGCGGTCCTCGGTAGTACTCTAACAAAACCCATAGAGATGTCTTCCCATTTCCATCGAGGAACGGGAAGCGAGTGTAGTAATCCCCGGGTCTGCGATGCTCGGACTTCACTTGCCGACAGATACCATAATTCCTAATGAATCTAGGCACGTGTGCCTTCATCCCAGGCCACCAAAAATGTCTCCTCATGTCGTGGTACCTCTTAGTCCTACCTGGATGTACGGTAAATCTGGAACGGTGCAACTCCTGAAGGATCTCATCTCCCAGCTCCAGCACCTCTGGTATCCACAACCTGCCTCGGTATCTCTGGCACTGATCTGTTGTCTCTGCCCAATCTGTACACTTTGCACTCTGTGCCAACTCGTTGAATCTAGAGTACAATCAATCGGTCCTCTGACCTTTGACACTCGTTGTGTAAACACGGTCTGTAGTCTCACGTATGCGCAAATCATCACCTAAGTATCGGTAGGAACCTCTGTTTAACATGTTGTCGTCGCTGCCTCGAGTAATCCATACTCATGCATCATGTGACATCTGACCACCTCAGCATATCTCATCTGTCTCCTACTCAGCGCATCTGCTACTACGTTAGCTTTTCCTGGGTGATACTCAGAGGAAACGTCATAGTCCTTTAAGAACTCCAACCATCTGTGCTATCTCATGTTCAGCTCTTTCTGTGTGAAGAGATATTTCAAACTCTTGTGATCAGTGAAGAGTGTGAGTGAGTCGCTCTCCATACAGAAGGTGTCTCCAAGTCTTCAACGCAAATATAACCGCTGCTAACTTTAGATCGTGAGTGGGGTAGTTCTTCTCATGTATCTTTAACTGTCTCGATGCGTATGCCACGACACCGTTGCCCTGCATCAACACACAACCTATACCCATATGAGAAGCATCTGTGTACACTAGAAATCCATGTCCAGCCTTTAGTAGTACTAACACTGGCACAGTAGTTAATGACCTCTTCAACTAAGTAAATGCAGCCTCGCACCTCTCAGTCCACTCATAAGCAACATCCTTCTATGTCGGCCTCATCATCGGTGAAGCGATCTTCGAGAAATCCTTCACGAATCTATGGTAATATCCTGCTAACCCCAAAAAGCTCATGATCTCCAGTACTAATGTCGGTGCCGGCCAATCCATGATCGTCTGAATCTTTGCCAGATCTACTGCAATCCATGTTGCTCCAACAACGTGCCCCAAGAACTTGACCTCTACAATCCAAAATTCACACTTTCTGAGCTTAGCGAAAAGTCGGTGTTCCCTCAATATCTGCGACGTCTCTTTAAGGTGTTGCTCGTGATCCTTACGTGTCCTCAAGTATATCAAGATGTCGTCGATGAAGACTATCACGAAGCGATCGAGATATGGTCTAAGTACCTGGTACATCAAATCCATGAATACGGCGGGGGCATTGGTCTGCCCGAATGGCATGACCGCGAACTAGTAGTGTCCGTATCTGGTGTTGAATGCTGTCTTTGACCTATCCCCATCCCTGATCCTAAGCTGATGATACCCCGATCTCATATCTATCTTAAAGAAAATTGTGCTCCTCTCAGCTGATCAAATAAGTCGTCTATTGGAGGAAACGGGTACTTGTTTCTGACTTTCACTATGTTCAATTGCATGTAGTCGATGCATAGTCTCATACTGCCATCCTTCTTCTTCATAAATAAAATTGGCGCTCCCCATGGTGACATCGAATGTGTGATGAATCCCTTCTCCCCCAAATCTTTAAGTTGAGTCCTCAACTCCTCTAACTCCCTCGGAGCCATGCGGTACGGCGATATCGCGATTGGTCTGGTACTCGGTACTAGGTCAATGATGAAGTCTACCTCTCGTGGTGGTGGTAATCCAGGTAAATCCTTTGAGAAAACATCTAGGAAGTCTCGAACAACCGGTATCGCCTCTAGTCTGGGTTTCTGACTCTCCTCTACTGCAAACAACGCTACCTAGAGTCCCATCTCTCCATTAGATGTAAGCCAAACTCTCGTGGTGTTGAGTCTTGTGGTCGGGGTGTTGTAGTAGTAGTTGTGCTAACCGGGGCGGTTAAAACGAGTGCGGTCATCTGCACCGACATGTAAGCGATGAAATTGGTGATCTGCCACTCCATAGTGATCGTTTGGTCAGACATCCTCTAAAAATTATCAACTGATACAATGAGAGGTTGATTGCCGCTAGCTCCGGTGTCTCTGTAACGGCCCGCTTTAATTAATCACAATTAACCGACAAATTATAGGTTAAGACCCTAAGCTCAGACCCACTTAGATGCCGCGGATAGGTCAAGGCACACCGACTAGGTAAATAGTGATTTTTGTGTGATTGTTTGCCTATTTGCGATGCTGTATATCAAGTTATTTACCTAGCATCGCATGTGTGTATTTATATCATTGAATCGAACGAGATAGTGTAACGGGTGTTCGCATCGAAAAATGTGTCAAGACGGGTACTGAAGAGCGAACTGTGGGTACATTAGGTCGGGGAAACTAAAACAAACAAATTAAATAAAAATTGGTCAAATAACTACTATGAAATATATATTGGGTGGTTAGCGATGCGGCGGTACGCATATATCGCGATTTCGACGCGAAATTCGGGCGTCGAAACGGCCGCGAACACAGGCGAGAGTCTCAGCGGTGTCACAAGTCAACAACTTATCCCTCAAGTACACTCCACCTCACTCCCTCATCATGTTCTCCTCTCCCTCACGTCACTCTCCCACACCTACACATCACCCTCTCACACTCACACCCACACGCACACACGGTCACAAGTTCGGGAAGCCGAGAGGGAGAAGAAGAAACAGAGAGGAGGAGGAGGAGGAGAAGAGGAGCGGGAAGGAGAACAGGAGGTGGAGACGTCACGGTCAGGTGAGTCATTTTTTTGTTGTTGTTGGTGCATCGGCCATGGTGGCCGTGAAGGGAGTTGGGCCATGGTGGTCGAACCGAGGTCGGGGGTGGGGATGGCAGGGGTGTCTCCCCCTGCCATCGAGTCCACCAGGGTTCGGGTGGAGAGCAACCCCAACCCAAACCAGAAAGAAAAAAAGGAAACCAAAGACCTGCATCTCTGGAGAAGAAGACGATGGGGTGGGGGAAGCGTGCGTGCAACCCCTAGACCCGGGCCTTCTCGGTTTGGGCCCAACCCAGTTGGGTCGAATCGAGCCGGGCAGGGCCGGGCCGATCCCGACCCGGTCCGGCCCACCCGGTTGGACCGGGTCAAACCCGGTCCAGGGGGGCCCACCCCTATATGAAAATAAAATAAATATTAAAATATATCTAAATACATTTTTAAATCAAATAAATATTTGAAAAATAGAAAAAAATAGCTAGAAAATTATGGAAAAATCCAGAAAAATTAAGAAAATATAAGAAAGTGGGAAAAATATAAAAAAGGTAGTTTTGAGGAATTTTGGGGCATTGGCACCCTGACACAAAGCGAAAAGTGTGCCGAAATTAAACTTTTTGGAAACAAAAGTTCAAATTTTTAGTCACACATTATAAATTCTTTTAATGTTACTTTAAAATAACAAAAGTGGTATAATTGGATACCAGGAATTTAGGAGACTATAGTCGGGTATCGGGCGCGTATCTCGAGGCGTGTGCGGGACGTTCGAAAGCGTTTGAGGTAAGTAAAATCCCGAGAAAGTCAATTCAGAATTTACTTATTTTTCCTGTAAATTATTTATTTCACATTACTTTCGTCAGTTCAGTTTTCATTGTTACTCCATTCCCGCGTGTGTCTGTGTATGGTCGAAGGGACGGTATGACCCATTTTCGGCTCTCTCGTTGATGATGATTCGATCGTTGCTACGGTGTTGGTCATACCTTAGACTATGCGTGAGATATCTCAGCGAGTCGATGATCTTGAGAGCGAGTTGACGTGAGGCCCACCTCCGTCACAGATTTCCTCTCCTTTGAGGCGTTGGGCGGAAGTCTACCTTCCAACCAACAAAGTTCCTCATTTCGACCGTGAAGAGGGGGTATAGGTTTCCTCACCTCCAGGGCCTTCTCGGTTTAGTATTTTGTCCCAGGGCTCGACAGCTATACACCACACTCGCGTTCCACATTCTTGATTATCTCACGACTTATATTCATGCTTTACATTCTTGTTCATTTACTTTATATGCATGAATTGTAGCCGTTTCCTTAGATTTCTTGTGAATACTAACTGAATTTCTCTGGGATTTACTCACCTGGGACTTGTCATTGTTTGTTGGTGGCAAGTTGCAGATCCTATGACGAGCCGGGGGAAGGCGGTTATTGGCGACTAATTGGAGGGCCTCCACTGGCTTACTCGTAGGTGATTGTATTTACGTATATATATTTTTTGGGATAATGTTGGGAGACTTTTTACCTGATACATGTATATCGATATCTATTATAGATTTTTGTCGCCTTAACTGATATACATGGTATCTTTTTGCTGGGTTTCCACCCCATAGGTTGTTCATTAATGCATAACTTGTTTAAATTAGATATATGCAAGTTATTAAGACTTCCGCTATTAAAAAAATAACATGAAAAGAATCAAAATCAATAAATTAAGTTATAAAACTTTATAACTTGTTATATTTTGCTAAGATAATCATTTAAGCATCAAAATTTACTAAGTTGGAGTATTAGGTGGCATGTTCGCGGGCCGTCATAGACAGGCGTGCAGGCGACGTGGCATGGCTTGGTGACGTGTATGGCAACATGGCGGTGCCCGATTTGTCTCAGAATTTGGGGCCGTCACAGTCTCTGGCATCGCGCGAATCCGCCTTTGGTGTCTACATGTTGACAATTGTATGTGAATAAGCTACTATGGAACTTATCTTGTATTCCTATACATATAGCAATTAACATGTATATAAAAAAACACCCCGGCTCACCTTCGCTCAACTCCCAACAAAATAGTTTCTAGGCAAGGATCATCTAGTTTCCACTTCTAATGTCTGTGTTTTATGCGAGTTCATGTTTTTCTTATTTATCCTTAAGGTTCTAATACCTATGCTCTGATACCAACCGTGACGGCCCCTATCCTAATCTTGTAATTAAGCCCTAATCCTATCCACGCAAGACTCAACTACGTATTAGTCAGCCTTTACAATCTAAACGCCTATTTTCTCGTGTTCGGGATAAGTAATACACTAGTCCTACTAGTTTATAAAATTTAGAGTTAATTAAGACTTTTTATTAAATTACTTATTTAGCATTAGTCTTATTGGTTATGTGGAAGCAATAAGTAGATTATGCGGAAGCCATTTATAAAATCCTAAGTGTGGAAAACCAGGAAATAAAATCATATATATAAAGTCCTTAAAATGCAGTAAAACAGTAAAATAGTCTAAGTCAGGTCGGGGAAACAAACGCTCAACCCAATATACAACCCAAATAATATTTGAAAGACATATATAACATATACAATCAAAACACCAAAAGAAGTACTACAATTGATGCAGTGACGCGCCGCGGGCTCAGGGATAGTCGCTAATCTTTTCCTTGCCCGGCCTGCTGGTAGACGGCTCTACACCCACCGTCATAAAAAGGACGGTGAGTACAAGAATAAAACAGTAATCCCTGATGACAAGTTTGATTTGCATTTTCAAATATTCAAATGGTATTTAAAAGCATATAAATGGGAAAACCGGAAAACAAACCATATGCGAGTAAATACCAGAGTTAAACAAGTGATACTGACGCTAGGCTAAGTAGTGGTGATTTAGGTCCGGTCGGCAGTGAAACGTTTCACTCCGACTAAATAATCATATAGTACAAGGGACTCTAACCCCAAGTGTTACCAGGGACTCTAACACCTGTGTGTAGACGACCTCGGGGACTCTAACCCCGAGTGTCATACAATGTCAGGTAACATGTGCCGACATCCCCAGGGACTCTAACCCCAAGATTCGCGCACACCTCGATCGAGTACGGGACCTAAATGAGAAAACTACTTTTTAAATTTCAAGAAATACCAAGTATGGATTGTCAAGGCATAGACACATCTACACACCTAAACAAACAAGGAATACAAGTCCTCTTAAACATTTCTAAGATATTCACTAGCCTAATAGCATGCTATTTATCATTCAATTCACATTTAAAACAACAAAAATAGACATAGCATGGGATAGAATCAATGAATCAAATCAAATGAATGGATATCATGCAAACTAGACTCATCAAGTGAGCATAGACACAAAAAGCACATGATATAAGAATACAAAGGAAAAATAGTCAAAAGGACTATGCAAGGACATCAATTAATAGAAATGAAATGTCAAGTAAAGTCGCCATTGGGTATACTCACAAAAACAAAGTCCTAGCTTTACCGGCCTCCCGATACTCTAAATCTTGTATTCACTATCCCGTACTCTTTTCCTAGGTTCCTGAGTTTGGTATCTCATTAGTTCTAATATAGTGGGTTTAAGCTCAATTCAGTTGTGTTTATTGTCTATTTAAATTGGTTCAATAGACTTTAAATCAATCGTCCTACATCAATCCCTAAAGACTAAATTAAGTCTCGATTTTAGTCTTACATTTTAACGCAGTTTTTAGGGATCAAATTGTCAAAATATAAAAATCCACCACCATTACAATTATTGTTGGTCTCTCTCTTAGCTTTCCAGAAAGGTTTCGTTTGCAAAATTATGATATAGGATGAAGGAGATATCATGATTTTACTAGACATAGGTCTAATTGGAATTTAATCCGACCGGCGGATTTAGAAAATCTATTTCTCCCAATATATAGTTCCTAAGAATGTGATTTTTGGTCTCAAGGTAGAAAATATATCCAAATACGACATACTAAAGGATCAGCTAATTTGGGTTATTAGTTAGGGAGGTATGCCCTTAACATATTTAGTTTCAAAACTTTCCTTTTTGATTCCAGCACCTACTTGTAGAGCCTGTTTGGACATAGAAACATTTGAATAAAAATACCTTCAGTTAAACAAAGTTATTCCTCTTTAAATTATCTTTCAAATGCCACTAGTTTGGATCCATTTAGATCTAAAATGGGTAGATTATGACTAAATTACCCAGGTTGATTCCTAATACATCATGCAGAATTCTAGTTTTGATGCTGCAACTTCAAAAATTCATATCTTTATGATTTCAAAACCAAATTAAGAACTTCAATATAGCTAGATCATCAAATTGAAATGAGGGATCCAAATATACAAATTAATTGCAAATACTCAATCATCTACTATCTGAAATTAGCCTAAAACTAGAACTTGTTCTAATTTCAACTAAAAAGATATGTACCTAGTTGATGTAGCACCCTAGCTTGAGAATTTCTCACCAACTCTAATGGATTCCTTCAACACCTTGATGATTCACTCCTCTCCAGCAATTCTTTTTTCTTCTCCAGCAAAAATGAATGAGTGATTTGGTTTGCATGTTGTTTGATCACTAATAATATATATTAAGGTGATGTTCCTTCCTAGCCCTTAATCTTCATGGATTTATGTATCCCTAGGGATATCTAATGGTCCACCTTTGTTATATATCCCACTAACTCAACCTCAAGTGACACCATTTCATTACTCACCTAGTTCCTAGATGTGCCAATGTGTATCTCTAGACCAATCTTATGCTTTTCATTTAATTTACTCAACTATAGGCCTTTAATTTGATTTACATTAACAAACACAACTATAGGCTTATAAGTAATTCCTTATTTCATATTAGTATTAAATAAGACTCACCAAAATGCTAACTACCTGGTTCCCTGGCTCGTATGCTACTCGAGGCGTGTCCCCGCTCTCGTCTCAACGCCTACAACTATACAAACCGACTTAGTAAGTCTACACAATACATAACACTAGGCACACATTAATAAAAAATACGATATACCTCGGCCATGTGCCTCGGTCGGTGCGCATATCACAGTGTAGGTCCCACGTCAAGGGTCGATGATCCTGATTAAGGAATTAAAATGGGGTTAAAGATTTGGGTCGTGACATCTATCAAACCAAGAACTCCACTATACTTTTTTTTAAGCTCCTTAACCCTACCTTTGTATGATAATTCTATTGAAACATGTACCACATCCATCCACCTCCCATACCATCGGTTGTAGTCCGCTTGATTAGAAAACAATTCTCTTGTCCTAGCATGGACATTTATATTCACGCACCAACCACATAGTAAGTGTGTGCAACTTGGGAAGACTTCCTCGACTGCCCCTATAAGAGCTTGATCTCTATCGGTTAATATTACCTTAGGCTGTGTCCACCCAACTAATAAATCCTTCAACTGCCTTAACGCCCATTATTAGTCATACATCTTCTCCTCGGCTAAGAATGCATTCGCCGTAATGAAAGTCATGCTAGTGGAAGTGACGCCGACAATCTCGAGTAATGGGTACTTGTACCTGTTAGTCTTGTAGGTGCAATCCATAATAAACACATGAGGAAAGCAGCGAAGAAGCTGCGAGGAAGTAGGGTGAGCAAAGAACTGGCCTTTAATGATGTTCGATCCTTCAAAACACACGTGCTGCTCAACATATCCATGCTCATCAAAGTTTTGAAACAACATTTGCATCTTTGTCTTGCCTTGAGCTTCAATCCTTCTCAATTGGGCTCTCTCATTGTAGATTGTTTTGATGACAGTCACATTATCTGGATTCTTGTCCTTAATGCTAGCAAGAATGTGTTTAGGTTTTGCACTAGTCATGCTCAATCCTCTAGAATCACCCTTTCTGGTTTGGTAAGCCTTCAGGGATATGCATGGCCAATCAAATTGTTTGAGAACTTATGGTTGTAAACCCCACATACAACTGTAACATGCTACTTATCATCTAATGCATGTTTCACATTAAGCTTGAATAGACAACCACACTTCTTCAAAGTAATCTCTTTAGGCTTCTGCTCAGCCTCGTCCCAATCTTTTTCTTTACAAAATTTCTCTGTAGCCAACTTCAACTTCTTCGCCGTAAACATCTTAGGTGCAAATGCACCATACCTCTCGCATCCAATGGAAAATCTAGCTCTCCTACCAATTGGAGCATCAGGATTCATTATGATGACCATAAATTTACCCTTCTTAGCTGTAGACTATGCCCAATTCAGTATTTCCTCTCTACTATCGAATGGCATGGCAGGTTTAACGATCTCGGTGAAGTCCGGGAAGTCATTGATCGAATTAGACCTTATCTCTTCAATAGGAACTACAGCAGGAACCTACAAGAACGAAAAGAATCACTAATGAAACACATAACAATGGCATAACAATCATTTTTCATCATTTTTATATTGTTCGGAAACACAGCTCCGATACTTATAAATAGGTTTCCGTCACTTATGATCGAAACCTATTTCAAAGTATCGGACAGGTGAAGCCGAAAGCTAGCAATTGGTAATGGCCAAGTTCAAATGAAAGTCATCGATTCATATTCGGTGAACTTGACCGAGTAGAGTGTAAGACATGCGACACAATAGGGTCGAGAGGCATTTTACATGCATCGGCCCTGTATGTCTAACAATCACGGCCAACCAAAAAAATTTACAATGCACACATAAATCGTTACAATACTTCAAATATTACCTCATTTTGTTCTCTTTCGCTTCAATTTGATACATCCTCCGTGTTTTCCATGATTACTTTCTTAATTTATCCAAAACTCAATGCCCTAGCAAATTTAAAAATGGAAACAATGTGAGCAATCAGAAAAAACACAGAACAAGTCAACGAACTAATATAGAAGAGAAGAAAATGGACTCACTTGGCTTATTCCATGACGATTCACCCTTATTTGCCCGAAAAATATGATTCGCGTGTTTGGGAAACGAGAGGGTTCGAAGAGTAGATGGAGGAGTTTTTTTATTTATGATTTGGGGTGTGCTTGAGACAAAACCCCTTATATATTAAGGGCAATATGGACATTTTACCTATGAGTACAAAAAAACTAAAAATCTTGAAAGCTGGGGTCCATTTAGTAATTTATGTTTTGTTAATTATAAATTCTAGCCTCTATTAGACATCCCAAACATGAAAACGTCTTAAGCTAGGTTTCCTACCAGTCCATAACTCAAATGGAGTTTGAGGAACTAACTTACTAGGAACCTTATTCAATAAGTAGGTTACAATCTTTAAGGCTTCCATCCACAATGACTTACGCAATGTAGAATTACTTAACATACTCATAACCATTTTCATCATAGTACGATTACGTCGTTCAACTACATCATTTTGTTGAGGCGTTCCTAGCATTGTGTATTGAGCATAAATACAATGCTTTTCTAAGAGTAGCAAACGGACCAGAACATTGCCCTAAACTATCATATCTTCCTTAATACTCGCCACCTCTATCAGATCTTACAATTTTCGCTTTTATGTCAAATTATCTTTCATCCTCAGTGATGGACATTTCAAAAGCATTCAGCACTTAAGGTTTTTCATTCAATAAATAAACATATCCATAACGTAAAAAATCATCGATAAAGGTGATAAAATACTTATCAACAGTAATTGATGGAATATTAAAAGGTCCACAAATATCTGTATGAATAATTTGAAGGAGCTGATTACTTACTATAACACCTTTCTTAGTGTGTTTAGTTTGTTTTCCCTTAATACAATCTAAAACACACATTAAGGTCATTAAAGTTTAAATGCGGAAGTGTGTCAACATTTACCGATCTCTTTAATATTTCTCTGTGATGTCACGCCAAACGACACCAATACTAATCCCAACTACTAGGCTACTATTAATTTTCAGTAGTGGTAAGCGGGGTGGAATCCACAGAGACTGGGGATAACTTTAAGTTACAAAAAAGTGTTTCAATTAATTATACTAATCAACTAACAAGCTAGGAAATAAATGTAAGAACAAATAACTATAAATACTACTAAATTAATAATACTATAATAATCACAAATCAAGGAGACACTTAGACTAGTGTAAGTATGATTTAGTCTTCGATTCAAAAAGGTTGTTTTTCATGAAATTTTAAAGATAGGCTATAGTGACTCATGCCACCTCGTTCTCCTTATGTCAGTGGAAGGAACGTGCGACACAACCATGTATTAATTACACCGTAAAACTTGTCGGATATGCCGTAGATTTTCAACAAACTAGCGGCATTAAACTTTGTGAGAACACCTACAATGAATAGCAACTAGCATGAACTACTACCATCTCATATTTCAATGACACAAAGGCACATCGATTGCCAATAGAGGAAGCCCCGCTTGCCACATAACGTGATCCCCCTTATCGAGCGGCGGTGATCACTAGCAATAATCTTTAACCTAACTCATATGCATATACATTCACACATCAGAAAAGTAGAAATTCTATTTGAGTTTATAAAGCAATGCAATCAAAAATAAAAGAAAATAATGAAAAATATGGAATTTAATACATGAATCTCAGAAATCACTAACGGGTCTCCTTGATCTAGACAATAGTTTAGCCAAGTATGCCATAAGAAATCAAAATATAAAGAAAAGAAAAGAGATAGAGAGAAAATGAGCAAAAGGGGAGAAGAGATATCTCAAACTCGTTCTAGGGTTTGGTATTTATAGTAAAGGTGTGATAAGAGGTAATCTCATTACGAATCTTGCAAATTCACAAAATACGAAACGACCAACCTACGGATATGTCTAACGTCATATGTGTAAAATCCTAAGTCGCTGCAAATCGCTGAGACGACGCTTTGATACTCTATTTTTCTTCAATTCAGTCACAAAATAAGCCCAACACTTTACCAGCACCATATGCATATTTTAAAGGTGATGTAAAGGCATTGGCATTCTCCTTAGAATTTGAGCTCCGTCTTTATCCTGGGTCTTCACAAGTCATCATATGCAACATCCCTAAAGAGTTTTCTTTCATTCGATAAAGTTAAGGCTAGCAATTCCTTGGCAATTTCAGTTCACTTGGAGGTGCTCAGAAGGTGTTAAACCTATCTTTTGCGTTTTGACTGAATTTTTATGGAAAATTACTCCTTTTTGTCTAAAAGTCCGTATTTACCCTAAAAATGCAATAGCGAAGGTTTTTAGAGTATAAATGGAGATAAAATTCTTGTAACTCATAGTAATATTGTGGTGGACCCAAATCCTAAGGTAGCTTTAGGCACTGCCATGTTGCATCACACGTCATATAGCCCTACCATGCAGTGGCCTCCTATTTATGACGCCCCGCGATCTAACTTGTTGCTTACACGTTTTGTATTAAACCCTAGCTTAAATAATTGATCTTTATTTAACTATTAGTCATTTAATTAGCAGTGAATCAATTTATCAAGTTATATTACAATTTTATAGCTGAAGGCTTTAAGTGAATAAGTTATGCAATATTTAATAATCCTAAGTAGTAGAAAACCCAAAACAAATAATACCATGTATATAACAAAGGTGAAACATGTATAGAAAGATATCCACATACATTTATTTAGTGTTCCACAGTCCCCAAAACCCAACAAAATGTAAATACACACATATTGTAGTCAAATACGAGCAGGCATCAGTAACTCAGAGGTAGTCGCCTAGTACCTCGTGCCCTTGCTCATCAAAAGAACTGCACTCGGTTACCCAACAAATACAAAGACAAGTTTGGCGATTAAAATTCTTATAGAAATCCACAATATTCATGAATAAACTAATAAACTACAAAACATGCAAGTAATACATCTGGCAACAGAAAGTCGTACTCGCGTGAATGTAAGCTTATAGTGATTAAACCCCAACTACAGTTAATGGATGAGCCCCGCCCAGATGTTATTTCAAGTCAAGGGAACACCTTAAATCCCTCCTGACTGTCATAGATATATTCTACTACCGTCAACACGAGCACCACAACTAACCTGTGCAAGTAATTTAGTCACAACTAATATATACACAAATCGAAATTAGAGTGAAAACCTATGTGTGCCCACCAGAAGCTACCCATATAATCTGATATCAACAAAACACGTTATGAATTCTACGAAGCTTTTCAATGGGTTTACACACCTCAATATGCATTCCGACTTCCTTAGATTCCCTAATCCGACCTTGCCTAGCTCCTAATACCCAAGCTACAGTCCCCTGAAGTCATATTTTATATATTTAGTATGTTTATAAGTGTTTGGGTATGTATTAAGTCAAAAAATACCAAAACAACCCTTAAATTGGGTTTTCATTTGTCAATAGCACGCTAGAGGGCTTATCTAGTGCACTAGGTGTGTGTAAAGCGGTACCATTCTTCATTTCGGAGAACTCTAAGCACCTACACTGGATAATGCGCTAGCTAATCTGGATAGCGCATTATCCGTGCTGGGTGACAAAATTCTCAACTCGAGAATTCGGTCCCCAATACACTTGTGGTCATCTCCCTTGTTGTCAATCCATCCTTAACTCATGGGGAATTAACAAACTCTACTAACAACAACCAAAACAACAATTTTAATCAATTTTTAGAAAATCATGCATTCATCCATAAAGCTCAATTCCCACAATTTTAATCAAAATCAGTTTTAAAACACAAATTGGTTATTGTAATTGTCTAATAATCTACTAGAGGCCACTTTGAAATAGCAAGCTAGCATCAAAATCCATTTTTGTCTGCAAACCTCAATTTGGGCTCGTTTTCAAGATTAAAGGATGATAAAGATGATTACCTTGGGTTTTATGTCTCAATTGACCTCTCTTATCATAGAATTTCTCTGATTTCATACCAATTCCCCTTTCTAAATTCCAGATTTGCATGCATTCCTTATGTTGGTTTTTGAAACCAAAACCCACTAAATCTCCATTTTGTTTTATGTGTTATTTAATTATTGGCCCTTGATCTAAATGTGTAGTTCCATCTCTAGAAAAACCAAGGGATTATCATTAGCTAAGTCACACACTCTAATGACACATATATTTGAATACATCTAGCCTAGGAATCATTATCTAAGATCACCAAGATGAACATCAAGGGTCCTAGACTAATCCACCCAAACTATAGGACTTTAATTTATCTTTAAATTAAATTGATTCACATAGGCATACTAACACTCATGATTGGTATTCTTAGACACATTTATGATAAATTAGTGGTCCCACTAATCCTTGACTACCCGACGCTTGGTGCCCCGCGCCCCAACACGCATCTCGAGGTACATTATATTTTAATTTATTTAGTTGACTAACTTAGACTATGGTTTAGTTAGACATAATTGCAATATATTTAGCCTATTTTAGCATCCTCAGGTCATTCCTACCTAATACAAGAGTCGACAAACTTCCCAATGTAGCTACCTATTACACCAACTCTCCCGATAGCAACGTACCACATGTGACGCAATACGAATGATAACTTAAGCATTGCATTATAAGCAACCACCACACTTATATAATATATACCATCGATTCTCATGTCTAAGTCAACAGAGTTATCCATGTAATGCTCAAATTATGGCCATTAATTTCCAAGATTAGCGCTAATCCTAATTTGATTAATTTGGGCTATTACAAATATCACACTAAAATAAAGCACGATTGGTGACTTATCACTCTGGATATATGACCCAGACGTTTATGCCATAGAAAAGAAGATATATCATTTATGCGACCACACTTAGTCCCAAAATTATGATGTAGAGTAAGAAGGGATTTAACAAATAGACCATTAAGACATGATTCGTATAAGCCATCACAAAAAATGCCAGAACCAATAAAAGATGATTGCTTAAATAAACTGAAACTTTTATTATCAAAACAGAAGGAATAACCTTTAGAATCAAGTTTGGATAAGGAAATTAAGTTTCTAGATAAGGTGGGTACATAAAAGATTCAGATAAATCCAAAGTAGAGTCGAAAGCAAGAAATAGGTGAAAGGTTTTAATGGCTTCAATGAGAGCTTTGACCCAATTTTCCATGAGAATGAGCTTCTTATTTTCCTTTATGGTTTGATTATAAGAAATCCCTACATCATATTAGAAATATGGATAGTAGCATCCGAGTCAATCCACCAAGTGTTCGAAGGAACTTCAGTAAGATTTGATTCAAAACTTACAAAAGCACTTGGTTTACCTTTATTTTTGTACAGAGCCTTTCGTTTATGACAATCCTTTTGATAATACACAGGTTTCTTAAAGAAACGACATAAGTCATCTGATTCCTTCTCCTTAGATTGAGAAGAATCATGATGATTTTGTGGACCTCGTTTTATGCCATTTTCTATAATTTTTCATTTTAGCTCCTTGAGTGACCAAATGAACAGAATGTTGATCTTGCTTCTTCAACCTACTTCTTCTTGAACTAACATACCAACCAATTCATTCATATTCCACATATCCTTGATAGTGTTATAGTGAAATTGAGATGGTCCATACTGAAAAGGCGAGGAGTATGAATTGAATAAGGAAACAATTATCAACATTCATATCTAATCCTTTAAGCTTAGCAATAATATTGGTCATTTCAAGTACATGCTCATGCATTTCTCATATATCATCAAACTTTCTTGTTGTAAGATCAACCATTAAAGTTCGTGCAAGGGACTTATCAGCAGTACGGAAATGTTCTTCTACAATTTTTAAGAATTCCCTAGCATTATCAGCTTGTGGAAGAGCGCATTTAATGTTGCTCGCTATAGTCATTCGCATAAACAATATGCTCAATTAGTTCATTTTTTCCCATGACTTAAAGAATGCCTTTTAATCTACAATGCTTTTGTCAATTATAGTAGTGGGTTTCTCATGTTGGAGAGCCAAGTCAAGATCCAAAACACCTAAGTGGAGCTGGACTTGCTAATGCCAGTAAGAGAAATTCATTCCATTCATTAAAGGACTAGATGTAGCATGAGAATGAAGCGAAATAGGAATATAGGCTGCAAATAAGATCATACTCACTACATAAGTGTTTTGAGAAAGTAAATATGATATTCTTGAAACACAAAATTATCAGTATTATATAACTCTCCTTTGGGTAGATATCACAATAAAAAAAAAAAAATTAATTAAGAAGATAAGGTACCTTTGGGTATCATTTATTGTGCTTAAATAATATTTATAAATCATATTATCATAAATTTCTATAAAATGGCTCACCATTGGGTTAAACCAATTTTCATAATTACATAATGTTTACACAATTTGATGTTTTAATTATTAAATTGGATCACTTTGGTGATTAGTCACGACTTTATAATTATTATCACATACTTTTTTACTTTATTTTATTATTTATTTATTACATATTTATTTTAAAAAAATGTTATTATTATTCAACAACACAAAATGCACTACTCGTATGAGCTAGTGAGACAACCTTCAGGTTGGGAGGTGAGACAAAGTTTTCTTAACAACGAGCCTCCTCGAATGGGATAACTAATCTCTCTTTTAGTGTTTAGTTTTACCAAGGACAAGGCTTACCCACTATTAACGCAAACTTATAACATAACATAGTGTTGATTAAAAAAATAAAATTTCAATTAAGATTCAGAAATTTATGGCGAACATTATGCTTCATTCCTTGGATTTCTTTTAGTAATCTAATTAAAGGAAATTAAATATTTACATAAATGTGATTCATGATATAAAGAAGAACCATTTTTTTAATTAACCAATTCAAATTTCTCATTAAGGTATAAATGTTATAAATTGTTACAAAATCACTTATAATGTCAAACGATTAATAAATTAAATGGTTTAACGACCATAAATTAAGTTAATTTTTTTTATTTCTAAATATTTATTCTTTAAAGCAAATAATAACAAGTCACATGTGCTATATTTGAAACAATGTAACTGATCCAAATTAATCAACCCATGAATCATGAACATATATATGGAATTTCAATTCATACTTAACACGTTAAAGTAGGGAGTGCATGAATAGCAAAAGTAGTAGATTATCAAATTTAATGTGATATATATATATATATGTACCAAGATGCTTATAATGATTTTAGGGATATTCTAGATAACAACAATTACTTGACATAATATATATTTTACTAGGTACAACCATGATCTTCTCATTTTGTAACTCCCCTTTCCCATAAAAAAGAAGCCTATTTAAGTAACCATTCGAATTACTCATAAATGGTTTTGTGGGTGTGACACATAATTTTAAATACACTAATATACCTTAGAAGATTAACAATTTGAGCTTATTGTTTGCTCTTTACATGGCTGCCAAGGCAGCCAACATGTTCTTCAGATTGAGCTACAATAACTTAGGTATCTTTACTACCATCAATCATCTTCATTTTAAGGTACTCTGCATATAAATACCAAGCAAGAAAATTAGTTTTTGTTTGAGGATTGGCATTCTCTTTGATATTTTTATGATTGACATTGATAGTGATTTACTAATAAGCATTAATATATATGTTCCTTCAGCTTATTATGTGGCGAAGCTCATCTCCAAAGCAATAATGTCCAATCTAATTTTCTCATATCTATTTGTCAAAAGCATATCTTCATCTCCTTCAATGCGTACACCATTGTTTTATGGGCACAAGCTCTAAAATCTCATGTTTTATTTTGCTTTCATTATTTTAGCGTCTAATATCTAAGAATTATTTCTATCAAAATTATAATTATTGTGTGCTGGACAACAATGCTATACAGAGAAAAAAAAACATTTGGTGATGTGAAGCAAGAGTTGTTAGACCTACAAGTAAACCCAGCTGTGAGGGAGATGTTGGGTATGTGCCCTTAGCCAATTTTGTAAACGTTGTTTAACTATTATTTGTAAATGCATGTTTCTTTTATAATAGTATCCATGGATAATTATTCTATTATTTTAAACGTCCCTAGTCAGTTATTATTGTATGAGCGATAATAAATTAAGACTAGTATAAGTCTTGATTGATAATTATGTGATGATTATGCGTATGATGATTATGCGTATACGGATATGGATCAAGATAATGGGTATATGTTAGGAACAGATGCTAGACCGACACGCTATGAGAACACTACATGTTCGATGTAGTAAGTGATTCTCATGAGAGTTATATCATTTAGTCATTTGACTTGAGATCACCTGAGACTCCAACATTAAGAGCACAATGATTTGATACAATCAAAAGTTGACTTTAACCGGATGATTATAAAGATTGTGATTGGTCATTGTTCGACTAATGTGCAGATGTTGTGTGATCAAGATGAAATTTGTCCCTCTTTTAGAGAGACATATTTATTGGGCCCCTCGATATGTTAGACTAATAAATGGTCATGTCTAATGAATTGATTGGATTAATGTCACTTAACAATTTCAGTATACTAGGAGATCGAGACTAGTAGATTGAACTATAAAGGTGACATGCCATGTCTTATGTTCAATCAAGAAATATCGTGTGACAAAAGGATATGATATACACTTTCTATTAGGTCGTATCGATTTATTGATCTTCATGCTACTTGGGTAGTCATAATGCCTTACTAGAGACCGCTTATAACTTGTATACCAAAATGGTCTTGGTTCACTGCCAACGTTGTATGAACCTATAGGGTCGCACACAAAGAATGGATTTGAGCAATTTAATATTGTCTAGGTTAATGAGTTTTATTTGATAAAATTCATTTTGAAGATTCTCATTGAATGTCCTAGTTTGACTGGGATTCAAGATTCTCATACATTTCTAGTGTGACTATAAATTTTGTCTCTTAGTAAATCCTATTTTGAATAGGACTCTAATTGGAATTATAATATGACTTTAGTTTTTATTTGAGCCTTAGATAAATTATAACTCTTATTGGATTAGTAACTATAGATTATCTATGACTTTATCCTTTTTAGAGTTGGAATTTATCTAGGACTCTATTTTAAATGTGACTAGGAGATAGAGTTCTTTTACAACTCGATCTACTATATTATAAATAAGACATTAGGGTCACAATTGTTGTATGACATTCTCAAGAGAGACTTTTCCTAGAGAATTGTTGTGAGGATTTTTGTCCTAGGATTTTTGGGGCTAGCAATCAGGATCTTGATTGTCCATTTGTGTATAGGTTTCTGATAGAGGACGTTCGTCTCTCGCAACATCTTAAAGGAATTGATCAACACCAAACAAGGCAGACATGGAGTTATTCTTGCTAAGGTATGGTTTTTTTATTGGCACATCAATTTAATGGAATCAATAGGATCTTGGTTCGGGGATGTTTAAAAAGGTTTCGAAAACTTTCGGTGCGCATGATCCCCGAAACTCAACAATGGTATCAAAGCCAGTAGGCATGATTAAATAAATTGTAATGTGCCCTTATTTTTAGATATATATGATATATATAAGTCAATCATGATATTTTATATATGGTTGCATCATTGCATTTAATAGAATTAATCTATATGCAAAAGTATGAAAATATCGACATGGTGTTGTTGATGTAGTCGCATCGTCACGTACATACAAGCACAAAACGGGTGTGCATCAAATTTAGCGGATAAGATCTCACTATTTGTATACATAGATGTGTGTAATTTAATATGTTAGTGGTTGTATGGGATATGAAAGTCATGATATTGATGAAAGAAAGTAAAAAGATTTTGGATAAGATGAGATTCCATCTCTAGCTATTCAAGTTTTTTTGGAATGTTTTAGCCATCCTAGCTAGCAATTCAACTTGTAACAAGATTGCAAAATAAAATTAAAAGGCAAATCTATTTGTAATATGATTACAAAAATAGAATAAATAGGCGGCCTTTTTGTTGGGAATAGGATTTGATTCCTCATCCTCCAACTCGATGGAATGACTTAGCCATCTAGGCTATCCATTCCAAGTTGTAATATAATTACACCTCTGTTTATAATAATGGGTTACATATATATATATATATATATATATATATATATATATATATTAATTGAAAGAATTTTTAATTGATTAATTACCAATTAATTGGATGGGGTTATTGTTCATCAATTGGATTGAATTAATTTAATTGGAATGTGTTTTTATTGAAATAATATTAATGAGACTATTATTATTATTAATTAAAATATTTAATTAAAAGAGGTTTTAATTAAACAGAGTCCGATAAAAATTATACTGAGATATATTTAATTAACGAGATTAATGAAAATATAATCATTCATGCACTTGAAAATTTTTAAGGTATTTAATTTCCTTGATTTGTTTTATGATGCATTGTTGATATATTAAGATGTTTATTCTTAATTTATATAAATGATCTTTATTCTATGCATATTGGGTATATATGATATTCCATAATTAAATAGATGCTAAAATTAATCATTGTAAAAACACTACATGGATCATAAAACTTGATAAAAATCCCTCGATTAGAATTTTAAGTTAATGCCACCCATTTTAAACACTTGTCAATGCCTCGATCACATCAATATGGGTTTGCCTTCGCATGGTGTAATATGTCATCTTGGTGAGGCAAGCTGTGCAACGGTTACCTGAATGTTTTAAATTGGTTTGACTTAATAAATCTATCAAAACGGTTTTGGGCTTTAGGCATAGATGAGACATAACATGTTGTGGCATATGATGTCTAGGTCTCATAAAGAACCTAAGTGGTGCATATGATGCAAATGGTAATGTTTATCTACCTAAATAACTTGATTTTGAGTGTCGTGCCTTAGTTGTCTCAAAATTAAGTGAAATATGGATCTTAGACCACTAAATTAATATTTACGAGGGTTATTGATTTAATGAGAGTTTAATTACTCATTAATAAGTTATTTTGCATAATCTTCTAAGTGTAGATGTTAAACTTTTAGTAACACTAATCCAGAGTAACTGCGATCAATCCTTGATAAGGATAAAATAATTTCTAAGACTAATTTCCCTGTTTTGATTAGAATATTGATAAATGTTATCAACTATAAAATAAGGATGTATGTCTTAGATTAATGATTCCTTTAAACTACCATCTATTATTACAATGATTATATGTCATGTTAGCAAATATAAAATTGGACTTTAGGAAGATTCGGGCCGTGAAAACTAATGATATGACAGTGACACTAAAGGAAATGTTCCAACAGTATGTCTCACGGGAAGGGCATAAGATTGCAAAATTCCTAGATTCTTGTAAAATGGTTGAGAACATATTAACATATCTTTATGTTCAGAACATGAAAGAACTATATTAATTATCTTAAAAGGCTTGAATCTTCATGTGCTAAAAGTTGGCAGTAGATTTGATCCATAATTCATCAAAATAGTTTTAAACTACATAATTTCAAAGACATGGAGAACAATGTTTACAGATGCATATGATTTTTAAAATTGTAAGACAGAATAATAAAAAGGGCCTTAGATATATATTTGATGTTTCGTAACATAAAGGAATTTAATAAAGAAATATAAAAGGAAAGTAAAACCTACAAAAGGTGTTTGACACGAACACAGAAACCTTAGTTGTAAGCTAGATTTTGGCAAGTTCTAAAGAAAGCCTTAAAGAACGGATTTTGTTTTTCATAGAATGAAATTTGTCATTTTATAATGAATTACAAATCTTATCAGGAAGACATAATTTTGTTACGAACATTTCAAAATAATATACAAAATCACTTGGCAAACTATTAACATACTTTGATGAGATCAAGATGGATAATATTTGAGCCAAAAGTTTAAGTGACCATCTTTGAATTTGTGGGATTTTCTTGCAATTAACTCCACTAGGAACGTCATTTGAGAAATGATGTTTTATGTAGAGAAATCGAACTATATAGGTTATAATTCAATTTATGATGTGTCACACGTACCTTCTTCAGATGTCTTATTGAGGCTATACTTTAGAAACCAAGGCACGCGTACTAAACCTTATTTTCGTTAAAGTGGTTGATAAAACTTCATATATGATATGGAATAAAAAGACTTAGTTTAGCTTTTTTTTAAGATTTAAGGCGGCGAGACTTGCGTAAGAAGTTAAGTCACAAAAAGTTTGATGCCTAAATCTTTTGTGCCTAATTGAGGTTGAACGCTATGGTACTATTTTATACAATTGAGAACAAATTGTTTGTTGCTAAAAAATGATGTCTTTCTAAGTAAATTGTTTATTTTAAAGACACTATTGGGAATAAAGTAAATCTTGAAATGTTCAAGTGCCACAAATGAGAGCCGAACCAGTTTAGGAAGATCAATAAAATTTTGAATTAGTTGAGTATACATAAGTAACATATATCTTTTGAAAATCTAGAATAATTAGAAATTGGCCAGAGAAATTTAGAATTTCATATTATAGATAGTTGAGATGTATTTTTGATACTAGATCAAAATGAATCACTACTTATCATGAGACATGTCTCGTCTAGATTGAACGAAGAAACTAAGTGTTATTAACTCTGAGTTTTAATTCATGTATGTTAACCAAGTTTGGAACTTAAATTATTTACCTGGAGATGGTATGACCATTGGATGTCAATGAGTTAAAGTGACATGAAAAAAAGATGCATACTTAAAAGCACGGCTTATCGAAAATTTCAATCTAAATCAAGGTCGATTATGATAAGATTTTCACTGTTAGCTAAGCTCAAGTTTTAGAATTCTATTGTCATTAATTCATAGTTTGACTATAAGATATGACAAACGGACGTCAAAACTAGCATTGCTCTATGCTCCTTAAATATGTGTATGATACAACTTAAAATGTATGCAAGCTTAAAGGATTCATTTATAGATTATAGTAAGCTTATCAGAGTCAGGATCTTTGTTTTGATGAAATAATTAATTAATTACATTCATTGAATCGAAGATAAACTTTGTATGTATGTATATATATATATATAAAGGTTAGTGGGAGCACAATTATCTTTCTGAATCTGTATGTTAATGATATATTATTCATTGAAAACGACGTCTTAATCCTACAGAATGCTAAGTATTGGTTAAGAAAAGTTTCTTAATGAAATTCTTAGCTAATTAGGCCTATATCTTTGTGATATAGATATATGGAGATAGATCAAACAAGCTAATTATTTTAAATAATAGTGCTTATATAGACAAATAATTGAAAAGGTTTCAATGTACGAGATTCTTAAAAAAAATCGTACTTATATCTTATAACATAAGTCTCTGCAAGACTCAAATTCTTAAGACAAATGATGAGCGGGACAATGTGAATATGATTTCTTACGCATTAGCTATGAGAATCATCACATATGTTATATTTTGCATTCAACTCGATATGTCATATGCTTTGGGCAAAACATACATATATCTCATAGATTCTTGTGAGGTTCACTGAAAATTTATTAATAACATTCTTAAATACTTCAAAAGCACTTGAGAGATGTTATTAGATTTGTAGAGGTTTGAAAGATATGAGTCTTGTAAATGGTTACACGAGGCAAACTTTCAGATTAATATAAAAGATTAATGATCGCAGTATGGATATGTGTTAACTTTGTAAGAATGAGTTGGAAATATTCTAAACTCACTCTAACAAGTTCTATAACATAAACCGAGTTTTTAGCAGTATTTGATGCAGCCAAAGAAAATGTTTAGATCATAAGGTTCATGATTAAATAAGGTGGGGTTCCAAGTATTGGAGATAATTTTGGCTTTTATTGTAAATTCAATGGACAAATTTAGGTTATGGAACCTAAATCACATTATAGATCTAAACAATCACTTGAATGTTTTTGTCTTATAAAAGAGAGAACACAAAGATTTGCATAACATCAATAACAAACAATGTAACAGATACATAAACAAACTTCTTCCGCTAAGAATGTATTAAGGTTACTCAGTATTGGATACGTGTAGGATTGGACCTAGTGCAACTGGGAGATGTTGAGGTATATTCCCTAGGTCAATTTTGTAAATGTTGTTTAACTATTATAAGTAGATGCATGTTTCTTTTATAATAGTATCCATGGATAATTATTGTATTATTCTAATTGTCTCTAGTCAGTTATTATTGTGGGACAATAATAAATTAAGACTAGTATGAGTCTTGATTGATAATCATGTGATGATTATGCATATACGGATACAGATCAAGATAATAGGTATCCGTTGGGAATAGATGTTGGGCCGACCCGCTATGAGAATACTATATGGTCAATGTCATAAGTGATTCTCATGAGAGTTATATCATTTAGTCATTTGACTTGAGATCACCAGAGACTCCAACATTAGGAGCACAATGATTTGATACAATCGAATATTGTCTTTAACCAGATGATTATAAAGCTTGTGATTGGTCATTGTTCTACTAATGTCTGGATGTTGTGTGATCAAGATGAAATTTGTCCCTCTTTAAAAGAGAGATATCTATTGGGCCCCTCGATATGTTAGACTGATAAATGGCCATGTATAGTGAATTGATTGGATCAATGTCACTTGACAATTTCAGTCTACTCGGATATCGAGACTAGTAGATTGAACTATAAGGGTGACATTTCATATCTTATGTTCAATCAAAAGATATCGCGTGACAAAGGGATAGGATATACATTGTTTATTAGGTTGTATCGATTATTGATCTTCATGCTATTTAGGTAGTCATAATGTTTTGTTAGATACCGCTTATGAATTGTATACCAAAATGGTTTTAGTTCACTGCCAACATTGTATAACCTATTAGGTCGCACACAAAGAACGGATTTGCACGATTTAATATTGTCTGGGTTAATGAAATTTAATTGATAAAATTCATTTTGAAGATTCTAATTGAATGTCCTAGTTTGACTAGGATTCAAGATTCTCATACATTTCTAGTGTGACTAAAAATTTTGTCTCTTAGTAAATCCTACATTGAATAGGACTCTAATTGGAATTACAGTCTTTAATTCTTATTTGAGTTTTAGATAAATTACAACTCTTATTGTTTTAGTAATTGTAGATTATCTATGACTCTATCCTTTTTAGTGTTGGAATTTATTTAGGACTTTATTTTTAGTGTGACTAGGAGATGGAGTTCTTTTACAACTCGACCTACTGTACTATAAATAAGACATTAAGGCCACAATTGTTATATTGAATTCTCGATAGAGATTTTTCCTAAAGAGTTTTCGTGAGAATTTTTGTCCTAGGGATTTTTGGGCTAGCACTCCGGATCATAATCGTCCGTTCGTGTGTGGATTTCTGATAGAGGACGTTCGTTTCTTGCAACGTCTTAACGGAATCGATCAACACCAAACAAGGCAGACATGGAGTTATTCTTACTAAGGTATGATTTTTTTATTGGCACATCAATTTAATGGAATAAATAGGATCTTGGTTCGGGGATGTTCGAAAAGGTTTCGAAAACTTCCGCTGCGCATGATCCCCGAAACCCAATAGGAGATTAGTGGATGTATAATGAACATTGGGATGACCATGAGGGCACGTTAAAAGACAAAGAGTTCTTTTGAGCTCTCAATTAAATTAATTCAAGTAAGCCATTATGTTGTACTTTTAGGAATTGACTCCAGTTTAAGGTTACAAATATTAGATTAAGCTTTTTAAAAGTATAACAAAGCATGATGAATTGAATTTCATATTTTTCATATTGATGTATATTTTTATGTATATATTAAAAAGTCATACTTTATGGATAATAAAAATTATTTTTCTAATTATAAATTCCCAAGAGTGTAGCTAGTGGGCTCAATCATGCATAGCATTAACGAAACTAGTATATATATACATGAGAACCATATTTACAACCATTGTATTTTATCCCAACACATTAATCTATGAGTCATAATGCACAACACATTTTGAGGGGTTCCCATGACATAGATTTACATTTGGGCTCCATATATATATATATATATATATATTATATATATATAAAAGCAACAATCACAAATTCTTGAGTCGTAAGCAAGATTACATTTTTGCCATACTTATGTTGCGTTTCCTGATCTTTCATTTTTTATCTCCAAATTAAGCTACAACTCCTCTTCTCATCAATCCGTTCCCTGATCTTTCTTTTTTATCTCCAAATCAAGCCCGAACTCCTCAATACAATATACTAACTTGATCATTCCAACACAATACATGTTTTTTTTCTCATCAATATGATACACGTTTTTTCACTCCTGTTCCAGATTCAATTGTTCTTCTATCGATCACTCCTCGCTCGTGTTCCAGACTCGATTGTTCTTCGATCGATCAATCGCTCGTGTTCCAGAGAATGTTAAATCTTTGGAGAATGTGAATGAGATTTAATTGTTTGAATTAAATTTATTCATCGATGATTTGTGTTCTCTTTATGTATGTTTCGATTTCAATGTTCAATTTGATTCATGGTTTTTGAAAGAACCCTTGATTCAATGTTCGATTTGATTCAAGGTTTCTATGTTTTTTATTGATTTTGGGAAGTGGGGTCTTAAGGTTTTGATTTTCAAAACTGAATTGGGTTTAAGATCTTGAACACTAGCTATTTACTAAAATGCTTGCAAGACATATTCTATATTCTAGCATGTCAGTCAGTTTTATGCTTCAATTCCTAAGTTCTTCAAAAGTTTGTAACCGAACTTCAAGAAACAATAAATTTCAAATAAAAAACTTCAATTCTTTAAAAATGTTAAGCATGGAAATGCAAACTATTTGTTATGAAAAATAAAAAATATAATTCTAATGAAGCTATTTGCAATATGATCCTACCCTCCAAGCATAAATGCTCAAAGATTTGCAAAAACTCAATCATAAATTAAATAATGGCCATTATCTTCGTTAGCTTGAGAAGATATGCGAAATTGAGAGAAATCATACTACAAAAAAGGCAAAACATTTAGCATAAATAATTTTCCATGGAAAAGCTTCACCACTAAAAATTGAACTCCAAAACACACAAATCTAACACATTTCTTGAACTTCAATCAACACACTTAAAAGAGTGTGCCTACCACCAGGGTGTTCTGCACACTACTGGTGGGTATATGATATACACTGCTACAATGTTCAAGTACGTATTTGACTACAAGCTAACTAATATATACTGATATGCCAGAATCTATGGCATAGATTTTTGACTTTCACATGTTTACACAATTACAAGTTCTTAAGTTTTTCCTTTTAGGGATCTAAGTGAATATTTGTAAAGAGGTTCCATATTCTTTAATTCGTGACTTCAGGTGCACGGCTGATTATGGCTGGATTACTAGATACATCTATGTTACTTATGGCCCTTTGTTGAATGGGGTAACCATTGTTATTTT
The DNA here is from genome assembly GCA_039657365.1 of Stephania yunnanensis. Classification (NCBI taxonomy): domain Eukaryota; kingdom Viridiplantae; phylum Streptophyta; class Magnoliopsida; order Ranunculales; family Menispermaceae; genus Stephania; species Stephania yunnanensis. Next base: position 46,297,043 of record CM077581.1, read on the forward strand.
TAAGGGGTAATTATTTTATCGTGCATTATAAATTAAGTGTTTGGTTCTCTTATTTCTAAATAACAAGGTCACGACCAAATATATTGTAGTTCTTCATTAAACTTTAGACAAGTCCATCTCAACTCTTTTAGATTAAAGCAGGCATACTGGCTGAAATGTATACTGAAAAGGAATCTCTTTCCATAGTTGCATCCTCATATTGGAAGATTATCATTCGAGATTTAGGTTAAGATCCGAAATATTCCCTTAATCTTAACATTTTATTTCTAATGAGGTTACGAATGTCTAATAAGTCAGACATTTAGCAAACCTCAATCTGGCTTTGAATAGTGAGACCGCTTGCAATAGTTCATGTGCTAGGATGTTATTCGTCTTGGTCTTTTTATATTGATATTTATGAGTAGATAAAAAGTTGAATATCCTTCACATGACATTTCTCTGCTCGATATCTTTTTTCTTTACAAGGATTTGTCGTTTCTTTTCAGCATAAACGAATGAAATTTAGAATTTGCGATGTAGGAAAATGCATCATGGTTTATGTTTCATTTACAATTCTGAGCAGAGGGTCAACGCAACCCTTATGTTTTTCGTTTCACGAAACTCTTTGAAGTTGAGGATTAATGATTCGATGATTTCTTATTTACATTAATCACTCTGAATACTACATTTTCTTCAATGCACATCTTAATTCTCTTCTTCCCATCGATGCATTGATGATTTATATATATATATATATATATGTGTGTGTGTGTGTGTGTGTGTGTGTGTGTGTGTGTGTGTGTGTGTGTGTGTGTGTGTGTGTGTGTGTATTAAACTTATGTTCAATGGGGGTATGATGGAGCAGTATTGATGTGTGGTTGTGCAGTGTAATCTTGTATGTGCTACTAACATCCCCACTTCCTTTTGATGATCGAAATCTTGAGGTGCTCTATCAGAAGGTGAGGTATTCGCGCGAATAAATTGTTGGATCTAATGAATAGCAAGCTAATACATTTTAAGTATTTGAAATCATAATTTTAATGCACATATATAATTAATGAAAGTATATGTATGTAATTCAGGCAGCCAAGGTAAAGACTAATATTCCCAGTTGGCTCTCCCCTGGTGCTCAGAACTTGATCAGGAGAATTCTTGACCCTAATCCCATTACTTGCATTACAATTACCGAGATCAAAGAAGATGGTTGGTTCAACCAAGATTATATCCCTTCGACTAACCATGACGATGAAGAACTAGAAGATGATTTTCGAATTAAAAACAATGTGGTACATTCATATACATATATGTATGAACTTAATTAATTTCATTGCTCTTTGTAACATGTATATATGAAAGACTAGGTAGCTAATTAATGAAATTGAACTTATTTTGAAGCAAGCAGATCAAGAAGAGATGATTCCAAGTCGTGCTCTAATCAATGCTTTCAAGAGGAAGATAAATTGAGCTAATTAATTCGCATAATATTTTCGAGAGGAAGATAGATTTTATATCGAATCATAGTCTAGGAATTATACTTGAGAAGATAGAGGATGCAGTCATGGAAATGGGACTCGCTGGAGAGAAAATAAATAATGGAAAGGTTAGTATGGGAATCATGTATAAAAATTTTAATTAAATTTCTTTGAACTAATTAACAACTTAATATATCATTGATTAGCACCATATACAATTGATTTGTTACATGATTTAGCAGTTGATAATGACGAGGATGGTGCAACTATACATAGGTCCAAAAAGATTGGTTCGGCTAATAGTTTCAGAACTGGTATGAATATAAAATTCATTGAATTTAAACATGTTTAAGGCCTCATTTTTATTTTAATTAACCTATAAGTAGTGGATATATACATGTAGTAGTTATTGTAACTAATTGATTCTTTCATTGATTTTTGGTCATCAGATCACATTGATCCGCCCATCTCATTATTTAGTTGAATTAAACAAATCACATGGGGATTCTTCACTATACAGGAAGGTATGCATAAATTTCAATTTATACTTGTATGATCATATATATTGGATTTCTCATTCATTATAAATTGCTAAACATACATTTTGATTAATAATTACATTGTGCATGCAATTGTGTGCTAAGCTATTGGAAGACTAGGGAGGACTAACGGCCATAAAGTCATTAACCTCGGAGCAAAATATTGATGTATAGTTCTATTTTTTTTTCAAAAGAAGATAGTATTTAGATGAGCAGTCATGTTATGTATATAGTACTATAGAATATAATAAGTTCTGATTTTTCGCGTTGTATATATGTAGTAGTTCTACTAAGGTCATGGTGGTCAGTATATGTCATGTAATGTTTACGAATGTTTATAGTATATGTGTCCACAATTGTGAAGTCAGTTTTGTCACATCTTTTGCTTCGACATTTCATTCCTATGGATCATTTTTTCTTTCTTTTTTTGTGGAGCTAAATGACGCTTCTTGAATAGTATTTCTACTTATTACATATTCAAATTATGTATGTTATGATTTTATATTATATAGTCTTTCCAAACTCATACATATTATTTAAATTTTAATTTTATATTTAGTTGCATATTAAATTAACATTGCACGTTCATGAAACTAGTATATATATGTATATGTATATATATATATATATATATATATTCACTACAAGAAATTGGTTGAATTTGCGACGAAAAATAGCGGGGGGCTATTTCCCACGCTATTTCCCGTCGCTAAATAGCAAGGGATTAGCGACGGGGGGAAATCATTTGACCCATTGACCAGATTAGTGATGGCCCCATCGCTAATCCTTGGATAGAAAAACTCCCACCCAAATGGCACCTGCATGGCGGTTGTCTACACCACGTGGCTGCATTGGCGAGGGCCACGTGGCGGATTAGCGATGGGAACACCCCAGTTGCAATTCTCATCGCTAAAGGGAGGACCCCACTCAGAATCAAACCTCTCTCTCCTTTCTCCCCCCTACTCACCTCGATCTCTTCTCTCCCTCTCTCGACCAAAACCCTAACAGCCGCCTCCCCTCCCTCTCGATATCTACCTCACAGCGCCTCCCCTTTCTCTCTATTGGCCTAGGTCACAGCGTCGACCCGCCCCCCACCTTACCTGCATCTGCATCCGGGTCCCTTCTCGGCTTCACTGTCGTCTGGCGTATCGCGTCGCCATATGCCTCGTCGTGCCGTTGCTCGCTACCTCGCCCCACCCCTTTTGGTAACGCATGCATTTCGCATGCTTTAAGTACTTTTTTTAAAATTTTAGTGTGTTTTTTAATTTGTGAATTGATATTAGTTTATTTATTTTAATTAAAATAAATGTGTAATTATGATGTTTTATATGAATATTGTGTAATTGTATAATATTTTGGTGAAAAATAAAATTATTTGAATAAAGTCTTATAATAATTTTGTATGATTATAATTGTCTGAATTGAATTGTTTGAAAAATAAAATTGCTTGAATAAAATTGTTTGAATAAAATCTTACGTTTGGATAAAATTGTTTGAATAAAATCTTATAATTGTATAATTTTTTGGTGAAAAATGTGTAATTGTCATGTTTTGTATGATTTTTTATATTTGGCAATTATAAAATGCATGTGTGATTGTAATTTAGTTTTTATTGTGATTATTCGTGATGTTTGTATATACGTTTTTAATATTGATATAATTTAGTTAAGAAAAAGTAAAATAATATATATAGTATGTTGAGTTGAATTAAAATTATTGTTAAAAAAGGTAAAATAAAATATATATACTCCTTACACTTTACTAATAAAATTTTATTTAAATGATAAATATTAATTAGAAAAATTGCATTTCAATTAGGAAAATTATATTAATGTAAAAATATAAAGCACTTTCAAATTAATTAATGTAAATATATATTAAAAAATATAGGAAATATATAATTGATTGCACAAAAAAATATATGACAGCATTTTTACCCTATATATATAGAACTTATATTATATGTAATGAAAAAAACATAATTAAACAAAATAAAGTTTAAAACAAAATAAAGCATTTAAAAACTTATATATACTATATATATGGATGTACAAATTATACTATATATAGAACTTATACTATATATTTGTAAAACCACTTAAAAATTAATAATTACACTATATATATGTATATATATTGAAAGAAGATTATAATAATATATACTATATGTACAATTATATTAATGTAGTTTATAACTTCAATTAATGAAAAAATAGTACTTGTAGTTTATATATATTGAAAAAGAAAAAATATTTAAGCAAAATAAATTGAAACAAAATAAAACACTTAAAACTTTAATAATTATGGTAAATATATGTTGAAATTAATTATAATAATTTATAATAAAGTGTAAAACAAAATATATATTACACAAAGTATGTGCAAATGCAACCAATTCAACAAATTACAGTTAACATTCGACTAAAATGTTTGTAGTAATTGATATGTACGTATGTTTAATTAGGGTTCTTTAGATCTTTCAAGATATATGTATCTCGAGATTGGATGTACAACTGCATTGAAGGCGGTTACACTCGATTGGAGTTTGTGGCTAGCGTGAAGGAGTTCATAAAGTTCGTTGGGGCATGTGCCCTAGGTCAATCCATTAAATGTCTTTATGAATACTTTTAGTTAATAAAATAGAGGATTTCATTTGATGTTTATTATAATTAATTTGTATGTTTACATTATAATAAGATCCATGGGTATTTAGAGAAATATCTTAAATGTCCCTAGTCGATCATTATATTGGGAACTATAATGAATTAAGACTAGTGTGAGTCTTTATTGATGATCATATGATGATTATATGTATAGGGATACGAATCAAGATCACGAGTACTTGTTAAGGAACAAAGTACTGGACCGACCCGCTATGAGAACATCACATGGATTAAGTCATAGTTGTTTCTCATGATAGGTATATTTTTCAGTCCTCCGAGTTGAGATTACCAGAGACTTCAACATTAGGAACATAGTGATTTGACACTATCAAACGTTGTATTTAACCGGATGATTATAAAGGTTGTGATTGGTTACTGTGTGAGCAATGTGATGAAGTTGTGTAATCGAGATAGAATTTGTCCCTCTCATATAAAGAGAGATATCTAGTGGATCCCTCGATGTGTTAGACTGTTAAAAGGCCTAGTCTAAGTGAATTGATATTGATCAATGTCATTTGGGTGTTTTCAGTCTACCTAGAGATCGAGACTAGTACGATTGAACATGTTGGATGACAATTCCATGCCTTATGTTTGATCAAAAGGATATCGTGTGACAAAATGATGTTATATACACTATTGATTAGGTTATATCGATTTGATATTCATACAACTTGGGTAGTCATAATGTCTTGCTAGAGGCCGCTTATGACTTGTATACCAAAATGTGTTTTGGTACACTGCCAACGTTGTATGAGCCTATTGGGTCGCATACTAAGAATGGTTTTGCAAGATTTTAAGATGGTTCAGAAAAATAAATTTTATATGATAAAATTCATGACAGAAACGTCCTTGTGGTGTATTACACTTATACTTCTTTAAATAGGGGTATATGTGCAATTTACTTAACCGTCAAAGGTTGTATAAATAGACGCTTTAAGTTAGAATACATGAACGAAAGATTAAAGGCCAAAACTCTATTGTCGTTTTAGAAACGACTTAGGGTTTTTGGTATGCTCTGGATCGTTTTGGAGAAAAATAAAAGGTTTGGTATTTTCTCGAAGCTAGCACTTCGAATCTCGGCCGCCGTTCGTGTGTGGACTACTAGTAGAGGGCGTTCGTCGTTGGCAGCGCCTTAGAGATCGATCAACCTTCAGAAAGGTATATTGCGACTGAGGTATGATTAAGTTTTTCATGGTTTAAACGTTTTTAATGGAATTAGATTTGGATCCTGTTGGGGTTTTTGTCAAAATTATTTTGTAATCTCTCGTTGCGTATGAACCCTAAAACCTAACAAAGTTTGTCATGTAACCACCACTTTCCTCAATGAATCAAGAATTCGATGTCATTGCCAAAAATGTCGCAACGAGAAATACCATAATGTAAACACGGTAGAGATTCATCTAATGAACCAAGGATTCGTTCCCGAATATTATTGTTGGAATGAGCATGGGGAGGAACAATTAAATGTTGTGGACGATGAAGATGATGATCCAATAGATGAATATCCGACGTCATATCATCGTATGATACACGACCACGTGGGGCCAAGTTTCGATTGGAACCGTGAGGAGAATATGAACCCTGAATATAAACATTTATTCTAAATGATTGACGCAGTGAATGAACCACTTTGGTCGAGTTGCGAGAAGATGACAAAACTCTCAGCAATGGCACATTTGTTGACGATAAAGTCTAATCACCATATTTCAAAGCAAGCATTTAACGAAATCTTGCAGGTCTGTAAAGATATGTTGCCTAAAGGTAATTGTTAGGTTGATAGCTTTTACAAATATAAAATTTTAATGCACTGGTTGGGTCTACAGTATGAGAAAATTGACAGTTGTACCCAATTATGCATGTTGTATTAGGGCCCAACTATGACCTTACGTCTTGCAAGTTTTGCGGAGAACTTAGATTTAACTTCAATAATCGGTCGCATAAGACAATGCTTTACTTTCTCCTGGCGTCTAGTTTACAACATTTTTCACATCGAAAGTTATAGCAAAACACATGTGTTGGCACGTAGAACACGTTAGAGAAGAGGACAATATGCGACATTGCTCGAATTCTACAACATGGAACCATTTCAATCAAGTGAACCCTACCTTCAGCTTTGAGGTTCGTAATGTTCAACTTGGGTTATGCACTTATGGGTTCCAACCTTTCGGAATGATCGGCAAATCGTACTCCTCGTGGCTGATAATTTTAACACCGTACAACTTTCCTCTGTCGACGTGCATGAAGAAAGAAGTGATGTTTTTTACAATGATCATACCTGTACTGACTAATCCGTCGCAAAAAAATGATGTGTTTCTCCAACTATTGGTGAAAGAATTGCAAGATTTGTGACATGATGGAGTGCCTACTTATGATGTATCCACTAAGATGAACTTTCATATGTGCATTACACTTATGTGGACTAGAGACTTTTTAGCCAACATCATGTTTTCGGGATGGAGCACGCACTTTAGGACAGCTTGCCCTTATTCAAAGGAAAGATACTGACACTTTCCAGTTAAGGTTTAGTGATAAAACGACTTGGTTCGATTGTCACTGATGTTTTTTGTCGCAATATTCAAAGGAAAGGAAAGATAATTCTAGTTTCCGCAGAGATAGAATTGTATTATGTTGGTTTATGTGCCCTAGGCCAATTCCGTAAACGTTCTTTAACTATTATAAGTAGATGCATGTTTATTTTATAATAGTATCCTTGGATAATTACCGTATTATTATAAACATCCCTAGTTAGTTATTATTGTGGGAACGATAATAAATTAAGACTAGTATGAGTCTTGATTGACAGTCATGTGATGATTATGCCTATACAGATACGGATCGAGATTATGGGTATCTATTGGGAACAGATAATGGATCGACCCGCTATGAGAAAATTACACGGTCAATGTCATAAGTGATTATCATGAGAGTTATATCATTTAGTCCTTTAACTTAATATCATCAAAGACTCCAACATTAATAGTACAATGATTTGACACAATCAAATGTTGTCTCTAACCGGATGATTATTAAGATTGTGATTAGTCATTATTCGACTAATGTCTGGAAGTTGTGTGATCAAGATGAGATTTGTCCCTCTCTTTTAGATAGAGAAATCTATTGGGCCCCTCGATATGTTAGACTGATAAATGGCCAAGTCTAGTGAATTGATTGGATCAATGTCACTTGACAATTTGAGTCTACTTAGATATCGAGACTAGTATATTAAACTATAAGGGTGACATTTCATGTCTTATGTTCAATCAAAAGATATCGCGTGACAAAGGGATATGATATACATTATATATTAGGTTATATCGATTTATTGATCTTCATGCTACTCGGGTAGTCATAATGCCTTGTTAGAGACCGCTTACGACTTGTGTAACAAAATGTTTTTGGTTCACTGCCAACAATGTATGAACCTATTGGGTCGCACACAAAGAACGAATTTGCGCAATTTAATATTATCTGGGTTAATGAGTTTTATTTGATAAAATTTATTTTGAATATTCTCATTAAATGTCCTAGTTTGTTTAAGATTCAAGATTCTCCTACATTTCTAGTGTGACTAGGAATTTTTTGTCTCTTAGTAAATCCTATTTTGAATAGGACTCTAATTGGAATTATAGTATGACTTTAATTCTTATTTGAGTATTAGATAAATTACAACTCTTATTGGATTAGTAATTGTAGCCTGACTCTATCCTTTTTGGAGTTGGACTTTATCTAAAACTCTATTTGGAGTTTATTGTGGAAGAGATTTCCTGTGAGAGATTTTCCTAGAGAATTTTTGCGAGAATTTTTGCCCTAGGATTTTTAGGGCTAACACTCCAGATCGTGGTCGTTCATTCGCGTGTGTAGTCGTTCCTATCTAGCAGCGTATTAAAGGAATCGATCAACATGAAACAAGACCGACATGGAGTTATTCTTGTTAAGGTATGGTTTCTCTCTCTTGATATATCAATTTAACATAATAAATAGGATCTTATTTCGGGGATGTTCAAAAAGGTTTCAAAAACTTTCACTGCGCATGATCCCCGAAACCCAACAGTGGTATTAGAGCTAGGTTGCTTGAATTCCATTAAATTTGATGTCAAAATCTAACTTTCGCATTGAGATAAGTTGAGAAATCTTCATGCATGTGGATATTTTTTAATTTTATTTTCGTAACCCAAGTTGTCCACTATGTCATAGTACGTGATTAGCTATGGGTCTTGATTGTTGCCAAAATAATATGTCTAATTTAGTATTCTATGTCTAATATGATTAAAGGAGATCTCATTGGAATAATAATTAATTGATTTTGGCTAATCTGTGCGTTTCATGTGGCTAGATACTTTAGTTGGATTATAAGGTGGGATACTTTAATTGAATTAAAAATAAAATAAAGAGCTTTGGCTAAGATGGGATTCAATCCCTAGTTATTCATCTCGTTGGAATGTTCTAGCCATCCTAGCTTGCAATTCAACTTGTAACAAAATAACAAAATAAAATTAAAATGCAAATCTATTTGTAATATAAGATTACAAAATAGAATAAAATGAGGACTTTTATTGAGAGTAGGATTCGATCGCTAAGTTCTCCTCATTCCCAACGACTGCCTTGGCCATCCAGGCTAGCGAGCCAAGTTTTAATAAGATTACAACTTTGTTTATATTAATTGAGCTATATATTAGTTGAAAGAATTTTTAACTAATTAATTTCCAGTTAATTGGATGGGGTTATTGTTCATCAAGTGGATTGATTGACACCCATTAATATTAACGATTAATTTAGTTAGAAGGTGTTTTAATTGAATTAACATCGAATTAAATAATGGGACTATTATTATTATTATTAATTAGAATATTTAATTAAAAGGGTTTTTAATTAAATAGAGTTCGATAAAAAAATTATATGGAGATATATTTAATTAATAAGATTAATGAAAATATAATCTTTAAGGCGCTTGAAAATTTTTAAAGTATTTAATTTCCTGGATTTGTTTTATGATGTCTTGTTGATATATGAAGATGTTTATTCTTGTTTTATTTTAATGATCTTTATTCTATGCATATTGGGTATATATGATGTTCCATAATTAAATAGATGCTAGAATTAGTCATTGTAAAAACAATATATGGATCATAAAACTTGATAAAAATCCCTCGATTAGAATTTTAAGTTAATGCCCCCATTTTGTAAACACTTATCAAAGCCTCGATCACATCAATATGGGTCTGCCTCCGCAGAGTTTATTGTGTTATCTTGGTGAGGTAAGTCTGGTAACGGTTACCTGGATGTTTTAATAAAGCTATCAAAATGGTTTGGGGCCTTAGGCATAGACGAGACGTAACATGTTGAGACGTATGATGTCTGAGTTTCATAAAGAACCTAAGAGTTGCATTTGATACAATTGGTAATGTTTACTTACCTAAATAACTTAATTTTGAATGTCATGCCCTACCTGTCTCAAAATTAAGTGAAGCATGGATCTTAGTCCACTAAATTGATATTTATGAAGCTTATTGATTTAGTGGGAGTTTAATTACTCACTAATAAATATTTTTTGCATAATTTTCTAGTTGTTGGTATAAGGACTAACTCATAGTAACTGTGATCAATCCTTGAGAAGGATAAAATAATTTCTAAGACTAATTTCCCTGTTTTGATTTGAAAATTGATCATTGTTATCAACCATAAAAACAAGGATGTATGACTTTGATTAATGGTTCCTTTTAAACTATCATCTATTAGGACAAGAATTATATGTTATGTTAGCAAATATAAAATAGAATTTTAAGAAAGATTCGAGACTATAGAAACTAATGACGTGACAGTGATATATAAGGAAATGTTCTAACAGCAAGTCACACGAGAAAGGTATAAGATTACAAAATTCCTAGATTTTTGTAAAAAGGTTGAGAACCTATTAATATGTCTTTATGTTTGGAACATGAAAGGAATATATTAGTTATCTCAAAAGACTTGAACCTTCATGCGCCAAAAGTTGGCAGTAGATTTGATCAATAATTCATCAAAATAGTTTTGAACTATATTATATGAATGACATGAAGAAATTTGTTTACAGTTGCATATGATGTTTAAATCTATAAGAAAAAATATTAAAAAAGGGTCTTTGACATATATTTGATGGCTCGTAACATAAAGGAACTTAATAAAGAAAGATTAAGATAAGGTAAAAGCTACAAAAGGTATTTGTGTCGGACACAAAAACTTTAGTTGTGAGCTAAACTTTGCCTGGTTATAAAGATATGCCTTAAAGAACGGATTTAGTTATTCATAAAATGAAATTTTTCATTTTATAATGAATTACAAATCCTATGAGGAAGACATAATTTGGATTGTTGCGAACATTTGGCAAACTATTAACATTCTTAAATGATATCAAGGTGGATAATATTTTAGCGAAGAGTTTAAATGACCATCTTTGAAATTGTGGGATTGTCTTGCAATTAACTCCACTAAGAATGTCATTTGAGAAATGATGTTTTAAGAGGAGAAATCGAACTATATATGATATAATTCGATTTATGATGTGTTACATAGACCTTCCTAAGATGTCCCATTGAGGATATGCTTTAGAAACTAATGCACTCGCACTAAACCTTATTTTCTTTAAAGTGGTTGATAAAACTCCGTATATGATATGAAATAAAAAGACCTAGTTTGTCTTTTCTTGAGATTTAAGGCGGCGAGACTTGCGTAAGACGTTAAGTCCTATAAAGTTTGATGTCAAAGTCTTTTGTGACTAATTGTGGTCGAACACTGTGATCTATTTTATACAATTGAGAACAAATTGTTTGTTGCTCAAAATTATGTTTTTCTAAATAAATAATTTATTTTAAAGACACTATTGGGAATAAAACAAATCTTGAAATGTTCAAGAGCCATAAATCATAACTAAACCACTTTAGGATTTTCAACAAAGTTTTGAGGTAGTTGAGTATACACAAGTAACATATATCTCTTTAAAATCTAGAATAATAAGAAATTGGCCAAAGAAGTATGGAGTTTTTATCATTAATAGTTGTGATGCATTTTAATACTGGATCAGAATAAATCACTACTTATCAAGAGATATGTCCCATCTAGATTGGATGAAAAGACTAAGTGTTATGAACTCTGAATTTTAATTCATGTATGTTATCCAAGTTTAGAACTTAAATTATTTACCTGAAGATGGCATGAACATTGGATGTAAATGAGTTAAAGTGACATGAAAATAAAAGATGCATACTTAAAAGCATGGCTAATCGAAAAATTTCAATCTAAATCAAGGTGTTGATTTTGATAAGATATTTGACGGGTAGTTAAGCTTAAGTTCTAGAATTCTATTGTCATTACTTCATAGTTTGACTATATGATATGACAAATGGATGTCAAAATAGCATTGCTCTATGCTTCTTAAAGATGTGAATGACACAACTTAAGGGTTTTTTATTATCTTGAGAATTTGAGAAAGGTATGCAAACTTAAAGGATCCATTTGTGGATTATAGTAAGCTTATCAGAGTTGGGATATTTGTTTTAATGAAATAATTAATGAATTACATTCATTAAATCGAAGATAAACGTTGTATATACACAAAGGTTAATGGGGGCACAATTATCTTTTTGAATATGTATGTTAATGATATATTATTCATTAGAAACGACGTCTTAACCCTGCAGAATGTCAAGTCTTGGTTAAGGAAAGTTTCTCAATAATATTCTTAGACGATTAGGCATATATCCTTGTGATATGGTCTACATATATAGATCTAAGAAGCTAATTGCTTTAAATAAGAGTGCTTATATAAACAAATAACTGAAAAGGTTTCAATGTACGAGATTCTTAAAAGAATTTATACTTATGTCTTATAACATTAGTCTCTGCAAGACTCAAATTCTTTAGATAAATGATGAGCGGGACAATGTGAATAAGATTTCATACGCATAAGCTATGAGAATCATCACATATTTTATACTTTACACTCAACTTGATATGTCATATGCTTTAGGAGAAAAATACATATATCTCATATATTCCAGTGATGGTCATTGGATATTCATTAATATCATATTTAAGTACTTCAGAAGCACTTAAGATATGTTGTTGGATTTATAAATGTTTGAAAGATATAAGTCTTGTAAATGGTTACTAGATGTAAAATCTCAAGCTAATATAAAAGATCAATAATATGGATATGTATTAACTTCGTAGGAATGAGTTGGAAACGTTTTAAACACACTTTAACAAACTCTATAACATAAACTGAGTTTTTAGCGGTATTTAATGCAGCCAAGAAAAATGTTTAGATTGTAAGAATAAGGTGTGGTTCCAAGTGTTGGAAATAGCATTGGCTTTTAATATAAAACCAATGGACAAATTTAGGTTATGGAACTTAAATCACATTATAGATCTAAATGATAAATCGAGCATTTTTGTCTTATAAAAGATAAAACGTAAAGATTTGCAGAACATCAATAACAAAAAATGTAGCAGATACATAAACAAACTTCTTCCACTAAGAACGCATTAAGGTTACTCAGTATTGGATACTTGTAGGATTGAACCTAGTGCAAGTGGGAGATATTATGGTATGTGCCCTATGCCAATTCTGTAAATGTTGTTTAACTATTACAAGTAGATGCATGTTTCTTTTATAATAATATCCATAGATAATTATTGTATTATTTTAAACGTCCCTAGTCATTTATTATTGTAGGAACGATAATAAATTAAGACTAGTATGAGTCTTAATTGATAATCATGTGATCATTATGCATATACGGATACGGATCAAGATCATGGGTATCTATTGGGAATAGATATTAGACTGACCCGCTATGACAACACTACATGGTCAATGTCATAAGTGGTTTTCATGAGAGTTACATCATTTAGTTCTTTGACTTGGGATCACCGGAGACTCCAACATTATGAGCATAATGATTTGACACAATCAAACGTCGTCTCTAACGAATGATTATTAAGATTGTGATTAGTCATTATTCGACTAATGTGTGGAAGTTGTGTCATCAAGATGAGATTTGTCCCTCTCTTTTAGATAGTGAAATCTATTGGGCCCCTCGATATGTTAGACTGATAATGGCCAAGTCTAGTGAATTGATTGGATCAATGTCGCTTGACAATTTCAGTCTACTCTGAGATCGAGACTAGTAGATTGAACTCTAAGGATGACATTCCATGTCTTATGTTCAATCAAAAGATATCGCGTAACAAAGGAATCTGATATACACTGTCTATTAAGTTGTATTGATTTATTGATTTTCAGGCTATTTGGGTAGTCATAATGTCTTGCTAGAGACCGCTTATGACTTGTGTACCAAAATGATTTTGGTTCACTGCCAATATTGTATGAACCTATTTGGTCTCATACAACTAACGAATTTGCGCGATTTAATATTGTCTGGGTTAATGAATTATATTTGATAAAATTCATTTTGAAGATTCTCATTAAATGCCCTAGTTTGACTAGAATTCAAGATTCTCCTACATTTCTAGTGTGACTAGAATTGTTTTTCTCTTAGCAAATCCTATTTTTAATAGGACTCTAATTGGAATTATAGTATGACTTTAATTCTTATTTGAGTATTAGATAAATTATAACTCTTGTTGGATTAGTAATTGTAGATTATTTATGACTCTATCCTTTTTGGAGTTGGACTTTATCTAAGACTCTATTTGAAGTCTGACTAGGAGATGGAGTTCTTTTATAACTCGACCTAGTGTACTATAAATAAGACATTAGGGTCATAATTGTAGAATAGATTTCCTGAGAGAGATTTTCACAGAGAATTTTTGTGAGAGTTTTTTCCTTAGGATTTTTTGGGCTAGCACTCTGGATCGTGATCGTCCATTTGTGTATGGATTTCTGACAGAGGATGTTCCTCACTGGCAGCGTCTTAAAGGAATTGATCAATACGAAACAAGGCCGACATCGAGTTATTCTTGTTAAGGTATATTTTTTTCTTTCTTAATACATCAATTTAATGGAATAAATAGAATCTTGGTTCGAGGATGTTCGAAAAGGTTTCGAGAACTTCCGCTGCGCATGATCCCTGAAACCCAACATATCAGACAAGCCACCGGTCAATAAATCAGGTGAAAATATCTTGCGTGAAATTAAAGCTTTAGGGATGATGAAGATTACTGAATGTGAAATCCGAGAATTTCCTGAACTGGATTAGTAAACTAATTAAAGATTCTCGAATTTGATTAATTTTTAAGAATTCGAGGTGGGACCCACCCGTGACGGACCAGAGATCATAAGGTAAATTATATTTTTGTTTGTTGTGTGCATATTATATGAATTATACTCTATTCGTGGTGAAATATGGTTCAAATTAGTGATTAGACGTGTGTTTCTGAGTGCATTAGTGTTTTCTCCAATTTTGGCGAAATTGGGGTATTTTTCGGGGTTTAATTTAGGCATAAAAAATAAGAGATAAACATGAAATTAAATAAAAATTGGCAAATTACATGAAGGGGCAACTGGTTTATATACAAATGGATAAGTTGTAAGGGGTAAAAGGGTAATTTCGCTACCCTTTCCTTTGCAAATCAAAAACGAAACCAACAACAAAGCCACACACAAACAACGACTCAATAGTACACAAAAACGAAAATAGTGGGGGGCAACGAGGTGAAGAAGAAGACGTTGGAAGGGAGAAGATGATGAGGAGAGGAGCCCCTTCCCCAGAGAGATCAATAGGAACAATGGTTGTAAAGCCATCGAAACGAAACAGAGGAAACCTCTGTTTCGTTTCGATTGGTGAGGTGAAGGGGATGATCCCCTGAACCGGTTGAACCGAGCGAACCAGACCCATTCATCAAACCCCTAACCTCTGTTTCGTTTCGATTGGTGAGGTGAAGGGGATGATCCCCTGAACCGGTTGAACCGAGCCGACCAGACCCTGTTCATCCAACCCCTACCCTTTAAATAGAAAAAAAAATTATTTTAATTTTCAAAATAAAAGGAAAAACCCCGAAAAATAGCAAAAAATTCAGAAAAAATGGGATTTTGGACCAAATAAATGAAGTTTTTGGGATTTCTATGCAAAATATGAAAAGTTGGGATTTTCACAAAATTTTTACGCGGGGTTTTGCCTTGTAAAGCGTAATTTAGGTCGATCGAGCCTAAAACACCAAATTGAATTTCAAAAATCATATAAATTAGTTTTTTAGGTAAATTAGTAATAAAATATAGTAATTAGGAATCAAATTGTGGAATTGAGGTCTCGGGAAATATTTGGAATATTTACAAGAGTTGTCGAGATTTTTTTAATGGATTTAAACATTGACATAACTTGGAAATTATGAGAAATTGTTGAAAAAACGATACAATTGAGCTGAAACTCATAAATCTTGGGTTTTTGTGATTTAATAGGATTTTGGAACATGGGAATTCAAGGAATGTGTGAGCGAGGAATCGATTAACCAACTTGCGTTGGTTTGATAGTAAGTAAACATTATTTCTTACATTTTACAATAATATAGTTTATATTTTGCACGATGAGGGAGTGAAACTCTTGATCATGCATTCATGGCATCCGAATAGAATTGCCCCTGCTTCGGTCGTAAGAGTGTAAGGTGCTCTACTCCAGATTAGACGTACTGCGGGCTTTTAAGGCGGGTAATGTAGACTCCAGGGTAGCATGCATTTACTCATATTACCGTTCTAGGTTCATCATGAGAGGGTCTGCTCGTTATGAGCTTAGAACATGAAATGATTCATGTTGTATATTTGTTTTAGTATTTCCTTTATCATGCAATACTTATATTATCTTTTATTATTACATGTTGTACGAAGCAAGGTATATGTTTACTTACATGACACTACTTATTTTGTGCACAATGTTATTTGGTGTTCTCGAAATAGCTTTTTCAGGTTCTAAGGCTAAAGAGGATCGAAAGAGAAAGAGGAAGCTAGAGGGTTTCTGTTGAGGAGTTTTTTTCCCTTCGTATGTAATTATTGTTTTTATTATTTTGTTTTGGGTTTTCAGGGTGAGTGTAGGACAAGAATCATCTAAGAAACAACTTAAGAATTTCATGAATTGAATTGAACTAGGTTTGAAACTTAAATAGTTTAGTTTTGTATAATTGAGTTTTTAAGACAGGTTTTAGATTCGGTTTAAGGTTGAGATTTGTAATTAAGGTTTATAAGTTGCAGTTCAGTTTATAATTTTATATTAATATCATATAGTGAACTGCGGGGAGTTGTGAGTCCTTTTAGGCCTCTCCCCATTCTACTATTTATTAGGTTTTGGGTGCTGGCAGTCCATATTTAGAGACGGTGCTGCCGAAATTATTATAAAAATATGGAAAACATTCTGTATTATTTTCTATTTTGCTCTAATTGAGAAATTCAAGAACTGAGGTTAAAATAACAATTTCAATTTAGATTTGGAGAAGTTTAAGGATTGAATTAAAAATCACTTCGAGGTTTAAAGTTAAATGTATGGTTAAGGTGACTAATTAGGGTAATTAAATTAAGTCAGGGCTTAGTGAGACGGGTTTTGACATTGAATTGGGATCAGATGCTATAAAAAACAAAGTCTCAAGGACTAAAGGGTGGAGAAAACGAAGCATATTGTAGGACTTGCCATATTGGAAGACGAACCTTAGACACAACCTAAACGTAATGCACATCGAAAAAAATGTTTTTGACAACATTTTCAGCACAATCATGAATATGCCATGGAATACGAAAGATAACGTTAATTTTAAGGATGACTTAAAAGAGATTTTTCATCGTCTAGAGCTTCATTACAATCCGGTTTCTAAGAAATATCCAAAGACACGACACGCGTTTGACAAGCAGAGAAAACAAATGTTGTGTAAGTGGATTAAGGACATGCACTTCCTTGATGGTTACACGTCTAACATCTGTCGCTGTATAGATTCTAAGTTGAAGATGTTTCGGATGAAAAGCCACGATTGTCATGTATTCATGCAACTACTTTTGCCGATTGCTTTTCGGGACATCTTAGAGGATAACATATGGATTGCAATTAACGAGTTAAGCATTTTCTTTAGAGATTAATAAGTAGAAATTTAAATGTTGAGAATCTACAGCTTTTGCATGAAAACATTCCAAAGATATCGTGTAAGTTGGAAAAATCTTTCCGCCAAGTTTTTTTGACTCAATGGAGCATCTCCCTATCCATCTTGCGCTTGAGACTATCTTTGTTGGCTCAGTAAAATTCGGTGGATGTATCATTTCGAGAGATAATATGTAGCAGCACCAAATTTTAGGCGGTTTTGCTACCAGCCACATCTCATCCCACGTCGCCAAGCCTTGCCACGTCATGGTCGCTTATCCTTGACGCCCCGCGACCTACCTGGCTACTTACACTTTTCCATTTAACCCTAACTTAGCTAATTAATTTCCATATAAATATTAATGATTTCATTAGCCAGTTAATCAATTTATCCAGTTATATTACAATTTTACAGCGGAAGTCTTAAATCAAGTAAGTTATGTAGTATTTAACAATCCTAAGTAGTGGAAAACCCGGCAAAAGATACCATGTATATATCAAGGTGAGATAAACAAAAGATTCATATACATGTAATCAGTGTTCTACAGTTCCCGAAACCCAACAATAGTAAAATAAATACACATTGTAGTCACACACGAGTTGGCTCTACTATCTCAGAGGTAGTCGCTCAGTACCTCCTTGCCCTTGTCCTTGCTCGTCAAAGGATCTACATTCAGTAACCCAACAAATACAGTGACAAGTCCAGTGAGTAAAATCCCAAAAGAAGTTCACATAATATTCATGAAATAAAAATACAAACTACAAGACATGCAAAGATAACACCTGGAAACAGTACGTCATATTACCATGAATGTAGGCAGCACACGATAAGCAAATTTAGCAGCGTGAGAAAAATAACAACATTTACTAACTAAACCAGTTCAGAAATAAAGCATAAATCATTAAACATCTGTATAATTATGAGAAAACCCTGACCTACACTAGCCAATAATCGATAAATCGAATGGGAACCACGTATATACTTACAGGCTTACAGTGACTAAACCCCAACTTCAATAAATGGCATGGTCCCTTCCCGACAACGTTACAAATCAGAACCACCCTAATCCCTCCCGACGATCATAGATATATTCTACCGCCATCGACACGAGCACTATCACAAGTAACCCGTGCAAGTGATTTAACCGCAACCAATATATACGCAAACCGAAATAGGAGTGAAAACCCCATGTGTGCCCACCAGTAGTCATACATGTAATACGAAATCGATAAACCAAACCATGAATTTTGTGAGGCATTCCAATGGGTTTATGCACCTCAATCCGCACTCTGACTTCCCCAGAGTCTCATATCCGACCTGACAGCTCCCCGACACTGAGTTATAGTCCCTTAAGTTCCTGAAGCCCAATTTTATAGTTTTAGGTCATTCCCTAGTATTTAGACAAGTATTAAGTGAAAATTTACCAAGGCAGCCTTTAATTTCTATTTTTGATCTGTAGTTAGCGCGCTATAGGCTTGGTGTAGCGCGCTATGCCGTGGTAACGTGCTAGATGAATAAAGTAGCGTGTTAAACCCAGAACGATTAGCGTGTTATCCTCCTTAGGTAGCGTGCTACCTAGTTTCTGGGACAGGATTCTCAAATCAAGAATTATGTCTTTCTCCTTCAATTTGGCTACCTAAATTGGTTTTACACCTCTTCATCAAATTAATCTTAAAACATCATTTATCTCAACTCAGAACATCAATTTGATCAAGTTAATTAATTTCATAAAATCCACTAATTTTTTAAAATTGCCAAAAACCCAATTCCATCAAAACTATTGATAACTCCTTATTGGAAATGATCATTTAACATATAATTCATCAAAATATCACCATAAATCAGGGATCTAACCCTTAAATTCTATTTTCCATCAAAATTCCCAAAAATGGGTTCATTAGATATAGGAGATGATGGAGAAGATGATTACCTAGGTTCTTAATCCTCCAATTGAGCTCCAAGTTAGTTGAATTCCAATTCCGGTAGTCTCCTTCTTTTTCTCCAGCAAGCGTAGTTGATTTGGTTCATTTGCATGTGTTGATCAAACTTATCATATATATATATATATATATATCACTTGGTGATTAATTCCTAGCCCTTCATCCTCATGCATTTATGTATCTCGAGGATTATCTAATGGTCCACATTTAGCCACTTGGCCCACTCACTCCCACTAACTCTCCTCATGTAACACTAATTTCCTACTCATCTAGTTCACATGCACTTCGAGGCAACTACCTGTTACACACCCTCGCACGATATTGTTATTCAACATACACACATGCAGTGCAATATAATAGTATTTTAAACACCACATATACACAACCACAATTCCATAAATAACATTTTCCTCAATTCTCGTGTCTGAGCCAACCGAGTTGTCCACGTAACGTCCGAATTACGACTGTTAATCCCCGAGATTAACGCTAATCTTGGTTTAATTGATTTGGGTCGTTACAATTCTTTCCAACTAAGAGAAATTTTGTCCTTGAGACTTAAATCTCGAGTCAACTTTAATGTAACTATCTTATCCCCGTGTAACCATACCTCACACCTTGATAGCCCTCTCTATAGTCCCTTGAACACGTCCACTACTCCATCGCAGGGATCACAGTGTTACCTTAAGACATAGGCGCGTGTTGCTGAGGTGGTCAAAATCAGTCACTCTCTTTCCAACATCCCCGCAACATATTCTCAGTTTGATTTTTGTGTTCAAGTTTCCCTAACCCAATTACACAGCTCTAGTAACTGTAAACATCTCCTATCATGTATCCTAACATAATAGTCCTAACCAACCATCACATACCATGACAATCCCATGTCTTGCCATACCGACCTTAGTTCACCATGACAATCCCATGTCATGCCACGACGTACTCTTACTCACCCTGACAATCCCATGTCATGCTATGACCTATCCTTACACAGCATGACAATTTCATGCCAAGCTACGACCTATAACAATCACATGCTATATACAATAATCTACCATGCATACATGCACTTAAGCTATAATTATTAAAGGCTTAAAATTCACATACCTTAAACCCACTTTTGGGACATCTCCCAGCCTGGCTCAGTCACCACGTGCACCAGCTCTCGAGTCTACACTGGTGTCACTACTGCTGGAGTCACTAATCTCTTAGGACAATCCCTTTTGATGTGCCCATATTGACCACATTGCCAACATGTAGTCAAATAACCATATCCTGACCTCAGGCCCTGACTCTGCGATCTCTCATCCCTGCCTCCCTGGTCCTGTACCTGTCTCAGTGGTGGCGCTGGTAATGCGAGTACAGCATAAACTCTAGCTCCCCGATCATCATCCCTATGGTCACCCCCATACTGTGTATCCTCTCTGTCATTCCGATCTCTCTATCTCTTTTGTCCAGTGTGTACCTCAAACCCAATAATATGCCTACCCTGTCTTTGCATCAAAAACGTCTCGCGCGACAAAGCTCGATCAAATATCTCCTGCAAAGTCCGAGCTCCAGATGACACCACTACCTCAGCAATTATGTCAACAGCATCTCGTGTGAAATGGTATATCTGTAATCGCCCAATCCGACCACATCCACCACGAGCTGGAGTAGATATCGAAATCGCTCCATATATTATATCAACGTCCGACTTCGCTGTCTCTGGGTTAGAAACTCCTCCCTCAATCTCAACCTCACCTCCATGGGTATATACTGGTCGTAGAACAATTCTTTGAACTCAACCTACATCGTCGGCTCTAGATAAGTATCAGTATATGTGGTCCATCAGACTATTGCATGGCCTCTCAAGCATGCTCTAGATAATCGTGCCTAGACGCTCTCATCGTTCCTCATCAGCTTATGAAACCTCTGATGGGACACTATCCACTTCCCTGTCGCCCCAAGGTCACCGCCTCCATATAAAAAGCCTCATTAGCTTAGGCCAACAAAACTCCTATGGTTAGTGTTTTTAGTCACTAAAAATATCAACTTGTGGTCCCACTAACCCTCGACTACCCGGCATTTAGTGCCCTGCGTCTCGGCATGCATTTCGAGGCACGTCATACCCTATTGTTTTAATTTGAATTAACTTAGGCTACGGTCACATTACCCATTTAATTTATTTACTATTCATCTTGACATGGATTGGTCTAGTTTCCTAGCATACCCATAGTTTGCCTACCCGACACCCATATTGACACGTACTTCGAGACAACTGCCTGTCACACAGCCTCGCATGATATTGTTATTCAACATAAACATATGCGGTGCAATATAATAATATTTTAAACACCACATATACGCAACCATCATTCCATAAATAACATATTTCCTTGGTTTTCGTGTCCGAGCCAACCGAGTTGTTCACGTAACGTCCAAATTACGATCGTTAACAGAGATTAACGCTAATCCTGGTTTAATTAATTTGGGTCATTACATAATTAACTATACTCGTTGTCCATTTACTTTTATCGTACACAATAAAAATCAATTAAAATATACATCTACCTAATTTACCTATATGAATGTAAGTATTTGAAATATTTGAGAAATAATGTTAGGAATAAGGAAAAGGTTGAGGGCTTAATATGCAATGCTTATTTAGTAGAAGAGGCAACTGCATTTTCTTCCTATTATTTTGAGGAACACGTCTCCACATCCACAACTGTCCGCCCCCAATTGTGATGGTGGAGTCAGCCCAACTCAAAGTTTTGATTGTAACCTCTCAATTTTTACCCACCCAGGTTGGGCTTTTGGGAGGTCAAAGATGAATGTAACATCACACAAGTATATGTATTCTTAAATTGTTTTAAAGTCACTCCTTTCATGAGGTATACATAAATACATTACAATATATAGTTTTATGTCAATTATTTAATAGCCTTAGTCTATTTAATTGTAATCCTTGATTTCTTTCATCTCCTATTAGGATTTACGTATCGAAATTGCGTTCCAAACAACCGAATATCACACAAAGTGCAATTGATGAACATCTTGAGAAATAATTCTCAACTTTGTTCCAACAATTTGTGTGTCATTAATAAATGCATATTAACATAATTCTTCATGTTTTGTTATTTAATTAAAAATGAAGTTTATCATAAAAAAATATTTCGACTATAGGCGCCATCGTATATTCAAGATACAACACTTCTAATGCTTTTGTATGGCCCAAGTCGACTTCGCACTGTATATCATGCGTATCGTTTTAATGGCTACAAGTTTCACACAGTGTCACATAGCATAAACAACGATAAGCATAGTAGTGGGGTGTGCGTTAGGGGCACAAATTGCGTAGAAGGAGATAACGACTTCTATGGGTAATTGTAAGACGTGATACAAATCAAATAAAATGGGTTTTAATGTACAGTGTTGGTCGAGTGTGGATGGTTTAATCCCACGCTCAATGTTGGGACAAGAGTTCATCACTCCTTAAAAATCGTCGATGTACATCGAGATCTGCGAGTAAATAAGTATGAACCTTTCATACTAGCCATGCAAGATTGTCAAGTGCACTTTCT
The DNA here is from genome assembly GCA_039657365.1 of Stephania yunnanensis. Classification (NCBI taxonomy): domain Eukaryota; kingdom Viridiplantae; phylum Streptophyta; class Magnoliopsida; order Ranunculales; family Menispermaceae; genus Stephania; species Stephania yunnanensis. The sequence goes on from CM077581.1 coordinate 46,320,246, forward strand.
TTCATACTCAAATGTAAGAAAAATGCAGAACAATTGGCAAGCTACATGCATACTTCGACTGAAGTTCATCGATAAACATATATTATGTCAAGAATGTTGGCAGTGTGCCTACACAAGAAGACGTTTCTTAAGAGCAACTACTCGAGCATGATACTGAGGCTGATATTAGCAACAATGTTGCAATTTCGCTGATTGATCCTAGTGGCATACACATGTCAGACATCGATGAAAAAGAATATGAAAATGATAATTTCGAGTTTTCATCGGATGATAGGAACGGTGACAATGAACCATGATATAACCATTTGAGTAAGAAAAGGAATGCAAAACCTAGTCTTATATTTGTTGACTTGTTACATAATATTTAAAATGTAGGACGTTTATATGTAGATATTTCTAACTTAGTCTTAATTGCTAAAAAAAATCATGTCAAGCAGAAGATACAGTTCATCATCTGTTGGAGGATTCGGTGGACGATCCGGTGGCAGCAGAAGATACAGTTCATCATCAGTACCCATATCTGCCCTCTCAGCAGGCCTCCTTCTCCCATCAGACACCTCATCTTATTTATATCCACCACATCCCCCTTCTACATTTATGTCTTTACCATCTATATTTGTTAATGATATGACCTCTATACAGATGTATTCTACCCTCCTTTCATTGCTACCCACACCACTCGTCGCTGCTCATGTTGCATGGTTAGGTTATGGGCTTACTTTTTCATCAAGGAGGTCAGCATCTCCTTCACATCAGCAGGACCAGCTGCATGACCACCAAACAACCCCACCGCTAGGCCATTCTGATTTGTATGCATTACAATCACCGAGTGCTTTAGTACACCATTCGAGCAACCTATCCATTGACAATGCCCCATGTGGACGATGATGAGGCATTTAGGTCGTTAGGGCCTCTAGAGGCAACAATGCCAACCAAGGTAGGGGTGAATATTTTTGGTTGTGAATGATGAGAGATAGTAAATATACGTAATTTAATTACGCATACTTACGTTTCGTTAATTTACTATAATTTTGGTTTAACTTATATTTTCAATTTAATGGATGCAAGTTACACCCGTCGAACTAGGCTGCATGGAAAATCACTGGGGCTTATAGGTACTCCTTACACAAGGTTGGCTATTCTTGGGAGTTTTTTCCTGACCACAAGCGGGACGTATACTAGAATCAATGGAAGGTAAAAAATATCTAAGTCAAGTTTGCTTCATTTACTTAAAACATATAGACTAGACTTTTTATTATTTTAGAAATATTTAAATTTCAATATTTTTGTACATAGCTTTCTTTCGATTGGGATCCATTGGATGACGGAGCTATTGGAAAGGCATACGATAGGTAGATCACCACTTGGTACATCAACTTTATCAGCAAGATATGTTCCAAAGATAAAAAGCTAGGCCATGTATCCATTAAGATCTTTGATTACTGCAAGAAGATGTGGTCCACCTCTAAATTTAAGAAGAAGTCAGAGCAAGCAAGCAAGAATCAACGCGCATAGAGGCTAGTAGGTCATGCTATAGTAAGTTTATATATATAATAAGTCTCAAACTTAATCTTAGTTAAACATATGCTTTATAAGTGGAAAAATTAGGTTGACCCCCGACTACTTTGAAGTTATGCTTGTACTTCCACACCAAGGATCATAACAGTGTTACTTTCCTAGATTAGATAGTAGAGACAATTGTTGTAAGAAACTAGTTTTGTAGTAATTATTTGTTTAATAATTTTAGGTATCAATGACTTATATATATGATTTGTGAATGCTTAAATTCATAATACAGCCGGCAATATGCGATAGATGCGACGAGCTCACACAGTTGCAGGGTCCTGACATGCCAATTAATGAGACTGATCTGTATTTATATGTCGTGGAGCATGATGAAAAAGGGCGGACATATGGACTAGGGTGGACACCATTGAGGTTGAAGCGTAGACAAGTTGAAACAATATCTTCTCGGCCTATGTTTGCTAATATTGAGCCCATTAAGCAATTAAGGGGGGACATTAAGGAGAAGTAGAGAAGTCTTTTAAGGGTCATCCAAGATATAACCCTCAACCGTGACTGTTGCAAGAGATGCAGGGATGGTTAGGTCGCATGGAGCAGGGTCTGATGGACAGACTTGGAATTTCATTTACACCTCTAGCAGAAGCTAATGATGACTCAGAGACTGACCACTATCTCAACAATCGAGTCTTTTGTTTGTACTCAACATATTTAGAGTTTAGGCTTTTTTCATGTATTTAGACTTTACGCTTACATTTTATCGTAATGTGTTTTGATACTTGTAAATAAACTATAACGGCCCCAAATTTCAAGGCAAACCGAGCATCACCACATCACCGGATTCATTACCAGGTCATGCCACGTCACTTGCATACTTATCCATGACGGCCCGTGAACTAACCATTTAATAATCCAACTTAGTCAATTTTTTATATTTAAATAATTATTTTATCGAAATATACTAAATTATAAAGTTTTATAACTTAATTTGTTTATTTTGGTTTATTTATGTTATTAAATAGCGGAAGTCTTACTAATATGCAAATAAGTAAAGTAAACAAATTTTGCATTAATTAACAAACTTATGGGGTGAAAACTCTACAAAAAGATACCATATATATCAATAAATGTCAATAGACATGTATAAAGTAATAAGTCTCTCAAAATGATCCCCAAAAGATAGTACATACATAAATACAAACACCTACACGTGAAGCTATTGTAGCTCTTTAGATCTGGATCGTCGTATAATCTGCAACTTGCCACTAAAAATAATGACAAGTTCTAGTGAGTAAATCCTCGAGAAATTCAACTAGTATTCACGGGAAGTCCAAAAAGAATGGCTAAAACTCATGCAAATAAAGTAAATAAATGAAAATATAAAGCATGAATATAAGTCACTCAGATAATAAAAAATATTGAACGCGAGTGTGGTGTATAGTTATCGAGCCCTATGAGGCAAATACTAAACTAAGAAAGCCCTGAAGGCAAAGTAATCCTCGCCTCTTCTTCACGGTCTAAATGAGGAACTCTTTTAGTTGGAAGGTAGACTTCCGCCCAACGCCTTAAAGGAGAGGAACTCTATGACGGAGGCGAGCCTCATGTCAACCCACTCTCGAGATCATTGACTCGCAGAGAGAAACCTCACGCATAGTTTAAGGTATGACCAACACCGTAGCAATAGTCGAATCGTCATCTATAAAAGAGTCGGAAATGGGTCATACCGTCCCTTCGACCATATATAGACATACGTGGGAATAGAGTAAATATGCAAGCCGAACTGGCGAAAAATAATAATGGAATAAGTAAATTTCAAGAAAATAACTAAATTCTAAGCTGACTTTCTCATGGGTTTACTTACCTTGATACTCGTGAAATTGTTCTAAAAATACCCACTCTCACGCCTCGAACTACATGCCCAACATCTGACTAGTCTCCTAATTTCCTGGTGTTCAATTTTATTATTTTAAAATGTTCTAGTGTCACATTTAATAATTTTATAATGTAAAATTAAAAATTAGAGTTTTAGTCCAAATTTCTAGTTATGACACGCTTTTCAAGTTACACTGGGTGCCAAATACTCGAAAATATTTTGAAAACAACTTTTTTTATCTTTTTCCTATTTTTGTATTTTCACTGATTTTTCTGAATTTTTTCATAATTTTCTACCTATTTTTCCTATTTTTTGTAATTTAGTTCTATTTAAAATTATATTTAAGTTATTTTAAAAATATAAATTATTATTTAATAGGTGTTGGGCCCGAGTAATGTCTGGTCCGATTGACCCCGGGTCGGTCCAGCCGAACAGGGTCGATCTTGGGTTGACCCAACCAGGCCCGAGTCTGGCCTGGCCTAACTCCCCCTACAAATCATCTCTCTCCATATACGATTCATGTCTCTAGAGGAAAGACGAATTGGAAATGGTGAATGATTGATTTTTCTTTCTTTTTTTATTTCGTCTCTTCATCATCAACAACTACACCAACATAACAACATCAACCAACTTTCCATTTATTCCCCAAATAAATTCGACAATGGCAAGACTAACAAAAATTTAATCATAAAATCTCCAACAATACAATATCATATGCATCTAGCAAGGTATATTAAGAATATAGGAGATGCTTTAGTGAAGTTTTCACCTAGGCCTTGTTTGATGCACTTAATCAACACCAATCACTCCACCTCTCTTCTCCTCCTTCTCCCACTCTTGATAAGGCACTAGTAAATCGATGAAGAGAGTGTGTGTTGTGGTTTGGGTATATATACCAACCCACCCAATTTGTGTGGCTTGGAATGAGCCAACTTAGCTTAAGACTTTCTAAACCAATAATTTTTCTAAGATTTCATAGATTAAGACATCCTTAGGTGTCTCTTAGGATTTAATTAAAATACAACTTAGCTTAGACTTTCATTTTATTTTCTTAGCCTATAAGTTAATTACTTTGGACACATTAATATGAATACTTAGTTTTGATCATCTCATGGCCATTAAAATAATTAATCTTAAATGTCTAATTAGGCTATCAATCTCACTACGCCCGGCACTAACACATACAATGCAACCAATTAAAATTATAACACTAGTGCGATGTGAATATTAACTAATAATAAGATAAATTAACATGTGTCACACAAAAATAACGAAAATCCACTTCATCAAATATGCCCTAAACTTTTTCACAACGTCCGCGTAGATCGGAGCTTAGGGTCTTAATAATTAGCCAATCAATCAGATTAATTAAAACGGGTCATTACAATCTTGCCAACTAAAAGGAATTTCATCCCAAAATTCAAACTTAAGTTAAATCTTTACCATAGAACCGTTAGGGGTATTGCTCATACATGGTAGACTCTCTCTTCTAGGTGAGACCCCGTTCTTATGGTGCTGGCGGTATTTCCTTTCTCTTGAAAGTCTATACTTTATAAACCATTATCTCAATTGGGTGCTCCTCGTACATCACATGTTGTATGACCTCGATCCTAGTATATTAATCATTGGCCTTGCTACTTATCTAGCCAACTTTAGCATAGAAATATGAAAAATGTCGTGAACTTATGCCAACTGGCTCGGCAATCTTAATTGATAAGTGATATCCCCAACTTGTTATACTATCTGAAACGGCCCTATGATTCTCGATGCAAGTTTTCCCTTAATCCCAAATCGGTTATGACCTTTATGAGAGAAATCTTCAAGTAGATAAGTGGTATACCTCATAGCTCAACCCATCGCGGTACTTATTCATATATTTTTTCCTGCTTGCTCGATAGTCTAGAACACCGAAGTACATGTCTGATCCTACTTGGGTGACCTTGCGCATCTCGATGCACTATTTTGGCTAAACTTGTCGACATTACCTGATATTATATGAGACCTTAATCTAGTCTTTACTATAAAGCCTTTAAGTTTTTTTGATCAATCAGTGACTGGTAAATCTCGTTTTAAGCGCTCATATAAATCATATTCTTTTCACATGCCACTTGACTACGATTGGGCCCTAAAAATATACACTGACCCTTGTATCCAAATCTGGAGGTAATCGTGTTTTATCGAGATCAAAGTGCTTGCCAAACTGATACAGGAATAAAACTTTTGTGGCGATACCTTCGCTCTTTTGTCATCTCTGTTGGCAACCCTGCAACCCGCCATCTCGGATCATGTAACCTATTAAGTTACTCAATCATAATAAAAACATTATCGAACATTTCTTTGTCGTTTTGTTTTATTATCACCTTTAAGGTATCTAAAACTCTTCTGCGGTGCTAAACAAGCACGATTAACTATCGAACAAAACTCAAAACTCATATGTTTAACCCATATGAAAGTGAGTTCTAGATTCTCGAACATGGATGAAACACATGTCCTCATGCCTTGCTTGTAGCGTCAACTTCTCTAGTCGTACATGCAAAACTTATGTTTGGGTCTGCAATACAATATGACCATGTTGTTCCTAAAGTGTTTCATCGCATGATAATCTTAATTAAAATTATCAATCGACACCGAATCAAACTTGTTTTGATAGTTAAACTCTTATGATATGAATCCTGAGTCAACTTACTACGTCGCTATTAAGTGTTTATCGTCGACTCCAATTTATGCATCAAATAGAAATAAAGCATTGTTCTTTTTCGAGTACATGCGTACGCCTAGGCAGTAATAATATCTTGATAAGACTACGACTATATCTGTCATGAGTAACTCACTTTCATGTATAAGCCACATATGGTTTCATCATGCCTCTCTATGGCATATAACCAACTAGGTCGTACCTCGCGTGTACCAGAATCTAAATAGAGTAACTACTCATACGATAAAAATGACCCTTGCTTCCCTTGTTTCTCTAAAGATTTGTGCATGTGTAGATTTTGATCTATAGACAACACGCATCTTCCATTTATCAGGATGTCAGACCTAATACTTACAGCAAAAGTTATCCTGCTAACTCTAATTTCATCTCTTAACGTCTTCTCTTGGTTCTAAGTTAAAACCATACACTCCATCCTTAACGTGTATCTAAAGTCATCAACTTATCCATGATTAAATCATTTTTTTTACTACGATAAGCTCTTTTTATCTTAGAGTTAAGTTTTGCGTTATTATTCGGATGTGGGCATCCCTCTATCAGATTGGACTTAATGGAGTCCAACTCTTTCTGAGTTGGCTAGATTGATCTTGCTCAAATCTTCCAAGTTAATTTCTTCTCTAAACTAGTCGAGAAAATATCACCGACTAAAAACTCAAAAAAATCATTTGTTGTCGTATCGAGCCTAAACTAATTGTTTGAGACTCGAATCATGATACATCACCTAGAACCATTCCTACTTCGCCACGCAACTCAAGCCTTTTGACCCTTGGGTCTAGTAACTCACACGCACTTAGCTCGATCCAAATCTCTAAACTCCTAAATTTTTCCACATCCCTTTGAGATACTTCTCTAACCTTCTACGAGTTCTCGTTTAGGTCGGACTGATCTCAAAGGTGAAACTTCTTGCGACTGAGTCATTTATAGATTCGTGATAAATTCGAAACAACATGTTCCTTAGATTTTTTTAAGGTCGTTTTCGACCTTAAATATATTCTCAGACTCTATCTCGGCTCGCACTCCTAATTTTTTCTCTATCCAAGAGGTGGCAGTAGGGCCCTCACCAACCTTACGGATCATGAATAAATTATGGCACGATAGTGGAGTTATTCAAGTTGTTATTCCCGCAAGACTCATCCAGTGCTCTGATCGAAACTAAAGGAGTCTGTACTTGCTTTCCTGCAGTTCTAAGTCATCTCAACACTATATGCTTCTATAGAGTCTACCGAAAACCTATTTGTCTCACGTCCTATACTTGTTCTTGATCATCGAGGTAACGATCTTTGGGGTCTACAATTTTGTTTAAACTAGACATATTTTTTTAGCTTTCCTCTATGTTTCTATTAGGTATATCACGCTTACACCTTTGTCTTGACGAGATCTCGAGTTATGATAATATTTGTTTCCATTGATACTTTAAACCTTGTTTTAGATTGCCTTTCCTTACTCGTTGCAGTAACCAACCTAGTGGCACATTGCTCGAAAGTACCGGCTTACAGAAACATTCTTGACACTTATCTTCTGACAACTTATAATCGGCATCACATATGAATTTGGTTAAGGTAATACCTTACCTTCAACTACCGTGTCTAGAATAAGGTATATGTACTGGCTTTAAATGTGGTCGAGTCCTAACTCACCTTTCACGTAGCTAGGTATAAAATGATATTATGTCACTAGCTTTAAACATGTAGGAATCGAACTAATAGTTAAATCTTGTCATTATCATACTATTCATAGGCCTTTTGAAATAAGGGCTTTAGCCTATCACAACAGTGCTAGTATCGATGATGTTGCAATTGACACCACTAAGCTTCTGCGAACATTTAATCTTATAATGTCATAGTTGCTCGCATACGAAGCAAATAACTAGTTGTTTCTCTCTTGTTGCTGTCGTCTGGCAACTCAGAGATGGCGCTGAAGTCAAAGTCTTTGACCTATACTACACCTTTTTATGTCCTTTACGGGCGCAGTGGAAACTAATGCGTATTTGACTTAATAATGGCTGATTATTTCTTAAGCTCTTGCCTCGTCTCCACTTATCCCTCTTTATCGCCTTAGTACTCCGCTGGGTAGGTACTGTCTCTAGTGGAGGTATGGGTATCATTTTTTTAGTCTTCTACTTTTGTCGCATCTGCGTTAATCACTGCTCGTATTCCCAGTGTGACGGCCCCAGTTTCCCACAAACTGGGCCCCGTCCGGCCTAAGCCCAAGTGGACCCCCGAGCCAGTCTCGCAAGGTCAACGCAGACTTAGTCAGCCTTCCAATCCCTCATTATACACAATTTCACCATTTTAAGTTGAGTTATTAATATTTTGCAAGTTTTACAGTTTAGCGGAAGCAATTACTACAAATAAATAACTCAATAGTAATTGAAAATAGTTAGGCAACCTAATTGTGGAACCCAATAAATATGTTATCATCAGAGGAAAGTAAATACAAGATACAAAAATTCACCTAGCTATGAAGCCTTCCCCTTGCTGGACTGTATATCTGCACTCAGTCAAACCCAAAAACGACGAGCCCAGGTAAGTAAAGCTAGTAGGACATATACAGCATTTCAAAACATAACTAAAATAGTCGAATTCATGCAATTAAAAAGAAAGGAAACGGGTAACGCACGAATATAAAAGACTGTAAATAAATCAATCGATGAGTGAAGCCAAATAACAAGGAGTCCTGACCAAAAGGTCGTTGAATCGCGGCAAAAGCCCAGCAGACTCGGGTTTAGGACGAGACCCCAGCCTCCCAGCCCTAACCCTTGCGACTACGAGACTTTCACAGACCCGGATCTAGGACGAGACCCCAGCCTCCCAGCCCTAGCCCATATGACTATGAAACATCCACAGACCCGGATCTAGGACAAGACACCTGCCTCCCCGCCCTAGCCCGTGCGACTATGAAACAACCACAGACCCGGATAAGAGCCCCCAACGTACACTCAATTGGGAGATATCGACGGACGTCTAGGTAAGACCTCGTGTTTAGGACGAGACCTCTGCCTCCCAGCCCTAACACTCTCATATCGCAGATAACAGTAACCATAACTCACTTGCCAAATGGACCACTCCATGCTATAACACTTTCAAGGATAATATCAAAGCAATGAACAACAATATCAAAGCAATGAACAACAATATCAAGGCAATGAAATTACCGTGCAGTTCCTTACTGGTTTACTTACCTCGAAATCCGTAATTCGTCCTCAAAATGTCCGCTCACGCCTCGATTTGCACACCCAACACCCGACTCCTCTATCGCGTCGTCGAATTTCGTCAAATCGCACTCCTCATCGAGGAGCGATCGGTCCGAAATGCACCACCATGACGTTGCCGCTGCCGAGCTGACGTCGTTGCCGCTGCCACTAGCCCGCGCCGCCGCTGTCCCTTGCCGGCGTTGCTGCGCCGCTGTCGTCTCCTCGTCGGCGTCCTCCGTGGCAGTCGCGCCACCCCCTGGCTCTGGAGCCACCGCCCGCCGCCATCAACTGTTGTCGCCCAGGTCCGCCACTGCGCCACCTCCCACGACCTCCGCGTCGCCGCCACCATCCTCCGCGCTGCCAATCCGTCGAGCTGTTGGTCACCATCCGCCACCGCGCCCGGAACCGCGTCGCTGCCGTCATCTCCACCGCATAATCGCGCAGCGCAGCCTCGTTGTCGCGTAGCCAAGACATTTTCCGCCTCCGCTGCGCCTGCTTCGCGCGATAGCCGTCGCCGCCCGCGAGATCGGCGATGTTGCACCATCGGTCCGCGAGCCGCTCCCTGGCGCGCGCCGTCGTCCTCGCCGGCTCGCCATCGCGGGGAGCTGCGCCGCGCCGGTCTCCTCGTCGCCGCACCGACACTGCGTCGCCGCCGCCGCGTCTGGCTCATCCTCACCGCATCTCTCTCTCTCTCTCTCTCCTCTCTCTCTTTTTCTTTCCTTCCCTCTCCCTCTCTTCATCTCTCTCTTTCCTCTTCTTTTCTTATCCGATCTTTCTTCCTTAAGAAGAAATCAAGTGTCCTCGAGATTCGTGCAGAGTGAAACTTGAGGCACATCAAAAACATATTTATTCAATGTTTTCCTTAAAATGGAGTAGCGCATCTCGAGGCACCAACTCACCTCATTTCACAATCTCAATACTCGCGCCACATGCATAACGAGCCGCGTCCATTTTATATTGTTTTAATGTGACCACATTAAAACCATTATAGCCAATATAATCACATTAAGCCGCTACGTCGGTCTCATATTGGCACGCGACTCGAGGCGTGTCCCCCTTCATTTTTCGGCTCAACAAATTCCTCGCATATACCAACTCATAAAACGGCTCAATAATTTGCATTATAATCTCAAATTGGATAAAATATCATACCTCAGTGTCTCCACCCGAGATTTGGACATATGTATTCCGACGAATGGATCTCACATTTGACCTTGACCTGACACGTGACACAAGTCGAATTTTCGGGTCGTTACACCTAGTCTCATCAACTAGTCACCTGAGCCATGAGGAGTGTGCGTATCTCTATCGATTGTCGATCATAAGCAATAAAAACCTCACGAGGAATTAGATCAAGAATAATTGCGAGCGTAGTGTCACTCATCATGCCATTAACGTAGGTGCAATCGATTGTCGTCCATTATTGTATGTAACAGTATTCCCCTGTTGGGTCAGACTCGTAACACGTGTATATATAATACAATCAAGACATAACGCGTATATAATCCCCAGCACTACACTTCCCAACTCAAGGTTCTAAGTCAGAATCTTCGGGTTTCAACATCTAATGTTTGTTTATTAAGTTTTATTCGGTGATATTAAACTTTCCCTAGGTTCGCCTGAACTTAGGCTCTGACACCCACTATGATAGCCCCAAATTATGAAGCAAATCGAGCACTGCCACATCACCAGACACATCATTAGATCATGTAACGTCACATGCACACCTATCCATGACGGCCCACGAACTAACTATTTAATATTCCAACTTAGTCAATTTCGATGTTTAAATGATTATTTTGTCGAAATATACTAAATTATAAAGTTATACAACTTAATTTGTTTATTTTGATTCATTTATGTCATCTAAATAGTGGAAGTCTTAATAATATGCAAATAAGTAAAGTAAACGAATTTTACATTACTTAACAAACCTATGGGGTGGAAACCCATAAAAAAACATAACATGTAGATCAATAAGGTGACGAAAATGTATAATAAATGTCAATATACATGTATCAGGTAATAAGTCTCCCAAAATTATCCCCAAAAGATAGTACATACATAAATACAAACACCTACACGTGAAGCTACTGTAGCACTTTAGATACAGATTGTAGTATAATTTGCAACTTGCCACCAAAAATAATGACAAGAGAAATTCAGTTAGTATTCACAGGAAATCCAAGAAAACAACTAAATTCATGAAGATAAAGTAAATAAACGAAAATGTAAAGCATGAATACAAGTCGCTGGAATAATAAAAAAATATGGAACGCGAATGTGGTGTATAGTGTGGCGTCCCTAAATTTCGAAGCTTCGCGGGACTCACCATTTCGCATCCCACGTCACCAAGCCCTACCACGTCATGGTCTGCTTATCTTTGACGCCCGACGACCTAATTGGTTGCTTACACTTTTCCAACTAACACTAGTTTAGCTAATTAATCTCCATATAAGTATTTATGATCTAACTAGCCAGTTAATCAATTTATCAAGTTATATTACAATTTTATAGCGGGAGTCTTTAAATAAGTAATTTATGCAATATTTAACAATCCTAAGTAACGGAAAACCCAACAAAAAAATACTATATATATATATCAAAGGCGAGATAAGTACAACAAAAGATCCAGATACATGTATTCAGTGTTCTACAGTCCCCAAAACCTAACGAAATATAAATATTTACATATTAATATCACACATGAACTAGCGTCACTATCTTAGAGGTAGTCGCCCACTACCTCATTGCCCTTGTTCACTGAAAGATCTGCACTCAGGCACCCAACAAATACAGTGACGAGTCCAGTAAGTACAATCCTAAGATAAGTCTACACAATATCACAAAATAAAACTAATAAACTATGAGACATGCGAATATAACACATGGCACAGTAATTCATATTCTCATGAATGTAAGCAGCATACAACAAGCAAAAACAGTTGTGATAAATAAATAGCACATACCAACTAAACATGCTCGGAAATAAAGCATTAATAAGTAAACAACTATATAATCACGAGAAAACCCTGACCTAAACCAGCCAGTAATCGATAAAATAAGACAGGAACTACGTATATACTTACAGGCTTACAGTTATTAAACCCCAACTTCAATTAACAGACGAACCCCTCCGGACGCTATTTCAAGTGAAGGGAACATCTTACATCCCACCCAATAGTCATAGATATATTCTACTATCATTAACACGAGCACTAAACACAAGTAACATATACAAGCGATTTAGCCACAACCAACATATACGCAAACCGAAATAGGAGTGAAATCCTATGTGTGCCCACCAGCAGTCACACATGAAATTCGATATCGATAAAATAAACTATGAATTCTATGAGACATTCCAATAGGTTTACGCACTTCAATCTGCGCTCTGACTTCCCTGGACTCCCGAATATAACGAACTAGCTCCCTGATACACGAGCTATGATTCCCTGTCCCTGAAGTCCAATTTTTGTATTTAGTATGTTTATAGGCGTTTAGGTATGTATTAAGTCAAAAATCCCAAAAATAACCCTTTAAATTCAGTTGTCATTTGTCATTAGCATGCTAATGGGTCTACCTGGCGTGCTAAGTGGAGTTAGCACGCTAGGGAATTTGTCTAGCGCGCTATTATTCTTCATTTTGAAAAACAGTTAAGAGCCCAAATCGGTTAGTGCGCTAGCCAGTCTAGTTAGTGCGCTAACTACGCTTTGTGATATTATTCTCAACTCAAGAATTTTGTCTCCAACTCCCCAATTAATTAACCAGACCCCACAAATATATTCTCTATTCCATTGTAACTCCAAAACATCATTTAAACCAATAGAACAACACCAATTAGCTCAAAATCATCAAATTCATGAATCCACTAATTTTTCCAAATTCACCGAAAATCCAATTTCTTTTAAAACCAGTTTGTAATTCTCACTTAAATGTTAATAAAACTTGTAATTCATTAATAATTCATCAAAATCTAGTGCCCAGATCCTCAATTATCAAATTTTCATCAAAGCCTTCAAATTTTTTAAATTTTCATATGTAGGAGAATAAGAAGGTGATTACCTTATTGTTTGATCTCCAAATTGACCTTCAATTGTTGAAATCCATCCTCCAAATCACCTATTCTTCTATCCAGCAACTTAAAAATCAAAAATGATTTGGTTTGCATGTGTTTGATCAACTCATCTTATATATTAAGGTGATATTGATTGATAGCCATTGATCTAAATGTGTTTACGGATCCCAAGATTCATCCAATGACCTATCTCTTGACACATTTTCCACTTACTCTCCTTAAATGACACCAATTAGCAACTTAGTTCATAGATGTGTCAATACATATCTCTAGGACAATCATATAGTTCCAACTTAATTTAACCAACTATAAGCCTTATTTAATTGATATAATTATATTAGCTTAGGCCTATTATAATACATATGGTTAGTTTTTTATTCACCAAAATTGATAAATTTGTGATCTAACAAACCCTCGACTACTTGGCACCCCATGCTTTGTGTCTCGACACGTATTTCAAGGTAACTCCTTGTCACCCCAACTAGCCTATAACAACATACACACATGCGGTGCAATAAAATAATAATGATTTTAAACACCGCATATATACAATCATTATCCACAAATAACTTATTCCCTTGATTCTCGTGTCAGAGTCAACCGAGTTATCCAAGTAATGCATAAATTACGGTCGTTAATCATCGAGATTAACGCTAATTCTAGTTTAATTAATTTAGGTTGTTACATATAGCTATCGAGCCCTAGGACGCAAATACTAAATTGAGAAAGCCCAAGAAGCAAGGCAATCCCCGCCTCCTCTTCACGGTCTAAACGAGGAACTTTGTTGGTCAGAAGGTAGACTTTCACCCAACGCCTCAAAGGAGAGGAACTCTGTGACGGAGCCGAACCTCACATCAACCCACTCTCGAGATCATCGACTCGTGGAGAGAAACCTCACGCGTAGTTTAAGGTATGACCAGCGACGTAGCAACAATCGGATCGTCATCTGCGAAAGAGTCGAAAAGGGGTCATACCGTCCTTCGACCATATACACGTAGGAATAGAGTAAATACGCAAGCCGAACTGGCGAAAAATAATAGTGGAATAAGTAAATTTCAAAAAAATAAGGAAATTTTAAACTGACTTTCTCATGGGTTTACTTACCTCAACGCTCATGAAATCCCTTCGAGAATATCCACTCTAACGCCTTGAACTGCGTATCCGACACCCAACTAGTCTTCTAATTTCCTGGTGTCCAAGTTTATCATTTTAAAATGCTTTAGTGTCACATTTAATGATTTTATAATGTAAAACCAAAAAATTAGAGTTTTAGTCCAAATTTCTAGTTGTGACACGCTTTTTGAGTTACACCAAAGTGCCAAATTCTCGAGAATATCTTGAAAACTACTTTGTTATCATTTTCCTATTTTTTATATTTTCTCTAATTTTTCTAAATTTTTTCATAATTTTCTACCTATTTTTCTATTTTTGTAATTTATTTTTATTTAAAATTATATTTAAATTATTTTAAAAATATAAATTATTATTTAATAAGGGTTGAGCCTGAGTTGGGTCTAGTTCGACCTAGTTGGGTTGGACCCGAGTCGGTCCAGTCGAACCGAATCGATCCCGGGTCGACCCACCCAAATCGAGTCGCGTCCGGGCCGAGCCCGACCACTCCCCCTCCAAATCGTCTCTTTCTAGAGACAATTCTCTTCTCTGGACGAGAGACGAATTGGAAATGGTGAATGATTGATTTTTCTTCTTTTTTTTATTTCTTCTATTTTTTCTCTTCAACATCAACAACTACACCAACATAACAACATCATCCAACTTTCCATTTATTCCTCAAATAAATTCAACAATGACAAGAACAACAAAAACTTAATTATGAAATCTCCAACAATATACTATCATATGCATCTAGCAAGGTAAATTAAGAATATATGGGTTGTTTTAGTGAAAACTCACCTAGGCCTTACTTAATCAACACAAATGTTACCAATCACTCCACCTCATTACTTCACCTTCTCCCACTCTTGATGAGGCACTAGTAAATCGGTGGAGAAAGTGTGTGTGTGTGTGTGTGTGTGTGTGTGTGTGTGTGTGTGTGTGTGTGTGTGTGTGTGTGTGTGTGTGTGTGTGTGTGTGTGTGTGTGTGTGTGTAGTGGTTTGGGTATATATACCAACCCACTCAGTTTGTGTAGCTTAGAATGAGCCAACTCCTCCTCATTTTTAAACCATTAATTTTCCTAGGATTTCATAGGTTAAGACATCCCTAAGTGTCTCTTAGGATTTAATTAAAATACAACTTAGTTTAGACTTTCATTTTATTTTTCTTAGCCTATAAGTTAATTACTTTGGACACATTAATATGGATAATTAGTTTGGATCATCTCATGGCCATTAAAATAATTAATCTTAAATGTCTAATTAGGTTATCAATCCCACTACGCCTGACATTAACACACACAACGAAATAGTTAAAATTCTAACACTAGTGCGATGTGGATATTAACTAATAATAAGATAAATTAACACGAGTCACATAAAAATAACCAAAATCTACCTCGTCAAACATGCCTTAGACTTTTTCGCGATGTGGTATGAGCTTATAGTCCTATTTGTAATTAGCCAATTAATCAGATTAATTAAAGCGAGTCGTTACATAAACTTTCTTTTTCGATGTATTTAATTCATTTATTTTCTTAACCTCTAAAAAAACTTATGTATTTCTTTATTATTTCAATTACTGTATTTAATTTGTTCAATATTTCTTAATTCTAAAAAATTTATTTTTGAATAGAATTATTTTTCACTAAATAAAATACAAAAAACCGTTATTTGTAATTAATTTTTTGATAAAAACTTTTATGTTTTTCGATTATTTAACTCCTAAACCTTAAACCCTATAATTGTTTTATAATTAAATACAAAAAATAATATTAAAATCCATTTTCAAAATTAAAAATGGTTTTAAATTAAATATTTGTTTAAATTAGTGAAAAGACACTATATTGCATGACGTGGTTGTCAAGCCAGCTACGTGTCATAACATAGCGACGACATTAGCAATTAAGGTGGCGGTCCAAATCGATCGGTTGGTTCCGTCACTAAACGAGTTTGGCGATGGGTTGATTAGCGACGGGTTTTCCCGTCAGAACATTTATGTGTATTATATATTAAGTTAATAAATCACATCAGAATATTTAATAGACTGATTGAATTATTAACTGAATAACTCACATTAAAAGAGAGATCAAATAAAGGACAAAAATATAAAAGCAAATTCGAACTTTTATGCCGCTGAGAAATAGTTGTTAAATAAGACAATAAAGAATATTAATAAGAAGGATTTCAATATTAACGCCTAACCCTTTCACGGCGTAGTCCTATTGTCTAATCGTTTTAACGTAAAAACTCTTCTTCAAAGGTAGATTCCACACGTTAGAGGAAATCATGTATTTTGTTACAACAAGTTGGAGAACAATCGGTTAATTGTTCAAGAATACAAAGTAAGGATTTCAAGGCACTTACACTACAACAAAAAAAAACATATTTTACAACATAAAAACCATTGTTAATAAATATATTGTCAAAATATATTAAATAAATAATTATAATACCCAAAGTCAATATTTCTTAAACAATGTTAACAACTAGCAATACCTTGGTCATTGAATTATTAAGTTCTCATAGTTAAATAAAACATTACACTCAAGTTTTTAAAATCAATAACATTTTATAATATGTGAATTATATTGAATATTTTTTTAATAATGTAGCATTCAACAACACATATTTATGTCTTACATAGTATTTTTATTGTAGTGTTAGAAAATAATATCTTAATAGTTTCATCGTTAATTAATATTTTTTAGTTTCATTTTAAAAAAGTCAAATTTGTTAAAATATCATAATTTTTAACACCTTTTGTTATTTTTTTTGAAGAGAAATTTCATTAATCATTCATGGTTCAATAGAAGACCAGATATAGAATCAAGTACATTGATTTACTAATCTTATTTGTTCAAACAAACTACTATTGATTTGGATGTAAATGTGAAATCGAAACATTTTGACAATCATGGACTACTCTACACCTTTAAAACTCATGACAATACATAAAATTACTATAACCACAAAACGAATTACAAAACTTCCCAACAGAAGAAAACCTAAAACTTTTCAACAAAAAGAAGGCAAATCAAAGACTTCCAACTATGGAAGAAAACTACCTATAAAATAAAACTAAATACAAGATCAATCAAGCGCCACATAAATACATGCAACACCGTTGATGAAGATGCATCGCAATAAGGATGAACCGATCTCCACAATCTGATTAGATCTAATGGTTATTGTGTGAACAAAATGCAAAAGGGATTTGGTTAGAACCGCCGCCGATTATAAGACTTAACACTTTTTGTTATCATATCATAACCTTTTTAAAAGAGGAAGATCGACGGTGGTTTACGAACAAAAATCATAAAAATGAATCAAGAAGTCCAATTTTAGGGTTTTGGAGGAAAAAAAAAAGGCGGTCTATCTTAGTTTATAAGACTTAATATTTTTTGTTATTATATCATAACCTTTTAAGAATTGTTATACTATCCTAACTTTTTAAAATTGTTTTATTTGTATTATAACCCAATTTTGAACTTTAAATTTGATGATGTGGCACTTGAATAATGAGTTTAAATCATAAAATTGATCATTATTTTGATAATGATGGGTGATGAGGTGGCTTTTTAAATTCATATTAAGGTGCCACCTCATAAAAATTTTAGTTACAAATTGACTTAGGATACAAATTAAACAATCTAGAAATGCTAGGATATAATAACAAATTTTAAAAAGTTAAGATATAATAACAAAAGTTGCTAAGGTTATGATATTTTAACCAATTAAGCTTTTTTTTATTTTGTTCAATTACATTCCTTGTCCATCTATCCATTTTCATTTTCCACGTCTATTAATTTTCAGAAATACTTATTAAACATGCACGATTTTAGTTAGAGAATGTTACTTAAAATCTCATTCTTAGCTCCTTACACTGTTTTAAACTAAATGTAACCAATTTTGCCCTTATAGTTACTTAAATTAAGTAATAAAATATTAATTCAAGTCAAAGATGATGTTTTCAAGTTTTTTGTGGATAAATAAATTTAAGAAACAATAATATTACCTAATTACTTATATATACACATGCCAACATTATATTTCATTGGTTTCTCTTGGGTTATGGAGTTGGGGCGCCTGACTAATTCTCATGGACTAGTATATATATAATATTATGATTTCAATTTTTTTTATATATAATGTATTTATATTTTTTTAAAGATATTATGTGAAATAGTAGTGATGGTAGAGATCTGAGACGACCCCAAACTCCGAGGCAAATAGAGTATCGCCACGTAGCCGGACAAGTCACTAAGCATGTCACATCACCACACACTTGTCCTTGACGGCCCGCGACCTAAACTTTCATTTGTATTTTATTCTTATTAACTTAGTATTTATCATGTATTTATGAATATTTACATTAAGTTAACTAAGTTAAGTTGTTCGCGATTTATTAAATTAATATAAGTTGAATATTTAAGCGAAGGTCTTTAATACATGCAAATATTGTAATGAAAAGTTTGCATTAATAAACAACCCCATAATGTGGAAACCTGACATGAAATACCATGTACATAAAAAAGCGACAAAAAAATAAAAAATATGGTCGTATACATGTATCCGGTACACAAGTCATCCTCAAAGATCTCATACAAACATTAAATAAGTACATACAAACACATACGCAAAAAACTGATACGGATCTCTTAGCTCAGAGGTAGTAGCCTAAGACCCTTACCCTGACTTGTCGTAGGATCTGCGATTTTTCATAAAAAATGATGACAAATCCCAGTGAGTAAATACTAAAGGACATTAGAAAATATTCACAAAATCAAATAAAACGGCTACAATTCATGCAATTTAAATAAGGAGCGTAAAATAAGGTAATCATATGAAAATAAGTCGCAGATAAGTCGAAACTGGACACGAGTGTAATGTGATAGGAAAACATGGTCGACATCCGGGAATCAACTTAGCTAAACCGAAAGGAACCCATGGCGATCATCTCGCCAAACTTCTCACGGTCGAATGAGAGGAACCCATGAACGGTAGAACCAGGTTTAAATATCTCTCGAGTGGAACCCATGATGGAGACTTAAGTCCCCGTCAAACATCTCTCAACTTAACGTGTCTCGCAAAAAATAGTTACCGTGTAGCCCCAACATGAGCAACTACTTAAACAGCGCGGGGTAGCTAGCCCCACAGTGTAAGTCTGTGCCATTCTCTGTGACGGTCCCAATTTCCCACAAACTGGGCACCGCCCGGCCTAAGCCCACGTGGACCCCCGAGCCAGTCTCGCAAGGTCAACGCAGACCTAGTCAGCCTTTCACTCCATCATTACAAGTAAATTCAAAATTTTAAGTTGAGTTATTAATATATTTCAATATTTTACAATTAAGCGGAAGCAATACTACATGAAATAACTCAACAATAATATCAATGAGTTAGGCAACCTAATTGTGGAACCCAGCATAAATGTATCACATCGAAGGAGAGTAAATAAAAGATATACAAAAATTTCACCTAGCTATTGAGCTTTCCCTCTGCTACTCGTCTGTGGCTCTGCACTCAGTCAAACACGAGATTGACGAGCCCAGGTAAGTAAAATCCAGTAGAATCTAAACGGTAATTCAAGATAAAATGAAACAATCTAAAAGTCATGCAGATAAAAAGAAAATTATACGGAATGCATGATAATGAGACTGTAAAACAATGAACGTACAACGAGAATGAGTGTCAAAGGAAACAATAGAGAGAGGTTCCCAAGTAGTCTAAGACCACCGAATGCGGGTTCCACAGGGTCGGGGTCGCAGAGTCGTGGCAACGCCAAGCAGACTCGGTCATCGGATGCGGCATCGCCGTACCTAAAATGTCGCGAATGAGGGATATAAACGGCGCCCCGGATAAAGCACATCTCATTCGACCAAATACTGTGACTCGAGGTCATGGCCCCGGTTGCGAGCCGGCAACCACTCCAATCAGAGACACGAGTACGACTCACTTGGCCCTCGGACACTCATAAGTGAGTGGGAATTCCAAGAAAATGACATGATTCAACATCAAACAAAAATGCAAGTTAAATGAAATACTGTACATTATCTAACTGGTTTACTTACCTCGAAATCCGTAATTCGTCTTCAAGACATCCCGCTCACGCCTCGATATGCGCACCCGACTCCCGACTCCTACGTCCCTGGTGTCAATTTGTACCAATTAAAGTTTTAGGGTCGCATTACGTGCAAGTATAGTATGTGATTATAGATTTGTCATTTTTATTTTCATAAAAATTAAGTTTTTAGCACCATTTTTCGAATTATACTGGGGTGCCAAACGCTCGAAAAGCCTCGAACTCATTTTTTTCTAGCTTTCCCTACTTTTCATATTTTTCGATGATTTTTCAAAAAAATTCCATAATTTTTATCAATTTAAATCCATTTTCTGTAATTTACAGTTTATAAAAATTAGTTTAATTTACTTTAATAATTAAATATATTATTTTATTGGGGGTGGGTCCGGGTTGACCCGAACCAGTCCACGCGGATCCGGGTCAGGCCGGTCCATGCCGACCCGGGTCGGCCCGGCCCACTTGGGCCCCGGGTCGGTCCGACCCGACCCGACCCGACCCGCGGTGTCATCCTTCTCACCAGAGCAGTTCATGCTCTGGTTCGGATTTTTTTTTTTCCTCTGGGATGTGTTGGGGTTGGCTCCCAACCCCAACCTCCAAACCTCCAACATGTTTTAATGGCAAGGGAGATCCCCTTGCCATTTCTCCCATTTCACTCGGTCAGCCATGGAGGTTCGGCCTCCATGGCCACTATGACGGCCCCAGTTCCTTAATCCTGAATTGGGCACCGCCCGGCCTAGACTTACGCGGACCCCCGAGCCAATTTCGCTGAGTCACGCAAGCCTAGTCAGCCTTCCTTTATCATTTACCATTTACCCAGCAATTTAACATTTAATTAATCGATTAGCGAGTTATCATAACTATAGCGGAAGCAATTTACACTGAAAAATCTTAAAATTATCAGTTAGGACAACCTAGAGTGTGGAACCCTGAATATGTATATCATCGTAAAACTATTCAGAGGAAAGTAAACGAAAGATATACATGCCCAATATTTTTCTCAAAAAGCTAATTCCCCATGTTTTAAAACAAGTATAGATATGTATACAAAAAGAATTACCTATGTCAAACAAGCAACAAAAAAACTGCTCCAGTATCCTCAAACAATATCTCCTAACTGTGGAGCCTTTCCTTTGCTAGTCTGTGGATCTGCACTCCGTCACACACAAAAATGACGAGCACAGGTAAGTAAGGCCAGTAGGACATATATATACAACGTTTCATAATATCCAAAAACAACAATTCACGATATCCAAAGCAGTCAAATTCATGCAAATAGAACGAAGCGAATCAAGAACGCATGAATATAAAAGACTGTAACCAATCCATCGATGAGTGATACCAAATAACAAGGAGTCCCGACCAAAAGGTCGTTGAGTCGCAGCAAAAGCTCAGCAGACTCGGATATAGGACGAGACCCTAGCCTCTCAGCCCTAACCCTTGCGACTATGAGGCATCCATAGACCCGGCTCTAGGACGAGACCCCTGCCTCCCAGCCCTAGCCCGTACGACTATGAAACATACATGGACCCGGATAAATCAACGGACGACCATGATCAGGACGAGACCCCTGCCTCCAGTCCTAACCCTCTCATATCGCAGATAAACAGTAACTATGACTCACTTGCTAATGGACCCCCTCAATCGACAACAATTTAACGATAGCTATCACAACAATAAACAATAGTCAATGGAGAAACATGAAATATTGTATAACTTCCTAACTGGTTTACTTACCTCACACATCAATTCCTAAGCTATTCGGCTTCCGTCGCGTTGATGTACGCACCCAAACAGTTGAAAATGTATCAATTTAGATTCCAGTTTAATGATTTGACATCTCAAATTTTGTCGACATCGATCAAAAGTGAGTTCGGCAACAATTTGCCGATTTCACGTTTTTCGAGGTAAAACCCCGATATAACGCCTTGACCGACTTTCAAATTCTTCCATTTTTATGGGAATATTGATTTTTTATTGATTTGGGTCACAATTATATTTTTTCCTATTTTTCTGGAATTTTCCTGAATTTTTTCATATTTTTATCTATTTTTCCAGGATTTGATTATATATTAAACTGTTTAATTTAATTTAATAATTAAATATTATTTATTTTTATATTGGGGTGGATCCGGGTTGACCCGACCCGACCCACTTGGATCAGGGTCGACCCAACCCGACCCGACCCACTAGGGTCAGGGTCGGCCCGGTCCAACCCGACCCACCCGGGTCCGGGTCGGTCGACCCGACCCGACCCGTAGGGTCTTCTTCCCCAACCAGAGCACGAAGTGCTCTGGTTCGTCATTCATCATTTTTTTTTTCTCATGAGGAGTTGGGGTTGACTCCCAACTCCAATCATAATGGGTTTTGATGGCAAGGGAGATCCCCTTGCCATCTCTCCTGCTCCTTTCTCGGTCGGCCATGGAGGCGGCTCCTCCATGGCCACGACCACCAACAACGACAACAACAGATCGTAACAACTACACTAAATCAACAACGGAAATCAACTCACCTTCCATCTCCTCGAGCTTAGTCTTTTCCCCCGCCTCTCTCCCCTTTCTCCTTCCCTTCTCCTTCTTCTTCCTCTAGCCCTTGTTTTTTTTTTTTCGTGCGTTTTTCGTTTCTCTCTTTTTTTTTTGACTTTATCCACACTCCCTAATCCATACACCTATATATATATAAATATATTATTATCTATAAATGCTAGCCACTCATTTTTTTGTTTCACTTAAAGATATTTAACGTACCCCATATTCCGCTACCTCGATCCCACGTCGACACGCGACTCGAGGCGCGTCCCCGCTCGTCCCGTCACCATTTTGCTATGCATTAAATTAATTTGTTCAACCTTTGGTATAAATTTTTTTATACAAGCATTAAACCAAAAATAACATACCTCGGTGTCGACTCTCGAGGTTTGAATTTATGTATCATGACCAGTGGGTCCCACGCACGACCCTGAAATACACGTGGCACGAGATAAAAAATTTTTAGGATCATTACAGCCTCCACACCGACAATAACAACAACAGCCAACACACAACAATGAAAAACTCACCTTCGACTGTCGATCTCTTTCCCTCTCCCGATCTCTCTTTCTCGCCACCGGTCTCTTCTTCATCTTCCCTCCTTCCTCGGTTTCTCTCATCTAGCCACTGTTTCTTTCTCACTTCTTGTGTTTTTTTTTCAACTGACTTGAAAGCAAAGAGGATAAGATATTTAGTGTCCTCGAGATTTGTGCTACACGAATCTCAAGGCAACCCAATCCTTATCCTTAATTCCCACAGCCTTTGACCAAATATTCCTCGAATTTCGTGCAATGCGTATCTCGGTGCAAATCCAATGCATCTTGATTTATTTTGCAAACTATGGGTCATTGCATATTGATTTAATGTGACCACATTACAACTACTATAGCCACTATAGCCAAATTACAACGCTACCTCGGTCCCCACATTGGCACACGACTCGAGGCGTATCCCTTTTCGTGTTTCGACTCCCCGAATTCTTTGCGTATACGTTTTTCTCAACAATTTGCATCTCCACTCGAGATTCGAACATACGCATTTCGACGAGTGGGTCCTATATACGACCTTGACTTGACACGTGGCACAAGTCAAATTTTCGGGCCGTTACATTCTCGACCCCCTCGACAAACACACATACACACTTAGGAGTGGATGAACAGTAAATGGATAACAATAAATAGCACGACGGGATAATTGAAAATTGAAATAAAGCAAGTGCTATAAATGAATTTAAAGTAATTTTCTCGTGAGTTTACTTACCTTAAGCAAATCGCCCTCAAAATGTCCCGCTCACGTCTCGAGATGCTCACGCCTCGAGATGCGCACTCGACACCCTATTATAGTCTCATAAGTCCCTGGTGTCCAATTATACCACTTTAATTTATTTAGAGTCACATTAAGTGAATTTGTAATGCGTGACCAAAAAGTTAAATTTTTATTCCAAAAAATTTATTTTTGACACACTTTTCGAGGTATACCGATGTGCTAATGCCTGAAAAAACCTCAAAACTCATTTTTTAGTTTTTTCTTTTTTCTGATTTTTCTAGTTTTTTGATATTTTTGGAATTTTTCATAATTTCTAGCTTTTTTTTTAATCTATTTTATGTAATTTTCTATAATTTATTTTTATTTAAAATAATTTTTCATTAATTAATGGGTTGAGCCCGAACCGGACCCCGTTCGGCCAAACCGTCTGGATCAAGGTCGACCCGACCGGACCCATCCATGCCAGGGTTGGCCTCGACCCATTCGAGCTTGGGCCGGGTCGACTTGGCCCATTCAGGTTGGCCCCCCTTGTGATTTCGTCTCGCGAGAGAAATCTCCAAAGACGATTTGAGTTTTTTTCTTTTCTTTTTTCAAAACTATAAGGAACAATAATAATAAATCAACAACAAGATCAACACTACCACCATTTAAGCTCCCAAATTGTCTCCAACAAATTAACTACAAAAATCACCACTCAACTTCATCTTGGAAGTCGTCGACGTGAGAAGTGGTGGTGCCGAAGCCAAGAGAGACCGATAATGTTGCGGGAGTGAGGAGACCTTGTGGGAATGAGATGAGATCAAATGAGATGAAAAGAGAGTGTTGAAAAAGAACTAGAAATGAGAGGGAGAGGGAAGAACCGATTAGAGAGAGATATGTGGGTTTTGTTTGTGATTAGAGAGAAAAATAGGAGAGAGAAAAGTGAGGGGCATGTATCAGTGATGTGACATCTAAACCCTTAACTACCCCCATATACCCGCGTTACCGCACCTCACGACGTCGTACACTCTCGTCACTATACGCGCACAACGCGACCAAATGAAATTCTTAACTAATGCGACGTGAATCTATATATATAAAGGAAATGTTTTGTGAGAAGGTTTCGCGACGTGACATGTGGCATGATGATATCATAATTAAAATTTATAACAAAAAAATAAAAAAACACAAGCCATTGACCTTTCTCGCACTTAAGTGAGGGGTAAGATGGTAAAACACGAAATAAGATTTTGACAACTGTGACATGGTGATGTCATTAATTAAAGTGCAATTTTTATTTTCATTTTTTTGCTATTTTTTAGATTATGTTTTAAATTGTTATACAAATAAGATTTTAAGTTTTTTTTTTCGTAATTTTTAATTTTTAGTTTTTTTGCAATTTTTAGGTTATGTTTTTAATTGCTATACAAATAAGATTTTTGGTTTTTAAATTTTAAATTTCTAATTTTTCTTTTTTTTTTTTTGCTATTTTTATGTTATTTTTTTAATTGTTATACAAATAGGGTTTTTGGCTTTTAAAATTTAATTTTCTAATTTTCTAATTTTTTGTTTTTTTGGCATTTTTTAGGTTATGTTTTTAATTGCTATACAAATGGGATTTTTGATTTTTAAATTTTTAGTTTTCTAATTTTATTTTTTTTGCTATTTTTTAAGTTATATTTTTAATTGTTATACAAATAAGATTTTTGGTTTTTAATTTTTTTTTCAAAATTTTCTATTTATTAGATACTACATAGTACGTACATGATATATTAGATTATTTAAAAAGAAATTAAGCTATACATATTTTTTAGGTTATGTTTTTAATTGTTATAAAAATATGACTTTTGCTTTTTAATTTTTTTTTTTTTTTTGGAATTGTTTTTGCGAGAAGCTATCACAATGCGACATGTGGCGTGTGAGAAGTTCCCACAACGTGACACGTGACATGATAATATCATAATTGGTTGGGTGACCCAATTGTATGGTATTAGATTTATGAGTAAGTGGTCATAAGTTCAAACCCGACTATTTCTATGTAATATTGTAAATATTTTAATGTTTTGTGTAGATTTAAAAATATGCATAATGTTTGCAAGTAACTTTTTTTATTAATTGTTGAAGGACCTAAAATGAGCGACTTTGAGTTCATATTAAAGATTACATAAAAATTATTTTTACATTTTTTCAATTTTTTTTTTATATAATATCTTGTTGCTTAGTCTTACCCACACGCGAAACTTTGGACGTCGACTAGTTTAATAATAATACAACAAATTAAAATGCATCACACAAAAATAACTATTTATACTTTGATTGGCGTACCTTAGACTTATCAGCGTTGTCCACGTGGGTCCGAGCTACGAGTCCTAATATGTAATTAATAAATTAACTAAGATTAAATAATGCGGGCCATTACAGGATCCCTGATGGGCAAGGACTAAGAGTCAAAATCTCTCTAATGAGAGATTTTAAGCACATAATCTTCGCCCGCTAGAAGTGGGGATGGAGACACAAATTGCATTCCACGGCCCAAATCGGCCTCACTTGCATCCCTAATGATGAATGTGGGGATGCATAAAACGAGAGGAAGTGCACAAAACACAGTAAAGGCACAAGGGTAATTTTCATTAAAAATTAAAGATTTTAAATTCCCTATGCATTCTTGGACAGGGGAGGTGCCTTAACCTGACCTTTTACCCGGCTCAAGGCAAAATTAAGGGTTGGATTCGTGCCGTTGTGAAGGGTGTTGTGGTTAAGTTTTGAAGTGTGCAATCGGGCGATGGTTCTGCTAGTGGCTAGTGCTAGTCTACTTCAATAGTAGAGTAGCGAGAGCCCCCAGCCAGGCACAGAGCATTAAGCAATGGACACCCCCACTCCGCCCTCCCCGGCCCACCCTCTCCTATCCGTCTCCGCTTTCCTCCATCACCACATCCACCGCTTCGGCTCCCATTTCTCCCACCGCCTCGACGGCGCCAAGCAATTCCTCGGAAACGCCCTCCTCTCCCACTTCCCTAGGCCGCGGCGCCACCGCCACCACTCCTCCTTCGCCTCCTTGTCCTCCCACCACCAGCACCACCGCCCCAACCACGCCTTCGACATCGCTCTCACCCCCAATTTCGTCGCCAACACTCTCTCCGGCACCTCTGTCTACACCGTCAGCAATTCCAACAACGAGTTCGTCCTCGTCTCCGACCCCAACAGCCTCAAGTCCCTTGGCCTCCTCTGTTTCCGCCACGAGGACGCCGACGCCCTCCTCGCCCAGGTAGCTACTTTTTCTCAATGAATTTCACTACTTTTGCTACTGATTGGAGGGTTCTCGGTGTGAGATTTTTGTTCGTTTGTTGTGTTTCAGGTTCAGTTGAGGCAGCCTGTTTTGGGGAGAGGAGCTAGGGTTGTTCCAATCACTCTTGATCAGGTACTTATTTAATTATTTATTTATTTTTTGAGAAATAGGAGACAAGCTCCTGAAAGTTACTATGTCCACAAAGGTATGTACATAGGAGGGGTTGTGTACCCTCCAACGCGATTATACAAAAGAATTATAAAGAATGCACTATATACTGAAATCCACTCATCAATATATGGATTACCGTAATCCCTCCAACAGAGTAAATGAAAGGCCGCAGCCAAAAATGAAGCCAAAACTTTCAACCTTCTAGCTCTCCCTGCTGCTACAGATGGACTGGAGTCCAAACTCCTTTAGAGAGACTAAAGAAGAAAAGAGTGGGCCAATACCAACCGAATGGCAATTGATAAACTATATCCAAAACCGTAGGCAAGCTATAGCCGAGATACAATATCCTCAACCCATGTTAACCGTTAATAAAAAAACTCCTCAAAACAAAACACTGCCATGCATGCATTTTCCAAGTGTGCTCCAGCTCGTCCGTGAAGTCCAAACATCCATTTCATCACCACTGTTCTCTGTCACCATCACCCTGCCAAGAATAACATACGCCCTCCCTTACCATTGGTGCTTCATCATAGCAAAAACCTACTTGTTTAATATAGAAGCCTCCAATCACCCATTTGGCCCGCAAAAATAATGAGATGGTAAGGAGCCCCAAATCACCACAGACGTCAATATTAACGGCCATGTCTCCTAGTACCCAATTACCTCCCATAAATGTATTTGCACACATCCATAACACTGCGAACACACCACACCACCCAAATAACCAAATAAAGACCATACCACTCAAACACAAACAAGACCTAATGCCCACAATTCAATACCCACCTGCGACCCATAAATGTTCTTCCACTAGACACCCAAACTTAAATATCATGACAACTAGTAGTACCCCGAATTACCATTAGTGCACACACTTGCAGTTACGATAGGGAATATACACAACCTGTGTCCTAGTACCCTCACGTTAGTACTCAAAAGACCACTAAACACCCACGCACACAGTCCACTCTCACCTTGTAAATTATTTATACCAACACCGAAAAACACACACTTCAAAACACACATCTATACTAGTAGAAAATTCCGTTGTCCCAAAAATTGGGACAATTGATATCCCGTGAAAGCCTTGTATCCTAGAAGGACGGATGCGCACCAAACGAAACATAATTGTTAACACAAAGACCATAACAACAACTCCTTCGACCTCGCGTGGTTGTGCAAATCGCCCCCACAGTTATCACTTCCGAAACGCGCCTCCAAACTCCTACACCTTTTCAAAAGTCCCAAACTCCTTTCTCCCATTAATGTAACACCCATGCAATAAAAAAAGAAGCGAGCCATGAAGGAACACACATTAAAACGCAGACCCATATAACACTTTGCAAAGAAAGTGACCAGCACAAAAGCAGAACAAACCTCCCATATCTCACACACCACTGACCTCCCCTCCATGAACCATATTCAACTGCTCCTCTATGATTCCCTTGGGCATCACAAAGACACAAAGAAAACAGATGGTGCCTTGACCACTTCAGCACAAACTGTATAATCGAACTCCACATGCCAGTGAGTTGTCCCCATTGGTAACCTTTAAACTCCTTATATCCCACTAAGGTAGACGCCATTGCTCTCTTCACATTGTCCCACACTTCCTCCCATGTATTATCTCGACCTTTGAAAATTTTATTATTTTGCTCTGTCCATAACGCCCACGCAAGATGAAGAGTCCCCGTGTGCCACAACACAGCCCGTCTCTGACCACTAAACGTAATCGTTGTCTTAGTGCCACTCTGAAAGTTATTGGGTATGGGTCCAGTTATACCAAGCTCGGATATCATGTACTGTCGAATCTAGTGTGAGAAATCGTAGTTAAAAAAGTGGTTGATGGAGTCCTCCTCGTTCCTACATAATTCGCATCGCGAGGGTAGAAGAGTGATCGTAAGGCACCGTCTCCGTAAAACATCCATTGTGTTAATCTTCCCTAGCCAAACAAGCCATCCGAACACTTTTACTTTCATTGAGGCGGGCCAACACCAAATCGCTTTAAAAGCTTGTCCCATGGCGGTTGCATTCTCCATACGCAAATAGGAAAATGTAGACTTAACTATGAACTCACCTGAGTGATCCCTTTTCCACGTACGTGCATCATCCTCATCCGAGAGCACCACCGTCTCTAATTTATGGAGAAGCGTAGCAAACGATTCTCTTTCTCTGTCCCCTAGCCTTCGGCGAAAATCCCAATTCCACGATGTGCTTTCCCCGCCTTCCGACCCCTGACAAGCCGCCCCCGCAATCATGATGTTTTGGTCCCTAGTCAATACAAAAAGGTCATTAAATTCTTCAACAAAACACGTATCACCGCACCAGGCATCCTTCCAAAATTTAATTTGATTGCCTCTACCCATCTTGAAATTAGTGCCTTTGTTGAAATCACCTCGGCAATCGTGAATAAATTTCCAATGGGCCTTATAAGATGGTCTGAACCGAAAACTAGCGTCCCACCCATTAGGATCCAACCCGTAGATGCTTCTAATGATCTCTATCCATTTCGCCTCAGGTTCATTTTGGAACCTCCATAACCATTTGCATCTTTGGAGCTTTGTTCCTCTTAATCAAGTTTCTAATTCCGAACCCTCCCAACTTTTTCGGTAATGTCACTTTTGTCCATGAGACCAAAGCCCATGACGAGTCTGACCCCATTCGACACCACAGAAAGTGTCGCATCATTTTTGCCATCTTCTTCGCAACCCTTACCAGCATTTGGTAAAGGGACATGAAATATGTGGGTAGAGCATCCAACACTGAATTAATCATGGTAACTCTCCCCCCTTTCGACAGAAAGTCCCGTTTCCATCCGTCTAACCGCTTGGCAATCTTTTTCAAAACCGGCTCCCAAAAAGTCACGCATAGCGGTGACCCACCAAGAGGCATTCCTAAGTATGTCAATGGCCAAGACCCTATGTAACACTGGTACCTTGTTGCAACCTTTATCACTTCCGCTTCTGGGGTGTTAATGCCTAACAAACAACATTTGTCCAAGTTCAGTTTAAGTCTAGAGATTTTGCAAAATCTCGCCACATTAAAATCCCCCATAATGCACCACCGCGACCCACATAGTCTGTATAACGCCCCAAGTGCCTCCCAAAATTCTTGTCTTTCGTTCGGGGTGGCTGGCCTGTACACCCCTGACAACCACCAATATGAACCACAATCCTCCTTAACTTGTATAGTAACCGAGAACACTCCTACCACACACTTTGTGACTTTAACCCTCTGAGCATCCCAAATAATTGCTATTCCTCCTCGTGTGCCAGTCGCATCTAAAGTAGCCCATTCTTTAAACCTGCTTCCCCAAATTGCCGCTAATACTTCTCTAGAGAACTTAGCTTTCTTAGTTTCCTGCATGACCACAAAATCCGAGTTGATTCTTCTAATCTCTTCTTTGACTGCAATTCTCTTACTGATTGCTCCTGGGCCTCTCACATTCCAAGATTGAATCCGCATTAGGCACCAGTAAAGAACCTTTTATCCCTTTTAACTTCATAGTTAACTTTGGAATTAAGCCTTTCTAGTTCCTTTGAAGTACTTAGGTAACTAAATTTTTGGGTATACATTTCTTTGGTATTTCTTTATCTGAATGCCATTTTGTGCTAGGAACTCACTTACTGTGACCTCATCATTAAGATTGTGATCTCCCTCTGCAATGTGAACTTCTTTAGTAACCGAGGTAGGAGAATCCATATGTCTATCTGCCACCACTTGTACCGTTGGTACCTCCTGACCCGTTTCTTTTGAAAATAGTTGATGAATTGACTCAATTGACTTGAACTCAGTTTCAGTTGTCATAATATGAACCGTCGCCTTAGAGCATGATAAGTTCACAAACTGAGAATCCAATACCCTTTCTTCTAGCACGTCTTCTCCATTTATCCATTGGGTACTATTTAAAGGCATTCCTTTTCAGCATTGGCTATTCTAATTTAGTCTGTACTTCATGGAGGCGTTGCCCTAATTTGTTGGGATTGCTTTGTGAGAACTTTGGTTGTTGAGGCTTCTGTGGTAGTATTTACCTAGATGGATATGATGGATGAATCTATCTCAAAGTCAGTGGTAGTACATACATTTTTTTGGTGTTATATGTTGATGGATGAATTAAACACCCAAGATCCCATAAATCTCATATAGATTATAAACAAAAAGACTTACAAGTCTTTCCTATTAGAAGATCTTCAACCTTCTGCAGTTCTGATGGTGTAGAGTCCGATGGATAGCCTTTTGCCCAAAAAACACTTATTTATCACTGCGAAGGTTGAGACTTTCAATGGATGGGCGGAGTTGGTTATAGACGGTTTCATCAACCGTCAATAACCAACTCTACTTAAAATACCAAAAGGCCCCTAAATATATCTTAATTATATCTTAGATGATTATAAATTTATTAATTAAAATAAACCATATCTAACATTCTCCCACTTGGTTTAATTTAATTAATAACCTTATCATTTATAAAGGTCATTATCTAAGATATTCTCCCACTTGGCCTTTATAAATTGTTAAACAATTTGTCCAAATAGGAACCTTTTCCGAAACAACATGTGAATTGCCGGGTTATGTATGCCATGTTTTAGTCCTACAGTGTCTCAATTACGGACACCACATGTCTTTAAACAAGTCATCAAATTCCATTTTCCATACACACATGCACTAATATGGAAAATAAATGCATAAAGGATATTCATTGTAAGAAATATGATCACAAATATGTATACAGTGTCTAAACCGAACAATATACAACTCCCACTAACTAAGCCATATCAAAAGTCTCAATAAGACCCACATGAGCAACATGCTCATTATACAATGAAGGCAACAAACCTAGTCATGGGATCGGCTAGTATATGCTGTGTACCTATGTGCTCCACTGACACAAGCTAGTTCTGAATCCTCTCAGTAACAACAAGATACTTTGTCAATATGTTTTGACTTGCTTGAACTCTTATTGTTCTTTGAAAACATAATGCAGCAGAGTTGTCACATAATATCAACAATGGGCTTGAAATGGAATCAATGATTCTTAGACCTGAGATGAAATTTCGTAGCCATAAAGCTTGCGAAGTGGCCTCATAACAAGCTACAAACTCTGCTTCCATAGTGGATGAAGCTGTCAAGGTTTGTTTAGCACTCTTCCATGACACTGCTCCTCCAGCCATCAGAAAAATGAAACCTGAAGTAGACTTTTTGGTATCTGGGCAACCAGCAAAATCCGAATCTGAATAACCAACTACTTCAAGTTTGTCTGTCTGTTTATATGTGAGCATGTAGTCCTTTTTCTTTTGCAGATATCTTAAGACCTTTGCCGCTACCCAATGATCTAATCCGGGATCACTTTGATGTTTGCCAAATATTCCAACTGCAAATGAAATATCTGGACGTGTGTAGACTTGAGCATACATAATACTTCCCACAATTGAAGCATATGGAATGCCTTTCATTTGTTCACGCTCCAGGTCATTTCTCGGACATTGGAATTTTCCAAATTTATTACCCTTAACAATGGGTGCACTTCCACCTTTACAGTGTTCCATGTTGAAACTTTTGAGAACATTTTCAATGTAGGTTCCCTGAGATAAACCAAGTACACCACGAGACCTATCTCGGTGAATTTTAATTCCAAGCACAAATATTGCTTCTCCAAGATCCTTCATCTCAAAACTTTGAGATAAAAATTGTTTATTCTCATTTAATATACTTAGATCACTACTTGATAGTAGTATATCATCAACATATAACACCAGAAAAATGTGTGTACTCTCACTGACTTTGAGATAGATACATTCATCAATTGCATTTTCCTCAAAGCCATAAGACTTAATGACCTCATCAAATTTTAAGTACCATTGCCTAGAAGCTTGTTTCAACCCATAAATGGACTTCTTTAACTTGCAAACTAAATGTTCCTTACCCTCTGCCTTAAAACCTTTTGGTTGTACAATAAAGACGTCTTCAAATAAGGAACCATTTAGAAATGCAGTAGTAACATCCATTTGATGTAACTCAAGGTTGAAATGAGCTACCAATGCCATTATTATTCTTAAGGAGTCTTTCTTAGACACATGAGAGAATGTTTCTTTATAGTCAATGTCTTTTTGTTGAGTAAACCCTTAGCAACCAATCTGGCTTTATGTCTCTCAACTTTACCATTAGAGTCCCTTTTAGTTTGAATACCCATTTGCAACCAATGGGTTTGACTCCTTCAGGTAAGTCAACTAGATCCCAGACTTAATTTTTATTCATAGAGTCTAACTCAGCTTTCATAGCCTTTAACCATTGACATGCAAAAGTGCTATCTTGTGCTTCAGAAAATGATACAAGATCATTTTCTTCACCAATGTCAAAGTCACATTCTTGTAGATAAACTACAAAGTCATTTGGTATATCACTTTTCTTTACTCTCTCTGATCTCCTTAATGGCACATGCGCTGGTTGTTCTATGGGGACATCCTGCATATTGATATTCATATGAGGTACATGCCATTAGACTCGATGTGATTTTCATCACCTTCTTGCATGGTACTAATTGGCAGGTTAAACTGATTTTGAGAAATACGATCCAAAGATTGTTCATGTTCCTCAAATACCAAGTATCTGGACTTTTTGCCATCACTATGAATGTCATCATCCTCAATAAACCTTGCATGCATAGTTTCAACCAATTTGGTACTATTAGAATTAGATGAGCAATAAAACCTATAACCCTTAGACCTTTCTGGATATCCAACAAATGAACAAGAAACTATTTTGGGATCAAGTTTTTGTCATGTGGGTCGTATAATTTTGCTCTCGCACCAAACATGCGAGTGATTTAGACAAGGTTTTCTACTTGTCCATAACTCAAATGGTGTCTTACTTACAGCCTTAGAAGGCACTCGATTGAGAATATATGCAGCAGTCCTTAAAGCCTCACCCCATAAGTTTTCAATTGCCATAGACCTCACCATATCCATAAGAGTGTGGTTCCTTCTTTTAGATACACCATTTTGCTCAGGTGTCCCCGACATGGTATATTGAGCAATAATGCCACACTCTTGTAGATATCTAGCAAATGGTCCTGGATTACGACCTGTTTGATCATGTCAAGCTGACGCTCAACTTCAGTTTTATAAACTTTAAAAGCATCCAGTGCCTCTGCTTTTTCTCCAATCAAATATACATAACCATAGTGGGAAAAATCATCAATAAATGATATAAAGAACCTTTTACCACTTATGGCCTGTTCGCTTCACCGTCTTAGGTCGGATTAGCCACATTGGACTAGTTAATCCGGTGTTCGCTTGGAGGATTAACTAGGCCACATGATTAGTTAATGGGCATGGGAGTGGATTAAACAATACCACATTTTTGGTGGGATTAGCTAATCCATAGTGGGTGGTTAGTGGAGATTACCACTTTACCCCTCACATTAACACAACACCTTCACTAAATCACAAATGTCCATCTCGACCAAACATGATTTTCTATTCGTCCTCTTCGTCCTCTTCTCCACCAACTCCTTCGCCTCCTTCAATCCCAAATCCGTAAAGCTCCTAACTTCCTTAATAATCTTGATCTTCGCCGCAGCGTCGAACTTCTCCAGCTTCAAATCGAAGGCCATCTTCTCGCGGCCTTCGACTCAGCATGGCGCGCGCCTTGATGGGCGGCTGCACGGAAGAGCGGACGAGTCGAGGCCGGATATTGCCGGGCACGTAGTTGTTCAGGCCCATCTTCAGGCGGAAGAGGATCGCATAGTCGTGGCGCTCGAGCTTGGTGAGGTCGAGAAGCTCGATCGCGATGCGGTCGAGTTTCTGGGACTGGGTTTCGGTGGTTGTCGAGAGAGGTCTGTGGAGGGATTTGGTGGTGATGAAGCAGTGGAGGAGATGAGGTGCGAGCTCAAGCAGCAGAGGTAGGAGACATTCGCAGTGGAGGAGATGAGGAATGTGTGAAATGGGGGGAGGATGTGTGATTTATGTAAGGGTATTTTGGTAAATGTACATGTACAACCTCATTTAATCCCAATCTTAAAACTCCCAACCAAACAAGATACACAAATGGGACTAAACTATCTAAACCCATGTGTTAGTCCCATCACTAATTAATCCCATGTGTTAGGATTCACTAAAATGTGAAGCGAACATGCCATTAAAGTGGTAGTAGGAAAAGGGCCACAAATGTTAGTGTGAATAAGTGATAAAAGCTCCTTACTTTTGGTAGCGCCCTTTTTCCTAGACTTGGTCATTTTTCCTTTAGCACAATCTATGCAAAAACCAAAGTATGAGAAACCTACTGTGTTCAGAATTCCCTCTTTGACCAATCTTTCTAGTTTAGGCCTAGAAATATGACCTAACCGACGATGCCACAACATAGATGAAGAATTATTGATCAAGCAACGTTTGACACTCACATTCAAGGATAAAAGAGATTGAGAAAATGTAGGATCCAAATGTAATAGATATAAATCATCGACCAATGAACCAGAACCAATACATTGAGAGTTATGAAATAAATATACAAAGTTATCGTAGAAGCGGAACTCATAATTGAGTTTGTCAAGTTTGGAAATAGAAATAAGGTTTCTGGACATTGATGTTACAAATAATACATCTTATAGGATTAAAGGAATTCCACTAGAAAGAACCAAACGAACAACTCCAATAGCACGAACCAGAACTTGAACTCCATTACCCATCGTGAGCATCCTTTGGTTTAGCCTGACCTTTTGACTCCTTATGAAGGTTTGCATGGAATTAGAAATGTGAATAGTGGCTCCGGAATCAATCCACCAAGTATTTGGTGAAACAGTGGCTAAATTAGACTCTGAACACACAAGACAATGAATGGTACCTCGCTTGGCTAGCCAATTTTTATAGCCAAAGCAATCCTTTTTCACATGACCATGTTTCTTGCAAAAGAAGCAAGCAACATGCTTTTCCCACTTGGTTTGAACTCACGACTGGAACTTGCCTCAGTGTAGGTCTTACAATTTTTTCCATATTTCTTATCCTTTCCATTTTTGTTATTGGCATATTTCTGATTCACATAATGCGCTTCTTAGAGCTTACTTAATTTGATACGCTTTTCTTCCTGAGTACACATGCTGATCAACTCAGTCAACTTCCACTTCTCTTTCCGCGCGTTATAAGTTATTTTGAAAACATCATATTCCGCAGGAAGAGAAGTCATAATGAAGTGAATCAGAAATGAGTCATTTACTTCCATATCTAGGTTTTTCAACTGACTTGCAATGCCAGTCATTTTCATGATGCGGTCTCTAACACCACTTTGTCCATCATAGGTCATGGTCACCAATTTAGTCATGAGAGTACCGGCCAAAGACTTTTTGGAAACACTGAAGTGTTCCTCAAGGGCTTTCAGATAGTCTTTAGCCAATGGTGCATCAGGGATGGCTCCTCTAATGTACTTAGGAATACTATTCTTGATGTATATTAGGCTTAAACGATTGGATCTCTCCCACCGTTCCCATTCTCTCTTAACCTCAAGGCCACTATTTGCAGTTGGCCTGGGTGGTTCAGCACACCTAAAGGCAAAGTCCAAGTCCCTGAGGCCCAAGTTAAATAGCACTTCATCTTTCCAGTCCGAGAAATTCGACCTTGTAAAGGCTTTAGCACACGGAATAGAACCAGTTGTTGCATATAAAACAACATTAATGAATATGCTCACATAAATAATAAGCCACATAATTAAAACAATTTAATTGACGGGGACATACAATTAATTTTTTCATAATTGATTGATATGCCTCATAATAAAACAATCAATTCTAAATGAGACCGACATTACATACAATAATTTTTCCTTTGGGAATAAATTTCATATGCAAGTCTCCTACTAGGCAAACCAATATTCACCTCATGAGACTAATTGATCATAAAGTGAAAATTATTAATATCATCTCCATTGGGAGAAAAATAATAAATAATTTCACTTACATCAATTATCCCAAACTATTTAGTTGGACAAACTTGATATATTACCTTTGGGTAAATATATCATTTGTTTCTCTAAACACCACATAATCTTGACCAAAATTAATTGTTTGCAACTCAATTATTATTAAAACACAATTAATCAAGCCACTTTGGTGACACTAATCAATTAATTTTAATAATATCGATGCCTTAGATTATGATGTTTCAATTCCCCAAATGAATCATATAAATCCTACATATATATCATGCTTTTTACATTATTTAAATAAAAATGTAACTGAAGCATAAATTGATGAGGCCGACATATAGACATGGTCACATGATATATTTATGCACCCTAAGTTACTAATGTATTAATTAAAATTATAATAAGACAAAATGTATGGCATGCTTGATGAATTCATTATATAGTTGATAAATTGCATGCATATACAGTAATAGTTAAAATTATAATAGGCAAAATGTTGGCCAACAAAAATATATATACGTGCTGGTGCATATCATGCTTTCTAATTTCATATTTAATTAAATTATTAATAGCATGCATTTATAATAACCCATGCATATATATGCCAATTGTACATACATGTCCATATATAAAGATTTGCGAATGAATTCATCAAATGAATATTATATTATATATAAGATGAGTAAAGATCGTTGACATTGTAGGTCTCGTTTGTTCAATAACACGTGGTTATGCATGCTTATCCTTAGACACCAAGCACCGTTTCACAGTAAAAACATGGTATTATGCATTATTTAATATAATTTTATTTAGGCAACTAATTCCCAAATCCGAAAAATAATGGATGACAAGTTTATTCGAAATTGTAATTTAACTGAAAAACTAATCGCCTAAAACTATTTATGATTTTGTTGATCATTTAGTGATATGTGAATGCGGCAAATAAATTAATAAACCGATTTCGAATAGATCGCAATCGAAATAGGAAAAACTCAATTGTAAACTGATAGAACACTGAATTTGATCTATCGAATTGAGAGACAACAACGATTACAAACTCGAAAGTAACCCCAGAGAAGAGTCTTAAAACTCTCTCAACCCAATTACTCCAAGAGTGCCCAATTACATTCAAATTCCCAGCTGCCTAAACCAACTAACTCACCCCTATTTATAATGTGTCCCTCTAACCAACTCTATGTGGCTCTCTATATGGGATCTTATCATTACTCCCCCCTTGAACATCCACCTTGTCCTCAAGGTGGAAAGAAAAAGAAACATACAAAGAAATGGAGAGCATTAGTTGCATGGACCCCAAGAATGCAAGTAAGCAAGGTCACAAGGAAAGCAATTCTTGGATGAATATCCCCTCGATGTTATTTTATCAAACACTTGTTGTTCACTGTGATCTCCCCATGCTAGGATCCATATCAATCGTATGGCATGAAGTTGAGCGAAACATGGTAGACGATGTGCCATCAATGAGAGCAGTAACGACACTGAACCACCAGCCCACAAGAAGGTGTCCCCTAGCCGTCGATTGGTCGAGAACATTTCAGCAAACACGTCAAATGCGATATAAACAAAGTCACATCCCGAATAATAGCCTTCGTGAACACCAACAAAGTGAGGGAAACCCCTCAAACCAACCCGATAGAACTCCATGGATGCGTTGAGTTGGTATACATGACCCTTAACGTTCCCAAAGGGAACCAACAATATCATAGCTCTCCGAAAACGAGTGACCTCCATGAATGGAACGACATTGGGCTCCCATGCGTCCATAAGCAGCAACCGCCATTGATGAACGTTCCAAGTTACATGTTCAACAAAAACAACCACCCCTACATGGTCGACATCTCCATTGATACGCTGCCATTGTTGAGCAATTCTTTCAAGAAGCATACAACCTAACTGGACCAACAACTTTAAGTGAGATGGAGAGTACACCAATCGAGAGTAAACCAATGGCCAAAGTAGAAACACATATAGTCTTGAGTTGTGTACAAGAACACAAGATCTGTGACAGAGACATTGATGTGGTGGCAGGTTTCTGTCCATTTGATCTCCATGAAAACTTTGTTCAAAAGTAACTTTCTTCTCCAAAGGTATTGCAATAGAGAGAGCTCGAGGTGTGCTATAGGAGAACGAAACCGATGGAAAGTCATTCCGGTTGACAACATCCGTTGAAGCTTTGTTCAACAACATAGAAGGTCGGGGGAGGTGGCCAAGGAGGCGGATCTAGGGAAGCAAAGTGATAACTCGGACACACGACAAGCGAACCAATCTAAAAAAACAGCACATACTCGCAGAACAACAGGACCCTATCCCTCATCGTCCGCTCAACCATGCCAAAGAGAACCCCTATCCATATAAAATAGAACTTTCAGCCTAGACAGCTGGAAGTCATGAATGGTTTGCGAATCGCAAGCGCAAACAAACATTTTCTTCAAAAATGGATCAACGAAGGAGAGAACAAAGTGCATACCAGAATTAACTAGTAGTGGATTGGTTGAAGTTGCATAGGAGGGCACTGGATCTGGAAGAAGATTCGAGGTAGTAAACAGATCTGGTGGCGATGGCGGTGGTGGAGATGGGAATGGATCTGTCCCCGAGGCACTCGGATTATCCTCCAACATCATCGGACTTGCTAAATCTGGGTGTTTCACTCCACAGGTCTCTTTGATCGGTTGAACGCCCGATCCCTTTATCGAGTTAACGAGAGGTTGAAGGAGAGGCTCTTCGATCTGTAGCACCAACCGGATATTTGACTCCACCTTAGATCTGAGGTCGATAGGCTGTTTCTTGAACTCGGACACCATCGGATCTGGCAGATTTGAAACTATCGTGCTGATAAATGCTTCGGTCTGCTGTTCTCTTGAGTTTGTTGAAGCGATCTCCAGATGGTGACAAAAGAGTTCATGGCACCTTCGAGCCAAGCCTCTCATTGCATTCTTCACTTCGGATCTGAGCTCATCAATCGATGCATCAATGGATGAAATCCTTTTCACTTCCTCTTCAATTCGATTCATCCGAGCTTCGATCCTATCCAATCGCGTTTCCATCTTTGAAGTATGCTTTGATACCACTGATAGAACACTGAATTTGATCTATTGAATTGAGAGACAACAACGATTACAAACTCGAAAGTAACCCCAGAGAAGAGTCTTAAAACTCTCTCAACCCAATCACTCCAAGAGTGCCCAATTACATTCAAATTCCCAGCTGCCTAAACCAACTAACTCACCCTTATTTATAATGTGTCCTTCTAACCAACTCTATGTGGCTCTCTATATGGGATCTTATCATAAACTATTTCGAAATAAACACACTAATGGAAAGTCTAGGAATCACAAAAATTTAGAGATTTATGGTCTGCTCTGATACCAATTGATGGATGAATCTATCTCAAAGTCGGTGGGAGTACATATATTTTTTCTGGTGTTATATGTTGATGGATGAATTAAACACCCAAGTTCCCATAAATTTGATATAGATTATAAAAAAAAAGACGTACAAGTCATTCCCATTAGAAGATCTTCAACCTTCTGCAGTCCTGATGGTGTAGAGTTCGATGGATACCCTTTTGCCCAAAAACACCCATTTATCACTGCGAAGGCTGGGACTTCAAACGGATGGGTGGAGTTGGTTATAGACTGTTCCATCAACCGTCAATAACCAACTCTACTTAAAAGACCAAAAAGCCCCTAAATATATCTTAATTATATCTTAGATAATTATAAGTTTATTAATTAAAATAAACCATATCTAACAGGATAGTCCTATAGAGCGCGGTGATTTTCTTTTGAGAGGGGTTTTTGATGAAATGACATGAATGTCTAAGTTTCAGCAGATTTTTCTTTGCTATGAACATATTATCCTTGTTGAAGAGGATTAATAAGATGATGCCAATGCCATTTAAGTGATATGATGTCTTTAATTAAGATTAATGAACTATATGCAAATCTAAGTTTCTTGAAAATGTGAAGAACAAACATCAGTTGCAAGTAATATTAAAAAGAAAGCGACAAAAATTAGTAGCAAGTAATACTTGTGTTACAATATCTTTTA
Organism: Stephania yunnanensis; assembly: GCA_039657365.1. Lineage (NCBI taxonomy): Eukaryota > Viridiplantae > Streptophyta > Magnoliopsida > Ranunculales > Menispermaceae > Stephania > Stephania yunnanensis. The sequence continues at coordinate 46,362,023 of CM077581.1, forward strand.
CCGATGACAAAGATTTCGACCTTAGTGAGCTCGTAAGAACCAATTAGTTTTTAGTAGCAAGTAATACTTGTGTTACAATATTTTTTATATTTAAGTCACATCCTTATAAAATTAATTTGAGATGAGTAAAAGAAAAGTATTAAAAAACTTACCATGTGTTACTACGAAAATATAAATATATATTATTTAAGTTCTAATTGAACTATTAATTTGGTTTTTACGCAACAATTAGAATCTCGATCCTATTAGAATTGGGTGTGTGGTGCTTAAGTCCTAATTGAACTCCAAGTTAGAATATGTCCTAACTCCTAAGGTGTTAAGTACTAATTGATTGCAATCGGTCCTAACAATTGTTGCGATTAATTATAAAAACGGAAAGTCCTAACAATTGTTGTGATTGATTATAAAAACACGAAAGATCTTCCAAAGAATAGGTGTAGGAAAAATATAAAAAAATAGGCAACTGAAAGAAATAGGCGACTTCCAACAAAAATTAGATTATTTGATCTTCCAAAAGAAAAAAATAGACGTAGAAAAAAATAACAAACTAATCTTTTTAATGTGCCCATTTAACCATTAACCATTAGTGCAAGCCATGAGGGCGGAAGATGAAACCCATGGTTTGATATTGTTGAGCTCTCAAATCATCTTGCCAACTTAGAAAATCAGTTAACCCATGGCACTCCATGGAAATAAAAGTCAATTATACCTTTGTAAGGTACCTAAAAAATAGGCATAGAAAAAAATTAAGAGAATAGGCAATTCCAAAAAAAAAATTATTGATCTTCCTAGAAAATAGGCATAGAAAAAATAAAAAATAGGAGTAGAAAACGTAGGCAATTTCCAAAAAAATAGGCACAGATAGGCGATTAAATGGGCAATTTTGGAATTTCAAGTGACAAAGGAAAAAAAGGTATCCATGCTTATATATATACACAATGGAGCCCAAATATATACCCATATCATGAGAACCCTCAAATGTTGTGCATTTAATGTTTTGTGCATTTATGACTCACGTATTGTAGTAAATGTCCCAAAACATTGACCATCAGATTAAAATTCAATGGTTGTAAATGATGTTCCCATGGTAGCTGTAGGAGTACCTTATATATATATATTAAAACCTTTAGAAGTTGTAAATATTTTATTATTTGTTATAGCATTTCCTACTTTGGGTTATTGTTACTGTTGTTTTTTGTTTGTGTGGAAATTAACATATTTCTTTTTTCTTCTTGATTGAATACATAGGTGTATATGTTGAAGGTTGAAGGAATTGCTTTTAGGTTTTTACCTGATCCTGCACAAATAAGGAATGCTTTAGAGGTTGGATCATCACATATGCTTGACTTATTAGTTTATTAATCTTCCCTTTGCATCTTTCTTCTCGTGTTTTATTTCATTAATGTTTCTGCTATAATGATGATGAACAACGTTGCATCAAATATAGGATATTTACAATAGAAATAGAAAAAGAGGAGACCTAGAATAATATAGGTCTTGATAATTAAGTTGGATGTGATGTGTAGCCTCCTTCAAAAGAAGAGAAGATTCGTTGGAGTTAGAACTTAGGACATTCATACAACGATAATGAACATGGCTTATGTGATAATTGTAAGCTTCAAGTCCTAGCTATTATTATTACTATTTTTTTTAAAAATAAAAATAATCTTTTCTTCTCATATCCCAATGGATTAGTTCCTTCAACAATAGAGGTTACAAAGTTGAAGTAATTTCGTTACCACATAATTGGGACTATGTACTTTCTATGCGTGTCCTATTTGGCAAAATACCCGTGGAAGGGACATCCCTTGATATCCTTAATGGTCATTTAAGGAAAAAAAAAAGAAAAGAAAAAGACAAAGCCCCACCCTAGAGTACATCTATGGGACAACAGGTGTCTAACCTAGATGCACTCAAGACAAAGTATTCATTTCTTCGTTTCATACAAGTAGTCATGTATGTGATAGAGAAGGAGGGGGTCGCCTATCGAGTTCTTATTGATATGCCAAAAATGGGTACAACGTACCACCGATTACAACCAGAGACTGAGAGACTCTCTTCGTTCTCAACCACAACGATTTACAAATTTTCTTGATGCCCCAGACGATCAACAGTTCGTCCCTTATATACCCCCCTCCCCAAATTGACTTAACACGCGCGTGTGGATGACACGCGCGCGTCATCACTTCCTTACTCCCGCTGAATGCACCCCACTGCCACCTGACCCTGCTGACTGCACCCCATGTCCTTATGACCACCCTGTGACTGACTGGGCCCACAGACGTCCAACTCATCAGTTCCTGTTCTGGAAACTGATCCAGTGCTCCCACCCTTAACCGACATTCCAGCATTTCTCCTTTGGTAAACCTTCCTAATTGGGGACGTCCCTTAATGCTATCAATACTCCCCCCCTGAACCACTCACCTTGTCCTCAAGGTGGAAGGACGGAAAAGAGCGCCGAACGTGACGAACCAATTCCCAAGTAGCTTCAGAGAGAGGGAGAGTAGTCCATTTGATGAGTACCTCAGGACCGACCGAAAGGTGGCAATAAGCCAATACAGATTCAGGCTCACAGTCGAGAGCAAGAGAGTCTGGCAAGAAGGGAGGAAGAGTCGGGGAAACCGGAGCCGCGCCTACAGCAGCCTTCAACTGAGAAGCATGGAAGACAGGATGAATAGAGGAAGAAGCTGGAAGGTCTAATTTGTAAGCAACCGCGCCAATACGCGCCAACACCTAGAAAGGGCCGTAATACTTCGGGCTGAGTTTCATGTTGGTGCGGCGGGCGACTGTCAACTGTCGATAAGGACGAAGTTTGAGATAGACCAGGGAGCCAACCTCGAACACCATGTCCCGTCGACCTTTATCAGCCTGTTGTTTCATTCGATTTTGAGCAGAGAGGAGTTGAAGGCGGAGCTCTTGCAGGGCATGATCCCTAGCTAACAACATAGTGTCAAGATCAGAAGGAGCGCTGGCCGATGGAACGCCCAACTGGATCAGGGGAGGAGGGTCACGCCCGTAAACCACCTTAAAGGGAGTACAGCTCAAAGAGGAATGGAAAGAGGTATTGTACCAGTATTCCGCCCAAAAGAGCCAATCAGACCATAACTTGGGGCGTTGGCTTATAAAGCAGCGCAGGTAGGTTTCAAGGCAGCGATTGACTACCTCAGTTTGGCCATCACTTTGAGGGTGATAAGCAGAACTTCGGTTAAGTTGAGTGTGATGAAGGCGAAAGAGCTCGCTCCAAAAATGGCTGAGGTAAACTTTGTCACGATCATAGACCATAGAGCGGGGAAACCCATGAAGACGGACCACCCCCTGCAAAAAGACATCAGCCACCTTCTTCGCTGTGAACGAATGTTTCAGGGGATAGAAATGGCCGTACTTGCTGAGCCGATCCACGACCACCAGAATGGAGTTGAACCCATGTGAGCAAGGCAGACCTTCGATAAAGTCGAGGGAAATGTCTTCCCAAATAGCTGTTGGGATAGGAAGGGGTTGTAAGAGACCCCCGGGAGATAACGTCTCATACTTGCTGCGCTGGCACACCTCACAGGCTTGAACGAAAAGCTTGACATCCCTGTGCATTCCTGCCCAATAAAACTCAGCAGCCAATCGTTTGTAAGTCTTCAAGACGCCCCCATGGCCCCCCAGTGGGCTAGCATGGAACTCAGTAAGCAGTTTGGTCTTGAAACGGGAGGAAGCGAGATGGCGAGACGGTTGTGGAAGAGTAGCCTATCGTGGGATAAAGACCAACCCGGCTTGGACAGGGGATCTGACAGTAGTGCGACACAGATGGAGGACAAGGCCAGGTCCGCTTCCGCCTCCTCCAAGAGCAAGGGCACCTCTGCCACTGAAAGCACGGATAGGGAGAGGAGCTCGGCAGTGACAGGAAATCGGGAATGAGCATCAGCCACGATGTTGGAGGAGCCAGGCTTATACTGAATATCTAAGTGAAAACCCATTAGCTTCAACATCCATCGTTGGTACTCCGGTGCGACCAGCCGTTGCTCCAACAAAAAATTCAGGCTGCGCTGATCAGTGCGGACAAGGAAACGCCGGCCGAGAAGGTAGTGGCGCCATTTCTGAACTGCAAGAACAATGGCCATTAATTCCCGCTCATAAGCAGATTTGGCCCGCGCCGCGGGGGAGAGAGCTTGGCTAAAGAAGGCTATCGGCCGGTCATGTTGGGAAAGGACGGCGCCGACCCCCACCCCGGAAGCATCGGTGTCAATCACGAAGAGGGCCGAGAAATCCGGCAGGGCGAGGACGGGAACAAGTTTCATAGCCTGCTTCAATTGATTGAAAGCGAATGTCGCTTCCTCAGTCCACTCGAAGGAATCTTTGCGAAGGAGGAGTGTAAGCGGGGCGGCTATCTTGCCGTAGTTCTGCACAAACCGTCTGTAGTACCCGGTAAGGCCCAGGAATCCGCAGAGGTCTTTGGGAGAAGGCGGGAGAGGCCATAAGTCCATGGCCTTTACCTTTTCTAGATCTGCTGAAACTCCCTCCTGAGAAATGATATGGCCTAGATAGTCCAAACTGGATTTGGCAAAGCAACACTTGCGAAAATTAATGAACAAGGAATTAGACTGGAGGACAGAGAGAACATGAGATAGATGTGCACAGTGATCAGGCAAGGACTTACTGTAGACCAAGATATCATAAAAAAAGACTAACACAAATCGACGAATACTTCCCTTGAAGATGGAGTTCATTAGGGACCGGAACGTTGCAGGAGCGTTGGACAAGCCGAAGGGCATCACCAGAAATTCGAAATGGCCGTCATGGGTGCGGAAGGCCGTTTTGGGCACATCAGCCGGCTTCACTCTGATTTGGTGGTAACCCGATCGTAGGTCGAGCTTTGAGAACACACAGGCCCCATGTAGTTCATCCAGGAGCTCAGCGATATTAGGAATGGGAAACCGGTCAGGAACGATGGCCTTGTTCAGAGCGCGGTAGTCCACGCAGAATCGCCAACTTCCATCCTTCTTTTTCACCAGAAGCATTGGGCTATAGAAAGGCGAAACATTGGGTTGGATAATTCCAGCAGCGAGCATTTCGTTAACTATCTTCTCAATCTCGGACTTCTGAATTTGGGGGTAACGGTATGGTCGGACACGAATGGGATCAGTGCCATCTTTCAGGAGTATGGCATGATCACAGTCACGAGCCGGCGGAAGTGACACCGGAGCATCGAACAGAGCAGAGAAGGATTTAAGCAAATCACGAACACAGGGTACCTCGATTGAATCCCATGAAATAAGCGGAGATGACTCACCGCTGAGGCATTCGATCAGAAAATAGCCCAGCACTGAATCCAAGGAGCGTTGGATAGACCTACAAGATACCAGGGCACGATGCAAGGAGGGGTCCCCTTTGATAGCCACCCAACGCCCTTCATGATGGAAATACATGGTGAGGTTAGGCCAATCCTCGGCCGTGAAGCCCAATGACACGAGCCACTGCATCCCGAGAATCACGTTGGAACTCAGCATCGAAATCGGGTGGAAATCAGCAGTCACCGTTAACCCTTGAAACTGCAACGGTATGTCCTTACACACCCCTGAACCCGGAACCGGGATCCGCCTCCTACGAGAACACTGTAGCCAGCGGTGGAAGAAACTGGAAGACGGAGAGTACGTACCAACTCAGGAGAGATGAAATTGTGGGACGCCCCACTGTCGATCAGGATCACCACGTCGACGCCGTGGACCTGACCTTTAACTTTCAATGTCCGCGGCCCAGGGGGCCCATCAACAGTATGCGCCGTTAGCTCCACCGTTGGTGTGTCGGGTTGCTCCTCCCCCACATCCGAGAGAGGCCCCGGAGAGTCCTCGTCGTCATCATCAACTAACATCACATGCAACTCCTTCCGCTGGCAACGGTGGCCAACGAACCACCGAGCATCACATCTGTAGCAAAGCCCTTGCTTCCGACGAGTCTCGGCCTCGCCCTCTGTCAGTCTCTTGAACTTAGGGGGAGATACTTGCGGTGTGGCGTGCTTGGAGGACGAGGGGCTCGAAGAAGACGAAGATGATGGATTGGGCTTAAGTGTCAGACCCCCATGACTTGGGCTTCGTGGCAAACTCGGTCCAGTCTCACGAGTCGAGCTTGTAATAGTGTGGGTGACCCACCCATGCCCTTTTGAATCAGATTTGGAAGTTGGGCTTGGCAGTGAATGGGCTTTTGGGCCTCCACCCGATCGCAAGCCCATCGCATCTCCTTGGCGGTGCTTGCGCTCCACCTGTGTAGCCTGGTTGACGATGACCGCTAGGGTATGGGGCGGCTCCACCATCACCTCAAGGCGTAGGCGGTCGGTCAACCCATTGATGAAGATGGCGATGGCGTGTGTTTCCGACAGATCCTCCAGCTGTAGATACAACAGCTCAAACCGCTGCCGGTACTCAGCCACGGTTGATTCCTGCTTGATGGAGAAAAACTGTTGACTCAGACTAAGATGATCGACATCCATGAAGCGCTGCACCAACTGCACCTTTAACTCGGCCCAAGACGAGAACGGCTTTGTCTTCTCCCCCATCTGCAACCAGATCTGCGCCGATCCAACTAGGCAGATCCGAGCAGCCCTGAGCTTCAACTCCTCAGCCATTTCATGCAGGGCGAAGTAATGCTCGGCTTGGTTGAAACAGACGAGCAGATCGTCGCCGTTGCAGATCGGCATCTTGATCTTCCGTATGTCGAGTCCAGATCTATACGGTGGAATCACCAGATCTGCCTGACCGACCATCTGGGCTCGACCTCGGAAACCCGGATCCGGTGGATCTGCTGGGAAATGGGTCTCTCCTTCGCCGATCTGACTGATCCGCGACTGTGGCGACCGATCCTGGTGATGCAGTTCCCGGATCTGGCCCACCAACTCCCGGATCTCCGTCCGTAACTCACTCACGGCTGCCTCCAGGGCCGGAATCCTCTGCAACTCCGTCGGGACCTGCTTCAACTGCTCTTCCAGAGACTCGACTCGGGCCTCCATTCTTGACGGCATAGGTAGTTGCTCTGATACCACTGATAGAGAAGGAGGGGGTCGCCTCTCAAGATCTTATTGATATGCCAAAAACGGGTACAACGTACCACCGATTACAACCAGAGACGGAGAGACTCTCTCCATTCTCAACCACAATGATTTACAAATTTTCTTGATGCCTCAGACGATCAATAGTTCGTCCCTTATATACCCCCCTCCCCAAACCGACTTAACACGCGCGTGTGGATGACACAAGCGCGTAATCACTTCCTTACTCCCGCTGAATGCACCCCACTGCCACCTGACCCATGCTGACTGCACCCCACGTCCTTCTGACCACCCTGTGACTGGCTAGGCCCACGGACGTCCGACTCATCAGTTCCTGTTCTGGAAACTGATCCAGTGTTCCCACCCTTAACCGACATTCCAACATTTCTCCTTTGGTAAACCTTCCTAATTGGGGGACGTCCCTTAATGCTATCAGTATGCTTGAATAACCCCTTAAATTTTTTCTAACCATTGCGTCCCAAGTTATCTTAGGGGATAGTCTACTCCTATAACATTGAATGTCTTCAGTTTCTATCATATTGAGTTTTCTAACAGGCACATTTTCAGTCTGTCTTTGGATTTGTTTAAACCACTGCAAGTCTGCAACCATCCTTCCTTAATTTTTGCGTCAATTGGTGTCATATGTACGCTAATGACCTTTGAAGCATTCTGCCTTTTTCTTCCACTTATTGGTTGTTATAGACCCACTCACATATCATTGATTCATTGTTGTTGTGATACATGTGATTGCTAGTAATATTAAGGTTTGTTATTTTACTTGGCTGTAAAATGTCGATAACTGGGTTGGGGCTCCATATATAATTAATTAAAATAAGTATTCATGATTGACAATGTTAATCAGATCGAGTACATTTCAATCAACATGTTAATCAGAATAGCTCAAATGTATGAATGATGGTATTAGCAATTGCGATCTTTATGTTTCTCTTAAACGTTGAGCTTGGCTTCAACGTTTTGAGAAATTATCTAGCTTTCCTTGTAAGCTCTATGAACTTTTATAATATTTCTGTAAGGTTGTATAACTTGCTTTTGCTGGAGTTTTGTTGCTAATTGCTAAATGAACATTCAGGATTTTACTCATAGCTTGCCATTTTTTCCAGCTAAAGACTCCTGAGCAAAGGACAGGATTTGAAGGAGTCCCAGTATTTCAAGTATTCCCGTTTTATTTCTTTGTCCTTGTTTGTATTGCTATTTTTTTTTTCTTTTCTATGTGCTCATCTCTAGATTTTCTTCTAAGAAACTGACATGTAGTTTAAGGATGAAAGTAATAGATGCTATTGGTCTAGCTATCTAGATCTAGGTGATTTGGTTACCTATGCCATAGCTTGCTTTATAGAATAACCACTGTGATTTGACTTTATCAATGCTTCTCACAAATCGTTAGGAAAGTTATAAAGATTTCTCCTTCATGAATCCCTTAAGAAATCCAAAGAGGTGGTAGAGGCGTTGAAAATAAAAGGAGTGCAAATAGTTGATAAAGATCATATTTTGAGGTTTTCCCTACTTGCATTTGTCTGGCTATCAGAAAGTCATGTGGTAAATGGAAGAATCTTAATTATTTCTAAGATTAAAACGTTATGTTCAATTTGTGATATTTAGCTGAGCTTAATTATGTTATTTGCTTATATATATGATCCTCCAGAACTGCTGCTGTCAATGCAGTTTGGAGCGTTTATTTCTATGGGTTTCCCTTCACGTTTGATGATTTGTTGATCTTCTTGTGTATCTGCAGTCAGATCTCTTGGTTGTGAAAAAGAAAAATAGACGTTACTGCCCCATATATTTCCAAAAGGTTTGTGTGAACTGATTTGTTACTTTATTCATAAATGGTACTAATGCAGTGTGAAGTCCATGATGCTGGTCATTCCTCTTCATGCTTATGCAGGAAGACATAGAGAAAGAGCTGAAGAAAGTGTCATCCAGATCAGGCTCGTCCCAACACATCATGGTAGTGGCCAACTTCTCTCTCATACTCGTTTTCAAATTGCTTTTATCAGGCTGACAACTCAGATGCACATGTGCATACTCAATCGTAAATGATTGTATGGATAGAACGAACTTACACTCGATTCTCAAGCTAAAATTGTATTTCTAGGAAAAGTGCATTGTTTCACTTTTTCTAACTTTTCTTAAGTTAAAACTTATAAGATATCATTGTTCTGTAGATATTCATTTATTTATTTGTTAATACTGTTTTCTGTAGCCCAAATTCTTCTAATACTACCATGCATTTTGCTGGTTGCAGGTAGGTAATTTGGAAGATGTACTGAAAAAGATGGAGGTAAGAGCCAATTCTTGCTTACTTTTATGCCTACTTTCGGGATGGTTCCTTTACACATTTTCTCCATGCAGATGAATGAGAAAAACTCAGGCTGGGAAGACATTATCTTCATTCCTCCTGGGAAAAGCTACTCCCAACATATTAATGAAGTGGCAGTCGCATGAGCAGCAACTGCAAATTTAGAGTTTTTTGACAGTATCTGAATGCAAGGAAGCAAAGTCATGTTTCTGTGTTTCTTAGCCGAAGCAGGTCAGTCATTGATGGTTTGCATGTTAGATAATTTTCTATTTCTTTCTTAGTTTTGAAATTTTCTGACTGGGATTTCTTGTTGCCACGGTATTCAGTTTGTACGATTAGGTGCCTCAGAGATCCAACTAAGATATTGTTGAGTAATTTATTTGCAGCTGACTCGAGAATTCATTGAAAGAGGTTAGTGAAATGCCACCAAAAACTATTAAGATTACTTGGCAATGTTGCTTCTGTACATTTCAATGTGTCCGATGGTTTAGAAAGAATGTTATGTCGATGGCAAAGTTGTTCAGAGCAATGGGGTTGGTTTGATCACTTTGATTTATATTGACTATCAATAGAAAGAAATGATCGAGAATATCTTCTTGAATATGATACTTTTCAAAAATGTGCGACAGAAAATTTGGAACACTGGCTAGTACTTTTTCTGCACAATGCTTTCATGCTTTGTTGCAGCAAGTATATATCATATTTTACATTTAATGTTTGGTTCACTGGTTTGGCAAGTGGCATGGAGTAGTTTTGACATTATAAACATTGAAAATGCAAAGCTCATCTATCAACAAATAAAAGAAAAAATTGGAATGTTTTTTTCTACCCCCAAGTTGAGCTTATATTCCCTAGAATAGTTGGTGGAAAATTCTCATTTCCAAGTTTGATAGGTTATTTTTCATGGAATGAAAATTCTCCGAAGTTTGATGAAATTAGCCAAATTAATAAGATTTTTGGACCATCGAATTAAGAAATTAGATGTAATCGAAATTTTGCAAAACTGCTTTCGAAGTTTTAGAGTAATGATAAGAGATGCAAATTTTAATGCTAATTGTAGGAAAAGTGAAATACTCTTAAAGAATGTAGACATTTTAGAAGATACAACAACAGCAACATAGCCTCAGTCCCAAATTAACTGGGGTCGGCTAGACATGTTAGAAGATAAAAGACAAAAACTCAATCTCATTTACAAGAAATGGATTATAAAAAATTGTGTTTAAGAAAGAAATAATATCCATAATGATCAAACCTATGGAAATTGAAGTTTAAAAAACTGAGGAAAAACGTATTTTTTGGTCCTTGAACTATGAGTCTTTTATGCTTTTGGTCCCTGAACTTTTATTATCGTACATTTGGTCCCTGAACTTTCATTGTTGAACATTCAGTCCTTGAATTTTTTAGTATTTTAGGCTTTTGGTCCCTGAACTTTGAGTTTTTTATGTTTTTGGGGGGAATTTTTTTTTTTTTTCAACTTTTGTTGGTCTATGTGAGTCCTTCGGTTCAATAATATAAACCACTTTACTCTTCTTAACTAGTCGTTCGACACTTACGTTACCCACATTGGCGGAATTTAACACTTTAAATGGTGGAAGGACTAAATTTAAATCTCTGCGAAAGTTCAAGGACCAAATGTGCAGTAATAAAAATTTAGGGACCAAAAGCATAAAAAGCACAAAGTTCAGGGACCAAATAATCGGTTTTACCAAAAATCGAGATTAAGTATAGATAGAGAAAAATACATAGATATTTTAAAAAAATTTGCTTTTCTAATCCGTTTGGATAAAGTTTGAATGTTTTCTAACACTTAGATGAAGTTATCTATACTTCTTTATCATGCAATTGTTACAAAAATTCTGTATGTTGAATTGCAATTCTCCAAATTAATTCTATATTTTACATGAGCGAAGTTATAGGCGAAGTCGAATTTTCGATCCTACTATCTTTGTAAACCTTAATAACATATCATTTTTTTTTCTTGGTTTCTCACGTGGTGTCCGGTGGCAATGCACCAACTAATCCACACTTGGGCACTGTCGAGCCCCATATGGAGCGTGACCCTACCAACCAAGTTTTTTCCATCCACGAGACTCGAACTCGAGACCTTGCTTAAGGGGAACTAAGTCCCTTACCACTCGGACCAATCAGTTGTTGGTTATCAAATGTAATTTTCCTATCATAACATATTAAATGTAATTCTTCCTTTGGCCATTCTAGGGAATGCGAGCTCAATTTGGGCCTTCTAGTATTTGTTTGATATTGGTTTTGGTTTTTACTGATCACTATCAAATATTAGAGCATTTAAAATTCTATTTACAAACAAAAAAAATCTTCATTTGTTATGGTATGACTTGGATGGCGTGTCAATCTGTTTCTATAGTGGAAGAAGCTCAGCTGAGTTTGGGAGATGCAAGCAGATCAGTGAGATTGATAGCAAGTGTTTTTATATCAATTCGTCCTCATTCAGATGCTTAAATTTGATGTTGGAGCATATGCATTTAACTTTCACTATCTTAGATGGGAGTAGGGGTGCTGAATTGTTGGTAGAATTTGTCAGATAGTGAGCTTTGGTTGTTGTTTGAAAGTCACAATTGTGGATGTGTGGAAAGTAAATATTGCTCCCTAGAGCTCTATGAGGTCCAAGCAGTAACATTCTGTCCATTATCGTCTAAAGTAATTGTACACCTTTTCTGTTTCTTGGATGATGGCTGCCCGCGGCTGTGGCTGTGTTTAGATGAAAAAAAAAGGTTTTTAGTTACAATAGGCTACTTTCAAGGTGGGTATTCGCCGGCCTCATGTGGAGTGATACAACAGGACAAGATTCATTTGCTTTTTGGCATCCATTCAAGATAATCGTTAAAAGAAGATGCATTGGCTTTTTGGCTATTTACTTGTGCAAGGTATTTCAAACGCTCTTATGGAAATTCCTATGCCTTTTTCCAAGGCATGCTGAAAATGCCCTTTGTCTTCTTGATATGGATTGAATGAAATTGTTTCTTCTCCAACCTCTTTTCATTTCAAGCTGACACCAGAAGCTTATTCCCTGGTCTAATCCTATAAAAAACAGAAGCGTCGAAGGTGATTCAATGATTGATTGGAAGAGAGGCAGAAATCTGGCTCAGTAGTAAATGGACTAAGCAAGGTCAAAGAGAAATTAAGCTGGTTCTATCTTACTGAAGGTTTAGTCCATTTCTGTTTTTCAATGTCGCAGGGAGACTGCCCTTGAGATTGTTGTTTTGTAGAAAACTGCAATAGGAAAACTCATCTGTTAGTTAGAAAAATGGAGTACATTGCAGCGTGTAATTTAATATGTAGAACTGCTAGTTATCTCAAATATGGTCAGCTTGATCATACATCTCATTGAGATTGTTGACGAGTCCCAAGGACTCCGGAATCATTCCATCAAATTGATTGTCCTCTAAATGCCTTGCATAAATTCATGAATCAGAGCAGGTGATCAGAGTCAATATCATGAAGCTAGAAGTCAAGTAATTTAAAGTAACAAGAGATGTACTGACTGATTGAGAGGAACTTACAGAGAAGCCAATACGTTCAAAGGGCTCAAGTCTGGAATGTCACCTGAAAGTTTATTTTCTCCAAGCCAGCTGTATTCATCAAGAAAGAATTTGTATTTAAGTCTGTATGATCTAGAACCAGACTTAAATTACTTGATCATTTGTCAGATTGGAATTTTTTTTTTTTTTCTGGCAGAGCTACTTTACATGCTTTGAAGAGCAGTTAAATTCGCGATGCTAGGAGACAGTGAACCAGATAAGTTAAGTCCCTTTAGGTTTCTGCATGAAGTGAGATGTGGTTAGAGACCTGAAATAGTTCTTTTTCCGTTCTATAGAAATCTTATTTTAACTCACAAAGCAGAAACTCTGGCAAATTTGCCTTGTGTGCAGGTAATTCCTGTCCACGAATACTGTTGAGGCAGGCACGGGTCTCCACTCCAATCAGATGGTGGATTGTTCAAGCTTCTTGCGACTTCTTGCATGGCCAACACTGTTATAACGAAATGAGATTTATATCGTTAGAAATATAATCTATGGAAGGATGGATAGAAGAAGATGAAGGAATGATGGATACCGTCTCTGGTGAGCGTTCTTCCTCCAAGAGGTAAGATCTGAAATATCTCTCCCGCATTGATGATCGGTCCAACAGGTATTCCAAGTTGGGGAGTCAAGGTGATTTCAGTCATTCCAGAGAGTGGCCAACTTGTTCCAAACACAGTTACTCCTGCTGTTGTAACATTGAGATTGGAATAAAAGTTCATCCCATTCACCAAGACATTGAAGGTCCTCCAGCTATACGGGCTTGGTGTTCTATTATCTTGGAAATACAGGGATATCCAGTAGTTGCTACTTGGTAGAGCCATTGGCGGCCACTTTACCGTGAGTGTCTTACCTCTGCTGGTTGTTACAGCATTCTCAAATGCCTTACCAGGTGGGCGGTTCCAAAAGTCAAACGACGTTATATTGGATTGACTGGTGACGACTGGGTTCGCATCTGTGAATGGTTGCCAATATCGGTTGAACGGATCATCTGGAAAGCTAAGAAGAAGATTCAAATGGATGGCACTCAGTTACACAACTCAAAGCCTACTGTGTCATGCAAACATTAAACTTGGTCATTAAGTGAGTTCTGCCATACCTAATGAGGCTGTGTTTGTAGCCGAAGCAGTTTCTAGCAACATTAGCCAGTGCAAATTTAGTGAAATCTGTAGAATTATACATGGAGTTCTCGAGGAAAAGAACTTCAAGAGCGGAGATAAATGGGCTCGACACTGTCTGCTGGTTTCTTGCAAGGCAGATGCTTAATGTCTTTCCTGTTACTTGTACGACAATTTCATAGTATGAGCTGAGGCTGTTCGCATAATCTTCTGTTGTATTGACAGTGCTCCAAGGAGTCCCTTCTATGATCTGATCAAACACTGGTGGCTCCTTCCCTCCATCAAAGCCCCCATAGTAATATGTAGTTCTCACTGCATATTTTCCTCCTTTGGTCACTGGAATCACATAGCAATACTTCTTGGCAGATTGGTCAGGAAAGATCCTCAGAGTAGCCAAAATGGGGACCAAGCCAGGGGCGTCGAGGGTCGTTTTGTTGCCCACTGTGATGAAGCCTTCATCAGTTGTCCACTGGAGATTACCACTTATTGCTTCTTTTGTGGCGCCACAGTTAAGTAGGAAACCTTCAAGATTATAAGCCCGTTTAAGGAAAACACGGGGTGAACTAGCTAACAGTCAGTGATAGAAATGATAGGTTCATTTACTTCAATTACTACATTATTCATATGTTATCTTTCACTCGCTCATTCACTCATTTGTTGTGTAGGAAATATTTTATGTTTTTGCAAAATGAAGTTTTGTCTTGTCGAAAAAAAAGAAAAAAAAAGTTGGGTGAAACTTGAATCTAGGATTAGGTATGCTAGTCTATTCTTGAATTTCTTAATGTGCTAACTTACTAATAATGTTCTACTTTAATTATTTTATATTACAAATATATGCCCACACTGGGTGTGTTGTAGGGGCGACGAGATGAGCATTATAGTTCTCACAGGGGCAGAGTTGGTGTTTAAGTTGGGGGTTCAAATCAAGGTCGCTACATTATACTTTCTTGATTTTTTGGGGCGTAGAGTTGGGCACCAGAGTCGGCTTGACAACTCCGAACAAAATATGGAGTTGGAAAAGGTTCTTACACCAATGGATATCTAAAAGAAAAAATTGCAAAATATGTTGAGTAGCATTTGCAATATAAAAAATAAAAAAATAGAGAATTAAAGTTTTTAAAATGAAACTTGGTAAGTTTATGGCAAAAATAAATGGGAAACAAAGTTATTATTAAAGTACTGGCAAATCAATTGCAAATGCATGCTAATCGAAAAAAATAAGAACACAATTCATGGTTTAAAAAATTATGAGAAATATATGTAAAAACTAAATAGAAGGAAATCCACAACGATACCTAGTCTCACATACTGGATCAGAAGGCTCAATTTATAAATGTAATTGATGATATGCTTTTATGATTTTTGAACTTTTTTCTTAATTAATTCATTTCAAATTATCTTTTGACTACCTTTATGCCGTCAAGAAAAAAAAAATGTTTGAAACGAATAATAATCAAATCAGATAAAACACCGCAAGTAGTTACCTCTAGGTGCAGGAAGGCCATGGGACAGGGGAATAGTAACGAGCCATAAGAGAAAGATTGAGAGAGACATTGCAGAGAAGTTGTTTGAAGAGAAACAGAGAAGATGGATAAGATGGTTTGATCAATGAAATGAGAAACAAAAATTGAGCCAACAGAATTAACACGCGAAAATTGAGCCAACAGAATTTAAACGTGGATGGTTCCCCTCTAAAGTTAGAGGGCTTAATCGCTCAATTGCCTTATTTTAGTGTTATTTTTGGTTGTAGTACTATGTAAATACACGCTTATTAGAAAGCCAACCAAATCATGACCAAGGCCTTATAAGTTTGACTTGCACAATTATCTTTATTTAAATCAAAAAAATTAAAACATAATTTACAACATAAAAACTGTTGTTTACTACTACATTATCAAAATATATTAAATGCATAATTAATACATAAAAATATTTTTTAAGTAAGTTTAGTATATGCATCTAAAAAAAAAGTAAGTTTAAGTATATAAAGATATCTTGGTTGTTACATTATTAAGTTTATATTATCAAGTTTGTATATTATTTAATAAACAATCACATGTGATTTTTCAAAATTCACAATGTGTTATGATAAGTCAATTATATATTGATTAAACTTTACCAAGGTAACATTCAACAATACTTATTTGTTATAAAAGTATTTCATTTTGTATATACTATATCTAATTGCATTATTTTAGATTTATAAAATTTTATAAATTGCACATGCTTTTGTATAAGGAGCAAATGTATAATTCTTGTTAGTAAAATTATAAATAAATTATTACAATGTTAATTATTTTGATTAACTAGTCCGCTTGAAAATAAATATTAATTCTATTATTTTTATAGCTTATAATAACTTTAAACAATATTTTTTAAAAAGAAGAATTTATCTAAGCTTCATCAACAAATAATTTTTTTATGTAAAAATTTATCTAAGTTTCGTCAAAGAAAAAAAAACTTTCTATCACAATAGCATTAAATATACGCAATCCAAACATTATTAAAATACACACTATACATTCGTTGAAATATATAAAAAAATCACATGAGAAAAAGAGAGTTGATCTTATAATGATCTAATATATTGATTGTAAGCTTGATAGTAATGATCTAATATATTGTTGAGTTGCATATGTGTATATAGGGTGTTTCTACATTGGAGTTCAAATATATACCTATGTCATGAGTACTGCATATCTCACTATTGAATTACTATGAGATTTCAATCTAATGGTGATTGATGAAATACGTTTAATGCAAAACACATTAAATGCGCAATAAATGTTATGTAATTGGGTTCTATTGTAGAAGCTATACACACACACGTGACTTATAAGAGAACGATCAAACTCATGTTTTCTTTCATCTAGTCTTGTGATAAAAAAATTAAAATATAAAAAATTCTTTTATAACCTTGAAACTTAACCTATCTTTTTTTGTATCATGTGATGCACCTAGAGATACATGCTCACCAAAATAGACAACATGCAAATAAGCGGGATAAGTTTTTAATAATTAAGTGAAAATACATAAACACTTTCTTAAAAAAAAAAAAGAAAAATACATTAATACCCATATATTTACTATCTAAATTGGGGACTTATGTTGAGTGGGCCTGGGGCAGTCGCCTTTGGGCCCTGCCCCAAGGCCGACCCTAATCATGACTGGCTTATACAAATTTATGTATCTATTGTGGCTTGGGACGAGACCACACAAATATGGTTACAAAACGACTTGATTATACATGTAATAATTCATTTGCCAAAGCATCTCATTCTTTGGTGGGGTAAGACATCACTTGTCAACTGGTAAGGTTTAGGGAGGTCGTAAGTTTGACTTCGTGAAGTAAGTAAAAAAAAAAGGGCCGCTATGGGCACCCCACCAATTCACGAATGCACCCAATTTTTTTTGTCATTCTCCTTTCTAAATTACACTTTGATGTAAATGACTCTATTGCCCCTTCATATATACTCTCTCTCCAATCTCACAACCCATTTTCAAATCAATTTAGGGGCACCCCACCACATTGGATCCCAAGTGAAACCTAAAGCCACAATTTTGTCAATGTAGGGTTTGGTAAATTCGACCAATCCGAACTTGTTTCCACTATAAAATGGACGAATGTACTGCAATGGTGCAAGAGGGGGAACAAGAAGATGTATTTGGTGAAATTTATTGTGTGTTTTTTTTCTAGTTTTTCATGTTTTCAGTCGAAGTTGCACGGGCGCGATTGTTTCGACCTCGCAAGACCGAAACTTATACATAAGTCTCGGTCAAAAGCCACCGAGAGCAAACACAGCGTTACGCTACCTAAAACAATTCAAAAAAACAAAAACAAAATCTTCCATTTCTATAGTTTCGGTCATGCACTTTTGAGAAAACCATAAGAATGTCGGTGGCGCATGTCCGAGATAACAATAATAGTCTCGGCAATGGGCAACCGAGAGCAATGCTACATTCTCGATTGTACATCATCGACAGGACATAAACTATACACTTATGGTTACTCTCGTGATATGGTGACCGAGATAACACAATTACTCTCGGCCATTCGTTGCCGAGACTGTATAACTATTCTAAGTACGAGTGGCCGAGAACCACGAGTTCCCAAAAACTTCCCCTCTATCTTGGCCATGCTTGGCCGAGACTGTAAATAACAACTCTGGCTTGTGTGGCCGAGAATCACGACTTTCCAATCAAAGAACCATTGAATGCACCGCTACACAAACATAACAACTACTCTACCAAATGCAACTTAATTAGACTATCAACGTACCTTCAAACGATCGATTTCACGACTTGAGTGTGTGAACGAAAACCTAGAACCGAGCCCTAATGTGGAGACGAAATCGAACAAAACACGGAGCCTCCAAACTCGAAATTTCGCCTACAACAGAGGAGAGAGACGGAGAGGAACGAAGACAAATCCAAATAACCGAGAAAATGTAGGTTCAAGAGAGTATGGCTCGTTGAAGAGGACGGTGGTGAGGTGTCTCTCTGTTTTGAATGAGGGGTATTTTGGGCCTCATTTTTGGGTGCCCTTGATAAATGACTTTGTGCCCTCAACAACTGGGTGCCTTCATGAATTGGTGGGGTGCCCATAGTGGCCCTAAAAAAACATGCGATAATTCACAAATTGAGTTTATACGTAGAAACGTTTGAAAAAGATTGGATAGCATATACATTTGGCCCACATTTGTTCCACAACTAATGTTTCGGGTTTTTTTTTTTTTTTTTTTTTTTTTTGGGTAAAGGTTAATATGGTGAAGGCTTAATGAGATTGTGGATCTCGAGGCGCTCTCTTTAGGAGATCAGCTTAACTATGTATCTAGAGAAGGAAATATGGTTTGCTTACAGTACTCCAGCGCACTTAGCTGTGGAGAGTAACATCTGTAGAACCTGGACAGTTGCCATACCTATGGCCTTCTCGTCTACTGTATTAGCTGATCTCAGTTGATGAAATAATTTTACCTGGCTTGGGCCCAAAAACATTTTTTTTTAGAGAACCTTTGGGTTCGAAGTAGAATGTTTAAACTATACATGCATTTCTATTCTCGAGAAGTACACATTCCTAGAAGTTACTTAAGGCCTCATTTGATTCATTTATCAATTTTTGAAAGTTAATAATTTTATATTTGGTTGAGATTTCAAATTCTTGAGCAATTAAATTGGATATTTAAAAATAACAAACTTACGACTGCTTTAATATTCAACTAGTCGTTTCCCTGCGCTTCGCGCAGGTATAATAACAATAATAATAATAATAACAATAAATAAATAAATAATAATAAAACACTATATTCATAGTTATATCGAGTCAAACGAAAGGTTCATAAAAGAACAATAATAATAAGAAAGAGCAAAACATTATAATGTCTTCTTTAGCTTTTGTAGCATTCTATGGAGTGAACAACATCTTTAAGTAATGGTAATCCCATGCAGTAGTGTATATTGATCCACTATAACCGTTAAATATAAATTCCTCCATATCGTCTGTTCACTCCAATTGAAGAATCTAAACCAGCATACAACATAACAACGACAACATAAAGGTCACGTAATTTATTGATTTGTGTTATAGATATAATGACTCACTTCAGTCTTGAACTTATGGAAAACGTACCAAACGATTAAATCCAATATAGAGCAAACATACCTAAAGGAGGGCGATCAAAAGTGGTTTAGCTTATAAGCGTTGTGAATGGTTGTTATATCACTGGATGCATGAAGCTATGGGTAAGTAGAACAACTTTTGAATGTACAGGCGATGTTGAAATCCATCGATCCTATCTTGAATTTATTGGGTGATAATTGGTTGAGAACTAGAGGAATCTAAGGTTAAGTATAATAAAATTGATTTTTTTGTGATTTTTTGAATGGTGAAGGAAAAAAAAATCAAGTCGATTGCAAGAAGAATGGATGAGAGTTGAAATTTATAGGGGGAATGTAACTTGCACTACACTCAATTCCTTGTATTTACCCATGATTTCAAGTAGAACATACTCAATCTATTAATGATAAGATAACTACTATTAATTATTAATAAATGTACACATAATGTATAATTATATATCTTGAAATAATAAATATTTACCCATGATTTCAAGTTCGACGTACTCAATCTGTTAATGATAAGATAACCACTATTAATTATTAATAAATGTACACATAATGTATAATTATATATCTTGAAATAATAAATAAATAAATAACAAAAAATAAGAAAATTGAGAAAAATAGAAAAATAGAATGGTGAGATGAGGTAACTTTTAAACTTTCTCTCTCCTCCGACTTTTGTATGTATATAGATATATAGATAATTTAATTAGTAAACTTAAGTCGGCTAGAGATTTGGCGCGAGCAGTGATTGCTCTTCTTGGTTGACGTTCGATTCCACCATGCAATACCCAATAACTAGAGTTCTCTCAGTTCATTGCTCTAGAGGGTTTGTGCAACCAAAGGTTGGGATATAGATACAGTTATGAAAAATAAAAATAAATAATTAAAAAAAATTAATCAATTAAGGTACCAACCACTTATTAACTGTTACTGTCACTAGAGAGCATCTGGTTTACCCCCACACAAAACATAACTTTATATAATCTTCTAGATTGATTATGATCTTAACTTTAATTACACTTTCACTCTGGCCCTAATCCATCCATTAACCCCTCCCCCCCCGGCCCTCCTCTTCAATTACAGATAAAGCTTTTCAAAAGTGATAATCAGGTATACTGTCAATTTATTGCGGTGTTAAACCCAACCTAAACTCCTTTACAAGAACTAAATAAAAAATGAAAACAAAAGGAAACAAGTTACTCTGGCAGTAATTAAATTTAACTATCACAACCCAATTAAATTTAACTATCACAACCCTAAGACGATCAACAATGACTAATTCCACTACTCCAGGTTCGGACACTGTTGGACATATTATTATTTATCTATAGTTTAATGCCAAACATTCATTCTAAATGAATTCAGGACGGCAGAATCTTCTTGAATTACATAAAGAGTTCTTTATTTCTTTCAAGAGCAACATAAAGAGTTTTTTTTTTTTTTTCAAGGAAAAACATAAAAGAGTTTTTTTTTGAGAGCTCCACAACAATTTGAAGAATTAGAATAAGGTGAAGGAAGCCAACTTAGAAAAATAGTTCGATGGGGCTTGCCATTTTTTACACATTCCTTCAGGGGCAAAAGCGTCATTTCATACGGAAAACGGATGGATGAACTAACTAGTTGTTGGACAGCCTGAAAGTCTGTCAACTATGATGCATCCATTTGAGCAGTATGTTTCAACACAAACCTTCCAATGGCTTTTCTATCCCTCTAAAACCACAAATTCCATGTGCCATTTCATCCCCATCAAAAGGGCATGTTGGGAACTTCAAGAAAATTTTGGAATTTTTTTTGAAATATTGAGCCAAGCAAATATGGAGGTGGTTAATGGTTCTTCTTACTCGATGGAACAAGCTGCTTTGATCCAAAACAACGCAAGGACACATGGAGCTCTCATGGTACATTACTTCTATTTTTATACTCATTTGGCCGCCCAAGACCTCTAACTACTATTTCCATAACCTAACAAGTTTCATTCACGAGAGTGATCTAATCATCTATTGATTTAGAGGCTTAGAGCAAGTTTAGAATTGAATGTTGCATTAAATTGCTTCAGAGATAGAGAGAGGTCTCCTACACTAGATCGAGAGGAAGATATATAGGTGGCCTTTTGTGCATTCTATAGGTTCTAGCTAGGATTCCTGCCAATTGTAATGCAATTGGAAGTGATGGTGTTCAAGATGTTGATCAAAGGCGTTGCTACACCTTCGAAGTCTCTTCTCATTAGGATCAACCTTTTGTTCATAGCATTCTTCTTTGTGGTCTATGCTTTTCTTCTCCTCAAGCCATCGTCTTCAACGCTCTACAAGGAGAACATCTCACCGATTGTTCGGTGCTCCTTGCAGGATTGCCACCACAAGAAGGTAAGGTGAGTAGGATTGATGCATATGATGATGATGATGATGAACTCATCAATGAGAACATGTTTTAAAATTTGTGAATTGTGAAATGAAGATGTGGGTGATGATGGTTGAAATTTCTAATAATGTTTGGTATGACTAATGATTTGGAGTAGGTGGATGAAGGAGTGAAGATGAAGGCAATGTTGGAAGAGTCAGGGAGACCGGTAGCGGAGAAGAGGAAGACGACTACAACGACAACAAATAGGGAGAGCCCGAGTTTCTTGAATCAACTTGGTAGCAATGGCAACAAGAGGATCAAAATTGGGATGGTGAACATGGAAGATGAAGACACAAGTGTGTGGGAAGCCATGGGAGAAACCATTGTCGTGCCATTCAAGCGAGTATCGGAGATTTTTGAATGGAAGGACTTGTTTCCGGAATGGATAGATGAAGAAGAAGAGAACGCCAGCCCAGTCTGTCCAGAGATCCCCATGCCAGACTTCTCCATTTACAAAGAAACCATGGACTTGGTGGTCGCGAAACTACCCTGCAAACAACCACAACAAGGGTGGACTAGGGATGTCTTCAGGCTCCAGGTTCACCTAATAACAGCAAACCTCATGGCCAAGAAATCGAAAAAAGACAATAAAGGCAGAGCAAAAGTAGTCTTCCTCAGCACTTGCCGGCCAATGTTGGAGCTCTTCCGATGCAACGACATTGTGAAAAATGAAGGCGATTGGTGGTGGTACAAACCGGAGATCTCCAGATTGCAACAAAAGGTCTCCCTCCCCTTCGGCTCGTGCCAATTATCCATGCCCTTGTGGGGAAAAGGTACAATTACTAGCTAGTAAACAACATGCAAGCAAACATTTCATTGAAGCATTTATTCAAACACATTTTTAAAGTACCACAAAAAAAGGAAAAAGAAAAAACTGCGCCAGATAGGGGTCGAACCTATGACCTTCTGCTTAGGAAACAGACGCTCTATCCACTGAGCTACAGGCGCTATTGAGAATTCCCGAGTTAATGTATTTGACCATATATTTTAGGAATCGACGAGGTTTACGACTTGTCGAAGCTCAAAAAACAAGCAGAGCCACCAAACAAGAGAGAAGCCTACGCCACAGTCCTCCACTCATCGGAGACCTACGTTTGCGGTGCCATAGCCCTGGCGCATAGCCTCCTCAAGACAGGCACGAACCGGGACCTAATCATCCTCCTAGACGACTCCATCTCCCAGCCCAAGCGCGACGCCCTCGCCAAGTCAGGCTGGAAGATCCGATCCATCACCAGAATCCGTAACCCTAACGCCGAGAAAAACACCTACAACGAGTACAACTACAGCAAGTTCCGACTCTGGCAGCTCACCGACTACGACAAGATCATCTTCATCGACGCAGACATAATCGTGTTACGCAACCTGGACATCTTATTCTCATTCCCTGAGATGTCCGCTACCGGCAACGATATCTGGATATTCAACTCTGGTATCATGTCCATTGAGCCGTCAAACTGCACGTTCAAAACGTTGATGAAACTGAGAAAAGAAATCCGCTCTTACAACGGGGGAGACCAGGGTTTCTTAAACGAGATATTCGTGTGGTGGCATCGGTTGCCGAGGAGAGTAAACTTCTTGAAAAACTTCTGGGCGAATACAACGGTGGAAGCGGGGATAAAGAATGAGATGTTCGGGGCGGACCCGCCGAAGGTGTATGCGATCCATTACTTGGGGCTGAAGCCGTGGAACTGTTACAGGGATTATGACTGTAACTGGGACGTGGAGGATCAGAGGGTGTATGCGAGCGATGTGGCGCATGGGAGGTGGTGGAGGTTGCATGATGAGATGGGGGATAAGGAGTTGCAGAGGTGGTGTGGGTTGACCAAGCAGAGGAGGATTGAGCTGGATTGGGATAGGAGGATTGCCAGGAAGAATGGGTTCCCGGATAGGCATTGGGGGATCAATGTTACTGATCCCAGGCGCAAACGTCCTGTCGATTGATTGACTCAGTTTTTTTATTTTTTATTTTTTTTATTTTATTTTATTCATTGAGTTTTTTTTTAAATAATATATATAGTACATATACATATATGTGTCAGTGATTAGTAGAGGAGAGAGTAATAATTTTTTTTTTTAAATTTACGTTTTTTTTTTAAATTTATGTACGGGAGAGGTTGGATTGGAGGAATAATATGTGGTGGATTTGATTATGGGAGGTTAATTCATGTCAATTAGTGATGACATGGGTAGAGCTAAGCACACTCAACATATTTAACAATTTTTATTTTTATGTTTTATTTTTGGAGAAATTTCCGCGAGATTTGTGTAAACAAAGTTTTGTTGTTTCTGAATGAAGTTAGTGCGCGCCTTCTCAACCTTGAGATTAAAGATCAATTAAAGTCTATTACGCTGTGACAAGTAGCAGTTGCAAAGTGTTAGTGTCACATTTTGAATGTGCTTATTGTCTATTATTTGCATCACATGTGGATAAGGATATGGTAGTTTGGTTGTTAAAGATACAGAGTTGACACTCATTATCGAGAAGTTGTTTTTCAGTTGAAGAACCCTGTGCCAGTAGACAACGATGAAGGCTGTTGTAAGAGAGAGAATATCTCATCAGTTGCCACAAAGTTATCTGAAGCCAACTGATTTGTTAAGATGAGTTCAATTGAAGAACCTTGTGCCAGTGGACAACGATGAAGGTTGTTGTAACAGAGAGAATATATCATAAGCTGCCATAAAGTTATCTGAAGCCAACCGATTTGTTAAGATGTGTTTGTTGCATATGATTGAGTCGTATCTGAAATATCTATGAAGAATCTCAAATCATCTGCAACAACAAGTATATAAAGAAAGCATCAAGACTTACCAGAGATTATTCATCATTAAGATGTTTCAAAGTCTTGAGTGTTTGATTTTTGTATTGTTATTGTTTTCATAACATTTCGCTTTGAAATGTATGATTACAAGTTATGAACTCATGTTCATTATATTTTTCTTTGTAATTCTGAATCCGCGCCAAGGGGGTCTTGGGTATTCTAGTCGAGGGGATCTCGACTCGCACCAGGGGTTGGGTAGTCCAGTCGAGGGGAGCTCGACACACCAAGGGGACTTGAGTGAAAATCTATTGTAAGTGTGAAAGAGAATGCCTCAAGATGGTGAGGGAGTCACTAGAAAAAGGACTTGTGTAAGTCTAAGTTTTCAACTTAGTGGATTTTCACATCTGGGCGTGGCCCCAAAGATGTAGGTCGTGGACCGAACTGCGTCAACATATCCAGTGTTGTGGTTTGTTTACTTTCATTTTCCATTATTTTGTTGGTTGCAAAGATTTCTATTTTTCACAAAGGATACTACGATTAAAATACAATAAATTAGGAGTGCCACTCACCAGATTTAAAACTATCATATACGGATTAAAATTCAATAAATTAGGAGAATGGCGAACTCCGTTGTGGGGAATGCAAAACCTTCCCCTCTGACTTTGTCCGAGGAGGAAAAAAATATCTACCAAGAAAGTCAAGAATTGTCAAGATGAGGGCACCCCCCTCTCCCAAATTTTTTTCTTGCCTCTATATGTACTACCCTTCCCCTCATAATTAATCAAGAAAAACATATAAATGCCCACCTGAATAAACATATTACGCACATACATTTTTCAATATAAAATCTTGGCATTTGACAATGTATATATGTTGGTGGAGGCTTACATATATAGAGTTCAACGTTCTTTATTCCCTACGATTACACGTCCTTAACAATCTATTTTCATTTATGTGCAATATTCTCTATCTTATAGTGTTTCCCTTCCAATGCAACTCTTTTATACTTTGGTGGCGATTTCCATCAAGATCGAATTACTGCACAAATAAGTTTTCTTATATGTTATAAGTAAAACTTTGTTTCACCAAAAGATCTTTACTTTAAACTTGAAACACTTTAAAAAGGAACAAGTGATTGATCATAAATATTTTTCTTTCTTAGTAAAAAAAGGGGTTAGTCAAGTTAGCCGTTGGTAAAGTTGGCCCCCTCTCCACTATTAGGTTGGCTCCGATCCTGGATGATGGGGTATGTTAGAAGCGGATAAAGGCCATTTGATGTCCTTTAAAGACTCTCTTACGACTACTGATAACTTTATGATGATGGAGATTAATACTCCAAATGAGATTGACGTGTGATATGATGATCTATTGCAAGGCATAAAGGATAACATACCAACTATCTCATTCTCTGAACATGTTCGAAAGGAAATGTCAAAAGATGGACCATACTATTATGGTGCGATTGCTTGTGAAAATGATTAGTTTTCGAATGATGACAGAACGTCTATAAAAGTGTGGGATCGAGAGGGTCGTATGAGGGTAACTAATGTTGAAAATAAATATTTCATGGTTAGGTTCGACCTAGAGAACGATTGTCTCACTGCTCTCTCAAACGATCCCTGGACGATCCTTACGCATTATCTATTGGTGCAACCATACTCCTTAGATTTCGACAATAAAGCTACTAATGTCTCCTTAATAACTGCTTGGATACGTTTTCTGGGGCTTCATTTCCATTACTATCATAAGAATATCATTCGTTCCATTGCTAGTGAGGTTGGTGATTTTATTAAAATTGATTACAACACGATTGATACAAAAACATGTCACCTTGCTAGGATGGCTGTGAAGCTGGATCATCGCGAGCCACTCTCATGGAAAATTAGGATCGACGATCAGCTTCGCATAATTGAATACGAAAGTATCCCGTTCATATGATACAAGTGTGCATGATATGGCTATGTTGGTAATGTTTGCCCCTTTTCAACCATGAGTACTAAAGAGATAACAATTGCAGAATCTTAATCCAACTTGGTCACTATGATTAATACACTTGCCATCATAAATGAGACAAGCAATCACCCGACAGTCCCAACATCAAAGGTCGATGCCGCTGTCAGATCTTGGAGGTATACGACTTGCCACATGCGCAAGACAAACTGAAAGGAAAGAATTTGATGAAATGTAAGGCTAAAAATCAGGGCTCCTTAGCATTGCATAAGTCGAGATTTGATATCTTGGCTTCGCAGAATCTGAAAGATCCTAACGATCACTATCAAACCCCTCATTATAAGGGCATCTCACTAGCCTAAAGTATCCTAAAACCTTTGATAATCTAGTCAGTCTCTAAGCTTTCTAATTATTTCTTTACTTGGCATTAGTTTTTTAAAATCATCTAAATAAGTGACCATCCTCAAAGTTAAATTCAAAGTCTTTCTTTTCTAAAATGCATCACATTAGAAAACCCTTCTATTTGAAATCTCAATTTCTTAAAGAAACTTCAACAGAGTCTCGTCTATAAATAGGACTGTCGGAAACCCAAAAATTGATAAACAAGAGTAGGAGAAGGCCTAGAAGGATTCACATCTTCATCAACATCTATAACAGTTTAGATATTAGAATTTATAAATCATAACAATCCACTCAAACAAATTTATTGATCCTTAAACTATTTCACAAAACTATGTAACCCCAAATTCAAGTTTGTATTCAACATAATACTACCATTACCATCATATACTCATTCGAGAAATCTTTAAACAGAAAATCGACCTAACTCGTAGCCCAACGCTCAAAACAAAATAATAATCAATTTGTTATACAAAAAGAAAGAAATAACATAAAGGAATCACCAGAATACTAAAGACTGCTATTTCCTTTCTTCAGACCCATTAATCGAACCTGTCATTACCTAATACTAATAATTTGATAATGTCAGATAAGTAAATCCTACACTTTATAGTACACCCGTAATAGCCAAATGCATCATAATAAAAGAATTTAAACAAAATAGTAATATTTCAAGGAACTATAACTATACAATGATGCAACTCAACCTGTTTATGTTCCTTAACAACAAACAGACGTCCACTTGTGAATGGAGTACAAGAACAATATTAAGGAATCACGAGTTTGA
Organism: Stephania yunnanensis; assembly: GCA_039657365.1. Lineage (NCBI taxonomy): Eukaryota > Viridiplantae > Streptophyta > Magnoliopsida > Ranunculales > Menispermaceae > Stephania > Stephania yunnanensis. Next base: position 46,389,956 of record CM077581.1, read on the forward strand.
GAATAAGTCCATCGGGAAGCCACTCCCTCGACTATAAATGGAGTATAATCTTGGCCAACACATTCTCCTAAAATCTTCCTAAATAAGTGTCTACAACGATCAATGATTCCAGTCGTAGAACACCACAATGTTCACTCTATTACACATATAGCCAGTGATAACAATGAGACCCCAAAAGGCACCTTCCTCTCATGTCCGTGTATGCATGATCGACAAATAATGCAATGGTAAATTGAGCATGAGATTATATTCGAAAAATATTCATACAATGTAAATATTACCATGAGTACCTACAAAAAACCAACTTCGAGCTAAATTTTCAAGGTGCCTGGAGCGTTAGATCACCTTGAAAATGACTCTAATTGCTTTCATACATACCAAATTATAACAGGTTCAAGGTTTAAATGAAACGAAATAATGAAACCCCGCGAAAACATCGGTCAAAATATGCTCGATAACTGCTTCAAAAAATAATTATTTATAACAACTTCAACTAGCTTCCAACTATCTAACTTGGGGTAACTTTTTAACCTTGAAAACCTTAATATTTTTCATATTGACCAAAAAGGAATTTGTAAATCTCATTTCAAAATTTCTATAGACTCTAAGAACACTCAAATCAGATCACAAATGAAGAAGTTATGAATTTCCTAATATGGCATGTTGATAATGTAATCTTTATAAATCTTAAGCTAACAAAACTTCTCCTAATCAAATTTTAGCAATTAAATCCTCAAATATCAATAATAAAAACCACAAAATCACTTGATACCAACTTTAAAATATTTTCATAGCCCACGGAGTCAATTTGGATTAAAACCAATGACTAATTCATCCAAAAATCCTAATATAAATTAATTTCAACTCTAAAAACATCTTCAAAACAATTATTAACTCAGTTGTATCAATTAAATTCACTAAAACCCTAACCCACACTAGTGGGATTTATCTAAAATTGGTACAAATCAACCCAATACCTCCATTCATAATAATTACTCCCAATTTCAATCAAAACCCCATGATAGAAATCGACAAATTGCGAGAATTTCAAGCTGAATTGAGAAAAATGTCAAGAATTAGGAATTTACCAAATTTCAGGTCGAATCCTTCGTTTCCTCCGTAGAAACTTAGTTCAAACTAACTATCTCGTGATGCTCTATAATGTTATAGAGAGAAACCAAATGAAAATCAGACATAGGGAGATATACATGCGACAGTGTCAATAAAGAGGTTTAGCGATCGAAAGTTGAACGAAATCAACTTTCGTTTGTTTGATTTTTTTCTTTTTCTTTTTGTATATATAAACCCTGTTAATTTCTTTTTATTTATTAATTCCTGAAATCCATATTTTGACATGTTTTGACTTTCGACGCTCGTTTTGGATCAAGTTTTTCATCAAATCGAGCCAAACTCTCGACGAAATAGTCCAACTCCATAACTCATCCATAACAATGGTTTTTGTCAAACTAAAACCCCAAAAGCTTAACTTTGTCCACGACATACCAAATTCTTAAGGAGCAATTATGTTGCCATACTTAACAAAACTTGCACCAATTTTAACACATTTTCAACCTCGATCACCGCCAACTGACAAAATAACTCGAGACAAAGTCTCGTACCGCTTTTGTTCTTAATTTCTTTTTATTTATTAATTCCTGGAATCCCTTTTTTAACGTGTTTTCACTTTCGGCCCTCGTTTTGAATCCAATTTTTTACTTAATCGAGCTAAACTCTCGACAAAACAGTTCGACTCCATAATATGTCCATAACACTAGTTTTCGTCACATCAAAACTCCAAAAATCTTAAATTTGTCCATGACATACCAAACTCTTAAGGACCAATTATGTTGTCATACTTAACCAAACTTGCACCAATTTGGACACATTCTCAACCGAGACCAGCACCTATAACCCTAATTAGAGTCGAAATTGAGGATACACCTCGTCACACTACGATAGCCTTAAACAATGCTATACGATCTCTGTTCATTTCAAATTTGCGATAAATTTGCGATGAAATACCATATAATACATACACTAGGCATTCATCAACAAAAAATAACACTAACCTAGTGATTTTTTTTCTTTTTCACCGATTTGAGTCGTAATCCACAATACTTATTCTGATTAAGACCCATTTATCTCATAATTGAATCTAAACACATGTTTATTGTAATAAGGGATTTGACAATCTTCCTAACTAATTTAAGTTTTGTCCTCGAAATTGATTAAAGGAAAAATTGCCTGATTCTAAACTTAAAAAAAGTAGTTCCTAATAGGCTGAAAAACATGAAAGAAAATGCGTCTTATCATATCAACCTATTCTAATCTTTACGAGTAGATAGTATGAGAAGCTTATTTCTTGATCTTTTATTTATTGGTCCGATGAAAAAGTTATGCTAACTTTTTTGCCAAGTAAGGCAATTTAGGATTTCCTAATGAATCATGTATTCAGTCTTGTGGAACATCTCAACAATTTTGCTTCATTTCTCATCTAATGCCTTTGAATCCCATTCAATAATCAATACTTAACAAGAACTATCATATCTTGTTATTCATGAAGCACTACTCATCTTTATTTGAAAAATCGTTCCACAACCAGTTAATAATTCATTTCTTATCTACTAAACTCTGATATACATGTCCAAGTTTGTTTCTAAATCACCAATCATCTTTTCATTAGAACTGTCGACCGACCAATTCTTAGACTATCATTAGCCTAAAGATTTAAAGTAATGTAAACAATATCCGTGCATAATATTAGATAGTAAAGTAGAGTCGTATGTTTATCTGATCCATCACCATTCCAACGTTTCTCAACAAAACCTGGAATTATACAAGTCATCCCCTGACTAAAAAACTCGAATTACATTTGTCATCCAATGACAAGTGATCTTAAATCTCAATCCAACCAGAAAATGATAATTGACACATTGTGCAACTCTTACTCATTCTCTTAATGTCTATTCACAATATCATTTAGGTTGTTGTTCACTTGTCGTTCGTGCCAAATATAACCCATACTCGAGTTACCATTTCCATGTAGGTGTAGTAGAGGTAAATATGTGGTTGAGTCTATAGGACTTAGGTTTCACTATGAGTAAACTAAAAAAAGGAAATTTGGGGGGGGGGGGGGGGGGGGTTTGGAGATTTTAAGAAAAAAACTAATTAAAACTACTAGAAATTAAAGTTTGAAAATGAATTCAATGAGAGAAAATACCTAGGTCTACGGTCCCACAAATCTAAATCAAGGTTCAATAGCATGTCATGTTCTTTGATTTTTGCAAAAAAATATTAATTCAATTCCTCCTAGATTAGCTATAGGAAATCGGCATTTGCTAGAAACCTCTAATTCCCCTAATCTCGATAGCTGAGACGTCCGCCACTAACTACTTCCCTAGTCAACATATAACACCCGCTAATTAATTTTAACACATTAACTGTATAAAAATCTATGGGAATACTAATCCTAAATAACTAGATCACATCTCCTAGAATTATTTGTCGCACACTCAAGCACCGAAAGGTTTTGAAGGTAAACGAGTGAGTGATTGTCACTTATATCACTCCAACTGTACTATTACAGATATGATTGTCTCGATTAACTATATGTCTTCCATCTAAAAGCATGCAATGGCCATAATACATTTCTTAAGTTTGCACCATAATCATGAAAACGAAAACAAATAAAATATAAAGAATTGAAAAACTTAATTATAAATAAAAGATCTCACAAGTCATGCTATCAACTAAGATTTTGGACCTGCTTCGCCTCCGACCTAGGAAAAAAGTGCTTAGCCAGACATTGTCTTGAAGAACACTAATAAATTCGAAAGAAAATAGTCTCATTCAATTCTCTATTTTCCTCTATATGTTTACAATGTCCTAATAACTATTTATACTCCTAAGACCCTTGAGAATATAATTTAAAACCCTAATTAGCATTCCCAAATGAAATAGAACTCAAAAACTTTCTATTTTTATGTATCGACGCCGTTTGTAAGTGATCCACGTTGTGTGTGTAAATGTCATAGTATCGTCAGAACGCTAGCTTTGTATGTGTAGTTTCTCCTCTTTGTGGTCCCGATGTTGTTTGTTTATTTCTTTGACGCCGTGTGTATAACCCACATCTTCGCCATAGCTTCAACTCTGCTACATCTCTTCCTTTGATCTCCAAGCCTTATCATGCCTTGTGTTCATCTCCTAAGGTGTCAAATGTATCCTCCTTAACATCACTTGTAGTTTTGTGCTTTTTCTTGGCTTTTCATCATGAAATCATTCTTTCGTCTCTTCTATAGCTTGTAAACTTGAAAACATATAAATATCATTAATTAGAATTCATTCCGGGATATTTAGGCTAATTATACTACTAAACTAACCCTATATATAAGTCTAAATAACTAATTATCAATTGTGGATTAGAAACAAATTATTAACGTTGAATCGTCATCCAATTAAATTATTTTTACAGTTTATTGGACAATTTTTATCATTCTTTAGTAGTTATAACAACATTTTTCACAACACTACGTTTCAAGTGATCCTCCCTTAATACTTCTGGTTTCGTAAGAGTTTAATTCATTTCACGAATTTCACAGAAGTAATGTTCAAAACGATTGAAACTATTCTTTATTTGACTAGTTAGAGAAGCATACTAACTTTGTCAATTTATATTCACTCATAAGTTCACATAACTCATTTCTTTCTTTACTGACCAACATATCTTTTGAATTTCCCTTCTAATTTCTTTAATTTTATTATTACTTTCATAGTACCTGAGATGTCATACCACTTTTTGTCTCTATCATTTACCGTTCATCAAGATTTTCTCATTACTTGAATAGAGACAAATTATCTATTTTACTCGAGTATATATAAACATTTGAATAGAGATACGAACATATTTCCTATTTTTACTCTTACCGAAATAAATTTTACTTGTATCTCAACAAGTTTGTAAATTTGTCATCTTTTTTCTACCTCTACTTAATGAATATCTAAGGCTTTCATCAAAACTATTATAAAAGAATAATAAATTCTTCAAATATGTCAAATTAGATATATTATCCTCTATTCAATACTTCAAATCTAAAAAGATATTACAGTCAACGGAATCGTAAGTCATGTATATTTCTTTTTCTTTTAACTTATGTTTTCACTATCCAAAAAGAGAATTTTGCAATAATTCCAAACTTGAAATAACTAGTGTTTCTAAAATTCACTAGTGTCTAAGCACAAGATGTAGCACTATACTTTTGAACCAATCCATGTCGTATTCTCTAGAATCATATGTAAACTAATTGGTTCAAAGTTTTAATAAATGGAGCTTTAACTTATTCTTGTCTGATTCTTGTGAAGACATATCAGGTTCTATCAATCTTATTTCTTGATATCTTAAGTCTTATTGAGACTCATTAATTTGAGGTTTTCATTTCCATAATAATGGAAAGCTTCTAGACAACTCGTTTGCTTATACTTTAGTTTCTAATTAACTTTGATGAAACGTTACATAATCTTTTATATAAACCACCATAAAGCAAGGTGGATGCATCGCACAAATCTTCTACGCTGTGAATGAATCGTGATAATGATACGGAGTTACTTAGAATTTTAGTCATGCACAACTACTTCAGTGCCTTACCTCGACTAAAGGAGTTCGTTCGTGTAATTTCTATCAGTCACAAGTCATCTCCATGTCCTATTTTCATATATAGAGTCTGTTAAGTTCTATATTATCAATTGTAGATATTCTCACATTTATTTTACTCTTGGTTCCTCTACAGACTTATTAATGTTTCATTCAACATGTGTACCACTTTTAATCCCTTTCCTTAACTTATAAACGCAATTTCAATCTTTCCTCTTTTTGAATATCTAGCTAAGAATAATATGACTCCACACATCTTAACACTCCACCTTGGACCAAAATTCATCCAATGGGTTTTTTTCTCGATATGTCCCAATCAAACTATTGGCTTTGATACCACGTAAAAACTTACAACAGACTCGCGCACGCGTATGTAGTGTAGAGTGGTGGATTTTTACATGGTATCAAAGAGGACAATTTGATTTGGGACTTGTCGAGAAAAAACCCCTTGGATGAATTTCAGTCCAAGGTGGAGTGTTGAGATGTGTGGACCAAAATAATAGTCCCACATCGATTAAATGAAACTACATGAAAAAGTATATAAGTGATGATCTCTCTTTAACTAATACTGAGGCCTTTTGAGTCAAAACCCTACACCTATGAGTTGAAGGTGGTCAAGTTGGGGATAATATCGGTGCTAGCCGAGATCCACGGGCTCGCGCACTCATGTGCTTTTGATCAATTGAACTCTTTCTTAGCTAATCTTTCATTCGAAATAGAGAAATCTACATTTCAAATAGTATCACCATTTATTATTGCCTTAAGTCTATTTTTCTTAGTCTGTATTTTCCTTACTTTCCTTTTCTCAAAAAGAATCTTCATACTTCTAAAAGAATATGTCAGATAATCATGTATCTTACAATTTATAACTTCACTCAACTGAAGAGATAGAAGAGTTATAATTGTTAGTCTCCTTATCAACTTACAATCCATTAAACCCTTACAGTTTACCTTTTCAATCCCTTAAGTCATAATTTAGGAAACTCTTGCAATACATGAATTTATATTGACTTATTGTATGTAATTACATACTGATACGCAAATCGATAAATCTGTCTCTTCTCTTGTTCTACCTTAAGTCATAATGGTAGATTCATTATTTCGATATGGTTAGGAGTAACTATTGGGTACTCAGAATCTCATAATACGGTCACTTGTTTTCATCAAATAGTTGATCACAACTATTACCAGACCCTTTTCCTAATATCTTAACTTTATAAGATGTTGATACTATTACTAAGTCTTTCATTTCTAAGTTAGATATTCATTGATTTGTGTGCCTTAATAACACTTCACGATGTCAACAAAGATAAGTCCTAACCTAATTATGTTCATTCGTTCTTATCATTTCTTTGCTCAGCAAATAGAACCATTATACTCAAACATCGCTTATGACTAAGTAATTTGAATAAGAAATGATCAAAATTATACAATACTCCTCATAGAAGGTTCTTTGATTGTTTTCAACCATAGTCATATTTCTGTTTCACTTGTATTTGTTTGGAAAATGAGACATTACTTTCCTTCGAATTATAACATTTTTATAAAAATTGGCTTATATGACTTGAACTAATCTTATCATAATCTCATTGTGATTTATCAGTCAATGTTTAGCTTATTTGACCAATTTTTATTTTCCAATAACGTTTGTCTCATTTTAACTAGATTTAAGACTATTTCGGAAACAACTCTTAATTGGTTTTTGAATCAAACTAATATTTCATGGAATATGTCTTTCCAAGTTACTAGTAAATCTACTATTGACCTCCTTCTACAAACCCAAAATATTCGCATCTTGTTCTTTTTGAAAATCCTAAATTCCATTTCATGTTATCAAATGATTTGCAATCATTTACGTCTTTACCTTGAGTAGTTCTGTATTTTCGTGAACATTTCTATATTGTAATAGTTCGATATTCTCAACTTCAAATAAATCTAAATTTAGTACTTACATACCTGAATTCCTTAGATTACGTTTCAACCAATTTCCTATTGGTTTTGTAAACTGATTTTAATTCATCAGTTACTTCAATATCGACTAATTTACAGTAATATTTCATGAATTTAGTTTTCTCAAGTCTATTTCATTTCTAATTACGCTCAGTTACCATATATTAAGTCTATTCTCTTTTTAACTCTCTGCTCTTGACCATACTCGTTTTATTTCACAAGTTCAGTGTGGAATAAACAAGGAGAATAAACTTTCTATAGCATATTTGGCAATAATACAATAATACATATCAAATATAACACAATACCAATGTACTCCTAGCTTACATTCATTTCCCAACTAATATCAATCTCAATTATGGGATCCTTGATCCTTAAATTCTATTAGTACTTAAAATCATCCCTTAGGTTATCCTACCCTAATTTAATCCTTAGAACCTTAACCCAACTTTTCAATCAACTCAACCTTAAACTCAACATCAATATCGTTTCTTATATTTCCTTAATTGAGCTAAACCATAAGTCTAATACCAACTTTGTCAAGCCCCTTGTCATTAGGGTATTTGACCGATCCAGATCATCCCAAAACCTCTGAGAATATATTCAGCCTCTAAACTTTCTAATTATTTCTTTACTTGACTTAAATTTCTTCTAAACTTCTCGAGATAAGTGGTCATCCTCAAAGTTATATGTAAAGTCTTTATTTTCTTAAGTACATCAAATTATGAATCCTTTAATTTGAAATTTTGACTTCTTAAAGAAATTTCGACAGTGTCTCTATAGTAAATAGGGTTGTCGAGAATCCAAAAAACTTGATAAACAACACTAGGAAAAGGCCTAGAAAGACTCACATCTTCACCAACATCCACAACAATTTATTTATAAGAATTTATAAATCATATAAAACCACTCAAACAAATCTATTAATCTTTAAACCATTTTACAAAATCATCTAACCCCAAATTCAAGTTTGTATTCATCATAATACTATAGTATTATCATATACCCCTTCGAAAAACTTTAAAAGAGAAAGTCGACCTAACTCGTAGCCCAAAGCCCAAAACAAAATAATAACCAATTTATTAAATGAAGAGAAAGAAATAATGTAAAGAAATTACAAGAATACTAAAGGCTGCTCTTTTCTTTCTTCATACCCATTAATCAAACCTTTCATTACCTAATAATAATAATAATTTGATAATATCAGATAAGTAAATCTCACACTATTTTGTACATATGTAATAATCAAATGCACCATAATAAAAGAATTTGAACAAAAAAGTAATATTTCAAGGAACCGTAAATATACAAGGATGCAATCCATCCCATTTCTAATCCTTAACTACAAACATACGTCGATTCTCGAAAGTAGTAAGGGAACAATAACAAGAAATCATGAGTTTGAGAGGAAGTCCCTCTGGAAGCCATGCCATCAACTATAAATGGAGTATGATCATGACCAACACATTCCCGCAAACCTTTCTAAATAAGTGTCTACAACAATTAGTGACTCCATTTGTAGAGCATTACAGTGTTCACCTTACCATACATATAGTCGGTGAACACAACGAGACCACCAAATGCCTTCTCCCTCTTACGTTCATGTATGCATGATTGACAAATAATGCAATGGTAAATCGTGCATGCAATTATATTCATACTATATTCATACATTTAAAGGTTACCATGGATTTTACTTACAAACAACCAACTCTAAGTATGGGGTTCCCAAAGTGTTAGATCTCCTTGAAAATGGCTCCATGTAATGATCCGTATTTTTAATTTGTAAATTAATCACTAATCACAATTTATTAGTGGTCTAAAATCTGACTGAGAGTTGCGGTTAATTGACGTGCTTGAATAAAAAAATAATTGTACTTGATGTGACCATTTTGTGATGTACACCAAATTAATTCGATTTAAATTAAGTTAACTTTACTCTGATTTGAATAAGTGGCTATGGTTTAACTTTTAAAGCAAATTATTTGTAAAAAGGGCAATTAGGTAATTTGTCAATAAAAAAAACGAAATGAAATAGGGCAAAAGCCCTATCTCATCCGCATAATACACGAGGGGGAGACCCCTCCCTTTTCGTCTTAGTGTGCATGCCAAGGCGAGTGGCATGGTCCCGGCTAGCAAAGAAGGCAGTGAAAAGCAGCAGCTTCGGGGAAAAATCAATGTAGGTGGTGGCGCGGCTCGTAGGAGCTGCTGAAGTGGATGCTAATCGAGCAGCGAGGATGAGCGGACGCGACGGAGCTCCAGCTCACAAGTAGCGGCTCGCAGAGACGGCGAAGGCGACACCGGCCAAGATGCGACGCAGGCGGTGTCGCGGCTCGAATTCCTCATAATTCCTTGATTTCCTTTTCCATATCTTATTATCTCCCCCTTAGGTCAAATGAAATGTTTTGCATGTTTATCCCATTCAATCTTATATATATTAAGTTAGATTTTTAGCCTTTGATCTTATGTACGTCATCTATCTTTAGATCAATTTAATGGCTTCAATTGTGACTCACAATCCATTAACTCTATACTAACTATTTCTTGATAACATATAATGTAACATAAGTTGTTTTGTTATGTGTTCACACGTATCTCGAAGAACATCTATGAATAATGTTTTATCTTTTTAAATTAGGCTTGATTAATGTAAATCAACCTATAGCAAAATCAAATTGGCTATCTAAGCGACATTAATTTAAATTAATCTTACCATATTGCCTCGGTCAGTGCATGTATCTCGATGCGGGTCTCATGTCACGGGTCAACGATCATGTTTAAGGAAGTTAATTTAGGATTAGGAATTCGGGTCGTGATAAATCTTCCAAACTAATGAAAATCTTTTCCTTGAAATTTAATTTCAAGTTAAAGTTATAGCTGACCCAAAAATGTATGGAAACCTATCTTGCATATAGTCTTTCTACTACCAAGTGAGTTTTGAATTATCATGGGATTGCCGCTTAACTAACACCTTCGGGATAGACTTTCCTCTCAACTGTTGTAACTTTTGGTCTAAAATCCGTACTAGTTAGTCATTAAAAGATATATCTTCGCTTAGGTTAATCTAGCTTAAGTAAATCATTGGTTGTACGCCTAATTTTTTACTTTGCCAGTTAAAACATAGAAATATGGAAGACTTGATAAATCCCTAATATCTGTGGAGGTAACTCAAGCTCATAAGCAACCTTCAATACCCATTTCTTGATTTTAAAAGGCCTCATGAATCTCAGTGCTAACTTGCCTTTCAAGCCAAATCTTTGAAGACCCTTTTGATGAGAAACCTTCAAATACATAAAGGCTCCCTCGGTATATGATAGATCCATGTGATACGTGTCTGCATACTTCTTCTGCCTCTCCTGGGCACCTTTAAGCCTCTGATGAATCTATCATACCTTCTCTGTGTGATCAACAACAATCTTAGGCCCCACTAGCTCCTAGTCCACTGGCTCAGCCCAACATGATGGTGAGCGACACAATCTGCCATATAATACCTCAAATGGAGCCATCTTAATGCTAGCCTGATAACTATTTTTGTGTGCAAACTCACACAATGGTAGGTAGTCCTCTTAAGATGCGTCAAACTCCAATACACGAGCCTTAAGCATATATTTGAGAAACAGAATCAACCACTTAGTCTTCCTATCAGTCTGAGGGTGGAAAGCTATGTTGAACTGTATGCGCGTATCATACTTCTCTTGTATACTCCGCCACTTCCTTGATGTATACATAACATCTATGTCTGATGTGATAGTCAATGGTAATCCTTGCAGCCTTTATAATCTCTCTCTTGAACAATACACTCAACTGGTCAAATGCGTAGTGAGCAGCGACTGATAAGAATTGGATAGATTTTGTCAATCAGGCTACAATTACCCAAATCAAATCATGTAGTTTAGCAGTCATCGACGGTCCTCTAACTAACTCCATGGCAATGTGTCTCCACTTCTATCATGGAATGGGAATGGCCTTTAACAACCTTTTAGGTTTATAATGCTCTGCCTTCACTTGCTGGCAAATCCCATAATTTTTTATGAACTCCGATACATCCAACTTCATCCCAGGCCACCAGAAATGTGTCATCAAGTACTCTACATCTTGGTCCTACCTGGATGAACGGTGAACCAGGAACGGTGTGAATATTAAAAAATATCATATCTCAGCTCTGCCACTGACAATTTCCATAATTTGCCTTTGAATCTCATATACTGATTATCATCTTTGTCTAATTAGTACAATCAGTGCTCTGGGCTAACTCACTAAACCTCGGATATAGAATGTCAACTCTTTAACCCTTTGACATTCTCTATATAGACACTTTGTAGCCTCAACTATGCACTATCATCACCCAAGTGTCTATAGGAATAATTAGCTTACTGATAATCTTTGCTACCTCGAGTAATCCACACTCATACATTATATGGCATATGACAATCTTAATATCTTTAGTCGGTATCCTACTCGGCGCATCTGCATCTAAATTACCTTTTCTTCGGTGATACTCTAGAGGAAAGTCCTAGTCCTTCAAAAACTTCAACCATCTGCTATGTCTTAGGTTCAACTCTTTCTGTGTGAAGAGATGTTTCAGATTCTCTTGCTTAGTATAGAGTTTGAATCTTTCTCCATACAGATGATGTCTCAAACCATTGGAGCAAACACCACTGCAATCAACTCCAAATCATGCGTGGGATAATTCTTCTCATGTATCTTTAGTTGTTTAGAGGCATAAGCCACCGTGCCTCGGTCTTGCATCAATACACAACCTAAATGCATATGAGAAATATTTGTGTATACCAGGAATCTCTGTCTAGCCTTTGGCAATATCAACACTAATGCTGTAGTCAACAACGTCTTTAGCTGAGCAAATGCATGCTCGTACTCCTTAGCCAATCAAACACAATGCCTTTCTAAGTCAATCTGATTATTAGTGAAGCAATTTTGAGAAATCCTTCACAAATCTACGATAATATCCTGCCAACCCCTGAAAACGCTTGATCTCTCGTAACTAACATTAGTGCTGACCAATCCATAATAGCCTGAATCTTGGCCAGATCCACTACGATTCCCACTGCTAAAAAAACATGCCCTAAAAACTTGACCTCTAATAGCCAAAATTCACACTTGCTAAACTTGGCATATAATCAGTGCTCCCTCAAAGTCTGCAATGTCTCCATAAGTTGCTCATGATCCTTTCGAGTCCTCAAATAAATCAATATATCATCGATGAAAACTATCACAAAGCAATCAAGAAATGGTCTCATTACCTTATGCATTAAATCCTTAAACATGGTGTGGGTGTTGGTCAACCCAAACGATATGATCGTGAACTAATAGTATCCATATATTGTGCTAAATGCTCTCTTGGACCAATCCTCATCCCTAAGCCTAGGCCGATGAAACCCTGATCGCAGGTCTATTTTAGAGAAAAACTGCTTTCATCTCAGCTGATCAAATAAATTGTCAATCCATGGTAGTGGATACTTATTCCTGACTGTAACCTTATTCAACTGTCTGTAATCAATACACAGTCTCAAAGTACCATCCTTCTTCTTCACAAATAAGACTGGTGGTCCCCCTTGTCGACATAAAAGGTGTGATGAATCCCTTCTGTCCCAAATCTTGGAGCTGACTCCTCAACTCCTCCAACTCTTTCGGAGCCATGCGGTACGCTGGTATATAAATAGGTCTGGTGCCTCGTACTAACTCAATGACGAAGTCTATCTTTTGGCTGTGGTAAACCAGATAAGTCCTCCAAAAACATATTTGGAAACTTGCATACAACCAAAATCTCCTTAAGTCTGGGTCCCTGAATCTCTGCTACGGTGTACAATGATACTAGAGTCTCCATATCTCTACTAGTTGCAAGTCGACCTCTCGTGCACTTGGCTCTCGATGTACTACCACTATGTGTGAACATAGAATTCCTTAAGATCTTAAATATCACTATCTTGCTAAGACTATCGATATTAGCGTGATACGCTGCTAGCCAATCCATCCCTAACAAAGCATCAAAATTTAAAAACTTGAGCACTCAGAAGTCTGTTGGTAACTTTATCTCGCCTATCTTTATCTCTACTTGTTATCCCTTGACAAGACAATTGGGGTAAAGCTTATCTTTGGCTACGATATTGAAAATCAAATGTACACTAACTCTACCTGGTGTCAATCCTAGGATGCCTATCATGCGACTAGAAATGCAAGATACTGTAGAACCCGAATCAAACAAGACATAAAAATCTCTACCACAAATGGAAACTATACCCTTAATAAGTCCTCATATAACATCTGCATCTAGATGAGCTACCATATGAACTCACTTACGACTTTTTCATGGGTAAACTAATACTGGCTATGGACAATCTTTTAACATGTGCCCAACCTGCCCTTACCTATTTCAAGTAATCGGTCAGCGTTGACCCTATGCCTGATCCTGGGCTTGTGCCAATGCATATTCCTATCTCCGTTCCTATTTGGAACTATGTCGACCTATACCTATACCTCTGCCTTGGCCTCTACCATCCTACTACTGTTCTTGATGTGGCGCTGGTGGTGCTAGAAAAACTGATAATGTAGGAGCTAGTAAAGCTAGTCTGACAAGAGGTGGCAAAGGAGGTCTACTAACTATACTTTGCAGTGGAGTAGGGTTTGATACATGGTGCACAACCAATGTGGCTGCCTCGATCCTATCTCCTCCGTCCCTTACCCCTTAGTCTCCTCCTCTTAAACTATACGACCATATCTGATGACAACACTGATCCCAATGGTGTCCTATTTGCAACCATGCTCAAATAATTAGTCTCATGAGAAAGTTTACACTTATACATCTCACCAAGTGTCCTAGCACATGAACTGACCACATAAAACCTTATGTCTAGCCTCAGTCCATCTCTAAAGTGATATACATATTCAGAGTCATCTTTCACTAGATCTCCAACAAACTACCTCAGATAACCATATATGTCCCTATAGCTCATGATCGACTCAGTAGCTCCCGGTCTCAGACTTATGAACTCCTTCCTCAACCTCTTCATCACTGCAAGTGGGAAGTATTGGTGATAGAACTTCTTCTTTAAGGTACCCCAAGACTCAAATTCACCATCCGAATATACCCTTACAAGCCACGAAACATCAGCGTCTTTTTGCATTATATACGAAGAAATCTCATCCCAAAGTCTATCATCAATCCTCAAAACCCTATGAAGCTTTTCTTGAGACAATATCCACTTCTCAGTCTTTTCAAAGTATATCTCTCCATCAAAATAAATTGGTTTCAGTCTAATGAAATCCTTCACCAACTGAACCTCGGTTGACGAACTAGAATATGTAGGAGTGGGAAATGATGCTATATCAACTATATCTGCGGTTGGTACTGTCACAACTGAAATATTATGTACCATTGGAGTTGCTGGTGTTGTCGTAGGAAGCTATAGTACTGGTAATAGAGGAGTAGTAGCACTAGTGAGGGCTGGTGTTTGTGTTAGTGGTGTAAAACATATTATCATAATAATAATGAAATCAGCTAACTACTCTCCCTGAGCTGATACTCGGTTAGATAGCCTCTGAAAATCATCTATAAATAGAATAGGATGTCGACTACCACTAGCACCTGCATATCTGCTGTTGCGTGAATCCGCCATTGGAGTCTGCAAGTTGATAGCGAACATGAATCAGCTACTACACAGATAACGCTTTTATATACATATAAAATAACATGTACATATAAGAAATCACCATCTCACTTTCACTCGATTCCCGAATAATGGTTTTTAGGCAAGGATCATCTAGTTTCATCAACTAAAATTTGTATTTTATGGAAATTCATAGGTTGATTGTTTAGTAAAGTTGGATTTCATACCAACTATGACGACCCCTTCTTAAACTAGCGCACTGCCCAGCCTAATCTCGTCACTAAACCCTAATCTCAACCACGTAGTACTTACCAATGTATAAGATAACTTTTCAAACTTATATCCCATTAGTTACTTTTACAATTAGCATGACACCCTTATTATTTAATTTAAGATTTTAGAGTTAATTAAAATCTTAACCACTTCACTTTTATTCTTTATTCAGCATAAGTCTTGATAAATTAGTTGAAGCCATTAATATAAATCCTAAATATGTGAAACCAAAACAATGATCATATGCTAATACAAAATAAAACAATGATAACAATATATCTGACATGTTTCACGTCAGGAAAAACTATCTCTCAATTCAAAACATACAAACCCAAAAGTATATAAAAGATATACAATCCATACAACAAAAATCCAAAACCTATAAAATGAAAAGTAGCAGCACTACAGTGGCTTAGATGAATCTACGCTCACTGTCATAAAAAAGATGATTAGTATAGGAAAGTAGTAAGTAACACTTAGAGACATTTATCCACATTCCCAAATATACAATATGTATCTAAAAGCGTAACAATAGCAACTATGCTATAAAAGAATCATTCTATAAGACACTTTAGTAAAATAATAGGAATCTGACACTCAGCTAAGCAACAATGATCTAGGGTCACCTTATTCCACTATTTAAGGCATAAATAATCTCATGAATGCCTTTACATACTCTCAAATGCTCATCACATATGTAAATATACTTTCAACTACCCTCGAGTCTTATACCCCGTGTGCTGCACAAGTTAGTGGTGCGATGCCGACAACCCTAAAAATCTAGTGACCACGTGTGCCATGCTCATCTCTGCCATATCATAGTCCTAGATACAAGAACTACTTTCATAATTCAAGGAATGACAAAGTTTAAGAATCCAACAATTTGATTGCATAACTAATGCACAAAGGAACATGGATTTACAATACCATAAGTCACCTGCCTAATAGCAAGCCATTTCAATTGACTAAATTCCTCAACAATCAAGAATGACATAGCACACGATTTAGAATCAATGAAATAACTTAATCAACAAACAAGGCCATGATAGCAAACTCATGAAATGAGATGAAACAACAAGTCATGACATATATAGTACAATAGATAAATCAGCCCAAATGATTGTAAATGAATAACATAATTGGAATGAAATGTAAATAAATATCTCAATTAGTTTACTTACAATCCATGCAAAGTTCCTAGGCTTATCCGACCTCCCGACACCCCGTATCTTACCAACAACCTCTCGATACTCTTCCCTAGTCTCCTGAGGTTTATTAGGGTATTTTAAGACCTATACAAACTATCAAAGTTGGATTAAATCAATTAGAAAAATCCCAAACTCATAGCTTTTGCTAAAAAACCCATCAAGAACACCTAAAACTTTAAAATGCCATAGCTTTGTCAATTCAAATCGAAATTTGAATTTTCTTGATGGCAAATTTTTTGTTTTTTCTTAAGGAATCCAAATCTATACACCAATTAGAAAATAATTACATTTACCATTTGAAATTGAGCAAAACCCAGAATTGAAATAAAACTCTAATTTTTTTAACGAACTTTTATAAAATGATAGTGCACACTAGCTTACCTAGTTGTAGAACGTCGCTAACCTAATCAATACCTTTCAAATTCACCAAAATCTCCTCACAATTCCTTGATTTCCTACTCCAGATCTTCTCTCCCCTTTAGATCAAACGAAATATTTTGCATGTTTATCCTATTCAATCTTATATATATTAAGTTAAATTAGATTTTTAGACTTTGATCTTATATACATCACCTATCTCTAAATCAATCTAATGACCTTAATTGTGACCCTAAAATCTATTAAATCTCTACTAACTATTCCCTGGTAACTCATAATGTAACATAATTAGCCTTATGATGTGTTAACACTTATAGGAACATCTATGACTAATGTTTTATCTTTCTAACTTAGGCTTCATTGATGTAAATCAAACTATAGCCATATCAAATTAGCTGTCTAAGCCACATTAACTTAAATTAAACTTGCCATATCACTCTCAACTCCAGTCCTACGCCGACACCATCTCGAGGCATGTCCCCATTCATGTTTCGACATCTAAACATTAGTAGGAGTGATTTTGTAGTCTACACATATACAATACGTTAAATAAGAAGTCAATAATTCGACATATTTTATTGTGTAATTTAGGTTGATTTTAGATATAAATGATGATATTACACTATGTATTTTCTTATTTTTGTGATTTTATGATTAAATTAGGAAAAAATGAAGAAACGGATGAAAAAGAGGAGGAAAGTCAAAACAATAAACTGGAGAAACGGTCTAGCAATTTTTCATTGATATGAAAATACACAGGAATTGCTACCTAAATGTGTAACAGAGAAGAACCAGTGAATAGCCATTAAATTGAGATTTATAAAGGAATCGATAGCTGAATCGGTGGAGCATAGAGAGATATTTTCAGTGATTAACTCAGCGGTTTGTGAACAATATAGGAATCGTTGACAAATTGTTAAGGTTGGTGATGAATCTTCTAGATTATTATGAAGAATCTGGTGATGAATCGTTAAGGTTGGTGATTAACAATTTTATGAGAGCTGTAAGTTAGTTTTTATTGAGTTCATGTTTCAAGCAACATCGGGATTTTGTCTATTTCAATAAGACATATTTATTTAATTATGTATTTCAATTATATTATTATATTATTTATTTCTATAATGAGTGTGTATTTTATTAATCTAAACAAATCTTATACATGTATATACTTCGAATTGCCATATAGTTACAATTAAGGAATCCTGTACTTATTGCTTTAAATCTATTCATACATAATAATCACAATTTAACTAATATGGTTTTTTGTATTACAACTAATGATTCTCGTATTGCATGCATAATAGCAAATATGTATTATAATATATGATTTTCTTAATCTATGCCTATGATTATTGACAACAATTATATAAGTAGTAACTATGATTAATTTATAGGGCCAAATTACCCGAGTGGATGTTCTTGGTGATTGTGTTCTAAATTATTTATTGATTGGGACATTCTGATTAATATTCGATTTAGATTAGGCAAAATTTTTATTGAGTGTTAATGCTATCGTATTTCTATTTTATTACATTTTATCCAAAGGTAGATTTACACTGATAAGGATATGACTATATTCCATCGAATATAGGAAAATCAATGGTTTGTTAAAGGCTATCATCCTATTATAAATTATGATTTAATGATTCAAGGATTCCATGTGACATAATTATAAGACGGTTATGAAGTGATCTTATGTTCTAGTGTTTAAATGCAATCCAAGTATTTTACATTGTTTAGTGGTTGTTTGTTTAGATATTTATATTATATTGAATTTGAATTTCATTCAATTTAAGTTTGCATTAAATTGTTGGAATTAGTTTAGTTAGTTTGGTTCATTAAGTTAGTAGTCATAGTTTTTAGTTATTTGTTATTTTGATTCCCATTTAATTAGTTAAACTAAATTAAGAAAAATAATACAAAAAAACACTTTCCTTAGTTGTAAAATCCATATGGAGATGATATCCCACTAAATCAAGTGGAGATGATATCCTACCTACCACTAATACAAACAATAAGAAAATACGGAAAACTATTATGCACCCTCGACACGAGTCATTAAACATACATCACAGAAAATCTAATATACACCTCAGCCACATTGCCTATGTCTATCTCGATATGGGTCCTACGTCACGGGTCAATGATCCTGTATTAGGAAATTAATCTAGGATATAGGAATTTGGGCCATGATAATCAAGTAAAAATCAATATTCAGTATGACTACATTACAAAATGGATCAAGTTCATGTTTGTACTTTGTTTAGTTTAATAAACTGTTGGGTTTTGGGGGTTCATACGCAGCGAAAAACTCAAAACAAATTTTGAAAAACTCCAACAGGATCAAAAATAGGTTCCATTAAACTAAATCTACAAAAGTGAATCATACCTTATTCCGTGATTTTCTTTTGATTGTTCAATTTTTAAGACGTTTAAGTGTGCGTCTATAAAAAATTTACACATGAATAGTGACCAAAATTTGCAGTGCTAGCCCCAAGAGAGATTGAAAACGATTTTTCTTTCTCTCCCTAAATCCAGAGAACTCGAAAATTTTAAAACAAAATCTTATTTCATTTTTAGGGTTTCACCCTTTATTTATATGTGTAGATAAGTCCTCACTTAAAATCATATTCGTAATACAACAATTATATTTAGGCAGTTTAAGCAAATTACACATATGCCCCTATTAATAAGTTATCATATAACAAATCATAAAGGTTTTTATGTCATGAATTTTATCATATAAAATTCATTACTCTGGACCAATTGAAATTGTTCAAAGCCATTCTTTGTGTGCAACTCAATAGGTTCAAGTGACTTTGGCTGTGAACCAAAAACCATTTTGGTACACAAGTCATAAGCAATTTCTAGCAAAACATTATGGCTACCCAAGTAGCATGAATATAAGCATCGCTACAACCTAATTAATAAAGTATATCATATCTTTTTGTCGTGCGATATCTTTTGATTAAACAAAAGGCATGGAAAGTCACCCTTAATGTTTAATCGTACTAGTCTCAATCTTTAGGTAAACTGAAAAACATCCAAGCGACATTGATCATATTAATTCACATGGACTTAGCCATTATCGGTCTATTTTATCGAGGGATCCATTGATATCTTACTCTATACGAGGGTGACAAATTCTATCTTGATTACACACTTTAACTTATTATTCACACTGTAACTAATCACAATCTTTATAATTTTTCGGTTAAAGACAACATTTGATTGTGTCAAATCATCATACCCATAATGTTGAAGTCTATGGTAATCTCAAGTTGAATGACTAAATGATATACCTATCATGAGTAACACCTATGACTTAATCCATGTAGTGTTATCAGAGCGGGTCGGTCCAGTACGTTATTCCCTAACAAGTACTCATGATCTTGATTCGTACCCCTATACGCACGATCATCACATGACCATCAATCAAGATTCACACTAGTTATAGTTCCCAGTATAATGACTGACTAGGGACATTTAGGATATTTCAACAAATACCCAATGATCTTACTATAAGGTAAGCATGCAATCACTTATAATAAAACAACAAATTAAACCTCTATTTTATTATCTATAATTATAAGATAAATAATGTTTGTAGATTGACCTAGGGTACATGCCCTAACATAAACTACTCACTCATATTTGTAATAAACATCACAATAAAGTAAAAAAAACATAAATAAACACCTCTTATTAAATACTTTGAATCCTTAAATTGTCTCCAAAAGCAACAAACAATAAATCTAAACTTAATAAGACAATAAAAATGAAATAATATAGCGCAAAGAGCAATGAAGTATGATATAAGATACTCAAAGGCAATTGATTTTGAAGCCCAAGGTTCATATATATAGTATTCTAGGTAGTACATATCCCAAAATAATTGAAACTCTTTGTGATTATCTAATATTCTCGAAATTAACTACAACAAATCGTAACTAATTTCGCTTAAATCATAATTTGCTAGAAAAATCGGTGGAAATAAGCCTCTGTCCATCATCGATTTGGCTAGCAAATCATTCAAAACCCTTAATTCACTACTGATTCGCTGGCTCCTTTTCTTAATTGATTGAATTCTTTATTTTCTTTGTTTTTCTTTCACTTCTTCATATATTCTAAACATGACATGAAATCACAAAAACAAGTGAAAATCTAGTGTCGTATAGCTTTTTACATCCAAAATCACCTTAAAATATACTATAAAAACTGTTCAATTATTGACTTATCAATTTTACTAATATTTTTACCTATAACTAATTAGGCTAGGGAATGTGCGACACTGTTACCTTCCTTAGGGGTTAATGAATACCCACTTAAGTCTTGAGGTACTCCAACACCAAAAAGGGGATTCCTACTCGCACTTAGACATCTACATTGATCCTTACAAACCCAACCTATAGAAGCCATGCATTTCCGGGACAAGCTAGCCTTTCTAGGCGACCTACCTTTCTCAATATCATTCTTTCAAATATGCGCTCTCACTCCTATTTTCGGCTTAACTACATGCTGCCTAATTCTTTCAAACAAAATAGGTAAATGTAGGCCTAAGTTTGAAGATGTGCAGGTTGGTAGAGCAGGGCGTCCATTTCTTCACACGAGCTATGATTTGAGGAGTTTGTCTCAGGGAAGGGAGCTGGCTAGATTGATACTCCTGAAGCCGTTGGTGGATGGAGTTCCAGTCATGATTGAGATCTTGTAGTCACTTTGGGGGAGAGAAAACTATTTTAATTTATTAATTAGCTTAAATTTGTTTTCATTAAATAAATTGAAATATATGGGATTTGTAAAAATTCTCAGCTGTATGTAATGGCTTGAAAATAGTTTATATTTGAATGGTGATGTGAAACATTTGTTTATACTCGTGAATGAAAAATTTATGAAATTCATTGCCGATTTCGCAAGTGAGGTATGTTCTCGAGATGCATGTGAGTATGGGATAGGTCGATGAATCGAGAAGAACTAGGTTGTTAAATACCTTATCTCATTAAATGTACCTAAGTTAATGTAGATTTTCATGTGACCATATATTTATCTAGTTATGCACGTGATAGAGTGAAAATAAACCTTAGATTAGCCTAGAAGTGAATACCTATCTCAAGATAGAAATCTAAGATCAAATATGTGCACTAATATATAAGGAGCATTTATAACAATCTTGGTCTAAAAAAACTCTATAAGCCGAATTTGTAGAAAAGAAGCGTGAGGGTTCAAGGGCCGGACTTGTAGAGATTCATGAGCCAAAACGGGTGAAATAAGAGATTCAATCAACCGAGGAGACTGGCATGGCCTAAATTCCTAATCCTTGTTTAATTCCTAAATCAGGATCATTGACCTATGAGCCCCATTGAGATACATGCACTGACTGAGGTAATGTGGTTGAGGTATATATTAGAGTTTTTTTTATGTACGCTTAGTATATTGTATATGTGTAGACTACTAAGTCACTCCTACTTGTATATAGAAGTCGAGATGTCAGTGGAGAAGCGCCTCGAGATATGTGCCAATGTGGGACCGACGTAGCGAGTGATGTGGTAAGTTTAATTTAAGTTAATGTGGCTTAAATAGATAATTTGATGTGGCTATAGTTTAATTTGGATAAATGAAGCCTAAGTTAGATAAAAAAAATTAGTCATTGATATTCCTCGAGATACATGTGGACATATCATAAGAGCTATTAAGTTTAGTTTAGCGTTAGTAAAGATGAGTTATTGGAGAGTTAATGGATTATGGGGTATTACGCCATGAGATAGATCTAGAGATGACTAATTTACATGAGATCAGGGGCTTAAATTGCTCTTTACCTATATATATATAAGTTAGGATAAACATGCAAATCACTTGCATTTGATCCAAAAAAGGACAATAAGATATATGAGAGATGGAGTACATCATGCTGCAAAAATTCAAAGATTTAGAAGTGTTGGATTAAGTTTAGGAAGATCTACAACAAGGTAAATAAATCTCCCTTACCACTTTGTGAAATTCAAGCTAAAATTGAGAGTTTTAGTTCAGTTCTGGTTTTTGGTTAGTTTCAAAGGGTAAATGAAATCATTTTTGAAATTGGTTTAAGATTTGGAATCCTCACGAGAAATTAATAAATTTGCTATTAAGAAAATCTGGATTTCAGTTTGAATTGATAAAGTTATGGTATTTTGAAGTTGTAGGTGTTCTTCGTGATTTCTTTAGCAAAAGCTATAAGTTTGGATTTTTCTAATTGATTTAATCAAAATTTGATAGTTTTTAAGTCCTAAAACACCCTTATTAACTTTAGTAATCTAGGGAAGAGTCTCGAGAGTTTGTTAGAGAGATATGGGGTGTCAAGAGGACGAATTAGCTTAGGAAATTTGCATGGATTGCAAGTAAACTGATTTTGATATTTATTTCCATTTTTTTCCTATTGTGCTTTTCACTTAAAGTCATTTGGTCTAATTTACTTATTGTACTCTAGATGCCATGACTTGCTCATTCTATTTCATTTTCATTAGTTTGTTATCATGGCACTATTTGATGTTTAATGGTTTCATTGATTCTAAATCATGTGCTATGTCATTCTTGGTTGTTGAGGAGTTTTAGTCAAATAAAATAGCATGCTATTAGGTAGGTGATTTATGGTATTAAAAACCCATTTTTATTTGTGCATTAGTTATGCAATTACATTTTTGTATTCCTAAACTGTTATTCCTTGAGTTATGAAAGTAATTCTTGTATCTAGGACCATGACATAATAGAGATGAACGTGACACATGAGGTCATTAGATTTTTTGGGGTTATCAGCATCTCACCACTAACTTGTCAGCATACGGGGCATGGGACCCAAGGTTATTGATAAGTATACTACATATGTGAGGGGCACTTGTAAGTATTTATAAATATGTAATGAGCATTTGTAAGGATGTGAAGGTATTCATGAGATTGATTATGCCCTAAACAGTGGAATAAGCCCGACGTGATGTAACTCACGGTTGACCGACCCTAGATTATTACTGCTTAACCAAATATCAGTTTCATATTGTTTAACTAAAATATCTTATAACATGATTCCTTTTCATCATAGTTGCTATTGTTATGTTTTCAAATACTTGTTGTATATTTGAAAATATGGATAAATATCTCTCAATGTTACTTTTTACTTTCATGTACTCACCGTCCTTTTTTATGACGATGGGTGCTGATCCATTGAGTAGCAAATCGGGCAAGGAGAAGATTGACGGCTACCTTTGAGCCACTGAAATGCTGCTACCTCTGATTTTATAGGTTTTGGCTTTGTTTTCTGAATTATATATGTCTTTCATACACTTTTAGGGTTGTATTTTTTGGTTGAAAGATAGTTTCCTGACAACACACATGTTGATATATCATCATTGCTATTTTGTTGTATATATATATGATAAATAATTATTTAGACTTATATATAAGGTTAGTTTAGTAGTATATTTAGTATAAATATCCCTAAATAAGCTTTAATTAAGAGTGTTTATGCATTTTCTGCTAAATAAGGCATAAAGGAAGGAAGCAAGTGAAAATAAGAAGAAATGGAGGTAAAACCCACCAAAGTGTGGTTGGTGCCGTGGCATGAAGGTGTGGCGCTGTGAGAGCATAAGGGATAGCGTGGAGGACCTAAGCACAGTATAGGAGAGAAGACAAAGTGATGAAATGAGACAATAGAGGTGGCGCAGTGGCGGTGTTGTGGCCCAACTCACATGACGCCAAGGTTTAAGTGACAACGCCAAAACAAAAAAAGAAAAAGAAAATTAGAGTTTTATTTTGAGTTAAATTGAAAAGTAGAGTTTCTAATTGTGTTTAGAAAGTATAAATAGATATTATGAAATGGTAAACACATAACATATCAACCATTAGTAGCAATTAAAGTATTTTAAAATAGGTTTTACTTATTCTTGAGTATTAGAACAATTTATGGAGAGAAGACATTGAAGACTCACGTATGGTGATTGGGGTATTATGTTATTAATTTATTTGAAGTATTTTCAATATATATCTGATTTCAATGAACAACACTATGTGGATGTTTGTTTAAATGTTGTGTGACCAGTCTATTAATCTTAGAGATCAATAGATCCTATGATATGAATGTTGTGCTGTTAACATGAGTATAAATTGAATATAAAAAGTGCAATGGTTAGAATTTTTATTGATTCTTATGGTAATGCTATAGACATCTTGATCACCTATTTATTAATATTAGGCTTTAGTAGTTATCATGGCCATTGAAGCTTTTAAGCCAGACATAGACGGTATAGCCATAAAATATACAACATTGAGTGATAGTTGTTGATTAGGGAGGCATTGATAGTAAACTTAATTGGTTATGAATCTAAGGATTTAGAATATTGAAGCAATGAGGAGCTTACGTTATTCACACCAATATGTGGAGTTTTAGTTTGCACATTATAATCTTTTCCGTCATGATAGTGTGGTAAAGTGGGTTTAAAGAAAATCTGTCTATTCTAAGAAGGCAATGCACATAACATGATAAAGGTGATAAAGTGGTTGAAAAACATAGTATTTCATTACCTAAGTGAAGTTGTGAACTACGATAGATTTAGTGTAAGAGTTAAAAGTAAATTGCATTGATTTGTTAGTATAAATTAGTCTAGTTTGATTACAAAATTAATTAAAAAGATTTCTTTATCAATATATTCAATGTAGCTAAGTATGTAGTGAGTGCGTACACCTTTCCCTAAGTACTATATCCATAGTCAACATAAGTTGATTACACTATTACTACAATCGAGTCATTATACTTACGACGAGGTCACATTTTTGGCACCATTGCCAGGGATAGGTAGCCACTTAGTATTACTCAGTTAGTTTGGAAAGTTGCTAAGTTTTATTTGAAGTAATTTACCTTTAAGTTCATAAAAAAATAAAAGGCTTAAATTTCAAGTTTGACTTTCTGCACTTAATTTTTGTATTTTCTTTTCAAGGATAACTAATGCATGCGTAGCAAGGGAGAGAAGGACCTAGTGCCTTAAGACACTGAGATTGACATAACCAATAAAGGAAAGAAAAAGAAAGGAATCAAAATGGCTAAGGATCAAACAAGAAACCAACAACAGGGCCTCGAGAATAATAAACTCGAAGGTGATTTGATAGTGCAGGATAAAATGCGAGGACAGAGATGCCTTCGCCACTACTTCAAGCCAGTAGTTCAAGAGCTTACATCAGAGTAATAAGACTTCCAATCAATACTACCAAATTCAACTAAGACCATCTTTGATAAACATGGTGCAAAGTAGCTTGTTCAACAGGCTACCCAATGAAGATCAAGTTGCACATATAGAGAATTTCATGGAGAAGTGCAACACCATGCACATTATCGAATTTACAAATAGGTGATTAAAATGAGACTTTTCCTATTCTCATTGGTAAAAAAGCCAAATCTTGGTTGTAAGGACTGAATGTTGGGAGTATGACCTCATTGGTGGAAATCAATGAAAGATATCTGGATAAGTTTTTCCCCCAGTGAAGGTCCATGAAAGGAAGCTGGAAATCAATCAATTTAAGTAAGAAGACACCAAATCTTTTGGTGAGGCTTGGGAAAGATCCAAAGAGATGTTGAGGAGATGTCCGAGGCATGGATACGTAAAATAGGCACAACTCAAATTTTTTACAATGGGATGAACCACAACACGAGAACACTAGTACATGTTGTAGCAGGTCATTTTCTACTAACCAAAGATGAGGATGGAGCATTGGATCTCCTTGATCTTATGTCTAAAAAATCTATGACTGGTCATCATCCTAAAGTAAGGAAACCATAAGGCTTATACGAGATTTATTCACAAGTTGCAATTATGGCACATATATAAAATAGCAAAACTTCAAATGGGACACCAAGGTCCACAAGTGCAGGCGATACAACAACCTATTAATCACCTAGCCATGGTGGTTAACCAAATGGACATACAATAAGGAATGGAGCATGAAGAAATTAATTTCATGAACAACCAAGGTTACGGGATCAACTTCGTGCCGAGAAGAATGACTCCTTAAAGCTTTTATCAAGGATACAAAAACAATCTGAACTTCTCATATGGAAATCCTGATAATGCACTGAAGTTACCTCAAGGTTTTGATCAAAAATTCTAACAAGGGAAAGTAGGACAGAATGAAGAGATGACTTTTTTGAAGTCAATTGAAAAGTACTTGCAAGGTATGGACATGAGCAATAGGGAATGTCATGAGAAGCATGAAGAAAGATGGAATGACTGAAACAAGCCATGAAGAGAATGGATGATGAGAGGTTACAATCTATTAAGAACTTAGAGAGACAGATTGATCAGCTTGCCATTGCCTTGTACTCAAGGAATGAAGGATAGTCTCCGAGCAACACCATCACCAATTCCAAGGAGAACATTAGTGCTATTCACGTGATGAGCACTAATGACAATGAATGAGCCAAGTCGCGATCAAGCGATGTACATGTAAGAAAAATTTGACACTTTGGTTTTGTAAAAGCATGAAGAGATGTATGAGTACAGAACAGAGGTAAGGACAAATGAACTTGAGGGATTCGGGCAACAAAGAATCAATGCCTTGAAGAGCGACAAGAACGGAAAGAAATAATGGAAAGCTAAACAAAAAAATGAAGGACCATCTAAAGAAGCACTGAAAGGCAATGTCATTAAGGTAGTTCCAAGGAAGTCGGAACTAAATCTCAAGTTCATCGCGAGATTTCTACTAATCAAAAGGAGATAACCTGGAGAAATATGCATATCAATAAGCATCGATGGAAACCGGTTTAGAAATGTTTTATGTGATACGGGAGCCTTAGTCAATGTCACGCCCATAATGGAGATGTTGAACGTGATTTGAAGATCGATTGTCCCAATATGACTAATTTGCAAGTAGTTGACGGCAAGTTGATACCAACTATAGGAAGAGTCTTGAATGTGCATGTGGAAGTGGGTAAATTCAAATTCATCAAAGATTTAGAGGTTATGAATCATAACATGGATGATAATGTGTCTATGTTACTTGTGAGATCATTTGTGAACACTAACAATATAATTTTGTACACAAAAAAGAAAAAGATCACAATGAGTATCAATCAGGATGATAATGATGAGAAAGTTGTCTTTATTGATGGCGAAGTACATCCGAATGAGAATAACATCATAATCTTCAATTTACAATTGGAGTATCTCGATTTAGACTCAGACTAAATGAGCAAAAAGGCGTTAGGCTAATGACGTTAAATTAAGCTCAACTGAGAGGCAGCCTAGGGGTTTTTAAATTTCATGTTTTTTTAAATTTTAGTTAGTTAGTTAGTTATTTAATCTAATAAGTATAGTTAAAAAGTTTTAGTTCCAACTTTGAAAAATTTGTATCGAATGTGTAGGAAAGACCATTTGGCGGGTGATAATTTATTTAAATGGAAATGTGTCGCTAACTCATGAAAGAGCATAGAAGAGCAAAATAGTTGAAACAACAAAGGTGAGGTACACGGCAAATCACGAGTAAGTTTTTATGAAATTTTTATATTTACATGGATTTCATGCGATCACGACATCTTCTGTAATTGATACACAAAGTCGGGGAAGCGCAAAATAGGAGTTAAAGGGAAACATATGCAAAACACGTGGGCAGACTGCTCGAGACCATGGCAATGAGGCATAGCATCGTGGGTATGAGAGATTGTGCCAACAGGGCCCCATAATAGGCAAAATGACACGCCATAGCGTATTTGATGTTGTAGTTGCGCTATCATGACGTCGTGCCATTAACAGGCTTTAAAACCCCATTTTTTTACTTTCTTCACACTTGCATCAACACCCCACTACAACCACCAAGTATACATCCCTCGAAAGCTTGACCAGTTTTAAGTGAGATAAGAGAGTTCCTAGTGATTGAGAGTGAAAGAAACAAGTGCATTATGCATTTGCATAAGGTGGAAAGCTAAGGTTTGAAATTAGGATTTTGAGTTCAAAGAGAGCTAGGGTTCTTGTGTAGCGCCCCTAATTTTTTCAAATCTATAATAAATTCTCGACATAAAAATAATTTAATAGATATGCATTGTATTTGTGTATTGGTGAGACTAAATGCGTGCATTATATGATACCTAGTTTACTTAGGTGTGGAATTAGCCTAAGTGAAAGAAAAAAGAATTATTAAATGATGTAAATAGAGAATAATGGCAAGGATTGTAAGTATACATGAGGGCATTTACGTAAAAGACATAAAAAATGGACTTAATGTGAGCTATAGGATCATCCCAGCACTTTAGCTCGTCTTGATGAGATGAAAGGTTGGATATAGTCCACTAAATCCTAGTTTCTCTAACAAGCTATATAAACCACTTAAAGGCTTCTAGCCATTTTTATTGGAATGAGCTACATGAGAATTTGAGAAGGGAACCTTATGAAGTTTTGTTGGTGGATTTGGTGGAAAGAGGGAACTCATATCAAGTGTACATAAAGCTAGGTAAATCATTCATCTTCTTCTCTAATCTTCCATACTTTGATTTGGTTTTCATGATAGGGGATGAATCATGGTGTTTAGGTTTTGGGTTTGATTCATCTATGCCATTTCTTCACTAATTTTAAAATATTGATTTCGGATTCAAATCTTGTACCTTACTTGATTCAAAAGTGTTAGTTAAAGCTATGCTTTAATGGATGATTTGATTTGGATCTTTAATGTAATGGTTAAATGCTTTGTGACTTCAAATGAGTGGTTTATCGATGTTTTAATCGGGTTTAGACCCTTGGAGATCAGCGTGCGTCGTTGGAAAAGTCAGATTTCAGTTTGCGTGTTAGAATTTTGATTTCGCATCCAGCGCCGTACCAGCGATTTGCTTACAGGCTGTACGACGCTAGCCACATCACTGACTGGGAATGACGAAGTTGAAATTGGGTCCGGCGATCTCCCATCGCCATGTCGTACAACATACGGTGCTGACAAATCGTTGGATAGTATTTTTGGCTTTCTTAGTGATCTTGCCCAGTGCTCTATGGGTTAAACCCACGACACTTGGATGGTGCTGGATGATTTTTCCAGAATAAAAAGTCATTTCGCCATTTTCCAAAATTAAGTCTTATTTGTTGTTTTATCAAAGTATATCGCGGGACAAGGATCGAGGGAGTGGTAACTAACCCCGAAAACCTTTATCGCCGTAGTGAAGGCATGATATTAAATAAAAAAAAAATTTAAAACAATTTTCGAGATATTAACGCGAATTAAGTAAACTTACCTCAAACAAATACACTAATAAATGAAATGTAAACCTATACCAATGAAAAGCAAGGAGAACCGAGTTAGGAATTTCTCAAACTAGGGTTGGATAGGATAGCAACGCTTCAAGGTAAGTGAGGTTTGCTCTATTATCAATCATACCATGCTAGTAGATATGCTAGGACTTTATTTCAGTAATTGTTATATGAATTACTTGGATTCTGCTTAATATCTTTCATTGATATGTTTCTTATCATGTCTCTTTTTGTTACTCTATCTTTTTGATGCTTATGGAACTGATATATGTTGAATGAATATACTTGGTACCGCGCTTGAAGGGTCAGAGGCATCCGGTCCTTTGTCTACTACTTTTCCCCCAGGTACCTCAACAGCTGCTA
Organism: Stephania yunnanensis; assembly: GCA_039657365.1. Classification (NCBI taxonomy): domain Eukaryota; kingdom Viridiplantae; phylum Streptophyta; class Magnoliopsida; order Ranunculales; family Menispermaceae; genus Stephania; species Stephania yunnanensis. The sequence continues at coordinate 46,420,641 of CM077581.1, forward strand.
AGGACAAAGAAAAGGGAAAAGCCTTAGCATATAAGTTCTTTTCTTGTTTACAAGGTTGAAAAATAATTATCTATTTGCTTTCTTACTTTATGTAATAAACAAGGGATTTATTTGGGTAGATGTTCGAACCAGCTTATGTTTAATTTGGTATGCAAGACTTTTGCATTTAGTTCCGCATCTTATTAGACAATAAAGATTTGTTATATTTCGCACTGATTAGCCTCGTTTAGTCTATGTTATAGAATGTCATAGTTTAATTCTGCAGGTTAAGGCTGACTAGATCATTGCCCAACATCACTAGGTTATCTAGAGGGGTTTAGTGATGGTTTAGGCTGGGTGGTCCAGACCCACCAGGGTTTGGGTTGTCTCATCTAGTTTGTTAGTGAAAGAGAGGCTTTAGATTAATAAAGACTTGGAGGAGTGTTCTACACCAGAATCTAGTCTAGCATTGAGGTAAAGTTACAATTTCATTAGTTATGCTTTAAGTTTTGAAAAATCTTGATGAAATTGCATGAATAGTGGATTTTAGGTTGTTGGATAAAGATTTGCAAGTTGTGTGAATATTGAGCATTAATGTTACCCATAGAGAATTAGTCTATGTGTTTGCATTATTTAGCATATGAATGATCCATGTGGTGTGAATTGTGATTTTTAGGTGATTTCAAGACCCAAATTGCTAGTTGCATTTGTTGTGTTGTTGTTTGAATTTGAAAAGAATGCCGAGAATATGAAAGCAAGTTAGCCAAGTTAGAATAAATGAAAATACTTCATTAATAGAGAGGCCAAGGATATATTTGAGGGTATTCAATATAGGGAGTTTGTTTGTGAAAGGTATAAATTTGGTAGCCAAGTATGAAAAATGAGTGAAAAACTTCATTAGGTGACAAAACTGGGAGCATTTCACTCAAGATTATAGAAAAAATGAAGTTAAAGGAGTAAGTGGAATCGTTACGAATTTTATGTTAATTCGAAGTTCACTAGAAAGGAGGAACAATGAAGGTGAGATGGTTGTTTGTGCCCTTTAATAAGACTGAAATTAATATTATCTATGGATTGGAGCATTTAAGTATTGTCGTAGTGGAACCAAGTTTTTAGATAATCTATATGAGAAACCTTATAACATATACCCATTTAAAGCCATAGAGAGAGCATTGGTTGTCCAAAGACAACCCAGTTGTGTAATGGGAGCTGAGAATATGCCGAAGTACATGAAAAAGGAAGTGTTAGGAAAATTTACTGAATGTGGCAACATTTCTTTGTTGCATCGCTATACCCCACCACTTAGCAGAGAGAGATCAACTAGCCAAAGGTGGCTTGTTTATATGAGATCACAAAGAACGAAAAGATAGAGGTTGGTGAGATCATCTGTAACAATTTGGGTCCATCATATCAGAAAGGGACAATGAAATTGTTGTTTCTATTATTGATCACTCAATTATGGTTGAAGGCAGAGTTACACTAAGAAATGATGAAGAATTCGATATAAATGCCCTAGCAAACATGGATGAAGCTTTCATGCTTGCACTTAAATCACCGCATGGTTATCAAGAATCTGAGGAGGAGAGAGAAAGATCCAAGGGAGATAGACGTGATGCCTAGTTGTTGGCCAAATAGCAGGAAGATAATGTAGAAACGACAGTAACAGCCGAGCTAGCATACGAATTGGAAGATGAAAGATATGGAGAAGAGGAAGAGCAACAACAAGAGGGATTCACTAAGGGCTACGAGTTCGTAGACCCACTGATTGGAGAGCATGACTTGGATGGTCCTGAGGTTTTTTCACAACCTCATCAGCCACAGGCACTAGTAACATTAGCAAAGGACTTGACTCTACAGTAGTAGAGGTTGTGGATTGTCGAGATGAGGAAACAATACTGAGAGGATAGGGCACAATATATACAACCTTGTTACGATATGAGTAGGATATGCAGATGAGAGAGCAAAATCGACAGAATGGGTAGCAGAACTTCATGTTGTTTGACGATCATTAGAGGGACATAGCTAGGTATGAAAAGAGTTGATGGATGAGACATACTGATAGTTCTTTTGGTTTTCCAGTAGCACCAACTTATGTGTTTAATCCAGATGCGGTACAAAGCAGGAGGGTGGAGCATTCATTGACACCATCCTGCGCTAGAGCCGTATAGGCAGATGATGACGATGACACATAGTCTTCATGTTAGTGTCTTAGGATTTCTTTAGACCTGGGGAGATGACGGATATATTGATACCATTTTATTTTCAAATTTGGGATATTATGTTAAATATTTAGTTTTTTAAATTATATGTTTAGTTTAGTTTATGCTATATATTTTGTGATATTATATATGATTGTGTGTTTTAGTGTTTTTATGATTTCAAGCTTATTTTTAAACCTCGGGGACAAGATTTGGTTTAAGTTTGGGGGCATCAACACTACACTACACTATGGGAAGTGATAAGAAAGGTTAAAATAAGGATAAACACTGCAGATATGATCGTTTAAATTTTATTTTTCAAGTAGTTAAAGAGGAAAATATTGTAGTGTATTATTTATTTCATTTACTTACTATTTTGGAATGTTTAGTTAATATAGATTAGGTTATATATAGTAGTATGTAATGAATAAGTAGTTCATTTGCATGTTCATGCTTTAAATGGAGGATGAGTAGAATATAAGTGTCTTGTTGATATGAAACTCAAAAGAGTGTTTTTGAATTTTTGAAGAATATAATGAAATGTAGCAACAACAGTATGATTTAAGGATTAGAAATCTAGAGTTAGGGAAGACCATGAACTTGAAACGAAAGCAAGAAATTACTAGAACACTTATTGTGAAAATTGTTAGACCTCTAAGGAATTCTATGATAAGTGTGAATCTTAATTGATAAGATAAAGCAAATAAACACTTAATGCAAAAAGGGAAGAAATAGGCATTGTAAATTAAAAGTTGGAGTTAACTTACTTGATTAAGTAAAAGTGAGAAGTGCAAACAAGAGTTTTAGAATAGAAAAAAAATGAGAGAGTTCCACAAGAAACATGAAATGGAGCAACGAACTTAATGGTTAGAAAAGTGAGGAAAAACAGAAGTCTATAGGAAAAAGAGGAGGGACCATGAAAAAAAAGAATAAAGAGGAGAAGAGAAAAATGAGAAAAAAAAATAATGAAAAGAAAACGAAAGTTAAAATTAAACTCTTCAAATAAAAGATTTTGCTCAAGTATGAGCAGCTTGATTGAGTTAAGCTTTCTTTCCAACTAGATTAAGTCCTATAGACTTTTGAAGTGCTGAATTCTATAAAAACTAATTTGATCTATGCTTATTTGTGAATTCCTTAGCTTAACGAGAAGTCATGAGATTGTACACTTGCTACTTGAGTGTGGAGGTGAAACGAACTTGCGAGTAGTGATGGTTTTGGCTGTGATCTACTTCGGTGTTTTAAAAATGAGTTGTATGTGTTGTTTAAGCTACATATTTTGAAAAATATAAGTTTTTGCAAAGAAAAACTATTGAGTCAATTATTTACTTGAAATTTAGATAATTTAAGGATACTGCATGAACAATGGAGAATGAATGAGAACTAAAGTATTATAAATAGTTAGGAGACTTAGTAAAATACACTTTTGCTCGGGACGTGCAAAATTCTAAGTTTGGGGTATTTGATAAGTGATTAGTTACACTTATATATAGGTTTAGTTTAATAGTATATTTAGTATAAATATCCCTAAATGAGCTCTAATTAATGGTGTTTATGCATTTTTAGGTAATTAAGGTATAATGGAAGGAAACGAGCGAAAATGAGAAGAAACGGAGCTAAAACCCACCAAAGTGTGGTTGGTGCTATGGCATGAAGGTGTGGCGCTGTGAGAGCATAAAGGATAGCGTGGAGGATTTAGGCACGACGTAAAAGAGAAGGCAAAGTAAAGAAAATGAGACAGTAGAAGCGGCGCAGTGGTGTCATTGTGGAGCCCAAGGGACGGCGCCAGAGGCCGTATGGACGATGTCGGGGGTCATCGAGGCAAGGAAAAATACCCTAGATAAGTGACGCAGTGGTGGCACCATGGCCTAACACATATGGCGTCGGGGTTTAAGCGACAACACCGAAACAGAAAAAAAAGGAAAGTTAGTTTTATTTCGAGTTAAATTAAAAATTACGGTTCTAATTGTGTTTATGAAGTATAAATAGATATTAGGACGTGGCAAAAATATAACATACTAACCATTAGCATCAATTAAAGTATTTTAACGTAGGTTCTACTTATTATTGAGTATTAGAACAATTTATGGAAAGAAGACATTGAAGATTCATGTGTGATGAATCAACTATTATGTTATTGATTTATTTGAAGTATTTTCAACATATCATTGATGTCAATGAATACCACTATGTGCATGTTTGCTTCAATAAAGTGTGAGTAGTCTATTAATTCTGGCCTTTGAAGCTTTTAATCCGGATATGGATGTTACAATCGTAAAATATACAATATTGAGTGATAGTTGATGATTAGGGAGGCACGGATAGTAAACTTAATTGGTTATGAATCTAAAGATCTTGACCATTAAATCAATGTGGAGCTTACGTCATTCAAATTGATAAGTGGAGTTCTAGTTTGTACATTAGAATCTTCTTCATTAAGACATTGGGTTAAAGTGGATTTGAAGGAAATCTTTTTATTCTAATTAGGCATTGCACACAACTTGAAAAAGGTGATAAAGTGGTTAAAAACATAGTATTTCACTACCTATATGAAGTTGTGAACTAAGATAGTTTTAATATAAGAGTTAAAAGTAAATTGCATTGATTTGTTAGATAGATTAGTTTAGTTTAATTATAAAATCAATTAAAAGGATTTCCTTAGCAATAAACTCATTGCAGCTAAGTAGTAAATGCCTACACCTTTCCCTGGGGACGATATCCGTAGTCAATGTAAGTCGATTACACTATTACTACAATCAAGCCATTATATTTGTACCCGAGGTCAATATACGCATGTGAGCTTTATTTTTCTAGTTTTCCACACATACTTAGAATTTATATTAATTGCTTCGTTAATTTACTAAGACTTCCGTTGAATAAGGTTAAATTATAAAAATTTTAAGTAACCCTGAAATATTAATTGACAAGAGAACTATATATTGCATATTTTAAAGTTAGCTAGTTTGGAGAAAAGTTTAAAAAGGCTGGCTAATACGTCGTTAAGTCTTATGTGGTTGAGATCAAGGCTTAATAATAGGATTAGGCCAGGTGACCCTAATTTGAGAAGGATTCATCACAGTTGGCATCAGAACCGACTATAAAAATCAATCAACCTATGAATATCCATAAAATACAAATTTTAGTTGTGGAAACAGTTGATCCTTGCCTAGAAACCATATTTGGGAAGCAAGTGAAAGTGAGATAGGGATTTCTTATATGGACATATTAGTTTCTATATATATGCGTTATATTTGTAGTAGTCGATTAACGTTTTCTTTCAACTTACAAACGCTTATTGTTGATTCACTTGACATCGGGGATGTAAGTGCTAGTGGCAGTCAGCTTCCTACCTTTGCTAATGATTTATAGAGGCTATCTGACCAGGTATCAGCTTAGGGACTACACTTAGCTTACTTCATCACCATGAAGACAACACATATTGCTCCATCAGCATGGACATCGGTCCCCACTACTACTACCTACACATTACATGCACCAAATCTTCTTACTATGATACCAGTAGCTTAAATGGTATAGACCATTCTGGTGGTAACAGTACCGACAGTAGAGACAGTTAATATTGTGTCGTCTCCCACTCCTACATCTCTTAGTTCTTCAACCAAGGTTTAGTTGGTGAAGGATTTCATCAGATTGAAGCCAGTTTACTTTGATTGATAAATAAGCGGATACTGTCTCTGGAAAAGCTTCATAAAGTTTTAAGGATTGAGGATAAACTTTGGGCCGAGATTTCATCTTATAAACTACAGAGAGACATCTATGTTTCGTAGCGCACGATGGTAGCTTTTGATGTGATTTTAAGTTTTGGAATGCATTTAAAAAGAAAATTTATTAGTAGTACTTCCTACCTGTGGTGTTGAAAATATTAAAGAAGGCGTTCATGAACATAAAATAGGGAGTTGATGAGTCGGTGATAGGCTATAGAGATAAAAACAACTATCTGAGACGGTTTGCTGGGTGTCTAGTGAGAGATGATTCTAAGGATATGTATCACTTTGGAGATGGACAGAGGCCAGATATATGGTTTTATGTGATTAGTCCAGGTGCTATCACCTTGGGTGAGATATATGAGCATGCGCTTTCTCATGAGACTTATTATTTTAGTAGAGTTGTAGATGGGACACTGTTGGGACCAGCGTTGTCATTTGATAAGGTCGTGGAGCTTGAGAGGAGGAGACAAAGGGGCGAAGGACATAGGAAATGGGACAGAGGTTCTCAGGGATCGAGGGCCGCCACATCGCCTATACCCTACATATTATATCCTACACCACTACAAAGTGTAGTTGGTAGACCCCTTTCCCACCTCGAGTCAGACTAGCTTTGCCAGCTCTACTACTTTACCAGCTCTTCCTACACCACCAGTGCCATGTCACCAATAACAAGGTGGTAGAGGTCGAGGCAGAGGTATAGGTAAAGGTCAAGATGGATCCCGATAGGGGTAGAGACAGGTGCGGGCCCATGATTAAGCACAGGGTTAGCGGAAGTCGATTACTTGCTATAGGTCTGGTCATGTTGGGCACATGGTGAAAGATTGTCCAAACTGACAACTATATTCCTACAACAGAGTTGCGAGGGAGTACACTTGGCAGCACAGCTAGATGCAGACGCTACACGAGGTCTTATTAAGGGTTCGTTTTCTATTTATTATAGAGATTTATATGTCTTGTTTGATTCGGGTTCTACAATATCTTTCATTTCTGATTGCATGATAGGCATCCTAAGATTGACACAAGTTAAAGTTAGTGCATATTTGATTTTGAGTTCCGCAGCCAAGGATAGGGTTTACCATAATTTTCTTGTTGATGGATGTCCATTAGAGATAAACGAGTTATAGTTAGTTGCAGACTTTCGAAGGCTCGAGTTTTTAGATTTCGACGCATTGTTAAGGATGGATTAGTTAGTTGCGTATCACGCTCATATCGATTATTTTAACAAAATAATGATATTTGAGATCCCTAGTCATCCAATGTTCACATATCATGGTAGTAGGTCGAGAACCAAGGGCATAAAGGTTGACTTGCACTAGTGGAGTGATGTAGACTCTGGTACCATTATATGTGGTGGCAAAGAGTCAGACACCTAGATATGAGGAGATTCCGGTTGTGTGCGAGTTTTCAAATGTGTTTCCAGAAGACTTACCTTGTTTACCACCATCGAGAGAGACATATTTCATTATTGAGTTGGTACTAGGCACCGAACCTATTTCTATACCGCCATACTACATGGCTCAAAAAGAGTTGGAAGAGTTGAAAAGTTTATTTTAGGGTTGAGGACAGAAGGTGTTCATCACACCTTCTATGTTGTCATGGGGAGCACCCGTTTTGTTTGTGAATAAGAAAGATGACACTTTGAGACTGTGTATCTACTACAAACAATCGAATGAGGTCACATGCAGAAACAACTTTCGATTGTCGCATATTGATGACTTATTTGATCGGTTGAAAGGAGCATAGTTTTTCCCCAAAATAGACCAGTGATCAGGGTATCATCAGCTTAGGATCAGTGATGAGGATAGGTCTAAGACAATATTCAACACAAGATATGGAAACTATCAATTCATGGTTATTTTATTTGGGTTAATTAACGCCCTCGCCATGTATATTGGCTTGATGCATAGGGTGATGAGAACATTTCTTGATTGGTTCGTGATTGTTTTCATCGATGATATATTGATTTATTCGAGGACTCGAGAGGGTTACGAGCAGCACTTCAGGGAGACATTGCAGACTTTGAGGGAGCACAGATTACATGCTAAATTCAACAAGTGTGAGATTGAGCTTGATCAAAGGTCAAGTATTTAGGGCACGTTGTTGGAGCAGCTGGAATTATAATGGATCCAGCTAAGATTCAGGCTATTATGGATTAGCAGACAGTGACATCGGTTATTGAGATAATGAGTTTTCTATGATTGGCAAGATATTAGTGCAGATTCATGAAACATTTCTTAACGATCGTTTCATCGGTTAACAGATCTAAGGAGTGAGAGCAAGCATTTGTTCAGCTTAAGAGGTTGTTGACCAATGAGTTAGTGTTGTGGTTGCCAAAGGCTGGATAGGGATTTTTAGTGTATACAAATGCTTTTCACATGGGCCTAGGCTGTGTGTTGATATAGGATAGAGGTACAATAGCTTATGCCTCTAGCAGCTGAAGATATATGAGAAGAACTATCCCACTCATGATTTAATGTTGACAGTGGTGGTGTTTGCTCTAAAGATATGGAAACATCATCTGTTCGGAGAGAGGTTCGCATTCTACAATGATCACAAAAGTCTAAAGTATCTCTACACACTGAAAGGGCTGAACATGAGACATCATAGATGGTTGAAATTCTTGAAGTACTACGACTTTTCCCTAGAGTACCACCCAGGAAAAGCTAAGGTAGTTGCAGATGCGTTGAGTAGGATACCGATTGAAGGTGACGAGGTTGTCAGATTCCATATGACACATGAGTATGGATTACTCGAGGCATTAGCAATGATGAGTTAGTCAGTTATTCCTAGACATTTGAGTGACGATATGTGCATAGATGAGACTATAGAAAGTGTCTATACAGAGAGTGTTAAAGGGTTAGAGAGCTGACGTTTTATGACCAATGTTCAGTGAGTTATCATAGAGTACTGATTGTATTTATCGGACTGACACGACGGATCGATTCTAAGATCCAGAGCCCGATTATGGATACCATCAGTGGTTAAGCTAGGAAATGAGATTATTCAGGATTCACACTGTTCCTAGTTCACCATTAATCAAAGCTAGCATGGGATGAAGGCGGATGTATCTAAGTTATTAGAAAGTGTGGGATTTGCCAATAGGCGAAGCCTAAGTATCTTGAACCTACAGGATTATTGTCGAGGAATTTTAGACAACACGATTCTATTTGGATGATGTGGACATATTAATGAAATCTACCCATTTCTTACCAATTGTGGCTCATTACACATTTGATCAATTGAGTGTATTATATGAGATAGATTATCAGGCTACCTGGGGTATCAATTACTATTACGTCAGATAGAGATGCTAAGTATACGTCTAAGATGTGGTGGAGTATGCAGAAGAAGTATGGTACGCGCATACAGTTCAGCATAAATTTTCATCCTTGAACTGGTGGGCAGATTGAAAAGTTGATTCAGGTTCTCGAAGATATGTTTTGGGCTTGTATACTTGAGTTTGGCAGATCATGGGAAGAGTACCTATCATTATGTGAGTTTACATATAATAGTAGTTATCAGGCTAGTATTGAGATGATGCCATTTGAGGATTTATATGGTAAACCTTGTCGCTCGCCATCTTGTTAGGCTAAGCTAGAGGATCGAGAGTTGGTGGGGCTTGAAATTATTGTTAATCACAAGGTACAATAGATTTGTCAGAGGCTTAAAGGGGCCTAGGAATGGCAGAAGAAGTATGTAGACACGTATTGTAGTGGTTTAATGTATGCTGAGGGAGCCTTTGTGTATTTAAAGGTTTCTCCTCAGAAGGGTCTTCATAGATTTGGTTTGAAAGCAAGTTAGCACCAAGATTCATCGAGCTTTTCAAGATCAAGAGACGGGCCAAGAAAGTTGCTTATGAGCTTGAGCTACTTCCACAGATGTCAGGGATTCATCTAGTCTTCCATATTTCTATGCTTCGACTAGCTAAGTCGAAGGCAAGCGCAGACCGACAGTTGAATTGAACCAGATTGGCCTTTGTGAATATGTATTTTATGAGGAGCATCTAGTACATATTTTAGACTGAAAGGTATAGCAGTTGAGAGGCAAGTCTATCCTGAAGGTCTTAGTCAAATGGCAATTTTATGGTGTCTCAGAACTCACTTGAGAGCAGGAAGACTATATGCGAGATAGGTTTTCGTACCTTTTCCTGTCATTATTTAAACTTGAAGTTTAATTTCAAGGATGAGATTTTCATTAATTGGGAAGATTTGTCACGACCCAAATTCTTAATCCTAGTTTAATTCGTAAACAAGGATCACTAACCCGCGATGTGGGACCTGCATCAAGTTACCTGCACTAACCGAGGTGATGTGGCCGAGGTATATGTTATACTTATTGTGATGTATGCTTAGTGTAATGTATATGTATAGACTACTAAGTCACTCCTACTTATATATAAATGTCAAGATGCGAGTGGAGATGTGCCTCGAGATCCGTGCTGATGTATGTCCGGGGTAGTAAGTGATGTGGTAAGTGTAATTTATGTTAATTTGGCTTGAATAATTAATTTGATGCGGCTATAGTATAGTTTGGATAAATGAAGCCTAAGTTAGATAGATAAAACATTAGTCGTTGATATTTCTCGACATGCGTATGGACATTTTATAAGACCAATTAAGTTTAGTTTAATGTTAGCAGAGATGAGTTGGTGGAGAGTTAATGGATTGTTGGTTTACCATTTAAACCATGAGATAGATCTACAGATTAGTAATTTACATGAGATTAATGGCTCAAATTGCACCTCGCCTCTCTCTATATGTAGATAAGTTAGGATAAATATGCAAATCACTTGCATTTGATCCAAAAGAAGGAGAAAAAGATTTGAGAGAGATGAAGTACATTATGGTACAAGAATTCTGAGATTTAGGAGTGTCGGATCAAGTTTAGGAAGATCTACAACAAGGCAAACAAATCTCCATCACCACTTTGTGAAATTTAAACAAAAACTAAGAGTTTTAGTTCAGTTATGATTTTTGCTTAATTCTAGAGGGTGAATGAAATCATTTTCGAAACTAGTTTATAGATTTGGATTTCTTGTGAAAAACCAATAAATTCGCTATAAAAAATCCAGATTTCAGTTTGAATTGACAAAGTTATGGCATTTTAAATTTGTAGATGTTCTTGTTGGAATTTTTTAGCAAAAGCTGTAGGTTTGGGGTTTTTTCTGATTAATCCAACTTTCATAGTTTACATAAGTCCTAAAATTCCCTAATTAACCTCAAGAATCTAGGTATGAGTCTCGAGAGGTTGTTAGTGAGATACAAGGTGTCGGGAGGTCGAATTAGCCTAGGAACTTTGCGTGGATTGTAAATAAACTGATTAAGATATTTATTTCAATTTCTTTCCTATTATGCTCTTCATTTATAGTCATTTGGACTGATTTACCTATTATACTCTAGATGTCATGACTTGGATAAGAATCATTCATCAATATCAATAATTCGGCTTACATCAAATCTCAACAATTCAATTCATCGATAAGCGCAGAATATAACGGTTCATTGAATACTACATACAGTCCAAGAAATAAGCTATCCCACTATCACATCATATAGACATTTAGCTAAGAATCATTCATCACTCAGCTAGTCTTCAACTCTTACAGATCATACAGCTCTCTAGACAGCTGTCCAATGTAGCCAATCATCCAGTTCATAAAGTATTATCTGTTTGCATATGCTTTTCTTAAAGTAGATGCATCTTTGTGGTTATAAAAAAATTGTAATAAAAAAATTGTACAAAAGATTACAATAATGAAATCCTGCTAAAGTTATCACTCACGATAAAAGAGAAAAGAAAAGACGCACTATCAAAAGATAGTCCTCTTGATAAAAGATAATTAAAGACACATTATGAACCAACTATTGAAGTCCAACTAGCCATTAGAGTGGAAAATCTTCAAAACACAACACGACGTATCTACTTTAATAAATTAGATTTTTGACAGACTGCTTTATATAAAGAAAATAAAGAAAAGATAACAAGATGCATCTACTTTAAAAAAAGTAGATCCAGACATATATTACTTTATGAGCTGGAGTTGTTCTATCTCTTTTTCACGAGTTTGTTATCATGACATTGTTTAATGTTTAATGGTCATGTTGATTCTAAATCATGTGTTATGTCAATCTAGGTTGTTGAGGAATTTTAGCCAAATGAAATAACATGCTATTAGGTAGGTTATTTATGGTATTGAAAACATATTTTTATTTGTGCATTAATTTTGCAATTACATTGTTGTATTCCTCAACTGTGTCATTACTTGAATTATGAAAATAGTTCTTGTATCTAAGACCATGATTTGATAGAGATTAGCGTGGCACATAGGGTCATTAAATTTTTGGGTTGTCGGCATCGCACCACTAGCTTGTGCAGCACACGGGGTATGGGACCCGAGGTTGTTAACAAGTATACTACACATGTGAGGGGCATTTGTGAGTATTTGTACATATGTGATGGGAATTTATAAGGATGTGAAAGCATTCATAAAATTGATTAACTAAGGTATCTTATAGCTTGATTAATTTTCAGCATAGTTGTTATTGTTATGCTTTCAAATACTTGTATATTTGATAATGCGGAGTAATGTCTCTTAGTATTACTTTCTATTTTATTTTACTTACTGTCCTTTTTATAATGGTGGGTGTAGATCCATCGAGTAACAGACCGGGTAAGGAGAAGATTGGTGACTATCTCTAAGCCACTAGAGTGCTACTACCTCTGATTTTGTAGGTTTTGGTTTTGTATTATGAATTATACATGTCTTTCATATACTTTTGGGGTTGTATTTATGGGTTGAGAGATAGTTTCCCGACTACGTACATGTTGATATATCATCATCACTATTTTGTTGTGTGTATACGCATGTGAGCTTTGTTTCCTGGTTTTCCACTCAGACTTATAATTAAATTAATTGCTTCCACTCATTTACTAAGACTTCTGCTAAATAAGGTTATGTAATAAAAATTTTAATTAACTCTGAAATATTAATTAACAAGAGAACAATATATTGCATATTTAAAAGTTAGCTAGTTTTGAAAAAAGTTTGAAAATGCTAACTAATATATTGTTAAGTCTTATATGGATAAGATTAAGGCTTAATAACGGGAATAAGATAGGCGGTGCCCTAATTTGAGAAATGGTCGTCACAGAGACAAAGCTATAAGAGCTAAGCAAAGCCCTAGGTGAACTTGATTTCCATGTTGTCTCTCACTTTGGGGGAATCGGTATTCTTCGAATGGGCTTTAAGTTTGTGTTTCAATTTTTGCTTCTCTTGTTCAAATTTGAAATGCATGATGATGGATGGTTTAGATTCAAGGTAAGACTCATATGAGGGCACTCTTTGGTAGATTTTGAAGCCATATATGGGTGGATTTAGGCCCAGGAGTCAGAAAGGAAGATGGGGGCTCAAAACCCCCTATTTTCACTAATTTGACGTTGGCGTTGCCTATGGAATTGTTTGGTTAAACTTGCTGCCCAAATAACGCGTGAGGGACACTGTGGGATCCATGTCCACGGTGTCACCCACGGTGCCAAACCCAGTTTTACCTAAAATTTCTACTTTTTAGTCGGGACGTTAGGACCTTTTTAGGGGGTCTCACTAGTCCAGAAATCACTAAGATTTATGGAGAACATCAACTTACTACAAATTTGATTCCCTAAAATTTCCATGTGATTCAAACATGTTTTGATTGATTTTCAAAAATAGTTTCGAAATAGGAAAATATGAGTTTCCAATTGACCTGAAATTGGTTTAAACACATTCAGGGTATCAAAAAATTCCAGAATTAAAGCAAGCTTTTCAAATCATATATTTATATCATTGGGAAGTTTCCACTAAAGTTCTTAATTTTTAAGGTGTTTAATTTAGTTTTCAAGTCGCACTTTAACTAATAGTTCAAAAATCAAAGGATAGACTTGGAATTCGCACAAAGTGGAAAAATGAGTTTTAAATCTTTTTAATGGGATTTTATCGCTTGAAAACCTTATATTTGACTAAAATGACTTCTAGGAATTGATACTCAGATTTATGGAGATTTTTACAAGTGATTTAACTGCATTTCAAATTGAATAAAAACAACACTTAGCGAGATTAGTTTGAAGTCCCTTTGGACTAGTTTGCAAACTTATGCAACAATTCAACTGGAAATGAGTTATAATGATCCTAATTACTTTGTAAACACTTAAAAGCAATAGATGAATTGTATTGAAAAATATTAAGCAAGGTCGGGCACTTTTAGCCCAGTGAAGTGCCTAATAAGGACTTGAAATTGTAAAAAATAACCATTAGACACCAGATCAAATCTGAATGGTGATAAACCTAATATAATGAATCTAACACGTATATAATTAAACAAATGAGTCACCGAGTACCTAGCTAGCTAGAGTCGAGCATTAATGATAGATTGCAACACGTGTTGGGAGTTGCGAGAGCGTGTTTTTCAGCATAGTTTTAGGTAAGTAAACCAGAAGGGGCCTTAATACTAATTCTTTTCATTCAATTGGTTATATTTCTTTTCTAATTTCAATGCCTTGAGATTTGAGCATGATATTTATTAATTGAATGCTATCTCTATGTGACCACCTCTTTGTGAATCAATTTTCTTGGATACTCATGATGTTGTTGACTTAAATTGTCCTTCTTTGTAATTCTTATCAATTCTTTGGGAAATGCATGCATTAGGACATCGTTTCGGATATTATATATTACTTGTGTGGTTTATGTTATTTAACTTGATGATTTACTCTAGTATTAAGTGGATTAGGGTCCAAGTGGTCGATTAGTAGTCACTAATGCGATATGTGTGTTGCGTTTCATACATACCACCTTAACTACACGAATTCAAGATTGTGCTAAGTCTGCAGTGTAGGATTGGAAAGTAAAACTGGCAGAGGTGACTATGTGTCTATTATAGTTGATGGAACCAATTTAAACTATTGGTGACTTTGTTAAATCTACAGGCCGCCTTGAAAGTCATGTTGTAATTATATGTTGCAACTTGACGAACTTGGACCACTTAGATACCCGTATATGTGTGATATTATCGCTCAATTCTATCTGATATCCTTATTAGCTTATTTATCATGTGCTTACTATTTCCTTTTCTTTTATATTACTTGCATGAGTTAGTGGCAAATCCTTTACTAGAATACTAAAATTAATCTTGAGACTCCTCTAGCTATACTCACTAGAATCATCTCCCGTGTTGTGACAATTGCAGGTCTATCATCTAGCAAGGGAGAGTAGCCGATAGTTAGCGAGTTCCTTTGAGCATTCCTTAGAGTCAGCTTCCACTTTTGCTAAGCCTAGGTAATTTTGTGTATTTATTTTATATTTGTTTTGTGAAACTGGAAAATTGGGTTAAGTACACTTTGATACATGTATATTCTAGTTTTGACACTATATATAAGTGAGATCGTATTTACTGGGTTTCTATACCATAGGTTGTCCCGACTTTTATTTCATTGAATTTCTTTAAATTGCTTAAGTTTAGTTCTGCTGCTCAATTAGTAAACCTTGCAAAACCTAATAACTCAACTTTAAACCATCAAATAAATAACAATAATGGAAACAAATGCTAACTAGGCTTATGTTTTCCTAGTGAGGGTTGACTTGGGGGGTCTATGTAAGTCTAGGAGCTAGGGCCCACTTTGTGGGAACAAGGGCCGTCACAGTTGGTATCAAAGTATAGGTTATTGCCTTAACTTTTGATAAGTCTAAAATTAACTAGAGTGCAGAAACAACTTTAAAGTTAGGACACAAATTGAACTTAGTGTGGAAACCTTATGATCCTGAATTAGAGTCTTAGGTGGGAAGTGAGGTGAGTTGGGGAAAACAAGTAAACTTAATTATATATGTTATTTGATAAAGTGTACTATATTATATATTGATAACTATAATGCTGATCAAGGTTTGATTTCATTGTAGATTCCAATGGTCGATCAGCATGATAGTAGTAGTAGTAGTAGTAGTAGTAGTAGTAGGAATCTAACTAAAAGGTTTTAAGATTATCCCAGCAGGTCATAACATATGAACGATAACTTAAGGAGATTCTCAGGATTTTGAGAGAACTGGCTTCGCTTCACCTATACCATGTTCTTCGGGAGTGCCCAATAAACAAAAGGCGAGTGCTTATAGTACAGGACACTCCTACGGTTTCCACCATAACAACGATTCATATAACGACATCAATAGTACTAGTACAAGTAGTGACAGTGCCACCTATGTCCGTATAGATGAGCATTAAGGTGGCCCCAGAGGCAAGACAGTCATATTTGATCCATCGAAACATGCTAGCTAAGTTTTATAGTGGCATAGACCTCAAGCTGCTGAGAAGTTCAAGAAGAGCCATGAGAAGATCCATAGTATTTTGAAAACTTCAGAGCAAATAAGAGCTATCATCTCTTCAAAGTCATTATTAGGAAAGGCAGATAACTGGTGCCACAATATGGTAGTGACCACAGTAGCGCCTAAAGTTTGGGCAGAGCTCAAGAGACAGTATGAATTGAAGTACTTTCCACCTTCGATCATGAGATAAAAATGATATGTGTTCCAATCTCTGACACAACATCCATTGGAGACTATGATGTAGTATAGGTGTTGCTATTTACAGTTCTTATAGTATGTCGGTGGTATAATGAACACAGATAAATACCAAGCACATTACTTCATGGAGGTTATGTGTCGAGAGATTGGAGGTGAGGTAGTCATTATGGAGCCGGAGACGCTTTAGAGACCATATGAGCGAAGTCTAGATCGAGAGACTAAAACAACCCTAATCACTAGTAATGGATTTGTTAGTAATCACGGTCATCGACCGGTGACGTGTCCCAATAGCTGGTACATGGTCCAACACTTGGCATGAAAATAGAGAAAAATATTTTTTTATGTGATGGTTGCATAGTGTGTACTTTATACCCTGAGTTTTATTTAGTTTGATTATTCTTTAATTCAGGCGCAAGCGGAGACACACCTCGAGATGCATGCAGCATGAGACCAAGGTAGATAGAACTGTATGGAGAGTTTAAGTTTGGTTATTTAACAAATGAATCAAATATAAAACATATTAGCATTTTATTTAATATAAATCAGTTACAAGGCTTTAAGTTTAAATAAAAATGTCAGACACATGCATATGCCTCGGGATGCATACCGAAGTCAGGGACACCGGATGCTGAATAGTAGGGAGTTAGTGGGACCACAAATGTGTCGATTATGTGACTAATTACACTAACCATATGTATGAAAGTGCCTAAGTTAAATTAATTGAATCAATTGAATCAATTGATTACAAATGCCTATAGTTGGATGAAAAATTGATGAGTCATAGATTTGCCTCGAGATTTGTACAAAAATGAAATCTTAAGAGACTTGAGTTGGGATTTGGTGTCAACAAGATGGAAGTTATTGGAGTTGGAGTTAACAAGAGCCACATGATCAATCTTGAGATGAGCATACACACACTTGATGTGAGGCCAAAATGAAAGCCATCTTGCACACCATAAAAAGGACTTTTAAACATTCCACCTTCATTTGCATGCTCATGCAAAAAAAAATCACAGCTGAAGCCATCTTAATTATTAAAGAATTTTAAGTTAAAATCGAGTTAATCATCAACCAAGGGAGACCCAAAGACTAGGTGATCAAGCATGGAGCCTTAGGTAACCAATTCCCATTTGATGCTTTTAATTCTAAATAATTTGTGTATGTAATCAAATGGCTTTTAAATTCTTAGTATTTAGAAGGTCTTTTTAGTTGTTTTTGATCAATTAGACACCGCATTTGAGTTTTGAAAATAAAGTTTTGAAAATTTTAAAGTTTGGCCAAATTGAGCCATTTTGCATGAAACTGAAATTGAGAATTATAATCTATAAAATGATTTGGTTTTTGAAAACAAATAAGATATTTGGATTTCTTGTGTTTCTCCACTTAGTCTACTATATTGGGTTTTTAGTTTTGGTTAAGAAATGAATTTATTATGAATTTTTCAAGTTCATAAAGTTATAAAACTAAAATGGAAATTTTGCATGTTGTTGTTTTGAACTAATCTCTGTTATTTTGTGATAACTTCCTCATTTTAAATCAAAATGGACTATTTCTTATGGCAAATGAAAGCTAACTTAAAGGGAAAAAACTTTTGCCACTGAAAGATTTTGAAATTTTAATGTTTTCATATTTAAAAATCTTCTATAACTTTGGCGATGAATATGAAATTTTCTGGGTTCATAGTTTTGATAATGTCTTGATGTTTTGAGCATAACTCCTGCATCTCTTATTATATTTAGCTCATTTTTTAATACGACATTTTAGGATATGTTAGCAGACTTCAGTAAAAAATTCTAAATTATTGAAGCTATTGATTAGGAGAAATGAGTTTTTGAAATTTGTTGGTCATAATATAAAACTATTTTGAGTTATTGTGGTAAACTTTCCGTATCTCCCATGTTTCTCGTCAAAATTATGCAAAACATATAGTTCTGGAATGCTAAGAAATAGCCCTAAAACTTCTATTTGTATTATAAAGCTTAATTTACATTTTTTGGTAATTGAAAACAGCTCATATGTTATTGCACTAAAATTGTTTTTATTTAATAAAGTAGATTTTAACATAAACAAAGTATGAAGGGGGATGATTATGAAAAATTGGAATTTAAATCACTTAACCAACCTAAAACAAGTTAAATTAAATTTGTTAGGACACCTCAGAAGCTTAAAAAGGATTTACGGGGTGTGGAACATGAATTTGGAATGGTCAAGAGCTAGCTAAGAATTGCATGCATTTGAGGTAAGTAAACATGTTAAGGCACTTCTCACAATTTTATTTCCATTCCAGTATTGAAACACAATCACTTAGACAGTTTTTGTTGTTTTCTTTTATTCCAAATGACATGACTTGTGTGCATGTTTCCTATTTAGGTTTATTAGATTCATTAAATCATCTTATGACTTGATGAATGGCATTACTTGACTTGATCTCATTCTACGTTAGATTCCTTTAGTGTTGTTGATTCCCAAGCTGTTAAATTTCCTTTACCAATAGCATGCTATGATTTGTTTATTTCTTATAGATGTTTGTACATGTCCATGTCAATATGCTTGTGATGAAGTACTTGTATTTAGGTAATTACAACTCCAACTTATTGTCGAGTATGTTTAGGGTAATCCACAAGTC
The DNA here is from genome assembly GCA_039657365.1 of Stephania yunnanensis. Lineage (NCBI taxonomy): Eukaryota > Viridiplantae > Streptophyta > Magnoliopsida > Ranunculales > Menispermaceae > Stephania > Stephania yunnanensis. The sequence continues at coordinate 46,439,715 of CM077581.1, forward strand.
TATGTTCCCTATTACATGAGATATGCGGCTCACGAGGTTAGATTCCTTGGGGATGTCGGCATTCCACACCGCTTTTGTTTCCTTATTTTATGAGTAGCGCACCTCATGGAATTAGATCCCTTGGGGATGTCGGCACTCCACACAGCTCATATTACTAGCACGACATATGGGGTTAGATTCCTTAAGGATGTCAGCTAATCATACTTAAATATGCACGACTTCTCAATTTTTCGTCCTTTGTAGTAACTTGGTGACTGCTTGCACACTTTCTTTCTAGTTTTTCTTTATTCATAGCTATCTTATGCTTTCACTTACCATCATTTTTATATTTTTGAAATGTGGATGAGTGGCTTCAGGATTTACTTCTACTTATTGTACTCACTATGTAATTTATGACGGTGGGTGCAGATACTTCGAGTAGCATATTAAGGAAGGAAAATATCGACGACTACCTCTAAGCCCTCGGCGAGTGGTTTTTACTACTTTTATAGGTGACCATTTTATGTATTTATTATTTACGTCTTTACAAACTTTTTGGGTTGTATATTTGGGTTGAGAGACTTGCCTTCCCATTTGATGCATTTTTGTTATACAATTCATTGCCAATTTGTTTTATATATACAAGTGATCGTTGTTTCCTTGTTTCGACACTTAAGATTTATTTTATGTTGTTTCTGCTAAACTGTTAAGACTTTCGTTGGCTTTGTTAAAAAGTATAAAAAAATCTTATCGACTATGAAAATTATGAATAATGAGAAATAAGAAATGTTTATGCAAAACATGAGTTACAAGAAGAATAAGACAAAAAGTTTGACTATTATGTTGTTAAGCCCCACATGGTTGGGATTAGGTTGGGCAATACTTCATTTGGGGAAATGGGCCGTAAAAGACTTACCTTAATATGCATCCCGTGAGGATATCATACCACTAACCAAGGCACGGTCATGGTTGAGAGCAAGACAGGACAGAAAGAGGAAAATGAGCTATGAGTACGAGGGTGATGAATTAGATATAGTTGTACCATCGACACAGTCAGTACCTAAGGTGGCAGCCTCGCATACTTCAGCACCTAATTTCGTTAGTTGATCACCTCAGGGAGTACACTTGGTCTAGCAACAACTGTACAGTACCCAGAGCAGAGGCAGTAGATCGCATGAGCCAAAAATATCTTATCATTGTAGACAATCATGACATATTGAAACTTATTGTCCATAGCTGGCGAGTGTGCAATAGGAAATACTCGACCGTGCAAGAGAGAGATCACGTTGTTGTAGTTCTGGGTATAAAACTGATGCAAGTCCCTACTGAAGGTACAATTCATTTTAATGTCATGGCATGAATCTAGAGTTGTGGCTCCATAGTATAAATATGTCATGAGGTGACTCTGTGTGAGTCCGTTAATCAAAATGGCATAGGAACAATTGCTAAATGACTCCTTATGAGTCCATAATCCAAATTGGTTCACTGAACTGTCAGTAAAATGAATCTTTGTGAGTGTACAACTCAGATTAAAAGTTTAGCTATTTAACTAAATGACTTTGTGGGAGTTCATAATTCGAATAAAACTCAAACAATATTGATCGACTCTAGTGAGTCCACCCTTTAGATTCTAAGGAATCGAGCTGTATGCAAAGACTCTTTGTGAGCCCTTATTTCATAGTTGAGATAACGAGCTATGTTTGATGACTCTTTGTGAGTCCCTCCTTTGAAGTTGAGATATTAAGTTATGTGCGACAAATTTGTATGAGTCCCTCATTCAAAGTTAAGATATTGAGGTGTGCGTAATGACTCTGTATGAGTCCCTCCTTCAAAGTTAAGATATTAAGATGTATGCAAAGACTCTGTGTGAGTCCATAAGAAAATCAAGCTGCGTGTGACTATGCGTGAGTCCATCCTTTGAAGTTGATAAATGGAACTGTGTGCATTGACTCTATTTAAGTCCTAACTTCAAAGTAAGGTATCAAGTTGTATGCATTGATTCTATGTGAGTCCATACTTCAAAGTGACATATCAAGCTATGTACATCGACTCTGACTGAGTCCGATATCAACCCAAGATATTATATATGATTCCAAAATAAATGGAACAAATATAAATTGCTCGATTTGGCTGTATGCCCCTAGTTTAGAGCGTCAAAGTCCACCTAGCCATATTTAGGCGAGTCCACTTGAGGAAATATGGAAGGACCAGTTAACTAGTACTTCCTCATTGCCTGATTCAAGTAAGAATGAGTCTGAGTTAATATTTAATTTTGAGGGTGAAATTCTTATTAGTTGGGAAGACTGTAACATCCCTAAAATGTATTATATGTGAATAGTGACTTGTAATATCTATTTATACTCGTGAATGTAAAATCTATGATTCATAGCCAGTTTCGCAAATGAGGTGTGTTCTCGATACACATGCGAGTATGGGATAGGTCGATGAATCAAGGAGAACTAGGTTGTTAAATACCTTATCTCATTAAATGTGCTTAAGTTAATGTGGGTCTTCATGTGACCATAGATTTATCTAGTGATGTATGTGATGGAGTGAAGAGAAACCTTAGATTGGCTTAGAGATGTATACCTATCTTAAGATAGAAGGCTAATATCAAATATGTACACTAATATATAAGGAGCAGCAACAAAACTCTTGGTCTCAAAACACTCCAGGAGCCAAGTTAGTGGAAAAGAAAAGTGAGGGTTCAAGGGCTAGATTTATAGAGAGTCATAAGCCAAGAGGGGTGAAATTGGAGATTCAATTAAGCAAGGAGACAAAGATATGCAAGCTAAGCAAAGCCCTATGTAAGCTTGACTTCCATGTTGTCTCTCAATTTTTGGGAATTGGTATTCTTCGAATGGGCTTCAAGTTTGGGTTTCAATTTTGGTTCTCTTTTTCAAATTCGAAATGCATGATGATGAATGGTTTAGATTCGAGGTAAGACCTAATTGAGGGCACTCTCTTATAGATTTTGAAGCCCTTTATGGTTGGATTTAGGCCCGAGAGTCAGCAAGGAAGATGGGGGTTAACATCCCCTATTTTCACCACTATGACGTTTGGGGCTGCCATTGGCACCGTGGGATCCATGCCTACGGCGCCAAACCTAATTTTGCTTAAATATTTTACTTTTTTGCCGAGACTTTAAGAACTTTTTCGTGGTCCTCCAATTTTCCAAAAATCACCAAAATTCATATAGAACATCAAAATACTATAAACTTGATTCCAAAATTCTTCAAGTGATTCTGACATGTTTTGATTGGTTTTCAAAAATAGTTTGAAATAGGAAACATAAGCATTTCCAATTGAGCTGAAATCAGTTTGAACATGTTCGGGGTATCAAACGATGCTGCATTTGGACCAGAATTTCTATATCATATATTTATATTGTAGGAAAGTTGTCCACCAAGTTTCGTAATTTTTCAAGGTGTTTAACTCGGTTTTCAAGTCGCATTTCAATTAAGAGTTCAAAAATTACAAGGACTTGGAATTTAATACAAAGTGGCAAAATGAGTTTTAAATCTTTTTAATCGGGTTTTATTGCTCAAAAACTATGTATTTGAGTAAAGTTACTTCTATGAATCAATACCAAGAATCTTGGAAATTCTTACAAGTAATTTCACCACATTTCAAAATGAACAAAAACAACTCTTTCGAAATTATTTTGAAGTCCCTTTGGATTGTTTTGCAAACTTATGCAACAATTCAGCTTGAAATGAGTTTTAATGATTCTAATTAGTTCAACAACACTTAAAAGCAATAGATGAAGTGTGTTGAACAATATTAAGCAAGTCGAGCTCTTTTAGCAGACCTAATTGCCCAATAAAGACTTGAAATTGTAAAAATTAACCATTAGACACCAGATTAAATCTGAATGGTTAAAAACCTAATATAATGACTTTAACACATATATAACCGATAAAGACTTGAAATTGCAAAACCTAATAACTCAACTTTAAACCACCAAATAAATAACAATAATGGAAATAGAGGCTGACTAGGCTTGCGTTGACCTTGCGAGGTCTGACTCGGGGGTTCGCGTAGGTCTAGGCAGGGCGGGGCCTTATTTGTGGGGGCTCTAACCATCACACCATTGATCTCCACCAGCACTTATAATGTCCCCAATTTAAGCACCTTTAACTCTTAGGTTTGAAGATATCCAAAAAATGGTTGATCAATGTACTACAATCAAGTCCTAGTTTGACTTAAGGGGGAGTGTTGGAGATGTTGGGATAGTCCCACATTGACTATTTTGAATGAAATATATGGTTTATAAGTGTGAAATGGACACTCCATCTTGCCTTAGCATTTTTTAGCAAACCCCACTTTCTGTAACGACTCGCCTAATTAATAATTAGTTTCATTATCTAATATCTTACTAGGTTCCAACTCAGACCCACGTGGACGTAATGAATTATCTTATGACATGCCTGACGAGGTATAAGTTATTATTCTTTTTTGTGACGCTTGTATAATCCATGTATTTTAATTAAATTTAAAAGCATTACACTATTTATATAATGTGTTTTACATGAGTTCAAGTGCAATGGGCATGGCCTCGAGATGCGTGTAGCACAAGTAGGAATGAGCAAACCTGTGGCGCACTCGAAGATATGCATTATGCAAGAGACGTCAGGTAACCAAGTAGGCAAGGCTTAAACTAATAATTGAGTGTGATTTACTAATAATATATAGAATAAGCTAATAAAAATTAATTCATGCACCTATGGTTCCAATTAGCCAAATAATATAAATGAGGCCTATGGTTGCTAGGTTTTATCAGAACCATAGATGTGCATGGAGATGCATCATCTAGAAGCACTATTAATGGTTGTAATGATTTGAATGTATGACTTGATGAGCCAAAAGATAGGATTGTTAGTTTAGATGAGGGGCCTTGATCTGAGCTTAAGTAGTTATAAAAGGGGGACTTAGCCCATTCTTACTGAAACATATAATATAGAGTTGGAGAGAATTCTTGAGAGCAAGAGCGCATGCAATGCTAGAATTCTGAGAAATATGAGACAATTTTTGGTGAATTTCAGGTACTAATAGCTGAGATTTGAAGATAAATCACTAAGGAAGGTAAATACCTCTTATTCCTTTCAGTTTTTAATGAGAAATGCTTATAATGGTGTGCCTAAATTGAGGGTTTTGACACCAAACGAATATTCAAGTGTTAAGTGGTTTTCCTCCACTGTTTGATGAAGCATTTGTGAATTTCAACTCTGAAATTTTATAAGAAATGAGTTTCAAACTTTTTTTTGGTTTTTTGAGGTGTATAATAGGAATGCATGAATTTGATGTAAATTGTTGTTATACGCTGTTGTTTTAAGTGTTTGAAGCTTCCACATGAGTCGAGGATAAGGTCAACAGTGATGGAAAGGGCCATGGGTTGCACTAGGGGTCGACGAGATAAAAAATCTCAAGTTGGGAGTTCTGGTTCCCGACCCTGGCAGCCCGCCAATTGTGGATATTAGCGTACTACCTATTCAGTGTGGGATCAAGTCCTGAAGCACAGGTTGCACGCTAATGTGGTTCATTAGTGTGCGACGCAACATACAGGTAGCGTATTAATGGCCCTCATTAGCGCGCTAACTGTTGTTCAAGACTGCTTTTGACAACAAGCCTTAAATGAAACTGTTTTTCAATTAAGGACCTAAAACATTACAAAACACCTCAGAATGACTTCAAAATTGGTATGTAGGATACTCGAGACCTATGGAAGCTTAGGGGAGTGTTAGAAGAGTATTTTATGGTATGAGCATTGATAAGTGATTAATTAAAATTATATATAGGTTTAATTTAGTAGTATAATTACACTAAATATCTCGGAATGAGCTCTAATTGATTGAGTTTTTGTATTTTCAGGTATACAAGATACAAGAGACAAAAGTGTGATTTCATGATGAAATGAGGAGAAAAAACACAAAAGTACATTTGACATCATGGCATAGAGGCTTGACACTGTGGGAAGAAAGTATAAGGCATGAGAAGAGAGTGCAAGGTGTGGAGAAGGCTTGAAGACCAAGAAATAGACACAAGAGAGTTGACGTAGCGGCGGTTATAAGTGATTATTTATACTTATATATAGTATTAGTTTAGTAGTATATTTATTATAAATATCCCAAAACGAGATCTAATTGATGGTATTTATGTAATTTTAGGTATACAATGCATAAAAGATATAAACGGGGGAATTCACAAGAAAACAGAGCTAAAATACACAAAAGAAAGGTTGACACTATGGCTAAGAGGTGTGACACCGTGGGAAGGAAAATGCACAACGTGGGGGATGCAAGCATAACGTGGGAGACCAAAGCAAAGAGGAAAAATGGGTAAGATGGTTGGCATAGTGATGACGCTGTAGAGGACAAAGGACGATATTGGAAATAAAAATGCATAATGCCAAGCCTACTGAAGAAGGGAGAAATGCAACAAGTGGTCAGAGCTGTCACGACGCTGTGACGTTATATACACATCGCCATACCACTTACAGATAGCGTCGAGACTGAAGAAAATAGAAAGTTGGGGTTCTATTTCTTGTGAAATTGTCTAGTAAAGCTTCTAGTTATTTTCAAACATGTCTTAGGAGTATAAATAGATATTAGAACATGGTAAACTCACCAATTACCACGTATTAGTAACCATTATCATAGAGTAGCATAGGTTTTCTTCATTCTTTAGTATTAAGAAGATTTCTGGAAGCGAAGACATTGAAGCTCACGCGTGGTGATTCGAGTATTATTTTTATTGATTTAATTGAAAGTATTTAATTATATCTCTTATTTAAATGAATACCACTATGTGCACGTTTGTTTCAATGATGTGTGAGTAGCTAATTAATTTTATGGCTCAAAGAATCCTATGGTATGATGATATGCTATAAATATGGATAAATTGTAAAGATAAAAGTGCAATAGTTAGAATTTGTATTAATTCTAAGCTTAACGCTACGAACATCTTGATCAAGTGTTTGTTGATATTAGGTTTTAGAAGTTATCATAACCATTGAAGCTTTTAAGCAGGATATGGACGGTACAATCGTAAAATACACAACATCGATAGATAGTTATTGATTAGGGAGGCACATATAGTAAGCTTAATTGGTTATAAATCTAAAGTCTTGGGACATTAAAGCAATTTGGAGCTTACATTATTCAAATCGATAGGTGGAGTTTTAGTTTGCATATTATAAAACTTTCCGCCACGACAATGGGTTGAAGTGGATTTAAATGAAATCTGTCTATTCTAATCAGGCATTGCACGCACATACTAAAGATGAATAAAGTGAGTTGAAATGGATAGTATTTTATTACCTAGGTGAAGTTGTGTACTAAGATTGTCTTTGACATTTGTTAAGCGTGCACAATGATCTCATGTATCTTACTATTAACTTGTAGTAGTGGTAAATAGGATATCGTCTCCACATGGATTTTTCAAATCTCTTAAGAATTTAAGCTACCCTAAAGTTTTATCGGATTTAACTTGTTTTAATTTAAGTACTCTGACTAAATAGGAAAATAAACACTAAACAATATGCGAATAAAATAAATAAATAATTAAATAACTAAACTTTAAAAAACTTAATTTAAATAAAGTAACTTAATATACTCAAACTAATAAATAAATAATTAATAAATCAACTAAAATAAAATATCTAACAAGCATCTAAACGAAGCCCCACTAAACATCATAATATACTCGGATTGTTTTCAAACTCCAAAACATAACATCACTTCATGATATAGCTATAATTATTTTATATGGAGTCTTAAAATCATTAAATCCTAATTCATGATAGGTTGATAGCCTTTAGCCAGTCACCGATTTTCCTAAATTCAATGGAAATGCAGCATTCTTATCATAGTAAGTGTACCCATTGGATAAAATGCAACATCATAGAAATCAAATAGCATTAAGTTCATTGAAAACATGCATAATCTATGCCAATATTAATGAAACCGCATAATAAACAACAACACAATCACCTAAGACATCCACTCCGAAAATGGCCTATAGATTAATCCTAGTTACTACCTCTATAATCATTATCAAGAACTATAGATATAGAATTGAATACTTTATATTAAGGAACACATTGGCCACCATGCACTTAACATCGAGAATTACTAGTTATAATACACAAAACAAGTTGTTTTATCTGTGATTGACGTATACGAATTGATTTAAAACATTAAGTATGTGATTACATAAGTATAACTACATAACAATCCAAATTATATTACATGCTTAGGGTTTGTTTATATTGATAGACTACTCACACATGTTGGAAATAAACAATAGTAATAGGTAATTGAAAGACATAATTAAGTAAATAAATACCTTCAAATCAATGCTCCGATGTTGCTTCACATATATAACTCAATAAAAAAAGAAAAGTAGAGAATAGTTAAAGAGTAATCGAAGAGAGTTATTTCGAAGCTCTCCGTTCCTATATATAGTTCCATAAGGAATACATATCCTAGATAAATATAAATTCCTCATATAAATCTAAAAAAATCATCACCAACCTCAGCGATTTATTAGCGATTCCTCAGTTATGTATAAATCGCTGAGTAAATCACATACTTTAGCTTTATGTGCTCCATCGATTCAGCTAGTGATTCCTTGTTCATTTTGCAATTCGTTGTAGATTTGTTGGCCTTCTACTGCTGCCGATTTATATGGCGATTCCTAGTGTTATTCCAAATCGTTGGCTAATCGCTGGTGTAGTTTACCGTTGACTGTTTTACTTTTCTTTCTTTTTTCTTTCATTTCTTTATTTTCCTATTTAAAATCTAAAATAAAAAAATAAGAGAATACCTAGTGTAATATCATCATTTACGCCAAAAATCAACCTAAATTACACTATAAAATTTGTCTAATTATTAACTTTTTAAATACCCCCAAACTCAGCACTTTATTGTCCCGAGCAACGGAATATTATCAATCATATCCTCTTTTCATTCATATATATTACTTTCAAATTAATTCATCGTAACTATAAATAATATAAATTTTAAAATAGAAGTGATTTTCCAAAGGAAATATATTACTCATAAGTAAATGAGAGTGGTGATAGAATATAATGATTTAGTCAAATCAAAACATCTCTTAATGATAACTCAACCACTTAATGTAATAATCTTTAGAATTTGAAGCTCATTACTAAGGTTAGTGCATAACATTGGTTTTCCCAATCTCCACTGACATGAATCAACTTATGATAACTAATAGAAAATCTCAAAATACAAAAACCACTAGATTAGTTTCAATTTAAGAAAATATTTTATAATAGTACCACAATCAAAATCAATAGGAGTTTTTTCAAGATACCAATGAATATTTCATTTAAAACATGTTAGATTAAGAAATACTTCATTCAAACTCTAGCTCCAAGTACTTGAGTTAAATCTTTTCTTTTGAAGAGTTTAAGAACATCCATCTTTTTCATCTCTCATCATAATTTTTTTCTAATCCATTCTAATTATTTTCTTAACATATTTCTTTTACTTTTGATTTTGAGTCCCTACTCCATTTCCTTTGGACATTCTCACCTCTTTCCCATTATAAATTCTCTGCTCCATTTCTTTTGGAATCTATAGGACTCTCTATATATTTGTTTTTGTAAACTCTTTATAAAAATAATAAACCAATAGTTTTTGTATTATAAGGTTCATAAAAAATCAATCTTATTCATCTTGCACTATTGTTTCGATTTTCTACCCATTATCATGACTAACACAAGGTATCCAATTTAGTATTCACATCAAGTAGCAAACTTAATAAAAAGGGTATAAAATTAATTCCCTCTATCATAAAATTCGCTAGGGTGATAAAATATCACTTCAATTCAAGATCTATTATATATTCATTATTATTCTTTTCCTAATTAAAAATAAAAAAATGAAATTCATACTTACTTGATTTCGAAAGAAGTATGAAAAATGTCATCAACTTACGTGAATATCAAATTTAAAAGTATTTTTGAACTTTACTTCTACTTTTTTTTTCCCTTCATTGCCTTCAATGTCATACTTTACCTAAAATACCTCTTAACTCATTCTAAACCTTGTTTTCAAAGTTTAAAATTAAGTTGGGTGTCAAACTTAACAAACATACCACATGACGCATAAACGATCTGATACGTGTAATTAAAATGTAAATAAATATGCAAATTTACAAGTCAACAGTTTCAAATGATTGGAATACAAAATGGAACATAAATTGGCATTAACAAAAATATTACAAAGAGTAATACATTGTATTTCAGTCATTCAATGCATACGAGAGATTAATATCATACACGGCGATATCCATAAGTGAGTTCATTATCAGCTTCATTATCTTCAACCATATCTATAGAAGGTTGAGAAACAAAGCTATCAGCTGTGTTGTAAGTCCCAGTTGGAAATTACATTCGTAGTGATCAGATGTCAATACTCCTCGAATCCTGCTAATGACTATCATGTCTTCTCGTAGACATAGAAAGCTCATACATAGAAAACAAACTTAAGATCAGTATTTCTTAAGAATCTAGTCATATTCTTTGTCGAAAATGGACTAAAACTCAGTGCTAATCCGTCGAGATATTCCTTTTGCAGGTGTTTGAATGTCAAGACCTCTTCTAGGGGGTCTCCACTAGTCCAATAATAACTAAAACCTCTAGAATAGCGTAAATTACTATAAATTAGGTTCTCTAAAAGTTTCAAGTGATTCAGAGGTGTTTTGAATAGTTTTTCAAATGATGTTTGAAATAGGTAAAACTTAGTTACTTAATTAGCTAGTTTTTGGACTTAAGGTATTCTGGGCATCAAATGATGTCGGAATTGAACCAAAGTTTCCAGAATATGTTATTATATCATATTAAAAGTGTCCACTTAGTTTCATGATTTTCCAGTGTGTCTAACTTAGTTTTCAAGTCATGCTTCGAATAAGAGATCAATAATTACAAATAAGGACTTAAAGTTTTACTTAGAGTCTTAAATTTGGTTTTTGTTCATATTGATGAGATTTTATCACTAAAAAATCTTGGTTTAAAGTAAATAGACTTCAATGAACCAACACCGAGAATTTCAAAAATTTCTATGAGTGTTTTAGCCACATTTCAAATTGCATAAAAATCAAGTTCCCGTAAATTATTTTAAGGTTCATAAGGGGTTGTTTTTCAAACTAATGCATTAAACCAACTTTAAATGATTTCCAATGGACTTTGATGATTCAGTAACACTTAAAAACAATAGGGAAATTGCTTACAACCTTATAACACCAAGTTTGGATATTTTGGTCGAGTTAAGGGTTAAAAGGCATTTAAAATGATTAAAAGATACCTTGCAGGGTTATTCCTTCGCATAGGGTTAAAGGGAATTTAAAATGACTAAACGAAACCTCGCGGGGTTATTCCTTCACATCAAGGCTTGAATATGGTAAGAATGAGTGACTAACCCGGAAGATATAGCATAAACTTGTTTAGGACACATCAAAGTTGTGATTTGGTCTAAGTTAAATAGAAAAGGCATTGGGACAAATAGTGGACTATTTTATAATGAATTGAGACAAACAAACTTAAATAAGCTCTAACACTTACAAAATGAACTCGAATAGGTACCAGGGGCCTAAAGCGCCGATACCCAGTATCAAGAATGTAGAATGAACGTGTGGGAGCTGCTTTTATCTCAAATATTATTGCATTTTGAGGTAAGTAAATCAATAAGAGCGTCAACAAGATTTCTTTTCAACTTTTAATTGTTAATCTCTTAATAAGCATTCCATACTTGTATTCCACTCTTGTTTCAAGTGGCTTAGGGTCTAGGTTATCTACCAGTCGTGTTATCTCGTAAGTTAAGTATCCGGAGTCACTGTGGCTTCTCGCTGAGGACTATGCAAGGGATGAAGCATCCGGCGTTGTTGTGGCTTACCTTGATAGTTTAAAAGGGGTTGTTCGAAGTGACTCGAGGTGTTCACAGTGCCAAAAGAGTCGTGTCGGGGCAATCGAAAGTGGCCTTAGGCCCGCTCTGTCGACTTCAAGCTATGTTTTGGTCTGATAACCTGCAGTTTGGACGGGATTACCTATTCGCCTATCTATTTTGCTTCCTTCCCATTTGATTTTCACTGCTTACTTGATTAGTTTGTTTATCATGAACTTTGTCATTTCATTTACAGCTTTCTTTAAATACCCGCATGATTTAGAGACTATTGTGATTTTATTACTCAGAAATACTGTTGAATCTCTTATATCTTTACTCACAAGAATTGTCTCCATCATTGGTGACAATTGTAGGTCCCTCTAGTAGCAAGGGTAAGGAGCCCAAGATCGGTGACTACCTCTTAGTCTTCTTCAGAGTCACCTGTTCCTTTGCTGCTATCGTAGGTATTTTAATTGTATCTATTATATTATACTCGATGTTTTATACATGTTTGTGTATGGGTTTTGAGAAATACACTTGAGATACACGTATATAATGCTTATTAACATTGTCGTCGCCTAAGATATACATGAGATCTATACTATGCAGGATTTCCACATCTAGGATTTGTCCTAAATTAAGTTTTTTTTTACTTGCTTTAAATCACTTTTCGCTGCGTAATGAATAATAAGATTTGTAAAACTAATTAGCAAACTTAAGAAGCAACCAATGGATGAATAATTCGGATTAGAGGCAGACTAGGCTTGCGTTGGCCTTGCGGGGGTTGACTGGGGGTCCACATAGGTCTAGGCCGGGTGGGCCCAGTTTGTGGGAACTAGGGCCATCACACTATTGAATATAGGAAAATTTATGGTTTGCTAAAGGCTATCAACCAGTTATGAATTAGGACTTAATGATTCTAATATTTCATGTGATATGATTACAACAATGTTATGAAGTGATATTATGTTCTAGTGTTAAGCCCTAATCTCTCCTATAGGAACTAACAAGGAACTAGTCAGCCTTAGTTAAACACTAACCATTTATGATACCACCTATAGTTAACTTACTTGTTCTAGTGACTGACCTATGGTTGTCTATAAATCAGAGTTAATTTATTTATTTTTTTCTAACAAATTATTCAGCGGAAGTCTTATTAAGTTACTAGTGGAAATGAGATCCTAAGGCCTAACCTATTGTGGAAAAACTAGGAAATAGTGATCACATGCATATATAAACAAAAGTGGTGATATATATAACATGTGTCTAGTCCTATATTCCTATCACTCAACCCAAAAAGTAAAATAGCATGTACATAAAAATGTAATACAAAATAATACTAAACGTACAAAAGTATGTCGTAGAATCCTTCACAAGCTCAGAAGTAGTCACCAATCTTCTCTTTGCCTGGTCTGCTACTTGGTTGATCTGCACCCACCTTCACAAACTAGATGGTGAGTACATGAGATTATTTAAGTAATACTGAGAGACATTGATCCACATTCCTAAATAGGCAACAAGTATCAAATGGCATAATTTAACGTGCAACTATGCTGAAAGAAACATCATGCAAAAAGATACTTGAGTTAACAAAATATGAAACTGACTCAAGGCTAAGTAGCAATGGATTAGGGGTGATCTTCATCACGTCAGCCTTTCCACTAAAACTTGAGCTCTGCTCTATAGCATTTCAATACAAATCGAGCTCTATATCATAATGTCAAAAGGACGTACTTACGATTACGCCTTTTCTATTCAGAGTGAATTAATCGTCACCCGAATGTATACTTGCTAACATACCCAAGTTTTAAAACTCGTCATGTTCACCCAAGTTATTCTTGCGCCAACAAACCCCGAGGTCTGGTTACCCCGTTCGAGGCACTTCATGCAAGATAGTGTAGAAATCCCCCGACATCCCAGAAAGTTTAATGACCCCCGTATGAAAGCTGGATTTCTATCATCAAATGACCCTAACAACAAGAACCACTTTCACTTTCAAGAATGACTCGGTAATGGAATCCAAGAAATGTAACTACATACTAATGCATAAAAGATAAGAGTCAAAATAAACAATCTAACCTAATAGCATGCTATATCACTGACTTCCACACATAACAATCAACATGACAAAGTATAGGAATTGAAATCAAAGATATACATAACAGAGTATGCTATGAATAACATCATAAAATGAGAACTGGACAAATCATATCATATGGATTTCAAAGGAAATTCAGTTCATATAACTGAGAATAAATAAATAAATGGAATGAAGTGTAAATAAATGTCTCAAATCAGTTTACTTACATACACACAACAATGCCTAAGCTATCCGGCTTCTTGTTGCATCGATGTACGCACCCAAAACCTCGTAATAGCTCTTTTACGGTCCTAGCATTTGAGAATTTATCAATTTAGTGTCATTATTACTTATTCACATTTTATAAGTTGGTCGAAATCGAATTCGAGCCCAATTTTCCAATTTTGCGCTTTTCGAGGTAAACCCTCTGTAAAAGTCGCGTTCGATAATTTGCCAATTTTGCATTTTTTGTTAGGTTCATGTAGGGGAGACGACTCCCCCTGCCGTCCCTCGAGCTCAGACGAACTGCAATGGCAGTTCGTCTGAGTCTCCAACCTCAGAGGAAGAACAAACACTGAACAACAACAAACAACAATTCACTTTGCTTCGAGTTCCTCGATCTCTCTCTCGGGCTTTCTTTTTTCTCTCTTCTTCCTCTTCCCTGTTTTCTTCTCTATCATCATTATTTTTTTTCCTTTCTCTCTCTGTTACTACGTTTTTATCTCCTCTCCACCAACTTTAGAAAATCAAAGTGATGTGGCTATGGTTATATGATGTATATTAAGTGATGTGGAAATGTAAGGACCACTAGGTTTTTTTTTTTTGCACATTTAATTTAACTAATTACTCTTACCCCATGAACTGCTACCTCGAGCCCACATCGGCTCGTGACTCGAGTCGCGTCCCTGCTCGTTTCAGTTTCTGCATACCCGTAAATGACTTAGTAGTCTACACATATATAGTACATTAGTCAAACAACACACAAATATAACATTTACCTCGGCCACCGTGCCTCGGTAGTGACACGTATCTCATTGCGGGTCCCATGTAATGGGTTATTTTATCCTGATTAATGAATTTATACGTGTATTAATTATTGGGCCGTGACAATACTTCCCGACTAATAGGAAGTTCATCCTTGAACTTAAACTAAACGAATTTTAAATATACCTGACTTGAAGAGGTACGGAAATCTGTCTTACATATAGTCTTCCCGTTCCCAAGTGAGTTCTGAATCTCCATGAAACTACCACTTGACTAACACCTTTGGGATAAACTTGCTTTTTAACTGTTGTACCCTTCAGTCAAGGATCTGAACTGGTTGCTCTTCATATCAGATATCTTCACTCAAATCAATCTGACTCAAATTCACTATCGGTTTCTCGTCTGCCTTTGACATAGCCAGTCGAAGCATCGAAATATGAAACACTGGACGAATTTCCGACATCTGTGGAGGTAACTCTAACTCATAAGCAACCTTTCCAACTCGTTTCTTGATCTTGAAAGGCCCGATGAATCTCGATGTTAATTTTCCTTTCAAACCAAATCGATGATGACCCTTACAAGGAGAAACCTTTAGGTATACTAAAGCTCCCTCATCATACGTGCGATAGCTGCGATACATGTTTGCATACTTCTTTTGCCTCTCCTAGGTTTCTTTAAGTTTCTGGTGAATTTGTCTTACCTTTTCTGTGTGATCGACAACAATTTCAGGTCCTAATAAATCTCAGTCTTCTGGCCCAGCCCAACAAGATGGTGAGCGATACAAACTACTACATAACGCCTCAAATGGTACATTTCAATGCTCGTCTGATAACTGTTGTTGTATGCAAATTCACATAACGATAAATACTTTTCCCACGATCCGCCAAACTCAAGTACGCACGCCCCGAGCATATCTTCGAGAGTTTGAATCAACCTCTTAGTCTGCCCATCAGTTTGAGGGTGAAAGGCTGTGCTAAACTGTAAGTGCGTACCATATTGCTCTTACATACTCTGCCACATCCTGGAAGTATACATAGCATTTTTGTCTGACATAATAGTCAAAGGTACTCCATGCAGCCTAATAATTTCTTTCTAGAACAATACACTCAGCTGGTCAAATGTGTAATGAGTTGCAACTGGTATGAAATGGGAACGATGTGAACCGGGAACGATGTGAATCTTGAAGAATCTCATCTCTCAGCTCTGCCATTGCCGGTATCCACAATTTGCCTCAAAATCTGAGACACCGATATGTCGTCTCAGTCCATTCATTACACTCGGAACTCTGGGCTAACTCACAGAATCTCGGATATAGAATGTCAGTGTTCTGATCCTTTGACACTCTCTGAGTCAAAACTGCCTGAAGTCTCAACTGAGCACAAATTAGTACCTCCGTGTCATTAGCAATATCTGACTAACTCAGCCTCGCCTTGAGTAAGCCAAACTCGTGCGTCATATGATATCGAATAGTTTTAGCATCTCCGGTCTGAATCCTTCTCAGTGCATTAGCAATGACGTTTGCTTTTCTTGGATGATATTCCAGAGAAAAGTCATAGTCTTTCAAAAATTCTAACCATCGACGATGTCTCATGTTCAGCTCGTTTTGTGCGAAGAGATGTTTCAAACTCTTATGATCACTATAGAGTGTGAACTTCTCTCCATATAGATAATGTTTTCATATATTCAGAGCAAACACTACCGCCGCCAACTCTAAGTCATGAGTTGGATAATTCTTCTAACGTATCTTCAACTGTCTTGATGCATAAGCCACTGTGTCTTTCTCTTGTATCAACACACAACCTAAACCCATATGAGAAGCATCTGTGTACACCATGAAACCCTTTCCAGCCTCTTGAAATATCAGCACTGCTGCGGTAGTCAATAATTTCTTATGTTGAGCAAATGCCTCCTCATATTCCTCAGACCACTGAAACTGCACATCTTTCTGGGTCAACTTAGTCATTGGTGAAGTGATCTTCTTAAAATCCTTCACGAAACTTCGGTAATAACATGTTAACCCTAGAAAACTTCTAATCTCAGTTACTGTATTCGGCGCTCGCCAATCCAAAATCGCCTAAATCTTTGCTGAATCTACAGCAATACCTAATGCTCCAACGACATGACCCAAAAAATTTAACCTCAGACAACCAAAATTCACACTTACTGAATTTGGCATATAGTCTGTGCTCCCTCAAAGTCTTCGACGTCTCCCTTAGGTGTTGTTCGTGATCTTCTCGAGTCTTCGAGTACACCAATATATTATCAATAAACACGATCACAAAGCGGTCAAGATATAGTAGGAGCATTAGTCAAACTAAACAACATGACTGTGAACTGATAGTGTCTATACCTCGTACTAAATGCTGGTATGTATCTATCTTCCTTCCTGATCCTCAGGTGATGATATCCTGATAGTAGATCTATATTGGATAAAAATTGCGCTCCTCTCAGCTGATCGAATAAATCATCAATACACGGTAATGGATACTTGATCTTAACTGTGACCTTATTCAATTATCTGTATTCAATACACAATCTCAAAGTACCATCCTTCTTCTTCACAAATAGGACCGGTGCTCCCCATGGTGATATCGAAGGTGTGATGAATCCCTTATCGCTCAATTCTTGCAACTATTTATTCAATTCTTTCAATTCTCGTGGAGCCATGCAGTATGGTGGTATAGATATCAGTTTCATCCCTGTCACCAACTAAATAATGAAATCAATCCCCCTCGGTGGTGGTAACTTAAGTAAGTCTTCTGGAAACACGTCCGGAAACTCACACACAATCGGAATCTCTTCAAGTTTAGGTCCAGGACTCTCTACAACGATATATATCATTACCAGAGTCTCCACCTCCCCATTAGTCGCAAGCCAACCTCGAGTGCCCTTAGCTCTCGGTGTACTACCACTATACACGAACACTGGACACCCTGGAATCTCAACTATCAATGTTTTCATAAAATAGTCAATATGAGGATGATATTATGCTAGCCAATCCATCCCTAGCAACGCATCGAATTCCAAAAATTCAAGCACTCTGAAATCTGCAGGTAACTCGACCCCGTCGATCTCTACTGGCAACTCTCCACCAGAGAATTCAGATATATTCTATCTCCGGCTGCAGTACTCAAAATCAAACGGACTCCGACACTAACTGATTTCAACCCTAGCATGCCGACCATGCAACCAGAAATGAAAGAAATTGTTAAACCCGAATCAAATAAGACATATGTTTGATGACCACAAATGGAAACCATACCCTTAATGAGTTTCCGTGTAGCATTTGCGTCAGGCTGTGCAACCACATGTACGACCTCTCGATGCTGTGATGGAATCACTGCCGCTAGTTGTGGACACTCTCGACTGATATGTCCCACCCGACCACATCGATAACAAATGACTGCTCTAGGTTGACTCCGCGTCTGATCTTGGGCCTGTGTCGATGCCTGTCTCTGCCCTAATCTGGAACTATCTCATCCTCATCCTCTACCTGTACCTCTGCCTCTACCATAATGCTGTTGACGTGGAGCTGGTGGTGCTGGTAAAGCGGTAAAGCTGGTAAAGTAGACGTAGCAAGAGCTAGCAATGCAGGTCTGACTGGTGGTGGTACAGGAGGTCTACCCACAATCATTTGCAAAGGTGTAGGAGATGCTACATAAGGCACAATCGCCCCTTAAACACCTCTATCCCATTACCTCGGTCCTTTGCCCTTCTGTCCCCTCCACTCATACTTCGCCATCTGATCAGGCATCATCGCATGTACTAAGGGTGTCCTATCAGCCACTCAACTCGTATAATAAGTCTTGTGAGCAAGTGCACACTCAAAAATCTCTCCCAGTGTCCTGGGACCTGAACTAACCACATAAATATACGGCCTCAGTCCATCGCCAAAATGATACACATCATTGACATCCTCCTTCACAAGATCTCCGGCAAACTGCCTCAAATAGTTGTATCTGTCTCGGTAGCTCATCACTATCTCATTGGCTCCCCACCTCAGATTCATTAATTCCTTCCTTAACTTCTTCATCACCGCAGGTGTGAAGTACCGCTGATAGAACTTAGTCTTGAAGGCATCCCAAAACTCAAACTCACACTCAGCAGCTATCATCGCACCCCGCCACACATCGACGTTTCGCTGTAAGGTGTACGATGAGATCTCAGCTTTGAGTCTATCATCAATTTGCAAGACTCTATGTAACTTCTCTTGCGACAGGTCCCGCTTCTCGATCTTCTCAAAATCTCTCTGACCGTCAAAGTATATTGGTTTCATTCTGATGAAATCTTTCACCGGCTGAACTACCGCTGTCGAACTAGCTAATTGGGGTGTGGACGTTGGTGTAAACACAGCCTTTACTGCTGGAGCTATTGGCATCGGTGTTGTGTTGCAGTACGATCGACACTACGGTCGCATCGTAGTCGCGATAGGACCGGATGTCCGAGCCGGGTTTGTCTTTGGTGGAGCAAATCGGGAAGTCATCAATGCGATGAAATCCGCCAACTGTTGCCCTTGAGCAGCTACTAGATCTGAAAGGCTTTGAAAATCCTCTCGTTGATGGTATCGAAGGCTGGCTACCGCTCGCACCAGCATCACCTCTATCGCGTTAATCCGCCATCTCCGACTACAAATGGATAACGAACACGAATCAGGTACTACGTGGATAACGCATATATACACATAACAAAATCTAACATGTATATAAATATATTAAATCCCCAACTCACGTTCACTCACTTCCCAACTAATAGTTTCTAGGCGATGATCATCTAGTTTTCCACATCTAACTAAGGTTTTCTAACTTCTACAATTTTTTTAACTCTTTTAGTTGTTTCTAGCTGAACAAGGTTGGTTGTTCACTATATATTGTAGCTATGGTATCATATTGTCGACACTCCATATTCTGCGATATCTCAAAACCATGGCGCTGATACTAACTGTGTTGGTATCATATAGCCTAAAACTATATAAGTAAGGCAAGCTTTATAAACCTTTGCTCTGATACCACCTGAGACGGTCCCAACAACAAATAAGGGCACCGCCCGGCCTAATCCCTTAATTAAGCCCTAATCTCCCCTATAGGACCTAACAAGGAACTAGTCAGCTTTAGTTAAATACCTACCATTTATGATACCACCTACAGTTAACTTAATTGTTCTAGTGACTAACCTATGGTTGTCTATAAATCAGAGTTACTTAATTTATTTTTTTTTGTAACAAATTATTCAGCGGAAGTCTGATTAATTTAGTAGTGAAAATGAGATCCTAAGGCCTAACCTATTATGGAAAAACCAGGAAATAGTGATCGCGTGCATATATAAACAAAAGTGGTGATATATATAACATGTGTCTAGTCCTATATTCGTATCACTCAACCCAAAAGGCAAAATAGCATGTACATAAAAATGTAATACAAAAGAATATTAAACGTACAAAAGTATGTCGTAGCAGTCCTGCACCGGCTCAGAGGTAGTCACCAATCTTCTTTTTGCCTGGTTTGCTACTCGGCTAATCTGCACCCACCATCCAAACTAGAAGGTGAGTACATGAAATTATTTAAGTAATACTGAAAGACATTGATCCACATTTCCAAATAGGCAACAAGTATCAAATGGCATAATTTAACGCGCAACTATGCTGAAAGAAACATCTTGCAAAAAAATACTTGAGTTAACAAAATATAAAACTGACTCAAGGCTAAGTAGTAATGGATTAGGGTAAGTCGGCCGCGATCCTCATCACATCCGCCTTTCCACTACAATTTGAGCTCTGCTCTGTAGCATTTTGATACAAATTGAGCTCTATATCATAATGTCAAAAGGATGTACTTACGATTACGCCTTTTCTATTCCAAGTGAATTAGTCGTCACCAGAATGTATACTTGTTAACATACCCGAGTTTTAAAACTCGTCATGTTTACCCTAGTTATTCTTGCGCCAACAAACCCTGAGTTCTGGTTACCTCATTCGTGGCACGTCATACAAGGTAGTGGAGAAATCTCTTGACATCCCGGAAAGTCTAGTGACCCCCGTATGAAAGCTGAATTTCTATCATCAAATGTCCCTAACAACAAGAACCACTTTCACTTTCAAGAATGATTCGGTAATGGAATCAAGAAATGTAATTGCATACTAATGCACAAAGGATAAGAGTCAAAATAAACAAGCTAACCTAATAGCATGCTATATCACTTACTTCCACACACAACAATCAACATGACAAAGTATAGGAATTTGAATCGATGATATACATAACAGAGTTGCTATGAACAACATCATAAAATGAGAACTTGACAAGTCATAGCATATGGATTTCAAAGGCAATTCAATTCAAATAACTGAGAATAAATAAATAAATGGAATGAAATGTAAATAAATGTCTCAAATCAGTTTACTTACATACACACAACACTGCATAATCTATCCGGATTCTCGTTGCATCGATGTACACCCAAAACCCCGTAATAGCACTTTTACTGTCCTAACATTCAAAAATTTATCAATTTAGTGTCATTATTACTTATTCACATTTTATAAGATGGTCGAAATTGGTCGAAATCGAATTCGATACCTATTTGCCAATTTTGCGCTTTTCGAGGTAAAAGCCCCATAAAAGTCGCGTCCGACAATTTGTCAATTTGCCAATTTCACGCTTTTCGTTGGGTTTGTACAGGGGATACGACTCCCCTGCCTTCCCTTGAGCTCAGACGAACTGCCACGGCAGTTCGTTCGAGTCTCCAACCTCGGATGAAGAACAAACACTGAACAACAATAAACAACTCACCTTGCTTCGAGTTCCTCGATCTCTCTCTTGGTCTTTCTTTCTTTCTTTCTTTTTTTCTTTATTTCTTTCTTTCTTTCTTTCTTTCTTCTTCCTTTTCCCGATTTTCTTCCCTGTCATCGTCGTTTTTTTTCCTTTCTCTCTCCGTTCCTACATTTTTATCTCCTCTCGACCGACTTTGGAAAATCAAAGTGATGTGGCTATAGTTATATGATGTATATTAAGTGATGTGGCAATGTAAGGACCACTGGGTTTTTTTTTGCACATGTAATTTAACTAATTACGCTTACCCCATGAACTGGTACCTTGGGCCCACATTGGCACGCGACTCGAGGTGCGTCCCCGCTCGTCTTGGTATCTGCATACCCGTAAATGACTTAGTAGTCTACACATATACTGTACATTAGTCAAACAACATACAAATATAACATTTACCTCGGCCACCATGCCTCGATAGTGACACGTATCTCGTTGCGGGTCCCACGTCACAGGTTATTTTGTCCTGATTAACAAATTTACATGTGTATTAATTATTGGGTCATGACAATAATGAATTTGAATTTCATTTAACTTAGTTTGCATAAAATTGTTTAAATTGGTTTGGTTAGTTTGGTTAATTAAGTTAATAGTTATAGTTTTTCAATTATTTGGTATTTTAATTCCTATTTAATTATATTAACTAAATTAAAAAAAAATATTTTCCTTAAAAGTTTGCTAAATCCATGTGGAGATAATATCTCATTTACCACTACTATAAAAAATAAGAAAATGCGGGAAATTATTATGCACGTTTGACACGTGTTAGTATGAAAAACTCAAGTGGTAGAATCTATTTATTCAATATTCAAAGTTGACTGAAGATTTTCAAATTTTGGAAGATACAAGTAACATTTCAATAACAACAACAATATACCCTCAGTCCCAACTTAATTGTGGTCGGCTACATGAATCAAACTTTTTCATTATACTCGATTAAGTGCAATTGATGGTGAGCTTTCTAGACCATTCAAATCCCTCCTAATTAATGCATCTCATGTTAATTTTTGTCTACCCCTACCTTGTCAAATTTCTAGAGTTTCTATTGAGTCAAATTTTCTAGTGGAGGCATTTGTAGGCCATCTTTGCAAGTGACCAAACCATCGTAATTGCCCTTCTTGAATTTTTGTATCAATTGGTGCTACTGCTACTTGTGTTTGAATTTCTATGTTTCTTATACTATCTTTATGAGTTTTACCACACATCCATCTAAGCATCATCATTTGTGTTATGTTCATTTTATATAATTGTTGTTGCTTTACCGCCCAACATTCACTTCCATAGAGTATAGCTGGCCTAGTTGCGTTCCTATAAAATTTCCTTTTAACTTAATAAGAACATTTTGATCACAAATTACCCATGTTGCACTTCGCCATTTCTTCCATCCAGCTTGAATTTTATGTGTGACATCATTCTCAATATTACCATAATTTTGTATGACTGATCCTAGGTATCTAAAGTTGTTCACCTAAGGAACTTCTACTTCCCCTAATTTTACCACTCCATCATCTCGATGTCTAGTGTTTCTAAACTCACGGTGCATGTATTCGGTCTTCTTCGTACTCAACTTATTGCGTTTAGATTCTAATGTATTCCTTTAGAGTTCTAATTTCCTATTCACTCTATTTTTTGTTTCATCCGCTAAGACAATATCATCTGTAAATAGCATACACTATGATATATCCTCTTAAATATGCCTAGTTAGTTCATCCATAACTAAAGTAAGTAGATATGGTCTTAAAGCCAATCCTTAATGCAGTGCTATCGTAATGGAAATTCTTTGGAAGCTCCTCTAAATGTATTTATACTAGTTAGTACTCCATCATACATATCCTTAATAGTGTCTATGTATCTAGCATGCACTCCTTTTCTTTCTAGAACCCTCCAAAGAATATCTCTAGGAATTCTATCACATGCTTTTTCTAAATCTACGAATAGCATATGAAGATCTTTTTTTTTCTTTTCTCTATATTTTTCTAACAAACGTCTTACAAGGAAAATCACCTCCATAGTTGACCTCCCACGCATGAAACCAAATTGGTTCTCTAATATTTTTGTTTCTCTCTTTATCATATTGTCAATATCCTCTCCCAAAGTTTCATAGTGTGACTCGTAAGTTTAATTCCCCGGCAGTTTGAGCAACTTTGAATGTCTCCTTTATTTTTAAAGATTTGCATAAGAGTGTTTCTTCTCCAATCCATTGGAACCTGTTTAGATTTTAGAATTTTATTGAAAAGTTTTGTTAATCAAGTCAATCCAATTTCTCATAAGCATTTCCAAATCTCTATAGGTATTTCATTTAGGCCACATGCTTTCCCTATTTTCATTCTTTTTAATGCCCCTTTAACTTCTAGAATTCTAAGATTGCATGTATAGTTTACATTTCTTTCTTGGTGTGGGTTTTCAGCTACTATAGTATAAACTTGACCATCAATAAATAAACTATCGAAGTAACTTCTCGATCTCTCCTTAATATCATCCTTGCGCGAAAAACATTTTGATTTTTATATTTAATATATCTTACATGACTTAGGTCTTGTTTCTTTTTATCCCTTAATTTGGCTAGCCCATATATATTTCGTCATCTATATGACCTAACCTTGTATATAGATTTTCCATGAAATTTGTTTTTTACTTGACTAACTACTTTTTTAGTTTGTTTTCTAGCTTCTCTACATTGATTGTACGCATCTTCATCTTGACACTTAGGTATTTTCATATACATCTTTATTTTAGTCATAATTGCTTGTTGGACATCCTCGTTCCATCATCATGTTTCCTTCTTTGGTGGTCCCAAGCCTATAGATATACCTAATACGTTTGATCCTACTCTCCTTAGGCAACTACTCATTTCTAGCCACATTGTATTAGCATCTAAGTCAAGATTTCAAACATTTTTCTTTAGTAGTTTTTCTCTAAACTCTACTTGTTTACTATTTTTTAGGTTCCACCACTTTATTCTAGGGTCGCTGACTTTTTTATTCTTATTATGTCGTCGTTTTAGCTTAATATCAAGTACTACTAACTTATGTTGGGTAGTGAGCGCTTCTCCAGGTATTACTTTGCAATCTCTACATATTTTTATATCTATTTTTTTTGTTGAAAAAATCTATTTGATTCTTATTATGACCACTACTAAAAGTAATTATGTGTGACTTTTTTTTCCTAAAACTAGTATTTGCTAAGACAAGATCGTATGCTGAAGCAAATTCTAAGATTTATTCTCTTTCGATATTTCCATTACCGTAACCCAAACCTCCATGAACTCTCTCAAACTCATCATTACTTGCCACAACATGCTCATTTAAATCTCCTCCAATAAAACATTTTTATCTAATGGTATACTTTGCATAAATCAACCATATCGTCCTAAAACTTGCGTTTGATGCTTTTCCATAATCCTATTTGTGGTGCATAGGCACTAATTATATTAATCTTTTTGTCTCCAATAATTAATTTAACTAGAATCAATCTATCCCCCATTATCTTAATCTCTACGACCTTATCCTTATAATCATTATCCACCAGAATTCCTACTCCATTGCATTTTCAATATATATCGGTGTACCATAATTTAAACACTGTGCTTCTTATTTCTCTACTCTTTTCTTTTACCCATTTTGTCTCTTGGAGGCAAGCAATATTGACTCTCCCTCTAATCATAGTATCTACTAGTTCTATTGACTTCCATGTACGTGTTCTTATGTTCCATGTTTAGAAACGAATTTTTTTCCCCTTTGTATTTGTTTTCCTTTTCTATTTCTATTTTGTCCAAAAGATCTAGTATCTGTATCTATGATTTTTTTCGTTTTCGTGTTTGTTTTGAACTAGCTTCTTAATTTACCCACATACATATCTATGACTTCCCTGTAAGTAACATTTCTTCATTTTATTTCATTTTACTTTATTTAGTTAGGAATATGAATTGAATATAATTTAGATTCAAATAAAAGTGATATATTTTTACTACCCATGAAAGTTTTATGATAGAAAAGAATTGCTATACCATATTTGACTTAACCTAGATTGTGTATGCACAAGAGGAGTTTTGAGGGAATTGATTGCTTTATGTTAGACATTATAATGAGTAGAAGATTGAAATAAAATGCAAGATAAATAAGACAGATCTATAAGAATCTTGTTATACAAAGATCATTGATCATGTATTATATATATAATGAAAAGAATTTATGCCATAATTAAAGGAAGAAGCAAGAAATTAGCCAGTAAAACTTTACTTAGTTGGAAAGAATACTTCCTTAATTATAGTGAAAGTGAGAAGAGATAACAAGAGTTTTAAAAGAAAAAAATAGAAAGACCCACTTATTCCAAAGAAAATGGAGTAGAGAATCTAGTGGTGCGAAAAATGTGAGAAAAAATCTTATAAAAAGAATAACAAATTCCTAAGGAAATGAAGTAGGGAACCGTATGAATATAATATAAAGAAGACTGTATGTATATAAGAAGAAAAATAGATATAAAAGAAAAAAATGGAATGATGTTTATGAAAAACTCTTCAAATAAAAGTTTAGCTCGAGTGCTTATATCCAAGATAAGTGAAATGTATCTTTTTATTACAAACATTCCAACAAATGAAAATGAACATGATAACTATTGATGATTAAAAATTCCTATTGACTTTGATTGTGGTTGCATTTTAAATTTTGTTTGAAAATGAGATTGATTTAGTATTTTTGTTTCTTGAGATTCTATATTAGTTTTCGTAAGTGTGATGCTTGTCACTGGAGATCGAGAAAACCTATATAGTGGCTTGGCCATGGTAATTGATTTAACTAGGTTTCCTTTCGCTATGGTTTTACCCCACTAGGTTTTCCTAACAAGGTTTTTTAATGAAGCAATCCTAACATTATTATACTTCATATAAAAAATAAATAAATAAATTATGAGAGCAATTAATGTACTCTTTCTCCTATACTAGAGTTTACCCACGGGGTTTTTCTAGTATAGGTTTTAATGAGACATTTATATTATCTCTAAGTGTATCGATGTGTTGCACTCTTTTCCTTAGCTATGATTTTGTCCTACTGGGTTTTCCTAGCAAGGTTTTTAATGAGACAATCAACAAATGGTATACTACAAAGCAATATTGTGACGACCCAG
The DNA here is from genome assembly GCA_039657365.1 of Stephania yunnanensis. Taxonomy (NCBI): domain Eukaryota; kingdom Viridiplantae; phylum Streptophyta; class Magnoliopsida; order Ranunculales; family Menispermaceae; genus Stephania; species Stephania yunnanensis. The sequence goes on from CM077581.1 coordinate 46,466,606, forward strand.
TTCCCCACGACACTGGGCCCTGCCCGGCCTAAACCCACGTGAACCACATGACACGTGGCACGTATACTTTATTGTTCGTTACAAATATTATACTCTTTTTCTTATACTAGATTTTTTCCCACAGGTTTTTTTCTAGTAGAAGTTTAACGAGACACATTCTTTCAACAAGTGTCATTAAAGGGGAGTGTTATGAAATGGATGGATACTTGTGCATGTATATGACCACATTGTGAAGCATGGTTCTCACATTGAATTGTAACATCAAGCATGACTCTCACACTTCATGTAACTTGTAATCCTCTCTAATGTACACCAACTCTTCCATGTATTGTCTATGTTGCTTGTGATGTGTTGTATGACTTGTATTGTATGTATAACTTTCACACATTGTATAAGTACAATTATCATCATCACCAAATGACCTATATCAAGGGTGTCAACCCCATTGTAATTCACACACCAATGTATGAATGAAATCTATGCATTCTCATCTCTAGGTCTCTTCTCTACTTGTTCTAGTGGTTCTTAGTTTATGTCTTTTATACTAAAGTCTCTAGCAAGTCCAACTTAAGTTCCAGTTAGCTTACGACTTAGTTTACAACATGTACATATTTTTAATTAAATTCCTTTAATTTTTTGTTACACCTTTAATTTTTATTACACTTGCATGCATACTTGCTCAGTTGTTTGTATATATTATTACTTTTGAGAAAGCTCATCAGCTGTTTGTACGATACATTTTTTATATGAGAAACCAATTTACCACCCTTCAGGTTTGAATCCTCAACATCTTGCCAAGTAATTACATACATTGAACCATTTAGCCACCCACGTCACTGGTGTACGAGATATTAATTATTTATTATATATGGAACTATTATTTGTTTGGTGGAATACATATAAATGATTATGTATGCATGTATACAACGCACACACAATGTATATTAATTACCCTTACAAAGTTTATGAAGAAACCAATCTTGGAATGTTAGGTATAGTTTACGATAGAATACATTTTTCGATAAGATTTATGATACAATACATGAATATATATATATACCTACAATTTAATTGATTCCTTTAGGTTGTTTACTTGTTTATATATAGTATATATCGATCTTTTAATATGTATATGCTTATAGTCTGCCGTGCAAGCATTGCCCGTCTACAATATTTATCCAAGGTGTAGCTCAAGTCAGTTAAATTTAAATTTAAATTTGACTAACGTTTACAAGTTATTCCTATATATATTCCTAAACTACGTACCAACCATAAATATATAGATTATTATTAATAGCGCAAAGAATAGATAGTTACAATCAATAAAAACAGAGGTGCGCACATGCTTAAATACGAGGAGCTATTTGTGATAATAAGCCTTAAATATACATAATGTACATATGATAAATGAGTAATTAACGAAACTGACCATACTAAACTTAAAAGTTTTCTTCTATAGATCTAGAATTGTTTAATTCGGGATTATTAAGGAGTTAATTAATGACTCCAAAGAAAAAGTTATCCATAGCCAATGGAAGGAAGTTTGGTGTACCTAATTAATCAGCACTGCTGACCTCTAATCATTTTTCCCTTTTTATCAACATTAAATCTTGCTTTGCATACCATTCTTGTAATTTGCCTCGTTGCTTCACTTACCCACTACAAATTGACTATTCAGCTGCTATTCTTTTATACAAATGACTCTTGCAAATATATATCTCGTACTTCTATACATTTTTTTTGCACTCCACCTATGTCCAACATTAGATATGCTACATAGTTGGTTTCAAGTCTAGATAACAAGATGACTCCAAACCCTATATTAGGGGTGGCAAAAAGATATGCTACATAGTTGGTTTCAAGTCTAGATAACAAGATGACTCCAAACCCTATATTAGGGGTGGCAAAAAGTGTTCGAACCTGTCTGTCCGCATTTGTTCAGATCCGTTTTAAATGGGTCCGGACATAATTTTTTCCAAATAAATACGGATCAAGATATGTTTTTTGTCCGTTTAAAAAATGGATCCGAGTTCGGACAAAGTTTCTTAAAAAATGGGTACCCATTTAGCGATTAATTTAAATAATATTTTATTTATTTATAGGATATTTTGAAACTTTCATGATGTTTATATTGTAATTTCACTAATGATGATGTTATTTTTATATGAAAATTTGTAAGACTTGAATTTTGAATATATAACATGTTTTTTTTAGAGATGGAATGCATAGCAACATAAAAATTATGCATTTTTGTTAATAATTATAGGTAAAAAAAATTATTTATTATATTAAAAATGAGTCCGAACAAAAAATGGGTCTTGTAAGTTTTAAAAACATACGGGTCCAGACATAAAAAGTGTATGTTTCAAAAATGGGTACAAGTCCGGACACTATTTTTAGTTGTTATTAAAGGGGGTGTCTGAACCTGTACCCGTCCGGACCCCTTTTTTGGCACCCCTAGCCTATATAATAGGAAAATGGATAAGAGATGTCTCAAGCTTATTTTCTATATATACCTAAAAAATGGGAAAGATCTGTGATAGATTGATAACCTGTGTAAATAAAACTTTTGCCACTCTTTATGAAATTGATTAGACATATATATATTGATGAATCGTTAATTACGTAATTGTATATAGTATATTTATATATATTTTATTGCTAAGTCTCCAAAATATTAGTCTAATTTAATTTATTTATTATTTTTAAGGATATTGGAATGTGCGGTTGAATCGGGGGCAAAAAACTACAAAAAATATAGTATTTACTTGCAGTGGAACAACTACAAGAGGATATGCCTCAAAATACGCATTGCAGGATGGAGTAGTGACAAGTAGGCCAAGTGACGCAGGAGGGTAACATAGTTTAGTCACTCGCAACTAAACCCCCCTGTTCGGCCTCGAGATATACACAGTAGAGTCCATGAGACGAGAAAAAACAGATTGACAGTCCATCGGGATGCGTACAGCCACGTTATCTTAAGTATCTCTCCTCATACGATTTCCCCTTCACTTCGGCTACTTTCAGATGTGCCTCGAGATCCGTTATGCACTCTCTCCCACTAATTTGCACGAAGTCGTGCGAATTCTCTCCACTCTAGCGCCTGCCATGTGGCAGTCCTCCATTCACCAGCACGGCCACTACACGTCATCTCGCCCAAAAGCCTACTTCTATGTCAGCTGCATCAGCAAGCTTGGCTAACCCGTGCGTGACACGTGTCAGGAACCATGAAATAAACTCATTGCCTCCATCTGATCATCTTCGGCACACGTGTCAATAAAAATGCCATTCACTCTCCTCCATAGACTAATCTTAGTAGTTTTTTCATAATTAGGACTTAAGGATTAATTAGAAAGTTCGATTTCTATATTGATTCATTTCTTTGGATTGGGGGGCTTTCCCTCTCGACTTCTATTCTTCTACTCTCAACAACTTTACTTTTGTTTTGCATTTTTTCATGAGAGACTAAACTCATGGCCTAGTCAAGACTGCGAGGGGGTTCGACTTTGCTCATCTATAGATTTGTAAGATTTATTTATTTTAATTGCATTATTTTTCATTGTTTTTTTGTCTTGATTAAATAATTAGAGTTAAATTCATATTTAAAATTTGATTTTTTTTTCCCAGTGAGTCATAAGTATTCGTCTTATACAATAAGACCACACTAGTGGCAATTGACCATATCAATTGATTCGCCCCTTTTGGGATCAGTCAAGTACTTTAGGAATCTAGGCTAAATTGGGCACACTAATGATCTGGTTGTTTAGGTGTAGTGGCTTCGCGAAATCCATTGCAGCCATCATGTCAAATCCAATGTGCTTGAGTATAAGGTTATACGATTGGCTAGGAAAATAGTCATTGTCCTACTTTGGCTATCGAGATTAGGAAGTGCGAGGAACTGCGTACATTACTGGGTGTATAACTATACTATGATACTTTTGATTTGCATATTTTACATAAATCAAAGACCAAATCTAATCTTTTATCAAACATAACTTATATATCTTGACCTAGGTATTTTTATTAATTGTTTTCAAAGCTATTTTCATTGTTTATTTATTTTCCCTAACATTTAGATTAGTTAATAAAATCACTTTCTTGAAACACTGATTTCGCTTTTTTGTTGTTTTTTTACCTTAGAAAGATTACCAATCTCTGTGGGATCAACCCTTTGCCATTATTATGCATATAGCTGATTTTAGGTATATTTTATTGATGCATTCGGCGCGCATCAATTTTTGGCACCGTTGCCAGAAACAAGGTTTTCTTTCTTTGATTTTTATTTTATTTATTTTATATTGTATCTGTCCCTTGCCCTTAACATTTTTGCAGGTAATTCCATAATGGCCTTCTACTTCCACAACTATGGTCAATTCGAAGACTTATACTATTATGGTGTGAATAGGGTAGGTATGTTACATAATGGACATCAATTTTTTAACTCGCAATCTTTTATGCAATAGGTCGGGGTTTGTGGAAATTGTGGGGAGCATTTTCATCCCATATATGCTTGTCCTCATTATCTGAAGTATAGGAATCATCATGGTTCCAGCTATGCATTGCCACAACCCAACTTCTATATGTCTAGGTGAAGTCCATAAATTCCTCAATATGAATGGAGAACCATTGCAAACATTGAGAAAGATATGATCTCTGACTAGCTTTCTCAACGCACTACTCAATAGCCCTTGTGGGAGGATAAGTAGCATATAAACCCAAAGTTGCAAAATTCAGAAACTTAAGTTACTGCTATACTCGAGCATTTGATGGATGAGAAAGAGTTGTCTCTGCAACTAATTTTTGACTCAGAGGAGACTGTGAATGCTGCTACATTAAAAAGTGTTGAGTTTGATGAGTACTCAATTGTGGATGAGTATTTGAGCGAACCAAATGAAACAGTAGAAGTTTCTTCACATGAACCAGACATTACCGTTGCACAGAATAAATGTAATGAAACTGAGAAAGAAATTGGAGTTATTTTTGAAAGGCTAGAGTAGCCGCAGATAGAGAGTGAGGAATATCATCCTCTTGTGTTGGTGAAACCACCCACCCTGCCATGCATATTTGTTAAACCTTTCAAGGGGTGGAAATAAAGGAGCGTTTACAGCTCTTCTGCACTTCCGACACCTTTATGTTGAATGATCATGATGCGACATATTTTTGTGTGTTGGAAGCCCCGAATGAGCTCCCAAGTCTGAAGGAGGGTGTGCATGTGGCATTGCCCAAAGCTATAGATGCACCATTCATTTTTGATATCTCGAAAGGAGAAAGCATCAAGTGATAAATCACGTCGAGTCTAGCCAAAGACTTAAAAGAAAGACATTTGTTGGGAGACAACCTAACTTTATTTTTTATTTTTATTTCCTGCATTTATTTTAGTCTAGTTTAGATTTTAGTTTTTTTTTTTAATTTAATAATGGACCAACTTTGTTTCTTGAATTTTTGCAGGTGATATGTTTGATGAGGACCAAAAGCATTGGAACAACCATGAGTTTTGGTAGGTTTGACTATGGATTACATTTTTTTTGAAGTAATTTGAGTGTTTTTTTTTTGGAATTAACATATTAATAGGATTTTAGGCGTTTTGAGACTTGGTTGGGAGATATCGAACTTAATTCGCTACATTAATGGCGAATTTTTTAGTTGGCCCAAAATTCTAGACTTCATTCGATCATCTTGTTGATTTCACCCTTAGTTAAAAGACTTCGGGCTCGCAAGATTTGATAGGAATCATTTGAGTTAACTAATGTGCTTGTTAGTTCTTGCTCTTGTTATGATCAATTTTTACATAGTTTCCTTAGTCACATAGACATGAGAGATTTTGTTCATTCACTAGTTTTTGGAGACTTTTATTATGCGCGCATTTGTATCATCTTCTTATTTATTTATCCATGTTCTTTTTCACCACTATTCTTTTTTTTTTTTTTTGCATGAATTCCTACACTTGTTTTGGATCTTGAGGACAAGGTTCGGAATAAGTTTGGAGGTACTTTAAGATTCGTTGATTGAGTTGGATGGATTTCTGTGCGAAAAATCGCGGGTGAGATTGTTTAAATTTTTTCAATTACATGTGGTAATATGCGGTTGACGAATGGTAATGGTGGTGTTTAGTGTCATTTTATTCTTTCATTTCATCCATTTTTTCCCTCCATACTTCTCTTTCTCATTTTATTAGGACTTGACACACTTTCATGCATGTATTTAGTATAGTTTTCATTTTTATATAGTTTAGAGTTGCTCAATTTTGTTTCATGTCTGTAGTTGTTGATGAGTACACTATAGTTGCATTTTTGACTTGAAACATAGGGAAAATGAGGAGAAACAGTCACTCGAGCCCGTAGCTCGACTTTTTTTTATGATTTCATGATTAGAGACATAGTATAAGGGTTAAGCCTTATGCTAGATACTAAAGGGAACAAACGGTCAAAATTGTGCAAGTGATAATATTTTAACCCACATTGAAGAATTTGTTTAATCATAGTGAAAGTGAGAAGGGCTAACATTAGTTTTCTTAACACGAAATATAAAGAGTCTCATAGGTTTCCAAAGGAAATGGAGCAGGACCGTATTACTTGAAAAAATATGAAAAAAAAAAGAATATATATAATGAATAAATGCGAAAGTCTATGAAAACTCTACAAATAAAAAAAATTAGTTCAAGTGCTTATAACTAAATTAAGTGAGATTGTAAACTTGTGTGCTTGAATATATGAACCAAGAAAACTCATGAGTAGTTGATGTCTTGACTGAATCTATGTCTTTAAAGTGTGATCTTAATTGTGTTTGAGTTGCGGTTCTTGACATATCAAAACTCCGAAATTTCTTGAGTGGCTTGTTAACTTGGCGACTATGTAAACCAAAGGAACTCCATGATTTTGAATCAGGTATAGGATTAGTTTAGTTAGTACATCACTATATTAGGAGTCTAGTTTACTTATGTTTTGTCATTTACACATTTGCTCGGGACACGCAAAGTTCTAACTTTAGGGGTATTTGACGAGTCATTAATTATGTAATTGTATATAGTATATTCATATATTTTTATTATTAAGTCTTAAAAATATTAGTCTAATTGTATTTATTTATTATTTTCAAGGATATCGGAGTGTTCTGTTGAATTTGCGGTGAAAAACTACAAGGAATAGCGTATTTACTTGCTGTGGAGAGGATATGCATCGAAACACGCATTGCACAGTGGATGGAGTAGTGACCAGTAGGCCAAGTGACGCAGGAAGGTAACACAATTTAGTCACTCACAACCAAAGCCCTCGTTCCACCTCGAGATCCGCACGTCAGAGTGCATGAGACTAGAAGAAACAGCTTGATACTGCCTTGGGATGCTTGCTGCCACGTTCTCCCAAGTCTTCGGTCTCTCCTCATACAATTTTCCCTTCGCTTCAGCTGCTGTCAAATGTGCCTCAAGATCCATTCTGCACTCTCTCCCACTAGTTTGCACGAAATCGTGCGAATTCTCTCCAGTCCAGCGTCTGCCATGTGGCACTCCCCCATCCGCCAGCATGTCCACAGCACATCTTCTCGCCTAATAGCCTGCTGCCACGTCAGCTGCATCGGTGAGCTTGGCTAACTCGTAAGTGACACGTGTCAGGAACCATGCAACAAACTCCTAGGAGCCACCAGATTGTCCTTGGCGCATGTGTCAATATAGATACCACGAGAATAAGTTTCTCTCTCCTCCGGAGACCAATTTTAGTTGTTTTCATAATTAGGACTTAGAGATTAACTAGAAAGTTCGACTTCTATGATTATCTCTCTCTCTCTCTCTCTCTCTCTCTGCTATTAGGTGGCTCTCCCTCTCGACTTCTATTCTTCTACTCTCAACTACTTTACTTTTGTTTCGTGTTCTTCCATGAAAGACTAAACTCATAGCCTAGGCAAGACTGCACGGAAGGTTGGACTGTGCTCATACATGTATTTGTGAGAATTATTTATTTTAATTTTATTGCTTTTCAGTGTTATTTTATTTTCTTTGGTATTGATCGAATAATTAGAGTTAAATTCATATTTAAACTCTAATTCTCTTGCTAATGAATCGTAAGCATCCATCCTTATGCAATAAGACCACACTAGTGGTAATCGACCCTACCAATTGATTCGACCGTTTTAGGATTGATCAAGTACCTTAGGAATCTAGGCTAAATAGGGGCACACTAGTGATCCAGTTGTCTAGGTGTAGTGCCTTCACGAAATCCATTGAGGTCATCTTGTTAAATCTAATGCGTTTGAGTATATGGTTATAAGATTGGCTAGAGAAATAGTCATTGTCATACCTTGGCTATGTTGCCGGGTCTATAACTATACTAGGATACTTTCAATTTGCATATTTTACATAAACCGAATACCAAATCCAATCTTTTAACGAACCAAACTTGTATGTTTTGACCTAGGTATTTTTATTAATTATTTTCAAAGTTTTTTTCATTGTTTATTTATTTTCCCTAGCATTTAGATTAGTTAATTAAATCACTTTCTTAAACCCCCGATTTCCTTTTTTGTTGTTTTTCACCATAGAAAGATTACCAATCTCTATGGGATCGATTCTTTGCCACTATTTTGCAAATAGTTGGTTTAGGTATATTTATTGATTCGTTCAATGAGCATCATGTATAAATGTTAAGGCGTGCGTATTGCATCGGAGTCCAAATGTAGTGAAAAATGAGCAATGGTACATGTTTCACATCACCTAGTAAATCAAGCGTGACCGAAGAGTTTGATTTATGTAACTGACCTTAACTAATTTATGATTGAAACTATATTATTATATATCTTTAATTTTTGTTGCAAAATTAATTAACTATATAGTGTTGACAGCAAAACGAAATATAGTTTCGCCATCCCAATCTACTTCATATAATGAGTTCATACCATGTAGAAAATAATTGTTCATGTTTAGAAAATCAAAAGCTTCGTATAATTGTTTGGCTTTGCAATATTCCTTAATAATTGGCACATTTTTCTTTTTTGCATATTTTGCCATTTATAACACTAGAACAAATTTAACTTTTAATAGCACTTAATAGATAGAGGTTTTAATTAACCCCTATGAATTAGATTTAATAACACTTAATAGATAGAGGTTTTAATTAACCCCTATGAATTAGACAATCAGGCTTTTAATAGCACTAATTCATAGAGGTTAAAAAACCCCTATGGAAACTCCTGGCCAAGAACAACAAATGCCTCAACACTCTCACTCAACACTCTCGCTCGCTCACTCGCGTCGCTCACTCCCGCTCACTCTCACGTCGCTCACTCTCGCGTCGCTCACTCTCGCTCACTCGCTCACTCTCGCGTCGCTCACTCTCGCCCAACAGCCCTCACTGCTCACTCTCGCCTTACTCGCTCACTCTCGCCCAACACTCTCGCTCGCTCACTCACTCTCGCCAAACACTCTCGCACTCGCGTCCGTCAACTCTGAATCAGACAATTTCGCACTCGCAATCGGACCTTGCCTCTTCATCTAGGGTTTGGTCCGCCTCCACCTTGCCTCTTCTTCACCGCTCTCGGACCTTCTTCTATTTCAAGACCAGTTGTCCGATCTGCAAGGTGAGACTCGATCGATCTCAAACCCTAACGAGTCGATTCGATGAATCTGTGACTCTTCTCGATTGTTGGTTTGTTGTTGTAGATTTGATAACTGGATTGATTTATTTGTGTTGATTAGGTTGGCCGATATTGTTTTCTATGGTTCTTTGACTATAATTAGCTATTCATGTAGTTGATGTTCTTAGGTTGTGTGTTGGATTGGCTGTGGCGATTGGATACGAATTTATAGTCTCTCTAAGTCTCTATGTTCATTAGGTTGACTGAATTTTGTTTTTTTATGGTTCTGTGACTTGAATTAGCGATGAATGTATTTGACGTTTATAGTTTATGTGTTGAATTGGCTTTGATGATTGATTTGCTGTAGGTCGGAAGTCCAAACCAGTTTTTTGCTCTATAGATTGAACTGTGATTGATTATTGACAAGTGAAGAGTCTCTAGTTGTTAATTTAGTCATTCTTGTATGTTATCTATAGTTTTGATTCTGATGAAATTTTGTTATAGAAGAATCTGTAGTGTTAGTGACTTGTAGAGATTGATTCATAGGTTTGGAGGTCATGTGAGACTGTGTAAACATAAGGTTGAGTTTGAGTTGGAGCAGAAAAGGAAGAAGTGAAAGACTTTTAGTTAGTCGGGTTTGAGGTAGCTCGGCTGGTAAATTGATTCAAGAGGTGTACTTGTTTCCAGCTGCTATTTCTTTACCAAAAAATTTCTATTTACATTATATTTTGTTTTTCAATTCATTCTTTTTTATTTTTAGAAATCAAGGTTAATACTTCTTTAAATTTTACTCTTTTTATTAATGTCTTCTTTGCTTGGTTTGTGAATTAATGTGAGGTTTTGTATCCTATTCAATGAAAGATGTAAAATAATACTTGGCTAGTTCCTCTCTCAATAAGGACTAAACATATGTAAGAACCCTATTCTAACGAGTGTACCACCTTTTTATCTAAGTAAATTCAGGATCCTTCCAACTAGTGAATGTCAAAGTCAGGGTGACAAGACTAAACATATGTGTGATAGCAAAGTGTGATGTAATTAAGTCTCCATAAGATACTTTGAGCCTAATGTATATAAATGATATATCTTCTGTTTTATGAAATGAAATCATTAATTATTGCTCTAAAAAAGTTATCGATGGTAACAAGACCTTTCACAAAATTATTAGGTTGTATAATCTTATCTATTTATATAAGAAAATGTACTTATTAATTAATTTGAGCTATTCTCCATTCAAATGTACATATAATCTCATTTTACACTTATATGAGTATTAATATGTACTCCCTAGCTCAATCAGTTGAAGTAACTAAGATGAAATATGAGTTTTGCTAGATGTACATATATGATTAACATTAATTTTTCCATCAGTTGCAATAATTGAATTACTTCTTATTAATTTTAAATGCAAGAAATTTAAAATATGTACAAAGAATTTTAAACAAAAAAGAGGTAATAGATATTAACGTTCTTCAAATTTAACAGAGCAAAGATTACAATCTCGGGATAGATAAAGGTTGGGCCAGACATTCGAGGTTAATATTATCTTTTTATAGTAATAGAAGCATTCATATTTTTTGTAAGGTTGAAACTTACTATTTAAAGTTTCTTGTTTTTGTATTAGAGTTTCAAAAGAATATTGTAAAGGAGCAAATGCATTCGTTCTTCAAGCTCAAGCTAGAGAAGGACATCCAGAAGGAATTAGGTGTCCTTGTCAAAAATGTCGAAACATGTCTCGTGTGAAGTGTGATATTGCATACAACCATCTAATCATATATGGATTGGATCCCATGTATACAATTTGGTTCCATCATGGAGAGAGTAGCCCCATTGTAAGGAATGAAGTCGCAAATGATGAAGGGGATAGAGTTGCTACGGATGAAAGGGATGAAATTACTACAGATGAAGGGGATGATGGGGATGGAGTTGTTGGGATGAAGGGATGAAGGAGATGGAGTTGTTAGGGATTATGGGGATGGAGTTGCTACGGATGAAGATGATGAAATGGATGATGGGGATGGAGTTGATAGGGATCAAAGAGATGGAGTTGCTAGGGATGAAGGAGATGGAGTTGCTAGGGATGATGGGGATGGAGTTGCTACGGATGAAGATGATGAAATGGATGATGGGGATGGTGTTGATAGGGATCAAAGAGATGGAGTTGCTAGGGATGATGGGGATGGAGTTGTTAGGGATGAAGGGGATGGAGTTGTTAGGGATGAAAGAGATGGTGGGGATGAAGATCTAGAAGATGTCAATATCCAAGTTGACGACGAAAGGTTATTTGAAGAGGACATAACTCCACCTCTCTATTCATGTTGTACAAAGTACACCAGATTTTCTGCCGCTGTGATTTTATACAAGCATAAATCTATTTATAGTCTACTAATAATGGTTTTAATGAACTATTGAAGATTGTGGTAGACGTGTTGCCACAAGAAAATATTCTCCCTAAGTCGTTGCAAGAGGTGAAGAAGCTGCTAAAGGAGTATGAGCTTCATTATGAAAAGATTCATGCTTGTGTGAATGATTGTTGCTTATTTAGGAAGGAAAATGAAGCTTTAGATGCATGTCCTAAATGCAAGTCATCTAGATGGAAAGTAAGTAAATCTAACAAAGAGACCAAAAAAAGAATTCCTGCTAAGATCTTGAGATATTTTCCTATCATACCGAGATTCAAAAGAATGTATGGGTCATTGGAAATAGCTAAAAATTTACTGTGGCACTCTTCCCATTTGAGCCAAGATGGTAAGATGCGACACCCAGTAGATTCAATAGCATGGGATTTAGTTAATCACAAGTGGCCTGAGTTTGCATTAGAGCCTCGAAATCTTAGGCTTGGCCTTTCTGCGGATGGATTCAATCCTTTTAGTGATTTTAGCTCTCCATATAGTTGTTGGCCAGTAATGTTAGTCACTTACAATTTTCCTCCTTGGCTTTGCTTTTAGGAAGATAGTATGATGTTAACATTATTAATTCTAGGCCCAAAGCAACCAGGAAATGACATAGATATCTATCTACAACCTTTGATTGAAGATTTCATGAAGTTGTGGAAGGATGGAGTAGTTGTATTTGACGCAACAACTCAAAGCATTTTTAATTTGAGAGCAATTTTGTTGTGGACGATCAACGATTTTCCAGCTTATGGGAATTTAGATGGATGTTTTACAAAAGGAGATTTTGCTTGCCCAATTGTGGGGTTAACACATGTTCAACATGGTTGACTTCAAGCAAGAAAACTGTATACATGGGCCACAGACGATTCCTTGAACGTGATCACATTTTTAGAAATAAAAGTACTTGGTTTGATGGAACTTGTGAAAAGCGCGAAAACCTGAAGTAATGACTGGATATGATGTTGCAAATGCAGTAAAGAATATAAAAAATGATTGGGGGAAAAAAGACAAAAAGAAAGAGAGATGTGAATCGGGGAAAGAGGTACGAAAAGAAAGAGGAAAAAATCAAGGAAGAAGAATACATCGGAGGCCATTGAAACCGCTGGAATCTGGAAGAAGATGTCCATATTTTTTAGTTTGCCATATTGGGAGGTATGATACTAAGTTGATGTGTAAAAATTTCTTTAATTATTTGAAATCACATTAAACTATTCATCGTTGTTTTCAACACTTGGTTTTACGCCACAATTTGGACGTTATGCACATCGAGAAGAATGTTTGCGAAAGCATTATTGGCACAATTCTTGATATAAAAAGGTAAATCAAAAGATGGACTTAGTTCACGAAAGGATTTGGAAAATATGGGAATTCGGCGAAGATTGCATCCTCAAGTTCGTGGGAGTCGAATATATCTCCCGGCAGCATCATTTAGACTTTCTAAAGCTGAGAAGCATATATTTTGCCAAAGATTGTCAAATATGAAACTTCCAGATGGTTATGGATCTAATTTTGCAAATCATGTATCACTAAAGGATTGCACCATTGTAGGTCTCAAATCTCATGACTGTCATGTTCTAATGCAACAATTGCTATCTGTTGCTTTGAGGGGACTTCTACCCAAAGGACCTCGGATTGCAATATTTCGATATTGTAATTTTTTTAATGAACTATGCCAAGGAGTTGTAGATAAAAATAAACTCTTGGATCTTGAGAATGGAATTGGGGAAACTTTATGCATGTTAGAGAGATATTTCTCTCCTTCATTTTTCGATATTATGGTTCATTTATCAATCCACTTGGCAAAGGAAGCTCACTTAGGTGGATCGGTCCAATACCGGTGGATGTATCCATTTGAAAGATATATGAAAAATCTCAAAAGTTATTGTAAAAATCGAGCAAGGCCAGAGGGATGCATGTCAGAATGTTACATTGCCGATGAGTGCGTGTGATTTTGCAGTAGAAAGTTAGAACAATCAACTGATATGAGAGATCAAGAACGTCAGGACAACAATATTCATAATGAGACAATGCTGGAAGGAGAACCAATCTCAGCAGTATATACAAAAATGTTGTCATACGATATGTTGGAAAAAGCACATCGATGTATATTGTTCAATTTGAAGATTGTTGAACCTTATTTGGAGTAAGTATGATAGTTAATTAGATCATTTTATTGATTTGAATTCCTGATCCAATTTCTTAATTTATATGTTTAGAATGCATATCAATGAGTTGAAGCGTAGAGACAAATGCCTTGGAAGGAATGCAAGCCAATTATGGATGAAACATACAAGGACATTTAGTGAATGGTTTGAAGAAAAGGTTGTAAGGTCTTCAACTATATTTTTAGGTTTAATTCCAACAATTATTTTAAAACTCATGCATTTTTTGCTTACAACTTACCGTGTATATCTTTACAGGTTAAGTATCAGAATGTTGATGTGTCAAACATGTTGCATTGGATATCTCGAAAACTAAGAAAAAATGCACTTTCTTGTTCAGGTTACGCAATTAATGGATTAAAGTTTCACACAAGAGATGTTGAAAGAGTTACTCAAAATTCTGGCGTGTTTGTTGAAGGTGCCGATAGCCTTTGTAGATCAAGTTCACGGGACAATGCACAAAGAAGAAGTGAAGTTGATTATTATGGGGTTATAAGAGAGATAATTATATTGGATTATTTTATATATCGATTTCCATTATTCTTGTGTGACTGGGTTAATGAGGGAAATGGTATCAAAGTTGAAGATGGGTTTACCCTAGTAAACTTTAACCAATGTCACAATCATAATGATCCATTTATTTTGGCAACTCAAGCCAAACAAGTGTTTTATTCTAGTGAAAATGATTCATCAAACTGGTGCGTTGTGTTAAGGGCACCTCCTCGAGGATTGTATGATATTGCAATGTACGACGAGAATGCGCAACCATCGTTTTCCTCTGTTGACATATCGCGTGTAGATTTGGACACTTGCGATGAAGATGAAAGTTATGTTAGAATGAATTGTCAACAATTTGTGTAATGGAGTTAAGTTTTAGCCTTATTCACGAATGATTGATCAAATGCTTATATTAATCACTTTATGGCTGATTAAGTTGTAGCAATATTATTATCGTCTTTTATTCTTGCGTTAATAATTTCTCTTTTGCTTTTCTTTGTCTTTTCGCATGTACTAACTGGAACATTTGCAGGCATTTTTTACAACCATCTATTTTGTTGTTGACATAGCGTGTGTAGATTTGAGGAAAATAAATGTATAAGGGAGAGGTAAAAAATCGATTTAGTTAATCACTTTATAGGTTGATGAATTTATTTATGCTCATTTACTAATTATGATATTTTCTTTCCCTAAATGAATAGAGTTCAAAAGCTGCAAAAAAAGAGAGCAAGAAAAGAAAAGGAAGCTATAGAAGCATTGATGAGTCGAAACTCAAATGTTGGTGTGAGGATAAGGTGTCCGCAAAGTTCTACATATGAAGCACCTCCTTCATCATGTTACTCTCGTTCTCAATCAATAACTAGGAGCTTCAATCAACAACAACGAGAATAATAAGAAGAAGTGGAACAAGAAGAAGAAGAAGAACAAGAACAAGAACAAGAACAAGAAGAACGAGAAGAAGAACAATAAGATCAACGAGAAGAAGAACAAGAAAGGAAGAAAAGAGGTCCAACCAAGCTTCCTTCACTTGCCAGAAAGAAAAAAGTAATCGTTACTTTCAATGACAGAAATCAGCCCATTGGTGAAAATGCAGATGTCTTTTCTTCTTTCTTGGGAATCGTGTCACGCGAAATGGTGCCAATTACTTTGTCAGATTGGCGCCGACTCAGGGGAGATAATAAGAAAAGAATATGGAAGTTTATTGAGGTTAGACTTCTATTTTTATTATATAAAATTATAAAAAGTACTATATTTGATTGTGTTTCATTCTCATTGCAGGAAAGATTTATAATTCCGGATAAAGCATCTCATGAAAAACATATATTACAAAGAATTGGGCGATTGTTTGGAGCATGGAAATCAAGGCTTACTAAGGAGTTAGAAAATGGCAACGACGAGAAACCTGCCACAATTGATGAAAAGTTATGGAAAGAGTTCAAAAAACAAAGGAGATCTAGCAACTTTCGTGAACAAAGCAATAAAGCTAAGGAAATTAGAGCAAAGCAAACGATTCAGCATACGACAAGTCGAAAAGGATATGCTCGCCTTGAATATGAGATGGCAAGTTTTATTCATTTATTCTATTACTTATACCTATATTTTAATCTTGTATTATTTATTGTTTTTATGATTATAGATTGAAGAAAAAGACGGTGCTAGTGTTTCCAGAGGTGAAGTGTGGATTAGAGGGCATTCAGATAAAAACGGGAAACCACACAATGCCGAAATTGCCGAAATTGTGGTGAATTAACTAATAGATCTTTGATATTTTATATTATTAAGTTTTTCTTCCATTTGATGCAAATAGTAGTTGTTGGTTTTGAAGGATAAAATCAATGCATGTAATCAAAGTCAATGCTCGGAATCTACTGCTCAATCAATTAACAATGACCCTATCTCACAAGTTTTTGGTACTGAACACCAAGGTCGAGTGAGAGGTCTTGGTTTTGGAGTAACTCCTACTGGTGTAGGTGCAACAACTCAGAATAACGCTATCATCAAAGAATTTATGGGTTTGAGCTAGAGAGAAATATGAAGATTTATCTTCTTATGTTTACAATCAATATAAACAGGTACAAATTGATATTTTCACTATACACATATGTGTACTTATTCATATCGTGAACAATATTCATTCTTAAATTGTGTTGGTTATTTTTATGATAGGGTCAACAAGGGGGAGATGGGCACCCTTGTACATGCCAGGTAAAAAAAATATTAATCTATTGAATGTAAATGTTACGGATAATGAAACTTCATAATTTTTTATTGAAGCCACAAAATGGGAACTCTTCGAATAAGTGTGGAAAGAAGTGCAAGTTGATCGATTGGGTTGTTGGTACCCATATAGTGGCAGAAGGAGAGATTGCAATAGATGACCCGCTACATGTTGTGGAGGGTGCTCCTATTGGGGTTGGATCTTACATGGTGTGGGTGCAAACAGCCATTGACCACAATGCTTTGATATGGAGGACTCAAGCTAATATGAGGACAATAGAGCAAGCTTTAGGGGAATCGATTTCCTGGCCCAAACAACATGTCTTCATACCTAACACTTGAGGAAAGTACGTTTCAACCATTTAGTTTTATTTTCTTACTCATCTTGTGTCTCTAAATTTAATTTTTTTGTGCTTGCAGATGATGGGAGGAGCGTATAGATGGTGCTAGAAATTTGATGAGTTTCAATGTTTCATATTCGTTTCAATATCTTCTTTTCTATTACTTTTGCTCGTATATAGAAAAGGAGCTTATTTTGTCTAGTTTTAAGTGCTTTGTATGAGACTAATCTTTGTTACTTTTGTGTTTCTTTAAATACATTCTGCTTTGCTCTCACTTCTCCATACATACATGCGTGTGTCTCTAACATATGGTCGAACTGTGAAAAGGTTGGTGAGCAAATATGGATTAAAGTGAATGTTGAGCAAACTGGTTTCTCTGTGGTAAAATATGATGATGTACTTGAAACTCAACTGAAGGATCACCTCTACCATTCCAGGTGATACATGCTATTAAACCGTCATAAAAAAGTAGGTTCCATGCTATTAAACCGTCATAAGTAGTACTTGCAATGCTAAAAGTGTCATAGTTATACAAGGAGTTAGATATCTTATTTACAAGAACTTTTTTAATGCTCCTGTAATACTTAAATTCTTTATTTGGTTTAAGTTTTTTGGTTGATGTATGATTTTATGGCTGCAGGTTTCGTCTGGAAATGCAGTAGTTGCGTCTAACAACAACAACAACAAGTCAATAATATTATCAAATAATGAGTTATTTCTCAATATTGCCAACTCTGGTCCCTTCATTGATAATTTATTTCCACTTTGAAACAGTTGCGAAGGAAAGACCTAGAAATGGGAATGACTGGATACCCTCCATTACAAAAGTCGAGACGTTTTTGAGGTTTGATGGGGCATCTTCATTTTTTCTATAATTGTGCGAAATTATCTTGCAAAGGGGACTTTAATGGCTATGTTTACATGGCCTTACCATTAATGGAGTCAACAAACATAGTTGGAGGCATACACTCAAAATTCGGACATTTTTATTTTTCTTTCAGTTAACAATTTTTGGTACTAAATTTTATAGAACTTGTTGACATGGAACCTGAACCCATTATTCTTTCCTATATTGACCTTAATCTTCAGGTACACTTAAAAGGAAAGGATAAGGAAAATGAGCTTGCTCTAACTTCTTTTTAACATGTAATGTGTCATCAATTGCCAAACACTCGTTGCTGCAAGGATGTTCTCGCAACATGGTGCCAACAACCATTCTCAATGCTCTGGTTTGGTGAACATTTCATCACCCATCGTGCATTCTCGCAGACGCAAAGTTGAAGGTATTACTTACACCTGCTCATATGTTGTTTCTCCATATTTTCAATAGCGATTTTCCTTCATTACTATTAGAAATGGGTTGTCGTTGGACTTGCAGCTAGAACTCTAGCCAATATTCAGAACGATTGGCGACAAACAAACTTTTCGTATTGGTTTATATGAGTTATATCGTATTACCCAAGTGATATTGTATCCTCTGTTCTTGCTTGTTTTTAATTCTCGTGACACTCGATCCATTTGTTAATGAGCGCATTCTTATATACATATTTGTAGGATGATAAATCGTAGGTAGTTGGAGGAAATAACGTGGAAGAAATAGCTGAACAATAGTCTCTTGGTGGAATTCGTACGAAGTAGAAACTAGAAAGACTCGAGGGCATAATCACTTTAATTTGACCACCTTGTAGGAATGGATGTTGTCTGCTACTAGGCACTTTATTGCTCAGTCACAAGTGTTACTCCTATTTGTTATTTTCCTAGTTGTAACAAGTAAAAAATGCTCTTAAAACTGGAAGTTAATAGCCAAACATACTGCATTCAGAGAAAGTGAGACTTGTTTCCATAATCTACTTTTCGTTCTATTTTCGTATGCTTATTTTGGTTCCTGGGAGTTACATTTTTCCTCATAAAGTATACTTTGGGAGACCAATGTGCATCGAAGGAGATTATTGAGACTCGTTCCTATAAAAAAAGGGAAACTTTGTGAGTTTAATCTGGGTTCTTCTGTACATGTTCTCTTTCCTGCTATAGACATTTAATAATAATTGCTTCGTTGCATTGACAGCATACTCCTCGAGTAAATGGATCAATTCCTAATGTGACTGACGCAACCTTAGACCATGAACGACTGTCCGAAAGGTTTTGCTCTTGTATATTAGAACGATGAGCCTGACTTTATCTAGAGTTATTCTTCGTGAAGAACTTCCCCGCTTTATTTATTAAGTACTTGCTTTACTCTTAACGACATTGCACAACAATGCGTTTTAAAGTATATATTATTATCTTTTAGCAATATTATTTATTTCTTACTTTCACTTATTATTTTTTGATTTGAAGGTGTCATATTCCATCTCTTTGCTTGCCTATAAGCCTTTATGTTCTTTTTGATGTTTCCCAATCCTTGCTGACTTGGAAACTTGGTGAATTGTGGTTTGCTTGGATGAGTGAACTCTTGAGACTGGCTTTCCACAATATTACACCAATCCTAAGTTGGTTATCTTTCTATTTTTTTTATGAAAAGTTATCTTTCTATTTTCAATTAATCATTATCAGTTAGCCGTTAGTTTTGTTTAACATGGTGGTGAATTGTATCTGTCTGCTTTGGGCTTTGAAAGTTTAAAAATTATTTCTCTTAATAATATTTGGAAGCACATATGGGACCCTTTTATTGATCTCAAAAGCAGTTTGTTGATGCATGGGAACCTTTTTATTAACGCTTGAGTAATTGTCAATGTGTCCTGCATTGTTGGTGCAATGGGGAAAGTCTTGGTTGACTATTGTGGTGGTCACCCCCAACAAGATTTTTTGGTTCCGCCACTGATTGCTCTCTTGCAATTTTGACTAAAAAATGTAGACTGCTTGATACGAATGCATTGATAGGTTTGATGTTTTACTCGGGATTGATAGATTGTGTTGTTTGTTTCCTTATTTGTTTTTTTTTTTTTTTAATAATTTATTTCACACTAATTGTTATGATGACTTGTTCGATTGACTCTAGTCTTGGTTAAAGTCATAGTTTGTTCTGTGGTGGTTGTTGTTCTCGTCATGTAAATGACTCCAATTTATTTGGGATTGAATTTTTGTGGTTGCTGTCATGTAGACTGTTGTAGCACTCTAGTTTTTTTTTTTAATAATTGTTATAGTTGAGCCTATCATAAGTTGTTTTATTTCCTTGGTTGTAACTTTTTTTTTATTGGAGCCACTTCAAGTTTTGCTAGCATTTGTTTTGATAGTTAGAAGATTGGTGTGCTTGGTATGCCTCCATTTTCTTTGTGCTTTCCGTGTCACATCCTCCCAATTATCTATGCCATCAGGTCTTCTTCAACTATATGCATTCTGTTATTGACCGTATCTCAACATTGTTGTTTTACTTTCAAGGAGTCTCATGAAGATGCTGTCATTTCCTCAATGGAAACTTGATTATGAGTCTAGTTTTGGAAGAAAGTGAAGAGGTTAACCCCGATCTTATATCTCTTCTCCTGGATTGTGTGAAAAAGGACAATCAGGTGAAACATTGTTTCTTGTTCTCTAATACGAATGCAGTGGCTTAATTTTCAAAATATTTATTGTTTGGCTAGGGATTTTTTGGATATGATTTTTTGAGAAGAGGATATTATTTTATTCTTGAAAAGAGGTCCTTTTGTTTCCCATAGTTATGGCATGGCATTGTATATTTAGTTCTCGCTATATGTTACATGTTTAAGTACCTTTGTTCTTTCTGTCTTTTTTTTCTTGTTAGACTTAGTGGTAAGACTTGTGTGTCAAATTTGAATCTTTCTTTTCTTATTTGATTTGTTTTTATTGATAATTTTAAACCTTTGATCAGTTTACTCTCTCATCTTATTTTCCAGTTCCTTTCTTGATTTCGATTTCGTGATAAGCTCTTGGTACTTTTTTTCGGGATATTTTGCACTGTTGCCGGAGGATTGGAGAAAAAGTGTTTAGTGCTTGTGCCGCAAAGTTGAAGCCATGCCTTCGCAATCACTGGAATCTATGAAGCTTTCTCTCGAATGATTATTCGAGATTGTTGCAACTATATGCCAAGAAACACATGATGCCGATGGTGAAAAGCCTAATGATGGGAAAACTCTCGGAGAACATGTGTGTGTCGATCGCTCGATTTATGAACAAAATATGATGCCATTTTTCCTTTTTTATTTCCTTTTTAACCTCGACACTCTTTTCAAGCTTTATCTGATTATTTCTTTGCTTGGGGATTTTGCCAAGTATGTTGCATTTGGCTCATTTTTTCGATTAGGTGCTGAAGGATGCTTATGGAGTAAATAGCATGGCATTTTCCTTGAACTTCCCTTGATTATTGTTTCTTATGTTGCCTATAAGCCTGCGAATTTCCTTGAACTTCCCTTGATTTGGTTGTAGAACACTGCGAATTTCTTAATGGAATAATAATATTGTGAATGGAATGTAGATTTTTATATTTTCAATTGAAAATGGAAATAGAATTAATTCTGGGCATTTTCAGCTATTATTTTTAAAAATTACATTTGATAGGGGTTTGAAACCCTTATGTAAGCCTATAATATAGAGGTTTCAAACCCCTATGAAATCACTACAATTGATAAGGGATTGAAACCCCTATGTAAGCCTTTGAAGATATTATAGAGGTTTGAAACCCCTATGAAATAGCCAAGATTTGATAGAGGTTTGAAACCCCTATGAAATAGTCAAGATTTGATAGAGGTTTGAAACCCCTATGTAAGCTTTGAAGATACGATAACACTTTTCATAGAGGTCAAAAACCTCTATGAAAAGTAGAATTTGTTCTATTGTAATAAACTTATTATTAATTATATATACCTTCGAGATTAAAGCATGCGAGCAATACATTTTTTTTATAAATAATTCAATTATTCGATCGTTGAAATGATTATATAAACAACTAATTATAGAATGGATATAAGGACTTTTCATTTTAATTTCAGTAAAAGTTGGCCACATTGCATTTGAAAATTGAAAAGTATATAAATTTGATTTATCATGGAATGGGTCATAAATACATAGACTTGTTCACGGACTTGGATACTCGCCCAACTGACCCAAGCTCGGCTTGTTTGGGATGGCCTTGAGTTTTTATTTGCAAGCTGAAGCCTACTCGGTCCGCCTCGCTCATCATGTACTTTATAATCTTTTTAAGTATAAATATAAATAAAGTGTTGAAAACAACGTTTGAACTTTAAATATCAAGGTAAATTGATGCCGACTTATATATACCACTAATCTAACTTCTACTTTATATTCATTACTAAACATTTATTAAATATATTTACTATTTAGTTAAAAAATATATAAAAATCTAGCAAAAATCCCTAACTTGGACAAACTTGGTTCGGGCAAGGGATTAAAAGCACGAGCTTGACTAGATCCATCCCAATACCACCCAATAAACAGGTCTATGCCTTGCATTAACCATATTCTTTTTCATATATGATGACTAGGATATATATATATATATATATATATATATATATATATATATATGTAATGGGAAGGGTGGGAGAAATCCCATGGGAAAAAAATTTTCTCCATTAATTCCTTCCGTGAAATTTCTTTTACTTTTCTGCGGGAAATCCCCTCTATCAAGACTTTTTTAACCATTTAGCTTTTTGTGAGGATTAATCCTACTCAATTTTTATAATATAAGTCTTAATCTAAGTTGAGGAAAGTTTGGTAACTAGTTTTACGTATAGGCTACAAGTGTAAAAATGTGATGACTTTAAATCCCTAGGCAAATCGAGCACCGCCATATCATCAAACACATCACTAGTACATGTCGTGCACGTCACCTGCACGTCACCTGCACGTCTTTCTTTGATTTCCCCGCGACATATGCTTAACCTTTTCATATTGCTCCAACTTATCTAATTATTCTGGTATTTTATGAAAATTTACGCTTAATTCGACAAGTTAGACAATTCTTAGTTGACTTAGTCAATTATGAAGTCATATCGATGATTTTCCAAGATTGAAATCTAAGTCTTACGATTTTACATTTTAACTGGTAAGTTATTGTCACTAAGTTATTTAGTTAGCGGAAGTCTTATAGTAACATGCAAGTAATTAGTAATTAAAATAAATATTTTGCATAATTTAACAAAATCTAAGTAGTGGCAAACCCGGCAAAAGAATACTATGTATATCAAAATAAAGCAACAAATCAACAATTGTGTCAATATACATGTATATGTATCATAAGGCCTCCCAATACATGCCAAAAAATAGTAATATAATAAACAAATACCTATGAGTACTAGTAGCACGTGCTCTCTACAATCAGAGGTAGTCGCGTAGTACCGCATTCTCCTGGCTCTTCAAAGGATCTGCAACTTTAATTTCCACAAAAACAAACAAGTTCTAGTTAGTAAATTGACAAGTTAATAATTAGACATATTTTATAATGTAATTTAGGGTGATTTTAGGTTAAAATGATGATATTAACTAGGTATTCTCTTGTTTTTGTGATTTAAGGATTTAATTAGGAAAAATGAAGAAATAGTAGAAAAAGAGGAAGAAGAATCAAAACAGTCAACTAAAGAAAAGGTCCAACAATTAGCCAGCGAATTGGGATTTGCAAAGAAATCACTGGACGAATTAGTGGAGTGCATAGAGATATTTTCAGTGATTAACTCAGCAATTTGTAAACAACATAAGATTCGGTGACAAATCGCTGATGTCGGTGATGAGTTTTTTTACATTATTACGAAGAATTTGAGTTTTTGTAGTGTTTGTATAGCTTAGAAAACTATAAATAGGACCTTAAAGCTTCGAAATTAAGAGCTCTCTTTTCTCTTAACAAGTTAGTAAGAGTCGTAAGTTAGTTTTTATTGAGTTTATGTTTGAAGCAATATTGGAGATTCATTTATTTTAATAATAGGTATTTATTTAATTATGTCTTTCAATTATATTATTGCGTTGTTTATTTCCAGCATGAGTGAGTAGTTTATTAATTTAAACAAATCCTAGACACGTATATACTTTGGATTGCTATATAGTTATAATTAAGGAATCACGTACTTAATGCTTTAAGCCTATTCATACACAACAATCACAATTTTCATAAGTTGTTTTTACATATTACAACTAGTGTGGATTGATATTGTATGCATAGTGGCAAACATGTGTTGTGATATTCGATTTCATGAATCTATGTCTATGATTAATGACAACAATTACAGAAGTAGTAACTATGATTAATCTATAAGGCCAAATTATCTGAGTGGATGTTCTAGGTGATTGTGTTTTAAGTTAGTTATTGTTTGACATATTCCGATTAATGTTTGGTTTAGATTAGGCATGATTTTCATTAAGTGTTAATGCTATCATATCTCTATTTTATTGCATTTTATCCAATATGTAGATTTACAATGATAAAGATATGTCTATTCTCCATTGAATATAGGAAAATCGATGATTTACCAAAGGCTATCAACCTATTATGAATTAGAATTTAATGATTCCAAGACTCCATGTGATATAATTATAACTAGGTTACGGGGTAATGTTATGTTTTAGTGTTTGAATGCAATCTAAGTACATTGCATTGTTTAGTGGGGGTTTGTTTAGATGTTTGTTAAGATATTTATATTATATTGAATTTGAATTTTGTTTAATTAAGTTTGCATTTAATTAATTTAGTTAGTTTGGTTAATTAAGTTAGTAGTCATAGTTTTTACTTATTTAGTATTTCAATTCTCGTTTAATTAGTTTAACTAAATTAAGAAAAATAAATCAAAAAACACTTTCCTTAAAAGTTTGTAAAATCTCTGTGGAGACGATATCTCAGTTACCACTATTACAAATAATAGAAAAATACGGAAACTATTGTGCAAGTTTGACACGTGTCGTAAATTCCGGAGAAAATCGATTAGTATTCATAAGAATTTAAATAAAATGGATACAATTCATGCAAGAAAGTAAATATAAACTAGATATAGAAGGGCATGATTATAAGTCGTAATGGAAAGCAAAGTCAAGACACGTATGTCGTGAGAGTCTTTCAAACTCTAGGGATTGAGATTTGCTAAACCAAGAAATCCCCATTGGCAGTATATAACATCGTTTTGTCACACGATATCCTTTTGATCAAACATAAGGCATGGAATTGTCATCCAACATGTTCAATCGTACTAGTCTCGATCTCTAGGTAGACTGAAAACATCTAAGTGACATTGATCAATATCAATTCGCTTAGACTAGGCCTTTTAACAGTCTAACACATCGAGGGATCCGCTGGATATCTCTCTTTATATGAGAGGGACAAATTCTATCTCGATTACACAAATTCATCACATTGCTCACACAATAACAACCTTTATAATCGTTCGGTTAAAGACAACGTTTGATTGTGTCAAATCACTGTATTCCTAATGTTGAAGTCTCCGGTAATCTCAAGTCAGAGGACTGAAAAAAATACCTATCATGAGAAACAACTATGACTTAATCCATGCGATGTTCTCATAGCGGGTCATTCCAGTACTTTGTTCCCTAACAAGTACTCGTGATCTTGATTCGTATCACAATACGTATAATCATCATATGATCATCAATCGAGACTCACACTAGTCTTTATTCATTATAGTTCCTAGTATAATGATCGACTAGGGACATTTAGGATATTTCTGCAAATACCCATGGATCTTATTATAATGTAAACATGTAAATTAATTATAATAAACATCAAATGAAATCCTCTATTTTAGTAACTAAAAGTACTCATAAAGACAGTAATGGATTAGGGCACATGCCCCAACATCTCCCACTTGTACTAGGGCCAATCATACATGCATCTAATGCCTAATGATTTAACATGACCATCATGTTTTGCTTGTGGAAGAGCTTTTGTCAATGGATCCGCAACGTTGTCATCAATAGGTACTCTACGAATCTTCACGTATCCCCTCTCAATAATCTCTCTGATGAGGTGAAAACGCCTGAGTATATGTTTGGATCTGAGGTGTGATTTAGGTTCCTTGGCCATGCTATTGCCTCGTTATTGTCACAATACAAACAAACAAGGTTACCAATACTTGAAACCACACCTAGTTCAGAAATGAACCTTTTGATCCAAACTGCCTTCTTTGCTGCATCGGACGCTGCAATATACTCATCTTATATTGTAGAATTTGCCACAGTCTCTTACTTTCGAACTTTTCTAGCTTACTACACCCCCATTCAAAGTAAACACATATCCGGACTGCGATCTAAAATCATCTATATCAGTTTGAAAATTTGTATATGTGTAACCATTTACAACTAGATCATTTTAAAAACCTCCATAGACATAGAACACTTATTTAGTCCTTCTTAAGTATTTAAGAATGTTCTTTACTGCTATCAAGTGACTCTTACAAGGATCTGACTGATATCTGCTTGTAGTGCTCAAAGCATATGATACATCAGGTCGAGTGCATAGCATGGCATACATGATGGATCCAATAGCTGATGCATATGGAATCTTATTCATACAGTCGCGCTCATCATTAGTCTTAGGACATTGAATCTTGCCGAGACTTATGCCATGAGACATTGGCAACAATCTTTTTTAAAGTCTTGCAAACTGAACCTATTAAGCACCTTGTCTATGTAAGCGCTCAGACTTAGACCGATTAGCCTCTTAGATCTATCCCTATAGATCCTTATCCCCAGGATATAGGCTGCATCTCCTAAGTCTTTCATTGAGAAACACTTCCTAACCAAGACTTGACATTCTGCAATGTTGGGATGTCATTTCCAATGAGTAATATATCATCAACATACAGTACCAAAAAAATAACTACACTCCCACTGACCTTATTGTACACACAAGGCTCATCTTCGTTCTTAATAAAATCAAAATCCTTCATTGCTTCATTAAAACGAATATTCCAACTCTGAGAAGCTTGCTTTAATCCATAAATTAATCTTTGAAGCTCGCATGCCTTCCTAGAATTCTCTGGATGTGCAAAACCTTCAGGTTGTGTCATATACACGTCCTTAACCAGCATTCCATTGAGAAATGCTATTTTTACATCCATTTGCCATATCTCATAGTCATAATATGCAACAATGACAATTAAAATTTTTATGGATTTAAGCATGGCTACTGGCGAAAAAGTTTCATCATAATCAACACCTTGAGTCTGCCTAAAACCTTTTGCTACAAGTCTTGCTTTAAAAGTATGCACATTGCCATCCATGTCAGTTTTCTTCTTGAAAACCCATTTACATCTAATGGTCTTACCACCTTCAGGTAAATCAACCAAGTTCCAAAACTTGGTTATCATACATGGATTGCATCTAAGAGTTCATGACACTTAGCCATTTATCTGAGTCTGGTCCAAACATAGCCTCCTGATAAGTGGTGGGCTCATTTTGATCCATAAGCAACACATCACGACTATCAGTAATGAGAAATCTGAATCTCTCTGGCTCATGTCTTACCCTATCAGATTTACATGGGCCTTGTGTCACTTGTGGAGGTTCAACTGGTTCAGAACGTTGTTGAACTTTCAGTAGCGGTTCTAGGTTTATCCGTGATTCTTGAACTTTTTAAAGATTTATTTCTCTCCCACTAGTGTCTTTTGAGATAAATTATTTTTCCATAAAGGCACGATACCGAGCAACAAACACTTTGTTCTCAGCGGGATTATAAAAGTAATATCCTTTTGTTTCCTTAGGACACCCCACAAATAAACACTTATCAGATTTGGATGCTAGTTTTTCTGAGACTTGTCGCTTTACGTAAGTCTCACAACCCCAAATCTTAAGAAAGACAAACTAGGTCTCTTCCCGTACCATATCTCATATGGTGTTTTATCAACTGTTTTAGAAGGAACTCGATTTAGAGTGAAAGTTGTAGTTTGTAATGCATAACCACAAAAGGATAATGGAAGATCTGCATGACTCATCATAGATCGAACCATATTTAATAAGGTTCGATTTCTCCTTTCAGAAACTCCATTCCATTGTGGAGTTACTGGTGGAGTCAATTGGGAGACAATCCCATAATTTTTAAGATGATCATCAAATTCTTAGATCAAATATTCACCACCTCGATCTGACCGAAGTGTTTTGATAGTTTTACCAAGTTTATTCTGCACTTCATTTTGAAACGTTCGAAACATCACAAATGATTCAGCTTTATCTTTAATTAGATATACATAACCATATCTGCTGAAATCATCAGTAAATGTAATGAAGTACTGATAACCTCCTCTAGCCATTGTGTTTATAGGACCGCATACATCAGTATGTATTAGACCTAATAAATCACTTGCCCTTTCACTATGTCTAGTAAAGGGACTTTTAGTCATCTTGCCTAGTAAACAATATATCTACATTTCATATGTTTCTAAATCAAATGAATCTAGAAGTCCATCTTTATAGAGCTTCGTTATGCGTTTCTCGATTATGTGCCCGAGACGACAATACCAAAGATAGGTTTAATTTAAATCATTTGACTTGAATCTCTTTGTATTTATGTGAAAGACTGGAGTATTAGTGGACCTTTTCATGTTTAGAATATAAAGACCATTACACAAATCAGCGTTTGCATAAAATATACCTTTACGAGAAATGGAACATCTATTATTCTCAATAGCAAAATCAAAACCATCCATATCCAAGCATGAAATAGAAATGATGTTTCTACTCGAGGCAGGCATAAAATAACAATTATTTAAAGTTAAAATAAGTCCACTAGGTAAGACTAAGTCATATGATTCAACAGCCAGCGCAGCAACTCTCCTACGTGGAGGATGACTTCTCATTTCTTCAACTTTCTACTTCTGGTGAGTCCCTGCACATTTATGCAAATGTGAGATCCATATCCGGTATCTACTACCCAGGAATCATTAGTAGATAAATTAATTTCAATAACATAAATACCTGTAGTAGTAGTCGCACTACCCTTTTTCTTCTTTAGAACTTCCAGATAGAGTTTGCAATATCTGAACTAATGTTCAGGTGGATGACAGAAATGACAATTTCCTTTCTTTTCTTTTAGGTGTTTTGAAGTAGGAACAGGCTGGGGCTTGACTTGTTTCACAGGCTTTGCGACAGGTGCAGCAGCAGCCTTGACAACTTTAGCCTTGCCTTTGCCTTTTTTTTCATTCCCTTTCCTTTTTGGACCATCAACTCATTACTAGAGGGTTTCTTGATATTTTGTTCAGTAGTTTTGAGCATCAAATGCAACTCTGAAATTGATTTCTCCATATTATTCATATTGTAGTTCATCGCAAATTGTGAGTAACTCTCCGGTAATGAATTCAGAATCAAATCTGTAGCCAACTCTTGGCTTATGGGAAATTCGAGTCTATCAAGCTGGTCAACATAGCCCTTCATCTTCAGAACATGAGGACTAACTGACGAACCCTTAGTCATCTTGCAAGAATGTAGGCTTTTGACTGTCTCGAACCTTTCTCGCTTAGCTTGCTGTTGGAACACCTCCTTCAACATTATAGCCATGTTGTAGGCTTCGATTAGTTCCATGTCCTTCTGAAGTTCAGGAACCATAGTTGCCAGCATAATACATGCAACATCAGTAGAATCGTTGACATGCTTATTATGCGCATCCTTCACAGCTTTCGTAGCATTGGCTGGTGAGTCCTCAGGGATTGGAGCATCTAAGATATACAACTTGCGTTCATGCTTAAGAACAATTCTTGAGTTTCTGAACCAGTCAAGAAAATTAGTTCTAGATAGTTTATCCTTCTCAAGGATGGATCGAAGTGACAGGGGATTATTGTTACTTGAAGAGACCATTGATCTACAATAAAGATTATGCAAAATTTATTTTAATATAGAGGAATAGACTCCCTCTAAATTAACAACCCTCCTAAAACATACTGTTTATTTAGGGGACTAAAATCCATATTTCACCTAATTCTATGATAGCTATGGCATGAAACATAGAACTAGATTATTTAGGTAAGTAATAGTTACCAATTACATCTTATGTAATTTTAGATACTTTTATGAGATACGGGACATCTTATGTCTTATCATGTTTTTATCTCATCATGTGCCTAAAGCTCAAAACTATTTTGATAGCTTTATTAAGTCAGACCATTTTAAACATTTAGGTAACTCTTATCCAACTTGTCTCACCAAGATAACACAATACACCCAGCTATGGCTGAAACTGTATTATTGTGATCGAGGCCTTGACAAGTGTTTAAAATGGATGGCATGAGACTTAAAATTTAATGGAGGGATTTTATTCAATTTTAGTGTTTTTATGTAAACAATGAAATATCATATATTTTATTGATTTGTTAAATCACTAAACAATTTGAAAATTTTTATACTGTTCACTAATAAAAAAAATTTAGTGCGCTAGGATTAGTTAGACGGCTGTCCCGCTAGCCGGTCAACGGGCCCACATCTAACTAATCATCTTATCCTAATCCAATTAGGACTTAAGATATTTGAATCCTAGCATATCACCAATAACGAAATTCTCGATATTTATCTCCTATCCGATAGGGATAACGAAAACGATTTTGCTAATATCACCTAATCTAATTTGTTATCTATCTCTTATCAAATAGAAACTTCATAATAGAATAGGTATAACGAGATAAATAAATAATTTTGAAAAATAATAATTTGCAATTTCGGTCCTCATCCAAATAATCACTAACATGTAATTGAATCATGAACTACTATCCTAATCCAACCTAATCATATTAGTTTGGAATTAATATTAAGACTTATACAATTTAAGAAACTTAAAACAATGTGACCTAAATATGAATACTGAATTACAGAGATTTCATCCATGTATAAATACACAAAAATTAAAGATTATACCTAATTGTGTCATGGATCACAGAACACGAAATTCAATTCATTAAAATTATTCGAATTAACCTAACATGGTTACTAGCATGTACGAAACTGATTTCAATTAAATCACGAATATATGTATCATATACACAAAACATGATAATAAATCTCACAGAAAGCTTATGTATATCACATATACATCAAATATTAACATGCTTTCAATTATATATCATGTATATATCAGAAGAAAACATGTAATGAATTTAATGGAATCGAACTCGATGTCTCTATTACCACTGTTGGGTTTTGGGGTTCATACGCAACGGAGATTACAAAACAATTTTGACAAAAACCCCACTATGGTCCGAATCTAATTCCATTAAAAACGTTTAAACCAAGAAAACTTTATCATACCTCGGTCGCAAAATACCTTTCTAAAGGTTGATCGATCTCTAAGGCGCTGCCAACGACGAATGCCCTCTACAAGCAGTCCACACACGAACGGCGGCCGAGATTCGAAGTGCTAGCTTCAAGAGAATACCAAACCTTTTTGTTTCTCTCCAAAACGATCTAGACCGTACCAAAAAACCCTAATTCATTTTTAAACGAAAATAGAGTTTCGCCCTAAAACTTCATCCGTGTATTCTAACTTAAAGCGGCTATTTATACAACCCTTGTATATAGACAATTAAGTAAATTACACATATACCCCTACTAAGTGTAATACACCACAAGGACGTTTCTGTCATGAATTTTATCATATAAAATTCATTTTTTTGAACCATCGTAAAATCTCGCAAAACCATTCTTAGTGTGCGACCCAATAGGCTCATACAACGTTGGCAGTGTACCAAAACACATTTTGGTATACAATTAATAAGCGGCCTCTAGCAAGACATTATGACTACCCAAGTTGTACGAATATCAAATCGATACAACCTAATCAATTGTGTATATAACACATCCTTTTGTCACACAATATCCTTTTGATCAAACATAAGGCATGGAATTGTCATCCAACATGTTCAATCGTACTAGTCTCGATCTCTAGGTAGACTGAAAACATCCAAACATTGATCAATATCAATTCACTTAGACTAGGCCTTTTAACAGTCTAACACATCGAGGGATCCACTGGATATCTTTCTTTATATGAGAGGGACAAATTATATCTCGATTACGCAACTTCATCACATTGCTCACACAATAAACAATCACAACCTTTATAATCGTCCGGTTAAAGACAACGTTTGATTGTGTCAAATCACTGTGTTCCTAATGTTGAAGTTTCTGGTAATCTCAAGTCAGAGGACTGAAATATATACCTATCATGAGAAACAACTATGACTTAATCCATGTAATGTTCTCATAGTGGGTCATTCCAGTACTTTGTTCCCTAACAAGTACTCGTGATCTTGATTCGTATCCCTATACGTATAATCATCATATGATCATCAATCAAGACTCATACTAGTTTTAAGTCATTATAGTTCCCAGTATAATGATCGACTAAGGACATTTATGATATTTTTGCAAATACCCATGGATCTTATTATAATGTAAACATGAAAATTAATTATAATAAACAACAAATGAAATCCTCTATTTTATTAACTAAAATTATTCATAGAGGCAATTAATGGATTGACCTAGGGCACATGCCCTAACACAAACTACTCACTCATCATTGAAATCAACATACACATCATGGTATTCATTGCAATCATAGATAAAATCAAGTAATTTCAATTAAATCAAAGAAACAATACCAAACAACTACAAGTGGAGTCTTTAATGTCTTTTCCTCCAAAAATCTTCTCAATACTCAAAGACAATATAAACTATGCTATTCTATGATAATTGGTGATAATGTATGATATTAGATGAGTTTATCACATTCTAATACCTATTTATACTCATAAGACTTACTAGA
Organism: Stephania yunnanensis; assembly: GCA_039657365.1. Lineage (NCBI taxonomy): Eukaryota > Viridiplantae > Streptophyta > Magnoliopsida > Ranunculales > Menispermaceae > Stephania > Stephania yunnanensis. The sequence goes on from CM077581.1 coordinate 46,499,499, forward strand.
ATACAATTAGAAACCTTAATTAACAATTCGAAACGAACAAGAACTCTCAAACTTTTATTTTTATTTCTTGGTAATATCCATAAATGATCCACACCGCGTGCGTAATGCCATAGCTTCGACTTTTGTGTGTATTTTCTCCTCACAGTAGGCTCGGCGCCCTCTATGTAATGTCCTGCTGCGAGAGTACAACCCTCGATGTCGCCAGTATGTCGACTCTCATGTTTTTATTTCTTGGTCTTTAAGCTTTCTCTATGCCTTGCACTCTATTCCCACGCCTTGTGCTTTCTTCCCACTACGTCAAGCCTCCATGCTATGACATCAAACTTACTTTTGTGCTTTTTGTCCTCATTTCATCATGAAATCAATCTTTTGTCTCCTTTATACCTTATATACCTGAAAATACATAAATTCCATTAATTAGAGCTCATTTTGGGATATTTAGTGTAATTATACTACTAAACTAACTCTATATATAAGTCTAATTAATCACTTATCAAATACCCCTAAACTTAAGATTTTGCACGTCCCAAGCAAAATTGTATTTTACTAAATACTCATGCTACAACTTCTTATAAAACATACTCATTTTAGTTAGTTCATGGAGTGACCTTTAATTCAAAAAATTTGAAGTTAATAATCCACTCAAAAGTTTTTTCTTCATAAAAACTAATATTTTCAAAACATGTAGCTTTAACAACATATATATATTTCACTTTTGAATCTCACAAGTAGCTCACAACCAAAACCATCACTACTCACAGGTTTATTTCACCTCAACACTCAAGTAGCAAGTGTAAAATCTCATAATTTCTCAATAAGCTCAAATATTCACTAATAAGCATAGATCGTACTTTTTTTTAATAAATTTTAGTACTTCAAGAGTCTATAGGGCTTCATATAGTTGGAAAGAAAGCTTAACTATGTTACTTGTGTTCGAGCTAAATCTTTTCATTTGAAGAGTTTTGATTTGATTTTTGCCTTTCTTTCTTTCTATATTACTCTCTTTTCCTTATATTTTTGCTTTTAGTAGTACGGTCCTTGCTCCTTTTCTTATGGATTCCCTTTTTCTCTTACTTTTTCTAACCATTAAGTTCTCTACTCATTTTCTTATAAAACTTGTGGGATTCTCTAATTTTTACTTTAAAACTCTTATTAGCATTTCACACTTTCACTTAATCAAGTAAGTTTTAACTACAACCTTTCATTAAAAACCATGTCTATCTCTTCTCATTTTTGTACTAAGTCTTTATTTTACTTTATAATCAAGTAAGATTCATACTTATTATAGAATTACTTAGAGATCTAACTTTTTCCATAAGAAGTATCCTGGTAATATTCTTGCTTTTGTTTCAACTGTATGGTCTTTCCTAAATCTAAATCTCTAATCATAAAATTATACAATTGTTTGCTACAATTGTTATTTTCTTCTAAACATTATAATACTCTATTGAGTTTTATATCAACAAGATACTTGTATTCTTACTCATCCTAATTAAAGGCATGAACTTTGTAAATAAATTATTTATTCATTACTATATATAACCTAATCTATACTACTTCTAAACATTTAAATAATAAGTAAATGAAATAGATGCACTATCATTCTTCATCTTTAACTACTTCAAAAATAAAATGTACTACCGTACATGAACTGTTTATCCTTATTTCATCCTTTCTTACCACTTCCTATAGTGTTGATGCCCCCGAATTTAAACTAAGCATTGTACTCAAAGTTTAAAAATAAGCCTGAAACTAAAACTGAAACATATATAATATTATCTGAGAGCTAAACATAAAAAAGGCATAAACATAAACTTTAAACAACTAGTAAAGTGACAAATATCCCAAATTAAAAATAATTAGTATGAATGTATCTCTCATCTCCCCAGAGTTTAAATAAATCTTAAGACTTAGACTCTAGGACTGTGCATCATCATTATCATCATCATCATCATCATCATCATCATCATCATCATCATCATCATCATCATCATCATCATCATCATCATCATCATCATCATTTCCAGCATAAGATAGTGTCAAAAGATGTTCTCCACTACGTCAAGATCAAAAATGTAGTTCGGTGTTGCTGAAAAGCTAATAGAGGTATCAGTAGGTCTCGACTTTCTACTACTCTCATATCTAGCTATCCCTCTGATGATCTGCAAAAAGAATGAAATTATGCTGTCTATTTAGTCGATCTTACTTATATCTCAATAAGGCTTCATGATATTGAGCCATATCCTCTCTATACTGTCTCTTCATCTTAGTAATCCATAGCCTCTGCTATCGTAGAGTTAAGTTCTTGAGTGGTTTTACCGGTGCCTATAGTGGTTGAGGTAGTGAAAAAACTTCAGGACTATCCAAGCTTTGCTCTCTTATCAATGGGTCTACAAACTCATAGCCCTCAACATGGAATGGATGCATGAGTGTTGAGTAATGCCTTTTCTCTCCACTATAACACTAAATCCATTTCTCAAAGTCTGGGTAATGACTTTTCTCTTTTGTTGATTTGATTTTGTGTTGTCTTTTGATGATGAGTCTTAAGTGTGGATTCAAATGGATATAGGAATGTTGAGGAAGCTGTTAAGCCTGAAATGGATGCAATGAGTACTGAGTTTTTTGCTGCTAAGAAAACTATTAGTGGGGAATAACATGGTGAAGCTGGTAGAGAAATTTATCTACCTTTGAGTTATGATGAAGCCATTTTGAAAAGATAAAGGTTAGTGCATTTAAGTTCCTGAATTTTAAGTATCTCTTATTGGTAATAGAAATACCAATAAGGTCTCCATAACTTAGTTTAACTAGCAAATGATGTTGGTAGTGAATTTCTTATTTAGATTATCATTTAGAATTAAACCCATATAATATATCATTCAAAAAATTAGATATGTATGATAAATGTGTGAATTAGAGTAAGTATATATAATTTTTTTGGATTAGAAAGGAACCACTACTTGCCACAATTCAGCCTCGAACCCCAACCTCTTAAACAAGTGACCTCATACGAAATTAATGAGATATCCAATGAGCTAGTCACTTGTTTAGTGGGAATACATGTGGTATAATTTACTTATTAAATATTTTTATTGGTTTCAAGGGAAATATTTTTCAACCAACTATAGGTGAATAATTGACCTAGTCATTTGTTCAATATCGACTTTATGCATCATGATTAATTAGGGCATTCATAATTCTTTTATGAGATAAGATCATTTTAGTCCTATGATTTTTTATTGTCATGTACCTTTCTACTTTATGGATACTTCTGTGGTAGAAAACACCAGAAGATAGGCTGGACTAATTTTTTTAGTGAGGTTGTTTATGGTTTGTTGATTATGCTTTTGGATTTTTCTTTGTTTCTCGTGCTTTAGTTAGAAATTATATCATTGGGGATGCATTCTGTTGACTATACTAGAGAGTAAAAGCTAGAAAGAGAAAGAACATCTCCTTGTTCTTTTCCGTTTACACTCTACTGGTTCTCTTCTTTATCTCTTGTTCTAATGAGAAGGCTTAGCACTCTAAAAAGCCAAGGACAAAAAGGTTTCAATTTTTATCTTCAATGAATTAAATGAATAGAAATATGCATGTCCGTCCAATGAATAAAAATATGCTTAACACAATTCCCCTTAAAACCATATAGAGTACCCATATTTTAATGATTTTTTTTTATCTTGCATTGAAGACTATTATCCTTCAGGATTTTATTGCCAACCAAATTACAGACTCTTACAACAATAAAACAACTTTGACACCACAATCCCCTAAACATTTGCTTTGTTTTTGGTTTGAATCAGGGAAATGGATTTGCTTCTTGTTAAAGACAACAAGCTTTTTTTGTTTTCAAATTTAGAGCAGGAGCAGGCAGTCCCTCATGGTTCTTAAACTCCAATACTAGTTTGAACTCATTTCTAAGCCGAGCATATCTCTTTGGTTCATAATTATTTGTTCTTTTTCAATTTGCAACTCACCACAATTATTTGTAAGTACGCTATCAATTTCTACTTTTTATGAATGAAGTATTTGATTTCTTATCTATATATAATTATGTATCTCTTTTTTTGTAGAAAATATCATCAGTTGATTATCATTTCCCATCACATATATTGATAAGGGCAACATTTTAGCTTGGAGCTTGTTCCAACTTTTTTCTCCCTGTGGCGTGTAGTTCATATAATGATAAAGGTATGAATATTCAACCATTTTGAGCTCTTTGTTTTATTTGATTTAAGTTTTGGTTGGTTCTATTAACCTTTGATTTAGATGATTTGATTGTTAAATCAATAGTCGATTGGCATATATTACTATTGTGTCTTCAATTATCATTTGGCTTGATTTGTCTTTACTTATAGTAAGCTATTAAAATGTGGGGTATCTTGATTGCGTAAACCTCTAATTACCTTTAGATAGGGATGGCAGAATGAACTAAGAGGCAATATATAGTCTTTGCTAGACCTAGTTGCGACCTACTACATTTTTTATATATAAAAAATTTTGATCTTCAAGTAAATGCAAGTAGACCAAACATTTTTGGGCCTACATAACTAATTACTCAATTTTTAACTATAAAGATTTTGACGAGTGTAGCCATTTTTGATCTTCTAGCTCATTGCATCATATAATTGTTAATATGCAATCTCAATATCTTCCTTGCATTTCTTTTCTTAATTTTTATCCTATGTTTGTCTCTCTACTTAATAAATAACAACACAGTCATAGTTATAGGTTATAATATTGATTGATCTTCTAGTTTATTGCATCATATAATTGTTAATACCCAACCTCATCAACAATTTCCTCGCATTTCTTTTCGCACATTGATCATATGTTTGTCTATCTAGGTATGTAGAAACAAACTTGCTTGAGATGAAAGTTTTGAAAAACAAAATTGCTCGTGTAGAAGCCTAGAAGGCCATGCTTTTGATATATTTAAATAAAAGAGATTGTTGCTGACATTTTTTTGATACTTTGTTTGATTGCTTGGGTAGTCGATTATATTATTCTTAACATGCACAACTTATTTGGTGAAATGTTTCTTAGAATACCGAACAGTAACACCTACAGATTCTCAAGCAAAGAACACAATTTAGAATACATTTTGTATCTTTTCTAGTAGTATAAAAATGATATTGAAACTATACAAATTAATTTTGACGAGTGTAGCCATTTTTGATCTTCTAGCTCATTGCATCATATAATTGTTAATATGCAATCTCAACATCTTCCTTGCATTTCTTTTCTTAATTTTTATCCTATGCTTGTCTCTCTACTTAATCAATAACAACACAGTCATAGTTATAGGTTATAATATTGATTGATCTTCTAGTTTATTGAATCATATAATTGTTAATACCCGACCTCATCAACAATTTCCTTGCATTTTGTTTCGCAGATTGATCATATGTTTGTCTATCTAGGTATGTAGAAACAAACTTGCTTGAGGTGAAGGTTTTGAAGAAAAAACTGCTTGTCTAGAAGCCTAGAAGGCCATGCTTCTGATATATTCAAATCAAAGAGATTGTTGCTGACATTCTTTTGATACTTTGTTTGATTGCTTGCGTAGTTGGTTATATTATTCTTAACACGCACAACTTATTTGGTGAAATGTTTCTTAGAATACCCAACAGTAACACCTCACAGATTTTCAAGCAAAGAACACAATTTAGAATACATTTTGTATCTTTTCTAGTAGTATAAAAATGATATTGAAACTATACGAAATAATTTTATTATTTTTTCTTATTGAAACTATATAAATTTTTTGGTGTTAGTTTCTTTTTAATGGATTGGTTCTTCTTAATGGATTGTTTCACTAGAAATATTTAATTATGAATCAATAGTGTTTTTTTTAATTTTCTTTTGTACAATTTTTCTTGTATTTTTGTTTATCTTGAATGTATATTGCTTTGTTAAGTATCATATCTTCCACAATTTTTTGTGATTCTGGTTGCATGCATTTGTTGTTTGTTCTAGCTAATTGTCTAAGACTTGATTATATACATGCCAAATCATTCTATTCCAATATGTTGATTCACGTATCTTTTGCAAGAAGCTATCAAATATGTTGCTGACGATAAAATTGCTAATTTGAATAATAAAAAATAGAGGAGAGGAGCACGAGACAACATTAAATGCTAAGTATTGGATCCTTGTGCATATTAGGTAGAATATGTGTTGTATGGACTGATTACATAAGGTAATGTGTCATATGTTTATATGATGTAAAAAAAAGTAAAATTGCACTACAATATTCTCTATGAGGATACAAATAATTTTTATTTAATACAATACTTTCTTGTTTGGAAAGGCATTTTTTCTTTTTTTGAATTTCATCAATTTTCCCTTTTAGATAAATTTATAGTTAATAAGCAAAGATTTCAGGTACAAATGAAGCTTTTAATGAGACTTCAATCACAAAAATCTCACTTTCGTGGGATAGAAAAATGTTCTTGTGGCAGTTTTCAAAAATTGTGTAAAAAGTAAATCTGTTACAAAAAAACCATTTAGTGATCGGAAATGTAATTACAATTAGAAGCCTCATTGTATTTGGTTTTACAATTTAGTGACAAGAAAGTTCGCATAGTGACAGTAGTTGTTGTCATTATAAAAACTAATTATGATGGGAATAATCCGATCACCAAACATATTTGGTGATGAACACATCCGGTCACTAAGTAATTTTAGTCTCGGAGGTGTTAGTGACCATCGATGACGAGATTTTTCCATCTTTAAAAAAATTTAGTGATGGAAAAATAAGTTTTAGTGACGGAAATCTTGGTCCTTTAAGACTATTTTCTTGTAGTTATATGACTTTGAGGAAGAATATGAGAATGAGGAAGAAGTAGAAAATGAGATATCGAAGGGAGTGAAGAACTATGTTCTTAGGAAGAAAAATTTTGTCAAAGAAAAAGCCTTTGACAAGTTTAAAAAAGATATAGAGAGAGGAAGGAAGTTGGTCACAGATAAAAGATTCATTGATACGAGAAATGATCGATTGTTGACTAGGGACTGTAACCATTTAGACCTTGAAGATGTTCCTAGTGTGAAGGGATGTGACATTTTAGTGAAAGAGTTTTATGCAAATGCATATGGAAGTGATAGCAAAACAAAGTCACGAGTTAAAGGAAGGATAGTGGATTATTCTGCTGTGAGAATGAACTAGTATTTTGGTTTACTAGAAGTTCACCAAAAAGAGAATGATGAATGCATAAAGCCTAAACAATCATTTAAGTTCTATTACCCTACTAAATAAATTAAGGGAGGATTAAAGGCAATTCACGGTGATTGATTCATTTTAGAATCGAAAAAGTACCCGAAGCACATCACTACCAAGTATTTTTAGGAAAATCACGAAAGCGTGGTGTTATTCCATCAATGTCGGCTTACAGCTAAGTCTACATTGTTACGAGATCGTGAACTATAGAGCCGCTTTGCTTTACCACATTGTAAGAGGATTGAGATATTTAGATATTGGTAAGATTGTCTATGAATCGATAATGAGTGGCATCACAAAAAGAAGAGTGATGGATTACTATTTCTTTTGATGATCATGGCTTTTTGCTGAGCAGATTAAGTAAGTATGGTAGGAGTTGAAATAGATGTTTTATCAGAGAAGGCTATCATGGATGAATTAATAAAGATTTGAATGTAGAGCAACTGACTATATACTTCGATGGACTATACATGGAGGAGTCAATGTTGGCCTTTATGAGTTCAATTATGCACAATCAAGTGAGAATTATGAGGAATCGAGAACCGGTGTTTTAGAACCAGAGGATTTTAGCAAGGAGGATTCACAGGATGGAGAGAGCAGTGTCAAAAAGACATTGAAGACGAGGCTCAGAGGTTCTTGTTACCATGTACATAAATGAGGCTATCGATTAACGATATTTTTGATGCTCAACTACCACTAGGTTCGAACTTCAACCACTATGATCTCGCTACGAGTAACCAGTCCGATATGATTGATCTAGTGGAGGATGATGATGATGATGATGCCACTTTAGGATGATAACATTGATTTCTTTGCTCTACTTTATCTCTTTCGTCTTTGAGTGATGTGTCGAGTCTTATGTGTAGCTTTGGCAATGATACTACGTGATCTAGGATGGTGATATGCTGTCTTTAATACTGTGATGTGATTTCATGTGATACATTTGATACGATGCTTTGGTAATATATTTGATGGTGATGCTACATTTGATATACATTGGTGATGTTCATTCATATGTTAATGCACTTTGTTTGATGAAAATTTCTATATTGACTTTATGTATTGATTATCCAATTTATGATTAGATCAATTTGTTTATACTTTATGAGGTATATTTGTTTTGGTGGAAACCTAACTTGATTTTCAAACCTTGAGGACAAAGTTTGGAATGAGTTTGGGGTATTTTAGGTGAAGTATGACAATGATAGCAAAGAAAGCAAGGAAAGAAAAGAAAGGTAGAAGATAAGTTTAGAATTGATACGAAGTTCAAACTTTTAATCCGATATTCAAGTGAGTTAGTGAAAATTTTTCAAAATTCTTTTAAATGCAAGTAAATATGAATTACATTTTTCTTTATTTTTAGTTAGGAATATAATGGAATTAATATATAATAGATTTTTGAATGGAAGCTATATTTTTATTAACCAAGTGAATTCTATGATAGAAGAAATCAAAATTTATACCCTTTTTATTTACTTTACTAGTTGATGTATGCACTTAAATTTCTTGTGTTAGTCATGAGAATGGGTAGAAGATTGAAATAATAGTGCAAGATGAACAAGACAAATTTCTAAGAATCTTGTGATTCAAAGGCTATTGATTAAGTATTTTTATGGTATATATATATATAGGAAATTATTATGCTACAATTGAAAGAATAAATGAGTTAGAAACAATTAGATTTTTATAAGTTAGAAAGAATATTTTCTTCAACTTTAGCAGAAAATTTGAATTGTTAACAATAGTTTCAAATATATAGAGAGTTCTATAGATTTTATAAGAAAGACTAGAGAATTAATAGTGGTAAATATGCGAGAATGTCTATAAAAAATGGTGTAGGGACTCGAAAGTGAAAAGTAAAAGAAAATATTAAAGGAAAAAATAACTAGGATGAAGTAGAAAAAATTGAGAGATGAAAAAAGTAGATGCTCTCTAACTTTTCAAAGAAAAGAATTAACTCGAGTGCTTGAAGCTAGAGTTGAGTGAGGTATTTCTTAATTTAACACGTTTTAAACGATATATTCATTGGTATTTTGAGAAAGTTCCAATTGATTTTGATTGTAGTGCTATTATAAAGTATTTTTTAAAATTAAAGTTAATCTATTATTTTTGTGTTTTGAAGTTCTATACTAATCATCATAAGCTTGATGCTTGTTAGTGGAGATTGAGAGAACCTTATTGTGTACTAGCCTGGTAATTGATTAAACTTTAAGTTCTAAGGGTATTGCATTGGGTGGTTGAGTTATTATTAAGGGATGATTTTTTTTAAATCATTCTATTTTATCATAACTCCATTTACTTAAAGGGTAATATGTTTTTATTTAAATATTATTTCTATTTAAAAACTTCTATTATTTAAAGTTAAGATGAGTTATATTTAATTTATGACCTAAGAATGAAAAATAATATGTTTGTGAGTATTCCTTTGCTCGGGATAGCAAAGTGCTAAGTTTGGGAGTGTTTGACAAGTCAATAATTAGACATATTTTATAGTGTAATTTAAGTTGATTTTAGATGTAAATGATGATATTTCACTTGGTATTATTTTGTTTTTGTGATTTCAAGATTTAATTTAAGAAAAATGAAGAAATGAGAGAAAAAGAGGAAAAAAGTCAAAACGGTAAAATGGAGGAAAGTTCCAGCGATTTATCAACGATATGACGATACACAGGAATCGCTATGTAAATCGGAAACAGAGAAAAGTAAGTGAATAGCCAGCGAATAGAGAATTACAAAGGAATCACCAGCTGAATTAGTGGAACATGGAGATATTTTTCAGTGATTATTTTAGAGATTTATGTACAATATATGAATCGTTCCTAAATTGCTGAGGTCAGTGAGGATTTTTTTATATTATTACAATGAATTTAAGTTTATCTAATATTTTCGTAGATTAGAAAACTATAAATAGGACCTTAGGGCTTCAAAATAAAGGACTCTATCCGAGCCATCTTTTCTCTTAACAAGTTTGTGAAAGCCATAAGTTATTTTTTATTTAATTTATGTTTGAAGCAACACTGGAGCTTTGTTTATTTAAATCAGAGGTTTTTATTCAATTATTTCTTTCGATTATGTTATTGCGTTATTTATTACGAGCATGAGTGAGTAGTTTATTAATCTAAACGAACTCTAGACATGATATACTTTTGATTGCAATATAGTTATAATTAAGGAATCCTATGTTTAATACTTAAAATCTATTCATACACAACAATCATGGTTTTAATAAGTTTTTATGCAAATTTGTATTGTGATATATAATTTTTTGAATCTATGTATATGATTATTGACAACAATTATAGTAATAGTAACTATGATATATTTATAGGGCCAAATTACTTAAGCATATATTTCTAAGTGATTGTGTTCTAAGTTAATTTTTGACTGACATATTCTGATTAATATTTGGTTAGATTATGAATAATTCTCACTGAGTGTTAATGCTATCATATTTCTTGTTTATTGCGTTTTATTCAATAGATAGATTTACAATGAAAAGGATATGACCATTTTCTATTGAATATAAGAAATCGATGGTTTGCTAAAGGCTATTAACCTATTATGAATTAGGATTTAATGATTCTAAGTTTCCATGCGATAATTATAACTAGGTTATGAGGTAATGTTATATTTAGTGTTTGAAAGTAATCCAAATATATTATATTTTTCAGTGGGGGTTTGTTTAGATGTTTGTTTAGATATTTATATTATATAAATTTGAATTTCGTTTAATCAAGTTTGCGTTGAATTGTTCGAATTAATTTATTTAGTTTGATTAATTAAATTAATAGTCGTAGTTTTAAATTATTTAGTATTTCAGTTTCCGTTTAATTATATTAACTAAATTAACAAAAAAAGAAAAAAATACTTTCTTTGTAAGTTTGCAAAATCCCTATAGAAACGATATCCTACTCACTATTACTATAAATAATAAGAAAATACGGGATACTATTGTCCACTTTTGACACGTGTTGGTGTAATGACATAGCTTCGCCACAACTTCGACCTTTATGTGTGTATTTTCTCCTCATAGTAGGCTTGACGCCCTGTATGTAATGTATTGGCGCCGTGAGTACATCTCCACGGCACTACTTGATGCATAGCCGCAAGTATAACGGCTTGCGTGTCGAGCGTGCACAACTATTTCCTGTATTTTCCTATTGTTTATGGTAGTGGTAAGTGAGATATCATCTCCATAGGGATATCATATTAAAGGAAAGTATTTTTTTTTCTTTCATTTTTCTTAATTTAGTCAATTGAATTAAATGAGAATTAAAATACCAAATAACCAAAAACTATAACTACTAACTTAATTAACCAAATTAACTAACTTAATTCAAAAATTCAACACAAACTAAATTAAACAAAATTCAAATTTAATATGAATATAAATATCTTAACAAACATTTAAACAAACCCTCATTAAAGATTGTAATATACTGGAATTGCATTCAAACACTAGAACATAACGCCACTTCACAATATAGTTATGATCATAATACACGAAATCTTAGAATCATTAAATCTTATTTCATATTAGGTTGATAGCCTTTAGTCAACCATCGATTTTTCTAAATTCAATAGAAAAGTCACATTCTTATCGTTGTAAATTTACCCATTGAATAAAAAGCAACACCATAGAAATACGATAGCATTAACACTCAATGAAAATAATGTCTAATTTAAGCCAATAAAAATGAAAATATACTAATTAATAAACAACTTAGAATAAACTCACCTAGAACATCCACTTGAGAAAAACCCTGTAGATTAATCCTAGTTAATACTTATATAATTGTTGTCAATAATTGTAGACATAGACTCATAATCAAAATACCACAATACACATTTTCAACTATGCATGCAATATTAATCTTCATTAGTTGTAATACGCTAAAAATCTTGTTAAATGCCTGACTGACGTATATGAATAGATGTAAGGCATTAAGTATGTGTTTCCTTAATTATAACTATCTAGCAATCCAAAGTATATACATGTCTAAGGTTTGTTTATATTGATAGACTATTCACTTATGCTGGAAATAAACAATGCAAATATATAATTAAAAGACAATGAATAAATAAATAAATACCTCTTAAATAAATCAAAGCTTCAATGTAGCTTTAAACATCATTTAAAACTAATAAAAGACTTATTAAATATGTAAAATAGATTGAAGAGAGCAGTTGAAGGGAATTATTTCGAACCACTCTGATCTTATTTATAGTCTTCATAAGTATACATATCCTATATAAACTCAAATTCTTCATATTAATCTAAAAAGCCCGTAACCGACCTCAGCGATTTGTCAGTGATTCCTAAGTTGTACACAAAATTCATGGGTCAATCACCGGATTTGATTCTCTGTGCTCCATCGATTTAGCTGATGATTTCTAGTGTATTCTTTAATTCCCTGAGGATGCTAGTACTTTTTTGCTGCTAATTTAAGTGGCAATTCCTAGTGTAAATGCAAATCACTGGCTAATCAGTGGACTTCTTTTCTTGTTAACTATTTTGCTCTTCTTTTTCTTCTTTTCCATTTCTTTATTTTCTTATTTAAATCCCGAAATCACAAAAACAAGAGAACACCTAGTGTAATATCATCATTTATATATAAAATCGATCTAAATCGCACTATAAAATATTTCTAATTATTAACTTGTCAAATACCCTTATGCTCTGCACTTTGCTGTCCTAGCAAATGAGTACTCTAAAGCATATTTTATTTTCGTTCTTTATAAAATGGTTTCAATTTAATTCATCTTAACTTTAAATAATAGAAATACTAAATAAAAGTGATTTTCAAATGGAAACATATTATCCATAAGTAAATGAAAGTTATAATATAATAAAATGATTCAGACAAAACGATGTTAGAGCATGTGCCTGGGTCAATCTATATATTGTTTATCTTATAATTCTAGTTAGTAAAATAGAGGTTTTCGTTTGTTGTTTTATTATAAGTGATTGCATGTTTTACTTATAATAAGATCCATGAGTTTTTATTGAAATATCCTAAGTGTCCCTAGTTGGTCATTATACTGGGAGCTATAATGAGGTAAGACTAATGTGAATCTTAATTGATGGTTATGTGATGATCATGCGTATAAGGATACAAATCAAGATCATAAGTACTTGTTAGGGAACAAGGTACAGGACCGATAGGCTATGCGAATTCTACCTAGATTAAGTCATCGGTGTTACTCATGATAAATATATCATTTAGTCCTTCTACTTGAAATTGCTATGGACTTCAATATTATGAGTATGATAATTTGACACAATCAAACCTTGTCTTTAACCGGACGATTATAAAGATTGTGATTGGTTACCATGTGAATAATATGTGAATGTGTGTAATCAAGATAAAATTTGTTCATGTCGTGTGAAAAGAGGTATTAGTCGATCCCTCGATATATTATACTGTTAAATGGTCGAGTCTAAGTGAATTGATATGATCAATGTCACTTGGATGTTTTCAGTCTACTTAAAGATCAAGATTAGTACGATTGAACATTAAGGGTGACTTTTCATGCCTTGTATGGAATCAAAGGATATCGCACGACAAAAGGATATGATATATGTTATTCATTAGGTTGCATTGATTTTGATATTCACCGCCAACATCGCATGTACCTATTGGGTTGCACACAAAAATGACTTTACGCAATCTCAATTGGTCAAGAGTAATGAATTGATATGAAAGCCCTTACGATTTGTTATAAGACGTTTGTGTAATTTGCTTAAATTGTCTAAATACAATAGTTGTATTATGAATATGTTTTTTAAAAGAGCTCATCTTCATATATAAATAGAGGTTGAAACCTTAAAACAAAATAAGATTTTCGTTTTTACTATTTTCGAGTTATCTTGATTTTGGGAGAGAAAGATAAACATTTTTAATCTCTCTCGGGTTAGTACTCTAAATTGTGGTCATCGTTCGTGCGTAGATTTCTGATAGAGGACGCATACTTTAATGTCTTGAAATCGAACAATTGGATAAGGAAATCATGAATTAAGGTATGGTTTACTTTTGTGGATCTAGTTTAATGGAACTTATTTTCAATCCTTTTGGGGTTTCTTAAGAATTTTTTTGAATTTTTTACTACGTATGAACCCCAGAACCTAACAAATGAAGCATCCCTTAATGAGAACTCAACCATCCAATGCAACACCCTTTAGCACTTAATGTTCATTACCAGGATTAATATACAATGTATGTTTTCTCAATCACTACTGATAAACATCAAGCTTACGATGACTCATATAGAATTTCAAAACACAAAATAACTAGATTAATCTTAATTTAGAAAATACTTTATAATAGCACCACAATCAAAATTAATAGAATCTTCGCCAATATACCAATGAATATATTCGTTAAAACATGTTAGATTAAGAAAATACTTCATTCAACTTTAGTTTGAAGCACTCGAGCTAAATTTTTTCTTTGAAGAGTTTAAGAATCATCATCTTTTTCATCTCTCATTTTTTTCTACTTTACCTAAGTATTTCTTTATCATATATTTCTTTTGCTTTTATTTTTGAGTCTTTGCTCCATTCTTATGGATGTTCTCATATTTTTCCGACTATAGGTTCCATGATCCATTTCTTATGGAATCTATGACTCTCTCTACATATTTTTTTTTTTGTAAACTCTTGTTAACACTTCTCGCTATCCACTAATGTTGATGAAATCATTCTTTCTAACTTGTAGAATTTTATCGTTTTCTAACTCATTTCTTCTTTTAATTATGGCATAGTAACATTCTATATATACTATAAAAATATTTTATTAATAGCTTTTGTATCACAAGGTCCTTAGAAATCTATCTTGTTCATTTTGCACTATTGCTTCGATCTTCTATTTATTCTCATGACTAATACAAGGCATTCGAATTGGCGTATACATCAACTAGTAAGGTTACTCAAAAGAGTATAAAGATTGATTCCTTCTATCATAAAATTCACTTGGGGTGATAAAAGTATCATTTCAATTCAAAAATCTAACATTATATATTTATTTTCATTCTTTTCATAATTAAAAATAAAGAAAAATTAAATTCATACACACTTGAATTTAAAAGAAATTCGAAAAACTTTATCAACTCACTTGAATATCGGATCAAAAGTTTGGACTTTTTGGAACTATTCAGAACTTATCTTCTACCTGTCACTTCTTTTCTTGTTTTTTTTGGTATCATTGTCATACTTCAGTTAAAATACCCCCAAAGTTAATCTAAAATTTCTCCATAAGGTTTAAAAATTAAGTCGGGTTTCTGTTGTGCGTGTCGCAAGTATAATGACTTGTTTGTAGTAATAGTACAATCGACTTACGTTGATCATGGATATCGTCCTGAGGGAAAGGTTTTTGCAATAGTTATATATTACCTACTTAACTTGAATTATTGCTAAGGGATCCACTTTTAATTGGTTTTATACTAATCTAAACTAATTTAACAAATCACTTTAAACTTTAGTTGAATTCTTATATTAAGGATATCGTAGTTCACAACTTCACCTAAGTGTTCACATGTCGTTCGTGCCAAATATAGCCCGTACTCGTGTTACTAATCTCACAAGGTTGCAGTAGTGGTAAATACAGGATCAAATACACAAGACTTAGGTTTTACTTTGAGTTAACTAAAAATGGAAATTCGGTGGTTTTTATAGATTTTAAGAGAATAATTAATTAAACAACTAAAACTACTTAGAAATTAAAGTTTGTAAAAATGAATTCAGTGTGAGAAAATACTTAGGTCTACGATTCCACAAATCCAAATCAAATTTTAATAACATGTTATGGCCTTTGATCTTTCCAAAAGATTATTAATTTAACTCTTTCTTGATTAGCTACAGGAAATCGACATCCGCCATAAATCCCTAATTTCTCTAGTCTCGATAGGCAAGACGTTTGCCATTAACTACTTCTCTAAATAACACACAACCATAGAAATTTGCCAACCCCAAGCTTCTTTCATAACTCTCGAAACTTTTTCGTAGTGGCTCCATTCCATGCCTCATTAAATAGGGAACATCAAAGTGACTCTATTTCATTATATTCCATTCATATCCCAATTCCATTCGTTTAATATCCCTTCGGAGTCATTGACATAAGAGATAACGTTTCTAGCCTATCTGCTTCTATTTATATATATATCTATAAGGAAAGTTAAGAAATCATCCTATAATAATTGAGAAATTGCAATAGAAAAGATAAAATGGAGGTTTGTAATGATTTTGAAATCTTCAGGTTTAATGCATTAACCGCAAAACATTCCTTGAGAATACTAATCTAAATAACAAAATCACATCCTTTTCTCATTTAACCTTGATTTATTTGTCGCACACTGAAGAATCGAAAGGTTTTAATGGTAAATGGGTGAGTGATCGTCACTTGTATCAATCCAATCTTATAATTACGGATAAGAAAGTCTCAATTAACTATAGGACTTCCACCTAAAAGCATGAACTGGCCACATACATACCATAAGTTTGCTTCATAATCTTAAAATAAAAACAAATGAAATAAAAGAAATTAAAATAACATAATTTATAAATAAATCAATCTCACATGACACCGCTATAAACTATGAATTGAGACTTGCTTCACCTTCGACTTAGACCAAGATTGCTTAGGCAGACATCGTTTGACAAACTCTATTAAATAAAAGAAAAGAGATTGATTGGTCGAGAAAAGAGAATATACTCGACAAAACCTTTAAGTCTAAATAAATAAAACCTTTAATTTTGGTCTCTAGAAAAGAGAGAAAGTGGAAATCGTGGGTCAATTGGTGTCTCATCCGCCTAGGAAGTTCGGATGGCTGTAGTTGATTTGCTGTTGGAATCTCAGACACATGGGAACTGCTCATTGCTTATTTTTTATGTAGTTTACTGATGTGGTGAGCATTGATTGGCTACTGGCAGCTATGTTGACGTGGTTCACGAACAGGGGCTCGACTTGTGGCATGCATGAAGGTGGAAGGAGCCCTTAACAAATCGTGTGAAGATGTGGTAGACAGTGAGGAATGCATCTCAAGGAAGATCGAAGGCTCTTGAGTGAAAAGAAAATGATTGGGAGAGATAATGTCAATCTAGGAGTTGGTGCATCACGCATCCCGAGTTTGATAGAGACCTTTACTTCTCATTCGATCGATTTAATGTATGAATTGAGGCTTGACTAATGGCTACTAACATTCTATGGCCCATGTGTGTCTCTGACAGCGACTGCAAATGTATAACGAACGTCAAAGTAATAGTGGCACCAACTCGTGTTGGTGTCGGGTATATTGTATCCATAAGGACGGTCACATGCTAATATTTAGTATAACTAAGAATAAAGTTAGACACTTAAATGTTTGGTTTTGTAAAAACAAATTATTAACTAATTTAAACTAACTAATTGCAAGTAATTAAAATAGATCTTAAGCTATAAAGAAAATATCGTAGGAAATCTAATTCATCCAAATTGTATCCTTCGAATTTAATTTAATTATAAAGTCTCTCAATTCATGCAATGTTAAGCGAATTTCTTACAATTCACTCCATCCCATGGTCTCGGTGATGGAGATTTTAATATCTCACACGGACTCCGCTGGTCGGCGTGAATATCGTATTTGAGATACCGCATTAAAAACCAAATTCAAATGCCTCCCTAGTCAATGACCATCGGTCGATGCGTCATATGTTCTAAGGTTTGTTTTCCCTAATTAGGGTTTAAAAGTCCTAATAGTCATTATGACTCTATAACCCTTGAATCTACATATACTTGATCAAGGTAAGTATAGCGTAGCACTCAAGAATACACAAATCAAAACATTGAATTGAAAGAACAAATATAATCACATTAAAATCAAAAGAATCCAATTTAGGATTCAAAGATTCCTAGAACAAAAGAGATTACCCCATAAGTGGGTTCAGTTCAACATAATTCATGATAAGAAAGCAAGAAAACATGAAATCAGACCTAAAATTAAAAATAGAATCTAAGATTTTCATCACTATTCTTCAATCTTCACACGTTTTTCTTGGTTTTCCAAAACAAAAGATAGCATTCTTATCTTTCTTAACCATATATATATATGGGTATTTTGGTCCAACAAAATAGGTTTAAAACCTTAAAAATAGGCAACAATCGGGTTTACTGGCTGTGGCACTATGGCAACGCTATGGCGCCCGCATAGCGCCCATGACGTGGGATCGATTCTTGACTTGACATTGTAGTGACGCTATGGTGCCTACACAGTGCCCATGATGTTATATGCTCCTGGACTTGGCGCTGTGGTGGTGCTGTGACACCGCTGCAGCGCTAAGATCAGCAACTTCTTTTTTTCTTCCTCATTCCTTCACATTACCCGCTTGACGTCTAGTCTCATTGTCCCTTGAACCTAATACACCCAAAAAATACATTAAATCAACATCAAAATCATCAATTACTTTACTAAGATATGCACTAATAGAGTAGCGCGCTCCAGTCTACATCATCACCAACTAAGATATGCATTAATAGAGTAGCGCGCTCCAGTGTGACCTCGCTTGTATCAATGTTTTGCCCAATAGCCGCATTGCTCCAACCATGTTGTTCCACAATGTCCAAAATATGTTTTCTATATTTATTGGACACCGTAAATAGATGCTCAGGTTTTATTGTGAAGGAAGTGTACTTCTTGTAACGAGCCTTTGCCCCTTTATCCTAGTAATACTCAATGGCGGTGTCATCGGGTCAGAGTCAAAATCAACCACCGGAGGACGAGAGCACGGGGGTTGGACAATTGGTAGTTTAGAACGAGATGCACGTGAGGTACTCATTCAAAAAAGATAATAAAATCAGTAAGTCCAACTACGATTATGATTGAAGAACACACTGTGCTTGTTAACGACATGCACATAAAGTGGGTACAAATATGTCAAATATAGCACAAAGACCCCCAAACTTAAGTGAAAACTCATGGTACAAAGTGGTAACAAACAATATTTTCAATTCATGGACATACTACCCATGCAAATACCCATGCAAAGTGACTAGTAGTGAAAAGGAATTTAACAAACACCCACATAATCATGGAATAAGAGCTCACAACCACATGAATGAACAATATATCAACAAGGAAAGCAATCAATTTAAACACAAAGGGCATACCTACACAAGAATATATAATGCCGAGGAGAAACAATGTTGATGGATTTATCAACAAGAATTCATTGAGGCATTTATTCAAACACCTACAAAGTAAGGGAAGAACACAACTATAAATCCGAAATTAGTGCACAAAATCAACACCAACACAAGTGCACATGGTAATCCAACCAAACTTCAATAAATCATGTGACAAATTGATCGAAAAATTGTAAAAATAGTTCGAATGCCTACCTTGTAGAGGTTGAAAGAACAACTCAAAAACACCTACAATGGAAGACCAAAAAAAGTAGAAATCAAATAGGTCTAATGTCCACCTACTAGTGTGGGTTGATTTAGAGGAGTGTAGGAGAGATTGGTGGTGGTGGAGAGAGGAGGAGGTTAGGGGGAAGGAGGTAGGGTCGGCTAGGAGAGTGTTTTGTTTAAAAACAATGTGCTATTTGTGGGGCTATGGCGCTGCGCCTAGTGCCACTGCACATATTTTCTTTTTTTGAAACATTGAAAGTAGAGCTGCAGGGGCACTGAGCTGGCACTGTGGCGCCTTCCCAGCGCCACCTCCAGGAGATTAAAATTTTGGGGTGCTGTGGCACCCAGCTCAGCGCCAAGGTCAGGGAGACACTACTTTGACAAAATCAGACAATTTTAACCTCCAACAAACGCGTAAGCCCCATGCAATCATCACGGATTAACACAAAAACCAATTAACAATTGTTTGAAACACAATTCAACAATTGAAAAGAATCAAACTAAATAACAAATTGAATTCAATGCTCAAGCTAACGACGTCACACTCGACCACTCCCTCGATTGGTTGTTTCGAAATCGTCTATTTCGATGAAAAATCACCCGACAAATGGAGAACAACCTGAAATCATGTAAATGCACCAAATTAGTTTTGCAAACAAATCTAATTGTTTAGTAACTAAAACTCTAAATAAATAAAAAATAAAAAGAAAACTCTAGGGTGCCTCCTAGTAGCGCTAAGTTTTACGTCGTTAGTTAGACGCCTATCAAATGATCACTTTTTACCAATAGCAGCAAACTCGCTTTGCCGCACATTCGAACAACAATGAAGCGTCACTATTTAAGCGTTGAGTTTGAATGTCTTCCCATTATCACTCCGAAGTTCCACCACTCCATATGGCCAAGTTCGCACGACCGTGTATGGTCCATACCACCATGATTTCAATTTACCCGGAAAGAGCTTGAGTCGCAAATTGTAGAGAAATACCAATTGTCCCGGCTCAAAAGTTATGTGCTCAATCATTTGATCATTCCACCTCTTCATTTGCTCTTTATACGACTTGGCGTTCTCGTATGTATGGAGACGAAATTCATCTAACTCCATCAATTCAAGTAATCGAGCATCGTCGGCGGCTTTGATATCAAAAGTTATCTTTTTCAATGCCCAGTACACCTTGTGCTCTCAACCGATAGATGACATGCCTTTCCATAAACCCATCTATACGGAGACGTCCCAATTGGCATTTTGAACGCCATTCAATATGCCCACAGTGCTTCATCAAGGTGTAATGCCAATTCTTACTACAAAAATTGATACTCTTTTCCAAAATTTGTTTCACCTCCCGATTTCTCACTTCGGCTTAGCCATTAGTTTGAGGATGGTAGGCCAATGATGTCATGTGTCGCACGCCATACTTGCGGAGCACCGTTTCCAATGCTCTGTTGCAAAAATGTGTCCCTTCATCACTCGCCAAAGCCCGAGGTGTCCCAAATCGACAAAAGATATTCTTTTTCAAGAAATCAATAACAACTTTTACATCATTCTTCGCCATCTCCATGGCCTTGACCCACTTCAAAACATAATCAACGACAACAAGGATGTATTGCTTCCCATGAGACATAAGGAAGGGACTCATAAAATCAATTCCCTATACATCAAACAATTCTACCTCTTAAAAAGTACTTTGAGGAAATTCTTGTCATCGCGAAATATTTTCGGTCTGTTGATATTCATTTCAAGTCTTCACATAGATGTATGTGTCTTTGAAAAGACTTGGCCAATAGAAACCATATTGAAGCATATTTTCCGTTGTTCGTTGAATGCCAAAATGACCACAGAACGAAGAAGAGTGGCATGCCTCCAAGATTCCCATAAACTCATCTCCGAGAACACATCGTCGAACCAACCCATCATTGCACTACCAAAACAAATAAGGTCCATCCCACAGATAATGCTTCATGTCACTCAAAAATTTCTTTTGTGCGGAGGGACTCAAATCGGGAGGCAAAAATCGACAAGTCAAGTAGTTCACAAAATCCGCAAACCATGGTAAATCTCATTGAACGTCCACTTTAAAAAGTTGCTCATCAGGAAAAATGTCATGGATCAGCTTCTTTGTATCCACTTCTTGATGTGGTAGATGCAAAAGGTGATCATCCACCGCATTCTCACTTCCTTTCTTATCCTTGATTTCGAGGTCGAACTCTTGCAACAAAAGAACCCATCGAATCAACTGCAACTTTGCATTTTTCTTGGCAAACAAGTAATGAATGGCCGAGTGATCCGCGGACACTATTACTTTATAACCTACATTGTACGGCCAAAATTTGTCCCATGCGAACACTACGACCAACAATTCTTTCTCAGTGGTAGTGTAGTTTTGCTGAGCCAGATCCAATGTCTTGCTCGATAATAAATAACATAGAAGAGCTTCTCTCTCATTTGACCCAAAACAGCCCCCATAGCGAAATCACTTGCATCGCACATTTTTTTTCGAAATTGGACTCCCAATCGAGGACAACCTTAATAGGCGTCGAAATCAACACCGTTTTCAAAATATGAAAGGCCTTCACATAATCATCAGCCATCGCAAAAGGAACATATTTTTCAAGCAACCTACACAAAGGCTTCTTGATTTTTGAGAAATCTCGAATAAAATGATGGTAGAACTTAGCATGCCCAAAGAAGCTAAGAATATCTTTGACAGTCTGAGGCATTGAAAGTTTCTCAATTGCAATTATCTTTGCGCGATCCACCTCCAACCCATTAGATGATACCCGATGAGCAAGAACAATCCCCTCACAGACCATAAAGTGGCATTTTTCCCAATTCAACACCAAGTTAGTGTCTTGACAACTTTTTAGCACTAAGGAAAGATTTTGCAAACATAAGTCAAAAGATGCCTAAAAAATTGAGAAATCATCCAAGACAAATTCCATTATATCCTCCACCATATCTGAGAAAATTGTCATAATATAATGTTAAAATGTCGCCGAGGCATTGCATAGACCAAACGACATTATTCGAAATGCAAAAGTACCATATGGACAAATGAAAGTAGTATTCTCCTGATCCTCCGGTGCTATAGCAATCTGATTATATCCTGAGTACCTATTAAGGAAAAAATAATAATCAAATCTAGCTATTATGTCAAACATGTGATCAATAAAGGGCTATGGGAAATGATCCTTTTGTGTCACCTCTTTCGCTTTCGGTAGTCGATGCAATCACGCCATCCTATCATCGTTCTCATCTGTAATGTCTCTCTTTCCTTATTCTGGACTACAGTCATACCCCCTTTTTTAGGGACAACATGCACTGGTGAAACTCATGAACTGCCGGAAATGACATATGATTTCTGCATTTAACCACTTTAAAATTTCTTTCTTCACCACTATTTCTTAATGGGATTCAAACGATGTTGAGGCTCCACGGATTGCTTATGATCCTCCTCCATCAAAATTTTATGCATACGAATTGATAGGCTAATTCCTTTAATGTCCTTGATAGTCCACCTCAAAGCTGATTTATGCTCACATAGAACATGAATAAGCTTCTTTTTCTCCAACTTGGTCAAAAAGAAGATACAATCATTGGATATGTAAGCTCGTCCCTCAAGTATGAGTAACGTAAATGTTCAGGCATATGCTTCAATTCAAGACTTGGTTCAGTCAGTGCACTTTCAGGCTCAATTTCTAACTGCTTAACTGGTTGGTGGAGTTTCACTTACTTTAAAGCTGCCAACTGTTTCATTGTCTCATTAAGTGTATAGTCGCTAGTGGGGGTAGCGGTGATGCTTTGCATTAAACATCTCTCTAAAAGATCCTCTAGTGCTTGCTTTGAGATAGTTCAGTCACACACTTCGAAACTCTATCCACCACTTCTATGCTTTTGCATTGTTCATTTGCATTAGGGAACTTTATAGTATTGTAGATATTGAACAACATTATTTCATCATTCACTCATAGTCTCAATTCTCCTTCTTGCACATCAATGAGAGCTCTAACAATTGCCAAAATAGTATCCCTAAAATCAAGGGAATTTCATCATCCTCATCCATATCTGGTATGATAAAATCAATCGAGAAGATAAATTTATCCACTTTCACTAGTACATCCTCAATCACACATTTAGGATAAGACAAGGAGCGATCTTCCAATTGCAATGTCATGTTCACATGCTTAACCTCCCCCAAACCTAATGTTTTGAAGACAGTTAAGGGCATCAAATTAATACTAGCTCCAAGATTACACAACACCCTATCAAATAGACAAACTCCAACGGTGCATGGTATGGTGAAGCTTTCGGGATCCTTTAATTTTTGTGGGAGCTTTCTTTAAAGGATGGCACTGCACTCATCAATCAAGTTTACTGTTCAAATTCCTCAATCTTCCTTTTTCGAGCAATTATGTCTTTCAAAAACTTGGTGTAGTGTGGCATTTGCTCAAGAGCATCGACAAAAGGAATATTCACTTGCAACTTCTTGAACATATCAAGTAACTTTTTGAATTGTTCTTCATTTTTTTGTTTCTTAAACCTCTGAGGATAAGGTAGTAGTGGAGTAATAACGGGAGGGTCATTTGGGAATGTAATCCTGCCTGACCTTGTCTCCCGCCTTGTTGAACTACCCTTTTCAACATTTTTGTCCTTTTTGCCCGCCTCATATCTCTCAGCTATATCATCATCATGCAAGTTGCCTCGTATTCATCATGATCATACTCATTAGGCTCATCACCTTGCTCAATTTCAATCACCTTAGTGTGTTTTTATTCCACTGGCTTCTTCTGAACTGGTTCAAGCAGTGTCTTACCATTTCTCAACTGCATTGCGCTAACGTTCTCCCTCAGATTCATAAAAGTATTACTTAGGAATTGGCCCTACTGACGAGAATTCAAAGCTATCGGCAAGTACCCAATTTGTCACTCCATGTTCCTCATTCATTAAGTTCTCTCCTCTTCCATTCTTTTCAAAGTTTGTTTCATTCCATCTACAGTGTGCTTTACTCCCCACATCTCTTTCTCATTCTTCTTAAGCCTTTGAGTATGATTAATATCCATAGCCTTCAAATATTGTTTTAATTTCCTTGAAAGAGGTTGTTCTAATGGTAGAATTTGCCTTTGTTGAATTTGGTTCCCAAAGCCGGAGGAGTTGCTTGCAATGCATTATTTGGATTTCTAAACAATAAACTTGAGTTGGAATTGATTCCTTGATAAAATCGTTGTGGAGCTAGAGCCCTTGGCCTAAAGTTGTTCTCATAATTTTGATTGTTCGGGTAATTCACTTCCTTATATTCCTAATTTTGAGGTGTTTGATCCAATGGGTTGGCCACCAAAGACATTCGATGCACAGGCTGAGGATTGTGTGGTTGTTGACTAGCCTGTCCTTGTTGAAGCTTAGCCATCTGACTGGACAAATTTGACAATTAAGCCATTATCGTTGTTTGTGTATCAACCTTAAACATTCCCGATGTTTTCTTTGATGATGTTTATGCTCTTGGTTGTGTGAAGGAATTCATATACATCATCTCAAGTAACTCTCATGCATTGTCCTCGATTTTAGAGAGCAAGGTACCTCCTGACGCCACGTCAACGAAAGTCCTCATGTTCAGAGTCATGCCATAGTAGAAGATTTGCAGTTGAGCCCATTTTTCTAATCTGTGCCCCAGTCACTTTCTCAACAACTCTTTCAATCTTTCCCAAGCTTCTCCCTATGATTTTGTCTCATCTGGCCTGAAAGAGTTGATTTCGTGCTTCCGTTCTGCCACCTTCACTGGAGGAAAAACATTTGAAGGAAGTTTTCATCAATATCAACTCAAGAAGTAATACTTCCCTGATTTAGCTCGTGAAACCATGCCTTTGCTTTCCCCACTAGTGTGAAAGGAAAAAGCCGCATCCCAATGTTTTCTTTTGGGACATGACTTATGTGAACCGTGTCGCACTTCTTTAAGAACATTTCCACATATTCCACTGGATCTTCGATAGGCAAACCATTGAAAAAACTATTTTGCACCCAATTAATCAATCCTGGTTTGAGCTCAAATGGATGATTGTTCGCCGGAATCCTCATTAC
Source organism: Stephania yunnanensis (assembly GCA_039657365.1). NCBI lineage: Eukaryota > Viridiplantae > Streptophyta > Magnoliopsida > Ranunculales > Menispermaceae > Stephania > Stephania yunnanensis. The sequence goes on from CM077581.1 coordinate 46,525,162, forward strand.
ACCGTTATAAGTTACTTGAAAATCTGAATTGAAGTAATCCTGTAGAGGCCATTGCCTCTCCTATTCTCCTTGATTCACAGCCATATTATTAGCCTCTTGTTGTTACTCCTGCGTATCCTTAATATAATTTAGGAAAAATAAATCGAGCTTAGAGTCGTTATCTTCCACTTCGATCTCTTCTTCCTTTTGCATAGACACGAAACCTGAAACAAAAGTGAAGAGAAGATCAAATGTAGATTGCTATTAAAATTAAACAAAAAGAATAAAAAATATTGCTAAAAAGAAAAATCCTAAACAAACTATCATACTCAAACTAAAATTAGCTACCATTCCCATCAACGGCACCAAAAACTTGACGACGACCGTAAGTGTATGGCAAACGTCAAAGTAATAGTGGAACTAACTTGTGTTGGTGTTGGGTATATCGCATCCACAAGGACAGTCACATACTAATATTTAGTCTAACTAAGAAATAGAGTTAGACACTTAAATGTTGGGTTTTGTATATTTTTTTTAATTAATTTGAACTAACTAATTGCTAGTTGTTAAAATAAGTTTTAAGCTATGAAGAAAATATCATAGGAAATCTAATTCACCCAAATTGTGTCCTTTGAATCCAATTTAATTATAAAATTTCCCAATTCATTTAATGATAAGCGAATTTCCTAAAATTCACTCCATCCCAAGGTCTCGGTGATAGAGATTCTAACATCTCACTTTGACTCTTCAGATCGGTGTGAATAGCGTAAGTAAGATACCACATTAAAAATTAAATTCAATTGCCTCCCTAGTCAATGACCATCGGTCGATGCGTCATGTGTTCTACAATTATGTTTCCCCTAATTCGGGTTCAAAAGCCCTAATGGTCATGATGACTCTCAAACCCTTGAATCTACACCTACTTGATCAAGGTAAGTATGACATAGCACACAAGAACACGCAAATCAAAACATTGAATTGAAAGAACAAATACAATCACATTAAAATAAAAAGAACCCAATTTAGGATCTAAAGATCCTTAGAACAAGAGAGATTACCCCATAAGTGGGTTCAATTCAACACAATTCGTGATAAGAAAGCAAGAAAACATGAAATCAAACCTAAAATCAAAAATAGAATCCAAGATTTTTATCACTATTATTCAATCTTCACACGTTCTTCTTAGTTCTCCAAAGCAAAAGATATCATTCTTATCTCTCTTAACCATATATATAAAGGGGTATCTTGGTCCAACAAAAATAGGTTTAAAACCATAAAATAGGCAAAAATTGGGTTTACTAGCTTTGGTGCTGTGGCAGCGCTATGACGCTCGCACATCGCCAATGATGTGGGATCGATTCTTGACCTTTTGCAGTGGTGATACTGTGGTGCCCGCACAATGCCCATGATGTTTTATGCTCCTGGACATGGTACTGTGGTCGCGCTGCAGCGCCAAAATTAGCAGCTTCTCTATTCTTCTTCATTTCTTCGCGTTACCCGCTTACCGTCTAGTCTTATTGTCCCTCGAACCTAATACACCAAAAAAATACACTGAATAAGCCTCAAATCATCAATTAATTTACTAAATAATTAACTAAATCATACTTAGCACACTAAAAATCATGCTTCACATCAGTCTCCGTAGTGGGTCACTTTGCTGCTGCTCTCCCTCTTGATCAATAGTGGATTGCGTGTCTCAAAGCAGATCCTATGGTTGATGAATCACTTTGTAGAAATGATTCATACTTAGTAATTTTTTAGGTTTTTCTCAATTAATGCACCACCAAAATTCTTTTAAACCACCATATTATCAATACAGACCAATGTAAGTCCCACCAAACTCTTTCTAAGTGCATGTAAGGTCGATTTTCAATGCTAAATACCAAGAACACTTCAAAAGACCCCGAATTATCTTTATTTCACAAAATTGCTACTGAAACACTAAAAATATAACAAATAGAGAACTCATTGATAATAATAGACATTGAGATCTAAAACATATATAATAAACACCTAAAATATATTAATATTATCGACTTATCAAATACCCCCAAACTTAGGACTTTGCACGCCCCGAGCAAAGGTGTAATTGATGAAACAAAAGTAAACTAGACTCCTAATATAGTTATGAACCTCACTGAACTAATCCTATACCCAGTTCCAAGTTCATATAGTGCCTTTGGTGTACATAGTCACCAAGTCAACAATCCACTTAAGAAATTTTGGAGTTATGATATTTTATCTCTAGTATCTTAATCCAAACACAATTAAGAACATACTTTAAGAACATAGACTAGGTCAAGACAAAGGCTATCAACTACTCAAGAGTTTTTTTTTTGTCTATACACTTTAGCACGCAAGTTTACAATCTCCGTAAAAATAGCGCATCAACGCTTAGAAAGTACCTTATGCAAGAAATGTAACCACACTCTCCACTCTTGTAGTACCAACGAGGATCAATAGGATTTTAAGTAGGTTATAACATGGTTAGGGTAGGGTAATAATGAAATGATATAAAGGTAATGCGAAACATTGGAAAACTAAAACTTAGACTATCAAAAGATTTTGAATGAACATGAAAATAGCCTATACTGCACTTAACTTCAATTTTCTTTTAATATGTGTAGTACTTACATTTTTCCAACCACCCGACTCCTAGCTTTGTTTACTATGGATACCATTTTTAGTGGGACTCTCAAATTATGACTTGATTTTTTTCATCCTAATTAATTTCTCTTTATTTTGGGTATATGAACAACTTTTTATCTCTATAATCCTTTTTTCTTTTTTTTCAAGTCTCTTTTCAAAGATTTCAAATCTAAGATTATCTTCCAACTAGGTAAAATATTTTATTAAGCTATAGTTATGGGTTTAACATTAGGTATGAAAGAATTGAAGTTTGGGCTGACTTAAAATGGGTTAACTAGGGATATTACTTTAGGCAGACTTAAGGCTAAGTGTTTTCATTCAAAAATAGCCCAAATCATTTCCTCAAAAGTAGTTTAGTCATAGAAATTCAACCATGAGTGAGTTACATCCTCCTTTTAGGACTTTAGAAATCTGACTTTTTTTACTTGCACAGTTTTAACTGTCTGCCTCATTTCGAATCTAGTACAAGGCTTAAAACTCATACTAAGTCCCTAATATGAAATCTCAAAAATGTCAGGCTACAGGTTAGAGTGAGTGTAGAGTGAGTGTTTCTCCTAATTTTTTCGAAGTTTCAAGTAAAAAAGGCAACCATAATTTACTCGTCCATACTAATGGCATGAAATAAAATTTCAGGTGACTCTAAACAACTATAATAATAGAAACTATAATAAATACATGTATGAAAATGTATCACATCCTAGTCAAATGGAAAATGTAAGTGTGAATGGAAAGAAAAGAAATGGAAAGACAAGAAAATGAAAGAAATAATACTACTTTTACCATCTTTCAACTGCATAATCGACAAAACTTAACGATCGTACCTGCAGTGTTTAGCAAAAACATCCATCCAAAGCAATGCACAATTCTTAAAACTCCCCTAAACTTATTTCGAACCTTATCCCCAAGGTACAAAATAAGTTAGGAGGCTCACACATAAAAACAAACAAGAGGGTGAAAGAAAATGATAGATATAGAAGTAAGGAAATGATAGGAGTTCATGCATAGTAATAAGAGTACTAAAAGAAAGAAATAAAGTAAAATAAACCAAAACCTGGGCGGCCTCCTAATAGCGCCTTTATTTACTGTCTTTGGCTCAACTTAGTATGAGTCTGTGAATCAGTCTAGATTGGTTCGGCAAGTGACATGCCCTCTATATTATGACTAAAAAAGTCTTCATAAAAGATCTTCAATCTGTGGCCATTCACTTGGAAAGCATTACCAGTCTCCAAACTCGAAATCTCAACCGCACCGTGATCATACATCGAAATCACCACATATGGTCTTGTCCACCTCGATCTTGGCTTACCAGCAAAAATCTTAAGACGAGATTAAAATAAAAACATTTTCTTGTCAACAAGAAAATATTTCATGGAGATATTGCAATCATGGAACAATTTAGTCTTTATAAATTCGTGTATTTTCATATCCGCCGTCCTAATTTCATTCAATTCTTGGAAAGTAAGTTTTAGCTCCTTTCCTGCTTCATCAAGGTTTATATTAAGCTATTTCACAATCCAATAGGATTTATGCTCGAGCTCAACTGGTAGGTGTCATGTTTTTTTAAAGAAAAGGTGGTAGGGTGACATTCCAATCAGGGTTTTAAACACCGTTCTGTAAGCTCAAACTGCATCATAAATACATAAAACCCAATCTTTCAAAGTAGGATTCACCATATTTTCCAAGATAGATTTGATCTTCCTATTAGAGATCTATGCCTGACTACTCATTTGGGGATGATGCGCCGTAAATGTTTTACGAGTGACACTATATTTCCTCTTAAGACTTTGAACCATACGATTGCAAAAGTAAGTTCCTTTATTACTGATTAGCGCACGCGGGTTACCAAATCTTGCAAAAATATTCGATTTTAGGAATTCACATACCACTTTACATTCATTAATGCGGGTAGCTTTAGCTTCTACCCATTTAGACACATACTCCAGCATTAAAAATATGTAAACATTACCAAATGACTTTGGAAATGGTCCTATGAAATCAATACCCAATACATTGAATATTTCGTATATATGGATCGAAGTAAGTGACATTTGGTCCTGATGACTAAGGTTACCAATTTCCTGACAATTAAGACAAGTCTTGGTGAACATATATGAATCATGAAAAATAGTGGGTCAATAAGACCCATTCTCAAGAACTTTCTTAGCTATTCAATGAAGACTGAAATGGCCACCGCATGCATAAGTGTGGCAGAATGCTAAGATGAAGTGACTCTGAGTGTGAGAAACATAACACCTAATAACCTGGTCGGAGCAGAATCTTTGTAAGTATGGGTCATCCCATATGTAATATTTTGCATTGCTCTAAACTTTGTTCTTTTGTGCTTGTGAGGGGAAAGTTTTTCAGAAGTGATGTAGTTCACTAAATCTACATACCAGGAACATCTTCTGTAATAGCATAGATGTGCTGATTAGGGAAGTCAACTTTAAGAGAAATAGGACATTCACCATTCTCAATTCTACTGAGATGGTCCGCGACTAGATTCTCTACTCCACTCTTATCTTTAATTGTGATGTCAAACTCTTGCAGTAGGAGTATCCATCTGATAAGCCTAAGTTTAGCATCTTGCTTACTCATAAAGTACTTCAAGGCTACGCGATAAGAGTAGATAATCACCTTGGTTCCCAACAGATATGGCCTAAATTTCTCAAGTGCGAAGATAACGATTAGGAATTCTTTCTTAGTAGTGGTGTAGTTCATCTAAGTAGCATTTATAGTGCGAGAAGCAAAGTAAATCACATGTGAAGCTCTCCCAACTCTATGTCTTAAGACTGCACTTACTACATGATTGCTAGCATCACATATAATTTCAAATGGAAGCTCCTAATTGGGGGCTTAAATCACTGGTGTGCAAGTAAGTGAGTCTTTGAGTGCATCAAATACATTCTTAAATGCCTTGTCAAACTTAAAAGGCATGTCTTTTTGGAATAAATTGTATAGGGGTTGTGCCATCTTTGAAAAGTCCTTAATGAAACATCGATAAAAATCAGTGCGACCAAGAAAAGATTTAGTCTCTCGTACATTCGTAGGGTAGGTTAGTTTCTTAATAACATTAATTTTTGACTTAATCGACCTCTACACCCTTAGCTGAGATAATTTGTCTCAAAATAAGACCTCGGTCCACCATAAAATGACATTTTTCATAGTTTAGAACCAAGTTCTTTTTGATACACCTATTGAGCACATAAGTCAGATTCATGAGACAACTATCGAATGAATCACCATAAACAGTAAAGTAATTCATTAAAAATTCTAAGAAATGCTCGATGAAATCTTAAAAGATACTCACCATGCACCTTGAAAAGGTGGTAGGTTTGTGCATAACCTAAATGGCATGCACCGATAGGCAAAAGTGCCAAACAGACGGGTAAAGGTCGTCTTTTCTTGGTCTTGAGGCATTTTCGGTATTGGGTGAAAACTGCAGTAACCACCAAGATAATAGTAATGAGAATGACCGACTAGTCTTTCCAACATTTGATTGATGAATGGAAGAGAGAAATGGTCTTTTCTAGTGCAAACATTCAACTTCCTTTAGTCAATGCATACTCGCCATCCATTCAGAATACTGGTTAGAACCAACTCACCATGTGAATTGTTGACTACTGTGACTCCCATTTTCTAAAGAACCACTTGGACATGAGTTACCCATTTACTATCATAGATTATATAAATCATTTCGGCATCAATGAGCTTCAATATCTCATTTTCTATGACATCCATTATAGGTTTTGATCATTCTTCCATATGTATATGATGCGTGCAAGTGGAAGGGCTCAAACCTTTTATATCCGCTATAGTCCAATCAATAGCTTTTTCAAATTCTTAGGGTACTCGCTGGAGTATCTCCTCCTCCATCTATGTGAGTTTTGTCAAGATGATCATAAGGAGTATGTCATTCTCGCCCAAAAACATGTACTTCTGGTGCTCAAGTAATTGCTTTAGCTCAAGTATGGGAGCTTTAACCATGGAGGGGGAAGGTTGGAGTTAGTAGTAGGCAACTCCAAATAAAAAACATTAAGGGGTAGGGGTTGAAATGAATCTAACTCATTAATAGTATCCTCGACACCAATATTAAGGGTTGGAACACTCTTGTAGCAAGAGTAGTGTCTAGATAATTCTCTAACACTACTTAAATTGCATCATCACCACTCGTGAGTAAAGTGTGCTCAATGCGTGGATCCATACTGTCCATGGTACAGACTGCGGAAGATACATCACTAGGGTTTCACACTATATCATAGATGTTGAACTTAATGACTTCATCGTCGAATTCAATGGTGAGAGATCCATCATCCACGTTTATCTTTGTATCTGTCTTCTTCAGGAATGGGCATCCAAATAGCACTGATGAAGGATTGGGGAGTGGTTCATCATTCGTATCCACCATGTAAAAATCAATAGGAAAAATGAATTCATTTACTCAGACTAAAACTTCTTCAAGTACACCAATGGGTCTGACAACTTAATGATCAGCGAACTGAATGATAATACCGCTCTCCACTAGTGGTCCTGCATTCAATTTTGCGTAAATAGATAGTGGCATGACATTAATGGAAGCGCTAAGGTCACACATAACTCTCTGAATATTTACATAACCCATTATACAAGGCATCGAGAACACCCCAGGATCCTTGCTAGGAGGCAACTTCTTTTGTAGGATAGCCGATATATTTTCTCCCATTTTGAACTTTTTGGTTCCTTTTAGTTTCCATTTGTTGGTGCATAGTTCCAATAGAAGCTTTACATACCCAAGGACTTGCTTCAGAGCATCGAGGAGTGGAATATTTATTTCCACTCGCCAAAAGGTCTCAAAAATTTATTTCTTCCTCGTTTTTCTTATCTAGGACAAGTCGTTGAGGAAAATGAGGTTTGACCATAAAAGTAGGTAGCGCTTCCTTTTGAGTTACTATTTGTTTAGGAGAAGATAGAATTACTACAAATTTATGCTCTTCCTGATTTGCCTGGTCTTTTGCATTAGATTGCCTAATGTTCTTTTCGATCCCTCCAACTCTTTGCCATTTTTTAGTGCGATTTGACCAATTTGAATCTCAAGATTGTGAATTGTCACATTGTATCAGGGATGGATTTATTAGTGTTAGCCTTGGATTGAGCGATATCTCTAAAAAATTGAGCAATATCTCTCATAAATTGGTTATGCTGAGCCATAAGAGCTTTCATCATATCTTCGAGTGAGGAGGAGCAATTGAAAGGTGTAAGCAACGGTTGACCTCTGGGGACAAAGGTTTGGTAGTTTTGTTTTTGAGGCCGTAACTAAAGTTCGGGTTGTGCATCGTTGTTGCGTGATTATAGATGTTAGCGAATGGAGCTCTAAGCGGTCCCTAAAATTGATTACCCAAAGCATTGGCTTGTTGATTATCCTTAAAAAGAGTTAGGCATTCATCAGTTGTGTGAGTTATGGCTACACACAAACCACAATCCTGAACTTGCATTGCCAGAAGTAAGGAGCTGCTCCATCATTGAGTTTAGTTAGTCAATTTTATGATCGGTAGAATTTGAAACTGCTCCTATAAGTAAGACTTCGGTATGAAATATGATCAAGATTTCCATGGGGGTGTGATTGTTGTGTGATTCCTCGTATAACTGCTTCATTTGAGCTGATGTCTTATCTCGAATATGACCTCCACACGCGTTGTCAATCATACGTCTCTATATGGGTGTCATGCCAACATAGAAGAAGTAGACTATGGCCTTCTCGGTCTGGCCATGTTGTGGGTAAATGGTAATCAATTTCTTAAAGCGATCCCGATATGCACAAAATGAATTTTCTTTTTTCATTTGATGCTGCATATGTCCTTGATGAGCCGAGCAACAATATCTTTGGGAAAACAATTTTTTAAAAACTCATTTGTCATCTCATTCGCGGAGTTAATGCAACTAAGCAGAAAATAGAAAATTCATTCCTCGGCCTTGTCTTTAAGACAAAATGAAAATACCTAAACATAATCATATCCTCATCTTTTGTAGAGGGTTTTATGTTCTTGCAGTTAGTTTGATATTCTTTTAGAAAAGTGACTTGGTCCTCATTTTCTTTTCTATAAAAGGAAGGTAGGAGATAGATAAACCTAGACCTCAATTCAACCTTTCCAGCATTCTTTGGGTAATTGATGTAAAGGGTTTGTTGTGCCGAAAGAACTTGAAGGTTTTGATTAGCATGCCCTATAGTGACTTGGCAATATTTAGTTATCACCATTTCTAGAGGATTTTGGCCTTGTTGTTGCCTAAAATGGGGTTCTCTATTCAAACTTTTGAATGTTCTCTCGGGTTTAGTATTGAAAAATAATAATGAACCAGCTGATTTTGACCGACTAAGTGTAGGGATCATAAAACTAACAAAAAGAAAATGAGACTAAACTATACTCATAATAAATGTCTAGGTCCTCGGCAATGGTGCCAAAATTTGTTCATGTGTCGTTCAAGAAAAATATATGTTGTACTCGAATTACCAATCCCACAAGGGTGTAGTAGTTGTAAATATGGAGTCGAATCCGTAGGACATAGATTTTACTCCGAGGTAACTAGAAAGGGAAATTTGGGGTTTTTTATAGATTTTAAAAGAATCTCTAATTAACTAATTTAAACTACATAGAAATTGAAGTTTGTAAGAACGAATTCAATATAAGTAAATACCTAGATTTATGGTTCCACAAATCCAAATCAAAGTTCAATAACATGTCTTGGCTTTCGATCTTTCCAAAAGATTATTAATTCAGCTCCTTCTAAATTAGCTATAGCAAATCGACATCCGCGAAAAATCCCTTATTCTCATTGTCTCGATAGCCAGGATGTCTGCCACTAAATACTTCTCAAGTTGACACACAACCATTGACATCCGACAATCAAGTTTAATGCATTAACCAAATAAAGTTCCATGGGAATACTAATCCTATATAACTAGAACGCGTTCACTTCCAATTTAACCTAGATTTATTTGTCGAACACTGAAGAACATGTAAGGTTTTCATTGCAAATGGGTGAGTGATCATCACTTGTACTAGTTCAATCATATAATTACGGATACAAAAGTCCCAATTAAGTATAGGTCTTCCACCTAAAATCATTCATTGACCACATACATACCCTAAGTTTCTACTATAATTGTGAAATCAACAATAAATAAAATAAAGAGAATTAAAATTAATTAAATTATAAAGAAATAGATCTTACACGACAACGCTATAAACCATGAATATGGACTTGCTTCACCTCCAACCTAGGCCAAGATTGCTTAGCTGGACATCTTCTTGACAAACTCCATCAAATAAAAGAAAAGAGAGATTGATTAGTTGAGAGAAAAGAATATACTTAACAAAACCATAAAGTCTAGATATATAAAACCCTTAATTTTGGTCTCTGAAAGGGAAAAAATTGGAAATTATGGATTAATTACTGTCTAATCCGCATAGGAAGATCTGATGGTTGTGGTTTGGTTTGCTATTGGAGTCTCAGACATGTGGCATTTGCTCATTAGTTGTTTTGCTAATTTTGTTGAGGCGGCGAGCATTGATTGGTTATAGGCTACTGTGTTGAAGGGGTTGACGAAGAGGAGCTCGACACATGACACGCAGGGGGTGTAAGGAATGCTCAACGAATCGTGCGAGTATGTGGGAGACAGTGAGGAATGCATCTCGATGAAGACCGAAGGCTCTAGAGTGAAGAGAAAATGATTAGGAAAGACGACGTCAATCTAGGAGTTGGTGCGTCATGCATCCCGAGGTAGATAAGGACCTTTACTTGATCGATCTAATGTGTGAATCCCGAAGCGGACTAACAACTACTGACACACTGTGCCTCATGTGTGTCTCTATAGTGTGTCACTTGGTTGTTGCTCTCCCTTTTGATCAATAATGCACTGTGTGTCTCGAAGCAATTCCTATGGTTGCTGAATCACACCGCAAGAATGACTTATACTTAGTCATTTTTTAGATATTTCTCTACTAATGCACCACCAAACCTCTTTTAAACCACCATATCATCAATTTAGACCAATGTGAGTCCCACCAAACTATCTTGAAGTATGTGTAAACTCTCTTTTCAATGCTAAACACTAAGAACACTTCAAAATACCCTAAATTATCTCTATTTCACAAAATTGTCACTTCAACACTAAAAATATAAATAAAAGTGAATTCATTAATAATAATAGACATTCAGATCCAAAAACATATAAAATAAACACCTATAATATATTAATACTACCCACTTATCACTAAGTAATTTAATACTATGCTTTGTAATCATGTTTACATCACAATATGCTTTGTTCAATACCAAATTAAAATAAAAAGATTTCCTTCAAATCTATTTCAACCCACTGTTATGATGGAGAAGATTATAATATGCAAACTAGAACTCCACCTACAAGTGTGAATAACATAAGTTTCACATTGCTTTAAGTCTCAAATCATTGAATTCAGAACCAACTAAGTTTACTATCCGCACCTCTTTAATCAACGACTATCTCTCGATGTTGTGAATTTTAGAATTGTACTGTTCATGTCCGAATTAGAAGATTCAATAGCCATGATAACTCCTAAAGCCTAAGTTCATTAAACACTTGATCAATATATGTACAACATTACATTCAGAATCATTACAAATTCTAACCATTACACTTTTTATTATCACTTTTTGTTCCTATTAAAAGCATAACATTCATACCATATGATCCATTGATTACTAAGATAAATAGACTATTCACACATCATTGAAACACATCTATCACAATTCAATATAGAAATCATTGCAAATCAAAGATTAATATAAATATTACCATTAATTAATCAACAAAACCAAATATTGATTGCAAAAGTAGAGCTTTCAATGTTTCTCCAACAAAAACTACTTAATACTTAAAACATAATACTAAATTATTCTAATGGAGGCTAATCTCCTTCTATGCGGTGGTGTCCTCCTAGTTTACCACGTCCTAATACCTATTTATACTCTCTAAAAATAATTATAAACCCTAAATTAAAATTTGACCCAAATTAAAGCTTCATTTTTCAATTTTTGCAAGGTTGGCGTTGTCGCTTACTGTCCCATTATTGTGTGTAAAGCCATGGTACCATGACTACGCCAATGCTTTATGATGTGTTTTTGAACTCCTGGAGTCTCGGCGTCATCCCATGCGTGTCAAGGCGTTGCCCTTATGTGCCATGACACTGGTACTCCATAGTTGGTATTTTTTATTTTTTCACCCTATCTTTCATCCCCGCTCCTTGCCTTGTTTCCCCACAGCCTTCATACATGCTCCTACAATGCCAACTCTGATTTCGTGAGTTTTTCCTCTATTTTTTCTCATTTTTCCTTGATTCCTTCCAATATACCTTAGTTCACTGAAAATGCAATAACACCATGAATTAGCATTCATTGGAGGATATTTATACTAAATATACTACTAAACTAACTACATATATACTTACAAATAATCACTTATCAAATACCATCAAACTTAAGGTTTTACGCATTCCAGCAAATGTGTATTTTACTAAGTCTCCTAATAACTAGTTTTGATTCAACTTCCATTGTTCATTGAGTATCCTTCAATTTATTAAGTTTCAAGTAAACAATCCATTGATGTTTTTGTTTAAAAAATCTTATATTTTAAAAAAATGTAGCTGAAACAACTCTTATAACTTCACTTTCAAAACACTAAAGTTGATCTCAACCAAAAGCCATCATTACTTACAAGTTTGTTTTGTTTTAACACTCAAGTAGCAAGTACTATCTCACATTTTCTCATTAAGCTCAGGAATTCACAAATAAGCATAGATCTAACTCATTTTTGGCCGACTTTAGCACTTCAACAGTCTATGACTTTTACATAGTTGGAATGGAAACTTGACTTAACTAGCTACTCGTACTCGAGCTAAATCTTTTATTTGAAGGGTTTTATAATACTTCTGCCTTTTTATTTATTTTCTTCTCTCACTTCTTTTCTTCTTCTTCTCATCATTTTTTTTATTTTTTTAGTTCATGCTCCTTTTCCTATGGACTTCATTCTTCCTCACTTTTTTCAACCATTCAGTTCTCTACTCCTTTTCTTGTAGAACTTGTGTAATTATCTCATTTCTCTCTTTATTCTAAAACTCTTGTTAGCACTTTTCACTTTCACTAAATCAAGTAAGTTAACTCTACCTTTTGCTATACAATGCCAATCTCTTCCCCTTTTGCACTAAGTATTTATTTGCTTTATATTATCATGTAAGATTAACACTTATTATAGAATCCTTAGAGATCTAACTTTTTCAACAAGAAGTATTCTAATTTCTTGCTTTTGTTTCAAGTTTGAGGTTTTCCCTAACTCTAAGCTTCTAACAATGAAATCACACTATTGTTTGCTACATTTCATCAATTCTTTTCTTCAAAAATTTAAAACATTCTTTTGAGTTTCATACTAATAAGATACTTGTAATCTACTCATCCATAATTGAAAGCATGAACTTGTAAATGAACTACTTATTCATTACATATTACTATAAATAATCTAATTTATACTACTTAAACATTTATATAGTGAATTGAACGAAAAATTTATACACTACCATACTTTCCTCTTTAACTGCTTCAAATTAAAGTTTAAACTATCATACCTGTAGTGTTTATCCTTATTTCTCAACCTATCTTACCACTTTCCATAATGTAGTATAGTGTAGTGTAGTGTATTGTATTGTATTGTTGATGCCCCTAAACATAAACCAAATAATGTCCTCAAGGTTAAAAAGTAAACCTAAAACATGAAACCACTAAAACACACAAGCATATATAGTACCACAAGTTATAATAAACTAAAATAGTCATTAATTAAAACTGGAATAACTAAATAGCTAACATAATATCCAAATGTTACAAAAATAAAATTGTATAAAAGTCACTCAACTCTCCAGGTCTAAAGGAATCCTTGAACACTAACTTTAGGATTACATCATCATCATCATCATCTGCATCCTCAACTCCAGCTTGCAATGGTGTCAAAGGATGCTCCACCATCCTGCTTCGTACCAAATTCTGATCAAACACGTATGTTGGTGTAGCTGGAAAGCCTAATGAGGAATCAATAGGTCTCAACTGTCTGCTCCTCTCGTATATAGCTATGGCTTTGTGATGATCGACATACAACATGAAATTGCACTGCCTATTCCATCGGTGCCCCTCTTTCCACTCCATCCTACTAATATCTCAACATGTTTGCGTAGTATTGCACCTTATCCTCATGGTACTGTCTCCTCATCTACTATCTACAACCTTAGCTGTTATGGAGTCAAATCCTCAAGTGGTGGTACTGGTGCCTACGGTGGAGGAGGTGGAGAAAAGACTTCAGGACCATCCAAGTCCTGCAGTCCGATCTCGGGGTCTACAAATTTGTAGCCCTTAGCAAATCCTTACTGCTATTGCTTAATTATCTTGCCTCTTGGCTAACATTTTGGCCTCAAGTCTAGCGCTCTCGACCCTCTCTCTCCTCGTTGGAATCTTGGTAACAAGGTGGTGATTTCAACGTGAGCATGAAAGCCTCATCCATGATTGATTTGGCCTCAATATCAAAATCTTTGTCATCTCTCAACCTTACTCTAGTCCTTAAACATAGTTGAGTAGTCAATATAGGAAAAATCAACTTATTGTCCCTTTCCAACATGATGGAATCCCTTAGACTAGTGTATGATCTTCCTGATGTTGATCTCCAAGAACTTCGTAATCTCATAAAGCATACCACTTTCAGCTTGTTTATCTCACCATAATGAGAAGTTAGGAATAATGATGCAATAATGAAAAGCGTCCACATTCGGTACACTTTCCTAACGCTCCCCTTCTTAATGTGCTTCGGCACATTTTAAGCTCCCATGACCTATCGTTGTTGTACAAGGACAACCAGTGCGTCCTTTATGGCTCTAAATGGGTATAGGTTAGGGTCTCTCATATAATCTGGATGGGAAAGTTTGTTCGGATCCATACCAACCTAAGTGCTCCAACCCATAGAAATTATTGATCTCACGCCTACTAACTTTCACCTTTACTAGCTCATCTTTAACCGTGAACTTCGTGTTGGCGTAGAACTCAAAAATAATCCCATCCACTCATTTTACTTTATTCTCCCTCTAATCTTGAGTGAGTTGCTCCCAATTTCGGTGCCTAATAAAATTGTTCACTCTTTTATTATATTTGACCGAGAAATTAATTTATGTTTCACAAATGAACTCCTTACATTAAATTTTATCGTATCAGTCCTTAGTCTCTTCACTAATGGAAAATTTGGATTTAAAAGGTCCAGGCTCTTCATCATTGAGGTTCCTAGAGGTAGATGACTCAAAGTCATTTGCTCTAGTTTGGCTAACTTGTCTATTTGTTCTTGCCATTTCTTCCAATTTCACGCAACTAACAAAAATGCAACTTAACTTGGTCTTCAGATCACCTAAAAATCAAAATTCATATAACATGGATCATGCATACGCCAAATAATGCAAAGATGTCAACTAAGTCTTCGTTGGTAATCTTAATACTCACATTCACATACTCCTGCAAAACCTATCCTATAACCTCGAATGCATAATTTTATAAAATATCATCAAAATTTTCAAAATTTAAACATAACTAGATGAAATTATAATTGTACCTCAATGTCGGATTAATTTTCAATGTAGATCACTCTTCCTAGTCTTTTCCAATCCAAGGCCTCTAACTTTTCTCACCAACTTGAACCCTAGCTCTTTTAGGAGTCAAATTTTAAAAAACCAAGCCTTAACACTTTCGCTTGTGCAAATCCATAACAAGTTTGTTTCTTCACTCTAAATCAGTAGGAACTCTCTAATCTCACTTGTAATGGTCAAAATTTGGCTATAGAGGGGTGTATGCTTGGAGATTTTAGTAGGGTTTAAGAGCAAGTGTGGAGAATGGTGTGAAAATGGGTTTAAAACCCTCACATCAACTCGGCGCCATGCCTTAAAGGCATGACACACTGATCGCACCACCACTGTGTTAATGATGCAGTGGGGCTTTTGTTTATTTTGGTGCGTACTGCGACTTTCACATTGTGCGTTGTACCCACTACGTTAGCTCATCTACCCATATCTTCTCGTATGATTTTTTTTCTAATTCTCATTTGGCGCTCCTCCGACTTTCGGTACAATTCACATAAGGTGTTGTAACCACGTAAATCCATGAAAATAAAAAAATTAGTAAATTTTACCATGCACTTTACCTTCAACGCTTTAAGCTCTTTTCCTCTTTCACAAGTTAACGAGTTATTTTCATTTTGATGAATCATCACTTGGTGAATGGTATTTCCTGCACATTCGACACAGGTTTTTTAAAATTTATAACTAAAACTCATTAATTGTGATTATTAAACTAAATAACTAACTACTAACTATTAACTAAAATTCAAAACTTAAAATTTAAAACCGTTGGTAGCCTCTCGGTAGCACTTAATTTAACGTTATTAGCCTAACAATTTTTCACTAGTTTTGTCCGAGTCTAAATCGAGAAGCTACAACTGCAAATCAGATATTATAATGTCATTCTCGTTTGGACGTACTTTTTCACCATCGACAAAGACAACCTTTTTAGCATCATTGCCCTCCTCGATACTCTTCCTCATTTTTCTCTCTCTTGTATCCAAATTTGCTTTAGTCGTGTTCAAGAATGGCTAGCTAAGTATGATAGATGCATCATCATCCCTGTTGTGGTTTGTGACATTAAAATCTAGATGAATGTGAATCTACCTACTTTCATGTGCACATTCAGAACTTTTCCCATAGTAGGTATCAAGTTACCATCTGCTAGTTGCAAATTCATGGTATCCAAACAATTGATCTTCAAGTCTGGAAGTATCATGTCCATTTGTTGCATAATATTGATCGAGACTCCTATATCACATAAGAAATTTCAAAATATGTGCCCATCAATGTTTATCGATATGCTTATCTCTTCAGAATCTCTCATTTTGATAGGTTGAAGTTGCGTGATGAACTTGAACTTTGGTTCAGATTTCTTCGAAACCAACTTGATGTCATTTCCTTGTGGGTTTTCTTCAGGATGTACTTAATCTTTTTCTTGGCCTTCTATTATTGCTTCCCCTTCTTTTTCTTCAAGGCATTGGTTCTTTGCTTCTTAAAACCATCAAGCTCATCTTGCCTTACTTTCCTTCTGTGATCATTCATATCTTCATGCTTATACATTACTTTGCCTTGTATTGGCTCTTTTATTGAAGTAGTGCTCGTCATGGGAATGACACTCAAATCTTCCTTGGGAGATGGTGTTGGTAGGAAACTGTTCTTATTTCCTTTAGTTCAAGGTTATAACAAGTTGACAAATTTACCTCTCCAAGCTCTTTATGGATTGCGACTACTCATTATCCATTTTCTTCATGGCTTACTTTTTTCTTCCAACGTTTTCTCTTGCTTCCCATAGTGCTCCCTATCTTGCAATTTCATGGCTTGCAAATATTTCTCAATTGATTTTAAAGGAGTCATCTCTTCACTCTGCCCCAAATTCCCGTATTGGACTTGTTGTTCGAAGCCTTGATGTAACTTCAGTGCATTATCTGGATTCCCATAAGAAAATTTTAGGTTGTTGTTGTATCCTTGATAAAATCATTAAGGAGACACCCCTCTCATGCTAAAGTTGTTCTCGTAGCCTTGGTTTTTCATAAAGTTGATGTATTCATGGTCCATTCGTTGTTGTATATCCATCTGGTTAATCACCTTGCCCAGGTGATTCATTGGTTGTTGTGATACTAGTGGATCTTGGTCTCCCATCTGAAGTTTTGCCATTTGACTGCTCAATTTTGATAATTGTGCCATAATTACCGCTTGCGAGTCAATCTGGTAGACGCCTGCTAGTTTCCTTATTTTAGAACAAGTATTCGCTGTAGAGTTTTGAGACATGAGATCAAGGAGATCCAATGTTCCATCCTCATCCTTGGTAAGTAGAGAGCCACTAATGCAGCTTCTACTAGCATTCTTATGCTATGGTTCATCCCATGGTAGAAAATTTGGAGTTATGCCCCTTTTACGTATCCGTGTCTTGGACATCACCTTAAGATCTCTTAAAATCTTTCCAAAGCCTCACCAAAAAACTTGGTGTCTTCCTGCTTGAATTGATCAATCTCAAGCTTCTTTTCACTGACCTTCACTAGCAAAAAGAACTTGTCAAGAAATCTTTCATTGATTTTTGCTCATGAAGTCATACTCCCTACATTCAGCCTTTGGAACTAGGATTTGGCTTTTCCACCTAGTGAGAATGGAAAAAGTCCCTTCCTGATCACCTCTTTCGTAATTCAGGTGATGTGCATAGTGTCGCACTTCTTTAAGAAATTCTTAACATGTACAACTAGATCTTCATTGGATAGCCCACTGAACAAACTATTTTACACCAAGTTGATCAGAGACGGTCTCAGCTCGAACTCGATGGTGTTGGCTAGAAGCCTCATTACTCCATTGTATGTCTTATGAACTTTTGACTTGAAGTATTCATGAAGGCATCTGTCCTCGCACTTTCCCTACACTACCATATCACCTGCGGGTTAGTTATTCCCACGACCCTACTGTTGGTTTCTAGCTTGCTCTTTAGTAATCTTGACTCCTCTTTCTATTTCCTTTATTGGTTCTATCAATCTCTGAGTCGTAAGGCACTTCGTACTTCTTTCCCTTGCTATGCATGCACTAAGTATCCCTGAAAAGAAAACATAAAAATTCAAGTGCAGAAAGTCAAACTGAAACTTAAGCTTATTTTTGTTATTTTTGTTTATATGAGCTAAAGTAAAGGACTTGAAAATAAAGGTTAGAAACTTTTCAAACTAACTAAGCCAATCCAATGGCTAACATTCCCTGGAAATGGTGCCAAAAACTTGATTTGATTGCCGCAAGTATAACGACTCGCTTGTAGTAGTAGCGCAATCAACTTACTTTCATAACAAATATCGTAATCAGGTAAAGGTTTTTGCACTAGTTGTATATTACCTACTTAACTGGAATCATTGCTTACGGATTCACTTTTAATTGGTTTTCATCTAAACTAATCTAACAAATCACTTTAAACTTTAGTTGACTTCTTATATTAAGGATATCTTAGTTCACAACTTTATCTAAGTAATTTAATACTATGCTTTGTATTCTTGTTTACATTTCAATATCTTTTATGCAATGCCTAATTAGAATAAACAAATCTCTTTCAAATCCACTTTAACCCACTGTCATGATAGAGAAGATTCTAATGTGCAAACTAGAACTCCACCTATCGATGTGAATAATATAAGTTCTACATTGCTTTAAGTATTAAATCACTAGATTCATAACCAATTAAGTTTACTATCCGTGCCTCCTTAATCAATAACTATCTCTCGATGTTGTATATTTTACGATTGTGCCGTTCATGTTTGAATTAGAAGCTTCAATGATGAGAGCCGCCTACGATGCAAAGGTATGGTGTCTTGATGCACATGAGGCCGTATTTTGTGACTAATGAGGCATAGAATCGATACCGTGAGTATTGGGAGAGCACATATTTGAAGGCTAAGTTTGAGAAGGCTTCACAGAATAGAAAGAGTGAAAAGGAAGGCCCTGGTACAGGCCATTCGAAGCATAACGGTGGCTCACGGTCTTTTCCCATATAAAGAAATTGGTAAGTGTCATGGTTATTTGACATTTCGTTAGAACTTATAAGTTTGTCGCGACTAATGTGTTGTAAACTTTGATTTTTTGTATATAGGCTCTTGATAATGATGATGTTACGCCTAATGATGTCTTCTTTCATGTCCATACAAAAGATCATGATGGGGTGACATTCATTGATAGCAGGTCGGTGCGGTTTCATGTAAGTGTCTTGTTAATATAAAATTTGTTATTGCTTATAAATAGATACTATGATTATACAAATTATGAGATACCTTCCATCATGCTTGAATTGTGATTGTTGCTTACTCTAAATCTTTTATTACCTATGTTTTGCAAGCGTTTTGTTTGTTTTTTTATTCTTTTTATTTGTTTTATGGATGTGTGAATCGTGATGTGATTCCTTTTTTGTGGACGTGTGAACTATGATGTGATTCCTATGTTTAATAAGCACTTGGGTTTTCATAAAAAATAATGAAATTGAAATATTTCCTCTGTTGGAACCGTCAAATGCACATTGAGATAACTCCTAAAAAACATTAGATTATATGACCACACATCTCGATGCATTATCCAATAATTTCTAGCAATAATTTCTATATTTAAGCGAGAGACTTGTAAGCTTGCTTTTTCTAGATACTAACTCAAATTAGTACCGACGGGGCTATTTCAATTTTTTTTTCATCCATTTTTTTCTAGATACATCTATATTATTTAATGATGTGATAATGTCTTTCAAAGTTTCTTACTAATATAAGATGATTATGTAAAAGAATTAAAATTGACAAAAGAAAAAAAAGTAAGGAACTAAAATAGATTTTCCATTTGGTAATTCTAGCATTAGGTGTGCAAATGGAAAATAAGTGGCTTTTGCCTCTCTAATTTATTGGCTAGCTGATATGTGGTTTTATTGATCTAATAAATACATTGAAGATTTTGTTTTCCTTTTCGATCCATCACAAAACTCCTCGAATTAAATGACTATTATGAAAATATTTTGAATTTCGATTGTTTAGGGAATCTCTTAATAGAGTTTTGGAGAAATTAGGGTGAATTCCTATTTATATTGTCCTCACACAGACATACAATTTGCACCATATCACTGATTGATTTTATTGTCGTCAATATGATTAGGTATCTATCAAAGTTACTAGGGAAAATATGAAAAATTTTATTTTCAAGCATTTATTAACTACAAATAAACTCAACAAATCATTGTAAACCCGAGGCTTCGAAAATTATCTTGAAGTGCTTGAGTTTCTTGGAAAATTATCTTCAAGTGCTGAAGTTTATTGGAAAGTTTTCCACACATTAAAATTTAAAGAACCACATATCTAATTGGTATTACTTGCTTATTTTCTTACCTAAATTTTGCTATTTTTTAGCACTATAGATGATTTTGGGCTATTTGAATTTTTTCTTTATTTTTTCAATGATTTATTTTCATTTTAATGTTTTCTTTAAAGACTATGATGTGGTGGAGGACTTCCCAAAGGGGCATGTCTATGGGCTCGAGTCACTTGCCAAAAGGAAGGGTATATGACGATCCTGGTGCTAGCATGTCCAAGGAACCGATGGTGCGATGTTCGAGTTTAATGCAGTTGTTCAAAGGCTCGCGCAGTTTGAGACTTTCATGTAGAGCTAGTTGGGAAAGCGCATGAACTTCGGAATGAGTACCTCTCAGGCACCAACACTGCGACCACGACCACCACTACCACGACCACCACCCCCACCTCAGGAGCATCGCTAGCAGGTTAGGATAGATCCAGTCATTCACCAGAGCAGTAGCACGAAGATGATGATCGAGACATTATGGATTGGGTGGATGAGGAGCACCTTGATGATGAGAGTTAGTATTTTAGTTGGTTTGTATAGCTTTTTGGTCTATAAACAAATTTCAAACAATGTTTTGTGCATATTGAGATTGAATTCTCTGTTTTTGTTCCATTTAGTATAATATTTTAGATTTTGCGTAAATGAATGGTATGAAATTTGGTTTTGGAGGATGTTATATCATTCCCAAGGAGTCATTGTAAGTGGTGCAAGGCGTTGGAGAAGGCCAGCTGCAGGTTTTGTGTTTATAAGAACCCCGCTGGAGCAAACTGTAGTAAAAGAATTATGGGCATACAATTGGATTAGAAAATGGATTAGCAATGGAATGCAAGTATTATGTTACTAATCCGTTTCTAATTAGAAACATAGTCGAAACGGTTGTGAAGTGTTTATGGTTTATGATTTGATGTCCGTTGCTATTTCGTTGTTAATTAGCAATGAGATAGCAACAGACACCATAACTTTCCATCTCTATTTCATTGCTAATTAGCAACAAATTAGCAACGAAATGCAGAATATATGCATTCCATTGCTATTCTGTTGCTAATTACCAATGGAATAGCAATAGACACCAACTCTTAAACCATTTTATGGCTGCTATTTCTATCTTTGTTTTATCTATTTTCTATCTCTATTTTGAGATGAAATTTAATTTTCGTTGCTAAATAATTAGCAACAATGTTTTTTCAAATGAATTTCATTCGGTTGCTATTTCGTTTCTGATTCAGTCTATGTTAGTATTCTATTGCTAATATATTTCTTTTCTGTTGCGATTCCCTTTTTAATCCATTGCTAAATCATGGTTTTCTTGTAGTGACTGTTATGTTACAAGAAATTTGCAAGTAGTTGATGCAACTTGCTACCAACCATCGAGAGAGTCTTGAACATGCATGTGAAAGTGGGTAGATTCACCTTCATCCCAAATTTTGAGGTTATGGATCACGATATGGATGATGATGTGTCTATGCTATTTGGGCAATCATTCTTAAACGTTGCCAATGTTGCTTTGTACACAAGGAAGAAAAAGATCACAATTAGTACTGAGGAGGATGATGATGTTGAGAAGATTATTTTTTTGATGGGCAGGAAGTACATCCAAATTGGAATTATACAATTATCTTTGATCTAAAAATGGAGTATCTCGATTTATACTTGGACTGAACAAGTGAAAAGGCATCGAACTAATGACGTTAAACTAAGCGCTACTAGAAGGCATTAAAATTCAAGTTTTTAAGTTTCAGTTAGTCAAGCAGTTATTTAGTTAGTTAATGATAATTCAAATATTTTAGTTCTAAATTTTAAAAACTTTTTGCCGAATGTGCAGAAAAGAACATTTGTCGGGTGATGATTCATTAGAATGGAAATGTCTAGACTAACATAGTAAATAGCGTAAAAGAGTGAAGGAGTTAAAGCAGTAAACATGTGGTACATGGGCAAATCACGAGTAAGTTTTTATGAATTTTATATATATACATGGATTTTATGCGGTCATGACACCTTGTGTTGTAATACACAAATTCGAAAAAGTGCCAAAATAGGAATTAATGAATAATATGGGCATATAGGTCGAAGTTTTATGTGTTAACACATGGTGCCATGGGGTATAAGCAGGTACTGCGCCACTGGGGGCTAAGTAGGGTTACAAGTCACTTAATGTCGTCACGGCGGTGCTATAGCGCCATACCCTATAAGGGGTGGCAAAAGTGTCGATGAATTGGGTTTTAAATTTCACCATGTCTTGAACACTTTATACTAATTCCATTTACAAAGAACAAGCATACTTCCCTCTAGAACCCAAGATGGAGTTCCTTGGGATTTAGAGTTGAAAGAGAGAGTGCATTATGGATTTACATAAAATGGAGAGCTAGGGCTTTGATTCGAATTAGCACTATGGTTTTAGCAAGTGAGAAAAGTGAAAGGGATTGGATTGATAAGAGGCTTTGAAAAGTATTCTACATCAGAAAATAGTTCAACATTAAGGTAAATTTAAAATTTCATTAGTTATGCTTTGAGGTTTTCGAGAAATTTGATGAAATTACATGAATTGTGGTTATGAGGTTATTAGATAGGAATTTCAATTTTTGTCAATGTTCAACATTGAGTTAATATTTCTTGCATTATTTGAAATGTGAATGATTTTTATGATACAAAATTTGATTTTAGGTGATTTGAAGACCCGTGTTATTAGTTGTTGAGTTGTGTGAATTTTGAGAAAAATGTTAAGAACGAGGCAAACAAGTAAGGGAAGTGAGAGCAAATGATTTTGAGGCATCATCCTCAAGAAATCTCAACGAGAAGGAACGCAAACCATTTAAATTGAATTACTTTATTAGTAAAGAGGCCAAGGATAGACATTAGGTTATTAAGCATATGGAGTGCATTTACGAAAGCGGATTTGATTTGCTTGCCGAGTATGAAAAAAGAATAAACAACTTCATTAGTAAACAAGGTTAGGAGCAATTCACTCAAGACTATATGGAGAAATAGTTTAAAGGAATGAGTGAAATTATGTACAAATTTTATGCCAATACAACATTTACTAAGAAAGATTATCCAGTTAAAGTGAGAGGGGTGTTTGTCCCCTTAAATGTGTGTGAAATTAATAGCATATATGGTCAGAACACTTGAGTATGGTTGGAGCCAACCTAAGTTTCCCGAATAATGTATATGAGAAACCTATAACCTATACCTTTTTAGAGCCATAGAGAGAGCATTGGTTGTCCGAGGACAACAAAGATGGGTAATGGGAGCTGAGAATATGTTGAAGCACATAAGAATGGAGCCTTAGGAGAGTCTACAAAATGTGGCAAAACTTTCTTATTGCTTCATTATACCTAACCTCTAAGTTGGGAGAGATCAACAAGCCAAAGGCGGCTTATTTATTTGAGATCACAAAGAATAGGGAGATCATTGTCGAGGAGATCATTTACAAGAACCTAACGGAATCCATAATCATGGAGAGAGAGAACAAACTGTTGTTTCCAATATTGATTACTCTGTTATGCTTGAAGGTTGGAGTGCGATTACATGAAGATGAAGAATTTCATATTGAGGTCTAATGATGCACGCCGAACGCGTAAATAAAATAAAGTTTCATAAACTAACTATTTTGTAGAATAGTGGCAAATGGTCGATCCCACAGAGATTGATAGTCTTTCTTAGGTAAAAAAACAAAAAGGGAAAGTCGAGGGTTCTAAATAAATAATTTAATAATTTAACTAACTGAACTAAATAAATAAAATAATAAAAACAACTTTCAAATAGTTTCAAGAAAACACCTAGGTCTACGGTTCAACAAATCAGAATTAGGATTCAATAGCAATCATTATCTTCGGTCTTTCCCAAAAATTATTAATTTAAGTTCTCCTAGATTAGCTATAAAAATTGATATCCGCCATAAATTCCTCGCTCCCCTAATCTCGATAGCCATGACGTCCGCCACTAACTACTTCCCTAATCAATGCATAACCCTAGACATCCGCCAACCGGGTTTAACACACTAATTGCAGTAATATGGATATGTGGGAACACTAATACTAAATAACCGAATCGCGTATACTTTTGATTTAACCAAGATTTAATTGTTGCACACTTAATAATTGAAAGGGTTTCGCGGCAAACGAGTGAGTGTTCATCACTTTATTAGTCCAAAAGCACAATTATAAGGATACTAATGGTCCAAATAACTATAGGTTGTCCACCTAAAAACATGCACTGGCCATAAACATACCTTAGATCTAAAACATATTCATTAAAATCACCAATAATGAAATAGGAGAACTTAAACTAAATTAAATAATAAAATAAAGTCCTCACATAATATGCTATGAATCCATAATCCCGACTTGTTTCCCCGTCGACCTAGACAATTGTTGAGAGAAGTCGATGCTAAAAATATGATAGTCTGTGTTCCAATAATAAAACCTAAGTTCCTAATGTATAAAACAACTAAAAACCGGTCCCAAGAGGTGAGAGAAACTAATTTTGGGTGCAAGGAGGTGACTCGTGCGTCGAGGAGCATCGTATGACTGTTTTGAGCTTGAATTCATGTTTGTCCATGTGTCATTGTGTGATTGGTGCATTTTCTCTACCGCACGCCACGTGGCGCATTCGTATTGGTTGAGAGAACTACTGATGATGATGTGTATCCGTGAGGGCTCGACATGTGGCAGCAAGAGGCGGTGAAGAAGGCTCGCACATCTCAGTGAAAATCCGGGAGATGGTGCTGATGCACATCCCGAGGAAATCGATGTGCTGTTGAATGAGGAGAAATGGTTTTTCTGTTATGTGGTGATAGTGAGACGCCGTATGGCTGAGTCTAATAGGTCCATTTTCCTGCGCGCGCTGATGTGGCGGTTCCTGATTGGTGAAAAGTGGTTGTGAGTTGCGTTGAGTTTCGCCACGTGTCACGCTTTTATTAGAGGACAGATTGTGAATGACATGGGAAGCTTCCACGTGTCAGCTGTCTCCCATTCTACCCACCATGCAGCACGTAACTCGAGGCAAATTGTCTGACATCTGAACACTATGAGTAAATATTCCATTTTGAGTATTTTTTCGCTACGAATTCAACCGCGCACTTCGTTTCACCTGAAAATGACTAATAAATATAATAAAACATATATTTTAGACACTTTACATAATTAAATATACTAAATGAAACTAATAAAAACATATAATAATCGACTTATCAAGTACTCGCAAACTTACGACTTTGCACGTTATGAGCAAAAATGTAAATGACAACATGAACGAAACTAGACTTCTAATATAATAATGCATGGACTCACTTGTAATGGCCCAAATTTTAATTATGTCATTATTATTGATTATTTTCCGACTTGGATGACAGCTCAGATCCATGTGGATACCGCAGATAGGCTAGGGCACGCCGACTAGGTAAATAGTGATTTTGTGTGATTGTTTTCTTATTCGCGTTGTTGTATATCAAGTTATTTACCTAGCATCGCATGTGTGTATTTATATCATTGAATCGAGCGAGATAGTGTAATGGGTGTTAGCCTCGAGAAACGTGTCAAGACGGGTACAGAAGAGCGAACCGTGGGTACACTAGGTCGGGGAAACTAGAACACACAAATTAAATAAACGATTGGTCAAGTAACTACTATGCAATAAATATTAGGTGGCTAGTGATGCGGCAGTACGCGTGTATCGCAATTCAGACGCGAAACCCGGGCGTCGAAACGCTCGAAAACACAGGCGAGTGTCCCATCTGTGACATACATTGGAGTCAATGACACAAAGTCAACTAGCTTACCCTCATTTACACTCCACCTCACTCCCTCATCATGTTCTCCTCTTCCTTACGTCACTCTCTCCCATACCTACACATATACAACATACTCTCTCAGCACTCACAAACACAAGCCTAGAGGAAGAACAAGAACCAGAGAGGAGGAGGAGGAGCCGGGAAGGAGGGAAGAGAGGGTGGAAAAGTCGGGAACGAGGTGAGTCGTTTACTTTTGGTTGTTGTTCAGTGCGTCGGCCATGGTGGCCAACGAGGGGGTTCGGCCTGCAGGTCGAGGTGGAGATGGCAGGGGTGTCTCCTCCTGCCATCGAGTTCACTAAGGTTGGGGACGTGCGTCTCCAACCAGAAGAAAAGAAAAGAAAAACCAGAGACGTGTGTATTTGTGAAGAAGATGGGGTCACGTGCGTGCAACCCCCTAGACTGGGCCGTAGCCAGTACGGGCCCGAACCAGGTCAAGCCAACCCAGTTAGACCGAGTCAAGCCGACCCGGTTGGACCGGGTCAAACCTGGTCCAGAGACCCACCCATCTATTTAAATAATGTAATATTAAATATTAATTTAAAAATAGTTTTAAATTAAATAAATTAAAGAAAAATAAGAAAAATAGGTCGAAAATTATGGGAAAATCCAGAAAATCAGGAAAAATATTAAAAATGGTTTAATTGGACACCAAGAATTTAGGAGACCACAGTCGGGAGTCGAGTGCGTATCTCGAGACGTGAGTGGAACTTCAGAGTGCATTTTTGAGGTACGTAAGATTTCATCTGAAAGTCACTAAGAGTTTACTTTTCTATCATTGATTTCCTATTCCTTGTTATTGTACTCTATTCTGTGATACATTTGGGTTGGTGGTCGAGTTACTCCCACCCGATATTTGTAGTGTACTTATGGGAAACTAGGCTGTAGCACGTATGATCAAGCGCTCGGTGTATTGCAACCCGAGTTGCATTAAGGGTGCACGTGTCGGGCAAGCACCGCGAGGAACCAGGTGAAAGGAACTGGGAGCACCCACCGAAAAGATCCTTAAGGTATGAAGTATAGTTTAGTCTGACCGGGACGAGTACACATTTTGTTTCCCTCGTGTTATTTATTCATGTGATGATCTTAAAAAAGTTGTCTGTTTAGTTTCCGCACGATTATTTGACATGTTTATTGGTATCTATTTATTTTCTTATAAATGCTTGGTGTATTTCGTTGGAATCTTACTAACTAGACTCTCCATCTGGCTTTTTGTGATGGTTGAGCGCAGACCCCAGTACTAGTAGGGGCAAGGGGATTTTTGGCGACTTCATTTGACTACCTGCGGTCGAGGACCTACTAGTACGTGCGATTTTTATATTTTGCTTTATTTTGGGGTATTGGGAGACCGAATAGACATTGTAATTGTATATATTACTGCTTAGTATGGTCGCCTATATACAGAGTATTTTCCCGGGTTTTCCACAATAGGTGTTGCTCTTATAAATGATCCTTTATATGAAGATAAATTTAATTGTTTTACTTACTTTAAATTTAAGACTTCCGCTGTTTTAAATGCTAAACAAATGATTTAACTGTCTAACTAAACTGATTAATGAAAAGAGTTAACACGCATATCGAGTAGTCGCATTGCAGCAAAGGACGTAGTGGCGCGTGAGACCCAATAGGTCAATGATCTGACATGACTGTGAGGCCGCGCCTCCCCACGTGGCGACCTCAAGATTGGGGGCCGCCACAAGTGGCATCAAAGCGATAGTTCGAGGAACCTCGGGAAACGAAGTGAAAGAGCATAAGACTTAAAAATAATATAGATGTGGAAACCCGATGTACTTACCTTAGAACTCTAGTTGGGAAGTGATGGTGAGGCGGGTAGACTTAGGGTTTATACACGTGTTATGTTTTATTGTAAATGATATATTAACACGTATATATACCGAGGCTGATCCGATGCACGCTTTTCGATTCAGATCTTGATGGACGGACAACCCTAGACACAGCCTGAGATAGGATAAACTAGTGATCCTATTAGGGACACCACTACTACTACCATATCGACTCAGAGCATTGAGGATCGACTCGCCTCCCACGATGCCGAGTTGAAAGAGATTCTCCAGTTACTAAGGGATCAAGCTGCGACAGCTGCCACAAAACCTACACTAGTTCCCACAGTTCTGGTAGCACCTATGGTACAGACAACCGTCGCCGTGAGTACACCACATATGCCTACTGATATGCCACTTTCTGAGACACGAGCCGAGGGAGTCTCGCCAGCTATGGTGATACCATTAGAGATGTCGACTCTTACGCCCCTACCTATGACCACTAAGCAGCCGACAGCTGCTACAGTTCCTACTACTTCCGTATTCGTCTTAACCCTGGAGGCGAAGCTTGTCAAAGAGTTTATGATGTTCCAATTGGGATACTTCTTCGGAGGTGGAAACCCCGAGACAGCAGGGAAGTGGATAGTTTCGCATCAGTGTTACCATAAGCTGATGCAGAATAATGACAACATACAGGCACGTTTATCCGGAGCATGTCTAAGAGGTCATGCAGCGGTTTGGTGGATGACTTATCTGGATATCCACCCGGAGCCAGCACCATGGGCGGAGTTTCGAGAGTTGTTCTATGACGAGTTCATTCCTATGCAGGTGAGGTTGAGATTGAGGGTGGGTTTTCTGGCCCTACGACAGGGTAACCGCTTATTGATGAAGTACATGGAGCGGTACCGATACCTATTACTATTCTTGATTGATGTTACGAGCACAAAGACGCTTCAGATTTACTATTTCGTACGTGGTGTTGATGAGCGGATTGCAGACGCGATAGTCTCGACAGGTGCTACTACTCTTAAGGAGATGTACGATCGAACACTATCTTATGAGACACTACTCTAAGAGAGAGAGGGCAAGCGTACGACAGGTACTATGGTACAGGCGGATTAGGGTTCTCGGTCGGATCAGACACCGAAGAGACAAAGAGATCAGCCTGACAGGAGTTGCAGAGATGATAGACGAGATAGGGACCGTAAGGTTCAGCACAAAGAGGGCCTGTCAAAGACGACGAGGAGAGGAGACGAGAGCACGCCTTAGCACCCGCACCCACAGAGCAGCCGTGACATCAGCTACAGAATACCGTGAGGATAGGGATCAGGGAGGCCGTGAGAGGGGTTTGAGGGACCACGGTCAGGGCTAGAGATTCGGTGACAAGCAGGAGAAATGTCGGTGTGATCGTTGTGGTCAGAAAGGGCACCTGAAAGCTGACTGCCGGACACCACCGACATTACCAGGAGCACAATAGGGTCAGGCTAGGAAGAGAGCACATGCAGTCGCGCAGCCAGATCGAGATGCGACCAGACAACTAGTTGAGGGTACGTTATCTATTATGGGTAGACCGATGCATGTTACGATAGATTCTGATAGTACATTATCATTTATTGTTGGACGCATGGTAGGAGAGTTAGGGTTAGCATCACATACGCTAGACACATACCTTGTCATAAGTACGACAGCTGGGGATAAGATATACCCTAACCGGATATGTCAAGACTGCATGATAGAGGTAGAGGGGCATCAATTGCGATAGACTTACGAGTCCTAGAGTACCTCGAGTTTGATGCACTTTTAGGGATGGACTGGTTGGCAGCATATCATGCATAGCTGGATTGTTTCTAGAAGGCCATTACGTTTCGACTTCTAAAGATTCAAGAGTTCACGTTTACCGGAGTCGCTACCGCACTACCTATTCCAATAGGCCGACTAGCTACGACTCAAGAGATGGAGGCATTTGCAACGATAGTCGAGCCAGAGGTTAGGACTGAAGTCAGGATTGAAGATGTTCCAGTAGTCTGAGACTTTGTTGACGTATTTCCAAATGGTTTACGATTGCCACCGCCACGAGCGATTGAGTTCATCATTGAGCCGATACCAGGAACTCAACCGATCGCTAGCACACCTTACAGGATGTCACCGTTAGAGCACGAGGAGGTCAGAAGGCAGTCAGATGAATTATTTTAGAAGGGTTTCATTCACCCCTTCATGTCACCTTGGGGAGCTCCATTATTATTTGTGAAGAAGAATGATGGTTCAATGAGGATGTGCATAGACTATAGGAAGTTGAATCAGGTGACAGTTAAGAACCGTAACCTCCTCCCTAGGATCGACGATATTTTTGATCGTTTGACTGGCGCCAAGTGCTTCTCGAAGATTGATCTGCGTTCAGGCTATCATCAGTTGAGGATTCGAGAAGATGACGTCAAGAAGACAGCTTTCAGTACAAGATATGGGTTGTTTGAGTTTATAGTTATGCCTTTTGGGCTGACTAATCCCCGACGATCTTCATGGCCTTGATGGATAGGGTCTTGAGACCATACTTGGATATATATGTCATCGTCTTTATTGATGACATCTTGATTTATAGGAAGACTCGTGAGGAGCATGCGAGTCATCTCGGAGCGGTTTTGACGACACTGAGAGAGCATAGACTGTATGCAAAATTTAGCAAGTATGATTTTTGGCTGAGTGCAGTGAGATTTTAGGTACATGTCATTAGCGATCAGGGTGTCTCTGTGGATTCAGAGAAGCTTCAGGCGATCATTGACTGGGAGACGCCTGAGTCTGTTTCTGATATTCGGAGTTTCTTGGGACTAGTAAGGTACTACCACCGATTCGTATAAGACTTTTCCTCGATCGCAGCACCGATGACTAGAGTAACCAAGAAGGATGTTAGATTTGATTGGTCAGAGGAGTGTGAGACTTTTCCTCGATTGCAGCATCGATGACTAGAGTAACCAAGAAGGATGTTAGATTTGATTGGTCAGAGGAGTATGAGCAAACTTTCTGGGAGCTGAAGAGGAAATTGACTTCTGCACCGGTGTTGACTTTGCCAGCCGGCAAGAGCTTATCGGTGTATATGGATATATCTAGCATTGGACTTGGATGGGTTTTGTTGCAGGAGGGTAGACCAATAGCTTACTTTTCCCGATGACTGAGACCCCACGAAGTTAACTATCCAGTGCATGACTTGGAGCTTGCAGCAGTCGTTTTTGGCCTTAAGGCTTAGAGACATTATCTCTACGGAGAGCAGTTTGTACTCTACACTGATCATCAAAGTCTGAGATACATTTTCACTCCGAGAGATCTGAATATGCGTCAAAGGAGATGGCTTGAGTTATTAAAGGACTACGACTTCACTATTGAGTATCACCCAGGGAAAGCGAATGTCGTAGCTGATGCATTGAGCAGGAGCGGTATTGACTGTCAAACGGTAGTGCGACATATGACACATGAGCATGGCTTATTATAGGCGGTGTCAGTTATGTGTCTGACCGATGTTTTTACTATGACCGAGCCACATATTTGTTGTCAAATGAGAGTTCCGACGGTATCTATCGAGCGAGTTGTCGAGTGTCAGAGGACTGATGGGCTTTGTGAGCGGTTCAATGGTATGGCTCAGGATCCGGAGTGTACGGATTGGGTAGAGTCGACAGATCAGTGTTTGAAACACTGGGGAGGTTGTTGATATCTGCAGTTCCGGAGATATAGGACGTAATTTTGGAAGACGCACATAGGTCTCGCCAAATCGTTTATCTTGGTCAGACCAAGATGTATCATGATTTGAGGCGATTATTCTGGTGGTCAAGGATGAAGACTGACATTGGCGAGTATGTCAGGAGTTGTCATATCTGCCAGCAAGTCAAGGCTGAGCACATGAGACCAGGCGGTTTACTACAGCGACTACCAATCCCACAATGGAAATGCGAGCACGTCACTATGGATTTTGTCAGTGGGTTACCGCAAACTACGAGGAGACACGATGCGGTTTAGGTTGTGATCGACAAACTAACAAAATCGGCGCATTTCATTCCTATTTCTATGAGATATCCGTTCCCATAGCTAAGCATTATCTTCGAGAGGGAGATCGTTAGATTGCATGTGGTGCCAATCTCTATTATATATGACCGAGATCCTAGGTTGACTTCGAGATTCTAGGAGGCGATGCAGGAACAGTTTGGCATCAGGTTGCAATTTAGTACAGCTTACCATCCTCAGACAGACGGACAGTCTAAGAGACTGATACAAATTCCGGAGGATATGCTCAGGGCTTGTATTTTGTAGTTTAGAGGTTCGTGGGAGGATTATTTACCGTTATGTGAGTTTGATTACAATAAGAGCTATCAAGCGAGTATCAGGACGCCTCCGTTTGATGCGCCATATGGCAGGCACTGCTGATCACCTACGTGTCGGGCAGCGCCTAAGGATACAACGATGATTGGGCCAGAGATAGTTATTGATCACACAAAGAAGATTAGGCAGATTGGACAGAGACTTCGGGCAGCACAGGACAGACAAAAGAAATTTGCGGATAAGTATCACGAGGTTCTGAGTTATGAAGAGGGCGACATGGTTTATCTGAAGGTTTCCTCATGGAAGGGCTAGCAGAGATTTGGGATTAAAGGGAAATTGGCGCTGAGATACATATGACCGTTCAGAGTCGCGACAAGAGTTGGTAGTGCGGCTTACAGATTGGACTTGCAAGCAGAGTTAGTTGGGGTTCATCTTACGTTTCATACCTCGATGTTGAGACTGGAGGTTGACTTGAGACAGATCGAGGTTCGACCCGATGTAACATATGAGGAGCGATTGATAGCAATTGTGGATCCGGCAATTCAGACTCTTAGGAATAGGGAGATCCCTAAGGTGTTGGTTCGTTGGCAACATCATGGTACAGAGGGACTCACTTGGGAACTAGAGTCTACTCCTCGACTATTTCATGGTACGAAACTTCAAGTTATTTTTAAATTTCGGGAAGAATTTTCTTTTCTTGTTAGGAAGAGTTGTAACGACCCAAATTTTAATTACGCCGTTATTATTGATTATTTTCAGACTTGGACGCAGCTAAGATCCACGTGGATACTGCAGATAGCCGAGGACACGCCGACTAGGTAAATAGTGATTTTGTGTGATTGTTTACTTATTTACGATGTTGTATATCGAGTTATTTACCTAGCATCGCATGTGTGTATTTATATCATTGAATCGAGCGAGATAGTGTAACGGTGTTCGCCTCGAGAAATGTGTCAAGACGGGTACTGAAGAGCAAATTATGGGTATACTAGGTCGAGGAAATTAGAACGCACAAATTAAATAAAAGATTGGTCAAATAACTACTATGGAATATATATTAGGTGGCTAGTGACGCGGCGGTACGCGTATATCGCGATTCGGACGCGAAACTCGGGCGTCGAAACGTTCGAAAACACAGGCTAGTGTCCCAACTGTGTCACACTTTAGAGTCAATGACATAAAGTCAACTAGCTTACCCTCATTTACACTCCACCTCACTCCCTCATCATGTTCTCCTCTCCCTTATGTCGCTCTCTCCCACACCCACACATACACAACACACACACACTCGACACTCACAAACACAAGCCGAGAGGAAGAAGAAGAACCAGAGAGGAGGAGGAGGAGAAGGATGAGCCGGGAAGGAGAGAAGAGACGGTGGAGAAGCCGGGAAGGAGAGAAGAGACGGTGGAGAAGCCGGGAAGGAGGTGCGCCATTTACTTTTGGTTGTTGTTCGGTGAGTCGGCCATGGCGGCCGACGAGGGGGTTCGGCCATGGCGGCCGAACCAGGTCGAGGTGGAGATGGCAGGGGTGTCTCCCCCTGCCGTCCAGTCCACTGAGGTTGGGGACGTGCGTCTTCAACCAGAAGAAAAAAAAAAAAAAAAAAAAACAGAGACAAATGTCTCTGTGAAGAAGATGGGGTGGGGGAGGGGTGCACGTACGTGTGTGCGTGCGTGCAACCCCCTTGACTGAGCCGGGCCGGTCCGGGCCTGAACCAGGCAGGCCCGAACCGGGTCAGGCCAACCCGGTTGGATCGGGTCAAGTCGACCCGGTTGGACCGGGTTAAACCCGGTCCAGGGACCCACCCATTTATTTAAATAATATAATATTAAATTTTAATTTAAAACTAGTTTTAAATTAAATAAATTATAGAGAAATAAGAAAAATAAGTGGAAAATTATGGGAAAAATCTTGAAAATCAGGAAAAATATTAAAAATGGTTTAATTGGACACTAGAATTTAGGAGACCACATTCGGGAGTCGGGCGCGTATCTCGAGACATGAGTGGAACTTCGGAGTGCATTTTTTGGTATGTATGATTTGATCTTAAAGTCACTGAGGGTTTACTTTTCCATCATTGACTTCCTATTCCTTGTTATTGTACTCTATTCTTTGATACATTTGGGTTGGTGGTCGAATTGCGCCCACCTGATATTTGTAGTGTACTTTTGGCACACTAGGCTGTAGCACATGAGATTAGGCACTCGGTGAATTCCAAACCGAGTTGCATTAAGGGTGCACATGTCGGGCAAGCACCGCGATGAACCAAGTGAGGGGAAGTGGGGGCACCCACCGAAAGGATTCTGAGGGTCCGAAGTACGGTTTAGTTTGACCGGGACGAGTACACACTTTGTTTCTCACGTGTTATTTATTCATGAGATTAGGCACTCGGTGAATTCCGCATGATTATTTGACATGTTTATTAGTATCTATTTATTTTCTTATAAATGCTCGATGTACTTCATTGGAATCTTACTAACTGTACTCTCCATCTAGCTTTTTGTGATGGTTGAGTGCGGACCCTAATACTAGTTGGGGCAAGGAGATTTTGGGCGACTTCATCTGATTGCCTGCAGTCGAGGACCCACTAGTACGTGCAATTTTGATATTTTGCTTTATTTTGGGTATTGGGAGTCTGAATAGACATTGTACTTGTATATATTACTGCTTGGTATGGTCGCCTATATACAGAGTACTTTCCCGGGTTTTCCCCAATATGTGTTGCTCTTATAAATGATTGCTTTATCTGATGATAAATTTAATTGTTTAACTTGCTTTAAATTTAAGACTTCCGCTATTTTAAATGCTAAACAAATGATTCAACTATCTAACTAAACTGATTAACAAAAGGAGTTAACATAGATATCGAGTAGTCGCGTTGTAGCAAAGGACGTAATGGCACTTGGGACCCAGTGGGTCAATGATCTGACATGAATGTGGGGCTGCGCCTCCCCAGGTGGCGACCTCGGGATTGGGGGCCGCCACGTCACTAACCCTACACCGGACTCAAAATTTGTGGAGTTCCTTTGATTTACAAATCCACCAAGTTAACAAACAACTTAAGATATCCCAGAGTTATGATATGTCAAGACTCGCAACCCCAAAACAATTAAGATCCCAATTTCAAGACAAAGAGTCGGTCAAAACAAAGACCATCAACTACTCATAAGTTTTCTTAGTCTATACATTAAGCACGTAAGTTTAAAATCTCACTTAATCTAGTGAAAATACTCAAGCTAAATCTTTTATTTGAGGAGTTTCACAACTTCCGCCTTTATTCAATTTATCCTCTGTTTTTTCTTTTTTTTTTTTTTTTTCAACAAATACGGTCCCTGTTCCATTTCCTTTGGACCGCTTTTCTCGACTTTTTTCCACCACAAGTTTCCCTGCTCCATTTCCTGTGGAAACCTACAAGTCTCTCTATATTAAAAAAAAACCTCCTATTAGCCCTTCTCACTTTCACTATGATTAAGAAAACCCCCAATGTGGTTAAAATATTACCACTTGCATAAGTCTGACCATCTACGCCCTTTCATTATCTTGCACAAAGTTCAACCATTAACTAAGTCCCTAATCAAGAAATCACAAAAATGAAGAGTACAAACTCGATTGAGTGTTTCTTCTAATTTTCCCTAAGTTTCAAGTCGAAAAAGTAATTGTAATGTACTCATCAACAACCAAAGGCGTGAACAAAGTTTCGGGTAACTCTATATGCAAAAAAAATAAAAATAAAACTATACTAAGTACATGCATGAAAGTGTATCAACTACTAATGATATGAGAAAGAAATATGAAGGGACAAGAAATGAAAGAAATGATATAAAGCACCACCATTACCATTTCATAACCGCATAAAAAATAAACAATCTCCCATGCGATCTTTCGCAAAGAATCCATCTAAAGTCTAACCACAATCTCTAAAATACACCCAAAATTATTTCGAACCTTGTCCTCAAGGTTCAAAACAAGTCAAGGTATCCATATAACAAAAAGAAAAAGAATAGAACATGGAGAAAGAATAAGAAGACGATACAAATGCAAGCATAACAAAAAGTCTCTAAAAACCAGTGAACGCACAAAATCTCTCACGTGTAAGGAAACTATAAAAGAACAATTATAACAAGAGCATGAACTAGTAAACATAGGAGTTAACTTAAAAGATACCAATCAAGTCTTGCGAGCCTAAAGTCTTTCAACTAGGGGTGAAATAAAAAAGATGATGGAATGAAGTTTACGGTTTTGGGTCTACTTAAAAACCCGCTACTAATGCGGCGACTTAAGTTGGATATGTCTCAACCAAGTTTCAAAAAACCTAAAATCCTATAGACCGCTTTTCTCACTTTTTTCCACCACAAGTTTCCCTGCTCCATTTCCCGTGGAAACCTACAAGACTCTCTAAATTAGAAAAAAACCTCCTATTAGCCCTTCTTACTTTCACTATGATCAAGAAAATCCCCAATGTGGTTAAAATATTACCACTTGCATAAGTCTGACCATTTACTCCATTTCATTATCTTGCACAAAGTTCAACCATCAACTAAGTCCCTAATCAAGAAATGATAAAAATGTAGAGTACAAACTCGATTGAGTGTTTCTTCTAATTTTCCCTAAGTTTCAAGTCAAAAAAGTAATTGTAATGTACTCATCAACAACCAAAGGCGTGAACAAAGTTTCAGGTGACTCTATATGAAAAAAAAATAAAAATAAAACTATACTATAGTACATGCATGAAAGTGTATCAACTACTAATGATATGAGAAAGAAATATGAAGGGACAAGAAAAGAAAGAAATAATATAAAACACCACCATTACTATTCGATAACTGCATAAAAAATAAACAATCTCACCTGCGATCTTTCGCAAAGAATCCATCCAAAGTCTAACCACAATCTCTAAAATACACCCAAAATTATTTCGAACCTTGTCCTCAAGGTTCAAAACAAGTCAAGGTATCCATATAACAAAAAGAAAAAGAGTAGAACATGGAGAAAGAATAAGAAGACGATACAAATGCAAGCATAACAAAAAGTCTCTAAAAACCAGTGAACGCGCAAAATCTCTCACATGTAAGGAAACTATAAAAGAACAATTATAACAAGAGCATGAACTAGTAAACATAGGAGTTAACTTAAAAGATACCAATCAAGTCTTGCGAGCCCGAAGTCTTTCAACTAAGGGTGAAATCAAAAAGATGATGGAATGAAGTTTAGGGTTTTGGGTCTACTAAAAACTTGCTACTAATGCGGCGACTTAAGTTGGATATGTCTCAACCAAGTTTCAAAAAACCTAAAATCCTATAAACATGTTACTTCCTAAAAAAATGCTCAAATTGTGCTAAAAAATGTAATCCAAAGTCAAACTTAACAAAATTCTCCGGGTGCTCCAATATATTAAAATGAATAATAATAATATTAATAATAAATAAATAAATAAATACACCAAAGAAAGAAAACCAATCCCCAGAAACGGTGCAAAAAATTCACGCGCGCCGAACTTGTTAATAAAATAAAGTTTCTTAAACCAACTATTTTGTAGAATAGTGGCAAAAAGTCAATCCCACAGAGATTTGTAGTTTTTGTTAGGTTAAAAATAACAAAAAGGAAAAATCGGGGGTTTTAAATAAATAATTTAATAATTTAACTAACTAAACTAAATAAATAAAATAATAAAATAACTTTCAAATAGTTTCAAGAAAACACCTAGGTCTACAGTTCCATAAATCAGAATTAGGATTCAAAAGTAATCATGTTCTTCAATCTTTCCCAAAAAATTGTTAATTGAAGTTCTCATAGATTAGCTATAGAAAATCTACATCCGCCAAAATTCCTCATTCCCCTAATATCGATAGCTAGGACGTCCGCCACTAACTACTTCCCAAATTAATGCATAACCCTAGACATCCGCCAATCGCGTTTAATACACTAACCATAGTAATATGGATATGTGGGAACGCTAATCCTAAATAACCGGATTGCATCTGCTTCCGATTTAACCTAAATTTAATTGTTGCGCACTCAAGAGTTGAAAGGGTTTTATGGCAAACGGGTGGGTGTTCTTTACTTTATTGGTCCAAAAGCACAATTACAAGGATACTAATGGTCCAAATAACTATAGGTTGTCAACCTAAAATATGCACTGGCCATAAAATACCCTAGATCTAAACCATATTCATTAAAATCACCAATAATGAAATAGGAGAGTTTAAACTAAATTAAATAATAAAAACGATCTCACATAATATGCCATGAATCTATAATCCCAACTTATTTCCCCGCCGACCTAGAAAATTGTTGAGAGAAGTTGATGCTAAAAATATAATAGTCGGAGTTTCAAATAATAAAACCTAAGTTCCTAATATATAAAACTACCAAAAATTGGTCATGGGAGGTGAGAGAAACTAATTCTAGGTGCAAGGGGGTGACTCATGCGTCGAGGAGCATCGTATGGCTATTTTTTGGCTTGAAATCATGTTTGTCCACGTGTCCCAGTGCGATTGGTGTGTTTTCTCTGTCGCATGCCCCATGGCGAGTTCATATTGGTTGAGAGAAATAGTGATGTCGCTGTGTGTCCATGAGGGCTCGACATGTGGCAGCAAGAGGCGGTGAAGATGGCTCGCTCGACTCGGCGAAAATCGGGGAGATGGTGCCGATATACATCTCGAGGAAATCGAAAAGCTGTTGAATGATAAGAAATGGTTTTTCTGTGATATGGTGACGGTGAGATGTCACGTGGATAAGTCCGATTGGTCCGTTTTCCTGCGTGCGCTGAAGTGGCGGCTCCTGATTGGTAAAGATCAGTTGTGAGTTGAATGAGGTCCGCAACGTGTCAGGCTCTGATTGGAGGACAGGTTGTGAACGACATGCTATTGAAGAATTGACCAATGGGAAGCTTCCACATGTTAGCTGTCTCATATTCTACCCACCGTGCAGCACGTAACTTGGGCTAAATTGTTCGGCGTCCTATCATTACGAGTAAATACTCCATTTTTAGTATGTTTCCACCACAAATTTAATTGCGCACTCCGTTTCACCTAAAAATGATCAATAAATATAATTAAATATATATTTTAGAGAATTTACATAATTAAATATACTAAATTAAACTAATAAAAATATATAATAACTAACTTATCATCCAACAAACCATGGATGAGGAGTTTCTGCTAACATTGAAATCACCGAACGGTTACCAAGACTCTGAGGATGAAATGAAGAAAGCTAAGGGCAGCAGACTTGACGTCGAGTTGTTGGTTATGCAGCAAGAAAATCACATAGCAATAGCCGAGTTAGCCCCAAAACAGCAAAATGAAGAATATGGATAGGAGAAGGATCACTAGAAAGGATTCCCTATGGGGTACAAGTTTTTAGACCAATTTATAGGAGAGCAGGACTTGGATGGTTCTGAGGATTTTCCACCATATCCTCCACCACAGCCACTAGTACCACTAGGGGACTTGACTCCAAGGTAGCACAGGCAGTGGATTGCTGAGATGAGGAAACAGTACTGAGATGAAATAGCTTAGTTTTGTGAATCCTTAATAAGATATGAGTAAGACTGGCTGAATAGACAGTTGAGCTTCATGTTATTTGTAGATCATCAGATGGATAGCTAGATATGAGAGGAACAGACGGATGGGACCGACTGATAGGTCTATTAGGTTTCTAGCTGCACAGAACTATGTGTTTAATTCAGATATGGTGCAGAGTAGAAGGGTGGAGCGTCCTTTAACACCATTCTATGCT
The DNA here is from genome assembly GCA_039657365.1 of Stephania yunnanensis. Lineage (NCBI taxonomy): Eukaryota > Viridiplantae > Streptophyta > Magnoliopsida > Ranunculales > Menispermaceae > Stephania > Stephania yunnanensis. The sequence continues at coordinate 46,565,379 of CM077581.1, forward strand.
GAAGTTGATGATGTTGATGATGATGATATGTATTCATCAGAGTCTTAAGATTTCTTTAGAACATGGGGAGTTGAGAGACACATTGATACCAATTATCTTTACATTTGGGATATTTTTGTTACTTATTTGGTTGTTTAAATTTTACATTTATTTTACTATATCTTGTGTTATTATATATATATATATGTTTTAGTGTTTTTCATGTTTTAGACTTATTTTTAAACCATAAGGACAAGGTTTGATTTAAGTTTGAGGGCATCAACACTGCACTACACTTTGAGAAATGGTCAGAAAGGATGAAATAAGGTTAAATAATACATGTATGATCATTAAATTTAATTTTTTAAGCAGTTAAAGAGGAAAGCATGACTTTATATTCTTTTTCATTTAACTTATTATTTGAATACATTTAAGTAGTACAGACTACGTTATAGATAGTAATATGTAATGATTAAGCAATTCATTTGCAATGTTTATGCATTTAGTTGAGGATGAGTAAGAAACAAGTGTCTTGTTAATATGAAACTCAAGAGAGTGTTTCTAAAATTTTGAAGAAAATATGAAATGTAACAATTGTATAATTTAATGATTAGGAACCTAGAGATAGGGAAGACCGTGAACTTCATACTAAAACATGGAGAATACTTGAATACTTCTTGTGGAAAAGGTTGTATCTCTAAGGAATTCTATGATAAGTGTGAATCTTACTTGAGTAAGAAAAGTAAATAAATACTTATTATTAAGAGGGGAAGAGATAGGCATTATGTTTAACAAAAAATGTGGAGTTGAGACTTCCTTTATGAAGTGAAAATAAGAAGTGCTAACAAGAGTTTCAAAAATAAATAAGAAAAGAGAGTGTCACTCAAATTGTACCGAAAATGGGGCAGAGAACTTGGTGGTTGGAAAAAGTGAGGAAAAACTGAATCTGTAGGAAAAGGAGTAGGGAACGTAAAATAAAAAAAATATGAGGAGAAGAATAAGAAAAGGAAAAAAATGGAAGTTAGAATGAAACTCTTCAAATAAAAGATTTAGCTTGGGTATTAGTAGCTTGATTGAGTTAAGTTGTGTTTCAAACTATGTTAAGTCATAAAGACTTATTAGTTCGGTCTATGCTTATTTGTGAATTTTTGAGCTTAATAAGAAATCACAAAATCATACACTTACACTTGAGCGTCAAGGTGAAACAAACTTGTGAGTAGTGAGGGTTTTGGTTCTAATCTACTCTTGAGTTTTGAAAGTGAACTATATATGTTGCTAAGGCTTCATTTTTGAAAATATAAGTTTTTGGAAAAATAAACTCTTAAGTGGATTATTAACTTGAAGTTATTTGAATTAAAGGATACTCCATGAATGATGTAAAATGAATATGAACATAAGTAATAGATGTAGTTAGAATACTTAGTAAAATATACTTTTGTTCGGGACGTACGAAATCCAAAGTTTGGGGGTATTTTATAAATATGTCTTGAAATGAATTTTAATTGATGATATTTATGTATTTTCATGTATATAAGGCATAAAGAAGATAAACAAAGGAATTCGCGATAAAATGGATCTAAAATACATAAAAGAAAGGTTGACGCCGTGGGAAGGAAGGTACAAAGCATGGGAAATGAAAGCACACTATGGGAGACCAAAGCAAAATGGAAAAAGTGGGCAAGATGGCCGGTGTTGTGGTGGCGCCGTGAGGACAAAGGATAACGCTAAAGATAGGAATGTAGGGTGCTGAGCCTACTAAAAAAGGAAAAAATGCAGAAAATGGCAGAAGCTATCATGGTGATGTGGTTTTTACACACAACGTTGGACCACTTACAGACATCACTGAGACTGAAAAAAATTGAATGTTAGAGTTCTATTTCGCGTGAAATTTTCTAGTAGGGCTTCAAATTATTTTCAAACGTATCTTAGGAGTATAAATAGATATTAGAACACGTTAAAGTCACCAATTACTAGCTATTGGCAACCATTATCATAAATTAGCATAGATTTATTTTATTCTTTAGTGTTAAGAAGATTTATGGAAGAGAAGACATTGAGAACTCATGATTGTTTATTCATTTATTGTTTGTATTGATTTAATTGAAAGTATTTAATTATATCTCCGATTTTAATGAATACCACTATTTGCATCTTTTTTTCAATGAAGTGGGAGTAGTTCATTAATTATAGGGATCAGTGGATCATAAAGTATGAATGCTATGCTATAAACATGAATAGATTGTAAAGATAAAAAGTGCAATGGTAAGAATTTGTATTGATTATTAGCATAATGCTACGAACATCTTGATCACATGTTTGTTGATATTAGGTTTTAGACGTTATCATGGCAACTGAAGCTTTTAAGTTGGATATGGACTGTGTAACCATAAAATACATAACATCGATAGATAGTTTTTGATTAAGGAGGCACGGATAGTAAACTTAATGGATTATAAATCTAAAGATTTGGGACACTAAATCAATGTGGAGCTTACATTATTCACACCAATAGGCAGAGTTCTAGTTTGCACATTAGAATATTTTTCATCACAATAGTAGGTTGAAGTGGATTTGAAGGAAATCTATTTATTTTAATTAGGCATTGCACACACATATAAAATGAATATAGTAAGTTGAAAAGCATAATATTTCATTACCTATGTGAAGTTGTGAACTAATATATTCTTAATATAAGAGTTTAAAGTAATTTACATTGTTCTGCTAGATTAGAACAGTTTAGTTATAAAAACAAATTAAAAAGGGATTCCATAACAATAGAGTAATTTTAAATAGATAACACTGAGTGCATACACATTTGCCTGAGGATGATACCCATAATCAAAGTAAGTTGGCCACACTATTACTACAATCAAGCCATGACAAGTTAATAATTAGACATGTTTTATAACGTAATTTTGATCAGTTTGAGAAATAAATTATGATATTATACTAGTTATTCTCTTATTTTTATGATTTTAGGATTTAAATAGGAAAATGAAGAAATAGAGGAAAAAGAGCAAAATAGTTAACAAGATAAAAAGTCCAGTGATTGACCAGCTTTTTGCATTTACACTAGAAATTACCACTTAAATCAGTAGCAGAAAAGTACCAACGAATCCTCAATAAATTAAAGAATATACTAGAAATTGCTAGATAAATCGGTGGAGCATAGAAAACTAAATCCAGTGATTGACCCAACGATTTGTGTACAGCTTAGGGATCGCTGACAAATCGCTAAGGTCGATTACAGGTTTTTTTAGATTAATGAAGAATTTGAGTTTATCTAAGATATGTTTACTTAGGGTAACTATAAATAAGACCTGAGTGCTTCAAAATAACTCTCTCAACTGCTCTTTTTGACCTATTTTACTTATTTAATAAGTCTTTTATTAGTTTTAGATGATGTTTGAAACTACATTAGAGCTTTGATTTATTTAATAGGTATTATTTATTTATTCATTATGTCTTTTAATTATATATTTGCATTATTTATTTCAAGCATGAGTGAGTAGTCTATCAATCTAAACAAACCCTAGACATGTATGTACTTTGAATTGCTAGGTAGTTATAATTAAGGAATCATGTACTTAATGCCTAAAATCTATTCATACTCGTTAATCACAGATTTAATAATTTAATTTTGCATATTAAAACTAATGAAGATTAATATTGCATGCATAGTTGCAAATGTGTATTGTGGTATTTTGATTTTGAATCTATATCTATAATTATTGATAACAATTATAGAAGTAGTAACTAGGATTAATATATAGGGCTTTTCCCGAGTGGATATTATTCTGATTTTTATTGGCCTAGATTAGGCATGATTTTCATTAAGTGTTAATGCTCTCCTATTTCTGTGGTGTTCCATTTTATCCAATGAGCAGATTTACAATGATAAGAAAGTGTCTTTTTTATTGAATTTAGGAAAATTGGTGGCTAGCTAAAGGTTATCAATGTATTATGAAATAGGATTTAATGCTTCCAAGATTTCATGTGTTATGATTATAACTATATCATGAAGTGATGTTATGTTCCAGTGTTTGAATGCGATCCAAGTATATTACATTATTTAGTGGGGGTTGTTTAGTTGTTTTTTAATATATTTATATTTATATTGAATTTGAATATTGTTTGATTTATTTTATATTGAATTTTTTTATTTAAGTTTGTAGATTAAGTTGATTAAGTTAGTAGTTATAGTCTTTAGTTATTTGGTAATTTAATTCCTGTCTAATAATATAAACTAATTTAAGAAAAATAAAAGAAAAAAATAATTTCCTTAGAAGTTTGCAAAATTCCTGTGGAGATGATATCTCATTTACTATTACTACAAATAATAAGACAATATGGGAAACTATTGTGCATGCAAGACACGTGTCAATTTTTGGCGTCATTGTCGGGGATTTTTAAATAATTTTTAAGGATTTTGGATGTTGTATGGTCTACACATTTTGTCGTGTTAATTCTATAGGATCTTTACATTAATTTGATCTTGAAATAAATATAACTTTTAATTGAAGTTTAAGACAACACAATTTAGGGAAAATTTAGCTAATAAGATGGAGGAGAACAACATTGATATTAATGACAATGTCATTAATAATAATAATGGTAATAGAGTTATTAATAATAACCACAATAGTGAACTCATTTTTACACAAGCAAATCAAAATGTTATAGAATATGAGCCTATATGCAAAGCATACCCGATGGATTTCCCGAATTTGAGCTTAAATCTGGATTTATTAGTGCATTACCTTACTTCTATGGTAAAAATTATGAAAGCCAACACAAATTTATAAGGGAGTATTAACATAAAGTTAATGGTATGAAACATAAAGAATGTACTTTAGAACAAGTCAAACTTAAAACTTTCCCTTTTGAATTGAAAGATCAAGCACATGATTGGTTGTTCTATCTCCCACAAAGTTCAATAACTACATGGACTCAAATGTTGAAAGCATTCCTAGATGAATATAAACCAGATAGAAAAATTAGTTCCTATAGAAAACAAATCATAGTTGCAAAGATGGAAGATGATGAAAACTTTAATGAATTTTAGGATATATTCAGAAGATTTAATTTCTACTCGTTCATGACATGGATATACTTAAAGAGCTTTATTAGAAAAATTTTATGAAGGGCTCAATCACTTTGAACATATATTATTAGACACCGTTTGCGGTGGATCTTTATTTAAAATAAATCTACTTTAGCAAAATAAACAATTAATAAAATGATAAGATAATCTACGCAATACGGTGAAAAAGTTGAATCCTCAAGAAAGAAACTCTATGAAGTTGATAATAAAAGAAATAATGCTTCTGATGATAAAATTGATGAATTATCTAATATGATTAAACTATTAATTAATAATACATTTAATCAAGTTAAAGCTTGTGGATTCTTTAATGACGCTATACATCCTACGAATGCATGTCCTACTCTACATAAAAAGAATATTGAAGAGGTTAATGCAATTATGAACCAATTTTTTGATCTGCGTAATAATACTTATTATTTTGGAAGACCAAATATAAATCTTATTTATAGTCCTCAAAATAAAGTTTTAACACTTTTAGACCAAGAGCTCATATGCAATCTGCACCTAATGCAACCTCAACAAAATACTCAACCTGTAAATTCAAATTTAGAGTAAATCTTACATAATTTTATGAACTAAAGTCATCTAAAATTTACACAGATTTCTCAAAATTAGATTAAGACAAATACTACTATTAATGAACTAAAAAATTAGTTAAATCAAATAAATTTACAACTAAATAAGTTAAGTACTAAGCGGGGTAATCAAGCTAAATCACCTACTCAAGCTATTGTTGCTTCTATTAATCAAACATAAGTTAAGGTTTTATTCAATGATGAGAAAGAAACACCTATAACTGGAAAGACACTTAAATAGAGTAATAAAAAGAAAGCACATAAAACTATTGAAGAAGAAGAAGAAGAAGAAATGATGGCTAAATATTTGAAATATACACGTTTTCTTGAAAGGCTATACCCACGGTATTTAGCCAAAGTTGAAGCAGATGAAAAATCTTTACAAGAATCTGAGATAATTGATGAGGATAAAAATGATTAAATTTTTGATAATTTAAGTGACGTTATATGTTCATATTCCACCATTCCACAACAATTAGCTGATGTTAGGGAGGAAGATAACGATGAAGACATTTTTTAAGCGTTTGGGAAAAAAGAAATCAATAAACTATTGATGGAATCAATTGCAATTTTCTAATTATAATGAAGTTTTGAAAGAATTGTCCAAATCAAAGGATCAATATTTAGAATAATCTAAGGAAAACTTAGGACAAAATGTGTATTCTTTAATTAAAAAATTACCTAAGAAATGTTGTGAGCTAAAAATATTTGGAATTCCTATTACAATAGGGACTTCTTTTGTAGATTTTGCTATGTGTGACATTGGAGCATCAATAAATGTTATGTCACTTAAATTATATGAGGCATTGAAAATAGGTTTGTTGACTAATACACCTATTAATCTTACCTTAGCTAATAACACAATTATTAAACCTTATGCTTTAATAGAAGACGTATTAGTAAAAATAAATGAGTTAGTATTTCTAGCCGACTTCTATGTCATAGAAATTGGAGGTTCAGTATCATCTAAGTCTCCACCTATACTTTTAGGGTAACCATTTCTTAAAATAGCTAAAACAAGGTTAGATATCTTTGAAGGAAAAATGTCTATGGAATTTGAAAACAAGACTGTCGGTTTCTATTTTAATGATGAAGATGTCTATGAAGATTCTGATGAATCCGATAATGAACAAACTAATGATAATAAATTTTTAGAACTAAATTGTCATGAAGCTAAAGTATATGTTATTAATGTAGTAATAATGGAAGACGAAAATGCTATAAAAAAGAACAAGCAAGTTGAGGACACTTCATATCAAAAGATAATATCTCAAGAATAGATGGTTAAGCCACCGAACAATGTTGAGACCAATTTTAAAATGGAGGAATTTAAATCTACAAAGAATAAGAAAATGAAAAAGAACTTAGCAATTGTCAAGTTTGACGATCTAAGAGATATACTTAAACACAAAAGTCAAATAGGCTTGGTATTTTAAAGCTATTTATGATACAAATTCTAGTGCAAACTACATGCCGATTCACTTCTTTTTTCATACTCCATTGGAATTAGATTTAGTTCCTTCAGAAAACGCTACTCTACCAAAAGGTTATACAATGAAACCAATAGGTGTGATTATTAATGTACCAATTCAAATTGACAAGTACATTATTCCCTCAGACTTTTTGGTTATGCCACACTTCATCAATGAAAACTCTCATTGAATCACACGATGACCTTTTTTAGCCACTTCACAAGCTGTTATGGATACTCTGAACAAGACTTTAGGTTGCATGATGAAGAAATCACTTTCTAGAATGGTATTAAAGTGAATAATCCAACACTTAAGTTTATAGAACCAGTTTAGAATTGCGTGGTTCAGTCGAGCTAACTACATGAAACAAAAGTGCTATGTGGGATGCAACTCATACTTTATCTTTACTTTGAGTTTTAGTATTAGAATTAGAGAGTTATTTTTATATATTTTCGTAACTGTCGACTCTTATAATGGGGATATTTTAGGAGTTTAATCTCGGTATAATCTCATGTAAAGGGGTTGATCAAGCCTATTTATTTCCATATTATATTATTTTTATGCATTAGGTTTATGTTAATTAGCTATTTATAGCAATAAAATTATTATTTAGTACATATCATTATTAAATTCTAATAATTTTGAATAACTCTAACTTTTTATTGGATATATATGATAAATATATGTGAAAATCAATTAAATTGGACAAACAATAAAAATAGGCTGCCGATTTCTTGTTGATTCCAATTTGTGATGGAATTCACTAAGAAAGTCTGCAATAGTGTGCAAAAGTTCAGTGAAATCTTAAGTCAACGATTCGTCACCGAATTGAACTTATAGCTAGGATTCGCTGGACAAATTGCTAAGCCAATAAGGCTCATTTTCTGCAATTTCTTCAGCGATTTCTCAACAAATCCCCTTAAACCCTGATTCGCTGAGCACGAATTTAAGTTTTTAAAAATAAAAAACCCCAAATGGTGACATTTATCCATTTCATACTCATGAACCATTGCAACATTTCAATCAATAGACCAATTTTCAACTAGATTTAACCTTCCAAAGCTTGATTCTAATGTATTTAACTGATTCCCACCTCAACCTCCATACATTCAACCCAAAAAACATTTGGTGAGTTTTAAGAGTGTAGAGCCACCTAAGACTTGAGCAAGGGAAATTCGAATTGGAGCATGGAGGTGTGTTGTAAAGGATTCTAATAATTCCAATCACTTTCAAGAATATAATTAATCAAAACCATAACCTTTTAAGGATTAGATATTTGGGTTTTCAATGATTTTGGGTTGTTATTAATTTAGAAGCTACATTGCAAAAAATTTACTCTAAATGGTTTTGATATCGGAAATAGTATCGGAGTGGTGTGATAATTTGTTTATTGCTATTGAATTTTGAACTATTTTTCATATAATTATGAATGAACCAAATTTTATACACAAGCTAATTTGAGACTAAGTTTCAAATGAGTTTGGAGGTTTTTATGTATGCCTATCCCATGATTTGAATTACTTGCGATGATTATATTTCTCAAATATGTATTATCGATAACTTTCTTATAAAATTCAAACTCTCAATTTATAAATGACTTTTCCTATGAATTTCTCTTTTTAGATAGATAAGTTAAATTTTACCAAACATGTTTTTTTGACAAATTTGATTTTAAATGGTTTTGTAGGTTTATTCTTTTACTTGTACTTATCCAAATGGCTGGAGGTAGAAAGTAAAGGTTCAAGAAAGGAGAAAAGAATGTGGAAGTTAGTAGAGAAAACAAAGCCTAAATCCAAAGTTCCCAAAATCCAACCCACGTTAATCTCTTTTAACATACTTAGAATTAGACAACAACGAGAACCTACTCTAGCTTCATTATTTCACTTTCATATTGAAGATGATTATGCAGTAGAGAAGGAGGAAGTAGATGACGTTGAACAACCAATACCGATAGAGGTGAGAAATTATGTACTTAAGAAGGATAACTTTGTCAATGAGAAGGCCTATGCAAAATTTAAAAATGACTTAGTGAAGGATAAAAAGTTGATTCTGGAGAACAGATTTAATGTGAAGAATAAATTAAAAAATAAGCCTAGGATCCTAGTTATCATTGAGGCTAAGAATTGGCGATTGTTGGCTAGAGACCAAACCACTTAGACCTAGAGGATGTTTTTTGTGAGAGGAGTAGTGATATTTTGGTGCAAAAATTGTATGCAGATGCATATGGAAGTGAAAGTAACACCTAGTCACAAGTTTGAGGATAGACAGTGGATTATTCCATTGCAAGACTAAATCAGTACTTTGGTTTACCGATTTTCACTAAAATGAAAATGATGAGTACCCAAAGCCCGAATATGCCAGTAAGTACCACTACCCCATCCAGATAATTAGGGGAGGTTTAGAGGCAATCCATGGTGATGTATTCATTTTTCATACAAAGGGGTACTCGAAGAATATAGCTGCCAAATGTTTTAGGAAAATCATGAAAGTTAGGTGCTATTTCATCAATGCCAATTAACAGTGAAACCCGTAGTATTATGAGATAGTGAACTACAAGACCACCTTACACTACCACATTCTCATTAGATTAGGATAATTGGGTGTTATCAAAATTATTTATGAGTTCACCAGGAGTGCAATCATCACGAAGAAGAACGACAGACTACTTCTCCCTTTGATGATCATGGCTCTTTGTAGAGTGGATCAAGTGAATATGGTAGGGCTTGACGTGGATGTTCTATCGAAGAAGACCATTACAGACAAAGTTATAGAAAGATATGAAAGAGTAAATGGTTATCAAGACACTAAGGATGAAAGAGAGAAGGCTAAGATTGCCAGAAGAGAGACATAATAGAGAAGCAAAGTCAGAGAGAACACAAGCAAAATTTTAGAGGAAATGTCGAAATTGAGGTGTATTGGGAAGAATAAACGAAAAAAGAGAAGAAATAAAGGAAAAACCTACAAAATCAGAGTTGGTTCCATGGGAGCATGTATTGATGTTGTAGGGAGACAAGGCCCAACGTGAGGATGAAAGGCACGATGTGAGAGAGAAGAAGAAATGAAGAAAATCAACTCTAGAGGTCTGGCGCAGTGGCAACACTATGGCAGACATGGGACAGCGCTTGGGACATACAAGGGATGAAACTGAGACTTCATAAGCTTAAATACACATCATGAAGTATTTGTGTAGTCACGACGCAGTGGCTTTATGCACACAATGTTGGGGTAGTAAGTGACAACGACAACCTCGCTGAAATTAGAAAGTGAAGCTTTAATTTGGGTCAAATTGTAATTTAGGTTTTCTAATTGTTATTAGGGGTGTATAAATAGGTATTAAGATGTGTTAAACTAGGAGAAAACAACCATGTAGAATGTGATTAACCTTCATTAGAGTAATTTAGCATTAAGTTTGAGTATTAAGTAGTTTTTGTCAGAGAAACATTGAAGACTCCATATTTGCAATCAATATTTTGATTAATTCAAGGTAATATATATTCATCTCTGATTTGCAATGATTTCTATATTAATTTGATATGTGTGTTTTAATGATGTGTGAGTAGTCTATTTATCTTAAGGATCAATGGATCCTATGGTATGAATGTTATGCTTTGAATAGGAACAAAAAGTGATAATAAAAGTGTAATAGTTGGAATTTGTAATAATTCTAAGTGTAATGCTTTAAACATCTTGATCATGTGTTTGATGAACTTAAGCTTTAGTATGTAATCATTTATTTAATTGTTTAGTGTCGTTTACTTACTTTCCATCTTTCCTAATATGTATCCTTTTGATGATCGGTTATCGACTTCTAATAGTACCTCTCATTAATCATCCCCCACTTGAAGATTTTGGTCATCCTCCAAGCATAAAATTTCGAAGGATGTAAAACCTAGAGGTTTTCCTTGTTCATTTTCAACTTGATTAAGTTAGTCAATTGTTGTTCTTGCTCTACATCTAGTTAGGGTACGTATAATTAATTAGTCATTGGTAAGGAAATGATATCTTACTCGATAGACTCAGTAATAACGGGGAACCTAACAATATGGGGTATGGCTCCTCCTCCTCTCTAAGGTGTTGGTGAGGGAGCTGGTGGAAGGAGGCTACTAAGGAGCTTCACTGCACCTTCGAGGGGCTAGAGCGAGGGCTCCTATGACCTCCGAGACCCGCCAAATAGTTCAGGTGATGCAGTGGAAGGTATAGTAGATATAGTAGGTGATGGAGGGTCATGGCGAGATGAACTAGAAGAATGATCAAAATGAGACGATATGGTGTAATTGGTTGATGATGGGCACGTCGTCGAAATAGCGAGCATATATGTCATCAAAGTCGGTCTCGTCGACAACGACGGTGAAATAATGTACAAACCTCAATCGGATGACCATGCACCAGAAACGATGGGTCTCGTGCGACCCTCTCATAGTGATCCTCTAACTCCTGATGCAGCTCGACCACTTTTGGATAGGCCTCGACCTCTCGATGGTCCTCTACCTCATGCTGTGGGAGATCATTTTCCAACACCTCCTATCAGAGGTTGACAATCAAGGTCAACATCCGTCAAAATCTTATCCGGGGGTCTACTTGCCATGCTTGCTAAAATACATCACGTACAATCATAAATAATCTAAATTAAGAAGGGAATTGACGTAAACGTCAAAATAAAAGTGAAAAAACATACGTCACTATTGTCAAAATACTAGTAAATAAACTTACATTACTTACTATTATTAGCTTCAAATTCACTTTCATTACCAGAATCTGACACCGGATCTTCATCTTCATAGTCATTATCCTCTGGTACACTAATCATGTGGAAACTCGTTAGATTAACTACCAATTTGATGTCATTTGTTGGACCAATGGCGATGTACCTAGCTAGTTCATCCATTTGTAATGCCGTATCCGTTGAACAAAAAATCTAATCATAAAAATCAGTTCCCTTATCGATGAACTTTGGCCGACAATAATAAATAGCTAGCCCCTCTTATCATTCATGCTTCATAGAAGGGTATGGAAGATAGTAGACATGACAGGATTGCATTGCCAAAATGAAAGGCTCATACTTGTTATACCGTCGAGTTTGATGAACCTCGATCGACTTGAGTGAAGGGTGAGTCCTTACACTTGCAAGATGTGTAGGGTTAAGCCATTTACATTTGAACAACACAATCGCCTAAAGCCATTGTATTCAATTTGGATAACCTCTTTTAATATTCTGTAGAAATTATGGGACAAATCGACGTAGTTGGAGACTATCACACAAACTCTGATGTTTTCTGATGCTCTATTAGCACCATACACCATGGTGTGAAATTTTTATCCATTAACAACATATCCCGGGTATACGACACATGATCGTATAGTACCGATGGCAAGATGACGAAGTGTCTCATTTGTGATATTATGTCATGCTTGCTTACAAACACACAACAGTTATATGACAACGTTATGAGATGAAGAAACACTTTCAAAATAACAGAATTTGAGATTACATCTGTTTCATACCACTTAGCAAAATTATGCTCGAGATTATAATTGACGTCTGTCTCTTACCGATCCGACATATGTGCTTCATCAATGAAGATGCTACGTTTCATACTTAGAAGATAGAAGAAAACAAAGAATTGGATCTATTAAAGTATGAACATAATAAATTGACATTTTAGAGTGATTTACGAGATGTATGGTGCTACTTCAGGACAATTGAGTAAGATGTAAGTGTGAGCAGCAACATACTCTTGTTCCGTAAGGAATCTTTCTCTTCTGATACCAATGTTATATCTTGGGTGAGTAAAAATAGAGAAGTCGCCAAAAAACAAAGATTGGGACCAAAACCATTATTGTCATTACATTGACCGAATTTTGCAAGGTGGCAATTTTGTATTCAAAATAATAAGAATAAAACGAGGTCATTTCCTCTACCAAATATGCATTGCACATCGATCCTTTGACCTTTTCCTTGTTCCGTAAATTAGTTTTCAAGTGCTTAAAGTACTTGAGGAATTCATGTTGATGATAAAAAATTGTTTAATTATTGAAATTCATATTTAAGAATTAGTTAATTACCTCTTAAAAGGGTACATCGAGTGAAATTATGCTAGGCCAGCAAGCCGATCCTCATAAGGCAAGTGAATTGGAAAGTATTCCATCGAGTCAAATAAACTTAGAGGAAATATTTTCTCTAGTTTTCAAATTACTAGAGGTATTTTGGAATCTAAATGAGCCATATCCTAGACTATTACACTTTTTGCCGTCAGTGATCGAAAGAATAGACTAAGCTCGCTAATGGCAATCGAAACTTCGTTTGGAAAAAGTTCTTTGAATGCGATTAGAATCAATATTTACATGAAAACATGACAATTGTGACTCTTCATCCCGAACAACTTTTGGCCCTTTTGGTCTACACAATGCCATAAATTAGAAGCATATCCATTGGGAAAAAACAAAGATCGTATCCACTCGCATAATTTTTGTTTTTTTGGGTTGTCGAGAACGTAGCAAGTTAAGGGATAGTTCTTTCACACTTCATCCATATGTAGAGAAGATCAGTGACAATGATCATGACCATCTTGTTTCAACATCACATTGTTTTTAGTTTTTCTCGGCACACTCATAATAGTGTTAAATATGTTGTCGAACACATTTTTCTCTATATGCATTACATCCAAGTTGTGTTTGACCAAGTTTGTGTTCCAATATGACAAGTCCCGAAAGATGCTCCATTTCCTCCATCCCGTGCCCTTAGCAATCTCTACATTTTTTCATATCGGTGCAGATTTCTACATTTTAATTAATCCCAAGGACTCGATTTTCATCAAAATTTATTCTCTAGACTGTATCAGTGGAGGTTCATCATTTATTATTATTTTGCCTTTCAGAAACATTTTTTTTCTTTTCTAAGATTAGTGTTTAGAGGCAAAAATCGATGATGACAACAAAACCATGTAGTTTTCCTATCATAGCGAAGTTGAAATGCTTTTATATCGTCCATCTAGTATAGACTAGTTATTATTCCGTGTGTGCTCCAACCTGACAACAAGTTATATGCAAAGAAGTCACTTACTATCCACAATAAGGTTGCTGCTTCTGGAAATTCAATTTTGTCGAGAAATCGTATGTTATTAAAACATTGTGCCATAAAACTTGTAGCTCTCTCATGACCAGTTACAAAAATACATTTTTTTTCTAGCTAGGGTTGGTCGGTCTAAGAACAATAACCATCAAAAACAAAAAAAAATTATTTCATGCACATCGACGTTGGAGGGTTGTATGGAGTCAAAATCACGGGTTACGATGAGTAAAGCCCCCCATTTAACCCACATGGTTGAAAACAATCCATGTAGAGCCCTAAATGAACATATCGAATCTCTCCACCGAACTCTTTTTTGACTTCATTAAAATAACGCCTTGCCATAAAATCTGAACAATGTTGTATAACATCATTTGGGGACACGTATTTCCCGTCCCAGTGTATATGTCTAGTTGTTGATTAGAAAATGAACAAGCATTGCAATAGTGGGCCTAAGGGAAAGTAGTAAATTTTTTTGCGAGACCGTAGTTTTGTGTTCCTACCTCGACTATGTCGTTGTGTCATATACTAAGAATTCCCACAAATTTTGCATGATGTTGACTCAGAGTCATCTCCCTAATAAATCATGCATTGATTTTCACAACAATCTATTTTCTCAACATGTTGACCCAATCCTCGTGTAATTTTCTTATTGAGTAGAAACCGTTAACTAATATGTTGTTGTTAGGCAACACTTCCTTGATGAATTGCATGAAATTATCATAATAGCATTTAGCGACATGATGCGCCAATTTTAGAGAAAGCAATCTAGCTATGACAGACAATTTCATCATGTTCTCATAACTTGGCTACAATTGCTCATTACCAGCGTCAATCATGTCATAGAGTTGTTGTGCTTGGGGTTGGGCTCATCTTCCATGTTACTTCAATTAAAACTAGGTTATGGTGCGTTGTGTATCATCTCAAGGTAAGTGGACGTCGGTTGACCATAGTCGATGTCTATTTTGTCATCGTAATTGTTTTTGAAATCGTTGAAAGTAGATGTTATATCCTGACCTTTTTCCTCACCATGTTTATACCAACAATAGGATCTGGGAACGAGCCTATACCTACATATGTGGTACGCAACAGTCTCAACATCAAAGTAGGGTAGAAGTCAACATTTTTTGCGATTATATGAGCACCCAATCCTACCCTCATTATGATAAGCGGTACAATTTGTCTTAGCGAACTCTATGAATTCTTTTACCCTTACCACTTACTCCCTTTGAATAAACGTATTACCAAGGCAATCACATATCCACTCTCTATACGAAGTCCACATTCCTTACAAAATACAATGACTTAACTTAGATGCAAATGTTGACAATTTAGTTTTTATTTTGTGAGTATTGGACAAATCAATGCCTTAAGATATATTTATAGAAGGTTTTTGTAAGGTTTATTACAATGCATTTAGCTAGACCATGAATATATGTTACTTCTACAAAATATTTGGCAGACTTTCCCTTATAAAATAGACCACCAAAAATATCAAAATCTAATAAACATCAGTAGGAGAATGCCTAATAAGTCTCACATCTCCCCAACATTTCACAATATCACATTAACATGAATTAAAAGGCTTTATTCAATTCATAATAACAATTCAAGATCGATATTCAATAAGGATTGAACTCGCAAGTTGCAACCAAAATGAAAGCATTAAACAATTATAAAACTAAATACAATTCATAGTAAACATACGAGTATATCAACGCAAAGTCTATAGTGATAATTCAAAAAACTCACTTCTTATAAAGATAGTAGTTTATAGAAAATACAACACATATATTTGCAGCTTTGATTTACATTAGCTTTTAAAGCCAACAATGGAATTGAGTTTATAACATATACAACAAATAAGTAGTCTAATCATATTTTATCCTCTCAGTAAAACAAAGACATGAATTTTATATATAAAAACTCAATTATAATTCTATTTAAGTCTTATCTATTTGTGATTTTCAATTATTTCTTTGCTTCTTCATTTTAAATGGATAACAACATTTCCTCCCTATTTACATAGCAATTCAATAAATACTTTGACATCTATAGACTTAGTGAGAATGTTATCTACAACAATTTAATAGACTCCAAAGTAAAAGACAGTGGGCCAATGAGAATAGTTTACAATGCCGACATGCCTATCATGCCACAATGAACAGCCAAGTTGAAGAAAATAATTAGATGCCCAAAAAATACTTACATGTTAAGAAATTGTAATGCACCGATTGAAGTTTTAGAATAAAAAACTACCATACCTTACAAATCAATTAGTCATACGATTAAGTCTTAACCAATGAATGCATGAGAAGAAATCAATTATATCTATTCAAAGATGGGTTTAAAAAATGCTTAATTGACAGAGTTCAGTAACTATTCAACTTGATAGAAATTTAGAAACCTGATATTTTATTCATTAAACTTCTAAAAACATTTCCAACATTATCTACATTTGAAAATAAAATGGCAATTTCGAAAAAGGAAACCAAACAAGATTAGACCAACATGTATCATCATTGCTCATATATAAATTACCATGAAAGAAAACTAGTCAATAACCATTAATACCACATGAATAAAAAAGTAGTGGTCGAATAACTGTGTCAGCAAAAACAGTAGTGAATTAATAGCACATTTACATCACGGTAATAAATTTAGCAACTTTGACATCCTTAGGCTTTATTTTCACTGTTTTAATTCTTAAGAAGTTCTGATGAAAGAGCGATAGAAACCCATGCAATTACATATCTTCATATATCATAAAATAATTGTAGAAGTATAGATCAATGTAGGAATTAACTTACCTAACATCTTTGAGTTTTTTTGATTATTTCATATTCTATATGACGATTGGGGACGAATGGATAAGACTCATAGATTGTGGTGATTATTTTTTAAATTTAAATGAAATTCTTGTTTTAAATTGCTTATATATTATTTTGGAATTCTTGGGGTGAGTGTATGATGTAAATTTTTATAGAATGGTTATATGAGTCTCTTAAACTTGTTTGAAATACATTGAGAGGTTTATGTTTCAATTTAGGTCTATTTGGGATAGTAAAGTTATGATTAAGCTATCAAAGACTCAAAGTTAGTTCATGAATTTGATTTTTTATATATTGTAAATAGTGGGAAGTTGTGAGTCTTTCTAGACTTCCTCACAATTCTGCTATCTATTAAGTAGATGATTTCCGGCATGCCAGTTTTAGTAGGGGTGCTTCAAAATATATATTAAAATATGGATTTGATCATTTAATTTGCTCCAATTGAACAAATCATGAATTGAGTTTTATTGAGGATATAAATTTAGTTTCGGAGCCTTATAAAAGATTAAAATAATTATTCTTTTGATGTCAAAGTTGAAAGAATGAAATATGCTGACTAGATTATTAGAGGATTAAGATAAACTAGGTCGTTTAGTTGTCTTAATGAGGAGGGGTTGGCAAACTTAGTATCAGAGCATAGGTTTATATTAATTGAGGATAAACTTTGGTTGGAAACTAAAGGGTAATTGAGCGCGATTACTTGGGAATTGATTGTGAGCCGGGGTATTTGAATTATTGTGTTATATTTGTATTGTATGTATCTTTACTAGATATGCGATAGAAAGTTCATTCTCCTTGTCTGTTCGATACTTAACTCGTAAGATATGATGAAAAGACTTAAAACGGATAATTAAAACAAAGAATAAACTTAAGAAACAAAACTGAATGTGATTGAATGTGAAATGGACTTGCAAAGTTTGAATTCATAAAAATGTTGTAAATAGTTCGATACCAATATAACTGATGAAATTATTAGTTATGGAACCAATATGAAATTGGTTAAAAGGAAAGTCCAAATGATTCAGGTAGGTAAGTACTGAACATGAAGTCCTTTAAATTGAAAGTATCAAACTATTACAATTATAAAACATTTTGAAAAATGTTAAAATAGTATAAACAAGGAAAACATAGACACACGGTTTTGAAAGTAGAAATTGATTAGACAAACTGAACTTGATTGAGAAATCACAATGGGATTGTGATAGAACTAGTCAAGTTCTCTAATTCAATTTCTACGAAAATAAAAATACTTTGAAGCAAAGTATTGTCTCCTTTTCGAAACAAATAATAAGAGAAATGTAGAATAGAACCACAGTTGAAAATAATCAAATTACTTCTAAAAAGAAGTACTGAAACTTTCGATTGTTTATTAGTGTGGTTACTTATCCATAAGTGACGCTGAATATAGTGGTACTATAAGTCAAATAAAGAACTGATAAAATAAATGAAAATTGTAAAGATAAGATCAACATTTAAAAAAGTTAAGGTATCGGAGAAGTGGTTCAATAATAGATTGGATTAGCTATTAAACATCAACACTAGTGATTATGTTTTGAGATTCAAATACCCAATAATCATTTCTAACGAAATTAAGTTATGACACTTATTACTACAACTTAAAATGCAATAAATGAAAAAATAGACGTACTTATTGAATATTAATAGCTAATATGTATAGGAAGTTAATAAGAGCTCCTATATTGTGAGAATTTCCATTTAAAGTACTTAAATGATTGAAATAGCATCCTTTAAGAATTTGATTTGTCATTAAGTTAATCAGAGTTTCAAAATCCGAATTCTTCTATCTCTTCAATTGAATAATAAAGAAAAGGTGAATTCATCAAAAGTAATTTGATGAATAGTATGATATAAAATTATCTTAACAGTCTTTTGAAATGTACCGAAATTCTTTTTTTAGAAAAAGAAAAGTCTAAGAAATCTGAGACTAATGGAAACAAAATAAGAAAATAAAAAATAGCAGAATTATTTGAGTCCTAAAATTTCTCTATTTCGAATAAAGGTTAGCTAAGAAAGACTTAAATTGATTAAATGATCATAAAGAGTCATATTATCCTTAGCTAAGTTTTTGAAAAAAAAAAGAGATATAAATTGTTTTTGTATGTCAAGATTAAGGAGCTGTAAGTGGCATGATTGTTGAGCAAAAGTCGTGATAAGTTTATAAAGGGACTAAGATTGAGATCAATGTAAGAATAGCTAAAATTGACAAAAATCGAATGGAATGGACTCTGTGTATAAAATAAAATGAGAAGTAGAGATAACTTGTGATTGGTCAAAGTAACTTGAACGTAATCATTTAGTCATGGTAAGGCACTAGAGTAGTTGCGCATGATCAAAAGGCCAAGTAACTCAATTTTATAATCACAATTCATTCACAGTGTAGAAGACTAGTGTAACACCTTTACTTGTCTTTGAATAATTGAATCAGTGGTAAGTTTTGTTATAAAAGAGTCTATAAAGTCTCGTCGGAGTCAATTGGAAGCCTAAGTATAGGCAAATAAATGGTCTATAAATTCTCACATTAATATAAAAAATATTTTCAGGTCAACGAGTCTCGATAAGACTTTGGATGCCAAACTATAAATTTAATGGAATTTAATATATCTTCACGAGGATTTTACTAGGAATCAAACTCTATAAGCTAAAAGTTTTGAACCAAAGTAAACTTGTCAGAATCATTTCACTTTGTTTGTTGCCATCAAAATCCTGGGTGGAGTTTAAGTGTCAAAGCACTTAGTCCAACAATCTCCCTCATTTTGATGATAAAAAACATCGTGAACTTGACAAACAAATGATGGATATTTCATCCATATAAAATTCATGAATTGCAAGTTCAAAGGCATTAAATCTCCCTCTTTTGATAACAACAAAAAGTGGGAATAAAAACAGTGCAAGTAAGGATAAATTCATTCATTCATAAGCACCAAGGAGAGATAAAGACAAATGTTATTCATATATAAAGAATTACTTAGAGATTCACAAAATTTATGTCATGCAATAGGTACAAAATAGAAATAATGATATGATGTGGCACAGGCAGAAGTGACTAGGAGAGTTTATAAATATGTATAGGGTCTCAAAAAGAACTCTCACGAACATGACTAGCTTGAAGTTCTCTAACATATAGAGTCTACTAGTACTTCTCCTATCTATATGCTCCTATCAAATTTACTTGGAAAAAGTTTGACGAGCTGAGTAAGATGAACTATCCTCTCTCGGCTGCCTAGGTAGAAGCATATATCCCTAAATGCGATGAAGATGATCACCCTGACAATCAAGGCACGTGTTGATCTTAGTAATTGTCTAGGTCATATACTCTTGTATATATCCGAGCTAAGCACAGAGATATGTAGCATATGGGGGAATGTTAGTTGAGGGGCCAACCTATAATATAGCTGAGGCATGTAATCATGTAGGTCTAGCTAAGCTATCTGTGTTAGAACCACAAATGATGGATGTGGAGCTAGAATCTCCTTATGAACCTCCTCATCATCCTGAGTAGTGTGCCGACCATCATTTCCCTAGTCCTGCTACAAAAATAGCATGATGTAGTCAAGATATTCGCACTCATCGAATTGTACATCCGGATCTTAGTTGTGTGGAGACTCTTATCCTTTATACTCTACACTTGCTAGAAGAACGGCAAGCCATATCCATCTCCTCTCTATACCAACGTAATGATACTTCATCGCATGTAGAGTAGCTAAACAATAGTCTTCTTCGTAGATAGAGGCACACCCCCATGGTGAGATAAATAGACGCCTCTTCAAAGAAATGAGTTGAAAAATGAGTATGCTTCAAGTGTCGATCTACACTAGAAGACGATATCATGTGAGAGATGTTAATGTGTGGTATACTAATCTATATGTCTCTCATGAGTGCCCCAAGGATATACATGTAAAGCACAGTACCACATTTTTTTACTTCCTTTCCTAAGAAGAATTACTTTGTGCAAAACTCTATGAAGTAGATGCACAATAATCTTGAAGTCTATGTCGTTGGGAAAGCTAGGATATACAGTAAGCACCAGTTCACCTCGATGGAAGGATTTCAAAAGCTTTAGCTTATCGAATGACCATGAGAGTACTTTTTCACGAAGTATGACGGTGGGCTCATGAAGTGGTAATCGAAATATGTCATGGAGCTTATCCAGAGTGATAACAACTTCCCGTCCACCAATATGTGATGTGATGGTAAAATCATTGCTCGTCGTAATGTTGGAGTGGAACACTTGAAAGAGTGGTGGATAGAACTTGGCCTTAAAGCCGCAGAATTGCACCCATCCCATCTTTCCTAAAACTTGGTAGATCAATAAGTGCGCTTTGTCAAAGAAGTCCAAATTAACAACTCCTAGTTTGATGAGGTTGGCATCCATCAATTTTGAGTTGATCAAATTGAGAATAGATGATGTAGATTCCTTATCAAGGATTTCTTTGCTTCATCCTTCATGGTGCAAAGAATTAGTACAGACTGTGGAAGTAGTGTCGTCGGTACGATGGCTAGTCGACCGAGTAGTGCAATGATTACTCGATGGATCCACAGTCTGAAATGATAAAGATGAATCAAAATCATTCCTTGATGATTTATAGACAGTTTGGTATGTAGTACGATGCCTAGGAGTTGATTCGGTAACCAAACCGGTTGACAACTTTCTTCAAGGCATTTTATCAAACATTTTGCAAGCAAGGCTCAAGTGGAGATTTATGCCAAAAGTGGTGGATCAAATGGTGTAACGATGAAGGAACAATGATTCGCTCACCTTAATAGTGCGGAATCACACCAAAACAACAAGAAGAATTAATTTTGGAAAAATATGATCATTGTGTGTCCAAAATAGTAAGCTACTAGTGGAGAGAGAAAACTCTCTAGTGTTCTAAAGAACACACCCTCACATTGAATATCACTATCTGCTAGACCAATGCCTTATCTATTATTGGTTTTTGATAAAAAATTAAAGCGCTGGATTAAGCACTATCTGGGATAGCTATAGCACTATCCAAAGTCTAAGCTCATTTTTTAAAATCAGTTTTCACTCCGGAATGCCACTTTCAACTCGACATACATATCTTAGAATACATTGAGATGCGTGCCAGTTATGATGGATAGTCCTGAGACTCACTCTATAGATCAAAAGCACTAATCACGCCTAGTTCTTCCTTAATTTTTGAAAACTGATCCTTAGGCAAAGGTTTGTTGAAAATATCCACAAGTTGGTCTTCGTTAGACACATGAATCAATTTAATATCCCTTTTTTGCACATGTTCACGATGAAAATGATGTCTAATCTCAATGCACTTCATGTGAAAATGTAACGCCGGATTCTTTGAATTAATTTCACTTGTTTTACCACAAAAAATTTCGAGACAACCAACATGGACTTGATAATTCTCGACTTATTGCTTCATGTATAGCACATGAGCACAACAACTTCCTGCTACCACATACTCGGCTTCAACGGTGAATTTTGCTTTTCGCTAAACCATGAAATCAAAAGTTTCATAGCAAGTGACTAAATCCCGATGTGCTCTTCCTATCCACTAGGCTTCCCACATAGTTTGAATCAACAAAACTTCTAAGTACAAAATTGAGAACTTTGTTGAATAATAGGCGTAAGTCTTGTGCGCCACTCAAGTATCTAAATATGCACTAAACGCACATTAAATGTGACTCTTTAGGCTCCGATTGAAACCTAGCATATAGACGAATGCTAAACATAATGTCCAATCTACTAGGCTCAAGTAAAGTAGGCTTCCTATCATTCCTCAATATAACTTAGTATCTACAGGCTTTCCTTGACTGTCCTTATTCATTTTGATGGTTGAACTACTAGGAGTGTCACATTCCTTCCATTTCTCAAATATGAATTTCCTAAGCATGTCCCTCACATACGTCACTTGATTTATAAAACTTTCATGCTTAGATTGCTTGATTTGCAAGCCTAAAAAGTATGTTAGTTCATCCATCATGCTCATTTCGAATTCATGTGTCATTAAGGACGAGAATTCATAAAATTAATGCTTGTTTAATGACCCAAAAATGATATCATCCTCATAAATTTCAACAAGTAGCTTATCATTATTTTTTTTTATCAAAATAGACAATGTAATATTAAATGCTCCTTTCTTAAACCCATTGTTAAGAAGGAATACGCATAGTTTATCATACTATTCTCTAGGAGCTTGTCTAAATCCATATAAATCTTTTTGAAGACAAAAAACATGATTTGGAGAATCATGGTCTTCGAAACCCACTAGTTGTTCTACATTTACCTCCTCATTGATAAATTCATTTAAAAATGTACTTTTGACATCCATTTGGTATAGTAGAAACCCATTATATCAAGCATAAGCAAGCAACACACGTATTGCTTCTTGTCTTGCTACCAATGGAATGACTTCTTCATAGTCAATTTCTTCCTCTTGATTATAGCCTTGCACAACGAACCTAGCCTTCTTTTGCACTATCTCTCCTTTTTCATTCTTTTGTTCCTAAAAACCCATTTGGGTCCTATGATTGTTTGGTTATTAGGTCTTAGAAATTGGGTCTACACCTTATTCCTTGTACGTGTCCTAACTACTTTTGCATAGCCATGATCCGAAACTCATCAGGTAAGGCTTCATCTATCTTAGTAGGCTCGATTTGTGATACATAATTTATATGCCTTTCGTCATGATTTAGTGAAGACCTAGTAGTTATTCCATTGGTTAGGTTACCAATAATTTGTTGAAATGGATGTCCTTTAAGAAGTATAGAGTTCTTAGGTACACTAGATTTGGGTTCCTCTTTTACTTAATTTTCATTTTGATTAGAAGTTTGAGATTGAATGATATCGTCATCATCAAGTATAATTTGATCCATGGTATGCTTCAATTTCCCCTTATGATCCATCTCATCAAACTTAACATGAATGAACTCTTCTATGGTCCTAGATGATCTATTAAACACTCTATATGCCTTACTATGCATGGAATCTAATATGAATGTGCAAGTGTTTGACTTTGGGTCAAATATATCCAAAATGTCCTTATCATTCAAGATATAATATGTGCAACCAAACACCTCGAAGTAGCTTATGCTAGACCTTCGGCCTTTCCGTAGCTCATAAGGAGTCTTGTTCACTTTCTTGCGAACATTTATCTATTTTGGGACATAACATTTAGTGTTAGCTGCTGCGGTCTTGAAGTGCTTGGCTATGTTGTATTCATTTAATACAGTTCGACATATTTCTTGAAGGACTCTGATTCTTTCTCTTAACCACTCTATTTTGTTGGGGTGTTATAGTAGAATAAAGTTGGTGTGAATACCCTTGTCCTGTGCAAAACTCTTATAGATTTTTGTTAACAAAGTCACATCCTCTATCACTCCTAAATATAGTGATTTTGTAACCCTTTTCATTTTCGACCAAGGCACGAGATTTGACAAAAACATCAAACACTTCATATTCGTGTGGCAAGAAATAAACCAATGTATATATAATGGAATCATTGACAAGAACAAAATAATATGATTTGCCTCCTATACTTTGTATTTGTGTAGGTCCGAACAAGTCCATATAGGCTAGTTCTAAGGCTCTAGTCACATCACTAGTAACTTTTGTCTTGAATAACGATTTCTTTTATTTGCCAAGAATGCAAGATTCACGCTCCTTGTATTTCTTATGAGTGCATCTAGGAATACCATAAGCCAAGTCATGTTTAGAAACTTTAGACAACTTCTCCATGCTAGAATGACCTAGCCTAGGTGCCACAACCATCCATCACATTCATTTTGAGCACTCAAGAATTAAATATTTTGCATATGCATCTCATCAAAGTTTATGAAATAAACATTCCTATCTCTATATGCAACAAATATAGTATCATACTTCTCATTTTTAAATATACATTTCGATGATTCAAACATGACATGGAATCCTCTATCATACAATTGATTGATGCTATGAAATTCATATTTCAATCCATCAACAAGATAAACATTAGATATGGATAGGGAATCCTCACCCACCCTGCCAATGCCAATTACTTTTCCTTTGTTGCTAAGCTTTCCACCATCATGTCGTTTGAGCTTAATGAATTGACTTGCATCTCTAGTCACGAGCCTTGAGTACCCACTATCTAAGTACCAAGAGGTTCTCCTCTTTGCATCCTACATAATGTGAAAGACACTAAATCTGGGTACCCAAATTCCTTTGGATCAGAGAAACTTAGTATCATAAACATTCTTTACTACCCATGCTAGTTACCCTTGTTTGTCATGCTCAAAGTACATTTACCAAATTGTGTGATCTATTGCACTTTAAGCACTTACTAGTACTGACACGTAACTTCTTATAGATTAATAGACTAACATCATAGCATGTCCCATAGTGCACGTCATTGTGCTCCCAACATCATGCCAAACACCTTTCTACTATTAGTGAACCTAGTCACCGTGGTTGTAAAGTCCTCTTCTTCCTTGACTAAATCATTTCTCTCATTTGTGACCACTTGAAATCATTTTGGAGGTCATCAATAATCTCGTTTTGCTTCTCAATCTCACTAATGGATTTGATCAAGCTTCTTTGAGTTTATTGGTCTTTTTAACCTCTTTTCCAACTCCTTTTTTAGGTCATGAATGCTAAGCACTTCATCTAAGTCACTGATATCATCAAAATCTAAGGAGTTAGAGTCACGTACCTCACTGTTTGACATAAGACAAAGAATAGGCTTCTTATTTTTGGACTCAGAATCAGAACTAGATGAGGATGAGTCATCTTATATAGATTTGAGGCTCTTCTTGCCTTTTCTCTTATCCTTGATCTTTTTGGAACGACAATTGGCCTTAAGATGCCTCGATTTGCCACACTTAAAGCAAGTTACTTCACTTGATTTACTTCTTTTGCTTCCATCGTTGAACTTCTTCTTAAACTTATTGTGCCTATGCACAACTTTATGATGCCTTTTAGATAGCATAGCCACTTCATCCTCAAGTTCATTTTTATCGTATGATTCATTATCATCATTGATCTCAAGCGGTAGGCTATAAGCTTTCTATTTGGTCAATGGACTATTTGCTTTCAAAGCTATCTATTTCCTTGACTCTTTCTTTGATGCACCACTAGATGCTTCCAATCTAGCTCGATCCTTTAGCTCGAACTCATGAACCTTCAACTCTCCACATAGAGTGTCAAAGGTATAGTCTCCAAGATTTTGTACCGATTGAATAGCATGCTTAATTTGAATCCCATTCCTTAGACAAGCCACTAAGGAACTTGCACAACGGTTTCTCTTGATCGTAGTGATTTTCAAGATTGTTCATCTCATTCAAGAGCTTAGTAAATCAAGTAATTGTGGAGGTAATCTCTTTATCGGTGCCAACTTGAAAAGTTTCATGATGCTCCTAAAAAATCTTCAACTTTGTTTAATTCACTTGAGTAGTACCCTCATAATGTACCTCATATTTTCTCATACTTCTTTAGCCATGTTGCATGCACTCACTCAGTTGAATTCATTTTCACTCAGTGCACAAAATAAGTGATTCAATGCTTGATCATTATATAGCCTAATTCTTATCTCTTTGGTAGTGTCGTCCTTTATAGCCTCATTAGACGGAATGTAGTGATCCTTGATACAATCCCACAAACTTCTACCTTATGCTTTCATGTAGAATCTCATCCTTACTTTCCAGTGTGCATAATTGGTCCCATTAAAGTAGGGAGGCCTAAAAGATGAGTTGCCTTCCTTAAGGTGAGCAGAATCTAAAGTTTGCATCCTTGCAACAGAAAATCCAAAGATACATTAGTAACACTTTGAGCAATAACCTGCTTTAATACTAATTGAAACCACATCCAAAAGGGCGGTTAAATTGTGAACTAAGAGGTTATCACCTTTTCAATCTTTTTTATCAACTAATGAAGCTAAACGCCCACACAAGCAAATAGCAACAAATTAATGCAAAGGTGAAGGAGGTAGAGGAGCAGGAAATGAAACGTAAGATTTATAGTGATTCGATCCAACCGATCTACATCCACTACCTAACCTCCCTAGTTAGGATTTTCAAACCCCCACTTATATTACCAATAAGTGATACAACCTAAACTTAGAAGCCTAGAGTGCCTAATTACAAATTAGGTCTACCTACCTAACATCAACTAGAATTTTTGCCTAGCCTCAACTAGGTCTTCCCTTGACTTAGATCCCAGTAACTCTCACAATCAATAACTTACAATAAATATTGATTATTACAATGAGAATTTGCCTTACAAAGTAAGTGTAATTTTTACAAGCCTCTTAGAGCTAAACTACTCTAATGAATGCAAGTATGGACACAACAAAGATACTACTGAAGTCAATGAGTATGCACTAGTCTTAATTAAGAAACAAGCAAATTAATATCGATTAATAACAAGTGCGATTTCAAATCAAGTGAACAAGTGGTCTTATCGAAAATCAATGATAAGAGCAAAAACTTGTTCAAAACAATCCAAAGGTTCAAGAGATCAAGTTTAAGTGCAAAAACCCAAGAAAAATATATTTAACGACACAACAATTGATTTCCACATAAAAATCCAATAAAATAGAATAGGGAATCAAAAGATCTTACAACCCCAACTACGAGATCCGAAAATCTAATTTGGAGTATGGATTGCAAGGCTTAGAACACTTCTCTAGTATTAACTTCAAGAGCAAATTAGTGGTCTTTAAAGATTCCAAGTGGTTGTGAGCATAAAGTAGCAAATTTTAGTTCAAAACTTTATTTATGAGAGTATATGACCAAAGGTTGTTCAATGTGTGTTCTACATTGTTTGTTTTCATTCTCATGCCCTAATAAGGAGTTGGTGATCGTTAAGTTGATCCAATGGTCCAAAATGATCCCCAAATTCAAATTAAATGTGAAGATTCAACTTTTTTAAAAAGCTGTCAGAACTCTGCATAGTGCATTAGGTAGCTTGGACAACGCGACATATACAAGTAGCGCGTTATCCTACTTGCCTAGTGCAGTAGAGATAGAGGCTTTAAAATAGTTTTTTTTTTTTTTTTTGCAAATCGAATCCCCGAAGGTCCTAAGACTCTACTAGACCTCTAAAAATAAATCATACATGCTTAGTAGGGTCAATGAAACATATTTTGACATCCTGAATGATATAATAAACCCTCAAAATCAAGAATTGAGGTTTCATAAAACATATAGAGGCTTTTCTATAAATAGTTTAGATGAAAACCCAAAAGCTATCCAAACGAGCATCGGTGCATTCAAAAATAATTTCAACAGTTTTCACACCTCAAATACATGCTTTAAAACATGTTTGCATGATTTTAAATCCTTTTGAAACTCATGGAATTTTAAATCATAAAATCTATGACTTAAGTACTTTGAAAAATATGGTTCATGTGATGCATGAATCTAATGCATTTACCTACTAGGAATCGAACTTATATACCTTATACAAGCTGTATAATTGATAGCTTTAGCTTTCCAGTGCTCGTATCCTTGTATGAGCCGAGTCTTGAGCTTGTACAGCTTCATTTTGCCAATTTGACTTGAACTTTTAAAAGATCAAGTTTAAGCTCAACTTTTCTTTTGAACTTGGGATTCCTAACCATGGTTGATGCTCTAAAACACTGAAATAAACTATCAAATGTTCATGCCCTTACTTCTTGTTTGTTACCAAACTTTGGAATAAAGCACAACGCAGTTATACTTCGGTCATTGCTTTGCCAAAACATTTTATGATTTTCTGGTTTCTTTGTTTATCATCGACTGTGTTCTAGACTTTTCTCTATTTGAAGTTGTCTTTGGTTGCTCAAGGATATTCGCCGCTGGTTTTCACTTCCTTTCCTAGTCGCGTTGTAAGTCTAGCAGAAAAGAGTGTAAGTCTAGCAATAAACCGTTGACCAAGTAAGCGTTAACCATTCGGTAATATTATGAGTCACTTAAAGAAAACTTTGTCTCGAATATTTTCTCGAAGACATTCATCTATAAAAATTGAAACCGGATCATCATCAGAATCTTCTGGCAAACCACTTACTCAAGTAACTAAAGTTGATTTAAGGAATATTCAAGAGATTTCTTTCTCAAATATTGATCAATCTCTTCGCAATTGGAATCTTCCAAAAATTGAGCCATCTGCTATCTATAACAAAGGAAATTTTTCCAAACAACAAGATTTTATAATCAAAATTGAAGAAAATACAATTCCTATTGACACTGAAGGACAAGAGATTTATCTCATTTCTCCTGAAAAAATGAAACAACATAAACAAACACATAAATATTTAGATATCGGCCTTATTCAAGTAGCCATCAAACCTTTAGTCACTTTAGGATTAAATACCTCTGTTTTAGTCTCTGTTCGAGATAAAAGACATCAAGAATTTAATGATTCACTGTTACGTATGATTGAAGGTAGCCTTGCGGAAGGACCCATTTACTTCAATTGTTTTCCTAACTTTTCCTTTAGCCTACATGATGAATTACCCCATGAAGCTGCCGTTTTAGGCATTTATACTCAAGGATTTAAAATGAAAGGCATTATTTCAAATGTTGCGGTTGTTTATCGCATCTATTATAAATTAATGCAAACCATTGTTCCAGATATTGCTTATACAAATTTGCATACAGGAACATCTACTCTCTTCCTTACGAATGTGCGTAATAATACCGTCGATCGACAATAATTAAACCGGAAAGATCTTTCTATTCCTCATCAATGGACTATAAAAGATACAAATAAAGAAGAATGTCTAAAGCGCAAACATCTCAAGATTATCATCAAATCATAACTCATGATGATGGTAAAGTTGATATTATTTTTGCTCCTAGAGCATCTACTTCAAACTCTACTACCTCATTTCGTTCACAGAGTTTTTCTACGCCTCCACCTTCTATGAAGGAACCATAGCATGCAAGCTCTTCCTCAATTCCACCACCTATTATCGGTACTGCTTATCCAATTTATGCAGCATCCGAAAAGGATGATACTGTTAGTATCAATGATTTTGCTGAATATCACATAAATGTTGTTTCTCTTGTTGAAGAAACACAGCCTGAATTTGTTATGGATTATGAATCCTTAAAACATCAATTCTCGACTCATCCCTACAAACCATTATTTTGTAAATTTGTATCTTTTCAAAAACAAGCCATTTTTCGTGAAAAATATTTTAACTATGTCAAACAACATCAAATAAATATATCATTTTTTGATTGGTTAGCTCAAAGTTGTCCTCAACTAGCTATTCAAATCAATACGCTATGGAAAGGTACCCATGGTGTAACCTATGATCAACCACATCCGCGTTTGGCACCACTAAAAATTAAAGACAATATAAAAGCTGGTCCTTTCAAAAGTTCTTTTGAAGATGATGGGTTTGCAACCCGCAGAGATATTTCTCACTTAATTGAACAAAATAATTATAAAAATCTTTATTTATCCATTTTAGCTTCATCTGTTGCATCGAAAAGAGCTGCAACTCATATTCCTACCTCATCTGCACCTATTGCAACTCCTTTCACTAAAAAATCATTATTTCCTTCTATATCAGCATCCCCTCCATTACCTTCTTTTGCATCTAAATTTTCAAATGAATTTATTGATAAGTTATCTTCTCAATTAGCGCAGCTATCTTTACAAAATAATCAAACTTCTTCTTCTTCTATACCTCCTCTCCCTAAAGCGGCTTCCATGCCTGCTTCACCTAAAGAATCATCGAAAGATAAATCTAAAGATAAAGGCCCTGTTATTGCTAATATAGATCATATGTCTGATGCATTAAGTAATGATGACACTCCTTCTTCTATTTCTTCTCTACACAAAGATTCTTCATCATCTGATAATTTAGCCATTCAGCGCATTGCGCGAAAATCCTTTTCATCAAAAGTTCGTTATCCGCTTAGAAATAATTTTATTCAAGACCATCTTCTGCTGATCTTATTCTGGAAGAAAAGGTTAAGCGTCACCAAAAATATGATGGTAATACGATTTATGAATGGAATATAGATGGATTATCTGAATATCAAATTATGAATAATGTCATTTTACAAATGCAAATCTATGCAAAATCTTGCAGTTGTATTCATAAACATCCTGAAGATCAAATTGTGTTAGCAATAGCCGTCGGATTTATTGGACAATTGTATGGATGGTGGCAATATGTCTTCACTACAAAAACCGGTATGGCAATTGTTGCCTCTGACAAACGTGATGCTCATAATAACCATATTCTTGATAACGTAGGTAAACCTTAGCCTAATGGTGTAGATACCTTAATGGCTAATATTATTTGGTATTTTGTTGGTCAACTTTCCTCCTTTAATGAGAAAATTACAGATCAATTGCAAAACCTAAGGTATCGTACCTTAAATGATTATCGCTGGTATAAAGATACTTTCTTTTCAAAATTATATCAATTGACTGAACAGCATGATACAAATTTTTGGAAAGAACGTTTTATTGCTGGTATTCCTTCATTGTTTGCTATAAAAGTGAAAGAATATATTAAAGATCAAAACGATGGTTCTATGAACTTGTTCGCTTTAAGTTATGGAGATATTATCCAATATATTCAAAATTGTGGTCTTTCTATCTGCACAGATATGCGAATTAATCGTCAATTAAAAAAGGACAAGAATTCCTTAAAAAAAGATCTTGGCAATTTTTGTTATGACTTTGGTCACACCTTTGATATCGCTCCTTTAGCGAATCAAGCTGGTAAACATCATTTTAAATGAAAATCTTCGCTTCCTACAAATAAATACTATTCTCATCCTAAACATTTTCGCCATAAGAGAAAATCTCAAAAGTATGCCCCTAAACCTCACACATCTAGTTCTTCTCGCAAGAAAAATGTTTGTTATAATTGCGGAAAGACTGGACATTACGCTAATAAATGTCATTTAAAAAATTATAAAAAAAAATTCAAAATATTCATCAACGTGATTCTGATTCATCTTCTAATTCATCTTCTAATATTTGTCATTGCACAAATAATATGCTTTATGCATCACCATCTTCCTAGTCAACTGAAATAAATGTTTTGATAGCCCATAAAGATCTAACTCTTTCTATCGGAGAACAAATCACTGATCCTTCGTTGAAGTACAAATATTTTACTGAAGTTATAGGTTCTTCCTCTACCCATACAGATGTATCTAAAACAGAAGTTATTGATAATAAAAAACAAAAATTTAAACAACAATTAAGCATTGATCCATCAAAGTATTCGTTTCAAAGCTTAATGCAGGTTGTACAACAAAAACCTCATCATACAACCATTCAGTCTCTTCAGACTGAAATTAATTAGTTGAAAACCGAAATAATACATTTAACAGATAGGGTTTCTACCCTTAAATCAATTCCTAATGATTTGATCCTGACAATGTCTTTATTGAAACTGTTACTCGATATACACATCAAAGATGGTTCACTCCTATTACTCTCACTATAAAAGATTTCACTTCAAAATGCACTGCATTAATTGATTCCGGTGCTGATTTAAATTGTATTCGTGAAGGATTCATTCCACTTCGATACTGTGAATCCACTGATAATCATATTTCTGTTGCAAACGGAAAACAATTAACAATTAAATATAAAATATCACTTGCTCATATTTGTCATCAAAATATATGTATTCCTACATCATTCATCATCATTAAGGGACTACAACATGATATGTTATTAGGAACTCCTTTCTTCAACAAATTCAGCCATTTTCAGTTTCTTCCAAAGGTATTTCTGCCACCCTCGATAATAAAAATATTTATTTTTTTTCTTAAACCTCCTCAAGAAAAGTATTTAAATCAAATCATAAATCAAATTGATTTCAAACAAAGTCATATCAATTTTTTGAAACATGAGATTCACATTCTCAAAACTGATCAAGTTTTACAATCTCCATCTTTTCAAACAAAAGTTCAAAATTTTGAAATAAATCTACAACATAAATGTTGTTCTGATATTCCTTCAGCTTTCTGGGATCGAAAATATCATACAGTTCGTCTCCCTTATATTTCTGAATTTCATGAATCTCAGATTCCTACTATAGCTAATCCTTCTCAAATGAATTCTCGATTAAGAAATTTATGTCAAACAGAAATCAAAGATTTGCTTAAGAAAAAACTGATTACTCCCTCTCAATCTCCTTGGAGTTGTACAGCCTTTTATGTTGAGAATGCTCCTGAACTTGAACGACGTGCTCCTCGTCTTGTTATCAATTATAAACCATTGAATAAAGTTTTAAAAACATTTCGTTACCCTTTGCCAAATAAATCTGATTTAATAAAAGCTACAACATCTACAATAGTTTTCTCTAAATTTGATTTAAAATCTGGATTTCGGCAAATTCAAGTTCATCCTGATGATAGGTATAAAATTGCTTTTAACACCCCCTTTGGTCAATATCAATGGAATGTTATGCCTTTTGGCCTTAAAAATGCTCCTTCTGAATTTCAAAAAAATAATGAATGATATATTCAATCCTTATCATGAATTTATTCTTGTTTATATTGATGATATTTTGGTTTTCTCAAAAACCATTGATCAACATTGGAAACATCTACATACCTTTCAAGCACTTATCCTAAAAAATGGGCTGGTGCTCTCACAAAAGAAAATGCATTTATTCCAAACTGTTGTTACCTTCTTAGGTTTCAAATTATCAAATCAAACAATTACTCCTATTAACAGAGTAATTAATTTTGCTGATAAATTTTCTGATCAGTTAACTGACAAAAATCAATTACAAAGGTTTCTTAGTTGTTTCAATTATCTTTCTGATTTCTATCAGAATGCTGCAATCGATCGCAAACCTTTACAAGATTTATTAAAAAATGATTCTAAATTTATTTGGACTCCTCTTCATACAAAAACCATTCAAACTATTAAACAAAAGGTTAAAACCCTTCCTTGCCTTCATTTGGCTTCTCCGACTGCCTTTAAAATCATCCAAACTGATGCTTCTGACGTTGGTTATAGAGGAATCCTCCTTCAAAAAACCCCCAGAGGGACTGAACAATTAATTTTTTATACATCCAACGTTTGGAATCAAGCACAACGCAATTATGCGATTGTCAAAAAAGAAGTATTAGCCATTGTGCTTTGTGTTCAAAAATTTCAAGCTGATATTTTAAATCAAAAGTTTTGATCCTCCTTTTGTTGACAATCCATCAAATGGTTTTGAGAAAACCAAGAGGTTAATATTTTAAATCATACCTAATATTCAAGACATATGATCGACGTAACGCGTTATCCTACTTGCCTAGTGCAGTAGAGATAGAGGCTTTAAAATAGTTTCTTTTTTTTTGCAAATCGAATCCCCGACGGTCCTAAGACTCTACTAGACCTCTAAAAATAAATCATACATGCTTAGTAGGGTCAATGAAACATATTTTGACATCCTGAATGATATAACAAACCCTCAAAATCAAGAATTGAGGTTTCATAAAACATATAGAGGCTTTTTTATAAATAGTTTAGATGAAAACTCAAAAGCTATCCAAACGAGCATCAGTGCATTCAAAAATAATTTCAACAGTTTTCACACCTCAAATACATGCTTTAAAACATGTTTGCATGATTTTAAATCCTTTTGAAACTCATGGAATTGTAAATCATAAAATCTATGACTTCAAGTACTTCGAAAAATATGGTTCATGTGATGCATGAATCTAATGCATTTACCTACTAGGAATCGAACTTATATACCTTATACAAGCTGTATAATTGATAGCTTTAGCTTTCCAGTGCT
Source organism: Stephania yunnanensis (assembly GCA_039657365.1). Classification (NCBI taxonomy): domain Eukaryota; kingdom Viridiplantae; phylum Streptophyta; class Magnoliopsida; order Ranunculales; family Menispermaceae; genus Stephania; species Stephania yunnanensis. The sequence continues at coordinate 46,600,153 of CM077581.1, forward strand.
CGTATCCTTGTATGAGCCGAGTCTTGAGCTTGTACGGCTTCATTTTGCCAATTTGACTTGAACTTTTAAAAGATCAAGTTTAAGCTCAACTTTTCTTTTGAACTTGGGATTCCTAACCATGGTTGATGTTCTAAAACATTGAAATAAACTTGTTAGAATCCTTTCACTTTGTTTGTTGCCATCAAAATCCAAGGTGGAGTACAAGTGTTAAAGCACTTAGTCCAAAACTCTTGTCATGAGATGACAGATGTAATTAGAGATCTATAGTCATGTGATGACTTGTGTAATTTTAGTGTCTATTAATAAACATTGGAAAGATGATGGATTAGATAGATAGGCAACTCTACTTTAGTATCTAATGTTGTGCTCAATTATTATTTGCCTCACTATGTAATTTTAGACTAATGATAGTCTAAGATGTGATTGGTTGACAATTCAAATAAAAAAGATGATTAGTGATGTGAAGACAATCTGGTACGTATACACCTAAGTTTGGTGGATAGGAGAAGAATTATTAATGATTTACAAAATTTTTATCAATTAAGAATGAATATGATGTTCTGAAAAGCAAGATAGGCTAGGTTTTGTTATGTATTGATATTTGAATAAGTTTCAAGGTGTGAGATATGAAATGAAGAAAATTTATTGGATATTCCACAAATTTGATCATTTAAGTCGTTTGAATTTCAAAAATTGCCAGGGTTGGTAAAGTAACGAAGATAACATTTTATAAAACCAAGAACTTGTAAGTGGAAAGTTGAAATATTTATGATCTCAACCGCTGAGTTAATGATCACAACAAAAGCGATTGGGTCCATTTAGTAGTTTCACCTTGGAAATGATTTATACAGGTTTGGATTAAAAAAGTTGTATATGAATGATCATCTTCTCATATCTCTTTTGTTCAATTAACCTTTAAGTTTAAATTTCGATGACAAAATTTTTAATTAGTTGTGAAGAATTATAGCATCAAAAAATTTCATAAACTTGATTGGGCGACTAAGTAAGTATTTTTGAATTTAATTTGCGATTTAAGTATCTGAGGTGCGACCCACGCGTTATGGATCGGAGATCATAAATTAAATATTATTTTTGCTTATCGTGTGCCTTATTATTATACACTATTTTAATGCGAACTAGTTGAAGTCTATATGCAGTGCTTATAAGTTTTGTAGGGCATTGGAATATTTCTCAATTTTCAATGAAATTGAGGTATTTTTTGAAATTTAATTTGGGCTTAAAAATAAGAAATAATCATGAAATGAAATAGAATAATTAATAAATTTGTGGACGCTTAGTGATACGCGGGGTCTAGTGTGACACACGTGAGATGTACAATAGTGTGCATGCTCGAGGATAGTCGTTGGCGCGCATGGCTAATTTATAGTTGCAAAAATATATAGGTATATATATTTATATATATATATATATATTATATAAATATATAATAAATGTATCCTATAGTTTAATTTGAAATGTTTAAAACATTGGATTCGCCTTGAAATATGCTTAGCGAGGCATCGAGGAAGGAAATTGTTGAACATTTGCTATTGGTGAGGTGTATCCATGCCTCAAGATGTGTGTCATTCCATCTAAAAAAGGTTTGTTGCTTTAAACTCTAATCTTTGGATCATCCACGAGATTCGTGCATGCGAATATCGAGAAAATTATATTTATCTCATCTAAGTCGTTTAAGAGGTGATGAGTTGGTTAATAACTACAAGATTGACCTCGAGATACATAATACGCATCTAAAAAAATATAAAAATATAAATGAAAAAGAATAAACCATTAGATCTTAATCGAGATTTGTGCTATGCGAATCTAAAGGGAACTTATATTTATCCCTAAACGTAAACACTGCTTCGCCATGTTTTAGAATCGACAATGAGGTCAAAAATCGATTGACAAAGATAGAGAAAGTGAGGTTGAGATTTGGAGGAGCGATGGAGACCGAGATACAAGTCTCGAAACATGGTAAGTTAGAGTTGTTGATTGTCTCGTTGCAGTGGTGTTGTGATGTGCTGTTGTTGTTGTCGTTTGTTGTTTGTTTAGCGCGGCGCAAGTATAACGACTTACTTGTAGTAATAGTTCAATCAACTTACGTTGATCACGGATATCATCCTCAAGGAAAGGTTTTTGCACTAATGGTATACCTATTTAACTTTAAATTATTGCTAAGGAAATCATTTTTTAATTGGTTTGATACTAACTAAACTAATCTAATAAATCAATTCAAACTTTACTTTAAATACTATATTAAGGAAATCTTAGTTCACAACTTCACCTTGGTAATTTAATATTATGTTTTGCATTTATTTATTACATATGGATATGTTGTGTGCAATGCCTAATTAGAACAGATGAATTTCCTTCAAAGCTACTTCAACCCACTGTCGTGACAGAAAAGATTTTAATATGCAAACTAGAACCCTACTTATCAGTGTGAATAACATAAGCTCCACATTACTTTAAGTCTAAAATCATTAAATTCATAACCAACTTAATTTACTATCCATCCCTTCCTAATCAACAATTATCTATCGATGTTGTATATTTTATGATTGTACACTTCATGTCCAGATTAAAAGCTTCAATCGTCATGATAACTTCTAAAATCTAAGTTCATTAAACACGTGATAAAGATGTTTAAAGGACTATGCTCAGAATCAATACAAATTCTAACCATTTCACTTTTATAATAACTTTTTATTCTGATTTAAAGCATAACATTCATACCATAGGATCCATTGATCCCTAAAATAAATAGACTACACTCACTTTATTGAAACACACATAGCACAATCCATAATGGAAATCATTGCAAATAAAAAATGATTATAAATATTACCTTGAATTTAATTAATGAAACAAAACTTGAACATACATAAAGTCTTCAATATTTTTTTCACATTAACTTCCTAATTCGCAAACTCAAAGTAAAATCTATGCTTATTTACTCTAATAGTGGCTAATAGTTGGTATGTGGTGACTTTACCACGTCCTACTACAAAATTATACTCCTTAATAACAATTAAAAACCCTATTTTACAATTTAACTCGAATTAAGACTTCAACTTTCTAGTTTCTACATGTCTGGCGCTTTCACTAATGTCCTAGCATCGTGCCTTTGGGCCATTGGGCCGCGACTACATGCATGCACTACGACTCCTTGGTGCTTCGGCACTATCACTACCATGTCGGTGCCATCCCCTTTGCACCACTGCGTCGCCGCTACACCGGACCACTAGACTTGGTTTTGTTCCCTATTTCATCTCTCGCATGTCGTGTCTTTCCTTCTCACGATGTGCCTTATGTTCCCACAATGTCAACACATGTAGCTGCGGTGCCAACCATGTTTTTGTGAGTTTTTGCTTCCTTTCTACTCATTTTTCCTCATTTCCTTCCTTTACACCTTAATTCCTTGAAAATGCAATAATACCATGAATTAAAGCTCATTTAAGGATATTTATATTAAATATATTACTAAACTAACAATATATATAAGTATAAATAATCAATTATCAAATGCCCCTAAACTTAGGATTAAAGGCATGTAGCTTTAACAATACATATAACTTCACTTTCAAAATGCTAATTAGACCACGGCCAAAACCCATCACTACTCACAAGTTTGTTTCATCTCAACACTCTAGTAGCAAGTATACAATCTCAAGATTTCCTATTAAGCTCCGAAATTCACAAATAAGCATAGATCATACTCATCTTTAGTAAAATTTAGCACATTGAGAGTCCATACGACATTAACGTAGTTGGAATGGAAACTCAACTCAATTAGCTACTCGTACTCGAGCTTAATCTTTTATTTGAAGAGTTTTAATTTAATTCAACCTTCTTTTCTTTATTTTTCTCCCATTTCATTTTTTTTTATTTTTTTTATTTTACAGTCCGTGCTCCTTTTCCTATGGACTTCATTATTCTTCCATTTTTCGAACCATCAAGTTCGTTGATCCATTTTTCAGTAGAACTTGTGGAATTCTCTCATTTTTTCTTTATTTCTAAAACTCTTATTAGCACTTCTCACTTTTACCAAATCAAGTAAGTTAACTCCAACTATTAATTTACTATGCCTATTTCTCCCCCTTTTTGCGCTAAGTCTTTCTTTGCTTTTTTATTATGAAGTAAGATTCACACTTATTATAGAATCATTAGATATCTAACTTTATCCATAAGATGTGTTCTAATTTCTTACTTTTGTTTCAAGTTCAAGATACTTGTATCCACAATTAAAGGCATGAACATGCGAATGAGCTACTTATTCATTACATATTACAATATATAACCAAATCAATACTACTTAAACATTAAAATAGTAAATAAAATGAAAATTTTATACACTAACATGCTTTCCTCTTTAACAGCTTCAAATTAAGATTTAAACAATCATACCTGCACTTTTGTCCTTATTTCTCTGCATATCTTACCACTTCCCATAGTGTAGTGTAGTGTCAATGGCCGCAAACTTTAACCAAACCTTGTCCTCAAGGTTTAAAAGTAAGCCTGAAACATGAAAACACTAATACACACAAACATATATAAGAACAAAAGTTATAATAAACTAAACTTAGATTTAAAATAACTAAATAGTTGACAAAATCTCCCAAATGTTTAAAAAATAAATGGTATCAAATTCACTCTCTAGTCCTCAGGTCTAAAAGATTCCTATTGCACTAACTTCAGGATTGTGCGTCATCATCATCATCTGCATCATCAACTCCAGCTTGGGATGATGTCAATGGACGCTCCACCCTCCCACTCAGCATCAAATCCTAATCAAACACATATGTTGGTGTTGCTAGAGAGCTTAATGACCTATCAGTTGTCTCAATCGTCTGCTCGTCTCATATCTAGCTATGTCTCGATGATGATCAATAAACAACATGAAATTACGTTCTCTATTCCTTTAGTGTTGCTCCTTCCTCTCCATATCCTACTCATATCTCAACATGGTTGCCTAGTACTACACCCTGTCCACCTGGTATTGTCTCATCATCTCTACTATCCACAGCCTATGTTGTCATGGAGTTAAATTCTCTAGTGGTTGTATGGGTGATTGTAGTGGAGGAGGTGATGGAAATACTTCAGGACCATCTAAGTATTGCTCTCCAATCTATAAGTCTACAAACTCATAACACTTAGTAAATCCTTGCCGATATTGATCCTTCTTTTCTTTATTTTCTTATTCTTTCATCGCTTCGACTAGTTCTGCTGCTGCTTAATCCTCTTCCTTTTCGGCCAAGAACTCGACCTCAATTCTAGCTCCTTTATCCCTTTCTCTCCTCTTTGGAGTCTAGGTAACCAAGTGGTGATTTTATTGTGAGCATGAAAGCTTCATCCATGGTTGGTTGGGCCTGTATATCAAAGTTTTCATCATTTCTCAGTCTCGCCCTGGCCTTTCAGTACATCTAAGCAATCAAGATAGAAACAACAACTTTTTGTCCCTTTCCACATAATTGACTCCCTTAGATTGTTATGTATGATCTCTCCGATGTTAATTTCTTCGTACTTTGTAATCTCATAAAGATAAGCCGCTTTCGGCTTGTTGATCTCGCCCTGCTGAGAAGTGGGGTATATCAATGCAACAAGGAAATGTTGCCACATTCTATTAGATCTTCTAACACTTTCTTTCTTTATGTGCTTTGGCAGATTTTCAGCGCCTATGACTCATCCTTGTTAATTTCTCCGTACTTTGAAATCTCATAAAGATAAGCCGCTTTCGCCTTGTTGATCTCACCCTGCTGAGAAGTGGGGTATATCAATGCAACAAGGAAATGTTGCCACATTCTATTAGATCTTCTAACACTTTCTTTCTTTATGTGCTTTGGCAGATTTTCAGCGCCTATGACTCATCCTTGTTGTCCATCGACAACCAATGCATTCTTTGTACCTCTAGAATGGTATAGGTTTTAAGGTTTCTCATATGACTTTTTCGGGAAAGTCTATTTGGATCCATACAAGCTTGATTCCTCTTACCCATAGAAAGTATTGATCTTACGTACATTAAAGGGAAAAAGATCCATCTCACTTTCACTGGCTTATCCTTTACTGTGAACTTCACATTAGCATAAAATTCTACAACAATCTCACCTACTCCTTTAACTTCATTCTTCCTAAAGTTTTAAGTGAGTTACTCCCAATTTTGATGCCTAATAAAGTTATTCACTATTTTATCATACTTGGCTAGCAAGTTAATCCTCCTTTCACAAATGAACTCCCTATGAATGATTTTCTCATATCGGTCCTCAGCCTCTCTACAAATGATGAATTTGGATTTAAAAGGTCTAGGCTATTTTTCATTGAAGTTCTAAAGGTAGATGCCTTAAAATCATTTGCTCTAGTTTGGCTAAATTGTTCCCTTGTTCATGCCATTTCTTCATATTTCAAGCAATTAAGTGACAATGCAATGCAACTTGATCTTCAAATCACCTAAAAAAATCAAAATTCATATAACATGGATCATGCCTACGCTACATAATGCAAATACATCAACTAAGTCTCCATGGGTAATATGAATGCTCGTATTCACACAATCTTGCAAAACCTATCCTATAACCTCGAATCCACAGTTTCATACAACATCATCAAAATTTTCGAAATTAAAATCGTAACTAGATGAAATCGTAAATGTAGCTCAATGCCAGATTAATTTTTAGTGTAGAATACTTCTCTAAGCCTTTTCAATCCAAGCCCTCTCACTTTTCTCACCAACTAGAACCCTAGCTCTATTCGGAATCAAAATCAAAAATTCCAAGCCTTATCTCTTTAACTTATACAAATTCACAATGTACTTGTTTCTTTACTCTTAATCACTAGGAACTCACTAATCTCACTGAAAAATGATCAAACTTTGTCTTTAGAAGGATGTATACTTGGTGGTTGTGGTGGGGTTTTAGTGTAAGCGTGAAAAATGAATGAAAAATGAAGTTTAAACCCTTAAAATGCTTCCACAACGCGGTGGGGTGTTTGTCTATTTTCCTACCTGCTGCCTCTCAATATTGTGGCTTACACCTATGGTGTCACTAATCTGCCAACATCCTTGAGTATATTTCTTCGCTAATTCTCCAACGACGCTTCTCCGACTTTTTGTATAGCTCACACAAGGTGTCACAATCACATAAAATCCATGAAAATATAAAAATTAGGATATTATACCATCGATTCACCTATCCACCTTACCTTCACCATTTTGAACTTTTTTGCTATTTTTCATTCTTTGATCAATTAGCAAGACATTGCCATTCAGATGAATCATCACCCGAAGAATGGTCTTTCCTGCGCATTCGACAAATTTTTTTAAAATTTAGAACTAAAACTTGTTAATTGTAACTATTAAACTAAATAACTGACTACTAACTAAAATTCAAAAAATTGAAATTTAAATACCCCTGGCTACTTTTAAATTCTCACTCTTATATGAAAATTCTCTTTAGCAATGTTCAAGAATGGTCGCCCAAGTATCATAGACATATCATTATCCATATTGTGGTTCACTACCTTGAAATCTACGAAGACTGTGAATCTACCCACTTTCACATACACATTTAAAACTATTCCTACAGTAGGTATCAAGTTTCCATTAGCTACTTTTAAATTCATCGTATTGGGATAATAAATCTTCAAGTCGGCATGGAACATGTCCGTTAGTTGCATGACATTTACTGAGGCTCCCATATCACATAAAAGATTTCTAAACCTATGCCCGTCAATGTTTATTAGTAAGTTCATCTCTCAAGGGTCTCTCCTTCTGATAGGTTGAAGTCGTAGGATGAACTTGAGCTTCGGTTCCTATTTATTTGAAACCAAATTAATGTCATTGCCTTATGGGTTTTCTTTGGAAGTTACTTCATCTTTTTGTTTGGTTTTCCTTTGTTGCTTTCCTTTCTTCTTCTTCAAGGCATTGATTATTTGCTTCTTGAAACCATCAAACTTATTTTGCCTTACCTCCGTGTTGTGCTCATGCATCTCTTCATTCTTATCATAGACAAAATGTTGAACTTTTTTGGTTTGTACATTACTTGGTCCGTATTATTGATATTTAAGTTTATGACAAATAGGGATTAGATGAATATTGTCTATATTATTGCGAGAATCACAAACTTGATTGGAAAGGTAAAACCAAGGATTTCAGATAGATAATAATATTTCTCTAGGATTATACAACTGAAGGGTTTACAAGAGATTACAAACAAACTTGCTTCAATATGGAAACTCGATGCTTGAATAGCAAGCATCCAACTCCTTATATAGACAATGGACGCACTACAGTGGAAAGGTAGTCCAACAAAAGACAAATAACAACTGGCACACTTATCACATACCGACAAGCCGAAGTGACAAAAGAAAAAACAAATAGTACAGACTTTAATTAAAGACTGACAAGATATAAAGCGAAAGTAAAACAGTACACTCGATTGACTCTAATAATAATACAACTTTATGAAAAGCAAGATACGCCGATAAGCGGATAAGATTCTTGATCAACTTGATAGACGAAAATCTTCATTGATTGATGTAGGTGCAATAATATTGCATAGGTTCAGTCCACTGTATCCACCATAGATGGTAATGAATAAGATTGGTAAAATGATAAATTTCAGGATAAGTTATGTAAACTCGAATTTGTGGTTTGTCGAGCAAATACCATAAGGCGAGGAGAGAACGTGCTTCATCTTGATACCATATAATGGATTGACAGGCAAAGATATGAATTTCGTATTTGCGAAGTATCGTATTCCAATAAATTTCAACGCCATTATTATATAAATCATAAGAAAACTGATCAACCATAGGTTGTTGAATCGTTGGATTCTGAAGAGCTCTCGCAAGTGGCACTAGATCCCGATCTAGAGTCCTTGTCATAGTGTATCTGAATGAAAAGAAAGATTGTCATCTGAATATGATCTGGATTTTGATGAGGATTTTGATTCAACTTGTTGTAGTCTTGATTCCATAGAACTCTGTGATTTTTTCATTTGTTGAAGTTGCAAGAGAATTGCTTGTCCAATATTAGGGGTAATCGGAGAGGCTAAATTTACAGTTGGTTGAATACTGGAGGAGGTTGGTTGAACATTGGAGGAGGATTGATTAATGACATCTTTATAGGTAAATTTTGGGAGAGAGGGAAATTCATCAACCGTAGGGGTAGAAGGAGACGAAATGTCAATGAAGGAACAATTAAATTTTTCCCACCATTTACATTGAATGTCTTGAGAAAGATAAATATAAGTTGTATTGTCTACATTGGAGACTTTATGCTTAGCATATTGCCATTTGAGGATCCACGGAATAGAATGCTTACGGAGAAATTCAAATAATGTTAATTTTTCAGCTTTATATTTTTTGAGTGCTTCGGGAGGAAGAAAATTAATTGTAGGATTAAATTTTTTCCACCAGTTAGCCATGAACCATGTTGGTGGATTAACTTTCAAAGATTTTTTGAATGTTATATACCAAGAGTGATTAGATTTTGGATCTTTATAGAATAAGAGGTTGCGCCATAAATCAATATAATCTTTATAATTAACATACACTAGAGGTTTGTCCTTGATGATAGTCATTAACTGATAGAGAAATGGACTATGTGTGATGGAAGATTGTTGAGAATTACACCATTCAACACTTGATAAAACCTTTTGAATTTTTAGTTTTGAATAAGCAATTTCATTTGAATTAGGTCTATTAAAATGTTCAATATGAACTGATTGGGTTGAGGTTAGAAGACTTTCATAAAATTTTATGGTGATGTGAGGTCTTGATGGGATGAAATGAAGACCAGGTGGCATGACTAAATTAATTTGAGCATCAAGAGATTTATCAAGAAGATGAGTGTCGAGAAGTAGAAAAAGGTGTCTATTAGTGAATTTATATTGACTGTTGACGGATGACATTAGGGGAGCAAATCTATTAGATGCTGCAGGAGATGTATGCACTGATTTGCCTTCCTCAGTCATTTCGATTAGAAGCGAAGAATCGAAGAAGTAGTAAGAAATTCACGCGAAAGAAAGTCAGGTAGAACATTATGTGCACCTTTAATATATTCAAGATCAAAATAAAATATACTTAATATTGTTTGCCATCGTGCAAAAATTTGTTTTGACACCAAATTTTTTACATCTTTTAAAAGAATTTCTTTAGCAGCTTTGCAATCAACACGAATCAAAAAATTTTGATTTAAAACATCAGCTTGAAATTTTTTTACACAAAGGATAATGGCCAAAATTTCCTTTTTGACAGTAGCATAATTTCTTTCAGTTGGATTCCAAAGTTTGGAAGTAAAACAAACTAATTGTTCTTTACCAGAAGGAGGTCGTTGTAAAAGAATACCACCATAACCAATATGAGAAGCATCTGTTTGAATAATTTTAAAATAAGTTGGGATTGCTAAATGGAGGCAAGGAAGGACTTTGACCTTTTGCTTTATTTTCTGTATGGCAGCTGTATGTACAGGAGTCCACTTAAACTTAGAATCCTTTTTGAGTAATTCTTGAAGAGGTTTTCGATCACTGGCGGCATTTTGATAAAAATCTGAAAGATAACTAAGGCAACCAAGAAATCGTAGTAATTGATTTTTATCTATTAATTGATCAGGAAATTTATTTGCAAAATCAATAACACGGTTCACGGGAGTGATTGTATGATTGGATATTTTGAATCCTAAGAAAGTAGTAGATGTTTGGAACAAATGTAATTTCTTTTGCGATAAAACCAAACCGTTATGAATAATGATGGTTTTGAAGGTATTTAAATGTTTCCAATGTTGATCAATAGAATTGGAAAAAATTAAAATATCATCTATATATATAAGAATAAATTCCCTATAAGGATTGAAAATATCATTCATGATTTTTTGAAATTCTGAAGGAGCATTTTTGAGACCAAAAGGCATAACATTCCATTGATATTGCCCGAATGGTGCATTGAAAGCAGTTTTGTACCTGTCAGAAGGGTGGATTTGAATTTACCAAAATTCGGATTTAATATCGAATTTAGAAAATATGATGGCAGTGGTAGTATGTTTTATTAAGTCATATTTATTTGGTAATGGATAACGAATAGTTTTGAGAACTTTATTTAATGGCTTATAGTTAATAACAAGACGAGGAGCACCTCGCTCAAGTTCAGAAGCATTTTCGACATAAAAAGCAGTACAGCTCCATGGAGATTTAGAAGAAGTTATTAATTGTTTCTTAAGTAACTCTTGAATTTCAGTTTCGCATAACGAAAGGAGACGAGCATTCATTTGTGAGGGATGTGCTTTAGTTGGAATTTGTGCTTCACTAAAAGTTTCAATATATGGAAGAGTGATTATATGTTTTTTACGATTCAGAAAGGTAGAAGGAATGTCAGAACAACATTGTTGTATTAGTTGATCTTGATATAGCTGAATGCGAGTTTGCAAAGATGAAGTTTTGAGTAATTGATCAGTTTTAAGAAAATTGATTTCCGAACGAAAGAATGTAAGCTGAGATTCTTTATATTCAATTTGATTGATAATATGATTTAAATACTTAATTTTCGGAGGTTGAATAAAAGGAAATTGAATAGATTGATTATTTATGGATGCGATGATGCCTGTAGTAGACATTGTAAAAGGCTGTATATGTTGAAGGAAAGGAGTTCCTAAGATCATATCGTGTTGTAAACCTTTAACAATAATGAAAGAGGTAGGAATACAGATAGAGTGACAACGTATGTGGGCTTTTGGAATTTTATACTTAATTTGAGTTTTAGAACCGTTGGCGATAGAAATACGACTCTTAGTCACTTCACAGTAACGTAATGGGATAAGTCCTTCACGGATACAATTTAAATCAGCACCTAAATCAATTAAAGCATTACACTTCTGGGCACCTGAATCAATTAAAGCATTACACTTATGGGCAAAGTCTTTAATGGTTAAAGTAATGGGAGTAAACCATCTTTGATGAACATATTGAGTAAGAGCTTCAATAAAAATGTTATTAGTAAGAGTATCCTCATGATCAAAGAACAGATTTTGATTAGGATGTTCTAATTGAACAAGTCTTTGTTTAAGATCTTTGATCTCTTCTTTCAATGTATTTATCTCGGATTGTAGGGATTGGATTGTAGCTTGTTGAGGACGCTTATTGACAATATTCATTAAGCTTGCAAAAGAATATATATTAGGATCAATTTGCACTTGTTGTTGAAATTTATTTTATTTTTTCGAAAAGTTGTAATCAATCGTACTAAACAAATCAAGTTGCTCAGCGGGCATATCAGACTGTAATATTTGAGCAAAATATTTTTGTTTAAGAGTAGGATCTTGAATTTGTTCACCTATTTCAAGGATTAATTCTTCATGAGCAGTTAAGACATTAATTTATGTGTCAGAAGAGGAAGAAGTATTGGCTATATTATTAGGACAATGACAGACATCTTCATCAGAAGAGTCTTCCTTAAGAACTTTATGAATTTTCTTTTTATAATTTTTTAATTGATATTTATTAGCATAATGTACTGGTTTACCACAATGGTAACACACATTAGTTTTATTTGAATTCGATTTGGATAAAAATGGTTTATTTCTTTTTGGAAATCGATGCTTTGTTCTAGCTTTTTGATAATAAGTAGGCTGGGCATTGGATTGGAATGTATGTTTCTTTATTCTTTTTTTATGAGATGTATGAGATACTAAAGGAGTGATATCTAAATCATGACCAAATTCATAACAAAGGCATCCTAAATCATGTTTTAATGATCCTTTAGTTTTATGAAGTTGACGCTTAATGCGCGTATCATTACAAATAGCGATTCCACATATTTTGAACATATTGGAGAATATCGCCATAAGAATTAGCAGTCCAATTTAGATTTCCATTATTTTGAGCTTTAATGAATTCTTTAACTTTATCACCAAATACGGGAGGTAATCCAGCTATGAAGTGCTCTTTCAAAAATGTACCATCATGAGCTGTTAATCGATATACTTTAGAGAAAAATGTATCTTTATACCAGCGATAATCATTCATGGTTCTACACCTTAAACTTTGTAATTGATCTCTAATTCTTTCATCAATAGAGGAGAATTTTCCTATAAAATACCATATGATATTTGCTAATAGATTTTCTACTGCATTGGGTATAGGTTTACCATAAAGATCAAAAGAGATATTACCATTTGCATCTTTTTCAACGGAATCGAGAATTTCATTTCTGACATTGTCATTGAATGCATGATTCCACCATCCATATAATTGTCCGGTAAAACCAGAACAGATAGCAAGGGCTATAGTTTGATCTGAATGTTTACTAATTAGGCAAGCTTTAGAATATATTAGCATTTGATATATTACGCGAATAATTTGATATTCAGTTAAACCATTAATATTCCAGTAATAGATTGCATTTCCATCAAATTTTTGATGTTTATGAAGTTTTTCTTCAAGCAGAGTATCTCGTAGGAGAGGGACGAGAGTAAAATTGTCGTTGTTTGGGATATCTTGTAGGATAAGGAGATGATTTTGTGATTTGCGAAATATTTTTTGAATTTCGAGTGAGGAAGAGGATGATGATGTAGAAGATACAGGTTCAGCTGAAGATGCTGAATGATGTGATAGATTATCTGTATTATCTTCATCAAGAGTGGCTTCATCAATATTGGCAATGAAAGGGTCTTTATCTTTACTATCCTTTTTTGATTTAGTAGCGGGTTCTAGCCGTGCTAGTTGAAAATTAATTCTGTCAAAGAATTCAGAGGAATAGGGTTGTTTTGGAGCAAACGCCAGAAGAGAAGGGGAAGGTTTAGAGGCACGGGGGGGAAAAAGGGAAGGAGATTGAGCAGGCGGTAATGCAGAAAGGGAAGATGTAGAGGTAGAGGGATCAAACGAGTGCGTAATACGGGTAGGACGTGGAGGTGAGGATAATGTTGAGAGATAAAGGTTGGTATAATTATTTTGTTCAATGAGATGATTGAGATCAGCTCGGGAGGAAAGGCCATCTTCAGGAATTGGGGCTTTGAATGGAGTAGCTTCAATAGTATCTTTAATTTTGAGGGGAGCTAAAGGTGGATGACCTTGTTTAATTTTGTCACCTGAAGTAGTTTCCCATACGGTATTTACTTTATGAATAATATTGGGATATTGTTGCTCTAAATAATCAAAGAAAGGAATATTAGATTGAATTTTATGCAGATATGAGAAATAAGATTCACGAATAACCGCTTGTTGAGACATTGTATATAGTTTGCGAAAAAGAGATATGGCGGAGAGGATGAGATAAAAACTCTTATTTTATGTTATTATAATCAATAACAAAGTTTTCAACTTCTGAAGGGTCATTTAATATTATATGAATTTTATACTCAGCAAAATCATTTATACTAATTGAATCTGATGCAGAGGCTTTAGGAGATGTATAAACAGGATACGCAATTCCAGTAGGAATATTGTGCGTATGTTTAGATGTAGAAGGTATTGATTCAACAGGAATAGAAGAATTGGATGTTGATGCAAGATGAACTTCATGGTTTTTTGACAGTGAAGAACGGGAAGCAAATAAGATATCAACTTTTCCATCTTCATGTGTTATTATTTGATGAACTTCTTGAGTAATTTGTCTAGGAGGCATTTCATCCTTAATAGACCATTGATGTGGGATGTTAATATCTTTCCAAGGAACATTTAATTGTTTGCGATCAATTTTTGTATTCTTGATATTGGTGAGGAAAATAGTGGTAGTTCCTCTCTGGAGATTGGTATAAGCAACATTAGGAATTATGGTATGCATTAATTTATAATAAACTATGTATACAACAGCGACGTTGGAACAAGTTCCTTTCATTTCATAACCTTGAGAATAAATATCAAGTATAGCAGCTTGATGAGCTATATCATCTTGAAGACAAAATGAAAAATTAGAAAAACAGTTAAAATAGATTGGACCATCAGCAAGACTGGCTTCTATTAATCCTAACACTGAGTTGTGAAATTTAACATGACGTTTATCACGAACAAAAACTAGGATAGAGGTATTTAGACCTAACACATTTAGATGTTTTATGGCTACTTGGATTAAACCAATATTTAGATATTTATGAGTTTCTCTGTATTGCTGAATTTTGTTCAAGAGAAATTAATTGTATTTCTTGTCCTTCTTCATAAATAGCTTGAGTATCTTCTTCTAATTTGATTATAAAATCTTGTTTTTTAGAAAAAGATCCTTGATTATAAACACTGGCAAGTTCAATAGGAGGCATTTCCCAATTACTCAAAGATTGTTCTATTTGTGAAAACGAAACTTCATTTATGTTTTTGAGATCTATAGCTTTTATGGGTTGTAAAGGCATTGAAGAGTTATCAAAAGAAGAAGAGCCTGATTCAAACTGGAATGAAGATGATTTATTTGAGAAAACTCGTGTATGCTTTTTAAAAACTTTACTCATTTGAAAAATATTGGTTACACACACTTGGTCAACGATTTACTGCTAGACTTACGAAGACAATTTGCTAGACTTACGACGAGACAAGGAAAGTGCTTTGTAAAACCCAGATTAACAAATGTGCAAAGATTTGTGAAAAACTATCACTGAGAAACTCAAACAAACAAACACTTCACTTGGCAAAGTAATATAAAGAAATTTGACCTGAATATACTTACAGGGGCTCCAATTGCTTTCCGGTGATCGATGAATATCGTCTATATTAAACCCTTAAAAATGATCAAACTTTGTCCTTAGAAATGTTTGTTTGTTTGAGTTTCTCAGTGATAGTTTTTCACAAATCTTTGCACATTTGTTAATCTGGGTTTACAAAGCACTTTCCTTGTCTCGTCGTAAGTCTAGCAAATTGTCATCGTAAGTCTAGCAGTAAATCATTGACCAAGTGTGAGTAACCCATATTTTTCAAATAAGTAAAGTTTTTAAAAAGCCGACATGAGTTTTCTCAGAAAAATCATCTTCACTCCAGTTTGAATCAGGCTCTTCTTCTTCTGATAACTCTTCGATGCCTTTACAACCCATAAAAGCTATAGATCTCAAAAACATAAATGAAGTTTCGTTTTCGCAAATAGAACAATCCCTGAGTAATTGGGAAATGCCTCCTATTGAACTTGCCGGTGTTTATAATCAAGGATCTTTTTCTAAAAGATAAGATTTTATAATCAAATTAGAAGAAGATACTCAAGCTATTTATGAAGAAGGACAAGAAATAAAATTAATTTCTCTTGAAGAAATTCAGCAATAGAGAGAAACTCATAAATATCTACATATTGGTTTAATCCAAGTTGCCATAAAACCTCTAACTGTGTTAGGTCTAAATACCTCTATCCTAGTTTCTGTTCGTGATTAACGTCATGTTAAATTTCACGACTCAGTGTTAGGATTAATAGAAGGCAGTCTTGCTGATGGTCCAATCTATTTTAACTGTTTTCCTAATTTTTCATTTTGTCTTCAAGATGATATAGCTCATCAAGCTTCTATACTTGGTATTTATTCTCAAGGTTATGAAATGAAAGGAACTTGTTCCAACGTCGCTGTTGTATACAGAATTTATTATAAATTAATGCATACCATAATTCCTAATGTTGCCTATACCAATCTCCAGAGAGGAACTACTACTCTTTTCCTCACCAATATCAAGAATACAAAAATTGATCGCAAACAATTAAATGTTCCTTGGAAAGATATTAACATCCCTCATCAATGGTCTATTAAGGATGAAATGCCTCCTAGACAAATTACTCAAGAAGTTCATCAAATAATAACACATGAAGATGGAAAAGTTGATATCTTATTTGCTCCCCGTTCTTCACTGTCAAAAAACCATGAAGTTCATCTTGCATCAACATCCAATTCTTCTGTTCCTGTTGAATCAATACCTTCTACATCTAAACATACGCACAATATTCCTACTGGAATTGCGTATCCTGTTTATACATCTCCTAAAGCCTCTGCGTCAGATTCAATTAGTATAAATGATTTTGCTGAGTATCAAATTCAAATGATATTAAATGACCCTTCAGAAGTTGAAAACTTTGTTATTGATTATAATAACTTAAAAAAAGAGTTTTTATCTCATCCTCTCCGCCGTATCTTTTGCAAACTATATACAATGTCTCAACAAGCGGTTATTCATGAATCTTATTTCTCATATCTGCATAAAATTCAATCTAATATTCCTTTCTTTGATTATTTAGAGCAACAATATCCCAATATTATTCATAAAGTAAATACCGTATGGGAAACTACTTCAGGTGACAAAATTAAATAAGGTCATCCACCTTTAGCTCCCCTCAAAATTAAAGATACTATTAAAGCTACTCCATTCAAAGCCCAAATTCCTGAAGATGGCCTTGCCTCTCGAGCTGATCTTAATCATCTCATTGAACAAAATAATTATACCAACCTTTATCTCTCAACATTATCCTCACCTCCACGTCCTACCCGTATTACGTACACGTTTGATCCCTCTACCTCTACATCTTCCCTTTCGCATTACCGCCGCTCAATCTCCTTCCTTTCCCCCCCCGTGCCTCTAAACCTTCCCCTTCTCTTCTCGGCGTTTGCTCCAAAACAACCCTATTCCTCTGAATTCTTTGACCTAATTAATGTTCAACTAGCACGGTTAGAACCAGCTACTAAATCCAAAAAGGATAGTAAAGATAAATACCTTTTCATTGCCAATCTTGATGAAGCCACTCTTGATGAAGATAATACAGATAATCTATCACATCATTCAGCATCTTCAGCTGAACCTGTATCTTCTACATCATCATCCTCTTCCTCACTCGAAATTCAAAAAATATTTCGCAAATCACATAAATCATCTCCTTATACTACAAGATATCCCAAACAACGACAACTTTACTCTCGTCCCTCTCCTGCGGATACTCTGCTTGAAGAAAATCTTCATAAACATCAAAAATTTGATGGAAATGCAATCTATTACAGGAATATTAATGGTTTAACTGAATATCAAATTATTCGCGTAATATATCAAATGCGAATATATTCTAAAGCTTGCCTAATTAGTAAACATTCAGATCAAACTATAGCCCTTGCTATATGTTCTGGTTTTACCGGACAATTATATGGATGGTGGAATCATGCATTCAATGACAATGTTAGAAATGAAATTCTCGATTCCGTTGAAAAAGATGCAAATGGTAATATCTCTTTTGATCTTTATGGTAAACCTATACCCAATGCAGTAGAAAGTCTATTAGCAAATATCATATGGTATTTTATAGGAAAATTCTCCTCTATTGATGAAAGAATTAGAGACCAATTACAAAGTTTAAGGTGTAGAACCATGAATGATTATCGCTGGTATAAAGATACATTTTTCTCTAAAGTATATCAATTAACAGCTCATGATGGTACATTTTAGAAAGAGCACTTCATAGCTGGATTACCTCTCGTATTTGGTGATAAAGTTAAAGAATTCATTAAAGCTCAAAATAATGGAAATCTAAATTGGACTGCTAATTCCTATGGCGATATTCTCCAATATGTTCAAATATGTGGAATCGCTATTTGTAATGATACGCGCATTAAGCGTCAACTTCATAAAACTAAAGGATCATTAAAATATGATTTAGGACGCCTTTGTTATGAATTTGGTCATGATTTAGATATCACTCCTTTAGTATCTCATACATCTCATAAAAAAAGAATAAAGAAACCTACATTCCAATCCAATGCCCAGCCTACTTATTATCAAAAAGCTAGAACAAAGCATCGTTTTCCAAAAAGAAATAAACCATTTTTATCCAAATCGAATTCAAATAAAACTAATGTGTGTTACCATAGTGGTAAACCAGGACATTATTCTAATAAATGTCATTTAAGTCAAAAATTATAAAAAGAAAATTCATCAAGTTCATAAGGAAGACTCTTCTGATGAAGATGTCTGTCACTGTCCTAATAATATAGCCAATACTTCTTCCTTCTTCGACACATAAATTAATGTCTTAATCGCTCATGAAGAATTAATCCTTGAAATAGGTGAAAAATTCAAGATCCTACTCTTAAACAAAAATATTTTGCTCAAATATTACAAATCGATATGCCCCATTGAGCAACTTGATTCATTTAGTACGATTGATTACAACTTTTCGAAAAAACAAAATAAATTTCAACAACAAGTGCAGATTGATCCTAATAAATATTCTTTTGCAAGCTTAATGAATATTGTCAATAAGCGTCCTCAACAAGCTACAATCCAATCCCTACAATCCGAGATAAATACATTGAAAGATGAGATCAAAGATCTTAAACAAAGACTTATTCGATTAGAACATCCTAATCCAAATCTGTTCTTTGATCATGAGGATACTCTTACTAATAACATTTTTATTGAAGCTCTTACTCAATATGTTCATCAAAGATGGTTTACTCCCATTACTTTAACCATTAAAGACTTTGCCCATAAGTGTAATGCTTTAATTGATTCAGGTGCCCAGAAGTGTAATGCTTTAATTGATTTAGGTGCTGATTTAAATTGTATCCGTGAAGGACTTATCCCATTACGTTACTGTGAAGTGACTAAGAGTCGTATTTCTATCGCCAATGGTTCTAAAACTCAAATTAAGTATAAAATCCCAAAAGCCCACATACGTTGTCACTCTATCTGTATTCCTACCTCTTTCATTATTGTTAAAGGTTTACTACATGATATGATCTTAGGAACTCCTTTCCTTCAACATATACAGCCTTTTACAGTGTCTACTACAGGCATCATCGCATCCATAAATAATCAATCTATTCAATTTCCTTTTATTCAACCTCCGAAAATTAAGTATTTAAATCATATTATCAATCAAATTGAATATAAAGAATGTCAGCTTACATTCTTTCGTTCGGAAATCAATTTTCTTAAAACTGATCAATTACTCAAAACTTCATCTTTGCAAACTCGCATTAAGTTATATCAAGATCAACGAATACAACAATGTTGTTCTGACATTCCTTCTGTCTTTCAGAATTGTAAAAAACATATAATCACTCTTCCATATATTGAGACTTTTAATGAAGCATCAATTCCGACTAAAGCACATCCCTCACAAATGAATGCTCATCTCCTTTCGTTATGCGAAACTGAAATTCAAGAGTTACTTAAGAAACAATTAATAACTTCTTCTAAATCTCCATGGAGTTGTACTGCTTTTTATGTCGAAAATGCTCCTGAACTTGAGCGAGGTGCTCCTCGTCTTGTTCTTAACTATAAGCCATTAAATAAAGTTCTCAAAACTATTCGTTATCCATTACCTAATAAATATGACTTAATAAAACATACTACCACTGCCATCATATTTTCTAAATTCGATTTGAAATCGAATTTTGGCAAATTCAAATCCACCTTTCTGATAGGTATAAAACCGCTTTCAATACACCAATTGGGCAATATCAATGGAATGTTCTGCCTTTTGGTCTCAAAAAATGCTCCTTCGGGATTTCAAAAAATAATGAATGATATTTTCAATCCTTATAGGGAATTTATTCTTGTATAAATATATGATATTTTAATTTTTTCCAATTCTATTGATCAACATTGAAAACATTTAAATACCTTCAAAACCATCATTATTCATAACGGTTTGGTTTTATCGCAAAAGAAATTACATTTGTTCCAAACATCTACTACCTTCTTAGGATTCAAAATATCCAATCATACAATCACTCCTGTGAACCGTGTTATTGATTTTGCAAATAAATTTCTTGATCAATTAAGAGATAAAAATCAATTACATTAATTTCTTGGTTGCCTTAATTATCTTTCTGATTTTTATCAAAATGCCGCCAGTGATCGAAAACCTCTTCAAGAATTACTCAAAAAGGATTCTAAATTTAAGTGGACTCCCGTACATACAGCTGCCATACAGAAAATAAAGCAAAAGGTCAAAGTCCTTCCTTGCCTCCATTTAACAATCCCAACTTATTTTAAAATTTTTCAAACAGATGCTTTTGATATTGGTTATGGTGGTATTCTTTTACAACGACCTCCTTCTGGTAAAGAACGATTAGTTTGTTTTACTTCCAAACTTTGGAATCCAACTCAAAGAAATTATGCTACTGTCAAAAAGGAAATTTTGGCCATTGTTCTTTTGTGTACAAAAATTTCAAGCTGATGTTTTAAATCAAAAACTTTTGGTTCGTGTTGATTGCAAAGCTGCTAAAGAAATTCTTTAAAAGATGTAAAAAATTTGGTGTCAAAACAGATTTTTGCACGATGGCAAGCAATATTAAGTATATTTGATTTTAATCTTGAATATATTAAAGGAGTACATAATGTTCTACATGACTTTCTTTCGCGTGAATTTCTTACTACTTCTTCGATTCATTGCCTACAGATCGACATGACTGAGAAAGGCAAATCTGTTCATACATCTCCTGCAGCATCTAATAGATTTGCTCCCCTAACGTCATCCGTCAACTGTTATTATAAATTCACTAATAGAAACCTTCTTCTACTTCTCGACACTCATCTTCTTGATAAATCTCTTGATGCTCAAATAAATTTAGTCATGCCACCTGGTCTTCATTTCATCCCATCGAGACCTCACATTACCATAAAATTCTATGAAAGTCTTCTAACCTCAACCCAATCAGTTCATATTGAGCATTTTAATAGACCTAATTCAAATGAAATTGCTTATTCAAAACTAAAAATTCAAAAGGTTTTATCAAGTGTTGAATGATGTAATTCTCAACAATCTTCCATCACACATAGTCCATTTCTCTATCAGTTAATGACTATCATCAAGGACAAACCTTCAGTGTATGTTAATTATAAAGATTATATTGATGCATGGCGCAACCTCTTATTCTATAAAGATCCAAAATCTAATCACTCTTGGTATATAACATTCAAAAAATCTTTGAAAGTTAATCTACCAACATGGTTCATGGCTGACTGGTGGAAAAAATTTAATCCTACAATTAATTTTCTTCCTCCTGAAGCACTCAAAAAATATGAAGCTGAAAAACTAACATTATTTCAATTTCTCCATAAGCATTCTATTCCGTGGATCCTCAAATGGCAATATGCTCAGCATAAAGTCTCCAATGTAGACAATACAACTTATACTTATCTTTCTCAAGACATTCAATGTAAATGGTGGGAAAAATTTAATTGCTCCTCACTTGACATTTCATCTCCTTCTACCCCTACAGTTGATGAATTTCCCTCTCTCCCAAAATTTACCTATAAAGATGTCATTAATCAATCCTCCTCCAATGTTCAACCAACCTCCTCCAGTATTCAACTAATTGTAAATTTAGCCTCTCCAATTACCCCTGATATTGGACAAGCAATTCTCTTGCAACTTCAACAAATGCAAAAATCACAAAGTTCTATGGAAGCAAGACTACAACAAGTTGAATCAAAATCCTCATCAAAATCCAGATCATATTCAGATGACAATCTTTCTTTTCATTCAGATACACTATGACAAGGACTCTGGATCGGGATCTAGTGCCACTTGCTAGAGCTCTTCAGAATCCAGCGATTCAACAACCTATGGTTGATCAGTTTGCTTATGATTTATATAATAATGACGTTGAAGTTTATTGGAATACGATACTTCGCAAATATGAAATTCATATCTTTGCCTGTCAATCCATTATATGGTATCAAGATAAAGCACATTCTCTCCTCGCCTTATGGTATTTGCTCGACAAACCGCAAATTCGAGTTTACATAACTTATCTTGAAATTTATCGTTTTACCAATCTTATTCATTACCATCTATGGTGGATATTGCGGACTGAACCTATGCGATATTATTTTACCTACATCAATCAATGAAGATTTTCGTCTGTCAAGTTGATCAAGAATCTTATCCGCTTATCGGCGTATCTTGCCTTTCATAGAGTTGTATTATTATTAGAGTCAGTCGAGTGCACTGTTTTACTTTTGCTTTTTATCTTGTCAGTCATTAATTAAAGTCTGTACTATTTGCTTTTTCTTTTGTCACTTCAGCTTGTCAGTATGTAATAAGTGTGCCAGTTGTTATTTGTCTTTTGTTGGACTACCTTTCCACGGTAGTGCGTCCATTGTCTATATAAGGAGTTGGATGCTAGCTATTAAGGCATTGAGTTTCAGTATTGAAGCAAGTTTGTTTGTAATCTCTTGTAAACCCTTCTATCGTGTAATCCTGGAGAAATATTATTATCTATCTAATAATCTTTGGTTTTGCCTTTCCAATCAAGTTTGTGATTCTCGCAATAATACAGACGATATTCATCTAATCCCTATTTGTCATAAACTTAAATATCAATTTAAGAAACAACCAGTTTCTCATAATTTTATGTTCGGACGTGCAATCGGAGCCCCTATAAGTATATTCAGGTCAAACTTCTCAAACAAACAAACACTTCACTAGGAACTCATTAATCTCATTGAAAAATGATCAAAATTTGTCATTAGAAGGATGTATACTTGGTGGTTGTGGTGGGGTTTTAGTGTAAGCGTGAAAAATGAATGAAAAATGAAGTTTAAACCCTTAAAATGCTTCAACAACGCAGTGGGGTGTTTGCCTATTTTCCTACCTGCTCGCCTCTCAATATTGTGGCATACACCTATGGTGTCACTCATCTGCCAACATCCTTGAGTATATTTCTTCGCTAATTCTCCAACGACGCTTCTCCGACTTTTTGTATAGCTCACACAAGGTGTCACAATCACATAAAATCCATGAAAATATAAAAATTAGGATATTATACCATCGATTCACCGATCCACCTTACCTTCACCATTTTGAACTTTTTTGCTATTTTTCATTCTTTGAGCAATTAGCAGGACATTTCCATTTAGATGAATCATCACCCGAAGAATGGTCTTTCCAGCACATTCGACAGAAATTTTTGAAATTTAGAACTAAAACTTGTTAATTGTAACTATTAAACTAAATAACTAACTACTAACTAAAATTCAAAAAATTGAAATTTAAATACCCCTGGCTACCTCCCACTAGCGCTTAATTCAACGTTATTAGACCTGACACCTTTTTGCTCATCAAGTCCAAGTCTAATCGAGAAGCTCGATATGCAATTCGGAGATTATGATGTTATTCGTATTCATATGTATTTCTTCACCATCTACAAAGACAACCTTCTCAATATCATAGCCTTCATCGATACCCATCGTGATCTTCCTCACTCTTTTGTGAAAATTCTCTTTAGCAATGTTCAAGAATGGTCGCCCAAGTATCATAGACATATCATTATCCATATTGTGGTTCACGACCTTGAAATCTACGATGAATGTGAATCTACCCACTTTCACATGCACATTTAAAACTATTCCTACAGTAGGTATCAAGTTTCCATTAGCTACTTTTAAATTCATCGTATCGGGATAATAAATCTTCAAGTCGGCATGCAACATGTCCGTTAGTTGCATGACATTTACTGAGGCTCCCATATCACATAAAAGATTTCTAAACCTATGCCCGTCAATGTTTATTAGTAAGCTCATCTCTCAAGGATCTCTCCTTCTTATAGGTTGAAGTCGTAGGATGAACTTGAGCTTCGGTTCCGATTTATTTGAAACCAACTTAATGTCATTGCCTTATGGGTTTTCTTTGGAAGTTACTTCATCTTTTTTTTTGGTTTTCCATTGTTGCTTTCCTTTCTTCTACTTCAAGGCATTGATTATTTGCTTCTTGAAACCATCAAACTCATTTTGCCTTACCTCCGTATTGTGCTCATGCATCTCTTCATTCTTATCATAGCCAAAATGTTGAACTTTTTCAGCTTGTACATTACTTGGTCTTGTCTTTGATCCTTTATTGTCGTAGCACTCATCATGCGAATGGCACTCATGATCTCCTTGGGATTGGTGACGATGTTTCTAGGAAACTGCCATTCTTTTCTTGAGTTCAATGCTATAGTAAGTTGACTAATTTTTCTTTCTATGTTCTTGATTGATTTTGATTGCTCATCATTCATCCTTTTCATAGCTTACTTCACTCCTTCCATCAATTTCTCGAGCTTCTCATGGCGCTCCCTATTGCTTATGTCCATGGCTTGCAAATACTTCTCAATTCACTTCAATGAAGTCATCTCTTCACTCTGCCCAAGCTTCTCTTATTGGACTCGTTGCTTGAAGCCTTAAGGTAACTTAAGTGCGTTATTAGGATTTCCATAAGAAAATTTTGGGTTGTTGTTGTTGTATCCATTGATAAAACTATTGAGGAGTCATTCCTCCCAACCTTAAGTTGTTCATGTAGCCTTGATTGTTTATGAAGCTAATGTCTTCATGCTCCATTCCCTGTTGTAGGTCCATTTGGTTAACCACCATGCCGTGGTGATTCATAGGTTGTTGTGCTACTTGTAGACCTTGGTTTCCCATCTGAAGTTTCACCATCTAACTAGTTAGATTCAATAGATGTACCATATTTGTCGCTTGTGAGTCAATCTCCTAGATGCCTACTGGTTTCCTTACTTTGGAATTTGTACCAATAGTAGAATTTTTAGACATAAGATCAAGGAGATCAAATGTTCTATCCATGTCCTTGCTAAGTAGAGAACCACTTGATGCAACATCTACTAGTATCCTAGACATCTCCTCAATATCTCTTTCGATCTTTCCCAAGCCCCGCCAAGTGACCCTGTGTCTTCTTGCTTAAATTGATTAATCTCTAGTTTCCTTTCGCTAATGTTCATTGGGGGAAAGAACTTGTCAACAAATCTTTTGTTAATTTTCGCCCATGAGGTCAAACTCCCTGTATTCAGCCCTTAAAACTAGGATTTGGCCTTTCCACCTAATGAGAATGGAAAAAATCGCATCCTGATCACCTCATTCATAACTCCAGTGATGTGCACGGTGTCAAATTTCTCCAAAACGTTCTCGATATGTGCAACTGGATCTTCAGTGGATAGCCCATTGAATAAGCTATTTCACACTATGTCTATCAGAGACGGTCTCAGTTTGAAGTTGGTGGTGTTGGTTGGAAGCCTGATCACTTCGTCGTAAGTCTCTTGAACTTCTTTTTTGAAGTAGACACGAAGGCATTTCTTTCTTCGCACTTTCTGCTACACTACTAGATCACCTGCGGGTTGGTCATTCTTGCATCCCAATTGTTGCTTTCTTTTGTTGGTTCTATCAATCTTCGAGTCGTAAGTTACTAGGTCATTCTCTCCCTTGCTATAAATGCACTAATTTTCCATGAAAAGAAAACATGAAAAATTTGAGTATAGAAAGTCAAACTTGAAAGTTAAGCCTTTTTTAATTTTTTTTTTATGAATTTAAAAGTAAAGTATTGAAAATAAAACTTATCAACTATTCAAACTAACTAAGTAAATCTAACGGCTACCTATTATTGGCAATGACATTAAAAACGTAGTTAGCATAACGCAAGTATAATGACTCGCTTATAGTAATAGTGTAATCAACTTACATTGATAACTAATATCGACCTCAAGGAAAGGTTTTTACACTAGTATTTTACCTATTTAAATTTGAACTATTGCTAATGAAGTCACTTTTTAATTGATTTTATATTAACTAAACTAATCTAACAAATCAATTCAAACTTTACTTTGAATCTTATATCAAGGATATCTTACTTCAAACTTCACCCAAGTAATTTAATACTATGCTTTGTATTTATTTTGCACATCTCAATATGTTATATGCAATGCCTAATTAGAAAAGATAGATTTCCTTCAAATCCACTTCAACCTACTGTTGTGATGGAAAAGATTCTAATGTGCAAACAAGAACACCACTGATTGGTGTGAATAATGTAAGATCCGCATTGCTTTAATTCCCAAATCATTAGACTCATCACAACCTAAGTTTAATATATGTGCCTCCCTAATCAAGAATTATATATCGATGTTGGGTATTTTACAGTTGTACCATTCATGTCCTAATTAAAAGCTTCAATGGCCTTGATAACTCCTAAAACCTATATTCATTGAAGATGTAATCAAGATGTATAAATCAATACACTCATAATCAATACAACTTCTAACCATGGCACTTTTCTAATCACTTTTTATTATTATTCAAAGCATAGCATTCACACAAAATGATCCATTGATCCCTAAGATAAATAGACTACTCGTACTTTATTGAAACACACATATAGAAATTCATAATAGAAATTATTGCAAATAAGAGATGAACATAAATATTACCTTATATTCAATCAATAAAACCAAACTTGAATTGCAAACGTGAGGGGTTCAATGTTTTCTTCACACAAACTTCTTCATACTCAAACTTAAAGTAAAACCTACGCTAACTTAATGTAATAATGGCTAATAGTTGGTATGTGCTGAGTCTACCAAGTTCTAATACCTATTTATACTCCTTAATAACAATTAGAAACCCTACTTTACAATTTATCTCAAATTAAAACTCCAATTTTCTATTTTCTCCATATCTAACGTTGTCACTAATGTCCCGACTTTGTGCCTTATCGGCCACTATGTCACCACTTCATACATGTATTGTGACTCCCTAGTTCCTTACCGCTCTCGCTACCATCTCAAGGCTGTCCATTTGCACTACAACGCCGCCACTATGTCGAACCTCCAAACTTGGTTTTCTTCACTTTTTCATCTCCCGAGCCGTGACTTTGCTTCCCACGCTGTGCCTTATGTTCCCACGGTGTTAACACATGTAGCGGTGACACTACCACATTTTTTTAAGTTTTTGCTCTGTTTCTTCTCATTTTTCCTCATTTCTTTTCTTTACACCTTAATTCCCTAAAAATGCAATAATACCATGAATTGGAGCTCATTCAATGATATTTATACCAAATAAACTACTAAAATAACCTTATATAAGTATAAATAATAACTTATAATTTTCATTGATGTTGTTTGTCATTATTAGTTGATGGTGGCTCGGACAGACTAACAGTTCGTTTGATGGAGATAATGGTAAGGGAATGGTCTCCCAGCCCAAACAAACTTGGAGTTGGGGTTGGGAGCCTGACCCCAATGAAAAAGAAAAAAAAATCTCAATGCAACTATCGAAATAGAGAAAAAAGAGGCAAAGAAGAAGATGGGGTTTCATCCCCAAATCTGATCAAATTGGATCTAGTTCAGATGGTCAGGGTCAAACCCCGATTAAAAAAAAAAAAAAAAAAAAAAAAAAAAAAAAAAAAAAAAGGAAAATGTAGAAAATGGAAAAAAATTCAAAAAATAGAAAAAATCAAAAATTAAATTTTGGACAAATAAATAGAAATAGAAGATTTCTATGAAAAATGAAGATTTAGGAATTTTCTCCAGGATTTATACTGGGGTTTGTCCTCATAATGCGTGCTAAGACATCCAAAAATATCCAAAAAATTAAAAAAAATTTAAATCCTAGTTTAGGTTAATTTGTTATTTTGATCCACAATTTGCAGTCAAAATTGAGATCCAAACATCCGAGGAGTAAATCTGTAGTGATTCCGGGTTTTTAGGACTAAAGAATACCAAAACAACTCAAAAATTAATCTAATACTTATGAAATTTAATATAAAATTATTCAAATTTCTTAATGGTAACTGTTAATGTCGAGGATCCCGAAACCATTTGGAAAAAAGCTCGAGGAATAGATTTAAAGTACTTGAAAGGCGGGAACGTTATGAGCAAGGGTGTGTTTCACATCGCTGCACTGGGTGTGAAGAAAAATGAGCAAGGGTTCCCACACATAGGACGTGTGTGGGTAAAGAAGCTAGTCCCTTCACATCGTCGCCCAGATGTGAAGAAAAATGAGCAAGGGTTCCCACACAAAGGACGGGTGTGTGTAAAGAAGCTAGTTCAAAACAAAAACAAAAACAAAATCATAGATAGGAACACTAGATCTTTTAGACAAAATAGAAATAGAAAAGAAAAACAAATACAAAGGGGAGAAAAAATTCGTTTAGGAACATGGAACATAGGAACACTTACGGGGAAGTCAATAGAACTAGTAGATACCATGATTAGAAGGAGTGTCAATATTGTTTGCCTCCAAGAGACGAAATGGGTAGGAGAAAAGAGTAGAGAAATAGGAAGCACAGGGTTTAAATTGTGGTACACTGGTATAGATAGAAAATGAATTGGAGTAGGAATTATGGTGGATAATGATTATAAGGATAAGGTCGTAGAGGTTAAAAGAAAGGGGGATAGATTGATTCTAGTAAAATTAATTATTGGAGACGAAAAAATTAACATACTTAGCGCATATGCACCAAAAGTAAGATTAAGCGAGAGCATCAAACGCAAGTTTTGGGATGATATGGATGGATTTATGTAGAGTATACCATTAGATGAAAAGTTTTATTGGAGGAGATTTAAATGGGCATGTCGGGGTAAGTAACGATGGGTTTGAGAGAGTTCATGGAGGTTTTGGTTACGGTAATAGAAATGAAGAAGGAGAATCAATTTTAGAATTTGCTTCAGCATATGATCTTGTCTTAGCAAATACTAGTTTTATGAAGAGGGAGTCACATATAATTACTTTTATTAGTGGTCATAACAAAAGTCAAATAGATTTTCTTTTAACAAGAAAAATAGATAGAAAACTATGTAGAGACTGCAAAGTAATACCTGGTGAAGCACTTACTACCCAACATAAGTTAGTAGTACTTGATATTAAGCTAACACAATAGAATAATATGAATAAAAGAGTTAGCGACCCTAGAATAAAGTGATGGAACCTAAAACATAGTAAACAAGTAGAGTTTAGAGAAAAACTACTAAAGGAAAATATTTGGAATCTTGACTTAGATGCTAATACAATGTGGCTAGAAAT
The DNA here is from genome assembly GCA_039657365.1 of Stephania yunnanensis. NCBI lineage: Eukaryota > Viridiplantae > Streptophyta > Magnoliopsida > Ranunculales > Menispermaceae > Stephania > Stephania yunnanensis. The sequence continues at coordinate 46,629,873 of CM077581.1, forward strand.
GAGTAGTTGCATAAGGAGGGTGGGATCAAACATATTAGGTATATCTAAGGGCTTGGGACCTCCAAAGAAGGAAACATGGTGGTGGAACGAGGATGTCCAACGAGCAATTAAGACTAAAAGAGATATGTATGGGAAAATACCTAAGTGTCAAGATGAAGATGTGTACAATCAATATAGAGAAGCTAGAAAACAAGCTAAAAAAATAGTTAGTCAAGCTAAAACGAATTTCGTGGAAGATCTATATACAAGGTTAGGTAATAGAGATGGCGAAAAATATATATATAGGCTAGCCAAATTAAGAGATAAAAAGAAACAAGACCTAAGTCATGTAAGATGTATTAAGGACGAAAATCAAAATGTTTTAACGCGTGAGGAGGATATTAAGGAGAGATGGAGAAGTTACTTCAATTGTTTATTTAATGATGGCCAAGTTGATACTATAATAGATGAAAACCCACACCAAGAAAGAAATGTAAACTATACACGCAATATTAGAATTGTAGAAGTTAAAGAGGCATTGAAAAGAATGAAAATAGGGAAAACATGTGGCCCAGATGAAATACCCATAGAGGTTTGGAAATGCTTAGGAGAAATCGGATTGACTTGGTTAACAAAACTTATCAATAAAATTTTAAAATCAAAACGGATGCCAATGGATTGGAGAATAAGCACGCTTGTGCCAATCTTCAAAAATAAAGGAGACATTCAAAGTTGCTCAAACTACCGGGGAATTAAACTTACGAGTCACACTATGAAACTGTGGGAGAGGATAATTGACAATAGGCTAAGGAGAGAAAAAACAATATCAGAGAACCAATTTGGTTTCATGCCTGGGAGGTCAACTATGGAGGCGATTTTCTTTGTAAGACGATTGTTAGAAAAATATAGAGAAAAGAAAAAAGATCTTCATATGGTATTCGTAGATTTAGAAAAAGCATATGATAGGGTCCCTAGAGATGTTCTTTGATGAGTTTTAGAAAGAAAAAGAGTGCACGCTAGATACATAGACACTATTAAGGATATGTATGATGGAGTAGTAACGAGTATAAAGATATTTGGATGAGCTACAAAAGAATTTCCCATTACGATAGGACTACATCAAGGATCGGCTTTAAGCCCATTTCTATTTACTTTAGTTATGAATGAACTAACTAGACATATTCAAGAGGATATACCATGGTGTATGCTATTTGCAGATGATATTGTCTTAGTGGATGAAACTAAAGATGGAGTGAATAGGAAATTGGAACTCTAGAGGAATACATTAGAATATAAAGGCTTTAAGTTGAGTAGGACGAAAACTGAATACATGCACTGTGAGTTTGGAAACACTAGACATCGAGATGACGGAGTGGTAAAATTAGGGGAAATTTAAGTTCCTAAGGTAAACCACTTTAGATACCTAGGATCAATCATACAAAATGATGGTAACATTGAAAATGATGTCACACATAGAATTCAAGCTGGATGGAAGAAAGAGCGGAGTGCAACAGGGGTGATTTGTGATCGACATGTTCCTACTAAGTTAAAAGGAAAATTTTATAGGACCGCAATTAGGCCAGCTATGCTCTATGGAAGTGAATGTTGGGCGGTAAAGCAACAACAATTACATAAAGCAAACGTAGCAGAAATGAGGATGCTTAGGTGGATGTGTGGTAAAACTCGTAAAGATAGAATAAGAAATATAGAAATTCAAAGACAAGTAGGAGTACCAACAATTGATACAAAGATTAGGGAAGGGTGGTTGTGATGGTTTGGTCACCTGCAAAGACGGCCTGCAAATGCCCCAAGTAGAAAACTTGACTCAATAGAAACTGTAGAAATTCGACGAGGTAGGGGCAGAGCAAAGTTAACATGGGATGCATTAATTAAAAGGGATTTGAATGGTTTGCAAAGCTCACCATCAATTGCACTTAATCGAGCATAATGGAAAAGTTTGATTCATGTAGCCGGACCCAGTTAATTTGGGGCTGAGGCTATGTTGTTGTTGTTGTTGTTAAAAGGCGGGAACGTTGTGTGAGGCTTTGCAACCATTTTTGAATTGGTTTGGTGGAAAGTAAACCCTACAATGATCTTTACTATTTATTGAATATCTTTGTACCTGTAATTGCATTATAGTCTGCGTTGCATTTGATTATTTTTGGTCATGCATTCACAGAGAAAGTGAGGGGGATAAGCTTGTTTTAGAGTCTAGTTTGCTAGAAACTAGGTTTCAATCCTACCTCTATGTTGACAAGTTATCTCTGCATTTCATGATCTCTTAATACTATCTCCATACTATTTGTGGAAGTCAACATATGATTATAGTTAGGAGACAACAACAATATGGATTGCATGTCATGTTGACGCATATATTTTATGTTTATTTGGAAATGCAATTACATGTCTTCATGTATCAGACTAACAATTGTAGAAGCATAGATCATTAGAAGAATTTACTTACTAGAAATCTTGGAGTTATTTTTAATTGTTCAGATTCTATATGGAGACAAGGGATGAACATATAAGACTCGAAGATTGTCGTGATTATTTTGAAAATTTAAAGTAAATTATTGTTTTAAATTTATATATTGTTTAGGAATTCTTGGGGAGAGTGTAAGACGTGAAATTTCATTGAATTGTTACGAGAGTCTCTTAAACTAGTTTAAAATGCCTTGAGAGGTTTGTGTTTCAATTTTGGTCTATTTGGGATGGTAAAGTTGTGGTTAAGCTTTCGAAAACTCTAATTTGGTCCATACATTTGATTTTTGTTACATGTTGTAAACTGCAGGAAGTTGTGAGTCATTCTATGCTTCTTCCTAATTCTACTACCTATTAGGTGGATATTTTTTGGTAGGCCACTTTTGGTGGAGGTGCGGCTAGAATTTATTCAAAACATGGATATGATTTTTTAATTTGCTCCAATCGAGCAAATTATGAATTGAGTTTGATCACGGATATAAATTTAGTTTTGGAACCTTATAAAGGATTGAAATAATTATTATTTTGATGTCAAAGTTGAAAGAATGGAATATGCTGACTAGATTATCAGAGGATTAAGATATTCTAGGATGGTTAGTCATCTTAATGATAAGGGACTGATAGAGAAGTTCATCTCGAGATGCGTGCATGCTACGAGCAATAGATGCATGGGTAGATAAGTGCATTTACGAGAACTTAATCTATTATAAGTCCATTTCTAAACCATATTGTCTAAGGATGTGAAATTCTAATATTTATTAAGCAAGAGATTTAATCAATTTGACAAATCTACCTAAAAAAGAATTTAAATAAATTAGCTAATTTCTTCAAGTTAGGCATTTGGCTCATTAATAGGATTTGGAGATTTATTCGTGTAATGGAAATATCAAATAAAACATTTATAAACCATGGTTTAGGCTTATATAATTTTGTACCACTAGAAAAATTAATGACACATCTAATTCACACATTTTAATTTGAAATCAAGGGATTCACCTAGTGATGAGTTTGTAAGAGAGATTAGTGGAGATTTATATATGCATGAGACAAAATAAATATAAGTCATGGATAGGCCTATATATGAACATACATCGTAACATTAAGGTTTAGGATTAGGTGATGGACACATGTATAAATGGAACAATTAAGATTTATGATTCAAAACATTTCAGAAGAAAATGGTAGAGAAGAAGTGCAAAGAGAGTTCAAAAGAAAAGAGCTTGCTAGAAATCAAGAAATTAAGAGATTTAGGAATACAACTGGAGGTCAACTAGTTGAAGAATCACCTTATCATCAAGAAGTTGAGCTAAGGTTAGAGTTTTCCCCTTCTTTGATTCATAATCAATGCCATGAAAAATTGAGATTCTTTAATGAAAAACAATTATGGGTTTCTTGATGTTGGTTTCATATGTTCAATTTGATTTTAGCTTTGATTTTAATGCTAGGATTTGAGTTGAATTATTGTGTTCAAATGAATTTCAAACTATGTATGCATGTTAAGATTTTATGGTTTCATGAATGATGAAATTAGGTTTTGTTGATGGATACAAATTATGGTATGTAGTGATGTTGTTGCTATTATTATTATGGTAGAACCCCTTTAGGGAAGTTCTAGGCGATGGAGATGCCCGATGATAGGATTTGGGGGTCAAAATCCCTAAGTCTTGTATTACAACAAAAACAACTACCTATAATGGGTAGCACGCTAATCAGCTTAATTAGCGTGTTAATTAGGATTTTAGGCAATTATGCAAGTTTTTCTCATGAGACATTTTTTTAGGGTCTAACCATATCCAGATGGGTTCAAAATGTCCAGAACAACATGATATTATATAAATTAAGTGTCGAACAATTTTGATGTCGATCTGATGTGTTTAACATGGTTTTCCACTAGAACTTTTAAATAAGGAGTTTCGAGTAAATAAAAGCCCACATTAGGAGTGAAATCTTCAAAAGGAATTTTGATCCAATTTAATCTAATCTATCTGGGTTTCTCACTTAAATTTCGTTGTTACACGCCAAGATTTATGACTTGGAGATTTTGGAATCCTTTTGAATAAATCTGCCCATTTTTCGGGTCATTTTTCTCTGGATTCAAACCAATCCAAATGGACACCACGACCTTAGTGGACAAGATTTGAGCATCAGGGGTTGGTTTGGAATCGTGTGGGGGCCATGTAAGGTTGTTTACACGTCATTTGAGGTAAGTAAAGTAGTAAGGAAAAACTCAATAGTTCATTCATGTATATTTATTAATTTACTTTCGTATTATCTCTTTTGTGGACTTCAACTCCTCATTTGAGTGTTTAAGGACCAAGTGACCCGGGAATGTGTGTTTCAAGTGTGGTGACTAATTAGCTATTGTAACCACACCCCGAGTCACTGCATTTGTATCATGATGAGGTGTGTTTAATCTGAGGCACCATCGATATCCCTCAACCACAATGGTTTAGGTTCATCAGGCTTTGTCACGTTCCTAAGATAGGAGTTTGTATGGTTTTGTCACAGCTCAGTATTGTCGAGAAGCGGTTTCGATCTCTGACTGGTCTAGATAATTTTAAATCCTCTCCTTTGACTCCATTAACACTCATTATCTTTAATGTATTTAATTTATTTCCTGCTTTATTTCTTGAAAAATTTCTTATATACTTTTGGCTTTACACATTGGAATTGCTTCATCTGGTGACAACTGTAGATATGCAAAAAAGAAAGGGCAAGGTGTCAAAAAATGTTGACCACCTCTAAGAACATCAGAGCAAGCCTCCCGTTTGCTATTTTTATAGGTCATTTTTATTGTACTCACTTATGTATATTTTGTTTTGATACATTTGGCTTTATTTATGTTTTGAACGATAGATACAAGTAATTGTTGTATTTCTTACACTCTGTCTCTCTATATATACATGTTATTTACTTTTGTATGGTTCCACATATAGGTTGTTCTGACTCGTATATTTACTTTGAATTATTTAAATTATTAAATTAATTCTACTTCTTAAAACTAACACTTTCAAAATTAATAGCTTTGTTTTAAATGTCTGAATAACTAATAATGTTGAAAAAGAAGGCTAACTAGGCATGTGTTAACCTTGCGAGGGCTATCTCATGGGTCCGCTTAGGCCTAGGTCAGACTAGGCCTAATTTGTGGGGAATTGGGTCGTCAAAGTTGGTATCAGAGACATGTTTTATACCTAGCTTTCAATAAATCCACAACAAACTAAAGTTTGAAACCAAGTTTAGAGTTTGGACACTAATGGAACTTAGAGTGGAACTCTATGATATTGAATTTGGGTCTCAGTTAAGAAGTGAATAGAGTTGGGGAAACTAAGAATTTGAATTATAAGAGTTATTTGTTGTATTATACTATATTATTATCGATAGCTATATGCTTATCAAAAATAGGCTTTCTCTTGCAGATCGCAATGGTTAATCAGCTTAAGGCTGGTAATAGTAGTGGGGACGTTAAGGGGAGCCTACGAGATGTCCCAGCTAGTCACATATCATAACCATCAGCTTGAGGAGATCCTCAAGCTACTATTGGCACATACTACATGATCACAATCATAATCTGCATCAACAATGCTTGTTACTTTTAAGTGGAGTACGCCTACAGTACAGGCCACTCTAGCGTCTTTCTCCATTTCAGAAGAGCCGATAACAGTAGCAATGTTACCGGTACGAGTAGAGATAGTGTTGCTCATGCCACCTACACCAGTACAAACTGCATCAGGTATGCATACAGAGATGAGTATTAAGGCGACAACTACAACTAGGCAAGCGCGAAACTTTCTGAGACATAAATTGGCTAAGTTCTACGGAGGCACTTATTGCAAGGCGGTAGAGAAGTCATGAAGAGCCTTGAAAGGATTCATGATGTCATTTTCTCAAAGGATTCGATCAGACTAGCAATATCATCGACTTCATTATATGGAGAAGCTGATGATTGGTGGTGGAGCATGGTAGCTACTCAAGGAACGCTCAAAGATTAGGCATAATTGAAGTGGAAGTTCAACCTAAAGTACTTTTTGCCATCAGTTATGAGAGACTAGAGGATCGGGTTTCTTTATGATGACACAATTCCTTTGGGAGTCATTAATGCATTATATGCGATGATCTCAATAGCTCTTACAATTTGCTGGCAAAGTAGCTGACACAGATAAGTATGAAGCGCATTAATTTTTTGAGGGAGTGCTACCAGAGGTCGGAGGGTATTTAGTCATGACAGAGCTTGAGACTATAAAGAGCTTATGAATGCAGCTTAGCTAGGGAGACATATTTTCGCACCTATTTAACAGAGGGCAGTGTCGATCAGGTAGAGACATAGTCATGATAAAGGTTATGAGGTGATAGGAAGGGGAAAAGACACATGCATTTTAAGGTTGAGAGATTTCAGGGCTCAGAGTGTGGGATCAATAGCATCGGTTGCACAGCCGGCATGCATCATACGAGTACTATATGCTCCAACACAAAGTTATGCCAGCCAAACACAACAACCAATACAATCAGTATCGTAGAAGTAGTATTAGCAGACCAAGAAGGGAGAGGCATAATTTGTAGTTAAGGACAGGGTCAGGGGCAGAGGTATGGCAATGGATAATGACATAGTTCCATTCTAATTTAGGGATAAGGGAAGAGGATTTTGCTTGGGCCAGGATTGACACGTGTCCAACATGTGCAATAATTTTTGTTTTATATTATTCTTTATATATTTTGTAGTAGCGATAAGTGAGAATCGTCTCCACAAGAACTTATCAAACTTCTCTAGGATAAAGGACTTTAAAGGTTTTTTATTTTTACTTTTACTTTACTTAATTTAATTAAAAACATTAATAATACTAACTAATAATTAATTATAATTTAATAATAATTAACTTAACTAATTATATTAGCTTATTTATAACAATCAAAATTCACAATCAACCAAATAGATTCTATTCAATAACAAATAAATATCTAAATAAACATCTTGAACAATGAAACATAAACCCATTTTGCATTTCAAACATGTAACTCCTACAATATAGTTGTGAGCATACTTCGTAAAGTATGATAAATCATTTAACTCTAATAATAAGTAAATAACCTTTAGGTAGCCATTTGTTCTCCTTATACCAGTGGAAAAGCCACATTATAATTTTATTGGGCTAACCCTTTTGAATACACACAACATTAACTTCACGCATTAAAACCATATTATACTTTATGTGGACTTCGAATTATTAAATCTAACATCTTCAGAAAGCCACTTCAACATCATATTTACATCTCAAATTCACTTAAGACATCTAAATGGTTTTTGCCTTTCAAATAATCCTAGTTACTACTTCAAATAGATAGTGAAACCAAATATCACAATACACATTTTAGACTATACATGCAATACATAGATCATGATTAAAATTAGTGAATAATAACGTATTAAATTAGTGAATCAAAAAATATGATTAGTTTAAAGCATTAAGTACATAATCTTCTCATCATAACTACATTGCAAAATGGATCTAGTTCACGTTCAGACTTTATTTAGATCAAATAACTACTCTCTCGTAATCATAAATAACATGGCAATAATATAAATAAAAATATAGATAAATTCCTCTGGAATAAATACTTCAAATCTTCAAATATTCTCCAAAAGCAAAGAACAATAAAGCAAATAACTAAAACAATAAAGAATGGCTTCTAGAGCGATCGAATATTAATCTAAGTACTCAGTGGCAACTAATTTCAAAACCCTAGGGTCGTATTTATAATATTGTAGGTAGTAAACATCCTAAATCAACTCAACAAAGTGAAGTTATCTTAAATTCTTAAAATCTACTCTAGTGATTATTAGTGATTTGTGTGTGAGTGGAATTGCTGGGAAAATCCGTAATTTGAAGCACTTTGGTTTCACATGTTTGGCCAGTGACTCTAGTGTCTTTAGGAATCCTTAGGAACCGATTGTACAAAAATTCAATTTTTTTTGCTTCCTTGGTGATGATTCTTCGCATATTTTCTCCACTTGATTAATTCATTCATAATTTTCCCTTTTTCTTTTATTTCTTCATATTCTCCATCTATTACCTGAAATAACAAAAATAAGAAAAAAAACCTTACGTAATATAATCTTTTACATCTAAAATCGTCCTAAAATGAACTATAAAACATGTTTAATTATTGACTTGTTAAATACCTGTAAACTCAACACTTTGCCATCTCGAGCAAAGGAATACTTTCAATCATATTCTCTTTCTTCCCTCGTTCTAATTTCATAAATATATACTAATATTCTCGAATAGAAATGATCTTTAAAACAGAAACATATTACCTTCATAACAAATAAGAATCATGAAAGAATAGAAGGACATTTCATCCTTTTAATTGTGCATTACACCTTAAAATTTAAAGTTAAACCAATTACTAATGTCAAGACACTACATATGTTTTCTAAACCTCCACTAACAAGCATAAATCTTATGATAACTAACATAGAATCTCAAGATATAAAAATCAATAAATCAATCTTATTTTTCAAATAAAAATCAATAAATCAATCTTATTTTTCAAACAATATTTAAAATATTACAGCAATCAAAGTCGGTAGGAGCTTTTGTTTATCAATAATCATCATTTCATATTCATTTGTTGTAATGAAAAGATATACTTCACTTAACTTAGCTATACGTACTCGAGCTAAATCTTTTATTTGAAGAGTTTTTTCATAAACTTCCTTCATTTTCTTTTATTTATATATATGTATTTTTCTTTCTTCTTCATTATATAATTTCATTTTCTTACGTATATTCTATTTTTTATTTTAAAAACTCTTGTTAGCACTTCTCACTCACTCTTGTTAGCACTTCTCACTCACTATATTCAAGGAATAATTCTTTCCAACTAAGTAAAGTTTATTGATTATTTCTTAATTTCTCCTCAATGGTGGTATAAGCTCTTTTCAATACATATATTTAGATATAAAATACTAGAATAATTCTTTTTTTATAAGAAGAATCTTAGAAATATGTACTAATATCTTGCACTATTGTTTCAATCTTCTACCCATTATAATGTCTAACACAAAGTAATCAAACTCATTTAAACTCCTCTAGTGTATACACAATCTAGGTGAAGTCAAATAGGGTATAAAAATTATTTTTCGTCATAAAATGTCTATTTTCATTGGTAATAATAATATATCACTTCTATTTCTATTCAAATTAAAATTATATTTGATTCCTAACTAAACAAAGTAAAATGAAATAAAAAAATATTACATGTATTATGAAAAATATATGAAAAACCCATAATGTTCAACTAGATTCTAACTATCATTTCTTCCATACTTTGCATCTCCGTACTTAACTTCACCTAAAACCTTAAAACTCATTCAGAACATTGTTCTTAAGGTTTAAAAAATAAAGTCAATTTTTTCAACAAAAATAAAATACCTCGTGAAGCATAAACAAATAAATGAATATCTAACTAACATAGGAATGAATTGAATAAGTAAAGATGATTTAAACATTTTCAAACATCATTGAATTGAATTGAACATATCAAACCATATTATTGTATCAAATTGCTAACATACCAAAGCAAATGTATCAAATGATGAACATATATACCAAAGCAAATGTATCAAATTATGAACATATACCATATCGATCAAAGTATCATTAACATAGACCTCACATAAATAACACTAAGGAAAAGATTACACAAAGAAGAATAAAAATCTCCAAACCATCGTCTAGACGTTGCATCATCACCGTCATCCCCATGATCAAGCTTTTGGGACTTTTAGCTCTCTTCAGGATCGTCTAAGGTGTAGTCTACTCCCTCCATCAGGTTATCTTCAGTATCATTGGTTAGGGATCCTCGGCTAGAGTGATGGAACGTGAATGTTGGCTCCTCCGCCTTCAACTCTTCTGATCCTCGTCGCTTGGATCCATATGTGCTTCGAATGATCTCACGTTAGTTCTGGAACATGAACTCTTGATGTCTATGAGTTCTCATCTGATTACGGAAAATCGGCATTTTTGTTTCCTTCGCATACTTGCCAGTAAAGTCCTCTACAAGTGGATTAGTTCTGGTTCGTCTACTCATTGTACGCGATAGTTTGCATTTCCTCTAAATCTCTTTAGTTTTCTATTTGTACTCTTATTCTCTTTTTGGTCTCTCTCCTTCGTATGTTGCTTCTTTCTAGTTTTTCCTTCAGGTTAACATATCACGATAATTTCTTACTTTTCTCAATAAAATCAACAGTGATGGTCTTATCTAGGAAAACATCGAACTCGACTCCTATCATCGGAACTCGATCTTGTTTGCAAAACTCAATTATCATTAAGGGAAAAGGTACTCCTTATTTTTCTTAATAGTCATGGAATTGTTAATCGATTCATAAATGATACGGCCAACATCAATATACCCAATCCCTTGGACTATATAGTATAATCGAGTTATTCTATAGTTCACTATGTCATAGTATTGTAAACTTAGTTGTAGGCTTATGTTCAAGAAAAAGCTCCAAGCTTAGTTATTTTTCTTAAATATTTTGTTTCTACGTGTTTAGGGTACCTGTCTGAATCAAAATGAAGACCATCCCCCAAAATAGCTTATAAACCATTCATAATGATCTCGTAAAGAAACTCAAGTCTATACATGTATTCAAGTTTAGGGTGCTCATTATTTTGCCTAACTGCACGTCTGGTAAATCATAATACCCGTAATATCGATTTATTTTCTTAGGTAAGTAGTTCATTGGTATTCCTTGGACTATGGCTACTATTTTATTCTCATATCCGTGCTCGTAAGCATATAATTCTATCACTAGTATGGCATACCCCATTTTAACTTTAAATCTCGCGTTGTTATTGGTATAGTAATCCCTAGTTAACAATCCCCAGTTCATTTCCCTTATAATGTTTAGGATTCTATGCCCATACTTAAATTTGTTTTTCATGTTGAAACCCCTCTTCGACATAATCTTTCTATTTTTGCTAATGTTGCAATCCATCCTAACAATAGCTTTGGCATTGATTAGTTTATGGGCATTGAAAGAAATAGTGGATGTCTCCTAAATCTCTTCCTTTCCTTTCGAATTATAGTTAAAACTTAAGGGTGTGCAGAAAGCTCCCTAGGAACTCTAATTCAGGGGTTACTTAGAATTCCCTATTGCACTAATTGGTTTGGGTGGAGCTTTAGATTTTTATTTGGCGACTAGTTTTGTCTTTTTATTCTCCTATTGAGTGCTTCAACCTTTACCTCCTCTAGCCGTTGTTTCAACTTTCAAAATTCACGAGTTCAAATATTAAAGAAATCAGTAAATGATAAAAACAACATTGTTAGAAATAGTTAGGTAAAATTCGAGACTTTATTTTAAAAAGTAAAAATCTATTTGGAAAACAATTTTGAATTTCATTGTAAATGTAAAATAGAATTGGAATCGAAGTGATAACTAAAATATAAATTTGAAAATAAGTTTTTAATATAGTAAAGCAATTGTGAAATAAATTGTAAGTTTCTTAGAAAATGTAGCAGGTGAAATTGAAATAAAACCATAACATAACCCCTAAGCTCATTTTAAACTCGTTTTTGTAAACCTTTTATAAATATATATAAATATAGAAAAAGTTATGTGATTGTTGAATTTGTGAACCAATGGTCAATGAGATCAATACTCCTAGTCTATTGGAATCAATAAAACTATTTGTGGAAGACAATTAAATAAATTCCAACAAAGTGATTTTGAAAAATATTAAGGAATTTGCGAAAGTAGCCAAATATTTTTTTTTTTTAAAGTAAAGAGCTAGAGTGTATGTAATTACCTTCTTGGTAGTGAGTCTTTCAAGATTGAAGCTCTTGAACTTCTCTAGAACATCTTTTCAAGCTCTAAGTCAAAATTTTCTAAAACCCCAATTTTGCTCAACACCCTTAATTACAAGATTTTTAATTTAAATGAGACTAGATTTAAGTGGTAATCACTTAAATACTATGGAATTGAGCTTGGAATGGTTGAATCTATGCAAGAAACTGAGATTTTGGTGAAAAGTGAAGTGTGTATAGTGATTTTTTGGTTTTGTTTTTTAAAACTAAAAATCGCGTCCAACAATTCTAGTGTAAGTGGAATCAATTGGAATCTTTGTGTAAATCGGTGGAATGTGACTTGTTTTCATTGATTTTACCAGCGATTCTCCTATATTGGGGAATCACAGGGAATCGTCAGGCTCCAATTTTGTTCTAATTTTTCCTGTGCAATGCTATCAATTTTGCCAGTGATTCAAAGTTCACCAAATTGCTAGGCCTATTTTTACTATTTTTCAATTTATCTTATAATTAACTTATTCATCATTCAAAAAATTCATATTAAGGTAGAATTAACTAAAAACCTAAAAGTTTGAGTACGACATGTAACTAACTAAATAATTTTATTAAATATATAAATAAATAAGCAAGTAAATAATGCGACTTGCCTAAAGGCAATATAACACTCCTCCTTAATTGAAATTACCTTAAAGTTTAGATTTTGAGAATATTTCCAATACAATAGTCAAAAAGTAAGAGAATAAAGACGTAATAAACTAAATTAAATTCCTAATAAAATTAAATGGACATGAAATAAACATAGAATATGGGCTGCCTCCCATAGAGCGCTTTTATTTATCGTCGTTGGCTCGAATTAACCCTTCCAAAATTAGTTTTTCCAAAATTAATTTGGATCTCTAAACTTGAATTTAGGATTTTCCACTCTAGTGTCATTTTAAAAAGTGAGTACTTGACCATTAATTGTCAAAGTGATTGTTTTGCTTAGAATATCCATAATAGCCTAAGTATCCTAATATTAAAGGAGGATCTTCATTAATAAAGTATGGCATTATCCAAAAGTTTGTAGGTATGGTGTTATTTTACACTTGAACTGGCACATTCGTGACCACTCCTATGATTGAATTGAAGTCTCATCTGGTAAAGAGAATCATTCAGAAAAAAAGAGAATTCAACTCCAATTGAGCATGTAGAAAGAAATGTATGGGCATGAGATTTGCATTAGAGCTCCTACCACGAGCTTTATAGTACCAAGCCAATTTGATTTTAATGTGCAAGTATATGCTTCCATGATCATTAAGCTTTACAAGACTCAAAACTGACTTTATTTCTTATTGTACTTATACTTATAAACTTTTGTCTTGTTAATGACTTTTCAGTTCTCCGGTTGCTTAACTCTCCATTCTTGAGTTACTTTCTTTTCTTTCGAAGTGTCTTTAAGTATTTCTTTCTTTTGAATCCCTTTATCAGTTTCCATTGCTGCTTAATTGCATAAATTTTAGCGCTATAATTATCATAATAGTTTAAGTCTAAAAATTCATTATCAATTAATTAATCATATTCTTCTTAAGTGTTATAGTTATGCTCGTTATTAATCTTGAATTTTACAATTTTATCTTCAAACGCCATAGGCATTGTTCCTTCAGAAATATCAAACTTAGATCTATTCGTCATTAGAAAAGGTCTACCTAATATTATAGGCCAAGGATTGGGTAATGTTGAATCTCACATTTCCATGATATAAAAATTAGCAGAAAATATTGAATTGTATACTTGTACTTGGATGTCTTCCAATAACCCATACAATTTAATAATGATATTGTTTGCTAAAGTACGGATAATAGATGTAGTAGTTAACGACCATATTTTCAGTGAATCATAACTTTTAAGTAACATAACGTTAATTGATGCTCCAATATCATACATAAAAATTAAATAGAAGAATTACCAATTGCGATGGGTTAGATAAACATTCCTGAGTCAGAACATTTCTCAAACATTATCATTAAGGATGAAATCTTTTGTTCTAAGTTTTAATTAATTTATAATTTCCTAAACATTTAAGATATGTCTTCTTCCTCCCCTAGCATTTGCTAATTGTCATGGAACGATAGAATTAGAATGCATATCTTCATTTAACTTATAATTATCGATTCTTTTATCTTATTTAACTAATTCAGAATTTCATAAAGACTTTTCATAGGCTTCAACTTTGGCTAAATACCATGAGTATAGCCTTTATGGAAAAAGTGTATATTTAATTGCTTAGCCATCCATTCCCTAATGGGAATGACATTTGTCATCATCACTTCTTGTTCTATTGTTTTAGGTACTTTTGTTTTCTTTTTACCTCTCTCTGGTGTTTTTTCTTGCATATTTATTTCTTTTTGATTTTTCACAAAATATAGCATAACTTATGCTTAATTAGTAGCGTTCGTAGATTAAGTAGTTACTTTAGTTTGATTGCTTAACTTGTTGATTTGTATAGTCATTTGAGTTAATTGATTTATCGGCTCATTAATATATGTATCTATTATGATTTGATTTTTAGAAATTTGCATAAAGTTTTGATGACTTTGGGTCATAAATTTATGTAATATTTGTTCTAAATTTGGTTGCGTAGGTTGAGTAGTTTTCTGAGATTGTTGCATTGGCATAGATTGACTTGGTGCTCTCGATCTATAAGTCGTATAATTTTGGTTTTATAAAATATAGCTAAGGTTTGAACTGGTTTTTCAGTGTAATAATTGTTGTTATCAAATTGGTTTCTGGTATGACCAAAATATTAGTTCATAACCATATTAACTTCTTTATTATTATCTTCTTGTAAAGTGGGATACGAATCTGTAGGATGTGTAACTTTATTACAAAATCTACATTGTTTAACTTCATTTTGATATATCTTTTATCAGTCGCTTAACCGTGTCAGATAATTCTTCAATTTTTTCATCGAATTTATTACTTGTTATATTATTAACCTCGTAAACTTTCTTTCTTCATGTATCGGTCTTTTCACTATATTGTTTAAATTGTTTGGCCATCTACTTAATAGCTTCTTTTGCATGAGTTGGTGTAACATCGAATAATGATCCACTACATATGGTATCTAATAGTCTTTGTTCAAAATGATTTAGACATTCATAGAAGTATTCTAATAAAGCTCTTTGAGTGTATCCATGTTGTGGATAAGATGAAATTAGTATTTGAAATCTATCTTAAAATTCAATAAAAATTTTCATCTTTTATTATCTCGATGGTGATTTGATAGTACTAACTTTTCTTTCAAGCATATATTGATCTAGAAAAGCTTCTAACATGTGAGCCCTTGTGGTTATCAAATCTTGAGTAAAATAAAACAACCAATCTTATGCTTGATCTTTCAATACAAAAGGAAAAGTGTTGAGTTTGACTTGTTATAAGGTGTAGTCTTTAGGTTTCATCTCTTTGACTTTGTGTTGATATTCTCTTATAAATATTTGTGGGTCTTCTTTGTCCTTATCATAGAAGTTAGGTAGAGCACTGTTGAATTCAGGTCTAAGTTCAAATTCAAAACGTCGCTCAGGATAGACAATGCACATTGGTTTCTAAGTAATGACATTTTGATTAGCTTTCCTAAAAGTAAGTTCTTTATTATCATTATAATTAATATTGAAGTTATTACTGGCTTCCATCGTGGTAGGTTGGTGTTCGCTATGTTGTTTTTGTCTCAAATTACGATTAAACATCTTATCTACCTTTGGATTGAACGAATGTAAAGATCCCGTGTAATTAGAATGAAAAAGTGGATAAACCATAAAACTTCTAAAAATCCTAAGAAATTGTATCTAAACCTCGACAACGGCTCAAAAAATTGACACGTGTTGGGCATATACAATAATTTCCCTCTTATATTATACTTTAAATATTTTGTAATAGTGATAAGTAGGAATCGTCTCTACAGGGATTTATCAAACTTCTCTAGAAAAAAAGACTTTTAAAGTTTTTTCTTTATTTTTACTGCCAAGGATCATCTCACTAACCCCTTACTTAGCCTAATTTCCCTAATTACGCCTAATCCATCCTATTAACTTAACCTCAGAATAATTTTTATTTCATTCCTCAATAATGCTTCAAAATAAATTTATATCCTTAATAAAACTTAATACTTATTTATATCAAATTCAAACTTTAAATACAAACTTAGAGTCTCTAATGCCTTATTTACAACTTCATAATCCCAAAATAAACCAAAACTAAATCATAAACCTATTAAATTACTTCAAATTAATTTCAAAGTCTCTCATAACCAAAAAGTATTTCACGACCTACACTCACTCCAAAGCCCAAAACAATATATTAAAGTTATTATGACAAAAAATTATATTTTTAAACCGAAAACATTCTCTGAAGATCTTCAAGCTTTTTTCGTTATGTTTGATATTTACAGAGAACCTAACATCATCAAAAGCAACTCGAAGATGTCAAGTAAGTAAACTTCTACATTGCTCTATGCTCCTACAAATGTTAGTCTGAATACATAGAGACATGTAATTGCATTTCCTAATAAAAATAAATTTATATAACAATGTGGAATCCTAGTTTCTTGTTCTAAGCTCATAACAAGCAGGCCCACTCACGACGAACCGAGAATAGTCCTATGAGTTCAATGTATACTACCCCCAAGTTGACATTACTCGCCTTAGACGCCTTTAGTATGTCTAGTCTTGAGTGGAGCAACTCACACTCTTACGATCGAAGAAGGGGCAAATCTATCCGGATGCCATGTATGCATGACCAAGAATGATGCAAGATGCAATGCAGACTAAAGATAAATGAAGGTACATAAATAAATTCCATAAATTGGAAAGACCATGGTACGGTTTACTTACAACCAACCAACTTTCAACTAAATTCTCTTGGTTATCAGAACATTGGGTCACCTTAAAAATAGTTCCATTAAATACCTTCCCTGTATACCCAATTATATCATGGGTCAAACTTAAGTGAAACAAAATCAAGAAACCCAATGAAAACTGAGGCCAAATTACGCTTCGGAACAATTCCTAAAAATATTGATTTATATTACTGTTTCAACTCGTTTTCTAGTAGCCAATTTATGGTAACTTTTTAATAGTGAAAATCTCAATATTTGTCATGGTGACCAAAAACAAACTTGTAGTACTTAAGTCCTAATTTTCATAAACTCCAAGAACACTTAAAGCGGATTATCGACGGAGAAGTTATGAATTTTCCTACATGGCTTGTCAACTATGCGAACTTTATTTATTTTGAACTAAATTATTTCTCCAAATAAATGTTTTTGCAATTAAATCCTCAAAACTTGACTACAAATACCACAAAACTACTCAATACCAACATCAAAATATCTTCACAGCACATGGAGTAAAATTACATTAAAACCAACAATCAATTCATTCATAAACCCAATGTAAATAAATATCAACTGTGAAAACATCTCCAAAATCGTTAACAACTTAATCGCATTAGTTCAATTCATCAAAACAGTAACTTACATCGGTGATGTTTATTCCAAATTGGCCCAAATCAATCCAATACATCAATTCGCAACAACTCTTATCAATTTCCATCGAAACCCATGTTAAAGAAATAAAAAACTCAAGATAATTCAAATTGAGTTCAAGAAAATGCCCTGAATTGAGTATTTACCAAATTGCGGGCTGATTAGCTTGTTTTCACCGTATAAACTTAGCTTGAATTGGCTATCGCGCCTCACTCTACAATTTCGTGAAAAGAAATCGTGCAAAATTTTGACGTCGGGAGATTGTGGAGCGAAAGAATCAACGGAAAGGGCTAGGAACGAAAGTTCTGTTGAAATCAAAACATTTGATTTTGATTTTGATTTTGATTTTTTATATATTTATATTTAAACCTTTTGCTATTTATCAGCAGCTTAATTTCTTTTTATTTATTGATTTCCAAAATCTCTATTTTGACATGTATTGGCTTCTGACGCTCATTTTTTATCTGGTTTTTACTAAGTTAAACCAAACTCTTGATAAAATATCAATCCTTATAAAACATCCATAACACTAGTTTTGGTCACACTAAAACTCCAAGAATCTTAACTTTGTCCATGACATACCAAAGTTTACCAGACCAATTATGTTATACTTAACCAAACTTACACCAATTTGGACTCAATCTCAACCTCGACTACCAATTATTAATACGAAACTCGGGGGAAGGTCTTGATCCAACTTCTTTCTCATTTTCAATTTCCACCGAAACTTTCTTGAATGTAAAACGAGGCAAAACCCTCGCATACCACTTAACACTTGTTTACTAAATTTTGAGTAACCAATAATTTTAATTGCATTTGTGCCCTTCAGACGCACACTTACAACCATATTATGACAAATTTAGGATACACCTCAATACATCCCGACTTCATGATAAAAAACATAAAATACAAACACTAGGAATTTCTCATAAAAAAAATAACATTTTTCCTTATGATATTCAATCCTTAATGAGCGGGTCCCACCTCAGATACCTAAACTCCAATTAAGATCTGAAAATAATTAATTAGTCATCTAATCAAGATTATCAAATTCTCAGATTTCACAATTCTTCCCAACTAATTAAAAACCTCGTCCTCCAAATTTAAACTTAAAAGTTAATGAAGCAAAAGATACATGAGAATATGATCCTTCATATACAACTCTTTTAACCCAAACTTGCAAAAATCATTTCCAAAGTGAAATCGTTAAGTGTACCCAATCACTTTCATTGTAATCAATAACTCAATGATATAGATCATAAATAACTCAACTTTTCATTTCCAAATTCTTCAGTTAATGAAAAGTCATAGCAAGTTCTCTGCCAATCCATACATTTTGTGACTTCCCGACGAGTTAAACGATCAATTTTATGGAATATCTAATAACCTTACTTTTCTTCACTACTTATTTCATCCCTTGAATACCATTCAAGCATCAATATTTAGCAAGATCTAACTTATCTTGTTTTTCAATAAAACTATTTTCATTTGTAACTGAATATAATTCCATAAACTATTTATAATTCTTTCCCATCCACCAAACTCCACTATATACATCTTAGTTTTCTTTCTCATAATGAATTATCTTTTTATTAAAATTGTCGACAGATCAATTCTTAGACTATTCTCAATCTAAATTTTTGAATTAATGCATACAATATTTGAGCACAACATTAGATACAAAGTAGAATTGCATATCTATCTGATCCATCACCATTTCGACGTTTCTCAATAGAAACTTGGAATTACACAAGTCATCCCATGACTATAGATCTGTAATTACATCTGTCATCCCACGACAAGAGATCTCGAATTCCAAATTGATTAGAAAATGAAATTGGACACATCGTGCAACTTTCAATCATTTTCTAAATGTCAACTAATAATATCATTTAAATTTGTGGATTGGAAACCAATTACTAATTCTAACTCTTCAGCCCATTCACTTCATATTTCCTTTCACTAGTTAAAAAATTAATGACTTTTCTAACTTCATCAAACCAAATTTTTTGTTATTTTGATCTCAATCACTTACTATTCTCCATACTTTTCACATTACCTGAATAGAGGCAGTTATCTTTCCCTTGAGTAGATATAAGCTTTTATACAAAGATCTACATATTTTTTTATTATATTCTCATAGTATAACTTTTAACTTGTATCCCATATAAGTTATAAATATAATATCTCTTTTTGAATCTACTCAATACATTTCTAACTTCCCTTAACTAAAATAGAAGAATACTTAAATCTTCAAACATATCCAATCAAATACAATATACTTTATTTAATATTTCCAACCAATACAAATAATAATTACTAACAAAGTTATAAGTTATGCGTCTCATTTCATATTTTATTTGTTTCATTGCAGTCTACAAAGGCATCGTACATCAACTCTAATTTACAATAACCTAGTGATTGGGTTTTTTCCCATTGGTTGATTATGTTGTGTAACACAACATTTGAACCAATCTACAACATATTCACTGATATCAGTTGTATACTACTTTGGTTCAACATTTCGAGTTTGCTTCCTTGTAAGATCCTTGTGAAAATATATTAAGTTTCATCAAACTTATAGTTTGAAACCTTAATTTAATCGGGACCCGTTGACCTAAAATTCCCCTTTTCATGTATATGTGAGAATATTTTAACCATTTAGCAGCTTAAACTTCAGTTTCCAATTGACTCCAACGAAACATTATAGACTTTTTTATTTTGACTATCATCAATGCATTCGAGTATTCAAATATAGGAATCATCACACCGGTCTGTCACAATGTGAATGAATCATATTATGATAGACAGTTGCTTGGACTTTTGGTCATGCACAACTATTCTAGTCACTTACCTTGACTAAAGGAGTCTGTTTGTGTTAATTCCAGCAGTCACAAGTCATCTCAATGTCTCATTTTATTTTATGCACATAGCATATTTCATTCAGTTTTTTTCTAGGCTAGCTATTCCAACATTGATATTATTCTTGTCCCTTTACGGACTTATTACTCCTCTGTTCAACACTTAGACCACTTAGAGCTTCTTTACCAAAAGCAATTTGTTTCATCTATTCTCTTTTTCAAAATTATAGCTATGGACAATAGTAATTTTACAAACCAAATAGTTCTAATGTTTGTTATTACTTTAATTTGTTTCTATTTGTTTCAGATTTCTCGACTTCTCTTTTTCTCAAAAAGAGATGCGGTACTTTTCAAGAGACTGTGTAAGATATCAAAGTATCTTACCGTTCATCAATTCCATTTTCACGAATTCACCTTTCCCTTATTGTTTATTTACAGAGATAGAAGAATTTGAGTTTTCAAACTCTTATTAACTTGACATCTAATCAAATTCTTAAAGGATGTTATTTTAATCCTTTAAATCCTATAAATAGAAATTCTTACTGTATAAGAGTTCTTACCGACTTTCTATACAACTCACTTACGGATATATCTTCAATGCATCTATCTCTTCCTTCATTACATTTTAAGTCATAGTAATAGGCATCATAACATAATTTTGTTAGAAGTGACAATTGAGTACTTTAAATTTCAAAACGCAACTATTTATGTTTTGTTTAATAACTAATCCTAACATTTACCCAAGTCTCAACTTTTAACACGTTAATCTTATCATTACACTTCTAAGTTTCAAGTTAGAAATTTATTTGGTCTTTGTATCGTAACAACACCTAATCTATTGTTAACAATGATTACTTCTAACTTGTATATTTCTATTAATTTTATCATTACTTTGTTTGATTGATAGAAGCATCGTACTGAGCGTCGCTTATAATTAAGCAAATTAAGTAAGAAACAATCTAAAATGCTCATTACTTTCACTAATAAAGCATTTTATTATTTCAAACCATGGTTCTATTCTATATTTCACTTTGTGTTTTATTTTGCAAAGGACAATAATTTACTTTAAAATATTTATATTTTCATAGAAACCGACTTAGACAACTTAACAGGACTTATTACAATTCAATTTGATTTTTTAAGTCCAAACTCAATTTGTCTAATCAATTTATATTTTTGAAACTTTTGTCTCCTTTTTCATTCATTGAGACTAATTTCAAGAGCAACTATTCACTTGCTTATGAATTCAACCAATATTTCATAGAATAGGTATTCCCAGTTACCCATTCAACCACTACTAATCTCAGTTTAAAATCCAATATAACCCATATTTTGGGCTTCCAAAAGCCTCTGTTTCATTTTACATTTTTCAAACGATTCTAAATCGTTTGAGACTTAATTTATGTCTATTTTGGCACTTTCTTGACCGTTTCATAATGGTAATAGTTCAATACTTTTACTTTAAAAGAGTCCATGTTTAGTATTTGCACTCCTAAATCATTTAGATTTCTTGCTCAACCAATTTTCTATTAGTTTTATAACTGACTATTTCCTTTACTTATATTTGTATCACACTACTTAGAATACTCCTTCGTGAATTTGGACTTCCAGAGTCTATTACATGTTTTATCATGTTCGGTTATAAGTCTATCCTCTTTTTAATTATCTATTCCTAACTTTACTCGTCATTTCACACGAGTTAAGCATCAAACAAACAAGGAGAATAAACTTCCTATTCCATATCTGGTAATAATAAATAAATACACATCAAAAATATAATGCAATAACCAAATCATCCCAACTCACAGTTATTTCCCAACTAATCATGCTCAATCACCCTCTGGTTTCCAATCAAGGTTTTCCTCAACTGAGCCAGACCAATGCTCAGACACCAACTCTGTCAGGGCCCATCTAACTATCTCCTAACTTAGCCTAACTACCCTAATTAGGTACTTAATCAATCCAATTAACTTAACCTCAAAATAATTTCTATTTCATTCCTCAATAATGCTCCAAAACCTAATTTATATCATTAATAAAACTCAGTACTTAGTTTAATTACTTGGAGTAAATTAAGAAATCATACAAATTATCTTCTCTATTTTTATAAGAATTTCGACAGCACCTCTTTTACAAATTGCAAGTCAAATAACTTTCACATAATAGACTGCAGAATTGATGATAGGCCTAAAAGGACTTAAAACTCCCTATAATTCACAATATATATATATCAAATTCTAACTTTAAATACTAACTTAGAGTCTCCGATGCCTTAGTTAAGACTTTATATTCCCAGAATAAACAAAAACTAAATCATAAACCTCTTAAATTACTTCAAATTAATTATGGAGACTCTCATAACTTATTAAAAAAATTTCATGACCTACACTTACCCGAAAGCCCAAAATAATATATATAGATTGATTACGACAAGAAAAATAATCTTTTAAACTTAAAAGTTTCACCAAAAATCATCAAGCTTTTTTTGTTCTCTCTAATATTCAAAGAGAACCTAACATCATAAAAAATGACTCGAAGATGTCATGTAAGTAAACTTCAACATTGCTCTATACTCCAACAAATATTAGTCTAAATACATGGAGACATGTAATTGCATTTCCAAATAAAAAAAAATTTATATAACAATGTGGACCCCTCATTTCCTGTTTTAAGCTTCTAACAAGGAGGCCCACTCATGATTAACCTATAATAGTTCTATGAGTTCAATGTATGCTACCCCAAAGTCGATATTACCAGCCTTAGACAACTATAGTATGTCTAGTCTAGAGTGGAGCACCTCACACTCTTATGACTGAAGGAGGGGCAACTTTATCTGGATGCCATATATGCATGACAAAGAATGATGTAAAATGCAATGCACACTCAACGAAAATGCAGATATAAAAATAAATTTCATAAATAGTAAAGATCGGTGTAAGGTTTACTTACAACCAACCAGTTATCATCTTAATTCTCTGGGTTCTCAAAACATCGGATCACCTTAAAAATGATTCCAATAGTTTCCTTACTTACCTGATTATATCATAAGTCAGGCTTCAAATGAAACCAAATCATGAAACCTAATGAAAACTACGGCCAAAGTATACTTTTGAATTGTTCCCAAAAATATTTATTTATATAACTATTTTAACTAGCTTTCAACTAGCCAAATTTGGGTAAATCTCTAACCTTGAAAACCTCAATATTCCTCTTAGTGAACAAACATGAACTTGTAGTACTCAAGTACTACTTTCCATACACTCCAAGAACACTCAAATCGGTTCATCGACAGGGAAGTTACGAATTTTCTAATATGGCATGTCAACTATGCAAACTTTATTTATTTTGAATTAAAAAACTTTTCCAAATCAATGTTTTTGCAATTAAACCTTCAAGACTTGACTAAAAACAACACGAAACCACTCGATACCAACATTAAAACATTTTCACAGCTGGTGGAGTCAAATTGGATCAAAACCAATAATCAATTCATCTAGAAACCCTATGTCAATCAATATAAACTATGAAAACATATTCGAAATAGTTATCAATTGAATCGCGTAAGTTCAATTCATCAAAAGCATAACCTATGTTGGTGAAATTTATTCTAAACTGACGCAAATCAATCCAATATACATTAATTCATAACAATTTCTATCAATTTTCATCAAAACCACACAAAAGAAATTGAAAATTTGTGAAAATTCAAATCAAATTAAGGAAAATGCCCTAAATTGAGTATTTACCAAATTGTGGTTGAATACCTCGAACTGACAAAGTCGCGCCACTTTAAAATTTTGCAGAATAAATCGGGCGAAAAGCTAATGTCAGGAGATTGTGGAGCTAAAGAATTGGCATAAAAGGTTAGGAACGAATGTTCTATTGAAATCAAAACTTTTGATTTTTGTTTTTTTTATAGATTTATATATAAACTCTCAGCTACTCGTCAATAGCTCGATTTCTTTTTATTTATTAATTACTGAAATCTCTATTTCGATGTGTTTTGGCTTCCGAAGCTTGTTTTCGAATTGAATTTTCTCCAAGTTGAACCAAACTCTCAACAACACAGTCCAGCTTTATAGAATATCCATAACACTAATTTTGGTCAAGCCAAAACTTCAAAAATCTTAACTTTGTCCACAACATACCAGAGTCTACCAAACCAATTATGTTGCCATACTTAGCCAGACGTATACCAATTTGAACTCAATCTTAACCTCGACCACCACCAATTAATACAAAACTCGAGGTAAGGTCTTGAAACAACTTTATTCTCATTTTAAACTGCCATTGAAACCTTCCTTAATGTAAATTGCAAAATTCTTGTGTGACACTTAACACTTAGTTTGCTGGTTTTCAAGCTACCAATAATTTTAATTGCACTTGTGCCTTTTGAACACACACCTACAACCACGATCATGAAAAATTGGGGATACACCTCAACACACCCTGACTTCACTATAAAATACTATATAATACAAACACTAGGCATTCCTCATCGAAAAATAACATTTTACTTTATGATCTCTTGTTCGTAATGCATGGGTCCCACCTCGAATACCTAAAGTCAAATTAAAATATGAAAATGATTAATTAGTCGTCTAATCAAGTTTATCAAATTCTTAGATTTCATGTTTACTTTTACGATACTTAATTTAATTAAAAATAGTTATTAAACTAACTAATAATTAACTATAATGTAATAATAATTAACTTAACTAACTATATTTACTTATTTATCACCATCTAAATTCACAATTAATCAAATAGATTTAATTCAATAACAAATAAATATCTAAACAAACATCTAGACCAAAGAAACAAAACCTGTTTTTCAATCCAAACATGTAACTCCTACCATATAGTTATGAGCATACTTTATAAAGTAAGATAGATCATTAAACTCTAATCATAAGTAAACAATATTTAGCCATTCCTTTGTTCTCCTTGTACCAGTGGAAAAAACCATGTTCTAATTTTATCGAGGTAATCCCTTTGAATACACAAAAACATTACCTTTACGCATTAAAATCGTATCACACTTTATAAGAACTTCGAACTACTAAATCTAACATCTTTGGAAAGTCACATCAACATCATATTTAGATCTCAAACTCACCTAGGACATCTAAACGAAGTTTGCCTTTCAAACAATCATAGTTGCTTCTTAAAATAGATAATGAAACCAAATATCGCAATACACATTCTAGACTATGCATGTAATACAAAGATGATAATTAAAATTAATAGATAATAACCTACTAAATCAGTGAATTAAAGAATACGATTGGATTTAAGTATTAAGCATATAATCTTTTTATCATAACTACGTTACAATATGGATCTAGTTCATGTTCAGACTTTATTTAGATCAAATAACTACTGACTCAAAATCATAAATAACATTGCAATAATATAAATAAAAGACATACATAAATACCACTGGAATAAATACTTTAAATCTTCAAATCTTCTCTAAAAGCAAAGAACAATAAAGTAAATAACTAAAATAACGAGAAATAGCTCCTGGAGTAATGAAATATTGATTTAAGTACTCGAGGGTAATTTCAAAACCCTATCCTTGTTTTTATAGTATTCCAGGTAGTAAACATCCCAAACCAACTCAACAACTCGTAGTTATCTTAAATTCTTGAAATCTACTCCGTGATTGTCAATGATTTATGCGTGAGTGGAATTGCTGAAAAAATCCATGATTTGAAGCTCTATGGTTTCACCGATTTGGTCACCAATTATGGTGTCCTTAGCAATCGGTGGGAAATGCAAGTACAAAAATTCATTTTTTCCTAGCTTCGTGGTGATGATTTTCAGCATAATCTTTACACTTTATGAAGTTTTTCTTAATCTTCCCTTTTTCATTCATTTCTTAATAATCTCTATTTATTACCTGAAATAACGAAAACAAGAGAAAACTCAGTGTAATATAGTCTTTTACATCTAAAATTGTCCTTAAATGAACTATTAAACATGTCTAATTAATGAATTTTCAAAGACCACATCAAACATGTTTTAAGTGTGGGCAAACGAGGCACTTTAAGGATAATCACCTACCGTAACGACTCGTGTCTTTAACCTGGTGATTAACGTTAATTCAAAAATTAATTAACCTAAGTTAGGCTCGTGGTTAAGCCTGACTTCTCTAAATTAGTGTGTGAGTGCGATTCACGTGATATACTATGTTTGGCTGGTATGAAAAATAATTAATGTAGCTATAAGTTGTTAATTTGAGTTAATATAAAACCTTAGTTGGAAAATAGTTAATTAATAAATAATTAATGTGACACGCTCAAATGTATTTGTTGGCGTACATGGCGAAAGGGTGAGCCATTGTAAATAAATAGATGTTTATAAATTGATATATAATGATTTATATATATGTAAATAAATCTAAATTTGGAAATGAGTCATTTAATTCATTGGATGTACCTCAAGTTACTTTGCGTGTTTCGATTGGTGTCACGATAGCATTGGTGTGACTTTAACACATCTCACATTTGGATGGTTCTTGATATCCAAGCGAGTTGATCAATGGATGATGATGGAGGAGGATGAGGTAGCTGGAGTGCATGAGTTGGCTAAAGGGGAATGAAAGTTGGGAAAATAAGGATTTTCATCCTCATTGTTACCCCCTATTGCTATCATTTTCGACATCTTCCCCATGAGACCACCGCCTTCATTTTAACTTTGGCGCCATCACACCACCGCTACCATTTTCATTATGTCATTGTCATCGTTGGCGTCACCATCATTATCATTGCTATAAAGGGAGAGGGAGAAACATTAATGGGTAATCATTTTCATGAAGCTCGGTGAGTGTCACACTCTCATTGAGTTTTCTTTGTGTTTGGACGGATGATTGGTGCGTCTATGCTATGGTGGAAATAACCATGAGACTTATTATTTTGAAAAGAATTTGGAGGTTCATTAGAGCCTAGTCAAGGGTTGTCGGGGTGGTGTTTAGGGTTGATGATGTCGATGTTGAGATCATTATTATTAAAGTTCGTTTATGTTTTTTGTTGTTGTTTGGTGAGTTCTAAGCATGGTGTGACCTTTATGTGGACTGCCTAATAAGTTTTGGACGTGTTTGGAGGAGTCTAAGAGGTACGTGAGGTCATAGGGATCATCGAGAAGAAAGGCAAAGTCGGGGTGAAACGGAAAAGAATGACGCTGCCAATGATGTCGTGTGCATGAAACTCGCGCTCATGGATCATTGGTTTGCAACCATATGATGCCATGAACGATGCCGTTGTCTCTGCCCATGACATCAAATGTTAAAAATTCTGAAAGTCGAGTTTCGGTTATTGGATTCCAACAAAATTTGAACCAAAGTTTTAGGATCATACTAGGATCTTTTAAACTTTAAAATTTGATCCAAATAAAGTTATATTGATTTAGATTTAACCGAGAGTTCCCTAAGAGACTCTGAAGGCATAATGAAACTAAGAAACACAATTTGAGGTAAATATAGATTCGTTTAATTATAACCTTGGCCTAGCTATGTAGTATATTTAATTCATATAGTTTATGGACTTGAATAGGGGCTATGTACACTGTGACAATGTATGATGCGATTAGCAAGAGTAAACCCTGGAGTTGAGAATAGGTTTTATAAGAGATGGGTTCAGGTCTCGGCCTATGTTTAACTCTTGCCCAACTAGATAGGTTGCATGGATTACACACTCACTAGAGATTTTAGGATAGAACCATTTGGACAATGACAAGTAGTTAGGAAACACATAGACACAATGTGCTAGGTTATGATGTCACGGTAGCTGATGGTAATTGACTTTAATTTTATAAAATGGAGAAATATCACAGTGTAATAGCTATTTACTAAATGACTGGCATTTGTGATATATATTGATTATATGATTTTCCTATATCCTGCTAGCTATAATTGGTCATATTGCTATTGCATTTCATTCTTGAATATTATATGGAATACTAATAGCTTTTTGAATCTGTACTTACTGAGCAAGTTAGAGCGCTCACCCTAATTATTAATTTCAAGATTTTCGACATGCGCTACTACTATGGGACATAGATGGTTTAGGAGTCTTTATCTTCTATTCGATGTAATTATTTCTCCCTTTTTTATATATTTATATTGAATTACACTTTTGTTATATCACAAGGGTTGGGAGGTTTTGTAAAGTCAACGTTTGTTACAGTTTAATCTAGTGTTGAAGGTGAGGCCATTGGCTCTAGTTAAGTCTAATTGGTGTACCGGGGCTTAATTACAATTTTAGGCCAAACAATTCGTTAATCAAGATAATGGTCCTTACTCCCACAACTTAGCAGGGCATTATAGTTGGGTCGTGAGTTTGCATATGTGATTGTCGCATCGGATCTTGAGGCATCACATAATTTCATTAAGGGTATGATTTATATTTGTCACAGATTAATGCATACCAAGATTGATTTAGGGTCCACAAAGTCTTTTATTTCGGTTGCATGGTAGGTGAGTTAAGATTGAGACCTATTAGGCTTAGCAAATCCCCGATCCTCACTATGACAAGTAGGGACAACATATACCCTAATTTGTTATGTAAGGATTGCATTGTAGAAATAGAGGGGCACGAGTTACCCGCAGATCAGAGAGTGTTGGAGTTCCTATAGTTTGACACCTTGTTAGGTATGGATTAGTTATCATCATACCACATAGACCTTGATTGTTTCTGTAAGGTGGTGACGATTCATTTTCCTGAACAGGCAGATGACGTGCATTGAACGTGTCAATAAAGTATATTACCAAAACTAATTATTCATAGATACTGGCAAAAGGTTGATCCCACACATATTGAAAATCTTTCTAAGGTCAAAAAGAAAAGGAGCATAGGTGTTCTAATAGAGTAAATTAACTAATATAATAGCCACAAGTAAATAAAATAATGAAAATTGTTTGAAACCAATTAATGAAAATACCCAGATCAAGACTTACAAGTTTGATTCAAGAAAATATGGGATTTTGATTCAAGAAAATATGGGATTTGGTCGTCGATCCTAAAAAATGTATGCTAATTAATTGTACTCTATAGTATAGCTATAGAACCTAGCTCGAGCCCGGTTCCACATATTCCTTTATTTGGTAGTCAAGGTACGAATGTTAACTACTACCCTAATCAAAGACATAAGCGAAAACTCACGCGGTGACCACTTTATGCTTTATGAAGACATAACACCTCGACAACCAAATCACTAGTTCATCTGATTTAGCCTAAATCTCTAAGGTATTTGACCGGTACTGATAGGTGCAAATCAATCGGTATGGTCAAGCGCCACTTGTATTGGTTTTCTTGCACGATTATATATGCAATTGACTCATTAGCAATGGTTGTCTACCTAGCAACATGTAAGAGCTCTTTTACAATGCAACCAAGTTTAACCATAAAATTCAAACAATACCTAAAGAAATAGAACAATCAAATGTATTGTAATTAAAATAAAGTACATCTTACGAATCCATTGACGAACCTCCCTCCTAGTTAATCTAGGCCATGAAATTAGTGTCTCTAGTAGAAAATCACAAAAGCAAAGTAAAACAAAGTGAATGAGAGAATAGAGGTGAAGAGAAGGTAGAAAACAATAAAACCTAAACTTTATATCCCTCGGCTATCTTTCTTGTGTACACATGTAGTTGAGCCCAAATTTAATTTTTAATAGCATGTCAATCTAGGCTCATCTATGGTTGGTCATTGCTTCGTTCACTAGTTTGCTAGATCATGAAATTTATTAATCTTTTCTAGAGGTGTTAATTTTTCGTCTGGCCCACCGACCTGATTTTGTTCGCCTCGAAAAAATAAGTGTCTGGACAATAATTTTTTTACATCTAGGCCGGGTGTAGGCAAGGCTTTGATGTCCAAATTAAAATTCTGGTCAGGTCTAGATAAATCCCTCTAAGCTTAAACTTGACCAGGATTTCAAAAGATACCTATTTTATTTTGAGAATATATTTTCACACATTATACAATTCACAAAAACAACAATAGATATAAGGAAACTACATAGATTGTAATAAATGTATTACTTTAGTTTCGAGAATTGGCTAAATTGTTTGAGATAAGATTATCTGTTTTGTCTTTAAACAAAGAAATATTATAATGGCTTGTAATTTAAATTAATAAACACATCTTGAGCATTACTCTATAAAATAATGTTAGAGAAGATTATATTACGAAGAACTTACAATGATTTTGATGATTAATATGCTTTTAAACATAAAATAAGTTTTCAAGAAATTCGACAAATTTGTAAAGTTGGACAATCCAGATTAAAAGTAAATTAGGTTTGGGCAAGGCATACTTGTCTGAATTTACAATCGGGTTGGGTGGATAATGCAAATGCTCATTTATATCATGGGCAGCCTAGAATCGAGCCTCTAATATTTACCTATAGAAACACCGCCGCATACAAATATATTTCCTTCCATGGATCAAATAATTAGGGGTGCCAAAATGGGTCATGAGAAGATAATACGACACGGCTAACACGGGATATTAGCGGGTTAGGGTTGAGCTTAAACGGGTTCGCGTTAGAAACGTGTTGACCCTTTATGACATAGAATAAATAGGTCGTGTCACTGGTTAACATGTTAACATGTATACTACCCATTTAACCCATTTAAGTTATTAAATATTAATATTTTATTTTAGGAACAAATATGTATGGTGAGGTGAGTGGTGAGATTTACAATCTAATTAAAAATTAAAGTTCCTTATTTAGACTTTAAGGTTTTTTACAAGTATCCTCCTAAGGAAACTTGACACATGTAATTGGCATAATTATTACCTATTGGAAATCCAAAACAAATACAATACACCATCTTTTTCAGTAACTTAGATACTAGCCTCTTTGTCTTCCTTCCACCCATTTTTTGGCAACTAGCCTATTTTATCTTAAACTATGTTATTGAAGGATTTGCAGTTTTAATTTATTTTTTAAAGTTTGGGCTTCTTAATCTTTATTAATCATGCATGATTGGCATACGTTATTTGTCCTTTAAGGGTTATAAAAATGAAAAGGGGTGGTTAACAGCTTAAATATAATAAATGGGTCACTTTAGAGCAAACAAATGTGTTTGTCATGTTAAATGGATTTAATGTGTCGTGCTGAATTTAAAGTTAACATGGCCCATTAAACTTAACGTGTTACACGTGTCGTGTCATGTTAATCTGTTTAAATTTCATTTCGTGTTGCGTCAACCTATTTATTAAATGGGTCGTGTTCGTGCTGACCCCTAATCATGTCACCTGAGTTGGTCAACACAATTAACCATATGCTAATGACATTATTGTGACATCATCATCATCCACCACTTCATATTGGCACAGGCTAAACGAACCCCAATTTCTGAGATTTCTTATTTTTTTTGTACCAATGGATGAAATGTCCATATTGCCCTTAATATATAAGGGGTGTTGTCTCAAGCATGCCCCAAATCTATCAATCAAAAAATAGCCCCTCTATCTACTATTCGAATCCTCTCGACTCCCATATACGGGAATCACATTTCTTGGGCAAATAAGGGTGAGTCGTCACATAATCGACCAAGTAAGTCCATTTTCTTGTCTTCTATATTGGTTCGTTGGATTGTTCTGTGTGTTTTTCAATTGCTCACATTGTTTCCATTTTCGGATTTGGTAGGGCATCGAGTTTTGGATAAATCAAGCCAAATAATCATGGAAAACACGGAGGATGTGTCAAATCGAAACGAAGGAGAGCAAAATGAGGTAAGATTTAAAGTATTGTAACAATTTATGCGTGCATTGTAAATTTTTTGGTTGGTCGTAATTGTCGGACTCACAGAGCCGAGACGTGTAAAAAGCCCCTTTGCCCTATTGCACCGTATGTCTTGCACTCTACTCGGTCAAGTTTACCCACTATGAATCAACAAATTTTGACTGGAGTTGACCGTTACCAATTGTTAGCTATCGTCTGCGCCTGTCCG
The DNA here is from genome assembly GCA_039657365.1 of Stephania yunnanensis. NCBI lineage: Eukaryota > Viridiplantae > Streptophyta > Magnoliopsida > Ranunculales > Menispermaceae > Stephania > Stephania yunnanensis. The sequence goes on from CM077581.1 coordinate 46,662,484, forward strand.
ATACTTTCAAATAGGTTTCGATCATAATCGATTGAAACGTATTTGTACGTATCGGAGCTAAGTCTATGTTTCATTAGTGATTCTTTTCCCTCTTGCAGGTTCCTACTGCAGTTCCTATTGAAGAGATAGGGTGTAAATCGAGCAATGACTTCTTGAACTTTACCAAGACCTTTAAGCTTGTCATGCCATTCGACAGTAGAGAGGAAGTACTGAATTGGGCATAGTCTACTGCTAAGAAGTGTAGATTTGTGGTCATCATATTGAAATTTGATGCTCCAATTGGTAGGAGCTAGATTTTCCATTGGATGCGAGAGGTATGGTGCATTTGCACCCAAGATATCTAAGGTGAAGAAGTTGAAGTTGGCTGTAGAGAAATTGTGTAAAGAAAATAATGAGGCCGAGGTTGAGCAGAAGCCTAAAGAGACTACTTTGAAAAAGTGTGGTTCTCTATTCATGCTTAATGTGAAACATGAGTGGCATATTACTGTTGTGTGTGGGGTTCACAACCACAAATTCTTAAACAATTTAATTGATCATGCATATCCCGGAAGGCTTACGGAACTGGAGAGGGTCATTTTAGAGGACTTGAGCAAGACTAGTGCAAAGCCTAAACACATTCTTGCTAGCATTAAGGACAAGAATCGGGAGAATGTGATTGTCATCAAAACCATCTACAATGAAAGGGACCGATTGAGAAGGATTAAAGCTCAAGGCAAGAAAAAAATGCAAATGTGGTTTCAAAACTTGGATGAGCATGGAGGTGTTGAACAACACGTGTGTTTTGAAGGACCGGACATCATGAAGAGACTATTCTTTGCTCACCCTACTTCCTTGCAGCTTCTTCGGTGCTTTCCTCTTGTGTTAATTATGGAATGCACCTACAAGACTAACAGGTTCAAATACCCATTACTTGAGATTGTTGGCGTCACTTCCACTAGCATGACTTTCATTGCAGTGCATGCATTCTTAGCGAAGGAGAGATGTCTGACTATGAATGGGCGTTAAGGCAGTTGAGGGAGTTATTGGTTGGGTGGACATAACCTGGGGTGATATTGATTAATAGAGATCAAACTCTCATAAGGGTAGTAGAGAAAGTCTTCCTAAGTTGCACACACTTGATATGTGTTTGTCACATGAATACAAATTTCCATGCTAGGAGAAGAGAATTATTTTCTAATAAAAAAAGACTACGACAGATAGTGTGGGAGGTGGATGGATGTGGTGCATGCTTTGACAAAATTATCATACATGAGTATGGTAAAGGAGCTTGAATAAGAGTATAGATGAGTGCCTGGTTTGATAGATTATGTCTGGGACACGTGGTTATGTCATAAAGAGAAATTTGTTGATGCATCAACAGATTAGGACTTGCATTTTGGGAATGCAACTATTAATCGGGTGGAGGGGGCGTACTCCACTTTGAGGAAAGAGTTGGGGACTTCGCAGGGTCACCTTGGGGATATGCAGAGGTCCATACACATAGTTTTTGACCACCAACAAAGGGCAGACGAGGCTTCATTCAATCGGTCAATGCATCTCATTGCACATCAGTATGAACATCACATTTTCAGCAACATTATTGGGATTGTATCTCGGTACGCATTAGACGAGATCAACAAGGAATTGAATAAGGTTAATGATGGTGTTGACCTCGATAGATATCTTTCTAGATGTGTGTTAAAGGCCACTCATGGGTTGTCGTGTGCCCACGAGCTTGCAATTCATATATTGGAAAGTAGCATAATTAGTTTTAATGAGGTGTTACCCCATTAGAAGAAATTAGACTTGAACCCGATCAAAGTTGGTGAAGAAGAACAAGATGACCATGAGTATCTTGTGGAGATCAAAGCAGTTGAGTCTAAATTTCGAAACATGAAAGCGGAAGTGAGAACATAAATTATTCAAAAGTTGAAGGAAATCGCATGCCCAGCTACGAGTGTCATTTCCATACCCAAACAGAAAACTAAGACTAGGGGTTGGCCTCGTAATGGTTCATTGGGACCGAAGAAGAAGAAATCCAAAAAAGAGAGAAAAATGGAGAAAGTTAAGAAATCTACAACGAGGACTCCATCTTTTGACATAGTCAATGCTCGAGCTAAGGCCGCAAAGGAGGCACAGTCTACCGCAAAGGAGGCATAGTCTGCTCCCGATGATGCTCGTTTTGCTGGTCATGAGGTGTTTTTGGAGGAAGTTCTTGCTGATGAGGTTCTCGTCGAGGATACTAGGTCAGTTATCGAGCTTCGACCCATCCAAGAGTCTACGGTTGGTGATTCCAATTCCGTAGAGCCATCCTTATCTTTAAACGGTGGTGGCGAAGGGAGGGGTAGTGGGAGGAGGAGGGGAAAGGGACGCGGTCAAGCTACTCCATCGATTCCATTTGCACCACCTAGGCGATCAAAGATCCGATTTGAAGTGGCTGATTGGTTTATTGATCAAGTACCAGATTTGTGGTTAGCATTCAAGCTTGAGATGAGGAATGTGGAGTCCGATGGAAACTATGGGTATCGCACAATAGGAGAGGCATTAGGATATGAAACTAATTCTAGTTGGATGAGGGTGAGGAGGGAGCTTGTGCGAGAGCTTGATAGTCATAAGAATTTCGACATCAATGTGTTTCTGGTACAAGAAAACTTTGAAACAATTAGAAATTCTATCAACACATTTTGGAGGGACTTTGCATTGGGTTCTTCTTGGCTCATATTGCCAGATATTAGCGTAATTGTTGCTAATTGTTACGATATGGCATTTGTTTCCTTATCTCGTGACGGGTCGGCAACTTAGTTTCTTACCTTACGAGAGCCCCCTCCACTACCTGAAAGACAAGTCATATGGTTATGCTTGATTCACGCAAATCATTTTATTATAGTAAGCTTTTGAATATATCTTTAATGGTATTTGTAATTTTAATTATGACTTTAGAACTCACCTTAACTGTTTCCCAATTGTAGTTACGAATAAAGGACGACGCACCTATACCTCTTGTCTCTAGTCAATGGCATGTATATGTGTTATGTGAAAGTAGGACTTGGTCGAATGGGTTGAATGTTATGGCGAGACCAATACAAACTATACCAGCAGAGATGATAACTCTAGATTGATATGTTGGTTATGTTTTTTCTATTGGCTAGACAATGATTTTTTTGGAACATACACTCTTTTTTGAGTGTATGTTGGTTGTGCCTTTTTTTGGTCTTAGATAATAATTTTTTTTTTTTTTACATTGGTGGGTATAACAGTGATTAACATGTAGTTGCTCTGTTTAGATCGACATGTACATGGGTGGGTATAGCAAATGTAGTTGTTCATTGTATGGAATGCTTTAATAATGGTCTCCAAATGTTAAACATGTTTGGTACAAAGTTTTATATTAGTCGAAATTATTTTTCTGAATAGTCGAAAGGATTCTTGCATGAATTTTGCAGGTTCTAAGTGCTCTTGATCTGACAGGTCCGAAATTTGTTCTCATATATCGGTCGGCCCTGTTCGAAACAATAATATAGTTTTCGGTTATTTGTATTCGATTAACTGGTCATACCTTATTATAGTTCTAAGCATACCCCATATTTGCAAAGTTAGAAAAAACTCATAGTACTTTGGAGCTTGATCGTCCATGACTCCGTGTACAATATCAGTTAATTAGAACCGAAATTGAGAAAGGACTTCCCGTAATCTTTATCCGTTAAACTGGTCATACTTCGTTATAGTACTAAGCATACCCCATACTTCATTGTTGCATGAATTTTGCAGGTTCTGAGTGCTCTCGGTTAGACACTCTGAAAGTTGTTTTCACACGTTGGTCGACCCTGTTCGAAAAGGTAATACAAGTTTCAGTCACCTGAGGTCGTTTGTCTCGTAATATCCCATTATAGCATTACGCATACCGCACAAAGTTGATAGTTATACCTCATAAGAATCCATGTGTTGGGTTTTTGGGGTTCATACGCAATGGAAAATTCAAAACAAATTTTGAAAAACCCTAACAGGATCGAAAATAAGTTCCATTAAACTAAATCTACGAAAGTAAATCATACCTTATTCCATGATTTCCTTTTTATTGTTCGATTTTCAAGACGTTCAAGTGCACGTCCTCTATCAGAAATCCACACACGAATGATGACCACATTTTGGAGTGGTAGCCCTAAGAGAGATTGAAAAATGATTTTTCTTTCTCTCCCTAAATCCAGAGAACTCGAAAAATTGTAAAACGAAATAAGATTTCATTTTTTAGGGATCCACCCTTTATTTATATGTGTAGATAAACCATCACTTAAAATCCTATTCGTAATACAACTATTGTATTTATGCAGTTTAAGTAAATTACATTTATGCCCCTCTTAATAAGTTATCATATAACAAGTCGTAAGGGCTTTTATTTCATGAATTTTATCATATAAAATTCATTACTCTAGACCAATTAAAATTGTGCAATGTCATTTTTTGTGCGACCCAATAGGTTCATGCGAAGTTGGCAGTGAACCAAAAATTATTTTGATACACAAGTCATAAGCGGTCTCTAGCAAGGCATTATAACTACCAAAGTAGCATGAATATCAACATCGATATAACCTAATTAATAACGTATATCATATCCTTTTGTCGTGCGATATCCTTTGATTAAATATAAGACATGAAAATTCACCCTTAATGTTTAACCATACTAGTCTTGATATTTAGGTAAACTGAAAAACATCCAAGTGACATTAATCATATCAATTCACATGGACTTGAACATTATCAGTCTATCTTATCGAGGGATCCACTGATATCTCTCTCTATACGAGAGTGGAAAATTTTATCTTGATTACACACATTCACATATTATTCACACAGTAACCAATCACAATCTTTATAATTGTCCGATTAAAGATAACATTTAATTATGTCAAATTATCATGCTCCTAATATTGAAGTCTATAGTAATCTCAAGTCGAAGGACTAAATGATATATCTATCATGAGTAACACCTATGACTTAGTCCATGTGGTGTTCACATAGCGGGTCGGTCCAATATCTTATTCCATAATAAGTACTCACGATTTTTATTCGTATCCTTATACGCATGATCATCATATGACCATCAATCAAAATTCACACATAGTTCCCAGTATAATTACCGACTAGGAATATTTAGGATATTTCAAGAAATACTTAAAGATCATACTATAAGGTAAACATGCAATCACTTTTAATAAAACAATAAATAAAACCTCTATTTTATTAACTAAAATTTTTAGATAAAAAATGTTTGTAGATTGACCAAGGGCGCATGCCCTAACACCATGCAATTATAATTTCGGTCATGTTTGACTAAAACATAACAACTATCGGTCACATGGATTCGAAATGCAACAAACAATATCCGCCTAGTCTAGCCGATACAATTACATACTTCTCGGCCCTGCAAGTTCGCTGGTAGTAGTATATAGCAATGAAAATATCATGACTGCCAAGAAGATACATTTAATAACAACAGTAAGGCATAACCATTCCCAAATTACGTGAAACAGTTAAAATAAGGTTCATAAAGTTTAAAAGGATGACCAACAATTCAAAATCCAAATTTGTGCACAAGTTTAGAAGGATGACTAACACCTAAATCTATTACCTAACTTCTTAGGCATGTTCAATGCTTGTCTAACGAGCCATAGCTGCGGCAGTGGATGTTGTAGCTCCATCACTTTAGGTAGTTGTGGCAGTCAACGTGTCTCCTTCTTCCTTTTCAACTCCGAATAAGAAGGCGATGATCGCATCCGTCATTGCAATTACATTCTCAACCATGACATTGATCTTAGGCATCAATTTGAATCGCAATGCAACATCAAGTGCTCGATGGTTACTCTGTCAATGAAATAATGTGAGTAAGTAAATGCAAAACAAACAACAAAGTTGAATTTATAAGAAAAATAGAATTTATACCAAAGTACCATCGTCTTCATCATTCACCCTGGTGACCTATTCAGGATTTTTAGCAAATTGATGGCTCACCGACTCAAACCATTAAATGTATCTTGGTGCAGCTTGCCATGGAAATATAGCCCTCTCACAGCATAGTTCTCTAGCAATGAGATGGTCCTCCACTCCTCCCAAACTTAGGGGGTCATAATTGTACTTCACTAAGTATGTATAGGCCAATTTGCTCATATCTGCAAAAATGGGTTTATATGATTTTTTGGGAACGCCTTGAACATATCTCATTTGCCTCAACACTCTTGTAGGGTTGTGCGGTTCAATGATATCTATAAACCTCATCGAACTAAAATAGAAGGCCATTTCATGGACTGGAGATGTTTTCTTCTTAGTTGTATGCCAAAACACCTATGGGAAAATAAAAATTAAGTATAAATGTAATTTAGAAGTGTAAGTAATTGTAGTGTAAGTGCATTACCTCTTCGGGTCGTAATCTATCCACTCGCCTCCTAAAGTCTATGAGAAGCTCCAACATTAGCCTCGACTCAATCTTATTGTGCCACCTCATCATTCTTGGCATTCCAACTTTGTAGTCAGCACGGAGACGTGGTTTGATGATTGGTAGGCGATGGTACATCCTACCTTGCATAAAAGAAATGTTACAAACAAAGTAACTTAAATATAAAACTCAAATGACTTATTCAATACTTGACCTCTAACATTGTCATGTATCCGCAATTTTGTGTGAGGGGGGACTTGCAATGCCCAATTGACGATAGAAGTAAGCAAGTGCCACTCCACCCCATCCATACTGCCCAATGTTATCCACATTATCCACAAGCTGAATGAGAGAGTGGGGGACTCTCGTACCATACTTATTCGCAAAAATGGTGGCTCTAAGTAAGTATAAAATGTAAGCTCTGACCAAGCATTCGACGGGGGGATACACGTAAAGCCATTTCTTCCTCTCGGACCCTTCTTCTTCCTCTTCTTATTCCTCTTCATTTTCCTCATCCTCTTCATCTAAAAGTCTTTTAGTTGAGACTGCAAATCGTTCCTTCAACCATGCCAACCTTACAGTCAGGCCAAACATAGTCCTAATCTCTTCATCAACTTCACCAATTGGAATCCCCAATAAACGGCTTACCATAACCGTCACCTCAACTTTCTCCTTCGACTTCACAACTCCTGTCTTTCCAGTGACTTGAATTCCAAGAAGGACCTGCACATCATTTAATGCGATGGTCATATCTCCAAATGGCATGTGGAACGTGTTGGTCTCGAGCTGTCATCTCTCAACAATGCTAGAGATTAACACCTGGTTGCTTCCTTCATATGAGATATAACCTAAAGATTATAAGCCACTGTCAGCAATCAACTTCTTCGCCCTTTCCTTCTCTGAGTGTATTTGGATAGTCCGTCAAATTGAAACTCGAGAACCATGGTTGATGCATTTGAGGAATCCTCAAGACCACAAAATAAGTTGTACCAATATTAGATAAGAAAGAACCTCAAACATTTCATAACTTAACTAAGGTATAATAATATGTACCTTATTCCTCTAAATGTCTAGAAATACATAGTGGCGAAATGATGGTAAGAGCTCTAAAGTGGTCCAGCCACCAGGAAATGAAGTGGCCATTTCGTCTTCTGCATCTGATGATGTACTGGGGGAGTCTGCACCCTCAATGTCAACAACATTATCCTCGGAACCTACACCATTCGTTGGTGTACAACTAATCTCAGTACCATCCCTACTCGCACCCACAAGTGTGAGACCATCTCTATCCCCAACAAAAGAACTTGCAGCCCCATCCTCCACTCCAGTCTAGCCCGGTTGCACGTCACTCTCGTTGGCTTGCTTGGCCCATTTGAGTTTGGGTTGTGGACTATTCTGATCCACTTTTTTCACAGTTCGATGAAATAGGACGCTTCCGTTCAGGAAGGGCGGCCTCCACTTGGGACGCTACATTACTACCTTCTCCAGCCTTGCTTCCCCTCCTACCCCGCCCTATGGTCGGAGACTTCCCTTATTGAGATTTTGTTCACCTCATGCCTCAAAACGACACAACTTGTGCTCAATATAGTACTGCTACAACAGTAATATAATCAGGCTTAAGAAATTAAACATAAAACTAAGATTTCATTAGGTTCGAAGATCTATGATCGAAATAATACAATTGACATCGGACGACATAAACCACAATGTATATATATGTTACGGTTATGGGTAGCCGTAACTCGTGTAGTGGTATCGGCTATATGTGATCGAAGTACAGGTAAAACTCTCAGTTCAATGTTTTCGAACGTAATAGGCCCGACACGGTTTGACAAAGTAGTGCCATACGCACTCATTTCGACCCTGTGAAGTTGATGGACTCAGGAAACAGTTTCTAAAACCGATAAAATCCACACCAAAATCACACCAGCCAAAATCAAGAAAAATACAACCAAAATATGTGGAATCTCATCACGATAACATTTTAACTAAAATAAATTACCTAATCAAGCAACAAAACGCAAACACCCCGCTGGTCGTTCCCTTTGCTCGCTCACCTCTGCCAACCACGGATTTGAGCCTACCTCGTGCACCTTCCACCTTAATGCAACGATCACAGTGATCAAAACTAGCGCAAAAATTAAATGCAAGGGTCGAATATCTGGGTTCCAAAAAACGGATGGGACAGATGGAGGTCTTTTGTTTGGTTGAAGATAGGGTCAATGTTGAAATTTTTAAAAAATTAAGGCCCGTTTGGTAAAATATTTTCAAATATGGAGTACACCTTAGCAATGGGGCCCATTTAGTCATTTATGGGGTCCTTTTAGCCGCTGCCTTCATATTTATTAAGCACATCTGCATACTCTTTCATGTATTCGACAAAATCTCTCACGCAAACCCATATGTGCACCTCTCGTGTGTTGGTTCCACTCAATCACCATGTGCACCTCTAATATGTTGGTCCCACTCAATCACCATATGTTGCCTTGAGATCCGCATCAATGTGCTTTACAAGAAAACTAGCCACCGATCTTCAAAACACCCGTTTAACAAAATTTTCACCTTTGATTTCGATGCAAATCCTCATACCTTGTAAAAAGAAGAAATAAAAGCTATTAGTATAATATCTCTTACAGGGGTGTATTCAATTGAGATTTTAATAGACTTTTGGTTACTTTTAATTACTAAAAAAGTTTAGGTGTATTCAATTAAAACTTTTAGAGAGTTTCTAAAAATAAGGTGTATTCAATGTGAACTTCTAAAACTTTTTAAAATTTCATAAAAGTTTTGGGGTATTCAATTTAAACTTTTAGAAAGTTTTTAAAAGTAAGGTGTATTTATTTTTTTGATGACTTTTGTAGTTTGGTTACAAATCTCGACTTTTATAAACTTTTTGTATAAAAATACACATAAACAAATCTCCAACTTCTCTTCACCTCAACCCAAAAACTTTTAGAGACTTCTAATTTTTGTGGGTTCCCTTATTCAATAAGGACTTCATTGTTCATAATGTCTTTTCTTATCAATTATTTTTATCGACTTCTCAAATCACTCAACAACTCGTGAATTTCATTGCTCACTCATTATATTCTAATGTTTATGTTGATGAAAATGAAAATGATGTCGTTATTAACAAGATCTCACTTTGGCATCATCGTAAATTTTATATGATTTTTTTACAAAGAAGTTTTGTTTATTAAGTGTATAATTATAATATCAAAAAATATAATATTATTGGGAGAAAATAATTGTGTATTTTTTTTTTCAAATACAAGAAGTGCATTTTAAGAATTTTAAACTATCATTCTTAAAGAAAAAGATATAAGTTTTTTTTACTTAAGTCAAGAAGTGCAAAATTTTTATAAACAATGATATTACTTGGTTCTTTTTTGCCACTAAAAGATTATTCATTTGCATATTTGTTTTGTTGATATTTATTTACTTATTTGTTACGTTACTATCTTGATAGTCGTAATTAATTACTATGTCTATATGATTTTTTATTAAAATATAAAAATACTTTTAAAAAATTAATAATAGTTCTTAAGGAAAATAAATATAATTATTCGTCTTTTTTATAATAAAGTGCAAAATATTTGTTTCAATATTAAAATCACAAAAATTTACTAGTATCAATCAAAATCATGTTTAAGAAGTTCAAAAAAGTCACTAAAAATCTTAAATGTTGATAAAAGTCATCAAAAAAAAGTTTACTTAAAAGTTTATCAAAGTCTTTAAAAATCTACGAAAATCTACAAACTTTAGAAAAGTCATCAACTTATTAAAGTAACAAAAAGTCTATTAAAATCTCAATTGAATACACCATTGTTAAACTTAAAACCAAATTAAATAAGCAACTAGAATTAACACAAATATGGACTTATCAGCGGAGTTCGATTTTAAGGGGACTTCGACTCGACTAATGATTACCAGAGGCAAAGTGATCATGATTCAGGATGTTAAGAGTACAACAAAGTGAACAAAGGCTAGGACTATAAAGTATTTGAGGTTTGCGACTTTTCGAATGTCTTACTTGACGATTTACCAGGACTATCGCCGCCTAGAGAGATTGACTTCATCATTGACTTGGTCACGAATTCTAATCTGATATCGATACCACCACATAGGATGGCTCTTTGAGAGTTAGAGAAGTTGAGGACCCAAATTGAAGAGTTGTCACAATTAGGCTTTATCCATTTGAGCATGTCTCTATGGGATGCGCCAGTTTTATTTGGGAAGAAAAAAATTGGTAGCTTAAGACTCTTTATTGACTATCGATAGTTGAACGGAGTTACAGGGAAGAAAAAATATACTCTCCCACGCATCGATTACTTATTTGACCAGTTGATGGGACATAGTGGTTCTCAAAGACTAATTTTAGATTTGGCAATTGAGAATCATGGACGAGGATAGGGAGATGATGACATTTAGTACGAGATATATACACTATCAATTCAGGTCATGTCGTTCGAACTGATGAACGCCCACGCCATGTTTATACATCTAATGCACTATGTAGTAAAGGCATATTTGGATAGGTTCATCATAGTTTTCATCGATGAAATCCTCAATTATTCAAGGACTCTAGAGGATCGAAGAGGGGAATCATCGAGCGGTTCTACAAACTCTGAGGTAGTAAAGATTATATGCCAAAATCAGTAAATATGAGTTTTGGCTTTCAAAAGACAAATTCTTAGGACACATTGTCGGTATGACAAACCTCATCTGACTTAGGGTCGGGTCGCCCTACCCAAACTGTCTCCTAGGCCTAATACCCTAACTGGGCCTGAGCAAGCGGCCCGATACCCCTAAAACAACCTGCAAAATAATGCAACAAGTTCATATGGACTAAAAGTGCGAAATAAAGTAAATAAGATTCCATATGACTAACCATGAAACTATATATGGGTCTTCAATTCATAAAATGTCTAAAAGTCATTCATTCACTAAGAAGAAATTCAAATTAGAGGAAGTGAGGTTCGATCTACCCGAAAGACCCATTTTACTACAACCCAAGTACAGTAGTTTCAATGATAAATAATATAATATATCATTATAAGGCTCACATCAAAAATGAAGGTTCCAACCTATCGCCTATTTCTTGCCTTGATCTAGCGCTAATGTGGAAGGTCCTGAGATGTAAGTGGGGTGAGCAAAAAGGCCAACGGAGCTCAGTAATGCAGAAAACCAGCTCGACCATCAAATATGCATGTAATACTTAATAAGCATGAAAGGCTAACATTAATTGAATTTGAATAAAGAAGCCATCAAAACAAGTCATCGCATGAATTTAAAGAGCATTAATAACCACGTCAACAAGATTGATAAAGCATGTTAAATTCAAAACTCATCTTCATGCATGGGGTTCACAAAAGAGAGGTACCATAGAAAGTAATAAAAATATCAAGTCTTTGTCTCATTCGATGCATGCTAGTAATTTGCAAGAGTCCGGTGACCGATTCACCTACCCTCGAGGTGATGGTAACCACTAGACGATACACATGCCTTATGTGCCCTCTCATTAGTCCCATTAGCTCAATCGTAGGTTCAACCAAAGCCGTCATTAATGCACTTCCCTTTTTACAAAAGTACAAGGGAAGGCAAGTCCAACTCATGCCCCTAAGTGTGATATTGATTAATTCAATTAGACTAGTAAAGCCTTCATTGGCAAACTCCACAATGTCCTAGGGCATTTAATAGTAAAGCCCTCAATGACACCATAAACATTTTGGGGCATTAGATATTATTACTTGCAAATAAAGCTATTGGTGGGGACACCATAAACGTCTCGAGGCACTATAAATTATAAGAGGAAAAAATAAATGCACTCACATTCCATAGATACGTAGATCCAAGCCAATAATATGATACAACCCATTTCTCAAGTCTCTAGTTAAAAACATATGTCCTAAAATAACTAATATCATGTCATATTTGATAATTGAATGAGCTCCCCACTTACCTCGACTCGACGCGCTTAGTACTCCCGACCCTCGCACGTTCATGGCTCTATGTGAACCACCTCGCTATTCTAAACAATTCGAAACAATAATTACTTTGCATAGCTACAAACATACAAGCACAACACCTATAATTTAGACTCACTTATAATTTATTTAAAGTAGCCTACGCTGAACTCATTTTATTTCATAACTAAATTCAATTAAGTTTTTAACAACTCTAAAACCAACACTTCAATTCGAAATTGATGATTCGAGTGAAACAAGCATGCGGTGAAGCAAAACAAGGAAAATCCCTAAAACTTGATTTTCCAACATAAATCAAATGCGATCGACTGAGCACAACCAAAAGATTATAGATCATCTCCGAAAAGTCAAGTTCAACATAGAATTCACAAATCATAACATTTAGTCAAAAATCCATGACTTAATCGAAGTAAGTTTCTTTTTCAAGAATTAAATCTAAGTCTTATTCATGTCTCGACTTAGCTTCAAATCTCATTTAAAATGATGAATCATAACCACTTTCGATAATTGCGACTAAAACACATTTCAAAGGATCGAAACCGATATTTAATGAGTCGATATTTACAGCACAATTTCAAATTCAAAAGTCAAGTCAAGCTCATTTAAAAGTGTATCTCACCACGAATAAGTTTAACTCAAAAACCTTAACAAAGACATGAAATACATGAGGTTCCATCCTATTTGTTTGTTTGGATAAAGATGGAGCAAAATAGCCAAAAAGGCTCATTTCAAACATGTAAAGCATTCTTTTTAAAACTAAATTGACCAACCATGACTTTTGAACAAAACTTGAGTACATAGAACTCTATTTGAGTCCTACAACTCTTTTCTTATCCGAAGAATCCATGGAAGTCAATTAGAAATCCAAGTTCACTACTAAAATCTCAAGTCGTCATTTCAAAACTTTGTTTTCAATGTGTAGGGTCTCTTTTGTGCATTTCAACAAACACCTTGTGTACGATAGTAAGAGTTTCCCTCAATTCAAACTACAATAATCCCTAGTTCGCAAAATCACTTGGAGTTGTTCATAAAATTGTTTTTAATGAAAATATGAATCAAATCTTCTAATTAATTCATAAAAAAACCATTAACAACAACTATAAATTTAAAGATTTAACTTGTATTTGAAATGAATTTGACTTAGGAACTCACCATGCTTTCAATGGAGTCATCAACTCCAATTCCCTTTTCAGATCACAAGCTTAGCAATTAATCTCCCTATTTCTTTTTTTCTCCTCCTAGTTAGCAACGCCGCTGCATTTTCGTGCCAAGCCATTCATAGCACTGCTACTGGTCTATCCTCCACGTCTTGCCACACTGCCATCCTACGGCTCGTTGATCTGTGGAACCACCTGTTGGTCTACGCCGCTGACCACTGCATTGTGCCGCCACGTCGTCGTCTGTCCGCGCCTTCGCTTCCTCACAGTCCGCGAGTTGCTGCCCAGAGACGTAGGCTCCTTGTTAGTCTACGCTACTGCTGGTGGGTGTTGTGGGTTCCTCGTCGGTCCATCCACGCCATGTTTGCTGGCCGTCCGCGTCATCCATCCATGGCTGCCTATCTCCTTCTTGTGCATTTTGGTGTAGTGCGTTGTGTTGAGATGAAAATAGGGTTTTAACCCTTTTTATTATTTGAACTCCTTTTTTTTTCTTTTAAGGGGGGATTAACTTCATTCCTTCATCCTTTGTCGATTAAAACATAAACGATTTATGGTAAATACAACACCGAACAATAGATTTAATGGTCTAAAACCCTTCCGATCACTTTATGACTCCTCAAGACTCCTCAATTAACACGTTTAGCACACTTTACCTTTAATTAGACCTTTTACTCAGCCAATTTTAAGTAAATTCACCGTATAAGGTCTTATTGTCGCACAAATTCAATTTATGCTAAGTTGCGAGAACATTTTGTATACACATTGGCACATCATACATAAATAAAATCTTAAATTATCAAAATGCCTCCAGTCAGGTCATGTAGAATTCAAGCCATAACAATATCCTCAATTTTAGGAACTTGCATACTTAAAAGTAAAAGTAATGTACACGCATAGTTTGGCGTCCGTCAATAAAGATTTCTTTTATGACCCAATGTTCAGTTGCAGCAATCTCGCCCGCGTATTCTGCTCTTATCCTATTGTAATAAAAGTCTTACTATTGACTCTAACATCTTTTTTTTTTTTTTGTCTCGCAGACTAGAGCTTATAAGGCTCACTTTGTAAAGGTCATCAATAAAGTCATTATACCTTAGCTACTTGCCAAGTCCTTGTATCATCACGCGTTTTTGGGTATTCCTTTGTAATTTCCACAAAAGTCGCAACATGCACTCAAGTCGCCTCTCTAGCAACTAAAGGAAAACCATACTGAAATGTGACCTGGTTTCTATATGTGTCGAAAAGTATATGCCTATTTGGCAACAAATTCATACCGCCAACAGGTAGTATGAAATAAAGATAGCCACTTGCTATAAAATAAACATTAGCACACCATATTTATCACCGCCTCAATCACACATACCGATGAACGACTCATCATGTCCTGGCGACTTATGTATGGAAGCTACAAAATGAGCAATCATAGTATTCATTTTTGGAATTATACCTCAACATCATCGTTATTACACATTTATCAACATTCATTCTTATAGGTTCATAATTCAAGTCAACTCTTGACCGACAGTCCACCTTCTAACTTCTTTAACATTTAACTGTTTACTTACATTGCAAGCTTCCATCCTAGGTAGATTATGGAATAATCATCATCGTCGCTATCTGTAAGCGGCTTTTAGTACTCATTTGTTGTCGCTTTATTGCATCGTATTTTTATACCGAAGTATCATATCTCAATCCACTCAAGTTTGTGGAGGCGTGTTGCATCCCATCCTCGTACCGATCAACTCTCACGATCTTGGGTGACCGTTTTAAATTCTTTTTGCTTATTCAGATTCACATTGGTGCATAAGTACCTCTCGTCACCCTTTCGATCTAATTTTTAGCTCTTATAGTTTGTTTGAATTTTTTTTTACCTAGAAAAAAAGGGTGATTTAACTATTATATTTTAAATTTGACATTCTTATCATTTTCTAAGAATATACTACCAATACTCCTGGTATTGTCATTAAGGACTCATAATATTGCTACAATCCACTTATTTCAAGTCACTAATTCACCCTTAACATTTTCGATTTGTTACTCTTGTAAGTTACTATCATTCACTCTTTATTTATTTTTTAGGTACTCCATAAGTGAAATGCACGACTGTGTACTCAGTAGTTAGGCAAGCGTACACGCACGTCATGCAATTTAAAGCTTTGCCTCAATGGTTTCCAAGCTCATGTTTATACATGCTTCGAGAATTTTCTTGTGACGTTATGTTGGTGGTTTCCACTTTTCAAATTCACGTTAAGTTCTCAAGCTTCCAAGTGTAAATGACACATTTTGTTTAACGATTCTTAGCAGCGTGAAGTTTAAAAGATTTCATCTCCACATATATTCATGTTTTTTAGCTAGTTTGAGGTATTTCATCATCTTCCCTAGTTGTCATATCGTTCGCTTATACACGATATGGACTTTATTGTGAATCGATCTTAACTTATGATCCTCAATTTTCGTTATCAACATATCATTTGTCTGATCCTTTATCCTTCCTTTAATCATCCCCTACCATTCAAGTTAGGTTCCACTTAGACTCAAGGTCTTTAGTTCACGTGTCCATTCATATAAAAAATATTCTTTATGTTGGAGTGTCTCCAATTTTAATGATTCACCAATCATTTGAGTTTATTATAATGTCATTAACCCTGAAGTATGTTCTTCAAGTCATACTAATTTGACTCATATATGTCGTTCAAATTGAGGCATTCCTTAATTATTCAATCATGTTAACGACATCGCGTACACCTCATTCATTTCAAAAACAAGTTAACGAATTTTAGTATCCCTAATTTTATAAGTTAACGCACCTCTAGTTAAATTATAACAAATTTTTTCTTTAAGTAGGTTGCCTTTGATTTGTATTATTTTGCCCCTATTCCCTTTGTTCCTTCAACACTTACGATTGTCAATTAGATGACGTGATCCTTAAATGTGACGATAATGTCAAACGTAGTCTCTAGACTTGGGATCTCCAATTTTTGTAACTCAACCATCCTCAAGTGTAATACCGCAACACATACCAAAGTGTGTACCATTTAAGTTGTATTCACTATATTTACTCATTAATTTATTTCGAGGTATTCCCAACTTCTTTATTCAATATTTCGTACGTCATGTACCTAAATTTCGAGTTAACCCTCGGTTTAGGATCCTCAATCTCGATATTCATATCATTGATAGTTGGTTTAAATTTTACTTTCTTTTTTACATAATTGATCAAATCTTGAGAAACGTGATTCAATCCTTGAGAAATCGAATCCGAATCAATTTTTGAGGAAAATGGATTAGACAGGCCTTTCCTATCTTGAATTAAGTTTTCAAGTTTAGCTTTTCAGTCAAATTAAACATAACTTTTAATATTTGGGACCAAGAATCATTAGCATCCTTGCTAGAATCAATAACTTATTTTTTAAACAACGAATCATGAATTTTAACTATTTTATTAGAATATCAAGAGTTAGAGTCACTTCTCGAAGTGCGACCACATTGCTACCCCCATTTACATATGTAACGTGGCGACTTACTGCCCTTTCAAGTTTCATGATTTTTATTTAAACCTCTTATTTGCAACACTACAATTAAATATAGGCGCATCACACCATGTAGTTTCCAATTGAAGCTTATTCATCCTCATAATAGTCATTGTAGACATTCTAGAAACGTGCGTGGAATCTTATAAAGGGTTCACCTTGATTTCCTCTCGTCGTTCATTGTCATTCCCCCTATAGTCTTGTAGAACTCAAGTTTCTCATCCACTCGGGTAATTCGTAAGAGATAATCAAACTAGTGGGGGAATACAATTCACCATATATCTAACGATATATTATATATACAAAGTAGCAAATAATCATCATCGCAAGTTTTTTTTTTTTTCAATTTTTTTCTCCATTCCATCCTAGGATTTTTCAATGTATATGTTAAGTAGACTTTGAACCTATGTCCCATACTACTGATTTATCTGACTTAAACTTGACTTTTAAACTTAAAGGCTCTACAACTTAAGTTTCACTAACCTAACTGTTTCCCTAGGTTCTAATTCCTATGCTTTGATACCAACTGGGATGACCCTCACCTGACCTATGGTCGAGTCGCCCAGCCCAGACCACCTCCCATGCCCAATACCCGAATCGGGCCCAAGCAAACAACCTGGCACGCCTAAAACAACCTGTGGAATAAGTCAACAAGTTCATATGGACCAAAAGTGCAAAATAAAGTAAACAAGATTTCATATGACTAACCATGAATTTATATGTGAGTCATCAATTCACAAATTGTCTTAAAGTTATTCATTCACTAAGGAGAAATTCAAGCTAGAGGAGAGTGAGGTTCAATCTACCCGAAACATCCATTTTACTACAATCCAAGTATAATAGTTTCAAGAATAAATAATATAATTTAGCAACACAAGGCTCACATCAAAAGAGAACGTTCTAGCCTATCGCCTCTTTCTTGCCTCAATCTAGTGTTGATGTGGAAGGTCTTGAAATGCAATTGGCATGAGCAAAAATGGCAACAGAGCTTAGTAATGTGGAAAGCCCACTCTACCATCAAATAAGCAAATAATACTTAAAAAACATGAAATGTTAGCATGAATTGAATTTGAATAAAGAAGCATTCAAAACAAGACATCGCATCAATTTAAAAAGCATTAAGAAACTACGTCAACTATATTGATAAAGCATATTAGATTCAAAACACATCATCATGCTGAGGGTTCACAAAAGAGCGGTACCACGGAAAATAATAATAGTATAAAGTTGTGGTCTCATTCAATGCATACTAGTTATAGGTAAGAATCTGGTGATTGATTCACCTACCCTCGAGGTGATGGAAACCACTAGACGACACACAGGTCTTATGTGCTCTCTCGTTAATCCCATCAGCTCAATAGTAGGTTCATCAAAAGCCATCACAGATACACGTCCCTTTTCACAAAAGTGCAAGAAAAGGCATCTCCAACTCATGTCCTTAAGTGATATACTTATGAATTCAATTAGAGAAATAAAGCCCTTGATGGCAAACTCCACAACATCCTAGAGCATTTAATAGTAAAGCCCTCGGTGGCACCACAAACATCCTGTGGCATTAGATATTATTACTTGCTAATAATTTCTTTGGTAGGGACTCCAAAAAATCATGGGGTACCGAATATCATAAGTGGGAAAAACAAATGCATTCATATTCCATAGATATGTAAATCCAAGCAAATAAAATGATACAACCCATTTCCCAAGTCTCTAGTTAAAAACATATGTCATAACGTAACCAATATCACGCCATATTTGATAATTGAACGAGCTCCCCACTTACCTTGACTCGGAGTGCTAAGTACTCCTGATCATCGCATGCTCAGGGCTCTTTGTGAACCACCTCGCGAATCTGAAAAATTCGAAACAATAATTACTTTGTGTATCTACAAACATACAAGTACAACACCTATAGTTTAGACTCATTTGTAATTTGTCTAAGGTAACTTAGGCTATAGGAACTTATCCTATTTCATAACTAAATTCAATTAAGCCATTCATGACTTTAAAATCAATACTTCAATTCGAAATCGATGATTCGAATTAAACAAGCATGCGGTGAAGCAAAACAAGGACAATCTCATAAAACTTGATTTTCCAATATAAATCAAATGCGGTCGACTAATCACAACCAAAAGATTATAAATCATCTCGTAAAAGTCAAGTTTGACTTGCAATTCACAAATTTTAACATTTAGTAAAAAATCTATGACTAATCGAATTAAGTTTATTTTTCAAGAATTAAATCAAAGTCTATTTCATGTTAAAACTTAACTACGAAACTCATCCAAAATGATGAGTCACAACCATTTTCGATAATCGCGACTAAAATATATTTCAAAGGATAAAAAATCGATCTTTAAAGAGTCGATATTTATAACATGGTTTCAAATTCATAAGTCAAGTCAAACTCGTTTAATAAGTATATTTCACAATGACTAAGTTTAATTCAAAAACGTTAACAGCGACTTTAAATACATGAGGTTCCATCCTATTTTTTTGTTAGGATAAAAATGGAGCGAAATAGCGAGAAAGGCTTGTTTAAATATGTAAAGCATTTACTTTAAAATAAATTGACCAACAGTGAGTTTTAAACAAAACTTGAGTTCATAGAACTCTATTTTAGTCCTACAACTCTTTTTTTAGCCGAAAAATCCATGGAAGTCAATAAGAAATCCAAGTTTACTACTAAAATCACAAGTCTTTATTTCAAAAAAAAAAATTGGGATGTGTAGGTTCTCTTTTGTGCATTTCAACATACACATTGTGTACAATAGTAAGAGTTTTCGTTAATTCAAACTACAGTAGTCTCTAGTTAGCAAAATTACTTACATGGATGTATTCAATTAAGATTTTAATAGACTTTTGGTTACTTTTATAAGTGAATGACTTTTATGAAGTTTTATAGATTTTGGTAGACTTTGAAAGACTTTGATAAACTTTTATGTAGATTTCGTTATGATAACTTTAATTAACATTTAAGATTTTTAGTGACTTTTGTGAACTTCTTAAACATGATTTTGATGATACTAATAGATTATTACGATTTTTAAAATGAAACAAATATTTTGCACTTTATTATAAAAATAATAATTATATTTTTTTAAATAACTATTACTAATATTTAAAAAAGTATTGTTGTATTTTAGTAAAAAAAAACATATAGACATATTAATGAATTACTCTCAAGGTAGTAGCATAACAAATAAGTAAATAAATATTAACATAATAAATAGGTAAATAAATCATCCTTTAGTGGTAGGATCATTGAAAATATATTTTTTTGAGAAAAGATAATTGAAAATATTAGTGTAAAAATTTTACACTTTATTTTTTTGTTTGACTTAAGCAAAAAAAAGTATATTTTTTCCTTAATAATGATAGTTTAAATTCTAAAAAAATGCACTTCTTGCATTTGAAAAAAATTATACAATTATTTTCTTCAAAAATAATAATATATACTACACTTTTTGAGATTATAATAATACACTAAGTAAACGAAACTTCTTTGTCAAAAAAAAACTATAAAAAATGTATAGTGATGCAAGAATGAGATTTTGTTAATAATGACATCAATCCATTTTCATCTACATAGATATGAGAGTATAATGGGTAAGCAATGAAATCCAAGAGTTGTGGAGTGATTGGAGAAGTTGATAAAAACCATTGATAAGAAAAAGTCCTCTTATGAACAATGAAGTCCTTATTGAAAAATGTAACCAACAAAAATTAAAAGTCTTTAAAAGTTTCTGGGTTGAGGTGAGGAGAAGTTGAAGACTTCTTTATGTGTATTTTTATACAAAAAGTCTACAAAAGTCAAGATTTGTAACCAATCTACAAAAGTCATTAAAAATTAAATACATCTTACTTTTATGAACTCTCTAAAAGTTTAAATTGAATACCCCGAGACTTTTAGAGACTTTTTAAAAGTCTATAAAAGTTCACATTGAATACATCTTACTTTAAGAGACTCTCTAAAAGTTTTAATTAAATACCCCTAAACTTTTTTAGTCAATAAAAGTAACTAAAAGTCTATTAAAATCTCAATTGAATACACCCTTGTTAGAGTTGTTCATAAAATCATTTCCAATGAAAACATAAATCGAACCCACCCTCTAATTAATTCACAACAAAATCATCAACAACTACTATAAATTTCTAGATTTAACTTATATTTGAATTGAATTTGTTTTAGGACCTCACCATGCCTTCATGAAGTCATCAACTCCAATTCCCCTTTGAGATCACAAGCATAGCCATGAATCTCTCTCTTTTTTTTTTTCTCCTTCTGGCGAGCAACGCCGCCGTGTCGGCGTGCCACGCCATTCGTCGCGCTGCTGCTGGTCTGTTCTTCGCGTCACACTGCGTTATCGTCCTACGACTCGTTGCTCCATGTTGCCACCCTCTGGTCTGCACCGCTACGCACTGGACGGTGCTACCGCGTCGTCGTATATCTGCGCCTCTATTTCCTTTTCTTGTCCTCGAGTTGCTGACCGAAGTCGTGGGTCCATTCTCAGTCCGCGCTGCTGCTGGCTGGAGTCATGGGTTCATCACCGGTCCGTCCGTGTCATCCGTCTATGGCGGCTTCTCTTCTTCGTGTGCGTTTTGGCTCTTGTGCATTTATGTTGAGATGGAAATAGGGTTTTAACCCATTTTTATTATTTGAATTCATTTTTTTTTTCTTTTTTAAGTGAGGATTACCTTTGATCCATTTAATGACACAAAGATTAAGACTAGCACCAATTGATACAAGATTAGGGAATAACGTTTGTGATGATTTTGTCACCTGCAAAGACGGCTTATAAATGCCCTTACTAAAAAACTTTAATTCAATAGAAACTATAGAATTTATACGAGGTAGGGGTTCACCAAAGTTAACATGAGATGCATTAATTATGAGGGATTTGAATGGTTTGGAAAACTCACCATTAATTGCACTTAATTAAGCACAATGGAAAAGTTCGATCCATTTAGCTGATTCCAATTAATTTGGGACTGAAGCTATGTTGTTGTTGTTGTTGTTGTTAAGTGATGATTACCTTCATCCATTCATCCTTCCTCGATGAAAACAACGCAAACGATCTATGGTCAATACAACACACTTAACAATAGATTTAAGGGTCTAAAACCCTTATGGTCATTTTATGACTCTACAATTAACACGTTTAGCACACTCAACCCTTGTTTACACCTTTTACTTAGCCGATTTTAAGTAAATTCACAGTATAAGGTCTTATATTCACTCGCAATCAATTTAATTAAGTTATGCTAAGTCACAATAACAAATTGTACACATATTAGCACGTCATACAAAAATAAAATATGAAATAACCAAAAATGCCCTCAAATCGGGTCATGTAGAATTCGGGTCGTTACAGTCGGAGTGAGCGGATGTAAAAGTTTCAATCACGAATAATTAATTTATCCCCAATTAAGGGTCACTGACTTGTGACGTGGCCCAACAGTTGGAACACAGTCTGACACTCAGCACGGAGGCTAAGATGTATTCTATATTTTATGTGATGGTGTTCCTAGTTATTTATATGTGTGTAAATTACTAAATCATGTTCTCTACTTATTTATAGGCGCCTCACCTACAGATGTGTGCAAGCATGGGGTTGGGTAGAGATTGATTAGCAATTCTCTAAATTTACTTTTGATACATACATAAATTAAATAAATCAATGTGGGGAACCACTCATCCTATGCTTTGCTTTGTGATCTACATTAATTAATGGGACCGGAGTTTAAACAAATTTCTTCGTCTTTTGATTTACATTGCAATGCTCACAATACCTTGATACTAGGAAGGGGTGTACAGTATTAGTGTTAACTAGGAAGAGTTAGTGGATGCTAGGATGATATGAGGCCATTTGATCTATCTATGGATGTTAATTTAATTAAGCGATCAAGGGTTGAGATGACACAACTCCTAGGGTATAAAAACCCATAGTTTGTCTCTACAATCCAAATCCATGCTTCGTCATGAACAAGAAAACATATGACTGATGTTAATTGCTGTTGGAACTTCAAGTTCTAGGTCTCAAGTTGAGGAAATTAAAGTCATCCTATGGGAGATCAAGAGCTAAACATTAATCTACGACCTTAGGTAACCAATTCATGCTCTTTTTGATCTAGTTGATGTGAGTTTGAGCTTTGGTGCTAGAATGAGAATTGGAGGTCTTTTTATGTTGGTTTTAATCAAAATATAGTCTCTCTTAGATCTCCAAGTCTCCATTTTTGAAATTGAGGTTTTTAACTGATATGGGGGTTTTTTGAAATGAATATGATTTAAAACAAAATGGGTTAGTAAATGAGTTTGTTTTTCAAAAGCATTTGCATATTTGAAATCGTTATGAAAATCTACTCAATTTTCTATGAAGAAGTTCTAGATTTGGTGGAGTTTTGACTATGTTATGGGATTTTGAAATTTTAAGGTGTTCTTGACAAAATTTGGGTTTTCATATTAAATGCATGTTTAATTTCAATTATATGATGCATATTATGATAAGATTATTCTTCGCAACTATTTTTGAAGTGGTTGTATCCTATTATGTGTTATTTGGATGACTGGGACAGCCTAGGTTGGATTTGGGTCAAAAACTTCAAATCTTGACATCAAACAAATGCAGTTGTTAGCTCATTAACACGCTAATAATTTTAATTAGCATGCTAACGAAGATGCCGGAGTGACAGTTTAACTAGTTTTACTAAATTGGTCGTATATCCCTTATTTTAACTCTATTTTCAATGTTCTGCATATTGCCGAAAAGCTAAGAGAGAGAAGAACAAATTAGAACCAATAGTTTTTAAAAATTAAATCATCCTCTTAGTTGCAAATGAGCTGAAAGTCATGGATTGTGCGTTGGGACAAGTTTTTATTAGTGTTTGGAGTCAGTTTGGTTTCGACAGTCTAAACACTTGATAATGGACTAAAACATACCTAATACAACTTAAGTTTACACCAGGAACATATGAGTCAATGTCGGGTCTGGGACACGAGATTCGAGGCGAGCAACTGTCAGTCTAGTGTAACGACCCAAATTAATTAAACTAGGACTAGCGTTAATCTCGGGGATTAACGGTCGTGATTGCGATGTTACGTGGACAACTCGGTTGGCTTAGACACGAGAATCGAGGAAATATGTTATTTATAAATGGTGGTTGTATATATGTGGTGTTTAACTTTATTTTATTATATTGCACCGCATGTGTGCATGTTGCTATCAGACGAGTTTGTGTGACAGGTGTTTGCCTCGAAAGGCGTGTCGACGTAGGTGTCGAGTAGGCGCACTACGGGTACACTAGGAAACTTGACGAATTCACATTAGAATGACTAGTTAATCAATTTAAAATAGGTAATGTAACCATAGGCTAAGATTAATTCAAATAAAATAATAAGCTATAGCGTACCTTGAAATGTGTGCCGACACTAGAGGCACTAAGTGTCGGGTAGTAAATGGTTAGTGAGACCACAAGTTGATAATTTTTGGTGAATAAAACTATTAACCATAGATATTATGATGGGCCTAAGCTAACGTGATTCAATCAAATAAATCAAGGCCCATAGTTTGGGTAAATTAAATGAAAACCATATGATAGTCCTTGAGATATACATTGGCACATCTAAGAACTAGGAGAGTATTAATTTGGTGTCACTTGAGTTTGGTTAGTGGGAGTAAGTGGCTAGGTGGTTGCAAGTGAACCACTAAATAAACCTCGGGATACATAAATACATGAGGATGAAGGGCCAAAAATTAACATCACCTTGATATATATATATATATAAGTAAGATTAATCAAGCCATGCAAATGAATCATATCAACTGAAAGGTTGGAGAGCTGGAATTCAACCATTTTGGAGCCCGATTTAAAGAGTAAAACCTAGGTAATCATCTTCTCCATCATTTCCTCTATCTAAATAACCCATTTTTGGGAGTTTTGATGAAAAATAGAATTTAAGGGTTAGATCCATGGTTTTTGGTGATGTGTTGATAAATTATGTGTTAAATGATCATTTCCAATAAGGAATTATCAATGGTTTTAAAGAATTAAGTTTTTTGAACAATTTGGAAAAATTAGTGGATTTTAAGAAATTAATTAATTAGATCTAATTAATGTGTTGATGCAGATGTAAATGATGTTTTGGGGTCAATTTGATTTGGATAAGGTGTTGAATGGAGTTTAGTTAGCTAATTAGGGACTTTGGGACATAATATTTGAGTTGAAAATTCTGTCATAGAGGGCAATTAACGCGCTAATGAGGAATCACACTAATGATTCTGGGCAGAAACTCAAATTTAGTTTTGCGAAGCCTTACTAGCGCACTAACTCGATATAAAAAATTCAGAAAAAAAATTTGTTTTAATAACGTAGCTAGTTGAAACGCACTTTTGACACACCGATTCTTATATTTACTATTCATTAACTTATTTGAAGGAATTAACCTAATAAAAGGCTATTTAATAATTTTTAGGTTTTGAAATAAATATTGGTTTTAAGAGTTAATAGACACTAAATTGAGCTTAAACCCACTATATTTGAACTAATAAGACACCGAACTCAGGGACTATAGCTCGGGTACCGAGAGCTAGTCAGTTAGGATTCAAGAGTTCGGGAAAGTCGGAGTGCGGATTGAGATGCGTAAACCCAATGAGAATGCTTTACAGGATTCATGGTTTGGTTTATCGATATTGTAATTCATGTGTGACTGCTGGTGGGCACACATGGGTTTTCACTCCAATTCAGTTTCCGTATATATTGGTTGTGGCTAAATCGCTTGCACGAGTTACTTGTGTTTAGTGCTCGTGCCGATGGAAGTAGAATATATCTATGACTGTCGGGAGGGATTTAGGGTATTCCCTTGACTTGAAATAGCGTCTGGAGGGGTTCATCCAGTAATTGAAGTAGGGGTTTAGTCATTGTAAACTTGTAAGTATATACGTGGTTCCTATTTGATTTATCAATTACTGGCTCGTGTAGGTCAAGGTTTTCTCGTGATTAGGCGGATGTTTACTAATCATTATTTTAATTCTAAGCTTATTTAATTGGTACATGTTGTTTATTTATTTCATGCTATTGCTTTTGCTCGTCGTATGTTGCCTATATTCATGGGAATATAACATACTATTGCCGGGAGTTATATTTGCATGTCTCATAGTTTATCATTTTTATTTCATGAATATTGTGTGGACTTCTCTTGGGATTTTACTCACTAGACTCATCACTGTATTTGTTTGGTGACTGAGTGCAGGTCCTTCTACGAGCAAGGGCAAGGAGGTACTAGGCGACTACCTTTGAGATAGTGGAGCTAGCTCGTGTGTGACTACAGTATATATATATATTTATTTATTTTTGTTGGATTTTTGGGACTGTAGAACACTAATTATATGTATATGAAACTTTTGTTATACCTATCTCGCCTTAATATATACATGGAATCTTTTGCCGTGTTGTCCACCACTGAGGATTTTTAAATATTGCATAAGTTACTCATTTAAAGACTTCTGTTGTAAAATTATAATATAACTTGATCAATTGAGTAAATGGCTAATTAAACTATTAATATGTATGTAAAGACTAGTTAGCATAAATAGGGTTAGATGGAAAAAGGATAAGCAACTCGTTGGGTCGCGATGCGTCAAGGATAAGCGGGACATGAAGTGGAAAGGCTAGGTGGCGTGGGATGCGTCGTGGCAGTAGCAAGGTGACCTGAAATTTGGGGCTGCTACACTAGCTTAGAATTTGGTATGGCTTGAGGAAAGTTAACCTTCAGGGCAACTATCCCCATTTCTTTCCTTTTATTCAAATTCATAGTGTTCATTGTATTTTTCCTTTTGATGAATCATGCAAGCTTTTTTTAATACCTTGATAATACATATCCATGCTTGAAATGTGTATCACTCAGTTGTTGATTTGATTATCTTAAATGGGCAAAATAGCATGTTATTAATCGCTGTTGAAATATTGATCTTATTTATGGTCATGTATGTGCTGATAAATTCGTATCTTATCTTATTATTGCATATGAAATCTTTATAAGTTTATGATTCTAACTATTGGTTGAGTGTGACTTGCATGATGTTGTGATCTGATAGAGACGAGGTCCCGATGGAGCAGTTCAATCGGGCGTGTTCCATGGATACTTTGGGAGTTGTGTTCCTAGTTGTACTCATCATGGATTTGGTTGTGTTTCCATCTCATATTGTGAGGGACCCTTATCGAATCTGGGGCTCACCATAAGGATATATTTCTAGCGAATATATCGAGGAAACCTTATGGAGATAGGATAGTTTTTCCCTGTGGCCCGAGGAACCCCATTAGTACAGGTTATGTTCCGTTCATTTTGGCTAGAAGACCTTTATCATTGTGTTTAGGACCTCCTAAGTGCCTAAACTTAATATCACTCCTATTGCACTTTAGTTTATTTGATTCCATCCCTCACAGGTTTACTAGTTTCCTTTGGTAACTTCTTGCATGCATTTTTCTTTTGACATGCATTAAGTCACTTGTCTTTCTGTTAATGGAACTGTGGATAAATGGCCTCAGGATTTACTTTCTAAAATTGTCATCTTTGTTGACAATTGTAGGTCTATCTACTAGCGGGTCGGGCAAGAAGAGGATCAGTGATGGCCTATGAGACTGCAGCGTTCTAGTTTTGCTACTTTTTTAGGTTGTACTCATTATATTTACTTATTTACATATTTTACGCACTTTTAGGTTATATATTGGGTTGTGAGACTACTCCTCGACTTGATACATGTACTCATTGCTTATTTACCGAATTCGATAGCCATGTGATATCTTTCCTTAGTTTCCACAGTTAGGTATTTAATTTAAATTCCGCTGCAAGTTTAACGAGTCTTTCACATATAATATTAAAATGTTAAAAAGTTTTATTTAACTATGAAAATCATGAATTACAATAAATGAGAAATACTTATCTTGAACACGAGTAACGAAATGAATATGACAAAAGGCTGATTAATACGCTGCTAAATCCGATATGGCACTAAATATGGCTTAATGACGGGATTAGGATGAGTAGTGCTCTTATTTGGGAATGAGATCGTCACAGTTCGTATTCTTGATAAGTAAAAAATGAGACTTGAATAAAACACCAACCTTAGAGTGGAAATAAGAATATCCTAACTTAGAAACTATTAGTCATGAAGTGGACGAGAGAGAGTAGGGGGATTATATATGTATAGGTTATGTTATTTATGTATATATATGATACTTGTGTAGAAGCTGATTCGCATTCGCATTAAACTTGCAGAGGACAATGTCAAATCAACATGAGGGTAAAGATGTTGATGCTAGCAATATTCAGCCACCTATCAGGACTGAAGATCTTTAAAAGCTACTCGATAGAGTTGCATCATAGGGTCGATAGATGGCTGACTTCATTTCTTTCATAATGGCGCGACTTATTGCCTTTACATCAACCTTTACTGCCACAACTCCTACTATGCCCCGACACTAAAATATATGACAACATCGGCTACTGCGACTAATTCTGTCAGGGCCCGTCTCACTAAGCCCTAACTTAACCTAATTATCCTAATTAGGTTCCTAACCCATACAATTAACTTCAAACATCAAAATGACTCGTAATTCAATCCTTAAACAGCTCCAAATATAAATTGCTATCCTCAATACAACCCAAATTAATTATTCGTTTAATTGGAGCAAATTAGGAAATAATACAGACTATTCTCTGTATTTTTGTAAAAGTTTGGGCAGCACCTCCCCTAAAAGTGGACTGGTGAGAAAATCACCTCGTAGACAGAAGATTGGGGAGAAGCCTAAAAGGACTCATAGCTCCCCGCAGTTTACAATATATATCAAATTAAGAGACTCCTAACCTATTTGAGTGTATGTCACGTCCTACGCTTACACTGGAACCTCAAAATAATATATATAAAATGATTACAACAAGAAAATTAAACTTTAAGAAAGTAAAACATTCACCAAATCTTCAAGTCTTGTTTATTCTTCATTGTCTTCATTGAGTATCTGACATCATAAAAAACAACTAGAAGATGTCATGTAAGTAAATTCATACACTGCTCTGTATTCCTGCAAATGTTAGTCTGGTTACATGACGACATGTAATTGCATTTCCAAATTAACAAAAAATTTATATAACAATGTGAAACCATTTCATTACTATCTAAGGTTTACAAACAGGTTGGCGGACCTAAGAATGAAAATAAAGCAGTAATGAAATGTAACGGCCAGTTTTAATCGATCTCGATTAACTGACTAATTACAAATTAAGAACATAAATTCAGACCCACGTGGATGTCGCGAAATAGTCTACGACACGCCTAATGGGTGAAATATGTTATTTTAGCGTGGCGAGTGTTTATTTATTTTACTATTATTTAATAGTTCGCGCCGTGTTAATTGAGAATTTCGCTTGGTCGCGTTGTGCGCGTGTAGTGACGAGAGTGTACGACGTCGCAGTGTGCGCGTAAGACGGGTGTACGAGGTAGTATGGGATTGAATTGTCACATCAATCACCCCATCATGTCACATCACATCAAACCCATCCCTCATCATTCCACTTTGTCCTTTCTTCAAATTTTTTTTTCTTTTTTTTTCTCTCTTTTAATCTAGAAGAGAGAGAAAGAGGAGAGAGAGAGAGAGAGAGAGAGAGAGAGGAAAAGATAGGAAGAGGGAGGAGATGAGAGAGAGAGAAGAGGAGAGTGAGAGATGGTCGACAGCTAGAGAGGCGGCGGGGAGGACGGCGGCGCGCGAACGGCGAGCGTGGTGGCTCGGCCAGTGCGCGGCTCGCGAACGCGAGGAGCGGCGCGTCGCGGAGGTCGACCGTGGCTCCGCCGAGGTGAAACGGCGGCGGCGGTGCGAGCAGCGGCGACGGCGCTAGCGACGGCGCGGCGTAGAGGCGGACGGCGGATGGCGACCAGCTCGCGGATGGCGGAGGACCGGCGGCGCGTGGCGGCAGCCGAAGCGCGACGACGAGGCGCGCAGCGCGCGCGGCGGCGCGCGCGCGATGACGATGCGCGACGCGACAGCAGTGGTGGCGAGGCGGTGGTGGCGCCGGCAGCAGCGTGGTGGCGCGTTGCCGGAATAATCGATCCTCCGGGACATAAGTTACCATAGTCGGGTGTCGGGTTTGTATCTCGAGGCGAGTGCGGGGCGTTTTGAAGGCAATTGCGATTGCTTGAGGTAAGTAAACCCACGAGAAAGTCGGTTTACAATTTACTTATTTTCCTTGTAAATTATTTATTTCACATTACTTTTCGCCAGTTCAGTTTTCATGTTTACTCTATTCCCGCGTGTGTCTGTTTATGGTCGAAGGGACGGTGTGACCCATTTTCGGCTCTCTCCTTGATGACGATCCGATTGTCGCTACGGTGTTGGTCATACCCTAGACTACGCGTGAGATTTCTCTCAGCGAGTCGATGATCTCGAGAGCGAGTTGACGTGAGGCCCACCTCCGTCACAGATTTCCTCTCTTTGAGGCGTTGGGCAGAAGTCTACCTTCCGACCAACAGAGTTCCTCATTTCCTCCGCGAAGAGGGTGTATTTATTTCCTCACCTCTAGGGCCTTCTCGGTTTAGTATTTATGTCCCAGGGCTCAACAGTTGTACACCACACTTGTTGGGGCTTGTGCCCTAGGTCAATCCATTAACCGTCTTTATGAATACTTTTAGTTAATAAAATTGAGGATTTCATTTGATGTTTCTTATAATTAATTTGCATGTTTACATTATAATAAGATCCATGGGTATTTACAGAAATATCCTAAATGTCCCTAGTCGATCATTATATTGGGAACTATAATGAATTAAGACTAGTGTGAGTCTTGATTGATGATCATATGATGATTGTACGTATAGGGATACGAATCAAGATCACGAGTACTTGTTAGGGAACAAAGTACTGGACCGACCCGCTATGAGAACATCACATGGATTAAGTCATAGTTGTTTCTCTTGATAGGTATATTTTCAGTCCTCTGACTTGAGATTACCAGAGACTTCAACATTAGGAACATAGTGATTTGACACTATCAAACGTTGTCTTTAATCGGACGATTATAAAGGTTGTGATTGGTTACCGTGTGAGCAATATGATGAAGTTGTGTAATCGAGATAGAATTTGTCCCTCTCATATAAAGAGAGATATCTAATGGATCCCTCGATGTGTTAGACTATTAAAAGGCCTAGTCTAAGTGAATTGATATTGATCAATGTCACTTGGATGTTTTCGGTCTACCTAGAGATCAATACTAGTACGTTTGAACATGTTGGATGACAATTTCATGCCTTATGTTTGATCAAAAAGATATCGTGTGACAAAAGGAAGTTATATACACTATTGATTAGGTTGTATCGATTTGATATTCATACAACTTGGGTAGTCCTAATGTCTTGTTAGAGGCCGCTTATGACTTGTATACCAAAATGTGTTTTGGTACACTGCCAACGTTGTATGAGCCTATTGGATCGCACACTAAGAATGGTTTTGCGAGATTTTAAGATGGTTCAGAAAAATGAATTTTATATGATAAAATTCATGACAGAAATGTCCTTGTGGTGTATTACACTTATACTTCATTAAGTAGGGGTATATGTGTAATTTACTTAACCGTCTATATACAAGGGTTGTATAAATAGACGTTTTAAGTTAGAATACATGTACGAAAGATTAAAAGGCCGAAACTCTATTTTCGTTTTAGAAACGACTTAGGGTTTTTTGGTATGCTCTGGATCGTTTTGGAGAGAAATAAAAGGTTTGGTATTCTCTCAAAGCTAGCACTTCGAATCTCCGCAGCCGTTCGTGTGTGGACTACTGGTAGAGGGCATTCGTCGTTGGCTGCGCCTTAGAGATCGATCAACCTTCAGAAAGGTATATTGCGACTGAGGTATGATTAAGTTTTTCATGGTTTAAACGTTTTTAATGGAATTAGATTCAGATCCTGTTGGGGTTTTTTTCAAAATTGTATTGTAATCTCCGCTGCTCATGAACCCTAAAACCCAACAACACTCGCGTTCCATATTATTGATTATCTCGTGACTTATATTCATGCTTTACGTTATGTTAATTTACTTTATATGCATGAATTGTAGTCATTTTCTTGGATTTCTTGTGAATACTAACCGAATTTCTCTGGGATTTACTTACCTGAAACTTGTCATTATTTGTAGGTGGCAAGTTGCAGATCCTACAACGAGCCGTGGGAAGGCGGTGATTGGCGACTACCTCTGATTTGGAGCGCCTCCACTAGCTTACTCGTAAGTGTTTCTATTTATGTATGTATATATATATATATATATATATATATATATATATATTTGGGATTTTTTAGAGACTTTTACCTAATGCATGTATATCGACACTTATTATACATCTTTCGCCTTAAATGAAATAAATGGTATCATTTTGCTGGGTTTCCACCCCATAGGTTGTTCATTAATGCATAACTTGT
This sequence comes from Stephania yunnanensis, assembly GCA_039657365.1. Classification (NCBI taxonomy): domain Eukaryota; kingdom Viridiplantae; phylum Streptophyta; class Magnoliopsida; order Ranunculales; family Menispermaceae; genus Stephania; species Stephania yunnanensis. Next base: position 46,695,018 of record CM077581.1, read on the forward strand.
TTAAATTAGATATATGCAAGTTATTAAGATTTCCGCTATTAAAAATAACATAAAGAGAATCAAAATCAATAAATTGAGTTATAAAACTTTATAACTTGATATATTTTGTTAAGATAATCATTTAATCATCAAAATTTAGTAAGTTGGAGTATTAGGTGGTAAGTTTGCTGGCCGTCATTGATAGGCGTGCAGGTGACGTGGCATGGGTCGGTGACGTGTCCGGCAACATGGCGGTGCCCGGTTTGTCTCGGAATTTGGGGCCGTCACAGTTGGTATCAAAGCTAAATTCTAGAATACTATGGACAATTTATGGAAGTGTTAAAAGTTGTGATACCAACGTCACAGTTGGTATAAGAGCTTAGGTTCAGGTGAACCTAGGGGAAAGTTTTGAAAATCTTATGGCTTAAGGCACTGTGATACCAACGTCACAGTTGGTATCAAAGCCTAGGTTCAGGTGAACCTAAGAGGAAAATTAATACAACCGAATAAAACTTAACAACGAACATTAGATGTGGAAATCTGAAGATCCTAACTTAGAACTTTAGTTGGGAAGTGTAGTGTCAAGGTTTATATACACGTTATGTTTAGATTGTATTATATATAAACACCTATCACGAGTTGGCCCGACAGGCGAATATAGTTACATACATTAACGGATGACAACGGATTGTAGCTGGATTTGTGGCATGATGAGTGATATACTACGCCGCGGTTATTCTTGTTCTTACTTATCGTGACAATGTTATTAATGATGATCAACAATTGAAAGATATACACGCACTCCTCAAGGCTCAGACGATTAGTTGGTGCGACTAGAGTGCATACAGTGATTAGAGCAAATGCAAAAAAAGAAATGGACTCGTACAACGATACCCATACCTTCGCAACATACATTACCTACTGAGTGGAGTACTAAGGCAATAAAAAGGTGTAAGTGGAAATGCAGCCGAAGATTTGGGGATAGTTAGTCAGCTTCAGGACAAATACTCAACAGTTTCCAGTACAGCCATAAGGAACAAAAAGAGAGTGTAGTATAGGCTAACGGCTTTGACATCACCATTACCATTGAGTAGTCAGACGATATCACTAGATGAGAAATAACCAATCAGTTACTTCGGGTGTGATAACCGAGATGTTACAAGGATAAATGTCCGTAGAAACTCAATTGTGTCAGTTACGACAATATAGATACTAGCATAGTTTTATATACTAAAGCCCTCAATTCGGGTGGTGTCTGAATAGCATATAAAATGTCAATTTAATTATTAGTTCAATTAATAAATGTCTCAAGATGGTGACGTTATATCATTTTATACCTAGCCACATGATAGGTTAGTTAGGGCTCGACCATATTTTGAGCCAACACATACGTTATTCTCGACGTGGCAGCCGAAGGTAAGATGTTACCATAACCAAATTGGCATAGGATGCCTATTTTAGGTTGGCAAACGATAATTTTCGAGAATGTTTACGTAAGCCGTGACTTTCTAGCTTAGTGTGCCATCAGTTTAGTTACTGCAACAGGTAAGGAAGGGCAGTCTAATGCAAAGTTTAAATTATTAATAGAAACAAATATTAGCACACCTTGGTATCTTGTAGAGATTAAGATTTTGACAATTACTGCATACATACTACGGGTTGTGAGTTAAGAAATCCTATTAGTTTGAACCCTTTAGGGAAATGACATATGCAATACATGAATGATCTCTTTCTGAGCTGACACTTATGAGGTGCTTAGTACGATAGCTGACATTTGTGAGTGAGGTATTGCTCATAGACAATCATTCATGATAGCAAAAAAAAAATGTCTGGCTTACGCTACACAATAGACTATAGTGATCGTCAGATCGACGATTAGGAACATGTGTAAGACGTGAGACAAATAGGTTTTTAGTAGACTCTATGGAAGCAAATAATGTTGAGAAGACTCAGAACTACATGAAAGCAAGTACAGAATCCTTTAGCTTCGGCCAGAGCACTGGAGTAGTCTTGCAGATATAATAGTTCGAGTAACTCCACTATTGTGCCATGATTTGTTCGCGGTCCGGGAGGTCAGTGGGGCCACACTTCCACCTATTGGACTGGGAACAAATCAGGAATGCGAGCTGAAATAGAGTTTGCAAATATATTTAAGGTCGAAATGACCTTAAGCCGACTTAAGGAATGAGCTGTTCCGAAGTTCTCATGAATCTAGAATTGACTTAATCATAATAGATTTTGCATTTATGATCAGTCCGACCCAACCTGCAGAACGTTTGGGATAATGCCTTAAAGGGACATGGAAAGCCTTGAAAGCTCAGTGATTTAAATCGAACTAAGCGCGTGCGAGTCATTAGTTTCGAGGATAAAAAAATAAATAAAAACTAGTTGTGTGGCGAAACAAGAAAGATTTAGGTGATGTATTATGACTAGATTCTTAAACAAGGAAATAGAAGATTCTAGGTACACGTTAAATATGGAGAGTTAAGTTTTAACTCAGGAAGTCCAAGAGAAGATGTTAAGAGACGAAGTTGGAGTCAGTAGGTTAACTATTATTGTAAATATTAGATCTGACATCCTAGTAGGAAACAGAAGAAGCGGATTGTCTATAGATCTAAAATCTATCCATGCACGACTCTTTAGAGAATCAAGAGAAGCAAAGGTTAACCACTCTTTAAATCCTTGTACACGCGAGGTATGACCTAATTAGGCATGCGCTACAACTAAGGCATGAGGACGTACGTTTCAACTACATTCGAGAACCTAAAACACGGCTTTATCTGAAGTTAAATATATGGAGTTTGAAGCGTAGTTCAATAGTAAATTGTGCTTGTTTAGCATCGCAGAAAAGCTTTGAACACCTTAATATGATAATAAAGCAAAACACCGAAGAAGTACCTAAAAATATTTTCACTACGATCGAGTAACTTGACATGTTTTTAGGTAGGACATAATCGGAGATGGTGGGTTGCAGGGTTGCCAACAGAAATGACAGAAGAGCGAAAATATCGCCATGGAAGTTTTATTTATGTGTCAGATTGGCAAGCACCTTTATCTCGATAAAACACGATAACCTCCAGATTTGGATACAAAGGTTAATGTGTAAGTCCAGGGTACCCAATTTTCTCAAGCGGCATGTGAAAAGAATATAATTTGTGTGAGCACTTAAAATGATATTTACCAGTCGCTGATTGGTCAAAAAGGAAAAAAAAATTAAATTAAGGCTTTCAAGTAAAGGTCAGATTGAGGTCTTATACGATATTAAATAATACCGACAAGTTGAGTCGGGATGGTGCCACGAGATGCACGGGGTCACACAAGTGGATGATTTGGTTTACTTGAAGGTTTCTCCCTTGAAGGACCTCATTGAGGAAAGAAAGTCTACCGTACGAAGGCGATACTCCACTTGTTCCAAGGTAGAGATCGAGTTAAATCTGAATTTCGGGACGAAATTCCCTTTAGTTGGGAAAATTGTAACGGCTCGTTTTAATCGATCCCGATTAACTGACTAATTACAAATTAAGAACATAAGTTCAGACCCACGTAGATATTGCGAAATAGTCTACGACACGCCTAATAGGTGAAATATGTTATTTTTGCATGCAAAGTGTTTATTTATTTTACTATTATTTAATAGTTCGCGTCGCGTTAATTGAGAATTTCGCTTAGTCGCGTTGTGCGTGTGTAGTAAAGAGAGTGTATGACGTCGCATTGTGCGCGTAACGCGAGTGTACGAGGTAGTATGGGATTGAATTGTCGCATCACTCACCCCATCATGTCACATCACATCAAACCAATTCCTCATCATTCCACTTTGTCTTCTCTTCTAAAAACAATTTTTTTTTTCTTTTTTTTTTTCTCTTTTAATCTGGAAGAGAGAGAAAGAGGAGAGAGAGAGAGAGAAAAAGAGAGGAAGAGGGAGGAGATGAGAGAGAGAGAAGAGGAGAGTGAGAGATGGACGGCAGCTAGAGAGGCGGTGGCGACTACCAGCGGCGGCGCGCGGACGGACCAGCGGGCACGGTGGCTCGCGAATGCAAGGAGCGGTGCGTCGCATAGGCAGACGATGGCTCCAGCGAGGTGGAACGGCGCGGCCACGGCCGGCAGGCAAGTTAGGGGCGGGGGTCGCGAGCAAGTGGCGCGGCGCGGAGGGGGATGGCGGATGGCGACCAGCTCGTAGATGGCGGAGGACCAGCTGTGGGGGAAAAGAAGAGGGAGAGAGAGAGCAGCGGCGACGCGCGACAGCGGTTATGGCGAGGTGGTGGTGGCGCGGTGGCGGCAGCGGAAGCGGCGCGGTGGCGGCGTGGTGGCGTGTTACCGGAATAATCAATCCTCCGGGACTTAGGCTATCATAGTCGGGTGTCGGGTTCGTATCTCGAGGTGAGTGCGGGGCGTTTTAAAGGCAATTGCGATTGCTTGAGGTAAGTAAACCCACGAGAAAGTCAGTTTAGAATTTACTTATTTTCCTTGTAAATTACTTATTTTCCTTGTAAATTATTTATTTCACATTACTTTTCGCCAGTTCAGTTTTCATGTTTACTCTATTCCCGTGTGTGTCTGTGTATGGTCGAAGGGACAATGTGACCCATTTTTGGCTCTCTCGTTGATGACTATCTGATTGTCGCTACGGTGTTGGTCATACCCTAGACTACGCGTGAGATTTCTCTCAGCGAGTCGATGATCTCGAGAGCGAGTTGAAGTGATACCCACCTCCGTCACAGATTTCCTCTCTTTGAGGCGTTGGATGGAAGTCTACCTTTCGACCAACAGAGTTCCTCATTTCCACCGTGAAGAGGGGGTGTTGATTTCCTCATCTCCAGGGCTCGACAATTGTATACCACACTCGTGTTCCATATTATTGATTATCTCACGACTTATATTCATGCTTTACGTTCTGTTCATTTACTTTATGTGCATGAATTGTAGTCGTTTTCTTGGATTTCTTGTGAATACTGACTGAATTTCTCTGGGATTTACTCACCTGGAACTTGTCATTATTATTTGGTGGCAAGTTGCAGATCCTACGACGAGCCGGGGGAAGGTGGTGATTGGCGACTACCTCTGATTTGGAGCGCCGCCACTAACTTACTCGTAGGTGTTTGTATTTACGTATATATATATATATATATATATATATATATATATATATATATATATTTGGGATTTCTTTTGAGAGACTTTTACCTAATGAATGTATATCAACACTTATTATACATCTTGTCGCCTTAAATGATATATATGGTATCATTTTGCCGGGTTTCCACCCCATAGGTTGTTAATTAATGCATAACTTGTTTAAATTAGATATATGCAAGTTTTTAAGACTTCCGCTATTAAAAATAACATTAAGAGAATCAAAATCAATAAATTAAGTTATAAAACTTTATAACTTGATATATTTTGTTAAAATAATCATTTAATCATCAAAATTTACTAAGTTGGAGTATTAGGTGGTAAGTTCGCGGGCCGTCATAGACAGGCATGCAGGTGACGTAGCATGGGTCGGTGACGTGTCCGGCAACATGGCGGTGCTCGGTTTGTCTCGGAATTTGGGGTTGTCACATGAAAGTCCAATGCATGCTACCCCAGAGTTGACATTACCCGCTTTAGACGTTAGCAGTACGTCTAGTCTGGAGTGGAGCACCTCACACTCTTACGACCTATAACATTGGCAACTCTATCCGGATGTCATGTATGCATGACCAAGAATGAAGCAAAATGCAATGCAGACTAAACACAAATGCTTGTACAAAGATAATTCCATAAATAGTAAAGACCACTATAGGGTTTACTTACAGCTTAACCAACTCAAAGTTCGGCACAAAGCCTCACACAACATTTCTTCGGCCTTTACGTACTTCAAGGAGTCCTATTCGATTACAAATCTCACATTATAGAGTTACCAATATATTTGAATACTTATATCTATATTTCAAGTCACAATGAAATGAAACCACTTAGAAACTCATTTATATACTTCAGTTTTGGTTCTAAACCACTTTCGATTTCACAACGAAATTCAAACTACTAAAGCTCCGATACTTCCTTTTAAAGTTCCAAACTATTTTTCTTAATCCTTTTCCTGTGTTTGTATATTCCATTAGGTTTCTATAACACTCATTTAGCATGAAAACAACTTGCACAAGTTTCCTATGCATTCCAAAGTGAGATTATAACTCTATTTTAGTACTTCAAAGTCATAATTAAACTTACGATGAATTTAAAATCCTCTAATAACTTTTATTGACAACTTGACATCTCCAAAAACACGGTTTCACTTTTTTTTCATATGTTTAACCTATAAATACGTTCTAAGTTCCCACACAAATAACAACTTACAATTTATTCATTTTATCGACTTTTGGAACCTTTTCTTTAGCCAAAACACCTAAACATTGTAATTCAAGGTTTATATGAGTGTTTTATTCATATTTCAAGTTAAAACTACCCATAAAGAAGCCATCAATACTTAGTCAAATTATAGGTAGCGTAGATTTTTCATTAGCGAGCCCCTATGTTTAACGCAAAGTTCCCAAGCATTTTGGACATCTATAATGTCTTTGAATCATTCGTCAAACATGACTACTCGCATCTGTCCAAATCGTTTACAATTTTGACAGTTGCTCGCGGGCTACCTTTGCACTACTTTTTCACTACCAAAAAAATGATTCTAAGTTTGTACCTTTCCATTCTATAAAATATGATAGAAAATGGTTAAAATAAGCACAACCCCACATAATTTGGATATCGTTTTACTCTTCAACTTATCAACCCAACTCGCATGCTCGCAAGCAGTTTATTATACTTAGCCAAAATTTTGGACTTTTGAGATGTGTGAAACTAGGTTCTACCCCTTAATTCGAATTTCCAAAACTCCAAGCACATTCACCCCACCTTAAAATAGAAAATTCAAAATAAAAATAGGTTATATAGAGTACCAATCCTCCAAAAATCATCACCAAATACCAAGAATTGAAGAAAATAACCATGATCGATTTTTCCTACCTCGACATAGTTCAAACATTAAATTTCATTAATTTAATTCATCAAAACTCATTCGAATGGATTGTAAACTGATCTTAACTCAACACAAATTGATCAAATCACTTTGAAAAGATACAACATATCATGATCAATATCACCAGCACCGATTCCCCTTTTCCCCATCGTCATCTACTGTTTCCTAACCCCTCCTAAACCATAATCAACATTTGTATAACTACACTAACAACAATCCAACCACCGTAAAATCCAATAAAATAATTATGAATCAAATTCGGATTGCTCAAAACTCACCTTAATAAGTAATTCACTTCTTCTTTTCTTTAAGTCCACAACCGAGAGGTTGTCTAGAGAGGTAAAAGTAGATAGCTGAGACCAAGGGAGGTAGAAAGTAAGGGCATATCCGTGAGGGAGAGATGAGTGAGAGAGATGGGTGAGAGAGAAACGAGAAAGTGAAAGAGAAGGAGAAAGTGAGAGAGAAGAGAGAGAAAGAGAGAGAGAGAGAGAGAGATGAGGGACGATGATGAACAGGGGCACCCCCTTGTTTGGGTTTCTCTTTTGCTAAAAAGAGGCCAAATGACCTTTCTGCCCCTCTTATTATCTGTTCCAATACAATCTCATTGCCCTTTTTGGTAATTTTGCAACTTTATTTATTTTTTCTTAATTATATCCTCGATTTTGTGTTTGACTTAAACCTTGAAAAATACCCCATTTTCATCGAAAATTGACAAAAATACCTTCGCGTTTCGAAACACGCAGACACCGCATCTAAACCTTAACTTGACCCTATTTCAAGTTGAATAAATTATATTTTATTCACTAAGCACATGACACATAAAAATAATATTTTAACTTATGATCTCTAGTCCGTAACATGTGGGTCCCACCTCGAAAATGTAATTTTGAATTAAAATTCGAAAATACTTAATTAAACTGCTAATCATGTTTATGAAATTCTCTAATTTCACATTTCTTCCTAACTAATTAAAAACTTCATCCTTAAAATTTGAACTTATAGGTTACTGAATCAAAAGAGATATGAGAAAATAATCATTCATAAATAACTCTTTTAATCCAAATCTGTAAACCCTTTCGAAGGTTAACCAATTAGTGGACCCAATCACTTTTGTTGTGTTTAACAACTAGGTGGTAAAGATCATAACCATTTTAACTTTTTATTTTCCCACATCTTGGTTTAATGAAAAGTTATCTCTATAACTTTGTCAATACTGACAATTTATGAAACTCTGACGAGTTAAACAATCAACTTTGTGGAATATCTAAGAAACCTTATTGTACTTCATATTTCACGTTGAACTTCATTCAAAAATCAATTCATAGCAAGATCTATCCTGTCTTTCTTTTCATAAAAATTCTCATTCTTAACTAAACAACTATTCCACAAATCGTTGATAATTCTTTCCCATCCATCTAGCTCTGGTATACACATCCTAGTTTACTTTCTGACCACTGATCATCTTTTTATTTGAACTGTCAGCTGATTAATTCTTAAGTTATCATTAGTTTAAACATATAAATAATATAAATAATATAAATAATATTCGAGCTAAACAGTAGATACTAAGTAAAGTTGCGTGTCTATCTGATCCATCACCATTTCTCGCGTTTCTCAACAGAAATCTGAATTTACATAAGTCATTTCATGACTATAGATCTCTAATTACATCCCGATCAGAAAACGAAACCTGACACTTTTTGCAACTCTCACTCATTCTCATCTACTCAAAATATTATTTATCATGTGGACTAGATAGCAATTACCAATTCCAACTCGTTAGCTAATTCACTTAACTTTTTATTTGGCCGTTCAAAACCCCATTTTCTATCTATGAGTTTACCAAGAACCTCATTTCATTCACTTATCCATTAATTATTTTCAAATTATCTTTATAACTACTTCAATTTCCACATTTATCAATGCAATCACATTGTTTTCTATATTTCTCCAAATACTGAGATTTTCATTATCTCAATCTCAATCCTTTACCGTTCACCATAATTTTCTCATTACCTGAATACAGACAATTTCCCTTAACTTGAGTAGATATTTGTTTCTAGACAAGGATCAACATATTTCTTGATTATACTCACAGTATAAACTTTAACTCGTATCTTATACAACTTACAAATATGTTGTCTCTTTTCACTACTTTTTAATACATGTTTTGGCTCTACCGAATTTTATATTAGAAGGATATTCAATTCTTCAAAAATATCTACTCATAAACACTATACTTTATTCAGTATCTCAAACCGCTAGGGAGTCATACTGACTAATTGAGTTGTAAGTCATGTTCTCTTTTCATTTCTCATTTGCATCTTCACCGTCAATCAGGTACTTTACATCAACTCCCATTTAAAAATAACCTAATACTTTAAAATCTCATCACTGACTAATCAGGTGATGTAGCACTATATTTGAATTGATATACAACATATTCACTAATATCAGTCGTATATTACTTTGATTAAAACTTTCAAACGAAACATCAAACGTATGTGAGAATGTATTGACCATTTAATTGCCCATACTTAAGCATCCAACTGACTCAAAAGAAACATCATAGACTTTTTTATTCTGACTTTAACTAATTCATTCGATTATTCAAAGAAAATTGGATGCATCACACTAGTCTTCTACGCTATGAATGAATCGTGATTTTGAAATGGAGTTACTTAGAATTTTGATCCTGCACAACTACTCCAGTGCCTTACCTTGATTAAAGGAGTCGGTTAGTGCCACTTCTAGAAATCTCAAGTCATCTCAACGTCTCATTTTATTTTTTATTTATATCAAGAGTCTATTCCGTTCAATTTTTGTCAATCTTAGCTATTCTCACATTTATTTAATCCTTAATCCCTTTACAAACTTACCATGACACTTTTGATTAACACATAAATCACTTACAACTCCTTAATCTTGACTTAGAAAATTAATTTATATATATGTATTCTCTTTTTTAAATTCTACCTAAGGATAATATAACTTCTTATGATCATTTAACCAATTGAAGTTTTCCTTGGCTAAACTTCATTCAAAATAAAGATATTTTGCGACTCAAACAGTTAAGTTGTTTGTTATTGTATTAATTTGTTTCTATTAGTCTCGAATTTCCAAACTTTTTTTCTCAAAAAGAAATTTGGTACTTTTCAAGAGACTATGTAAGCTTACTTTATTTCTTATTGTTCATCAAATTACTTTTGATGAATTCACTTTTCCTTTTTTTTCATTTGAATAGATATAAGAATTTGAATTTCTAAGCTAGTAATCATCTTACATGAATAAGCTTTTAACGGATACAATTTCAATCCCTTAAGTAATAGTAATGAAAATTCTCGATATACGGAATTTCATAATGTCTTCCATATAAATCACTAATTCATTCTCAATAAATATATCTATATCTTCCTTTGTTATATTTTAAGTCGTAGTGATAGGAGTCATAACTAATTGTCGTAAGAAGTGATGATTGGGTATTTCAAGAAGAAAACAATACTTAGCTCCAAAGTATTTTATTTTCATGGTATCCAACTTAGACAACTTGACTAAACATATCAAAATCTTATTGTGATTTCCAAGTCAAAGTTCAATTTTAATACTACGTGTCTCCTTTTTCATTATCGAGACTTGTTTCGGAAACCACCCGCATTTGGTTATAAATTTAGCCAATACTTATAAAATAGGACTTCCCAAATTGCTAATTCAAATGGTATTAACATCATTCTTAATTTCAAGATAGTCATATCTTATACTTCCTACTAGTCTCAACTTTAGCTTTAATATTCTCCAAATGATTCTCAATCATTTGAAACTCAATTTGAGTCCATTTTGACATTTTCCTGAGCATTTTAATCGTAATAGTTCGATACTTTTGATTTCTCATGAGTCCATGTTCAACACTTATGTTCCTGACTCTTTTGGACTTTCTTTCTTAACCAATTTGATATTGGTTTTATAACTGATACTTTCATCGGTTATATTAGTACTAAATGACTTACAACACCTTTGTGAATCTAGACTTCTCGAGTCTATTTCATTTTTATTTACGCTCGGTTTTCGTTTCGTAAGTCTATTCTCTTTTTCAATTGTCTGCTACTAATCTCATTCGATATTTCTCACGAGTCGAGGATCAAACGAACAAAGAGAATACACTACCTATCACATATCTAGCGATAATACAATAATAAATAACAAACAATTTATAATAATATTGTATTCCCCGCTCATAGTCACTTCAAAACTAATCGCGACTTTATTACTAAACCTTGTTCTTTAAAACCATTCTTAGGTTATTCAAACCTAATTTAACCCTAGGGCCTTAACCCAAACTTCCCAACAAACTCAATCCTCACCTGAACCTTAATACCATTTCTCTAAATTTCTCAATTAAGCTTAACCTTAGCTCTGATACCAACTATGTCAAGGCCCGTCTCACTAAGCCCCGACTTAACCTAATTATCCTAATTAGGTTCCTAACCCATACAATTAACTTCAAACCTCGAAACGACTCCTAATTCAGTTTTTAAACAGCTCCAAATATAAATTGCTATCCTCATTACAACCCTGATTCATTATTCCTTTAGTTGGAGCAAATTAGGAAATAATACAGACTATTCTCCATATTTTGTATAAGTTTTGGCAGCACCTCCCCTAAAAGTGGACTTCCGAGAAAATCACCTAATAGATAGCAGATTGGGGAGAAGCCTAGAAGGACTCATAACTCCCTGCAGTTCATAATATATATCAAATTAGGAGACTCTTAAGTTAACAATCCACTCAATAGTTTTTCCTTGCAAAAACTTGTATTTCTAGTACATGTAGCCTTAACAAAAAATATAACTTTACTTTCAAAACACTAAAGTAGATTTGAACCAAAAATCATCACTACTTACAAGTTTGTAGAGTTTCAGCACTCAAATAGAAAGTATATAATCTAATGATTTCTCATTAAGCTCGGGAATTCATAAATAATCATAGATTAAACTCATATTTGGTAGACTTTAGCACTTCAAAAGTCTAGAAGACTTTTACATAGTTGGAATTGAAACTTAACTTAACTAGCTACTCGCACTCGAGTTAAATCTTTTATTTGTTTAGTTTTAGTTTGCGCTTGAGCTAAATCTTTTATTTGTTGAGTTTTAGTTTACATCCGCCTTCTTGTCTTTAATTTTTTTTCTCATGTCTTTTCTTCTTCTTTTCATTCGTATCTAACACTCCTTGCTCCTTTTCTTATAGATTTTATTCTTCCTCACTTTTTCCAACCATCAAGTTCTCGCACTCTATTTCCTATAGAACTTGTGGGATTCTCTAATTTTTTCTTTTTTTTTTTCTAAAATGCTTGTTAACACTTCTCACTTTTACTAAATCGATAGTAAGTTAACTCTAGCTCTTAATTTATAATGCTTATTTTTTCCCCTCTGGCACTAAGTCTTTCTTTGCTTTGTATTTGCATGTAAGATTTAAACTTATTGTAGAATCCTTAAATATCAAACCATTTCCATAAGAAGTGTTCTAATTTCTTGCTTTTGTTTTAAGTTCAAGGTTTTCCCTAAATCTAAGTTTCTAATCATAGTATCACACCGCTGCGGCTACATTTTGTTGTTTCTTCTTTAAAAATTCAAAATATTCTATTGAGTTTCATACGAACTACATACTTGTTATCTACTCATCCATAATTAAAGGCATGGACATGTAAATGAACTGCTTATTCATTACATATTACTATAAATAACCTAATCTATATTACTTAAACATTTATACAGAGAAAAAAGGAAAAATTTGTACACTACCATACTTTCATTGTTAACAATTTCAAATTAAAAATTTAAATGATCAAACGTGCAGTGTGTATCCTTATTTCTCAGACTATCTAACCAATTCCCATAGTGTAGCTCTGACGGCCCAAATTTCTAATCACGTTTTAATCCTTAAACAGGATCATCGATCTTTGACGTAAGACTCACATCATGATACGCACACTGACTGAGGCACGTGGCCGATGTATATGTTACATTTGGTATCGTACATGTGTACACTACTAAGTCACCTTTACTTGTTATTTATAGGTGTCAATATGTGAGCGGGAACATGCCTCGAGGTGTGTGCAATCGTAGGACCAGGTAGAGAGTGACATTGTAAGTCATTTATTCAATTAAATTTATTAATGTGGCTAAATTAGTTAAATTTGATGTGGCTATAGTTGATTTATAATAAATGTAGCCTAAGTTAGTAAAACAAAATAATAGTTGTTTGATATTTCTCGAGATACGTGTAAACACATCAACTTACCAATGGAGTATTATTTGGTGTTAGCAAAGGTGAGTTAACGGAGAGTTAGTGGGAAGTTAGTGGGTTATTGAATAAGTATAATCACTAGATGATCCTAGAGATGTGTATAAGAAAAGAGTTGTAGGGTCAAAAATCAATTCAACCAAATACATAAAAATATGACTTTTCTTCCTCAAAAGCTCATACATGAAAAGTTATGTATTACAAATATAAAATTAGAGCTATGGTTGCTGGAATTGGGGTGTTCAATAGGAGAACTTCATCATAAAAGAGAGAACTCAAGTGTTGATAACAACATATAACTTTAGGTAATGTATCTCCCCATATAAGCTTCCAGTTTGATTAAGTGATGAAATAAAAGAGATTTCTAAAATAATTGATTCCAAAACATTTGTGATGTTTATAATCAACTTGAATCATTGATTTGAATCCAATTCTCAGTTTTTGGATTTTACAAAGTCATAAAAACTTTTAAGTTTTATGCATACAACTATATATTGAAATTTTGGATTTCAAAACGAGTTTATTTTTTGAAAACTAATAATGAATTCAGATTCCTCATTTTTCTCCACTAATCAAACTTTATAGAAGTTTGAAAATAGGTTTTATTTTGACAAAGTTGTGAATTTTTGAAATTTTAAGTGTTCTTGAGTTTTTCAACAAAATGCATGTTCAAATCTTAAAATTTTAATGTGAATGATGAATTATATGAAGTTCTTAGTATGTATTTAATGGAAAATAATGTTACGGATCCCTGGTAATGGAGAATAGGGATCTGGGGCTTTAGAGGATGCTATTCTCGATAGGAAACCCAAAATTCTGAGTGCAGAATTTTGGGTTCCAGTGTGCCTACAGAAAATCTCTAGCATCCTAAGTAGTTCTAGCATGCTAGAGAGAATTCCTGGAGTGCTAAAAAACTTCATTAGCATGCTAGATAAATTATCTACGTGCTGGGTATACTGACGTCATAAAAATATGCATTTTTTCAAAACACACTTAACTCATCTAGGTTAACCTAAAAACCAAACTAAAGGTCTAAGTTCACTCTGATACATACTAAATTATACCAAAAGCCTAAGGAAAATTTCGAGAGTCTGAGTATAGGTTTTAGGGTTTTGGGATGGCTGTTAAGCTAAGGAATACGTTGCTTGACTTGTAAGTAATCTTATTGAGGTTCGTATTTATATTTCATTCTAATTATGCTTTGTTTTACAGTCTTTTGACTATGTATAGCTTTGTATTATTATACCATGAAATTGTTTCATATTCTACTCATTATAAGGGTGTTTTTTCATAATATCATTTACCTATGAAATCATTAACTCTATTCTTGTGTCCTTAGTCTTTCTTTCTATTTTGATGAATGTGTGATCAAGGGTAGCATGCTATTAGGATTAGAGAGATGAAATTGGAGTATATATATGGATTTGCATTCATTGAATTTTGGCTTTGAAGCATATTTCCTTGTCTTGGAATCCCTAATGCGAGTCTTTCTTGACTTTATAAAGTAGTGGTAGAATCTAGGGTCCATTGCATGATTATGAGATACGTTGCACATGGGGTCACTGAGCTACTGGGGATGTTAGCACTTACCACTACACCTGCATGACACATGGCGTATGAGACTCGTGGTAGTCAGCAAGTATGTCCATATAGATGCTTTATTTATACATAAAGCTCAGCTCCGCCTTTGAGGATTAAGATATGGGTGATTATGGAGTCCTAAAGCTCAGCTCCAATCTTCGATAAAGGTGTAAAGCACAGCTTCACCTTAAGATAGTGGAATAAAGGCCCTTTTTATAGGAATCATGGCCAACTTGACCTAGATCATTACTACTTAGCTTGTATCAGTCTAATTTTATATCACTGTTGTATTTCCTACCATATTTCCATTTTAGCATTTCCTTACTAGACTTACGCTTTTAAATACCAGGTGATTATATTTGGAAATGTACATTATAACTTCTAGGAATTACTTTATTACTTATTGTACTCGCCTCCTTTTCATGACGGTGGATGTAGATTCGACAAGCAGTAGGCCGAACAAGGAGAGGATCAACGACTATTTCTGAGCTTTTGGCAATTTTTTACTTTTTATTTTGTAGGTCTCGACATTTTAATATATTATCTACTTTATGTCAATTCTATAAATCTTGAGCTATATATTTGGTTTAGTGTATAGTTACCCGACTTGAGATATAATTTATCGCACTATTTCTCATCTTTTAATGTTTTATATGCATCCGACGTTATTTCGTGGTTTCTACACTTAAGTTTTTTTAAATAATTGCTTATGCATAACTGTTAGGACTTTCGCTAAGTATTTTTAACTGTAAAAAGTTTTAAGTAACTCTAAGATTTAATAATAATGTGACATGTGTATTACTTATCCTAAACACAAATAACAAGGCTAATAAGATAAAAAAAGGTTGACTAATATATCATTAAGTCCTACAAAGCCGAGATAAAGGTTTAATGATGGGATTAGGCTAGACGGCTCCCTATTTTAAAGAAGGGGCCATCATAGTTGGTATTCAAGCATAAGTTTAGAGAACTATAAGATTTAAGGCATTATCATACCAACACATTTAGTATCAGAGCCAAGTTCTCAATAACTATACCATATATTTGACTAAATCACAAACCTTATATGTGAAAACTTGATGATCCTTGCCTAGAAACTATTAGTTAGGAAGTGAGTGAAAGTGAGTTGGGGATTTACTTTATGTACATGTTAATTTTGAAAAGTATATATATACACGTTATTCCACGAAGTAAATGACTCGTGTTTGCTATCCATTTGCAGACCCTGATATTTGATATGCGACTAGGAGGAGATGTGCATGCTAGCAGAAGTCAGCCCTTATCTTTGCTTAGAATTTGTAGAGGTTGTCTGACCAAGTGACTACTTAAGACCAGCAATTAACTAACTTCATTGCTATGATGAGAGCTCGATTTTCTCCACCAACATTGACATTAACCCTTATGACTACTAACCCACTCTACCGGTGCTAGAGCTTCCTACTACAACCCTAGCAACACCAATAGTGTTGACCCTTCTAGTCGTGACCGCACCAGTAGAGACATCTAATGTAGTGTAATAGTCCAAATTAAATAAATTAGGATTAACATTAATCTCGAGGATTAATAGTGATAATTCGGGTGTTAAGTGGACAATTGGGAATATATTATTTGTGAATGATGGTAGTTTATATACGGTGTTTAAAATCATTATTATTGTGTAACATTACATGTTAAGTGGACAACCGGGATTATAAAATTTGTGAATGATGTTAGTTTATATACGGTGTTTAAAATCATTATTATTGTATAACATTACATGTGTGTACATTGCTATCGAGCGAGTTGGTGTGACTGGTACGTGCTTAGGGATGCATTCCATAATGCGAGCGATGGGTGCCAAGTAGTTTGAGATTAGAGTGATCACTAAATTATCAATAAGTGTGTCTAAGAACACCAATCATCAGTATGATTTAACGAACCTAAGATAATTAAATTAGATCAAATAGTATAAGGCCTATAGTTAGGTTGCTCTAATATGGACCTTACATATGCATCTAGATGATCCTAGTTAAGTAAAACTAGGATAGTGTAAGTCATTAAGTTGTGTCAACAAGATATGGATAACTTGATTTGGAGCTATAAGATTGTCCTTGACACACATGAACACAATTGATTACATTAACAACTATATAAACCCACTTAATGGGTTTCTCAACAAACCCACTAGCATAACACATGCAAATTTGGAAGAGATTAGGATTTCTAATGCAATTTGGAGCTAGATTTCAACATTTGTGAGACAAATTAAGAGATTAAATGCAAGGTAATTATCTCCATTTCACTAAATTGATCAAAATGAGCTTAATTTGGTATTTTTTTGGTGTCAATTTGAATTTGAGGATTTGATCATTGTTTTTAATGAATCCTTGATGATTTACCAGTCTAATTAATACTACAATTGAGAATTGTAAACTAATTTTAAGGGAAATTGGGTTTTTGGTGAAATTGGGAAAAACTAGTGAATGCTTGAATTTGATGATTATGATTGAATAAATTTTGAATTTTTTGTTTGTTAATGGTGTTTTGGAGCCCCCATTAAGTGGAGAATGGGTCGATAAGGCTAGTATTGCCATTTAAGGTGTTGGGGTCTCGAGTTGAGAATTCTGTCACCCAATACGGATAGTGCACTATCCAAGCTGGCTAGCGCATGATCTAGTGGAGGTGTTTAACTATATTTAAAAACGAAGAATAGTAGCATGCTAGACAGATTCCATAGCATGCAATAGACACCTAGCGTGTTAGATAAACCAACAAGCACATTAATAAAAGATGAGAACTAAATTTAAAGACTATTTTGTGTGACTTTCAACTTAATACATATTTAAACATTTGTAACCAATGTAAACACATAAATTGGACTTTAGGGACTTAGGGGATAGTAGCTCGTGTACCGGGGAGCTAGGCGAGTTGGATTCGGGATTTTGAGGAAGTCGGAGAGCGTGTTTGAAGTTTGTAAAACCTAACAGAATGTCACTTGAGTATTTAATTACTTTAATCTTTGTTTTACTTGATTTCATTCAGTGTATTCTTTATTCCATTCCTTATTTACTTTAGTTATTTATGTCTATGTCACTGTTTTAATGGTTGGTTGAGTTTACTCCCATCGGTTATTCTGTTATGTATTTATTACACGATATACAATAGCATGTGAATCGGAAGTCGTTGGTGATAAATAACCTGAGCTATTTTGTCAGTACATGTGTCGGTGCGTCTTGGGTCTACGCTGATCACCGAGAGGACCAGGTGATTGGCCAGGTATATGCGCCTACTGGTGTGGTCATGAGGAGGGTATCTAAAGTAGGGTCTAGTCTGACCGGGATGGGCACTCACGTTTGCGCTTTATTATAATTTATCCAAGCGACGATCCATTTACAGTTGTCGTTTTACCTTTGACATGTTAATTTAATTGTATTTATTGGATTTCCTTTACTTTATCATATGAGTGCTCAGTGAATTTCCTTAGGCTTTTACTTACTGGACTCGTCATCTATTTTTTTACGATGGCTAAGTGCAACTCCTTCTACCTGTAAGGGTAAGGAGATTCTTGGCGACTATCTCTTAGATCGCCCATTATTTGGCACACTACTCGTAGGTGTTTATTTTGGTATATTATTATTTTTTGGGTTTATTGGAGACTTGTGAGACATGTGTACTTATATATATTTACTTTTGTCGCCTTATATACAGTGTACTCTATTCCGAGTTTTGCACAGTATGACTGATGTTCAATAACACTTAAGAGTTAATGAAAATCCATTTATATGTTTACTTTAAGAACTTCGCTGTAAATTACTAATTGTCTACTTGCAAATCTATAAAACATAAACCACTATTACGACTAAGACATGAGTAATCTAAACACAATTGAACTTAAGGAATTTAAACACTTAAGGAAATAAATTAAGAAAAATATGAATTATTGATTAATTAAACTAGTAATTCACTAGTGGACACAAATGTTGAGACATGATATGGACTTGCAGGTGTTGAACACATATAGCTAGGCCACCAAGCTAGGTGCACATGACACGATGACACCCTGAGCGGCCTCAGAGCGCGGGGCCGCCATAAATGGTATTAAATGCCAAGGATTTAGGAATTTGGGATACTTAACTGAATGAGCATAAAAACTTAATAAAAAAATCTTAGATGTGAAAATGTGATGATATTGCCTTATAACCTTAGATGGAAAATGATGAGAAACAGGGAGAATTACGTTTATATATGTTATATTTTTATTATATATATGAGATATACATATTTATATATCGAAGCTGATACGGTGCACGCTTTTTTATGCAGATCATGGATGGACAGACGACTACGCCTCAAAAGACTCGATAGACTAGTGACGTGGCTGGGGATCCCCATATCATAGTGAGTGTGGACGATCAACTTGAAGCCCAGGAGACTAAGATGGCCGAGGTACTCCTAGTGTTATAGGATTTGGCTACTACACTTACAGCACTCGCTACGGCTATAGCACCTTGAGACCCGAGTGATACTCACTAAACTCGTAGGGACAGTTGTTACCTCAGTTGTTCCATAGAAACAAATTAATAGAGCAGGTGCATTGACTCAAGTAAAAGGAGCTACACTAGTTGTCATTCCACCAAAGACTCCGACTCCTACACCCGCGCCCACGACTAAAGAGTAGTTTATTGCCACTATTATTGCTCCTACATCAGGGTATGTTTTGGCCCATATGCGAAGCGTGTAAGAGAGTTTCTGAAGTTTCAGCCAGGTTTCTTTTACGGAGATAGTGACCCTAAGGTGGCAGGGAAATGGACATCCCACTAATAATTCTGTAAGCTGATGTTGAACAATGAGATGGTGCAGGCATGTCTATTTAGAGAATTTTTGAGAAATCATTCAGTAGTCTGGTGGACAACGTATAAGGACACACACATAAAGCCGATAATATGGGCAGAGTTCAGAGAGTTATTCTATGATCAGTATATTCCCATAGAGGTGAGGTTGAGGTTGAGAGAGGAGTTTTCGGCCGTACGACAGGGTAACCGCTCACTGATGCGGTACATGGAGCGTTACCAGTACTTGTTACGGTTCTCAATGGATGTGGCGAGGATGGAGTGACTATAGATCTATTACTTCACCTGAGGTATGGATGAGAGGATTGTTGTGGCAATGGTGTCATCTGGGGCTCTTACTTTGTAGGAAATATATGATAGAGCATTGGAACACGAGGCTTTTCTGATGCCGATAGAGGGTAGGCGTATTACTGGGACTGAGGTACAGACGGAACATAGTTCTCGGTCAGACTAGAGGCCAAAAAGACAAAGGGATCATTCAAACATGGGTAGGAGAGATGATAAACAGGACATGGATTGCAGGGATGATAACCGGGGTAGTTAGTTCTAGTATAAGGATTGGCAGCAGGTTCACGCTATGGGACCAACATAGATTGAACAACGTAGTCAACAACCATATCAGTATCGTTAGGGTAGAGACCAGGAACCAGAGTCAGGATAAGAGATCTGGATATAGTCAAGCTGACAGGTTAAAGACAAGTCAATGTCTCCAATATGGTCATGTCAGATATTTTAGAGTTGATTTTTCGATTGCATTATCACCACCAGAGCTAGATTAGACCTCCGAAAGGGCTCATGCGATTGGTCAGTCGGACGGTAAGGGGACTAGACAACATGTCGAGGGTAAGTTATCTAACTGATTTTCTCAGTTATTTATTTAAATTATGTGCATATGTATGTTGATTCCTAGCTATGCATATTAAGAATCCATGTTGTGCTATACACTATGCCATAACACGTGGCCGAAGTTAATTATGACCTGATTTGTTTGTCTTCGGTGCACATGTGGGTGCATCGTAGGTCCATACTGACCATCGCGAGGGCTATTGGGTGATGGACCAGTGGAGGGGTTGGGGAAACCTACTTGAGGGATCCCTACGTACTGAAGTATGGTTAGTGGGATTTGAGAATAAGTTGGCGATGTCAGTTATTCCACTGCAATTTCAATTTCATGATGAGGTGAACCAGAAATTCCTCGAGATCTAAATTTCAATGACGAAATTTCCCCTAGTTGGGAAAAATCATAACATCCCAAATTAATTATACTAGGAATAACATTAATTTTGAGGATTAAAGGTCATAATTTGGGCGTTACGTGGACAATTCAATTGAATCGGACATGAGAATTGAGGTAATATATTCTTTGTGAATGATGGTTGTTTATATGCAGGGCTTAAAATCATTATTATTGTATAACATCGCATGTGTATGTTGCTATCTGGCATGCTGATTTGATGGGTACATGCCTAGGGATGCGTGTCAAAATACAGGCACTTTATGTTGGGTAGTCGGGGATTGGTAGGACTACTAAATTATCAATAAGTGTATCTAAGAGCACCAATTATTAGAATGATTGAATGGGCCTAACTTAATTAAATTAGATCATATAGTATAAAGCCTATAGTTAGGTCGCTTTAATGTGGACCTTACATACGCATCTAGATAACCCTAATTAAGTAAAACTAGGATTACGTAAGTCATTAAGTTGTGTCAACAAGATGTGGATAACTCGATTTGAAGCCATGATTTGGAGCCATAAGATTCTCCTCAAGAAACATGATCACAATTGATTACATTAGCAAATATATAAACTTACTTGATGGATTACTCAACAAACCTACTAATATAATACATGCAAATTCAGAAGAGATTATGATTTATGATACAATTGAGAACTAGATTTCAGCAATTGGAGAGAGAATTAGGAGATCAAACACAAGGTACTCATCACTTTCTCACTAAATTCATCAAAGTGAGCTCAATTTGGCATGTTTTGGTGTTATTTTGAATTTGAGGATTTGATCACAGTTTTTAATGAGTATTTGATGATTTACAAGTCTAATTAATACTACAATTGAGAATTGTAAACATATTTTCATGGAAATTGTTGGTTTTGTTATTTTTATTGGTGTTTTGGAGTCCGTGATGAGTTATGAATAGGTTAGCAAGTTTGGGATAGCCATTTGAGGTGTTTGGGACAAAATTCACGAGTTGAGAATTTTGTCACCCAACATAGATAGCGCGCTATCCAGATTAGCTAGCATGCTACCCAAGACGTCCGATATTTACCTATAGTGGTAGTAAATCGAGAGCCGAGAGCGCGAGCTAGAGGTCGACTTGCGATGAGTGGAAAGATGGAGACTCTAGTAGCATTGTATGCAGTGGCAAAGAGTCAGGGACTTATACTTAAGGACATACCGATTGTTAACAAGTCTTAAGACATTTTTCAGGAGGACTTACCTGGTTTACTGCCGCCAAGAGAGGTTGACTTCATCATTGAGTTACTACTAGGCACTAGGCCTATTTCTATAACTCCATACCATATAGCCCCATAAGAGTTAGAGGAGTTGAAGATTTAGCTTCAAGACTTGGGACATAACGATTCATTTAACTTTCTATGTCGCTATAGGGATCACCTGTCCTCTTTGTGGAGAAAAAGGATGGTACTTTGAGATTGTGCATTGACTATCGACAATTGCATAAGATCACAATCAAGAACAAGTATCTACTACTGGGGATTGACGATTTATTTGATCAGCTAAGAGGAGCATAATATTTCTCCAAGATAGACTTGCGATCAGGTTATCTTCAACTCTTGATCACGGATGAGGATAAGTCCAAAACAACTTTCAGCATGAGATATGGACAAGTTCAGTTCATGATTATGCCATTTAGACTTACTAATGCCCCTGTAGTGTTCATGGATTTGATGCATTGTGTTTTTAGATCATTTCTTGACTATTTTGAAATAGTTAAAATTGATGATATACTAATACATTTGAGGACTAGAGAGTATGATGAGCAACACCTCAAGGAGACGTTGCAGTCCTTAAGAGAGCACAAACTCTACGCCATGTTAAGCATGTGTGAATTTTGGCGTTTAGAGGTCTTATTTTTTTGGCTTGTTATTGGTGCAATAGGGATTGCAGTAGATCCGACCAAGATTTGGGCTATCAGGGGTTGGCCATCACCGACGTAAATGACAAAGATCAGGAGCTTTCTAGGTTTGGCAGAGTATTACTATCGATTTGCAAAGGATTTCTTGAAAATTGCTTCACTGATTAACAAATTGAAACAAAAGGATGTCAATTTTTAGTGGACAGAAGCCTTTGAGTAGACATTTGATGAGTTGAATAGATTTTTGAGTATTGCGTTAGTACCGGTATTGACAAAGGCTAGACAAGGATTTCAAATGCTTATCATAAGAGCTTATGCTGTGTACTGATGTAGGGCGGAGGAGTTGTTGCTCACGCCTCTAGACAGCTTATGATATACGAGAAATCCTTGTCTAGCCTTTTTACATATAAGGAGTTGAATACGAGACATCACAGATGGTTAGACTTTTCGAACATCATTTGTATGGAGACAGATTCACATATTTTAATGATCACAACAGTCTGAAGTATCTTTTTACATATAAGGAGTTGAATACCAGACATCGCAGATGTTTAGACTTTTCGAAGCACTATGACTTTTCCTTGGAGTATCACCCAAGAAAAGCCAACATAGTCTCTGTGATGGCCCCTCTCCTAATCTAGGGCACCGCCCGGCCTAATCCCGTAATTAAGCCCTAATCATATCCACACAGGACTCAACTACGTATTAGTCAGCCTTTACAATCTAAAACCCTATTTTCTCATGTTCAGGATAAGTAATGCACTAGTCCAACTAGTTTATAAAATTTAGAGTTAATTAATTTTTTTTATTAAATTAAATATTTAGCAGAAGTCTTATTGGTTATGCGGAAGCAATTAGTACATTATGCGGAAGCCATTTATAAAACCCTAAGTGTGGAAAACCAGGAAATGACATCATATATATAAAGTCCTCAAAATGCAGAGAAACAGTAAAATAGTCTAAGTCAGGTCGGGGAAACTAACGCTCAACCCAATATACAACCCAAATAGTACTTGAAAGACATATATAACATATACAATCAAAATACCATAAGAAGACCTACAATCGATGTAGTGACACGCCGCGGGCTCAGGGATAATCGCGGATCATCTCCTTGCCCGGCCTGCTGGTAGACAGCTCTACACCCACCGTCATAAAAATGATGGTGAGTATAAGAACAAAACATTAATCCCCAAATATTCAAATGGTATTTAAAAGCATATAAATGAGAAAACTGGGAAATAAACCATATGCAAGTAAATACGAGAGTTAAACAAGTGATACTGACACTAGGCTAAGTAGTGGTGATTTAGGTCCGGTCAGCAGTGAAACGTGTCACTCCAACTCAATAATCATATAACACAAGGGACTCTAACCCGAGTGTTATCAGGGACTCTAACACTGGTGTGTAGACCACCTCAGGGACTCTAACCCCGAGTGTCATACAGTGTTAGGTAACATGTGCCGACATCCCCAGGGAATCTAACCCCGTGAGTCGCGCACACCTCGGTCGAGTACGAGACCTAAATGCAAAAACAACTTTTTATATTTCAAAAAATACCAAGTATGTATTGTCAAGGCATAGGCACATCTACACACCTAAACAAATAAGGAATACAAGTCCTCTTTAAACATTTATAAGATATTCACTAGCCTAATAGCATGCTATTTAACATTTAATTCACATTTAAAACAACAAGAATAGACATAGCACGTGATAGAATCAATGAATCGAATCAAATGAATGGATATCATGCAAACTAGACTCATCAAGTGAGCATAGACACGAAGAACACATGATGTAAGAATACAAAGGCAAAATAGTCAAACGGGCTATGCAAAGACAACAACTAATATAAATGAAATGCCAAGTAAAGTTGCCATTGGGTATACTCACAGCAACAAAGTAAAGTCCTAGCTTTACCGGCCTCCCGATACTCCAAATCTTGTATTCGCTCTCCCGTGCCCTTTTCCTAGGTTCCAGAGTTTGGTATCTCATTAGTTCAAATATAGTGGGTTTAATGCTCAATTTAGTGGTGTTTATTGTGTATTTAAATTGGTTCAATAGACTTTAAATCAATCTTGCTAAATCAGTCCCTAAAGACTACATTAAGTCTCAATTTCAGTCCTACACTTTAACGCAATTTTTAGGCACGAAATGGTCAAAATATTGAAATCCTCCACCATTACAATTATTTCTAGTCTCTCTTTTGGATTTCCATAAATGTTTAGTTTGCCAAATTCTGATTTAGAATGAAGGGTATATCATGATTTTACAAGACATAGGTCTAATTTGAATTTAATCCGACCAGCAGATTTAGAAATTCTATTTCTCCCAATAAATAGTTTCTAAAAATGTGCGTTTTGGTCACAAGGCAGAAAATATATCCAAACACAACATACTAAAAGATTAGCTCATTTGAATAAGTAGTTAGGGAGTTATTCCCTTAACATATTTAGTTTCAAAACTTTCCTTTTTAATTTCGGCACCTACTTGTAGAGCATGTTTGGACATAGATACATTTTAATAAAAATACCTTCATTTAAGCAAAGTTATTCCTCTTTAAATAAGCTTTCAAATGTCACTGGTTTGGATCAATTTAGATCTAAAATGGGTAGATTATGATCAAATTACCCAGGTTGATTCCTAATACAACATGCAAAATTCTCGTTTTGGTGTTGCAATTTCAAAAATTCGTATCTTTATGATTTCGAAACCAAATTAAGAACTTCAATATAGCTAGATTATCAGCTTGAAATGAAGAATCCAAATATATAAGTTAATTGCAAATACTAGATCATCCACTATCTGAAATTAGCCTAAAACCAGAACTTGTTCTAATATCAACTAAAACGATGTGTACCTAGTTGATATAGCACCCTAGCTTTAGAAGTTCTCCCCAACTCTAATGGATTCCTTCAACACCTTGATGATTCACTCCTCTCCAGTAACTCCTTCTTCTTCTCCAACAAAAACGAATGAGTGATTTAGTTTGCATGTTGTTTGATCACTAATAATATATATTAAGATAATGTTCCTTCCTAGCCATTAATCTTCATGGATTTATGTATCCCTAGGAATATTTAATGGTCGACCTTTGTCATATATCCCACTAACTCCTACTAACTCAACCTCAAGTGATACCTTTTCATTACTCACCTAGTTCCTAGATGTGCCAATGCGTATCTCTAGACCAATCTTATGCTTTCCATTTAATTTACTCAACTATAGGCCTTTAATTTGATTTACATTAACAAACACAACCATAGGTTTATAATTAATTCCTTATTTCATATTAGTATTAAATAAGACTTACCAAAATGCTAACTACCCGGTTCCCCGGCTCGCACGCTACTCGAGGAGTGTCCCCGCTCTCGTCTCGACGCCTACAACTGTACAAACCGACTCAGTAAGTCTACATAAAATATAACACTAGGCACACATCAATACAAAAACACGATATACGTCGGTCACGTGCCTCAGTCGGTGCACGTATCACAGTGCAAGTCCCACATTAAGGGTCGATGATCCTGATTAAGGAATTAAAACGGGGTTAAAGATTTAGGCCGTGACAGTCTCAAATGCATTGTGTAGGATACCGGTTAGATATGTCGAGGTTTCCAAATGTCGCATGACACATGAGTATGGGTTACTTGAGGCAATGACGATAGCATGTCAATCAAAGTTTCCTATAAATACTTTAGTTGAGATTTCTGCATAAATGACAGTATAAACCGTGTCTACACTGAGAGTGTTAAAGGGCCAGAGGACAGATAGATTGTACCCAAGGTTTTGGGAGTTAATGCAGAGTACGAATTGTGTTAACTGGACAGAGACATGAAATCAGTGTCTGAGGTATAGAGGTAGACTGTGGATACCATTAGTGGTAGAGCCAAAAGACGAGATTCTTTAGGAGTCACACCGTTCCCAATTCATCGTTCATCCAGGCTGAACCAAAATGTACCATGACATGAAGGGAAATCTCTGGTGGCTTGGGATGAAGGCGGATGTGTCTGAGTTCATCATGAACTGTGGGATTCGTCGGTAAGTGAAGGCTGAGCAACACAGACCTTGAGGGTTGGTCCAACCTCTTCCCATTCCGTAATGGAAGTAGGAAAACATTTCTATGGATTTCATTAGAGGACTACCGATGAGTGTCAAGAGACATGATTCGATATGGGTAATAGTTGACTGACTGACAAAGTCTGCTCATTTCCTACCTGTAGCAACACATTATATGTTTGATCAGCTGAGTGTACTAGTTGAGAGAGAGATTATTAGGCTGCATGGGGTACCATTAATGATCACGTTAGACAGAGATGCTACATACTCGTTTAGGATGTGGCAGAGTATGCTTGAGTAGTATGATACACGCCTACAGTTCAGTACAACATTTTCATCCTGAGATTAATGGGCTGACTGATAGGTTGATTCAAGTCCTCGAGGACAGGTTTTGCAGATCTTTGGAGGAGTACTAACCGTATTTGAGTTTGCTTATAACAGTAGCTATAAGGCTAATATCGAGATGATCCCATTTAATGGTTTGTATGGCAAACCATGTCGTTCACCATCATGTTGGGCTGAGCTAGAGGACTGGGAGATTGTGGGCCTGAAATTGTTGTTAACCAAACGTCAAACTAATCCGCTAGAGACTCAAGGGTGCCCAGGAGAGACAGAAAAAGTATGATGACAAGTATCACGGTGATATCATGTACACCGAGGGAGCCTTTATCTATTCAAAGGTTTCCATTCGAAAAGGCCATTAAAGATTTGGGGTGAAACGCAAGCTTGCATCGAGATTCAACGAGCCTTTCATGATTAAGAAACGAGTCGCAAAAGTTACGTATGAGCTTGGGCTGCCTCCACATATGTTAAGGATTCATCTGATTTTCCATATATTGATGCTACAACTAGCTGAGTCAAGGGCAGGAGTACAACCGACAGTTGACTTAAGTCAGATTGACCTAAGTGAGGACATTACTTATGAGGAACAACCTATTCAGATCCTGAATCAAAAGGTACAGCAGTTGAGAAACAAATCAATCCCGAAAGTACTCGTCAGGTGCCAGTTCCATGACGATACATAACTCACTTAGGACCGAAAAGACTATATGATGGACATATATTTTGTACCTTTTTTAGTTAGGTATAAACATAAATTGAATTTTAGTTTTGAGGATGAAATTTCCATTAGTTAGGAAGATTATTCAAGCCCAAATTTCTAATTGCATTTAATCCTTAAATAGGATCATCGAGATACGTGTGGACTTATATGTTGGTTTTTACATGCTTTTATTAGTTTTTTTTAACATATTTAATGTGAAAAGTTTCAAAAATATATATTTAATTATATTTATTTGTCATTTAAAGGTGAAATAGAATACGTGGTTGAATTCGTGTTGAAAAATACACAAAATGGAGTATTTAAATGCATTGATTGAACGTCGAACTATTTGCCTCGAGTTACGTATTGCGTTGCGTGGTGGGTAGAATAGAGGATCAACAAAACAATTAACACGTGACAGCACACTATTAGTCCAGCTCACCTCAATGTGCCACATGTCAGCCGTCTATTGGCCCAGTTCGACAAACATTCCATGAGTTTCCAATAGTCTGCCACGTGTAGCCTACGCATTGGGCCAGCTCGTTTCCTGCTGCTACTCGGCTCTAATTAGGTTCCGCCATCTCATCAGACATGCTATGTCACGCCAGCACATCAACACGTCCACCATTTCCCCTCGAACTGCAGTCGCGAGTTCATCCTCGGGAGACTTATTGTACATTCGCCTCAAACACGTTCGTTCGTTTGAGCGAACCGAACCAACTGTTTCCTTCCTTGCCACGTGTCATGACCCAATTGCTTAAACACATTATTGGCATGTTCTCCACCAATAACACGCTGCCACATGGCAATTTTCAACCCGAACGCACCAATCACGTGTTGCCATGTATATGAAACCCATTTTCACCCCAAAACATTCGCTAGATGCTCCTCGGCGTATATGTTACGAAACCAACCCATAAAATTAGTTTCTCTTACCTCCAGAAAGCAATTTTGAGTGGTTTTCATATTACGAGCTAGGGTAGTCGATATTGGAGCTGTCACACACAACTTTTCATACTTGGAGATTGTAAAAATGATGTCTGGTTAGACCAATCTTTGCCTAGGTCGAAGGGTAAACAAGTATGATTCATGATTCGTGGCATATACTATATGAGATCTATGATTTTTGTTTAATTTTATTTAATTTCTCATATTTCGTTATTGTTGATTTTAAGGAATATGGTTTAGATATAGGGTGTGTATGTTGCCAGCGCATGCTTTTAGGTAGAATACCTATAGTTATTTGGACATATAGTATTTGTGTAATTGTGCTTTTGGACCAATAAAGTGATGAACACTCACCCGTTTGCTTAAAACCATTTCGGTTCTTAAGTGTGCAACAATTGAATATAGGTTAAATTGGAAGCGGATGCTATCTAGATGCGGATGCGATCCTATTATTTAGGATTAATGTTCCCACAGACCCATATTACTGCAGTTAGTGTGTTAAACAAACTGGCAGATGTCTAGGGTTATGCAGGGAAGTAGTTAGTGGCGGACATCCTAACTATCAAAATTAGGAGAATTAAGAATTTTTGGTAGACGTCGATTTTCCAAAGCTAATCCAGGAGAAATTAAATTAATAACTTCTTGGAATGATTGAGGACCATTAAATTGCATTGAATCTCGATTCTTGCTTGTGGAACTGTAGACTTTGGTGTTTTCTCTCATTGATATTATATTTCTTTTGTGAACTTTATATTTTTTCTAGTTTACTTAATTGGTTCCTTGAATTTTTCGAAAACCCCCCATTTTTAGTTAATATAGAGTAAAACTCAAGTCTTGTGGATTTGACCCCGTATTTACCACTACTACACCCTCGTGGTTGGTAACTCTATTGCGGGTTATATTTGGCACACATGACAAGTGATAAAATTTTGGCGTCGTTGCCGGGGACTTAGTCCTTACTCTGAGTTTAGGTTTCACTTTTCTTTTCTTTTTTTTAGTTTTATGCTACCAGACCTCAGTTGGTCAAAATCAGCTGGTTCACTGTTACCTTTCGATCTTGAATCGAAGAGAGAATTTCATAGGTGGATTAGAGAGATCCAACTTAGGCAACAAGAAGGCCAAAATCCTCTGAACATGGCTGCAAATTGCCAAATCACTATGGGTCATGCCGATCAAGTGCTTTAAGCTCCTTTGGTGCAACAACCCCTATGTATTAACTATCTGGATAACGTCAAAGACTTTGAGTTAAGATCTTAGTTCATTCACTTTCTACCATCCTTTCATGGTGGCGAGAATGAAGACCCAGTTACTTTCCTAAAGGAGCTTCAGACTAATTACAAGTCAATGAAACCCTTTAATGAGAATGAGGACACGGTTAAACTCAGATCTTTTTCATTTTTCTTTAAGGACAAAGCCAGGGAATGACTTTTCTACCTTTTGCTTGCCTGCATTAACCCCTAGAATAAGATGATAATCGCATTTTTAAATGAATACTTCCCTGAGGATAGAGTCGCTCAGCTCGTCAAGGATATATGCAGCATCAAAATGAAGCGGGTGAATCATTTAGTGCATATTGGGATTGCTATAAGCGATTGATTGCTAGTTGCCCACAACGTGACCAGTATGAAAAGGCCATAGCCCATTTCTTCTATGTTGGCATGTTGCCCATAGAACAACGCATGATTGATAATGTATGTGGGTCACATTCGAGATAAAACACTGGCCGAAATGAAGCAACTGTATGAGGACATCACACAATAGTCATGCCTTTATGGTGATCTTGATGCTACTGTTTAACGAAGTCTAACTCCAGGGAGTGTCTTGAGTTCTACTAACCAGAAAATCGACAAACAAACCTCCATAATAGAGCATCTCCTCTCCTTTACCAAAGTGCAAGTAAAAGCTTGTGGTTTATGTAATGCCACAAATCATGCAACTGATGAATTTTCTACTCTCTTTGAGGATAATCAACAGGCCAATGCCTTGGGTAATCAGTTCCAGGGACCACCTAGATTCCCATTTAGGAATACATACAATCACGCAACGGTGAGGAACAACCCGAACCTCAATTACAGGCCTCAAAATCAAAACTATGAGACTTTCATCCCTAGAGGTCAATTATTGCCTACACCTTCCAATAATTCCTCTTCACTTAAGTATACGTTTCAAAGCTTTTTATGGGTCAACAAAGCCAATTTATGAATGAGATGGTCCAATTCAAGGCTGCACTGAGAAATCCATCAGGGATACCAAATTAGTGGTCCAAACTCTTCAAGTTCGATTGGACCAAATGACATAACAAAATAGATGTCTCAAGGATAAAGGAAAGTTGCTTTCGTAACCTTACTCGAATCCTAAAGCGAGTGCTAATGTAGTTAAACTTTGAAGTGGTAAAGAGCTTGGGGGACCTAAAAGGAACAATAGGTCATCTGATGCAAAAAACAAAGCAAATGAGAAAGAACATGAGTTAGTAGAAACTCCGTCTGTCCCTCGATAGATGGTAACTACTCTAAAGGAAGCACCGCCCACATTCAAGGTCAAACCTCCTTTTCCACAATGACTCATCTTAGATAAGAAAAATGAGGAAGTGAAAGAAGTTCTTGAGACCTTTCGGTGAGTAGAAATCAATATTCCACTCCTCGACGCTATGAAGCAAGTCCCTAGGTATGCAAAGTTTTTTTAAGGAACTATGCACTAACAAAGGGAAACTCAAAGGCAACGAAAAATTCCAAATGGGAGAGACCGTCACTCCTATCTTACAGAAGAAGTTACCTCCTAAATATAAGGATCCCGAGATGTTCTCAGAACCATGTGTTATAGGTGATGTAGGCATTCTGAGTGCTATGTGCGACCTTGGCTCTTCTATTAATGTAATGCTCTTGACTATTTATGAGACATTGCATGCTAGCCCATTAGAGTAGACCAGTACTGTCATTCAGTTGGCAAACCATTCCGTTTCCAGGCCTGTGGGTGTTCTCGAGGACGTTCTAGTCTGAGTGAACGAGTTCGTGTTTCCTGCTGATTTCTATATGGTAGATACGAAGGAGGAACCATTCCCCAATGCTTCATCTATACACCTTGGACGTCCATTTTTTAAAACGGCAAAGACGAAGATAGATGTTGATGATGCATCTCTTACCATGGAGTCTGATGGTGAATTCATCAAGTTTAATATCTATAATGCGATGCAATACCCCAGTGATGTGTCATTTATGGTATGTACCATGGACTGTGTGGATCCATTCATTGAGCAGACCTTTCTCACGAGTGGCGGTGATGAAGTTAAAGTAGTGTTAGAGAATCATCTTGACACTACTCATGTCGACGATAGTGTTTTGACCCTCGATACTGATGTCGAGGATGTTGTTTTACAGTTGGATTCGTTCCAACCCCTTCCCCCAAGTGTTCGTTATTTGGAGTTGCCTACTTTTGACTCTGAACTTTCTCCCTCATTAGTTAAATCTCCCACACTTGAGCTAAAGTCACTAATTAAGCACCTAAAGTACATGTTTTAGGGTGAGAATGACAAACTCCTTATGATCATCTTGGCTAAACTTACATAATTGGAGGAAGAGAGACTATTGCGAGTACCCCGAGAGTTTAAACAGGTTATTGGGTGGACCATAGTGGATATCAAAGGTTTGAGCCTTTCCACTTGCATGCATCATATATATATATGGAATAGGAGTGAAAACCTATGAGAAAAGACCAAAAGAGGCTCAATCCGCCTATGATGGATGTCGTAAAGAAGAAGATACTGAAGCTCCTTAATGCTGGCATGATTTACCCCATCTCTGATAGTAAATGGGTAAGCCTAATCTAAGTGGTTCTTAAGAAAATAGGAATCACGGTTGATTCTGACTTGTATTTAAAATGGATGGTGGGTATGCATTGACTACAAGAAGTTAAATGCTTACACCAGGAAGGATCACTTCCCTCTTCCATTCATTGCTTAGATATTAAAGAGACTACCCGATCGATCTCATCACTGTTGTCTTGACGGTTATTCTGATTTTCATCAAATAGCGATAGTACCTAAAGACTAGGAAAAGATGACCTTCACTTGTCTGTTTGGCACTTTTATCTATCGGTGCATGCCCTTTAGGTTATGAAATTCATCGGCCACCTTTCGAAAGTGCATGTTGAGTGTTTTCTCAAATTTCTTTGAGCATAAAATTAAGGTTTCATGGATGACTTTATTATTTACAATGATTCATTCGATAGTTGCCTCATTAATCCAATAAAGGTACTCAGCAGGTGTATCGAGAAGAACCTGGTTTTGAACTATGAATAAGTGTCATTTTATGGTGGAACAAGGTCTTATTTTGTGACACGTTGTCTCAGTCAGGGGCGTAGAGGAAGACTAAGTTGAAATTGATTTTATCAAGAAACTTTCATACCCTACAAACGTGTGGGAGATTAGATCTTTCCTTAGACACGCCGATTTTTATCGTCATTTCATCAAGGACTTTTTAAAGATCGCACAACCCCTATGTCATCTATTTCAAAAGGATGTACTTTTTTAGTTTGATAAGGCATGTAAGAGTACATTAGATGTACTAAAAGACTCACTTACTACTATGCTAATGATTCAGGCCCCTAATTAGGAGCTTCCATTTGAAATTATGTATGATGCTAGTAATTATGCAGTGGGTGCAGTCTTAGGACTAAGAGTCAGGAGAACTTCATATGTCATTTACTGTGCTTCTCGTACTCTAGACGCGGCTCGGATGAAGTACACCACTACTGAGAAGGAGCTACTTGTTGGGGCATGTGCCCTAGGTCAATCCATAAATGTCTTTATGAATACTTTTAGTTAATAAAATATAGGATTTCATTTGCTGTTTATTATAATTAATTTGCATATTTACATTATAATAAGATCCATGGGTATTTACAGAAATATCCTAAATGTCCCTAGTCGATCATTATACTGGGAACTATAATGAGTTAAGACTAGTGTGAGTCTTGATTGATGATCATATGATGATTATACGTATAGGGATACGAATCAAGATCACAAGTACTTGTTAGGAAACAAAGTACTGGACCGACCCGCTATAAGAACATCACATGGATTAAGTCATAGTTGTTTCTCATGATAGGTATATTTTTCAGTCCTCTGACTTGAGATTGGCAGAGACTTCAACATTAGGAACACAGTAATTTGACACAATCAAACGTTGTCTTTAACCAGACGATTATAAATGTTGTGATTGGTTACTGTGTGAGCAATGTGATGAAGTTGTGTAATCGAGATAGAATTTTTCTCTCTCATATGAAGAGAGATATCTAGTGGATCCCTTGATGTGTTAGACTGTTAAATGTCCTAGTCTAAGTGAATTGATATTGATCAATGTCACTTGGATGTTTTCAGTCTACCTAGAGATCGAGACTAGTACGATTGAACATGTTGGATGACAATTCCATGCCTTATGTTTGATCAAAAGGATATCGTGTGACAAAATGATGTTATATACACTATTGATTAGGTTGTATCGATTTGATATTCGTACAACTTGGGTAGTCATAATGTCTTGCTAGAGACTGCTTATGACTTGTATACCAAAATGTGTTTCGGTACACTGCCAACGTTGTATGAGTCTATTGGGTCGCACACTAAGAATGGTTTTGCGAGACTTTAAGATGATTCGTAAAAATGAATTTTATGTGATAAAATTCATGATTGAAATGTCCTTGTGGTGTATTACACTTATACTTCTTTAAGTAAGGGTATATGTGTAATTTACTTAACCGTCTATATACAAGGGTTGTATAAATAGACGCTTTAAGTTAGAACACACGGACGAAAGATCAAAAGGCCAAAACTCTTTTTTCGTTTTGGAAAGAAAAACAAAAGGTTTGGTATTCTCTCGAAGCTAGCACTTCGAATCTCGGTCCGTTCGTGTGTGGACTACTGGTAGAGGGCGTTCGTCGTCAAATGGCGCCTTAGAGATCGATCAACCTTCGAAGGTATATTGATCGAGGTATGATTAAGTTTTTCATGGTTTTAACGTTTTTAATGGAATTAGATTCGGATCCTGTTGGGGTTTTTGTCAAAATTATTTTTGTAATTTCCGCTGCGTATGAACCCCAAAACCCAACAGTGGTATCAGAGCCATCGAGTTCGATTCCATTAAATTCATTGCATGTTTACTTCTGATATATACATGATATATGATTGAAAACATGTTAATAGTTGATGTATATGTGATATACATAAGTTTTCTGTGAGATTTATTATCATGTTTTGTGTATATGATACATATATTCGTGATTTAATTGAAATTTGTTTCGTACATGCTAGTAACCATGTAAGGTTAATTTGAATAATTTTAATGAATTGAGTTTTGTGTTCTATGATCCATGACACCATTAGGTTCGATTGTGATAGTTGTTCATGATTCAATTACATGTTTGTGATTATTTGGATGAGGACCGAAATTGCAAATAATTAATTTTCGAAATTATTTATTTATAAATAATTAATTTTCGAAATTATTTATTTATAAATAATTAATTTTCGAAATTATTTATTTATCTTGTTATATCTATTTTGTTATGAAGTTTCTATTTTATAAAGATAGATAACAAATTAGAATATGAGATAAATATCAAGAATCTTGTTATTGGTGATATACTAGGATTCAAATATCTTAAATTCAAATTAAATAATTAATTTTCGAAATTATTTATTTATCTTGTTATATCTATTTTGTTATGAAGTTTATATTTGATAAAGATAGATAACAAATTAGAATAAGAGATAAATATCAAGAATCTTGTTATTGGTGATATACTAGGATTCGAATATCTTAAATCCAAAATAAATAATTAATTTTCGATATTAATTATTTATCTTGTTATATCTATTTTGTTATGAAGTTTCTATTTGATAAAGATAGATAACAAATTAGAATATGAGATAAATATCAAGAATCTTGTTATTGGTGATATACTAGGATTCAAATATCTTAAATCCTAATTGGATTAGGATAAGATGATTAGTTAGATGTGGGCCCAGGTTAATTAAAATGTTTTAATTGACTTAATTTCGGATAAATTGAGGGGTTAATTTATGATAATAAAATCAGTGAAAATTATGATTTTCTATAGCGAATTTTAATTTTCGAAATTGAGATTCGTCTTCAAAAATAAAAATAAAAATAAATCTCCAAATTGTTTAGTGATTGAACAAATCAATAAAATATATGATATTTCATTGGTTACATAAAATCACTAAAACTGAATAAAATCCCCCTATTAAATTTTAAGTCTCGTGCCATCCATTTTAAACATTTGTCAAGGCCTCGATCACACTAATATAGTTTCAGCCATAGTTGGGTGTATTGTGTTATCTTGGTGAGACAAGTTGGGTAAGAGTTACCTTAATGTTTAAAATGGTCCGACTTAATAAAGCCATCAAAATAGTTTTGAGCTTTAGGCAAATGATGAGATAAAAACATGCTAAGACATAAGA
The DNA here is from genome assembly GCA_039657365.1 of Stephania yunnanensis. NCBI lineage: Eukaryota > Viridiplantae > Streptophyta > Magnoliopsida > Ranunculales > Menispermaceae > Stephania > Stephania yunnanensis. Next base: position 46,731,369 of record CM077581.1, read on the forward strand.
TGTCTCATATCTCATAAAAGGATCTAAAATTACATAAGATGTAATTGGCAACTGTTACCTACCGAAATAATCTAGTTCTGTGTTTCATGCCATAGCTGTCATAGAATTAGGTGAAATATGGATTTTAGTCCCCTAAATAAATAGTACGTTTTAGGAGGGTTGTTAATTTAGTGGGAGTCTATTCCTCTATACTAAAATAAACTTTGCATAATCTTTATTGTAGATCAATGGCCTCTTCAAGTAATAATAATCCCCGTCATCGCGATCCATCCTCGGAGAAGGATAAGCTATCTGGGACTAACTTTCTTGATGGTTCGAAACTTGAGAATCGTTCTCAAGCATGAACGCAAGTTGTATGTCCTGGATGCTCCAATCCCTGAGGACCCACAAGCTAATGCTACGAAAGCTGTGAAGGATGCGCATAATAAACATGTCAACGATTCTACTGATGTTGCATGTACTTCAGAAGGACATGGAACTAATGGAAGCCTACGACATGGCTATAACGCTGAAGGAAATGTTCCAACAGCAAGCTAGGCAAGAAAGGTTTGAGACAGTAAATAACCTACATTCTTGCAAGATGACTAAGGGTGCGTCAGTTAGTCCTCATGTTATAAAGATGAAGGGCTATGTTGACCGGCTTGATAGACTCGGATTTCCCATAAGCCAAGAGTTGGCTACGGATTTGATCCTAAATTCATTACCGGAGAGTTACTCACAATTTCTGATGAAATACAATATGAATAATATGGAGAAATCAATTTCGGAGTTGCAATTGATGCTCAAAACTGCTGAACAAAATATCAAGAAACCCTATAGTAATATGTTGATGGTCTAAAAGGGAAAGGGAATAAAGAAGAAAGGCAAAGGCAAGGCTAAAGTTGCTAAGGCTGCTGATGCACCTGTCGCAAAGCCTATAGAACAAGTCAAGCCCCAGCCTGTTCCTACTTCAAAACACCAAAAAAAAAGGAAAGAAATTGTCATTTCTATAATCAAACCTATCTTTGGCATTGTCGTCTCGGACACATAAACGAGAAACGCATAACGAAGCTCCATAAAGATGGGCTTCTAGATTCATTTGATTTAGAAACATAAGAAACATGCGTATCTTGTTTACTAGGCAAGATGACTAAAAGTACCTTTACTGGACACAGTGAAAGGGCAAGTGATTTATTGGGTCTAATACATACTGATGTATGCGGTCCTATAAACATAACGGCTAGAGGAAGTTATCAAGACTTTATTACATTTATCGATGATTTCAAAGAGATATGGTTATGTATATCTTATGAAACATAAAGATGAATCATTTGAGATGTTTCGAACGTTTCAAAATGAAGTGCGATAATCAACTTGGTAAAACTATCAAAACACTTCGATCGATCGAGGTGGTGAGTATTTAAGCCAAGAATTTGATGATCATCTTAGAAATTGTGGGATTGTCTCCCAATTGACTCCACCAAAGAACTCCACAATGGAATGGAGTTTCGAAAGGAGAAATCGAACCTTATTAGATATGGTTTGATCTATGATGAGTCATGCAGATCTTCCATTATCCTTTTGGGGTTATGCATTACAAACTGCAACTTTCACTCTAAATCAAGTTCCTTCTAAAGAGGTTGATAAAACACCATATGAGATATGGTACGAGAAGAGACCTAGTTTGTCTTTTCTTAAGATTTGGGGTTGTGAGGCTTACGTAAAGCGACAAGTCTCAGAAAAACTAGCACCTAAATCTGACAAGTGTTTATTTGTGGGGTATCCTAAGGAAACAAAAGGATATTACTTTTATAATCCCGCTGAGAACAAAGTGTTTGTTGCTCGGTATGGTGCCTTCATGGAAAAATAGTTTATTTCAAAAGACACTAGTGGGAGAGAAATAAATCTTGAAGAAGCTCAAGAATCACAGGTAAACACTGAACCGCTAATGGAAGTTCAACAACGTTCTGAACCAGTTGAACCTCCATAAGAGACACAAAGCCCACGTAAATCTAGTAGGGTAAGACGTGAGCCAGAGAGATTCGGATTTCTCATTACTGATAGTCGTGATGTGTTGCTTATAGACCAAAATGAGCCCACCACTTATCAAGAGGCTATGTTTGGATCAGACTCAGATAAATGGCTAAGTGCCATGAACTCTGAGATGCAATCCATGTATCATAACCAAGTTTGGAACTTGGTTGATTTACCTGAAGGTGATAAGACCATTGGATGTAAATGGGTTTTCAAGAAGAAAATCGACATGGATGGCAAAGTGCATACTTTTAAAGCAAGACTTGTAGCAAAAGGTTTCAGGCAGACTCAAGGTGTTGATTATGATGAAACTTTTTCCAAGAGCCATGCTTAAATCCATAAGAATTTTAATTGCCATTCTTTGCATATTATGACTATGAAATATGGCAAATGGATGTAAAAACATCATTTCTTAATGGAAAGTTGCTTGAGGACGTGTATATGACACAACCTCGAAAGTTTTGTACATCCCGAGAATTCTAGGAAGGTATGCAAGCTTTAAAGATCCATTTATGGATTAAAGCAAGCTTCTGAGTTGGAATCTTCGTTTTGATGAAGCAATCAAGGATTTTGATTTTATTAAGAACGAAGATGAGCCTTGTGTATACAAGAAGGTCAAATGGGAGTGTAGTTGTTTTTCTCGGGTATCGTATGTTGATGATATATTACTCATTGGAAATGACATCCCAACATTGCAGAATGTCAAGTCTTGGTTAGGGAAGTGTTTCTCAATGAAAGACTTAGGAGATGCAAATTATATCCAAGGGATAAAGATCTATAGGGATAGATTTAAGAGGCTAATCGGTCTAAGTCGAGTGTTTACATAGACAAGGTGTCGAATAGGTTCGGTTGCAAGACTCTAAAAGAGGATTGTTGCCAATGTCTCATGGGATAAGTCTCAAGAAGACTCAATGTCCAAAGACAAATGACGAGCGAGACCGTATGAATAAGATTCCATAAGCATCACTATTGGATCTATCATGTATGCCATGTTATTCACTCGACGATGTATCATATGCTTTGAGCACTACAAGCGGGTATCGATCCGATCCAAAGTGAGAGTCACTGGATAGCAAGAAAGAACATCCTTAAGTACTTAAGAAGGACTAAGGAAGTGTTCTTGGTCTATGGAGATTTTGAAAATGATCTAGTTGTAAATGGTTACACGAGATGCAAGTTTTCAAACCGATATGGATGATTTTAGATCGCAATCTGGATATGTGTTTACTTTGAATGGGGGTGCAAGTAAGTGAAAAAGTTCAAGCAAGAGACTATGGCAGATTCTACAATGAAGTTTCGAGTATATTGCAAAGATTCGATGCGGGAAAGGAGGCGATTTGGATTAAAAATTCCATTTCTGAACTAGGTGTGGTTCCAAGTATTGCTAACCTTGTTTGTTTGTATTGTGACAATAACGGGGCAATAACACAGGCCAAGGAACCTAGATCACACCACAGATCCAAACATATACTCAGGCGTTTTCATCTCATCAGAGAAATTATTGAGAGGGGAGACGTAAAGATTTGCAGAGTACCTACTGAAGACAATGTTGCGAATCCATTGACAAAACTCTTCCACAAGCAAAACATGATGGTCATGTTAGATCATTAGGCATTAGATGCATGTATGATTGGCCCTAGTGCAAGTGGGAGATGTTGGGGCATGTGCCCTGGGTCAATCCATAAATATCTTTATGAATACTTTTAGTTAATAAAATATAGGATTTCGTTTGCTGTTTATTATAATTAATTTGCATGTTTACATTATAATAAGATCCATGGGTATTTACAGAAATATCCTAAATGTCCCTAGTCGATCATTATACTGGGAACTATAATGAGTTAAGACTAGTGTGAGTCTTGATTGATGATCATATGATGATTATACGTATAGGGATACGAATCAAGATCACGAGTACTTGTTAGGGAACAAAGTATCGACCGACCGACCCGCTATAAGAACATCACATGGATTAAGTCATAGTTGTTTCTCATGATAGGTATATTTTTCAGACCTCTGACTTGAGATTGCCAGAGACTTCAACATTAGGAACACGAAAATTTGACAAAATCAAACGTTGTCTTTAACCGGACGATTATAAATGTTGTGATTGGTTACTGTGTGAGCAATGTGATGAAGTTGTGTAATCGAGATATAATTTGTCTCTCTCATATAAAGAGAGATATCTAGTGGATCCCTCGATGTGTTAGACTGTTAAAAGGCCTAGTCTAAGTGAATTGATATTAATTAATGTCACTTGGATGTTTTCAGTCTACCTAGAGATCGAGACTAGTACGATTGAACATGTTGGATGACAATTCCATGCCTTATGTTTGATCAAAAGGATATCGTGTGACAAAAGGATGTTATATACACTATTGATTAGGTTGTATCGATTTGATATTCGTACAACTTGGGTAGTCATAGTGTCTTGCTAGAGACTGCTTATGACTTGTATACCAAAATGTGTTTCGGTACACTACCAACGTTGTATGAGCCTATTGGGTCGCACACTAAGAATGGTTTTGCGAGATTTTAAGATGATTCAGAAAAATGAATTTTATGTGATAAAATTCATGATAGAAACGTCCTTGTGGTGTATTACACTTATACTTCTTTAAGTAAGGGTATATGTGTAATTTACTTAACCGTCTATATACAAGGGTTGTATAAATAGACGCTTTAAGTTAGAACACACGGACGAAAGATCAAAAGGCCAAAACTCTTTTTTCGTTTAAGAAACGACTTAGGGTTTTTGGTATGCTCTGGATCGTTTCGGAGAGAAAAACAAAAGGTTTGGAGAGAAAAACAAAAGGTTTGGTATTCTCTCGAAGCTAGTACTTCGAATCCCGGCTGCCGTTCGTGTGTGGACTACTGGTAGAGGGCGTTCGTCGTTGGCAGCGCCTTAGAGATCGATCAACCTTCGTAAAGGTATATTGCGACTGAGGTATGATTAAGTTTTTCATGGTTTAAATGTTTTTAATGGAATTAGATTCGGATCCTGTTGGGGTTTTTGTCAAAATTGTTTTTGTAATTTTCGCTGCGTATGAACCCCAAAACCCAACACTCCTTGCCATTATTTTCGCACTTGAGAAGTTTCAGCCTTATCTTTTGGGAACCAAGGTTATCATTTACTCTGATTAGTCTGCCTTGAAGTACCTGATGAGTAAAAAGGATGCCAAACCTAAGCGCATTAGATGGATACTCTTACTATAGGAGCTTGACATTACAATTAAAGATAAAAGTGGTACATAGAATCTTGTCGCAGACCATCTCAGCAGGATGGAGAATGGCGAGCGTCCTACTCCTCTTAAGGATGATTTCCTTGACTATTATATTTATGTTGTTATGGAAGATCTCCCATGGTAAGCCAATTTGGTGAACTATATCACCTCAAACGAGCTATCTCTTCACCTTTCAAAGACTAAGAAGAATAAAGTTAGGAGGGATGCTAAGTACTATGTATGGGATGACCTGAACTTATGGAAAGTCTGCTTCGACCATGTTACCAGGCGTTGTTTCCCTAAGACTAATAGTCACTCCATATTTGCTTTTGTCATACTTACGCCTGAAATGGCCACTTTGGTCCCCGTCAGACAACTAGCAAAATTCTTGAGAGTGGGTTTTACTGGCCAACTATTTTCCATGATTCATACATGTTTACCTAGTCTTGTCCTAACTGTTAGAAAACTGGTAACCTTGGTCATCGAAACCAAATGCCACTTACCCTGATTCATATTTGTGAGATATTTAACGTTTAGGGTATAGACTTCGTGGGACCATTTTCAGTGTCATTTGGTAATGTTTACGTACTCTTAGCTATGGACTACGTGTCTAAGTGGTTGGAAGCCAAGGCTACACGCACTAACGACTTTAAAGTGGTATGTGAATTCATTAAATCGAGGATTTTCACAACATTTGGTAACCCATGTGCCCTGATCAGTGGTAGAGGCACTCACTTCTACAACCGCATGGTTGAGAGTTTTCTGAGGAAGTATAATGTCACTTATCAAACGTCTACATCATATAATCCCCGAACGAGTGGCCAGGCAGAGGTCTCTAATAGGGAGATCAAATCCATCTTGGATAAGATGGTGAATCCTACTCATAAAGATTGGAGTTTATGTCTTAATGATGCGGTTTAGGCTTAGCGAATGGCATTTAGAAAGCCAATTGGGATGTCCTCATATCGCCTTGAGTTTGGTAAAGCTTTCCACCTACCAGTCGAGCTCGAGCAAAAATTATATTAGGTTGTGAAACAGCTTAATATGAAGCTCGATGAACTAGGAAAATAGAGAAAGCTCACTCTCTAAGAATTGGAGGAAATCAGGAACAACACGTATGAAAATGCGCGAATTTACAAAGAAAAAATGAAAGCGTTCCATGATCGCAATATCAATCAAAATTCTTTTTGTGTTGTTCAGAAAGTGCATTTATTTCAATCACATCTTAAGATTTTTGCAGGTAAGCCGAGATCGAAGTGGACATGACCGTTTATTGTGATTGCAGTGTATGATTACGGTATAATGGAGATTAAAAGTTTAGAGACTGGTAATGCTTTTAAAGTGAATGGCCACATATTGAAGATCTTCTATGAAGACTTCCCGAGCCATAATGTGGTGGTCGTCTCACTTGCAACACCAGCCTACACTAATTGATAGACTCGGACCAAGTCGAGCTAACGACTTTAACCAAAAGTGCTATTGGGAGGCAACACAAATTTTGATAAGTATTATTTTGTTTATTCATTTTAGTATTTTTTTATCGTTATGCCTGAACTCGTTTCATTTCGTTCTTCTTATATCTATCATGTTCTTTCACCTTCTTCTTTGTTTTCTATGTATGGACCTCTTGACTTGTTTTGAACCTTGGGGACAAGGTTTGGAATAAGCTTGGGGGTTGTAACGGCTTGAGAATTTGACTTGTTCCACGTGCCAAGTAAGGGTAGTATGTGGGATCCACTCGTCGGAATACGTATGTCTGAATCTCAAATAGAAACACCGAGGTATGATATTTTTATGTGATGTGTGTATTATGTAATATCCAATTTGAGATTGGTATATACGGGGGCGCGCCTTGAGTCGTGTGTCGACGTGGGGCCAAGGTAGTGGCTTATGGGGTAAGAGTAATTAATTTGCATGAAATGTGAGTTAATTTTGGTTTCATAAGTTGCCATTGGGATTTTAATGTGGTCACATTAACATAAATATCCATTGGCCTATAGTTTGAACAATTAAACAAAATGCATTGGATGTATATCGAGATACGCAATTCATGAGACTCGAAACAATTTTGGTCATATATAGGCAGTGGTGAATTATAGGGTTTGCCTCGAGATTCGTGTTGCATGAATCTCGAGGAAACTTTTTTTCTTCCTCAAAACGAAACGGAATATGAGAGAGAGAAGCATGGTGGAGAGAGAGAGAAAGTGAGAGAGAGACACGACGGAGAGCGAGAGAAAGAGAGAGAGACAATGGAGAGTGGCAAGGTAGAGGGAGCACTGACCAGCCGCTCCAGCGAGATCGGAGCCAGCCAAGCGAGCAGCCGCGGTAGCGGATGGCGCAGACAACCGATCAGCGTGACTCCAGCAACACCAGTGGCGGCAGACCAGCAGCGGGATGCTGGCAGCGGGCGACGAGGAGGCCGCGGACGGTGGTGCCAGGGATCAGGAAGCCGGCGAGGAGCTCGCGGACAGGAGCTTCGGCAGCGGCGTGACTCCGGCGGCGGTGCGGCTTTGGCAGCGGCGCGGTGAACGGCTTGGAGCAACGACACGATGGCGCTTTGTCAGACCTTTCGGAGGCGTGACTTCGACGAAACTCGACGACACTATGGATTCAAATGGATTTTGAAGGACATGGTGAGGTTTACGTCATAATTTGTAAATGGTAAAGGCTGACTAGGCTTCCGTTGACCTTCCGGGACTGGCTCGTGGTCCACGTGGGCTTAGGCCAGGCGGTGCCCAGTTTGTAGGAAATTAGGGCCGTCATAGGGGTATTTTAGGGATTGTGGATTGTGTTGGATGGATTTTCTTGCTAAACGCCGCAGGTATGATCATTATATTTTTTGAAATTATGCGGTTATCGGATGGTAATGTTGGTGTTATTCTCATTCTCTTATTTTTCCCTTCCTCTTTTCTTATCGTTGATACTTTTATCCTCTATTTCACTAGGATATGATACATTTTCATGCTTGCATTTAGTATAGTTTTTTTATTATTATTAGTAGTAGACATGTGTCTATCTATGTTTGTTCTTACATTTAGACATTACATAGTGTCATATGTTGCATTTAGAGTCACCCAAAACTCTGTTCATGCCTTTAGTTGTGGATGAGTAAATTATAGTTGTCTTTTTCACTTGAAACTTAAAGAAAACTATGGGAAACACTCAATCGAGTCTGTAGCTCAGCACTTTTATGATTTCATGATTAGGGACTTAGTCGATGGTTGAACTTCGTACTAGATAACAAAAGGGAGTAGACAGATAAGCTTATGCAAGTATTGATATTTTGACCCACGTTGGGGGATTTTCTTTAGTATAGTGAAAGTGAGATGGGCTAACATGAGTTTTTCTAAAAAATAAAGAGTCACACAAGTTTCAACAGGAAATGGAGCAGGGAATCTTGTGGTGGGAAAATTAAGAAAAGCGGTCCATAGGAAATGTAGTAGGGATTGTACTACTTGAAAGAAAAATTGAAGAAAAATAGAGAGAATAAGATGAATAAAGGCGGAAGTTATGAAAACTCCTTAAATAAAGGATTTAGCTCAAGGGCTTTCACTTGATTAAGTGAGATTTTAAAGTTACGTGCTTGAATGTATAGACCAAGAAAACTCGTGATAGTTGATGGCCTTTGCCTTGACCGGAGCTATATCTTTAAAGTGTGATCTTAATAGTGTTTGAGTTGCGAGTCTTGACATATCATAACTCTATAGTTTTCTGAGTTGCTTTTTAATTTGGTGGCTATGTAAATCAAAGGGACTCCATGAATTTTGAATCGGGTATAGGTCTATTTATGTTTTCATTTACACATTTGATCGGGACGTGCGAAGCCTTAAGTTTGAGGTTATTTGATAAGTTGGTTTTTACGTGCTTTTATTAGTCTATTGTAGCATATTTAATGGGGAAAGTTTCCAAAATATATATTTAATTATATTTATCCGTCATTTTCAGGTGAAATAGAGTGCGCGATTGAATTTGTTGTGAAAAGATACTCAAAATGGAGTATTTACATGCATTGATTGGATGTTGCACTATTTGCCTCGAGTTACATGCTGCAAGGAATAGAGGACCAGCAGACCAATAAACACGTGGCAGCATACTATCGGTCCAGCTCGCCTCAACGTGCCACATGTCAGTCGTCCATTGGCCTAGCTCGCCAAGCATTCCATGCATTTCCAGCAGTCAGCTACGTGTCGTTTACACATTGGCCTAACTTGTTTCTTGCTACCACGCGGCTCCAATCAGGTTCTGCCATCTTATCAAACATGCCATTTCACGCCAGCACAGCTGCACGTCCACCATTTCTCCTCGCACAATAGCTGTGAGTTCATCCTCGGGATACTCATTGTGCATTCGTCTCAAACATGTTCATTCGTTTGAGCAAATCGAACCAGCTGCTTCCTTACTTGCCACGTGTCACGACTAGGTTGCTCAAGCATGTCACTAGCCCATTCTCCACTAATAACACGCTGCCATGTGGCGGTTTTCAAACCAAATGCACCAATTGCGTGGTGCCACGTGTACAAAACCCATTTTCACCCCAAAAATAGTCCCTAGATGCTCCTCCGCGCATGTGTTATGAGACCAACCCCAAAAATTAGTTTCTCTCACCTCCAGATAGCAATTTTGAGTCATTTTTCATATTAGGAACTAGGGTATTTATATAGGGAGTCAACATTGGAGCCGCCACACACATCTTTTCATGCATGGAGATTGTAAAGATGATGTCCGGCTAGACCAATCTTCTCCTAGGTTGAAGGGGAAACAAGTGGGATTCATGATTCATGGCATATACTATGTGAGATCTATGATTTTTATTTAATTTTATTCAATTTCTACTATTTCATCGTTGATTATTTTAAGGAATATGGTTTAGATCTAGGGCGTGTATGTGGCCAGTGCATGCTTTTAGATGGACAACGTATAGTTATTTGGACCGATAGTATCCGTGTAATCGTACTTTTAGACCAATAAGGTGACGAACACTAACCCATTTGCTGTAAAACCCTTTTGGTTCTTAAGTGTGCAACAATTGAATCTAGGTTGAACCGGAAGCGAATGTGGTCCAGTTATTTAGGATTAGTGTTCCCACATACCTATATTACTGCAGTTATTGTGTTCAACCTGATTGTCAGATGTCTAGGGTTATACATTAATTATGGAAGTAGTTAGTGGTAAAAGTCCTGACTATCAAGATTAAAGGAATCAGGAGTTTCTGGCGGACGTCGATTTTCCATAGCTAATCTAGGAGAAATTGAATTAATAACTTTTTGGAATGAATGGTAGGACCATAAAATGTCATTGAATCTTGATTCTTGCTTGTGGAACCGTAGGCTTAGGTGTTTTCTCTCATTAATATTATATTTCCCTTACGAACCTTTTATTTTTGCTAGTTTAGTTAAATATTTCCTTGAATTTTCTGAGAACCCCAAATTTTTAGTTAACTTGAGTAAAACTCAAGTCCCGTGGATTCGACCTCGTATTTACCACTACTACACCCTTGTGGTTGGTAACTCTATTGCGGGTTATATTTGGCACGCATGACTCATGATCATGGACACATCAAGAGACTAATGGGTATGATTTGGTGTTAGAAAAGGTGAGCTAGTGGAGAGTTAGTGGGTTGTTAAATAAGTATAGCTACTAGATGATCCTAGAGATGTGTATAGGAAAGGAGATGTAGAGACAAAAATCAAGCGAACCAAATATATATAAATAGGACTTATCGTCCTCAAAAGCTCGAACATGCAAACTTATGTCTTATAAATAGAGACTCAGAGCTAGGGTTGCTGGAACTAAAGTGTTAAAGAGGAGAACATCATCAAAAAGTGAACTCAAGTGTTGATAACAGCATAAAACTCTTGGTAATATATCTACCTATCATTGCTTTCAATTTGATGAATTAAGTGATGAAATCAAAAGGGTTTCTATTAATTGCCCAAAGCATTGTGATGTTGTTTAGAATCAAATTGAAGCATTGATTTGAATCCTACTCTCAATTTTCGGATTTTCCAAAGTTTGAAATTTTAATTTTTATGCATGCAAATGTAATTCTGAATTCTAGATTTTAAAACGAGTTTATTTTTGAAAACTAATTGTGGATTTGGATTCCTCTTTTTGTTCAAATAACCCAACTCTATAGAAATTTGAAAATTGCTTTGTTTTGACAAAGTTATGAATTTTTTAAGTTTTAAGTCTTCTTGAGGTTTTCAATAAAATGCATGTTCAAATCTCCAAATTCTGATGTGAATGATGAATTGTATGAAGTGCCTGGTGTAAGTTTGATGGAGAGGGATGTTACGGATCCTCAGTGGCGAAGAAAGGGGATTAGGGGCTTTGGAGGTGGCCATTCTCGAGAGGAAACTTATAATTCTGAGTGAATAATTTCGGGTTCCAGCACACCTAGCGTGCTATAGAAAACTCCTAGTATGCTAAAAATGGGTCATTAGCACGCTAGAAAAATTATTTAGCACCCAGGGTACTCTGACAACACAAAAAACCTACACTTTTTCAAAACACACTTAACACATCTACCTTAACCTAAAACCCAAACTAAAGCTCTAAACAAACTCTAGTACGTACTAAATTATACCAGGAGCCTATGGAAGGTTCTCGGGAGTTCGGGCATATGTTTTGGATGTCGGGAGGCTGGTTAAGTTAAGGAATACGTTGCGTGAGTTATAAGTAATCTTGTTAAGGTTTTTATTTATGTTTCATTCTAATTATGCTATGTTTTACAGTCTTTTGAATATATATTGCTTTGTATTCTAATATCATGAAATTGTTTCATATTGTACTCATTATATGGATATTTTTATAATGATATCATTTACCTATGGAAACATTGACTCTATTCTCATGTCCTATGTATTTCTTGTAGTTTTGATGAATGTGTGATCCAGAATAACATGCTATTAGGATTATAGCAATGAAATTGGAGTATATATAAGAATTTGTATTTTTTGAATGTTGGCTTTGAAGCATATTACCTTCTTTTGGAATCCCTAATGCAAGTCTTTCTTGATATTATAAAGTAGTGGTTGAATCTATTACGATTATGAGATGCACGGCACACATGGTCATTGGACTACCGGAGATGTCAGCACTCAACACTACACTTGTGTGGCAAATGGGGTATGAGACCCAGGGTAATCAACAAGTATGTACATATATATGATTTATTTATGCTAGAGCTCAGCTCCACCTTTGAGGATTTAGATATTGATACTTATGGAGTCTTAGAGCTCAACTCCAACCTTCATTAGAGGTGTAGAACGCGGCTCCATCTTAAGATAGTGGAATAAAAGCCTATGTGATAGGACTAACCATCGATGAAACCAAAATCATTACTATTTAGCGTGTGTCAGTCTAATTTTATTTAATTGTGGTATTTCTTAACATTTTTCAATTTCAGCACTTCTTCGCTATACTTATGCTTTTAAATAATAGTTGATTATGTTTGGAAATGTACATAAGAATCTCAAGGTATTACTTTATTACTTATTATATTCATTGTACTTTTTATGATGATGGGTGAAGATCCGTCGAGCAATAGGCTGAAAAGGAGAAGATTCGCAACTATCTCTAAGCATTCGCAGAATTTTCTACTTTCGATGTTGTAGGTCTCGACATTTTGATGTATTATCTACTTTATGTCATTTCTATATATGTGGGGGTGTATATTAGGTTGAGTGTGTAGTTCCTCTCCTCGAGACTCAGACTATCAAACTGTTTCCCATTTTTTGATGTTTTGTATGCATGTGATGTTATTTCCTGGTTTCCACACTTAGGATTTTTAAATAATTATTAATACTTTCGTTAAGTATTTTTAACTATAAAACACTTTAATTAACTGTAAGATTCAATAATAATGTGACTTGTGTATTACTTATCTTGAACCCGAATAACGAGGCTAATATTACAAAAGATTGACTAATCGTCGTTAGGACCTACATGGCTGATACTATGGCTTAGTGATGAAATTAGGCCTGGCGGTGCCCTATTTTAAAGAAGGAGCCATCACGGTACTGTAGTATCAATGCTCCCAAACTTAACCAAAACCTTGTCCTCAAGGTTTAAAAGAAAGCCTGAAACATGAAAACATTAAAACACACAAACATATGTAACAACATAAATTATAATAAACTAAACTAAAATTTAAAATTAAAATAAATAATCGTTAATAAAATATCTCAAATGTGAAAAATGTATGAATGGTACCAATAACATTCTCAACTCTTCAGTTCTAAAAGAATCCTAGAACACTGACTTCAAGATTGCACGTCGTCATCATCATATGCATCATAAGCTCCTACCTACGATGGTGTCAAAGGATACTCCACCGTCTTGCTCTACACTAGATCCGGATCAAACACGTATGTTGGTACAGCTGGAAAGCCTATTGAACTATCCGTATGTCTCAACCGTCTACTCCTTTCATATCTAGCCATGGCTCTGTGATTATGAACAAACAACATGAAGTTGCCCTGCCAGTCCCGTCTATGCTGCTCTCTCCATTTTATATCCTGCTTATATCTCAGCATGGCTGCCTAGTATTGCACCCTATCCTCCTAGGGCAATCTTATCATCTCTGTTATGCACAGCCTCTACTGTCGTGGAGTCAAATCCTTATGTGGTGGTATAGGTGCATGTTATGGAGGAAGTGGTGGAAAGTTTATAGAACCGTCCAAGTCCTACTCTTCAAACTCTTGGTCTACAAACTCATAGCCCTCAACAAATCATTGCTGTTTTTGCTCCTCCTCTTCATTTTCCCTATCTTCTTGTTCTTAGGCTAGTTTGGATGCTACTTCTTCTGTTGCATGATATTCTTGCCTCTTGGCCAACAACTTGGCCTCACATTTAGCTCCCTTAGCCCATTCTCTCTCTCTCTCTCTCTCTCTCTCTCTCTCTCTCTCTCTCTCTCTCTCTCTCTCTCTTTCTCTCATCCTTTGAGTCTTGGAAACCAAGTGGTGATTTCAACGTGAGCATGAAAGTTTCATCCATGGTTGGTTGGGCCTCTACATCAAAGTCTTCGCCATCTCTTATTCTTTTTTTTGCCCTTATGCACATCTGAGTGACCAAAATAGGAAACAACAATTTGTTTTCCCTCTCTGACATAATTAACTTCCTCAGATTGGTGCGTATGATCTCCCTGAACTTCGTAATCTCATAAAGACAAGCCATTTTTAGCTTATTGATCTCACCATGCTGAAAAGTTGGGTATAGTGATGAAACAAGAAAATGTCGCTACATTCGATAAACTTCTAATGCTCCCCTTCTTAATGTGCTTCGACATAATCTCAGCTCCCATCACCCATCCTTGTTGTCCTGAGACAACCAATGGATTTTCTATAACTCTATAAAGATATAGGTTATAGGGCCTCTCATATAATCTAATCGAGAAACTCAGTTCTAATTTTATTAAATTCAAGCTCTCTAGTTTATATATAGTATTGATCTCACACATATTAAAGGGAACAAAGTATTTCTCACCTTCATTAACTCACCCATTGTCGTAAATTTTGCGTTGGCGTAAAACTCATAAATAATACCACTCACTCATTTCATTTCGTCCTCCCCATAATCTTGAGTTCACTCCCAATTTTTTCGCTTGGTAAAATTATTCACTCTTTTATTTTACTTGGTCGATAAATTTATCCCTATTTCACAAATGAACTCCCTACGTTTATCGGTCCTTACCTACCTTACAAATGAAGTACTTGGATTTAAAAGGTCTATGCTCTTAATCATTAGGGTTCCTAGATGTAGATGCTTTAAAATCATTTGCTCTAGTTTGGCTAACTTATTTCCCTGTTCTTGCTATTTTATTCAAATTTCAAGCAACTAACACAACAATGCTATGCATCTAAATCTTCAAATCACCTAGAAGTCAAAATTCATATAACATGGATCAATAATATGCCAAATATTACAATAATGTTAACTAAGTCTCCATGGGTAATATTAATGATCACATTCACACAATCTTGCAAACCCTATCTTACAACCTCAAATCCATAATTTCATACAATAACATCAAAATTCAATGCATAAATAGATGAAATTGTAAATGTACCTCAATACCGGATTAATTTCGCATGTAGATCACTCCTCCGAGTCTTTTCCAATCCAAACCCTCTAACTTTTCTCACCAACTAGAATCATAACTCTCCTAAGAATAAAAATCCAAGCCTTAGCTCTTCCACTAATGCAAATCCATAATGGGTTTGTATCTTCACTATAAGTCACTAGGAACACACTAAATTAACTTAAAAATGATCAAACTTTAGTATTAGATGGATATATGCTTAGTGGTTGGGGTGGGGTTTAAGTGCAAGTGTGGAGAATGGATGCAAAATAGGGTTTAAAACCCTTGTTTCAAGCTCGGCTCCGCTATTGCATAAATGATGCAGTTTTTATTCGGTGCTTGTTTCCACCTGGGCATTGTGGCCTATTCCCATGGTGTCGTGGGTAATACAAATAACATCAGCTCATCTGCCTACAACTTTGCATATGATTTTTCTCAAATTCTCCTTTGGCACTCCTCTGACTTTGAGTACAATTCAGACAAGGTGTCATGACCGCATAAAATTTGTGAAAATATAAAAATTACTAAATGTTGCCTTTCCCTTCGCCCATGCACTTACCTTCAGTGCTTTGAACTGCTTCGCTTTTTTTGCTCTTTTAATGAGTTCTCGAGACATTTTTCATTCCATTGAATCATCACCCGATGAATGGTCTTTCCTACATATTTCGTATAAAATTTGAAAGTTAGAACTAAAACTTGTTAATTATAATTCTTATACTAAATCACTAACTATTAATTGGAATTCAAAAACTTAAAATTTAAAAATTCAAATTTAAAATCTTAGGGTGCCTCCCAGTAGCATTTATTTAAGCATCATTTGCTTGAAGCCTTTTCACTCATTTAGTCCGCGTCTAAATCGAGAAGCTCCATTTGAAAGTTGGAGATTATGATATCTTTCCTGCTCGGATGTATTTCTTCGCCATCGACAAATATAACCTTCTCAGCATCATCACCCTCATCGATACTCATTGTGATATTCCTTTCTCTCACATCCAAACTTGCTTTAACCGTGTTCAAGAATGGTTGCCCACGTGTCATTGATACATCATCATCCATATTATGGTTCATGACCTCAAAATCTGCGATGAATGTGAATCAACCTACTTTCATGTACACATTCAAAACACTTCATATAGTTGGTATCAAGTTACTGTATGCTACTTGTAAATTCATGATATTCAAACAATTGATCTTCAAAATCTCCATGAATCATGTCCATCAGTGGCATGACATTGACCGAGGATCCCGTATCACATAGGAAATTTTGAAATCGATGCTCGTCAATATTTCTTGATATGCTTATCTTTACATGATCTCTCTTTTTGATATGTTGAAATCAGACGATGAACTTGAACTTTGGTTTCGATTTCTTTGGAACCAAATTGATTTCATTGCCTTGTAGGTCTTCTTCAGGAGGTCCTTCATTTTCTTTCATGGCCTTCTATTATTGCTTCCCTTTTTTTTCAAGGAATTAGTTTATTGCTTCTTGAAATCATCGAGCTCATCTTGCGCTACTTCCGTGTTGTGCTCATGCAGTTCTTCATGTTTGTACATTACTTGATCTTGTCTTAGCTCCTTTGTTGCTATATTGCTCATCATGCGAATGACACTTATGTTCTCCTTAGGATTGGTGATGTGTTGCTAGGAAACTATCATTCTTTTCTTAATTTTAAGGCTATTGCAAGTTGACCAATTTGCCTCTCTGGATTCTAAATGGATTGTGATTGCTCATTATTTATCCTTTCTATGGCGTGCCTTATTCATTCCAAATCTTTCTCGTGCTTCTCATAGCACTCCATACCTCTCATTTCCATGGCTTGCAAATACTTCTCAATTGACAGTGAAGCCATCTCTTTGCTCTGCCCTAGCTTCCCCTTTTGGACTTGTTGTTTGAATCCTTGAGGTAACTTTAGTGCATTATCAAGATTTCCATACGAAAACTTTAGGTTGTTGTTGTTGTTGTTGTTGTTGTTGTTGTTGTTGTTGTTGTATACTTGATAAAATCATTGAGGAGCCACTCCCTTCAGCCTAAAGTTGTTCCTATAGCTCTAGTTGTTCATGAAGTTGAAATTCGCATGTTCCATTCCTTGTTGTATGTCCATTTGGTTAACCATCATGCCTTGGTGACTCATTGGTTGTTATGCTACTTATGGACCTTGGTGTCCCATCTAAAGTTTTGCCATTTGATCAATACGATTTGATAGTTATGCCATAATTACTGCTTGCGAGTCAATCTCATAGAGGTCTACTGATTTCCTGACTATAGAGTAATTACTGGCAATAGAATTATGAGACATAAGATCAAGATGATCCGATGTTCCATCCTCATCCTTCGTATGAAGAGAGTCACCTATTGTAGAATTTACTAACGTTCTTGTCTTGTGGTTCATCCCATTGTAGATAATCCAGAGTTGTGCCCATTTCACGTATCCGTGTCCCCAACATCTCCTCGGAATCTTTTTAAATCTTTCCCAAGCCTCACCAAAAAACTTAGTGTATACTTGCTTGAACTGATTAATTTCAAGTTTCCTTTATTGGGGGAGAGAACTTGTTGAGAAATCTTTCATTGATTTCCACCCATGAAGTCATAATCCCTGAACGTTTGGCTTAAAGTATTCGTAAAGGCATCTTTGTTCTCACACTCTCTCTTACACTGCCCGATCACATACGGATTGGTCATTCCCACAGCCCTATTGTTGGTTTGTGACTTGCTCTACAGCCATCTTGAATCCTTTCTTTTTCTTTCCTTTGTTCATTTTATTAATCTTCGGATTGTAAGGCGTTAAGGCTTTCTCTCCCTTGCTCGGCGTGCATTAAGTATCCCTAAAAGAAAAAAAAATGAAAAGATCAAGTGCGAAAAGTCAAACTAAAACTCAAGCCCATATTTTTTATTTTTATTTTTATTTTTATGAACTTAAAATTAATGTACTGAGAATAAAACTTAGCAACTTCTCAAATTAACTAAATAACACTAATGGCTACCCGTTCCCGGCAACGGCGCCATAAACTTGATGTGTGCCGCAAGTATAATGGCTAGCTTGTAGTAATAGTGCAATCAACTTACGTTGATCACGGGATTCTCTTTTAATTGATTTTATATGTAAACTAAACTATTCTAATAAATCACTTTAAACTTTAGTTGAGCTCTTATATTAAAGATATCTTAGTTCACCACTTCACTAAGGTAATTTAATACTATTCTTTATATTCATTTGTACATCTCAATATGTTTTGTGCATTACCTAATTAGAATAGACAGAATCTTCAAATCCACTTCAACCCACTATCCTGACAGACGAGATTATAATGTGCAAACTACTCCAACAATTAGAGTGAATAACGTAAGTTCCGCATTGCTTTATGTCACGAATCATTGGATTCATAACCAACTAAGTTTACTATCCACGCCTCCGTAATTAACAATTATCTCTCATTGTTCTATATTTTACAATCGTACCATTCATGTCCAAATAAAAAGCTTCAATGGTAATGATAACTCCTAAAGCCTAAGTTCATTAAACACGGGATCAAGGTCTCTAAAGCATTATGCTTAAAATCAATTGAAGTTCTAACCATTGCACTTTCCATTATCACTTTTTATTCCTATTTCAAAGCATAGCATTTACACCATAGGATCCATTGATCCCTAATATAAATAAACTACTCACATATCATTGAAACACACATATCACAAATCAATATAGAAATAATTGCAAAACAAAGATGATTATAAATATTAACTTGAATTAATCAATGAAACCAAATATTAATTGCAAACGTGGAGCCTTCAGCATTTCTCCAACAAAAACTCCTTAATACTCAAATTCAATGTTAAATTACTCTAATAGAGGCTAATCTCCTCTATGTGGTTGGCTCTCTCATTATTTACCACCTCCTAATACATATTTATACTCTCTAATAACAATTAGAAACCCTAAATTACAATTTAACCCGAATTATAACTTCATTTTCTAATGTCTGTGAAGTTAGCACTGTGGCTAATGCCCTGGCACAGTGTTTGTTAAGTCATGTCGCCGCCACTACTTCATTATGTGGTTTTTAGCTCCTAGAGCCTCAGCGTCGTCCCCTTTGTGTCATGGCGATGTCCCTTGTTAGCCATGGCGACGCCACTGCGTTGGACCTCTATAGTTGGTTTTCTTCATTTCTTCTTCTCTTCCATGACGTGCCTTTTATCCTCACGTTGTGCCTTATCTTCCTAAAGTGTCAATAAATGCTCCCATATTGCCAACTCTGATTTTGTGGGTTTTTGCTGCGTTTCATATTTTTTTTCTAGATTTCTTTCAATACACCTTAATTGCCTTAAAATGCAATAATACAATAAATTAACACTCATTTGAGAATACTTATACTAAATATACTACTAAACTAACCCTATATATACGTATAAATAATTACTTATCAGAAAATAGATTTTCAATATCATAAATCATTTACCCAATAGCATGCTATTTCACTAGATTCAACTCTTCAACAACCAAGAAAGACATATCACATGATTTAGAGTCGATGAAATACCATTCAAACACAGATAATGCCATGAAAACAAACTCATGATATTAACTAAAACAACAAAGTCATGGCATATGGAGTACAATAGGAACATCAATCCAAATGATTGTAAATAGGATGCACATTATAGGAAATGAAATGGAGAGAAATATCTCAATCAGTTTAGTTACAATTCAAGCAAATTTCCTAGCATAATCGACCTCTCGACAGCTTAAAATGCGTATTCAGACACTTGAGACTCTCCCCTAGGTTCCTGATATCATTAGATATGTTTTAAAGTATGTTTAAATGGTTTTGTAAAAGTTTAATCTAAGTTAAAGGTTTTTAAAGTCCTTATCTACATTGCAGAAATTGTGATGTCCAGAGCACCTAGCATGTTGGTTATTATGTCTACCATGCTAGATATTCCCTTAGCGTGTTACTCATACTCATTAGATCGCTATCTGTTAGTAGCACGCTAGCAAGCACGCTTAATGTGCTATGTGTAGGAAATTTTAGAAATTTTACACTTCGAATTTTAGGGTTTCCTCCTCAAAATGGCCATCTCCTTCGCCTTAGATCCCTATTCTCCAATGCTAGAGATCCAACACATCCTCCTCAACCATAGGAATGGCCCACAATTAAAATATATACCTTCAACTCATCAATTTCTACAAAACTAAAGGTGTAAATTAACCTACCAAGTTGTAAAACACCTCTAACTTGATCAACTCCTTTAAATCCACCATAATTTCTCATAAACTCACTGATCTATCTCTTAAGATCTTTCTTTTCTTCTTTTTTTTAAAATTATAAATGATTTGCACGTTAAACCATTTCATCCTATATATAAGGATGAATTATAGCCTTTGATACTAATGTGTATAGCCATCTTTAGCTTAATCTAATAGCTCACCAAATGACCCCACCTTCAATTAACTTATCCTTGATAACATAATCTATTACTTTATTTTTCTTGTAATGTGTCCATACATATCTCAAGGAACATCACCGACCATTGTTTTATCTCTCTAACTTAAGCTTCATTTATAAAAATAAAATTATTGGCACATTGATTTAGCTAATTAAGCCACATTAACTTAATTTGAACTTTCCACATCACTTTTTACCCTAATCCCATGTTGGCACGCATTTCGAGGTGCATCCTCGCTAACGTCTCGACATATATACATAATTAGGAGTGACTTATTAGTCTACATATATACAATACACTAAGCATAAATCACACCAAATCTAACATATACCTCAGCCACATGTCTCGATCAGTGCACGTATCCAGTTGCGGGTCCTTTATCATGGGTAAATGATCCTGATTAAAGAAGTAAAATAGAATTAAGAATTCGGGCCATGAAAATTCTTCCTAACAAATGAAAATTTCATCTTCAAAATTAAAATCCAAGTTTAAGTTATACCTTACTCAAAAAGGTACATAAATCTATCTCACAAATAGTCTTCCCGCTCCTAAGTGAGTTTCGAGTCACCATGGAACTACCACTAGATTAACACTTTTGGGATAGATTAGCCTCTTAACTAGTGTACCTTTCGGTCTAGGATATGTACCGGTTGTGCCTCGTAAATCACATCCTCACTTAGGTCAATCTAACTCAAGTCAATTATTGGTCATACGCCTACCTTCGACTTAGCCAGTCAAAGCATAGAAATATAGAAGAATAGATGAATCCTTGAAATTTGTGGAGGTAACTCAAGCTCATGAGCAACTTTCCCGACCCGTCTTTTAATCTTGAAAGGTCTGATGAATCTTGGTGCTAATTTGCCTTTCAAACCAAATCTATGAAGACCCTTCCGAGGGTAAACCTTCAAATACACAAAGGCTCCCTCGTTATACATAAGATCCTTGCAATACGTGTCTGCATACTTCTTCTGCCTCTCTTAGGGTCGTTTAAGCCTCTAACAAATCTATTGTACCTTCTTTGGGTGACCAATAACAATTTTAGGCCCCACTAACTCTCAATCCTCTAGTTTAGCCCAACATGATGGCTAGCAACATGGTCTACCATATACACCTTAAATGGCGCCATCTCAATGGTAGCTTGATAACTGTTATTTTATGCAAACTCACACAACGATAGGTATTCTTCCCAAGATCCGCTATACTTAAGTACATAAGCCTGAAGCATATCCTCAAGAACCTAAATCAACCTCTCAAATTGCCCATCAGTTTAAGGGTGAAAAGCTATGTTGAAATGTAGGCGCGTACCATATTACTCCTGCGTGCTCCGCAACATCCTAGACATATACATAGAATCTCTATCTTACGTAATCTTCAATGGTACCCTATGCAGCCTGATAATTTCTCTCTCGAACAATACGCTCGACTAGACAAAGGTGTTATGAGTTATTACTGGTAGGAAATGAGCAGATTTTGTCAAGTTGTCCACAAGTACCCAAATATCATAGTTTCATATGGCAATCCTTAGTAATCCTCTAACAAACTCTGTGGAGATGTCTTCTTACTTCCATCATGGAATAGGAAGCTGCTATAACAACCCTCCAGGTCTACGATGCTCAACCTTCACTTGCTGGTAAATCTCATAGTTCTTGATAAACTCATATACGTTCGCCTTCATCCCAGGCCACCAGAAATGTCTCCATATATCATGGTACATCTTGGTCCTGCCTGCATGAACGGTAAACTAAGAACGGTGTGAATCCTGAAGAATCTTATCTCTCAACATTCCCACTGATAGTATCCACAATCTACCTCTGAGTCTCAAACATTAATCCATCATCTATGTCCAATCAATACAATCCATATTTTTGGCTAGCTCATTGAATCTCAGGTAAAAGATATCGACTCTGTAACCTTTTGACACTCTCTGTATGGACACTATCTGTAGCCTCATTTGTGCACATATCATCACCCTAGTGTTTGTAGGAATATCTGAATGACTCATTATCGTCGCTGCCTCGAGTAATCATACTTATGCATCATATGACATATGACAACCTTGACATCTCTAGTCTATAGCCTACTCAACGCATCTGCAACTTCATTAGCTCTTCCCAGGTGATACTCCAAAGAAAAGTTGTAGTCCTTCAAGAACTCCAATCATCTGCGGGGTCTCATTTCAGCTCTTTCTGTGTGAAAAGATACTTCAAAATCTTATGATTAGTATAGAGTGCGAATATCTCTCCATATAGAAAATGTCTATAAACATTCAAAGCAAACACCACCGCCGTAAATTCTAAATCATGAGTGGGAGAGTTCTTTTCGTGTGTCTTCAGCTTTATGGAGGCATAAGCCACAGTACCTCTGTCCTGCATCAACACATAGTTGAGACCCATATGAGAAGCATCTGTATACACTAAGAATCCATGTCCAACCTCTAGTAACACTAATTATTGTGCGGTGGTTAATAACCTCTTTCGCTAAGCAAATGCTTGCTTGCTCTCCTCAGACCAATCAAACACGACGTCCTTCAGACTTAATTTGGTAATTGGTGAAGTAATCTTCAATAAATCCTTCACAAACCTACGATAGTACCCTACTAAACCCAGAAAACTCTAGAACTCAGGAACTGACATCGCTGGTCGCCAATCTGAAATAGCCTGAATATTGGTCAGATCTACAGCAATACCTACTGCTCCATGCCCCAAACAATTTACCTCTAATATCCAAAATTCGCTCTTGCTGGACTTGGCGTAAAGTATGTTTTCCTCTAATGTCTACAACATCTCCCTGAGGTACCGCTTCTGATCCTCTCGAGTCCTTAAGTATATCAATATATCATTGATGAGAACTATCATGAAGGGGTCAAGAAATGGTCTCATCACTCGATGCATTAATCTATAAACATAGTCGGGGGCATTGTTTAACCTAAATGCTATGACCATAAACTAATAATACCCAGATTGCAGGTCTATCTTGGAGAAAACTGTGCTTTTCTCGGCTGATCAAATAAGTCGTGAATCCATAGTAGTGAATATTTATTCCTGATTGTGACCATGTTCAATTGTCTATAATTGATATATAGTCTCAAAGTATTGTCTTTCTTCTTTAAAAATAGAACGAATGATCCTTATGTCGATATGTAAAGGGTGATAAATCCCTTTTAAAATAACCATAGGCGGTTACAACTAAATATAAAGGTTGTTGTGACATGGAAATAGTAATCAATTGAAATACTTAAAAATAAAGCATGTGGAAAAGTAAATCAAACCAGGACATTATATATGTTATCGCAGTTTTGTCCACGACTTACATCTGCGGGGCCACACCCAGATATAAAATCCATTAAGATAAAAGAGTTACAAATTTATGCCACAGCCGAACTAGTGATCCCTCGCTAGGCTTGCAACACTACTCTACAACTTCACAATGACTTTATGCAAGTCTCTTATTACCAGCACAACAAGGCTCCCCTTCGCTGGAACACCCAAGCTTTCACTCAGTGAGACGACCCAAACGCCAGTGGGCCTGTACCGCCTGGCCTAAACCATCGCCAAACCCCTCGAGATAACCCAGTGTTATCGAGCCATGATCTAGTCAGCCTAAACCACAAAAATAAACCATGACATTCCACAAAATATACTAAACCAAGCTAACAGGTACAAAATATAACAAAGCCTTTATTGTCAAATAAAATTCCCCAACTCATTTCCACTCACTTCACAACTGATGGTGTAAAATCCAAAAAATTTTGAACCAATAATTACAGTTAATTCATGATTAATGAGCCTAATTATGGTTTTGGTTGAGGTCGGGAATTGAGGACTGGTGAAAAGTGTTATATGGGTAATTTTACTTTTGTATGATGTGCGTATAGTGTTGTGTACTATATATTATTTTATTTTGAAAAACTCAAGATAAATGAGTAAATTCGAGATTTTACAAGGTTTTATCTCAAGATACATGTCAAAATGAGTCCCGGTAGAGTTAAAAAGTTGACTTGAACTAACATTTCAAATTTTGTGAAAGATATTGCAAGTAAGTTTAAAAGTTCAAATTTTGAACTTTAAATAGATTTAACAAGCTGACATGGGGATGTTTGCCTTAGTTTGCATGCAAGTTAGGATCAGAGGTGGTGTGAAATGAGAACAAAGTTGGTGCAAGATATTGTTTTCGAGTTTTGTGTCGGTCGACGGTGATCGAAGTTGAGTTTTGTGTCGCAACATTGTAAAGCATCGAAGACAGTCAGTTTGAGCCAAGTTTTCATGGCGGAAACAATGTATTTGGCCCGTGATTTTGTAAATTCTAAATTCAGGGCATTTTCTTCAAGCATTCAATTTGAGTTCTCACGATTTCTCAATTTATTTCGTGAGGTTTGATAGAAATTGGTAGGAATTATTGCTAATTGATATATTAGATTGATTTGCATCAATTTAGGATAAATTTCATTAACGTGGATTAGGGTTTTGGTAAATTGAATTGGTGAAATTCAGTTGATAACTATTTAAGAGATGTTTTATAGTTGATATTGATTTACATTAGGTTTATGCATGAATTGATTATTGATTTTAATCCAATTTGACTCTACAGGTTATGGATTTTAGTGTTGGTATCAAGTGGTTTCGTGGCGTTTGTTGTCGAGCTTTGAGGATTTAATTGCAAAAATATTGATTTGGAGAAGTTTTTCAGTTCAAATAAATAAAGTTTGCCTAATTGATAGGCTATATTGGAATATTCATAATTTCCCCGTCGGTGATCTAATTTTGGTGTTCTTAGAGTCTATGAAAAGTAGAACATGAGTACTACAAGTTCTTTTTAGGTCATCATGACAAATATTGAGGTTTTAAAGGTTAAAAAGTTATCCTAAATTAACTAGTTGAATGCTAGTTGAAACAATTAAATAAATTAATATTTTTGGAAACTGTTCTCAAGCGTACTTTGACCGCAGTTCTCATTGGGTTTCGTGATATGGTTTCACTTGAAGCTTGACACGTAATATAATTAGTTACGCAGGGAAGTTATTGGAAGCATTTTCAAGGTGATCCGATGCTCTGAAATTCCTGAAAATTAAGTTCGAAGTTCGTTGTTTGTAATGTTAAGTAAATTTCATAGTTACCTTTACATTATATGATTATAATTTTGTATAGATTGCATTGATCCTTGATATTGCATTTTTGTTGTACATGCATACACCGGTAGAGAGGATAAGGGTGATTTGAGTCTCCGTATATTGTATACTATACCGTGGTTATAAGGGAGAACACTATATTATGTTTAAAGGGATAGAGTCAGTGATACTTTAAACCACGTGGTTATCATGAGATCACGTTGAACTAGATCATACTCCCATAGTCTAAAAGAATGAGACCTGTTTGGTTATCCTTTTTGAGCATGAGTCCTTACTATTGTTTACTTACCACTTTCGGACAGCGTTATATGATCGTGGTCGAACAACAAAAAGGGGATGGATTCACGGTCGTATTTAAATTCTTTGGATTATATTCCTCGTTTAATCTCTTGAATTATTATGCATTTCATTATTACACGTGTACTAGATAGTGTGGGATTTACTTATCTGATATTATTAAATTTTTATAATTGGAAAATGACAGGTTCTAGCGACGACAATGGAAAGGGAAAGCTTTCGATTGTTTATGACTTGCTCAGTTCCTTCCTTTTTATGTATGTATTGTTATTGATATAATATATTGCATATATGATTTTTTCATGTGCGATTTGGATCTCTTTTAAAATTTTTGTAATGGTGTTGGGAAAGATTGGAATGCTGTGGAGCTAATGTAATAGTCATTTAAAGATTTTGAAAACTTGAAACAGGTTAGAATGAATAAAATTTTTTGTTATTGCAAATATATATTGTTATGGGTGGATTATGAGTCCTTTAGCATTTCCACAAAACTGAGCAGGTTTTGTTGAAGACTTTTGAAATCAGAGTTTTTTTGTGTAGGCTTAGAAACAAAGGAGGTGCTGTTGAAAAATTTCTACAAAATTTTATGGATTATTTCGTCAATCTTACGATGGTTTGAGATTTACTTTTAGAATCCTTTAGAATTGATAAAGTATTATAATTGATGATTACTTTGAATTGATTTTATTTATTTATTAATGGTGAGATTAAGGTTGCTAGATTATCATAAGAATTAAGGTAATCTAAGTCGGTCAAATGCTCTAATTAGGTAGGGTCTAACAAATGGTTTCTAGACAAGGATCATTTGGTTTTCACATCTAAATTTTGTGTTTTATTCAAGTTTATTTGTCGCTTATTTGAAAAGGTTGTCTCTAATACCAACTGTAATGACCTCTTCCTTAAACTAGGGCAACGCTGGTCTAATCTCATCACTAAGCCCTAATCTCAACCACATAGGACTTAACAATATATTAGTCTGTCTTTTCAATCTTATGTTCTTACTATTTACTTTCAAAATAAGCATTTCGTTATTCTCATATTTGTTAATAATTTAGAGTTACTTAAAAGTGATACAATTTAAAGATTTTTCATTATTCAGTGGAAGTCTTAACAAATTAGCATAGGCCATTAATATAAATCATAAAGATGTGGAAACTAGGAAACAACAATCACATGCCTACATATAACA
The DNA here is from genome assembly GCA_039657365.1 of Stephania yunnanensis. Taxonomy (NCBI): domain Eukaryota; kingdom Viridiplantae; phylum Streptophyta; class Magnoliopsida; order Ranunculales; family Menispermaceae; genus Stephania; species Stephania yunnanensis. The sequence continues at coordinate 46,758,741 of CM077581.1, forward strand.
AAACGCTGATAACAATAATATCAACATGTGTCTGGTTGTGAAAATTATTTCTCAATCCATATATACAACGTCAAAAGTATATAAAAGATTTATATAAGTCGTACTACAAAATTTTAAAACCTACAAAGTCAAATGTAACAGCACTTCAATGGCTCAAAAGTAGTCATTGATCTTCTCATTACCCGGTCTGCTACACGATGGATCTGCACTCACTGTCTTAAAAAGAACGATTAGTACAAGAAAGTAGAAAATAACATTACGAAACATTTATCCACATTTCCGAATGTACAAGAAGCATCTGAAAACGTAACAATAACAATTATGCTAAAAAATCATGCTATAATATATTTTAGTTAAACAATATGAAACTAACACTCGGCTATGCAGTAATGATTTAAGGCCGATCGGCCATGACTTACATCACGTCAGCTTTACTCCATTATTTACAGCAAAAACAATTTCATGAATACATTAACATCATCACAAAATGCTCATCACAAAGGTATACATAGTTGTCAATAACCACGGATCTCATACCCTGTGTATTGCACAAGCTAGTGGTGAGATGTTAACAACCCTAGAATCCAGTGACCCCAAGTTCCACCCATCTTTTTCATACAAAGGTCCTTGATACAAGAACTACTTACATAAATCAAAAATTGAATAAGTTCAAGAATCCAAGAATGCAACTGCATAACTAATGCACAAGGAAATAGATTTTCAATAAAATAAATCATCTACCTAATAGCATGTTATTTCAATGGACTCAATTCTTCAACAACCAAGAAAGACATAGCACATGATTTAAAGTCAATGAAATACCATTCAAACATTAATAATGTCATCAAAACAAACTCATGATACGAGATAAAACAACAAAGTCATGACATCTGATGTACGATTGGAACATCAATCCAAATGATTGTGATTAAGATGCACAAAATAGGAAATCAAATATAAAGAAATATATCAATCCGTTAACTTACAATTCACGCAAATTTCCTAGCTTAACCGGTCTCCCGATACTTCAAAACGCATACCCTAACCCTCGAGATCTTTCCCTAGGTTCTTGATATCATTAGATATGTTGTAAAGTGTGTTCAGATGGTTTTGTATAGGTTTTAGCTAAGTTTTAGGTTTTTAAAATCCATATTCACTTTGCGAAAATTGTAATGTCCAAAGCAGCTAGAGCCCTAGGTATTATGTCTTGAGTGCTAGAGATTCCCTTAACACACTACATGCAGGTAGCGCGTTATGTGCAGGAAATCCTAAAAATTCTGCACTTAGAATTTTTGGATTTCCTCCTCCAAATGGTCATCTCCTTTGCCTTGGATCCATATTCTCCTTCACCAAAAATCCAATACATCCTCCTCAACCATAAGAATATCTTACAATTCAAATACATACCATTAATTCATCAATTTCTATAAAACTAAAGGTGTAAATTAACCTACCAAGTTGTAAAACACCTCTAACTTAATCAACTCTTTCAAATTCACTTGAATTTCTCACAAACTCCCTGATCTTTCTCTCTAGATCTTTTTCTTCTTCTTTTGATCAAATTACAAATGATTTGCATGTTAAACCGTTTCATCCTATTTATATTTATAAGGTCGATTTACAGCATTTGATCTTAATATGTACACCTATCTCTAGCTTAATCTAATGGCTTGCCAAATGACCCCACCTTCCATTAACTCATCGTTAATAACACAATCCATAACTCAATTCATTTTATGATGTGTCTATAAGTATCTCGATGAAGATTAAGGACCACTATTTTATTTTTCTAACTTAAGCTTCATTTCTATAAATTTAATTATAGGTGCATTGAATTAGCTAATTAAGCCACATTAACTTAATTTAAACTTACCACATCACTCTGTACCCCGATCCTACGTTGGTACACATTTCCAGACAAGTTTCCGCTCACGTCTCGACATCTATACATAAGTAGGAGTGACTTGGTTGTCTACACATATACAATGCACTAAAAATACATCACATCAAATCTAACATATACTTCGGCCATATGTCTCGGTCAGTGCATAAATCTCAATACGGGTCCCATATCACGGATCAATGATCCTAATTAAGAAAGTAAACTAGGATTAGGAATTTAGGCCATGACAAAAACAGATTGATGTTTCATTGTTTAGGAGGTTTGTTTAGATGTTTATTTTATATTGTTTTGTATTGAATTGAATTGTTTTGAATTTAGTGACTTTGATCTGTGTTAATTAAGTGAGCATAGTTAGTTTAGCTGATTTTTATATTTAAAGATTATTAATTTAAATTCTAGTTTTAACCAAATTAAATTAAATTAAAAATAATAAAACTCTTATTCTTAAAGCATTTGTAAAATCCATGTGGAGATGATCTCACTTACTGCTACTACAAGATTTATAAGTATAATAAAAGTGAGAAATTTATTGTCCATGTTCAACATGTGTGTGAGCATGGGGCCGAGTAGAGAGTGATTGGTAAGTCTCTAAATTCATTTTTGATACACACATACATTAAAGTAATCAATGTGCCAAACTACTCATCCTCTGTTTTGCTTTGTGATCTATATTAATTAATAGGACCTAAGTTTAAAAAAAATTCTTGGTCTTTTGATCTATGTTGCGATGTTCACAACACCTTGATACTAGGAAGAGATGTACACTATTAGTCTCAGTAAGGAAGAGTTAGTGCATGCTAGGATGACATGAGACCATTTGATATATCTAGAGATGTTAATGGAATTAAGTGTTCTAGGGATGAGATGACAAACTCCAAGGTTATAAAAACCCATACTTAGTCTCTACAACCCAAATCCATGCTTGGTCATGAACAAGAAAATATATGGCTGATGTTAATTAAAGCTGGAATTTCAAGTTCTAGGTCTCAATTCGAGGAAATTAAAGTCACCCCATGTAAGATCAAGAGCTAAACATCAACCTACAACCCTAGGTGACAATTCATGCTCTCTTTGATATAATTGATGTGAGTTTGAGCTTTGAATCATATGGCTTTGGTGTTAGAACAAGAATTGGAGGTTCTTTGATGTTGGCTTTGATCAAAATAAAGTCTCTCTTGGATCCACAAGTTTGCATTTTCGAAATTGAAGTTTTTGGCCAAATTAGGTGTTTTGAAATGATTCTGATGTTTCTAAACTCTTGTTAGTAAATGAGTTGTTTTTGAAAACCATTTGCATATTTGAAATTTGTGTGAAAACCCACTCAATTTGCTAAAAAGTTCTAGATTTGGAGTAGCTTTGACCAAGTTATGGGATTTTGAAATTTCAAGGTGTTCTTGACAAAACATAGATTTTCATGTCACATGCATATTTAATTTCAATAGTACGATGTATATTATTGATAAAATTACTCATCCTCGCTGTTTTGAAGTGGTTGTACCCCATTATGAGAGTATTGGATGATGTAGACAGCCTAGGTGCGATTTGGAATCAAAAACCTCAAATCTCAACCTGCAGGAATACAACTGTTAGCTCATTAGCACACTTGTGACGGCCGAAACCTCTAATCAGCGCTCTGATCAGCCTAATCCCGTTTTATTAAGCCCTAATTTCATCCACGTATGACTTAACAACGTATTTAATAAGCTTTTCTATCTCATTCTTCTCGCAACTTGTGTTCAGGATAATATTTATCATCTCTAATTATTCATAATTTTTAGAGTTAATTAAATCTTTTTAAACATTTTTAATAATTTAGCGAAAGTCTTAAATAATATTGCGAAAGTATTTATAAAACATCTATATGTGGAAACCAGGAAATAGATCACATATATGTTTATCAAAAATGGCAAGAATTAAGGTAACATTATACATCTATCGGGAAGTCTAGTCTCTCAACCTAATACAAAACCAAAACAAGTAATAGATGTATGTAATAAATATAAAAACAACTCCCAACCTAGGGTCATCTTATAAATTGCCATTTAACCCTCTCGAATATCGAGTCAAGTTAAGCGACAACTTAGTAAGCATTAACCTGCGGAACACCTTAGAAACATTGACCAACTAATTTATAGGCCAGCCAAAAATTTTGCGAAATTAGTTCAAGGCCTATTAATTCAACTCGATTACTTCCATTTCTCTAACTTTATATTTCTAACGAAATTTTAGCAAAGTCTACTTTGTATTTTGAGCCATCCAAAAATCCCAACGACATCAGTAAGAGTTCTTCCAAGACCTATGCAAGGCAAATTCAATAGCAATAAGGTCCATTCAACTACATACACAATTTCTAAGTCTTAACATTTAGTTCTACAACGAATCTCACTACAACTAAGTACCTGAGTCAACCAGTGTGTTATACATGTTTAAATACGAAAATAATAATAGATATAGAACCATTACACATGCAAATGAGAAGGCCTTGCGTCTTTCCTACGCCTTCCCTTTCGCAATCCTAATGCAGCAGCTGAGGTATCTGGTGAAAAAAGTTGGGTGATTAAAATATCAACAGGCTAAGTAAAGTGGTAGTTCGCTCTACAATCAATCATCCAAGTCATACCTATTAACTAGATTTCCATATTTCGGGTCACGAGACCCATTATCATTTTCATGGCATTCGAGATTAATATAAACAAGCATAATGCTATAAATCAAGATAAAAAGCAACAATGCTCGACAAAATAATTCAACTAGGATCGACGATGAGAGTGAAGGCCTTAGAGTTAAGAGGAGTGGCAACCGATAGGTCCAATCGGGCAGTAAGCAATAGCTTATCTTTCCCCCAATGTCGCAGGTTAGACAACATGAGGTTCACAAGTCAAATTACATATTGTTTTATTCGAACAATAGCTCTTAGCTTATCCTTTCCCAACAAGACAACATGAGGTTCACAAGTGTGAGCACCTATTGTCCTATTCGAGCAATAAGTCCTAGCTTATCATTTCCCCATACTGCGATTTAGACAGACTGAGGTTTACAAGTCTGAGCGCCTATTGTCCCAACTTAGCTTTTCATTCCTCCAACACTACAGATCAGACAGCGTGGAGTTCACAAGTCTATGTCAAAGGCTTTGCAGAGCCATAGCACAGGGAGGTCATCGGATGCCTCCGGCCCTCCAGTCCAAGTATCAATTCAATCATTCAAAGCTATATCAGTTCCATAGGCATTCAAGAGAATAGAGTAACAAGAAGGTACATGATAAGAAGCGTCTCAATGAAAGATATCAAGGTGGGTTCCAAGTAATTCATAAACAATTGCTGAAGTAAAATCCTATCATATTTACTAGCATGGCATGATTGATAATAGAGCAAACCCTACTTACCTCACTTGCCACATCTACTCAAGCCGTTTCATACGCCAAATTGTTTAGCTAAATCCCCGTTGCGTATCTACAAGCGTATAACTCATATTTTTTTAGACTCATTTAGAATTTGTTTAGACTAGCTTAGACAATTTAAGGACTCATCCTTATTCCTAGTCCTATTAATTAAGTCATTGTTGAGTTTAAAAACCATTCCTTCAAATCGAAAACGACGATTCGAGTAAAACAAGCATGCGATGAAGCAAAACAAGGAAAATCCCATAGAACTTGATTTTTTTAACATAAATCGAATGCGATCGACTAGTCACAACTAAAAAGGTTCATATCACCTCATAAGAGTTAAGTTCGACTAAGAATTCCCAAATCACAATCGTTAGTCAAAATCCATGACTTAAACTAGTTAAGTTCATATTTCAAGAAATCAATCCAAGTTTCTTACATGCCTCGACTTAGTCTCGAATTCCATTCAAGAAGATGAATCACAACCACGTTCAATAAATGCAACTAAAACATATTTCAGAGACTGCAAGTAAGATGTGAAGAATCATTCACTTAGTAGCAAATTTATAATGATTTTATCAAAGCCAATGCAGACAAATAACAATCATTCCAAGACTTTAAATAATGCCTAGGAAACTCAATTTGTCGAATCGTAGAAGTCAAACTTGATAAAGAATCTTCAAGACTTAAAATCATGTTTTTCCATGCACTTCGTTAAAAGAACAAATTAAGTTCTCTTTTGACAATTTCATCAAACAAAAGAGCACATTATCCACCAATATCTTTTACAAGGCATGATAACTTTTGAATATAAGCCGTAATCGTCGATAAAATATAAAAACATTTTCATGAAATGCAACAACTTATAACAAGAACATCAACTTTTGACAAAACTCATTATATTTGAATTGACCAATAAAAACCCTTTTTAAAGTTAGACTAAGGATCATTAAACAAAGGCAAAACCCATTATATGGTCTCTGAACTTTGCGTTTTTTATATTTTTGGTCCCTAAACTTTTATTACTGTACATTTGGTCCTTCAACTTTCACAAAGATCTCCACTTGATCTTTCCACCATTTAACGTGTTAAATTCTGCCGACTTTGGTAATATAAGTGTCGTGTTACATGTCAAGAAGAGCAAAGTGGTTTATATTATTGAACCGAAACACTCATATCGACCAATAAAAATCAGAAAAAAAAATTAATTTGTTCCATAAACATAAAAAACTCAAAGTTTAGGGACCAAAAGCCTAAAAAATTCAAAATTGCAGGGACCAAATGTACAAAAATAAAAGTTCAGGGACCAAAAGCTTAAAAAATTCAAAAGTTCAGGGACCAAATGTACGAAAACGAAAGTTCAGATAACAAAAGCATAAAACACTCAAAGTTAAAGGACCAAAAAAATATGTTTTGCCTTAAACAAACTTTAAGAGTCTCCTAGCTGTTATCGACAAGTCCATGTTTTAATGAATTAATTGATGGGTTAGAGTCTCACCCTGCCTTCAATGGAGGGTTTCAACTCCAATTTTCCTTCAAAATCACATGTCTGACATGGGATCTCTGCCTTTCCTTTCTTCTTCGCGAGTAACCTGTCGCCATGAAAACCAAAGCCTCGTTGGATTCGCTGCTGTCCGCGTCACAGTTGCTCCGCTATCATCCCTGGTGCGTCGCGCTGGTACAGCCGGCCCTGCTGCCTCGCCGGACTTCAATCGCGCTGCTGGAGCGCCGTCCGTGCCACCTTCTGGCCTGCCGATGCTGGTGTCGGTCCCTTGCTGGAGTCACACCGTGCTAGAGGGCCGTACGCGAGTTCCTCCTCCATGGCTAGGCTCGTCCTTCCTCTTCTTCGTCTGCACAGTCGCGTCGACGCTGGTCCGCGTCGTCCGCCGTGCCTGCTGGCCGTGTCGCTCCCTCTATGGCCGCCTCTCTTTCTTGCGTTGTGTGCGCGCGAAGATGAAATAGGGTTTGAACTTTGAACCTTTTTTTTTTAATATGGAATACGGGGCAAACTCCCAATACAAGGTAGCGAAAGCAAGAAAGCTTCTTACATCTATATATCTATATATCTATATTTATATCTACTAGTTTCAAGATGTGCTACGCACGATTGATCAGCTCGCTTCGTTCGCGAGAATTATTTCTAGTTAATTAACTAAAATTGAAAAGAACCATTACAATTAATAGAAAACATGAAAAACAATAAGTAGAAGACGACTAACACTTGAAACTAATTAAACAACGTGATCTTCTAAATCTTCCTTATTTTGTAAAGTGCGGAAAAAACTTGCATATGGATTTTTCGCAAGCATATTAATTAACCTTGCCAAAATTGTCTCTTTCATCATATCAAAGCAATGCATTCGGTTTTGCACTTCATGATTAGTATCATAAAAGTATAGTTGCAAAAAAGATGGATGCTCCTTGTCATGAAGTAAATTATTTATAAAATGATGAATTTGGCATTGCACTCTAAACTTATAAACACCCACATTACATTTGGCATACTCTCTCTAGCACTTTACACAAAAAGATGTAAAACCAAAATTGATGTTATAAGTACGGATGTACATAAAAAACTCACGTGTCTCTTCAGTGTTTGACATGAATAGGTCGAACATTTCTTCAGGGACAACGTTAGGAATGAGTGTTACTTGACCGTTTGAACAACATAAACTATTAGATTCATGAAAAACCTCTTCGCACTGTAATTTCGACAAGAGTTTAGAGATGGTAACACATCTGCTGAACTTGCAACATGCTCAAAACCCATAGCGACATAACGTGGTTTTGCATTCTGGGGACCTATACATAAAAAAGAAGTAAAAGTAACTTAATTTCTAAATTATTAATTAAAATCATTCATTTTGCTTTATAGCATTTACCCTACTCAATATTTCATAGAATATTTTGTGAATTTTCAAATTTATACTGTGATCATTCAACTTTTTCTTTTCACTTCTTAGTTGTCTTTGGGGAGTCCGCTTCATTTCTTTTTCTTCCTCCATTGCAAATTTACGTTTCAAATTATCCACCTCCCTACGATTAGTATTTATTGCTTTTCTTACAACGTATTCACCATTGTTGATAACTCCTAAGTTTTTAACCATGGTAACTCGCTAATGCAGGGTAAAATGGTTATACTTAATGAATTTTTAGATGAGATTGTTAAACTACAATCTAATGAAACAAACATTAGAGTAGTAATTAAAAAATAAATAATGTTAATTTAATATGCAACTAAATATAAAATTTAATTTAAATAATATGTATGAGTTTGAATAAACAATGTAATATAAAATCCAAACATACATAATTTGAATATGTGGGAAGTAAAAGTGCAATTCAAGAAGCATCATTTAGCAAAGAAAAAAAATAGAAAGGAAAAAAAAGATCCTTAGGAACGAAATATCAAAGCAAAAGACGTGACAAAATTGAATTCACAATTGTGGACACATATACTATAAACATTGTTAAACATTACATGAAATATACTGACGACATGAACTGCTTTATACTATCTTTTTTTGAAAAAAAAATAGAACTATACATCAATATTTAGCCCTGAGGTTAATGACTTTTGACTGTTAGTCCTCCCTAGTCTTCCAAAAGATTGGCACACTCGCAAATATCTTCTTTTGAAAAAAAATATAACTATACAATAGAATTTCGATCAACTCGCAAATACGTCTTGTTAGTTTTTATAATGTTTAGTTATTTGTTCTAGAAGATAAAAAAGAAACAGTAGCCTAAAATTTGAAAGATGACCAACTTTACAAATTGGACTTGTATGATGAATAAAGTGGAAAGCAAGAAGGAAAGATTAGAGAGTTATGCCAAAGCATCTCTAATTAGATGAATTAATATTGATGCAAATGTCAAAGGAAAGGTTGGGGGTTGACTCATTTTGGAGTCAAGTATGTTGTATCTAATTAAGTTGGCTTCTTATCAAAACAAAAAATTAAGGAATTATTGTTTATGAGTTAACTCAATCTAGAAGAAACTCTTTAAATTTTCTGATGTTAAGTTAAAACTACCGCCACCAAATACGAGTAGTTTAAGCCACCCATTGGAGAATTGAACTTCTTATGTGTAACTTTTCCTTAATTAGACCTTTAAAACTTAAATACATTAAAACTTAATTAGATATTTAAAACTTCACCAAATGGAAGTAGGTCTATATAAAGAGCAAATTACAAGTTTGAGTTCGTATTACCTATTAAAAAAGATTTATCACGAGTTTTTCGAAGTCAGATTACTAAGAAGAATTGCTTACGAACACATTTTCAAAATATAAATCGGGTGAAAAGATGGATGAGAACTCTAGGAATGGAAAAGCTTTAAAACTCTTGCAAATTATTGTAGTCCTACATTCCTCAAGTCCAAAATTGGCAGGGGCAAATCCTGGGATACCTCGAGAATAATCTAGAAAAAATGGAAAGAGGGATGACAACTGCCTCGATAAGGGGCTCTCTCATTATACTTCAATTGATGTTATAGATTATTTTTATTTTATTATTCCTTTATTCGCTTTATTTCAAGACCTACTTTGAGGAAATTAACTGAAACAGAAAACCAAAGAAGAACGCGTCAATCATAATTGTAAAATTAAGATGGTAGACAAGCATAATTGTAAAACTAAGATGATCCATCATTTCATTTTAACTATGAATTAAGATGGTATTTCTGCACATATGGAAATTAACCGATCGGTTGAAAACCGCAATCAAATAGTGTATGTATACGAGAGTGTCGAACATATATCATAATGTTTCATAATCGAGCAAATGCAATAGGCTTTGCTCCTCAATATCAAATTATAATATGATAAACCACAGTTATTGAAAATATAATTTGGAGACAGTTTGTGTTTTTAGTTCAACTTCAGTTCCAAGTTATAATAAGATTAGCATGTATTGTGGTTTTGACCTCTCAAAAGAATTCTACACCATAAATTATGTATCACAAAGATTACTTCGAAGAGCTTGTTCAACAAGACATAAAAAACATAATTTAGCAAAAAAATTAAAAAATATCGACCATAAGTTCGATATAGATAAAAAGACACAAGAATTTCATTGCTTACTTTCCATCTCCGACATGCTTTTATTGGAGGCTTTCATTTATCTCAAATGAGCACAAAGATTTTACATTCATTTGTGTAGGAATTAATGAATCAAGATATTAGTTCATTACCAACAACACAACAAGTTCAACAAACAAAGATTCAAATTACTTCATGTCCCTTTTTTTCCAAGTATACTAATATAAAATAAGCAATTTTTTAATTCCAACTAGTAAAAAGACAGACAAATAAAACATCTATATATTTCTTATATAAAGGAAGAAGATGAAGATTATTTTGGTATTTCAACAAATACCTAGTATTCAAGATCTTAAAGCCCAATTCAGTTTTGTCTTAGTGTCTTCAAGAAATCGCTCACTACAAATAGTCAAACATATATGTATCCCATGAATTCTAATAACCATACAATGAACGAGGGGTTGATCATATTAGCTTCCAAGGTATTGTTTCTAAAACCATGAATCAAATTGAACCATATAGACCAAATGATTGACTCACCTTTGAATCGATCCTCTCCAAAAAAAAAAGAATTGGAGAAGAAATGTGGATTAACTCACCTTTGAATCGAAGAACAAAGGAAAGCAACGAATGAGCCTATGAAGGAAAACAGGGAATGAATGATTTGAAGAGGAAGGAAAGTCGTTGATCAGCTGAGTTGTTGATCAATTTGAAGAGGTAGGAGAGCAGCATAGTTGTTAATCGATTTGAAGAGGCAGTGTTTAAGATGTTGAAGATGTAGCGTATATAGATAGATATATAGTTGCTTTTATATATATCATAGATATATATATGGAGAAAGAAGTGAATATGATAGATATATATGGGCAAAGAAGTAAATTTCATTACCACTCAAAAACTTGGTATTTGTGCTTTTATATATATGATATATATATATATATATATATTGTTGTAAATTGAATTGGAACTTGCTAAAAACTAGAGAAGGAAAATAGAAGGCTAAGAATTTCTACAACTACAAAGAAGAGGAGAGGAAATAAGATAGTTGGAATGAGAAGTTTTCATTCAACTTGGTGTGTTCTTACAATGAGGTTAGCACCCTTTATATAGGCCATTTGGTGATGATGATAAATGTTGCTTTACAATGTGGGACAATTAACACATACACCGCATGTCATACAACACATTACAAGTAATTTGACAATACATGGAATAGTTGGTGTACATTGAAAATGACAATACAAGTTACATGACTACACAATATGTTGGTGTACATGCATGGTCATCCACACTTCACAACACTCCCCCTCGGATGAAACTTGCTTAGAGATTGTGCCTCGTTAAAACTTTTACTAAGAAAAACCCAGTAGGAAAAAATATAGTAAAAGAAAAAGAGTACACTATTCTCATAAATATTGAGACGGACATAATATTGTTAAGATTGCCTCATTAAAAACCTTGCTAGGAAAACCCAATGGGATAAAACCATAGCTAAAGGAAAAAGAGTGCAATACACTAATCAATTACTCCACCTCATGTGAACATGGGTGAAACTTGTTCAGTTTCTTTACTTGCAATGTCATTAAGTTTACGCAAGCTAATATCATATGTAAGCCTTTTAAATGTCGTAGTTGGTAAGACATTTGTGAACAAATCAGCAAGATTATCACTCGATCAGATTTGCTTGACATCGATTTCACCATTCTTCTTAAGCTTATGCGCATAAAAGAATTTTTGTGAAATATGTTTTGTTCTGTCCCCTTTTATGAATCCTTCACTTAATTGTGCAATACATGCTGCGTTATCTTCATATAATATGGTTGGAGAATCTTTTATTGAAGGCAATCCAAATGATTCTTGAATATGTTCAATCATGTTTCTCATCCATACACATTCACGACTTGCTTCATGAATTGCAAGTACTTCAAAATGGTTGGAAGAAGTAGCAACCATAGTTTGCTTTACTGACTTCCATGATACAACAATATTACCACATGTGAATACATATCCCGCTTGAGAACGGGCCTTATGGGGATCAGATAAAAATCCAGCATCAGCATAACCATGGAGATTTAATTTTACCCCTATCGAGTAGAATAAACCCATGTCACTTGTTCCTCGAAGATATCGAAAAATATGTTTAACACCATTCAAATGACTTCGAGTTGGTGAAGAACCGTATCTTGCAAGTAGGTTGACAATAAAAGCAATGTCAGGTCTTGTACAATTTGCTAGATACATAAGTGCACCAATTGCACTTAAATATGGTACCTCAGGACCAATTAGCTCTTCATCACTTTCATGAGGTCGAAATGGATCCTTATCCACTTCAAGTGATCTGACAACCATTGGAGAGCTCAATGGATGTGCTTTGTCCATATAAAATCTTTTTAATATTTTTTCAATATAATTCGATTGATGGACGAGTACTCCACTTGAAAAATGTTCAATTTGCAAACCAAGACAAAGTCTTGTTTTTCCAAGTTCTTTCATCTCGAATTCCTTTTTCAAGTATCCGGATGTTCTAACGATGTCGTCGTGGTTTCCCACTATATTTAAATCATCAACATATACAGCAATAATCACAAATCCCGTTGATGATCTTTTAATGAAGACACATGGGCAAAGCGGATTATTTAAATATCCTTCTTTCAATAAATAGTCACTAAGACGTTTGTACCACATTCGTCCGGATTGTTTCAACCCGTACAAAGACCTTTGTAATTTTATAGAATGCATGTTATGAGGTTTTGATTTTATTTCATCGGATATTACAAATACATCAGGGATTTTCATATATATCTCACTATCTAGGGATCCGTATATATATGATGTAACGACATCCATTAAATGCATATCAAGCCCTTCAAAGACTGCAAGGCTTATCAAGAACAGAAATGTGATTGCATCTATAACAGGAGAATATGTTTCCTCATAATCGATGTCAGGTCTTTGTGAGAAACCTTGAGCTACAAGTCTTGCTTTGTACCTTGTAACTTCATTTTTTTTCGTTTCTCTTTCGTACAAATACCCATTTATATCCAACAGGTTTTACGCCATCTGACGTTTGGGCAATCGGTCCAAAAACCTCTCATTTCCTTAACGAGTTTAGCTCTGCTTGGATAGCATCTCGCCATTTTTGCCAATCAGGTCTATTTTGACATTCATCCACTGATCGTGGTTCTGGATCATCATCATTTTCACATATTTCAAAGGACACATTGAAAGCAAATATATCATCAAGAACAATTTCATTTCAATCTCAAATCTTACCAGAGTTTAAATAATTTATTGAGATCTCATTATTTTCATCTTTTTCCTCTTTTCTAGAGGAAGTTGTTCTTCATCAGAATCAACTTGTTCTGACAAACCCTTATCAAAAGATTCTTGTGCTTTCTCAGGAGTATTTTGATTTGTATTTATTTTTACTCCCGTTTTCCTCTTTCGAGGAATTGTATCCTTCGAACCAACCGGTCTTTCACGCTTTAAGCGTTTCGTTGGTTCTTGTGCATTTTGTTGCACAGATACATCAATTCTTGCAGGAGCATTTAAAGCTGGAATATGTGATTTTGTCACTTGTTTTGCATCATTAAATGCATCTGGTAATTGATTTGCGATTTGTCGCAAATGAATGATCTTTTGAACTTCAAGTTCACACTGATTTGTGCGTGGATCATAATGTGATAAAGTTGATGCATTCCAAGCAATTTCGCGTTATTCCTTTTGAATTGACTTCTTATCTCCCCCTAATGGTGGAAAAATTGCTTCATCAAAGTGACAATCATCAAAACGTGCAGTAAATAAATCCCCTTTTAAGGGCTCAAGGTATCTTATAATGGACGATGAGTTAAATCCAACATAAATCCAAAGTTTTCGTTGTGGACCTATCTTAGTTCTATTGGGAGGTGGTATAGGAACATACACTGCACAACCAAAAAATTTCAAGTGTGAAATATTTTGTTGTTGACCTAAAATGAGTTGCATGGGGGAATGTTCATGGTATGCAGTAGGCCTATAACGAATGATAGATGCTACATGAAGGACTGCATGTCCCCAAACTGAAGTTGATAACTTAGTTCTCATGATTAAAGGTCTGGCAATTAATTGAATGCGTTTGATCAGAGATACTGCGAAACCATTCTAGGTATGCACATGTGGAACAGAATGTTCAATGGTAATTCCTATAGACATGCAATAATTTTTAAATGCTTGAGATTGAAATTCTCCGGCATAATCAAGACGGATGATCTTGATTGGGTTGTCAAGGAATTGTGCTCTTAACTTAATGATTTGTGTTAAAAGTCTAGCAAATGCAACATTGCGGGTTGAAAGCAAACAAACAGGTGACCACCTAGTTGATGCATCTATCAAAACCATGAAATATTTAAATGGTCCACAATGAGGATGAATAGGACCACATATGTCTCCCTGAATGCGTTCTAAGAAAACTGGGGATTCCACAACAATTTTTTACTTGGGGATGGTTTAACTATCAATTTATCTTGAGAACAACTAGCACAATTATAATCACCAGCTAAAAATATTTTGTGACTCCTTAAAGGACGTCCATGTGAATTATTAATTATTCTTTGCATCATTGATGATTCTGGATGACCAAGTCGGTCATGCCATAAAATGAATGTCTTTGGATCATTAATTTTCTTATTCAAGACGACATTCCTTTCGGCATGCCTTGTATGAGTAAAATATAATCTAGAGGATAAAACTGGGAATTTTTTAACACTTCTTTTTTCTCATTTGAAACCAATGTGACATAGAGAAATTCTCTATTATTCTCGTTCACGGTTTCAATGTGATATCCATTTTGTCGAATATCTTTAAAGCTCAATAAATTTCTTCTGGATTTTTCAGAGTATAAGGCATTGTCAACATGAATTGTTGTTCCCCCAGGCAACATAATATTTGCTCTTCCAAAGCCATTAATCAAATTGGAGATGCCAGATATTGTTTGAACATTAGCCTCGGCTAAGTTCAAATTAGAGAAATATTCTCTGTTTTTAATGATTGTGTGCGTTGTAGCACAATCAGCAAGACATATATCGCTCTTATTTGATTCATGATTTGAACACATGATTTATTGATCCATCTGGACAAATAATATTTGGAAAATTAGAAAAGAGTCATATTTCATTGATAAAAATTCATAATATTTTGCCTTTGATTTTGAAGGCATGGTAAAGGTCACAAAAATTTTCGGGTATATATATGACAATATTTAGGCAAAATAACATTTCATATATAACCAAAAAAATGTCACAATTATGAGCGCTCATTGTCAATAATTATTTACCCTTTGTAGTGGTGCACCACTTTTGTTCCACTTTTTGTTGGAATTGTCAATCGACCTTTACCTGATATTTTCACCTTTTCCACGTCCATAAACTTATTATTGCGATCATGATCATTATATGCAACATATGCTTCTTAATTTGAAGCTGAACTAATTGGACGGGATCGACATTATATTTATAATATATCATTATTTTACTCAGGTACCATGAGACAAGAAATCAATCCTTAATATTTATTGAATTGACATGAGCACTCGATATTTGTTGCGGCAATAAATCGAGGCGGGCCACGTGACATTCATTTTATTGTCTCATTAGTCATATTTCCGCATGGCCTCAACAAAGAGGTAATTAAAATTGCGGAATTATAATTAATATTTGACTGATTAAATTTTATAGCTTGAGACTCAACCGCTCATTTTGAGCTTTTTGAGCATTACCTTTTTTTGGTATTTATATATTTATAACTCCATAGGGTTAAAATATATATGAAATATTCACTTTTTAAATCTCTAAAGAGACATTGGCAAGTGATTGTGTACAACATACAGCCTTGCATAGATGCAAGCTTTATTCATAATTTGTAATATCTAATTATCATGACAAGAATTATAATAAGGTAACAAATTCAACTATGGTTGATTAATATTTTGAAAGTAAATATAATATAAAATAATTTTCTCTTTTCTTTTATGTAAAAAAAAACATAACATATGATTAAGTATATGTTCACAACTTGATTCATCAATAATCAAATGTACTATTCGTATGAGTTGGTGGGACAACCTCCAAGTAGGGTGGCGAGACAAAGTCTGCTTAATGCCATGCCTCCTCGAACGGTATAACCCATCTCCATTTCAATGTTTAGCTTTACCGGGGACAAGGCTTACCCACTATCAACTCAAACTTATAGCATTATTTGTATTATAAAATCAAGAATAGAACGATAATTAATCGTTTGTAGTTTTAAGAGAACACTAGTTATGTCCCATATTGACTTTTGATTTCTGATGTAGAAAATCGTACAAGACGCAACTACAGAGCATACTTTCAGAATCAGTGACGTTATAATGTATAGTATATGAATAAAATATGCATATAGAAATGATGCATGTAATAAAAGGAAGCAACCATGATAATATATAAATAAATTGAACTTATTTAAATAACAAAAGTTATACCTTCCTAGCTTTGTCTCCTTAACAAGTCTTCTTGAACTTCAAGATCTCCTTAATGCTAGAGCAAGCTCGTGCTGATAACGTATTGTAAATTGAATTGGAACTTGCTAAGAACTAGAGAAGGAAAATAGAAGACTAAGAACTTCTACTACTACAAAGAAGATGAGAAGAAATGAGATAGTTGGAATGAGAAGTTTTCATTCAACTTGGTGTATTCTTACAATGAGGTTAACACCCTTTATATGGGTGGTGATGATGATAAATGTATCTTTACAATGTGGGACAATTAACATATACACCCCATGTCGTACAACACATTACAAGTAATCAATGTGGGACAATTAACACAGACAACCCATGTCACACAACACATTACAAGTAATTTGACAATACGTGGAATAGTTGGTGTACATTGGAAATGACAATACAAGTTACATGACTACACAATATGTTGGTGTACATGCATGGTCATCCACACTTCACAACATATATATATATATATATAAAACTGAAGGAGAGATAAAGTTTCAAATGTTATCTCCTTCTACCATTTCATTTTTAGGATTTTCCTAATTTTTTATTTTTTATTTTAAGATATTTATATATTTGTGTTATTTATTGTTTTAAAATACATTCATCCCCCATATTTTTGAAAAATGAAAAATAGATATTTATATATTTGGGTTTTTATTGTTTTGAAATATATTCATTCCCCTATATTTTTGAAAAATGAAAAATCCAACTTTGAACAACTAAATGACCGTCTAATTAATGATGTATTCATATTCTTTGTTTCGAATCTTACACCATCGATTTGGTTACCGCAATATTCTTTATAAATACTGTATATAGCACTGAAACAACAATTAAGTTCATTCGAATTATTTTTTTTTGTTAATGAATGGTTACTTCAATTATTTATAAGTAAATATTTTTTAAACCCTCTATTGTATATTTTTTTCTAAAAAATATGGGTTGATTATTGTGAATTGTGATTTTAATTGTAAGAAATGTTATAATATATACATGTAAATTATTTTATTAACTTTATCTTAAAGTTTTAATAACTCATGTGGAAAGCGCAAGAAATCGACTAGTTAAGCATAATCTTAATCTAGCAACCCTCCAATGTCTTCACTAATAATTGTCCTGATAGGGATTAGTGGAAAAACCAAAACTATCAATCCTTGCACAAGGTCACTAGCGGATGAGGCTAAACCATCAACACATCTGCTCCCTCTCTTTAGGTGTGGGGGTTTGAACCCTTTTTATTTGATCCATTTTTTTATGTGAGATATAACTTGATCTCTCCATCCTACCTTGATTGAAACAATACTAAAGATCAAGGGTAGATACTAGTAACTTATGATTATAACTAAGGATCAATCTCTCTCAGTCACTTGATGACTCCAAAACTAACATGATTGGCACACACAACCTTGTCTAAACTTTTATTTAACCAATTATGATTAATTTTATGGTTTAATGTCTCTTCGTCGCGCGAATTTAATATAATTTAATTGAATTATTCGCGATCATATTTATAACACAGTAGCACACAAAACATAAATAAAATTATTTTATTGACACTTCGAGCATGCCACTAGTCTACGACACTTTGTCGCAAATTAGGGTCACTAAAGGTTTGGAATTCAAGTAAATTATTAATTTAGGATTTTTGGGTTGTTACATAAAACCTATAAAAGAAAGTAGCAGACGGTCATCGAGTACTCAGAGGTAGTCGTTGATCTTCTCCTTCCCCCAGTCTGCTACTCGATGGATCTGCAATTGTCACCAAAGATGACAATCCCATTGAGTAAATCTTGCGGCCATTCATTCACATATCCAAATATACAAGAAATTGTAATTGAAAGCATGTGATTAACAACAAAACAAAAGTTTAAAGGAATGTATGCAAACAGGTACCAAATACACCAAGGGACAGACCGGATAGTCACACTAGTCGAGGATCGATTAGTCGCGAGCTTCATCACATCAACTTATGTATTTGATTGAGATCTACGTCACATCAGCCAATAAAGAGTGCCTACATCCCCAGGGACTCTAACTCCATAAGCCATGTTTACTCTTAAAAGATTATGGAATCCAAATGTATGGACTACCTTACAAACACTATAACACTCGTATATCATGAATCTCGATATGAATAACATACAAACATGTGAACATAGAGGTGAAAAACACCGGAGGATAATACAATAGCATGCTAGTTCACAACACATAAGCTAGGAGATAAACAACAATAAAGAGTCCAAATTATGATAAGAAAATGAATGGAATGAAACGCCATGAAACAATTCAAAACTATGAATTTAATAACTTATACTAAACATGGGCAGTACACCAATACATGTCATGAGATTAGGAGATTCAAAATAGTATAAACAATCTAAGTGATTGTATTCCAAGAATAAAAGAGAATTGAAATGGAAATGAATGCCCGAGAGGTTTAGCTACCTTAAATGCACACAATATCTAGCCTAAACTGGCTCTCGACTACTCCAAACTCGTGTTACACCCCTCTTAAGTTCTTTCTAAGCTCTGAAGGTGTCCTAAAAAATTGAATTGAATGTGTTTTAGGTTAGTTAAGTGGTTTTAAATTCTGATTTTTAAAATCACCCCCTTAATAATTTGGTTATGTTGAAATATGTTTTATTAAAATAAAGACAGTTTTTAGTGCAACGACTTATTGTACAAAGACTGTTTTGGTGCAACAACTAGTGAGTTGATTTCAATTATCAAAATGTTTAAATAATGTATTATAGTACGGATAGAAGTTTTAATGCTATGTCTTAACCTTCCAAAACTATAAGGTTTGCACAATTTCGATAAGAAACGAAGGAGATATGAAACTTTTGCCACAATTACTCAAAATAGTTTTATATTATGACCAACAAACTGGAAGAATTCATTTTTCCTTAACCATAGCTTCAAAAATTGTAATTTCTTTTTTTTTACTAAAGACTACAAACATACCTCATAACGCTATACTAAAATATGAGCTCAATCCAATAAGAAATGAGGTAGTTATGCTCAAAACATCAAGACATTATCAAAATGGTAAAACCTATAAATTCAAGATTCATCGTCAAGGCTGCAAAACATTTCTAAATAGGAAAGAGTCCAAATTTTTAAATGGTGTATGGGATCAAAGTTTTAGCATTATGGCTAAACTTTTCGATGCCATAAACGTAAGTCAATTTGGATTTAAAATGAGAATGTTATGGCCAAATTACAGAGATTGGTTCGAAATAGTAACATGCAAAATTTCAGTTTTATTTTCAAGAACCTCATGACCTTAAAAAAATCATAACAAATTCATTCCTAACCCAAAAATAAAAACTCAATAAAGTAGATTGAGTGGAATTTCATGAAGAATCTAAATATTAAATTAGTATATGAAAACACTGACTTTAATTAGATTAGAATTATAGATCTTCTAAGTCATGTAGAAACTCAGATTTTCCAAAATCTTTAAAGCTTAAATTTTAAACTTGAAACTTTAATTGTGTCTGAAAATTGACAAAAATATAATAGGAAATTAATTTAATTTCCTTTTTCTTATCAAAAGCCCTATGATTCATGACTTAAATCTCACATGCATGAATGAAAATAAGGGTATAGTAGCGAGTTTTCTCAACTAGGTTCTTGATCTTCAAGTCTTGTTATTATAGATTCTAATATTGATGAATTTAGTTCTCTTGAACCCTTGAACTCTTAAGTCCCAGCAAGTATTTCACCTCTAAATTTTAGTTGTTTCATTTCTTGATTTTGCATGTTTTGCAAATAAGAAATGTATTTATAGGCTTGAACTTAACATCTCTACTTGATGGTTCATCTTTATGTCTAGCGCCTATAATCACCCTATTATCTCCACTTACATACATACTTTAACACAAATCTAGACACAAATCTCATGGATTTCCATTCCAACACATAACTCGAGGCTTATCTATGGCGTATGTTTATTTTCATTTGATTTTTGAAATATAGTCTAAATGATTTAATATGTATGTTTTGATTTCATTAATATGTGTACACCTTAATTTAAAACTCACCAATCACTCTCTACATGGTTCCCACACTTGCACGTATCTCTATGCATGTCCTTACTCACGTCACGACGCCTATACATAACAAAGAAATGTGATTTAATAATCTACACATAGATACAGACACAATAGTAAATCACCAAACAAATATACAATACATATTGGCTTCCATGCATAATGTTGTACTGTGTACCTGCTGGATAAGTAGTTAATTAAACTTATATATAGGACTAGTTCAGTTGTATAATTGGTCTAAATATCCCGAAATGAGCTCTATATGATGACATTTATGTGTTTTCAGGTCTACAAGGCATAAAAGAGACAAAGAAGTGATTTCTTGATAAAACAAGGAGAAAAAACACAAAACCACAAGTGACGCCTTGGAGAATGAATGGAAAGTGTGGAGATGGCGCGGAGAAAAAGGAATAAGGTGCAGATAAGTTGACGTTGTGCATATAGTTGCAGTGCTATGAGGTAAATACAGATGACGCTGGAGAAATAGGCGGCACCAAGTCCACTGAGAGGAAAAAAACACATGAAAAACTAGAGTTGTAGAATT
The DNA here is from genome assembly GCA_039657365.1 of Stephania yunnanensis. Taxonomy (NCBI): domain Eukaryota; kingdom Viridiplantae; phylum Streptophyta; class Magnoliopsida; order Ranunculales; family Menispermaceae; genus Stephania; species Stephania yunnanensis. The sequence continues at coordinate 46,780,189 of CM077581.1, forward strand.
TGGAATTGTTATTTAGTGTTTCTAATTGTACTTTTAGGAGGGTAAGGAGTATAAATATCACTATAAAAAACAGCTAATCAGAAAGGAAAATTTCCGTTGTTGATTATCATAAATTATGTTTCTAATTCAGTTCTACAACGGATTAAAGATGGAATATAATCCGTCTCTAAAATTGTTGTCGCTAGTTATTCTGCAACAGAAATATGGTTTCGTTGCTGATTTCAAATGGATTAGAGACGTATTTGAGACGGACTTAAAAATGGAACAAACAACAACAACAACAACAACATAGCCTCAGTCCCAAATTAACTGGGGTCGGCTACATGGATCAAACTTTTCCATTGTGCTCGATTAAGTGCAATTGATGGTGAGCTTTGCAAACCATTCAAATCTCTCTTAATTAATGCATCCCATGTTAACTTTGGTCTACCCCTACCTCGTCGAATTTCTACAGTTTCTATCGAGTCAAGTTTTCTAGTTGGGGCATTTGTAGGCCGTCTTTGCAGGTGACCAAACCATCGCAACCGCCGTTCCCTAATCTTTGTATCAATTGGTGCTACTCCTACTTGTCTTTGAATTTCAATATTTCTTATTCTATCTTTACGAGTTTTACCACACATCCACCTAAGCATCCTCATTTCTGCTACATTCACTTTATGTAATTGTTGTTGCTTTATTGCCCAACATTCACTTCCATAGAGCATAGCTGGCCTAATTGTGGTCCTATAAAATTTTCCTTTTAACTTAGTAGGAACATGTCGATCACAAATCACCCCCATTGCACTCCGCCATTTCTTCCATCCAGCTTGGATTCTATGTGTGACATCATTTTCAATGTTACCATCATTTTGTATGATTGAACCTAGGTATCTAAAGTGGTTTACCCTAGGAACTTCTACTTCCCCTAATTTTACCACTCCGTCATCTCGATGTCTAGTGTTTCCAAACTCACAATGCATGTATTCAGTTTTCGTCCTACTCAACTTAAAGCCTTTAGATTCTAATGTATTTCTCTAGAGTTCTGATTTTCTATTCACTCCATCTTTAGTTTCATCCACTAAGACAATATCATCTGCAAATAGCATACACCATGGTATATCCTCTTGAATATGCCTAGTTAATTCATCCATAACTAAAGTAAATAGGTATGGGCTTAAAGCCGATCCTTGATGTAGTCCTATCGTAATGGGAAATTCTTTTATAGCTCCTCCAAATGTCTTTATACTCGTTACTACTCCGTCGTACATATCTTTAATAGTGTCTATGTATCTAGCGTGCACTCTTTTTCTTTCTAGAACCCACCAAAGAACATCTCTATCATATGCTTTTTCTAAATCGACGAATACCATATGGAGATCTTTTTTATTTTCTCTATATTTTTCTAACAATCGTCTTACAAGGAAAATCGCTTTCATAGTTGACCTCCCAGGCATGAAACCAAATTGGTTCTCTGATATTGTTGTTTCTTTCCTTAGCCTATTGTCAATTATCCTCTCCCACAGTTTCATAGTGTGACTCATGAGTTTAATTCCCCGGTAGTTTGAGCAACTTTGAATGTCTCCTTTGTTTTTGAAGATTGGCACAAGCGTGCTTCTTCTCCAATCCATTGGCATCCGTTTTGATTTTAAAATTTTATTGAAAAGTTTTGTCAACCAAGTCAATCCGATTTCTCCTAAGCATTTCCAAACCTCTATGGGTATTTCATCTGGGCCACATGCTTTCCCTATTTTCATTCTTTTCAATGCCTCTTTAACTTCTACAATTCTAATATTATGTGTATAGTTTACATTTCTTTCTTGGTGTGGGTTTTCATCTATTATAGTATCAACTTGGCCATCATTAAATAAACTATCGAAGTAACTTCTCCATCTCTCCTTAATATCCTCCTCGCGCGTTAAAACATTTTGATTTTCTTCCTTAATACATCTTACATGACTTAGGTCTTATTTCTTTATATCTCTTAATTTGGCTAGCCTCTATATATATTTTTTGCCATCTCTATTACCTAACTTTGTATATAAGTCTTCCATGAAATTTGTTTTAGCTTGACTAACTACTTTTTTAGCTTGTTTTCTAGCTTCTCTATATTGATTTACGCATCTTCATCTTGACACTTAGGTATTTTCCTATACATATCTCTTTTAGTCTTAAAAATGGAACAAAGACGGAACAAAAATAGATATTCATCCAAGGTGAATACTTTTGCTTGCATTCCATTTTTATTCTGTCTCTTATCAGAGACGGATTAGCAACGGATGCATTCCATTTTTATTCCATTTATAAACTCAGTTTACCCAGTTTTTTTGCTTAATTTTCCTTTTATTTCTTCGCAAATTATAGACGGATTAGCAATCCATGGATTCCATTGCTAATCCATCTCTTTTTCATTTCTATGCCTAATTTTTTTTAAAAAATATACTCTAAAATCATATTGTTTTTCGAAACTTCTAAATTTGAAAACAACAACAATAGGACTTGCTCCATCGTTTGCCCCTCCAACAACTCCTTAGAGTTGTTAACATAAAAATAAATAAAATTTCACATACACACAATAATCAACAATATATATCAACAACAATGATTCAAATGAGAAAAAACATACAATTTGAAATAAAAAAAGATATAAATATCCACGAATGGTAGTCAAGTATAATAGATACCTAAAATACATAAGTATCCATAAAAGAACTACCAACCCCTTTGTTCTACAACAATCATAAAAATACCTAAGTATCATAAAGCTGCTCATCCCTTGTTGTCCTCTAAATATGCACAAAAGAACTACCAATGTAAAAGTTCTACAAACAACCATAAAAGATATCTAAGTATCCTTAAGTTTTTTATCCCCTGCAACTCAGTCCTCTAAATATCCACAAAAGAAGAATTACCATTTTAACAATTGTGTCAACTACTATAAAAGGATACCTAAGTATCCCCAAGCTACTCATCTCCCGTAACCCAGTCTTGTATCTCCCGATCAACACTGTCCTGTTGCTGTGATGGATCAGTGGGATCTGTTTGCACCTACTATTACTCATGAAGTAGTGGTGCTGGTGGCTGAGACAGAACAAAAACATATATTCATCCAAGGTGAATACTTTTTCTTGCATTCCATTTTTATTCTGTCTCTTATCAGAGACGGATTAGCAACGGATGCATTCCATTTTTATTCGTTTCTAAACTCAGTTTACCCAGTTTTTTCGCTTAATTTTCCTTTTATTTCTTCACAAATTATAGACGGATTAGCAATCCATGGATTCCATTGCTAATCCATCTCTTTTCCGTTTCTATGCCTAAACTTTTTTTTAAAAATATACTCCAAAATCAAATTGTTTCTCGAAACTTCTAAACTTGAAAACAACAACAATAGGACCTGCTCCATCGTTTGCCCCCTCCAACAACTCCTTAGAGTTGTTAACGTAAAAATAAATAAAATTTCACGTACACATAATAATCAACAATATATATCAATAACAAAGATTCAAATGAGAAAAAATGTACAATTTGAAATAAAAAAAGATTTAAATATCCACGAATGGTAGTCAAGTATAATAGATACATAAGTATCCGTAAAAGAACTACCAACCCCTTTGTTCTACAACAACCATAAAAAATACCTAAGTATCATAAAGATGCTCATCCCTTGTTGTCCTCTAAATATCGACAACATTATTGAACTCTGAGCGTGGCACCATCGGTGGCACCTAGGATTTGCTAGCACCAGGATCTACATATTTTTTCTTCTTTCTCCCAAACGACCCGAGACCGTAGATACGCCCTTTGGGACACTCACCCGCAACATCGTAGTACATTGCCTCATCATCCACCGACTGGTCCAATGTAGCCTGGGTCAGCTCCTGACTTCTCCTCTGGAGCTGAGCATGCATGGAGCAACAAAAAGTTGGCAAACTTAGATTTGCTTCTCGAGAGTTTGTAATTAGGAAAATTTGCAAGACTTTATATTTTTTTTATTTTGAATCAACTAATTAGTCTCTTATCAATCTTTTATAATCAAAATAAAATTTTTAAAATATATCATAAATATCAAGATTTGAACCCACAACCTTCGCCTTTGATCTTATATATTAGTGTTGCTGCGTACACAACATTCTTTGGATATATTAATAAACTTTTTTAGTAATCAATTTATTCAAATTAAGTATCAAGCAACTCGATTATCCTTTAACAAAGTCTCAATTACAAACCTTTTATATGCTACATAAATAAATTGATTGAATCTAACATAATATGTCATATATATTAAATCCAAAATAACCAAATAATTAAGATTTAAGTAATATATATTGCTAAATAACGTAAGTATATGATCATCCGGAATTAAGAAAAAGTATAAAAGAAGGTAAAGATTGGATTGAAAGATAAGAGAAATCCCTTATTTTCCTAACTAGTTGATCATCTACCAAAATAATGATTGATATTTTGTAAATAACTAAGGAATTGAAAGCTCACCTCAATCAAGTATTTCAATCTAATGCTTTTTCACCTTGTTCATTGATTTCTTCATTGAATGAGATACCGGGAGAGAAAAAGAGATGCGATTCATTAATTTTTAGTCGAAATCATCACCAATTTATTCAAATTTAACACAACTAAATTGAACTCACCTTAATCAATCAATGCCTCCACCGGTTATTCTCCACGTTTATAGTTGTGATGAAGATAGCTCGAAACTAAAAGAGAAATGGGAAGGCAACAAGTCAAGTGCCAGAAAGAATGTGTGCGAAAGAGAGGGAGAAAAAACAAAAAAATAATTATTGCAAAAATGCTTGAATCTACAACTACCCACTAAATCAAAACAATGTAAAACTGCATAGCATGAAAAAGTTATGAAGAAGGGTGAAAAAACCTAAAAAAATAATTGCAAAAATTTAAAGGCAGAAACAACTAAATGTACAACTACCCATTAAACCAAAAAACAATCAATTATTTAAGCACGTCCATGTATTATCAATGTGGTTATTAATTTATTTATTTATGTTTTACATAAAGGAAGTTTCATTGATGTCGAAAAAAATACATATGAAATGGTCCATGTCTCTTTTTAGCGTTCCCCTATATGTACATGATCCCTTGCACTTAAATTTTATACAAAAACTTACAAAACAATAGAGGTGAGCAATTAATGTTGTTCAAAATGCTCTCCTTGAGATGATCAAAATATCAGCTCGGGTCAAAAGCCATCATTGGAGTCCACCTTCTTGAGTTACATACTTATCAACATTGTTGATTTGGAATTCATGCCGGCAAGTACAGAAAGCATGTAGAATTCCATTTACATTCATCATTTAATCTTCCAAATGAAGTAGCCCCCACCATATGTGCAATAGTGATGATCTCACATGCTTCACTTAATACACAACATGCATGAGATGAGATGTGGTAGTGAGGTACAATATGAAGTGAACATGATTTTGTCCAACAAGTTAGTAATAGTAGGCTAGAATTTGAACCAAAATTACTCAATAACACGTATTGACTAAGCCAAGCAAAATTTAAATCATGAAGATGGTCTATCAATATATAAACTACATAAGCTGGATTTTATAATTTCAATTATTTTTTGAATAAAATATATATAGGACTTAGAGACTTAGAAACTTAGTTGCCAAAATGAAGAAAATAAATTGGAACTTGGGACCCATTAGTTTTTCACTCTTACCTCCCTAAGGTTAGAGACTTAGAGACTTAGTTGTTCACTCGTACTTGTTCACTCGTACCTCCTTAAGGTTAGAGGTTCAAATATCTTGACGTTTTAAGTGAAATAGCCATATCAACTCAAAGAGTAATCCTAGTTTCTAGAACTCTAGCTAGTAGTAGAAAATATATAGTTGAAGGTACTATTCATCTATAACTACTCTTTGGATTGTTTTATCTATACATATGCATATATACATATCTATGTTGCTTTCGTTTTTTTTAGTTAGTTCGAGTCACTAGAATCTATACTTACTGTGCATAAAAAGAATTAATGAATGTACATTTATTTTCCTTTTTCATATTTGAAACAAGTAATGTAATGGACGCTTACTCTTAGCACATGTAACAATACACTAACAACAACAACAACAACAACGACAACAACAACAACAACAACAACAACAAGACCAACAATTCCTTCAACAACAACCACAACCATAACAGTCAAATAATAATAAGAGGAATGCCTTGGATGAAGCACTGTCACTACAGAGGACAAAACCAAGATATAGTGGAATTACAACAGTGGTCTGATCTCTAGTGATCACCATAATCACTCATTAATTAATTTCATAGGCTTCTAATAGCTGCCTCTAAAATGCTTGTAATTAACCAACCAAGCGAGTGGCAGCATAATGATTTAGCATGTTGTTATTGCCTTATTGGTGTCATTGGGGGGGGGGGGGGTTGTCCCAAATTTAAAGATGTGTTTTTGTTCGAGAATTAAACTAAAGCCATTATTACAACTAGTCTCTCACTCTTTCAATACTTTGACTAGGCATAATACAAAACTTTACAATAAGCATTCATAAGTGTGCCACCCTAAGACAATTTTACTTCAAAGAAGGCTTTAGATTTACTTGTTGGGTATAAATAATAGTCCTACGAAGAAAAAATAATAGCCTATAGGTTTAGAGTAAAAACTCTAGCTTACCTTGACGTACATTTTGAAGAGCTCATTACCGAGTTTTTTTTATAAGGTAAACTTTATACATAAAAATTAGTCTCTCCACATTCTTCAGACTTCTACTAGGCCTTACACATACAAATCTTTACATCATGTCATATGCGGCTAAACAATTTTTATTTCAAAAACTTTTTTATTCTTTTGAATTCAATTAAAAAACTAATCTATGTTCTTGAATCCTAATGATAAGTTGAGAAGAAAGGCATAGGCTGAACCTACAAATGGCATTTTAGATAAATACCCATTCTCAAATTCAAGCAAACTGATAACCAATTAAAATGTGCATATAGAATTCAACATCAACACTAAAAGGTCATTTAAAATAGACTAAAGAGACATGAATAAGGTTCCAATGACGTCTTTGTATGATCAGAAAAATAAACCCTTAAACAACGATCACTGATTAAAATATGCAGTTATATGCTCACTAGATTCAATTTTTTGTGAAATAAGCACACTACCACTGGAAAAAAACAACAAACCATGATCTCTAGTGAACACGATAAAAAATTCTATGTCTGATCGTCAAGTTTGATCAAAAAACGAACCATGATCATCAAGATCGATAAAAAAACAAACGAATCAACAATCACAACTAATTAGCAACACAAACAACAACAATAATAGCAACACAAGAAAGAATAGAGAAAGTCAAAGAAAATATTGTAGAGATACCTGTCCAAGAAGGGAACAAGAAAAAAAAAGAGCTTGAACACGAGGAAAGAAGACGCAAAGACTCATCCGCGACATCAACCTCGCATTTGGACCAAATTTCCTCTTTTAAAACCCCATCACTCACCTGCCTTTGTTCATACACAATCAATACAATACTTGTCTGCTTCGTTCTCTCATTTACTTGATCAAAAATCTTTAACTCACTTGTGCAAACCTTAATCTTGATTTAAATACTTTACTCCCAATTAATAAAAACCAGTTTAGAGGAAGACCCAGTTCTTGAAATCTCATTTTCAGGGCTAGATCTCATCTGGGTCTCTCCTAAATCTCAGAATTCAACTATTTCTTTGGGTTATTTCATCAAACACTACGACTGAAATGTTCAAGAACCCTCTAATTGGTCACTTGTTGGTTATTTTTGCGAGTTTCTCTTTATTTCTCTCAGCCAATGCTTAGACTTGCAGGAGTACAATGTTTGCCACCAAAATTTACAGTGCTTGCAATGATCTTCCCGTGTTGAACTCATTCTTGCATTAGAATTATGAGGCATCAAACAAGACTGTGAGTCTAGCGTATTGACGACAACGACTCCGGCTACAACAGAAAACGTGAGGGCTCCGACTACGACAGACGTTGCGAAGGCTTCGGCTACAACAGACGACGTATTGATGTAAGGTTTAGGGCTCGAAAAGAAAGTCGAATGGGGTTAGGGTTCGGGAAGAATATGGGTTCGAATGGGGTTGTGATGAAATGAGAGAGAAACCAAATGGTGTGGGCCACTAAAATGGGTCTATATTTTAATCGATAATTGTGTGAATCTCGAGGCGTGATGTGCAGCTAAAACATATCTGAACTTGGGAAATTTTGGCGAGTAAATTTGGCGCTATTTTTTTCGAAACGGAATTAAACTCCATCTTAATTCCGTTTATATCCCATCTCTATTCTGTTTGAGACAAATAAAACATTTTACCATCATATTTAGTTTCTATTCCGTTTCTAATTAACAACAAAATCTTATTCCATTTCTAATTTGCTATTTTTTTTGTAGTGAATGTATTAGAACGTGGTAAACTCATACACCATCAAAAACCATAATTAATTACCATAGTTTACATTAGTTTTTAGTAAAAGAGAGTTTACTTTGATTATTAATAAGATCTTTTGAAGGAGATACATTGAAGACTTCAATTGTGGTGAATTAGTGTTGTTCTTTGATTTAATTAAAGGTTTATTTGATTTAATCTTTGATTGCAATGAATACCATGATTTGTGTGTGTTTAATGATGATGATGATGAGTGAGTAGTTTATTTATCTTAGGGATCAATGGATCATATGGTATGAATACTATGCAAGTTATGAATTGAGTATAATGTTTTAGATATGGAATTATTAGAATATTTGTTTGATTCTAAGCTTAATGCTATGAACATCTTGATCACATGTTTGTTGATTAGAGGTTTTAGAAGTTACCATGGCCGTAGAGCTTTTAAGCTGGATAAGAAGAACACAATTGTCAAGGCTTGGGCTACACACAGGACCTCCCACACCATTTGTATCCCCCATATGAGAATAACCCGCAGGCTCGATCAATATGGGCACAGTATTTTGCCTCCCATAACTTGAACCCACGCCTTGGAGGCTTAAGGCCACGAATTTAGCGAGTTGTGTACTGTTGAGCTAATTCGATGTAGCCAAGTGGATTAAGGTAATGGATTGTGAATCCATCATGCGCGGGTACAATTCCCGTCGTTCACCCATTCTGCCCTCATGTTGAGCTTTTCAAAATTTTCCAATAAATGATTAGCTACCAAATTTGAACCAGCATAGACATATTTCCAATGAATTTACAATCCGTCCCCATTAACCACTCGGGCATCGACTCGGGAAGAACCCATTTTAGGCTGATTGATAATACATAAACAACTTCCTTTGCTAGTACCCTACCCGCTAGGGGATCCAGCTCAATGGTACACAACTCGCTAAATATGTGGCTTTAAGCCTCGCTCTAAGGCGTGGGTTCGAGTTATGGAAGGCAGAAGACTATGCTCATATTGATTGAGCCTACGGGTTGTTCTAATATGGGGGACACAGATGGTATGGGAGGTCTTGTGTGGTGCTCATACTACCCGTGACTCAAGGCTGGGAGGTCTTGTGTAGTGCCCAAGCCTTGACAACAACCATAAAATATATAATATAGATAGATAGTTGCGGATTATGGAGACATGGATAAAAAACTTAATTGTTTATGAGTTTAAATATATATTTGGCACTTAATGCATTTTGAGACATACGTTATTCACACTGATAGGTAGAGTTCTAGCTTTCACACTATGATCTTTTTCACCACAATATTGGGTTGACGTAAATAATAAGGAAATTTTGTTTATTCTAATTATACATTGCATACACATAAGAAAGATGAAAGAAGTTTGCTATGCAAAGCGTATAATTCAGTACCTATGTGAAGTTGTGAATCAAGATTTTTCTCAATATAAGAATACAACTTGATTTACATTGTTTTTATCGATTAGAGTAGTTTACTATAATTCAAACAAAAAGAGACCTACTGAAAAATATAGTGAACTTAACTAAGTAATTGTGTCCATATACACCTTTCCTAGAGGAACGATATCTGTAATCAACCTTTGTTGATCACATTATTACTTCAATTGAACTGTTAATCATGCAATTACGTTCATTCACTGTCGGGTCATGTCAAGGGTCGGTGACCTTTAATTAGGATAAATCTAATATTAGTGATTTGGGATGTTACAACACTAATAATGTTGATTAGCATGCTAATGAGGCTGAGGCTACGGGCGGGATAGTTTGACTAGTTTTAATAAAATGGTCACATATCCCTCGTTTTAACTCCATTTTTTACGTTCTGCATATCGCCAGAGAGAGAGAGAGAGAGAGAGAGAGAGAGAGAGAGAGAGAGAGAGAGAGAGAGAGGGGAACAACCTGAAACCAGTAGTTTTTAAAAATTTAGTCATCTTCTTGAATGAAAATGAGCTGAGAGTCATAGTTTTTACATAGGGACAGGTTTTGATTAGTGTTTGGAATCATTTTGATTTTGATTAGTCTAAACACTTAATAAGGGACTAAAACACACCTAATACAACTTAAATTTACACCAGAGACATATGAGTCGATGTTAGTGTGGGACACGACACTCGAGGAAAGCAATGGTCAGTCTAGCTTAAGACTTGCAGGGAAATTATCCTCATTTCTTTCCTTATGTTTATATTTATTTATAACTATTCTAGATATCGCTACCAAAATTATTGATCATACCATAATTCTTTTGTTCCCTCTTTATGATGTTGTTTGGAGAGTTCAGAGTATTCTTCATTTCGATGAATCATGCAAGCTTTTTTTAATACCTTGATCATCCAAATCCATGCTTGAAATATGTATAACCTATTAGTTGATTTGATTATATTTAATGGCCAAAATAGCAAGTTATTAATCGTTGTTGAAGTATCGATCTTGTTTATGGTCCTATATATGTTGATAAATGCATACTTATCTTATCATTGAAAATGAAATCTTAATATGTTTATGGTTCTAAGTATTAGTTAAGTGTGACTTATGTGATGTTGTGATTTGAGAGGGACAAGGCCTCGATTGAGCCATCCAGTCAGGCATGTTCCACAAACACTTTGGGAGTTGTGTTCCTAGTTGTGCCCATCATGAATTTGGCCATGTTTCTATCGCACATCGTGAGTGGCTCTTATAAAGTTTAGGGCTCACCACAGGGCTATTTTCTCGTGAATATATCAAGGAACCCTTATGGAGATAGGGTTGAGTTCTTCCCTACGGGTCGAGGAACCCCGTTAGTTGATAAGTCAATAATTAGACAATGTTTTATAGTAAATTTTAAGGTGATTTTAGATGTATAAGGCTATATTACACTGGTTTTTCTCTTGTTTTGTGATTTCGGGTTAGTTTAAGGTTATGTGAAGAAATGGAAGAAAATGGAAGAAAAGTAAATAATTCAGTCAATTATAGAAAAGACACTGCGAATCATCAACGAATTAGAAATGAACTAAGAATTGCTACCCAAATCGATGAACCACATAGGGACATTTACACCGATTTTCACATCGATTCAACTAAGATAAATGATTCAGTCAGGAATCACTGAAGTTGGATATAAGAATAGGAAGCGACTAAATGGACCCCATTTACTCTATTACAGGGGTCAAGTTCCTAAAGTCAGTCTCTCAAAACATTTTCTGCCTTAACGACTTTAAGCAGATAATAATATATCCCTGATGCTGCCTTTGCCTTCCCCTTAAATGTTGATTCTCGTAAAATGTGTCGATTCCCATTTTTTGGAGGATTTTCCCTTTTATCTCAAAAAAGAGGTTTTGAGAGACTTCTGGAAAAGAGACAGTCTTTCTGCATTTTTAGAGCAAGAAGCAGAACTACTCCCGAGGTACATATGACCAGCCCATCGGGTGTCTCTGTGGGAATGCTGATCAAAATAAGGTAACTCGGCACAACAAACATGATAAGCATACCCCGCTTTTGCCAAACGTACCCCACCTTTATTTTTATAAATTCCTAAAATACTTTTGATTACCACATGCCATAGAAGTGAAGAAGTGTTGCCTGTAGGTTTCGGACATACATGTCCGAGACCTCCTTTGGTCTTAATCATCTTACATCGAGATATCTTTAGAGGTTTTAACCGCCTCCTACAGAGATCTTTGAAGAGGTCTCAAAGGTCTATATCTTGTGTTGGTTTCGGTACGAGCTGACAAAAACCTCTAAAGAGGCCTCAAACTTGTGTAATTGAGACTTCAAAGAAGTCTTGGACTTGTAGGACTTGTATGACCGAAACTTTCAAAATGCTCTCGGCCCTTTTGTGTACGAAACTCACGGACGACAAGAACGAACAAATAAATTTAAAAATAAAAAAACACATGAAACCAACCAAAAAACTAGTGTTTTTTCTTGGAATTACTAGATATTCTCGATTCCATCGATATTTTGTGGAAAAAATGTGAGATTCAAGCTTCGAATCAAAAGCTCTAAATCCAACAACAAAACCATAAATACCACTACCAACTCAAAAAACGCAAAAAAAAAAATTAAGAAACTTCAAAAATCTACATAAAAATAGGTGTGGAATACATCCACGAAGTGGAATCAGTATAGTTTCGCTCGGATTTCGTTAGATTGAGGCCAGAAGTAAGAGCAATTCGAGAGAGGGGTGACTGGGGGTATGAGTAAGTGGGTGTGACTTGGGTATGGGTAAGTAAAAACACATTTATATAGAGGGAAAATTGGGTCATTTCACACATGAATTAACTTTTTAAAAACTAGGGTTCGTTTACCATTAACTGAGGTCCTTTGTAGCCGCTGCCCAAGAATATTGGGTTAAAATAAAAAATCTTAGTTCAATTGGTATATGTACTACTTAGAATACAATATATATGAACCTAGGGCTTTCAAATTAAGTGCCCTTGATAGTCTTTTATTGCACTTGGAGCCAGCTTAATAGTTTTAAATTATTTTCAATTAAATTAAGTTTAGTTTTATTGTTCTTGCTTTTGAAGACTCATTGGAGATTCAAATATTCAATAAGAGGCGTTTTTCATTAATGTCTTTTATTTATTTTATTGCAACTTTTATTTTGAATATGCATAAGTAGTTTATTAATTTAAACAACGTCTGAACATGAACTTAAACCGTTTTGCAATGTAGTCATAATGAAAAAAAATTTGTACTTAATTACTTAAACTTAATCGAATGATTTTAATATAATTTTTTTTTCATATTACTATTAAGAAACTTTGTATTGCATGCATAGTCTAAAATGTGCATTGTGATATTTAGGTTCTAAATCCAATATAAAGTAGTAACTAGAATTAATTCAAAAGGTTTTCTACCGTTTAGATGTCTTAGGTGAATTGTGTTCTAAGTTTGATATTGATACAACTAATTTCGATAATATTGGCTTAGTAGTAAGAATTTTTCCTAGAGTGTAATGATGTTTTATTTCAATTAGTTATCTTTTAGGTTTCAAAGAGCTAATGGTAATAAAATTAGAATATGATTTTTCTATTGATATAAGAAAAATTGATGGCTTGATAAGGCTATCAATCTTGCTTATGATTTAGGTTTAATGATTCAAGAATACTTCATAATACGATGATAGTATGATTATGACTATACTCTAATTAATATGTTCATATTCAAAACGGGTTTATGTTTAATTGTTCTGGATATTTGTTTAAATGTTTGTTTTATATTGATTTGATTTGAATTGAATTTAGAATATATAAAATTAGTTAATTTGAGTTGTGTTAATTTTAGTTAGTTATAATTAGTTTAATTGACTGCCATAATTTGATTAGATAATTTTAATTCCCATTTTATTTAAATTTAAATAAAATAATAAAAACCATTGGAAAAACCCTTTTCGTAAGAAGTTTGCAAAATCTCTGTGGAGGCGATCTAACTTACCACTACTTCGAATAATAAGGATATGCATGAAAACTTATTGTACACACTCGACACGTGTCAATTTTTGGCGCCGTTCGCGGATATTTTTACATAATTTCTTAGGATTTTTAGACGTTGTATGGTCTACACACTACGCCATTCTAATTCTACTGGATCTTTACATCCGTTTGATCTTGAGGTGGATAGACTTTCAATTGTAACTTGAGACAACAACAACATAGGGAACACCATGCTACCATAATGGAAGCCAACAACAACAATAATAATGATATCAATAATATCATGAATAATAATGATAATAAAAACTTGCTATTAGGCAAGTCAATCAAAATGTCAAAGCTTACGAGCCAATGTGTATTGTCTATCCTGAAAGATTTCTTGAATTTGAACTAAGATCTTAATTCATTAGTGCCTTACCTAACTTCTGTGGTAAAACTAATGAAGACCTATCGAAATTTATGAGGGAATACCAACACAAAGTTAATGTGATAAAACCTAAAGAAAGTTGTGATGACTCGAATTTCTAACCTTAGTTTTGTCTGTAATCAGGATCACCGACCTGTGACGTGAGACCCACATTGAGATATGTGCACTGACCGAGGCAAGTGGTCGAGGTATATTTTTAGTTATACTTAGTGTATTCCTAGTGTATTGTATATGTGTAGACATACTAATTCACCTCTACTTGTTATTTGTAAGTGTCGAGACTTGAGTGGGGAAGCGCTTCAAGATGCATGAAGCATGGGACCGAGGTAGAGAGTGATAGGTGAGTTATTGAAATTGCTATGCATATCAATGTAATCAACTATTGTATGCCTTTACATTCTATGGTTTATATGAAAATCAAATAACAAACCTAAGTTGAAAAAGAAAAATAACACAACCTTATATCTTACCTTGAGGTACGCGATATAACTTATCCCAATTGATCATGTGTAAGAATTATGTGTTAGCTAGGATGAATTAGTGGAGAGTTAGAACTTAATGAGGACCATTAGATGCATCTAGTGATGTAGGAAACACATCAAGATTAACTATGTGGCGCCCCCGCGCTCCGTGTCCATTAGGTTTGTGGAGTGTAGGTCCCACTGCCATCTCCACGGCCCTGCCACGGTAGTACTCCTCAATTTGCACGATAACTCATCTTATATTATTATAAGCTAACCAATTGTTCAGTTGTTTAATATTTGGTTATTAAGTTAGTCTTTTATGCGCCATACCTTCAACTTATACTAATGGTTTATATTTTACAGAGTTATACAATCAAATCAATTTAAAATGCGGAAGACTTAATAGACAGGTAAAACATGGATAACATAATAAGGCCATGTCATATAGAGCATCAATCCTACTTTGGATAACTCGGGATAAAGTATAATATATATAAGGCGACAGATACCTCAAAAAAAAGTATATATATGTACAATGTCTCCCACAAGATCCCTGATACCCAAAATAAAGCAAAACAACATAATAATCATGTGCTAGTAAGTCCCAAACAGCAGGCAATCAAAGATACTCGCCTAGAATCCCCTTGCCCCTCTTAGTACTACGATATGCACTCAGTAATCACAACAAATTAGATGACGAGTCTAGTGAATAAAATTTTAAGGAAACTCATTGAGCATTTAAACGAGAAAGAAACCAGTAATACTATGAAATAAACGCATGGAAACTTAACAGGAAAGTGTAAGTGGATCATCGTATGCATAAATAAAAATAGAGCGCAAATGTGTGTGCATGTCTCATTCATACTAGAACATACTTCAGATCCCTAGGATTCCTTCTGTGAGCACACCCACTATTCCATCACCTGGTCCTTTCGGTAGCCGGCGTAGAACCATGTTGCACCAACACATGTATCAATGCAGTAGCTCAAGTTGCCAAACACTGAGGGCTCAGGTACTTATGTTATGGTCTAGCATGCTATGAACACATAATTGAATACCCAATGAGAGTGAGATCGACCGGTCGTCCAAACCAGAGATAAAAACATAAATAACTGAATTGAATAGAGTAAAACAACAATGAAAATAGTAAATACTCAAAGTGGTTTTCAATTGAACTTTACGCACCTCAAAAGTCATACTCCAACTTCCTTGGACTCTCGAATCTACCCATAGCTCGCTCCCCATACCCAAGCTAAGGTCCTTCAGTCCCCTGAAATCAATTAAGTGTGTTTATAGTAGTTTTAGATTAGATTAATATGTTTTAAGTCCTAAGATCAAAATTTAGTGAAATCTCAAAAATCATTAAATTATTATTTTCTCAGCTAAATTCCTCAAAATAACACAAAAACCACAAAAACAAAAAATTGGTGTAAAAAATGGATTATTGTAAGCAACGTTACTATAAATTATTTGTATTTAATTTTCTAGTGCCTAGATAGTGCGCTATGTTGGCCCTATAGCACGCTACCGAGGTCAAAACCTAAAATTCCCAATTTCTCCTCCCCAATGACCATCTCCATGTGTCTTCCACCCCATCCTCGACTTATTGGGGAATCAAAATCTCTCAAAATAGTAGAACAACACATCCATAGCAATTTATATCATCAATTTAAAAAACCATGCATTCATTCCCAATTTGATCCAACAATCCAATTCATTTTAAAAATCAGTTTGTAAACTTAATAGTTCATTGAGTTGAGCTTAGAAATCTCAATTTGAGTTTAAATTTCTAGAACTTGATGAAGATATCAATTACCTAAATGATGAACTCTAGGATTTGATCTTCTTAGCTTGATTCCTCTATTAGACGGCCTCAATTTCTCCTAGTTCTTGCTAAGTTTTCTAGTAGTCTAGCACAAGAACATTCTTCGTTATGGTTGCATGAAGAGATTCCCCACTAACTTAGCTATATATAGTTGTGGATAAAATAAAGTGTGTATGTGTATCTTGAGGTCTATCCTATGGCTCTTGTTAACTCATACTCTACTAGCTTCCATCTTGTTGACACCAATTCCTAACTCAAATCTCCTAGGATTCCATTCTAGTATGAATCTCAAGGCATATCTATGACTCGTCAGTTTTTCCATCCAATTATAGACATTTGTAATCAATTAACATTCATTTAATTTAACTTAGGCAATTTTATATATGTGTAGGCCATTTATGGTCTTAAATTGGTATACTACCACTTCCCCTATTCCCCAACTACCCGACACCCAATGCCCCACGTCTCGGCATGCATATCAAGGCGCGTAAATTCTTGCGTTCTCAATTTAACTGACTTAGCCTATGGTTTTATCATCATTAAATGTCACATTTACTTTGACTATACTCATATTAGTCTATTTAAGATAGTATAGATTCAATTTACCCATACTTTTGTTAGGGCATGTTCCCTAAGTCAATCTACAAACATTGTTTATCTTATAATTTTAGTTAATAAAATAAAGGTTTTATTTGCTATTTTATTATAAGTGATTGCATGTTTATCTTATAGTAAGATCCATAGGTATTTGTTGAAATATCCTAAATGTCACTAGTCGGTCATTATACTTGAAACTATAATGAATTAAGACTAGTGCGAATCTTTATTGATGGTCATGTGATGATCATAGGTATAGGGATACGAATCAAGATCACTCGTACTTACTAGGGAATAAGATACTGGACTGACCCGCTACGACAAAACCACTTGGATTAAGTCATAGGTGTTACTCATGATAGGTATATCATTTAGTCCTTCGACTTGAGATTACCATAGACTTCAATATTAGGAGCATGATAATTTGAGACAATCAAATGTTGTCTTAAATAAGATAATTATAAAGGTTGTGATTGGTTACCGTGTGAATAATATGTGAAGGTGTAATCAAGATAGAATTTGTCATTCTCGTATAGAGAGAGATATCAGTGGATCCCTCAATAAGATAGACTAATAATAGCCAAGCCACTGTGAATTGATATGATTAATGTCACTTGGTTTTTCAGTTTACCTAAAGATTGAGATTAGTACGATTGAACATTAAGGGTGGCTTTCCATGCCTTATGTTTAATCAAAGGATATCGCATGACAAAAGGATATGATGTATGTTATTAATTAGGTTGTATCGATGATGATATTCATGCTACTTAGGTAGTCTAGTCGTAATGCCTCACTAGAGACCGCTTATGACTTGTGTATCAAAATGGTTTTTGGTTCACCGCCAACATTGCATAAACCTATTGGGTCGCATACAAAGAATGGCTTTGCACAATTTCAATTGGTCAAGAGTAATGAATTTTATATGATAAGATTAATGACATAAAAGCCCTTACGATTTGTTACATGATAACTTATTAATAGGGGCGTATGTGTAATTTGCTTAAACTACATAAATACAATAGTTGTATGACGAATATGATTTTAAGTGAGGGCTTATCTACACATATAAATAAAGGGTAGAACCTTAAAAATGTAATAAGATTTCATTTTACAATTTTTAAGTTCTCTAGATATAAAAAAAGAGAGAAAAATCATTTTCAATCACTCTTAGGGCTAGCAGTCCAAATTTTGGTCACCGTTTGTGTGTGGATTTCTGATAGAGGACGAGCACTTGAACGTCTTGAAAACCGAACAATCAAAAAAGAAATCACGGAATAAGGTATGATTTTACTTTCGTAGATTTAGTTTAATGGAACTTATTTTCGATCCTGTTGGGGTTTTTCAAATTTTGTTTTTAATTTTTTGTCGCGAATGAACCCCCAAAACCCAACAACTTCACCTACCCGGTACCAACATTGACACGCTTTTTAAGGTGAATACCCGTCACACAATCCTACATGATATGACAAAGTAAAATCAAACATGTGATGAATTATACAATATTTAATAAGATACATCGCAATAAGGCAATCAATCAAAAAAATATAACTAATATACCTAGTCAAGAGTGCCCCTAGCCTATTTGCCACGTCCACGTCGATTTGAGCTGGGTCCTAGTCTAAAATAATAACGAATAACTGCGTTGATAAAATTGGGCCGCTACAAACTAGAAACTGTAAAATGCATGCTTAGTTGTTTCTTTCCCCATTTGCATGCTTTGAAACAAAAAAACTTAGAGTTGATTGTTGGCTGGAATTACTCAATTAAGGCTACAAAGTGAAGGACATTCATCGACCAAGTGATAAACAAGCGCTAAGAATCCACAACAACTTTAGGTAATATTTTGAACTCATCAATGCATTCAAAATTCATGGGACTTGAGCATGAATCAAAGAGCTTAGAGCGTAATCTATTTCAAAGTGTTATTTATGTTGTTTATGATCAAATTTAAGCATTTATTTAGATTTTAAGTTTTAAATTCTTAAATTTAAAGGCTTTGCCCAGAGTTGGGGTTTTAACCATGAAATTGATTTTGCTAAATTTGGGTTTATAAATGTACATGTTTTCAAAATTAAACCTTATATTTGAATTCCTCATGAAATTCTAATAAGTTTGCTATAAGGAAGTTCAAAATTTGAGTTTGTTCTAATAAAGTTATGAAATTTCAAAGTTTATGGTGTTCTTGAGCATTCTTGTATAAATGCTTGTATAAATTGATGAATTTGATGCCTTGTTTTTTATGTGGAGGATGAAACGGATCCCCAATGATGGAGAACAGGGATCCAGGGATACGATTGAGGCTGATTTCATAATAGAAACTTAGAATCCGACTTGCAGAATTCTAGGTTTCCCAAAAAAAATAGTGTGCTTGGTGTGCTCAATAGCGTGCTACCAAGATTACATAGCGCGTTAGGCGCAAGTAGCACGCTATGTGCAAGCAGCACGCTAGGAGAAGCCCCTAGTGCGCTACCTATTTTAGGCAGTGCATTTTTTGTAATACTTAACTTAAGTTCAAACCTAATAACTAGCCCATAACTTAATCTAGTGGCCTAAACAAACTCTTAACAAACGTAATGACATCAGGAACCTATGACAGAGTCTTGGAAGTTCGGGTACGCGTTTTAAGGTGTCAAGAGGCCAGTTTAAGCTAGGAATTGCCTATTTTTTAGGTAAGTAAACCTATTAAGGAACTTTTCTTCATTTCATTCCAATTCCTTATCTGTTGGTAGTCAATTCAACAAAGTTATCCCTTGTAATCTGATATCATGATTTATATGTTGTCTACTCATTAAAGAAGCTACTTCATCATAATATCTATTCTTTCATTGACTCGTTGATTCCATTTTTATGCAATGTATTTCCTTGCTGTTTTAAATGATATATGAGTTCAATAATTCGAAGAGTTACTTTAAACACATTTGCAATAAACCTTTCTCGGATAGGTGTTCTTGCTTCCATAGTAGATCATTCCTAATGGGCAATGAATAAGAATATGGGCAATGAATAAGAATATGCTTAACAGATTCAGTTGGAGTACAACATAATGGGCATATGGGATCAATCGCCACTTTTCTTTTAATTAAATATAGTTTGGTGGGAAGAAAGTCTCGTATTGCCTTCCACATTACATTTTTCTTCTTGAACGAGACTTACGCATTCCATACCATCTGCCATACACTCTGATCAGCTACACGATCTTGAATATAAAAGGTTTTGGAAGCACTTCTTACAGAAAAGTCAGCATTTTTCCCATGCCCAAATGATTTTATCAAGTGCTTGTTGATAAGTGATTATTTATAATTATATATAGAGCTAGTCTAGTAGTATATTTAGTATAAGTACCCCTAAATGAGCTAAAATTGATGGTGTTTATGCTTTTTCTAATGAGTGAATTTGAGAAGAAATGGAGCAAAAACACACCAAAGGAGGTTTGGCATTGTGGCTAAGCAGTGTGGCGTTGAAGGACATCAAGGCACACCGTAGGAGAGCCAACAAGTGGAGAGAATTAAGATAGGAAGCTTGGCACACTGCCAGCATCGTGAAGATCAAGGGACAACACCGAGGAGCAATACACATAGCTCCAGGACTATTGAAGAGACAAATTGACATACGAAGTGCTCAGCATAATGTCGGTGTCGAGGGAGTGTACACACAACACCGAGACTTAAGTGATAGTGCTGAGAAGAGAAGAAAATAGAAAGTAGGAATCTATTTTTGTGTTAAATTGTTAAGTAGCGTTTTCAATTGTTTCAAAACATGATTGAGAATATAAATAAATAGGATAACATGCTAAACTCATAACTTACAATAGATTAGCCACAATTAACATAGTTTAGCATAGGTTACTTTATTCATGAGTATTAAAACAATTTGTGGAGAGAAGACATTAAAGAATCATGTGTGGCTATTAAGGTATTATTTTTATTGATTTAATTGAAAGTATTACATTATATCTCTAACTTCAATGAATACCATTATGTGCATGTTTGTTTCAATGAAGTTTGAGTAGTTTATCAATCTTAGGGATCAATGGATCCTATGTTTGAATGCTATGATATAAACATGAATAAAGTAGAAATATAAAAAGTGCAATGGTTAGATTCTATATTAATTATGAGCGTAATGCTACAAACATCTTGATCACATGTACGTTGATATTAGATTTTAGAATTTATCATGGTCGTTGAAGCTTTTAAGCCGAATATGGACGGTACAACCGTAAAATATACAACATCGAGCAATAGTTGTTGATTAGGGAGGCACAAATAGTAAACTTAATTGGTTATGAATCTAAAGATTTGAACATTAAAGAAACGTGGAGCTTGCATTATTCATATCGATAGGTGGAGTTTCTAATAAGGCATTACACACATATAATAAAGACGATAAAGTGAGTTGAAAAGCACAATATTTCATTACCTAGGTGAAGTTGTAAACTATGATAGTTTTATTATAAGAGTTAAAGTAATTTACTTTGATTTGTTAGTATAGATTAGTTTAGTTTAGTTATAAAGCCAATTAAAAGGATTTCTTTAACAATAGAGTAATTTTAGCTAGTTACGTATTTAGTGCATACACTTTTCCCCAAGGATGATGTCCGTAGTCAACGTAAGTTGTTTATGCTACTACTATAAATAAGTTGTTATACTTGAGGAACACACATCAAGTTTTTGGCATCATTATCAAGGATTGCTAGCCATTTATACTTGTGCAGTTAGTTTGAAAAGTTGCTATGTATTACTTTAAGTAATCTTCTTTCAAGTTTATAAAAACAAAAAAAAATTAAAGGCTTAAATTTCAAGTTTGACTTTCTACACTTGATCTTTTATGTTTTCTTTTCAGGGATAAGTAGTGCATGCGTAGCAAAGGAGAGAAGGACTTGGTGCCTTGCGACAGTGAAATTGACAGAACCAACAAAGAAAGAAAATTAAAGGAATCAAAATGGCTGAGGATCAAGCAAGAAACCAACAATAGGGCCGAGAGAATAAGCAACCCGAAGGTGACCTGGTAGTACATGATAGAGTGCGAGGATAGAGATGCCTTCGTGACTACTTCAAGCAAAAAGTTCAAAAGACTTACAAAGGAGTGATGAGGCTTCTAGCCAACACCAACGATTTTGACTTGAGACCATCTCTAATCAACATGGTGCAAGATACCTTATTCAATGGGTTAGCCAATGAAGATCCAGTTGCACATGTAGAGAATTTCTTGGAGAAGTGCGACACCGTGCATATTATCGGAGTTACAAAGTAGTTGATCAGGATGAAAACTTCCCCATTCTCATTAGGAAGGAAAGCCAAATCCTGGTTCCATGCACTGAATGTAGGGAGTATGAATTGATGGGCGAAAATTAATGAAAGATTTCTAGACATTTTTTTTTCACCCAATGAAGGTCAATGAAGGAAGCTGAAAATCAATCATTTCACCCAATAAGATGTCGAGTCTCTTACCGAGGCTTGGGAGAAATTCAAGGAGATGTTGCGGAGATGTCCATGACATGGATACAGGAAATGGGTACAACTCTAGATTTTCTATTATGGGATGAACCACATCACGAGAACACCAGTCGATGTCGCAGTAGGTTGCTCTCTACTAACCAAGGATGAGGATGGAGCATTGGAACTCCTAGATCTTATGTTTCAAATTCTATAGCTGGTAATCATTCCACTGTAAGGAAACCAGTGGGCGTATATGAGATTGATTTGCAAGTCGCGATAATGGCACAACTATCTAACCTGAGAAACCAAATAGCGAAACTTAAAATGGGGCAACAAGGCCCACATGAATAGGCGATACAACAACCCATTATTCACCAAGCCATAGTGGTTAACTAAATGGACATGTAGCAAGGAATGGAGTATGAGGACCTCAACTTCATGAACAACCAATGCTATGGAAACAATTTCATGCCGAGAGGAATTGCTCCTCAAATGTTTAATCAAGGATATAACAACAATAGCCCAAACTTCTCGTTTGGAAATCTTGATTACACACTTAAATTACCTCCACGCTTCAATTAATAAGTCCAGTAAGGGAAGATAGGGCAGAACAAAGATATGACTTTATTAAAGTCAATTAAGAAACTCTTGCACACCATAGATATGAGCAACAGGGAATGTCATGAAAAGCATGAGAAAAAGATAGAAGGAGTGAACATGCCATGAAGAGACTGGATGATAAGAGATCACAATCCATAAAGAACTTAGGGAGATATATATATATATCCAGTTAGCCATTTCCTTGAATTCAAGGAAGGAAGGATATTTTACAAGTAACACGATCACCAATCCTAAGGAGAACGTCAATGCTATTCACATGATGAGCACTACGACAAAGAATGAGCCAAGACAAGAGCGAGTGATGTACAAGCGAGAAAATGTCAATACTTTGGCTATAAGGAAGTGTGAAGAGATGCATGACTATGAAATGGAAGTGAGGTAAGATGAACTCAAAGGATTCAGGTAACAAAGAATTAATGCCTTAAAGAATAAAAGGAAGGTGAAGAAACAATGGAAAGCTAAAAGAAAAATGAAGGACCTTCTGAAGAATCACCTAAAGGAAATAGCATCAAGGTAGTTCCAAGAAAGCTAGAACTAAAGTTCAAGTTAATATTAAGGATTTAACGGAGAGATCCTAGAGAAATATGCGTACCAATAAGCATTGATTGCCCTAGTTTAGAAATGTCTTATGTGATACGAGAGCCTCAGTCAATGTCATGCTAATAATGGACATGTTGCACGTTGATTCGAAGATCAATTGTCCTGATATGACTAATTTGCAAGTAGTTAATGGCAAGTTGATACCAACTAGGAAGAGTCCTAAATGTGCATGTGAAAGCGAGAGGATTGACTTTTATTGTGGATTTTGAGGTTATGAATCACAATATGGATAATGATGTGTCTATAATACTTAGAAGGCCATTCTTGAACACTACTGATGCAAACTTATACACAAGAAAAAGTCACAATGTATATTGACAAGGATGAGATCCGGAGAAGGTAGTTTTTGTTAATGGAGAAGAAGTACATCTGAACGGGAATGATAATATTATCTTCGATTTACAATTGGAGTATCTCGATTAAGACGCAGACTAAACGAGCAAAAAGACATCAAACTAATGATGCTAAACGAAACGCTACTGGGAGGCAGCCCATGATTTTTGAATTTCAAGTTTTTCAATTTTTTCATGTAGTTAGTTATTTAGTAAGTACAATTAACACGTAATAGAAAAATCTTGATTAACTCATTAAAGAACGTAAAAGAGCGAAGGAGTTCAAGTGGGAAATGTGAGATACATGGGCAAATCAGAGTTTTTATAAAATTCTTAAATTTACATGGGTCTCACGCGATCATAACATGTTGTGTTGTAATACAAAAATTCAGGGAGGCGCCAAATAGGAATTAAATGAAAATTAAAAGTGAAAAATGCAGACAAAGAGGTCGATGTCATGTGTTAAACATACGGCGCCATGGGTAGTAAGCCCGGCGCCAGCAGGGTGCCACCAAGAGAACACAAAGACACCTTCAGGGATGTTGATGTCGTCGTAGCAGAGTCACGGCGCCGTACATATTAAGGCATAGGGTTAGTTTTGTGGAGGGGATTAAAACCTCATTTTCACCATTTTATTCACACTCGCATCCAAACTTAAAGACAAACTACCAAGTATACCTCCCTCTAGAACCTATGATTGACCATTTCTAAGTGAGGAAAAAGAGTTCCTAATGATAGAGAGTGAAAGCAGAAAATGCATTATGGTTTTGTACAAAGTGAAAAGCTAGGGCTTCAATTTGAAATTTTGATTTCAAAAAGCCATAGGGTTCTAAGTTGTTAGTGAAGTGAGAGAGCTTTTATTGATAGAGACTTGAAGGAGTATTCTACACTGAAAAGTAGTTCGGTATTAGAGTAAATTTGCAATTTTATTAGTTATACTTTGAAATTTTGAGAAATTTTGATGAAATTGCATGAATAGTAGAGATATGAGGTTGTTGGATAAGATTTTTGAATTGTGTGAATATTGATCATTAATAAGACTCATGGAAATCTAGTTTACATTTTTTGGATTATTTGGCATGTGAATTGTCCTTGTGATATAAATTTTGATTTTTAGGTTATTTCAAGGTCCTTATTGCTAGTTGCATTTTTGTGTTGAGTTGTTCGAACTTGAGAAAATGCCGAGAACAAGGAGGCAAGTTAGTCAAGTAAGAGCAAATGATTTTCAGGCATCAACCTAAAGAGATCCTAATTAAAAGGAACTTACGTCATTTAAGTCAAAGTACTTCATCAATAGAGAGGCTAAGGATATATATGAGGTGATTAAGCCTGGGGAGTTCATTTGTGAGATATGTGTAAATTCTTGACTAAGTACTATAAACGAGTGAATAACTTCATTAGGAAACACAACTGGGAGCATTTCACTCAAGATTATATAAAGAATGAATGTAGAGGAGTGAGTGAAATTGTATACGAATTTTATGCCAATGCAGAATTTATTAGGAAATGTGACCCAGTGAAGGTGGGATGGGTTTTTGTACCCTTTAATGTGTGCGAAATTAATGGAATTTATGGATTGAAGCATTTAAGTATAGTTGGAGCCAACTCAAGTTTCCCAGATGACTTATTGAGAAACCTTATAACCTATACCTTTTTTGAGTCATATAACAAGCACTTGTTGTCCAAGAACATCAAAGGCTAGGTAATGGGAGCTAAGAATGTGCCGAAGCACATCAAGAAAGGGAGTGTGTGGAAAGTCTACTGAATGTGGCAAAACTTTTTGGTTACTTCTATATACCCCACCACTCAGCAGGAAGATATTAACAAGCCAAAGACAACTTGTTTATTTGAGATTACATAGAACTAGGAGATCAATTTCGGCAAAATAATCTACAAAAATATAAGGAAGTCCATTATGTCAGAGTGAGACAACAAGTTTTCGTTCTCAATTTTGATCACTTAGATGTTCTTAAAGGCTAGAGTGTGACTAATTAGAGATGAAAAATTTGCTATTGAGGCTTAAGCAACCATGGATGCGGATTTTATTCTCATAATGAAATCACCGTCTAGTTATCAAGACTCTAAAGATGAGAGCAAAAGAACGAAGGGCAATAGACTTAAGACTGAGCTGTTGGCAAAATAGCAGGCATATAAAGAAATAATAGTAGCAGAGTTAGCCCAAGAATTAGAAAATGAAGGATATGAAGAGGAGGAAGAGCGACAACAGAGATTCGATAAGTGCTGCGAGTTCATAGACCCACTTATTGGAAAGCAGGACTTAGATGGTCTTGAGGTCTTTCCACCACCTCCTCCATCAGCCACTAGTACCACCACCAGAGGACTTGACTTTACGGCGATAGAGGCTGTGGATTACTGAGATGAGGTAGTAGTACCAAGAAAACAAGGCTTAGTATCGTGAAGCCTTGAGCAGATATGAGCAAGACACACGAAGTGGGCAGTGAAACTTCATGTTGTTTGTCGATCATTAGAGGGACGTAGCAAGATATGCGAGGAACAGATGGATGAGACCTACTAATGTGTATTTTAGCTTTCCAGCAATACCAATTTATATGTTTGATTTAGATGTAATGCAGAGCAGGAGGGTAGAGCGTCCATTGACACCATTCTATGTTGGAGCTGATGATGCGAATGATAATGATAACGCACAGTCCTGATGTCAGTGTCTTTATATTTCTTTAGACCAGAGGAGATGAGAGATACATTAATACCATTTCACATTAAATTTGGGATGTTTTATTAACTATTTAGTTGTTTAAATTTGATGTTTAGTTTCTTTTATTATTTCTTGTGTTATTATTATGAGTTTGTGTGTTTTAGTATTTTCATGATTTAGGGCTTATTATTAAACCTTGAGGACAAGGTTTAGTTTAATTTTGGGGGCATAAACACTACAATACACTATGGGATGTGGTAAGAAAGGCTGAAACAAGTATAAAAACTGTAGGTATGATCATTTAAATTTTATTTTTGAAGCAATTAAAGAGGAAAGCATGTTAATATATTCTATTTCATTTACTTATTATTTAAAAATGTTTAGTTAATATAAATTAAGTTATATGCCGTAATATGTTATGAATAAGTAATTCATTTACATGTTCATACTTATAATTGAGGTTGAGTAAAATACATGTGTCTTGTTGCTATGAAACTTAAGAGAGTGTTTTATAATTTTTGAAGAAAAATATGACATGTAGCAAACAATGGTATGATTTCATGTTTAGAAACCTAGAGTTAGAAAAAACCATGAACAAGAAACAAAAGTAAATAGATCACTAGAACACTTCTTGTGGAAAAAGTTAGATCTCTAAGGAATTTTATAATAAGTGTAAAACTTACTTGAAAATAAAAAGTAAATAAATACTTAAAGCAAAGAGGGAAGAAATAGGCATTTTGAATAAAAAGTTGAAGTTAACTTGCTTAATAAAGTGAAAGTGAAAAGTGCTAACAAAAGTTCTAGAATAAAAAATAGAGAGTCCAACAAGTTCTACAAGAAATGGAGCAGAGAACTTGATGGTTGGAAATAGTGAGGAAAAATAAAGTCCATAGGAAAAAGAGGAGGGACCAAGAAATGAAAAAAAAAATAAGTAGAAAGGAGATAAAGAAAAGAAAAGAGAGATAAAAATTTCAAATAAAAGATTTAGCTCGAGTGCTCGTAGCTTTATTGAGTTAAGTTTTCGTTTCCAACTATGTTAAGTCCTATAGATTGTTGAAGTGCTAAAATCTACCAAAATTAGTTTGATCTATGCTTAATTATGCATTCCTAAGCTTAATAAGAACTAATGAGATTGTACACTTGCTACTTGAGTGTCGAGGTAGAACAAACTTGTGAATAGTGATGGTTTTGATTGTGATCTACTTTCATATTTCGAAAGTGAGAGTTGTACGTGTTGTTAAAGATACATGTTTTGAAATTGTAAGTTTTTGCAAGGAAAAACACTTGAGTGGACTATTAACTTGAAACATAGTGAATTAACGGATACTCCATAAGGGGTATTTGATAAGTGATTATTTAGACTTAGCATGATGGAAGGAAATGAGTCAATTCGAGAAGAAACAAAGCAAAAGCATACCAAAAGAGGTTTGGCGCCATAGCTAAGAAGTGTGGCACTGTGGGACATCAAAGCACAGCGTGGGAAGGAAAATAACGACATAGGAAAGCAAGTAGGTGGAGAGAATTGAGATAGGAAGCTCGGCACCGTGGCAATCAAGGGACAACACCAAGGAGCAATACATATTGAAGAGAAAAATTGATACACAGAGTACTCAGCACAGTGGCGGCGCCATGTGGGTGTACACACTACGTTGGAACTTAAGTAACTGTGTTGAGAAGAGGAGAAAATAGAAAGTATAGTTCTATTTCATGTTAAATTGTTGAGTAAAAATTCTAATTGTTTAAAAACGTGAATATAGAGTATAAATAGATAGGAGAATGTGGTAAACTCATAACTTACAATTGATTAGCCACCATTACCACAGTTTAGCATATGTTACTTTATTCTTGAGTATTAAGGCAATTTGTGGAGAGAAGACATTGAAGAATCATATGTTGTGATTTGGGTATTGTTTTTTATTGATTTAATTGAAAGTATTTCATTATATTTCTGACTTCAATGAATACCACTATGTGCTTGTTTGTTTCAACGAAGTTTGAGTAGTTTATTAATCTTAGAGATTAATGGATCCTATGGTATAAATGTTATGCTATAAACATGAATAAAGTAGAAATATAAAAAGTATAATGGTTAGAATTTAAATTTTTTATGAGCGTAATGCTACGAACATCTTGATCACGTACTTGTTGATATTAGGTTGTAGAATTTTTCATGGCCATTTAAGTTTTAACAACAAATATGGACAGTACAAACGTAAAATATACATTATCGAGCGATAGTTGTTGATTAGGGTGGAACATATAGTAAACTTAATTGGTTATGAATCTAAAGATTTGAAACATTAAAACAATGTATAGCTTACATTATTCATACTGATAGATGGAGTTCTAATTTGCACATTAAAATATTTTCCGTCACGATAATGGGTTAAATTGAATTTAAAGAAAATCTATCTATTCTAATTAAGCATTGCACACACATAATAAAGATGATAAAGTGAGTTGAAAAGAATAGTATTTCTTTACCTAGGTGAAGTTATGAACTAAGATAGTTAAAGTAAGTTACAATTGATTTGTTATTATAGATTAGTTTAGTTTAGTTATAAAACAAACTAAAAGGATTTCCTTAACGATAGAGTAATTTTAGCTAGGTATGTATCGAGTGCATATACATTTCCTTAAGGATGATATCCATAGTCAACGTAAGTTGGTTAGACTATTACTATAAGTGAGCAGTTATATTTGCAGCACACACATCAGTCTCCTCAAGTTCATGGGACATGTAAAATATGACCAACATTTTCCACATTAAAAATGCTTTGGATTTTAGCTATATCCCATTGTTGATGCCCATCAAAATTAAGTCTTGGACCTTCATATCCACATGTTCTTCTAACGGTAAAGTAGTTACCACATGGTTTGGAGACATAGGAAGCCATACATCTTTGAACTCTCTAAAATTTGCTCCTTCTCTAACTCTCTATATAGTACCCGATTTAATAACTCCTTGCGCTCTACGAATACTTCACCATGCATAGCTGTAGTTATTTCCTAATGTTGCATCAAGAAAAGAACCGTGCAAAAAATAACATGCCTTGAACAAACGAGCCACCAATGAATAAGGATATTGGATAAAATGCCAGCTTTGTATCGCTAGTAGCGAAAGATTATACTCATGAATTCGACGAAAACCCATCCCACCATAATCCTTACTTAATCACATTTTTTGCTAAATGCTCCAATGAATCTTCTTTTGAGCATCTTGTTTAAATCCCCACCAATAAGCATTAAACATTTTTTCCAAATCCACAAAAAATTGCAAAGTTAATAAGAATACACTCATAGTATAATTTGGTAAACTTTAAGCCACCATTTTCAATAAAATCTCTTTTCCTACATGAGATAGAAATTTCTTGTTCCATCCTTGGACTCTATTACATATTTTTTCCTTTAGATAAGCAAAAGTACGAGACTTGTTTCTCCGCATAACAATTGGATTACCACGATAATGATCATATCCACTAGCATCTCTGATATTTAGCATTTCAAAGATCTTTTGCCTCATTGCAGCTCTAGTGTTAGTATTGAGTTGAATGGTCGATTTATGATAGTTAACTTTCATTCCAGATGCTCTTTCATTTGTTGCCAACATTTGCTTCACCACTAAATTCTATCTCTTTGTTGCCTTCAAGAACAAGTAATAATCATCAGCAAAAAAGAGGAGATATATCATATGAGCTCCTCTTTTGATGCAACATCCATGTAAATAACTTATCTCCCTATTTATGAGAGCAGATAAGCCTTCGATGCATAAAATAAAATATAAGGCGATAGAGGATCACTTTGCCTTAATCCATTTCATGGTATGATAGAGTCCAAAATGGAGCCCTCACATAGTACATCATATCTCACTGTAGTGACATAGAGCATAATAAGATCCACCTATATTGGATGAAAACCCATAGATAAAATCAAGTTTCGTAAGAAATCTCACTCTATATGATCATAAGCATTAGCCATATCAATCTTCTGAGCAACAAATCCATCTCAACTTTGACGTTTACACTTTATAAAATGCATAACCTCTACGATAATAAGGATATTATCTGAAATTAAGTGTCCTAGAAGAAATGCAATTTGAGACTTAGAGATAACTGATGGTAATACATATTTGAGTTTGTTAGCTACAATTTTAGCCACATTTTTATAGAGTACATTACATAACGTTATGGGACACAACTCTCCCATCACTTCAGGCTTTGATTTTTTGGAATCAACACCAACCCTGTATCATTGAGGTCGTTTAACAACAAGCAGTCGTTGATCATTTTCAGATAAGTCGCAATAGTGCCATCCCCTACAACTTCCCAATAGTTTTGAAAAATGCAAGATTTTTACTATCGAGCCCTAATGAATTATCCGAGTGCATTGATTTAATAGCCTTCCATTATGTCTTCCAAAGAAAAATCTGCCAATAACATGTTATTTTTCTCTAAAGATATGCAATTAGGGATTAGAGAGCATACATCATTAGATATACTAGAATTAGAGGTGAAAATATTAGTAAAATATTGAGAAATTAAATTAGATAGGGCATTTCCATGATCAAACCATTTTTATTCTCATTTCTCAGTCAAGAAATTTTGTTGTGATTTCGCTCTCAATGGCCAACAAATGAAAATATCTAGTGTTGGCATCTCCTTCATGAAGCCAATATGTTCTACAACTTCTCTTGTTGATCTAGAACTTTAAAGTAGGGTTTCTTCACAATTTCTGATAAGTTAGTAATTAGACAGTGTTTTATAGTATATCGTATGGTGATTTTAGATGTTAAAAACTATAGTACACGGTGTTTTATAGTATATTGTATGGTGATTTTAGTTGGAATATGTGAAGAAATGGATGAAAAAGAGAAGAAAGTAAAGGATTTGATTGAATGGAAGTGGCACACAAAGAATCATAAGCAAATCAAAAGAGAATTGGAATTTAATGTCAGTGAATCATCGGCGATTTAGGATTTGTACTAAGAATCGCTACTTAGATCGGTGGAGCATAAAATCAGTTTTTCAAGGATTTTCCCAGCAATTTTAGAAATAAGTGGAATCACTGAGGAATCACTAGATTTCAATTCTAGAAATTTAGATAACCATGAGATGTTTAAGTTAGTTTGGGATATGTACTACATAGAATACTACATATATGACCACTAAGGCTACAAAGTCAGTTGCACTTGAGTACTTAGATCAATATTTTATTGCTCTTGGAGCCATTGTTTATTGTTTTAGTTTATTGTTTTATTGTTCATTGCTTTTAGAGACGATTTGAAGATTCAAAGTATTTATTCATAGGTATTTATCTATGTATTTTATTTACTTTATTGCAATGTTTATTTCGATGATGAGTGAGTAGTTTATTAATTTAAACAAAGTTCGAACATGAACTTGATCCATTTTGTGATGAAGTCAAGATGAAATGATTTTGTGCTTAATGCTTTAAACCAATTGTATACTTTAATTCACTGATTGACTATATTATTAATTACGTATTTTAATCATGGAACTTTGTATTGTATGCATAGTCTAGAATGTGTATTGTGATATTTGGATTCAATATCTAGTTTAAAATAGTAACTAAATTTTTAGAAGGTCTATTACCGTTTAGATTTCCTAAGTGGATTGAGATCTAACTTTCGTATTGAAGTGGCTTTCCAAAGGTATTAGATTTAGAATTTCAAAGTTTTTAGAAAGTATAATGCGGTTTTATCGCCTAAAGTTAATTTCTTTGGGTATTTATTGGTTTAGCTTAATACAATTAGAACATGGCTTTTCCATCGGTATAAGGAGAAATAATGGCTTGATATGGGTTGTTTACTTACTTGTGATTAAAGTTTAATGATATAGAATACTTTATAAAGTATGTTCATGACTATATGATTTGAGTAACATGTTTGGTGCAATACAGATTGATGTTTTATTGTTTTTTATGTGTGTTTAGATATTTATTTACAAATGAATTGAACTTATTCGAATAGTAATGAATTTTAATTATGTTAATTAAGTTAGTTTAATTAGTTTACTTAATTATTATAATATGATAGTTTGAATTTGTGATTATTAATTCTTATTTTAATTAAATTAATTAAATTAAAGTAAAATAATAATAATAACTATTGAAAGAATTTCTCCTAGAGAAGTTTGATAAATCCCTATGGAGACAGTCCCACATATCACTATTACAAATAATAAGGATGTATGGAAAACATATTGTTCAAACTGGACACGTGTTATTTTTTGGCATCGTTGCTAAGGATTTTTTTTCATAATTTCTTAAGAGTTTTAGACATTGTACGGTCTAGCCACTTCATCGTTCTAATTCCGCATGATCCTTACATTTTTTTTAAATCCTGAGGTAGATAGGACTTCCAATTGTAATTTAAGACAACAACTACAACATAAGGAACACCAAACTACCACAATTGAAGCCAATAATAACCTTGATACTATTAATAATAATGATAATAGAGAACTTACTTTTAGAAAAGCCAATAAAAATATAACTGCATATGAACTAATGTGTTTTTCCTATCCTGGGGGATTTCCTGAATTTGAACTAACATCTGGATTCATTAGTGCTCTACCTAACTATACAGTAAAGACAATGAAGAACCCCAAAAATTTATAAGGGAATATCAACACAAATTCAATGAGATGAAACTTAAGGACGCTATGTTAGAACAAGTCAAACTTAAAGCTTTTCCTTTTGTATTGAAAGATCAAACACAAGATTAGTTGTTTTATCTTCCTTAAGATTCGATAACCACATGGGCTCAAATGTTTAAGCTTTCCTAGATCAATATAAGCCTATAAGAGAAATTAATATTTATAAAAAAAAATCACTATCTTGAAAAAGAAATGATGAAAATTTTAATGAGTTTTGGAATAGAATTCAAAGATTAATTTCATCGTCTACAACATGGGTATACCCAAATAGCTTTATTAGAATACATTTATGAAGGACTTAATCATTTTAAACAAAGAATATTATATATTGTATATGGTGGATCATTATTCGATGTTACACCAACTTTAGTAAAAGAAGCTTTTAAGAAAATGGTTAAGCAATCTAAACAATATGGTGAAAAGACTAACGAATAAAAAAAGAAACTTTATGAACTTATTTTCCGCAGCGAAAAATTCAAAATAATTTTGAAAGACCCTAACAGGATCGAATATATGTTCTATTAAACTTGATCTACAAAAGTAAATCATACCTTAATTCGTGATTTCGTTCTTCGATTGATCAATCTCCAAGATGTCCAATCGCGCGTTCTTTATTGGAAATCCACACATGAACGATTACTATAATTTGGAGTGCTAGCCCTAAGAGAGAAAAAAAAAATATTTTTCTTTCTCTCCTAAAACCCAAATAACTCGAAAATAGCAAAAATCGTAACCTTATATCATTTTAGGGTTTCAACCTCTATTTATATGTGTAGATAAGCTCTCACTTACAATTATATTCATAATACTACTATTGTATTTAGGCAGTTTAAGGAAATTACACATACACCATTATTAATAAGTTATCATATAACAAATTGTAAAGGTTTTTATGTTATGAATCTTATCATATAAAATCCATTACGTTGGCGGTGAACCAGAACTATTTTGGTACACAAGTCATAAGCAGTCTCAAGCAAAATATTATGACTACCCAAGTAACCTGAATATCAAAATCAATACAACCTAATGAATAATATATATCAAATCCTTTTGTTGTACGATAACCTTTATTGTACGATATCCTTTGATTAAACACAAGGCATGGAAAGTCACCTTTAATGTTCAATCGTACTAGTCTCAATCTTTAGGAAAATCAAAAACATCCAAGTGACATTGATCATATCAACTCACGTGGACTTGGCCATTATCAGTCTATCATATCGAGGGATCCACTGATATTTCTCTCTATACGAGAGTGACAAATTCTATCTTCATTACACACTTTCACATATTATTCATATGGTAACCAATCACAATCTTTATAATCGTCTGGTTAAAGACAACGCTTGATTGTGACAAATTACCATGCTCATAATATTGAACTCTATGGTAATCTCAAGTCAGACTAAATGATATACCTATCATGAGTAACACATTTGACTCAATCCATGTGGTTTTCTCATAGACGATCGATCTAGTACCTTGTTCCCTAACAAGTACTCATGATCTTGATTCGTATACCTATACGCATGATTATTATATGACCATTAATCAAAATTCACACTAGCATTAATTCATTATAGTTCCCCATATAATGACCAACTAGGGACATTCAGGATAGTTCAAAAAATACCTATAGATCTTAGTATAATGTAAACATGCAATCACCTATAATAAAACAACGAATGAAAACCTTAATTTCATTAACTAAAATTATGAGATAAATAATGTTTGTAGATTAACCTAGGGCACATGCCCCAACATCTCCCACTTGCAATAGGGCCAACTATTCATGTATCTAATACCTAATGACATAACCCGATCATCATGTTTTACTTTTGGAAAAGCCTTCGTCAAAGGATCTAAAACATTATTTTTTGTAGGAACTCTGGAAATCTTCACCTCTCCCTCCGCAATGATTTCTCGAATGAGATGAAAACATCTAAGTATATGTTTGGATTAGTGGTGTGATCTTGGTTCCTTGGCATGTGCTATCGCCCCGTTGTTGTCACAAAATAAGCAAATGGGGTTTGCTATACTCAGAACTACACCAAGTTCAAAAATGGAAATTTTTATCCAAACTGCCTCCTTAGCTGCTTCAGACGCTGCAATATACTCAGCTTCGCTATAGAATCTGCCACGGTGTCTTGATTTGAGCTTTTACGCCTCCAACACATATCCAGACTACTATTTGAAGTCATATATATCAATTTTAAGACTTGCATCTTTGTAACCATTTACAACAAGTTCATCTTCCAAACTTCCATAGACTAAGAACATTTCGTCAATCCTTCTCAAGTACTTAAAAATACTCTACACTGCTATCTAGTGACTCTCACCGGGATCAAACTGATATCTGTTTGTGTTATCAAAGCATATAACACATCAAGTCGAGTGCATAACATGGCATACATAATAGATCCAATAGCTAATGCATATGGAATCGTATTCATGTGTTCTCGCTCATCATTAGTCTTATGACATTGAGCTTGCTGAGCCTTATACCAAGAGATATCTATTAGGGCATGTGCCCCAAGTCAATCTACAAACATTGTTTCTCTTATAATTTTAGTTAATAAAATAGAGGTTTTATTTGTTGTTTTATTATAAGTGATTGCATGTTTAATTATAGTAAGATCCATAGGTATTTATTGAAATATCCTACATGTCCCTAGTTGGTCATTATACTGGGAACTATAATGAATCGAGACTAGTGTGAATCTTGATTGATGGTCATGTGATGATCATGTGAATAAGGATACAAACAAATATCATGTGTACTTATTATGGAATTAGATACGGGACCGACCCGCTATGAAAACACCACATGGATTAAATCATAGGCGTTACTCGTGATAGATTTATCATTTGGTCCTTCCACTTGAGATTACCATAAAATTCAATATTGGGAGCATGATAATTTGACAGAATTAAATGTTGTCTTTAACTAGACAATTATAAGGATTGTGATTGGTTACCGTGTGAATAATATGTGAAGCTGTGTAATCAAGATAGAATTTGTCACTCTCGTTTAGAGAGAGATATCAGTGGATCCCTCGATAAGATAGTTTGATAATGGCCAAGTCTATATGAATTGATATGATCAATGTCACTTGGATGTTTCAGTTTATCTAAAGATCGAGACTAGTACGATTGAACATTAGGGTGACTTTCCATGCCTTATGTTTAATCAAATGAAATCGCACGACAAAATGATATGATATATGTTATTAATTAGGTTGCATCGATGTTGATATTCATACTAATTGGGTAGTCATAATGCCTTGCTAGAGACCGCTTATGACTTGTCTACCAAAATGATTTTTGGTTCACTGCCAATGTCGCATGAACCTATTGGGCCACACACAAAGAATGGCTTTGCATAATCTCAATTGGTCAAGAGTAATGAATTTTATATAATAAAAATCATGACATAAAAATTGTGACATCCCTTATCCCGATTAAAGAAAATGCCCGGCCAAAAACCCTAATTAAGCCCACTAAGCTCGTAGACTTAACTAAGGCTAGCAGCCTTTCCATTCATACCTAATAAACACAACATGTATATTCATATTGAATTTAAATATCAAAGTAATATGCAGAGGAAATAATCTTTTTTCAATATAATTGAATATAAGAAAATACAGAGTTTACTGAAACTTCCAAACCATTTAGAACATTACCCTAACCCTATTTATATACATCAAAATAAGTCAACAGAGTTATATAGGTACAAATAGGTCATTACAGCGTAGAGAAGACTCGAGACTCCTAAATCATCTCTTTCCCTTTAATTGAAGTAATGGGTTGAACACCTGAAATGTTTAAAAGAAATGAGCACTCCAAACTATCATAAACCAATCATAGTAACTATAACTCTAATATACTATATTCTAAACTATTAGAAACTCCTAAATCAGTCCCTAAGCACCTCATTCAAATTCATAAGAAAAACAACACTATTGTTGTTCTGGGCATGGATTAGCGCGGGAGTAGGCAGTATTAGTGCACTAATCCCTTCCTATTCTACCTGTTCTTCAAAATTTTTGGCACCTAGCAGGCTAATCTTTTGATCTAGCGCCCTAATCGCGCTAGACCAACAACAGTAGAGTACTGACGTAACTCTAATCCCACCAAAACACCTCCAAATCGGTACCAACATCCACAAATTCATTCCCAATAGCTTACAAACATCAAATATGAGGTGAGGGACTAAATCGGAACAACAACAACCCATTTTACTTTGATTTCCTATAATCAACTCCAATTCAAACTTTGATAAACACTAAAACTAAACATACCCACTTGTTCCTTGCGAGGCATTCTACCAGTTAAGCTTCTCAACTTGACTCAAATCGTCGTCTCGGACAACTTGTCACTGTCGAAATCAAGCCCTTAGCTTTCATTTTCGCTTGATCGAAAGAATTTGATGTATATCAACTGTGAAGTTGATATATAAAGATTCCTTGAGATAGTGTCGTGTCATCTCGGGATCGATCAAGTCGTTGATGTGCTAAAATAACACACGCTAATGCGACACTAAATTTGACAGATCTTAACTTATGCTTCGTTCGAGACGATCAAATGATGTATATAATTACTAGTTTCTTAATTCCCATTGTATATATCCTTATATGTAAATATATATATTTTGTGTTTATCGCTTTCAATAAATCAGCGGATCACGTCCACGCAAAGCCATGAGCGTGCACTTCCTTGCCACATCTCCCTCATCACTCACAGTGTACCGATATTTTGTGATTTATAGTGTATTTATCCAGTGTAAGCGTGTATATACCAAATCACTATATACAACCTATTTATATTTTAGTTGTGCAAACCGAACAAACACCATACATCATACAAACGTACACACACACAAGTAGGTATATGCTGATTTGAACCCCGTACCTAACTCGGATTAATTAATATCTGGGTTAACACTAATCACCAGCTTAAGGTTACAGATCGTTATAGTTTCCCCAATTTAAAAATAATTTCGTCCTCGAAATTAAAGTAAATTTAAATTACCTATAATCTCGAAGAGAAATGGGAACTACTCCTTCATATAAGATTCTCGTTCCTAAGTTATCTCCTAATCACGGTGAAATTGTCATTTCACTTTAACCAAAGGAATCTATTTGGTTCTCAGCCTTTAAATCTTATGATCAATAATGTGAATCAGTTGCTCATCGTAAGATAAGTCTTCCCAAAGACCAAATTCATTCCAATCAATTCTTAGAGTGAATTGAGTCTCCGTCTTGCGTAGCATAGATACATGGAAGACATTATGAACTCCAGCAAGTTGAAGAGGTAACTCAAACCTATAGGCTATAGGAATAATCCTTTCCTACATTCTGAACGACCTGATATACCTTGCAGCTAGCTTACCTTGCAACCAAAATGTATAAAACATTTTTATAGGCGAGACTTTCAATAGGACATAATCATCCATTGAAATTTCCAAAAACCTATGATGTTTATTGGCATATCTCTTTTGTCTGAGTTGATCTATAGTTAACCGCTGGCGAATCTGTTGTAACCTCTCTGTGTAGTCCTGTATCAGCTCTGGCCCTAACAAAACTGTATCTCCAACCTCTGCCCAACACGCCAGTGATCAACAAGGACAACCATACAGTGCCTCAAATGGAGCCATTCCAATACTAGCTTGATAACTATTATTATAAAAAAACTCACACAGAGGAATATATCTCTCCCAGTTACCTCCAAACTCTAAGATACAAGCTTGAAGCATGTCATCAAACACCAATATCAATCGCTCAATCTGTCTATCTGTCTAAGGATGGTATACCGTATTGAGGTTAAGCACAGTTCCTAGCTGCCTCTATAATTCACTTCACGACCTGTATAAGAATCTCAGATCCCTATCCGAAGTAATAGACACTGGAACCCCATGAAATCTCAATACCTCTCATACATACACCTCACATAAATGGTCAAGAGGATCTCTCATAGAAACCTGTAAGAAATGCGCAGACTTTGTCAACCTGTCAACTATAACCCAGATTGCATCATGTTTGCGCTGACTCAGAGGTAGACCGAAATCAAAATCCATTGATATGTGTTCTCATTTCCACTCAGGAATAGGCAGCGAATGCAATAACCCTCCAAGTTTCCTATGTTCAGCATTAACTTGATGACAGATCTCACATCTCATGACAAATTTAGCAATATCAGTCTTCATCCTAGGCCACCAATAACCATGTCTCATATCACGATACATTTTGTTGTTACTTGGATGAATAGTGTAAAGAGATCGATGATATTCCCATAGCAAATCCTGCCTCAACCGATCCTGAAATGGAATCCACAATCTATCTCTGAATCGCAATGTTCCATCGTCAGAAACTAACCAATCAGGATGATCTATACTATTTGCCAACTTCCATCGTGCAATATATTCCTGTTCAGCTTTTTAACTATCAACCACCCACTGAATCATCTTTGGTTCAGCTTGAATCTGAGCACAAAAGAACATATAAGTAGCATTGGACCTAACTTTTTCAGTTGATAGTATGCCAGCTGGACTTTCTCGATTCATCATCACCAAAGCTTTTTCTAGAAGTCTGAACTGAGAAACTCTGGTAGTCACTACATTCTCTCTATTTGTTCTTTTCCTACTCAAGGTATTAGCAACTACATTTTCTTTGCCTGGAATATACTCCATATGAAATCATAATCCTTAAGAAACTCAGGCCACCTACGCTGTCTTATGTTCAATTCACTTCGAGTAAACAAATATTTTAGACTCTTATTATCTGAAAATACTGTAAATCTCTCACCATACAGATATTGCCTCTTAATATTCAAGGCAAAAACTATTGTTGCTATCTCAAAATCATGAACTGGATAATTTCTTTCATGAACCTTGAGTTGCCTCGAAACATATGCTACAACCCTGCCTTCCTGCATCAGCACATCGCCCAAGCCTAAATGAGACGCATCAGTATAAATCACCAATTCTTTCCCTAATACAAGTAGTGTAAGAATAGGTGTCGTAGTCAATCTGTCATTCAACTCCCTGAAAGTAGATTTGCACGCATCTAACTACATAAAATCAACACTTTTTGTGTTTGCCGAGTCATTTGCAGAGTAATATGAGAAAATTCCTCAACAAATTGTCTGTAATAACCCGGTAACCCCAGAAAACTTCAAACCTCTGACATTGTTGTAAGAGTAGACCAATCCCTGATTACCTCAACTTTAGCTAGATCAACAGATATCCCCTCAGCATCAACCACGTATCCTTAAAATTTGACCTCTGAGGACCAAAACTCGCACTTACTAAACTTGGCACACAGTCTATTA
Source organism: Stephania yunnanensis (assembly GCA_039657365.1). NCBI lineage: Eukaryota > Viridiplantae > Streptophyta > Magnoliopsida > Ranunculales > Menispermaceae > Stephania > Stephania yunnanensis. Next base: position 46,821,016 of record CM077581.1, read on the forward strand.
TCCTTGAGAGTCTGCAATGTAACTCTGAGGTGGTGTGAATGTTCCTCATCAGTCTTCAAATAAATTAAATTATCATCGATGAATACGATGATAAATTGGTCGAGATAGGGTTTAAACACCATATGCATCAAATCCATGAACATAGCAAGAGCATTAATCAGCCCAAACGGCATCACTGTAAACTCAAAAGTGCTCATAGCGAGTACTGAAAGCTGTCTTTGAGATACCTCATCCCTGATCCTCAATTGATGATAACTCGACCTCAAATCAATCATTAAGAAATATCTGGCACCCTTCAACTGATCAAACAAATCATCAATCCTAGGTAATGGATATTTGTTAATGATAGTCACCCGATTCAACTGTCTATAATCAATGCACATTTGTAGGGTTTCGTCATTTTTTTACAAAAAGAACAGGTGCTCCCTACGGTGACATGCTAGGATGAATAAACCCTTTCTGAAGCAACTCCTCAAGTTGAGTTTGTAACTCTCGTAATTCCTTCGGTTGTCATACGTTACGGAGGAATAAATATAGGTTTAGTTCTAAGAATAAGATCAATGATGAAATCAATGACTCGTGGTGGTGGTAATCTAAGAAAGTCAGATGGAAAGACTTCCGAGAACTCATAAACCATTGGTATCTCATTAACCTTATGTTCCTATCCAGGCTCTCCAAAAGAAAATAACTCCCGCCAATACCTCTAACTCCTGAGGTGTAGCCTCCATTCCACGAGTTGCAATTCGTGAACGATTATAGCCCTTACAGACTATAATGTCATTTAAGTTAGGAACATGGAATATCACCGTCTTATGGAAATAATTAATACTAGTATGATACACTGATAACCAATCCATCCCCAATAATGCATCGAACTCTAGGAACTCCATTACCCTCAGATCAATGGGAAACTCATTCTCCCCAATTTTAACTATACATCTCTTACAGATCAGGTAGGATAAACCTTCTCACTCACTGCTGTGCTCAAAATCAAAAATATATCGGCTCTAACATATTTCTTTTTTAATTTATCAACCATTGCTCCGGTATTAAATGAAACTATAGAATCAACATCAATTAATGTATGCATATCTCGACCACAAATATTTAATATACCTTCCATAAGTCTCTGATTGGCCTCCGAATCTACCTCTACCATTGCATGAGCCTGTCCTCGTACAGGTGGAATATTATTTCCTATAGAAGTGGTCGTCGGCATAGAACATTAGCTCCCAATGTGTCATGTTAGCCCACTTCTATAACATAACACCAGTTCCCTCTGCGGTAGATTACTGGCCAGCAAAGCCTGTTCCGATCCACTTAATCTCTAATAAGACTGTGACCTACCCCTGCCTCTACCTTTAGACTGTGAAAGCTGCAAATGTGGTTTAGTTACTGAAGCCTGAGAGACTGGTGCATCCGGTGCGCTAACAAATTTCGTCCCCACAATACCTATTGGTGTAGAAGTGTTTGCTACACTCCTAAACCTTTTCCTTACCCGAACATAACCAGATCCCTGGACTTTCTGACTGACAGAGAACTATGGAAGTGGTGGTGGCGTTGCAGCAACTGTACTAGAAGGTCTGGCTATCATAGTTGCCTCTACCTCCATCGCACTCTCAAATATGAACGCATAACTAGTGCGAGGATGAGAAGAAACCACAACTCTAATCTCATACCTTAGCCCACTAAGGAACAAAGTCAATCTCGTTCTCCTCCAGCTCGACCATCTCCAGAGAAAGCTCACTTAACTCAATGAACCTCTGCTCAGACTCCCTGACAGACATCATTCCCTACTTCAATTGAATAAATTCAGTCTTCAATTGAATAAACTGGGGCCATGTGGTGACCGTCTTTCTTTCTCTCTCCAACGAATTCCACCATGTCCGTGTGGAATCAATCAGCAAAAAGGTAACCTGTTTCGCTTTAAATCGATCCTCTACATCCACATCAACGAAGCATTGCTCCATCTCCAGAATCTAGGTCTCAGTTACTCTTTACTCCATAGTACTATCGAATCTCATGATATCATACTTCAAGAATTCCTTGCGAGTCTTGAGAAATGTAGCCTTCTTAGAATCCTTTGGCACCTTAGCAGCTCTCTCGGCACCTGAACCTTTGGAAATACTGACGGTACTGGAGCTGCTACTGTCTCACTACTCACTCAGCTTTGCTAACCTCGAGACTAGTTGTAGGCCGTGCCTCAGGTCTCTGTACTTGTTGTCCAATCTAAGCCATCAACATCCTCATTATCTTATCATGAGACTCCATTAACAGCTGTATTTACTGCTCCATTCTAGATTTTCACTGATCCTTTGTTTTCCTATTACCCTGAGGTTTTGACCTCTATGATCTTTCCCCTTGATTCGCCAATAAATTATGTGGTCAAGGAAGAGTAAGATCATTAGGTAATAGTTAACCAATTCAAGGAAATCCTATCTATACAATATATATCAATATATCAAGCAATTAACGTATAATACAATTTTCATTTTTCCTTCCAAAACATGATAAAAGTTGTTTATCAAACCCTAAGTTTATTCATAACTCAAGTCAAATCTAAAAGTCAAAAGACTTAGGTTTTAGTATGACAGTATATGTTATCATTCATTTTCAAAACCGTTCAAAAGTGAAAGAGGTCTAGAGCTTCACATTTGATACCATACAGTATCACATTACCACTTTTCTCCAAAAACTGATTAAACGTGGGCTCTGATACCAGGCTGTCACATCCCCTATCCCAATTAAGGAAAATGCCCACCCTGAAACCCTAATTAATCCAACTAACCTCGTAGACTTAACTAGAACCAGCAGTCTTTCCATTCATACCTGATAAACTTAACCTGTATATTCATATCAAATTTAAATATCAAAGTAATACGCAGCGAAAATACTTTTTTTCGATAATAATTGAATATAAGGAAATAGAAAGTTTACCAAAACTTCCAAACTATTTAGAACATCACCCCAACCTTGTTTATATACATCAAAATAAGACAACAGAGTTATATAGATACAAATAGGTCATAGTATAGATAAGACTCAAGACTCCTAAATCTTCTCTTTCCCTTTAGCTGAATGCTGGGTTGCACACCTGAAATGTATAAAAAGAATTAGCACTTTAACTAGCTCAGTAAATACAGATTCATAGTATGAATCAATATTCCATAGAGTATTCAAGGAAAACATGCAATAACAACATGATCCAACAATATCTAATAAGGATATAGAAAGCATATAGGTTCAATACATATTCAGATGAAAAGAAAATATTTTGAATTGTGATACTGTGATTCCCATTTATTTCATAAAACTAGGGTCGATTACCCATCGATGACATTAATGCGATTGCTAGACCAGTATGGTGGCCTTCATACTCTCTAGCCCATCCATTAAAGCCCAATAATTCTATCCCAAGCCCTCTGATGTGCATGTAATTTCTACACCCTATCGAATTGAGCAGAAGTAATATATAGGTCGGGAAGGGAATCCATCTCCTATAAACCTATTCTCAAAACCAAGAGTTATAGTATGGTCACATCACACACCATTTTTCCATTTATAAAAAACCATCATAGTATAACCAATTCCCCATTCCATGCCAACAACTAAATGAACTACTTATAGTAAATAACAAGGCAACATTGATAAATAAACAAATTTGTACTTACCTTGTCTAAGTTCACTCCCAATTTCCTAACTTCCCAAGTCCCTAACTTTCTCCTTGTCAATCCACACCTATCATAAACCAATCATAGTAATTATAAGTCTAATATACTCTATTATAAACTATTAAAAACTCCTAAATCAGTCCCTCAGCCCATCATTCAAATTCATAAGAAAAACAACACTGTTGTTATTATGGGCATGGATTAGCGCGCTAATCCCTGCCTTTAATACCTATTCTTTAAAATTTTGTGCACCTAGTGCGCTAATGTTCTGATCTAGCACGCTAATCGTGCTAGACTAGCAATAGCAGCATATTGCTGCAACTCCAATCCCACCAAAACACTTCCAAATCGATACCAACATCGACAAATTCATTCCCAATAGCTTAGAAATATTAAATATGAGGTGAGGGACTAAATTGGAACAACAACAACTCATTTTACTTTGATTTCCTACAATCGCCTCCAATTCAAACTTTGATAAACACTAAAACTAAATATACCTACGTGTTCCTCGTGAGGCGTTCTACCAATTAAGCTCCTCAACTTGGCCCGAATCGTCGTCTCGGACAACTTGTCATAGTCGGAATCAAACCCTCGGCTTTCATTTTCGTTTATTCAATAGAATTTGATATATATCAACTTTTAAGTTGATATATATAGATTCCTCGAGATATGTATCGTGTCATCTCGGGATCGATCAAGCTGTTGATGTGCTAAAATGACACGCGCTAACGTGACACTTAATTTGACATATCTTAACTTATGTTTTTCGAGACAATCAAATGATATATAAAGTTACTAGTAGTTCTTAATTTCCATTATGTATATTTATATATATCCTTATATATAAATATATATATTTCGTGTTTATCACTTCCGATAAATCGTTGATCACGTCCATGTGTAGCCACGAGCGTGCATTTCCTCGCCACATCTCTCTCATCGCTCATAATGTACTGGTATTTCATAATTTATGGTGTATGTATCCCATATAAGCGTGCATATTAGTTGTGCAAACTGAACAAACACCATACATCACACAAAAGCACACACACACACAAATAGTGATATGCCGATCAGAACCTTTTGCCTAACTCGGATTAATTAATAACTGGGTTAACACTAATCACCAGCTTAAGGTAACAAGTCATTATAAAAGCTCTTACGATTTGTTATATGATAATTTATTAATATGGGTGTATGTGTAATTTGCTTAAACTACCTAAATAAAATAGTTGTATTACGAATAGGATTTTAAGTGAGGGCTTATCTACACATATAAATAAAAGGTAGATCCCTAAAAATGTAATAAGATTTCATTTTACAATTTTTGAGTTCTCTGGATTTAGGGAGAGAAAGAAAATTCATTTTCAATCTCTCTTAGGGCTAGCACTCCGAATTGTGGTCACCGTTCGTGTGTGGATTTCTAATAGAAGACGCGCTATTGAACGTCTTGAGAATTGAACAATCAAAAGAAAATCACAGAATAAGGTATGATTTACTTTCGCAGATTTAGTTTAATGGAACTTATTTTCGATCCTATTAGGGTTTTTCAAATTTTGGTTTGAGTTTTTCGCTACGTATGAACCTCAAAACCCAACAATTTTAGCAACGACCCTCTTTGAGAGTCTTGCATACTTAACATATTTAGTACCTTGTCAATATAGGCACTCTAACTTAGACTAACCTGCCTTTTAGATCCATCCCAGTAGATCTTATTCCTAAGGATGTAGGCTGCATTTTTTAAGTCCTTCATTGAGAAATACTTCCCAAAACCAAAACTTGACACTCTACAAGATTGGGATGTCATTTCCAATTAGTAATATATCATAACCATATAGTACTAGGAAAACAACTACGCTCCCACTAACTTTCTTGTATACACAAGGCTCATCTTCATTTTTAATGAAACCAAATTCCTTAATTGCTTCATCAAAACAAAGATTCCAACTCCGAGAAACTTACACACCTTCCTAGAATTCTCAAGATGAACAAGCCCTCTAGGTCGTATTATATACACATCTCATAGTCATAATATGCAGCTATGACAATTAGAATTCTAATGGATTTGAGCATGGCTACAGGAGAAAAAATCTCATCATAATCAACACCTTGAGTCTGTTTGAAACCTTTTGCTACTAGTCGTGCTTTATAAGTATGCACATTGCCATCCATGTCAGTTTTCTTCTTAAAAACTCATTTACATCCAATGGTCTTACCACCTTCAAGTAAATCAACTAGGTTTAAAACTTGGTTATCATATATGGATTTCCCCTTTAGAATTCATGGCACTAAGCCATGTATTTACATCAGGGCTAGACACAACCTCCTGATAAGTAGTAGGCTCATTTTGATCCATAAGCAACACCTCACTACTATCATTAATAAAAAACCCAAATCTTTTGGGCCGATGTCATACCCTATTAGACCTGTGCAAGCCTTATGATACTTGTGGAGGTTTAACTAGTTCAAGACTTTGTTGATCTCCCACTAGCGAGTGAGTGTTTATTTGTGGTTCTTGAAATTCTTCAGGACTTGCTTTATTCCCTTTTTGGTCTTTTGAAATAAACTCATTTTCTGTAAAGACACCATTCTGAGCAACAAACACTTTGTTCTAAATGGGATTTTAAAAAGTAGTATCCTCAAGTTTATTTAGGATAGCTACCAAATACAAACATGTTAGATTTGGTTAATAATTATTTTTGAGATTTTTCATCATACGAAAACCTCACAGCCCCAGATCTTAAGGAAAGACTAACTTAGTCTTTTCCCAAACCACATCTAATATGGTGTATTACCAACCACTTTAGAAGGAACACGATTCATTATAAATGCAGTAGTTTCTAAGGCACAACCCAGAAAGGAAATAGGATGTTCAACATAACTCATCATAGATCGAACCATTTTCAATAAAGTCTGATTTTTCCTTTACGAAACATCATTCCATTTTGGAGTTGTTGGAGGAGTTGAGTGTGAGACAATCCTATAATTTCTAAGATGATCATCAAACTCTTAGCTCAAATATTCACCACCTCGATGTGATCAAAGCACTTTAACAGTTTTACCAAGTAGATTTTGCACTTCATTCTAAAATGTTTGAAACACCTCAAACGTTTCACCTTTATGTTTCATGAGATATGCGTAACCATATTTTTAAAATCATCAGTGAAAGTAATGAAGTTTTAATAACCACCTCTAGCCATTGTGTTTATAGGACCACATACATCAGTTTGTATTAGACCAAATTTATCACTTGCATTTTCAATGTGTCCAGTAAAGGGACTCTTTGTCATCTTGCCTAGTAAACAAGATACACATGTTTTATATGATTCAAAATCAAATGAATCTAAAAGTCCATCATTATGGAGTTTAGAAATGTGTTTCTCATTTATGTGACCAAGATGAAAATGCCAAAAGTAGGTTTGACTTAAATAAATTAACTTAAGCCTCTTTATGTTTACGTTAGGAATAAGAGTATATGTGGACCTTTTCATGTTTAGAATATAAAGGGCATCACATAAATCATCATTCGCATAGAAAACATCTTTCCAAGAAATAGAGCATTTATTATTCGCAATAATGAAATTAAAACTATCCAAATCCAAACATGAAATTTAAATGTTGTTTCTGCTCAAGGAAGGGACATAATAACGATTATTTAAAATTAAACAAGTTCACAAGGTAAAATTAACTCATAGCATCCTACAGCCGACGCAACAACCTTTGCTCCATTTTTTACTCGTAAGATGACTTCTCCTTTCTTTCCCTTTCTACTTTTGGTGAGACCCTGCACATTACAAATGTGATATCAGCATTCGGTATCCAGCACCAAAGAATGACTAGTACATAAGTTACCTTCAATAACGCAAATACTTGAAGCAGTAGTTGCACTACTTTTTTTAAAAAAATATTCAAGATATAGCTTGCAATGTCTAAATAGATGCCTATGAGTAAGGCATAAATGACAATTTTCTTCTTTTTCATTTTCCTTTTGGAACTATGAAGTAGAAGCAGCCTTATGCAGAACTTGTTCCATGCGATTTTTGATAGTCACGACAGGCTTGGCAACTTTAGCCTTGCCTTTGGCCTTTTTCTTCATAGTATTTCCTTTCTAAACCATCAACACATTAGCAATGGGTTTCTTGATATTCTACTCAACAGTCTTATGCATTAAACACAAGTCTGAGATAGACTTCTCCATGTTATTCATGTTATATTTCCTTCAGCATCATAGCCATGCCGTAAGCTTCCATGTGTTTCATGTCCTTCTAAAGTTCGGGAACCATGGTTGCAAACATGATGCATGCAACATCGCTTAAGTCATTGACATACTTAGTATGTGCATCCTTCACTGCACTTAAAGCATTGGCTAGTGGTTCCTCACGAATAGGATTATCCAGGACATACAACTTATGTTCAAGCTTAAGAACGATTCTCAAACTTCTGAACCAGTCAAGAAAGTTTGTGCCAAACAACTAATTATTCTCTAGGATGGATCGCAGTGACAAGGGATTGGTGTGATTTGAAGAGGCCATAGATCTACAATAAAGATTATATGAAAGTTCATTTTAGTATAGAAGAATAGACTCCCACTAAATTAACAACCCTCCTTAAAACACTTTATTAATTTAATGGACTAAAATCCATGTTTCCCCTAATTCCAAGACAAGTAAGGCATGACACTTTGAATTAGGTTATATTGGTAGGTACCAATTACCAATTACATCATATGTAACTTTTAGTGATTTTTATAAGATTATGACATCTTAAGTCGTAGCATGTTTTATCTCATCAAGTGTCTAAAACCCAAAACCATTTTCATAGCTTTATTAAGTCTAACCATTTCAAACAGTAAAGTAACCATTACTCAACTTGCCTTACCAAGATAACATAATACACTCGCGAAGGCATACCGATATTGATGTGATCGAAGCCTTGACAAGTGTTTGAAAATGGATGACACTTAACTTAAAATTTGGAAGAGAGATTTGTTTTATTTGTTTTAGTGATCATACATTAAACAAGATAAATAACATATATTACAATGCATGTATAGTCACTAAACAAGTTAGAAAATTTTAGTAATATGGACTATCATACAAAGTTTTTTTAGACAACCAATTCTAGTTTCGAAAATTGAAATTCGTCTAAAATCTCTCATTATCTTAGTCAATCTAATTGACCAAAACTGCCCCTTACTTTAATTCAGAAAGTATTAATTAAAACGTTTTTAATTAACTCGAGTCCACTTCTAACTTAATATCTTATCCTAATCTAATTAGAATTTAAGATACTCTGAATCCTTATCTAATTAGAATTTGTAATATATCACATTTATCTTATAGGATTTATAATTCTTATCCAATTACAAGTTTATCTCCTATCTAATAGGAATATATTAACAGATAACCACAAAGAGATATATGATTAAAATCAATTTTGATTCTTATTCATACAAAACAAGCAATTCAATCAAGAAATGAAATATTAATTATGCATTCAACACTAGAATCATATTAACCTAATCACGATTTTTATCACGGAAATATACATAATTATCGAACAAAAATGAAATATGTATATAACACAAGAATCGCATTAACCTAAACATGACTTCTACAATGTGAACATTCAAAATTCGCATTGTTCAATATTAAAACATATGTTAATCAAAATATTCTAAACATGAATTCTATAATCAAATCAAATCATACGTATATATCAAATGCATGAATTAACAACATGCTTTACAACCAATTCTTGATAACAATTATCATAGAACCTATATGTACATCATATATATACATTAATCGAGATCACGTTTTCACATATATATCATATATACATAAGAGAAAACATGCTAACATTTAATAGAATTGAGCCTAAGTCTCTAATACAACTATTGGGTTTCGGGATTCATACGCTGCAAAAAATTCAAAACAATTTTGAAAAAACCCAACATGATGGAAAATTAGCTCCATTAAACTTGATCTACAAAAGTGAATCATACCTTAATCAGTGATTTCCTTCTCTGGCTGATCAATCTCCAAGTCGTTCAAGCACGCATCCTCTATCAAAAATCCATACACGAATGAGAACCACAATTTGGAGTGCTAGCCCTAAGATAGAAAACATTTTTCTTTCACTACCAAAATCTAGAGAACTTGAAAATAGCAAAAACCAAAATCTTCTATCATTTTAAGGTTTCAACCTCTATTTATATGTGTAGATAAGCCCTCACTTAAAATCCTATTCGTAAGACAACTATTGTATTTGGGCAGTTTAAGCAAATTTCGCATACGCCCCTATTAATAAGTTATCAAATAATGAATTGTAAGGGTTTTATGTCATGAATGTTATTATTTAAAACCTATTATTCTTGACCAATTGAAATTGCACAAAGTCATTCTTTATGCGCGGCCCTATAGGTTCATGTGACATGGGCAATGAACCAAAACCATTTCGGTACACAAGTCATAAGCAGTCTCTGTAGCAAGACATTATGACTACCCTAGTAGCATGAATATCAAAATTGATATGACCTAATGAATAACATATCTTATATTCTTTCGTCATTCGATATCTTTTTATTAAACATAATGCATGACAAGTCACCCTTAATGTTCAATCGTACTAGTCTCGATCTTTAGGTGAACAGAAAAACACTCAAGTGACATTGATCATATCAATTCATATGGACTTTGCCATTTTCAATCTATCATATCGAGGGATCCACTAATATTTCTCTTTATATGAGTGTCACAAATTCTATGTTGATTAAACACCTTTACATATTATTCACTTGGTAACCAATCACAATCTTTAAAATCATCTAGTTAAAATTATGTTTGATTGTATCAAATTACAATGCTCCTAATATTGAAGTATATGGTAATTTCTAGTCGAATGACTAAAACATATACCTATCATGAGTAACACCTATGACTTAATCTATGTGTTACATGAGTAACACCTATGACTTAATCTATGTGTTACATTGTTCCCTAACAAGTATTCATGATCTCGATTTGTATCCCTATATGCATGATCATCACATGACCATCAAGCAAGATTCACACTAATCTTAATTCATTATAGTTCCTAGTATAATGATCGATTAAGGACATTTATGGTATGTCAAGAAATACCCATGGATCTTACTATAAGGTATACATGCAATCACCTATAATAAAAAAGCAAATGAAAACCTTAATTTTATAAACTAAAATTATAAGAAAAACAATGTTTGTAGATTGACTTAGGGCACATGCCCCAATAGTTATTAATAAAAGAAGTGATACATTTGAACGAAAACGTTGATGAATTATCTAGCATGGTTAAATTTCTATTAAAAGATAAATCAAACCAAGTGAAACCATATGAATTTTTTAATGGAGTTACACATCTTATGGATGCATATCCTACTTTACCAGAAGATAACACTGAAGAATTCAACACGTTTATGAACCAATATTCTGATCCTCCTCCAAGTCATATAATAACAATAGTTACTACACTAAAAAACCAAATCCAAAGCTTAGCTACGGTCCATAAAATAAAATTATACTACTTATAGACAAAGAGAACCAATGCAACCTACGCCAGTTCAACAACTGCAACAAACTATTCAACCTACGCCATCAAGTTTAAAACAAACACTACATAATTTTATGACCTTAAGTCATTACAAATTTACGTAAATTTCTCAAAACCAAATTAAAACTAATATGTCTATTAATGAGTTGAAAAATCAATTAAATCAAATAACTCTACAAATTAATAAGTTAATTAATCAAACTAAAGGATGTACTTAACCTGCAAATCCTACTAATCAAGCACACGTTAACGCTTTATTTTGCGATACTGAAGAAGAAACACATACACAAGAAAAGACACCAAAAAGTGGTAAAAAAATAAAAGACATAAAATAATAGAACAAGAAGAAAAATATATGATGGCCAATGACATTCTCGCTAAGGAATGGATGGCTAAATAATTGAAATACACATCCTTTCTTGAAAGGCTATACTCATGGTATTTAGCCAGAGTTGAAGCTTATGAAAAATCTTTACAAAATTCTGAATTAGTTAACCAAGAGAAATTTGATAATAATATTTAAGAATTAAATGAAGATATGCATTCTAATTCTCTCATTCCACAACGATTAGCAAATGCCAGAAAGGAAAAAATTAAAGAAGGCATGTCTGAATCATTTAAGAAAATGAAAATTAATGAACTATTAACGGAATTAAATTATGATGAAGTTACTAAAGAATTTTCGAGTCAACGATAAATTCTTAGAAGAATATAATGAAAACCTAAGACAAAAGATGTCATCCTTAAGAAAGAAGAATATGCATGAGAAATTTTCTAACCCATGAATGTTTGTCATACCATTCACAATAGGAAATTCTTCAATTCAATTTGTTATTTGTGATCTCGGAGCATAAATTAATATAATGTCACTTAAACTTTTTGAATCATTAAAAATAGGATAGTTAACTAATATGCCAATTAATCTTACTTTAGCAGACAATACAATTACTAAACTGTATGGATTAGTAGAAGGCATTTTAGTACAAGTACATGATTTAATATTTTCAGGCGACTTCTATATCATGAAAATGGGAGATTCAATATCACCTAATCCTTTACCTATACTATTAGGTAGACCTTTTCTTAAGAAAGTTAAAACTAAGTTAGATATTTATGATAGAAAAATGTCTATGGAATTTGAAGACAAAATCGTTAAATTTAAAATTAATTACGAACATAATTATGATGAATATGATTAATTACGAACATAATGAAATTGATGATAATGATTTTCTAGACTTAAACTATTATGATAATTTTAATGTTGAAATTTATGCAATTAAATCAGTAACAATGGAAACCGCAAAAGAAGTGTCAAAGAAAGAACAAGTTGAAGACACTTCAAAAGAAAAGAAAGTAACTAAAAAATGGAGAGTTAAGCAATAGAAGAATAGAAAAAATAATAACAAGCTGGGAGATTTTCAATCTAAGAAGAATAAGAAAAAGAAAAAGTCGAATTTAAGCCCTGTAAAGCTTAATGATCCTTGAGGTATACATTTGCATATTAAAATTAGATGTGTTTGGTACCTCAAAGCTCACTGTGATATGGGTTCTAATGCAAATCTCATGCCCGTACATTTCTTTCTACACACTCAATTGGAGTTGGATTCACTTGCTTCTGAACAAGTTTTTTTACTAGATGGAACTTCAATTCAACCAATATAATTGGTCATGAATATACCAGTTCAAGTCATACCCATGGACTTTTTGATCATGCCACACTTTATTAATGAAGTTCCTCCTCTAATTTTAGGACGACCTTTCTTAGCCATTATTCAAGATGTTATAAATATACCGAACAAAATAATCACTCTAACGATTAATGGGCGAGCATTCACTTTTTGGAAAGGAACTAGAGTGGATAACCCTAAATTCATGTTTAAAAATCTAATCTAATCCTAGAAGAGTTCAATCAAGGTAACGACAGTAAACAAGAGCGTTCTATAAGAGGCAGCCCATATTCTATGTTTATTTATATTTTATTAAGAAATTAGTTTAGTTTAGTATAATATTTTTACTCTCTCATTTTTTGACTCTTGTATTGGAAATACTTTCTGAATTTAAACTCCAAGTTAATTTTGATTAAGGGGAAAGATCGAGTTGTTTTTGTTTATATAGCCTTTATGCATGTTTGCATAATTCACTTGCTCGTTTGTTTATTTATTTAATAAAGTTATTTAGTTAGTTACATATCCTAATCAAACTTTTGAAACTTTAGTTAATTTTACATTAATTTAAGTTTTAATGAATGATATATAAGTTAATTATGAAATAAATTGAAAAATAGTTAATTTAGCCTAGAAAATCCCCAGTGATTTGAAATAACACAATGAATCACTGGTTAAATTGGTGACAAAAGCCAGCAAATTAAGAGAAAATTTGGGTCTGGTGAATCCTCAGTGATTCAGCCCTTCAACAAGAATCGTTGCTTAGATTGGTGGGTTATTAGACCTCAAAATTCATCGATTCGTCTAGCGATTTCCTAGCAATTCCACTTAGCATAGGAATCGTTAGGCATGATTTTGAGTTTTTTTAAAAAAATCCCAAATCGCCATAAATACCAACTCACTCCAATACCCAAATTGTTGCATCCTTTCACGCACACTTCATTTCTTGCCTACATTCAACCCTCTTAAGCTCAATCTTAGTGTATTCAAGTAATTCCTACCCTAACCTAGTTCTATTCAACACAAAAAAAATCTCAAATTGGGGAGTGTTGAGTTGAACTAAGGTTTAAAGAATTTTGGTCTGGAGCTTGGAAAAACAATCTATAGGAGTTCAAGAGCTTAAATCTTGAGAGATTCACTCTCAAGAAGGTAATTACGATAACCTTAGCTCTTTACTTTAACAAATTTCTAGTTTGAAGGATTTTCAAAAAAAATTCAATGATTTTGAAATTATTTTATTGGAATTCATTCTATTACCTTGAACAACTAATTTCATTAATTCAAGTGGATTAGGCATTGCGATTATAATGATCGTTTGTTTACAAATTCAATAATTTCAAAATTTTAGTATATTCAAACATATTTGCAAATTGTTTGAAAATTGCGTTTAAAATGAGTTTGGGGGATTGGTTTGCTTTGTTTTATTTTCAAAAAGATTAGAATTTATCACATAATTGCTTTACATTATTTAGAAAAATGATTTAAAGTTTGTAATTGAGTTAACATTTCGATGCCAATATTATTTTAAGTTTTCGATGAATTTTAAGGTAGCTTTCCAAATAAATTTCTCCTTTTAAAATAAAGTTTTAAAATTATACTGAATTATTCTGACAACCGTTATTTTTATAATCAACATATTTATTTGTTATTCAAACTTGTGCTTCTTTAAGTTAGAAAATGGTCGGAAGTGGTAAAGGTTGAAGTTTACGGGAGGATAAGGAAAAGGCGCCTTTAGTAGAGAAATCCAAACATAAACCCAAAGTTTCACCCACACCTATTAGACCAACAAGGATTTCAATAAATAACCCTAGAGTTAGAATACGAAGAGAACCTTCTCCACCCTTGGATTTTAGTAATGAGGCATAGAGAGAGGAAGAAGTTGATGAGACACCAAAAATTCCTTTTTTGGCCCATCATTTAATAAATGCCAATGCTCTCGATATGATGAAGAGCGATATTAGCAAAAATAGGAAAATTATTCAGTAGAGGGTTTCAATTTAAAGAATGACATAAAGTACGAGCCTAGAATTTTGAATATAGTAAGGGAGAGGAATTGAGGATTATTAACTCGGGTCTACAATGTCGATAGTGGCGTGAGGTCCTATGTAGAGATGGGTTGTAAGATACTAGTGCGAGAATTTTATGTGAATAGACATGAAAATGATGATAAGACGGATAGCCATGGTCCGAGGAAGACCAGTGGACTATTCACATATGAGAATAAACCAGTACTTTGGTTTACAGGAATTTCATAGGAAAAAAATAATGAATACCCAAAACTTGAATATGGGTTTAAATATGGATTTCCCCATGAAACCATTAGAAATGGTTTAGAAGCAATTTCGGGGGATAGCTTCATTTTTGATAAGGACGGGTATCCGAAACATATTCAAACTAAAAACTTTAGGAAACCCTCCAAAGCATGGAACTACTTTATCAATACGAGCCTATAGACGAGTTTGCAGGAGTTCAAAGTTGTGAATTATAAGGCGACATTGTTGTACCACATTGTCCAAGGTATATGATACATTGACATTGGCAAAATTATTTATGATTCAATTAGGAATGCCACGACTACAAAGAAAAATTAAGGATCACCTTTTCCCTTGATGATCACTGAATTTAGCAGACAAGATCAAGTTTCTATGATAGTTCTAGGATTAGTTTACTTTGATAGGACCATCATCGATAAAGTAAAAAAAACACCAAACAAGTGTCAGGCTACGTGGATTCAAAGGAGGAAGAAAAAAGGAATGAAATATTTAGGAGAGATACCACAAAGAGGAGAAGAATACGGGCAGAGAACAGAAGAGTTCTAAATGAAATATAATATGTTGCGTATAATGAAAAGACTAACTAGAGTTCAGAGCCACTTATAGAGGATTTTACTAGCATGTTCGTAGAAGAAATGGAGAAGGCCATGATATGGTCAATATTGCAGAACTAGGTGCGAACTCTGAGAAATCAAGAGTTCGTGTTTCAGAATCAGCACGAGATTGCGAGGAGCATAAATGGGTTCAAGAGACGTATGACCGGAAAAATGTTGGTTAGTTTTGGGGTTCAAAACACATTGGAGATTTTTAATTTTTATTTCAAAAGTCCTAACATGATCAAATCCTAGTTCAATTAAATTGATTGATTGAAACTAAATCATACCTTAATCATAAGTTTCACTCTTCATGTCGATCGATCCATAAGACACTGTCAGAGACAAACATCCTATATTAAAGTTTCACACATGAATGGCAATCGAGATTCCAAGTGCTAACCTGAGAGTGAACACAAAACGATTTCCTGTTCTCCCTAAAACTCAAGAACGGCTGAAAACCTAACTCATTTTCTAAAAAAAAAAAAATTCCAACCCAAATGTCATACGTAAGGTTAATTCACTTAAACGCTTATTTATACAACCTTTGTATAAAGTCAGCTGAGTGAATTACATTATACCCCTACTAAAATAGGTATTAATATGTCACATTATATGGACTTTTATGATACGAGCTTTATCATATAAAATTCGTTGTTCGAGTAATTTCAAATCCCACAAAACCATTCATTGAGTGCTACCTAATAAGTTTATGCAACGTTGGTAGTTAACCAAAACCATTTTAGCACATAAGTCATAAGCGGTCTCTACCAAGGCATTATGACTACCAAAATTGCACGAAGATCAAAATTGAATAACCTAATCAATAGTGTATATCATATCCTTTTGTCATACGATATCCTTTAATCAAACATAAGGCACTTAAAGTCACCCTTGATGTTTAATCGTACTAGTCTCGATCTCTTGGTAGACTAAAAACATCCCAGTGACCTTAATCATATCAATTCGCATGAACTTGACCATTATCAGTTTATCAAATTAAGGGATCTACTTGTATCTCTCTATACGAGGGGGACAAGTTCTATCTCGATTACACATCTTCACATATTATTCATATAGTAACCAATCACAATCTTTATAATCATTCAATTAAAGACAATGTTTGATTGTATCAAATCACTATGATCGTAATGTTGAAGTCTCTAGTAATCTTAAGTCAGAGGACTAAATGATATACCTATTATGAGTAACACCTATGACTTAATCAATGTGGTGTTCTCAAAGCGGGTCGGTCCAGTACATTGTTCCCTAACAAGTACTCATGATCTTAATTTGTATCCCTATACACATGATCATCACATGACCATCAATCAAGACTCGCACTAGTCTTAATTTATTATAGTTCTCAATATAATAATTGACTATGAACATTTAGGATATTTCAGTAAACATCCATGAGTCTTATTATAATGTAAACATGCGAACTAATCACAATAATGAACATCAAATGGAATCTACCATTTTATTAACCAAAGTAATACTAGAAACAATGTTCATAAAATTTACCTTGGGCACATGCCTCAACAAATGCAAGGAAGGGGAGCTGAAATTCAAATATCATTTACCCAACTGAGAATGCCCAATAAAGGAGTCTTTTTAGAAAGTAGTCCAGTGGCGGGAGTAGAATACAGGTTATATGATCCTGTAACAAGCTTCCAGTCTTAATAGTAGGAACAAGGGAATGGTGGTAACGACGCGACTTCTAAATGGTGGTTTTGATCTACTTGTTCTTCTTGTTTTAGTCTATTTTTGAGTGATTATGTGTGAGGCCTTAGTTTGTAATATGATTATTTGTATGATGTATTTTACTGTGATATAATTATTATGGTGTGGTTTATACTATACATTGGTTTAATGTGTTCAATTCTATTATTATGTTTGGAAATCTTTCAATTGATCATGTTTTCTTTACTTATGAAATTCATTCTCATGATTATTTGATCATTTCATTTTTCTTCTATTTGATTCATTTATGGTTCACGTGGTCTTTTTGTTTTTTTGGAAACTTAACTTAATTTTTAAACCTTGATGACAAGGTCTATAACGAATTTGGTGGTATTTAGGTAAAGTGAAGTATAATGAAGCGAAGTATGGAAGAAACGAGAGGTATAATCAATTTATTTACTTATTCAAAGTTGACAGAATTTTTTCAAGTTTTTGAAGATACATGTAATATTTTTCCATTTCATTTTGCTTTATTTAGTTAGGAATATGAAAACTCCACCTATGTTGTGCGCTACATAGCCGGTCTCAAGTCCGGATAAAGGAGGAGGATTCTGACTCCCATTTTTTCATACCGAAAAATGGGTAAGGGAGGTCCCAAACTCACTTTTCATACCCGAAAAATGAGGGAGGGATGCCCCAAGCTCATTTTCCATTCTTGGAAAATGGAGGAGGGTTACGGTAGGTTGACAGCCAGCGTAACACTTTTGTCACTTTTCATGAAATGGATCAAACATATATAAACGTTGGGGCATTCCCACCTAGCGACGCTGCGCTGCATCGGAGCCTGGGTGTAGTGAGAAATGAGCAAAGGTGTGTTTCACATCGCCACCTGGGTGTGAAGAAAAAGAATGAGCAAGGGTTCCCACACATAGGACGTGTGTGGGTAAAGAAGCTAGTCCCTTCACATCATCGCCCGGATGTGAAGAAAAATGAGCAAGGGTTCCCACACAAAGGACGGGTATAGGTAAAGAAGCTAGTTCAAAACAAAAACAAAAACAAAAACAAAAACAAAAACACAATCATAGATACGAACACTAGATCTTTTAGACGAAATAGAAATAGAAAAGAAAAACAAATACAAAGGGGAGAAAAAATTCG
Source organism: Stephania yunnanensis (assembly GCA_039657365.1). Classification (NCBI taxonomy): domain Eukaryota; kingdom Viridiplantae; phylum Streptophyta; class Magnoliopsida; order Ranunculales; family Menispermaceae; genus Stephania; species Stephania yunnanensis. The sequence goes on from CM077581.1 coordinate 46,839,660, forward strand.
TTTAGGAACATGAAACGTAGGAACACTTACGGGGAAGTCAATAGAACTAGTAGATACCATGATTAGAAGGAGAGGCAATATTGCTTGCCTCCAAGAGACAAAATGGGTAGGAGAAAAGAGTAGAGAAATAGGAAGCACGGGGTTTAAATTGTGGTACACTGATATAGATAGAAAATGCAATGGAGTAGGAATTGTGGTGGATAAGGATTATAAGGATAAGGTCGTAGAGGTTAAAAGAATGGGGGATAGATTGATTCTAGTTAAATTAATTATTGGAGACGAAAAACCGAACATACTTAGCGCATATGCACCACAAGTAGGATTAAGTGAGAGCATCAAACGCAAGTTTTGGGATGATATGGATGGATTTATGCAGAATATACCATTAGATGAAAAGGTTTTTATTGGAGGAGATTTAAATGGGTATGTCGGGGTAAGTAACGATGGGTTTGAGAGAGTTCATGGAGGTTTTGGTTACGGTAATAGAAATGAAGAAGGAGAATCAATTTTAGAATTTGCTTCAGCATATGATCTTGTCTTAGCAAATACTAGTTTTAGGAAGAGGGAGTTGCATATAATTACTTTTAGTAGTGGTCATAACAAGAGTCAAATAGATTTCTTTTAACAAGAAAAATAGATAGAAAACTATGTAGAGACTGCAAAGTAATACCTGGTGAAGTACTTACTACCCAACATAAGTTAGTAGTACTTGATATTAAGCTAACACAATGGAATAATATGAATAAACGAGTTAGCGACCCTAGAATAAAGTGGTGGAATCTAAAACATAGTAAACAAGTAGAGTTTAGAGAAAAACTACTAAAGGAAAATGTTTGGAATCTTGACTTAGATGCTAATACAATGTGGCTAGAAATGAGTAGTTGCATAAGGAGGGTGGGATCAAACATATTAGGTATATCTAAGGGCTTGGGACCTCTAAAGAAGGAAACATGTTGGTGGAACGAGGATGTCCAACAAGCAATTAAGACTAAAAGAGAGATGTATAGGAAAATACATAAGTGTCAAGATGAAGATGCGTACAATCAATATAGAGAAGCTAGAAAATAAGCTAAAAAAGTAGTTAGTCAAGCTAAAACAAATTTCATGGAAGATCTATATACAAGGTTAGGTAATAGAGATGGCGAAAAAAAAAAAAAAAAATATATATATATAGGCTAGCCAAATTAAAAGATAAAAAGAAACAAGACCTAAGTCATGTAAGATGTATTAAGGACGAAAATCAAAATGTTTTAACTCGCGAGGAGGATATTAAGGAGAGATGGAGAAGTTACTTCGATAGTTTATTTAATGATGGCCAAGTTGATACTATAATAGATGAAAACCCACACCAAGAAAGAAATGTAAACTATACACGCAATATTAGAATTGTAGAAGTTAAAGAGGCATTGAAAAGAATGAAAATAGGGAAAGCATGTGGCCCAGATGAAATACCCATAGAGGTTTGGAAATGCTTAGGAGAAATCGGATTGACTTGGTTAATAAAACTTTTCAATAAAATTTTAAAATCAAAACGGATGCCAATGGATTAGAGAAGAAGCACGCTTGTGCCAATCTTCAAAAACAAAGGAGACATTCAAAGTTGCTCAAACTACCGGGGAGTTAAACTTATGAGTCACACTATGAAACTGTGGGAGAGAATAATTGATAATAGGCTAAGGAGAGAAACAACAATATCAGAGAAATAATTTGGTTTCATGTCTGGGAGGTCAACTATGGAGGCGATTTTCCTTGTAAGACGATTGTTAGAAAAATATAGAGAAAAGAAAAAAGATCTTCATATGGTATTCGAAGATTTAGAAAAAGCATATGATAGGGTCCCTAGAGATGTTCTTTGGTGGGTTCTAGAAAGAAAAAAAAAGTGCATGCTAGATACATAGACACTATTAAGGATATGTATGATGGAGTAGTAATGAGTATAAAGACATTTGGAGGAGCTAAAAAAGAATTTCCCATTACGATAGGACTACATCAAGGATCGGCTTTAAGCCCATATCTATTTACTTTAGTTATGGATGAACTAACTAGATATGTTTAAGAGGATATACCATGGTGTATGCTATTTGCAGATGATATTGTCTTAGTGGATGAAACTAAAGATGGAGTGAATAGGAAATTAGAACTCTGGAGGAATACATTAGAATCTAAAGGCTTTAAGTTGAGTAGGACAAAATGAATACACGCACTGTGAGTTTGGAAACACTAGACGTCGAGATGACGGAGCGGTAAAATTAGGGGAAGTAGAAGTTCCTAAGGTAAACCACTTTAGATACCTAGGATCAATCATACAAAATGATGGTAACATTGAAAATGATGTCACACATAGAATTCAAGCTGGATGGAAGAAATGGCGGAGTGCAACAGGGGTGATTTGTGATCGGCATGTTCCTACTAAGTTAAAGGGAAAACTTTATAGGACCTCTATTAAGCCAGCTATGCTCTATGGAAGTGAATGTTGGGCGGTAAAGCAACAACAATTACATAAAGTGAACGTAGCAGAAATGAGGATGCTTAGGTGGATGTGTGGTAAAACTCGTAAAGATAGAATAAGAAATATAGAAATTCAAAGATAAGTAGGAGTAGCACCAATTGATACCAAGATTAGGGAAGGGCGATTGCGATGGTTTGGTCACCTGCAAAGACGGCCTACAAATGCCCCAACTAGAAAATTTGACTCAATAGAAACTGTCGAAATTCGACGAGGTAGGGGCAGACCAAAGTTATCATGGGATGCATTAATTAAAAGGGATTTGAATGGTTTGCAAAACTCACCATCAATTATACTTAATCGAGCACAATGGAAAAGTTTGATCCATGTAGCTGACCCAATTAATTTGGGACTGAGGCTATGTTGTTGTTGTTGTTGTTGTTGTTGTTGTTAGGAATATGAAATTGAATATAATTTGGATTTAAATATAAGTGATATATTTTTATTACCCATGAAAATAGAAATTTTATGATAGAAAGGAATTGTTATATAATATTTGATTTAACTTAGATTGTATATGCACAAGAGGTGTTTAGAGGGGATTGATTGCTTTGTGTCAAACATTAAAATAGGTAGAATATCGAGAAATTAGTGCAAGATAAACGAGAAATATTTCTAAGAATCTTGTTATACAAAGATTAATGCTCAAGTATTTTACATTTATATATAGACACACATATATGATGAAAAGAATTTATGCCACAATTGAAGGAAAAAATAAGAAATTAGCCAATAAACTTTATTAAGATGGAAAGAATACTTCTTTAACTATAATGAAAGTGAGAAGAGCTAACAAGAGTTTTTGAAAGAAAAAAGAAAGAGACCTGCAGATTCCAAAGGAAATGGAGCAGGGAATCTAGTGGTGGGAAAAATGAGAGAAAGAATTCCTATAAAAGGAATAATGGATTTCAAAGGAAATGGAGCAGGGAACCGTAAGAATATAATAAAAATATATATGTATATATATATGTAGAAAGAAGAAGAAAAAAAAAAGAATAGAAAATGGAAGGATGTTTATGAAAAACTCTTCAAATAAAAAATTTAGCTCAAGTGCTTACAGCTAACTTAAGTAAAGTATGTCTTTTTATTCCACAAATGGATATGACCTAATAATTATTGGTGATTAAGCATTCCTATAAACTTTAATTGTGGTGATATTTTAAATAATGTTTGAAAATGAGATTGATTTATTGATTTTTGTATCTTGAGATTCTATATTAGTCATCGTAAGCTTGATGCTTGTTAGTGGAGATTGAGAAAACCTATATAGTTAAGGGTGGCAAAAAGTGTCTGGACCCATTCGTTCGCATTTTTTGAACTCGTTTCAAACGAGTCTGGAAATAATCGTTTTCAAAATAAATATGGATCTGGACATATTTTTTTGTTCGTTTTAAAAAACGGGTCCGGATACAGACAAAGTTTTTTAAAAAATAGGTATTCGTTTAGCGATTAATTTAAATAATCATTCGTTTTTGCTAATAATTAGGTGAAAAGATTGATTTTATTATATTAAAAAGGGGTCCAAACAAAAAACGGGTCTTGTATGTTTTAACTCCATGCGGGTCCGAACAAAAAAGTGTCCGTTTTAAAAACGAGTACGGCAGTAAACTATTTTTAGTCTTTATTAAGGGGGTGTCAGGACCAATACTTTTCCAAACCCCTTTTTTGCCACCCCTATATATAGTGGCTTGACCCTTGTGATTGATTTAACTTTGAATTATAAGGTGTACTACATAACTAGAAGGTTGAGTTATCAAATAAAGGGTTGTTCTTTAAGTTTTTTATTCTATTATGACTTTTATTTTATGAGGGTAATATGTTTTTAATTTAATGTCACTTCTTTTTAAAAAAAATGTATATAATTATGAAATCAAAACGAAGGAAAAAAAGAGAATATAATTAAGAGTATTCCTTTGCTCAGGACCTCAAAGTGTTGAGTTTGGAGGTATTTGATAAGTCAATAATTAGAAAGTTAGATGTAAAAGACTATATTATACGGGATTTTCTCTTGTTTTTTGTTATTTCAAGTAATAATTGAATTATATGAAGAAATGGATAAAAAAGGGAAAAAAAGTGAAGAATTTGATCAAATGGAAGTGGAACTTAGAGAATCATCGACAAATCAAAAGAGAACTAGAGTTTAATGTCAGCGAATCATAAGAGATTTGTAATTTGTACTATGAATTGCTACTCAGATCGGTGGAGCCTAAAAGCAGTTTTCTAAAGATTTTTCCAGTGATTTTAATAATAAGTGGAATCGCTGAGGAATCATTGTGTTTGATTTCGAGAATCTTAGATAACCACGAGATGTTTAAGTTGGTTTAGGATATGTACTTCCGAGATTACTATATATGACCATAAGGCTATGAAATCAGTTGCCCTTGAGTGTTTAGATCAATATTTCATTGCACTTGAAACATTGTTCATTGTTTTAGTTTATTTCTTTATTATTCATTGCTTTTGGATACGATTTGAAGATTCAAAGTATTTATTCAGAGGTATTTATCTATGTCTTTTATTTACTTTATTGCAATGTTTATTATGATGATGAGTGAGTAGTTTATTAAAATAAACAAAGTCTAAACATTAACTTGATCCATTTTTTGATGTAGTCATGATGAGATAATTTTGTACTTAATGTTTTAAACGAATCGTATTCTTTAATTCATTGATTTATTAGATTATTATTTACGGATTTTAATTGTGGAACGCATAGTCTAAAATGTGTATTGTGATATTTGGATTCAATATATAGATTAAAGTAGTAACTAAGATTGTTTAAAAGGTCTATTACTGCTTAGATGTCCCAGGTAGATTGAGATATAAGTTTAGTACTAAAGTGGCTTTTCGAAGGTATTAGATGTATTAGTTCGTAAGTTTTCAAAAAGTGTAATACGCTTTTATTGTCTAAAGTCAATTTATTTGTGTATTCAAAGGGTTAACTCACTAAAATTAGAACGTGGTTTTTCCATCAGTATAAGGAGAACTAATGGCTCTATAAGGGTCGTTTACTTAGTTATGATTAGAGTTTAATGATCTAGAATACTTTATAAATTACATCCATGACTATATGATTTGAGTAACATGTTTAGATGCAAAACGGATTGATGTTTCATTATTATGGATGTTTGTTTAAATAGTTATTTATTATTGAATTGAATTTATTTGAATATTAGTGAATTTGAATTGTGTTAATAAAGTTAGTTTAATTAGTTTAGATAATTATTATAATATTATAGTTTGAATTAGTTATTTTAATTTCCATTTTAATTAAATTAATTAATTAAGTTAAAGTAAAATAATAAAAAAACTATTAAAAGACTTTTTCCTAGAGAAGTTTGATAAATCCCAATAGAGACAATCCCACTTATCACTACTACAAATAATAAGGATATACCAAAAATTTATTATACACGCTCGACATGTGTTAGCTTCACACTCTGAGAGTCCACATCGATCTGACGACTTTGCAACAAAGTCATCCTTTGCTTCAACTGATGCATTTGTTTGGAGAAGTCTTTATATTGATCACCACCCCATCTTTGCAACTCTTCACCACACCATTTGATTTTTCCTTATATATCATCACTAGCAGCTAAATACTACCCTCTTTGAATGATATCCTTATATTCAACATCCCATAACCACATGTTTTCAAAATGAGAACAAGTTCGACGTCGAATTTACTCTTTCTTGAAAGGTGACAAGAAAATAGGAGATTGATCCAAACTAGAAAAGTTGATAATAGTGAGAGTAAACATTGGAAATCTCTGCACCCAACTTTGATTCGCCATAGCTCGATGCAGCTTCTCTTCAATCCAATTAATAGTGCCTCTCACTCGACACCATGTGAAATTATATCCATCCCTTTGTAAATCAAGCAAACCACATAACCACCTCTGCAAAACCTGAGATAAGATGTCCAAGTTGAGTTTTGCCACCACATTTTTCATCAATCGATACAAGATCATTCAAGTCACCCACTATCATCCATGGCAAAGATGAGCAATTCGCAAGATTTCATAGACATGCCAAAGAAGTTGATCTCCTTGATCTATCTGGCTCCCCATAGTACCCCGTAATCCGCCATGTATGACCCATAAACACAATTGAAACATTAATTAAATATTTCGAGAATTCGATCAAATGACAATGACAACAATGCAAGACCTCCACTTTTTCCAAAACTATCGACACAAAACAAGCCCATCATACCAAGTTTGCTTCGGATAGAGTAAAGCTTAGAACGAGCAGAATGTGTTTCAATCAGAAACTTTTTCCTTCACAAGATCCACAGTCCCATGTTATGGCTCGCTGCTAACCTACAGCAAGTCCAACTTAAAATGTTCTTTGAGATAGAGACTAGCTTCTAAATTAAGCCCACTCTCTTCTAGGTTTCTTCAATACTGAACTTAAGCCCATTTCATCAAGGCCCATATCCTCATTTATTTAAAATTTGAATTTACGACTGTATTTTTTGATTGATTATTTAGGAAACTTCCTTATCAATTGCCTCAATTAAAGTACGAAAATATTTACCGCCTCCTCCAAACTCAGGAATTCCTTAATTTCAACTAATTGTCACTGACGATGACAATGCCTTATTGGAGTCACTTCACAACAATCCCAAACAATCAACACCTTTTCAATTAGTAAACACCCATAACACAACAGAACTACAATACTGAATCTAACACCTCTCAACTAAGGGAAAAATCTCAAACCTCTCGACAATGAAGTGGAAAAATACACCTCTCAATAAAGAAGAGGAAAAAGATTTAAACCTCTCGATTATGAAGAGGAAAAAATTTACATCTTAACTAATAAGAGGAAACTCACATATGTTGTTGTTTTCGTTACTTCTCTTGCAAGTCTAACTAAGGACCATAAGATTTACTTTATCTTAATTCTTTGTTTTTGAAAACTTAATTCCATGTTCAAACCTTCAAAATCTTCAATCATATCAAGTTCCTAACCTTTTGGAATCAGTATCAGTTATATCTTCAATTAATTTGGGCACTTTTTCTTTGAAATCAATTTAATCGATTCTAACTTTTGTTTTGCATGATCATCCATGCACAGCCTTGAATACCATTCTAGAATCAATACTTAGCAAGATCTAACATATCTTGCTTTTAATAAAATAATTTTGATTTTTAACTGAGTACTATTCCACAAATCGTTAATAATTCTTTCCCTATAAATAAAACCTAGCCATACACATCCCAGTTTACTTTCTCATCATTGATCATCTTTTCATGAGAGTTTTCGGTCGATCAACTCTTAAACTATCAACAGTCTAAATATATATAATGATGTAACTAATATTTGAGCACAACATTAAATATTCACTATAAGAAAAAGGTTTGATAAAGACTAAAATTAGTGAGATGAATGAATTCATCTTATTAAAAACTGTTGTAAACTAAGTTGTAAGCCAACTAGAACTTAAGTTGGACTTACTAGAGACTTAAGTATAGAAGGCATAAACTAAGAACTACTATAACAAGTAGAGAAGAGGAGACAAGAGAGAAGAGAACTAGAGTTGAGAAATGTAGAGATTTCCATTCCAACATTGGTGTGTGAATTACAATGGAGTTGGCACCCTTTATATAGGTCATTTGGTGATGATGATAATTGTACTTATTCAATGTGTACAAGTTATACATACACCACAAGTCATACAACACATCACAAGCAACATAGACAATACATGGAAGAGTTGGTGTACATTGGAGAGGATTACAAGTTACATGACAATACATGGATAAGTGATTATACATTGGAGTTGAATACAAGTTATGTAGAGTGTACAAGTTACATACAATGTAGAAGTCATGCTTGATGTTACAATTCAATGTGAGAGTCATGCTTGACAATGTGATCATTCATAAGCTTGGTTAAAGGGTCATCCAATTTACAACACTCCCCCTTGGATGACACTTGCTAAGAGAATATGCCTCGTTAAAACCTGTACTAGAAAAACCTTGTGGGAAAAAATCTAGTATAGGAAAAAGAGTACAATGTTCTCGTCAATCTTGATTTGTAGTATAATATTGTTGATTGCCTCATTAAAAACCTTGCTCGGAAAACCCAATGGGACAAAACCAAAGCTAAGGAAAATAGTGCAACACATTGATACACTTTGAGAGAATATATATGCCTCATTAAAACCTTTACTAGAAAAACCATGTAGGAAAAAATCTAGTATAAGAAAAAGAGTACATTGCTCTCATAATTTTTTTTTTTTTATACGGAGCATAATAATGATACACATTGCTCTCATATTAATTAACTTTGATAAAGAGTTTTAATATTGTTAGAATTGCCTCATTAAAAACCTTGCAAGGAAAACCCAGTGGGATAAAACCTTAGCAAAGGGAAAAAGAGTGCAATACACTAACCAACCTTGATAAAGAGTTTTAATATTGTTAGAATTGCCTCATTAAAAACCTTGCAAGGAAAACCGAGTGGGATAAAACCTTAGCAAAGGGAAAAAGAGTGCAATACACTAACCAATAACTCATTTTGATTCTCCCCCTCATGTTCACATGGGTGAGACATCTTGTGCATTTTGTTGCACATGGACATCGTTTTTATATGAACCATTTAATGCTGAAGCATGTAATTGTCACTCTTTTGTATATAATACTTGCATCAAGTAATTGATTCATAATTTGTTGCTCTTTTGAATGATCCTTTGAACTTCGAGTTCATATTAATTTATACATGGATCATAATACAACAAATTTAATGCAATTTGATGTGTTTCAAGCAATTTCACGCCATTCCTTTTGAATTGGCTTATATCTCCCCCTAATGGTGGGAAAATTGCTTCATCAAAGTGACAATTAGCAAAACTTGCTATAAATAAATTACCTATCAGGGATTCAAGGCATCTTATAATATGATTAATGGAGAGTTAAATCACTATAAGTCTCCTATTGATTTGCCTTGAGATAATCTTTGATGATAAAAAACTCGTTCGATAAAAGATGTCCGTGCGAATTTATGATATTTTCGCATTATTGATGATTATGGATAATCAAATAGATCTTTCCACATTAAGAATGTCATTTGATTTATGACGACATTCGTTTTAATGTGTCTTATATATTCCAGAAGTTAAAGAGGAGAATATTATACTCAGATTAAATCATATAGATAAAATTTCTATTATTCTGAGTAAACTTCTTCTGAATAAGACATTAACAATAAAATTGTTGTACCCGATATTGCCTGAACATTAGCCTCCGCTAAGTTCGAATTCGAGAAATATTCACTTTTATATTATAATGTACATGCATGTAGAACGATACACAAGACATAAACTCATCGCCTATATTTAGGTCACGATTTAAACACATCTTGATGTGTTTGTTTTATCGAGCCATTTTCAATGATAAAATTCATAATATTTTGCCTTTGATTTTGAAGGCATGGTAAAGGTCACAAAAATATTCAGGCATATATATGACAATATTTAGGCAAAATAGCCTTTCATATATGACTAAAAAATGTCACAATTATGAGCGCTCATTGTCAATAATTATTTGCCCTTTGTAGTGGTGCACCACTTTTATTCCAATTTTTGGTGGAATTGTCAATACGACCTTTACCTGATATTTTCACCTTTTCCACGTCCATAAATTTATTATTGTGATCATGATCATTATATGCAACATATGCTTCTTAATTTGAAGCTGAACTAATTGGACGGGAGCGATATTATATTTATAATATCTCATTATTTTACTCAGCTACCATGAGACAAGAAATCAATCCTTAATTGACGTGCGCACTCGATATTTGTTGCAGCAATAAATCAAGGCGGGCCACGTGACCTTATTTCTATTGTCTCATCAGTCATATTTCCACATAGCCTCAACATAGAGGTAATTAAAATTGTGGAATTATAATTAATATTTGACTGATTAAATTTTGTAGCATGAGACTCAGTCGCTCATTTTGAGCTTTTGGAGCATTACCTTTTTGGTATGTATATATATAACTCCATAAGGTGAAAATATATATAAAGTGAAATATTCACTTTTCAAATCTCTAAAGAGAAATTGGCGAATGATTGTGTATAACACACAGTTTTGCATATATGCTTTATTCGCAAATTGTAGTATATAATTGCCATGACAAGTAATTCTTGTCGGTAATATAATAAGGCAACAAATTCAACTACCGGTTGAATAATATTTTGAAAATAAATTTAATATAAAATAGTTTTCCCCTTTTTATGTAAAAACATAACATATGATTAAATATATGTTCACAACTTGATTCATTAATAAACAAAATGTACTATTCGTATGAGTTGGTGGGACAACCTCCAGGTTGGGTGGCGAGACATAGTCTCCTTAATACCATGCCTCCTTGAACGGGATAACCCGTCTCCCTTTCAATGTTTAGCTTTACCGGGGACAAGGCTTACCCACTATCAACTCAAACTTATAGCATTATTTGTATTATAAAATCAAGAATAGAACAAAAACTAATCGTTTGTAGTTTTAAGAGAAAAACTATATGTCACACATTGACTTTTGATTTCTGATATAGAAGATCGTACAAGACGCAACTACAGAGCATACTTTCGCAATCGGTGACGTTATAATGCATGGTATATGAATAAAATATGCATATAGAAGTGATGCATGTAATAAAAGGAAGCAATCATGATTATATAGAAATAAATTGAACTTATTTAAATAATAAAAGTTATACATTCCTAGTTTTGTCTCCTTAACAAGCCTTCTTGAACTTCAAGATCTCCTTAATGCTAGAGCAAGCTCGTGCTGATAACGTGTTGTAAACTAAGTTGTAAGCCAACTAGAACTTAAGTTGGACTTACTAGAGACTTAAGTATAGAAGGCATAAACTAAGAACTACTATAACAAGTAGAGAAGAGGAGACAAGAGAGAAGAGAACTAGAGTTGAGAAATGTAGAGATTTCCATTCCAACATTGGTGTGTGAATTACAATGGAGTTGGCACCCTTTATATAGGTCATTTGGTGATGATGATAATTGTACTTATTCAATGTGTACAAGTTATACATACACCACAAGTCATACAACACATCACAAGCAACATAGACAATACATGGAAGAGTTGGTGTACATTGGAGAGGATTACAAGTTACATGACAATACATGGATAAGTGATTATACATTGGAGTTGAATACAAGTTATGTAGAGTGTACAAGTTACATACAATGTAGAAGTCATGCTTGATGTTACAATTCAATGTGAGAGTCATGCTTGACAATGTGATCATTAATAAACTTGGTTAAAGGGTCATCCAATTTACAACAAAAACAACTTATTAATGCGAATAGTAGGCTATTAGCAAGAGGATTGACATCTCTTGCTATTGATACATCAATTCTGTCATTATTTGCGGTGTACTTTTTTTAGCGCCTAATTTTTTGCACCACCAAACTTTCCTCTCACTAAAACTACATATGATATAGGTAGTGACAAAAAATACTCTCATATGGTACAATACTAATGCAAGTATTTTTTGGTCGCTACCTATACCCAAAGCCTCTCGTTATTGGCCTCCAAAATATTTTGCCGCTTAAAGTTGGCACTAATTGTTATATCAAACTTGAAATAAAAAGGCTTTGACCAAAAAAACTTGAAAATAAAAAGAGTGCCCATCTCGAGGATAATCTAATGTATTATTGAAAAAAAAAACCTAGAAAAACAGGTTATTAAAGAAACACAATGCTCTGAACAAAAAAATAGAAACGCAAAGGCAAAGTATAGTTGAAGCCAAAACTCTAGTCGACGTCGTTGTGAATTGGTTAGCTAAGGCAAAGGCAAAGGCAAAATTGGAGAAGCAAGATTGGAGCCTGGTTTTGAGTCATTGTTAGAGCATTGTCGCCAAGATTGGAGCGTCGTTTTGAGTCGTTGATGGAGCATTGTCCCCTTCAATTGGGAGGAGTTGCAAAGACTTTTGATCGTCATTTAAAAAGTATGGATCATCTTCTCCTTTTGCTCAAACATTCTTTTTCTTAAATAAATCTTCCTACTCTAATTTGATGTTCACATCAAATTGAAATTAAAGCATCAAACCTCCAGAGATGAGAAGCTTTTCCCATTAAATGGATTGTATAAATCAGTCAAATTGAAATTAAAGCATCAAATCTCTCTACAAATTAACTTCAGCTCTTTGTTATTGTCTTTTTTGTTGGGTGCGCTTGTAATGGATGGATAGATGTTGTTGTTGGTGAGTTCAATGAGGCAATTATGAAGAGGAGTTTGGGATTTTATTGCAATTTGATTTGAGCAGTGATAAGGAGGACTTCAGAATAAAGTTTCTTGTGTGTGATTCTTGATCGGGTTACAAGTAGTGAATTTAAGTTCTTACTTATGCAGGGAATGCTTTCGTTTTGCAATCTGTTTTTAAGGTTTAGTGTTTCTCTCCTAAGAGATGATGTGTCGTCTTTATTAGATTAGTTGGATTCAACTATACAAAAACATGGGTAATGGAAGAAGCACTACAAGGGCAAATCCCATGCAAGGCCATATGCCTTGAGAACTCAACCATGTAAATTTCTTTAATCAAACTGAACAAGTGGAACACCCTACAAGATTAAAAACTAGAATTCAGATAATTTGATCTCCATTTTTTATACCCTAGCTACTTTAGAACAAAGTTGAACAATGTTTATAAATGTGTGCTGTAATTTCTGACTAACAATTCTCATTGGATTAAAACAAGTGAATAAAACAACAAGGCACCCATTAAACTATAGCTTCCTTGATACAAGACATGAGAAAAGAAAAACTAGCTTCCCTTTTTGTCACTGATCTTATGGATTATATAAATACTCCTCGAAAACATGTGTAGCGGGGTTTTGTCTAACTAGCTTTTTCCTGCTATATGTTTTCCATTAAAATGTGTTTTCATCTAACATATACTTAATGTTCTCTTTTGATCCTATATGGTCAACCAAACTCAGCTTCCATGTCAGTCTTTGTGACGGCCCCAATTCCACAACCCAAACTGAGCCCCGCCCGGCCTAGACTTATGTGGACCCCGAGTCAATCCTCGCGACGTTAACGCAAGCCTAATCAGCCTTCCTAACCGTATTTCATTAGCTATAGTAAGTTATTCAAATTTGTAAGTTATCAAGTTTATGCAGAAGCGATTTCAACTTAAACAAATCTAAACAACTCTAACAAATCTAAACAACTCTACACAAATCAGTCAGGATAACCTAGAGTGTGAAAAACCCCGCATATACTCCATGTCTTAAAATATCTCACAAAAATCATATTTCCCATGTGACAAAAATAATATTCATAAGTAATACAAAACCTACAAAAAAATGCGAGGGGAAAGGCCACTCCAAACTCCTCGCAATAAATCTCCTAGTACTGGCCCTTTTACCTTACTCGATTGCGGATCTACACTCAGTTAAACAGAAAAATAACGAGCCCACGTAATTAACTCCAGTAGGATACTAAACAACATTTTGAAATAAATAAAGTAGTCCATATTCATGCCGATAACAAGAAAGATATAAGGACGCATGAATAAATAAAAGACTGGAAATAAATTTAAAAGCAGTCGATACATGAGTGTTCAAAGATGCAAATAGAGAGGCGCAAGTAGTCCCAACTAATAAGTCGTTGAGTGTTGGCATAACATCAAGACTCGGGTTCTAGGACTCAGTGCACTCACAAGTCCTAAACCCATGAGATAGTGAGATATCCTTAAATAGCCACACTAAGACCTCACACCTCGTCAAAATCAGTAACTAGTGCAGTGCATCCCGAGGTCATGACACTGGTATGTTACCTCAGCCTACCACTCCTTCCAAGGACCACCGTTGACTCACTTGCCCTCGGGCAACTCAATTAGAATGGAATTTCAAGGATGGATAACAATGCAAGGAACAAAAATATTCAAATAACTTAAAATGAAATAACTGTGCATTTCCTAGCTGGTTTACTTACCTCGATCCACATGCTTAGTCCTAACCTATCTGGCCTCCCAACACTCCAAAACGGGTTCTCGAACCTCCGTATCTCTTCCTTAGATTTCGTGATATCATTTAGTATCTATTTAAGTCCAATATCCTTGGTTTAGAACTCTTAAACCATATAAATACTACGACCAAAGTACGCTCAAGAGCTATTTCTAAAAATAATACTTTATAGTAACTTCAAAGTATTATCAAATAGCCCACTAGAGTTACGGTTTTAATTTTGAAAACCTCATAATTTGTCATGACAACCAAAAAGGAACTTGTAGTACTCATGACGTACTTTCCATAGACTCCAAGAATACTCAAATCGGATCATAAATGGAGAAGTTTCAAATTTTCTAATATGGCATGTCAATTTGACAAATTGAACCAAACTCTCGACAAAATAGTCCATCTTCATAAAATGTCCAAAATACTAGTTTTGGTCATTCCAAAACCCCAAAAATCTTAACTTCATCCATAACATACACAACTCTCACAAACCAATTCTTTTGTCATATTTAACCAAACTTACATCAAATTAAACCCAATCTCATCCTCGACTACTACCAACTGACATGAAACTCGAGGTAAGATCTTACCTACACATTTCCAAAATTAATTATTTTAAATTGTTCAATCTTTTGTATAATAAATAATATTAGCATCATACAAAAATAGCATACCTCGGTGTTTACACCCAAGATTTGGACATACAGATTACGACGAGTGGGTCCCACATACGATCCTAAAATGGCACGGGGCACGAGTTAGATTTTTATGGTCGTTACAGTCTTTTTGGCATCAATCATTAAAATTACTCTAACTCAGACAACTTAATCTATCCAAAGAAATAGAAAAACCTATTCATAGATTGCATCAAATATCAATCTAATCTCTTATCTTAGTGATAGCTAGCTAGAATCTGGTATTTTTTTCGATAAGAAATCTACTTAATTAATTACAATAGTGCCCTCGAACGTATCTGATCCTTATATTTAGTAAATGATGTTTTGTTCATATCTTATTAGAGATATTGCTTTGGCATGACAAAATCTAATTAATAATATACAGGTGCCATGAATATAATAAATGTTGTTAACAAATTAACTTCTACTCTTCGTTGTTGTAACTTTTTTGTTGGATGCGCTTGTAATGGATGGATGGATGTTGGTGTTAGTGGGTTCAGTGGGGCAGTTAGGATGAGGAATTTGGGATTTTCTTACAATTCGATTTGAGCAGTGATAAGGAGGAATCCCGAATTAAGTTTCTTGTGTACGATTCTTGAGCAGGTTGCAAGTAGTGAATTTTAGTTCTTACTTATGCAGGCAATGCTTTCGTTCTGAAGTCCATTTTCGAGGTTTAACGCTTCTCGCCTTGGAGATGATATGTCGTCTTTATTAGATTAGTTGGATTGATTGATTGAATAGTGTAATCAAATAGCTATAAAGTTATAATTGATTTATTGAAATATGTAATCAAATAGCTGTAGAGATGTTGTTGTTGTTGAAAGTGAAACCATGAATCTATATGTTTTATTATATTTTAAGAAGTGTGGTATTTTTTGCTAAGGGCACCTAATTAAAAATGCAATACTTATTTTATTTTAAGGTGTATCTTTTTTATTTTACAGGGGTGTATTCAATTTAGATTTTAATAGATTTTTGGTTACTTTTATTGACTAAAACAAGTTTAGGGGTATTCAATTAAAACTTTTAGAGAGTCTCTAAAAGTAAGGTGTATTCAATGTGAACTTTTATAGACTTTTAAAAAGTCTCTAAAAGTTTTGGGTATTCAATTTAAACTTTTAGAGAGTTCATAAAAGTAAGGTGTATTTAATTTTTTTGTGACTTTTGTAGATTGGTTACAAATCTTGACTTTTGTAGACTTTTTGTATAAAAATACACATAAAGAAGTCTTCAACTTCTCCTCACCTCAACCCAGAAACTTTTAGAGACTTCTAATTTTTGTTGGTTACATTTTCAATAAGGACTTCATTGTTCACAATAGGTCTTTTTCTTACCAATTATTTTTATCAACTTCTCCAATCACACCACAACTCTTGAATTTCATTACTCACCCATTATACTTTTATGTTGATGAAAATGGATTGATGTCATTATTAACAAAATCTTATTCTCGCATCACTATACATTTTTGATATTTTTTTGACAAAGAAGTTTTGTTTATTTAGTGTATTATTATAATCTCAAAAAAGTGTAGTATTATTATTTTTGAAGAAAATAATTGTATAATTTTTTTAAACTGCAAGAAATGCATTTTTTAGAATTTAAACTATCATTATTAAGGAAAAATATAATTTTTTTTGCTTAATTCAAACAAAAAAATAAAGTGCAAAATTTTTACACTAATATTTCCAATGATCTTTTCTTAAAAAAAATTCCTTGAAGTTCTAATTATTGCTAGAGTTGTTATAATAGAATTAATTTTGGTTCTTGATGATGATGATGATGATGATGTGGTCATTAATTGTTCTTGCTCTTTATTTTTAGGATTGTATTGGAGCTATCGATGGTACCCATATTCTAGCAATGATTGTTGGAAATGATAGTAGCAACTATCGCAATCGTCATGGCTTCACTTCCCAAAATGTCTTGGTTGCATGTTACTTTGATTTGGAGTTCATATATGTTCTTAGCGGATGGGAAGGATCGGCGCATGACTCAAGAATATTGAATGATGCTTTATCTAGGAGAAATGGACTTAAAGTACCACTAGGTATGATCTAATTAATGTCAAAATTACTTGTTTTTATATTATGTTATTTACGTACCACAAGGTATGATCTAATTAATGTCAAATTACTTGTTTTTATATTCTTGTATTTAATTTATTTATTTTTAGTATGTTTTTAGGAAAATATTTTTTGGTGGACTGTGGTTTTCCGAATCGGCGTCAGTTTTTAGCTCATTTTCGAGGTGTTCGTTATCATCTTTCCGATTTTACCGGGCAAGGGCGACATCCTGAAAATGCTAATGAATTATTCAATCTTCGACATGCATCTTTGAGGAATGTGGTTGAAAGGTTGTTTGACATATTCAAATCACAGTTCACAATTTTTAAAACGGCTCCTCCATTTCCATTTAAAATTCAAGCAGAGCTGGTGTTGGCTTGTGCGGGATTACATAACTATCTTCGCAAGGAGTGTCGTTCTGATGAATTTCCAATTGAATTAGACACTGAAGATGCATTATCCTCAGATAGTGAATAAGATGATGATTTTGAAATACTTTCTGAAACTCAAGAACAACAAAGGGAGAATGTCAACCAATGGAGGAATTTTATAGCTACTGAAATGTGGAGTGATGTTGATGTAGTAAATAATAATATGCATTAGATCTATGTTCTTTCTTTCGTACTTTATTTTTTATTTTTACAATAAAGATTTTTAATAACCTTAGTAGTTTATTTTTTCAATTAAAAAGTAACCGAAACTTTAAAAAATGTGCAAGAAGTCCATCAAAGTCAATGTTCATGGATGTTTATTAAAATTCATCAAAATAAAAGTTTATCAAAGTCTATCAAACTCCTTACAAAAGTCCATCAAAGTTAATAAAAGTCATTAAAATAAAGTCTATCAAAGTCTACCAAAGTTTTAAAAAGTCTACGAAAATCTACAAGTCTCTAAAAGTCATCTACTTATAAAAGTAACTAAAAGTCTATTAAAATCTCAATTGAATACACCACCTTTAGATTTTTCATCCTTTGAGCTTGTGTACTATATATAAGTGTGTATGTGCATATAGGATTTTGGTATTGTAAATGACCTCATATCTATTAGACCTTCCTAAATTGAGAAGGTATTGTAATCTTCAATTCATTTGTGTTATATATTTTAGGTAACATAAACTAGTTTATGCTTTTATTTTAATTTTGTTTAGGAATTCCAACTACCAGTAGAAGCCATTGGCTATTATCTTATTGCAAAATATACATCAGCGACTACAGATGACAAATTTAGTATTTCGGTTTACACTATGTCCGACGATTTGGTGCAAGGTCGATGGAAGTCACTTAATATTTATGAATTTCTTTATGATGATTTTTTTCTTACTTTTACTTTTGTCGTTTACTTCTTTTGCATAATAGACACAGAGATACTAAATGTGCGAGGGACAAGCAAGAACAAAAAGGGGGATAAAAATAGGAATAAAAAAGTTGCCAATCTGAAATGAGGGGAAAATTTGAAGATTGATTTCTTATTAAAACATTGTGTTGGAGGTAATGAACGATATTGGTCAAGACATTTAGGGAGAATTGTGCGTGATCCTTATATGTGTCCAGTACTAGTGCTACTATGGGATGATATTAGTGAAGTGTCCAAGAATCATATATAGGATGCAGCTAAAGTAAGCTCAAGGTTGTATTATTTGTAATTTTTTAATAATCGTATAGTTTTCTTCAAAATCCATATTGGTCAGTTTATCACACTTTTGCGGGAAAGGTTTTCTAATTTTGGAATAGAAATATATAAAGAAGAGACTTTAAAGCATATGTGCGCTTTCTAGACAAGTTGGAGGAAAAGTTTGAATAAGACTTGTTTGAGGAAAAGCAAGACTAAAGAAGAGGCTTTAAAAAACGTCCCAAAAGATATGATTCTAAAGATTGGAAATGGCTCGTCAATAACAAATTTTTGGAGGGGACTTTTTTGGTATTATTAAATTTACTCAAGCAAATTTTAAATATTTATTTCGTTATTATTCAATTTAATATTGTTACTTTTTGTATGTTTTTTATAGAAATTTAGTAAGCGTAATCAAATTAATCGGCATAAAAGAGTTACGCCGCTCCATCGCACTAGAAGCAAGCCTTTCAGAGAGTTGATATATGAAAAGGTAAATTAATAATTTCTTCTTTTTGATTGGATAAAAGATATATTAAGAATTTCAACATTGTACTTGTTATGACTTCATTCTTGTGCTAAAATATTATTATTTATACTAACCTTATAGGGAGGAAAGGATGGTAATCTTCCTACAATTGATCAAGTGCTTTTTAGGATTACGAAGAAATGCGATATTTTAGTTGAGCCGGAAGATATAAATAAACATGTAAGTATAAATGTTGTTAAACTTTTTTTTTATTATTTTGGTGTATTCTAAACTCACATTTGTTGAAATTCTTTAGGCTGAGATTTTGAAGACAATGGAAAGTGAACCTTCACTCACTAACCTTAAAGTTATTGAAATATTTTTCAGTCCACAAAAGCATATTATGTATTTAGTTGTGGAGGTTGAATGAAAAGGAAGGATTTCAAAGAATCTAATTCTGCATGTGAAAGGTATAGAGACTGAACTAAAAGAAACGTAAAAAGAAAATCTTATGCTTAAGAAATCCCTTCAAGAACATGGAAGTAGATTAGAGAAGCTTGATGATATCGTTATGCAAGCTTTAGGAAAGACTCCTCATACTTTTAACAATAAGCTTGATTTGAAGCTCTTTTCATTAGATATTTTTATTGAAATTTACATCTATAGATTATGAAATTATAATATTTAATTTTCTTGCAGGATGAAACTTAATCATGTTTCACACCATATGTTGTTGCCTTTTTTTTGGTTCTAGTATAGGTATGATATTCACTTTTTTTGAAATATTATTTTTCTTTTAATAAAGACTACTTTTTTATGTATATGACTTTCTCTGTTTCATGTAATTTATGCTTTTAAAGTTAATAATTAAGACTTTATGTTATGTTTGATGTATTTTGTAAGTGTTTGAGAAAGGAATAAAGTTTTTGGCAACATGTTCAAGGAGTTCTTTTATTTTCATTGAATTTAGTAGAATAAATGTTAGTTTGATGAAACTCTTACACATGTGTTGGTTTAGCTTTTTATGATGTTGGATGTTGATTTTTATTTTTTAGTGAAGTTCTAACTATTGCCAAATTATAAATTTTTTCAATTTTGTTCTGGATTTCTTGATTTATGCTAGTTGTGGTAAATGTTTGGTTTGCATTGAAATGCGATGAATTATTACTTATTCTCTTTTTCACAAGGCAAGTATGACTACTAAAACTTGTTTAATAATATTTATAGTTCTTTCATGGTGCATAAACTTGACTGAAATGTATTTTGAAATACTACAATATAGAGGAGTTTGCTTAGCTATGTTTAATATTATAAAATTGTTTCTTTACTATGCAAGATTATTTTCGATGTCAAAAGTGATTCCATCTAAAGTTTCAAATGAAGTTGTTTATTTGATGAGTGTATCCAAAAAAATCTTTGTAGTGGGAACAATGTCCAAAGCAAATACTCGTGGTGGGAACAATATCAAAAGTATTGGGTGATTGTACTATTATGTTTTGCCTCATTTCTACTCTTCAATATGGACTATGAATGCTATTTTCTCAAACATGTTCTCGCTTTTATCTTTCTGACAATATTTAGATATTTTTTAAATTATTTGGTTAAATGGTTATTATGTTTCTATGTTTTATATCTTAAGACATCTTTTATATTTATTTTAAACAAATACAGATCTATTTATTTAACCATTGAAGCATTGTGTATGTAAAGAACTTGATTAATTCATACAGGTGAACATGAGCATTGTCATACTTCCGATGTTAGAAGAGTTCAACTTGAGTCCTTCAACTGTTGTTATCTAAATTCGTCTTTTTTAGTTGAGGCTACCTGCTAATTTTTGAATTTTTTGAATTTCTTGTTACTTTTGATGTTTGTCACTACTTTTTATTGAATGCTACAAATAGTTGTTGTTCCTTCGGTGTGCAAATTTGTTAACCACTAGAAGTATGATACAAGTTATTTATTAATTTTTCTATGCACTTTGAAAAGAGTTCACACAATTATTTATCAATACTTATGTTAGCTGATAGAAGTATGATACAAGTTTCTTAATACTTTCATTTTGTTCTATTTAGTTGTTCTTGTGATTTACTACAGCATGATATGTTATATGCATGTGTTCCTCATCTAATTAATTAGGCTAAAAAGTTTCGATAATATTTATAAAATGCCTTGCACAAATAGTTTAGTAATGGGTCATAGATCAGTGTGTCTTTAGGGTGTTGCTCTGTCTGCTATGACTAAAATACTCTCTAAATGTATTTCGATTTTTGAAAGAAGCGTTGGATTTTTTTAACTTTTTCTCCCATACTATAGTCCTTTATCCATTTAATTAGTCTTTATTATGACTTAATATGTACAACATATTATGCGGAGTATTAATTTAGGTATATTTCTATTTTTTCTTTTTTTTATAGTCATGAGAGTGTTCGATTAATTATTCTCATTTCTATTGTAGTGATTCTAGGGATAAGATTATTCAAGTAGTTGAGATTCATGTTTTGCTAGTTACAACGATAAGCAACATGATTTTCTTTGTGTAGTCTATAATTCTTTTAGTATCAAAATTATGTTTTGCCCCATGTATGTGTAATTAAAATATTGTTTTCATGGCAGAAACACTCACATTGATAAAGTGGTAGGCTTGAGCAAAAGTATGAGAAACCAAGTCAAGATGTACCTATCTCTTCAAACATGATTTTTGGATGAGATTATAGCAAAACGAAACTCCATCTATCTCTATAAGAAAGCTATTAAGTCTATTGGCTATTAAACTTGAACATTTGTTGTACATTTTATTTAATTCTTTATAAGTTGAGCTCGGTCAAACTTAAATAAAATCTTTTGTACTATATTGATTACTCTAGAATGGAATAAAAGTTCATTTTAAAACTTTAATTCTTTTTTCTCTTACTAGAATTATAATTTTTCTTTATGCATTGTCATAAATTCACTACAAAAAAAAAACAATGATAACACTTAAGCAACAGGGATCATCTCGCTAATAAGATTTAATTTTGAAAACACTAAACGAGAGGGACATCCTCTCACTAATAAGGTTTAATTTTGTGTGTATCTAAAAACACTTTAACAATGAGGAAAATGATTTATCGATAGGGACATCCTCTTACTAATAAGGTTTAATTTTGCGTATATGTGAAAACATTTTAATAAGAGAAAAATGATTTAACGAGATGGACATCCTCTCTCTAATAAGGTTTAGTTTTTTTTATATGTGAAAACACTTTAACAAGAGGAAAACAATTCAATGAGAGGGACATCCTCTCATTAATAAGGTTTAATTTTGTGAAGAGAAATAATTTAATTTCGTACTTTTGTGACAGGAATTCCCCTCTTGCTATTAAATTCACACTTTAATGATAGGAATTTCCCTTTTGCTATTCAATTTTAAGTTCTAGTGCGAGTAATCACATTTGTGACCGGAATCCCGTCGTTATAACCTTTAACGTGAAAGGCAATAACAAGAGGGGAATGACAGGATTTTCCTTTAGTTAATGACTTTTAATAATAGGAAAATGAGATTTAACGATAGGATATCCTATTGTTATAGAACAATTCTCTTGTAGTGATTAAAGTAGAGTCACGTGTCTATCTTATCCATCACCTTTCTCGTGTTTTTTAATGAAGTCTAGAATTATATAAGTCATCTCATGATTATAGATCTCAAGTTACATCTATCATCCCATGACAAGAGATATCAAACTTCAGTCCAATCAGAAAATTAAACCTGACACATCATGCAACTCTCACTCATTTGCTAAATGTCTACTCACGATATCATTTAAATTATGGATTAGAAAGAAATTATCAAATCTGACTCGTCAACCAATTCAGTTAACTTTTCAATTGACTGGTAAGAAAATTTACGACTTTTCTAACATTGTCAAATCATTCTCTATCCTTGACTTCACAAAAGAACCTCATTTCTTTCATTTAACTAACAGTCTCTTCTAGATTACCTTCTTAACCACTTCGGTTTCCACATTGCCAATTACTCAGATTTTATATATCACGTCTCAATCACTTACTGTTCACCAAAATTCTTCCTACATCTAAATAGAGACCATTTATTTCCTTTATTTGAATAGATATATTCTTTTTAACAGAGATATTGACATATTCTTTGATTATACTTTCATAGTATAACTTTTAACTTGTATCTCATATAAGTTTATAAATATTTTATCTATTTTTCATATTTACTAGATATATACTTCTGCCTTTTCTCAAATTACCATAGAAGAATATTCAATTCTTCAAACATATTAAGTCATATATATTGTCCTCTATTTAATATTGTCAACCAATATGGATAACACTGACTAAGTAAGTTGTAAGTTGTGCATCTCTTTTTATTTCATTCGTATCTTCATCATCCATACATATATCTTACATCATCTTCAATTTAAAATAACATAGTGCTTTAAAATCTCACCACTAACTGATCACGTGGCGTAGTACTACATTTGAACCAAAATGCAATGTATTTACTAAAATCAATTGTATACTACTTTGATTCAAAACTTTTGACTTTTGGAGATCGACTCCTTGTAAGATCTTTATGAAGATATATTAAATTCCATCAAACTTATAATTTGACATGTTAAGTCTTGTCAGGACTCATTAACATGAAATTTCTATTTTCATACTTATATGAGAACTTATAAACCATTCATTTGCCTATACTTAAGCTTCCAATTGACTTCAATAAAACTTCATAAATTTTTTTATACTGAACCTCACCAATTCATTTGATTATTCAAAGACAAGTGGATGCATTGCATCAGTCTTCTACTTTGCGTGATTATGATACGGAATCTACTCAATTCTATTTCGGCAATATTAGTTATTCTAACATTTATTTCGTTCTTGGTCCCTTCATAGACTTATCCAAACTTCGCTCAACACCTACACCTTCTTTATATTGGCTTATCAAGGAAATTTATATCTTTTTGCATTTTGATAGTATAGTTAAGGATGATATGATTTTTTATAATCATTCAATTAATTGATGTTTACCTTAGCTAACCTTTATTCGAAATAGAGAAATTTATAACTCTAATAGTCTAACTGTTTATTATTGCCTTAAATTATTTCCATTAGTCTCAGATTTTCTCGATACTTTTCAAGAGACTATATAAGATAACAAGGTATCTTACTATTAATCAATTCGGTTTTTGATGATTTCGCTTCTACATTAATTTCAACTAAAGAGATCGAAAAACTATATTTTTGGGACCTCGATCAACTCAATCTCTAATTGAACTCTTAAAGGGTACTACTTCAATCCTTTAAGTCATCTCAATTGAAATTCTCGCTATATAGGAATTCTTACTGACTTCCTAAAAAATCCTTTGTTGATACATAATTAGTACATCTATCTCTTCTTTTGTTATATTTTAAGTCGTAGTGTTAGGTATCATCACTTTAATTGCAACATAAATAATTATTGGGTTCCCAAAATTTTACAACAAAAACACTTGTGTTTTAATTTAATAGCCAATCCTAGCTATTATCATACAATTTTCTCAATACTTCAACTTATAATATGTTTATCCTATCATCATCATTGATCTTTATATCTGAACAACACCTAACAAGCTATCAACAAAAACCAATCTTAACTCAAGTATTTCCATTCATTTTATTGGTACTTTGGTCGACTCAAAGAACCATAATAATCAACATCGCTTAAAATTAAGCAACTTGAGTAAGAAATCATAAAAAAACACTCAATACATTTTCTCAAAAGTCATTTGATTGTTTTATAGCATGGTTCTATTCCACATTTCGCTTTCTGTTATTTTGGAAATGAGACAATACTTAATAATGTATTTTATCCTCTATGCAAACAACAAAAGTGGTAATAATGACTTTGCACCCTATCGTCAAACCATACTTTCATATGTGGTAAAGCGCATCTCGAATTACCAATATCTAGAAATACATAGAGAGAGAGAGAAAAAAAGAAAAGTTCATCTCACTGGTAATCAGTAAAAGCAGTTTCTAATCGTTACAATTGGCTAGCAGTAGTCCTTCCCCTTCTCGTCTCTCAGCTGATGACAAAAAAGGCTTAAGGATAATGAGATCGCTCTCTTATATAGTGCAGTTCTCCTTCTGTTAATAGGCGAGAAAGCATGTAGCTGACTCATTAGGTGAACTAACAACTAAAAAAGATAATGAAATTCCTATAAAGCCTTTCTCGAACAAAGTGAGGTTAGCAGCTCCAATAATAAAAGCTAAAGATATACTAACTCATGAATGTAAGAGATAGCAACTACACCACTTAGATCTTCAGAGGCCAACAACCATCCTATACTCAATAATAACAAGGGAAACTGAAAGCGCTTTGCTACTTAAGGAAAAAATAGTAGAGCTACAAAGACTCAGTTATAGGATCTTAAACCACCTACACGATGGTAAACGAAAACCTCCTTAACTCGGTCAATTCAACAAATTAGGTCGCCCCTTACTAGGACATAATTCATATGAGACCATCAGTTATTCCAAAATCAAGGGAGATATGCTGCTTACTACTTATGAAAACATCTGACCTATACCATAGCAAAGTTATCCGCATATTTTCCGATCTTTCGTTTTACGAATTCGATTTTTCTCAAAGTGTTTTATTTTCATAGAAATTGACTTAGACGAATTTATTTGATCCTATCACAATCTCATTGTGATTTTTCATTCATAATTCACTTTGTCTAATCAATTTCTAATTTCGAAAAATCTATCTCTATTTTACTTTTCATTGAGACTATTTCGGAAGCAACTCTTGATTGGTTATAAATTAAACCAAGACTTTATAGAATAGGTCTTCCCGAGTTATTAGTTCAACCGATATTAACCACATTCTAAAATCAAAGATATTCATATCTTGCGCTTCCCAGAAATCTCATTTTCATTTTACATTTACCAAACAATTCATAATCGTTTGAGACTTAATATAAGTTTGTGCTGACATTTTCCTGAGCATTTCAAGATTTTGATATTTCAATACTTTGTTTTCAAAGAAATATATTTTTAGTACTTAGTTTTTGAATCATTTTGACTTCTTATTCAACCAATTACTCATTGATTTTATAACTAACAACTTCCCTCAATTATATTTGTACCGAACTGCTTACAATATTTCATTATGAATCTAAACTTCTAGAGTCTATTTCACTTACCATTCGCGCTTAATTATCATTTCATAAGTCCATTCTCTCATTTATTATCTATTCCTAGCCTCACTCGTTTCATCCCATGAGTTAAATATCAAATAAACAAGGAGAATAAACTTCATAGTGCATGTCTAGCGATAATACAAAAATACATACCAAACATAAGACAATAATGAAATTAACTCCAGCTCACAGCTACTTCCCAACTGATCACGCTCAATCACTTTTTGGTTCTCAACCAAAGTTATCCTCAAATTGAGCCAAACTTGAGCTCTGATACCAACATCGTCAGACCCCTTATCATTAGGGCATCTAATTGGTCTAAATTATTGCAAAACCTTTAATAATCCAGTCATCTTCTAAACTTTCTAAATATTTCTTTACTTGACATTGATTTTCTAAAATCTTTGAGATAAATGGTCATCCTTAAAATTAAATATAAGTTTTTCATTTTCTTAACTACATCAAATGAGGAAATCCTTCAATTAGAAATTTTGATTTCTTAAAGTAATTTTGGCAGATTCTCCCATGTAAATAGGGTTATGGAAAATCTAAAAACCTAATAAACAACAGTGGAAAAAGGCCTAGAAAGACTCACATCTTCACCAATATCCATAATAGTTTATATATCAAAATTGATATATCATAGCAATCCACTCAAATAAATCCACTGATCATTAAATCATTTTATGAAACCATCTAACCTTAAATTCAAGTTTGTATTCGTCATCATACTACCATTGTCGTCATATACTTCTTCGAGAATTCTTAAAATAGGAAATCGACCGAACTCACATCCGAAAGCCCAAAACATAATAATAATCAAATTGATATACAAAGATAAAGAAAAACATAAAGAAATCACTAGAATACCAATGATTGCTCTTTCTTTTCTCCAGATTTGTTAATTGAACTTGTTAATACCCAATAATAAAAACTCAATAAAGTTAGATAAGTAAATCCCACACAATCTAGTACACCTGTGATAATCAAATGCATTATACTCCAAGAGATTACATGAAACTGTATATTCTAAGGAAATTTAAATACAATCATGAATCTATTCATTTTTGTTATATGACCACAATTTTTTGTTATCCTCCAAAAGTGGTAAGTAAACAGTAATAAGGACTCTCATCATGAGAGGGTAATCAAACGAGTCTCATTCCTCTAGAACATAGGAGTATGATATGTTTTGACATGATCTCATGATAATAATACGATGCAATGAATTAGTGACTCCATCTCCTCAAACATAATAGTGTTCTCCCCTATAACCTCGGTATAGTAAACACTATAAGGAGACTCTAATCGACCTTATCCTCCCTCATTTGTATGCATGTACAATAAATAATGCAATAACAATGATCAATGCAATTTCTATGAAATTTATAATCATACGATGTAAAGG
Source organism: Stephania yunnanensis (assembly GCA_039657365.1). Lineage (NCBI taxonomy): Eukaryota > Viridiplantae > Streptophyta > Magnoliopsida > Ranunculales > Menispermaceae > Stephania > Stephania yunnanensis. Next base: position 46,867,591 of record CM077581.1, read on the forward strand.
TTATTTTGAGATTTACTTACAAACATCCTACTTTGAGCTTAATTTTGTGGTTCCAATAGCACAAGTTTATAATCATACGAGGCAAAGTCTTGCACGAACTTCATTCTTATTTTATAGTGCCACTAATCTTAACTTGCACACAAATCGAGGCAAAATCCCTACGTAATACTTGACGAAATCAATGTCTTTAGCCTCCAGGACTTGGTTTCGAACCGTGGGAGGTGAAATTACTATGCCCATATATGTGGCGATCCCTACGTTTCGAGGTGGGCTTGAACCCCTGGCGTAATGGCGGGAACTGCATATATGGGGGGGACATAGAAGATGTATATGTCCTATAAAGTAAGATGGGGGCATATACATCTACCTTGGAGGTACCTGGGCCTTGTAGAGTCAGATGGGGGTGCCTGGGCCTTCACAAAAAAGGGCACCATCGATATCCCTTACCTATGACGGTCAAGGTTCAACAGGCTTTGTCGCGTTCCTAAGACATGAGTCTACCTGGCTTTATCGTGGCTCATGATTATTGAGAGGTGATTTTAGTCTCTAACGTGTTTAGACCACTTGAAATCCTTTCCTTTAACTCCATTGATAGTCATTATCTTTTGTTTATATTTCCCAATCTCATTATCATGCATTTACTTTATTTCCATATTTATTTACTTCATGCGTGTTCTTTACACTGCTTTATTTATTTCTTGATGTACTGCTTATATCCTTCTACTCACAGAAATTCTCTTTTCTGAAGACAATTGCATATTTGTTGGTGAGCGAGGGCAAGGCGCGGGTGATTGGTGACTACCTCTAAGGACATAAGAGTGACCTTCCCATTTGCTATTTTGTTGGTCATTTGTGTTGTATTCACTTATGTATACGTTGTTTTGATACATTAGGTCATATATGGGTTTTGAGCGATAGATAGATGTATATTGGTGCATTTCTTACACTTTGTCACAATATATACATGTCCACTTTTGCAAGGTTCCATGTATAGTTTGTCCCGACTCACATATTTACTTTGATTTATTTAGATTGTTAAATTAATTTCATTGCTTAATACTAACACTTGCAAAATTAATAACTCTAATCTAAATCTTCAAGTAAGTAATAATGATAGAAAAAAAAGGTTGACTAAACATGCATTGATTTTGCGGCTGACTCTGGAGGTCCATGTAGGTGTTGGGTTTTAGGGTTCAAAACACAGCAAAAATTTTAAGTTTTTATTTCAAAAACTCCAACAAGATCAAATTATAGATCCATTAAACTGATTGACTAAAAAAAAAACCGTACCATAATCACAAGTTTCATTCTTTGTGTTGATCGATTTATAAAACGTTGCCAGAGACAAATGTCATCTATTAGAAATCCACACACGAATAGCAGATGAGATTTCGAGTGCTAGCTCGAGAGAGAACACGAAGCAATTTTTTGTTCTCCCTAAAACTCAAGAACAGCTGAAAACCCGACTCGTTTTTTTCAAAAATGAGAATAAGACTCCAACCCCAATTTCATACATAATGTGAATTCACTTAACACGCCTATTTATACAACCCTCATATAAAGTTGGCTAAGTGAATTACCATTATACCTCTACTTAAAGAAGTATTAATGTCACATGATATGGACTTTTATGTTACGAGTTTTATCATATAAGATTTGATGTTCCGAGTCATTCAAAATCTCGTAAAACCATTCTTTGTTTGCGACCCAATAGGTTAATGCAACATTGGTAGTGAACCAAATCCATTTTGGTACACAAGTCATAAGCGGTCTCTAGCAAGGCATTATGACTACCCAAGTTGTATGAAGATCAAAATCGATAAAACCTAATCGATAGTGAATATCGTATCCTTTTGTCATACGATATCCTTTAATCAAACATAAGGCGTGGAAAAATCACCCTTGATGTTTAATCGTACTAGTCTCGATCTCTTAGGAGACTAAAATTATCTGAGTAACATTAATCATATCAATTCACTTGAACTTGACCATTTAATAGCTTAACTTATTGAGGGATCCTATGATATCTCTCTCAATAAGAGAGAGACAAATTATATCATGATTACACACCTTCACATATTATTTACGTAATAACTAATCACAATCTTTATAATCGTTCAGTTAAAGATAATGTTTGATTGTGTCAAATCACCAAGCTCCTAATATCGAAGTCTTTGGCAATCTCAAGTTGAAAGACAAAATGATATACCTATCATAAGTAACACCTATAACTTAATGCATATGATGTTCTCATAGCAGGTCGGTCCAGTGCAGTGTTCCCCAATAAGTACTCATGATCTTGATTTGTATCCCTATATACTTGATCATCACATGACCATTAATCAAGACTCACACTAGTCTTAATTCATTATAGTTCCTAGTATAATGACCGATTAGGAACATTTAAGATATTTCAATAAACATTCATGAATCTTATTATAATGTAAACATGCAAACTAATTATAATAAACTGCATATGAATCATTTATCTCATTTACCAAAATAATAATAGAAACAATGTTTAGGTTTTTTGCTTGATTAGTACACATGGGGAAAATTTTTATCAACCCAACACACCCACAAATGTTTTTACCAAACTAACACATTTTTGGCCACGTCAGTGCCACGTCACCGCCACATCACCTGGAGTGTTGGTATGGCAGTGACGTAAATGTGCATTCTATGCAAAACGTGACCTCAAGTCAAGTTTTGCATAGAGGTCACTATTTGCATTCTATGCAAAACGTGACCTCAAGGACACCATCTTTGTACACCGAAAGCACACCCCAAACCCTAACCGAAACCACACCCCAAACAGCTTGGACATGGGAACATGGAATGTCAAAACACTGCCACTTCATACAAGTGCATATACGAGCTTCCAATTTCACCACTTGCTTGTTACACCCTTTTCTCAAATGATAGCCACATGCTGCAGTGATGACTTCAAATGTGTCATTTGCACGATTCTACCCATAATGTGTGTCTCTTGGCATAACCTAAGCCCATGGCTTGGTACTAAATCAACTATAGTTTATTTGTTATGTATACGCCTGATTATTTTCACTTACTTCATGTACTTTGCTTTTTAATTGACTAAGGTTTTAAAATTTTCATTTAGTAACACATAGACTATGTAATGGTTGATTGCACTGCCGCCGCCGCTGCCCGCCTGCCGCCGGCGCGTATCACCTCCTGGCGGCGCTGCTGCTCGCTTCCTGACTGCGTTGGTGGTCTCCTCCCACTGCCGCGAATCGCCTACTACTGGCGCTGCTGGTAGCCTCCCGCCGGTCAGTCCTTGACTCCCGCCGGCACTACTCGCCTCTAGTTGGTCGGTCATTACCTCCCACCATCACTGCTCGCCTTCACGACCAGTCTCATTTGTGTTGGTAAAAATCTTCTTCCAATTGTTTTCATTGATGAATTAGTTCCAAAAAGGCATTTTCTTTAGGGTCGTATACTTGATATTTAACATTAGAATAGTATGTTTCGAGACATGATCGAAGACACACCTCGAGATCCATGCTGGCGTGGGAACCATTTAGATTGAAATAGTGAGTCCAAACTTTAGTCTTTCAAATTGATGTAAAAAGTACATGCATTACATAGTCTTTGTGTTACTAAATGAAAATTTTAAAACCTTAGTCAATTAAAAAGCAAAGTACATGAAGTAAGTGAAAATAATCTGGCGTATACATAACAAATAAACTATAGTTGATTTAGTATCAAGCCATGGGCTTAGGTTGTGCCAAGAGACACACATTACGGGTTGAATCGTGCAAATGACATATTTGAAGTCATCACTGTAGCACATGGCTATCATTTGAGAAAAGGGTGTAACAAGCAAGTGGTGAAATTGGAAGCTCATAGATGCACTTGTAAGAAGTGGCAGTGTTTCGGCATTCCATGTTCCCATGTCCAAGCTGTTTGGGGTGTGGTTTTGGTTGGGGTTTGGGGTGTGCTTTCGGTGTACAAAGATGGTGTCCTTGAGGTCACGAATTGCAGTCTATGCAAAACGTGACCTCAGGTCACGTTTTGCATAGAATGCAAATAGTGACCTCTATGCAAAACGTGACTTGAGGTCACGTTTTGCATAGAATGCACATTTACATCACTGCCACACCAACACTCCAGGTGATGTGGCGGTGACGTGGCACTGACGTGGCAAAAAATGTGTTAGTTTGGTAAAAAAAATTGTGGGTGTGTTGGGTTGATAAAAATTTTCCCCACGTGTACTAATCAAGCAAAAAATCCAACAATGTTTGACGTAGGGCACGTGCCATAATAGTAGGCCTAAGCCGGGCGAAGGCCATTTCGTGGGGGTTGGGGCCGTCACAAGAACCATATCAATCAACCAACAAAAGAAAAAGTAGAACAATAAAATAAATTAACCCTAAACCTTGCATGTCTAATATAATTATAGAACCTTAGTTTTCGCCTTTGATCCAGCCGATGACACTGACAAATTAAAGATCTCATTAGAGAGCTCATAAAAAGGCCAATTAATATTTTCTAATAATGTAAGATAATCCAACCAAAGGAAAAGAGAATATAAGAGTGAAATAAGTAAACTTCAAACCTTTCTTGTCCAAAATAAAACACCCTTAATCTGATCGATTACAGTGATAGAGATTTTTCAATTAGAGAACTCATAAAAAGCCAATTGAGTTTGTAATAGCGAAATGAGATCAATCGACAAACAAAAAATAGAAGAACATAAGAAAAATACTCACCATGCAAAACGAAAAGATAAAATCGTCCATTGACAAAAAGAAAATCAGATCATCATGTAGCTAATTAGTATGTGTGTCTATATATATAAGAAATTTATTTTGAAGCCACTTTAAAAAAGTCTTAGATGATGAACAAATGCACGTAAATTTTGAAATGGTTACAATGGTGAATTTAAGAGCACAACATTATATTAAGTTGAAACTATTTAAATTTTTACGGTTATATTTTAAAATCAAAATGATTATTGACTGTTTTGCAGTCTATATATATGGGCATCATTAATAAAAGTCATTTTGAAATTCACATATATAATTTTCATTTATTTATTTATAGTTACGTTTAGTGAGAAACATTATATTTTAAAAGAGTCAATTAAAGGCGAAAGGTGCAAAGTGGTGATTTTAAAAAGAAAAAGAAAAAAAAATTAATTAGAGAGTTGAAAAAGATAATCAATAAATAAATAGGGAACATCTTGGGTGTGCCACGTTGGTCGTCGAGCAGGCTGAAAAGCACCGCGTGGCACACCCAAGATGTTGACTTATTATAACAAATAAGTTCATGAAAATTTAAAAAGAATATGTGTATATATATAGCCAACATCTTGGTCGCCCAAGCTAGATCTCTTGGTATACAAGTCAAGTCTCATTGACAGATTTGAGTAAAAAGAAAATACTGAAGTAGTGTTTGTCCAACTCAAGATCAGAATTTCCATTTTCACAGAACTTAAAAGAAGAGATGAAAGTTCTGATTTGCTTACAACATAAAAAAAGAAAACATAAATGCTTGAGAGACTTGAATTTACATTTCATTTATGTCTTCAAAATTAATTAAGTCACAAATCTTCTTTGATCTCCAATCATCTTTTTGCACAAAAAAATAATTTGCTAATCTTGTGGGTTAATAGAAAATATGCTCACTCACCGTAGTGGAATAAAAACAATTCAAAATCTACCAGCCATGTGGTTTTTATCATCGGAGAATATTTTTCAAATTTGTTCAGAGATTATGGTTTGTGCCCATATACAGTGTCTTGTGGCCACTACACTTAAACAATAGTTATGCAATTTATACCACAAGTTATCACTACAAGAATATGGAGGAATAGCATAAAAAATTGTGACATACAGAATCTGTTGCTGAACAGCAACAAATCAGCAACAGTTCTACATTAAATAGTCCGTTTGACTCGGTTGACCGAAAAACAATTTAGTGACTGATTTGTGACAAAAATTGTGACAGATTGTATATTGTCACAGATCTGTCACTAATTTCTCCCATTATAAATTTTTCGTCAAGGCTGTGACTGATCAGAGACAGAAACAAATCTTTCACTGGTCTGTAGCAAAGTCTGTGATAGATCTATGACAGATCAACGACAGACTTGATCTGTCGTTGATCTATCGCAACCTAAAAAAAGGGTAAAACCAGAAACCCACCCTCCTCGACCCCTCTCTCTCGCAAACCCTCTTTTACTTTGCCACCGCCTACGAGCTTTCGACGCCGCCACACAATCCTCGCCACCACCGTCGCCGTCGTCGTCCACTGTCATCGTCATCGTCGACTGCGACTCGCCGGCTCTCTCATTCATCTGCAATGCACGCCGATGACACCGCAGGTCGCGCCGGCGCTACGCGCGCGATTATCATCTGGCGTCGTTGTTCGCCTATCGTGATCGCCCCCCTTATCCATCCGTTTTCGCCGCTGGCCACCACCACGGCTCGGCGGCCCCATTTTTCACCGCCGCTGATCGCCCCCGGCTCCTCCACCGCCGCTGCTCGCCCCCGGCTCCTCCTTAATTGAGTTTCGGGTCTCCTCTGCGACGACTCCGCGACTCGCACACCGACATGGCCATCGGCCGAGCTTCACCCCGTTGGACAAGCACGAAAGCATAGTAGACTCATGGATTACCTCGCGACCAAGCGGTGGACCTTCGAATCACAGTCCTGGTTTGCATTTTCTTAAACTTATATTTTGAAATTTTGGTTGAATTTTGTTTTCATTACTACTGAAATTAGGAAATCTAAGTTTTCCCTTTTATATATCAACGAAATCGTACGTGTGTTATGCTTAGCATTCAAAAATAGCGACAACCAGCTAAACAGCAACAAACCAACAACTCAACAATCTGTTGCTAAACAACAACAAATCAACAACTCAACCATCTGTTACTAAACATCAACAAATCAACGTCTGAACAATCTGTCGCTAAATAGCAACAAATCAACAACTGAACAATTTGTCGCTAAACAACAACAAATCAACAAGTAGAACGAATTGAATTTGCATTTAGGTAGTTTAAATTTTCACTTAACTCGTTATATGACAATTATCATTTACTATTGTTAAATTTAGTTCATATATAGTATGTTCATTGAATAATAATACAGTAAATTAATAAATCTGTACATTGTTTAAATTATTGTTTGGCAGTGCATTTCCAACGAAAAAATGATATCTTATTGAGTTATAACTAATATATTCTTATAATGTTTATTAATTGTGATTGTCATTTAGTTGGTACGTATTTATATTTGAAATCTCAATATTGTATATATATTAGGAATTGAAATATTTAGATTTATTTGTAAAATAAAGAAAAGTATATTAATTTATATACTTCATTAGTAAGAATTGATAAGAAATGTCGAAGGTATATAGAAATTTTGAAAAAATAACTTGGGCAATTCATGGTGAGGAAAAAATTGTATAATGTTTGTACATAGCATGTTTGTAGGGAAAGCACACCTGAAGAATCTTAATCGTATTTCCCTTTGAACTTTTAAATTATATATTGTTTATTAATTGTGAATGTCATTTACTTGATACTTACTAGGTACGTAGCTATATTAGAAATCTCAAGATTATATATAATCCAATTTAATGAATATTAATTTGGGTTATTTTCTAAAAATATAGTAATTTTTTAGGATTTATATTCTTTTTTTAAGAGTTGATAAGATTTATCCATTTATAGGCTGAAAAACTTAGGATCGAGATGTCTACTAATCGAAAATGGATGTATAGTCATATTGAAAATGGCTTTACTCGACGAGAGTTCATAAACGGCAAGAACGAGTTCATCGCATACGCAAAGACGCACTATAGGACATTCGCCACTGAGGGAAAAATTCGGTTTCCATGCAACCATACGAAGTATCGTAATCGTTCATACTATGATGTTGACATTTTACCGATCCACATAGAAGGATGCCTGAGGATCAACGTCATCTTTTGGATGATCATGATGAGTTTATGTCGCAACTTATGCCGTCTCCACGACCACCGCCACTGAAATAGTGATTGGATGTCCTATCCTTTTTTTATGGTAAACTGTTAATTACGAGTAATGTATATCTTCGCACTTTTTTTCCTTCTAATGTAGTCGATGTGATTCTTCATTTGCAAGTATGTGCACCGGTGGCATTTGATATGGGTGTTGCATAGGGAGGCAAACTTACATCACCAATTGGGTTTCAAGTTTCAGAGATTCCTTTGGTATGCAACCTTCTACCATTTATTTTATTTACAAAATCTCCATTGAACTCAGTCTTCTCTTGATCTTGAACATTTTACCATGTATACTGCAGTGTTTATTATGAACTTTTGAACATTAGGATAGTTGCAATGAGTGGTAGAATGGTCTTACAGCATATGTTACAATACATTCTTTTGTCATACTTTGATATTTTTAATCTTTAATATAATATTTAATACCAGTTTCTTCAGCATTTTCCATTTGTCATTTCATGAAGAAGCTTGATTTTTGAACTTGTTCTTAGTTGTGTATGAAGGGAACATACATTTTTTGCTTTGTCGATATTGGAAAATATGATTGAATATGTATTTTACTCGTGTTTCATGATAAAGATAGAGAAACGAGTACTTAGCGGCTTTAGAATAAATGATTTTTGAACTAGATCACTATGATTGAATTATATAGGTTTCGTAGGCAATTCTTAAGTCAAATGACTTCATAGACCTCTTTTATTTTAGAAAGTTTTTTACTTCAAAGAGTTGGATCTCCTCTTTATAAAGTCGATTGATTTCATTGATGTCTTAATATGTATTTAAATTTTAGAGTTTACATTTGCGAGTGAATGAAATACATGCATTGTGACTTGTTAGTCAAGTCTAGTACATATTAAGATAATTAGAGTAGTAAAATTAGAATCAATTTTATATATTTAGGATCAATGATACAAAAAAGTGGTCACAATGAGAATGACATTACAAATAAGTGATTAAGATGTATCCAAAGTGGATATGATAGAATTAGATCCACATAGATCAACTAAGGTATTTTCTCAAATTGAGTAGTTTATATAATCCCATATGGTCCATTTCATTTTTCTCGGTGAGATGGACACCCCATGCTGCTCAACTTGGTCTCTATATGAAATATGTGTCTCCATCTTTTTTAGGGTCATAACGCGCACTTTTAATTTATGTATTTGAAATCCTTAACTCCTTATGTGTATTTTTGGAGTAGTTGTGTTGGTCATGTTATACATCGATATAGAAAGACTGTGAAAGATATTGTGTACTCAGAGATAACACTGTATTCAATTTCACTTTAATTGGATGTGATGTTATTTTCATTTGTGTTGGAATATTTTGGTTGCATGTCGAATATTTTTCAAGTTATATATTCCTTTCAATTTTCAGGATTTGGATGGGAAACACTCGATCTCCTAGCTTAAGAATTTGAATGGTGTCTGTCTTGTATCGATGAAACAATGTTATAGAGTGTGGGATTGACATTGTATATATATATATATGTAAATTAATTTGTGTAGCCATCTTAATTTGTGTAGTATTTTGTATTTTGTTGAATAATGTTCATCTAGTATTATATAATATACTAATAGTTAATTATGAAATGTTAATCTCATCATTTTGTAGACATTGTTTGTCAAATTTTGATAATATACATACATTTTCTTAATTTTCTTATTATTTGCAGCCGGAAAATATTTATTGTTGCAGATTTTACTGCAGGTTTTCGTTTTATTATTTATTGTGTACCGCTTTTTTTTCAAAATTACCATTCCAAAATCAGCGATGATTCGATCGATCATCGTTTGATTTGCACTGATCAACAAAAAGTTTGTCTATTCATTGATATGTCTTTGTTTAGCGACAGATCAATGATGATCATGGTTTTGTTGATCAGGTAAATCAGCGACAGATCGAGTTTGTCGTTGAATAGCAACAGATCAGCGATAGCACGCGTTTGTGCTGACTGGGCAAATCAGCGACAGACCATGTCTATCGCTGAATAGCAACAGATTTGCAACAAACCCTCATTTGCTGACTAGACTACAATTAGCGACAGACTTGTTTCTGTTGTTGTTCAGCAACAGACGTTTGTCACAAATCTGTCGCTGAACAACAACAGAACAACAAATTTGTGAGTTGAATCAGCAATAAAGAGTTTAGCAATACCTACTATCTGTCGCTGATCTGTTGCAGGGTTGCTTAGCAACAAAACCGTACTAATTCAACATCAAATTAGTTTGTTGTTGTTTAAGTTTTTTCTCGTATTGTATGGTTGATCACATTGTATCGTTTTCTTACCAGATCGACATATATGCAAATAATTACAAACATAAAATCTACCTTAACAACTATTAAACATAAATGATTTCAATATTAATTGCCCGTATTACGGTGTAAAAGGTACATTATTTTAATATTTTGGTTAGAGATCGTGCTCTAACAAATAAAATGTCCTTTAAGTGTCACACAATATATCAATTAGAATATTTCTTATACAAAGGCTTCAAATGCATGTTATACACATTTTTTTTCAATAAATAGAAATTCCGTTAATTAATCAACAATAGCTCTTAATGCATTGAATGGATCATGACAAGAAATAGAATCATTCATGGAGCAATTGTTAATCATCAAATGATTCTAATGCATGTTATATACATTTTTTTAGTTTAATTAATTATGAATTAATGCTAATTAACTTGAATATATTTTTTCATAAGACATCAAATATTCAAGAAGATTAATTAAAACTAATAGTTAATCCACAAATAATTCACATTTTTAATTAATCGGGCACAAATAAATTAACCAAATTCATACACAACACCATGCATGAAACTGAAGATGATGAATCATGATTAAGAAGACCTCACTTACCAACCATGCACATATATGTAACCAATATAGAGTCACCGGCCAATTTAATTACTAACTTGATCAATGCTTCCATATATATGCATATAATATCCTTCACTGTCTAAAAAATCAAGCTAGTGCTCAAAAATCCATATATCTATCCCTCTAACAGTACTTTAATTAGTTTAATCTGTCACAACCTTCCATACTCTATATGTGATAATTAATTAATTAATCAATCAATATATATCCACACATCTATCTTAATCAATATATAATTATTATCTAATTAATTAACATTCTTCGTCCTCATCTAAAAGTGAATTTTTGTAATACTCTTCTCTTTTGTCTTGTTCTTCCTCACTCCCAGTAAGCTGTCTAGCTTTCTTGGCCTCCAAAGCCCAATCTGTCCTCAACACCACAAAAGTCATGAACACCCCACAAGTGGCTTGGGCTGCTAGAAGGCCCAACCAAAGGCCCATCAAGCCCATGTCCATATAAAACCCCATTAAAACCGCTATGGGCATCCCCACCCCATAAAACGAGCCCAAATTGATAGTGGCTCCTACACACGGCCTCGCACTCCCCCTCAAGGCTCCACACCCTGTGGTCTGGGGGCAGTTCCCCAGCTCGCACAGACCGATCACAGGCATCACCATGGCTGTCAGCGTCGCTACGGCGTCATCGGTCACGAATGTCCGCCCCCACTTGTGCCGCACTGCTGTCGTGAACCACAGTGCCACCAGCCCGGTTGCTACCGCGCAAAGAAGTGCCGCTCGAGTTGAGGCTCTTGCGCGATGTGGCCTATTCGCGCCCAATTCATTCCCAACTCGAGTTGACACGGCGAGGCTCATTGCAGATGGGAAGATGTAGACTAGGGAGGTGGCTTGGATGAGTATGCCCATGGAGGCTACGGCCTCCGCAGCGTTGGACAAGAGGCCGGATAGTACTATCATGAGTTCATACCACCACCATTCCAAGCAGACGGAGATGCAGCTGGGTATTGCGAGGGAGAGTATCGGTTTCCAGTCGCGGAAGCAGTTCTGAGTGGAGAGGCCTTGCCATGGCTTGGAGGGGAGGGACGAGGAGTGGTGGAGGTAGAGGAGAATTGAGAGGAGGAGGTTGAGGTCGGAGAGGACGGAGGCGAGGGCGATGCCTGGGAGACCTAGACGGAGGCGGTGGACTAGGAGGTAGTTAAGGGGGTGTGGAGGAGGAGGGCGAGGGCGGAGGCGTGCATGAAGGGTTTGGTGATGTTTTGGGATCGGAGGTAGATCTTGAGGGGGTTGAGGAGGGAGTGGAGGAGGAGGGAGGGGACGGAGAAGGTGATGTGGGTGGCGGCGAGGGAGGAGATGGCGGGGTCTTGGGCGAATAACAATAGGATAGGGCGGACGTTGAGCCAGAGGAGGGAGAGGGGGATGGAGGCCGCGAGGAGGATGGCTGCGGTGCGGTGGAGGGCATGGTCCATGAGGATGGAGTTGTGCGCGCCATGGGCTTGGGAGGAGATTGGCTCCATGCCCATGGAGAGGCCGGAGAGGAGGGAGTAGCCGGTGATGTTGGAGAAGCCTATGGAGAGGGCTCCGCCGGCCAAGACAGTCTTGCCAAGCTGCCCCATGAAGAGCATGGTAATGAGGGACTTGCCGTAGACAAATAAGCCTGTCATGATCATTGGGAAGGCGATGGAATAGAGTTGTTTGATCTCTTCCAGCACCTGCGCACGCGGACATGCATGATTGATCGATCATATATACATATATACCCGGCCAAGTAATAAATTAATAAGCAAGCATGAGAGCCAGTGAGAGTACTTAATTAATAACTGACCGACCTCTGAGAGATGGCTCATCTTAGTGAGGTGGTGGCGGTGGTGAATCTGGTGATCGTGTGGTAAGCCATTACCATTTTTTGAAATGAATTCTTCCGCAGCAGCAGCAGCAGCAGCAGTAGTAGTGTTGCAGGGAAGATCATGAACCGCCTTCATTTTCATGGGAAGATAGCTTGGTAGCGCAGTGAAAGATCGATGGATATAATTAAGCGGAGCAAGCTATCTAGCTATTAGCCAACTAGGGAGGGAGTAGGGTATTTTGTTGTGTGTACCCAGTGATGGATGAGGGATGATGATACAGTATATATAAGAGGGAATGATTAACTGAAAAGGGTAATTAAGCATGATCGATCAGTAGAGACTAGAGAGCCCCCACGAAGGTCATCAGTGAGAACCCCACTTGTCAAATAGACAAAAGAAGAGATCAATCATACCTTCCTTCCTTTCTTCTCTCATTATTCCATTTTTTAATTTCTTTTGTATAGGCAGGCAGGCAGGCAGGAGTAGTAGTACTATATATATATATATATATATATAGTTGTTCAAAAATGAAATTAAAGAGATGGAGAGGGAATTAATTAATAATAATCAGGGATACGTGGTAGTCACATTCACTAGGTGAGGTGAGGTGAGGTGAAATTAGGTCTGATTTCTTCCTTGATTCCGACAGGCTCCGCACTTAGGAAGAAAATTCAAGTTAAAGATGTACGTATATATATGATATTAATTGATTGTACGTAGTAGCACTAGACAATGTAGACTATTAATTGGGTTCTGTAAGGGCCTCATGTTGATCAAATGATAATTAAAAGAGTAGGGGTGGTGTGATGAAACTGAAAAATGACCCACAAAGGGCTGGTAGCTAGGTTAACTGATTGAGGTGTGTTGGGCTGGGCTAGGGGGAAGATAAGGTAGGGTTTGTGTTCTATTTTTTAGGGTTAGCGTGGGGGCGAAGGGGGTAGTACGGCTCGTCTTTTTCCTGGGTGGACGCTCTTAATTTGCTTTTGTTTAATTTGGATTTGGATTTTTTTTTTTCTTTTTTTTTTTTTTTTTTTTGCAAGAGTGCTGCAGCAAGTTGCGCGCTTGCTCCGCGCCGCGAGAATTCCAATCCCAATGAATGCTGGCCGGAGAAGTACTAGTCATTCCTTCATGCAATGAGCAAACGGGGCATGGAGCATGGCTGTTGGTTTCTTTCTCATCATGGTCCCCCTATCTACCACTCCCTAATCGCCAGTCCAAATTCCATGCCTGCACAGGCGGCAAGGAAAAGGAAAAGACTGAGTAGTACTGAGTCCGAACAAGTAGTGGTAGTTCTTCTGATAATGATATTATACATTTATGTATACGGACTACGGAGTATATATATTATCAGCAGCAGCAGCAGCAGCAGCTGCCCTAGTTTTTTTTGCTGTGCAAGAGTCAGGTGCAGTGCACACGTGCGTACTCACTGCCAGTACTCGGCACTACCACACGACTCGCCTGATCACTGTACCCTTCAATTTTGACAGTAGCAGTGTGTGTGCCTTTTCTCAGAGATGAGAGAAAGACACTTAGTGGTACATAATTCACGAGTTTATCTGATTTACAATTTAATAAGTGATTATTGATTATATAGCTCGACTGATTTTGCATGTCTCCATTTTTTAATCTATGATAACTCTACTTATGACACTTAGTTTGACACCGCCCATGGGACGACTCTCCTCCGAACTAAGGTCAAATAGCCCGACTCAAACCGTTACTCAAGCCCGATACATGAACTCGGCTCAAATAACTGCTCGACACACCTAATTCAACCTGCGGAATAACGTAAAGATAATACGTATATAAATCCGCGGAATAAAATTTTGAGCATCCATATGTCTATCAAGAACTACAAAAATAGGTTTTCAATTTGTAAACCAACTAAATCATCCAATGGCTCCCAAGTAAATCAACTAAAGAAAGGGTCCAACCTACCCAAAAGACCTATTTACATTACAACCCAAGTTTAATAGTATAGAAAATGAATATTTAGATAATACATTACAAGGCTCAAATTTAAGAGAGAATGCTTCAAGCTATCACCTCTCTCTTGTCCCGATCTAATGCCAACAAGTATGATCCTGATATGTAAGTGGGGTAAGCTAGCACAATCAACGGAGCTCAATAATAAGAAGATTCGTTCAAACACTATACATGTCAGTATTACCTATAAAGCAAAACAATTATACAAATGAAGTAGTAAATTGAATTGTAAAGCATTTAATGAAAAGTAATGGAGACATGGTATTTGTTCGTAAAAGGGGTGTAAACAAGTTCCAAGTCCAGTAAAACAACAAAGGTAAGATTCATAATTCAATAAGCAAGAAAATGAGCATTCTTTTGAAACCACATCATGAAAGAGAATTCACAATTCGTAAATAAATTCCATATACTCATGCAACGGGGTCCAACAAGAGATTTACCATAAGAAATAGTAATAAATATAAGTCGTTGTTCCATTCAATGCATTCTAGCTAATGATATGAATCCGATGACCGAAACACTCACTCTTGATATGATGTGAGCCATTGATGACCTCCATCTAGTTCCATCAAACCAACATTAAGTGTTTCCAAGCCATTACCGATTGTGACCACTTGTAAACTTGATATTTCGTGGTGCAAACCACTCTCTATTTTGTGGGATCGTAGCTACACCATTGTAATTTGTGGCGCAGACCACTCTCTTTTGGTGGGCACATTACCACACCACCATTACTCGTGACGCAGACCACTCTCTTTTAATGAGCATACTGCCACATCACCGCTTTTGATCGAATAACACAAGTGTTCATATCACATATATTCCATAGATAAGCATATTCATACCATTGACTAAATGTAGCCCAATCTCAAGTCTTTCGATGTGAACGTGATCTTTCTATTCATCTATTATTCAAGCTATATTTAATGCATGAGCGAAGCTCCTCACTTACATCTCGCGTCTGGAGTTCGTTGTGAACTTGCTCGCGAATCTAAACAATTCATATACCTCTCATTAATAAGATTATTAATTTAAAGCCAATAATTTTCCATTCAACTGCCTTTAGGGTCCACAAGTGTAAGCCCCGCGAGTCCCTCATCGCCCGGTGCGAGGGGGGACCCGACTGGTCTCCCGTGGAGACTCAGTAGTGTGCCCTTTTGAAGGCAAAGATTTATTTTTATTTTATTCTATACATACATATATATGTGTGTGTGTGTGTTGGGTTTTGGGGTTCAAACGCAACGAAAAATTCAAAACAAATTTTTGAAAAACCTTAACAGGGTTAAAAATAAATTACATTAAACTTGATCAACAAAAGTAAACCATATCTTAATACATGATTTCCTTCTCTGATTAATAGATCTCCAAGATGTTCAAGCGAGTGTCCTCTATCGAAAATCCACACATGAACCGTGACTATAATTTGGAGTGCTAGCCCTAAGAGAGATAGAAAAGTTTTTCTTTCTCTCTCAAAATCCAGAGAACTAGAAAATAGAAAAAATGAAAATCTTATTTCGTTTTAGGGTCTCAACCACTATTTATATGTGTAGATAAGTCCTCACTTAAAATCTTATTCGTAATATAACTATTGTATTTAAGCAGTTTAAGCAAATTACACATACACTCTTATTAATAAATTATCATATAATAAATTGTAAGGGCTTTTATGTCATGAATATTATCATATAAAAATTCATTACTCTGGACCAATTGAAATTGGGCAAAGCCATTCTTTATGTGCGACCCAATAGGTTCATCCGATGTTGGCATTAAACCAAAAATATTTTGGTACACAAGTCATAAGCAATTACTAGCAAAACATTATGACTACCCAAGTAGCATGAATGTTAAAATCGATACAATCTAATGAATAACATATATCATATCCTTTTGTCGTGCGATATCCTTTGATTAAACATCATGCATGGAAAGTCACTCTTAATGTTCAATCGTACTAGTCTCAATCTTTAGGCAAACTAAAAACATCCAATTGACATTGATCATATCAATTTACATGAACTTGGCAATTATCTTGGCAATTATCTGTCTATTGTATCGAGGGATCCACTGATATTTATCTCTATATGAGATTGACAAATTATATCTTGATTATTGTGAAATTCGAGAATTTTATAAACTCGATTAGGTGACTAATTAAGTATTTTCGAATTTTATTTGGAGTTTAAGTATCCAAGGTGGGACACACGCATTACGGATTGTAGATCATATATAAGGTAAAATGTTATTTTTTGATGATGAATGTCTAGTGTGTGTATTATATGGTATTTTGTCGCGAAGTCGGGGTGGGTTGAGGTGTATCCTCAATTTTTCATAATCGAGGTTGTAAGCATGTGTTTAAATGGCACAAGTGTGATAAACATTATTGGTCGCTCGAAAAGTAGTAAACAAGCGTTAAGTATCACGCAGGGATTTTGTCTCAATTTACGTACAAGTTGAGATCGGTGGCAGTGTAAAACTAAGAATAAAGTTGGTGCAAGACATTTCCTTGAGTTTTGTATCCGTTAGTAGTGGTTAAGGCTGAGATTGAGTCCAAATTGGTATAAGTTTAGCTAAGTATGACAAGAGAATTAATCCATAAGCGTTTGGTATCTCACTTACAAAGTTAAGATTTTTGGGGTTTTGGTGTGATCAAGATCAATGTTATGGACATTTTATGAAGATTGACTATTTTATCGAAAATTTAGTGTAATTTGGTGAAAAATGAGATCACAAACGAGCGTCAGAAGTTAAAACACGTCAAAATAGGAATTTTATAAAATAAATAAATAAAAAGAAATTAAGCCGCTAATAAGCAGCTAAAGATTTTTATATAAATATAAAAAAATAATAATCAAATTATATCAATTTCATTATAAAAAAAGAAGTTAAGGTGCTTAACCCTATCAATTCGAGTTTTCGCTCTACGAGCTCTCGCGTTCGATTTTCGGTCGGTTCCTTTTCACAAAACTATAAAGAATCACAAGACTGTCAGTTCAAACTAAGTTTCTGCTGTAGAAATGCGGTATTTGACACGATTTGGTAAATTGTCCATTCATAGCATTTTCCATAATTCAATTTAAATTCTCGCAATTTCTCAATTTTTTTACGGGGTTTTGATAGGAATTGATATGGATTGTTGTGAATTGATGTATTATATTGATTTGGATCAATATGGAATAAATCTCATTGACGTAGGTTAGGGTTTTAGTGAATTAAACTAATGCAATTTAGTTGATAATAATTTTGGAGATATTTTTATAGTTGATATTGATTGACATTGGGTTTTTAGATGAATTGATTATGGATTTTGATTCAATTTGACTTCACGAGTCGTGAAAATATTTGGATGTTGGTATCGAGTGGTTTCGTTATGTTTGGTATCGAGTTTTGATAATTCAATTTCCAAAATATTGATTTGGATAAGTTTTTCAATTCAAAATAAATAAAGTTTGCCTAGTAGACGGGCCATACCAAAAAATTCATAACTTCTTCGTTAGTGATCCGATTTGAGGGTTCTTGAAGTCTATGAAAAGTAGGACATGGGTACTACAAGTTCTTTTTAGGTCATCATGACAAATATTAAGGTTTTCAAGGGTAAAAAGTAACCCAAAATTGGCTAGTTGAAAGTCTGTTGAAATAGTTATATAAATTAATATTTGTGGAAATTGTTCTCAAGCGTACTTTGGCTGCAGTTTTCATTGAGTTTCGTGATTTGGTTTCACTTGAAGCTTGACCCATAATATAATCGGGTATGCAAGGAAGCTATTAGAACCATCTTCAATGTGATTCGACTATCCGAGAACTAGTTGTCTTTACTATTTATGGAATTATCTTTGTACTTGCTTTTGTTTTTAGTCTACAATGGATTTCACATCATTCTAAATCATGCATACATGGCATCCAGATAGAGTGGCCCTTACTTCGGTTATAAGAGTGTGAGGTGCTCCATTCTCGACTAGACGTACTGCAAGCATTTAAGGCGGGTAATGTCGACTCTAGGGTAGCATGCATTGAACTCGTAGGACTATTCTAGGTTGGCTTGTTAAGAGCTTAGAACAGGAGATGAGGGATCCACCTTGTTATATAAATTTGTTGTTATTTGGAAATGCAATTATATCTCTCTGTAAAGTATTCACTAATGAGTGAATACACTGATCACACAAAGAAGAACAGCAAGAACAGCAACCAAAAGAGAGAAAAACGAAATTGTATTGAATGAATGAATGATTACAAGGAAGTCTTATTTATAGACATTCTTACAAACAACCTAACCGAAATAACAAACTTATAACAACCTCCTAACTGTCCTAACTAATTTACAACAACTTTACAACTTGCCACAACCACCTAACGAACTGACCTACTGAGCTTAATCAACAACTGTTACATCAGATCAAAAACTCCCCTACCTTATTTACATGAAGCTGAGTGAACTTGTGCAAGCTGTGATCTTGAATCTGTCTCATTAACGGTAGGAACTCGAAGAACTGTAGTAGTAGGACTTTGATCTCTAACATGCCCCTCAAGTTGAACCTAGGGAAGAAACTAGATTCAGTTTGGATGAAAGAAAATGAAATCGAGGAGTAGACAAAACCTTGGTGAACAAATCAGCAGATTGATGATCAGTTGGTATATACCGAAGCTCAACAAGACCAGCTGCAAGTTTTTCCCTTAAGAAATGAACATCAATCTCAATGTGTTTAGTTCTAGCATGAAAAACAGGATTCAAAGCCAATGCCCGAGCACTAGTATTGTCACACCAAAGAATTGGCTTGATAGAACAATGAAAACCAAGCTCACGAAGTAGAGAAGATGTCCATAATATATCAGTATCACCTAGAGCCAAAGCACGATATTCAGCCTCAGTACTAGATCGTGCAACAACTGATTGCTTCTTAGAATACCAAGTAATAAGATTGCCACCAAGAAGAACACAAACTCCACTTGTAGAACGTCTATCATCAACATCACCAGCCCAATCAGAATCAGTAAAGACTTCAATTGACAAAGAAGAAGCAGGACGAAAAACAATGCCAGTTGCAAGAGAGGATTTCAAAAATCTAAGAACTCTTTTGACAGCAGCCCGATGAAGATCAGTAGGATTTTGTTGAAACTGACTAAGTTTATTAACTATGAAACTTAGATCAGGATGAGTGTAGGTAAGATACTGCAGAGCTCCCAATGTACTCCTATACAATGTAGGATTAGAAAAAGGAATGCCATCAGTGGCACTGAGTTTCACTCCAACGGAATAAGGTGAAGACATTGGTTTAGAATCCAATAAGTTTGTCCTCTTGAGAAGATCAAGAATGTACTTATGTTGAGACAAATATAATCCAGTAGAGTCTCTGTGAACTTCAAAACCAAGAAAGAAATCCACAACTCCCAAAGATTTGAGAGAAAATTTGGAATTCAACCATGTAATAAGTTGCTGGATAAGTAATGGATTGGAACCAGTAATGAGAATATCATCAACATATACTAGAAGCATAAGAACAGAAGATTCAGTCCTTTGAAAAAAGAAGCTAACATCAGCTGAACTATTTTTAAATCCCCAATCAAGCAAAGTTGTTTTTAGCTTAGAAAACCATGCTCGAGGAGCTTGCTTGAGACCATATAAAGCTTTGTTTAGTTTACAAACATAATGTGGATATTGCTTGCTAACAAAGCCTTCAGGTTG
Organism: Stephania yunnanensis; assembly: GCA_039657365.1. Classification (NCBI taxonomy): domain Eukaryota; kingdom Viridiplantae; phylum Streptophyta; class Magnoliopsida; order Ranunculales; family Menispermaceae; genus Stephania; species Stephania yunnanensis. The sequence goes on from CM077581.1 coordinate 46,887,969, forward strand.
ACTCATAAATACTTCTTCAGTAAGATCACCATTAAGGAAAGCATTATTCACATCAATCTGCTTGATAGGCCCACTGATAAGTAACAAAGAAGAGTAAACATAATATGAAGAGAGGAAGGTTTAATGACAGGAGAAAAAGTATCTCCAAAATCTAGTCCAGGTATCTGATGAAACCCCTTATCAACAAGTCTTGCCTTATATCTCTGAATAGCACCAGTAGGTGTAGTTTTAACTCGAAAAACCCACTTACAACCAACAATACTCATATCAGATGATGGAGGAACCAATGTCCAAGTATTGTTATTGTCCAATGCTTGTAATTCATCAGTCATAGCTGAACACCACTTTGGATCAGTAAGAGCAATTTTAACAGATGTAGGTTCATTTAGAGAATGTATCAAGGCATATGGAGAAGTAACAACTAGTGCCTTTGACTTAGAAACACCAGTTTTACTTCTAGTTAGCATATGGTGAGTGTTAGTATTAGTTCTGGTAATAGAAGGTTGTGGAGCGTAGGTAATTCAAAGAGGAACGAGAAGATAAAAGAGGAGCCGAGGAAACAACAGAGGGAGTAGAAATTTGGTGGTAGACTAGAAAGAGAAGAATTTGAAGTGTCGAAGAAGAAGAATTTGAAACAGAATGTTGTGAAGATGAGGAAACATGACAATATTGCATAACAGATAAAGGAAGACTAGAATAAGAAGAGGATGTAGTTTGATTAGACGAAAAAATGTTAGAGTAAGGAAAGTCTTCTTCATTGAATATAACATCTCGTGAGATATAAATCTTGCCATTTGAATGTAAGCACTTGTAACCATGATGCCTAGGACTGAAACCAATAAAAACACATTTAGAAGATCGAAAATTGAACTTATGATGAGAGTAGGCAGTAAGATTTGGATAACAAGCACAACCAAAGGATTTAAAGTAAGAATAATCAGGTAGTTTACAAAAACATACCTTATATGGAGACTTAGAGCCAAGAACAACAGATGGTAAACTGTTTATAAGAAAAATAGCAGTTATGAATGCCTCTTCCCAGAATGAAAAGGGCAGTTTTGAATGAGCAAGAAGAGTAAGTCCCATTTCAACAATAGACCTATGTTTTCTTTCAGGAACTTCATTTTGTTGATGTGTATATGGATAAGAGTAACGATGAATAATACCAGATGCATTGCAAAATTTCTCAATTGGTTTATATTCAAGGCCCATATCAGATTGAAAAATTTTTAACTTAGAGTTAAGTTGTAATTCAACTGTTTGATAAAATGTAGAAAAGCATATATGCATCGATTTTAACTTGAGAGGATAGAACCAAGTAAAACGACTAAAGGCATCAACAAAAACTATGTAATACCTTAAACTTTGAGATGACAGCAATGGAGAAGGACCCCAAAGATCAGAGTAAACCAACTCAAGTGGTTTACTAGCAGTTATATTACAAGACTGAAAAGGAAGTTTGTGCATCTTTGCTATTTTACAAGAGTTACAAAAGGATATGCAAGATTTATTTATAGTATTGTCTAATGAAGATAAAACTTTTTGTAACACTGAACTAGATGGATGTCCTAGTCGGCATGCCATACATCGTAGTAATGTAACTCACAAGTGAAGTAGTACAAGATTTAGGTGAATAAGCAGGGGAAACAGAAGAGACAGAAGTAGATGGAAAAGAACCAGCCTTTGGAAGACAATATAATCCATTATGAAGCACTCCTTGAAGCAATGTTGTCTTCAAATTCTTGTCCTTAACAGAGAAAGAAGAAGGAGTGAATTCAGTAATGACATTATTATCACAAGTAAGCTTTGAAACACTTATAAGATTCTTGGCTATTTTTGGAACAAGAAGAACATCATTTAGTTGAAGAGAAGGAAGAGAAGGAACTGAATTTGAATGAATCACAGCATTACCAGTATGAGAAATTTTCAACAACTCACCATTACCAACAGTAACTAACTGATTACCTTTGTATTCAGTTTTATTGTGTAGAGCTGATCCATCAGATGTCATGTGACTAGAAGCTCCACTGTCCATGTACCAGTTTGGATCAACAACATTTTCAGGAGTCACCATCATGCCTTGAAAATGATTGATCATTGCTTGAGGTGCTGGTTGTTGATGGATCATTTGTTGGTTGATCATTGCTTGAGCATTCTGAGGCATTTGATAGTGAGACTGTGTAACAAGACATCTAGATTGAGCAGAATTCTGGCCTTGAGGACCAAAAAATGATTGATCAAATCTGTGATAACACTGAAGAGCCATATGTCCATGTTTATAGCACAACTGACAAAAAACCTTTCCTCTATTTCCAGTCCTTCCTCCACGATTCTTGAAACCACCTCTAAAACCATTGTTAGATCTATTTTGAAAGTGTATAGAACTACCTTTCATACCTTGTGACTTCTTGTCACTACTGTCAACAAAATTTGCTGAGAAATTGTTCATATCAGTTTGAGAACCTTGGTTTAAATCTTCTATTCTCTGCTCATGCATCATCAACATGTATTGTGCATCTTGTAATGACATATTTTCTTTTTGAGAAGCAACTAACACAACAACAGGATCAAATTCATGACCAAGACCACTTAATATTGATTGAATCATATCAGATTCAGTAATCACTTGATTTATTGACTTCAATTCAGCAGCTATTGTTTTAACAGTAAGAACAAACTCTGATATTGAAGATGAACCTTTTTTGATGTTGTTCATCTTATTTTTGAGTTGAAGAACTCGTGCCATAGATGATTGAGCAAACAAACTTTCCAATGTTTTCCAAATCTCAAAAGAGGACTCACATTCTGTGACATGTCCTATAACATTTTTGCTAATGTTTGAAAACAACCAAACCATGAGCAGATTATCACATCTACTTAGGACTTCATCTGTTATAGATGAGTCTGTTGTAACTGAAGCTCTTTTGTTTTCAATGAAAAACTCAAATCCTAGAGCTCTAATGGCAGCTTTAACTTGCACTTTCCAATATACATAGTTACCTTCTTCAAGCTTCGTCAGTAAGTTGAAATTGAGAGATTTGGCTATTGTTGTAACATCAGCAAAGGTGCTTAGATCGCGAGTCTCCATCGATGAGCTTCCTTCCGCCATTGTAGGTCGATCCCGCTCGATACCATGTAAAGTATTCACTAATGAGTGAATACACCGATCACAAAAAGAAAGAACAAAGAAGAACAACAACCAAAAGAGAGAAAAACGAAATTGTATTGAATGAATGAATGATTACAAGGAATGTCTTATTTATAGACATTCTTACAAACAGCCTAACCGAAATAACAAACTTATAACAACCTCCTAACTGTCCTAACTAATTTACAACAACTTTACAACTGCCACAACCACCTAACGAACTGACCTACTGAGCTTAATCAACAAGCTGTTACATCGATCAAAAACTCCCCGCCTTATTTACATGAACTGAGTGAACTTGTGCAACTGTGATCTTGAACTGTCTCATTAACAGTAGGAACTGAAGAACCTGTAGTAGTAGAACTTTGATCTCTAACACTCTCCATGTATTCAGACTAGCATTTGCGAGAGTACAGAGTAGTATAGGAGTTTACTTACCTGGCATCTTCGAGTTGTATTTGATGATGTCAGGTTCTTATGTGGATAGGAAAAAATGAACAAGACTTGAATTAAATTGTTAAAGTCTAATGTTCTTTTTGTAATCATTTCATATATATATTGTTTTGGGCTTTAGGGTGAGTGTAAGACGTGAATTACTCTCGAATAGGTTATGAGTGTATCCCAAATTAGTTTTAAGTGCGTTAGAGGTTTATATTCCAATTTAGTTTATTTGGAATTGAAAATTTGTAACTAATGCATTGGAGAGTTTAAGATATTTTAGAAATCTCAATTTGATATATATTGTGAACTACGGGGAGTTGTGAGTCCTTCTAGGCCTCTCCTCATTATGCTGTCTATTAGGTGATTTTTTTAGCATGCCACTTTTAGGGGAGGTGCTGCTGAGATTTTTACAAAACATGGATATTAATTCCTAAGTTGCTCCAATAAAATAAATTAAGAATCAAGGTCAGTTAAGGATCTAAATTATGAGTTGTAGTGTTGTTATGGATTGAATTGAAAAGTATTTCAAAGTTAAAAGATGATTGTATGGTTTATGTGCCTAATTAGGGAAATTAGGGATAAGTCATCAGGGCTTAGTGAAACGGTTCCTGATAATTACACACTTTCACATATTATTCAAATGGTAACCAATCACAATCTTTATAATCGTCTGGTTAAAGAAAACGTTTGATTGTGTCAAATTACTATGCTCGTAATATTGAAGTCTATGGTAATCTCAAGTCGAAGAACTAAATGATATACCTATTATGAATAACACCTATGCCTTAATCCATGTGGTATTCTAATAACGGGTTGGTCCAGTACTTTGTTCCCTAATAAGTACTCATGATCTCGATTTGTATACCTATACGCATGATTATCACATGACCATCAATCAAGATTCATACTAGTATTAATTCATTATAATTCACAGTATAATAACTGACTAGGAACATTTAAGATATTTGAACAAATACCCATGGATCTTACTATAAGGTAAACATGCAATCACTTACAATAAAATAGCAAATGAAAACCTCTATTTTATTAACTAAAATTAGGAGATAAACAATGTTTATAGATTGACCTAAGACACATTCCCCAACAATTTATATTATTTTTATTTATCATATATATATATTATTTGATAATATTTTATTTTTATTTATTTTTATTTTTTAAGGGTCCAAGGGCCATTTTGGCCCCCTGTTGACCAGTCCAAGGTCCACTTTGGCCCTTGTTGATTGATCATGGGCTGAACCGGTCCCTAGTATGATCCACGGGTCGATCTGGCCCTTCGTCGGTGGTTGGCTAGGGCTCGAAACGACCCCTAATTTGAGGACGAGGGGTCAATTTGACCCTTGGTCACATTAGTGGGTAGCGCCCAAGCACCGCCGCCGAGGCTAGCCGCCAATGATAAGGGTGGCAATTGAGCCACCCCTTCTCTAAGTCTCATTTTTGAGGGCCTATAATGGAGGCCCTTTATGGGACAAGCGACAGCGGCAGTGATGCTGCTGCCCTCCTCCAGCAGCAGCGATGATTATGCAACCCGCCTCGGCGGTGTAGCAGTGGCATTACCCCTAGATGGGGTTTTTTATTTTTTTAGCATAAACCCACATATGTAAACCATTGAAAAACTCAAAAAGGGAGTATGATGAAAATGATGAGGGTGAATATTACCTTCTAGGTTGCGTCTCTTTGAGCTAGCAATACAACTAGTTCCAATTTTTTTTTCTCTCCAACATGTTGTTTTTGAATAAAAAGGGGAGCTAAGGTTTACAATTAGATATTTTATATTAGGACCAATTTAGTGTAGGATTTGCGAAATTACTAAATTGCACTATGACATATCTTTTGGGTTTTGGGTCATCATAGCCTATATGGCAGGTGACATGGCAAAATCGAATAAGTGATGTGGTGATGTGAGCTGGAAATATGAGTTTGTCAAATTGAGTGTCACCATAAGGGAAATGTCAAAAGTACATTTTTGACAACTTTGACATCATGTGTTTGATGTGGTTAATGTGAGTTGGTGAAAAGTACTTGTCTAATCAACTAACAAAAAAAATGAAAAAATAAAATGATAAATAGGAAAAATTTTAGAAACACATCATTGTCTCAAATCTCGTATGCCAAGAAGGCGAGCTCAAAGTTTCAGCAAAGCCAACAGAGGAATCTTGGCCATTGTTGTTACTTTCTCAGATATTCGATTCCTCTATGGACGATTTCATCGAGATCGAAATATGCTAAATATTTGGCTACATTGTTATGATTAATTTTAGTGTTGTATTAATTTAAACTTTGGCTATATATGTTCATTTGAATGCTTATGATTTAAGTGGATCAACCAATTTTATTTTTAATTTTTTTTATCCATCTATAATTCTAATGTTATATATATCATTTTTTTCCAAATCTCTAATTTTAGTGTTATATTGATTTAAATGATGGTTATATTGCTATGTAGTAGTCATTTGTATGCGAAAGAAAATCAATAAATAAATAGACACGTTGGTTAACTTTGCAATGAATACCTTTGAGTATAGGTTATGTATATACCAACATTGATGTGTTTAGGGCTTCAGGTGGATCGACATATTTATTTATTTTATTTTTTACAAATATCTGATTCTAGTGTTATATAAATTTGTATTAGTCACTTATATGTAAATAAAAGATTTTAAAAAAAATTAGACATGGGGGTTGACTTTCCAATATGTACCTTAAAGTAAAGGATATGTATATGCCAACATTGGCACGCTAACAGCTTCGGGTGGATCAACCAATTTTTTTTTAAGAAAAAATCTCTGATTTTAGTGTTTATATTAATTTGTATTAGTCACTTATATGTAAATAAAAAGAAATTGGACATGGGGTTGACTTTCCAATGTGTACCCTAGAGTATATGGTATGTATTTACCAACATTGGCACGCTAAGGGCTTCGGGCAGATCAACCATATTTTTTTTTACATATAAGTCACTTATACATAAAAGAAAAAAATTATTGAAAATTGGGTTAAACTTTACATATAAGTAACTTATACATAAAAGAAAAAAATTATTGAAAATTGGGTTAAACTTTACTAAAATTGAGTATCTTGTATTATACCAACATTTTATTTATTTTATTTTTACAAATCTGTTATTTTAGTGTTTGTATTAACTTGTATTAGTCACTTATATATAAATAAAAAGAAAATAGGACATGAGGTTGACTTTTCAATGTATACCTTAAATTATAAGTATGTATATACTAACATTGGCACGCTAAGGGCTTCGAGCGGATTAACCAATTTTATTTTTATTTTTACAAATCTCTAATTTTAGTGTTTATATTATCTTGTATTAGTCAGTTATATGTAAATAAAAAAAATTGGATATGAGTTTGACTTTCCAATATGTATCTTAGAGCATAGGGTATGTATAAACCAACATTGGCACGCTAAGGGCTTTGGGCAGATCAACCAATTTTTTTATTTTTTATTTTTACAAATCTCTAATTTTGGTATTTATATTAATTTATACTAGTCACTTATATGTAAATTAAAAAATTAGACATTGGGGTTGACTTTCCAACGTGTACCTCAGAGTATAGGGTATGTGTAACGACCCGAATATTCTAACTCGTGCCACATGTCAATATCAGGACCCAGACATGGATTCATGATGAAACGACGTACTCGGTCAACCCTAAGCTAATTAATAATTATTTAATTTAGATTTTCCTAAGTTAAAATCGATAAAGTAATAAAATGTGTCTATGATTTTATTTTAAATATAGTGAAATCCAAGGGCAACTATTAAGTTGGTGGAATTAGACTTCTATGTAATTATTCTAAAAGTTCATGGACAAAATGGAAAAAAAATTATGCCCTTTGTAGGTGGACTAATAGGAAACAAAATGCATGCTAAGTGTCATACCAAAAAGGACAAGTGGTTGTTAGTGAAAATGTAGTGGGTGTGTTGTTTCATTTCAAACTACATAAAGTGTAGAGTGATTCCTAGCAACATAATAATAAAAGATGTGTTGAAGCATTGATGACCATGAAAAGTTTCTAGAAACACTCCCACATGAGTTCAAGTGTGATAGTAACTTAAGCACCAAGTTTTCTTTATCTTTTTTCCCATTTGAACAAATGAGAAGAGAGAGAACGAAGTGCAATGGGCAAAATGAGAAGAATAAAGTAAAATTGGTGGTGGAGTGAGAGAAATTTGTTAGAGTTCTTGAAGATCAAAGAGAAGTTGATGCTTGGTAGCATAGATCTATTTTGGAGGAATCTACAAGACAACACCATTATTAAAGCTCTAGGTTCTTTACCCAAATTTTTACATCTTTGATTTAAATCCTTTTGGTTAAACGTTTTTTTATTATTTGAGCTTGACGGGAAGTAGACTAAACCCTATCTATTAGAGATTTTCAAGGTTGAGTTTTAAATTTTTATGGTGTTATTTCTTTAATTTGGGAAAATGGATATCTATGGTACGAAACATCTTGGTTGTGATCGAGGTATATGATATTATTGAGTTAATGTTGAATGGGAATAATATGTGATTTTTTGTAGGAAACCAAACCAACTTTTGGGCATTCAATTAATGAATTCAAGACTTATTGGAGGTTTGTTGATGATCTTGAGGAACCAGAGTTCATTGTAGAACTCCTTGATTCAAGTGATGTTATTGATGGGTTAACCTTACTTGGACCATTATAAATATATTTGGGTCAGCTCCGATCGCTTTTCTAGGTTTAATGAAGTTTAGGACAAATTTGGGAGGTAGAGCGGAGACCAAATTCTATTTGAGGCATTTACGACTACCCTGCAACATAAGCTTTCTCGAGTAGGTTTTTAAGCAAGATTAGTAATAGCAAGCCAGTTGTAATTTTTAAGCTTGCTCAAAGTAGTTTTGAGTTTGCTCAATAGTATTAAGTCTATTCTATGTTTTTCAGTTTATTCAATCAGTTTAATACTATTTCAATTAAGTTTCGAGTTTGCTCAAAGTCCAACTGATATTAAACGATAGCATACCTAAAAACAATAAATAAACCAAACTTAATAATCTCTAACATGTCTAAACTACTTCAAAATGATATCAATGACCCAACTGACTAGTGTCGAGTACCATTGATTGGTTTGGAGGCATGTAGGAACCGCGAGAGCTCATTTTCGCGTAGCTTGGAGTTAAGATAGGGAATGTTTTTTAAATCTTGTTATGTATTATATTTTAGTATATTACTTTTCATTATATTAGAGCTTACTGTGTCATTTCCTCGAGTTCATAAACACTTTAAGCTGACCAACACAAAAAGGACTAAGACTGCATACATACAATGAATGCCATATGCTATATTGTTTTTTAGTAAAATGTTCTTTGCCTTATCCTTAAATGTTTTTATCCCACCAATTTTGCATGTTTTTTGTTATGTGCTAGGTGATATTTGTGGGAATGCTATTACTGAAAACTACTCATTTTGAATGATTGGTGGTTGGCTTTTTTGATTGAAATTTTGGAGTTTGAAGGCCAACAAGGACGTGGCATTATCTTCTTTGTAAAAGTATTGCTATGATTACACTATGTTTGACATTGCTAATGTTGTCTTTTTTTTCTAACCATTTATGTAATAGATTTTAATTTAGGCAGTTACCTATAAGTCAATCTTGCATTAAATGATTTTAATATGAATATATGTACATAAACACTAATTTGGGAAGTTCAAAGTCTCGTTTTCAAGCCTTTTGTTGTTATAATGGTTACATGCCTTTAGTCTATATATTTTTTAGTACATTTGGTGAACTATTTTGGTCTGCTCAAGTTTAAACTTTAGTCGACCCAACACTTAGACAAAAAAGGGGATAGAAAGATGATCAAGGTCAGATGGTAAGGCATTATAATGTCTATATTTTTTAGTACATTTGGTGAACTGTGTTGTTGCATTATCCTTTCACCGATCGTTTTCTGCAAATGGTTACCCCAACTCTCTCTGACTAAGCCCCATGTACGCTACATACCTCTCACAAGCAAGGTTCAAGTCTGGATACAAGAGCATTTATTAGGATCAAGGTGATAAGTGCAAGAAGTATGAAAGTTAATTGTGAAGGTTCATTATATTGCCCTCAGGAAATTGTGGGGTGCCTAACTTTTAAGTAAAACTCATTTTCAAAGTGAAAAATGTGTACAAAAACTTCAGTCGATAAGAGTCGAGTCAACTCAAAATTAAATAGAAAAATAAAAGCGAGTGGACTAAAAACTAATTTTGAGTAGACTCTAAACTAAAACTTCATTGAGCGCACCATGTAGAATCATTACTTGAGCACAACTATTCTGAGCATAGTCAACATTCTTTCAAGTATTTGATAAGTGTATAATTAGACATTATAATAAATAGTGTTTAGTATGATTTTGAATTATGAATCTCTATTTAGTGGTAACAATGTCTTATTTGTGTGGTTTACAGGTGTTATGACTCAACGAAAAATGGTGCGAATATTAGAAGAATCGGTCACGGTGATCATTCTAGATCGTGGCTTAAGTTGTATATCTAGGCCGTGGCATGGACTCCAAGCTTCACGGCCTCATTTTCATGTTTTTCACAAAAAAATAGTGATCTAGGATGTGGCTCAGGTTGTATTTCTAGTTCGTGGCTCCTATTAGATGAATTACAGGCCACGACTTCACTCACGGCCCCACTCGCGACCTGACCCGCTACCCATAATTGAGAACCCACTTTTTAGTCCAGATTTTTAGGAACTTCATTTTGGGAATAAGTTTTTTAGGTTTTATATAAATAGTAACTCGGGAAAACATGATTCCCAACCTTTGTTTATGAAAAAACATCAATAATTTGAGGTTTTTGATTAACATGCTTGGTTAATCTCAATCAATCTAAACCGAAGATGGATCAAACAACTCTTTTGGCATCAAACCTATGCGAGATCTAATTCAATTTAATTTTATTATTTTCATTGATATTTTATTCTCTTTGGTATTGCTTGATTAATTAGAGTTGAACTTTATTTAAATCTTGATTTATTGTTAGTGAGTCATATGCATTCGTACTTATGCAAGAAGACCATAAAAGTGGCAATTGACCATACCAATTGATTCAACCATTTTAGGACCGGTCAAGTACCTTAGGGATCTAGGCTAAATTTGACGCACTAGTGATCCAATTATTTAGGTGTAGTTCCTTAACAAAACTCATTACAGTCATCATGTTAAATTCAATTCGATTGAGTATAGGGTTATACGTTTTGCTAGAGAAGTAGTCATTGTCATATCTTGACTATTGAGAAAAGGAATAACAAGGAACCGCGTACGTTACCGAGTCTATAGCTACTCTAAAACACCTTTGAATTGCATGTTTTATATAGGTCGACGACCATAAGGTTAAATGTGCCAATTGAGGAAGTTTGTGATACCGAAAGTTTAGGTTACTCTTCTTGATTGATTTCTTTACAAGTATTTTCAATTTCATGTCGTTTTCAATTCTCTCAACATTCGATCTCAAACCCCCGTTTTCCCTTTTTTTATAACCTTAGAAAGATTACTAATCTTTGTGATATTGACTCTTTGCCACTATCTACAAAATGGTTGATTTAGGTAATATATTTTATTGATGCGTTCGGCACGCGTCAATTTTTGGAGCCATTGTCGGGGATTGGTTTATTTTCTTTCTTTGATTTTATTTATTTATTTATTTTTCTAAGTTATCCCATATTCCTAACATGTTTGTAGGTGACCCCGTAATGGCCTCTTACTCCTACACTTATAATCGATTCAAAGACTCATACTATCATAATGTGAAAGGGGTAGGTATGTCATATAATGGATATTAATTTTCTAACAAGCATTCTTTTGTGCAATAGGTTGAGGTTTGTGAAACTTGTGTGAATTATTCTCATTCCATATATGCTTATCCTTACTATCCTAAGTATGAAAAACATCATTATTCTAGCTATCCATTGCCACAACCCAATTTCTTTAAGCTCATGAGAAGTCCACATATTCCTTAACATAAATAGAGGTATATACAATACATGATTAATGACTTGATTTTAAGCCAATAACTACCTTTTCAACAAGTTGATCAAAAGTGTCATGAAAAGAACCAACAATTTCAACAAAGCACCTCCTTGAAAAATATGATGAAACAAGCAATGACTAATAAACAACGTTTACATGAAGAGTTTCAACAATTTCAACAAGTGAATCAAAGGTTGCAAAATTTGAAAACTCAACTTAGTCAAATGAATATTACGCTTGAGAATTTGATTGTTGAGAGAGAGTTGTGTAAAACAAAACCAATTTTTTTTTTTATCCAGATGAGAATGTAATTGTTGTTACATTGAAACGTGTTGAGGTGAATGAGGTTGCACAGGTTGAGGACTATTGGAGGGAAATAGCAAAAGAACTTGAAGTCTCTCCAACTAAGCCAAACATTATCATTGCACAAGATGAAGATGAGGAAAATGAAATGAAAATAGAATTCATTTCAGAAAGGTCAAATGAGTCGCAAAAATAGATCCAGAAGACCAACATTTGGTGTTTATGAAACTACCCACCCTCCCATGCATATTTGTTAAATCGTACATGTGGATAGATGTAAAGGAGCATTCGAGATTTTTACACTGCCGACACATTTGTGCTGGATGATCATGATGCAATAGAATCTTTTGTGTTAGAGATCCCAAATGAGCTCCCAAGTCTAAATGAGAGCATCCATATTTCATTGCCCAAAGCTATAGATGCACCATTTATTGTTAATATCTTGAAAGGATAGGGCATCACGTGATGAATCAAGCTGAGTCTAGTCAAAGACTTAAAAGAAAAGGCGTTTATTAGGAGGCAACCCAACTTTATTTCATTTATTTCAATTTTAGTTTAGTTTTTGTTATATATATATATATATGTTTAATAAAGCCCCAATTTGGTTTCTTAGATTTTTGCAGGTGCTTTGAATGTTTGATGAGCACCAGAAGCACTGAAGCACACCGAGTTTCGCTAATTTTGACTTTAGATTACATTAGAATAATTTGAGCATTTTTAGGGAATTAACATATTATTAGGATTTTAGGTGTTTTGAGACTTGGTTGGGACATAAACCAACTTAATTTACCACATTGGTGGCGGGTCTTTGAGTAGACCCAAAACCCTAGGCTTTATTCCACCATCTTGTTGATTTCACCCTTAGTTAAAAGACTTCTGGCTTGTAAAATTTAGTGGGAATTATTTAAGTTAACTCCTTTGCATATTAGTTATTGCTCTTATTATGATTTTTTTATTGTTTCCTTAGTCACCTAGACAGGAGAGACTTTTTCTTATCTTATGATGTAATTTGCTAGATTAGGTTCAACTTCATACTTTGCAATATTCGAGCATGTTATTTCTCACCTACTCACTGTTATTTTCGCTCTATATACATTACATTTTCTCTTTCACCTGCTTTCTATTCTTTGTTATTCCTCTCCTCCCACTTGTACCAAACCTTAGGGACAAGGTTTTAGAATAGGTTTAGGGTGCTTTCAGGTATTGAAGATCATTTTTAGTTGGTATATTAGGAATCACGTAAGACGACAAGTATAACAGTTACATTTTTGTTTGTTCCATATTCTGTGGGATTGACTAGTATGGTATGGTTGTCTAACTTCACCTATTTTTCCCTTTTTATCACCTTTCCATCTATTTTCATTATTCTTGTTCATGCATCATCTTCTTATAAAATGCTATAGAGTATTTTATTTGTCCATGGTGCTTTTTGTGACTACATGTGTGTTCATGTATACTTTAGTTCACAATTAGGACCATCTAGTTGAGATTAGAGTCGCCTGAAATCTTGTTAAGTGCCTTTAGTAGTGGATTAGTTACTTAAGCCACTTATGAGACTTGAACATTATTGAAAATTAGGAGAAACACTCAATCTTGAGTACGGATGTAAATGGGTAGGGGAATACCCACGAGTGATAGGGATTTACCCTAATGGGTACATGTATGAGGATTTTATATGGAGATGGGCTGGGGATGGGTATAAAATCTAAATCCCACTAGGATATCCATCCACCCATTGTGATCCCCATATATCAATTTATACATTATATGATATTTATTATATAATATTACATAGTTTCCACTCCGAAAAACTCATACATATAACAAAAAACTCTTAATGAGATTTTTAATTTTAATTTATTTAGTTAATTAAAAACTATATGTTTTGTTTTGAATTGTTTACAATTATATTTATATTTTAGAATTTTAGGATTAAAAGTACTGAAAAAATAGAATCAAATGAGAAAAATTGCAAAACCTTATTTTATAGAATCCTCTAAATTGTTTTGGGGGCACCTTAGTGTTATTGACTTTATATATAATTTATATTTAAGTATAAATGTTATGAATTTATAAATTATTGACATTATTATTATTTTTTTGTATCATGACATTATTGTTTCTTAACTCTTAAATGTTGGGAGAGAAAAAATATACACTGATAATCAACCACACCAAAACTTCAACTCTTTTCGAGCAAAAAAAAAACTACAACCCTTAATCTCAAATACTCAATTCTCAAATTACGTGGATAAACTATATGATCAAACTCTTTATAATATAATATTTGTTAATATTTAGTTATATTATAAATTTATAACTAAATATTATATATAATTATATATCACATTTCAATATGCTTATGCTAACATATGTATATTACACGTATAAATATCATTTGAAAATATCTATAGTTCTACTTGTTATGTATGTGTATTTGATACCTTATTTATTACAAATTTTTTTTTTTTTAGAATCCCCTCGGGGATCCCCAATGAAAAATGGAATGGGTAAAACAATTTTCCCACAGGGATTCCCTATGCATCCCCGCAAAAATTTTCATAAAAAAACAAATAGTGATCCCCAATGAGGAATGAAATAGGTAAAATAATTTACCCATGGAAACTCCCTATACCCACGGGGATTTTATGAGTATGGAGATGGGTATGAGAATTCATTCCCAGATGGGTATGGGTATGGGTATGGGTGATAAATTCTTTAGTGGGTATGGATAGGGGAATGATGTCCCCATCCCCTACCCTACCCATTTGCATCCCTGATCTAAAGCGTTGTTCGACATTATTGAGATTCATATTTAGAGATCTAGTATGAGGTTGAGACTTTCTGCTTGATACTAAAAAGGGTAGGTAGTCATAACTATGCATGTGGAACTAAGTTATATTCTAGGGTGCTAGAACGAGGGTGTAGCCCACTCGAGGCAAAATCCCACGATTGAAACACTTATAGAGGAAGATGTACGCCATTGTTGAATTTAAACCCTTAACCTTAAGTCTACCCATCATTTTACCGCTAGTTAGCTCATTTGAGCCAATTTAAATATGATTTTCTTAATTACCCATCATTAAACCCTTAGCCGTTAGCCTTACATCTTTATACCGAGTTCAAAAGTTTGGCCTACCGTAGCGAAAGTGAGAAAGAGCCAAATGTGGAGTGTAATGTACAAAACCTCAAGTTTAGGGGTGTTTTTGAGTGAAATAAATTCTTACCAAATTCAAAGAAAAGAAATATGAATCAGGCTTTGAATTCAATGAAAAATTTATCATTAAGACAACGAATTCAAAAAGAATGAGCCAAATAGAAGAATCGATGGTTGGAAAAATGGGAGGAATACATTTTGAGAGTGTTATGTTTATCCATGTAAAATCCTTGTGTGTGTTAGCTTTCAGTGCGTATAGTGAGGTTGATTTGATCTTTTCCAACATTTGCATTTTCCTTATATCATTTCCTAGGCACACTAGCCCGGCCCCATTACAACCTACTTTAAAGACCTACCTAAATGTGCTAAATCTACATTAGTAGAGAACGTGGTTGCATTTCTCACCTATGGCACCCCCTTGAGTGTTGAAGCACTAATTTTTTTTTTAGAAATTGTAAAATTGCGTGCTTGAATGTATATGCCTAGAAAACTCTTGAGTAGTAGACGATCTTTGTCTTAATTGAGTCTAGTTCTTTGAAGTATGACTTCTATTGATATTTAGATTTCGTTTCTAGACCAATCTTAACTATGAACGTTTTTGAGGGGATGCTTGATTCAGTGGCATTGGAACCAAAAGAAACTCGACTAAACTTGAAATTAGGTATAGGGTGGTTTAGTTATTATTTAGCTTATAAAATTATTAGGAGTCTAGTATAAGTGTGTGTTGTCATGCATTCCTTTGCTCGAGATGTGCAAAGTCTAAGTTTGGGGGTGTTTGATAAGTGTATAATTAGACATTTTAATATATAGTGTTTAATGTGATTTTGAACCAAAAATCTCTATTTAGTGGTAACAATCTCTCATTTGTGTAACTTACATGTGTTATGACTCAAAATGAAGAATTGGTGCGAATATTAGAAGAGTCGATCATGGTGATCAAGGGAGAGAAAAAACATAATTTTAGGTCGTGGCTCAAGTTGTATTTCTAGGTCGTGGCATAGCTTCCAAGCTTCACAACCTCGTTTTCATGTTTGTCACAAGAAAATAGTGATCCAGGCTGTAGCATCCCCTATCTCAATTACACTGATACTCGGCTCGAAACCCTAATTAAACCTAGGTAACCCAGTTATACTTAACTAGAGCCAACAACTGCTCCATCAGTATCTGATAAACTCAACTGTATATTAATATCGAATAAACAACACAAAGCATATGCAGCGTAAAATTGAAAACTTTTCAATATTTAAGCAATATACAGAAATACATAGTTTATCGAAATCCAAAACCTTGTTTAAAAACCTCCCAACCCTGTTTATATACAACAAATATATCAAACAGTGTATATATGTACAAGAAGGGTCATTACATCATAGAGAAGATTATAAGACTCCTAAATCTTCTTCTTACCCTTCGCTGAAGCGTTAGGTTGCAAACCTGAAATATTAGATTTAGGATGAGCGCTCCAACTTGCTCAGTAAGTAAGGATTCACATTGCCATTAACATTCCATATAATAATCAAGAACATTATACAATAACAATATGCACCAATGTTAACTAACAAGAATATGAAAATCACATAATTCAATAAATAACGAATGCAAATCAAACTATGATTGACTATTACACTCTGATTTTCATTTAATTTATAAAACTAGGGTCAATTACCCACCGACGCCATTAATGCAATTGCTAGACCAACACATTGGTCGATGTGCTATCTAGCCAATCCATTAATGCCTAATGGTCCTATCCGAAACATTCTAGTGAGTATGTAATCCATGCAACCTATCAAATTGAGCAGGAGTTATATATAGACCGGGAAGGTAACCCATCTCCTATAAAACTATTCTCAAAAATAGGAATTACGCTCGTATGTCACATTACATACCGTTTTCCATTTACTGGAAATTATCGCAGTGTACATAGCCCCACAATTCAGTTAATAAACTATATGAACTATATGTACTAACATAGCTAGGCAAGATTGATAAATAAGTGAATCCGTACTTATCTCGGTTTAGGTTTTCGTTCCAAACTCCTTAACTTTTTGAGTTACTCACGTTTCTCTAGGACCCAACACCTATCACAAACCATTTGTGATCAATATAGGTATAATACCCTATATTTAGAACCCCTAGTTTAGTTCCTAGTCCTCTAAAAGTCTCAATTAAAATACAGCGGCATTACTGTTTTTAGAGGTGGGACCGCGCTCCCTCAGTGGGTGGAGTGCGCTCCAGCAGCTAAATTCATCCTCACTAATGAAGGAAGCAAGCTCCTCTACTAGGTGGAGTGTGTTCCACCCTGTACTGTTTCGATAGTACATAAGGCAACAGCTAGTGTTCCATCCAATAATCCATACAACAACATCAAACACTCCCAAAATTCATCAAGGAAGACCTGTAATAAGGTAATGAACCATTTTCAGTCAACAAACAAAACAATTCACAAAGATATCATCATTACCATCAAATTGAACTTCAACGAACATAAAAACTAAACTTACCAAATAGATGATCTCTGGCTTTCCAGTTGATTAAGCGCCTCAACTCTCACTAAATCCATTATCTGAATGATCTTTTAAGATCAGAATCACTAAATGCTCAACTTTCCTTCTCTATCTCGATCGATTTATGAGATAAGTATGAAGGGTTTCAGTTTAAATATAAGGGTTTCCTCGAGATACGCATCACACTATCTTGAGACTAATCAAATGATTGATGTGTTAACATCACATTCCTTTAAGATAACACACATGTTGACACCATCAACACTTACGCGCATCTCGAGGCGATCCGACGATCCATATAATTCAAAGTAATCTTATAATTTTTAATATATATTTATATATCAAATATATATAAATGTACATGTATTTCGTGTATTTTCTCACCAATAAAATCACCGGACATGCCTACGAGTACTCTGGGGTAAACACATTCATTTCACATCCCCATCGTAACACTTGGTGTATTGGCTATTTGTTGTTTATTTATATATTTAATGTTCATAAGATTGTGTATAAATTCTATATTACACTACAACCTATAAAATCCATTAACATTTCAACCAACATGCAAACACATGCACACACTAATCGAGGTACGCTAGACTTAACAAATAGCCTAACTCGGGTTAATTAGAACTTAAATTAACACTAATCACCAGCTTAAAGTAATAGGTTGCTACAATCTCCCCAATTTAAAGGAATTTCAGCCTTGAAATTAATGTAAATGTAAAATTACGTGTAGTTTCAGAGAGAAATGGGAACTACTCCTTTATATAAGATTCTCGATCCTACGTTAGTTCCTTATCTCCGTGAAATTGTCATTTTACCTTAACCGAAGGAATCTCTTTGGTTATCAGCCTCTAAATCTTATGTTCAGGTATTTGAATCAGCTACTCATTAAAAGATAAGTCTTCCTGAAGATCAAATTCATTCCAATCAATCCTTGGAGTGAACTGAGTCTTCGTCTTGCCAGGCATAGATACATGAAAGACATTATGAACTTCGGATAGCTGAGGAGGTAACTCTAACCGTAAGCAAAAGGACTAATCCTTTCTTATACTTTGAACGACCCAATGTACCTTGGCGCTAGCTTACAGCGCAACACAAATCTATATAATCCTTTCATAAGTGAGACTTTCGACTAAATAAGCTCGTCATTTGAAAACTCCAAAAACTTATGATTTTCATCGACGTATCTCTTATGTCTTAGCTGTATCGTAGTCAAATGCCGACGGATCTGCTGAATTCTTTCTGTGTAGTTCTAAATCGATTCCAGCCCCAACAAAATTATATCTCTAACTTCTGCCCAACCCACAGGTGAACGACAAGGTCGACCATACAGAGCTTCAAAAAGAGCCATTCTGATGTTTGCTCAGTAGCTATTATTATAAGAGAACTCATACCGAGGAATGCATTTCTCGTAGTAACCACCAAATTCTGAGACACAAGCTCGAAGCATATCCTCTAGCACCAATATCAACCGCTCAGCTTGTGCGCCATCTAAGGATGGTATGTCGTACTGAGGTTGAGAACAGTTGCTAGCTGCCTCTGCAATTCACTGCACAGTTTGAACGTGAATCTCAGATCTATATCCAAAGTAATCGACACTAGAACTCCATGAAATCTTAGCACCTCACGTACGTACACCTCACATAATCGGTCAAGAGGATCTCGCATGAAAACTGGAAAGAAATGCGTAGACTTTGTTAACTTGTCAACTACATTACCGCAACATGCTTACCCTTACTAAGAGGTAGATCGAAAATAAAATCCATCGATATATGTTCCCATTTCAACTCAGGAATAGGCAGCGATTGCAAAAACCTTCCAGGTTTCTTATGTTCAGACTTAACTTGCTGACATATCTTACATCTCTTTACAAACTTGGCAGTATCAGTCTTCATCCCAGACCACCAATAAACAAGGCTCATATCATGATACATCTTAGTCTTACTTGGACGAATAGAGGAAAGAGATTTATGAGATTCCCATAGCAACTCCTACCTCAACTGATCCTGAGCTGGAATCCACAATCTATCCCTGAACCATAACATACCATCATAGAAACTAACCAATCAGGATGATCTACACTAGCCACTAACCTCTAACACACTATATATTTAATTATGATTGGCTTTTTGACATTCAACCACCCGCTGAATCATCTCCGTTTCAGCTCGAATTTGAGCACAGAAGAACAAATTAATAGCTTTGAAACTAGCTCTCTCAGTTGATGATGTGCCAGCTGGACTTTCATGAATCATCATCACTGAAGCTTCCTTAAGAAGTCTAAACTTAGAAGCTCTGGTAGTAGCTATATTCTCTTTGCATGTTCTTCTCCTACATAAGGTATCGGCAACCATATTTGCTTTTCCCTGATGGTACTCTAGAGTGAAATCATAATCCTTAAGGAACTTAAGTCATCTACACGGCCTTATATTCAATTCACTATGAGTAAACAAGTACTTCAGACTCTTATGATCTAAAAATACTGTAAACTTCTCACCGTACAAGTAGTGCCTCCAAATCTTCAAGGCAAAAGCAACTACAGCTAGCTCAAGTCATGAACTGGATAATTTCTTTCATAAACCTTGAGTTGCCTTGAAGCATAAGCTATAATCCAACCTTCCTACATCAGCATATAGCCCAAGCCTAAATGAGAAGCATTAGTATAAATCACTAATTCCTTCCCCATCTCAAGTAATGTAAGAATACGTGTCGTAGTCAAACTATCCTTTAAACCCTTGAAGGTAGCCTTACATTCATCTAACCAAACAAAGTCACCATTTTTCTATGTTAGATGAGTCATTGGCAAAGCAATATGAGAAAACCCATCAACAAAAATCATCAGTAATAACCTGCTAACCCCAAAAAACTCAAGACCTTTAACACTGTGGTATGTGTAGGCTAATCATTGATTGCCTCAACCTTAACTGGATCAACAGATATACCCACAACATTAACCACATGTCCAAGAAATTTTACCTCTAAAGATCAGAATTCGCATTTACTAAACTTGGCATATAGTTGATTATCCTTCAGAGTTTATAATGTAACTCTAAGGTGGTGTGAATGTTCTTCCTCAATCTTTGAATAGATCAAGATATCATCAATAAACACAATGATAAACTGGTGAATATAGGGTTTAAACACCCTATGCATCAAATCCATGAACATAACAAGAGCATTAGTGAGCCCAAACGGCATTATTGTAAACTCAAAATTCCCATAACAAGTACTAAAAGTTGTCTTTAAGATATCATCATCCCTGTTTCTCAGTTGGTGATAATTAGACCTCAAATCAATTCTTGCGAAATGTCTGCTACCCTTTAACTGATTAAACAAATCATTGATCTTGTTCCTGATAGTCACCTAGTCAAGCTATCTATAATCAATACACATAAGTAGGGTCCATATTTTTTTCTTCACAAAATGACTGGTGCTCCCTACGCTGACATACTAAGATGGATAAACCCCTTTTATAGCAACTCCTCAAGCTGAGTCTGCAACTCACTTAACTCCTTCGGTGCTATACGATACAGAAGAATGGATATAGGTTTGATACCAATAATAAGATCAATGATGAAATCAATGACATGTGGTGGTGGAAGTCTAGGAAAGTCAAACAGAAAGACTTCCAAAAACTCACAAATGACGGGTATTTCACCAACCTTAAGTTCCATACCAAGCTCTCCAAATGTGGCAATTCCCGCCACAACTTCTAAATCTCGAGAAATAACTTCCCTACCACGAGTTGCAAGTCTTGAAGGATTATAGCCTTTATATACTATAATTTCAGAGAGGTTAGGGATCTAAAGATTACCCTCTTATGGAAAAAGTCAATACTGGCATGATATGCTCACAACCAATCCATCTCTAGTAGTGCATCATAATCCAAGAACTTCATTACCCTTAGATCAATTAGAAGTTCATTCTCCCCAATTTTGATTACACATCTCTTGCAAATTAGGTTAGGATAAACCCTCTCACTCACTGATGTGCTCAAAATCAACAATGTTCTGGCTTTAACAGGTTTCAATTTCAACTCATCAACCATTGCATCAGCAATAAAGAAAACTGTTGAACCAGAATAAATCAAGACATTCATATCACGAACACAAATATTCACTATACCTTCCATAAGCCACTGATTAGCCTCTAGATCTGCCTCAGCTATTACATGAGTCTGTCCTCATGTAGGCATTGATGTACTGCCTACCGATGTAGTCGGTGGCATAGAACACATTCTCTGAATATGCCCCGTTTGCCCACATCGATAGCATATCGTAGAAGCCCTTAGAGGAAAACTAATAGCCTAAGAAACCTGCCCCGATCCACTCAGTTTTCGTAATGATTGTGTTCTGCTCTTACCCTTTCCTTTAGAATGAGGTGATGGAAATGGGGGCTTGGCTACCGAAGCCTAAAAAACTGGTGGAACCTGTGCACTAACAAATGTCATCCCTGTATATCCTAACTGTGTAGCTGCTCTAGGTACACTCCTTTACTTCTTCCTTGGCCGAAAATAAGTAAATTGATGGGTTCTCTGACTCCCTGGGAACTAGGGTACTGGTGGTGCATAACTACTATTCTAAAAGGTCAGGATAGAATGGCTGCATCCACCTCCATCCCATTCTCGAATATAAAAGCATAACTAGTGCGAGAATGAGAGGAAACCACAGCTCTGATCTCTTAATCTAGCCCACCAAGAAACAAATCTATTTTGTTATCTTCCAACTCTACCATCTTTAAAATGAATTCAATCAACTAAGTGAACCTCCTCTCATACTCCTGTATAAACATGGCTCCCTATTTCAACTAAATAAACTCAGTCTTCTTCCTATTCTTGGCTCTCAGTCTTCTTCCTATTCTTGGCTAATTTCGAGAAATACTGCTTGTAGAATATAATCGTAAACCGTGACCAAGTGCTGACAATTTTCCCCTCTCTCTAGGGAATTCCACCACTTTCATGTAGAATCAATCAACAAAAATGGGACCAATTTAACCTTAAATCGGTCCTCAATATCTACGGTAACGAATCTTTACTCTATCTCTTATATCCAGGTCTTAGTTACCCCTTCCTTATCGAATCTCATGATGTCATATTTCATGAATTCTTTACGGGTTTTGAGAAATGCGGCCTTCTCGAAATATAGTGGCAATGCGAAAGCTATTTTTGGCACTTGAATATATGCTAAAATTGGTTGGGTTGAAGTTGCTACTGTCTCAGCTCCTCCATCAACTTTGCTAACCTCAGGACTGGTCACAGGCTATGCCTTAAGTCGTTGTATTTATGGTCACATTTAAGGCGTCAATATAGCCATAAGTTTCACTTAAGACTCTATAAGTTCCCTCATTTGCTGCTCAATTCTAAATTTCCATTTTTCCTCGATTTCCCTGTTACCTCGAGGTTCAGGCCTCTGTGAACCCTCTCCTTGATCCGCCATTAGATTTTTAAGTCAAAGGAAGGACAAGATCATTAGGTAACATTCAGAGAAGTCAATGAAATCATATCTATATACTAATATCAATATGTACAACAAATAAAGTATAATAACATTTTCATTTTTATTTTCCCACCAAAACTCGATGAAAACCATTTATCAAACCCTAAGCTTATTCTTAACTTGAGACAACTCTCAAAGACAATAAACTTAGGTTTCTGGTACCAAGGAATATGCTATCTCTTCAAAAACAATTTGAAAGTGAAATCAAGGTTAGCGCCTTGCCCATGATACCAAACTGTATTAACATTACCACTTAATTCAAAGGTGATAAACCTTAGGCTTTAAAGTAGGCTCTGATAGCAAGTCGTAACATCCCTTGTCTCGATTAGGGCGATACTTAGCCTAAAACTCTAATTAAGCCCCAGTAACCCAGCCAGACTTAACTAAAGCTTGTAACCTCTCAATCAGTACCTGATAAACTCAACTTGTATATCAATATCGAATAAACAACACCAAGTATACGTAGTGGAAAATTAAAAACTTTTCGATATTTAAACAATATATAGAAATACAAAGTTTATCAAAATTATATCAAATAATGTATATATACACAAGAAGACTTATTTCATCGTAGAAAAGATTATAAACTCCTAAATCTTCTCATTGCCCTTTTTCTGGAGCGTTAGGTTGTGAACCTGAAATACTAGATTCGGGGTGAGCGCTCCAACTTGCTCAATAAGTAAGGATTCACCTAGCCATCAACATTCAATATAATAATCAAGAACATTATGCAATAAGACTATGCACCAGTGTTAACTAACAAGAATATAGAAAGCATATAATTCAATAAATACAGAATGCAAATCAAACTATCATTGATTATTACACAATTATTCTCATTTAATTTGTAAAACTAGGGTCGATTACCTACCAATGCCATTAATGCGATTGCTAGACCAACACATTGGCCGATGTGCTATCTATCCAATCCATTAAGGCCTAATGGTTCTATTCGAAACCCTCTAGTGAGTATGTAATCCACACAACCTATGGAATTGAGCAAGAGTTATATATAGCAAGGGAAGTTAACCCATCTTCTATAAACAAATTCTCAAAACCAGGAGTTACTCTCGTTGTTCACATTACACATCATTTTCCATTTATTGAAAACCATCACAGTGTACATAGTCCTGCATTTAATTCATAAACTACATTAACTGTATATACTAAGATAGCCAGACAACATTGATAAATAAACGAATTCATACTTACCTTGATTTAGGTTTCCGTTCCAAGCTCCCTAACTTTTCGAGTCCCTCACATTTTCTCGAGGATCTAACACCTATCTCAAACCACTTGTGATCAATATAGGTATAATACCATATATTTAGAACCCCTAATTTAGTTCTTAAGACCTCTAGAAATCTCAATCAAAATACAGCAGCATTGTTGTTTTCTGGGGTGGGAGCGCGCCCCTTCAGTGGGTGGAGTGTGCTCCAGTAGCCGAGTTCATCCTCACTGATGAAAGGAATGGGATCCTCTACTAGGCGGAGTGCGCTCTATTCTATACTATTTCGACAGTACACAGGGCAACATCCATTATTCCATCCATAAATCCATACAACAATAGCAAACGCTCCCAAAATTCATCAAGGAGGACCTCTAGTAAGATAACAAACCATTTTCAGTTAACAAACAATACAATTCACATAGATATCTTCACTACCATCAAATTGAACTTCAACAGACATAAAAACTTACTTACAAAAGTGATGATATCTGGCTTTCTAAATGATTAAGCTCCTCAACTCACACTGAATCTACTTCCTGAATGATCTCCTAAGATTAGAATCACTAAACCCTTAACTCTCCTTCTCTCTTTCTCTCAATCAGTTTATGAGATACGTATGAAGCGCTTTAGTTTAAATATATAAATTTTCCTCGAGATACGTATCGCATTATCTCAAGACTGATCAAATGATTGATGTGCTAACATGACACTCATTAAGGTGACACACATGTTGACACCATCAACACTCACGCTCATCTCGAAGCGATCTGATGATACAGAAATTCAAACTAATCTTATAATTTCCAATATATATTTATATATCAAATATATATAAATATATATAAATATATATAAATATATATTTTTTGTGTTTTCTCGCCAATAAATTCACTGGACATGCCTACGAGTATTCTTAGGTGTGCACATTCATTTCACGATCCCTTCGTCGCACTTTGTGTACCGGCTATGTATTTATTTATTTACATATTTTTCCATTTATAGGCTTGTGTATGAATTGTCTATTGCACTACAACCTATAAAATTCATAAAACATTTTCAACAAACACAAATCATCATGCAAACACACGCACACGCTAATCCAAATACGCCGAACTTAACCATGAGCTTAACTCGGTTTAATTAAAATTTGGATTAACACTAATTATCAGCTTAAGGTAACAAGTCGGTACACAGGTCGTGGCTCAGGTTGTATTTCTATGTCGTGCCTCCTATTTCACGAATTCCAAGCCACGGCCTCACTTACGGCCCTACCCGCAGCCCGAAATTGGGAACCCACTTTATAGTTCGAATTTTTAAGAACTTTATTTTGGGAATAATTTTTTTAGTTTTTATATAAATAATAACTCGGTAAAACATTGTTCCTAACCTTTGATTATGAAAGAACATCAAGAATTTGAGGTTTTTCATGAACATGTCTCGCTAATCTCCATCAATCTAAACCGGAGGTGGATCAAACAACTTTTTGGCATCAAATCTATGTGAGATCTAATTCAATTTAGTTTAATTGCTTTTCATTGGTATTTTATTCTCTTTGAAATTTTTTGGTTAATTAGGGTTAAACTTTTATTTAAACCTTAACTTATTACTAGTGAGCCATACGCATCCGTACTTACGTAAGAAGGCCGCACAAGTGGCAATTGACCATACCGATTGATTTAACCATTTTGGGACTAGTCAAGTACCTTAGGGATCTAGGATTAATCGAACGTGCTAGTGATCCGTTGTCTAGGTGTAGTGCCTTCACAAAACTCATTATGGTCATCATGTTAAACCTAATTTGCTTGAGTATAAGGTTATACGTTTGGCTAGAGAAGTAGTCATTGTTGTACCTAGACTTCGGAGAATAGGAAGAGTGAGAAACGGCGTATGTTATCAGGTCTATAGCTACTCTAAAACACCTTTGAATTTCATATTTTATATAGGTCGACAATAATAGGGTTGAATTTGCCAATTGAGGAAGTTTGTGATTCTGAGGGTTTAAGTTACTCTTCTTTATTGATTTCTTTGCAAAGTATTTCCAATTCCACTTCTTGTTAAATTCTCTCGACATTCACTCTCAAACCCCCTTTTCCTTTTTTTTTAGAACCTTAGAATGATTACCAATCTCTATAGGATCGACCCTTTGCCACTATCTACAAAATAGTTGGTTTAGGTAATATAGTTTATTGACACGTTCGGCGCACGTCAGTATACATAAACTAAACTTTAAGCACACTCATAAACATATCAATATACCAACAAGCTCTAAACTACGTAAACTATAGTACACTTCACGAGTGGACTAAAAACTAATTTTGAGTATACTTTAAACTAAAACTTCATTGAGCACATCATGTAGAATCATTACTTGAGCATATTTAATATTTTTTAGAGTATAAACAATAGAATTAGTAACCATACTCAACATTCTTTAAATTATACAGATTTCAAAACCCATTTTAAGTCCATATAATAGTCAGTAGGTTCACATAAATACTAACTAAATAAAAAATAAAACGTTTACTGTGTTGCCCCAAATCTCGATGCGACCCTAGGCACCGCCACGTCGCATAACACATTAATAAGCCTCACCACATAGTGGCCTATTTATCTATGATGCCCCATGACCTAACTAATTTCTTACATGTTTTAAATTAAACTCTAACTTAGCTAATTAATCTTCATGTAAATATTAGCGATTTAAATTAACCGGTTAATCAATTTATCAAGTATTAATACAATTTTACAGCAGAAGTCTTTAAGTGAATAAATTATGTAATATTTAACAATTCTAAGTAGTTGAAAACACAGCAAAAAAACTACCATGTATATATCAAAGGCGAAAAAAGTACAACAAAATATCCATATACATGTATACAGTGTTCTACAGTCCCCAAAATCTAACGACAAGCAAATACAAACATATTGTAACTAAACATGAGCTGGCATCACTATCTCATAAGTAGTTTCCCAATGCCTCCTTGTTCTTGCCCTTGCTCGTCGAAGGATCTGCACTCGGTCACCCAACAAATACAGTGACGAGTCTAGTGATTAAGATCTTAAGAAAAGTCAACATAATATCCAAGAAATAAAACTGGTAAACTACGAGACATGCAAATAAAACGTCTGACAATAATAAATCACATTCCCATGAATGTAGACAGCATATGACAAGCGAAAACAACAGCGAATAAATGTAACAATACATACCAATAAAGCAGGCTCGAAAATAAAGCAACAATGAATAAATAATCTGAGAAAACCCTGACCTAAACCAGTTAGTAATTGATAAAATAAGACAGGAACCACGTATGTACTCGCAGGCTTACAGTGACTAAATCCCAATAAAGTTAACAAATAAACCTATCCAAAAGTTATTTCAAGTCAAGGGAACATCTTACATCCCTTCCGATGATCATAGATGAAACCACACCCAAAAGGGGGGTGAATTGGGTATATCGAGAAGTTATCGCATTTAAAAAAAAACTTCAATATGTAACAATGCTATATGCTCATGCAAGCACAAATATGAGTACAATGCAAAGGTGAACGGGGTAGAGGAGATGGAGATGGACACTTAATTTATAGTGGTTTGATCCAACCGATCTACATCCACTACCTAACCTCCCCGGTTAGGATTTTCAAATCCCCACTTAAATTACAATTAAGTGTTACAACCTAAGCATACATGCTTAGAATGCATAATTACAAATTAGGACTTCCCAACTTAGCCGCAGTTAGGATTTGTGCCTAGCCTCAACTAGGTCTTCTATTTGACTTAGATCCCACTTAGTTTTACAACAAAGTTTAATAATACAAATAAAGATTTTCTTACAAAGAAAAATGGTAATAAGTTCAACTCGACCAAGCTATATATATTAAAACTTAAATGAATGCTCAAATCTTAGTCAAGAAACCAACAAAATGATATTAATTAAGCACGCTCAGTTTCAAATCAAATGAACAAGTGGTTTTATCTAAAAATCGAGATTAAGCACCACAACTTGTTCAAATAAGATCTAGGTTTTATAAAACAAGTTTAAGCACAAGAAACCCTAGGCTTGTATGTATGAGAACACACCAAATGACTTCTAACCGATACTTTACTCAAAAGTTATAGATTAAGTACAAATCAAGAAATCTTACAATCCCAAGAGTGTAATCCGAAAATAGGTTTGGAGTGTGAGTTTTAAGCTTGAGAACACTTCTTTGATGTCTCTGAAATCGCCGAGATACTGACTTCAAGATTATCCAAGCAAATGCAACTGAACAATCAAGCATTATGTGAGTAGAAACTTGAATTTTGAGAGTATGACAAGTAGTAGTTGTGTTCTTGGTGTTCTTGTTGTTTTGCTTTGGTTCTCTAGTGTTTTAGAGGGGCTTGAGACTGTTATACCTCATCAAGGGTCGAGATTTCCCCCCAAAATTGCTGTCAGATGCGACTTTTCTCAACCTTTGAAAATAATTTCAGTTCTATTTAGCTCAATCGACTCCCCAACCTACATGTGACTCTTCTCAACCTTTATAAACACTTCATACAAGTTTAATAAGGTTTATTACACATGTTTGGACAACCCGAATTATTTCACAAACTCCGAAAATTGAATTTCTCGGTTTCATGAAACATATAGGGGCTTTTCTATAAATATTTTTGATGAACATTTAAAAACCATCCAAACGGCTTTTTCTATGCTTAAAAACATACTGAAAGGTTTATACACCTTAAATACATGCTGTAAAATGTATTTGCATGATTTAAAACATTTTGAAACTTATGGATTTGTATATCATAGATTTCATGACTTTAAGTGCTTGAAAAACCGAAAGTGCTTGAAAATTCAAAATTCACGATATGCATGATTCTAATGCACTTGGCTTATAAGAATTGAACTTATATACCGTACATGAGTTTTACAATTGACGAGTTTGACTTTCGGCCCTTGTTTCCTTGTATGAGCTGAGTCTTGAGCTTCTCCACTTCATTTCACTTGCTTGACTTGAACTTTGAGCAAAGCTTCAACTTTCACTTTACTTGACTTGAACTTTGAGCAAAGCTTCAACTTTCACTTTTTTTGTTGCTCATTCCTATCATACTTTGATTTTCTAAAACACTTAAGCGTAATGTTAGAATACTTTCACTTTGTTTGTTGTCATCAAAATTTTAGTTGGGGTATAAGTGACAAACACTTGGTTTAACAATATCCCCATTTTTTATGATAACAAACAACGTGAACTTGACAAACAAGCAATATATATTGAGTGCATATCAATCACATTCATGCTCGATATCAATTAATATCCAATTACTATCGTCAATAATATCAAAAAACTAATAATAAGAGCATATCATGAAGGTTTGCAAGTTTAAAGTAAATATTTCTCTCCCCCTTTTAATAACATCAAAAAGCGGGGCATTAATATTTCTCCCCCATAATAAGAATGACTCTCCCTATTAATGTGTATCAATAGAACTCCTCCTTGTTATAAGATACTAAGAATCATGAAGAATAAATCATCAATAGGACTTCCACTTTGATAAAGAGATGAAATAGAGCAAGTATAGCATCCATAAGTAAATAAACCAACGAATACCAATAGAAGTTCCAGATATTCATATAGAATCACTTAAAAATTAGCAAAAGAACATGTCGTACATATAATTTCACAAAATAAAATGTAATGACATGGTGTGGCACGAATGAAAGTGAATTTGAGAGTTTCTGAAAACTAACAAAATAAACTCTCCTGAGGCTTCCATAAATAAATGCATATGGTACTCCCCCTAAAGACAAGAATCTAGACTCCCCTAAATGGAATGACTAGGACGAGAAAGATTGTCTTCCCTTTGTGGCGGAGGTGAGCGCAAATGAGCCTTAATGCGACGAAGGCGCATATCATGCTGGATCATGAAATCACGCATGTCGTGTACCTGAGCAGAGAGATATGCAGCATATGAAGGCATATCTGGTGGAGGGGCTCATCCAGATCCGAAGGATGTGGATCTTTGTATCCCCCATACTATACTCCCTGTGGAATGTCAACTTCCCTTATCCACCTCCTCTCTGCACGAATGTAGTAGTACTTCATCTTGTGCAGTATGGTATCCCCAATCGCCGCTCTTGCACAGTTAAGATCAGCCTCCCGGGTAAGATCAATTCCCGTTTCCTCAAAGAATCGTGTCAATAAGTGAACGTATGACAAGTGTCAATCAGTACCAGCATATATGGTCATATGTGCAATGATAATATATGGGAGACCAATCTTCTCATTTGTCATTAGTGCCCCGAGAATGTACATGTCTAGCGATGTGACGTAGTTCTTACTCCCCTTCCTAGGAAAAATGACCTAATGAACAATGCAATGAAGGAGATGTGACACAATCTTGAACTCCATATCAATGGGGCATTTCCAGTAAATTAGAAATGTGTCTCCTCAACATAAAGAACTTAACACTGCCAGCTTATCAAATGGCCATGTC
Source organism: Stephania yunnanensis (assembly GCA_039657365.1). Lineage (NCBI taxonomy): Eukaryota > Viridiplantae > Streptophyta > Magnoliopsida > Ranunculales > Menispermaceae > Stephania > Stephania yunnanensis. The sequence continues at coordinate 46,918,758 of CM077581.1, forward strand.
CGTACTTTCTCACTGAGTGTGACCATAGGCTCAAGAAGTGGTAAACCAAAAGTCTCACTTAACAATAATGGAGTGATCACAATTTAACGCCTTCCAACGCGGGACTTGATCGTATAATCATTACTAGTCTTCATGTTTGAGTAGAATGCTCGAACAAGTTGTGGATAAAACTTCACTTTGTACTCGCAGAATTGGACCCATCCCATCTCGGCAAGGATTTCACGAATTGGCAAATGGGCTTTGTCAAAGAATGCAAAATCCACATCTCCTGGGGTAAGAACGCCCGCATCTATCGACTTTGATTGCATAGCATCTAAATTAGCACCCCTATCATGCCTCATCTTGGTGCACCGCGCGTGACTCTAGATTCCTCAATGGGAAAGGTAGTAGAGGTGTCACCGATGTTGTACCTAGTCAAGGTAGTACGGCGAGTACTTGATTAAAACACATTTTGAAATGCTGAATTAGAGTCGAAATCACTCTCAGATGACCTTTTAATAGCTTGGGGTGAGTTCGAGTGTCCTTTGAGTTAGATTAGTTCTTGGAAGGATTTTGACAAACACTCAGTGTGCAAACTCTAAGAATGGGTATTCAATAAGAATAGGGTATTAAAGGATAGAGTACTAGAAAACTAATGATTGTGTGGCTTTGGTGAACAAGAATCACACAATTGTGAAGAGTAATGTAAAGTTGGAATTGATGTGCTCTTGGTTAGGAAGAGGAAGTTGATTGAGAGTAGAAAAAAATGGCCTCTATCCATTTTTAATTCTATCCCTGTTACACGAATAGCACGCTACGGCCATTGTACAGTGCGCTATGTGTTCTGGGTTTAGCCCAGAACTTTAGCACTTGGTAGCACGCTACCAATGATGGATAGTGCACTATCCAGGGTCAGGAGTGAAATATGAATTTTAGTTTTTAACCTGAGACAACTCCTCCAGCGTGACATACACATCACAAGTACCTCGAGATGCGTGTTGGTCACGCTGGGCATTCCCCAAGACATACAGTAAAGGTCGGACTCACTAATCATGCCTAATTCTTGCCTAATTTTGGAAAATTGGTCTCTAGGAAATGGTTTGGTGCAAATATCCGCCAATTGGTCTTCGATGGATACATGTATCAATTTAATGTCCCCTTTTTGCACATGATCACAAAGAAAAGATGTCTAATTTCAATGTGCTTGGGGCGCGAATGTAACACCTGATTCTTAGATATATTGATTGCACTTGTATTATCACAATAAATTTCAGCACAGCCAACATGGATTTGATAATCCTCAAATTATTGCTTCATGTATAGAACTTAAGCACAATAACTTCCGACAACCACTTATTCGTCTTTGGCGGTGGACAAAGCGACAAAATTTTGCTTTTCACTAAACCATGAAATTAATAAGTTTCCTAGCAAGTGACAAAATCCCAATGTGCTATTTCTATTTGCTAAGCTTCTCGTATAATCCGAATCAACAAAGCTTCGAAGATCAAAGTCGGAAGCTTTGTTGAACCATAAGCCTGAGTCTTGTGTGCCACTTAGATATCTAAATATGCGCTTGACATATTTTAAGTGTGACTCTTTCGGCTCGGATTAAAATCTAGCACATAAACAAACGTTAAACATGATGTCTGGTCTACTTGCGGTCAAGTACAGTAGGCTTCCTATCATTCCTCTATATAGCTTAGGATCTATAGGTTTACTTTGAGGGTCCTTGTCCATATTTACGGTTGAACTACTAGGAGTGTCACATGCTTTCAAATTTTCAAACATGATACTTAGCTTGATTTTTAAAAATCTCGTGCGTAGATTGCTTGATTTGCAAACTTAAAAAGTATGTTAGTTAACCCATCATGCTCATTTCAAACTTACATGTCATCAAAGATGAAAATTCTTTACGTAGATGTTTCTTTGACGCCCAAAAATGATGTCATCTACATAGATATGAACTAGTAGCATATTATCATCTTTGATCAAAATGAACAAGGTAGGATCTAAGGTTCCTTTCTTGAACCCCATGTTAAGAAGGAATGTACTTAACCTATCATACCATGCTCTAGGTGCTTGTCTAAGCCCATACAAAGCTTTTTGAAGAAGATAAACGTGATTTGGAGAATCATTGTCTTCAAAACCTAGCGGTTGTTCTACATATACCTCTTCATTGATAAAACCATTCAAGAATGCACTTTTAGTCTTGCTACTGGTGCAAAGGCTTCTTCATAATCAATTCCTTCTTGATTATAACCTTGTGCAACCAACCCAACTTTGTTTCTTGCTATATCACCCTTTTCATTCTTTTTGTTCCTAAAAATCCATTTGGTTCCTATGATTGTATGGTTTCTAGGTCTAACGACTAGGTTCCACACTTTGTTTTGTTCAAAGTGTTCTAAGTCCTCTTGCATGGCTATGATCCAATAGTCATCTCCTAAAGATTCATCTATCTTAATAGGCTCGGCTTGTGATACAAAGGCTATGTGCCCTTCATCACGGCTTAGTGAAGACCTAGCGGATATTCCTTTGCTTAGGTCACCTAAGATTTGTTGAGAACGATGTCATATAAGAAGTCTAGAGTTCTAAGGTGCATTCGATTTGAGTTCTACTCTAACTTCTTTTTCCTTACCATTTGAATCTTGAGATTGAATGATTTCATCATCATCATGATCAATTCTCATTTTTTTCAAGGCATGATCCAATCTCACTTTAGGATCCATCTCATCAAATTTAACATGAATGGACTTCTCTATGGTCTTAGATGATTTATTGAAGACTCTATATGCCTTGCCATGCATGGGATATCCTAGGAATGTACAAACATTTAACTTTGAATCAAATTTGTCTAAATGATTCTTATCATTCAAGACACAGCACGTGCATCCAAACACCTTGAAATAGCCAATGTTAGGCTTTCGGCCTTTCCATAGCTCATAAGGAGTTTTGCACATTTTCTTACAAACGTTTGTTCTATTTAGAACATAAAATGTCATGTTAATAGCTTCGGCCCAAAAATGTAGCTATGTTATACTCATTTAATATAGTTTGACACATTTTTTGAAAGGTTCGATTCTTTCTCGCAACCACGCCATTTTGTTGCAGTGTTCTAGTAGAAGAAAGTCGGTGCGTGTACCCTTGACTTGTACAAAAATCTTTGAGATTTTTGTTGACAAGTTCACCACCTCTATCGCTCCTCATGATAGTAATTTTGTAACCCGTCTCATTTTCTACCAATGCACGAAGTTTAACAAACACTTCAAACACTTCATGCATATGTGCTAAAAAATAAACCTATGTATATCTAGTAAAATCATCAACAAGTACAAAACAATATGATTTGCCACCTAGACTTTGGGTTAGGGTAGCGCTGAACAAGTCCATGTGGACTAGTTCCAAGGCTTTGGTTACATTACTAGTTACTTTCGTCTAAAAGGATGATTTCACTTGTTTGCCGAGAATGTATGGCTCACATTCTCTATCTTTCCTAAATATGCATTTGGGAATCCCTTTAACTAAGTCATGCTTAGAAAATTGACATGTTCTCCATATTGGAATGTCTTAGTCTACGGTGCCACAATCATGCATCACATTCATTTTTAGCACTTAAGCATTAAATATCTTGCATATGCATCTCATCAAAGTTTATGGCATAAAAATTTTTATATCTACATGCTACAAATATGATTTCATGCTTCTCATTTCTAACTATTCACTTTGATGATTCAAACATCACATGAAAACCTTTATCGCATAGTTGACTAATGCTAAGTAACTTATCTTTCAACCCTTCAAGAAGATAAACATTAGTTATGGATAAGAAATCGTTACCCAAGGTGCTAAGACCAATTACTTTTCCTTTGTTGTTGTCACCGAAAGTAACCTTCCCACCTCGTTAAAGCTCAATGAATTGACTTGCATCACCGGTCAAGTGCCTTGAGCACCCACTATCCAAGTACTATGGGGTGCTCCTCCTCGCAACCTACATTAGATTGAAAACACTAGATTTTGGTACCCAAACTACCTTGGGTCTAAGAGAGTTAGTATGCAAAACATTCTTATCTACCCATTTTGGTCTTTTGCAGGGCATATTTCCCAACCCCATGAAACCTATGGCATTTCGAGCATTAATGAGCATCATTTAGTAGTTTCTTGTAGCTCAATAAATTTGCTCCATAACCTATACTTCTTTTGTTAAGTGCACGTCGTTGTGCTCCCAACATCATGTCAAACATTTTCTTTCAATTGGTGAACTTAGTCACCGTGTTAGTCAAGTCCTTTACCTCTTTAACTAAGGCATCTCTCTTCTTTAAGACTTCATTTAAGTCACTTTGGAGATAGCTAATGGTTTCATTTTGTGACTCAATCTCACAAACTGCCATGGTCAAGCTCTTTTTGAGTTGTTTGGTCTTTTTGACCTCTTTTTCCAACTTTTTCCTAAGCTCTTTAATACTAGGGAAATCATCTAAATCATCAACATTATCAAAATTCGAAATATTGGAATTTACCTCACTTTATGCCATAATACAAAAGATAGATTTCTCATTTTTTGACTCGGAGTCGAAGCTAGATAAAGATGAATCATCTCGTATGGCCTTGAAGCTTTTCTTCCCCTTCTTCTTGTCCAAGAACTTCTTGGACTTATAATCCACCTTGATGTGGCCCGATTTACCACATCCGAAACAAATAGCCTCGCTTAACTTTACTCCCTTACTTCCACTCTTGAGTTTTTTCTTGCAGTTGTCATGTTTGTACATAGCTTTGTTGAGCTTTTTGGTGAGAATTGCCACTTCTTATTCAAGCTCACTATCATTGCATGGTCCACCATTATTGATATCAATCGGTGGACATGGAGCTTTCAACTTAGTCATTGAACCATTTGCTTTTAGAGCTATTTCCTTTTTTGTATCCTTCTTTGATGCGCCTCCAAGTGCTTCCATTCAAGCTCGGTCCTTTAATTCAAATTCATGCATCGTCAACTCTCCACATAGAGCATCAAAGGTGTAATCACCGAGATTTTGCATCGATTGGATTACATACTTCATTGCATCCTATTACTTAGGCAATCATCTAAGGAACTTGTACACCGAAATTTATTGATCATGATTTTTTTCAAGATTCTTCATTTCATTCAAGAGCTTGGTGAAGCACGTGATTGCAGTAGTTATGCCTTCATTGGATTCAACTCGGAAGGTTTCATAATGCTCTTCGAGAATCTGCAACTTCATTTTCTTCATTTGAGTAGTACCCTCATAGCATACCTCAAGCTTCTACCATACTTCCTTCACCGTTTCACATGCACTTACTCGATTGAATTTATTCTCACTAATTGCACAAAACAAGTAGTTCATAGCTTGATTATTGTTAAGCTCAAGTTTTGTCTCCTCTGGAGTATAGTCTCTTTCGGCTTTTTCCGATGTTGTGTATCCATCCTTGATAGAGTCCCATAATGTTTTACTTTGAGCTCTCACGTAGAACTTCATTCTCAATTCCCAATGACCATAATTGGTCCCATCAAAGAAGGGAGGCCTAAAGGATGACTTGTCTTCCCTAAGGCGAGTGGGATCTAATAATTGCATCCCTGCAGAGAACACTCAAAGATATGTTAGTAACATTTTGAGCAATAACCCGCTATGATACCAATTGAAACCATACCTAAGAGGGGATAAATTGGGTGTATCAAGAAGTTATCGCCTTTTTAAAATTTCAATATGCGCTATATGCTCATGCAAGCACAAATATGAATGCAATGCGAAAGTGAATGGGATAGATGAGATGGAGATGGATACGCAATTTATAGATCCAACTAATCTACATCCACTACATAACATCCCCAGTTAGGATTCTCAAGACCCCACTTAAATTATGATTAAGTGTTACAACCTAAGCATACACGCTTAGATTGCCTAATTACAAATTAGGACTTCCCAACTTAGCCGCGACTAGGATTTATGCCTAGCCTCAACTAGGTCTTCCATTTAACTTATATCCCACTAAGTCTTACAATAAAGTTTATTAATACAAATAAAGATTTGCTTTACAAAGCAAAGTGGTAATAAGTTCAACTCTTACAAGCCTTCATAGAGATGAAATACTCCAATGCATGCAAGAGTGAACTTGTCCAAGATATATTTTTGAAAACTTAAACGAATGCTCAATCGACTCCCCAACCTACGTGCGACTCTTCTCAACCTTTGAAAACACGTCATACAAGTTTAATAAGGTTTATTACACATGTTTGGACAACCCAAATTATTTCACAAACTCCGAAAATTGAATTTCCCGGTTTCATGAAACATATAGTGGTTTTCTATAAAGATTTTTTATGAACACTTAAAAACCATCCAAACAACTATCGGTGCACATAAAAACATATTGAAAGGTTTATACACCTTAAATACATGCTGTAAAACATGTTTGTATGATTTAAAATATTTTGAAACTTATGGATTTTTAAATCATAGATTTCATGACTTTAAGTGCTTGAAAATCTAAAAGTACTTGGAAATTCGAAATTCGTGATATGCATGATTCTAATGCATTTAGCTTGTAAGAATGAAACTTATGTACCTTTCATAAGTTTTAAAATTGATGAGTTTGATGTTTCAGTCCTTGTTTCCTTTTATGAACCGAGTCTTGAGCTTATTCGACTTCATTTCACTTGTTTGACTTGAACTTTGAGCAAAGCTTCAACTTTCACTTTGTTTGTTGCTCATTCCTATCATACTTTAATGTTCTGAAACACTTAAGCACAATGTTAGAATACTTTCACTTTGTTTGTTGCCATCAAAATCTTAGTTGGGGTATAAGTGACAAACACTTGGTCCAACAATAGATATATTCAACTACCATCAACACGAGCGCCAAAAACAAGCAAACCTATGTAAGTGATTTAGCCACAACCAATATATACACAACTAAATTAGCGTGAAAACCCTTTATGCGCGCACTAACAGCTACACATGTGATTTGATATTGATAAAACAAAACCATAAATTTTGTGACGCATTCCAATGGGTTTTTACACCTCAATACACGCTCTGACTTCCCTGGACTCTTGAACTCGACCTTGCCTTGCTCTCTGGTACCCGAACTATGTTCTCTTAGTCCCCTAAAATCAATTAAGTGTGTTTATTATGTATTTGGATTGGTTGAATATGTTTTAAATTGATCTTCCCAAATTAGCCCCTTAGACTAAATAAAGTCTCAATTTTGGTCTTGTGTTGCAACGTATGTTTAAGCATGAGATTTTCCAAATCTCAAAAACTTCCCTTCATATAAGGCTTTTTGTCTCTATCTTAGCTTTTAGAGATGGTTTGGCTTGCAAAGTTCTGATTTCAAAGGAAAGAGATATCGCAATTCTACCAAAAACAACTCAAATTGGAACCTAATCTGATCAGCTGATTTAAAAAATTTATTTCTCCCAATCTATAGTTCGAAAAATCATGATTTTTGGTTACAAGGCAGCTAACACATGCAATAAAAACATACTAAAAGATCTGATCATTTACATAAGTAATTAGGAAGTAATGCCTTTTCAAAGTTTAGTTTCAAAAATCATATAATGGCATTCAATCACCTATTTGCATAGCACTTTTAGATATAAAAACATTCGAATTACAAGATTTTTTATTCGGGCAAAGTTATCCCCCTTTGAGTTAGCTTTCAAATACAAATTATCAAAAACCAGAACTAACTTCAAACTTGAAATAGAGGGATGTATACCTAGAGTTGTAGTTTGATCTCTAGCTCTTGATGCTCAATGAAATTGATTAAATGCTTTGATCCTACTCTTGGAATCTTTGACTCCAACAAGAGAAGGAGTTTTCTTCTTCTCAAATGTTGTTTTGTATTACATGTAGAGAATGAGCACTATCATATATATAATTGAATGGACTAAATTTCAACCACACATCTCCTACATATTTATTCATCTCTATGTAGATTTAATGGTTCTAACTCACTCCTAACTCTACAAACTCAAATCAGCCTAACACGTATTCGTACACCAAGTCTTATGGAGATGGTGACAACAAGCAACCCGATGTATATCAATGCTTAGTGTTTTATGTTCTTAATTTAAGCCTAATTAAATTAATTTAGACTAATATAACTTATACATATAATCTCATATGGATAGTGTGATTAGTCACATACTTCACATATTTGCAATCCCACTAATCCTCGACTACCCGGCACTCGGTGCCGCGCACCCCGACACTCATCTCAGGTTACACCTTATTTTTACCTTATTTAATTAACTACTACCCGATACCCTCGTTTATATGCTTCCCAATGTAACTCCCCATCACGCCAACTCCCCAATAACAATGTGACATATATGCAATGCAATAAAATAATATAATTGATTTTTAAACACCAAACATAACAACCATCATCCATAAATAACATTTACCATCGATTCTCGTGTCCAAGTTAACCGAGTTATCCATGTAACGCCCAAATTATGACTGTTAATTCCCAATGTTAATGCTAATTCTAGTTTAATTAATTTGGATTGTTACTATTACTTCAAACATAGGATGATCAAAGGCACCCCAAGTAGCAATACTTTAAACAAGAAATATGATGAATTCAACAAATTGACAAAATTACATACTTAGTGAATATCATAGAGATTTGTTGCATTTTCACCACGACACTTCCAACCTCCTTTCGTTCCACAACATCTAGAGCCTCTGTGAACAAGTCTATCATTTTCCACATAGTTGCCTCATTAACTATTACGGCCAGAATTTCTAATCACATTTCAATCCTTAATCTAGATCATTGACCCGTGATGTGTGACCTACATCATGATACACACGCTGCGAGAGGCACGTGGTTGAGGTATATTTTATATTTGTATGATGATTTCCTAGTGTATCAGATATATAGACTACTAAGTCACATCTACTTGTTATTTATAGGTGTCGATACGTGAGCATAGACACGCCTCGAGATGCATGTAGTTATGGAACTGAGTAGAGAGTGATATGGTAGGCTAACATTTAGTTAATGTGGCTTAATTAGTTAAATTTGATGTGGCTATAATTTGATTTACCTAAATGTGACCTAAGTTAGCATAACAAAACAATAGCCATTGATGCTCCTTGTGATACATATGAACACATCACAATGTAAATATTGGTGTTATCAAATGTGAGTTAGTGGAAGGTAAATTTAGATTTAAACCATTAGATTAGCCTCGAGATAGGTGTATACAATAAGATCAAGGGCCATAGTTAAACCTTATTTACATATATATAGGTGTTGGTGAATGACCATGCAAATCATCTAGATTCATTAAGAGAGGATATTTTTTATTTTTTAGCTATTGGAGTTCTCTAAGGGTTTATCGGAGAGGGATTACAATCATCATCAAATTGACGAAATCAAGCTAGGAACTAAGCAAAAACTTAGGTAATAAAGTTCATCACCTCTACATGCCTTAATTTTATGAGCATATGGTCTTGAATTAGGAGGTTATGATCAAAATGAATTTGAAAACCTTTTTCACTAATTTTATGAGTAAAATGAAATATCAAGTGAGTCCTTGAACCTTGATTTTTGAAATTAAAGATTGGTAAAATTAGAGATGTGTCACGGCCTGAATTTCCAATCGCGTTTTAAATCCTTAATCAGGACCACCAACCCGTGATGTAGGACCTACATCGAGATATGTGCACTGACCGAAGCAAAGCAGCCGAGGTATATGTTAGATTTGTTATGGTATATGCCTAGTATATTTTATATGTGCAGACTAGTAAGTCACTCCTACTAGTATTTAGGTATCGAGATGTGAGCGAGACGCGCCTGGAGATATGTTTTGACGTACGACTGGAGTAGAGAGTGATGTTGTAAACTAACTTGAGTTGTTGTAGCTTAATTAGTTGAATTGGATATGGCTATAGTTGAATTTACATCAACTGTACCTAAGTTAGCAAATTAAAACATTAGACATTGATGTTCCTCGAGATATACTTTTACACATCAAGGAACCAATTTAGTTTCATTTGGTGTTAGTTAAAGGAAGTTAGTGGAGAGTTAGTGAAGTTGTGTCCAGATGTAGGCCATTAGATTAGTCTCGGGATACATGTGTACATTATGATCAATGGCCATTAATCAATCTTATCGTATATATAAGATTGAAAACATCAACTCATGCATATCATTTCATTCTCAATTCATATACTTAGAAAAAATAAAGTGTTGGAGAAAAGATCAGATAATAAGATCTGCAAGCTTAGGCGGAAGTTTGATTGATTTTGGAAGGAGTTGATCAAGCTAGTTATATAACAAGGTAATTCTACTTACAATAGTAGTTTAGATTAGTTTGATGAGTTTATGATATAATTGAGATGTGGTAGGTTAGAACAAGAGATCTCAAGGTTTTGGGTTTTCCTGCACATAGCGTGCTAGACGTGCTACTTAGCACACTACCTGCATGCAGTGTGCTAATCAGGTTGAATAACGCTCTAATGAGGTTACTAGGGCACTAGACACTCCACCCAGCATGCTAGATGTTATGATAGCACAAAATCTATAATTTCTTAATTATAAATTAAACACTTTAAACAAATCCAAAAATTCTAATTAAAGGTCTAGACACACTCTAAAACATATGAGATGATACCAGAAGCATGGGAAAGAGTCTCGAGTGTTCGGATATATGTTTTAAGGTGTCGGGAGGCTGGGTTAAGCTAGGGAATATGTTTTGCGACTTGTAAGTAATCTTGTTGAGGTTTTTATTTACGTTTCATTTCAATTTTGTTTTATTTTATAATCTATTTGACTATGAAATATCTTGTATTATGATATCATGAAGTTGTTTCATATTGTACTCATTATATGGGTGTTTTTATCATGATATCATTTGCTTATGGAAATCATTAACACTATTCTCGTGTCCTTTGTCTTCCTTATTGTTTTAATTATAAATAGCATGGTACTAGGATCAGATGGATTACGAATAGATTAATGGACTTTGTACTCTTGATTAGCGTTCTTCGCATAACACTTAGGCTTAACTCATAATGTAAATCTTTAGGTTCTCTAATTGAATTTATAAAGTATTTTTTTACCATCTAGACCTATTGCACTATAAAAGATGCATGACACACGGGGTTGGAAACTCGAGGATATCGGCACTCGCCACATGGCATGGCACAATGGGTTGGATACCTAGGGATGTCGGCCCATTAGAATTAAAGTCCTTAATGATGTTTCAAGTTAGGTTGGCTTTCGGACTATGTGATAACACACACGTCTTTAAAATAAAAGTGGTTTTAAAGGCTGAGGTGACGTAGCACGCAGCCAACCGAATCTAGACAACCACTACTTAATCTTGAGTCAATCTCTTTTTTGTTTAACATTCGTATTTTCTAGCATGTTTCCATTTTAGCACTACTTCACAATATTTATGCTTTTATATGTCAGTAGATCACGTTTGGAAATATACATGAGAATCTCAAGGTGTTACTTTATTACTTTTGTACTCATTGTCCATTTTATGACGGTGGGTGCAGATCTATCGAGCATTAGACTAGGGAAGGAGAAGATCGGTGTCTATCTCTAAGCATTTGGTGATTTTTTACTTCCTATCTTGTAGGTCTCGAATTTTGATGTATTATCTATTTTATTTCTTTTTTGTACATTTTGGGTTGTATATTTGGTTGAGCGTATAGTTCCCCGTCTTGACACTTGATTAGCTTACTATGTTATCATCCTTATGGCATATATATGCATGTGATGTTGTTTCATGATTTCCACACTTAAGATTTTTAATAATTGTTTCTGCTTAATTGTTAAGATCTTCGCTAAGTATTTTTAAGTATGAAAAGTTTTCACTAACTCTGAAACTCAATAATAATGTGTCATGTGTGTTACTTATCCTAAATATGATTAACGAAAAGAATGGGGTAGAAAAGCTTATTAATTTGTAGTTAAATCCTACATGGCTGAGATTAGTGCTTAATTATGAGATTAGGCTGGAGGGTGCCCTATTTTAAAGAAAATGCCATAACAGTTGGTACCATAGCATAGGTTTGGAAAACTTATAGTTTAAGGCATTATGATACCAACAAAGCTGGTATCGGACCCAAGTTCTTGATAATTATACTATAAATCTGAATAAGACACGAACCTTAGATATGGAAACCAAACGATCTCTGCATAGAAACCATTAGTTGGGAAGTGAGTAACAGTGAGCTGGGGAGTTTTAAATGTCCATGTTAATTGTAGGGTGTATATGTATATGATATTTGCATAGTAGCTTAGGCACGCTCATTTTCAACATGTAGACACCAATAGTTGATACACATGGGGAAGGAGACACTAAAGCTAGCGATAGCCAGTCTCCTACTATTTCTACGGATGACTATCAAAGGTTGTCTGACCACGTAGTGGTTCAGGAATAGTAGTTAGCCGACTTCATCACCTTCATGAGAGGGCACATGATAGCTCTCACACCGACCCTTCCCTCCAATCATCCTATTACTACGGCAACACCCTAGACTGTCGAGACTCAGACTGCACCTGCCACTACTACCATAGGACCCTAGGCACTAGCACTACTAATACAACATCCACTGATAGACCATATAGTAGCATGTCCACCAGAGTTACCGATGGTGCATATACTAAAGACACTTGCAGTTGAGGACATACCTATGGCTACTACTTCTGAAACTGTTAGACTATCGAGCGACAAGCTAGTAAAAGAGTTCATTGGGCTTAGGCCAGTTTTCTTAGTCGAAGAGCGAGATCATAGGAAAATCGATTGGTGGATTCTCTCGCAGTAGAAATTACATCTACTATTGGGATCGAGGATAGACTGTAGACTATACTATCTTACTAAACCATGGAAAAGGGTGCAAATGTTTAGTGGAGGACTACAGTGGCTAACAGAGGCAGTTTTGCATCGTGGGATGACTTCAAGAAAGAGTTCTTCAAGTAGTATTTTCCAGCTTCTATGATCAAAAGAATGAAGAAAAAGTTCATAAAGTTGAGATAGGTGAGGGAGAGTCAGTTATGAGCTACCAAGACAAATATGGCTATCTCTAGCAGTTTGCTAAGGATTTGGTGGAGAGTGACGCCAATGACGCCTTCTATTTCGGTGATGGACTTCGACCGGACATTACACAATCAATTATCAGCAGCAGAGCCATATTACTCCAAGAGATGTATGAGTGGGCCCTATCTCATGAGACGTTAAGCTAGGCAAAGAGGATGAAGGACCCACATAGATTTCGAACAGAGGATTGATTATGATCGGATAAGGCTAAGGGACAAAGGAAATGAGACATGAGATTCTAGAGGGGTCGGGTACCTACTCCCTACATTCAAGCAACACCCCGTGCACCACCTCTTATTCCCACATATGACGGATATGGCAGACCTCCCATTAGACAGGCATCACCAACACCGTTAGCACCATGACAACAGCAGTAGCAGTAGGGTAGCAGAGGTCAAAGCAAAGGTAAAGGTCGTAATGGTTATAGATATGGACATGAGCATGCACCGCAACATGGTTAAATTCAGGCACAGTAGTTTGCTCAACGTGGAACGACTACCTATTCGAGAAGCGGTTAGGTGGGGCACATGGCTAGAGAGTGCTCACGGCCAGCAACAGCTTTCTTTAGATGTAGTTAGGTGGGCCACATAACTTAAAAATGACCACATCTAGTCATCATGTACCCACAACAGGGTAAAAAGGGAGCCCACATTGTTGCACAGCCAGATCCTGAAGTGACACATAGTCTTATTGAGTGTACAATTTCAATTTTTGGTAGAAATTCATATGTGCTCTTTGATTTTAGATCTACTTTGTCTTTCATCGTTGGTCGCATGATAGAAATTTTAGGATTGACACCTGTTAGGCTTAGAGTGCATTTAATTTTGAGTACCGTAATTGAGAATATGGTTTATCTATATAGTCTTATAAAAGGATGTCCAGTTGAGATAGTTGGAGTAAAGCTACTTGTACACTTCAGAGTTCTCGAGATTCTAGAGTTCGGCGCGATATTAAGGATTGATTGATTATCAGAATACCATGCTAATATCAATTACTTCAGCAAGACAGTGATATTTGAAATCCCAAAACATTTGATATTCATGTATAGAGGTAGTTCAGCAATGGATGTAAGTACAGGAGGTTGACTTGTGACTAGGGAGGAGATTGAGGTATTGATTTCACTGTACGTAGTGGCAGAGAGTCAAGGACTAAGATTTAAGGACATACCAGTTATTTGCGAGTTTCTAAACATTTTATAGATAGCTTATATGGTTTACCATTGCCGAGAAAGGTTCACTTCATTATTGAGTTACTATAAGGCACCAAGCCTATATCTATACCTCCGTACCGTATGGCCCCATGAGAGTTAGAGGAGTTGAAAAATATTCAGGACTTGTAAAATAAGGGATTCATCATACCCTCTATGTCGTTATGGGGAGCATTTGTCCTTTTGTAAAGAAAATGGATGGTGCCTTGAGATTGTTTCTCGACTATAGGCAGTTGATTAAGGTCACAGTCACGAACAAGTATCCATTGCCTAGGATTGATGATTTATTCGATCAATTGAGAGGAGTGCAGTTTTCTCTAAGATAGACCTGAGATTACGGTATCTTCAGCTTAGGATCAAAAAGGAGGACAGATCCAAGACGGTATTCTTTATGAGATATGGACAATACTAGTTCACAGTCATGCCATTTGGGCTTACCTATGCCCCCGGAGTATTTATGGATTCGATGCACATAGTGTTTAGACTGTTTCATGATCTCTTGATGATAGTTTTCATCAACAATATTCTGATATACTTGAGGACACGAGAGGATCACGAACAGCATATCAGAGATACCTTGCAGACATTGAGGGAGCATCAACTATACACCAATTTTAGTAAGTGTGAGTTTTAGCTTCCAAAATTCAAGTTCTTAGGTCATGTTGTTAGAGCAGCATGGATTACAGTGGATCCGGTCAAGATTCAGGTGATTATAGATTGGATAATACCGACGTCAATGATAGAGATCAAGAGTTTTCTAGGCTTGGCAGGGTATTACCAATGATTTGTGAAGGATTTCTCAAAGATCGCTTCACCAATTACAAGACTGACACATAAGGAATTCACTTTTCAATGGATAAAGACGTGCGAGTAGGCTTTTACATTATTGAAGAGGTTGTTGACTACCGTACCAGTATTAGTTTTGCCAGAGGCTGGACGAGGATTATCAGTATACACAGACGCTTCTTATATAGGTCTAGGTTGCGTATTGATGCAAGGTAGATGTACAATGGCTTATGCCTCTAGACAGTTGAAGATACAAGAACTATCCCATACACGAATTAGAGTTAGCAGTGATGGTATCTGCAATGAACATTTGGAGACATCATCTTTATGGAGAGAGATTCATAGTCTTCACTGATCATAAGAGTCTGAAGTATCTCATCATATAAAAGGAGCAAAATATGAGACAATGTAGACGGTTGGAGTTCTTGAAAGACTACAACGTTTTCTTGGAATATTACTAAGGAAAAGCCAACATAGTCGCAGATAAGCTTAGTAGGATACCGATCATAAATGTTGAGGTTGTTAGATGTCAAATGATGCATGGGTGTGGGTTACTTGAGGCGACAATGATGACATGTCAGACAAATGTTCCTATAAATACTTGTGTTGAGATATGCGCACAGATGAAAGTACAGATCGTGTCTGCATAAAGATTGTCAGAGGGTCAGAGGACTGACAGGTTGTACCCAAGGTTCAGTGAGTTTGCGCAAAGTATAGGTTATGTAGACTGGACAAAAACATCATATCAGTGTCTGAGATACAAAGGCAAACTATGGATAACGTTAGTGGCATAGCTGAGATATGAGATTCTTTAGGAATCATATCATTCCGATTCACCATTCATCTAGGCAAGACCAAAATGTATGACATGAAAAGACATTTTTGGTGGCCTGGGAATGAAGGTAGATGTGTCTGGTTGCTATAACCTCTTCACATTCCATAATAAAATTGGGAAGTCATCTCTATTGATTCTTTCATAGGACTATCGAGGACCACTAAGAGACATGATTCCATAGGGGTGATAGTTTACAGCTAACAAAGTCTGCTCATTTCCTGCCAATAGCAGCACACTACACATTCAATCAGCTGGGTGTACTATTTAAGAGAGAAATTATTAGGTTGCATGGGGTACCACTAATGATCAAGTCAAATAGAGATGTTATGTATACAACCAGGACGTAGCGGAGTATGCAGGAGCAGTATGGTACGCGCATACAAATCAGTACAGCTTTTCACCCTAAAATTGATGGGCAGACTAAGAGGCTGATTCAGCTCCTTGAGGACATGCTTTGAGCTTGTGTACTAGAGTTTGACGGATCTTAGGATGAATACCTACCATTGTGTGAGTTTGCTTACAACAAGAGTTATCAGACCAGCATTAAGATGGTGCCATTGGAGGCTTTATATGGAAAACTATGTCACTCGCCATCGTGTTGGGCTGAGGTAGAGGATCGGGAGATTGTGAGGCCTGAAATTGTTGTTGACCATATGGAGAAGGCCAAAGTGATCTATCAGAGACTCAAGGGCGCCCAGTAGAGATAGAAGAAGTATGATGATATGTATCACAATGATATCACGTACACCGAGGGAGCCTTTGTTTCCTTAAAGGTTTCCCCTCATAAGGGTTTTCAGAGATTTGGAGTGAAAGGCAAGCTTGCACCAAGATTTATCGAGCCTTTCAAAATTAAGAAATGGGTCAAGAAAGTTGCATACGAGCTTGAGCTGCCTCCATAGATGTCACGGATTCATCCAATTTTCCATATATCGATGCTACAACTAGCTGAGTCGAAGGCATGAGTACAAATCGATAATTCACTTGAGTTAGATTGACCCGAGTGAGGGCATTACTTATGAGGAGAAGCTTATTCAGATCCCGGATTGAAGGATACAGCAGTTGAGAAACATGTTTGTCCCAAAAGTACTCATCAAGTGGCAGTTCCGTGACGACACAGAACTCACTTAGGAACTCAAAAACCATTTGACGGATAAATTCCCGTACCTTTTTGAGTCAGGTATAAACTTAACTAGGATTTTAATTTTGATAACAAAATCTCCATTAGTTAGAAAGATTTGTCACGGTCCAAATTCCTAATCGCGTTTTAAATCCTTAATTAGGATCACCGACCTGTAACTGGGACTTGCATCGAGATATGTGCACTGACTGAGGTGAGGTTGTCGAGTTATATGTTAGATTTTTATGGCGTATGTCTAGTGTATGTATATGTGTAGACTATTAAGTCACTCCTACTTGTATTTAGATGTCGAGACGTGAGCGGGAACGCGCTTCGAGATGCGTGTTCAGATGGGACCAGAGTAGAGAGTGATGTGGTAAGCCAACTTGAGTTATTATAGCTTAATTAGTTTAATTGGATATGGCTATTATTGGATTTATAATAAATGTACCTAAGTTAGCAAGTTAAAACATTAGGCATTGATATTTTTTTAGATATGTGTTGACGCATCAAGAGACTAATTTAGTTTCATTTAGCTAGAGGAAATTACTGGAATTGTATCAAGATGTAGGTCATTAGATTAGTCTCTAGATACGTGTATACATTATGATCAATAGCCATTAATCAATCTTGTCATATATATAAGATTGAATAGATCAACGCATGCAAATCATTTTATTCTCATCTTATACATTTAAAAGAAGTAAAGTGCTAGAGAGAAGATCAGAGAAGAAGATCAGCAAGTTAGGGTGGAAGTTTGATTGATTTGGGAAGGAATTGATCAAGCTAGGTATATAACTAGGTAATTCTACTTACGCTAGTAGTTTAGTTTAGTTTGATGAATTCATGATATAATTGAGATGTGGTAGTTATGGTGTTGTTGATATGTGTTTTGGGGCTCTAGTAGGTTAAAACAAGAGGTCCCAAGTTGTTGGAGTTATCATATGTGGAGAAAACTCAAAATTCAAAGTACAAAATTCTAGTTGTTCCCGCACATAGCGAGATGGACATGCTAGCGAGCATGCTACTTGCATGTTACGTTCTAATGAGGTCAGTAGCGCGCTAGACACTCCACCCAGCACATGGTGCTCTTACTACACAAAATCTGTAATTTCCTAATTATAAATTAAACACTTAAAACAAGTTTAAAAACCCTAATTAAAGGTTTGAACACACTCTAAAACATATGAAATGATATCAGGAACCTAGGGAAGAGTTTTGAGGCTTTGGATATGTGTTTTGAGGTGTCGAGTGGTCGGGTTAAGCTAGGGAATATGTTGCGTGACTTGTAAGTAATCTTATTGAGGTTCTTATTTACATTTCATTTCAGTTTTGCTCTGTTTACAGTCTATTTGACTATGAAATGCCTCATATTCTGATATCATGAAGTTGTTTCATATTCTACTCATTATATGGGTGTTTTTATCATGATATCATTTGCTTAAGGAAATCATTGACTTTGTTCTCATGTTCTTTGTCTTCCTTGCTATTTAATGGTATGTACTTTATAAATAGCATGGTACTAGGATTATATGGATTATAAATAGATTAATAGGCTTTGTACACTTGAGTAGCACGCTTCGCATAACACTTAAGCTCAAGTCAAAATGTAAATCTCTAGGTTCTCTCCTTGACTTTATAAAGTAGTTTTAGCGTCAAGAACCATTGCACTATAAGAGATATGTGACACATGGAGTTGGATAACCGGGGATGTCGGCACTCGATCGCCACTATGATATGGCATACATGGTTGGATACCCATGGATGCCTACCTATTGGGGTTAGAGTCCATAGTAATGTTTATAGATACGTTGGCTATTAGATTGTATGATACCAAGCACGTTTTCTAAATAAAAGTGGTTTTAAAGGCTGAGGTGACAAGCGCACAGCCGACCAGATCTAGACCGCCACTACTTAATTTGGAGTCAGTCTCATTTTTGTTTAACTATGGTATTTTCTAGCATATTTTCATTTCAGCACTTCTCCGCTCTATTTATGCTTTTAAATACTAGTCATAATGTTTAGAAATGTACATGAGAATCTCTACGTATTACTTTATTACTTTTATACTCAACATCCTATTTCTAACGGTGGGTGCTGATCCGCCGAGTAATAGACCGGGGAAAGAGAAGATCAATGACTATCTCTAAGCATTCGGTGATTTTTCTACTTCCTATCATGTAGATCTTAACTTTTGATGAATTATCTATTTGAAGTCTTTTCTGTACATTTTGGGTTGTATATTGGGTTGAGCGGATAGTTCCCATCTTGACACTTGACTAGCTCATTGTGTTATCATCCTTATGACATATATATATGCATGTGATGTTGTTTCTTGGCTTCCATACTTAAGATTTTTAATAATGCTTCCGCATAATTGTTAAGACTTCCACTAAGTATTCTTAACTGTGAAAAGTTTTAATTAACTCTGAAACATAATAATGATGTGTCATATGTGTTACTTATCCTAAACACAACTGACGATGAGAATGGGATGCAAAGGCTAACTAATAAGTAGTTAAGTCTTACGTGGTTAAGATTATGGCTTAATTACATAATTAGGTCAAGCGATGCCCTATTTTAAAAAAGGGGTCGTCATAAGATGTAAGGTCAATTCTAGTTTTTGTGTAATTTTAGACAGTAAATGATATCATTTTCAAAATTGGTTTACATATTTAAGTTTTTAGTTTTGAGCGGATAATCCAGCTATTAAGAATTTCCCAATTTGGATTTAAAACAAAAAAGTTATGAATTTTTGAAGTTAAAATATTCTTTACTTAATTCTCTCATATGCATGTTTCATTTGATGAATTTGATGAGTCATATGAAGTTTATGGTGTATGTTTGATGAAAGAGGATGTTATGGATCCCTGGTGGTGGATAACGGGATTTGAAGCTTTAGAGGAGGCCATTTCTGAGAGAAAATCCAGAATTATGGTTGCATAATTCTGGGTTCTAGCATGTTAAGCATCTCTATCAAGCTAAAGAAAACTCCTAGCACTATGAGTTTTAAGCAACATAAAATCTACACTTTATCAAAACACGCTAAACTATCTAGCATAGCCTAAAACTCAAACTTATGGCGTAAACACACTCTAATACATAATAAATGATACTAGGAGCCTAGGGAAGAGTTTCATGAGTCTAGGTACAAGTTTTAGGGTGTCAGGAGGCCAGTTAAACTAGGGAATAAATTGTGTGACTAGTGTCGAGGTTCTTATTTACATTTTATTCCAATTATGCTCTATTTTATAGTCTATTTGACTATGAAATGCCTTAAAATTTGATATCATGAGCTTGTTTCATATTCTACTTATTATATGAGAGTTTTTATCATGATATCCTTCGCTTATGGATTCATTGACTTTATTCTCGTGTTTTATGTCTTTCTTATGATTTCGATGATAGTGTGATCGAGAATAGCATGCTATTAGGATTAGAGTAATGAAATTGGAGTGCATATAGATTTGTATTCTATGATTGTTGGCTTTGAAGCATATTGCGTTGTCTCGATATTCTTGATGCGAGTTTTTTTTATATTATAAAGTAGTGATAAAATCTAGGATCCATCGCATGATATGGGATGTACGACACACGAGGTCACCAGACTATCGAGATTGTCAGCACTCACCACTACACTTGCGTATCATACGGGTCAACGAAATCCGGGGTAGTCGGCAAGAATAAGTGTATAAATGATTATGGAGGTGTAGAGCTCAACTCCGACCTTCAATATAGGTGTAGAGAACAGCTCCAACCTAAAATAGTGGAATAAATGCATATGTGATAAGACTCACGACCTATCGAACCTAGATCATTACTACTTAGCATGTGTCGGTCTTATTTTATTTAACTGTAGTATTTTCTAGCATATCTCCATTTCAACACCTCTTCGCTATATTTATGCTTTTAAATACTAGTCAATTATGTTTGGAAATGCATATAGGAATCTCTAGGAATTACTTTATTACATATTGTACTCACCATCCTTTTTATGATGGTAGGTGCATATCCGTCGAGCAGCAGGCCAGGCAAGGAGAAGATCGGTGACTATCTCTCAGCATTCGACGATTTTCCACTTCCTATCTTGTAGGTCTCGACTTTGATGTGTTATCTACTTTATGTCTTTACTGTAATTTTTAGGATGTATATACTGGATTGAGTGTATAATCCCCGACTTGAGACTTGACTATCACGTTGTTACTCACATTTTAATGTTTATATGCATGTAATGTTATATCCTAGTTTCCACTATTTAGGATTCATTTAAATTAGTTCCACATAACTATGAAGACTTCCGCTAATCATTTGAAAACTATAAAAGTTTTAATTAACTCGGTAATTTAAAATAACGATGGATTGAAAACTACTTATCCTAAACAAGAATAATGAGGTTAATAAGATATAATGCTGAGTAATACATCGTTAGGTCCTACGTGGCTGAGATTAGAGCTTAATAATGGAATTAGGCTAGGCGGTGCCCTGTTGAAGAGGGTGTCACATTAACGCTACCTCTGTAGTCCCCTCCTCCTCTGGATCTGGGTTCCTCATCACTCTTGTTCGCTTGTCCCTTCTTGTCTGCCTAAAGAAAGATCGAGGAGTGAGGAGATAAACAACGATATAACAATCGACCTTTATTGGGAGAATTATTTCGAACATGTTTCATCACCAACTCCCTATAACACTTTAAGCATGGCTTCTTTTCGAGGCAATGAGAACGATTGTGAGTTCTTCCACCACATAAATAATATTCCTTAATTGCTATTGCACAATTGAAAAAAAAAATCATATTACAAAAATATATTAATAAAAAACAAGACGTCAAATTCGACGCTTCACTACCAAATCGACAAAAAACTAGAATATTTACCCATTCCTCGTCCTTGTTCTTTGGCCTTAATCCATTTTAAATCTCTTGGTCTGACTTTTTTCCTTTTTACTTAGAGAAACTCCAATCAAACGTTATTTTGTCGTTTAAACGCCAAAATAGCGTTTGATTTGCTCCAATCGCATTCTAAAATGGAGGAGGGGTTTTTTTGCAATTACAAAATTGCAAAGATACTCTGATTTATGTTTTTTTCCTTGCTTTGCAGCATGAAAGAAAGAAGAAGTGGAGATCTTCACTAAAAAAAGGAAATGAAAAGGATTGAAAGAAACGTACCTGTTAATGAGAAAGAATGAAGTCTTAACTGAAATTGCAAATCAATAGTCTTCACTTCACCAACGATTTTTTAGGAAATTTTACCCATGATTTTTTATGAAAGAAAACTTATTTGAAACCCTGGATGTAAAGATCCTTTTCTTTTGATATGAAGCTTACACCAGCAAATGGATTTTAATGGGAAGTTGGGAACGCATAGCTTGTGCCATGTGCTGGAGATTGGTCTTTTTTAAGTAGCCTTTTCCTTTTTTTGAAAAAAATAATCTTTTTTTTGTTTTCCATACGGAATTCTGAGAATCGACTAATCCACGCTCGGGCATTATGGGGCGGCCCTCCCAACCCAGTTTTTCCATTCGCAAGACTCGAACTCAAGAAACCTATGTTTAATATAAGAAAGGTGTTGTTTTCAAAAAAAAAGGAAAGATGTTTATCGTATATTTATATTTATAATATTAACTAATGATAATTGTAAAACATGTTATATGTACATTACTAGTCTACTTTAAGATGCAAATTATTTTTCCCTAAGAAAATATACAAAATATTTTTTATTAATACTCAAATTGAAACTAGAGATATTATTACTTAATAAAAATGATCATAATAGTTAAAATTAAACTACACATTACCATTGAAATGAAATAAACATTACATTAGAAAACTTAATAACTTCCAACTAAAATACTCTATTATAATGCACTTTGTAACGCCTTAATTGATCATATTTGGGAGGAATACACAAATGGACATGATTAAATAAGTGTTATTCTTGCCCTTTGTAATTATTGTATGGAAAACGAAACATCAATCTTCAATGTTTCATTGATAATTGTTGTCGTCCCTCTAAAGTAATAGTATTGTCAAATTAATAAATGTTTTTCTATTATCTTGTGAGTAATCAGTGACATGTTGTCAGATAGTAATAAATAGATTTACTAATTCATTATAAATATATTTATATTATTATAAACATAATTTCATAATTAATTATACTAATTTATCATGTCATTTACTAATAATATATTAATTTATTAATTCTTATAATATGTTAAATAATATTATTATATATTTGTATGTGGCTACGAGTGAGTATATAAAAAGAAAAGGGAGGGAGTTGTAAGTATATGTAAAAAATA
This sequence comes from Stephania yunnanensis, assembly GCA_039657365.1. Classification (NCBI taxonomy): domain Eukaryota; kingdom Viridiplantae; phylum Streptophyta; class Magnoliopsida; order Ranunculales; family Menispermaceae; genus Stephania; species Stephania yunnanensis. The sequence continues at coordinate 46,942,057 of CM077581.1, forward strand.
GTGGTGAGAGAACATTCCTTTAATTAGGAGAAATAGAGTTTATGGTTGGAGAAGAAATAATGTTTGATGTGATAGAACTATGAAATGGAGGGGAAAATAAAGTAATGCGGTTAGAGTTGGCCTTAGCCTCAGCTCAAAATGGCCTTTTGAGTTTGCGAAGTTTGAGCTTTTATAAAGCAAAACAAAAAGAAAAAAAAAAGTAACTTGTTGACGAAAATGACAAGCCTTCATGACTTGACATGTTTGTCTGATTTGACCAATTTATCTAAGATTGACATTGACCTGACGTGATTTGATATCTCATATATTTTTTTCTTTCAAAACACAATTGATAACATCACATTTAACACACCTTAAATGATGAGTTGGCAGGTGACGTGTTTAGTGGCATGTGGTGTATGTTGACGTAGCACCCGTCCATATCAGTAATGTCAAACTAAGTGTCAAACTAATTGTCCTTCTAGCACTACTCTTTTTTAATTACCTACAAGGTTTTAGTTGTTAATTGCTTGAGGTGGTATATCTGTAGGTGCGAATCTATATATATTAAAGGAATGTGTTGGGGTGTCACATGACTTCCTCTCAAGCTTCCTTCTCGTCATGTCATTAAGTCTTATGCCATGTCATCAACTCCAACAACACTATATATATATATATTATCTCTGGTCATTTATATAAGTCGTTTAAGGTTAGGACACAAGACTTAAGGCAGCCTTAATTACGAGTGTAATTTACATATATGTCCTTTAGCATTAAATGAATTGAAGAATTGAAGAATCATAATTGTTTGAGTTATATGGTAAAAATGTAATGAATACACTCTTGAATTCCGAAAATGACTTACAATTTTGAACAAGAAGTTTTTGCTATAACGACTTATATAAATGAGAGGAGGGAGTATTTATTAAAGGAGTGCCTTGAGGAGTCGCATGGCTTCCTCTCAAGCTTCCTTATTGCCATGTCATTAAGTTTTATGCCACGTCATCAACTCCAGCAATAATATATATTAAAAGAATGCCTTGGGGTGCCACATGGCTTCCTCTCAAGCATCTTTCTCATCATGTCATCAAGTCTTATGCCACGTCATCAATTCTAACAACAATGGGAATAAAGTAATGCCTTGGGGTTGCCACACGCCTTCGGTTTTCCATGTGGCAGTTTCTAACACTCTCGACGTGTCACGTGGCACATCCCAAAATATTCCTTTAGTAAATTTCAAGAAAACAGATATATGAAACATTTTTTTTTCATATATGGTATATTAATAGGTTAATTGTTTCATATTTGTTTTCTTCCTTAATATTAAATGTTTCTACTCATTATTGCCTCATAGTAATTAAATATTTCCACTATTCAATTATAAAAAAATCAATTTGTTTTCTTTTAATTACAGTTACAAAAAAATTAAACATTATAAATCACACCCCAACTAAATATTTTTTCTTATTTTTTAGGTAGGTATTTCTGAAGCTTATTTAGGAGTCAACGAACATGAATAGTGGAGATCAATCTTATTAGTCTAGATTGGACGTCAAATCATGATTAATGGGTAAGTATGGTAAGTAGGGAATGCATTGTTTAACCGAACATACAGAGTCTTCCCTTATTAAACAAAGGGTAAATTTCAATAAGAATATATATATATGAAATGTTTCTATATTTTTTATAAGTAGAAAGAAAGGGTTGTTGACTCCAACAATATTTCTTAAAGGTTAATTGTTCCATATATGGTAAAGACAGATTAATTGTACCATATTTATTTTCTTTATTAAAACACCAACTTAATTGCTCCATATATGGTATAAATAAGTTAATTGCTTCATATTTTTTCTTCCTAAATATGAAAAAATATAAAACGTTCTTATATTTTTTTCCATATATGGTATAGATAGCTTACAATGCCAACTTAATTGTTCCATAATGGTATAGATAGGTTAATTGTTCCATATTTGTTTTCTTCGTTAGTATGAACCTTTGTAAAAATCTCTTCCATACCAGAAAAGCGAACCTTTAAGTTTCTTTAGGCCATGTTTGAATGGACGTAAAAGGAAAATATTCCAAGGAAAATGACAAATCTTGTGGGAAAATGACATTTTCTTTTGAAAAAAAAAAAACTTTTCTTTTATATACATGAAAATAATGATGAATATAAATGTTTGGTTTTGGAACAAAAATCACTTGCAAATGCCAAAAATTATACTTTGAAAATGTTCTAAATAGTTTGGTAGAAGTTAAACTATCTCGCGCACGAAACACTGGTTAACGCCTAGTTAATTTATATTAAAAATGAGTGACTAGTACAATTCAATATCTATTAAGATTTGGTGTTAAGATTTGAGATCATTCGGTCGTAACCAAATGATATTGTGATTGTAACCGTTACCTATATAAATAGGTGGTTTGTACTCAAGAAATATACACAATAAATATTATCTCTTTTGAAAATTAACATGGTATCAGAGTTAGATCTTTAATTTTGAGTTGGTCAACGAAAGTCGACTGACCACTTCGTGATGTATGCTTTTGTTATCGTTTCAGTGTTTAGGTCTTATGTGCCTCTGTATTTTGTGCGATCTCCATGTGTGTTTCTTCTCCTACCACATATGTTTTATCACTTATCTGCCCATGGATGTGTGCAAGCCTCTTTCGTGTACATGCGCATCTGAACCCTCATGTTCATTCGTCACTTCATTGTTTTACTGCTACTAGTGCATCTGTTCTGTAGCCTGCCATCACCGCCATCAAGCACCTCTGCTTTATCATTTGTCACTGTGTACCATGCTGACTCCTGTGTCTTGTGCTTTGCTGCTGCCATGCACCTATCAGATATGGCACCCCATCCATTCGTGCTTGTATCACCCCAGTCATGCCTCCTCATCGTTTGGTCATCTTGTGTGTTTTGTTTTCTTTATTTTTTTAGAAAAGAAGAAAAAGAAGTTCGTCACTTTGATCTGTTTCATCAAGCCCGTCATCTGTCCATGCACCTTGTTTGCATCTGCCATTATGGTCATCTCGAGACCATCTGTTCATCTGTTCGATCAGTGATCATCTACGAACTGCTCTGCCCGCGTGCTTGTGCACTCTAGATTTGCCCATAATTCGATCATCTGCTTAAATGTCATGGGTTACGATATATGTATGTTTCAGCTTTATGGGTTTTCGTTGATTAATTTCCTCTGCAATGAACCCTAGATCTATTTTTTGTCATTTTTTCTTGTATTGTAGCCTGCACACTCCACTGATTTGTTTAGCAAACTCAAGTTAGTTTTGACAAACACATCTTCAGATCGGTGTTAAGATTTGAGATCATTCGGTTGTAACCAAATGATATTGTGATTGTAACTATTACCTATGTAAATAGGTAGTTTGTACTCAAGAAAGATACACAATAAAGATTATCTCTCTAAAAAATAAATACAATCTTCTCATCAAGTTAAAGCAATCAATCTTCTAATTACATGCAGCCCATATTAATCGAATTATCTTGCAATTAAATTGTGAGACAGATTTATTCGAGCTAGCAGAAATTATACTAGTAGACGAGGCAATGAATGAGGGGCTGGCGAATGTACACATGCACTGAGATATTCATGTCTCACAAGTTTTTGATTCACAGATAGAACTTGTCATTACTTTTTTTCCAAAATATATATAACTTTATTAAACCTTTTTAACTCCATCAATTTAACAACCATGCATGAACGCAGTGAAAAAAGCACGATCCCGCACCTCGTTGGGGTCAGGTGAATGAATCCACCAAAATAATAAAAAGAAAAAGTTTGGGTATCCACTTTGGGCACTGAGATCAGGCAGCGACCCACTCAGTGCCCGTGTGATACACTTCGACACTCGCACGCACATATCTTAAGATGTATCGCACAGACATCGAGTGAGTCAATGCCCAATTTTAATGCAAAAAGTGAGTTACTCTAGCAGTTTCGTAAGTAAAATAAAAAATACATCGATATCAATCAATTTTTGTAGTGTCTCGTGTCCATATATATGGCGCGTCTTTGGCGTACCCTAACTACAATGTGTGTCCGGGGTGGGGATGCATCATGCATGGAAAGACAAAACGAAAGCAACAGAAGACACTCCTACTGTTGCAGTGAAGTCATCAACAGAGCCGAGTGGGCCAACACTACACCAACGATTAATTACCCACGTCTCTATTATAACCTACATTCTATACATTAATGTCACTCATTTCAAACTTCGAACCTACAGACACATGTATATTGTTGGAGATTTTGGGATAGTTCCACGTCGACTACTTGAAAATAAAAATAAAGGTTATAAGTGTGAAGTGAACACTTCATCTTGCCTTGGCATTTTGGAGTGAACCCCCTTCACACTAGTAGCCCATATAAAATATTAGTCACCACACTCTCCTCACCTTGGATTGAGAGCTATATTACAAAATTGAACATAGTATCAGAGCCGATGGTTGACATAATTGCCCATAGTCCAAGGGCCTTGTAGACATCCAATAAAAATGGTTGATTGATGTTCTGCGGTCAATTCCTAGTTAGACTTAAAGGGGAGTGTTGAGATTTTAGGATAGTCCCACATCGACTACTTGGAAATAAAAATAAAGGTTATAAGTGTGAAGTGGATACTCCATCCTTGCATTGGCATTTTGGAGTGAACCCCTTCACACTTATATCTCATACATAATATTAGTCACCACACTCTCCTCACCTTGGATTTGGACCTATATTACAAAATCGAACATGGTATCAGAGTCGATGGTTGGCATAATTGCCTATAGTCCAAGAGCCTTGTAGATATCTAACAAAAATGGTTGATTGATGTTCTGCGGTCAAGTCCTTGAGGGGACTAGGACTTGAGGGGGGGAGTGTTAGAGATTTAGGGATAGTTACACATCGACTACTTGAAAATAAAAATAAAGGTTATAAGTGTGAAGTGGACACTCCATCTTGCCTTGGAATTTTGGAGTGAACCCCCCTTCACACTTGTAGCCCATATATAATATTAGTCACCACACTCTCCTCACCTTGGATTGGAACCTATATTACAAAATTGAACATATATATATACACACACGTAGGGATAGACATATATGTATACCTTGCTTCCTTTTAATCTTCTTCTGACATGTAAAAAATATAAAGAAGTCCGCCCGCGCCTTTACCCATGGACATGGATATGTGGATCTCTAGCGCAACGAAAATCTTCCAAATTGAATTGCTCGAAAAATCACGAACAAATAACTTAGGGCACAAAAGAATAACACTAATTCTATAACAAAAACTCAATTTTATTAATCATCAAAAATCAATGAATTACGGCCAAAAGGGTGATTTATATAGCAAAACCCTAATTTTTGCCAAAAATAGTAAAATTCTAAAATGCCCTAAAACATAAACTAAACAAAATAAGAAACTCAACACCACAAACGGCTTCAAAAACAGAAACTCTTACTAAAAGTTATAGCCGAACTAAAATATTTCAAAAATAGTAAATCCGCAATTTCAGAGGTTTAAACTAAGAAATTTGGCCAAAAACGACATTTTCACAAATATGTTGTAAGTATTGATGACCACGTCATTTTCAATAAATCTATGTCCTTGAAACTCGAAAATTTTTAGTCGGTCCTTCAAAGACTTTTTATTTAACTATACTTCTAAATAAAACATATTCTAATTAAAATTAACTTCCTAATTAAATACTAATATAGTTCTAATTAAACTCAACTTTCTAAATCCACATTAGTTGAGTTTGGTGTGCATGTCAATTCATCGTACTGACTCGCACAAAATTGATCTTCATTGCCCTACATCATACACTCCTCGTTGACAAAAATTCGACCTCAAATTTTCATACCTTCTCGTGACCTTCGATCCAAAATAAACTTCTCCTCAAAACTAAGCTTGAGTGGCATGACAATAGGAAATAAGATAGTTGTAAGTTACACTTTCAGGTCAATGTGATCAAAAAAGTCTTGAGAAACTTCATTAAAGTCGACATCGCCCATAATCTCGGTTAACGAACAAAAACGTTTTGTGAATTTGACTTCTTTTCTTGCAACAACTTCAACGGAACACTGATTGATGGTCACATCATCAACTACTACTTGCACTTGGGAACTTGTAGACATTGGAATATTCATGACAACACGACCTTCATCTCTAAAAACCACCATCGTGTCTTCGATGAAGCCTTGGTCGTCATCATCAAACTTTGGTGGCTCGTCAAAGTTGACATAATTTTCCTCGTCTTCAAATTCACCTTCCCCATCAAAAGAGAAGTTTCCTTCTGTTTCTTCAAAAATAATAAAGTCTCTTCAATAGTTTGGGACAGTGATCCCATAAATCCTTAACAACTCTGTCATTCCTGAAGATAACTCATTAAGTTGCACATACATTTTTTCCTGCGATGCAAGAGATTGAGTGAGAAACTGCTCGGTTCGGACTAGTTGTTGGTTCTAGTTCTTCTTCGGCGCCATAATTATCTCCAAATCACGGTTTATGAAAGCTCTAAAACCAATTAGCGCAGCGAGGATCTTCCAAATTGAATTACTCGAAAAACCACGAACAAACAACTTAGGGCACAAGAGAATAACACTAATTCTCTAACAAAAACTTAATTTTATTAATCATCAAAAATCAATGAATTGCAGCCAAAAAAGTGCTTTATATAACAAAACTCTAATTTTTGCTAAAAATAGTAAAAATCTAAAATGTCATATAACATAAAATAGACAAAATAAGAAACCCAATGCTATAAACGGCGTCAAAAATAGAAACTCCTACTAAAAGTTATAGGTGAGCTAAAATATTTCGAAAATAGTAAATCCGCAATTTTAAAGGCTTAAACTAAGGAATTTGACTAAAAAAACGTCGTTTTCAAAGCTATGCTACTAGTATTGTTGACCACGTAGTTTCCAATAAATCTATGTCCTTGAAACTCGAAAATTCCTTAGTCGGTCCTTCTAAGACTTTTTATTTAACTATACTTCTAAATAAAACATATTCTAATTAAAACCAACTTCCTAATTAAATATTAATATAGTTCTAATTAAACTCAACTTTCTAAATTCACATTAGTTAAGTTTGGTGGGCATGTCAACTCATTGTGCCGACCCACACGAAATTGATCTTCATTGCCCAATCTCCATTTGTAGTAGTACTAGCCCCAACTTAATCACCTTCAGTTTACAAGTATGGAGGTTTTCCCTTAGAAGAGACGCCTTTGTATATATAGGGTGGGGTCCGCACTGATATATACTTCTTTACAATGTCATGCATAGTTAACGGATGGGGGATTATATATCTTTTCAGTCTACACATTTCCGATCCCAGCAATTTCATGTTGCTCCTTTGGTAATTTACTTGTGTATAGCTCTAGTGGCATAGCAAACAAACCAAGACTATTCCGATCTATGATCGCCCGGCCCCCATGGGCTATGGCTACCTCTATTCATTTTCAGTTATATGTGTATTGTGGTCCTGCATGTAACATATATATATATGGACTTATTAGCTATTTATTCCTCTTCATGATCTCTCTCCCTCTTATTTTCTTGATTTATTCATACATAATCCTCAATTGGTCTCATTAATTAAGATATCAAAGTAGTCATTTCTTGTCTCCTTTCTTCCCTTCTACCAGACAGCACCCTGCAGCTTTAATATTTCTCTCTCTTTCTCTGTTTGTTGTGATGATATTTAGCAGTTCGTGAACAATATACTGCAACAACCAACTACTACATAGCCTCAATTTCAAATTAATTGGAGTTGGCTATATGGATCAAATTTTTTTATTGCGCTCGATTAAGTGCAATTTCAATGGAGCACGTCGCTAGGTGGGAATGCCCCAATGTTTATATATGTTTGATCCATTTCATGAAAAGTGACAAAAATTTTACGCTGACTGTCAACCTATCGCAACCTTCCCCTACTTTTCGAATATGAAAAATGAATTTGAGACCTCCTTTTTTATTTTTGAGTATAAAAAATGAGCATCAAAGTCATCTTTCTTTATCTAAACTTAGAATGGACATAATATACAACGTAGGTGGAGTATAGTTCGTGAACAATATACAATTCCTTGATTAAATGAAGGGTTTTTGGTTTGGATGGTGCAATTAAATGGGCAGCAACAGTTTCACGTGTGTGGATTCCCTGACTCGAGTGTCTCGGGACCCTTTCATTCTACTCTCCCTCTGGGCTCTCGTGCATCATCACTCCTGTTCCACGGCCCCACCCCCTCACCTTTTCTTTCATTTTTCTTCCAAAGCTTATCCACCAAATTCACCTCATCCTACATATACTTGTTAAATACGCAAACTTAGATATTTCAGTTAGAAGTACTGTTTAATTATCTCCAAATAGTATTTTTTATTATATACATGCGACAAATAGTTGAATCTCTCAGTAAGTCATGGCAGCAAAGCCATGAAGTGAATGTAGGCTGGGGTGGAACTAGAGGGGGGGCAGGGTGTGGTCGCTCCTCCACGGCCCTAGACCCCCTTATAGTATATCTCGCCCCAGGCACCTCTCCCGCCCCTTGACTCCTCTCCCGCCCCTGCCGTTGATGCACTTCCTCAGTAAAAATGCTAATTTCACAAAACCGCTACCCGAACTACAAATGCAAATTAATCTAGGTAGTCTGCACATCAAATTATCTCACTTTATATATTGTTCTTAAGTAGAGTCTGGTCTGTCTATACCATTTTTTTTTACAACTTAAGTCAAATCTATGCATTGAGCTCGCTTATTGGGTGAGGTTCAAACTTAAATTTATAGGTTAAAATTCATCTTCCCTATATAAATTTACTGATTCCGCCATTGAATGTAGGAGCTTGCTTATAAATGAGAAATTAAGTGGAACTATGCAATATATTTCTAATTGAACAAAGTGAGCGCATGCACATGTATATATTAGTTTGATCAATTTGGTATGCATGCCGTGGAGCCCAACCATCATGCATGCCCAATCCTTTCTTTCAAGGACTGCCAAATACCTATTTTGGTTTTTGTTGTTCTAAAAGTTAGCATCTAATAAATCACATGATTGTGTTGTACCCTTGTGTGTTCATTGCTTGGTCGATCGGTGGACCTGCACATATTGATCAATATCACTTAAACAGATTAAGTTAATTTCATGTTAGAATTACTATAATAATATTCTAGTACTCTTGTTGCACTGCTGTAGAGACTCCAGACTCTTTAATAGTTCTCTTTCAGCAGAACATGTTACCGTGAGGTTTTTCATATCACATTACATAACAAAGTACATACCTACTTTTAGCTCGCTACAGTTCATCTTTTGTTTCTAGCATCAAAAGAAACTAATTGTATACATGTATGAATATATACTAGCTATATATGTGTATATATACATATATAGGGAAATGCTTCGCTAACCCACATTTGTGACCTAGATTCGTTACCGAGCTTAGGTGGTGGGACCCACTTTTTATTTCGCTTTTCGTCAGAGCATGCCAGAGCCTATCGGGAAAAATAAAATGAATATAAGTTAAATTCGAAAAGTCAAAAAAAAAAAAAAATCATTCGGTCTGACTGACTTACAAAGTACAAACAAGTATAGTCAGTCTATGAGACTGACTGAGTATTGGACGTGACTAAAAATTTTCAAATTTCCTTCCAATTTTTTAGGGTAAAACACCAAAAATAGAGGGACTTAAGCGCAAAAGATCTGAAACTCGTCTCCTCTGCCCTACCCTGTTCTTCCCAAATATCTAGGGTTTCATCTTCTACCTACAGTTGATTAATTAGTGTTTGAGCCTCAGTCAACACCATCGACTGGTTTGCAGCGCTAATGACATAGGTAATCGCCATTTTGGAGGAAAGATACCCAAACAGTTGACCTGTTTTGCATCATTGAGCCTCACTGAACACCTCTTTTCAAGAAGAAACCGAGTGACTTTACAACAATTTCAAATAGGAAAGTATTTTTTTACGGTGCTATAGAGTGGATTGCTTAGTTATTAATTATTATGATTTCAGGTTTCTAGAGCAACCCTCATAATTGGTTTTTGGTTTTTGATTTTTGGTTTTTGGTTTTATTTTTGATATTTGTTTAGGGATTTTCTTTTCGACTTTTGAGGTGTATGTAAACAACAACATGCATGTACTTATAATCGTTTATTTGCTCGAATTGGTGGTGGGATTGGGTTTAATTTGTAGTTGAGATGTAGGGTCTGTTTGAATGAGTTATTTTAAGGTGCTTAGGGCGATGTTGTGTTAGGGGAATTAGAAATTTGTCAGATAAATTGGTTGTTAGCCTGTTATACATGTTGTAATTTTAGGTAATTTTCTGTTAGCTAAACATGTTGTACATAATTAACAGAGCGATGTCTTTGCCAAACGATGAACGATGTTGGAATTGCAGTAGCAACAACCACTTTGAAAATATTTGACCATCAAGACTGCATTGCTCAAAGTGTGGAACTGGTTAGAATAGATTCATAAAAAAGGAAGGCCCCATCAAGGGTCAGCTTTTTCAACTTGTAACAAAGGTTGTGATAACTTCTTATGGCGAAACCAGATCCACCGTCTGACCATTACTGGACAACCAATTGTAATACAGTTTGGTAGTCATCATTGCACTAGTCAAGGCGAGGCCAGCAGCTCTGCTTGCATACGAACAAGTTCATCCGACACTGACTTGGGTAGCCAAGGAGTAAAAGGTTATGATAATGTCAATGAGTTAGTGGCATTATTCACCTCGACAATCTCCATTAGTGAAGGGAACCGAGGTAGAGTGGAAGTGGAGTCTGAAACATCAATTAGGTATATTAAAAAGGAGAATTAGAGGCCTTTATGTGTATTGAGACTCTTATCAGCTATTTATATTATTTTGGTGTTGTACGCAAAATAATGTTTCCCTTCATTTGTTAATTTCACGAAGGAATACGAATCATCCCTACCCATTTATATTATGTTTTGTAGTCCTACATGATAATAATCACAAATAAGAAAGCCTACAACATATTCATAATAGTCACCCACAACAAGTTAAGCGAAAATATTAATAATAGTCACTCATAACTGTCACCAACATCTATACCATATTCGTACTCCTATAAACCAACACGCACATAACGTAACTAATCACTAGAAGAAATTTAACTTTAGATAGAGGTTTTGAACCTCTATGAAAGACTTTTCATAGAGGTTTTCGACCTCTATGAAAAATGTTATCTTTTAAAGCGTTATCGTATCTTCAAAGCTTACATAGGGGTTTCAAGCCTCTATCAAATCTTGGCTATTTCATAGGGGTTTGAAACCTCTATAATATCTTCAGAGGCTTACATAGGGGTTTCAAACCCCTATCAATTATAGTGATTTCATAGGGGTTTGAAACCTCTATATTATCGTCAAAGGCTTACATAGGGGTTTCAAACCCCTATCAAATGTAATTTAAAAAAAAAAACATAATAGCTGAAAATGCCCAGAATTAATTTTCATTTCCATTTTCAATTGAAAATATAACAAACCTACATTCCACTCGCAATATTATTCTTCCATCAAGAAATTCGCAGTGTTCTACAACCAATCAACAAAACGACAAATCGATAGCCACACATTTCACGAAACCCGCTAAAATGGTTGAAAATCAAACAAATATTGAATCTTGAACAACAATGATTTCTTCAACAAAAAGGGAAGCAGGAACATCAAGAACATAAGTGATTCCTTCAACAGTAACAACACCAGAGCATATCTGGAAACAAGCACAATGTAAGAACATCAGTGATTCCTCAATGCCATGTAAGTAATCTGGCCACAACAAAGACAATTGTGAATAAGGTCTTACATACATACCTTGTCTAATTGGTGACATTGCTATCCTCAATGTCATGTAAGTAATATGGCCACAACAAAGACAATTGTGAATAAGGTTTTTGTCAACCTGTAATGATCATTGTCAATGTAATAATAGAAATTGAGAAGCCAATGACAATAATTAATATATGCCACCTGAATATGCCTCATCTTTGAATATGAGTAAACTGCAAGGCATCAATAGCACAGAGACATCGTGTTGATCAGAGCATAATCCAGTTTTGTTCTCTGTCGATTCAGCATTCTCAGAAGTATCATTGACAACAGTACTGGAATTTGTTGACATGCCATTGTACTCTCCAAATCTTGAGTGTGGAGAAAACTTCATCACTGCTGGTGATCCAAGTGACATAATGGCGACCACTGGAAAATATGCAGGTCCATCCTGGTTCGGCTAGACGCGTCGAAGAGCACATGAGTTAATTAGTTAACCTAATTAGGGTAGCTGCCTTTTGGAGTCATCAGTAGTATATATAGTACAATTCTATAGTATTTTAATTTCCTAATACTGAAATACAAATTAAAATCCTTACACGAAACAATTGTGGGACATCAGGCTGACAAATTAAAATACTTCTTGTGTATGTAAGAACATCAGTTGTTCTACTTCTCCATGTCATTCAACTATTTCTTCCTCTCTACAATTGCCTATTTTCTTTTCTCCTAATTTGAGCAATGGAACACAAAACCATCTTCTTGTTATGCACGTCTGTTACCTAAGCCATATATTGTTACTAATCATCATCCTATGCAAAATCGATCTAAATCTGAAATTCAAACCCAAAGTATATCTTAGCACTACAAGCCTACTAATTCTAGAGGTTTTGCCTCGAAAAGCGCGACTTTTCGCCTCCATATATATCGGAGTGATCTCATACATTCTTAAATATGCTAAATCTTTAATGCAGCTCAACAGTTCTTGCAAGCAAGCTAAAAATTCAACCCATGTTAGTGTAGGGTCCAAGATGTCCACAACTCTTTTCATTTCGATAATATTCCCAAGGTGGAGCATTACATGTTGAGAACTTGAGATGAAATAATATTTCCACTCATACCATGCAAAGAAAAACAGAACTTGATGTAAAGTTTCCCAAAGGGCAAGCCAGAACAAAAGAATGATTTCGTAAGAAGCCAAATAAAAGGGAGCCACATGAATCTCTCATTTTTTTGTAATCACAAAGTTGGATGGTATTAAAATAGATTGCATGCATCAGTGCATTTTATAGTAATATGAATTTTCGACAATCTATTTGCAGATAGAGAAGAGAAAATAGCAACAAGAAAGTTGAGGGAACAAAAATCAAACAAAAATGAAACATAAGCGTACCTGCCCATTCTTGTGCATATGTGAGATGAGTCACAACATCGCGATTAGTAGCAATAAATAGACATCTTGGGTTTTCACGTATACATAGGGTTCCATACCTTCATGATAAATTTATGTGAAATGCATAAATTTGAATAATAACAATAAAAAATGCAATTGCTGCTTTATTTTGAGTAAAATAACTAAGTGTAGCAAATGCCACGGATTAATAATGAGAAAGGAAATGTAACAAATGGAAATGCTTTAGATTTCTTTTCTTCTTTTTTTTTGGTAAAGAAAGGCTCTAGATTTCTTCTTGATGTATATATAAACTACTACCTGATACTAATGGCATTTTCATGATTGAAATTGTCAATCACAAGTTTTTTCAAACATTGACTGTCAAACGTTAGTTATGCCAAAGTTCTATTAAAGACTGCACTATCAAAACTTAGCATAATTAAGAAAGCATTTTTGTGAACCCAGGTTCTTTTCATTCTAAAAGAATGTTTGAAGATAGGTTTATAATAAGGAAATGCAAGTAGGCATCCAATGCGACATCAGAAGATTAGAAAATTTGTTGGTATCAAAAACTGAGGCACTGAAATAGATAATAGATGCACACAAATTAAAGAGGAGCATGACAGATACAAATGAAACATCCATAGTCCCCTTCCCCTTCAAGAAAAAGATAGAAAAATCAAAAAAGGAGCATACTTACTAAATTTTGTAATAGTTGAAATAACGATCGAATTCGACAATAATAGCTCCAACCTAAATAAATGATTCAAAGGCTTGTGCGAATGAAGATCAATATGCAAAAGTAGCAAAACAATATCGCAGTTGTTTTTTTCTTTCAAAAAATATCATTGAATTAGAGATAAGAAAGAGCAAGTAAAAGCAGGAAACAAGTTAATGAGAAAGCCAGAACTAACACTGTCATCATGCTCCATGAGAAAGCCAGGTTTCAGCTCTATCTTCTTCCCACCATTTTCCTGGCCAAAAGATATATAGAAGCACAATTACGAGTCTGAAGTTGCTAAAGAATCAAGTCCAACACTCCAACTAAATACGAGTTAAAAGAGAGAAGAATAATAAAAGAGAAGAAAAGAATCCTTTGCTTGGCCTAAACAATCATTGTCCATTTGATTACTCACACATCTCAATCTTTATATCCACAGAAAGGTTCACAAGGATCAATACAGACACATTGTCTAGCTAGTCTAAATCCTAATTTGACTGAACATGTTGGATGGAACACAGATTACCGGTCCTCCAAAATAAGCAACAATCATTGTCCATTTACTTTCTTTCCATCTAGATGACTTGCATTTAGGACATGCATCTAAAGCTTCATTTTTCTTCCTAAATAAGCAACAATCATTCACACAAGCATGGATCTTTTCATAATGAAGCTCATACTCCTTTAACAACTTCTTCACCTCTTGCAACGACTTAGGGAAAACATTTTCTTGTGGCAACATATCTACCACAATCTTTAATAGTTCATTAAAACCATTATTAGATAGACTATAAATAGTTTTATGCTTGTACAAAATCACGACGGCAGAAAATCTGGTGTACTTTGTGCAACCTGAATAGAGAGGTGGAGTTCAGTCCTCTTCAAATAACCTTTCATCGTCAACTTGGATATTGACATCTTCTAGATCTTCATCCCCTCCATCCCCTTCATCCCTAACAACTCCATGCCCTTCATCCCTATCAACTCCATCACCATCATCCATTTCATCCCATTCATCCGTACCAACTCCATCCCCATCATCCCCAAAAACTTCATCTCCTTCATCCCCTTCATCCCCGACAACTCCATCCCCTTCATCCGTAGCAACTCCATCCCCTTCACCCCCTTCACCCGTAGTAATTTCATCCCCTTCATCCGTAGCAACTTCATCCCCTTCATCATTTCCGACTACATTCCTTACAATGGGGCTACTCTCTCCATGATGGAACCAAATTGTATACATAGGATCCAATCCATATATGATTAGATGGTTGTAAGCAATATCACACTTCACACGAGACACGTTTCAACATTTTTGACAAGGACACCTAATTCCTTGTGGATGTCCTTATCTAGCTTGAGCTTGAAGAACGAATGCATTTGCTCATTTACAATATTCTTTTGAAACTCTAATAACAAAAAAAGACTTTGAATAGTAAGTTTCAACCTTACAAAAAATATGAATGCTTCTATCACTATAAAAAGATAATATGATAATATTAACCTCGAATATCTGGCCCAGCCTTTATCCATCCTGAGATTGTAATCTTTGCTCTGTTAAATTTGAAGAACGGTAATATTTAATACCTCCTCTTTTCTTTAAACTCGCCCCTAAACCCATTCAAGAATGAATTATTGTTATTTGTTATCCATGCAAGTTATTGTGCGAGGCTGAATTTTAAAAAGCCTAATCGCCTAATACATAGAGGCTGAATTTTCACAACATTTCTCAACTCCTAATTGATTGTAATACACAATCACAAAAATAATATTGTGCACAAAAGTCACAAAACATAAACAAGTGCATATTACAATAATAGATTATAAAAATAATCTCAACTTGACACCCAAATTAATTAATTTGAATCGTAGTCACTATCGACAATAACTTAATTTATATATAATATATCGTTACTTCCATTGAACTCGATTTAGAAGAATTGATGATGTTAAAGCGACATGTAATCGTGTATTACAAATTTACAACATCTTTTTTTTTTCATATTTAGAACTTTTATGAGATTTCCACAAACTTTGATGGACTGATAATGAAATGCTTTCTCCCGTGAAGTATGAGAAGTGCAGGTTACACCGGGGTTGTAAACCTAGAAGATAAGTTATCCTACTTCTGGACTTTTTTATAAAATAACATCATCTCCAAGATGTCATAACCATAGCATTTTATACTACTTTGCTAGTGGGCGCATTAATAACAAACGCGAAAGATTATGAAAACAGACATTGATTTATGTTCTTGGTAATACAATAAAAATGAGTTTCCAGTCCCTTTTTCGTATTTCAGTTTCAAACTTGAAATAACATATGAGCTAAATCTAACACTAACAAAGAAAAAACACAATCAGTATAAGAGAAAATTCTCAGCGGTCATTATAGAATTTCTTAGATTGATACTCACAATTATATTGATCAATGCTAATACCGAATGATCTTTATGCCTTTCTAGGAGTATCCGTGGTGGCGTTCTGCGGCAAAGCAAGTGACAATCAAGCATTGGAAGTAATGGAGAGATTCTAAATCTCTTATTGTGAACTTTCGTTATTGACCCTTCTTTGTTAGTGTTGTCAATGGCATGGCGGTTCAGGGTAGATACAGGGTTGATAGCTGTATGAAAAGATTTGTCCAGTGTTGAATTCATAGTTTCATAGCTTCAAAATCTAGCAGTCTTAGTTGGTCCAGTCTCTGATTGACTAAGGCACAACATCAACGCAAAGCCTGATCCCAAAATAGTAGTTCACCAAAAAAGGAATAACTAGTAATTGATGGGCTTCTTTGTGTTTAGTTGCAAGGCATCTTATGTTTTTTGGGCAATGATACTGCAAATTCTATGCCATTACTTTAATAGAAAATGTTCCAACACAGGATAGGATTGATTAAGGTAAATGTAGGTGAGTTAAGAAATTTGTTTAAGACGTGCAGGGAGAACAAATTCAGCAAACATTTTTTTTTTTTTTTTTGGCTTCTCTGGGGAAAGGCATCCCTCTGCAAACTCATTGTCACTGTTCTCTCAAACAATGTATTCAAATACAAATACATAGGGAAACATATATGAGCAAATGAGACAAATTTTCCTAAAATAAAGCTCATATGAACTAGAAATTAATTTAAGTTGTCTATCACATTGTATAAACTCAATCAAAATATCCACAACACCATCAACAAATGTATTTCACCTTATCTCATTGAGGCATTTTCATAAATAGAGAACATATTCAACCAAAAAACTTGAATTTGAGAACCAAAGTTTGAGATCTCGCACGAACATAACAAATCAACAATGCGAATCATTGAAATTGCTTATTCAAATCCAAGTGTTCAAACTTTTGATAAATCTAGGTCGAGTATTGTGCTCAGATCACCAAACCAAACCAAATCAAAATCGGTCAATCACAGAGAAAACTTTGACAAGGTCTAAATGATTCAGATCCATAAACATCTACAATGAGAGCAAAAACAACGGAGAAGAATCGAAAAAAATACCTGCTCATCAAATTTCGAACGAAAAAGGTGAAAGAGGGATCGAAATGGAGGTATTGATGAGGAGACGACGCTGTGAAGACGACGAGACGATGAGACGACAAGAACTGTTAGGGTTCTGTGAAGATGATGAGATGACGTTGTGAAGATGATGAGACGACAAGATCGACGACATTGTGAAGACGATGCTGTGATGAGATCAAAATGGAGGTGTTGAATGTATTTTGTTTTAATCGAAAATGTTTTGATCGAAATGGAGGTGGTTAGATAGGGGTTTTTTAAACATCCATGTATTAGTTGCAATTAAAAGCTTAATTACTTAATACATAGGGGTTACTTAAAACCTCTATGTATTAGGTGTTATTAAAAGCTTAAATTGTTTTAGTGAATTAAACTTACGAAACATAGTCATAATATAGCTACGAATTTTAGCTATGATGAATACTCTCAACAATTTTGAAAGCGAAGAACATATTGACAGTTACCCACAATGGCAGTAAATGGACAACATATGTTGCACATAAATCAACCGTGTTCAAATCACAAAAACAATTATGCACAACAGATCAAAGTAAAACAAGCATAAGTGTGATCAAAGCAAAGTAGGCATAAATTTGATCAACAATAAATAACATGTGAAGGTTCAAATCACAATCAAAACATCCTAAAATAGTTTAAGCCACATCAGAGATGTGGCAATAGAGAACATACCAAGTTTTAACACACCAACATCAAAGTAGAAAGTAGAAAGTTAGTTTGTAGGATGAAAGCTGAAGGCAGAGGAGATAAATATTAATTATGATATTTTTTTTGATGTCCCAGCCATGGTGGCTGCAACTGAAGAAGGACCATCATCGGAGCTTGGAAGCATAATCAGCTGGTTGTGCATCATCTTCATTTGTGTAGTCATCTGTGCAAGTGCCCATTGTAAGACTGACCTATGTTCGGCAATGTTCTGTTCAACTCCCCTAACCCGGTCGTCCATTATTTGATAGTTGTGAAACAAATCCTTCGCAAACATGTCCTCATAGCTCCCAATCATAGTGTTGAAGACATTTCTCATGTTGTCAAACATGACCCAATATCTTGTTTAAGTAAGTTGATGGAACCGTACAACATGGCTTATGTTTCTTTCCTCTGCATGGCCAAAGTGGTTTGCACGACAAGCTTGATTTCCTCCACGTCCTCCTCAAGTGTTTTGGATCGTTCCAGCAAGCTCATCACAATCTTATAAGCAAGAGGTGATTCCATTGTTACCAAGTCAAGTTTGGCTTTTACTGTCTTGGTCAAGAGATCAGTCGGTTGAGGTCCATCATCAAGTGTTGGTTCGACAATGGATCCCAAAGCTTTTGTTTGAAGTCGTCCTCCATTGGTTGTTCCTCTTGCTGGTTGGGGCTAGAAAAGGGGTATAATTGGTCTTCTCATGATCCTTGGGGCTAGAAAGGGGGCTAAAATGCATGGTCCTATCAGGATCCTCCA
The DNA here is from genome assembly GCA_039657365.1 of Stephania yunnanensis. Lineage (NCBI taxonomy): Eukaryota > Viridiplantae > Streptophyta > Magnoliopsida > Ranunculales > Menispermaceae > Stephania > Stephania yunnanensis. The sequence goes on from CM077581.1 coordinate 46,960,916, forward strand.
CCTTGTCATTGCCTGGATCCTCTCCCTTATCATTGCCTTTATCTAAGGTAACTGAGTCGGCATGAAAGTCATGACCATCATCATCATATATTTCACTTACATGGGCTGCCACTAAATGTAGAGCAAAGGCAAAACAACCAATTAGGAGAGCTGAAATGGAGTGTGGCCAACTCTCATATAGAAGTAGGATAAAAACATTATAGATGTATGATCAAAAAATTTAGCAATTCTCACTATTACTTAAGATATAAAGTACAATTCAATGCAAGCATTGACGAAATAAAGAATGAAACATCGAAATGAGTAAATGCAATGTACCTTTTTCTCCACTATCTACATCCATGTCGCCTTGACTATCATATCGGTCTCTCAGCACCTGCTCTACCGTGCCCTCGTCAATTGCCTCGTCATCTGAATCATAGTTAGAATCTTCTTTATCTAAATCTTTATCGTCGTTGGTTGTTTTCACCCCTTTTTGCACCGTCGTATCCTATTCTTCCTCACCATACTCATACTGACTATATTGCTCAACAACTTTCTTAGTTGTATTTTTTTCTTGCCTTGAATGACTAGAGTGATTGGTTCCTTAAGTAGCCGATTTGACACTCACTTTCCATCAACAAGAGTGTAAGAAATTAGATCCATATTTTCTCCCCAATCATATCACTCTTATCTTTCACGACTCGGTCTTAGTCGTACTTGGATGGGGGTGGGAGGCCTCCTTTTAAGAACAATCTGCACAAATGATTAACATATGAGCCCCTTTGCTTATTTCCCTCTGACCTTTGGTGTGTAGCCTTGAGCATGTGTTGCACAATAATGTAGGCTAAGTCGACTGAGTGGCCAGTTAGGACTGCCCACACAAAAATACGTCGAACTGACTAAGCCATGTCCTTGATCCAATCCTTGAAATCAAAATATGCATAACGTCACGATGAACCAACCGTGCCTGTAGGGTCATCTCTACAATTAATGGTTTTTTTTTTGGTAATCTATGGTAATTCAACCACAGATAAATGGCGCAGCCTTCTCCGCTTCAAAGGCGTGCTACCTTCATTACTTCATGACCACCATAACATTTTGTATTTCCAACATGCAGATCAAACAATCTCCTAATTAAGGCATTCATAATCTTAAATTCGAACCCCTCAACATAAGAAGATAAAACTGATGAGTTACTATCATGAATGTAAATTAACTACATGAATGGAAAAGGCAATTACCTATATGACTTTGAAAGGAATTTTGCACAGTTGTTGTGTGTTGTCTTCTTGACACTGAAAAAGGTATGGTGGTTCTCCACTCCTCAAAAGACCCAAGAATATTCCCCTCAATTTGTACAAGTCAAGAAAGGAAACAGGGGAAGGATATGACTTAGTGCTAAAAACTAGTCGATGGTGTTGACTGAGACTCAGACACTCATTAATCGGTTGTAGATTGAAGATGAAGTCCTATATATTTGGAAAAAACATGGGAGGGCAAAGGATACGGATTTTATATCTCTTGTGCTTCAATCCCTCTATTTTTTGGTGTTTTACCCTTAAAAAAATGGAGGAAAACTTGAAATTTTTTTGCCACGTCCAATGCTCAGTCGATCTGATAGACTAACTGTACTCGTCTGTAATTTGTCAGTCAATCAAACCGAATGACAAATTTTTATTTTGTTTTTGAGTTTTTGAATTTAATTGATATTCATTTTATTTTCCCTTGCATGCTCTGACGAAAAGCAAAAAAAAAAAAAGTGGATCCCACATTCTCCACGTCAGCTCAATTACGAATCTAGCTCAAACTTAATTGATTGGCCAAATAAAGTTTCAATAGTACGTAACTGTTGCGTTTAACTAACAATGCCTCCCATCTCATTCTCACCCAGATAAGTCATCCTTAGTCCTTACAGTACAGTAATTAAATGAACAACTTCCACATTACCCAGAAAAATCCAAGAGCATATAGTACTGTTCAATCTGTTGAATTCTCTTTGGAATGTAGTGATGAAAGTAAAATTCTGAGAAGTTTAAAAGATGGAATAAGTTTCCTTACGTATGGGTTTGGTCAATGTTCTGTGATAGATTTTCAGTTGATGCCAGGGATAAGGAGGAGTCTCAAATGAAACAGACATTTCTCATGTATTGTGAACAGCCGCGATTGCAGCAAATTGTAGCACTCTCCTGCCACTCTCTGCCAGGCTAACTTTGCTCCTTGTTTGTCTCCAGTGATGGAGGCTTGTGCACCTTGTGGCTGTGACCCATCAGAAGACAGCCCCCGGATGAGGAGGCGCTTGACTAAAACCCTCTCCTCTCGCAGTCGTTGTGCCCGCCAAAATTGTCGTTGTTGTTGGAGTTTTCGCTATCTGATTCTCAGCATATTTTAAGAAATTTGGTTCTCTTGGTGGTGAATGCCAGAATATAAGTTGGCTTTGAATGGTTCAGTGAGGACTGGAATTAAGACCCTGTGTTTTGCATCGAAGAAACAAAAATGTTATACACATTACAGATCATGTAAGGATCAGCAGAAGATATATAAATAAATGCTGTATTATACATTAAGATTTAATTGTATCCAAAACATGAGAAAGAATTCTGATCATTCCAGTCATTATCCATGTCTCCTTGAGTAGTCATTGTTGAATCGCACCGCCTAGATCATGTTTCAAAGCTAGAAAAATACGGGTCTCGAATCTTCAATCACGTCGGCTCAACCCCGACCTATACCATGTGCTGCTGAAGGTTCAAAAGAAAATAATAATGCAAATCCAGCTAACACAGTCCTTGATCAGGTCATATCTCCATAAAACTCCAATTCAAGTCCTGTTCAATTCATGTGCTGCTGAGATAATCCATCAAGTCAGACATTGTTTCATTTCCTTTCATCTCACAACAATAAAACAGGATGATCTTAAATTGCTATTTCATACTGTTGAGAGACGCCCGTCGTCAAAAACAACTGTTTCAAGAGCTTAGAAATTAATTTATCTGTGCTGCATGTCCTACGTTAGAGACAAATCCATGATTTTAGGCTATCTTAATCAGTATCCACCATGTTTTCTCCCAACAATTTGAGGACGTTCAATAATTTATGCTCCACAATCCAATTCTCAAGCCTTATCTTGCTTTTGAGTCCTCGGTATGACACTATCAATTCTCTGACACAACTTGCATTTGAAAATGTTCAACAATCCCCCGCCATTTTTAAAATATCTGAAGAAAATAATTTACTATGGTTTATGCTATAGTGGATATCCTTCAGTCTTAGAAGGGTTTTCAGATGCAAGTTGGATTGTGAAAGATCAAAATCATGCATCTACAAGTGGGTGGATTTTCACACTTGCTGGAGGTGCGATCTCGTGGGCTTCAAAGAAGCAAACTTTAATGGCTGGTTCTACCATGGAATCAGAGTTTATTGCATTGGCCTCAGCTTCAAAAGAAGTTGAATGGCTACGTGAATTATTACACGAGATACCATTGTGGCCTAAACCGGTAGCTCCAATCTCTATCCATTGTGATAATGAGGCCACATTGGCAAGGGCTTATAGCCAAATGTACAATGGTAAATCCAGACATATTGGACCGAGACAAAGTTGTGTCAGAGAATTGATAACAAGAGGAGTTATCACGATTGACTATGTGAAATCTAGTCAAAACTTGGCAGATCCCCTTACTAAAGGATTGCCAAGAGACTTGGTGAATAAAACATCAAGGGGGATGGGTCTCAAGCCCATAAATTACAGGTCACCAATAGTGGAAACTCAACTCGACGCCTAACATTACGTTAAGTCTTGAGTTCAATGTAGTCAAATTCATTATAAGAGTGACTGTGAGCACTAAATTTTAGTAACCATCCCAAGCTAGGTTGTTAGTGCTCGGTACCTGCATGTAAAGAGAGGAGGTTGAGATGATCTCTTAATAGTCTTCTAAAGGTGCTTAAATTGCGGGGATACTAGAATGGAGACTACCTATGTGGATGTGAAGTGCGGCCGCTTCAAGGAGTTCAAGGGCTTGACTCCAAAGACATTCACGAGAAGATACGGGACACAAGGCCAACGTTGAATGTGTCAAGATATTTATGGCTATTTGCTGGTGTAAGTTATATGCGTGATATGTTTATGCTACATATCGAATAGAATCATTGGTTCAAAGTTTATCTACCATGTAATTATGATATGATGTAATGAACTTTTCACAAATTAGTGGGTCGAATCGCAAGATACCATTATTTATGCATATAATGTTTGAGATTTCGTGGATTGAATGATTGATTATTTTGAAAATGGCGGGGGATTGTTGAACATTTTCAAAATAAATGTTTAGTCCCACATTGGTTAGGAACTTCAAGTTTAAAGAGTATATATGTACTTTTGCACCATAGTATGTGTAAAATAAAATACAAGTGCTATGCAAGGTAAGCCACACGCGCGCGCAGGGCGCGGCGCCTATGGCACATTTTAGGCGCTTTTATAGGCGCACCTAGCACTAGGCACGAGGCACGTGCGTGTGTGTGTATATGTGTGCAAGCTAACCATGGGTAAAACTTTTTTACCATTATTTTTTTACCATTTTCGAGATTAAATGTGTAGTTATTAGAGTGGCTGAGTGGGCGCAGTTGAAACTGCTCTCCAGTACTCCATTGCATCAATGCTTGACTGCTCACTACTCCATTGCATCAATGCTTGACAGTTCCACTACTCCATTGCATCAATGTTTGACTGTTCCACTACTCCACTACCCCATTTTCACTCTAACTGGTCATGACCAGTGCTCTATAAGAGGAGAGGTTTGGGGAGGAAGAAATCATCTCGAAATTCACCAGAAATTGCTCTTGTTTTCATCTTTCACTACTACAAAGTCAAAGGTGGGTTTACTTCATCGTATCCTTTAGGATATTTGCTGACTCTTGCAATGTAGAGAGCAAAGCTTCCTTTAGGAAAATGGCAGTGTTACACGCTTTGAAGTCATTGCAAGTCCCTCTGGTCTAACAATCTAAAGGAAATTTTTCTGTCGTTGCAATGGCTTCGTCAATCAAAGAGATGTCGGCTAACATAGTGAAGCTAGATCGCTTCGATGGAGGCGATTTCCGAGGTGGCAAAAGCGAGTACATTTTTCATTGGTGGCGCTTCATCGGTGTATGTTACGGATACACTAAAACCTATGGAGTCCGACGATGAAAGCGTCGAGCGAGATCAAGAAGAGGCGAGAAATGGGAGACGGATGACCACACTGCAGAGGTCACATTCGAACGCCATGAAGGACTCACTTTGTTCGACCTCTACAATGACGTCCCCTCTGCCAAAGAGCTGTGGGAGAAATTGGAGGCAAGGTACCATAAGGAAGATGCGACAAGTAAGAAATTCCTTATATCAAAGTTTATTAATTTTAAAATGGCTGATGAAAGGTCTGTCATGGAACAATTTCGTGAAATTGAGAGGATTAGAAATAATTTCTCTCAACACAATCTTGTCATGGATGAAACAATTGTTGTGTCTTCTATTATTGATAAACTGCCCACATCTTGGAAGGAGTTCAAACGAGCGCTTAAGCATAAAAAAGGACATAACTCTTTATGAACTTGCTAACCATCTTTGTGTAGAAGAGGATCGTCGCATGCAAGAAAATGAAAAAGAGCAGAATGCTCAGGAGATTTCAAAGGTACATGTGATGGAAGCGGCTAAGTTCAAAAAGCCCCTGGTGAACAGGCCTAACAAGCCTGGTGGTTTCAAAAAGCCTACTGGTTCGGGAAAATCGAACAACTAAAACCAGAATCAAAGGAAGCAGAAAGTCGCTTGTTGGTTTTGCGTGAAAGATGGCTACCTCAAGTCCGAATGTTATCATTGGAAGAGGAAGCAAGGAAAAAATCATGCTTCCTCTAACGCTGCAAAAGGTGCAGGTAACGACAACGATGATCTCATTGCTATGATATCTGAAATCAACGTCGTTGAAAATGATATGGCTTGGTGGGTTGATTCTGGTGCTACTCGACATGTCTGCAAGAACAAAAGATTCTTCAAGACCATGGAGGCAGTAGATGAAAATACTGTCTTGTACATGGGAAATGATGCTACTGTCCCTGTTAAAGGCATAGGTAGTGTTGATCTGAAATTTACTTATGGCAAAATTGTAACACTCACTAACGTGTATTATGCACCAGAAGTGAGGAAGAATCTTTTGTCGGGTGGTCTTTTGAATAAGTTTGATTTTCGGCTTGTCTTTGAGGCTGACAAGTTTGTACTCTCCAAGGGAGGGGTATATGTAGGAAAGGGTTATGCTTATGAGGGCATGTTTAAGCTCAATGTAATCGCTTTATCTAATAAGAATGTTGTTTCTGCGTATTTTGTTGAGTCTCCTTCATTTTTATGGCATCATAGATTAGGACATGTTCATTTTAGAAAATTATATGATTTGGTAAACTGAATTCTTGCCTTATTTTGATAAATATGAAGGAAATTGCAATACATGCATGAAAACAAAAATAACTAGAAATCCATTTCCTAATGTTGAAAGAAATTCAAAGTTGCTAGACTTAATACATTCTAATGTATGTGACATACGTAGTACACCCTCAATAAGAGACAATAAATATTTTATAACATTTATTTATGATTATAGAAAATTTTGTTATGTTTATTTGTTGCATTCAGAAGATGAGGCAATGTTTAAGTTTCAGGCCTATAAGGCAGAAACTGAATTGCAATGCGAGACCTTTATAAAATGTTTAAGGTCTGATAGGGGAGGAGAGTACTGTGATCCAAAGTACTTTGAATCCACTAGAATAGTCCATGAGACTACTGCCCCTTATACACCACAACAAAATGGTGTGGCTAAGCGTAAAAATTGTGATTTAACTGAAATGGTTAATGTTATCTATCAAACTCTGGTTTGAGTAGTGGTTTTTGGGGAGAGGCATTGATGACTGCATGCCATATTTTGAACGGAATTCCACAAAAGAGGAATAAAGTCACCCCATATGAGCTTTGGAATAAGCGAAAACCAAATCTTAATTATTTAAGAGTTTGGGGTTGTAGAGCAGTAGTAAAAGTACCTGAACCCAAAAAGAGAAAATTGGGTGAAAAGAGAGTGGAGTGCATATTTATTGGATATGCACAACACAGTAAGGCATATAGGTTCATGGTAATTGAGCCTCATAATTCGATTTCAGCAAACACTGTAATTGAGTCAAGGGATGCAATCTTTGATGAGACAAGATTTACATATGTTCCCAAAAGCATTCCTGAAGAAAACCAAAAAGGGAAGGAAGTCATAAAAATTGAAAATGACAAAGAAATAGTAGAAGTTTCTGAACTTCGAATGAGCAAACGAGCTCGGAAAATTAAGTCATTTGGTTCTGATTTCTATACATTCATAGTTGAAAGAAGTAGAGAAACAGTAACTAGACAAATTCCGTATTGTTTTAATACGGAGACTGATCCTCAAATAGTAGAGGAGGCAATGAAAGAAAGAGATGCAGCTTTTTGGAAAGAGGCATTAAAAGATGAGATGGATTCAATAATGGGAAATAACACTTGGGAGCTAGTTGATCTACCTCCTGGGTGTAAACCCATTAAATGCAAATTTCTCTTCAAAAGGAAAAGAAGAGTCGATGGATCCATTGAAAAACACAAAGTGAGACTGGTTGCTAAGGGTTTCACCCAAAAGCATGGAATAGACTATTTCGATAACTATTCACCAGTAGCTAGAATTGCTACTATCGATTGCTTATTGCAATTGGAGCTATAAACAAGCTGGTCATCCACCAAATGGACGTTAAAACAGTGTTCCTAAATGCAGAGTTAGATGAGGAAATATACATGGAACAACCCGAAGGGTTTATTATGCCCGGTCATGAGAATAAAGTGTGCAGATTGCGAAAATCATTGTACGATTTAAAGCAAGCACCAAAACAGTGGCACCAAAAATTTGACCAGGTTGTACTTGCTTTTGGATTCAAAATAAACGAATATGATAAATGTGTATATAGCAAGTTTGATGAAAAAGGCAATGGTGTAATTATCTATCTTTATGTAGATGACATGTTGATTTTTTGAACTGACTTGGAACAAGTTCAGTTGACCAAAAGGTTTCTTTCAAGCCAGTTTGAAATGAAAGATATGGGGCAAGCAGATGTCATTCTCGGGATTCAGATTGTAAGAGATGAGGGGAGTATTACTCTAACTCAATCTCATTATATTGAGAAAGTTCTCAATAGATTCAATCACTTGAATTGTGTCCATGTTTCTACCCCACTAGATTCAAGTATTGAGTTAGTGAAAAATACAGGCCATCCAGTTTCACAACTGGAGTATTCTAGATTAATTGGATGCTTAATGTATGCAATGACATGCACTAGGTCGGATATTGCCTTGGCAGTAGGCAAGTTCAGCAGATTTACAATCAATCTAAGTGAGTTGCATTGGTTTGCAATTCGAAGAGTTTTAAAATATCTGAAGAAAACAATTAACTATGGTTTATGCTATAGTGGATATCCTTCAGTCTTAGAAGGGTTTTCAGATGCAAGTTGGATTGTGAAAGATCAAAATCATGCATCTACAAGTGGGTGGATTTTCACACTTGCTGGAGGTGCGATCTCGTGGGCTTCAAAGAATCAAACTTTAATGGCTGGTTCTACCATGGAATAAGAGTTTATTGCATTGGCCTCGCTTCAAAAGAAGTTGAATGGCTACGTGAATTATTACACGAGATACCATTGTGGCCTAAATCGGTAGCTCCAATCTCTATCCATTGTGATAATGAGGCCACATTGGCAAGGGCTTATAGCCAAATGTACAATGGTAAATCCAGACATATTAGACTGAGACATAGTTGTGTTAGAGAATTGATAACAAGAGGAGTTATCACGATTGACTATGTGAAATCTAGTCAAAACTTGGCAGATCCCCTTACTAAAGGATTGCCAAGAGACTTGGTGAATAAAACATCAAGGGGGATGGGTCTCAAGCCCATGAATTACAGGTCACCGATAGTGGAAACTCAACTCGACGCCTAACATTAAGTTAAGTCTTGAGTTCAATGCAGTCAAATTCATTATAAGAGTGACTATGAGCACTAAATTTTAATAACCATCCCAAGGTTGTTAGTGTTCGGTACATGCATGTAAAGAGAGGAGGTTGAGATGATCTCTTAATAGTCTTCTAAAGGTGCTTAAATTGCGGGGATACTAGAATTGAGACTACCTATGTGGATGTGAAGTGCGGCCGCTTCAAGGAGTTCAAGGGCTTGGCTCCAAAGACATTCACGAGAAGATACGGGACACAAGGCCAATGTTGAATGTGTCAGGATATTTATGGCTATTTGCTGGTGTAAGTTATATGCGTGATATGTTTATGCTACATATCGAATATAATCATTGGTTCAAAGTTTATCTACCATGTAATTCTGATATGATGTAATGAACTTTTCACAAATTAGTGGTTCAAATCGCAAGATACCATTATTTATGCATATAATGTTTGAGATTTCGTAGATTGAATGATCTGATTATTTTGAAAATGGCGAGGGATTGTTGAACATTTTCAAAATAAATGTTTAGTCCCACATTGGTTAGGAACTTCAAGTTTAAAGAGTATATATGTACTTTTGCACCATAGTATGTGTAAAATAAAATACAAGTGCTATGCAAGGTAAGCCACACGCGCGCGCAGGGCGCGGCGCCTATGGCACATTTTAGGCGCTTTTATAGGCGCACCTAGCACTAGGCACGAGGCACGTGCGTGTGTGTGTATATGTGTGCAAGCTAACCATGGGTAAAACTTTTTACCATTATTTTTTTACCATTTTCGAGATTAAATGTGTAGTTATTAGAGTGGTGAGTGGGCGCGGTTGAAAGCGCTCTCCATTACTCCATTGCATCAATGCTTGATCGCTCACTACTCCATTGCATCAATGCTTGACGTCAGCTCCACTACTCCATTGCATGCTTTGATTGTTCCACTACTCCACTACCCCATTTTCACTCTAACTGGTCATGACCAGTGCTCTATAAGAGGAGAGGTTTGGGGAGGAAGAAATCATCTCGAAATTCACCAGAAATTGCTCTTGTTTTCATCTTTCACTACTACAAAGTCAAAGGTGGGTTTACTTCATCGTATCCTTTAGGATATTTGCTGACTCTTGCAATGTAGAGAGCAAAGCTTCCTTTAGGAAAATGGCAGTGTTACACGCTTTGAAGTCATTGCAAGTCCCTCTGGTCTAACAATCTAAAGGAAATTTTTCTGTCGTTGCAATGGCTTCGTCAATCAAAGAGCTGTCGGCTAACATAGTGAAGCTAGATCGCTTCGATGGAGGCGATTTCCCGAGGTGGCAAAAGCGAGTACATTTTCTGTTGGTGGCGCTTCATCTGGTGTATGTTCTGGATACACTAAAACCTATGGAGTCCGACGATGAAACTGTCGAGCAGATCAAGAAGAGGCAGAAATGGGAGACGGATGACCACACCTGCAGAGGTCACATTCTGAACGCCATGAAGGACTCACTGTTCGACCTCTACAATGACGTCCCCTCTGCCAAAGAGCTGTGGGAGAAATTGGAGGCAAGGTACCATAAGGAAGATGCGACAAGTAAGAAATTCCTTATATCAAAGTTTATTAATTTTAAAATGGCTGATGAAAGGTCTGTCATGGAACAATTTCGTGAAATTGAGAGGATTAGAAATAATTTCTCTCAACACAATCTTGTCATTGATGAAACAATTGTTGTGTCTTCTATTATTGATAAACTGCCCACATCTTGGAAGGAGTTCAAACGAGCGCTTAAGCATAAAAAAGGACATAACTCTTTATGAACTTGCTAACCATCTTTGTGTAGAAGAGGATCGTCGCATGCAAGAAAATGAAAAAGAGCAGAATGCTCAGGAGATTTCAAAGGTACATGTGATGGAAGCGGCTAAGTTCAAAAAGCCCCTGGTGAACAGGCCTAACAAGCCTGGTGGTTTCAAAAAGCCTACTGGTTCGGGAAAATCGAACAACTAAAACTAGAATCAAAGGAAGCAGAAAGTCGCTTGTTGGTTTTGCGTGAAAGATGGCTACCTCAAGTCCGAATGTTATCATTGGAAGAGGAAGCAAGGAAAAAATCATGCTTCCTCTAACGCTGCAAAAGGTGCAGGTAACGACAACGATGATCTCATTGCTATGATATCTGAAATCAACGTCGTTGAAAATGATATGGCTTGGTGGGTTGATTCTGGTGCTACTCGACATGTCTGCAAGAACAAAAGATTCTTCAAGACCATGGAGGCAGTAGATGAAAATACTGTCTTGTACATGGGAAATGATGCTACTCTTGTCCTGTTAAAGGCATAGGTAGTGTTGATCTGAAATTTACTTATGGCAAAATTGTAACACTCACTAACGTGTATTATGCACCAGAAGTGAGGAAGAATCTTGTGTCGGGTGGTCTTTTGAATAAGTTTGATTTTCGGCTTGTCTTTGAGGCTGACAAGTTTGTACTCTCCAAGGGAGGGGTATATGTAGGAAAGGGTTATGCTTATGAGGGCATGTTTAAGCTCAATGTAATCGCTTTATCTAATAAGAATGTTGTTTCTGCGTATTTTGTTGAGTCTCCTTCATTTTTATGGCATCATAGATTAGGACATGTTCATTTTAGAAAATTATATGATTTGGTAAATCTGGAATTACTGCCTTATTTTGATAAATATGAAGGAAATTGCAATACATGCATGAAAACAAAAATAACTAGAAATCCATTTCCTAATGTTGAAAGAAATTCAAAGTTGCTAGACTTAATACATTCTAATGTATGTGACATACGTAGTACACCCTCAATAAGAGACAATAAATATTTTATAACATTTATTTATGATTATAGAAAATTTTGTTATGTTTATTTGTTGCATTCAGAAGATGAGGCAATGTTTAAGTTTCAGGCCTATAAGGCAGAAACTGAATTGCAATGCGAGACCTTTATAAAATGTTTAAGGTCCGATAGGGGAGGAGAAATCTTGTGATCCAAAGTACTTTGAATCCACTAGAATAGTCCATGAGACTACTGCCCCTTATACACCACAACAAAATGGTGTGGCTAAGCGTAAAAATTGTGATTTAACTGAAATGGTTAATGTTATCTATCAAACTCTGGTTTGAGTAGTGGTTTTTGGGGGGAGAGGCATTGATGACTGCATGCCATATTTTGAACGGAATTCCACAAAAGAGGAATAAAGTCACCCCATATGAGCTTTGGAATAAGCGAAAACCAAATCTTAATTATTTAAGAGTTTGGGGTTGTAGAGCAGTAGTAAAAGTACCGAACCCAAAAAGAGAAAATTGGGTGAAAAGAGAGTGGAGTGCATATTTATTGGATATGCACAACACGAGAAGGCATATAGGTTCATGGTAATTGAGCCTCATAATTCGATTTCAGCAAACACTGTAATTGAGTCAAGGGATGCAATCTTTGATGAGACAAGATTTACATATGTTCCCAAAAGCATTCCTGAAGAAAACCAAAAAGGGAAGGAAGTCATAAAAATTGAAAATGACAAAGAAATAGTAGAAGTTTCTGAACTTCGAATGAGCAAACGAGCTCGGAAAATTAAGTCATTTGGTTCTGATTTCTATACATTCATAGTTGAAAGAAGTAGAGAAACAGTAACTAGACAAATTCCGTATTGTTTTAATACGGAGACTGATCCTCAAATAGTAGAGGAGGCAATGAAAGAAAGAGATGCAGCTTTTTGGAAAGAGGCATTAAAAGATGAGATGGATTCAATAATGGGAAATAACACTTGGGAGCTAGTTGATCTACCTCCTGGGTGTAAACCCATTAAATGCAAATTTCTCTTCAAAAGGAAAAGAAGAGTCGATGGATCCATTGAAAAACACAAAGTGAGACTGGTTGCTAAGGGTTTCACCCAAAAGCATGGAATAGACTATTTCGATAACTATTCACCAGTAGCTAGAATTGCTACTATCAGATTGCTTATTGCAATTGGAGCTATAAACAAGCTGGTCATCCACCAAATGGACGTTAAAACAGTGTTCCTAAATGCAGAGTTAGATGAGGAAATATACATGGAACAACCTGAAGGGTTTATTATGCCCGGTCATGAGAATAAAGTGTGCAGATTGCGAAAATCATTGTACGATTTAAAGCAAGCACCAAAACAGTGGCACCAAAAATTTGACCAGGTTGTACTTGCTTTTGGATTCAAAATAAACGAATATGATAAATGTGTATATAGCAAGTTTGATGAAAAAGGCAATGGTGTAATTATCTATCTTTATGTAGATGACATGTTGATTTTTTGAACTGACTTGGAACAAGTTCAGTTGACCAAAAGGTTTCTTTCAAGCCAGTTTGAAATGAAAGATATGGGGCAAGCGAGATGTCATTCTCGGGATTGATTGTAAGAGATGAGGGAGTATTACTCTAACTCAATCTCATTATATTGAGAAAGTTCTCAATAGATTCAATCACTTGAATTGTGTCCATGTTTCTACCCCACTAGATTCAAGTATTGAGTTAGTGAAAAATACAGGCCATCCAGTTTCACAACTGGAGTATTCTAGATTAATTGGATGCTTAATGTATGCAATGACATGCACTAGGTCGGATATTGCCTTGGCAGTAGGCAAGTTCAGCAGATTTACAATCAATCTAAGTGAGTTGCATTGGTTTGCAATTCGAAGAGTTTTAAAATATCTGAAGAAAACAATTAACTATGGTTTATGCTATAGTGGATATCCTTCAGTCTTAGAGGGGTTTTCAGATGCAAGTTGGATTGTGAAAGATCAAAATCATGCATCTACAAGTGGGTGGATTTTCACACTTGCTGGAGGTGCGATCTCGTGGGCTTCAAAGAATCAAACTTTAATGGCTGGTTCTACCATGGAATAAGAGTTTATTGCATTGGCCTCGCTTCAAAAGAAGTTGAATGGCTACGTGAATTATTACACGAGATACCATTGTGGCCTAAATCGGTAGCTCCAATCTCTATCCATTGTGATAATGAGGCCACATTGGCAAGGGCTTATAGCCAAATGTACAATGGTAAATCCAGACATATTAGACTGAGACATAGTTGTGTTAGAGAATTGATAACAAGAGGAGTTATCACAATTGACTATGTGAAATCTAGTCAAAACTTGGCAGATCCCCTTACTAAAGGATTGCCAAGAGACTTGGTGAATAAAACATCAAGGGGGATGGGTCTCAAGCCCATGAATTACAGGTCACCGATAGTGGAAACTCAACTCGACGCCTAACATTAAGTTAAGTCTTGAGTTCAATGCAGTCAAATTCATTATAAGAGTGACTATGAGCACTAAATTTTAATAACCATCCCAAGGTTGTTAGTGTTCGGTACATGCAAGTAAAGAGAGGAGGTTGAGATGATCTCTTAATAGTCTTCTAAAGGTGCTTAAATTGCGGGGATACTAGAATTGAGACTACCTATGTGGATGTGAAGTGCGGCCGCTTCAAGGAATTCAAGGGCTTGGCTCCAAAGACATTCACGAGAAGATACGGGACACAAGGCCAATGTTGAATGTGTCAGGATATTTATGGCTATTTGCTGGTGTAAGTTATATGCATGATATGTTTATGCTACATATCGAATATAATCATTGGTTCAAAGTTTATCTACCATGTAATTCTGATATGATGTAATGAACTTTTCACAAATTAGTGGTTCAAATCGCAAGATACCATTATTTATGCATATAATGTTTGAGATTTCGTAGATTGAATGATCTGATTATTTTGAAAATGGCGAGGGATTGTTGAACATTTTCAAAATAAATGTTTAGTCCCACATTGGTTAGGAACTTCAAGTTTACATAGTATATATGTACTCTTGCACCATAGTGTGTGTAAAATAAAATACAAGTACTATGCAAGGTAAGCCACACGCGCGCGCAGGGCTTGACGCATATGGCGCATTTTAGGCGCTTTTATAGGCGCACTTAGCACTTGGCACGAGGCACGTGCATGTGTGTGTATATGTGTGCAAGCTATCCATGGGTAAAACTTTTTACCATTAATTTTTACCATTTTCGAGATTAAATGGGTAGTTATTAGAGTGGCTGAGTGGGTGCAGTTGAAACTGCTCTCCACTACTCCATTGCATCAATGCTTGACTGCTCACTACTCCATTGCATCAATGCTTGACTGACTGCTCCACTACTCCATTGCATCAATGCTTGATGCTCCACTACTCCATTGCATCAATGCTTGACTGCTCCACTACTCCATTGCATCAATGCTTGATTGTTCCACTATTCCACTACCCCATTTTCACTCTAACTGGTCATGACCAGTGCTCTATAAGAGGAGAGGTTTGGGGAGGAAGAAATCATCTCGAAATTCACCAGCAATTGCTCTTGTTTTCATCTTTCACTAGGGCTGGCAAAAATCCGGGAACGGACATAAACGGGACCGGGCACCCATTTCTAAAATTATTAAATTTGGTGCCCAGACTCGGTCCCGTTTTTGAAACGGGCAATTTTTTTTTGTCCAGTCCCGTATGTTTGTAAAACATACGGGACCCGTTTTGTCCGTTTTTTATTGTTAAATATGATTAAATATTTTATTTATCAATTGTTTTTTTTTAAAAAAAAAACCCCTCAACTATAACTTACTCTACAAGTCACCAATTACCAAAAAATAAATATTAAATATATTATAAACAATCATCACAAATAATCACAATAAAAACTAAATTACAATCATACATGCATTTTATTTTTCAAAAATATAAAAAACTAATACGTATCACCATAAAAAAAACTATTATATTTGAGAGATCTATGTTTATCTAAATTGTATGTTCCATCATAGCATGCTCTCCAAACACGATGACAACTATAACAGATCCCAATTCGACATCTCTCGAAAGGTCCACCGAGGAACAATAATACCTTATGACCGTCAGATCCCGCCACGCGGAGCGCTCCAGACTCTCAGGTCGAGCCATCCAACGGTCGAAGATCGACCCGTCCAACAGTCTCTCTCTCTCTCTTGCTCAGTCCGACCTCCACAAAGACCAAAGTACGAAACCCTCGTTTTCTCGTCTCCAAGTCAATCGGCCTCGCTAACTAGCTCGACGGCATGGGACTGAAAAGCGTGGTGATCGCAGTGGACGGCAGCGAGGAGAGCATGAGCGCCGCACAGGCGGTGCCGCGATGGCGACTAGCGAGCGCGAGACGGCGAGAGCGGCGACTGGCGAGCGCGAGAGCGGCGAGCGTGAGACGGCGAGATGGTGGCGACGGCGAGTCTGGCGACTGGCTGGCGGCGATGGTAGAGGGCGGGAGAGGCAGAGCATATGGTTTGGTGAGACAGACCGTGAGAGAGACGGACCCGGTGAGACGGTGAGATGTGAGTGTGAGACGGTGAGTGTGAGAGAGATGGTGAGAGTGAGAGTGAGAGTGTGAGAGTGAAACGGTGAGATGTGAAATTAGGTTATGGAGGGTGAAATTACCTATATGCCCTCCAAATTAATCAATAAACGGGTACCCGTTTTTTAAGAATTTTTGTCAAGTCCCGGTCCGTATTTTTAAACTGACAAAAAATATTGTCCAGTCCCGTATGTTTTTCACAAAAATACTGCCCGGTCCCGTTTAAAACGGGTTCGGACGAAACCGAACAAACGGGACCGGGCACATTTTGCCAGCCCTATCTTTCACTACTGCAAAGTGAAAGGTGGGTTTACTTCATCGTATCTTTTAGGATATTTGTTGACTCTTGCAGTGCAGAGAGCAAAACTTCCTTTAGGAAAGTGGCAGTGTTACACGCTTTAAAGTCATTGCAAGTCCCTCTGGTCTAACATCTAAAAAGCACTTGCTTGAAGAAAGTGACATTCTAACATACTCATTAAGTCCATAATAATAAACAAAAGAAAAAAAAATCTTATCGTCTACCATAGGAACATCATAAACAGAAGACACGGCCAATAATACATTGCGGTTGTAAGAAGGATTTGAGACAAAAGCATAACGAGACAATTAATGGAAAAAGTTTCTGTTTCTGCAAGCGATGATTCAGATCCACTAAAGTTATGGCGGAAAACATACTTAGATAAGTCATTCATGATGTAAAAGCTTTCTTGGTCATTTCACGAGTGGCTAATGACAATAATTAATGGTGTCCAACATTTTTGGATGATACTCGAGTCCACAACTCTGGACAAATATAACACAGTAAAAGCAACACTAAATCATAAACCATTGTTCTCTAATTTGCCGCTATGCACAGATTGACAGCTATGAGTCCATATTTATTTCCAGAGGCTCCAGAGATTTCAAGAAAATTAACAAACAACTTTAGGCATGATGTATTCCAAAAGGGTGTCACTAGAAGGATCATTGAGGAGCATTTTGTCCAGTGTCCACGCTTAATTATCGTGGTTGCACTTTTGTTGGCCTATTGAATATTAATAAGGGCATTTATCGGTGAACATAGCCAACAGAAAAAACTGAATTACATGAACTGATAGGAACTTTTTTACTCATTTAGTACTTAACAAAAGCCAATGTTCAAACCTAACTATTTTCCTAAATCACATCCAAAAGCACAGTGTTATCATTGACAATGACCCCTCAGTTCATAGAATCAGGCTAAGTGGAGGAATAGGTTTCTGAACTTATTTCAACACTGAACAATCAAATATCAGGAGGAGATGACGCAGATTAGACTTTATTATAGTACTACCTCCAACATTGTTCATTTTGCAATACAACTTCCTTATGTCACTGGCATTGATGAAGCTTTATCTCATCATAACATAAACACATAAAAATAAATAAATAAAGAGCTGGAAACAGTTCTTCAGAGACAACCCCCGACTAACATGCTCCCCATGGGGAAAATCAATATACATCTTCTCATCATTCTATGTACTAAACATGGAATGATCTCTCCAGTCTATTATTGACTCATCGAAGAGGATACAGGGCATTGAAAATGTACATCCACTTACTGAGATATGTACAACCTTGATAATTTAAAAAAGTTAAAATATGTAGTAAATTTGTCACTCATGCTGCAGAAAAACAAACATAGGAAGAGCATCCAACCCAATGAAGCACAAAAAAAACTGCCAAAATTTGGGCCACTTGTAATGCCCGTGTGACTAGGTCATGTCAATACTTTCTTCAAATCAGTGTTCACTGCCAGTGATGAAAACTTTTCATGCAAATCACTATATCTTCAACAATTGCAACACAATCACACACATGTATATAGAGACCCAAGACCAGTAACAGGTAGATATTTGACGTTCATCAAATTATACAAGTCTGATAAAGAAATTCGACCTATGACTTTCGAGAATCCTGCTAACAAGACTTCTGTGTTCCTTGAATATTCTCAGTTTACCACTACATCCCCGAAAACCCTATTGGCATGGATCTTGTCCCCTGAACATAATATCCTTCAACGAGTGGATCCAGCAAGTATTTAATTTTATATTCTGCATAAAGTGAGACTGAGAACCTTTTGTGATGGACAATGAAATGAAAGCCAAATTATTACCTTTTAGCGAAAAAAGAAAAGGATAATTTAACCTAGGTATTTTTTATTTATTTTTTGGTGGAAATTAACCTAGGTATTTCAAGTCCTCACACCAGGGAATCACACTAAAGAATCATTCTACGTACTAGCAATTAGTACACGAACTATAGACATGCATAAGGAACCATACACTACTTTTCTCCATAATTTAGAATGAACTTTATCTCCTAAACAATTTGACAGATAAAGACCAGCAACACAGAAAATTAATAGGCCCGATATATGTCACAATATGCACACTGAAACAGAAACACAGGTCCTGCATCATTTCCAAGTTGAAGATATGCTTTCAAAAAATGTAATAGAATACTTTCAAGATATATAACTAACTATAAGTGTGTTAACTGTTAAGTATACAGCAAAAACTAAAAATTGTCAGAATATTTGTAATAGGTATTTTTAAATACATTATTTTCATTAATTTACAGAAGAGACAAGAATATCCAGGTATCATAGAAGGTTAGGAAAAAAAAAAAGAGCCATTTTACCTAGAAACTTCAAATGATACCCAAAATGTTGATGCAGTCATTTCTTAGTACTTATCACCATTACATTATAACTAGGGGGGATGCACATTCAAGTGCACATGCACTTTATTGTTACATGCTCTTTGAAAGAGTTAAAGCTAGCATACTTGTGTTTTTGTTTCGCAATTCCCTTTGGAACTGAATTCCAAAGCATATAAAGGTTGACTCAGAAAATATATATAAAGCGAAAAATATAGTATGCGAGTGGATAAAATGAGGATTACATTACTAGTATATGTATCTAAGTTGTAAAATGTTTTATCTATGTACCAAATGTATCGCATTCTTAAAAATAATTAGTAAACCAGGTAATAAGGGAATTGCTAGAAGAGTTTTGAGACAAAATTAAACAGAACCTGAAAGGCTACAAGTTGCGCAATTTCCTGATGATTAGGAATGAAGAAAAGGGTGTCTTTGTTTTTTCTTTTTTTTCTTTTTTTCTTCAAGGCATTCTTAGGGGAGAAATTGGGCTTCGAGCAGAGACGTAACTGTACATCCTATGTTATTATGGTTGTGTTTGGCAAGCACAACTAGTTGCTGTTGTGCTTGCCAATTAGCTGGGGTTATAGCTTACTAGCTAGCTTTAAATTCATACTACTTCTCAATACAGACATTTCGTCAAACAAATGGAAGGGCACCGAAATGCTTCCTACATTAAAGATTTCAAAACAAACGAGATAAAGATAGAATTGAATTTGTACACCCACCCACAAATCTCACCGTACAGTTCTTCCCAAATCAAATCTTGTTCTCGACACGCGATAACAGCTTTCCTTGACAATTCGCGTCGTGCGTCGTAAAAGGCTAGGTCGATGATTAAGTGCTTTTTCTAGAAGTGACTGTTATACTCGGACCGAGTTACCGTCACAAAAAGCTAGAAATAGAGGAGTTTTTTTTTTTTTTCAAAACCATGGGTATGAATCCAAACTTTGGGCTTGACCAATTTTATGGAGGCAAGTCGAACGCACTACACCGACACAAACATTAGATATCTACCTCAATCAGCCCCTTAACACTCCGCCGCTACCACTACGCTCCAAATGCGTGTTTGAGGTAATTTAGAATTAATAAGTCATGTTAAAAGTATATTAGAATCATGACTCTTTTTGTCTTTGTTTTTTTTTTTTTTTTTTTTGAGGTCGGACTCTTTTTGTTAGGGTAAAACCAAATCAGAATTAGAATCACCACTTTGATGTTAAACATAATTAGTTTCCGTATTTGAGTAGGATTTAAATAGAAAACAAAATTTTCTTTTTCAAAGGCAAATAGAAAACAAAATTAAATTACATGCGAAGATACCAAAACTCGCCCCTGTATGTAATCGACCGATAAGCAAGCTACATCCTTTTTTATTTTTATTTATAATTAATGGAGGCAAAACTCCTTGAAATAAGCAAGCTACATCCTTAATAAAGAGGGTATAGTAGGAACTGGAGTATATAATTATTAAAAAAACGTGATAAGCATGAAACACGTAATCCAGCAAATTAAAATTCAATTAATATCTCTTTTATAGAACTTTGTATTCATAAATTTACATAAGAGAGGTAGTCGTGTGTTGTTGGCATGTGGCGTCTCCCAAACCAATGGAGATTTTGAAGGTTTTGATGGTTATCATGATACAAGGCTAAATTAGAACCAATGATCGTCATAATAAAAAGAGAGAAATGTGCTCTCCTCCACAAATATTTGTAGTTGTCCTACAATTTCACATGTTTTTCACTCTTCCCATAGTAAAATCTTTTTTGAAGCTTTGAAGACAATTTCTACCAGAACCGCTTAGGTTCTTCATCTTTTTAGAGGTAATCCTTTCCTGCAAGTATTAAGTTTTTTATTGGTTTTTAACACATTGTTTGCTTCTTTTTTTTTTTTTTTTTTTGACAATGTAGTTTTTTAGTGGTTTCAATTTCTAAAGGATTTCAAAGATTTTTAGTGCTATTATTCCAAGTAATCTTGTTGTCTATTCAACTTGATTGAGTTTGTTATTCGAAATTCATGTCAATTAATTTTGCTTGAATGACAATTGTTTTGATCCGGTAAATCTTATATATAAGGCCACAACCAACAACTAGTTGGTTCGAGTGGTAAGAGACCTCTTAGCAAGGGCTCAGTTTCGACTTTTGAGTCCTATAGATGGAAGAAATTAGCTTGGAAGGGCCACCCCATGTAGGTCCTGCAATGTCCTAATGTGGATTAGTCACTTGACATCACATTTCATGAGGAAAACCAAACAAAAACAAAACTTATAAAGCCATGTTTCTTGTGCAAAGTCGAAAGCCAATATATAATTTGTGTTACCACCCTTGCCATTTCATGAACGTGATCTATGATTGAATTATAGACAATGTAATGAAAAGAATTCACACAACGCATGTTAAAATAATGTACTGTTTTGATCCAAACTTGCGGGTTAGAGATTATCATGGGCTATACTTGAAGTGAATAGAAAAAAATGAATATTGCCGGAGAAACTTCTCCAGCTGATCAATCTGCATCTGCTACATTGTACCTTCAAGGTAGTCCCAACGCTAAGATGGAATTTGCAAGTTCATCAGCTTCTGAAGAAAAAACACAGAATGAATGTCAGAATAAGGATTCAGATATAGGAAATGTCACAAGGAATGTTTATAATGAACCAAAGGTAGGCCTGGATGCACATATTTCTGCGGAAAATGCAGAAAAAGTTGGGAACAAACACGTGTTTGTCGAAGCAGGGTCCTCGGGCAGCCATGACTATCCAACAGCCATTCCATTAGAAAACTTGTCATCTATGCAAACTGACAGTCCAATAAAGTCTAAAAGCGGGGATTATATTAATATCGCTAAAGTTCAATCAGGCGATGGAATGTCTCCTCGTAGTCCCGAATCAAGAGGCGCGAGAACAACTGGAAACATCCCCAATTATAGTCCACGAGAGCAGCAGAAGATGGTTACAGCCAGTGCGTCCACGAAGGGATTAAAAACAATTGATCGTCTCGAACATGAACAGATTAATGCAGTAGGAGTGGTTGACACAACAGCACCAATTGAATCCGTCAAAGAAGCTGTCTCAAAGTTCGGAGGAATTCTCGACTGGAAAGAGCACAAGATTCAGACTGTCGAGGTAAGATAATTCTCAGTACATGCATGCATGTGCACTCAACACATTCCTTGAACTAAAATGAGGCTTGCACTACAATCAGGAATTAGTAAGCACTGAGACGCTATAGCTGTCGTAAAATTTACTACATCATTTCATCATAGTCGATTTGCATAGCTACGATGATAAAAGCTAAAAATTTTCAGAAGTTCATTATAGATCTCCATATTAAGCATGAAAGTGTTGTTTTCCTTTTCCCCTCTACGGTGCAATTCACTCACTTCCTTGTCAGTTTCTATATTCAACTTCAATGTTTTTACAATTAGTAAAAAAAAAATAACAATCACAAATTGTGATCATTGCAGAGACAGAAAAGTATTCAAAAGGAACTACAGCAAGTACAAGAAGAAAGTTTCACATATAACGAACAGTTAGAAGAAGCAGAAGATGAAAAGAGCAACGCACTTAACGAGCTAAACAGCACAAAGAGACTTGTAGAAGAGCTAAAGCTGAGTGTAGAACAAGCAGAATTAGAGGAGAGACAAGTAAAGCAGGATTCCGAACTCATCAAACTCAGGGTGGAGGAAATGGAACGAGGAATAGCCCATGAAGCAAGTGTTGCAGCCAAAGCCCAATTTGAAGTTGCCCGAGAAAGGAACGCTGCAGCAAATGCAGAATTAAAAGCAGTGAAAGATGAGTTGAAAAAAATCCAGGCAGAGTGTGACTCTTTGACTGGAGAGAAAAAAATTGAAGCAAAGAGAGCAGAAGAAGCTCTTTCTGCATCTACTGAATCAGAGAAGAGTCTGGAGGAAACAATGCTAGAGCTAATTGCAACGAAGAAACGGCTAGAGTCTGCGGAGGCTATGCGCTTGGAGGCAGAAGACCAACGGACCCTTGTGGCTATGTCAAGAGAGGAAGACTCACTCGCCTTCAAGAGTGAGCTAAAACAGGCAGAAGAGGTGGTAAATGAGCTCAACCAACAAATCTTGTCAAGAGACAATCTCAAGTTGAAACTAAACACCGCAGAAGCATTGTTGCTTCATTTAAAAGCTGAACTAAAAGCTTATTCAAATAAAGGGTCAAATAAGGGAAGTTCCGTCGAAGAAGGGAGCTCAAGAGTTGATCAAAAAGAACCATGGAATGAAACACAACTGGGTTTCCCAGAATTAAATATTTCAATGAAGGATGTCCTTAAAGAAGCAATTACCTCAACAACAGATGCAGTTGAAGAAATAAAGCTAAACACTGAAAAGGCGAGGGCAGAAGTAAATCAATTGACTGATATGTCTGAGTCACTTAAGTCTGAGATTGAAAAAGAAAACTCAGAACTTGCCGACCAGAAGCAGAGTGAAGGAAAGTTCTGGGAAGAAGTGGCATCACTTGAAGCAGAACTGAACAACATTAAGGCAGAAGTAGCATTGATTCAAATGAAAGAGAAGGAAGTGAGAGAGAAAGCACTTGAGCTCCCTGATATGTTACGACAAGCTGCAAAGGAAGCTGATCAGACTAAGTCATTAGCCGATTCAGTCAATGATGAGCTGGTAAAGGCAAAGCAAGTAGTTGAACAAGTTCAGGATAGTGCAAGTACCATCAAGAGCAAGTTGAATGCAACCCAAAAAGAGATAGAGGCTGCCACCGCATCAGAGAGGCTGGTACTTGGAGTGGCAAAGACATTAGAGAAGAATGACTCAATTGCAAAAACTAATGGAGAGGACTCAACGGCAGAAGTGTCCCTTACTTTAAAAGAACAGTGTGATCTGAGCAAAAGGGTCCACGACGCAGTGGAACAAGACAACTTGAGGGTAGCAGCTCAACTAGAAATGGCAAAGGAATCCGAACATCAAACTATGGATAAATTAGAAGAAGTGTGTCTGGAAATGGCTGCAAAAAAGGTGGAGTTACAAAATGCATTGGAGAAGGCTGAGAAAGCCGAGGAAGAGAAGCTAGGAATGGAGCAGGAATTGAGAAATTGGCGGTCTGATCATGAGCAGCAGCGGTTAGGCAATGAAGTTGATCAAGAGATTGCAAAAAGTAGTAAAAGCCCAACAACCGGCTTTGAACATGTAAAAGAATCAAAATCCTTTGCTAGTCGAGTGAGTGCAATCATGAAGTTGAAAAACGCCCTAAACATGTTTACACCTACAAACACTGAAGAGAATGAACCTTCCCAAGAAACAAAATTGACAAAGAAGAAGAAAAGATCATGGTTTCCACGGATTGTCTTGTTCTTTTCAAAGAAGAGAGTGCAAGAACACTAGAAATGTCTTTTCATTTTAGCTTCTAATTCTTTTCATATTTTCTTTTCCTTTTCAATAATTTCCTGCAGGATCTACAAGTTGAATTTTTGATACTGATATCCATGCAAGCTTCTGCAAATTCTTAGGGACTATCAGTGTGGAAAGTATAGTACCACATGGTTTCTCATATTGTTTTTATGTAATAGCTAAATAATGGTAGGAAGGACCGAAGGATGCATGGTCTGTTTGTGTATTTTTAAAAGCAAAACACAGACATTAGATTATAAGAGTTAGTTATATTATAAGAGTTAGTTATTCTTTTTACGCTCCTACTGCAATTGATGTGGCTTACAAATGAATTATTCATGACCGTTTAGCAACCCCGTTTTACTTAGTTTGCATTTGCATAATTTTCACTTTGAGAATTTGCAAATCAGCAATAGTAAATACGTTCCCCTTGACATGCAAATTCGGATTTAAGATGTAACAAACCTCTTGATCATGTTCTTGTCTTAAAGGTAACTTTATAGTGAAGAGAGGATATCTTGAATTCGAATTTGCAGGTTTAAGCTTGAGATCAAGCAGCCAATAGATTGCATGCTTGTTAAGGAAATTGAGAACAAGTATGATACTGAAGAAATGATAACAAACAAACAGAAATAGTAGATAAAAAGGGAATTCAAAGAAATTAAAAATGCTTAAATGGATGAAAATGATATCAGTCAACTCATGTAGCTGAAACGTTTCACATCTTTAAAATTATAGGGTTTACAATTTAAAATACTTTCTGATGCAAACGAATACAATTGAATCAGAGAATTCTTATTTCTTAGAGGCATCCGGTCTGTTTATGCTTGTAGCATAAAAAAATGTGCCCTTTTTGAACTCTTCAACCATACTTAAATTTGACCCGATGAAAAAAAAATAAAACTCATGAATATAAATCTGTATGAAGATTGACGAGCAATAAGAAAGAAAACTTGCCAGATTCACATTAAAGAACCGGAGCCAGAGAGGGTCTGAATCACTGTTCTGTGCCATGGATCTGAAACATGTGCTACAAGATTGTCGATGGGACCAGCATGTGTTACATAGGCTTGCACAAATACTCCAAGCATTGCCACCATTGCTAGACGTCCTGTAGTCATAGATCATTTTCAGACACAAAAGAGCTAATGGTGAACTGCAAGAAAGTCATTCTACGTTATCGACCATTTTTTATCTCCTTGAGTTTCCATTCCTGGGCATTCTTGATATCTTTGGCCAGACCAAGAGGATTGAGCAGTGGACCACCAGGATAACTGTTCATTTCAGAACGAGATTTTCCATTGAATCATAAACGTAATCCCACATTTCTTTTGTCACGGAGATGACAAGTAATGAGTTCAAACAGTAAAAAAAAAATCACCCAGGTTCTAGGCCTTCCATAGCAGCTTCTAGTCCAAAGAAGGTTCCTTCTGCAGCTTGAGAACCAGGATTGGTGAAGTCCATATACCGCTTTGTCTCAACAAATCTGCAAATTTAACGACCAAACAACAAAGCTAAAAAGAGAAAACATATGTAATCTGGAAAATAAGGCAAAACTACTTCCATTAGAAGGAAATGCTCACAATCATATCTTGTAATTCTTACCTTCTGATGACTTGTGCATAATTGTAAAGGGTTTGTATGAATTGATTAACTCAAAGGGCATTCACATACATAGGGGGTAAATTAAATGATCAGATAAGAAGACTGCGTTTGCTTAAAAATCCCACAAACTGAAGGAAAATCTCAATCAAAATAAGCAGAAAACTAGAAACTCAGACCAGTAATTAAAGGAGTAACAGAAAGAAAGAAGAAGACCTATACCCCATCAAAAGGAGCTGAACAATGAATAGCGTCCTTGTGCTCGCAAAATCAAATCTCGTGGCACCCGCTTCATACCACACTGGCAAGTTGCTGATTTTTGTAACACGCAGCAGCTACAAAAAACAATGAATTATCACAACAAGAGCAATCAAAAGCCTCGAAAAGTTAAAATAGAATAGATACTGATTTTCTTCTCGTGTTAGAAAAAAAAAAAAAAAAAAAAAAAAAAAAAAAAAATCGTATCAGAAAAAAAAAATGCACCTGCATTTTTTCTCAGATAAATCTAGGTCGAAAGAAAGGCGGGTCGATTTTGTGAAATAGGCTCTAATGTACGCAATTCCGATCAGTACTATTTAAAGCCAATTCCTCACAAGATTATGGACACAAGATTATGTAGCATGGACACATTGGAGAAGAGTAGTTTAAGTCACCTACATCAGTAAGGAGAATTCCAGCAATGCCAGCCATGGCAAAACGGGCATGTACAAGCTCCGCCTGCACGTACCACCTCAAACTTTCAGGATCCTCACCGAGCCCAAGTGGGTCAAAACCAAAATCTCCTGCAAGACTAAACAACACCAAGAACCCACATTGAGAAGAACCCAAATTTTCAAATCTGAACTAAAGATTCACTATTTTAAATACAATACAATCCAATCAAACCAGTACATTGATGACTAATGAGAGCAACGAGAAGACTCACCTTCCGTCCAGGTAAGGAGGCGGGTCGAGCCCAGGAAGCCAAGTTTGGCGATGGGCTCGAACCACTAATGACCGCGATGTGGATCGATGTGTTGTTGAAGGTACGGTGAGAGGGCATTTGTGCTTGCAAGTAGAGGGGAAGATGGAGCTGAAGGACCCTGAAGAGGCATTGCAGGGGTTGTTGAGCGTCAGATTTTGCAGGGCAAAGGACATCATTTTCTGCTCCACTAGTGAACTTGTTGCATAGCAGAGGCTCTATAGTTATACCTACACCATCGTTGTTGATCTTGTTTGAGTGTCACCAGTAAACATCAGCCATAGAAACCCAATCCACTATCCCCATTTACTTCCAAAAGTAAGATTGAGACATAACCTTATTCAAATGTTGTAGTAGTCAAAATATATTAGATGGTTAAAAGATGACTTTTTCTAAAACTAAGGTGGGTATAGTTTTTTATTTTAAAAATAAGGTTGGCTACTTTTAGTGTAAAATTAAGGTATGTCTCCTTTTGAAAAGGAGTCATTGGTGATGATGTGGCTCTATATGGCAATGTGTGTTGATGAGCTGGAGTGAATAGCTCATTTTGAAAAGGAGTCATCTATACAAAATGAATGATACCTTTTGAAAATGAGTCATCTATACAAAATACATAACCTCTTTTTCTCCTCAAAATGAGTACTTTGTTGAACTCGAAGCGGTGTGTGACGACCCCTTCTCCAAAGGGTCAGGGTCGGCCCAACCCAGCCCACCCGGGCCCGAGTCGGCCCGACCCAGCCCACCCGAGCCCGGGTCAGCCCGACCCGACCCATATGAGGTAGCCCGACTCGGGCTACCCATCTTCTTCCTCTCGTAAACCAGAGCTCCTGCTATGTTTTTATTTTTTTATTTTTTTTCGTTTGTACAGGGGTTGGGCGTCCATCCCAACCCCAAGTTGGGTTCGTGCAGGGGAGACGACTCCCCTGCCGTCCTTTGAGCTCATGGCAGTTCTTCTGAGTCTCCTACCTCGGACCAACAACCACAACCGACTATAAAAACAACCACAAATCACACAACACCAACAAATATAACATTTACATCGGCCACCGTGCCTCGGTAGTGACACGTATCTCGCTGCGAGTCTCATGTCACGGGTCATTTTGTCATGATTAACGAATTAAACGTGTATTAATTACTGGGCCGTGACACGGTGAACCCATGCAAACGTCATTTACGTATCGAGATGGACAAGTCTCATCACGTATGTATCTCGAGATGAACAACCCGCATCACGCACGTATCTCGAGGTAGACGACTAATATAAAGGACACGCGCGTATATGGACGTGGACAACTCATGCAAACGCCACACATGTATCTCGCGGCAGAGAAGTCATGCAAACGACGCGCGTATGTCGAGGTGGTCGATTCATGCAACCTCGTGCAATTCTTGCAAACGATACGCACATATCTGGAGGGGCCAACTCATTCAAACGACACACACGTATCTGGCGGTGGATAACCCTTGCCAACAACATGCACGTATGTCGGGGTTGACAATCCATGCAAACATTACGCACATATCTCGAGGGGACAACCCATGCAAATGACACGCACGTATCTGGTGGTGGGCAACCCGTGCGAACAACACGAACGTATCTCAAGGTTGACAATCCATGCAAACGTTACGCACGTATCTCAAGGGGGCAACCCATGCATATCTAATATAAACCATGCAACACAATCGTGATCATAAGAAGAAATTTGTAGATGAAAAATTGTAAAGGCCAAAACCGCGTTATATATTTGAGTAGAATTTAAAAAAACAATAAAGAAGTTTTGAAAGTATAATTTCATTCCATAAAAAAAAAATTATCATACAGGTTTATCGACGGTTACGTTGACGTTGTTGCTCCGTGAAGCAAATCGAATGTACTATATGTCGAGTTAGACGTTGTGTTTGTACATTCGATTGAGTTTGTCGAGGTTGCTGATCTTGCATTGAATGTCGTCGAGTCGATTGATGTTTTTCCTCAGATGCTTCACTCGACTCACTTCTGGTACTAATGCTCCAAAAATATAGGAGGTTGAACCGTCCCAAAAAATTGGCTTCCTGTATGCGGTTGGCCGAGAGGAACATGAGGCGGCGGCGGCATGCTTAACATGTTCATGAATGAGCCATCTCCACTATATGACATATTATAATTATAACATGGTGGAGTAAATGGGCTCGGCATGTATTGAGGCAATGACGGATACATTGGATGTCTAGGCATTCTATGGTCCATATATGAAGACGACGGCCCGGTGCATAAGGATTAAAATGGTAATGAGGAAGATTCATGATCGGCACGCTAGGTACAAACATTTGAGGTTCTGGTTGCATTGGGGACAATGCAGGAATGTACCTATGAGAAGAATAACGTGGTGGGGATGGGCGTTGGCTACTGTCACCAATAGTCTCTGTTGTTCTCCCTCTCGAACGAGATGAACGTAGCGTAGGAGAACGTCTGCTGCTCTCAGCAGCAGTCTCTATCCAACGAGAAGGACGTGGTGGACGAAGACGTCTAGTGCTCCCACCCACAATACGTGTTTGTGTTTTTCTTCTTCTCACCTCTCAATTCGATTCGCCCTGATCATCTTCTTCATCTTATTCTTCATTATCCTCATCTATGCCATCTCCGACATCAATTCCACTATTCCATAGAGTAGACCTTTGCATATGATCTTCATCTAAAATTTTGATGTCGTCATCAAGCGCAGCAAGACCTTGCTCGTACCCATCATCAATGAAAAAAATGGCTGCAGTCGACGCACCAAGTTACACCGATATAAAAATAGGAGGTTAGTACACATAATTTATGATGTAAATCGTGAGAAAAGAAAAATAATAGTTTAAAGCTTACCGAATAGTCACGTAAAGCCCCGTCATGTCCAATGAATCTTCTAGTGACTGATCGATACCACGTCATGTAGTCTTGTTGATCGTGGCCTTTTTCTTGTTTCGCTGTGACTATACTGTCACCACGATTTTCCCTCATCTGTATATAGTTTGCTTGAAAAGCTGTCACAACCCAAAATCTTTAACTGTGTTATTGGCTTTACACAGGCTCAATAACCCGTACTGTGGGACCCACATCGTGATTGGTCCGTTTACCGAGGCAAGGGCTGATGTACATTTTATATTTGTTTGATGTATTCCTAGTGGACTGTATATGTGTAGACTACTAAGTCATTTACGGGTACACAGGTACTGAGACGAGCGAGGACGCGCCTCGAGTCGCATGCCGACGTGGGCCCGAGGTAGCATCTCGTGGGGTAAGATTAATTAATTTACATTAAATGTAATTTAATGATTTGCTTAATAAGTGGCTATAATAGTTGTAATGTGGTCACATTAAATCAATATGCAATGGCCTATAGTTTGCAAAATAAATTAAGATGCATTGAATTTGCCTCGAGATACGCATTTCATGAGACTCGAGGAATATTTGGTCAAAGGCAGTGGAAAAAGAAGACATTTTATTGGTTTGCCTCGAGATTCGCGTTGCACGAATCTCGAGGACATCACTATTTAACTTCCACCTTATCCAAAATCGGTCGAAACAAAAAAAAATAGTGAATAAGAGAGAGAGGAAGAAGAAGAAGAGAGAGAGAGAGTGGAGGAGAGAGAGAGAGAGAGAGAGAGAGAGAGAGAGAGAGAGAGAGAGAGAGACCGAGCTCGACGTGAACACAAGGTGAGTGGATTTTTCGTTTTTTTTTGTGGTTGTTCGTGTTGATTGGTTGTTGTTGGTGTCGGGTGGCGAACTTGGACGAACTGCCATGGCAGTTCGTCCGAGCTCGAGGAAGGCAAGGGAGTAGTCTCCCTTGCATAGGCGACTAACTTGGGGTTGGGGATGGAAGCCCAACCCCACGAAAAAAAAAAAAAAAAAAAAAAAAAAAAAAAAAAAAACAGAGCCGATGCTCTGTTTTAGCGAAGAAGAAGAAGCAACCGGGTCGGGCCGACCCGAGCCACAGTGGGTCGGGCGGGCGGCAGATCCGACTCGACTTGGAAGGGTCATACCGGCCGGATCCAAATTTGGACCAGTCGGGTTGACTCGGACCCACTACAATAAAATAAAATATAATAAGAAAATAACATATATATATTTAATTAGTTAAATTAATTAAACTGATTTTTATAAATAAATCCCTAAAAATAGAGAAAAATATGGAAAAAATTCAGGAAAGTTTCAGAAAAATAGGGAAAAGTATATTTGTGGCTCAAATCAATAGAAATTCGAGATTTCCATAAAAAGTGAAGAATTCAGAAGTCGGTCGAGACGTTACACAGAGGTTTTACCTCGAAAAATACGAAATGGGTCGAATGGCCGAAAATCAATAAAACATGTTTTTCGAAATTTGTCTCGACTTCGATTTGGTCTAAGTGAGACATTATTAAATGTTAGGAAACTACGGGGGAACTCAGGCGTTTGGGCACGCACTTCGATTTGTCGAGGGATCAGATAGACTAGGACAAACGTGTGACTTGTAAGTACAATTGTGAGAATTTTATATTTCATTTCATTCACCCTTATTGATTTATTGGTTTATTGGTAGACATCACTACTTGTCATCTCACATCATGCTGTTCTTGTATCTATTCATGAATGAATATTGTGACATGATGCCTTGTGAATTATTTCATTGCCTCTAATTCCTACACTTGATGTCGTTCTTGAATACAATTGATGAAAAGCATGCTAATAGACTACTTTGAATTTAAATAGGCTTGTATTCGACTTCCTTTGGGCTTTGTACCCTAACTTGTCTTGAAATCCTAGAATTTTAGAATTATTTATTTTTGAAACGAAAGTAGGGATTATCTAGTGTCCATTGCACGAGAGATGCGCGGTTCACGGGGACATGGGTCTACTGGAGTTCCGACACTCACCACTACACTTACGCGGCACACGAGGTATGAGACTCGGGGTGGTCGACAAGTACGAGATTGATGTGGTAAAGCGTAGATCGCAGTTCCATATAGTAGTGGGAAAAGGTAGGTGATAGGTCTCACCGCCGACCGGACGTAGATCATCTCGACTTAGTCTGTGTCTGTCTCTACATCTTTAACTATGGTATTTACTTGCATTACTTGTTTGGGCAATTTATTTCGCTCATTTATGCTTTTAAATATCATTCGTTTCTTTTGGAAATGTGACATGAAATTCTTCATTTAGTACTTAAATATCAATATACTCACCGTCTAGTTTGTGATGGTGAGTGTAGGTTCGTCGAGCAGTAGCAGACCCGGGAAGAAGAAGATCGACGACTTCCTGTGAGAAATTCAGCGACTCTCCTCACTCATTTTGTACGTCTCGACTTTTGTTGTAATAGTATTGTTTGTCCTTTTTGGGTTGTACATTGGGTTGAGTGAATAGTTTCATCTATTTACATGCATGCAATGCTGTATTCTCTTGGTTTTCCACACTTAGGAATTTTTGAATTATCATGGCTTTCGCAAAATCTTTAACCTACATGAAAATTTTAATCTAGATCAATACATGAATTGGAGCATATATGGTCTTAGGTGATGTGGATTAAGGCTTGATTATGTGATTAGGTCGGGTGGTGCCCTGTTTATTAGTTGGGGCCGTCACAAAAGCTGCCCAATTTTCTTGAACGCGTCCTCGCATCTCGATGCGGTGCAGTCGGGTGTCGTAATGACAATTTGGTGGCACGGCTTGTATCATTCTGAATTGTCTCAAAACTCTTTCAAGTCGATGCCGCTCGACTATGTGGAAACAAATAAAGGGACACGTCGATAGCCAACTACCGCGACCGTTGGTACAATATTCAGGAAGAGACCTTATGACTTCAGCATAAGGTTGTCACACCGCGTTTCCTCATTCTGCGAATCGAGTGCATCACAATAAGCTGATAAAACGTGTGTTGCATTTTGAGTAACCGAGAATGCATCGATCCATCTCTATATAAAACTCTTAATTAGTAAAATGAAAATGTAGTTAATATTATAAAAATTACGATATAACATTTCTATTACCTGTGTCCTAAAAGGACGTCATTAAGCATTTCTTCTCCATCCATTGTTCGAAGTTGAACTCTAGGAACACCCAGCCGCCTTGGTGCTATGAATGGAAATCTATCACATGCCCATAGTTGTATAAGAATTGACGCCCCTGCAACCTTATGTGCACCCGCGCGAGATCCGCGGCACAACTCACTATGCAAAAAGCCAAACAGGCACTCCCAAACTATATTGTCTAGCTATGTCAAAATCCTCGAGAAACGGTAGAAACATCAAATGTACATATCGATTTGACTTATCGGCGAATAGACAACCACCGATTAGTTGGAGAATGTACGATCAAACATACCGCCGCACCGACTCCTCGTTGTTGTCGTCATGTATAGCTGGTACGTTGCGTTCAAGCCATTCGACTTTTAGTTTATTTCCATGAAGGTCATCTCCAACAGGAATTCGACCAAGTAGCCTCTCACACACCTCAACATAGTTTGTATCGGTGGTTCCTGTCACAGACATACCTTCAATAGGTAAATCGAGTTGTACCTGTACGTCTTGGAGTGTAATAGTGCACTCGCCACATTGCATATGAAATGTATGTGTCTCTGGGCGCCATCTCTCAACGAATGCAATAATCAAAGCCCAATTAAGACTGAAAAAATGATACGCGCGAAATCCCATAAAAGCCACTGGAACGTAGATATGAGATCATTCGAGAATGATACTCCACCGTTCGATCAACAGCACGTCGTCGACGCACACGTAATGTCTCGTACACCTTAGAATTGAAAATAAGTTGTCATATATATGTATATTATAGTTCATTCATAAACATTGGATGTATCTATCTTAAAAGGTTTACCTGACCCGTCCACGCTCGCGAGGATCTGTATGTACATTGGAGATGTAATAGTGAAGGATCTGACGGACCTGGATCCATTTGTGTACAAACTACAATTTAGGAAATTTTAAAAGCTAGTCATGTTGGTCGAAAAGTCGCTACAAATCATTATTAAAGGTTCAAACAATAACGAATACCTAAACATTTCATGACGTAAACTATATGGATACTTCGAAAGGTTCAATATAATCTAATTACATACATACTTAAGACATTAGTAAACAATATACAAACTATACTATTGATTTTGATTGGAAGATTCAGCTCTGGCTGGACAATTTCTTTGTTATGTCCCTCTGCATGACAAATGCCGCATCAGTTCTTCCTAGTAGGGACTTGATCACGATCTTTATTGGGACATGTTGTTCTTTTATGTCATTCCTGATGATATATGCCACATCGCAAGGCTCTTGAAACATTAGGAAGATTCATCTCGTTTTGCCTTTGTGTTCCCTTTAGTCTCCCTCGGCCACGTCTGCACCTTGGGCCTGGTATGATCTTCGTCGCAAAAGTCGACCAATATTTCATACTAGAATGACTTTGAGTTTAAAGGAGTAACATTGCGCGTACACATCTATCTGGTAGTATGGTTCAGTAAATTGTGAGTACCTCACTCGACTAAAGGAACATGCAGCCAACACGTGTGAGTAAGGGAAACCGAACGATTGTCATTTATTGCAACTGCACATGCGGTCCTTTAAGATAACGACTTGTGTATTGTTGCCTTTATGCATGCTATCTTCATGTCGTCCGGTAAGCACTTCAAAGTCACCTATGTCACGATTTTTCAAATTGACTTGATGCCTCATAGCAGCTTGTTCGTAATTGGTAAGTTTATCCGTGACATATTTCATGTACGATTGTCTGTTTGAGATTGTTTCATTGATTTCGTGTTTGCGTTGATCGTAGTATGTCACCAATCTATAGTAAATCATCCGAGTCATTGCCGTTATTAGCAAGAATCGAACACCCTTCAATACACCGTTAAAACACTCTACAAGTGACGATAAAACTCATATAAGTAATATTACTTCAGCGATAACTAATTAGTAGAGTGCAAAACATAACTTGCATTTCATACATACCAACACCATTAATATCCATTCGTACCGCATGCCTCCGTCGTGCGATTGAGTCCATAGTTCTTTGGGGATGACATTGACATATTGCAAACATTGAGGGGTCGCGATGATAAATATGCAAAACGCTCCATGCACGCATTAAATTTTTGAACTTGATGTTGACCAGCAGCTTTAGAAAGTAGGTTTTTCAAGGGCTCATTTTTTAATTGAGTGTTGAAATTACTGACCAAGTGTTACAGACAATAACGGTGGTATCCTTTTGGAGGACAAAAACCATTGGTCAGTGTGTTGACCGCCTCCAGAATGCCAGGGTGACGATCAGAAATAATGCAAATATCATCTCTATCCGTCACATGTTTGCGCAACATCCTCAAAAACCATCCCCACGAATCTGTAGACTCGATTTCTGCAACAACAAATGCTACCGGTAGTATGTGTCCATTACCATCAACTGATATGGCAATCATTAGCTTACCACTATATTTGTCATATAAGAAATTCGCGTCAATTTGAAGCAGATGCCTACAAAACCAGAAAGCTTGTATTGATGCTTCGAATGCGAAAAACACACGACGAAATTGAGGACACTCAATCCTTCTTTCATCAGAAACCCATTGTCTATGTGACCACTCAATTGCGGTCCCCGGACTCTTAATCTTCATGGCCTCTAACCAGCTTGACAATCTAGCGTATGACTCATCCCAATCTCCAAATGCATTTGCAACTGCCTTCCTTTTGGCATCCCACATTCGCTTGTAGTTTACTTCGTGTCCGTATTTTCCCTTAATTATTTGTATTAATGCCTTGATAGTTATTGATTGATCTATCTGGACAATGCTTTGGATCTCTCTCGCAAGCACGTTGGCATCGAGTTGGGCATGACCGCGTTCCACGTTGGGATTTATACAGTTATGCGGCGCGTTTAATTGTGTGATCTCCCATAATTGTGTTCTCTTTCGCAAACAAGCACGAAGACGCCACATGCACTCGTCTTGCACACTTTTGCACTTGATCGCCCAAAAAGTTGTAGTGGATTCCATCACATGATATTAACAATGTCTATTAGCATGCCACACTTTGACGGCTCGTTGTAAGTCTTCTTTGTTGTCCAAGCACATCCCTAATTCCAAATCAAAATTAGAGAGGTCCCCCCAAGTCTGTTGATGAGAATGTTGGGTCATAATGGAGTTAGCCACCTCCCAATCGATTTCATTGTACATCAGCAATGGTTGGTGAACTTCAGCATCGATTGCTTCCTCCATGAAATTCTCTTCATCGATCGCAAACTGCTCATCATCTTGCATGTTTTCTGCCCCTGGAGGTTCATACCTTGGGTCATCCGCCACAACACTTAGGTTTTCCCAATCATGCTGGTGCGGCATCCTTAGGAGGACGCACATCCTCTTCCGTGTCATTAATGTCATCATCGTCGTTGGGTTCGTCATCACCATGTGGTGATTGCATCCGCAATCTTTCCATCATCGATCTAGTGTCTGACGTGGTGACATCTTCATCTACTAGTTGCGAATGAATTGTACGACTTTGAAAATAGTCGATTTGCTCGAATGTTAAATAAATATCTACCCTTGAAGTTAATGATAGATTGGTCACTGTTGCCCACATCAAGTCGAACTGCGTCGCGTCTTCTAGCAATACGGGGACAAAATACCGTGAACTCAAGGAGGGTTATAGCGTGACGATAAGTCATCCTTACCATAATTTCCGTAGATGAGACATTGAATGCGTTACACACGTGATCCATCAATTGTTGTCTACACGTCCCAAACCGTACCTAATGATACCCATCACATAAAATAGAAATTGGATGTCATGACCTACATAATTTATTGAACAATGATGATGTAAAAAATGACATATATATCAAACGTCATTCGTTCATCAAATTTAGGAACACGAGAGCATACTCATTCGTCTACACGGACATCAATTAATAAATCATATCCTCGCCACAAATCAAATTAGGGTATTTTCGCCGGTAAAAGTTGCAAATTACCTTAATAAAGGTATGTATATATCTAACCAAATTCTTATTTATGTATTGTGATGACCATCACAACATAAAAAGATTATTAGGGTTTCATAATTAGGGTTTGTTTTTTATTGACATGTGTTATATATTAATCAAGCAGACTAATAAAGAAGTGAAGATAAGTAATTGTAGTAGTACAAGTATTGAAAGCACATTTAAAAGGCCACGAATTGAGACACCAATTAAAATTGCCAACTTTCAAGGTACAAATTATATATTGTCCTTATATTCCTAGCTAGTTATTGATTTGATGACATGCATTCATATATTTTTAAATTATTATACCCCTCAAGTAATCAATGTTGATTCTATTATTGGTTCGAAAAGAAAAGTTAGGCGATCGAATCACCGCTCTCCAGCAACTTGTGTCACCTTTTGGAAAGGTGAAAGAAAAAGTTTTTTTTTCATCTCTATTGCTTAATTTGAAAGACTATATATATATTTCTATTCATTTATTTACTTTTTCTGGCTATCAAGAATACTGATTGATTGAAATGTTAATCATGAATATATCTCTGCATATTTATGGGATGTTCTTATTTTTCATGACCTACATAATTTAATGGATAATAATGACGTAAAAAAATTGCATGTGTATCAAACGTCATTCATTCATCAAATTGAGGATTTAAATCGCAAGCAAACTTTCTGATGTAGAGGATCACCTTCATAGCGCAACTACAGAGCATACTCATTCGTCTACATGACATCAATTAAAAACTCATATTTATATCAACTATGTCAAATTAGGGCATATTTTCGAAAAAAAAACTAAGAAAAAAATTGCCTCCTTGCAACAAACAAACTCCACATATTAGTTTTTGTAAACAAACAAACTCCAAATAAATTTATTTAATTTTACTAAATTACCAACTCAAACTTACTTAAACTTAAATAAATAAATTTCTTAACTTACTAATTTTCCTCTTTTTTTCCTTTGTCTTCAATTGGATTATCCCTGAAAAAATAAATGAAAAATTAGCTTTTACTTATATAAATATTACGAACTACAACGAAATGACGTAAAGATTAAATAAAAAAATATGAACCTTTTCACAACCTTCAACCCATATCAAACCCACTAGTGTTTATCTTCTATTTGATATTCCCTGAAAAAATAAAAAAATTGACCCACCTCACAATGCGGACCCACAACTCACCCAACTCTATCACACTAACAAAATGACCCACCCTACAACCCAACCCAAGCCACCCCCAACTCTCTCTCTCACTCTCGGTCTCTCGGTGTCAAGGTCCCCCCAACTCTCTCTCTCGGTCATCAACGTTCTCTCTCTCCCGGTCTCTCGATCCCCCAACTCTCTCTCTCTCTCTCTCTCTCTCTCTCTCTCTCTCTCTCTCTCTCTCTCCCCCACTCTCTCTCTCTCTCTCGGTCACCAACTATTTTTCTCTCGTGGTCTCTCGGTCCCCCAACTCTCTCCCTCCCTCCGTCACCGTACTCTCTCTCGCGGCTCTCTCTCTTTCGCTCTCTCTCTCGCGGTCTCTCGCTCTCTCGATCCCCCTCTCTCCGTCTCTACTGCTGCTGCTCTCTCCTCCCTTTGCTGGTTTTTCCAACTCTCTCTCGGTCGCTACTCTTGATAAGTCAGTATTTATAGGTATTTAATAGTCTATTTTAGTATATTTAATTATTGAAAGTATTTAAAATATATATTTAATTATATTTTTGGTCATTTTTAGGTAAAACGAAGTGCGCGGTTGAATTCGTAGCGAAAAAATACTCAAAATGGAGTATTTACTTGTAGTGATTGAATGTCGGACAGTTTGCCTCGAAATACGCGTTGCGCGGTGTCGAATAGCACGTGGTGTTCCAGCCAATTAGAAGATGACACGTCAGCAAGCGGAGGTGCCAACAGCCAGCGTGGACCAATCAGAGAGCGCCGCGTCAGCCAGCGAATCCACGTCACTCGCACGCAGTTTTCCTCGTGTTTCAGAATCCGTCGATTTGCCTCGAGATCCATACTCATACAGACTCCCAGATTTTCGCCGTATTCGCGCGACTTCTCCTTACACAGTTCTTTGTCCACGTGGCGCTTTCCTATTGGACAGACTCGTCCAATTGACGTGTTTCGGTTAATAGCGTTCTGCCACGTGTCGATTCGTCAGCACAAACACAACGAACGCGCCAGGAGCTCAGCGAATGGTGCAGCGACATCTCC
Source organism: Stephania yunnanensis (assembly GCA_039657365.1). Lineage (NCBI taxonomy): Eukaryota > Viridiplantae > Streptophyta > Magnoliopsida > Ranunculales > Menispermaceae > Stephania > Stephania yunnanensis. The sequence continues at coordinate 47,000,050 of CM077581.1, forward strand.
GCGCGATGACAGAGGCGGTCCAATGAGCTGCTGACACGTGGAGCGAGCAGTGAAAAATCAGCGAATAGCATTTTGACACGTGGCAGACTCGGAATGTTGATCTAAAAACACCCCTACGATGCTCCTCGGCGCGCGAGTCACCTCCCTAACCCCTAAAATTAGTATTGGAGTACAATTTGAAGGATTTTTATATATTAGGAACCTAGGTATTATTAGAGGGGATTTAATTAGTATTTTTTAGAGATTAATTATTAGTTTTTAGTATAGATTTTTGAAGATGATGTCCGGGTAATCAATTTCTTGCCTAAGTCGAAGGGGAAGCAAGTCGGAATCATAGATTCAAAGCATATTATATGAGATCTTTTATTTTATTATTTAATTAATTTAATTTCTCATATTTCATTGTTGTTGATTTTAATGATTATGATTTAGATCTATAGTATGTATGTGGCCAGTGCATGCTTTTAGATGGACAATCTATTGTTATTTGGAATATTAGTATCCGTATAATTGTGCTTTTAGACCAATAAAGTAACAAACATTCACCCGTTTGTCGTAAAACCCTTTCGGTGTTTGAATGTACAACAATTGAATCTAGGTTAAATCGGGAGCGGATGCGACCCGATTATTTAGGATTAGTGTTCTCATGCATCTATATTACTGCGGTTAGTGTTAAACCTGAATGGCGGATGTCTAGGGTTATACATTAATTAGGGAAGTAGTTAGTGGCGGACGTCCTGGCTATCGAGATTAGGGGAACTAGAAATTTCTGGCGGATGTCGATTTTCTATAGCTAATCTAGGAGAATTGAATTAATAACTTTTTGGGAAAGATTGAAGACCATAATTGCTATTGAATCTTGATTCTGATTTGTGGAACTGAAGATTTAGGTATTATTTAGGCATTAATTAGGTGTTAATTGATTATTAATTAATTGTTTTAATAATTAGTTAGTTGTTTTATTTTATTTAGTTTAGTTAAATTAGTTAGTTAAATTAATATTTATTTTAAAACCCCCGATTTTCCTTTTTTTGTTGTTTTAACCTAAGAAAGACAACCAGTCTCTGTGGGATCGACCCTTTGCCGCTATTCTACAAAATAGTTGGTTTAGGAAACTTTACTTATTGAAGTGTTCGACGCGCGTCAACTCTCTCCTCTCCTTCTCTGCTGGTCTCTTCCGCACCGGCTCCTCTCTCGCTGGCTTTCTCCCGCACCGGACTCTCTCTCGTGTCTCTCTCGGTTGCTCCACCCCACCAATACCTACCTTAAACCCCACAGGAACCATAAACCCCTACCCCATAGCCCGTATAACCTAACTCGGGAACGCAGGGAATATATTCCCTGGATTCTCGGGGAAGACGACATCACGGGGAAAAGGATATCGCGGGGTACAATAAACGAATGGCGCATTCAGAGAATGCGCCATTCGTGTACTGTGGGGAACACCACTTGGACGCCTCGTCGTTAGGACGTTAAACTAATGGTGCATTCTCCGAATGCGCCATTTGTGTATGGGGTCGGTCCACGTGGCGTACACACGGATGCCACGTGGATCGGTCATTATATATCATTCGATACACTTGGCGCGGACGTTAAGCCCACGTGGACGACACATCATCAGGAACCTTAAGGGGTGTATTCAATTGAGATTTTAATAGACTTTTAGTTACTTTTATATGTGGATGACTTTTAGAGACTTGTAGATTTTTGTAGACTTTTAAAAACTTTGGTAGACTTTGATAGACTTTATTTTAATGACTTTTATTAACTTTGATGGACTTTTTTAAGGACTTTGATAGACTTTGATAAACTTTTAATTTTGATGACTTTTGATAAACATCTATGAACATTGACTTTGATGGACTTCTTGAACATTTGTTAACGCTTCAGTTACTTTTTAATTGAAAACATAAACTACTAGGGTTATTAAAAATTTATATTGTAAAAATAAAAATAAAGTACGAAAGAAATAACATAGATCTAATGCATATTATTATTTACTACATCAACATCACTCCACATTTTAGTAGCTATAAAACTCCTCCATTGGTTGGCATTCTCCCTTTGTTGTTCTTGAGTTTCAGAAAGTATTTCAAAACCATCTTCTTCACTATCTGAGGATAATGCATCTTCAGTATCTAATTCAATTGGAAATTCGTCAAAACGATACTCCTTGCGAAGATAGTTATGTAATCCCGCACAAGCCAACACCAGCTCTGCTTGAATTTTAAATGGAAATGGAGGAGCTGTTTTAAAAATTGTGAACCGCAATTTGAATATGCCAAACAACCTTTCAACAACATTCCTCAAAGATGCATGTCGAAGATTGAATAATTCATTAGCATTTTTAGTATGTCGCCCTTGCCCGGTAAAATTCGAAAGATGATAACGAACACCTTGAAAATGAGCTAAAAATTGACGCCGATTCGGAAAACCACGGTCCACCAAAAAACATTTACCTAAAAACTTACTAAAAATAAATAAATAAAATACGAGAATATAAAAACAAATAATTTTGACATTAATTAGATCATACCTTGTGGTACTTAAATAACAGAATATAAAAACAAGTAATTTTAACATTAATTAGATCATACCTTGTGGTATTTTAAGTCCATTTCTCCTAGATAAAGCATCACTCAATATTCTTGAGTCATGTGCCAATCCTTCCCATCCGCTAAGAACATATATGAACTCCAAATCAAAGTTACATGCAGCTAAGACATTTTGGGAAGTGAAGCCATAACGATTGCGATAGTTGCTACTATCATTTCCAACAATCATTGTTGGAATATGGATACCATCTATAGCTCCAATACAATCCTAAAAAAAAAGTGCAAGAACAATTAATGACCACATCATCATCATCATCATCATCATCATCATCATCATCATCATCATCAACAACAACAACAACAACAAAAATTACTTCTATTATAACAACTCTAGCAATAATTAGAACTTACTTTGAAGTAAGGATAAAATCTTGTACTATCTCTTATGATTTGTGCGGTATAGGATTTAGGCTTCGCCATCATATCTACTGCAATTATGTTCAGAGCCCTTAAAATCTTGTTGAAACTTTGGCTGGTGCTAAAATGCGATCTATTGAAGGTTTTTTGAATAAAACAATATTGAGAATTTTGACCCACATTGAGTAAAAACGTAGCCAACATTTCTTCAATAGTTACGAATCGTGTATCATGTACCAGAGCTTTATCTCTAATAATTTTGCATAACTTTTGAAACACATCAGGATACATCCTATAAATTTGTCGAAAGTGTTTTGCATCCTCGTTCAATATTGTTTTTATGTATTCAGACATTTCTAGTTATAGGTCGTATGGTTAAGGGTCGTGTAACGGGCTCACAATACATAGAAAGTATAACTTCATGCAATGTTTGTAGAATTGCTTGCATAGAAACCAACAAACATTCAAGTATTTCTGTTAATTCTTCCACCTCGTTCTCTTCCATTTCCACTTCCTCCGACTCATCATATATTTGCATATTTAAATGAGACATCATGTAAATAATATCACCTAAAATCAAAAAAGAAAAATTAAACATGCCGAAAAATATAACATTCAACAAGTGGAAGTTTAAAACATAGTTGACAATGACAATATTGAATAATAATAAACAAATATTATCAACTTCAAACAAAGTATTATTCATCAATCCAACATTCTGGCTGAGTCTGAAAAAAAAACACAATCTCTAACTAATAAAATAAAAATGTAGTCATTAACAAAATAATAAAATAAATTTTAGTGGCTTCCAAAAAAAAATTCTAAAATAAATAATTACTTATTCTGTCAATTGAAACACTATCCACTTAGAACGTTCTTCAGAAGACATTTCCATGAAATCAATCTTTTTGGCTCTTGTGTTTAACAACTCGAGGACCTTGAAACGAGTACTATCAGGCAAATCCGAGATTTCCTTAATAAGTTTCCAACATCCTTGGTCTCTAGCCATAAATCTATCAACCTTATCAGCAAAACTAGAAATTGTTTCGGTCAATTTATTCAAAGAATCCATTTGAAAATTATTATTTCTGCTTGAGTCTAAATTTCCTTCTTTCTCAGCTCTATTCCTCTTTCTGGTTACTAAATGAACCTCCAAATTTATTGGCTCAATTGTTGGAGGTGCATTAAAGATTTCAACTGTTGAGGTCGATTTAGGTTTTTCCGTTGATGCTCGTTTCTTTGTACAAAAGCATCGGCATCATAATCGTAAGTAAGATCTTCCAATACATCACCACTAGTTTCCTCTGCTTCAAATGTCCTAGCATCAGTATCATCCCCAAGTCCAATTGAGTATCTCCCCGAAGCAGTTGCATTTCCGACAATTATCCTTAAGTCATCATAATCAGTAAACGTGTCCGTCGATAATGTCTTTGATTAGGATGAGACTGATCAAAAACAAAAGGAGTTAATACACACTTCGGTACAATATGTTAATGAAATAATTAAAGATCTCACCTTGAAGTATTCCTCCCATACTTCATCGCTTGCCGTGAATTTTTTGGTAACGGGATCCCATCCAAATCCAGAGTTGCAACGCATAAGCTCGATATAGCCTTGATAACGGTCTTTGAATCATTTCCATCGACTTTTGTAATTCAAGAAATTTCTTTCACATCCAAGTGTTGCATTAAGAATAGGAAGTATTTTTTTTTCAATGGTTGCTTTAGTAAAAGCACCATTAGTATCACGCCATCCACGAGTTGCAACATCAACCAACAATTTAAGCAACTCATTGCTCTCTTATGCAGTCCATGTAGTATATTTTACCACACTTTTTTTTTTTTTTTTTTTTTGGTTTTCAACAGTTACCTGTGAGTCTCCCATCGCACTATAATCGTATATATAAAAATTGTCATGTAAGTAGCACTAGAATGATAATGAGTTAGATTGACAACATTGTAAACAAAATGTGGATTTCATAAATAGTTATAAGTATAGTTGACAATGTGCATATCTAAATAGCCTTGCAGGATAAGTATGGTCGACATAGTACCATCTCTAAATATACAAATGCATTCATTCATTTAGTTCAATAGGTTTTCTCCCATGAATCATTTGGACATCATTCCAAAGTTGTTCTCCCTTAGAGAATGCATTGGCTAGGCATCCTTGATCACCCACAGAGAGCTAGGCATATAGGAACATTCACAGAGTGTCATGAAAATTAAAGGCACAAATATTGTCCTTGAATGTACTAGAAGACCTCCTCTACTGACTATGAATCTTCAGTCCCTAACACATCAGCGTTTTGTTTTTAATTCAATTCAACCCGCTAGACAAACAAATCCAAAGGGTCTATTTATGCCATCGCACTATAATCATATCTATTTATGCCAATCCAAAGGGTCTTTCCTTAATTTGCAGTACTATAAAAGTGAATATCCAGATCTGCTCTTTCACTCTTCTGTTTATGCTAGATCTGATCTACTCCATATTTTAATTGTAGGAATCTTTAGTATTCTGTTTGAAAGACTTCATTTTTAATATCAGTTTGATGTCTGAAATAGAATTGACAAGAGTGGTGCATTTCTAGTTGTTCAACTTAACCCTCAATAATTGTTTTTCATTAATTGCATTCTCTTATCTTCTAATTTAACTTGACCCATAGTGCACTTATTGTGTTGCTTATAATTGTGCATCCGAATGGTTGTTTCGTAATACTAATTTCTGACTTGGTGAGGGATTTGAGTCATTTGTTTACACGCTTTACTTTTATGCTTACTAATGAGATAGACCAAGTGAGCATCTAAGTCTAAAATTTGAATATCCAACTTTGAACATTTCATCTCTTTACACATGCCATCGGATGAATTTAAGTTTCAATCAACAAATTTAACCAAACTTGCAATAAACATTAAAAAAAAAGTCCTAAAAAGCAATCAACAAAACCACTCATACATAGTTGACTCCATAAGGTTTTTTAGTTAAACATACATAATGAAATCCTAAAACCCAATAGAAATCTGACTTGGTAAAAAGTCCAAATATTAAAATACAATCAACACAAAGCAGCAGACATGGATGAAAATAAAAAGCTCATAATTGTCTCAGCATGTGCACCAAATAGATTAATGAAACAACAATAGTTTTGAGTTTATACCTTCATTGAATCTAACAACAGAAAGGACTTTCTCTAAGTAGGAAAACAAAAACTTGACAAATAAGACTACAGAATTAAGACAAACTATTTCTTTTCCTCCCATTAATTCAATTTGACATGTGAAAGCCATTTTCTTGAAGTTCAATTCTTCCAAAAATAGACACGCAATTTTAACGGATTCAACTAAAAAACTTGTGAATTGTGGCTTCAGAGGATGTGCGACAAAGTAGACATGACATGAATTTGATCATGGTGAGCCTCTGACTCACATATTCTGTCTCAGTCTTGTTATAGATGGAATACAAAGGATGTAAGTCATAATAGAGCAAGTATAGCGCCTAAAAACATAAGCTAAGTAAAACTTTAGCGATCACATCATTCGACAATCATTTGATTGAACAAAACATTATGACAATAGCGGTTGAGTCATTTTAATAAAACACCTAGCAGAACCGCACTATTGTCCCTCTCGTGTACTCTCCTAACCAAACAAACAAACATATACAGAGCAAACTCCACCACTAACAAGGTGTTCTCTACTTTAATTCGTGCAATGGGCAAGGCCTATCATTCAATCAATTCAACCAATCGAACCGAAACAACTCGAAAACGCAAAGCGAGGGTTGGAAATCGACTTACAGGTTATGAGTCGGAGCTTCAACGGAACCTCGAAAACTCAAAGCGCATTCAGAATCGAAACAGAGAGAGATCAGACGACCATGAGAGAGAGAGAGAGCGAGAGAGAGAGAGCGAGAGAGATTTTTGCAGGGGTGTAGCTTTGACGATGAGAGAGAGAGGTGAAGAAGAAGAAAGAAGTTCACAAAAGTTTCTCGTGGAGGCTGAAGAGATGGAGAATAATTTCAACATATATAGGGGTTAGGTAGAAAGTCTTGAAAAGTCATCCAAACCCACAAATCCACAAAATTTCTTAAAAAATTGAATACCCTTTACAATTAGAGAATTTACAAAAGTTTAAATTGAATACCCCAAAACTTTTAAAGACTTTTTAAAAGTCTATAAAAGTTCACATTGAATACACCTTACTTTTAGAGACTCTCTAAAAGTTTTAATTGAATACCCCTAAACTTTTTTAGTCAATAAAAGTAACCATAAGTCTATTAAAATCTCAATTGAATACACCCATGTTAAACTAATGGCGCCTTCTCCGAATGCTTCATTTGTGTCTTTTTGCCCCGCCACGTTGGACACTAATGATGCATTCTCTGAATGCGTCATTAATGTAAAATATTTGCCCCACTAAAAACGCATTTGCAAAACCCATTTTACCTTACTTTTGTAATAAAAAGAAAAGCTAACTTATTTTACTAATTTATTTTATTCTTAAGAGTACTTTTGTAATTTTTCCGGTTAAAAGATGCTGTAATAGTGGTGGTTTCTCCCGAGGTCGTGGCGCAAACACACCAAACTAGCTCCCCCAAAATTCGTCCAACCGAAGTAAAGTGGTGCTAAAAGGTAAACCATGAGTCTCACCTACAAAATCAAAGTTGTTCACACAATTCATACTACCGTATCAAGAAGAGCAAGAAAAACGCAACATAAAAGTAAAATGCAAAATAGAGGCACTATTTGGTTCATTTAGCGAGTCCATACTCCATACATCTCCACAGAGTTAAAACACCAACATTAACAAACTTCAGTAGCATAAAATTGAGTGGATTCTGAAGTAGCAATACAACTTTAGGAAGACGAACAAAAAACAGCTACAAGAAGATAACATGGGAGAGAGACTCAGGTAGCTCAAGCTCATAGCAGATCATCGTCTGCTTGATAAACTGAAGGAGCTGACTTTCATAGGAGTGGCAACCACCAAAGGAGCCTCTGGAGAATCGCTGACTGCAAACTTCTCATGCATGAAGCGACTGTCAATGATCGATTCATCTTTTAAGACTGTCTTATAGCAGTAGCAGCTCTTGAGGCCATCCTGGTTCTTGTAGCATTCGTGTCCGCTGTTCTTCACCTGCTGGAAGTCCCATATCACGCTGTACTTGCCTACTGTGGCGACCAAATGGCGTTCCTGTTTTCCACCCTCAGTTACCTGCACAACCAAACATACATTAAAACTCAACCATGGAAGATTATGTATAAAAGAATGACCATCCAAAATACTAGATATTGGACAATCCAAAGCTTGTTCAAGGTTATTGAGGTTCTAAACACACATTGATCATATCAAGTACATATTTTCAATATCAAGAAGATTGAACAACTTTTAATCCCATACCCATATTCATACAGCCACCAACAAGCACAAACTAACACCAAAAAATGACACAAGACAATCAAACAATTGAAAGCTTTGAGGGGGTTTTCTCGTCCTCTTAAGTGAACAGTACTCTGATCAAACTCAAATTAGCAAATAAAACAGAAATCACATTTCAATAATCAACTCCTTTTTTTCTATAACATATACAGCACGCAAAGCTGATCCTAAGTTCATTATCAATCATATTCATACTACAAAATCCAAAAGGTTGCCATGACGATCCCAACAGATAAAGGAAGCTGATCAGGTGGCATACTTTCGCCACATACATTTGTTAGAGTTGTTGATATTTTTTGAATAATGCATTGAGATGGGTGCGCACACATTCAAAAGTATGTCAAAATTACCCCGAAAAACATGTAGCATGTAAGCAAAGGTATCCCAGCCTCACATTTTACATACTTATTTTTATAGGCCATCTTATAAATGCAACTCAAACATATGCAAAGACGTCCAACCAGGACAAAATAATCATTTGTCTTTTGAGTGCTTTAATGATGAGCATGTAGATCAAATCCGACTAGCAACTTAGTATTTTATTATCATTAATTTTCAAATATTATGACATCGGTCATATGTTTAGTAAAAAAAAAAACATGAGCAACTAACGTGGTCCATTTCCCAAACCATAACTCGTGCATCTGAAATCCCCAATTTTAGCAAACAATTTCTGAAAGCATACTTTCCATTTGTAAACTAATAGTCCTCTTCCTTTTAGGGATTCATGAGTACCAATATATTGATACTAGCTTAGATTAGAAAAAAAACACTCGTATGCTGGATTGCTAAAAGCATGACAAGAAAGGCTAATAAGTCCACTTCCATACTCAAATCAAGCCATTTAAGAGATGAGAACCCCTTTGCTAAAGATAACAGTTCAATACTAAACAAGATTGAACCAGTTGAAAAGGAATTTGTGAATTTCGTAAAATTTGCTTGCAATAAGATATAACGTGTGAATTTCACAATAGCTCATGGATGGCATGAAAACCGAAAACAGTAATCAATCACACCAAGTGTACCAAAAGCAAACAAAATAATAAAGAACCATTAATTCCAAAGAATCTGAACACTTCAACAAAAAGGAATGATAAAAACGCCAAATCCATGGTTGAAATTGTACAGATAAATCATTCCTAATAAAGACTTACTTCTAATCAGGCAGAGGCAGAGCCGGAGAAACTGTTTCTACATAGTTGCTGCCGCTTTTGGCATATTATTAATATTAGAAAGATCAATTTCAGGAGGTACAAGCGAACCAAAAAAATCAACTTGAAGGAAAGCAGCAAACAAAAAACATTACTAAGCTGTGTGTAACTTGAAGGAAAGCAACAAACAAGCAGTTATTAAGAATATGATTAGATCAAATTTACCGATTCATTAGGTCAATTATATTGCAACTGCATTTACGAAATCAATATCTTAACGTATCTATAAAGTCATGGAAAGAAATATTGAAACAAAGAAAAAAGATGACTCACCCAGGAGAACTGGCCGCCATGGAATTTATTATTTGCTCCAGCCAAATGCGAGTCCAAAGGAGTCAGTTTCAACAATCTCGGAGCTGAAATCTTGTTACCCATGCGACCTTCAAAACCAGTCTTTGTTCTTCCATCCTTGTCAGTGAACAGGGTACAGATAAGGATAAGGTAAGTGTCTGTTGTTCCCAATATCCATTTTCCATCATAGGTAACATCCACATGAGTAATAGGCGAGCCAAGTCCCGGGAAAGCTGTCTTTGCCTGTCTCATCGAAGATGTAGAGTAGAGCCTGATTTTCCCATCGTAAGACCCAACAACAATTTGACCATCACCAGTGGTCGCAAAACACTGAAAATTTGTCCCTCTTGAGAATTGATGCCCTTGAGTCCAATGTAAAACAGGGGTACTGGCCGTGGCAAGGTTCTGAACTATCCCTTTCCGATCACGCATATCCCATCGGCAAAGACTATTATCATCCAGCCCCAAAAACGTTGATTCAGATGGATCCAATTGCGAGCCCTTGCTGTCATTTGTTATGTCCCGCATCATAATATCAGTTCCATCCTTCTCAAACTTCCACTCAGTCACAATCTTCCCTGTTTCAATGTCAAGCTGATGAAGCCCCCTCGAGTGGAGTTTACCCTCATTTACAGGGCTCATGAGGAGCATATTAGTTTCACCCCTCATGAGAAGCCCCTTCTTTGGTGTCGAATGCGTGGAATCCCCTAAACTAGAACTAGAAACAAACCTAGAATTCCCACCTTGATTGAACTTCACATGAACACCCTTCCCGTGAATCCCATGACTATAATTCCTCACAACCTGAATTCCAGAACTACCCACCAAGAAACTGTTCTCCAATGCACCCAAAGTTAAGCTCTGAATTCCATCCCCCTCCGCCACCTCCTCAAACTCCTCCCTCAAATCATGATTCCCCCTCACCAGCGTTGCCGCGGACCCAGGACTTCTCCCAAACCCATCACTGGCATCCTCCCACATCGAATCGTCCGCCACTTCCGGCTTCGCCCAACCAATAAAATCCTTCCCATAAATCTTCAACTTGCTCTCATTCGTCGCCTCGACCCCATATATATTCTCAAACAAACAATCCTGAAACCTAGTCACAAACTCCCTATACTCCTCATTTGTAAAAAACTTCATCGCCCAAACACCCTTGGAAACAAAATCGACACGCCTTTGATCCCCAAACATCTTCAACTGCATATCCGTCCCGACCCTCGCCCGAACCTTCGCCCCCACCTTCAAAACCCAGAAATCCCTCTCCTTTTCCTTCCCAAACTCATCTTCATCATCAGAATCCAAATCCTCCGCCTTCACAAACGCGTACGATGCCATCTTCTCTGACGTAATCCACTTCGCCTTCGGCGTGTTCCCGCCGATATGCAAATAAAGCTTGACAGCGTTCTTGACATCATTAGGGTTTTGCGAGGAGGGATTATTATTGTTATTATTCGTGGCGTACTTGAGCTTCAAAGCTTTCAGTTTCGCATCAATGTTATCGAGAGATGATGAAGTACCAGTTGGGGTTTCGAATTTACCTTTCGAAGACGTCGACGACGACGACCCCGGAGTGCGAGATCTCTGGTCCTCGTCTTCCTCTTCTTCTTGTTCTTCTTGTTCTTGATCGTCTTCGTAGTCTTCGTCCGAGTCTGAGGTTTCCAATCTATCGCGACTCGACGAAGTCCCCATTGTCGTTTTTGGAGATCGAATTACAAAGAAGAATTTGAATTGAAGAGAAGAAATGAGCGCGAGAGATTTTGTGATTTGAAATTTGAAGTTTCTTTTGGGAAGAAATGTAGTTAGGGTTTCTTTGAAATCGTAGATATATAAATAACGGCAACCGACTCAACGAGTCATGGGATACCGGCTGTTGCCGGTTTTAGTTGGGAAGATACGCCGCATACGCGGCGAGTTTGATTTTGTTGACTTGTTTCGTACCGGTTGTCGCCAGTACCGTAGGTTTAACGTCCAGTATCAGGTGTTGGCTTTCAAATGAAGAAATGCACTCCGTATGCTTAAGCGATAAGCAACATTATTTCCCCGTGTTGTCTATGGTACAAAATTTTGTAGTGGAATTATTTAAGTTTAATAATAGATTACGCATTTGTTAACTTTATTTTTCCTCTACTTAGAGTTAGAAGTTACAAGCACCGTTTATGTTTATGTTTATTTTTATTTTTATTTATGGAAGATCCTAGAATGATACCTTAAAGTCACACTTTAAAGTCACACGTTGATGACGTAGCGTGTGGACCCCGCGTGAAAATTTATGTACAGAAATAGTTTTCGGTGGATAACATGAGAGGTGTGTATTATAAGGCGCACATTGACTGCTCTCAAAGATGTAGATCCACATGTCACGTTAAGGGTGTGACTTACATGTGTTATTACAGTACTTTCCTTTATTTTTGGACGAAAAAGTTGTACAACTTGGTCAAAACTCGGACATCGACATTGGCGTAAAATTAATAATTTAATTGTTTTACTTTGTGTTTGATGCCTATATTACATCTATCTATACTTGCATGCACAAATTTCATTTATTTTTAGGATTTTAGTTTCGAGCTAGAGTGACATCAAGATGTGTTCGCGCGGGTGATTGGGTAGCTCGGTGAAGTTGCAGGACTTCGGGTAGTTCGTGATTTAAGACCTAAATTAATCAATTTAGGAACACGACCAAAGTAAGCCTAAGTTAAAAAATAAAATAAAATGACCTAAACATAGTTTTGCTAGGTCAATATTTATTTATTTATCAAAAATTGATCATTAGAACTATTTAAACTTGTTTGGTTCATTTTATTTAAGTAAGAGAATCATCCATATGAAGCCTAAGTTATAACATAGATCATTACTTTACTTAATTTAATAATGATATAAATGCATAAATCATCCCATGAGAAAATATTTTACTCATTTTTTTTGTCAACTAGAAAATTTTGTACTCCTTGATATGCCTAGAGATACCGCCTAGGACATATTAAATCGAGATTAGTGTAAATGGATGGAGTGACTAAAATCACTTGGATAGACCTTAAAATGTCACAAAGTGTCATCATCTAAGAGGATCAAATGGCTATATATGAGCAAAAAGGAGACCCTATATAAGTGTTGTGGTTGTAAGAAACATGCACATTACTTATATTTTGGTTGTAGAAGAGAAGGGAATGAAACTTGGAGTACTGGAATTCTTGAACTATGAGAGGAAGACAAGGATTTGGGGCTAAAATTTCTGAAAAAAAAAAAAAAAAATTCAAGTTGGGATTAAGCCTTACCTGAGCTGTACAACTATCCTTTTCCTTTCAAGTGCTCTAAATGAAGAAAATGATGGTCTTTTCTAAAATGCAATCAATTCTAAAATTTGGGGGTTTTGATCTTCAATCCTAAGTGGGGAATTTCAACAATTTAAAGGCTAAAAGCGAATGCAAACTAGTTATCAAGTTATTGAATCTATGCCTTGTTCTTAATTGCACAAATTCGGGGTTTTTTTGTCAACTTTGATGGACTAATTTATTGTGAGATTGGATGTTCAAAGCATGGAATTTCACTCTTGAAATGAGTTTCTACAATGGTTTTTAATGTTGGACAAGATTGAATGATATTGTCTCTTCGGTAAACTTTTGGTGTTCATGAAATGTGGTTTATGTTAATGATGAATGAATTATGTGATATTTAAATGGAGTGTAAGCTGTGAATTTTTTCAGAGGAAGTTATGAACCTTTGGTGAAGGAGAACATGGGTCCAACCGTCCAAGGAAGCTTAGGAGACGACCTTGGGGGAGAAAAGCACCAGCATTCTGAACTCGAAATTCTGGCCTCTCGCACATGGAGTGCGTTCCTCAACTTAAGAACCCCAAAAAAATTATTTTTTGGATAGGGTTCTCGGGGTCTAATTAAGATCAAACTGTCCAAAATATGTTATAATACCATATATTTGGTGTGCCGAAAGCTTGGAACTAATCTGAAAGGGATTCTCTCGTAGTCTTTCACCTCAAAATTACCAAACTATTATAGGTTTGAGATATGAGGCATAGGGACATAGTCCAGGCATTTTAATATAGATTTTTGGTGGGAAAATACTAAATTTTCTTGAAAATATTGTGAATTTAGAAAACTTGAAACTTAGACTAATATTCAAATAAAAGAGTTCTTTTGGGGTTTTCCTTCGTACCAAAAAGACATGAATGATAAGGGTAAGCGACAAGGGACCTCGAAGAAAGATTATACAGTTTTTTAGACGGATCTAAGTTGAAAAAATCCTGTCCAAGTAGATGCAATATAGGTACAATAGGGATTGTTTTCATAAATGAACAAAAACAGTCAACTAAATAAGCTCTAACACGTATGAAATGACTGCTTAGGGTGTTAGTGTCATCCAATGGATCCAAATCCTCTAAGCGAGCCGTCAGTGCCAAACACCTTAGGTTCGATCAAAGTGAACTTGGGCCTATCGTACCACTAACAGACACTTATAAGTATTCAAGTGGCTTTAAGCCCACATGTATAGTTTCCGAACCACTTAGACACTTATACTTCTTCCAGATTGACATTGGAATTATCTCCATTTTTAGTGACAATTGTAAGTTCCTCTAGTAGTAGGGGAAAAATCCTTTAATCGGTGACTATATCTGAGCTTCCCACAGAGCCAGGACCTCTCTGTTACTATCGTAAGTTTATTTTTGAAAATGCAGACTGTATGCATCCTATATTTGATGAAATTGTGTATTTTGGGTTTGTATGGTGTGTGAGACATATGATACATGTATAAGATGCTATTTCACACTATTTGTCACCCGATATATACAAGAGATCTACTTATGTCACACTATTCCACATCTAAGACTTGTCTCGATTATTGTTATTTATTAAAGTTGCTTTAAATTACTTTTCCGCTGTGTAATAAATTAAGACACGCTCAACTTAAAAAATGAACTTAATAAGCAACTAATAGACGGATAACTTGAATAAGAGGCTGATTAGGTATACACTGACTCCGCATGGTTGATTGGAGGTCCACATAGGTCTAGGTTGAGTAGGGCCCAGTTAGTAGCACTACAAAAAAATCGCAAATCAGAAACGGAATTTTCCGTTTCTGATTTGCAAAAATTCCGTCTCTGATTGGAATCAGAAACGGAACAGAGACGGAATGTGTTCCGTCTCTGAAAACGTCGTCGCTGATACGATCAGAAACGGAAAACGGATTCCGTTTCTGATTAGAGACGGAATAGAGACGGAAAATATCCGTTTCTGATTAGAGACGGATTTAGAGACGAAATTAGAAACGAACGAGACGAACGAGAAATGGAATTTATTTCGAAATGGTACATTTGTAATTGCATTCGTCTCGATTCGATTTTCGATTAGCAACGGAATCGAGACGGAATTAATAAATTTATGAATTCGTCTCGATTCCGTTTCTAATCAAGCAACGGAATCGAGAGACGGAATCAGAGACGGAATGCAAATAGTCCGTCTCTGATTCCGTCGCTAATTAGCAACGGAATCAGAGACGGATTATTCTGTTTCTGATTCCGTCTCTGATTCCGTTGCTAATTAGCGACGGAATCAGAGACGGAATTCTTATTTCCGTCTCTGATCCGTTTGTGATTGATGTAAATATTTCTGGAAAATTAGAGACGGATTAGCAACGAAATATTTGAATTCCGTTGCTAATCCGTCTCTAATTTTCCAGAAATGTTTAAATATGAGACAGTAACATATTCCAATTGATTCTCCAACCTAAAAATTCAAAATACAACCCGATATAACCTACTCCATCGCCTGCACCCCCTCCAACAAGTCCTTGGGGGTGCTAACATCCCACAAAAAAGCCAAATTGCACATCCATACATCGACAATATATATCAACAAAAATTCAAAAGATCAAGAAAAAATGTGAAACTCAAAATTAGCAAAAAAATTTATATATCCACAAAAAATTGTCATGTATTACAAACGCTCCATAACTTGAAAGTATACACTAAAACCACCAATCCTATCGTTGAACAACCCAAAAAAAAAAGAACACTCACAAAAGGTCCAAAATTTGGAAGTATACACAAAAAGGACTTCATCTAATAACTAAAACGCAGGTTTGAAGCATTTTTGATTCTCCATCTGAGGGCAACAACCAGTGAGTATGCACCTGAAAGAAGTAGGCAAAGGAGAGATTATTGAACTAAGGATGTACATTGGAAGCGAATGAGAAAAATGGTGGATTTGAAGAAACATAGAAATTAATAATAATCATACATAAAAAGTCGGCTCCGAACCTATTTTTAAATTTATTTACGATTGAGTTTGCTTTGGTCTTTTGTCAATTATGCACATATGTAGGTAGAGAGGAGTACTAGAGGTAATAAGGAACATGAAAGAGGATAATGGTGAAGTGCAAGAATGCTAAAAGGAAAAAAACTAAACTCAAATTTGATCCCCAAACTCCCATCAATGCGTAGGAAAATAGCAACATTGACCCCCAAACTCCCATCAATGCAACATTCACAGTTCAAATTTGATCGTAAACTCAAATTTCATCCCATTTAAAAATCTTTGTGTGCTCGAAAACAAGCCGACCATGTGTTCCTACTTTAAAAAAAATGGCGGTGACATTCAAGAAATGCAGTGAAGAAAAGAAATAAACCATACAATGAGGAATAAGAAAGCTTCCAAAAAAGACATGAACATGAAGCAAATGCGATCAAGGACTGAAGTTTTGTTGTTGTTGTGAGTTTGGGGGTCAATGTTGCTATTTTCCTACGCATCGGAGATGGCGAACAATGTATCTATAAGATGCAACTATCATGTAAGTTGAGTTGGATTATTTATCAAGCTTTGAAAGGCTTGCATTTCAACATGCATATGATAAGTAATGGCATAAGTGCAAGAATGCTAAAAGGGAAAAAGTAAAAGTTAAGCACAAACCTATCATGTAAGTATGATTCTAGAACTCATCCTCTCACCCCATCTAAAGCTGTTGTGTGCTCCAAAGGCGACAAGCCATGTGTTCCTACTCAAAAAAAAAAAAAAAATAAACCACTGGGATTCAAGAAAAGCAGTGAAGAAAAGAAAAAAACCATACAATGTTGAATAAGAATGATACCAACAAAAAACATGATCATCAAGCAAATGCAGTCACGGACTGAAGTTGGTGTCAATGTTGCTATTTTCCTACGCATAGGAGATGGCGAACAATGTTTCTATAAGATGGACCTATCATGTAAGTTGAGTTGTATAACATGTATAACATGTTTTATAAGGGTTGGTTAGGCCGTGGACGAGTTTATGGGTCGCTAACACAAAGGGATAAAATAATTATTTTGAGGTCCCTGCAGTTAGCGCGCTAATTCCAGTATTAGCGCGCTAATTAGCCACTGCCAGATATTTTGGACTTTTGGAAATCAAGCTTTACATTTGAATTTTTGATTTCCTGGATTCCTAGAACGGCTATAAACGGTCATATTGGAATTCCTATCACTATAAAACCACCAAAAACTTGGTTTTAACATAAGGAAGAAGAAACACATTCCAAAATTCAAGATCTACAAAAAGAAGAAATTTGATTTTTTTGAAGGAGCAATAGGAGATCACTATAAAACCACCAAAAACTTGGTTTTAACTATAATATACTAATGTTTGAAACAAACTAAACCACCAACAATATGTAAATCAAGTAACTTAAAAAGTCTACACGACAAACTATTGAAAGGAAGTGATTCAGTCGCTAAAATAGAATAGCCAAGAGAAGATTCACCTCGATAAGCACCTAAGCCACCGGCCCCAAAGCCTCCATAACCCCCACCAAGCTCACCGCCTCCACTATACCCACCACGCCTACCTCCGAGACCGGAGTCCTATAAGGACCAAAATCACCACCACCAAAAAAAGAATGAGTTTAACATGCAAATGAAACAAATCGTCTACAACATGCTCATCGTCAAAAGCAATGAACCCATTCCCCGAGAACGATAGGAAAAACTAAAACCCGCCTATCCGAAAACGGGAAAAAAAAAATAAAGGAACTTCATCATCGGTACCCTCCACTACATCGAGGCTTCAACAAACCACCATCGTCCGCAGTACATTCATTGTCCATTTATCTCTCGTATATCTTAGTTGGCTTGGACGCCGATTGATGCATAAGTTATCATGGATTTTATTTTTAATACATTATCCTCCCCAAAATAAATTTTTTAACCTCAGTTTAAGTAAAATATACTATAAGTACCGAATGTTTGCGAGAATTAATCCATGGGAGAAGAAAACATCTTGTTTGTTGTGTGCAAATCTTTATGCGTTGCGGAGTTCTCTCGAGTGCTATGATGAAGAAAGTGGTAGAATCGACGAGGGAGCAACATCTTCATGCCATAGCAAATGAATTTGGGAAATCGATAAAGGGTCGTTTTAGGTCATCGTGTTGAGAACATGTAGGCTATTCTTCTTCTACGGACATGCCATAATAGAAAAAGAAGAGCCTACATGTGCAACACGAGATGACCGAAAAACGAGCCTTTATCGACTTCCCAAATTCATTTGCTATTGCATGAAGATGTCGCTCCCGTCGATTCTACCACTTTCTTCATCGTAGCACTCGAGAGAACCCGCAAACGCATAAGATTTGCACACAACAAACAAGATGTTTTCTTCTCCCATGGATTAATTCTCGCAAACATTCGATACTTATAGTATATTTTACTTAAAAACAAAAAAAAGAATTGGGGGAGCAAAAGGGAAAAAAATTAAAATCCACGATAAAATATGGAACATCGACCTAAAAATGCACAAAAAGAAGTGTGAATCATAAAGTAATTCGATGAATTTCTAAAGTTGTCTACACTATAAAACGTTTAATCTAAGCATTTGAAACAAACAACAAGTGAAGTACCTATGTATCACCAACCTGCTCATCTCTCGAGAGCCACGCTTACGTCTCACGCCCAACATTGTCCCCTTGTTGGGGTGGATCGACCGGATCTATTTGCGGCGGCTGTCGCTGGTCATGAGGTGGCGGTGGTGGTGGCGGTGGTGGTGGTTGTTGCTGAGCTAGGCCTATTTCGTCCATGTCCATCCCAAGACGCTGATGCATGAAGTTCATAACCTTTCGTAGTTGCTCCGCAACGACATCGAACTCTGCCCGCGGCACCACATCCGGCGTCTGCGACGTGCTAGCACCAGGAGCTCCGTATCTCCTCTTCTTTCTCCCTACGGACCCGAGTCCGTAGACACGTCCTTTGGAAGACTCACCCGCCACATTGAGGTACACCGCCTCATCATCCACCGATTGCTCCGGTGTAGCCTGGGTCAGCTCCTGACGTCTGCTCTGGAGCCTATCCTGCATATATGCACAACAAACAAAGTACATGATATGGGGTAAGTTAAAGACTTAATAATATTTTACATATCATTTCTATACTTACATAGAACCGCTCTGATCTAGTATCGATGAATGTCGTCCTGTCGTGATTAACGGTGTGGAGATGCAAGTACAAATCATTCACAGACGGTGGCGTCTCGGATGAATCAGCCTGCGTGCAGGACCAAGCATAGTGAACAAGAGTATAAATGTACAAAATATCCTAGATGTTACAAAAAACTAACCAATCTTTCTTGGGGTAGTCACAAATGACACGGAACCACCACCGTGCTTCGAGGGTCCAGTCCCAGGGCCTTCGACCTCAGTGTTCCTATTCTCCGTCGCTTGCCTAGACCTAGCTGGAAGTCCTCGCTCTCCCGATCGCAAGTATCTCCTCCATGCCTCATCTCGTAACATAAACCGTCGCACCCGATTCTTCTTCAACTTGTGCATCAACGCGGTGTACCTTGTGCTCGCAAGCTTTGTCGTACGCCGCTCGCACGAGATCCTCGGGAAGCGCATCATCCCATCTAAAAAATATCTACAAATTGGCGATTGCTATTGTTAGCACTTATTTGAGAAAATAGTATAAATCATAAGGCATATGGTAGTCTTGTTTACCTTCCATTGGCGCCGTATTGGTCTTTATGATGAGGCGATACCGACTTCCAACAATACCCTTCGGGAATCATCCATCGTTTAAAAACTTTTGTCATCCTCCGTGCACAAAAGTGCGAAGGATGCAACTCCTGTGTTTCATGAACATGCATATCACCTTCAATATTTGACATCCATATTGAAATTGACATATAAAAGTCAAACGCAAACTTACGTATCATTGGCAATCAGCGTGATAGGGATCCCCGCACGCGAGGAGGGGCTCCATCCCCGCCCTCCGAGGTGGCCGCGGAGGGCCTGTCACCTCCAACCCCGCTCTTACGTCTTCTTCTCGGGATCTTTGCCGCCGATCTTTGTGGTGGGGGTGCGGAGCCTCGTGGGTAAAGGAGTCATTGATGTCGGAGAAGGTGTGGGGAAGTGTGTATTAGGCATAGTCCTTGATGACGACGAAGATGGTACGAGACGACCCCAACGGTATGGAAGGGAAGGTGACGCTGCGGCGTATCGTGCTCGAGAGACCGAGAAGTCGGAATCGATAATGGAGGTATCGAACCACGACCTCGACCGCCACGACCTCTATGGACCCCTCCCGTGGCACGACCACGAGGCCGATTGGTATTTCGCCGCGGATGTCGGTGCCGCACCTATTCCGCTGGACGATGGCCTCCTAATGGCAAACCTCGACATCCCCTACGACCACGTCCGGCCATGATACCTAACAATATTCACGAGTAAAACATCGAAAAAGAAGGGCATACAAAAAGTAGAAATTCAGTCTATATTATTGGACTTAATAAGAACAAAATCCATGCAAATAAAAGTAACTACATTATTGGTCGTTGACATATCATATACAAACTTTATTCGCTATCATCCGTTTCAAATTCACTCTCATGAGTAGAAGGTGATGATTCTTCTTCTGATTCATCTCCACTATAAACTTCATCGCTTGGACCCGCTTCAACAATGAATCGAGTCCCAGTCGGAACATCCAGATTATTGATATCGGCGTCTGCATCATCGACTACGCACGTGGTGGGCATCCCATCTTGGAAAGCAATCTCTGCCGAGCCCTGGTCATTATCGTCTTTGCTAGTTTCCTCGTCAGCGAATTTTGGCTGACAAAGCAACAAACTGCTAGCCATTCTTGTCGATTGTTCCGCATAGAAGGGTACGAAAGGTAGTAGACTTGAGTGGCTTGCATTGCTAGTACAAATGGCTCGTAGTTGTTATATCGTCGACTTCGATGAACCTCTACCAATTGAAGTGTTGGGTGAGTCCTCACACCATGATTCGGTGTAGGGTCATACCATTCGCACTTAAACAAGACCACACGTTTGAGGCCGGTATACTCAATCTCCACAACCTCTTGCAGTACTCCATAATAGTTATGGGAAACATCAGCGTAGTTTGAACCCTTCACCAAAACGCCGCTGCTCTGCGTCGATCTATTAACGTCATATGTTGCGGAGTGGAACTTATACCCATTAACAAGGTAACCAGGGTAGACAGTACATGATCGACTAGGACCAACAGAAAGATCAACGAGCGTCTCGTCAACTATAGAATTCCGAGCCTATTCGTCAAAATTAGAGATGCAATATGACACATTAGTTATGGGAGAAACATTTGAATCTATAACGTACAAAAGTAATGCCCTTACATATGTTTGAAACCAAATGGGGAAGTTGTGCTCTAGACTACTATCAACTTGCGACTCCCCCATTGCTTGAGTGATTTCATCGACGAATATCCTAGAAGAAACGAACGTGTAAGTCGGATGTATTTATAATGTATGAACAATGAATGTACTTGCATTATTGAAAGAAAGTGATGGACATGCGAACGTAAGGAGCGATCTCTGGACAATTGAGCAAGTATGTACGAATGAGCGGCATTATACTCCCGCTCTGTTAAGTATCGCTCCTTCGACTTGCCCATGGGTCGACCAGGATAAGTGAAAATTGAGAAATTGCCAACGAAGTTCGGTGTGGGCCCGAGACCGCCATCGTCGTTACGTGGCACTTTGTCATGCAACGTAAAGACGTGATCTTCGAAGTAGTAAGAACAAAAGGATGTGACCTCTTCGACCAAATAAGCATTACACATGGAGCCCTCAACCTTCGCTTTGTTTCGCACATTGTTCTTCAAATGTTTAAGGTACCTATATGAATGTTATAGGAAACGTTGATATAAAACCTATTGAATGGGAAAATAATATCAAGGGCTCAAGATAGTACCTCTCAAATGGATACATCCATCGAAATTGAACGGGACCGGCCAGACGGGCCTCGTAGGCCAAGTGGATTGGTAGGTGTTCCATAGAGTCAAATAAGCTTGGAGGGAAAATTTTTTCCAACTTGCAAATGATTTTTGGTATTTCAGACTCTAAGACCTCCATATCTTGGATACTGACACATTTCGCAGTAAGGGACCGGAAAAATAGGCTTAATTCGCTAATTGCAACCCAAACCGGGTTTGGGAGAAGTTCTTGAATGCAATTGGTATCAACCGTTGCATGAATATATGACAATCATGGCTCTTCATGCCGAACATTCGCAGATTTCTTTGGATCTACACATCGACCAAGATTCGATGCGTAACCATCAGAAAACGCAACTTTTCAACCCACTCGCACAATTTTTGTCTTCTTGATGTATCAAGAGCATAGCACCAAGGACGTAAATATTTGTCGCCGAATCAATGTGTAGAGAAGGTCGGTGACAATATTCACGAATATCTTGCCTCGATTTTGCATTGTCCTTACTCTTGCCCGGTACACACATAATAGTGTTGAATATGTTGTCAAAAACATTTTTTTCGATGTGCATGACATCTAAGTTGTGGCGGATCAAGTTTGTCTTCCAATACGGCAAGTCCCAGAATATGCTTTTCTTCCTCCATCCCGAATTCTTAGCTATCCGCCCATTCACAGATTCAGCGCCGATTTCTGTCACCTTCATCAAGCCAAACGATTCAATTTCTGCCAAAATTTCTTCACCAGACCGCAAAGCGGGCGGATCATCGATTATGACCATTTTGCCTCTAATGAAATTTTTTTGTCTTTCCTTAATGGTGATGACTTCTCCAAGAAACGACGATGACAAATCGAACCACGATGTCTTACCACCATTTCGCAATTGAAATGCATTTGTATCCTCCATACAATATGGACAAGCGTACTTACCGTGTGTGCTCCAACCGGACAACATGCTATATGCGGGGAAATCACTAACATTCCATAAAAGGGCAACTCGCATGACAAAATTTGTCTTGGTGGAAACGTCGTATGTAACCACCCCATTGTTCCATAAATCTTGCAACTCTTTCACAAGCGGCTGAAGGAACACGTCGATTTCTGCTTTGGGCTGGTCGGTCCAGGAATGATAACCGTTAAGAACATAAACTCAGATTTCATGCACATCGACGGTGGAAGGTTGTAAGGAGTCAAAATCACGGGCCACGAAGAGTACGATTTCCCGGAAATCCCAAATACTTGAAAGCCATCAGTGCACAATCCTAAACGAACATTCCGAACCTCGGCGGCAAAGTCTTTATTGACGTCATTAAAATGTCTCCAAGCAATCGAATCAGAACAGTGTTGCATAACATCTTCAGGCGATGAATGATCTCCATGCCATCGCATATGTTTTGCGGTTGACTCGACGCATACAATCGTTGTTAACCGAGGGCCCAAAGGGAAGTAGTACATTCTTTTGCAAGGGTGGTTTTTTGTGTTCCGACCACGACCTCGTCGATGTGCAACGTATCGTGATTTCCCACAAAATTTACATGACGTCAACTCAGAGTCCACTCCCCAATAAATCATACATTGGTCCTCACAACAATCTATTTTCTCAACAGGTAGACCTAGACCTCGCATTAGTCTTTTAGTGGCATAAAAATTCTCAACCATTGAGTTGTCATTTGGCAAACAATCCTTCATGAGTTTAATGATTTCATTATACCCTCGTTCGGATATATGATGTTGGACTTGATCGCAAGTAATCTTGCCATTGCGGACAACGTTGTCATGGTTTCGCAACCAGGCCACAATTGTTCCCTACTTGCATCAATCATGTCATATAGTTGGCGTGCTTGGGGGTTTGGTGATTCTTCCACGACATTCCAATTGAAACTTGGACCGCCACGTTGTGTAGCATCTCGCGGTAAGGTGTCGGATCGTAGCCTCGAACATCAAGCATCATCAATATGGCAATCCATTTCGTGAAAATTTTGCGGCCCTTCATCTCCGTTCTCACCATGTTCGTACCAACCGTGATATCCCCGGACAAATCCATACCTACATAGGTGGTGCTCAACCGTTTCGACGTCAGTGCGGAACAAGTCGACATTTCTTAAAATTGCACGGACATCTAATCTTCCTTTCACTTTGGTATGTAGGACAATGTTGTTTTGCAAATGATATGAATTCTTTAACCTTCGCCGCGAATTCAATTCGAACATAACCGTTGTCGAGCCGGTTGTACATCCAGTCTCTGTTTGTAGACGACATTCCTAGTCGAACGTAACCCTTGTCGAGCTGGTTGTCTATTCAAGTAATGAAATAATAATGATTAAGATGATAAGAAATCTCACTAATTGGAGAATATTGTAAATCGGAATAGCGATCTACACCATCTAGAAGAAATTGATAGCTAAGTGAAAGAACGAGGTTCGCACATTAAACTCATGAATAGAGAATAAATTGACAAAGTTAGGAAGTCATTAATGAGTCATCACAATCTAAAGAGAAGGCATTGATTGAGTTATGTTGTTTATGTAAGAAGCTTGGGCATTATCAAAAGGATTGTTGTAAATGACTCATAATAAACATGTATAACATGTATTATAAGGGTTGGTTAGGTCCTGGACGAGTTTAAGGGTCGCTAACACAAAGGGATAAATTAATTATTTTGAGTTCCCTGCAGTTAGCGCGCTAATTCCAGTATTAGCGCGCTAATTCCAGTATTAGCGCGCTAATTAGCCACTGCCATCTATTTTTGACTTTTGGAAATCAAGCTTTAAATTTGAATTTTTGATTTCCTGGATTCCTAGAACGGCTATAAACTCTCATATTGGAATTCCTATCACTATAAAACCACCACAAACTTGGTTTTAACATAAGGAAGAAGAAACACATTTCAAAATTCAAGATCTACAAAGAGAAGAAATTTGATTTTTTAGAAGGAGCAATAGGAGATCTTTGTGGCTGTTCTTAAGTTCTCAAATCCAGCACCTTTGAGGCTTTCAAAGGAATGTAAGAGTCTCTGCAAAGCTGATCTCTTTTGTCATCCTCTTGGTTGTAAGGAAATCCTTGATATAAACTCTTTCTTGTGCTTAATCGACATAGTTTTGTGTATTTGATTTGAAAATCAGTTTGATGTGTGTTTGAACACTTTCATCCTGGGTTTCGCACTTAAATTAAAATTTTTAAGACCCTAAGATTGCAAAAAGAGACCACCAGTAGCCCGACATTTAGTTGTGTGGGGAATCGAAGTTGAGGCCGTGGGCCTAACCTATATCAATATCAGAGGCATACAAATACCACATAGTATCAACGCGTCTACTACTTGTTCACTCATACGTCCTTAAGGTTATAGGTTTATTCCATTCTCTAGAAATGTAATGTGAAATAGCAACATTCACTAAAAGAGTAATCCTAGTGTTTCTAACCCTAACTAGTAGTATAAATTAAGTAATTATAGGTATTATTCAATCGTAACCAACAACACTTAACTAATCAATCATCCATAGCAAGTGCATGAATATGAAATTACTAACAACTATAACATCAAACGACAAAGTAATTACCTCAGTAAATGATTCTAATGTATTATAATGTTGATCATGACATGCTTTACCGATAAAATAAACATGGAATAACAACCAAATACGGATGACATGCTTTACCGATAAAATAAACATGGAATAACAACCAAATATGGAATCAATATAAATCTTGAATTGCTCAATTAAAAGGTTGAAATGAAATAGTACATATTAATAAACCTAAAAATAGAACAAGCATAACCTCAAAAACTATGCATGTAAGAGAAGAAGCGAGAACAAAAACTTCTAAACCAAACAAAAGACACAACATTAACTTAATAGATCAAGTGAAGAACACCAACTAATGCACATGAAAGCCAATCCGGGGGAAAATGTGAGCAGATACAATGTGAAGAGAATTCGGGTGTTTAAAATTTTTTTTTGTCTTACCTTGACGAGCGGAGAGCGGAGCGGTAAGCACAGAGCGACCAGAGAGCAGAGAGCAATGAAAGACACAGAGATTCAAGATCGAAATTCAAAAACAATCAGAACGATGTGCACTCATTCACTGCACAATCAACCAAGGAACAAATCAAATCACTCAAGAACAGTTAAAATAAAACCTCATAAAGTAATAACAATTATAAGAACTGAACTCTTAAAATATGTCACCTGATCAAGAGTTTGTTCCTTCACAGTTCATAAACAATAAGGTAGTACTATAACACGGCCAATTGCCAAGGCAATTTACAAAAATAAAATGGATTCCATGACCATAATAGCTAAGACCTTTCAAGAAAATAAATTTTTTATTTAAATCCATTTATTAGACTAGTATAGCTGAGCCGCTAAGAAAACCTAGTATACACAATGGTCAGCCACATTATGTTCATTTCCTATATTTGAACATCAAGGCATATATATGATTTGCCTTTGCCTAGAGATATAGCTTCAGTTCAAGTGAAAATCTATAACATATTTCATTCATGAGCATAATATTTGCAATGCTAACAAGTATTACGACTTTAATATTCCTGGATGCCGCATATAAGGTACGTAGGAACACCGAACACCCCAAATATTTATTGATAGATGGAAATTTATGAAGTCTGCATGCTTAATTTAAATTGGAAAATCTTTCAAGATAAAATAGCTTCTTGCCTTCAACTCCGATCTTTACTAGAAGATCGAACTATCAAATGAACCATAGCGGAAACTTAAATAATTCTCATGTCACCCTTGGTTTTCCATAAATTTTTAAAATTAGATAAACAAGGGGACTAGAATGCCAACCTGACAGACGCAAATTTTTAGCGAAGGATGCAACTGCAGCTCAGTACTTCCTCAAAACCATCACAAGGTGAATGATCTCTATGAAAGCTGAAGAGCTCTTGATCATGAGTGTTGCCTGCATTATAAATTAAGAACAATAAAAAACAAATAGATTATATCAGAATGTAGTAAGACTCCAAAACTACAAATGCCTTGCTAACCAGATCCGAATCAAAGAGCAGAGAGAGCGAGAGATATCGGCGATGACGGAGACCGGCGCGACGAGACGGAGAGACCAGAGAGACGGCGAGACCGAGAGAGAGACGAGAGAGAGACAAGGTAGCACGACCGGACGGACAAACGGAGACCACGCGACCGACAGCCGAGCGAGAGACAAGAGAGAGACCAGCTAGCACGACGACGGACGGAGAGACGAGACGATCGAACGGGATGGACGTTTGGGGACGAGACGATCGGCCGGCGCGACGAGACGGAGAGGCAGATTTAGGTTTTGGGGTTGTTTCGTGTGAATGATTTGGGGATTTCTCTTTGTGTTGTTGGGGAGGGGGTGGGGTGCGGGAAAGAAAAGAGGCTGCCATGATCCAATAAAATACAAATCTCGAGGAATTATGAACGGTCATAAGAAATGAAGAATTTGGCGGGAATGGAGGCGCTAAATTTCAGAGACGGAATTAAATTCCGTCTCTAATTCCGTCGCTAATTCCGTCTCTGATCCGTCTCAAATCCGTCTCTAAATATTTCCCTGTCAATTCCGTCGCTAACTGTTACATTTAGAAACGGAACTTATTCCGTTTCTAATTCCGTTTCTGAATTAGAAACGTAAATAAGTTCCGTTTCTAATTCCGTTTCTGATTTGCTGTTTTTTTGTAGTGTAGTGTCTGGAGCTGCCACAATACTAACGGTACAACTATAACGATCTTATTAGGAGTTTAATTCCATCCATTTTCTTACTATATGTACAGAAAAAGTCACACCATTACATAATTAACCTCATTCGCTTGTTAATGAATTGTAAATCTAATTTTTTTTTCAATAATGGGAGAAAACTAAACTTCCAGCAGTGAAAAAAATATCGAACTTTTTTTCGTCAAAGCTTCATTGATAATCATAAGCCTTACATCGATACAGTATTGAAGGCTTGGTCTCAACATGAAAGCAATGGAGGCATAAGACCTTATTGCAACCCACCATCGAAAGCCTCTATGGCATAAAAAACTAAACTTCTAGCGGTGAAAAAAAATCAAACTTTCGATAAGGGATGACAATTAGGTATTATATAAAAATATGAATTCATGAAGACAAACACTCTAAATATAGGGACAAACACCCCCCAAAAATGACAAAAACCTTATATCTATACCTAAAAAAAAATGAAGGAAAACTAGTTAGGAGACTTGCCAGAACTTGAGTCACCACGTTGAAACTTATTTTTTTAGACGTTGATCGTTGCCAATGGAATCAAATTGTCGACATTCTCCATAGTTGGACTAGACGAGCTATAATCCATATTGTTGTTTCACCTTCTTCTTCTTAAAAAACTTAGGCATAAATAGGGCAATGAATAGTATCGCCGTCGGAAAACGTTTCTCAACTTGAAAAAAATAAAAGGACAATAAAAGATGACAAAAAAGAAAGAAAATTGGGAGAAAAGAGAAGAAGGGGAAGGAGGTCGTGGTGGAGGGACTGACAACAACACAATCGGCAGACATCGCCGACCTCGATGAACAAATCTATCGAAAAAGGTGGCTCATACACTTTTAAGGAGAAGTTTCGACTTTCTTTAAGACAATTAGATTCGTACTCTTTACCCACCATCTGTTCATTTCAACCAGAATATTAAAGATTAATGTGTTAAAGTCTTTAATCCATGGTGAACTGTTTTTCTTTATCAAATGTAACATAAATTAAAGATTATTATTTTATGTAAAAAATTAGTTGATATTTAGCCATATAAATAAAGAAAAACAACTTCTTAATCGTTTTTTCTCAAAGTCTTATACGGTTTTTTTTTTTTTTTTTTTTTTTTTTTTTTCATTGAGTGGGTTTTTTTAGTCAAAGATACATTGAGTGGGTTTTACGTGCCCTCATAGATCAATGAAATGAGATTGCGAACATTCAACCTACACCCTACTAAGTATTTTTTTTCGAGAACCGAGGTATGATATGGGTGCCATAAGTATAACGACTCGCTTGTAGTAATAGTGCAATCAACTTACGTTGATCAGGGAAAGTTTTTGCACTAGTTGTATATTACCTACTTAACTTGAATTATTGCTAAAGAATTCACTTTTTAATTGATTTTATACTAAACTAAACTAATATAACAAATTCCTTTAAATTTTAGTTGACTTCTTATCTTCAGGATATCTTAGTTCACAACTTCACTTAGGTGATTTAATACTATGCTTTATATTCATGTTTACATCTCAATATGGTTTGTGCAATGCCTAATTAGAATAGTCAGATTTCCTTCAAATCTACTTCAACCCATTGTCGTGAAGAAGAAGATTCTAATGTGCAAACTAATACTCCACCTATCAATGTGAATAACGTAAATTTCGTATTGCTTTCAGTCTCAAATCATTGGATTCATAACCAACTAAGTTTCCTTTCCACGCCTCCCTAATTAACAACTATCTCTTGATGTTGTGTATTTTACGGTTATACTATTCATGTCTAGATAAAAAGCTTCAATGGCTATGATAACTCCTAAAACTTAAGTTAATTAGACCCGTGATCAAGATGCCTAAAGCATTATGCTCAAAATCAATACAAATTCTAACCGTTACACTTGTTATTATCTCTTTTTGTTTCTATTCAAAGCATAATATTCATACTATAAGATCCATTGATCCCTAAGATAAATAGAATATTTGCACATCATTGAAATACACATATCATAATTCAATATAAAAATAATTGCAAATCAGATATGAATATAAATATTACCATGACTTAATCAACAAAACCAAATATTGATTGCTAACGTGAAGTCTTCAATATTTCTCCAACAAAAATTCATTAATACTCAAACTCGATGTTAAATTACTCTAATGGAGACTAATCTCCTTCTATGTATCGGTTTTCTCCTAGTTTTTCGCGTCCTAATACCTATTTATACTCCCTAATAATAGTTAGAAACTCTAAATTACAATTTAAGCCGAATTAAAACTTCACTTTCTAATTTCTGCGAGGTTCTCTGTCACTTACTGCCCCGGCGTCGTGCGTGTAAAGCCATGGTGCATTGACTACGCCAATGCTTCATGATGTGTTTTTGAGCTCTTGGAGTCTTGGCGCCATCCCTTTTATGTCTCGGCGCTGTCCCTTGTGTGCCACGGCGCTGCCATTGCGTTGGACCTCTAAAGTTGATTTTCTTCATTTCTTTTCTCTCATGTCGTACTTTTCATCCCCATGCCATGTATTGTCTCCCCACAATGACAATACATGTTCCCACGATGCCAACTCTGATTTTCTGGTTTTTGTTCTGTTTCTTCTTGTTTTTCTTTGATTTTTTTCCAATATGCCTTAATTCCCTAAAAATGGAATAATATAATGAATTAGCACTTATTTGAGGATATTTATACTAAATATACTACTAAATTAACCCCATATATAGATATAAATAATCACTTATCAAATACCCCCAAACTTAAGGTTTTGCTTGTCTTGAGCAAATATATATTTTACCAAGTCTCCTAATAACTAGTTCTCATTCGAGTTACATTCTTCATGGTGTGTCCTTTAATTTACTAAGTTTTAAGTTACCAATACACTCAAGTGTTTGTTTTTTCTTTGCACAAACTTATATTTTTAAGACATGCAGCTTTAACAACTCATATAACTTCACTTTCAAAATACTAAAGTAAATCACAACAAAAAATAACCACTACTCACAAGTTTGTTTCATTTCAACACTCAAGTAGCAAGTATACAATCTCATGATTTATCATTCAGGGAATTCACAAATAAGCATTAAACAAACTCATTTTTGGTATACTTTAGAATTTCAAGAGTCTATATGACTTTTACATAGTTGGAATGGAAACTTAACTTAGCTAGATACTCGCACTCGAGCTAAATCTTTTATTTGAAGAGTTTTATTATACTTTCGATTTTTTCTCTTTATTTTCTTTTCTCATTTATTTTCTTGTTCTTATCATCAATTTTATTTTTTATTTTTCAGTCCCTATTCCTTTCCCTTTGGATTTCATTCTTCCACACTTTTTCCAACCATCAAGTTCTCTGCTCATTTTCCTTTAGAACTTGTGGGATTCTCTCATTGATTCTTTATTTCTATAACTCTTATTAGCATTTCTCGCTTTCACTAAATCAAGTAAGTTAACTCAAACTTTTACTATATAATGCCTACTTCTTTATCTTTTTTTAGTAAGTCTTTATTTTCTTTGTACTTTCAACTACTATTCACACTTATCATAGGATCCTTAGAGATATAACTTTTTCTACAAGAAGTGTTCTAATTCTTGCTTTTGTTTCAAGTTTAAGGTATTCCCTAACTCTCGGTTTCTAATAATGAAATCACACTATTGTTTGCAACATTTCATTGTTTTTTTTTTTAAAATTTAAAATATTCTCTTGAGTTTCATATCAACAAGATACTTATAATCTATTCAACCATAATTAAAGGCATAAAAATGCAAATGAACTACTTATTCATTACATATTACTATATATAACATAATCTATACTACTTAATCATTTATATAGTAAGAAAACAAAAAAACTATACACTACCATGCTTTCGTCCTTAACTGCTTCAAATTAAAATTTAAACAATTATATCTCAACTTATCTTACCACTTTCCCATAGTGTGGTGTAATGTTGATGCCCCCAAACTTAAACCATACTTTTTACTCAAGGTTTAAAAGTAAGCCTGAAAAATGAAGATACTAAAACACATAAACATATATAATAACACAAGTTATAATAAACTAAACCAAACATATACTTAAAACAAGTAAATAGTTAACAAAATATCCCAAATGTTTTAAAAAATTTAGTATCAATGTCACTCTCAACTCCCCAGGTCTAAATGATTTCTATTACGCTGACTTTAGTACTGCGTGTCATCATCATCATCTGCATCATCAACTCCAGCTTGCGATGGTGTCAATGGACGCTCCACCATCCTACTCTGCACTAAATCTGGATCAAACACGTATGCTAGTGTTGCTGGAAAACCTATTGACCTATCAATAGGTCTCATTCATCCGCTCCTCTCATATCTAGCTATGGGAATGTGATGATCAACAAACAACATGAAATTATGCTACCCATTCCGTTGGTGCTTCTCTCTCCTCTTCATATCCTGCTCATATCTTAGCATGGCTGCCTAGTATTGCGCCCTATCCTCTTGGTACTATCTCCTTATCTCTGCTATCCACAGCTTCTGCTGCCATAGAGTCAAATCCTTAAGTGGTGGTACAGGTGCCTATTGTAGAGTAGGCGGTGGAAAGACTTCAAGACTATCCAAGTCCTACTCTCCTATCTATGGGTCTACAAACTCGTAACCCTTAGCAAATCCTCGCTGCTGTTGCTCATCCTCTTCCACATTCTATTCATATTTTAGCTCTTGGGTTGTTCTGCTACTGTTGCTTCTGTTGCTTGATCCTCTTGCCTCTTAGCTAACACTTCGGCCTCAAGTGTAGCACCCCTAGCCGACACTTTGGCCTCAAGAATAACACCCTTAGCCCTCTCTTTCTTCTCTTCGTAGTCTTGGTAACCAGGTGGTGATTTCAACGTGAGCATGAAAGCTTCATCTATAGTTAGTTGGACATATATATATATATCAAATTCTTCATCATCTCTCATTCTCACTTCGGCCCTTAAGCACATATGAGTAATCAAAATATGAAACAACAATTTATTGTCCCTTTTCCGACATGTTGGATGCCCTTAAATTGGTGTAGATTATCTCCCTGATGTTGGTTTCCCCACGTTGCGTAATCTCATAAAGACAAGTTGCTTTCAGCTTGTTTATCTCATCCTACTGAGAAGTGGAGAATAATGATGAAACACAAAAATGTTGCCACATTCGATACATTTTCTTAACACTCATCTTCTTAATGTGCTTAGGTACATTCTCAACACCTAATATCCATCCTTGTTGTCCTGGGACAACCAATGCCTCTATAACTCTAAAAGAGTATAGGTTATAGGGTCTCTTATATATGCTAGCCAGGAAACTCGGTTGCAATTCTATTAAATTCAAGCTCTCCAATTCATATATAGTATTGAACTCACACACATTAAAGGGAACAAAAATCCCTCTCACCTTCATTGACTCATCCTCTGTCGTGAATTTTGCATTGGCATAAAACTCATAAACAATCCTACTCACTCTTTTCACTTTGTTCTATCTATAATCTTAAGTACAATGCTCCCGATTTTATCGCCTTATGAAATTATTCACTCTTTCATTGTACTTGGCTGGAAAATTTATCTTCTTTTCGCAAATGAACTCCCTACATGAAATATTCTCATATCGATCCTTGGTCTCCTTACAAATAAAATATTTGAATTTAAAAGGTCTAGGCTCTTCTTTGTTGGGATTCCTAAAGGTAGACACCTCAAAATTATTTGCTCTAATTTGGCTAACTTGTTTCCTTGTTCTAGCCATTTTCTTCAAATCTCAAACGACTAACAAAAATGTAACACAACTCGGTCTTCAAATCACTTAGAAATCAAAATTTATATAACAAGGATCATGCATACGTCAAATAACACAAAGATATCAACTAAGTATCCATGGGTAATATTAATGCTCACATTCACATAATCTTACAAAACCTATCCTACAACCTCAATTTCACAATTTCATACAATATTATCAAACTTTTTTTAAAATTCAAACATAACTAGATGAAATTGTAACTGTACCTTAGTGCCAGATTAACTTACGTTGTAGAATACTCCTCCAAGTCTTTTCCAATCTAAGCCCTCTAACTTACCTCACCAACTAGAACCCTAGCTCTTTTTGAAATCAAAATTCAAAAATCCAAGCCCTAGCTCTTCCACTTATGAAAATCCATAATGTGTTTGCTTCTTCACTCTAAATCACTAGAAAATCACTAATCTCACTTGAAAATGAACAAACTTTGGCTCTAGAGAGGTGTATGCTTGGAGGTTTTTGTAAGGTTTAAGTGCAAGTGTGGAGAATGGAGTGAAAAATGGGTTTAAAACCCTCACTTCAATCTCATAGACGCTTGCTAGTTTTCTTAGTATGGAACGAGTATCGCCGAGAGAATTTTTAGAGATAAGATTAAAGAGATCCAATGCTCCATCCTCATCCTTGGTAAGTAGAAAGCTACCTGATGCAACATCTTCTAGCGTTCAAGTGCTGTGGTTTATCCCATAGTAAAAAAATCTGGAGTTGTGCCCATTTCATGTATCCATGTCCCAGACATCTCCTCGACATCACATTAAATCTTTCCCAAGCCTCGCCAAGAGACTCTGTGTCTTCCTGCTTAAACTGATTAATTTCAAGTTTCCTTTCGCTAACCTTCTCTAGGGGAAAGAACTTATAAAAAAGTCTTTCATTGATTCCTGTGTATGAAGTCATACTCCTTGCATCAGCCTTTGGAACTAGAATTTAGTTTTTTCCATCGAGAATAGGAAAAGTCGCATCTTTATCACCTCTTTCGTAACTTCGATTATGTGTGTAACGATCCATTTTATTAATGCTATTATTTATTTTGTAATTTTAGACATGGACGCCAGCTTAGATCCACGTGGACGCCGCAGATAGGCTAGGACACATGTCAACCTAAATACATTAGTTAATTATATGTTGTACTGCTTATTTGTGATGCATTTTATAAATTTATTTACTAATACATCACATGTGTGTATGTTGTATGGTTATATCGTGTGCAGTTGTGTGATGGGTAGTCACCTCAAAATGTATGTCAACACGGGTATCGAGGGTCAAATTATGGGTAAAGTAGAAAACTCAACTAATTCACTTTAATATGATTAAGTAATTAAATGAAATGGGCAATATAACCATAGGCTAAGCCAATCAAATTAGAACGTTAGGCTTTAATATGCCTCGAAATACGTATCAAGACGTGAGGCAACGAGTATCGGATAGTTGAAGGTTAGTGGGATCACAAGTGGATTAACTTTAGTAAATAGAAACACTAACCATATGGTTTAATGAGGCTTGGTGTAATGTAATTAAATCAATAATAATAAGCTTATGGTTTGATTTAAATAATGAGGACCTTATATGGACATCTAAATGATCCTAGTGAGTGGAACTAGGATAAGATTAGGCTATCAGAGTCATTGAATAATGTGTTACAACATGAATAGAGACCACAAGATAATCCTCGAGATACACATAGCACACTTGATTAAGACAAACATATATAAAACAAGTTAGAATGAGCTTTCATCTCTACTAACATAAAATTCATGCACTTCAGAGAAAAACTAGAGATTTGAAGGAGGTTCAAACTAGAAACTCGACACCGTGGAGATCAAATTTGAGGATCAAACTTAGGTAATATTTGTATTTATCTTCTACTCTATCAAATGAACTTGATTTTATGTGTTTTTGGTACGATTCAAACTTGAGGGTTAGATCCCTAGGTTTCTTTTATGGAAACTTGATAATCATATGTATAATGGCCATTTCTATTCAGGATTTATCATTGGTTTTGCATGAATTGAGATTTTTGGTGAATTTGGGAAAAACTAGTTAATGCATGGATTTGAAAGATTTTGGTCTAATTGATGTTTTAAGATTAGTTTAAATGATGTTTTGGAGTTCCTAATGAACGGAGAGTGAGTAAACCAGGTTAGGATAGCTAATTGGGATGGGAAGGACATAATTCTCAACTAGAGAATTCTGTCACATAGGGCAATTGACATGCTAACTAGGCAGGTTAGCATGCTAATAATTCTAAGCTCTCAACTATCTTTTAAAATGAAGAACAATAGCATGCTATTTCGATTCCCTAGCGCGCAAACTCCACCTAGCGCATTAGATAGTCCCATTATCGCGCTAATGAAAGTTGAAACTTGAACATTAAGAGCTATTTTGATGATTTCTATCTTGATAGATATCTAAACATTTTTAAACAACCTAAAGTCATAAAATTAGAATTCAGGGACTTAGTTGAATGTAGCTCGGTGTTGGAGAGCTTGTTAGATCGGATATGGGAGTCTAGGGAGGCCGAAAAGCGGTTAGAGGTTTGTAAAATCCAATTGAGAATATGAGTATTTGATTATGTTTTTTATTCCATTTTTATCATTTCTTACTGTTTCTACTATTCCATTTTGTTACTTGGACGTGGGTTGAGTTTACTTCCCTGGATTCTCTATTGTGCGTTCATGATGTGCTAGATTGTAGCACTTATGACCCGGCCCTCGGTGAATGTCAACCTGAGCTTGCCCTTGGTGCATTTGTTTGTGACTAAGTCAATTTGGCCAGCACTACGAGGGGCCAGGTATTGGGCCAGTTGGGCGCGTCTACTGGTAGGAACCTGGTGACCTAAAGTACAGTCTAGTCCATCTAGAGCAAACACACATATTTGTTTAGCTTATATGTTATCTATTTATGCAATGAGCCAATTACAGTTGCCTATCATTTACATTATGCATGTTTATTTAATAGGATTTCTTGCACTTCCTTACTTTATTATGCGAATGCTCAGAGAAGTTCCTTGGGACTTTACTTAATGGACTCCTCATTTGTCTTTTCGTGATGATTGAATGCAGATCATAGTACCAGTAGGGGCATGAGGATCCTAGGAGACTACATCTTATTGCTCGCCGTCAATGACCTACTGGTATGTATTTATTTTAATATCTTGTATTATTTTGGGTATTGGGAGACATAAGGGACACTGTACTTGTATATATACGTTGTGTTACGGTATTGTCGCCTATATATAGAGTATTTTTCCCGGTTTTCCACTGTATGACATGCTCTTATGAATAATGCTTATCATGCTCTTATGAATAATGCTTATCATGCTAATTTAATACTTTATTTGCATCAATTAAGACTTTCGCTGATTATTGTTAACTTGTAAACTACAAATCACTAGCACGGCTAGGACTCGAATAAAATTTAAATAGTTGAATTTAAGGAACTTTAAATACTTAAGGAAATAACTCAAGAAAACATGGAACTATTAACTAATTACATGGATAACACACATAATAGACATGATAATCGAGACATGAGGTGGATGGGTAGGTGCCGGACACGTATAGCT
Source organism: Stephania yunnanensis (assembly GCA_039657365.1). Classification (NCBI taxonomy): domain Eukaryota; kingdom Viridiplantae; phylum Streptophyta; class Magnoliopsida; order Ranunculales; family Menispermaceae; genus Stephania; species Stephania yunnanensis. Next base: position 47,037,244 of record CM077581.1, read on the forward strand.
GGGCCCACCGAGCGAGGAGCGCATGGCATGATGACAACCCAGGTGGCCTCAGGGCGTAGGGCTGCCACAATTGATATCAGAGCCATGCTATTCTAAAAACTTGGGAAATTTAAATAAAATAGCATTAAAATCTATTAAATAATCTTTAGATGTGGAAACTCGATGATATTGCCTTAGAACTTTAGTTGGGAAGTGATGTGAGGCGGGTAGAGTTAGAGATTATATTCGTGTTATATTTTGTTATATATATGATATACGTATATACCGAGGCTGACATGAAGGGAGCGATTCTGGTACCTACTTCAATGTTTTATGGATGTAGAGAGGATAGAGTGGCTACAAACATACTACTTCACCCGATGAGTTAATGGTAAGATTACTGCGGCAATTGTATTATATGGGGCACCCACTCTGCAGGATATATTTGACCGAGCTTTAGCATACAAGACATACTTGATGCATAGAGATGACATACGTGTGACTAGAACTATGGTACAGACTAGGGATAGTTCTCGGCCAAATCGAAGGACAAAGAGATGGGGGGATCATCTAGATAGAGGTTGGAATGATGACAGAAAAGACACGGATCGTAAGAATGATCATCGGAACAGCCAGTTCTAGTATGAGGAGAGATAGTCGATACATGCCATTGCACTAGCACCAATCGATCAGAGTTGGCCGTAGCCGTAGATGTAATGTCAGGGTCAAGATTAGGGGGACATGACAGGGGTTAGAGAAACCAGGGTCAGGGTCCAAGATCTGGAGACAGTTAGGTTGACAAGTAGAATAAACACAGATGTCATAGGTGTAGTCAGCGAGGACACCTAAAGGTAGACCGCATAGCACCACCGTCGCCACAAGGTGAGCCAAAATAGGTCAGAGAGAGGGCCCGTGCGGTAGCACAGCCGGATGGCAGAGCAACAGATTGCTCATCGAGGGTATTTTACATATTTTTGGTAGACCTATGCATGCTATGTGTGATTCTGGTAGTACTTTGTCTTTTATTGCTGGGCGGATTGTTGGAGAGTTAGGGTTAGTTGCACAGACACTAGACACATACCTTGTTCTCAGTACAGCCTTTGGGGACAAGATATACCATAATTGAATATGTAGAGATGTGATGATAGAGGTTCAAGGACACCAACTACCAGTAGATCTCCGAGTGTTAGCGTACCTAGAATTTGGTCAATTGACCAAATTCTTCCTTTTTCCTTCCATTTCTTCATATAACCTTAATATAAACTGAAATAAAAACAAGAGAAAACCCAATGTAATATAAAATTTCACATATAAAATCACCTTAAAATATACTATAAAACACTATTTAGTTATTGAATTATCAAATACCCCCAAAGTCAGCACTTTGCTATCTCGAGCAAAGGAATAATCTCAATTATATTCTCATTTCATTCCTTATTCCGATTTCATAATTAATTACTCTTATTCTTTATCAGAAGTGATCATTAAATAGTGATAACATGTAATGCGTGTTAAATATAACTTGTAATATGTTACCAATCCTACTAGAATGTAGTAAAGGCAAGAACATGGTCGAATCCATAGGATTTAGTCAAACTAAGTTCAACAAACAGAAAGGTAAACCCCAGGGGTTTTTAAAAGAGGTTTATCTAAAAGCCGACTAAATAAGAAAGCAAATGAGTTGTAAATATGAAAATAAAGACAAACCTAAGTCTAGGAATCCATAATCTAGCCCTATGTTGTTTCCATGTCTTGTATTATTAACTTTGAAAGATGGGGTTTAAAATAATTTTTTTTCTATATAGGTTATAGGTGTTGGGGTCACCAAAACCCTAGTCCTCCTATTCTCGATAGATAGGGCAACTGTTCTTTATAAATACTTCTTTTTATTCCACTGTACAACCTTAGGCAACCGCTATCAAGATTTAATACGTGAGCATCATTCATAGCTATGTGGGAACACCAACCCCTAGAAAACCTGGGCAAGCGATCTCAAGATTTAGCCTAATTTTAGATGTTACTCACCTAGAACAACAAGTGTGTTAAGTTTCTTGCTCTATGTGATTGCCACTTCTTAACCCTGTTGGTATTAAGGACTCAACTTTATTAATACCAAGTTAATAGATTTTATGCCTAGAGATTTGCAATGAATATACAAACTCTAAACTACCATTGAGATATCGTTAAAAACAACAACATAAAGATAGAGAACTGAGACAAAACACTATTATTATAGAAAATCTCAGCAAAACATTAAAAAACAACCTACTACTGGCTAGAGAGCTTCATCCCTAACCTAGATATTAAGGAACCTAGCTGGACATGGCTACTCTACATTGCTATACTCTTAAATCACTCTGAATATAATATATTCTCGTTCATATAGGTGCCTTCTTTATATAGGTATGCTTGGGGGTACACGAATATCAATTCATGGGAATAAGAACCTTCTAAAAAGTCTCAAAACTTATATTTTGCAAAGTTGGCATTGTTCATGGTGTCGTGGTTATGTGGGTACGACGTCAGGTGGCGGCATAGCAATATATAGAAAGTTTTGGGCAGCAAGTTGGTCTAAAACTTCTATTTCTAAACCTGATGCCATAGGTGACGTCGTATGTTGTTGGACTTGACACCTCCCGTGTTTTTGACGCCATGTGTTGTTCTGTCTTGACGCCTTACTTGGCGCCGTGGCATCTTCATCGTGTCGTGTGTGTATCTTGACAGCGTTGGACTTACTGAATTTTGACTAATCTTTATCTTCTATCCCGGATTTGTCTAATTCCCGCAATAACACTCAAATACATTGTAAATCTCCAAAGTAAACATATGGAGCCAAACACTTAACTTTGGACTTGATTTACATAGCAAAATACCTATAAAGAGTGCAAAAATAATAACTTATTAAATACCCCCAAACTTAGAACTTTGCACGTCCCGAGCAAAAGGTTATCTAACGACAACGACTAAATACATTGTGAATAAATTAGGTGTTGCTTTCTTACAACTTTATACCTACTTTGCAAAATAACGGAGCCCTTACAATCAAAACTTGGTCAATCTGTTTAACAAGAGACTTGAAATTTTCAAAGGCTAGTCAAACATGGTCACCTTTCAAGAAAACACTTTTTCAAAACTCAAAGCATTTAAAAACCGTAACCTTCAGCTTAATTATATGTCTCCTAGTTCTCTTCATCAAAGTAATAGATCCAAATTGATCCATTTATTAGATGGATTCTGTTAAATGGACTTTATCACTACCTTTTGCTTATTTACAAATCTTCACACTTTTAAGAGTCCATATGACTAATTTAAAGGTAGCTATTATTTGGTTCATGGTATTGGTAGAAACTACTTGACTTAGCTACAAGTACTTGAGTTAAATCTTTATTTCCCAATAGGAGTTTCTTTCTATGAACTTTCACCTTTTATTCATATAGAGATCCTCACATTCTCCTTTTATATGTTTTTTTTTTTCAGTTTACAGTCCATTCTCCATTTCTCGTGGATACCGATTTCTCATTATTTCTCTAACCATCAAGTTCCCTACTCCATTTCCTACAAAACTTGTAACACTCTCTATATATATAGAAATCTCCTGTTAGCACTTATCACTTTTGGTAAGGTTAAGTTAGTTCTCCAATGTGGGATCATCAAGCCAATATTATTATAGTAAATAAGCCTACTTCTTCCTCTTACAATTGCTAGGTCTTTAACAATTATACCCCAAGTGGATTAGTCCTAGTTTAAGAATCTTAGAGATTTCAAATTTTCCCGTAAAGTTAATTCGACCACCTACCTACTTTGGTCTCAGATTATGACTCATCCCTACTCCAAGCTTCTATTAATACGTCAAGTAGATGTAAAAGCTTTTCTACTTCTTATAAGTATCAAGGTAAACAATTTGATCAAGTTTTTACTCCAAAAATTGAAAGCAAAGTTTCACTCGTAGATATGACTCTATAAAATATTAAATATAGTAGACTACCTAAAACTTGCATATATTATTGTACTAATTTCTAAGTAATGAAAGAAGTGGAAGAAAAGAAATAGGATGAAATGGAAGAACTACCATTATGATTCCACTGAAGTCGCAAGTAAATTGAAAAAATGTAAATCTTATACCTACGGGTCTTCAACCAATGATTCTGCCCAACGGTCCACTTACCTAAATACCCCCATCCGAACCTTGTATTCAATATTCAAAATAAGCTGAGCATACCTATTGGGGCATGTGGCATATGTCAATATACAAACATTGTTTATCTTATAATTTTAGTTAATAAAATAAAGGTTTTTGTTTGTTGTTTTATTACAAGTGATTGCATGTTTACCTTATAATAAGATCCATGAGTATTTGTTGAAATATTCTAAATGTCCCTAATAGGTCATTATACTGGGAACTATAATGAATTAAGACTAGTGTGAATCTTGATTAATGTTCATGTGATGATCATGCGAATAGGGGTGCAGATCAACATCATAAATACTTGTTAGGGAACAAGGTACTGGACCAAACAACTATGAGAACACCACATGGATTAAGTCATATGTGTTACTCATAATAAATATATCATCTAGTCCTTCGACTTGAAACCACCATAGACTTCAATATTAGGAGCATGGTAATTCAACACAATTAAACATTTTCTTTAACCGGATGATTATAAAGAATGTAGTTATGTGGATAATGTGCGAAGTTGTGTAATCGAGATAGAATTTGTTCCTCTCGTATAGAGAGAGATATCAGTGGACCCCTCGATATGGTAGAATGTTAAATGGTCAAGTCCAAGTAAATTGATATTATCAATGTCACTTAGATGTTTTCGGTCTACCTAAAGATCGAGACTAGTATGATTGAACATTAAGGGCGACTTTTTACGCTAGTAAATTGAAAAAATGTAAATCTTATACTTGCGGGTCTTCAACCAATGATTCTACCCAACGGTCCACTTACCTAAATACCCCCATCCGAACCTTGTATTCAATATTCAAAATAAGCTGAGCATACCTACTGGGGCATGTGGCATATGTCAATATACAAACATTATTTATCTTATAATTTTAGTTAATAAAATAAAGGTTTTCATTTGTTGTTTTATTACAAGTGATTGCATGTTTACCTTATAATAAGATCCATAGGTATTTGTTGAAATATTCTAAATGTCCCTAATAGATCATTATACTGGGAACTGTAATGAATTAAGACTAGTGTGAATCTTGATTAATGTTCATGTGATGATCATGCGAATAGGGGTGCAGATCAACAACATAAATACTTGTTAGGGAACAAGGTACTGGACCAAACCACTATGAGAACACCACATGGATTAAGTCATATGTGTTACTCATAATAAATATATCATCTAGTCCTTTAACTAGAAATCACCATAGACTTCAATATTAGGAGCATGGTAATTCAACACAATTAAACATTTTCTTTAATCGGATGATTATAAAGAATGTAGTTATGTGGATAATGTGCGAAGTTGTGTAATCGAGATAGAATTTGTTCCTCTCGTATAGAGAGAGATATCAGTGGACCCCTCGATATGGTAGAATGTTAAATGGTCAAGTCCAAATAAATTGATATGATCAATGTCACTTGGATGTTTTCAGTCTACCTAAAGATCGAGACTAGTATGATTGAACATTAAGGGCGACTTTTTACGCTAGTAAATTGAAAAAATGTAAATCTTATACCTGCGGGTCTTCAACCAATGATTCTACCCAACGGTCCACTTACCTAAATACCCCCATCCGAACCTTGTATTCAATATTCAAAATAAGCTGAGCATACCTATTGGGGCATGTGGCATATGTCGATATACAAACATTGTTTATCTTATAATTTTAGTTAATAAAATAAATGTTTTCATTTGTTGTTTTATTACAAGCGATTGCATGTTTACCTTATAATAAGATCCATGGGTATTTGTTGAAATATTCTAAATGTCCCTAATAGGTCATTATACTGGGAACTATAATGAATTAAGACTAGTGTGAATCTTGATTAATGTTCATGTGATGATCATGCGAATAGGGGTGTAGATCAACATCATAAATACTTGTTAGGGAACAAGGTACTGGAACAAACCACTATGAGAACACCACATAGATTAAGTCATATGTGTTACTCATAATAAATATATCATCTAGTCCTTCGACTTGAAATCACCATAGGCTTCAATATTAGGAGCATGGTAATTCAACACAATTAAACATTTTCTTTAATCGGATGATTATAAAGAATGTAGTTATGTGGATAATGTGCGAAGTTGTGTAATCAAGATAGAATTTGTTCCTCTCGTATAGAGAGATATATCAGTGGACCCCTCGATATGGTAGAATGTTAAATGGTCAAGTCCAAGTAAATTGATATGATCAATGTCACTTGAATGTTTTCAGTCTACCTAAAGATCGAGACTAGTATGATTGAACATTAAGGGCGACTTTCTACGCTTTATGTTTAATCGAATGATATCACACAACAAATGGATATGATATAGGTTATTCATTCGGTTATACCGATTTTGATATTCATGCCGCTTAGGTAGTCATAATGCCTTGCTAGAGACTATTTATGACTTGTGCACTAAAATGGTTTTAGTTTACTACCAACATCCCATGAACCTATTGGGTCGCACACAAAGAATGACATTGCACAATTTCAATTGTTCTAAAGTAATGAATTTTATATGATAAATTCATGACGTAAAAGCCTTTACGATTTGTTATATGATAATTTATTAATAGAGGTGTTTGTGTAATTTGCTTGGATTGCGTAAATATAATACTTGTATTACGAATATGTTTTTTAAGAGAGCTAATCTACACATAAATAGAGGTTGAAACCCTAAATCGAATAAGATTTACGTTTTTGCTATTTTTTAGTTCTCTAGATTTTGGGAGAGAAAAAAACACTTTCTATCTCTCTTAGGGCTAGCACTCCAAATTATAGTTACCATTCGTGTGTGAGTTTTTTTTATAGAGGACGCGCACTAAACTGTCTTGGAAATTGATAAATTAGAGAAGGAAATAACGAATTAAGGTATGATTTACTTTTGTAGATCTAGTTTAATGGAAATCATTTTCGATCATGTTAGGGTTTTTCGAAAATTTGTTTTGAATTTTTCACTGCGTATGAAGCTCAAAACCCAACAATACCAAATCTAAAAGAAATGATGGAAATAGATGGATAATATATATACATAAACACATACACACATAGAATTTAGTAGAATACTTCATGCTTGGTTAAGGAAATAAGGAAAACAAGGCAGCAACCACTGTTCCATCCACAAATCACCAAAACAATAGTTAACACTCCCTAAATACTAAAGGAGGACGTCTAGTGATGTATAAATCCATTTATAATCAATAACAGCAACAATTCATAGAGAAGTAATCATCCAATATGAATTCAACTAAAAAACATCAAAATAAAACTTGCCACAACAATGATCTTTGGATTTATATTTGTGTGATTTCCTCGACTCACATTGAAACAACTCTTCTAAATCAATTCCTTAATATCAGACACGAAAACCCCCAGCCGCTCTCTTTTACTCCCGATCAATTTTTGAGGATACGTTTGAAGTTTTAGTTTAAATATATGAATTTTCCTTGAGATACATATCACGCTATCTTGAGGCTAATCAAATGATTGACGTGCTAACATGGCACCCCTAAAATGACAAATATGTTCATGCCATCAATACTCACGCTCATCTCGAGGTGATCCGACGATCCATATAATTCAAACCAAACTTATAATTTTTAATATTATATATTTATATATCAAATATATATATATATATATATATATATATACATCGTGTATTGTCTTGCTAATAAATTCACCGGACATGCGTACAAGTAGTCTCGGGTGTGCATATTCATTTCACGACCCCCTTGTTGCACTTGGTGTATCGACTATTTATTGTTTAGTTACATATTTCTTGATTATAGGCTTGTATATAAATGCTCTTTTATACTACAACCTATAAAATTCATTAAACATTCCAAATAAACACAAACCATCACACAAACCCACGTACACACTTATCGAGGTATGCCGAACTTAACCACGAGCCTAACTAGAGTCAATTAGAATTTGAATTAGCACTAATCACCTGCTTAAGGTAACAGGTCATTACAATGTTTATCGACATATCTCTTATGTCTTAGCTATGCAGTAGTCAAACATTGGTGAATCCGATAAATTCTCTCCGTGTAGTTCAAATTAACTCACATAGAGAAATGTATTTCTTCCAGTTACCACTACTCTCTAAGACAAAAGCTCGAAGTATATCCTATAGCACCAAAATCAATCGCTCAGTCTGTTCATTAGTCAACGGATGGTATATCGTATTTAAGTTAAGAAAAATTGCTAGCTGTATCTATAATTCAATCCAGAGTCTGGACGTAAATCTCGTATCTCCAACTGAAGTAACTAACACTGGAACTCCATGAAATCTTAACCCCTAACGTACGTCCACCTCACATAATCAGTAATATGATATCGCATGGAAACTGGCAAGAAATGCGCAGACTTCATGAACCTGTCAACTACAACCCATACCACGTCGTGCTTACACTGACTTAGAGATAGACCGGAAATAAAATCTATCAATAGATGTTCCCACTTCCACTCAAGAATAGGCAGTGAATGTAACAACCCTTCAGGTTTCCTATGCTCAGCCTTAACTTACTGATATATCTTACATCTCGTTACAAACTTAGCAATATAAGTTTTCATACTAAGCCACCAACAAACATGCCTCATATCGCGATACATTTTAGTGTTACATAGATAAATAGAGTAAAAAGATCTATGAGATTCCCGTATCAACTCTTGCCTCAACTGATCTTGAGCTGGGATCCACAATCTATCCCTGAACCGCAATACGCCATAATAAAAAACTAACCAATCAAGATGATCTACACTAGGTGCTAACCTCTTAAGCGTTATATATTCCTGATAAGCTTTCTAACAATCAATCATATACTAAATCATTTTTGGTTAAGCTCGAATCTAAAAATAGAAAAAAAATTATTAGCTCTAGAACTTGCTCTCTTAGTTGATGATGTGCCAGCTAAACTTACATTAATCATCATCATAAATACTTCCTCAAAAAGTTTAAAATGAAAAGCTCTAATAGTAGCTACATTGTTTATGTCTGTTCTTTTCCTACTCAAGGCATCCACAACCACATTTGCCTTGCCCAGGTGATACTCCAGAATGAAGTCGTAGTTCTTGAGAAACTCAAGCCATCTACACTTCTTCATATATGTTTTCATTTATCTATGTTGTAATTGTATACTAACAGTCTATTAACACCTTTTTGTGTAGTTCTAAATTACTCAGGCTCCAACTTGCTTGGATCTTTACTTCTAATCCTACTTTAATTGACAACGAAATTAAAAAAACAACTTTTTAAAGGAAACACCCCAATGTTTATAGCCTGATAATATTAGTACTAGAGAACTCACATAACAAACTATTTCTTCCAGTAACTATCACCTGCTAAGTCACAAGCTCAAAAATCATATTCTTTGGAATTAAGATTAGCTGCAGATATATTGTATTAAAATTGAAAAAGGTCCCTCCCAGCTATTATACTTCTCTTACCTACTGGGAAAAAAAAACTTTTGGTTCCTCATTGCAATAATAATCCTAGTTCTCCATAAACTCTCAACTCTTTCTACACATATATATCTAGCTTACTTTTCTAGTAGAATTAAACCACAATACTGGTAAGAAATTGTAGGGTTTTGGGGTTTATACTCAGCGGAGATTACAAAACAATTTTGACAAAAAACCCCAACAGAATCCGAATCTAATACCATTAAAACGTTTAAACCAAGAAAACTTAATCATACCTTGGTCGCAAAATACCTTTATGAAGGTTGATCGATCTCTAAGGCGCTGCCAACGACGAACGCCATCTACCAGCAGTCCACACACGAACGACGGCCGAGATTCGAAGTGTTAGCTTCAAGAGAATACCGAACCTTTTGTTTCTCCCCAAAATGATCCAGAGCGTACCAGAAAACCCTAAGTCGTTTCTAAAATGAAAATAGAGTTTCGGCCCTTAATCTTTTGTCCGTGTGTTCTAACCTAAAGCGTCTATTTATACAACTCTTGTATATAAACGGTTAAGTAAATTACACATATACCCCTACTTAAAGAAGTATAAGTGTAATACACCACAAGGACATTTCTGTCATGAATTTTATCATATAAAATTCATTTTTCTGAACCATCTTAAAATCTCGCAAAACCATTCTTAGTGTGCGACCCAATAGGCTCATACAACGTTGACAGTGAACCAAAACACATTTTGGTATACAAGTCATAAGCGGCCTCTAGCAAGACATTATGACTACCCAAGTCGTACCAATATCAAATCGATACAACATAATCAATAGTGTATATAACATCCTTTTGTCACATAATATCCTTTTGATCAAACATAAGGCATGGAATTGTCATCCAACATGTTCAATCGTACTATTCTCGATCTCTAGGTAGACTGAAAACATCCAAGTGACATTGATCAATATCAATTCACTTAGACTAGGCATTTTAATAGTCTAACACATCGAGGGATCCACTAGATATCTCTCTTTTTATGAGAGGGACAAATTCTATCTCGATTGCACAACTTCATCACATTGCTCACACAGTAACCAATCACAACCTTTATAATCGTTCGGTTAAAGACAACGTTTGATAGTGTCAAATCACTATGTTCCTAATGTTGAAGTCTCTTGTAATCTCAAGTCAGAGGACTGAAAAATATAGCTATCATGAGAAACAACTATAACTTAATCCATGTGATGTTCTCATAGCGGGTCGGTCCAGTACTTTGTTCCCTAACAAATACTCGTGATCTTGATTCGTATCCCTATATGTATAATCATCATATGATCATCAATCAAGACTCGCACTAGTCTTAATTCATTATAATTCCCAGTATAATGATTGACTAGGGACATTTAGGATATTTCTGTAAATACCCATGGATCTTATTATAATGTAAACATGCAAATTAATTATAATAAACAGCAAATGAAATCCTTTATTTTATTAACTAAAAGTATTCATAAAGACAGTTAATAGATTGACCTAGGGCACATGCCCCAACATCTCCCACTTGCACTAGGGCCAATCATACATGCATCTAATGCCTAATGATCTAATATGACCATCATGTTTTGCTTGTGGAAGAGCTTTTGTCAATGGATCCACAACGTTGTCTTCAATAGGTACTCTGCAAATCTTTACGTCTCCCCCTCTCAATAATTTCTCTGATAAGATGAAAACACCTGAGTATATGTTTGGATCTGTGGTGTGATCTAGGTTCCTTGGCCTGTGTTATTGCCCCGTTATTGTCACAATACAAACAAATAGGGTTTGCAATACTTGGAACCACACCTAGTTCGGAAATGAACTTTTTGATCCAAACTGCCTCATTTGCTGCATAGGACGCCGCAATATACTAGAACTACGTTGTAGAATATGCCACGATCTATTGCTTCAAACTTTTCCAGCTTACTGCACCTCCATTAAAAGTAAACACATATCCAGACTGCGATCTAAAATCATCTATATCAGTTTGAAAAGTTGCATCTGTGTAACCATTTACAACTAGATCATTTTCAAAACCTCCATAGACCAAAAACACTTCCTTAGTCCTTCTTAAGTATTTAAGAATGTTCTTTACTGCTATCCATCTTTACCGCTATCCAGTGACTCTCACCAGGATCTGACCGATATCTGCTTGTAGTGCTCAAAGCATATTTTACATCGGGTCGAGTGCATAGCATGGCATACATGATAGATCCAATAGCTGATGCATATGGAATCTTATTCATACGGTCTTGCTCATCATTTGTCTTAGGACATTGAATCTTGATGAGACTTATGCCATGCGACATTGACAACAATCCTCTTTTAGAGTCTTGCAAACTGAACCAATTCAGCACCTTGTCTATGTAAGCACTCTGACTTAGACCGATTAGCCTCTTAGATCTATCCTATAGATCCTTATCCCTAGGATATAGGCTGCATCTCCTAAATCTTTCATTGAGAAACACTTCCCTAACCAAGACTTGACATTCTTCAATGTTGGGATGTCATTTCCAATGAGTAATATATCATCAACATACAGTACAAGAAAAACAACTACACTCCCTTGACCTTCTTGTATACACGAGGCTCATCTTCGTTCTTAATAAAACCAAAATCCTTGATTGCTTCATCAAAACGAAGATTCCAACTCCGAGAAGCTTGCTTTAATCCATAAATGGATCTTTGAAGCTTGTATACCTTCCTAGAATTCCCAGGATGTACAAAACCTTCAGGTTGTGTCATATACACGTCCTCAAGCAGCTTTCTATTAAGAAATGATGTTTTTACATCCATTTGCCATATCTCATAGTCATAATATGCAGCAATGACAATTAAAACTCTTATGGATTTAAGCATGGCTATTGACTAAAAAGTTTCATCATAATCAACACCTTGAGTCTGCCTGAAACCTTTTGCTAGAAGTCTTGCTTTAAAAGTATGGACTTTGCCATCCATGTCAGTTTTCTTCTTATAAACCCATTTACACCCAATGGTCTTACCACCTTCAAGTAAATCAACCAAGTTCCAAACTTGATTATCATATATGGATTGCATCTCAGAATTCATGGCACTTAGCCATTTATCTGAGTCTGGTCCAGACATAGCCTCCTGATAAGTGGTGGGCTCATTTTGATCCATAAGCAACACATCACAACTATCAGTAATTAGAAATCTGAACCTCTCTCGCTCATGTTTACCAGATTTACGTGGGCCTTATGTCACTTGTGGAGGTTCAACTGGTTCAGAACGTTGTTGAACTTCCAGTAGCGGTTCAGGGTTTATCTGTAATTCTTGAACTTCTTCAAGATTTATTTCTCTCCCATTAGTGTCTTTTGAAATAAACTATTTTTCCATAAAGGCACCATACCGAGCAACAAACACTTTGTTCTCAGCGGGATTATAAAAGTAATATCCATTTGTTTCCTTAGGATACCCGACAAATAAACACTTGTCAGATTTAGGTGCTAGTTTTTCTAAGACTTGTCATTTTACGTAAGCCTCACAACCCTAAATCTTAAGGAAAGACAAACTAGGTCTCTTCCCGTACTATATCTCATATGGTGTTTTATCAACCACTTTAGAAGAAACTCGATTTAGAGTGAAAGCTGCAGTTTGTAATGCATAACCCCAAAAGGATAATGGAAGATCTACATGACTCATCATAGATCGAACCATATCTAATAAGGTTTGATTTCTCCTTTCAGAAACTCCATTCCATTGTGGAGTTGCTGGTGGAGTCAATTGGGAGACAATCCCACAATTTCTAAGATGATCATCAAATTCTTGGCTCAAATATTCACCACCTCGATCTGACCGAAGTGTTTTGATAATTTTACCAAGTTGATTCTGCACTTCATTTTGAAACGTTCGAAACATCTCAAATGATTTAGCTTTATGTTTCATTAGATATGCATAACCATATCTGCTGAAATCATCAGTAAATGTAATAAAGTACTGATAACCTCCTCTAGCCATTGTGTTTATAGGACGACATACATCAATATGTATTGGACCCAATAAATCACTTGTCTTTTCACTGTGTCCAGTAAAGGGACTTTTGGTCATCTTGCCTAGTAAACAAGATACGCACGTTTCATATGTTTCCAAATCAAGTGAATCTAGAAGTCCATCTTTATGGAGCTTCGTTATGCGTTTCTCGTTTATGTGCCCGAGACGACAATGCCAAAGATAGGCTTGATTCAAATCATTTGACTTGAATCTCTTTGTATTTATGTTAAAGACTGGAGTATCAGTGGACCTTTTCATGCTTAGAATATAAAGACCATCACATAAATCAACATTTACATAAAATATACCTTTAAGAGAAATTGAACATCTATTATTCGCAATAATAAAATCAAAACCATCCATATCCAAGCATGAAACAGAAATGATGTTTCTGCTCAAGGCATGCACAAAATAACAATTATTTAAAGTTAAAATAAGTTCACTAGGTAAGACTAAGTCATATGATCCAAAAGCCAGGGCAGCAACTCTCGCTCCATTCCCTACGCGGAGGATGACTTCTCCTTTCTTCAACTTTCTATTTCTGGTGAGTCTCTGCACATTTATACAAATGTGAGATCCACATTCGGTATCTAATACCCAGGAATCACTAGTAAATAAATTAATTTCAATAACATAAGTACCTGTAGTGATAGTCGCACTACCCTTTTTCTTCTTTAGATTTTCCTGATAGAGTTTGCAATTTCTGAACCAATATCCAGGTGCATGATAGAAATGACAATTTCATTCCTTTGCTTTTGGGTGTTTTGAAGCAGGAACAGGCTGGGGCTTGACTTGTTCCATTGGCTTTGCGACAGGTGCAGCAGCAGCCTTGACAACTTTAGCCTTGCATTTGCCTTTCTTCTTCATTCCCTTTCCCTTTTGGACCATTAATACATTACTAGAGGGTTTCTTGATATTTTGTTTAGTAGTTTTGAGCATCAAATGCAACTCTGAAATTGATTTCTCCATATTATTCATATTGTAGTTCATCACAAATTGTGAGAAACTTTTTGGTAATGAATTCAGGATCAAATCTGTAGCCAACTCTTGGCTTAGGGAAACCTGAGTCTATCAAGCTGGTCAACATAGCCCTTCATCTTCAAAACATGAGGACTAACTGACGCACCCTCAGTCATCTTGCAAGAATGTAGGTTTTTGACTGTCTCGAACCTTTCTTTCCTAGCTTGCTGTTGGAACATTTCCTTCAGCGTTATAGCCATGTCGTAGGCTTCCATTAGTTCCATGTCCTTCGAAGCTCAGACCATAGTTGCCAAGCATAATACATGCAACATCAGTAGAATCGTTGACATGCTTATTATGCGCATCCTTCACAGCTTTCGTAGCATTGGCTGGTGGGTCATCTGGGATTGGAGCATCCAGGACATACAACTTGCGTTCATGCTTAAGAACAATTCTCAAGTTTCTGAACCAGTCAAGAAAGTTAGTTCCAGATAACTTATCCTTCTCAAAGATGGATTGCGGTGACAGGGGATTATTGTTACTTGAAGAGGCCATTGATCTACAAAAAAAATTATGCAAAGTTTATTTTAGTATAAAGGAATAGACTCCCACTAAATTAACAACCCTCCTTAAACATACTGCTATTTAGGGGACTAAAATCCATATTTCACCTAATTCTATGACTGTTATGGCATGAAACACAAAACTAGATTATTTAGGTAGGTAACAGTTACCAATTACATCTTATGTAATTTTAGATACTTTTATGAGATACGGGACATCTTATGTCTTATCATGTTTTTATCTCATCATGTGCCTAAAACTCAAAACTATTTTGATAGCTTTATTAAGTCGTACCATTTTAAAAATTTAGGTTACTCTTATCCAACTTGTCTCACCAAGATAACACAATACACCCAGCTATGGCTGAAACTGTATTAGTGTGATCGAGGCCTTGACAAGTGTTTAAAATGGATGGCATGAGACTTAAAATTTAATAGAGGGATTTTATTCAGTTTTAGTGATTTTATGTAAACAATGAAATATCATTTATTTTTATTGATTTGTTAAATAACTAAACAATTTGGAGACTTTTATACTGTTCACTAATAAAAGAATTTTCGTGCGCTAGGATTAGTTAGACGGCGGTCCCGCTGTACACCGTGATAAAAAACTAACCAATCAAGATGATCTACACTAGGTGCTAACCTCTTAAGCGTTATATATTCCTGATCAGCTTTTTAACAAGCAATCACATACTAAATCATTTTTGGTTAAGCTCGAATCTAAAAACAAAAAAAAATTATTAGCTCTAGAACTTGCTCTCTCAGTTGATAATGTGTCAGCTAAACTTACATGAATCATCATCATAAATACTTCCTCAAAAAGTTTAAAATGAAAAGCTCTAATAGTAGCTACATTGTTTATGTTTGTTCTTTTCCTACTCAAGGCATCCACAACCACATTTGCCTTGCCTAGGTGATACTCCGGAATGAAGTCGTAGTTCTTGAGAAACTCAGGCCATCTACACTTCTTCATATATGTTTTCATTTATCTATGTTGTAATTGTATACTAACAGTTTGTTAACACCTTTTTGTGTAGTTCTAAATTACTCAGGCTCCAACTTGCTTGGATCTTTACTTCTAATCCTACCACTAATTGACAACAAAATTATGAAAAAAACTTTTTAAAGGAAACACCTCAATGTTTATAGCCTGATAATATTAGTACTAGAGAACTCACATAACAAACTATTTCTTCTAGTAACTATCACCTGCTAAGTCACAAGCTCAAAAATCATATTCTTTGGAATTAAGATTAGCTGCAGATATATTGTATTAATATTGAGAAAGGTCCCTCCCAGCTATTATACTTCTCTTACCTACTGGGAAAAAAACTTTTGGTTCCTCATTGCAATAATAATCCTGGTTCTCCATAAACTCTCAACTATTTCTACACATATATATCTAGCTTACTCTTTTACAAGAATTAAACCACAATACTGGTAAGAAATTGTAGGGTTTTTGGGTTTATACGCAACGAAGATTACAAAACAATTTTGACAAAAAACCCAAACAGGATCCGAATCTAATTCCATTAAAACGTTTAAACTAAGAAAATTTAATCATACCTTGGTCGCAAAATACCTTTATGAAGGTTGATCGATCTCTAAGGCGCTGCCAACGACGAACGCCATCTACCAGCAGTCCACACACGAACGGCGGCCGAGATTCGAAGTGCTAGCTTCAAGAGAATACCAAACCTTTTGTTTCTCTCCAAAACGATCTAGAGCGTACCAGAAAACCCTAAGTCGTTTCTAAAATGAAAATAGAGTTTCGGCCCTTAATCTTTCGTCCGTGTGTTCTAACTTAAAGCGTCTATTTATACAACTCTTGTATATAAACGGTTAAGTAAATTACACATATACCCCTACTTAAAGAAGTATAAGTGTAATACACCACAAGGGCATTTCTGTCATGAATTTTATCATATAAAATTCATTTTTCTGAACCATCTTAAAATCTCGCAAAACCATTCTTAGTGTGCGACCCAATAGGCTCATACAACATTGACAGTGAACCAAAACACATTTTGGTATACAAGTCATAAGCGGCCTCTAGCAAGACATTATGACTACCCAAGTCGTACGAATATCAAATCGATACAACCTAATCAATAGTGTATATAACATCCTTTTGTCACACGATATCCTTTTGATCAAACATAAGGCATGGAATTGTCATCCAACATGTTCAATCGTACTAGTCTCGATCTCTAGTTAGACTGAAAACATCCAAGTGACATTGATCAATATCAATTCACTTAGACTAGGCCTTTTAACAGTCTAACATATCGAGGGATCCACTAGATATCTCTCTTTATATGAGAGGGACAAATTCTATCTCGATTACACAACTTCATCACATTGCTCACATAGTAACCAATCACAACCTTTATAATCGTCTGGTTAAAGACAACGTTTGATAGTGTCAAATCACTATGTTCCTAATGTTGAAGTCTCAGGTAATCTCAAGTAAGAGGACTGAAAAATATAGCTATCATGAGAAACAACTATAACTTAATCCATGTGATGTTCTCATAGCGGGTCGGTCCAGTACTTTGTTCTCTAACGAATACTCGGGATCTTGATTCGTATCCCTATATGTATAATCATGATATGACCATCAATTGAGACTCACACTAGTCTTAATTCATTATAATTCCCAGTATAATGATCGACTAGGGACATTTAGGATATTTATGTAAATACCCATGGATCTTATTATAATGTCAACATGCAAATTAATTATAATAAACAACAAATGAAATCCTCTATTTTATTAACTAAAAGAATTCATAAAGACAGTTAATGGACTGACCTAGGGCACATGCCCTAACAGAAATTTTATACTCTTTCAAGCCTGCAACTACAATATCAATAACCTTGGATTGTCATTACAACTTAGGTTAATCCATCATAAATTTATGAGCGTGAAATCTCATTCATATAGGGGAAGAATAATATAAACCTTTAGGTTAATTACACTCAGCTTCCACCTGCTGATATATCTAAGATTTCTTTATAAAATTAACATTGTCAGTTTTTTCATTCCAGGTCACCAATAACTCATTCTTATCACAATGATTTTGGATTTTGCCTGAATGAATATTTTTAAAAATTCATAACTTTCTTTACATGCTCAATATTTTGATTTGAGATTATCATTCATATTACTATTAACTACTAGTCAAACCTTGACCTACTAGATAATCTCAATCAATTTCTCCAACAATGCATCACTCAATTAATCTTTATTAGCTCAGTTCCAATCTGAGCTCCAAATAACAAACTTGTAGTTACCAATCCAGACAACTCAGCAGATGACGGCCTGCGTAGGACTTCAATTGTTCATCATTACATATCTCATTCAAGAGATATTATTAAACAGCTTTTTGTAACTACATCCTCTATTTTTTCCTATTTCAGGCATTGTCATCACAATCACCTTAATGAGTGATGTTTCAGAGTAAATTCCTAACATTTGAGAAATCCAAGGTATCAATCTCACCTTCCATTTCTATCTCTCCGACAATTCACTTTTCAAACTTCCATAGTTTGAAATTCACTACTTATACCAATTTACTGGTCTTTATACCACTAGATTGTCTTTTAATGATTCTTCTAAGATTCTCAATAATCTTTAAGAATGATTAAAAAAATTTCAACAAACCTTTCCTCATATTTACTAGTGATGCCTTTCTACATTTTTGGTATAGTTGCCAAATTAATTATATCGAGTTATCAATCTCTAATAGTTCTTCTCAAATCTTAAACTATACGTATAGAAGTATAAGCTACAATTTTGCTTTATTGTGTCAACACACATTCTTACCTGAATAAAAAGTCTTAGGATGAACCTCTAACTTCTTCTATAATTTAGGTATCATTAAGCAAATATTGTAGTCAAACTATACTTCAGCTTCTCTCCAAGGCATCTTTGTATTTGATTTCAACTAACACCAATCTCATACTTGACTTAACTTAATAAATTACACAACGATACTAAGGATCTTTGGATCAATCATTTGTAATATTCAATTATTTTAAGATTACTTTACTTTTTGCCTTTGCGTTAAATATATGACAATCTCATATTGTCTCAATCCCGATCAAATCTCTTGATTTGCTATTAATATTCAATACTCATATAAAATATTTACATTTGAAACTTAATACTCACACTTGCAAAATCTGGTCTGAACCAATTTACCGTCACATTTTACAATTTTTTTTTGTATAGTAATGATTGCGCACCTTGTAAGTCTTCAAAGACTCTATGTTATTATTGATAACATAATATCAACTTGGTTAAAATAAGGTTTCGAAACTTATTCATGAATATAGCATGAGTTCTTCTCAAATGATTTCCACCATCCACTTAAAGTGATCCAGCAACCACCTGAAATCATCTTTAAATATGTCCTTCACTTTAATCATACCGTTATGACAACCACATCTCAATTAACACTTGAGAAGAACTTATTTCACCTTATTATCAAAATGAGTCTCAATCCTAGGCAATGAATATTCATTCCCACTATCATACATTATTCTTTGATTCCTCATATTCTTTGATAACTTATTCTCCCCAATTTAAAATATACCAGTCTAAAACTTCCGATTAAGATATCTTATCAACTCACTGCTATGTTTAGGATTAAACTATTTTCCAGTTTTAAATTCTTAATTTCACCTTTCTTTACCTAATAATTTGGTTGTCATTCCAATATGGATTCACACCATACCTAGAATTTCTACTTCTTAACAATTTATGAAGTATAAATACATTAGTGGCTTCTTAATCTCAATTAATATTTTTTATCATTAATATCTACTTTATTTACTGAATAACTTCCATAAATCCTCAATTAGTCTTAGCGTTAGTATTAAACCATATCTCAAAATGGTCTACTATCTTTAAGTTCTACGTAAAGTCATTGAGTATTCCATTGTTTCTTAAATTTCATTATCATAATACACGTTTCAAGTTCTAGATCCAATAGATACTTCTTCACTAACTATTATTTGTCGAATAATTATAGCGAGAACAAAAACCATTGACAACAATTAATTGGAGAAGAGTTTAATTTCAACTTTGTAAGTTTCCCTTATGTATTTCCTTTTCGAGCTCTTCGAGGTTAAGATTCTCTTAAACTTTTAACTTTAATGCTTTCTCATATCATGAGAAATCGATGGGCTATAACCATCTTATCATCATTCGGGAAAGACATAACTCTTAAATCTACCACATAAATATAATAAAATACAACAAATAACATATCTTCGTATTTTATCTTTTGTTTACCCCCAAAAATCACGATAAAACCATTTATTACGTCCTAAACTTCTTCATAACTCGAGACAATTCTTAGAGTTAATAAACTCAGTTTATGGTACTAAGGTATATCAGAGTCAATAACTTTAAACTTCGATACCAAACTCTATCCAAATTATCACTTGTTTCCAAGTAATAAGTTTATTATATGAAAATAGACTATAATAGGAAATTGTATCAGAGTTCATTACCTTAAGCTGTGGAGTAAGCTTTGATCACTCTCCAATACCAAACTATATCAAAGTTAATTAAATGTAAGAAAGCCCTTAAACTCAGTCTCTGATACCAAATTGTATTAGTGTCGCCACCTAATGCGAAAGCAATAAACTTTAGGCTGTTATACCAATTTGTAGCATCCTCTATCCCAATTAGGGCGATACTTAGCCTGAAACCCTAATTAAGCCCCGGTAAGCCTGCTAGACTTAACTAAAGCCAGCAACTTCTCATTCTATCTCCTTATAAACATAATTGTATATCGAATATCGACGTAAAACAAATATTAAATACAGTGGAAACTAAAAATTTTCTCGATATTAAATAAGATATACAAAATCAAATCCAACTGGAATAAATCTCAGTTATACAAAACCTCCCATCCCTTGTGATGTTATAAAATTGTAATTCAATACAAATATATAAGATAAGGGAATATTCATTACATCGAAGAGAAGATCATGACTCCTAAGTCTTCTCTATCTCGTAGTTGTAGTGCTCGTTAGTATTCCTAAAATATTAGTTGGGGTAAGCACTCCAACTTGCTCAGTAAGTAGGGATTTACAAATCCATCAACATTCTATATAGTAATTAAGAACATTATGCAATAACAATTTGCACCAATTTTAACTAATGGAATTACGAAAAACATATAATTTAATAAATAACAGATGTAAGTCCATTTGTCAATGCTATTACATTGTGATTCCAATTTTATTTATAAGACTAAGGTCAATTACCTAGTGACACCATTAATGTGATTGCTAGACCAACGCATTAGCCAGCGCACTATCTAGCTAATCCATTAATGTCCAATAGCTCTATCCCAAACCCTCTAATGAATACATAATCCATGCACCCTATCTAATTGAGTAGGAGTTACATAAAGGCTAGTAGATCAACCCCGCATCCTATATAACCTGATCTCGATTCTATGAGTTACTCTCATGGATCACATTAGACTTCTTGTTTCATTTAGTAAAAACATCATAGTGTACGTAGTCCCCCGTTCGGTCCACAAACTATATGAACTACATATACTAAAATCGCCAGGTAACATTGATAAATAAACAAATCCATAATTACCTTAGTTCAGGTTTCTATTTCCAAACTTCTTAAGTTTTCGGGTCACTCGCGTTTTCTTCGTGTTCCAACACCAATAACAAACCATTTGTGATCAATATAGGTCTAACACCTTATGTTTATAATCCCTTAGTCAGTCCCTAAGACCTTAAGAAATTCTAAGTAAATTATATCATACTTGCTATTTTCTGGTGTGGGTGCGTGCTCCCTCGCTTGATAGAGTACGCTCCACCAACTAGGTTTGTCCAACTTATAAAGGGAGCACGCTCCTCTGCTAGATGGAACGTGCTCCACCCTGCACTGTCTCGATAGTGAACAAGGCAGCAACCATTATTCCATTACCAAATTATCACAACAACCTCAAACACTATCCCAAAACATTAAGAAGGACCTCTAGTGAGGTATAAACTCATTCAGAATCATAAACAACAAAAATTCACAGAGAAATTATCACCTACCTATAAATTCAACTTGAAACTCAAAACTTCATTTACCAAGTTGATGATCTTTGATCTAATGGTGTTTTGATCTTTTAAACTCAGTAGGGAATCCTCTCCTGATCCACTCCTCCTTATCAAACCCTCAGTTTCTCTCCTCTTTCACTCTCTCGATTGATCGATGAAACGAGAATAAACATGATGGCTTTTAATTTAAATATATGAATTTTTCTTGAGATATGCATTACGTTATCTCAAGGCTAATCGAGTGATTGATATGTTAAAATGACACCTCTTAAAGTTACACATATTTTGACACCATCGAAACTCACGTTCATCTCAAGGCAATCCAATGATCCATATAATTCAAGCCAAAATTATAGTTTTAATATAGATATATATATATATATATATATATATATCAAATATATATATTTCATATATTCTTCTTGCCAATAAATACATCAGACATGCCTACGAGTGTTCTCAGGTGTGCACATTCACCCTCATGTCACACTTGATGTATTGGCAATCTATTGTTTAATTATTTACTATCCGATTATAGGCTTCTATATGACTTCTTTTTTTATGCTACAATCTATAAATTCACCAAACATTCTAAACAAATAAAAACCCACGCACATGCCGATCGAGGTACGTCGAACTTAACCACGAGTCTAACTTACATAAATTAGGATTTGAATTAACACTAATCACCAGCTTAAGGTAAAAGGTCATTACAATTTATCTTAGGGATCAATGGGTCCTATGGCATGAATGCTATGCTTTGAATATGAATAAAAAGTGAATATACAAATGCAATGGTTAGAATTTTTATTGATTCTGAGTGTAATACTTGACATACTAGCCATATGTTAAATGATATTAGGAATTAGGAGTTATCATGGCCATTGAAGCTTTTAATCCGGACATGAATGATACGACTGTAAAATATACAACATCGAGTTATAGTTGTTGATTAGGGGGGGCACAGATAGTAAACTTAATTGGTTATGAATCCAATGATTTGGGATTTAAAGCAATGTGGAGCTTACATAACTCATACCGGTAGGTGGTGTTCTAATTTGCACATTAGAATATTTTCCTTCACAATAATAGGTTGTAGTGGATTTGAAGGAAATATGTATATTCTAATTAGGCATTGCACAACATATTTAGATATAAAAGTGAATACAAAGCATAGTATTAAATTACCTAAGTGAAGTTGTAAACTAAGATATTCTTAGTATAAAAGTTCAAGTAAAGTTTACATTGATTTGTTAGAGTATATTAGTTGGTATAAAACCAATTAAAAAGTGAATTACTTAGAAATAGTTCAAAGTCAAATAGGTAAACCACTAGTGCAAAAATCTTTCCTTAAAGAAGATATCAGTGATCAACGTAAGTTGGTTACACTATTACTACAAGCTAGTCATTATACTTGCAGTGCGCATCAAGTTTTTAGCGCCGTTGCCGAGGATTGGTAGCCGTTAGATTTACTTACTTAGTTTGAATATTCGCTAGGTTTTATTTGCAGTCACTAAGTTTTTTTTGTAGTACTTTACTTTTCAGTTCATATAAAAAATATAGGCTTAAGTTTCAAGTTTGACTTTTTGCACTTGATTTTTGTGTGTTTTTTTCAGGAATACTTAGCGCATGCGTAAGAATGGAAAGAAATACCTAGTGCCTTATGACCTAGAGATTGAAAGATCTAACAAAGGAAAGAAAAAGAAAGGAATCAAAAGTTCAGGTGACGTATAACATAGTGATTATGCTTCCAGCCAACACCACCGAGTTTGAACTGAGACTGTCTTTGATAAACATGGTGGAAAATAGTTTGTTCAACGAGCTGTCCAAAGAAGATCCAATTGCACATGTTGAGAATCTCATGGAGAAGTGTGACACCGTGCACATAACTGAAGTTACAAAAAAGGTTATTAGGATGCGACTTTTTCCATTCTCACTTGATGGAAAAGCCAAATCCTGGTTCTAAGGGATGAATATAGAGAGTATGACTTCATGGGCAGAAATTAATGAAAGATTTGTTCTTTCCTGTAGTGAAGGTTAGCGAAAGGAAATTGGAAATTAATCAGTTCATGCAATAAGACACTGAGCCTCTTTATGAGGCATGAGAAGGATTCAAATAGATGTTAAGCAAATATCTGGGACACATATATGTGAAATGGGCACAACTCCAAATCTTCTACCATGGGATGAACCATAGCACGAGAATGCTAGTAGATGTTGTATCGTGTGGCTCTCTACTTACCAAGGATGAGGATGGAACATTGATTCTCCTTGATCTTATGTCTTAAAATTCTACTACTGGTACTCGTTCACATACAAACTCTAAACCACTATTGAGACATCATTAAAAATAGCACCATATAGATAGAGAATTGAAACAAAACACTATTAATATAGAAACTCTCAACAAGACATAGAAAACAACCTACTACTGGCTAGAGAGCTTCATCCCCAACCTAGGTATTAAGAAACCTAGCTGGACATGAGTGCTTTTCCTTGCTCTACTCCTAAATCACTCTGAATACAATATATTTTCATTTATAGATATGCCTTTTTATATAGGTGTCCTTGGGTACAAGAATAGCAACCCCCAAGAATAAAAACCTTCTTAACAGTCTTAAAACGTTTATTCTATGAAGTTAGCATCATCTATGGCGTCGTAATTATGTGGGTACGATGCTAGGTGGCAGCGTGGCAATATATAGAAAGTCTCGGGCAACAAGTCAGTTTGAAACTTCTATTTTGAACTTAAGCGCCATATGTTGTAGGATCCGGCATTGTGAGTTCATTTGATGCCATTTGTTGTTCTGTGTTGATGCCCTCCTTAGCGCTGTAGCTTCTTCATGGTGCTGTGTGTATCCTCGTGGCATCAGACCTGCTGAATTTTGACTAAACTTTGACTTATTTCCCAAATTTGTCAAATTCCTACGCAAGCACTCAAATACCCTGTAAATCTCTTAAGTAAACATATAATGCCATAAAACATGAATTTGAACTTGATTTATATAGCAAAATACTTATGAAAATAGTGCATAAATAATAACTCATCAAATAGAAACATATTACCATCATGTGAATAAGAATTATGATGGAATATAAAGATTTAAAGAACAACCCTTTATATTACAACTCAACCCTCATTATGCAAATACACCTAATAACTTAAAGTTCAATCAACACCAAGGCCAGACCACTATATAGGCTTTCTCAATCTCCACTGACAAGCATCAAGCTTACGATGACTAATATAGAATCTCAAGATACAAAAATCATTAAATCAATCTCAATTTCTTTTTCTTCAAATACAACCACAATCAAAGTCAATAGGATTTGTTATTTCTAAAAACAATAAATAAATATCATTATCAAGTTCAATAGTAGATGTGATGTAACAATAGCTGAACAGGATGGAGCAAACACAACGATCATATCAACGTGCTAATGCTTTACATCTAAATGGGATGACGCGCTATACAAGATATATGATTCGTAACCTCAATGATTGTAGCCACCCGCATTCGCTTTCTACTTGTCATGATGACACTGGCGAGCATCGTGCAAAGGACAACTTTCCATCTTTATCCGAGGATTAATCTCAAATATTATCTATCTGAGCATTAGGCTTTTCACTCAAGGGAGTCTTAGTTCACATACTCTATCTCCTTTTTGTTTATTTTCATTCCTTTATTTTGGTATTATCTTGACAACGTTATATTTGTCTGTTGAGTAGTCCATTTCCCTATTTTTCATTAGTTTTGTTTTCAGGTTCATCGAGGGCAACGAACATCATAAATTTAGGGGTGCATAATGCCTATTTTGCAAGCATGTGCATGCTTGTTAGAGAATTCTTTTGATTCTTTCCTTATGTGGTCGACAATCTATGATATATTTTTGATCAAACCAATAAGATGAAATACCTGGGGAAGAGTAAAAGGCACATTTGCTTAAGCGTTTAGCTTAGCTAGATTGGAGTTTCTCTGGAGATGCCCAGTGTAGGGAAAGACCTATGCTAATGCAAAAGGGGATAAACTAAAAGTTGGCGGACTTTAATTTGGAGATTCTAAAAGTTATTATAAATCCACTCGAACTGATAAATTTTGAACTTAAAGGATTGAGGAGAAGAGTTAGGCCTTGTTTGAATTTTTTATCTAATATCTTATATTTCCTCATATAAATGATATCTCTAGTTATCTTATTGAGCCTTGTTTATTATGAGTTTTTGGCACCCTTCATTGTCCCGAGAAAAAAAGCCTTAGACCACCTAAAAGTTAGATTGATGAGAAAACTTTATCCATAGTAAATGAGCTTGTAAATGGTGAGTAAATGATGAAATCAACCCAAAAAAGGGGAAAGTTTAAAGAAAATGAATAAATCCACCAAATTAAGTCCAAAGAAACAGTGTGATGAACAAGAATGGTTATGAGTGAACTCCTAAGTGAATGTGAAAGTTTGAATTTTTGAGAGTTTATTCTTGTTGAGTGCTTTGTGTATGCAAGGAAAGGGTTTGTGAAATCTATCTAACTTAGTTTAAGCTTAAATTTCTATTTTTTGATAAACCAAGTCGTGGCCCCATTACAACCTACTAAAGATATAAAAGTTTTTAGTATTTTAAGTTTGATGATAGTGGAGAGTGGAGAGAAAAATAAGCTTTTGGAATCTCTCGGAAGTTGATGCTTTTAATGAAGAATCATTGAGGTTTCAAATTTTTTGTAGACTCTTTTGAGTAGTGGCAGTTATAGTTTTGAAACTGCATTTGGGTTGTTGAAAGTGAAATCATGTGAAGGTTGGGTTGAAAGGCTGGGTATGAGGCAATTGAAAAGCTTTGGGTTGAGTCAATATTTGGTTTGAGTTTGAGATTGGAAGATGCCACTTTGGTTGAGAAATGAGAATTGCAAAATTTGAAAATAAGTTGAGTTTGAATATAATTAATGTTTTCAAACTATGTATGGATGCCTTTTATGCTTAGGTTGTTAGTTTAAAATAATTTGCATTTCTCTATATGTAATTCTTTCCTAGGAACTAGGAAAATCTCAAGTTTAGGGGTGTGATGCGTAACATAGTTTGTGATTGTTTTAAGTAGGATTTGCTTAAAAATATAGAAAAATAAATGATAATTGGAGACTCATTTAGTAAATTTTTAGGTGTACTAAGTTTGAAGGACAATGTAATGGAACAAAATCGGGTGGAGCGAGGCTAGAGAGCAAAGGAAGAGAAAAGCAAAAGAAGGACAAATGAAGCTCCTGGTTCTGGTGCCACAGCGCCAGTACCTAGTTCTTGTGCCACAGTGCCTTACTAGCATTGTGGCACCCAATGCAGTTCCCCATAAGTCATCTTGTAGTCTTTGGTGCCACAGCACCAGATCCAGGACACCATTGCAACCCTAGCGCCGGACCTGAGGCGCTGTGGCACCCATTGTAGCGCCCATATGGCCCCATGGCG
Organism: Stephania yunnanensis; assembly: GCA_039657365.1. Lineage (NCBI taxonomy): Eukaryota > Viridiplantae > Streptophyta > Magnoliopsida > Ranunculales > Menispermaceae > Stephania > Stephania yunnanensis. Next base: position 47,064,925 of record CM077581.1, read on the forward strand.
CTAGTCATCCAACATCTTTCTGGATGCGACATTGATCTCGGCGCTGCAGCACCCACTTCAGTGTCGTCATTAGTTAGGTTTCTTTTTGGACATTTTTAGGGTTTTGTGCCCATTTTTCGGACTAAATTGCTCCGGGGGTATAAATAGACTTGAAAATTAGGTTAGAAAAAACTTTTGCTTTGGAGAAATTTGCAGAACAAACTTTGGGAAGAAAGGATTGAATCTAACTTGGTGATTCATCTTGGGTTTCTAAGTATTGATTTGATGTTTTCTTTGTTATTTTTATCATGTTTAGTGTTGTATCTTACCCATTAATGGGGTAATCTTTTTTGTTCTAGAGGTCTTTAGACCTTAAGTTGGATTCCTTTTGATTTCAATGTGGATGTGTTTGTTCTTTCAATTCAACGTGTTGATTTACGTATTTTCGTATGTTATGCTATACTTACCTTGATCAAGTAGATGTATAACGAATGGCTTTAGAGTCGCCATGACCATTGGGACTTTTGGACCCGAAATTGAGGAAACACAACTTTAGAACATATGGCGCATCAACCGATGGTCATTGACTAGGGAGGCAAATGAATTTGGTACTTAATGCGATTTCTCGCTTATGCTACTCGCGCCAACCAATGGAGTCCGAATTAGATGCTAGAATCTCTACTGCTGATACCTCGACATGGCGCAAATTTTAGGTAATTTTTCTATCATCACACAAATTGGGAGACTTTATAATTACATTAGACTCAAAGGATACAACTTGGGCGAGTTGGGCTCCCTAGGAAGTTCTCTCAATAGCATCAAACTACTTTTAATAACTAGCAATTAGTTAGATTAATTTAGTTATTAATTTCATTTACAAAACCAAAATCAAAATTGCTAACTCTATTCCTAAGTTAGATTAAAAATTAGCACATAACCATCCTTGTGGATACGATATACCTGGCGCCAACACGAGTTGGCGCCAATATTACTTACAGGATTGTCGTACACTTGTGGCTAGTGTTAATTACATCGTGGATTGCATATCTAACATCGATATGCCCCCTCTTTGCAATAATGTGGTAGAGTAAACTGGCTATATGGTTTTACACTTCAAAATATTGCATAATGGGGTATAAGTAGGCATCCATGATATAGCTCTAACATTTGGTAATTTTTCTAAAGTTGGTGTTTTTAATGAATATTAGGTGCCTATCTACATCGAAAGCAAATCATTATCCCCAAATTACCTATAAGGTTTCTTGAATTACTACAAATGGGTAGGATTCCTAATAGACATAGATGATATTGGGGTAGTCGGATTATCGTCCAACTTGGCATCCAGAAGGCAATAACATATATTCAGTACTTTGGGTGAAATGTAGATCTTCTTCCCTTAAACTATCAATTCGTTAGGATTATCACTCATATATCCATTGGCGTAGAATTAGCGAACTAATTCTAAGCATCTTGTCTCCAATATGCCTTTGTAATTTCTAAGAAGGTTTTTCCACTGCATTTCTCTTATTATGCCCACTATTTTGTCTTCATACTTATGCACATTTTGAATTTGAAATCCTCTTTTAATGTATGATAACTCTTTTCGCCGAAAGTAACTATTTGTGCTTGGGGATTGACAAATCTCACGGGATCTTAAAAGACTTGTGTGTTCGGGTCTAAGTGGTCAGAATCCTCAATGAAGTTAGGCAAGTAGGTATTATGAATTCAATCCTCCCAGTTCTTAATTCCATAATTCGAATCCCTATAAGTTGGATGGACATTTGGTGGTCTGAATAGTCCTTCTCAGATTTTTCTATCATAATTCCTTTCCATTTCTCTTATGTAGTATTCTTACCTCGTCCTCTACCCTTTCCTGTCATAGTAATCAAATCAACTACGTTGAATCAGTAAATCAGAAATCATGTACTTGATATGAAAAATGGATTTAAGGCTAGTCGTTTATTGGAAATCAATTGCGATCGAGAAACTTGAAACAAATTTTTGGAAAAGGATGAATTTTGCAAAACTTATTTAAAAACCATGAAAGTCAAGAATATGATATCAAATTGATAAGTCAATAATTAAACATATTTTATAGTATATTTTAGGATGCATTTAGATGTAAAAGACTATATTACATGAGGTTTTCTCTTGTTTTTCTTATTTCAGGTGATATATGGAATATATGAAAAAATGGAGTAAAAATGAAAGATTATGAACGAATTGATCAAGTGAAAAGAGTATGCAAAGAATCATCATCAAGTGAAGGAAAAAAACTGGGATTTAATACTATCGATTCCTGATCGATCCCTATGTACACTGAAATTGCCACTAAAATCACCGGAAACAGATACCAATTTTCTAAGGATTCTCCCAGCGATTCCACCTAAACCTGAATCGCTGGGTGCGATTTCAAGAATTTTAGATAACTACGAGACGTTTAAGTTAGTTTGGGATATGTACTACCAATAATACTATAAATATAGCCTAAAGGCTACGAAATCAGTGGCCCTTAAGTATTTAGATGAATATCTAATTGCTATAGGAGCCATTATTTATTATTTTAACTTATTGCTTTATTGTTCATTGATTTTAGACAAAATTTGAAGATTTAAAGTATTTATTCCAGAGGTTTTTATCTATGTATTTTACTTACTTTATTGTGATGTTATTTATGAATACGAATGAGTAGTTTATTAATCTAAACAAATTCCGAACGTGAACTAGATCCATTTTGCAATGTAGTTATGATGAGATGATTATGTGCTTAATGCTTTTAACCAATCGTATTCTTTGATTCACTGATTTAATAGATTATTATTCAACGATCATGAACTTTGTATTGCATGCATGGTCTAGAATGTGCGTTGTAATATTTGGATTCTTTATCTAATTTAAAGTAGTAACTAGGATTATTTGAAAGGTGTTACTATTTAGATCTCCTAGGTAGATTTGAGATCTAAATCTAATGTTGAAGTGACATTCCGAAGGTGTAAGATTTAGTAGTTTGAAGTTTTCACAAAGTGTAATGTGATTTTATTGCATGAAGTTAGTGTCTTTGTGTATTCAAAGGGTTAGCTGAACAAAATTAGAATATGGCTTTTCACCGGTATAAGGAGAACTAATGACTAGCTAAAGGCTATTTACGTACTTATGATTAGAGTATAATGATCTATGATCTATGTTACTTTAAAAATTATGTCGTGTTTGAGATAAAACAAATATACCTCGTGAAACATAAACAAACTATATAAAATAATTTATTGTCAAAATATATAAATTAGACAAACAAAGAATGCATAAATATTAACATAACTATAATGGAATATATATTCATTTCTCATTAATAACCAAAATAAGATTCACATTCTCTCATTTAAGCAAACATTAGAAAGTCTATAAATCATGACTTCTAGATGTAAATTTATTATTAGCATCATCAGCTCCTTCTTCACGTCATTCTGCAGTGACTTGTGAAACGTAGCTATTAATGTGTTCATAAACTCCTGATGGAAAATGCAACTGCGACGATGGAATATCAATGCTCCACCTCAGATGTTGCAAAAGTTAAACAAATATCTTTTTCATAGTGGAATGGTGACATGCTAAAACTTTTTTATTCTCTTCTAGCATTCCTTGATTTCTCAAAAAGTGCTTCTTAATATGCATAAAAGTAGAAAGTAAGGATTGGAAAAATCTTTTCCTTTTAGTTCTCAATGGAGATGTATAACTGTCTATCATGCTTGGAAGATTCACTCAAACCATCATACTTGCCGCTCTTTTTGCATATTCCTTTCTACTCCTCATTTCCTCAACTCTTGATCTTCTTAATTAATTGAGTTCTCTTACATCTTCTGAATTACTATAACCATTTACCATTCTCATCCTTTTTATTGCAGCATTAGTAATGATCTTTTGAGGTAATACATTGAATGAAACTTCATTAAAACTAACCTTTGCCTTCATACAGAGCTTAGTAATCAATATTGGGAATGGTAGAATGTGATGCCCCTAATCCCAAATTTGATAATTTGTCCCATTATCGAGGTCAATTTGGTAGATATACATGGTATGTGTGTATTGGTTTGAATAAAGTGTGTATTATATGCTATCTAGTTGACTTGGGTGAGAGTATAAGCCTAAATAAATAAAAATAAGCCTAAAAGACTTGTAAATTAAATAAAACAAAGAAAATGCAATTTTGGTAAATAACACATTAAGGATGAACTAAATGAGGACCTTAGGATTGCCCTAGAACTTAGAGAGACTAAGATGAGATGTGCGGTTTTGATTTGGTCGACCAAACCCTAATCCCATTGACTTAGTATTTAAACCACAATTAGGGCTCCTAGCTACTTTTGCTTAAATTAACTATGGAGAGGATTTGAGTAGAAAACTCTAGAACACTTGCTTGGTAGATTTGGTAGAGCAGAGGGAAACCTCATTAAGATCTTACAAAGCAAGGTGATAACTTTTCTCATCTTCTCTGATTTTCTCTATTTGATTCGCATACTTGATTTTAAATGAAATCATGATTTTCTCTTGGAGTTTTAAGATAGAAAATGAACCCCCAATGCTTTAATTTATGATTTGGGTCATCTCTATCTCATCGTCTTTGATTTATTCAAAATCGATTTGCAAAATCTACATTTTAATGGTGGAATTATAGTTCAAATACATTATTTGATGAAGTGCGAATGAACTTTGTGGTTTCAAATGAGTTGTTTATTATTGTTTTGATTATATTTTGACCTTTGGAGGGGTTGGCGTAGGTTGATAGAGGTGACAAATTTGGGGTTATGTTATAGGAATTTTGAATTCGCATCCAGCATCGCGCCATCGCCTCACTTACAGGCGGTAGGGCGCTGACCACATTGCCACTTAAGAAATTGTAGAAGTTGGCCCATCGATTGTTAAGGCATGTGCCCTTAGTCAATGTTATGTTTTTCAAAATTTGTCGAGTTTTATTGAAGTATATCATCAGGATAATGGTTGAGGCAGTGGTAATTAACCCTGAAAACCTTTGTCGTCGCGACTAAGGCATGACATTTATTCGAAAAAGCTTTAGGTCGTTTGGAAGGTATTAATGCGAATTGAGTAAAAGTACCCCAGATAGGAAATTCCAAGTTAGGATTGTATAGGATGGCAATGCTTTCGAGGTAAGTGGGTTTGCTTTAGTCTCAATCATGCCTTGATACTAGATACATTAGGCTCATGTAGCAACTTTGTGGAATGTGTTGGAATCTATCTCTAAACTCTTATTGATCTTGCTTGTTATATCGTTTGAATTCTCTTGTAATGAATGCATATGGAACTAATATAATTGAAATTGATGAAAGCATACTTACACCTTGGGTTAAAAGGCCAACGACACCAATACCTTCTCCTATAGTGGTTATGAGAGCTTGAGGTGTGATGTCACACCAAACGACACCAATAATAATCTAAAATACTAGGTACTATTGATTTGCAGTATTGGTAAGCGGAGTTGAATCCATAGAGACAGGGGATAACTTTAGGTTACAAAAGGGGGTTTAAATTAATTATACTAATCGAAACTAAGTACTAATTAACTAATAAGCTAGGAAATAAATGCAAGAACAAATAACTATAAATACTACTGAATTAACAATACTATAATAATTTCAGATCGAGGAGACACTTAGACCAATGTAAGTATGATTTAATTGTCGATTCAAAAAGATTAGTCTTCATCAAGTCTTATAGTGACTCACGCCACCTCATTCTCCTCATGTAAACGGAATGAACGTATGACACAACCACATACTAACTAGACCCACAAAACCTTCGGATATGCTATGGATCTTCAACGAACTAGCAAAATTAAACTCTGTAAGAACACCTACCATGAGTAGTAACTAGTGTCAAATTCTACCACTTGTCACATGGAGATTACAATACGCCCCTACCCTTCTCATATCTCTATTGCATAAGGACCTATTGATTGCTAACAAATAAGTCCCTACTTACCACCAAACATGATCCCCCTTATCGTGTAGTGGTAGGATCACTGGCAACTTTTTCCAACCTAACTAGTGTGCACATGCATTTACTAATCAGAAAAGTAGACACTCTACTTGAATCTATAAAGAGATGCAATTAAGAATACAAGACTGCCAGCCCCCTCGTCATTAAGATGACTGACTGACCTAAAGTACCTTAACTACCCGATTATCTAGTTCGCTTAATCCATTCTTTCAATTTTGACCTCAAAATAATAATTATTTCAATCTTTCAAAGGCTCCAAAACTATATTTTATCCTCAATAAAACTCAATTCATGATTTTTTCAATTTGAGCATATTAAAAGTTCATATCCATATTTAATAAAAATTTCGGCAGCACCTCCCTAAAAGTGGTTTGTCGAAAAATTCACCTAATAGACAACAAAATTGGGAAGAGACCTGAGAGGACTCACAACTCCCCGAAATTCACAATGTATATCAAATTCAAATATACAACTAACTTAGTGTCTCCGATAACTTAATTTCAAATAAACTTTGCGTCCTACACTCACCCCAAGAATCCCAAAACAATAAATATAAACAACTTAAAACAAGAATTTACTTTGATTTGTGAAAACAATCATTGCAATCTTTGAGTCTTGTCCACTCTTCCCTTGTCGTTATACAAAATTTGTCATCATAAAAAACAACTTGAAAATGTTAGGTAAGTAAATTCCCACATTGATCTATACTCCTGCAAATTTTAGTGAGATATATGGTGACATGTAATTGCATTTTCAAATAATCGATAAAATATATACGTCGACATGACATGCAATCTACTCTCTTGATGTCTCCTAACTATAATCAGACGTCGAATTCTAAAAATAGTACGGTATTAAGAGATCATGAAATGCAGAGATAACTTGTTGGTGTTAGACTTCGCTAATCTCACTAGATGGCGTAGAGGTAGGATTGAGACCTTGTTTCAATCAAACAAGACTCTGAAACAAGTGTACCCCCTACTCACTCTATGTATGCATGACCAACAATAATAAAATGCAATGCAGACTATGTTACAATTACAGGTACATAAATATTCAATCAATAGTAAAGATCACTATAGGATTTACTTACAACTAATCCAACTTTGAGCTTGATTTCTTGAGGTTTTCGAAGCGTTAGATAAACTTGAAGATGGTTTTAATAGATTCCTTGCATACCCAATTATATTATTGGTCAAGCTTCAAGTGAAACCAAATCACGAAACCCAATGAAAACTACGACCAAAGTACGCTTGAGAACCGTTTAAAAAAATATTAATTTATATAAATGTTTCAATTGCCTTTCAACTCGCCAACTTCGGGTAGTTTTTTAACCTTGAAAACTTCAATATTTGTCATGATGACCTAAAAGGAACTTGTAATACTCATGTCATACCTTCCATAGACTCCAAGTATACTCAAATCGAATAACACGGAGAAGTTATAAATTTTCCAATATGGCATGTCAAGTAGGCAAACTTTATTTTTTTTTAGCTGAAAAACTTCTCCAAATCAATATTTTTGCAATTAAATCTTAAAAAGTTGACAACAAACACTACATAACCACTTAATTTCAACATCAAAATATTCCCATAGACCGTGGAGTCAAATTGGATCAAAACCATTTTTCCATTCATCTAGAAGCCCAATTTCAATCAATATCAACTATAAAAGTATATCCAAAATAGTTATTAACTGAGTCGCATTAGTTCAATTCATCAAAACCCTAACGCACGTTGATGGGATTTATTCCAAATTGATCCTAATCAACCAAATATATCAATTAACAACAATTCCTACTAATTTCTATCAAAAACCTGCGAAAGAAATTGAGAAATTGCGATAATTCAAATTGAATTGAGAAAAATACCAAGAATTGAGTATTTACTAAATTGCAATCCGAATACCTCATTTTCACCGTGAAAACTTAGCTCAAATTGACCGTCTCGCGATGCTTTACAATTTTGCGAAAAGAAATCGAGCGAAAATTGGACGTAGGGAGCTCGCGGATTAAAAAATTGAATTGAGAGTGTTAGGTTTTGAAGGAACGAAACATTCTGCTCAAACATTTCTAATAAAATGAATTTCATTTGATTTCAAACATTAATACTTAGGAAGATCTATCCTATCTTGCTTTTCATACACCATTTTCATTCCAATTTGAATGTTATTCCAAAAATCGTTGATAATTGTTTTCATATCCACTAAAACTCTGGTACACATTCCAATTTACTTTCTCATCACTGGTCATCCTTATTAGAATTATCCATCGACCAATTCTTATACTATCATCAATCTAAATATAAGTGATGCAAATAATATTTGAGCACAACATTAGATACTAAGTAGAGTTGCTTGTCTATCTAATCCATCATCATTCCAACATTTCTTAACAGAAACCTAGAATCATGCAAGTCATCCCATGACTATAAATCTCTAATTACATATATCATCCAACGACAAGAGATCTCAATTTCAATCTTATCAAGAAAAAGTAACCAGACATTTCGTGCAACTCTCATTCATTCTCCAAATGTCTACTCACAATATTATTTATATTGTAGACTAGAAAGCAATTACCAATTTCAACTTGTCAGCCAATTCAATTAACTTTTTTTGACTAGTTAGAAATTCAATGACTTTTCTAACTTCTTCAAATCATTTTCTATTCATGAGATCACTAAGAACCTCATTTAATTCAATTACCAAGATCTCTCATCATCTCGATCAATACAATTCACTAAACTTCTCTCATTACCTAAATAGAGACAATTATCCTTAATTTGAGTAGATATAAGTTTCTAAATAGAGATATCGATATAGCTTATGATTATATTATCATAGTATAACTTTTAACTTGTATCATATATAAGTTTATAAATATATTATCTATTTTTAATTTCTATTCAATTACAATGAAAGAATATTCAATTATTCAAATATACCAACTCAGATACACTATTCTTTATTCAGTAATTCAAACCACTAGGAATAATATTGACTAACTGAGTTGTAAATCACACTTCTTTTTTTATTTTCATTTGTGTCTTCACCATTATTTCAGGTATCTTACATCAACTCCAATTTACAATGACTTAGTTCTTTTAACTTTCACCATTGACTAATCAGGTGGTGTAGCACTGCAATTGAACCAATGTTCAACATATTCACTAATATTTGTTATATACTACTTTGTTTCAAACTTTCAACATTTGGAGTTTGATTTCTTGTAAGATCTTTGTGAAGATAAATCAAGTTTCATCAAACTTATAATTTGATATCCTAAGACTTATCATGACTCGTTGACCTAAAATTCCTTTTTTTCATACGTATATGAGAATGTTTTGACCATTTAATTGCCTGTACTTCGGCTTCCAATTGACTCTAACGAAACTTCATAGACTCTTTCATTTCGACTGTCCCCAATCGATTCGATTATTCAAAGACAAGCGAACGCGTTACACTAGTCTTCTACATTGTGAATGAATCATGATTATGAAACGAAGTTACTCACACTTTTGGTCATGCACAACTACTCTAGTGTCTCGCCTAGACTAAAAGAGTCCATTCGTGTCATCTCCATCAATTACTAGTCATCTCTACGTCTCATTTTATTTTATACACAAAGTCTATTCCATTTAGTTTTTGTCGGTCTTAGCTATTCTAACATTGATCTTACTTGTAGTCCATTTATAAACTTGCCATAACTTTCATTCAACAACCATGCCACTTACAGCTCCTTAGTCTTGACTTAAAAAGACAATTTATACCTTTTCTCTTTTTGAAAACTTAGCTGAGGATAATATGACTTCTTATGATTATTCAGTCAATGAATTGAAGTTTCCTTGGCTAAACTTTATTCAAAATAGAAAAATCTCATGGCTCAAACAGGTCTACTGTTTGTTATTGCCTTATTTTGTTTCCATTTGTCTCAGATTTCCTAACTTTTTTTTCTTAAAAAGAAATTATGCAATCTTCAAAAGATTGTGTAAGATAACTTTATATCTTACTGTTTATCAAATTACTTTTGATGAATTCACCTTTCCATTATTATTCAACTGAAGAGATAGGAGAACTCAAATTTCCAAACTTTGATTAACTTACTAACTAATCAAATTCTTAAAGGATATTATGTCAATCCTATAGGTCTTATAAATGGGAATTCTTGCAATATAAGCGCTCATATTATTGTCCTATACAAATTACTTACTGATTCTCAATCAGTACATCTATATTTCCATTGGTTTTATTTTAGGTTATAGTGATAAACGTCATAACTTAATTTGATTAGAAGTGACTATTTGATTACTTTGAATCTCAAAACACAATCATTTATGTTAATGTTTAATAGCTAATCCAAGATATTATTAGACCACTTCCCCAATACATTAACTTTTTAGACGTCGAGCTTATCACTAAGCTTTTCATTTTAAGTTAGACGTTTTTGTTGATCTTTGATTCATGATAACACCTGATTTGGTGTTAACAAAGATTACTTCTAAATCATGTATTTCCATTTGCTTTATCAGTGCTTTATTTGATTGATAGAACCATTATGCTCAACGGTGCTTATGAATAAGTAACTCGAGTAATAAACAATACAAATTCTTAGCACTTCTTTTTAGAAGTCACTTGATTGTTTTAAATCATGGTTATATTCCAAATTTCACTTGATGTCTTGTTTCGGAAATGAGACAATACTTTACTTTAAAGTATTTTATTTGCATAGAAATTGACTTAGACGTCCCGACCGATCCAATCACAAGCTCATTGTGATTTTTCAGTCAAATTTAGATTATCTAATCAATTTATAATTTCAAAATCGTGTGTCTCCATTTTCCTTGTTGACATTATTTTAACATTTTTATGAGCTTATGCGCACTGAACGCGTCAATAAAATAAAAATTCCTAATCCAACTATTTTGTAGAATAGTGGCAAAGGGTCGATTCCACAGAGATTGATGGTCTTTCTATGGTTAAAAAGAACAAAAGGAAATTGGGGGTTTTAAAATAAATAATTTAACTAACTAATCAAACTAAACTACATAAATAAAATAATAAAAATAACTTTCAAATAGTTTCAAGGAAACACCTAAGTAACCTCTAGGTTTGCAGTTCCACAAATCATGATCAAGATTCAATGGCAATCATGGTCTTCAATCTTTCCTAAAAAGTTATTAATTTAAATTCTCCTAGATTGTCTATAGAAAATCGACATGCGCAAGAAATTCATCATTCCCCTAATCTCGATAGCCAGGACGTCCATTACTAACTACTTCCTTAATTAATGCATAACCTTAGACATCCGCCAATCGGGTTTAACACACTAACCGCAATAATATGGATCTGTGGGAACACTAATCCTAAATAACCGAATCGCATCCGCTTCCAATGTAACCTATATTTAATTGTCGCACACTCAAGAATCGAAAGTGTTTTAGGGCAAACGGGTGAGTGTTCGTTACATTATTGGTCCAAAAGTACAATTACACGGATACTAATGATCCAAATAACTATACGTTGTCCCCTTAAAAGCATGCACTGACCACATACATACCCTAGATTTAAACCATATTCCTTAAAATCAACAACAATGAAATAGGAGAATTTAAACTAAATCAAATAATAAAATAAAAGATCTTACAATGCCATGAATCCACAATCCCGACTTGTTTCTCCATCGACCTAGGCAATCGTCGAGAGAAGTCGATGCTAAAAATATAATAGTCGATTTTCTTCCAAATAAAACCTAAGGTTCCTAATATATAAAACTACTAAAAATTTGTCCCAAGAGGTGAGAGAAACTAATTTTGTGGTATCTTTATTTACACGTGCACCGAGGCACATCTCATGGTTGTTTTGGGCTTGAAATCATGTTCTGTCCACGTGTCATAGCACGATTGGGGCATTTTTTACTGTGCGCTGATGTGGCGTTGTCTAATTGGAGAAGACTGTTGTTATGACGTAGTGGAAAACTGGTATGCGAGCGACACGTGGTAGCCTGGAGGTAGGTGGAAGAACTCGCACAACTTATGCAAATTTTTGGGAAACCGCACCAGCACAAATCCTAAAGCGTGACTGATGAAGGCTGAAACAAGGAGAAGAAATGGTTTTGACGTTGTGTAATTGTGATGGTAATGTGGCAACGTTTCGTTGGTGGAGAAAGTGGAGACCACTGACGTGGCACGTTCGGATTGGTGGAAGAAGCTGCTGTGACGTGGTAAACACAGGAAACGAGCTGGGCCAATGAATGACTGACATGTGGCACGTCGAGGAGAGCTGGACTAATAGTATGCTGCCATGTGTTAATTGGTCTGCTGATCCTCTATTCTACCCATCGCGCAACAAGTAACTTGAGGCAAATAGTCCGACATCTGATCAATGCATGGAAATACTCCACTTCGAGTATTTTTTGTCATGAATTCAACCGCGCATTCCGTTTCAATTGAAAATGACCAATAAATTTAATTAAATATATATTTTAGAGACTTTCTATATTTAAATATACTAAAATAAAATAAAATACCTAAAAATTTTGACTTATCATGAGAGTTTTATCATTATAATATTTTGATACATTCGATTTCAAAGAAATCCTTGTTCAGTACTTACGTACCTGAATCATGTGGGCTTCCCTTTCATTCAATTTCCTATTGGTTTCATAACTGAAACTTTCATTAGTTATATTAGTACCGAACTACTCACAACACCTTTGTGAATTCAGACTTCTCAAGTCTATTCCACATTCATTTACGTTCAGTTTCATTTCACAAGTTTATTCTCTTTTTTCATTTTCCATTTCTAATCTTACTCGTCATATCTTATGAGTTAAGTATCGAACGAACAAGGAGAATAAACATCATTTTGCATATCTATCGATAATACATGCATATAACACAAATATAACACAATAATTCCAATACCCCAACACATACTTTCCAACTAACCACACTCAATCACCCTTTGGTTCTTAACAAAAATTTATCCTCAATTAACCCAACCTTAGGCTCTGATACCAACTTTGTCAGCCCCCCTGTCATTAAGACGATAGACTGGCCTAGATTACCTTAACTACTTGATAATCTAGTCAGCCTAAGCCATTCTTTCAACTTTAACCTCAAAATTATAATTATTTCAATCATTTCTAAGGCTCTAAAACTATATTTATATCCATAATAAAACTCAATTCATAATTTTTTTTAATTTGAGCAAATTAAAAGATCATATCCACATTTAAAGAGAATTTTGGCGGTACCTCCCCTAAAAGTGGCCGGTCGAAAAATTCACCTAATAGACAACAGAATCGGAAAGAGGCCTAAAAGAACTCGCAACTCTCAACAGTTCATAATATATATCAAATTCAAACCTACAACTAATTTAGAGCCTCCGATAAGTTAATTTCAAATAAACTTCGTGTCCTACACTCACCCCAAGAATACCAAACAATAAATATAAACAATTTAAAACAATAATTTACTTTAATTTGTTAAAATGATCACCATAATCTTCGAGTCTTATCCACACTTCCCTTTTTGTCATATAGAATCTGACATCATCACAAATTACTCGAAGATATCAGGTAAGTAAATTCCTATATTGATCTATACTCCTACAATTGTTAGTCTTATACATAGAGACATGTAATTGCATTTTCAAATAATCAATAAATATGTGTGCCAACATGACATGCAATCCACTTTATCGTTGTCTCTTAAGTATAATCAGACGTCGACTTCTAAAAATAGTATGGAGACAATATTAAGAGATCATGAAATGCAGAGATAACTTGTTAGTGTTAGACTTCGCTAATCTCACTAGATGGCGTAGAGGTAGGATTGAAACCTTATTTTAATCAAACTAGACTACAAAACATGCTTATCCCCCTACTAACTCTATGTATGCATGACCAACAATGATAAAATGCAATACAAACTATGTTACAATTATAGGTACATAAATATCACTGTAGGGTTTACTTACAACCAAACCAACTTTGAGCTTAATGTTTTGAGTTCTCAGAGCGTCGGATCACCTTTACATCGTTTCGATAGCTTCCCTGCATCTCCAATTATATTATGGGTCAAGCTTTAAGTGAAACTAAATCACAAAACCCAATGAAAACTGCGGTCATATTACGATTGAGAACAATTTTCAATTTATATAACTGTTTCAACTGCCTTTCAAGTAGCCAACTTGGTGTAACCTTTTAGCCTTGAAAACCTTAATATTTATCATGATGACCTAAAAAGAACTTGTAGTACACATGTCATTCTTTTCATAGACACTAAGAACACTCAAATCGGATAACTGATAAATAAGTTATGAGTTTTTCAATATGTCCTATTAAGTAGGCAAACTTTATTTTATTTTGAACTGAAAAACTTCTCCAAATTAATATTTTCACGATTAAATCTTCAAAACTTGACAATAAACACCACAAAACCACTCAATTTCAACTTCAAAATAGTCCTACAGACCGTGGAGTCAAATTCGATCAAAACCATTAATCCATTCATCTAAAAACCTAATTTAAATCAATATCAACTATAAAAACATCTGCAGAATAGTTATCAACTGAATCACATAAGTTCATTTCATCAAAACCCTAACCTCTGTTGATGGGATTTATTCCAAATTGATCCTAATCAACTTAATATACCAATTAACAACAAGTCCTACTAATTTTTATCAAAACCCCGCGAAAAAAATTGAAAAGACGCGAGAACTCAAATTGAATTGTGTGAAATGCCCAACATTAATGTGGGCCGAATACCTTATTTTCACCGTGGGAACTTAGCTCGAATTGGCCGTCTTGCGATGCTCTACGATTTTACTGAAAGAAACTGAGGAAAATTGGATGTAAGGCTCTCGAGGAGCGAAAAATTGAATTGAGGGGTTAGGTTTTGAAGGAACGAAACGTTATGCTCCTACGTTTCTAATGAAATGAATTTCATTTCATTTTTATATGTATTTCTATAAAAACCCTTAGCTGCTTATTTGCAGCTTAATTTATTTTTGTTTATTAATTCTCGAACTTCCTATTTTGACGTGTTTTGGCTTTCGACGCTCATTTTCGATCCAATTTTTCATCGAATTAAACCAAACTCCTGACAAAATAGCCCATCTTCATAAAATGTCCATAACACTGATTTTGATCACATCGAAACCTTAAAAATCTTAACTTTTTCATGACATACTGAACCTTTATGAACCAATTTTCTTGCAATATTTAGCCAAACGCGTCCTAATTCGGACCCAATCTCAACCGCGACCATCACCAACTAATACGAAACTTGAGGCAAAGTCTTGTTCCAACTTTGTTCTCACAATACATTACCATTAATCTCGACTTGCATGCAAACTAAGACAAAATAATCAGGTGTGGATTAACACTTGCTTAATTAGTTTTCGAGCAACTAATAATTTATTTTCACTCATGCCCTTCTGATACGCACTTGTAACCCCAAGTATAAAAAACTGAGGATACACCTCAATACAACCCTACTACGCGACAAAATACCATATAATATACACACTAAGCATTCATCATTGAAAGAATAACATTTTACCTTATGATCTCTGGTCTGTAATGCTTTGGTCCCACCCCTAGTACTTAAATCCCAATTTAGATATGAAAATACATAATTGGCATCCTAATCTTCTCGGATGTCACAAAGACAATAGTAAAAAATATGGAAATTAATATAAGAATCTCATAAACCACTTACTAGTCTCCTTAATCTAGATAATAGTTTAGCTGAGTGCAGGATGCAATAACATAAAAAAGGTGAAAAAATAGAGAGGCTAAGAGGAGATGAGGATGGAGAAGATGTCCCTAAATTCATTTTGTAGTTTCCTATTTATAGTAGAATTGTGATAAGATGTAATCTAATCTATAATCTTACAAATCTGAGAAATACAAAACTACCAATCTTTGGATTTGTCCAACGCCGCACGTACAAAAATCCAAGATATTGGAAATCGCTGAGAAGGTGCTATGATACTCAGTTACTCCTTTGATCCTATCTCGATCTGAGTCTAGTGCCTTGCCAGCGCCTTATGTACAACCTTAAGGTGTTGTGAAGGCACTGGTTCTCCTTGGGATTTGAGCTTGGTTTTTCTCCTAAGTCATAAGGCTTCATATGCAAAGTCTCTAATGAGTTTTCTTTGATATGGTCAAGTTAAGACCAACGATTCCTTGGCGATTTGAGTTCATTTGGAGGTGTCGTGAAGGCGTTGAGCCTAGCTTTTCGACTGTAAAGATATGAAAGGAAAGGTTTTAGAGTATAAATGAAAATAAAATTCATGGAATTCATAGTAATATCATACTAAAATATAGCACAATTGGTGACTTATTAAATACCCCCAAACTTAGACAATTCCTCATCCCGAGCAATATAGTATAAGACATTTAAGTTGCATACAAAACACACATTTCAGCTTCACTAATACCCAACTTTAACTTAAATGGTTTCATCTAATTTCTCACAAGCTCACCAAATAGAAACAAGAAGACTTAAGTAAAGCCGGTTACTTTAAGTTAAGTTATCTTAGCTACTTTCCCAAAGAACACTCTGCGAAACACTAGGTTTTATAAAGACTAAAATCAAAATTAATCACGAGTTACCTCAGAACTTTTAACTAGCCATAAACTTGTAATATTTAAATAGAGCATTGAATACTAAGATTCCATAAAAATAGAACTTATACAACCATTCCACTAATATATTCAAGACGTTGTTTAAAGTCAATAGGACTTTATTTTTAAGTTATAATGGTTGGGCTTGGTTGACAAAGAAAAGTAATTCATGGATTCAAAATGTTGGAAAGCTTTAGACTTAGACTTGTCAAAAGATCTTTAGATAACATGAAATGATTAACACTGCACCTTACTTAATTTTTCTTTTCACATTGTGCAGTCCTCACCTTTTTTCCAACCATTTGGATCCTTGCTCCATTTCCTATAGAAACTATTTTAGATGGGTCACTCTTGTTTATAACCACAAAGCTCCCTGCTTCATTTCCTGTGGATACTATTTTTATGTGGAACTCTCGTTTCTCTAACCAAGGGACTCCTTTCTCCATTTCTTATGGATACCATTTTTAGGTGGAACTCTCTAATCATGACTTGATTAATTGGAATTTCATTAAGGTCAATTTCCCCATTGTTTTAGGTGTATAAATAATATTTCACTCTTAAAGTTTTTTTTTTTTTTTTATTCTTCTTGTCTTTCTTTTTAATGATTTCAAGTCTAAGACTAGCTTCCAACTTGGTTAAAAATTATAGGCTATCGGTTTATAGGTTTCATGATAGGTGATGAAAGATTTAGGTTGTGTTAGCTCAACTAGGTTAACTAGTGATAACTTAATAGGTGGGTTAAAGACTAGGAGTTTTAAACAAATAAGGCCTATATCTTCCACCAAACTTATTCTTAAGTTATTACTCAGTTGTAAATGGATTGCAAACCTATCCTAGAATCTGTAGAGATTTAGTTGGTTCCTGTCCTTGACTCCACACTAGCACTCTTTGTTATAGACTCGATACAGTATACCAATCACAAGAATAAGATTTTCACTTAAAATCTACTTAAGGACTTGTCCATTCATGGCAAGATCAATCCACATTTGAATTCTCAAATTGTCCACCATTATCCTAAGCTAGAATCAAGCATTCATTTAAGCTCAAAACAACATATGGAAAAACAAAAATTAAGAATTCATAAGTATGTAAATGTGTAAAAACCTACCAAATCATCAATCTTTAAAATAAAATGAAAAACTATTACCTGTATTTTGCCAAAAGTTTTGAAAACTTTTTACCAAAATCCTTCACGGTTCATCCATTACATTCCATCCAACCTATATACCTGCATACCCCTAAACTTATCCCGAACCTTGTCTTCAAAACTCAAGAAAGTAGGACAATCAATACATATTCCAAAAGAGCGAGTGAAAATAGAAATGGAAGAATAGAAATGAAATAAATGAAGTGAAACATATTTATATAAAAAGCTGTTAAGTATGCAAAATAAGTGATGTGCATGGTAGTGTGTCAAAATTACAACACAAAAGTATCACACCATCTCCAAGATATATCAAAAGCACATACAATCTCTCTCCAATCCATGTGACTAAGGAAAAATTACAAAGCAATAACATGATAATAGTAAGAATTATTAAACAAAGGAATTGACTAAAAAGATTCCAGCCAAAACTTGTGAGCCCAAATTCTTCCAACTATGGGTAAATTCAACAAGATAATGGAAGGAACTTTACGAATTTGGGTTCATCTTAAAGACATGCCACTAAAGCAGTGGCTTAAGTTGGTTTTTAACTTCCAAAAAAGTCTCTAAACACGTAAATCTGGATAAGTTGTCAATATCTTAAAAATATTCTATTATGCAAACAAAAATGATATCCAAAATCAAACTTGACACCAAACCCAAAGTACTTTCTCCTTCTTTCGGTGCACCTTTATTTTCATATACCTGAAAAGTCCAGAAAATCAAGGAGTTTATTAAACATCTAAGAAATTAAAAACTAAATTAAATTGAAATTAAATGCATGAAATAATTAAAATAAAGTCGGGTTACCTATTAACAAACGACTTCACCATGGTTTTGGGCAATGAAATTGGCATGCTCTCATTTATAATTTGGAGCTCATCAAGGACCTCTAACATATAAGTTTCGGGCTCATTTAAACCATCCAACACAAAGGTGCCGTCAGGGTAGAAAACCTATAAGTGCTTTTTTTATTCCACCCCTTTGTAGAAGTTATTTTGTATGCATGCTAGGGTGGGTGGTCTTACAAACACTAGGGGATCATCCTCCTTGATCTCTTTATGTGGCTCGATTAACCTTTTAAAAGTGACTTCAATTTCCTTCTCAAATTTCTTTTCAAAAGAAGTTATGCAATCATGAGAAATGGTCACGAAGATCAACGTAAGTTCTTTGCCTGATTCCTTTTCCTCGTCACTTAAATAGTCAACAACTGATGTAAGCTCATTCATATCAACATAAGTAGCATCACTCGAGGCTTCATCTGGATAAAAATTGGTTGCATAGGCGACTCAACCTCTTCTATATCTAGTGGCACGAATGGAAATAATCCTTTCTTTTGCGCATTTATTATTATGGCTTCCTTGTGTTCATGCTCTACTCACCGAGTTTCTACTTCACTCCATTGGTCGAGCTCTTTCTCAGTCATGTACATCAGCTAGGGGTGGGCAAACCGCGGTTTGGTGGTGAAAACCACCAAACCGCGACCAAACCGAGGGTCTACGGTTTGGTGATTTTCCAAACCGCCACCAAACCGCGAAAGTTGAAAACCGAACCAAACCGAACCGCGGTTTGCGCGGTTTGGTCGGTTTGGTTTCGCGGTTTTTAACTTTTCATGCACTATATTTTCGGAAAAAAAAAGGAAAAAAAAAAAGCAAAACAGCAACAAAATAAAAAACAGCAGCCATTAAAAAAAAAAAAATCTACAACAATAAACATAATCAACCATTATCATCCAATTAACACTTCAAATCAATTCCAAGCTTTGATGAGTTAACAAACATTGTCAATAATCCTCATTTAATCAATAACCATTAATCAATCATTCATCAAAATGAACGCAATCAAAGTAAAAAATTAAAGATCATATCAAAAGTTACAAGAAAAACAAATAAATTACAAGTTTAGAACAAATAAATTCAACAAGTAGGAAAATGGTTCAACTCCATTCCAAGTTCCAATTTCATTTTTTGTTCCTACAATAAAACAACAATTGAAAATAAAAAGTTAGCAACATAATAACTTAATAAGCTCAGAAAAAAAATAAATACACAGGAACTTCAAAATTTTGGGGTATCTCGAAAAAAAAAAAAAAACAGAGACAAAGCTCTATGAAGTATGAACCCATTAAATAAATAAATACACAGAACTTCAAAATTTTGGGGTTTCTCGAAAAAAAAAAAAAGCAACAAAAAATAAATCATCCATCATCATCATCAACAAATTTTTTGGAGAAACTAGTAAGATTCATGTTGCGAACTGCGTATTCGGCGGCGCGGTGCAAGCGAGGCGGAGCAGCGGTGAGAGGGACGGGAGTGAGGAGCGAGGAGGGTGGAGACGGGGGAGGAGGAGAGGGTGAGGGCGGAGAGAGTGAGCAACGGGGAGGAGATGGCGGAGAGAGTGAGCAGGTGGGAGGGAGGAGAGGGCGGAGAGAGTGAGCGGCGGGAGGGAGGAGAGGGAGGAGGCGGAGAGAGTGAGCGGCGAGAGGGAGGAGAGGGCGGAGAGAGAGTGAGCGACGGGAGGGAGGAGAGGGCGGAGACTCGGAGAGAGTGAGTCGCGGGAGGGAGGAGAGGGAGGAGGAGGAGGGAGGAGAGGGAGGAGGAGTGAGCGGCGAGAGAGTGAGAGTTTTTTTTTTTTTTTTGGTTTTGTTTGAATGTTTTAGGGTTTTGGTGGTTATTTACTAAAACACCCTCGGTTTGGTTAAACCGCGGTTTTCATTTTGAGAAAACCGCGACCAAACCGCGATTCTGCGGTTTGGTCATTTTCGAAACCGCGACCAAACCGCGAGCTTTAAAAACCAAACCAAACCGCGCGGTTTGGTCAGTTTGGGCGGTTTGGGCGGTTTGGGCGGTTTTTTGAAAACCGCTGCCCACCCCTAACATCAGTTGCTCCTCTAAAATGATCTTCATTTTATCTTTAGAGATATTTATTTCCATTGAGGAGTCGATTGGCTTGATATGGAGTCATAACAGTTAAGCCGTGGTTCCTCAGGTGGTTCTAGAGGCTTGGGTTTCTCAAATTCGGTGTCAGGAAGGGTTTCGAAGACAACTTCATCCTCTCAAATTCGGTGTCAGGAAGGGTTTTGAAGACAACTTCATTGCCACCAAATTGGCTCAACCGCCACAAAAGATCTGTATGTTCTTTGCAAGCTTAAGCAAAATGAGAGTAATCTTCACAAAACTCACAAGCATTGACCTATTTCACAAAAGAATGCCGATTAGAAAAATTATGTTCATAACATGACATACCTACCCCATTCACACTGTAATAGTGTGAGTCTTGATATGAATCATGATTATAAGAGTAGTGAGCCATGAAGTGAACTTGCGAAAATTGAGATACAATGGTGTAGAAATATATTTATTTATTATTTTTTGTTTTTAATAGTAACATAAAGTTAATTAGCACCAGTCCCCGACAACAAAGCTAAAAATTGATATTGCATCGAATGACAACAATAATAATCCAAATACCGAGTTACTATTGATTTGCAGTAGTGGTAAGCTGTGTCGAATCCATAGAGACTAGGGATAACTTAGGTTACAAAAGGGGGTTTGAATTAATTATACTAATATATACTAAGTACTAATTAACCAACAAGCTAGGAAATAAATGCGAGAAAAAATAACTATAAATACTACTAAATTAACAATACTATAATAGTTCCAAACCAAAGAGACACTTAGACCAATGTAAGTATGATAAGTCGGTATTTTTAGATATTTAGTAGTTTATTTTAGTATATTTAAATATGTAAAGTATTTAAAATATATATTTAATTATATTTTTTGGTTGTTTTGGGTGAAACGAAGTGCGCGGTTGAATTTGTGGTGGAAAAATACTCGAAATGGTGTATTTACATGCAGTGATTGGATGTCGGACAATTCGCCTCGAAATACGCATTGTGCGGAGGGTAGAACAGGAGACATCATATTTCAACCAATAGGGAGTTACCACTTTAGCGACGTCTTTTCTCTATTCCAATCGGCAAGCGCCACCTCATTCTGACCATCCCTCCAGCTTGCACGCAAGGCAGCCTGTCCTCCAATCGCGTCCCACCGCGTCAGCACCACACGGGCCACGTCACACACCGCAATCTTCTCCTTGCTACAACTGCCCATCTATCTGCCTCGAGATGTGTTCTCACACAGACTCCCAGATTCTCGATCCGCTATTGCGCGATTTTTCCTTATGCGTCATGCGCCACGTGGCACTCACTGACCCACGCACAACGCGTCGTTAGTTGGGTTTTCTCTAATCGGCGTGGGACACGTGGCATTACCGCACAGCACAACGCGTCATCGCAGAGTCTTCCCTCCAATCCGATGAAGACACGTGGCTCTCTCACCCATGCACACAGCGTCATCGCGAGCGGTTTCGTCTAATCTGGTTGCGCCACGTCATCAACGCGATAGCAGGCGAGCCAATAATGTCTTGACACGTGGCGAACGCCTATTTTCAAGCCAAAAAAGTCCTACGATGCCTCCTTGATCAGATGTTGGAGAGACTAGCCGGTCGTTCTCATTACTATTGTCTTGACGGTTATTCTGGTTTTCATCAGATACCAGTAACGCCTGAAGACCAGGAAAAGATGACCTTCACCTTTCCATTTGGCACTTTTGCCTATCGGCGCATGCCGTTTGGGTTACGCAATGCACCTGCCACCTTCAAAGGCACATGCTGAGTATCTTTTTAGATTTTGTTGGGTATTTCATTGAGGTCTTCATAGATGACTTTACTATTTACGGTGATTCATTCGATAGTTGTCTCAACAATCTGGCAAAGGTATTCCGCGGATGTATCGAGAAGAACCTAATTCTGAACTATGAAAAATGTCATTTTATGGTGGACCAAGGTCTTATTTTGGGACACATTGTTTCAGCCAGGGGCGTAGAGGTAGACCAAGCTAAAGTTGATGTTATCAAGAAACTTCCCTACCCTACGAATGCGCGGGAGATTAGATCTTTCCTAGGATACGTCGATTTTTACCATCATTTCATCAAGGACTTTTCAAAAATCGCACAACCTCTGTGCCATCTACTTTAAAGGACGTACCTTTTGAGTTTGATAAGGCATGTAATAGTGCATTTGATGCATTGAAAGACGCACTTACTAGCACACCAGTCATTCGGGCCCCTAATTGGGAGCTTCCATTTGAAATTATGTGTGATGCTAGTAATTATGTAGTGGGTGCAGTTTTAGGACAGAGAGTTAGGAGAGTTTCACATGTCCTTTACTATGCTTCTCGTACTCTAGAAGCGGCTCAGATGAACTACACCACTACTGAGAAGGAGCTCCTTGCCGTTATTTTCACACTTGAGAAGTTTCAACCTTATCTTTTGGGAACCAAAGGTATTATTTACTTTATCATGTTGCCTTGAAGTACTTGATGAGTAAAACGGATGCCAAACCTAGGCTCGTTAGATGGATACTCCTACTACAGGAGTTTGATATCATAATCAAAGATAAAAGCGGTGCAGAGAATCTAGTCGCATACCATCTAAACAGAATTAAGAATGGTGAGAGTCCTACTCTTTTTAAGGATGATTTCCCTGACGAGTACATCTATGCCGTTATAGAAGATCTCCCATGACACACCAATTTGATGAACTATATCACCTCAGGCGAGCTATCTCCTTACATTTCGAAAGCTCGGAAGAATAAAATAAGGAGTGATACTAAGTACAATGCATGGGATGATTCGTACTTATGGAAATTTTGCTCCGACCAAGTTATCAAGCGTTGTGTTCCTTAGATTGAGAGTCACTCCATATTGGCTTTTTGTCATACTTACGCCTGCGGTGGCAATTTCTGTCCCCATCGCATAGCTAGGAAATTTCTCGAGAGTGGATTTTACTGGCCCACCATTTTTCATGATTCATACATGTTTACCAAGACTTGTCCTAACTATCAAAAAACTGGTAACCTTAGTAATTGGGACCAAATGCCATTTACCCCGATTCATATTTGTAAGATATTTAATGTTTGTTGTATATAACTTATGGGATCGTTTCCAGTCTCATTTGGTAAAGTTTACATACTTTTGGCAGTGGACTACGTGTCTATGTGGGTGGAAGCTAAGGCTACACGCACTAACGACTTTAAAGTGGTATGTGAATTCCTTAAATCGAGGATTATCACAACATTTAGTACCCCACGAGCCCTGATCAGTGATAGGAGCACTCACTTCTGTAACCGTATGGTTGAAAGTCTTTTGAGGAAGTACAATGTCACTCATCGAATGTCTACAGCGTACCATCCCCAAACGAGTGGCCAGGCGGAGGTCTCTAATAGAGACATCAAATCCATCTTGGAAAAGATGGTGAATCATACTCGTAAAGATTGGAGTGCACGTCTTGATGATGCGGTTTGGGCTTACCGAACGACGTTTAAAACGCCAATTGGGATGTCCCCATATCGCCTTGTGTTTGGTAAAGCTTGCCACCTGCAAGTCGAGCTTGAGCATAAATCCTACTGGGCCGTGAAACAATTTAATATGAAGCTCGATGAAGTAGGAAAAGAGAGAAAGCTCACTCTCCAAGAGTTGGAGGAAATCAGGAACGACGTGTATGAAAATGCGTGGATTTATAAAGAAAAAACTAAAGCATTCCATGATAGCAATCTCTCTAGGAAGTCTTTCCGTGTTGGTCAGAAAGTGCTTTTATTTTAGTCGCGTCTTAAGATTTTTGCGGGTAAGCTGAGATCGAAGTGGACAGGACCATATGTTGTGACTGCGGTGTATGATCACGAAGCAGTGGAGATTCAGAGTTTGGAGAATGGTAATGCATTTAAGGTGAATGGCCACAAATTGAAGATCTTCTATGAAGACTTCCCGAGCTATAATGTGGAGGTTGTCTTACTTGCAACGCCAGTCTATACCAATTGACTGACTCAGACCAAGTCGAGCCAACGACTTTAACCAAAATCGCTATTGGGAGTCAGCTTAAACTTTAATAAATATCATTTAGTTTATTTATTTTCATATTTTTTATCATTTTGCATGAATTTGTATTGTTTCTTTCATCTTATATTTTTCATGTTCTTTCACCATCTTGTTTGTTTTCTTTGTGTGGACCTCTCGACTTGTTTTGAACCTTGAGGACAAGGTTTGGAATAAGTTTGGGGGTGTTTTAGGGATTATGGATTGTTTTGGATGAATTCTTTTGCGAAGGACAGCAGGTGGGATCGTTTATTTTTATGCTGTTATATGCGGATATTGGATGGTAATGGTGGTGTTTTATATCATTTCTTCCATTTCTTTCATTTCTTGTCCATTCATATTCTTTTCTCATTTCATTAGGATTTGATAAAATTTCATGCATATATGTATTTAGTATATATATATATATATATATATATGTATAGTTATTTAGAGTCACCCAAAACTTTGTTCATGCCTTTGGTTGTGGATGAGTAATTTATAGTTGCCTTTTTGACTTGAAACGTAGAGAAAATTAGGAGAAACACTTAGGGTGTGTTTGATAGCAAAAAGAATTTTCAATGAGAAAAAAGTATTTACTTCAGCAAATTTTCTGTAGAAAATTTTTTTAAAAGAATTTTCTCATTGCTGTTTGATTGCACGTGAATTTTTTTTTTTTCAATTTTCTGCTATTTGATAACTAATGTAATTTTTTTTTCATTTTTTTTCAAGTGTACAATTAATCAAGGTTACGCACCGAAATTGAATCGGCAACAACTATCTTCACAACCATTAATGAACTCAAAAAATATCATTCAATAATTAAGATGTGGGTTCGAATGGAATGGGATGATAGACGATGAATCTGTTGCTTTAAGTGTTTGGCCATTTGGTTGATGCTTAACATCCAAAATGCTCTCTGACATTCCTGTTTCAAGATCCAAATCAGAGACTACATTATAAGCACAAAATATGAGGTACGTTAAGACAAGAAACAAGGGAATATGGCACCAACAATTAGGAAGGTCATCTCGGCAAAATGGAAACATTTTCTGTAGTCAATGACTACGGAAGAACTAAAAAAGGCCGCTACTACATTTGCAGCAAAACAATGGATAAGAAAAAAGTGAGAGAAGCCTGTAATTCAATTATTCAATCCCACCTCTAGATGAAAAAAATATGTACAATAGGATGAGATTCTATAGAACTGCTAGTATACTAAATTGGCATCTTTTCTTTATTATCAACCACCAAATTTTCAAGCTCTTATTAGTTTTACTAGTTGTTTTGAATCGGCAACAACTATCTTCACAACCATTAATGAACTCAAAAAAAAATCATTCAATAATTAATTGATAAGTAACATAAATGAAAGAAAATAAACAAAGTATACGAGATCCAAACTAATGAAACGATACAACCATACAACTAACCAGAACTAACAGTTTCATTTTTTTCTTCTTTAATAGGTGTAGAAACGAAAGTAATCACTCAAATTCCAAGCAATCTAAGCACTCAAACAACGAAATCTAAACCTAAGGACTGCGTTTTCATCAACAAACACCAGCAGACAAGCCATATCAACCAAAACACGCACAAATTGAGCAAAAACGGAACACGAGCAAGACATAGGGTTCGGACCTTCAAATCTGAGTATGATGAAACTGATTACGCAACTATACGAGCTGAAGTCTTCAGATTCGACCACTAGACACTCGTAGATCGAAAATTGGCGCCGCGAGTGCCGAAATCCGCCTCTCGCGCGAAAAACCTAAGAAATCTCGGATTGAATGCGCTTCTAGCGCTTCGAATACTAGATTTCAAACACGGCCGAGAAACTCCGATGTTTCGATCTTTGAAGATCAAAGATCGAAACATCTCCTTTCTCACACAATCAACAACAAACAACAACAACAACCTCATATTCGAATCACATATACACACCCCAACAGTCCCTAAATTGAAAATCAAATTGGAAACACTCACCTTCCAACGCCCGACAGTCGAACCAATTCAGAACTGTGAAGATGAAGAGAGGAAAGAGGAGAGAATGGAGAGAACGGAGAGATCGGAGACAGAGACGCTCGCAGAGACGAAAGAGGAGAGATCGGAGACAGAGACAATCGCAAAGCCGAACGAATGAATTGATTAATAAACGATCGCAGAGACGGAGATGAGTTGTTGGTGGAAGAGTTCTTGTAGAAGAAGAAGTCCAAGTTTCGATAAAAAAAGGATTCGTTACGTACCAAAAAATCCCAAATTTCCACGCCGAAACAAGAGAAAATAAACGAGGAAAAAAAGGAGGGTGGATTTTTTTTCTAGGCGGTTACAAAGTCTATCAAACACCCTGTAAAAACGGTTTCTTAAAAAAAAAAATTATTTTTCGCGATTTTTTTCAATTTTTTCGTTATCAAACACACCCTTAGTCAAGTTCGTAGCTCAACATTTTATGATTTCATGATTAAGGACTTAGATGATGATTGGATTTTGTGTTAGATAATGAAAATTAGTAGATGGTCAAATATGTACAAGTGATATTATTTTAACCCATAATGGGGGATTTGCTTGATTATAGTGTGAGAAACACTAACAGGAAATCTCCTAAAAAAAAGTCCCACAGGTTTCCATAGGAAATGGAGCAAGAAAACTTGTGGTGAGAAAAAGTGAGAAAATCGGTCCATAAGAAATGGAGCAGGTTCCGTATTTGTTGAATTGAAAAAAAAAGAAAAGAAAAAAATTTGAAGAAAAAAATGAATGAAAGAAAATATAAAAATAACTTCAATAAAGGCGGAAGTTGTGAAACTCCTCAAATAAAAGATAGAGTTTTAAGTGAAATTTGAACTTGCGTGCTTGAATGTATAGACCAAGAAAGCTCGTGAGTAGTTGATGGTCTTTGTCTTGACCAAGTCTTTGTCTTGGAAGTGGGATCTTAATTGTGTTTGGGTTGCGAATCTTGACATATCATAACTCTGAAATTTTATGAGTTACTTGTTAATTTGGTGGCTACGTAAACCAAAGAAACTCCATGAATTTGGGTCGGGTATAAGATTAGTTGAGTCAGTGCATACTTATGTTAGGAGTTTAGTTTAGTTTGTGCTGTCATTTACACCTTTGCTTGGGACGTGTAAAGTCTTAACTTTAGGGGTATTTGATAAGTCGGTATTTATAGATATTTAGCAATTTATTTTAGTATATTTAAATGTGCGAAGTATTTAAAATATATATTTAATTATATTTTTTGGTTGTTTTTAGGTGAAACGAAGTTCGCGGTTGAATTTGTGGTGGAAAAATACTCGAAATTGAGTATTTATATGCAGTGATCAGATGTCGGATAGTTTGCCTTGAAAGTCACGTTGCGCAGATGGTAGAATAGGAGACAACATATTTCAACCAATTGGGAGCTGCCACGTCAGCGGCGCCTTTTCTCTCTTCCAATCAGCAAGCGCCACCTCATTCTGACCATCCCTCCAGCTTGCACGCAAGGCAGCCTGTCCTCCAATCGCGTCCCGCCACGTCAGCGTAACTAAACCGGTTCCGCCAATCGCGTCCCGCTGCCTCAGCACCACACAGGCCACGTCACACTCTGCAATCTTCTCCTCGCTACTGCTGCCCATCGATTTTCCTCGGGATGCGTCTTACACAGACTCCCAGATTTTTTCTCCTCTATCGCGCGATTGGCCTTTCCACGTCATGGGTCACGTGGCACTTATTGACCCACGCATAGTGCGTACTTAGCTGGGTTTTCTCCAATCGGCGTGCAACACGGGGAATTATCGCACAACAAAGCGCGTCATCGCAAAGTCTTCCCTCCAATCAGGTGACGAAATGTGGCTCTCTCACCTCTTCACACAGCGTCATCGCGTGGTTTCGTCCAATTCGGTTGCGTCATGTCATCAGCGCGACAGCAGGCGAGGCAATAACGTTTTTACACTGCGGACACCTATTTTCAAGCCTAAAATAGCCCTACGATGGTCCTCGGCGCACGAGTCACCTCCCCAACCCCAAAAAATTAGTTTCTCTCACCTCCCGATACCAATTTTTAGTAGTTTTATATATTAGGAACATAGGTATTATTGAAAAGGACACCGACTATTATTTTTTAGTATCGACTTTCTTCGACGACGATGATCGGCTAATCAACTCTTGCCTAGGTCGAAGGGGAAGCAAGTTGGGATGATGGATTCATGCCATATTATGTGAGATCTATTATTTTATTATTTAATTTAATTTCTCCTATTTCATTGTTGTTGATTTTAATGAATATGATTTAAATCTATGGTATGTATGTGGTCAGTGCATGCTTTTAGGTGGACAATCTACAGTTATTTGACTATTAGTATTCGAGTAATTGTACTTTTGGACCAATAAAGTAACAAACACTCACCCATTTGTTGTCAAACCCTTTCGGTTCTTGAGTATGCAACAATTGAATCTAGGATAAATCGGGAGCGGATGCGATCCAGTTATTTAGGATTAGTGTTCCCATATATCCAAATTAATGCGGTTAGTGTGTTAAACCTGTTTAGCCGATTCTAGGGTTATACATTAATTAGGGAAGTAGTTAGTGGCAGACGTCCTGACTATCGAAATTAGCGGAATTAGGAATTTCTGGCTGATGTCGATTTTCCATAGCTAATCTAGGAGAAATTGAATTAATAATATTTTGAGATGATTGAGGACCATGAATGCCATTGAATCTTGATTCTTGCTTGTAGAACTGTAGACTTAGGCGTTTTCTTCTCATCGATATTATTTTTTGCGAACTTTTTATTTGTGCTAGTTTAATTAATTATTTCATTAAATTTCTGAAAACCCCCCATTTTTAGTTAACTTAGAGTAAAACTCAAGTCCTGTGGATTCAATCCCGTATTTACCACTACTACACCCTTATGGTTGGTAACTCGATTGCGAGTTATATTTGACACACACGACACGTGATCAAAGTATGATTTAATCGTCGATTCAAAAAGATTATTTTTCATTAAGTCTTGTAGATAGGCTTATAGTTACCTACGCCACCTCGTTATCCTCATGTCAATGGAAGGAATGTGCGATACAACCATATATTAACTAGACGCGTGAAACCCCTGAATATGCCGTAAATCTTCAACGAACTAGTAGCATTAAACTCCGTGAAAACACCTACCATGAGTAGTAACTATCGTCAAATTTTACCTATTGTCATGTAGAGAATACAATACATCGCTACCCCTTTCATATCTCAATTGCACAAGGACATATCATTTTCCAATAGACAAGGCCCCACTTACCACCAAATGTGATCCCCCTTACCGAGCAACGGTGGGATCACTGGCAATAATTTCTATCCTAACTAGTATGCACATGCATTTACACTTCAGAAAAGTAGAAACTCTAATGAATTTATAAAGTGATGCAATAAAAAATACAAGATGATTATGAAAAATATGGAATTTAATATATTAATCTCATAAATCACTTACTGGTCTCCTTGATTTAGACAACAGTTTAGCCGAGTGCAGCCATGCACATAAAATAAAAAGGGTGAAGAAATAAAAAGGTCGACAAGAGAGAAGAAGAGAATGGAGAAAATGTCCTTAAATTCATTCTAGGTTTTTCTATTTATATTAGAAGTATGATAAGAGGTAATCTAATCCCAAATCTTGAAAACTCATAGAATACGAAACTACTAATCTTCAAATCTATCTGGCATCGTACGTGAAAAACTCCAAGAAGCTAGAAATCACTGGGAAGGCACTATGATAAGGCGTTGGGAGGGCACTGGCCATCTCCTTGTAATTTGAGCTTCATTTTTCTCCTAGGTCTACACATCATTCCATATGCAACATCCTTAATGAGTTTTCTTTGATTTGGTCAAGTTAAGGCCAACAACTCCTTAGCGATTTGAGTTCATTTAGAGGCACAACGAAGGTGTATGAAGGCGCTGAGCCTATTTTTAGCTTTTCGACTAGATTTTTATTAGAAATTATACATTTTTGTTCAATAGCCTATATTTACGCTGAAAATATAAAAACTAAGGTTTTAAATTATAAATGGAAATAAAAGTCTTAGAATTCATAGTGATATCAAATTAAAATATAGCACAATTGACAACTTATAAATGTGTATAGCTGTTCCGATTTCATAAGGCAGCTTTGATGTCTTTTATGACAGTTTAGCTTTTCCCTTTGATGAGTCATGTTGGTATTTGTGGCGACCCCAGATTTCAGGCTGCCTTGCTACCCACCACGTCGCATCCCACATCACCAAGCCTTGCCACGTCATGACCCGCTTATCCTTGACATTCCGCAACCTACCTGGCTACTTACATTTTTCCATTTAATCCTAACTTAACTAATTAATTTCCATATATTTATTAATGATTTCATTAGCCAGTTAATCATTTTATCAAGTTATAATGAGATTTTACAGTAGAACTCTTAATTTAAGTAAGTTTTATAGTATTCAACAATCCTAAGTAGTGGAAAAACCCGAGAAAAGATACCATGTATATATCAAGGCGAGTTAAGTATGACACAAGTTCCCTATACATGTAATCAGTGTTCTA
Organism: Stephania yunnanensis; assembly: GCA_039657365.1. Taxonomy (NCBI): domain Eukaryota; kingdom Viridiplantae; phylum Streptophyta; class Magnoliopsida; order Ranunculales; family Menispermaceae; genus Stephania; species Stephania yunnanensis. The sequence goes on from CM077581.1 coordinate 47,096,159, forward strand.
CGGTCCCCAAAACCAAACAAAAGTAAAATAATACATACTACTATCACACACGAGCTGGCTCCACAATCTCAAAGGTAGTCGCCTAGTATCTCCTTGCCCTTGCCCTTGCGCGTCGAAGGAACTGCACTTAGTCATCCAACAAATACAGTGACGAGTCCAGTGAGTGAAATCCCAAGAGAAGTCCACATAATATTCATGAAATAAAACTGATAATCTACGAGACATGCGAATATAACATCATGTAATAGTATGTCATATTCCCATGAGTATAGGCAACACACGACAAGCAAAATCAGTAGCATGTAATAAGTAAACAACATATACCAATTAAACCAGCTCAGAAATAAAGCATTAATCAATAAACATCTGTATGACCACGAGAAAACCCTAACCTACACTAGCCAGTAATGGATAAGTCGAATAGGAACCATGTATATACTTACAAGCTTACAGTGACCAAACCCCAACTTCAGTAAATGACATGGTTCCTTCCCTATGCTGTTACTCATCAGGACTACCCTAATCCCTCCCGACAGTCATAGATTTATTCTACTACCATTGACACAAGCACTATCACAAGTAACCCGTGCATGCGATATAGCCACAACAAATATATATACACACCCGAAATAAGAGTGAAAACCCTATGTGTGCCCATTAGCAGCCACACATGAAAAATGAAATCGATAAACCAAATCATGAATTCTGTGAGGTATTCCAATGGATTTACTCACCTCAATCCTCGCTCCAACTTCCTCGAACTCTCGTATCCAACTCGTCTAGCTCCTCGATACCCGAATCATGAATTCTGTGAGTTTTTTCTTTGCATCGTAGAGAGTGAATACATTGTATTTAGCACTTTAACATGTTGGATTTAATTGTAGACTACGTTTTTCTTATTACAAGTAGGTGAATTTTGTTTTATCTATTTAAAGTGTTTGTAAATGTTGGTATTCTTTTAATTGCGTGTTAAATTGTTTGTTTTTTTATTAAAAATTTGTGTTTTTATTAAGATGTTGACTAATAAATAAGTTTATTGATAAATTTATTTTTACCAAAATTAAAAAGTTGTTGCTAAAGATGTTTTTGAAACAAAAAAATATTTTGCACAAACATGGATATACTAACAAAAGTTGTTGCTAATATATTGATATACTAACAAAAATTGTTGCTAAAGTATAGATATGCCGACGAAAGATGATGCTAAAATGTAAATATGCTAATGAAAATCGTTGCTTAAATATAGATATGCTAACGAGAATTGTTGAAAAAGTAATCAATTGTAGCAAATATTGTCGCATAAATATTATTTTTAGAGACAAGAATCGTTATTACTTAACGTTTGTAACAAACTGCGTTACTAATAAGTAAGTTACGATAAATAGTGAATTTAGATCTCAAGTATTTTACAGTGACAATGAGTATTCATTGCTTCAAATTATTAGTGACAAATAATAGATTTATTGCAAATGTATTTTGATATTTGTCAGTAAAAGAGATTTTGGTATAGTAATTTTGTTAGATAAAGTAATATTTAGTGGTGAAGTTCATCACAAATGATGTCATCGACAGCGACATTCATTGCAAAAGTGAAATTTTTAGCGATGAATAGTCATTAATTAAATTTCATGACGAACTTTGTTGGCAAATGAAATTAGTGATGAAAGTGATTCTAAGCTACAAAATCGAATTTAGCAACATATATTGTTGTTAAAAAGTTTTTGTGACGAACAAAATGTTCGTTGCTAAATTGTAATGTGTACTTGTAACTCTTTTGCAACAAATTCAAATTTGTTGTAGTAACTCAGTTGTTATGAATCTTCTCGTCACTAAAGAGTATTCCTAAAGAATTTTGTTCGACGCAAAAGGATCCTCAATTCGTTGCAAAAGAGATGCTTTAGCAATGAAGTTTTTTCACCATCACAATAAGTCTTCCCACGCGGTGCTACAACAACAAACAATTAGTGAGGAAAGTTGCAATAGATTATTAGCGACGGATACTTATCTTTAGCAACAAAAAACTTCGTCATTGAAGACCGCTTTCATTGTAGTGCACGTCGGTTAAATGTGACTTCATAAAGAAGTACTTAAGTTTAGATCTCTCTCAAAATAATGAGGCTTTTTAAAGTAAAACCTCACACCTATGAGTTGAAAGTGACTAAGGTGGAGACAATATTGAAACTTGTGAGATATAAAGAGACCAAAATCTACATTGACTTAATCTCATTATAGTTTGTAACTAAAAAAAATCTCAATATAGCTAGAACTTCATTTCTTTAAGTCTTATTCATATACTACCTCCGGTCGATAATATAAGTCGTTTTACCCAAAACACACATATTAATGCATGCATTAATTATGACTTCAATTAAATCACATTCTTGCTTGTGAAGTAATAACTTGGTTAATTACACCAACTCTACTTTACCTTGAATTGAAATTAAATATTTAAAGGTAAAATGGGTAAAGAGGTACAAAATCTCTCTAGAATTCTGAAAACAACTTATATATTTATATTATAAAGAGTTTTGTACGAGATCGATGACTTATAAAAATAACCAGAGGGAGTATATATATTAACCAACATGGGAGAGATGGCAACCTAAACTCTATGTAATTAGAGGTCAATATTGTTTAAGAGGATACTCTTTGGTAACTCTAATCCCTCTTTAACCTAACTCAAACAAAATTTTTTTTTACATATAAACTCTATTAATTTCTCAGTCTGATTAAATTTAATAGGACTTCTATTATTTGGCAAAGTTGTAGAATCTTTAATGAAATTGGAGGTTCTAGAAAATATTGATTTATTATATTATAAAATAAAGCTACAACAACAACAACAACAACAACAACAACAACAACAACAACAACAACAATAACAACAACAACAAGAACAACAACAACAACAACAACAACAACAACAACAACAACAACAACAACAACAACAACAACAACAACAACAACAACAACAACAACAACAACAACAACATATCTTCAGTCTTAAATTAATTAGGGTCGGCTACATGGATCAAACTTTTTCATTGTGCTCGATTAAGTGCACTTAATGGTAAGCTTTTCAAACCATTCAAATCCTTCCTAATTAATTCATCCTATGTTAACATTGGTCTGCCCTGTAATGATCCTAAAAATCTACCTCGTGCCACGTGTCATTTCAGGGTAATGTCTCCATCTCTCCTTAATATCATCATCGTGCGTTGAAACATTTCGATTTTCGTCTTTAATACATCTTACATGACTTAAGTCTTGTTTCTTTTTTATCTCTTAATTTGGCTAGCCTATATATATATATATATATTTTCGCTATCTCTATTACCTAATGTAACGGCCCGTTTTAACCAATCCCGATTAACTGATAAATTACGGGTTAATATCATAAGCTCAGACCTACTTGGACGTCGTGGAAAAGTCTATGACACGCCTGATCGGGGAAATATGTTATTTTTTGTGTGGCGAGTGTTTAATTATTTTATGATTATTTAATAGTACGCGCCGTGTTAATTGAGAATTTTGTTTGGTCAAGTTGTGCGGGCGTAGTGACGAGAGTGTGCGACGTCACAGAGTTCGTGTAACGCGGGTGTACGAGGTTGTATGGGACTGAGCGGTCACATCATTCACCCCATCATGTCACACATCACATCAAACCCATCTCTCATCATTTCAATTTGTCTTTTCTTCAAAAAAAATAAAAAAATAAAATTAAATTAAAATAAAAAGAAAGATAAGAGAATCGAATAGAGGGAGAAAGAAAGAGAAAGAATGAGAGATGAGAGAGGAGAGAGAGAGAGAGAGAGATGAGGGGAAAGAGGATCCGGCGAGGGTGACTGGAGGCGGCTGGACGGCTTCCCAGCAGCGAAGACCGTGGACGAAGGCGGCGCGACGAGGCTCCGGCACGGTGGTGGACCACCAGCAGCAGTAGCGAGGAACGCGCGGACGATGCTTTGCAAAGAGCCCCTGCGACAGCAGCAAGAACGAAGCACGGCTGGCGGATTTGGGGCGAACGGAGGCAGCGGTACGGCCCCAGCGATAATACCGGCCCCTGCCACACTCGCCGCTACCACTACTGTAGAGCAGACAGTTGTCGCATCCGACTATTCCGGCGACCTCGCTCACGAACACTACTACCGAGATACTGCCAGCAGTCACTGCACAATTGACTACGCCGACCGTGGCATCGACGCTGATTCCACCCTTGGAGATCACATTCGAGACCTTCTTATCAGTTGAGGCGAAGTTGATTAAGGAGTTCGTTCGTGTTCGGTCAGGCTACTATCATAGAGGCGGAGACCCAAAGGTAGTTGGGAAGTGGATCCTTTCACACGAGAAACTTCATGAACTTTGAGGATTCATGACAACATACGGGTTATCATTTCCAAATTCATGCTCAGGGGAGATGTTGTAGTATGGTTAATCGCCCATACAGCCGCCCACAAAGAGTCAAGTACTTGGGCAAAGTTCAAGAAATTCTTTTATGATCTGTATATCCTAATCTAGATTCAACTGAGACCGAGAGATTAATTCTTGACGCTGAGGCATGGTGGTCGAACGCTGGCTCAAAACATGGAGAAACTCACACGCCTACGTACCTTGCGATGGACGTAGCTGGAACCGAGTGACTTCAGGTCCATTATTTTATTCGAGGACTCCGACTAGAGGTTGAGGGAGCGCAGATTGTACGCCAAGTCCGGTGAGTGCGAAATTTGGCATTTGGAGGTGAAACTTTTGGGACACGTGATCAGCGACAGAGGTACTTCAGTGGACCCGAGTAAGATTCATGCTATCATCAACTGGCCTACACCAGAGTGCATGAAAGACATCAGGAGCTTTTTAGGATTGGTAGGATATCATCGACGCTTTGTACGGGACTTCTCGAAAAAATCGCAGCGCCGATGACTAGATTGACCAAAAAGGTTGTGATCTCCCATTGGTCCAATGAATGTGAAGCATCCTTCACCGAGTAAAAGGAGAAGTTGACTTCTGCATCGTTGTTGGTGTTGCCCGAGCTGGGCAAGGATTGGACTGTTCATACGGATGCTTGTGGCTCCGGATTGGGATGTGTATTGATGCAGGGAGACAAGTAATAGTTTATTTATCACTTCGGTTGGGGACTCATGTGAGGAGCTTCCCAATGCACAACCTGGAGCTCGCAGCAGCTATGAGTTTGTTAGAGATTCCAGATACCGCAGAGACACATATTTGCGGGCAGATGCGAGGACCAACAGTATCTATTTCGCGCGTTTTGGAGTGTTAGAGAGCCGATGTGATGTATTCGAGGTTCAAGGACATGGCACAGAGTCTACATTAACCAGATTGGCACGAGTCCGTTGATGAGTGTTTGATACACCCAGGTGGATTGTGGGTTCCGGCAGTGGCAGTTATACGATGGTATTCTTCAGGAGGCTCATAAATCCAGGTACACAGTGCACTCCGACAGGACTAAAATGTACCATGATATGCGACGATTATTTTGGTGGTCAGAGATGGAGGCAGATGTCAGCTAGTATGTGATGAGTTGTGAGGTGTGTCAGCAGGTTAAGGCTGAGCACATGAAGCCTGAAGGACTATCGCAGTCACTACCTACCTCACATTGGAAATGAGAATACATCACTACGGATTTCGTCAGTGGGTTACCGACGACTTTGCACAAGCACTATGCCATTTGGGTAATCGCAGATCGACTGACAGAATCAACGTATTTTATCCCAATCTCCATGAAATATAGTTTTCCACAGCTGAGCATGCTCTTCGAGCGGGAAATCATCAGACTACACGGAGTGCCAGTATCTATCATGTCAGATAAAGATAGTCGACCCATTTTGCAACTTTAGCAGGCCATGCAAGAACAGTATGGTACCAGATTGCGGTTCGACGTGGCTTTTCATCCGCAGACTGACGGGCAGTCTGAGAGACTTATTCAAACCCTTGAGGACATGCTCAGAGCCTGTGTACTACAATTTGGAGGATCATGGGAGGAGTTTTTGCTACTTTGTGAGTTTGCCTACAACAATAGCTATCGAGCTAGTATTGGGATGCCATCATTTAAGGCGCTATACAGAAGACCATGCAGATCACCAGCTTACTGGGCAGAGCCCGACGACGTAGCTGCCGTTAGGCCTAAGATTGTTATAGATCACACATAGAAAATTATGCCGATTCGTCAAGATGTTATAGGCTGCTCAGGACAGACAAAAGAAGTACGCGAACAAATACCACGATGGGCTGAATTATGAAGAGGATGATTGGTCTACTTGAAGGTTTCTCCCTTGAAGGGCCTCATTGCGGAGAGAGAGTCTACCGTGCGAAGACGATACTCCACTTGTTCCAAAGTAGAGATTGAATTAAATTTGAATTTTGGGACGAAATTCCTTTTAGTTGGGAAGATTGTAACGACCCGTTTTAACCAATCCCGATTAACTGATAAAATACGGGTTAATATCATAAGCTCAAACCCACGTGGACGTCGTAGAAAAGTCTATGACACGCCTGATTAGGGAAATATGTTATTTTTTATATGGCGAGTGTTTAATTATTTTATGATTATTTAATAGTACGTGTCGCGTTAATTGAGAATCTTGCTTGGTCGTGTTGTGCGCGAGTAGTGACGAGAGTGTGCGATGTCGCGAAGTGCGTGTAACGCGGGTGTACGGGGTTGTATGGAACTGAGTGGTCACATCACTCACTCCATCATGTCACACATCACATCAAACCTATCTCTCATCATTTCAATTTGTCTTTTCTTCAAAATAATAATAAAATTAAATTAAAATAAAAAGAAAGATAAGAGAATCGAATAAGAGGGAGAAAGAAAGAGAAAGAATGAAATAGGAGAGAGGAGAGAGAGAGAGAGGGAGAGAGATGAGGGGAAGGAGGATCCGGCGAGGGCGACTGGAGGCGGTTGGATGGCGTCCCAACAGAGGAGGTCGCGGATGAAGGCGGCGCGACGAGGCTCCGGCACGACGGCGGACCACCACCACCAGCTGCTGCGAGGAGCATGCGGACGATCCGCAGCGGCCCTGGCGGCGGCAGCGCGGTTGTCCGGCAGCGGCGAACGGCGGCGGCGGCGGTGCGACCTCGGCGATGCGGTGGCGGGTGGCGGCTCTCGCGCGACGCGGAGGCGTGGAGTAGCGGCTCCAGAGATCGTGAACAGGAGATTGCAAACGGATGCCAGCAGCTGCGTGGCGCGGACAATGGGTCGGTGGGCGCGGCGACGATGCGCGGACGGCGGTAGCGGCGGTGTGGTTGTGGCGGACAGAAGACGATGACGACGCGGCAGCGGTGCGACGCGACAGCCTCCAGTGGCGGCGGCTGCGACGACACGATTTTGATGGCGGCGTCGGCTCGTCAGCGGCTTCGGCGCAGCAGCGGCGTCGATGTGGTGGCGCGTTTTCGGACCGATCGAACCTTGATGAGGGGTGCAATTCGACGAAGTTCGACGACGAGATAGAGGTTAGGTTTACTTCACCTAATTTAGTTGTGATTGAAATGACTTAAGTAATTTAATTGATATAAATGGACACCAGGAACTTAAGCTGCCGTAGTCGGGTGTCAGGCACGTATCTCGAGGCATGAGCAAGACATTTTGGAGAGATATTTGCGATTATTTGAGGTAAGTAAACCCACGAGAAAGTCAGCTTAGAATTTACTTATTTTCTTTATAAATTATTTGTTAAACATTACTTTTCGTCAGTTCAGCATTCTTGTTACTCTATTCCTGCGTGTGTCTGTGTATGGTCGAAGGGACGGTGTGACCCCTTTCCGGCTCTCTCGTTGATGACGATCCGATTGTTGCTACGGTGTTGGTCATACCTTAGATTACTCTTGAGATTTTACTCGGTGAGTCGATGATCTCGAGAGCGAGTTGACGTGAGGCCCACCTCCCTCACAGATTTCATCTCCTTGAGGCGTTGGGCGGAAGTTTACCTTCGGACCAACATAGTTCCTCATTTCGACCATGAAGAGGGGATGTGGATTTCCTCACCTCCAGGGCCTTCTCGGTTTAATTTTTGTCCCAGTGCTGGACAGCTATACACCACACTCGCGTTCTACATTCTTGATTATCTCACGACTTATATTCATGCTTTACATTTCTGTTCATTTACTTTATATGCATGAATTGTAGCCATTTCCTTGGACTTCTTGTAAATACTAATTGAATTTCTCTGGGATTTACTCACCTAGAACTTGTCATTATTTGTTGGTGGCAAGTTGCAGATCCTACGACGAGCCGTGGGAAGCCTGTGATTGACGACTACCTCTGATTTGGAGCGCCTCCACTAGCTTACTCGTAGGTGATTGTATTTACGTATATATATTTTTGGGATCATTTTGGGAGACTTTTCACTTGATACATGTATATTGACGTCTATTATACATTTGTCACCTTAACTAATATACATGGTATCTTTTTTGCTGGGTTTCCACCCCATAGGTTGTTAAATATTGCGTAACTTGTTTACATTAATTATATGCATGTTATTAAGACTTTCGATACTAAAATAACTTAAATAAATTAAAACAAATGAATTAAGTTATAAAACTTTATAAATTAGTATATTTTGTATAATAATAATTTAAATATCAAAATTTACTAAGTTGGAGTATTAGATGGTAAGTTCGGGGGCCATCACAGACAGGTGTGTAGGTGACATGACATAGCTTAGTGACGTGTCCGACGACGTGGCGGTGCCCGGTTTACCTCGGAATTTGGGGTCGTCACACCTAACCTTGTATATAGATCTTCCATGAAATTTGTTTCGACTTGACTAATTACTTTTTTAGCTTCTCTATATTGATTGTACACATCTTCATCTTGACACTTAGGTATTTTCCTATACATCTTGACACTTAGGTATTTTTTAACTTCTCTATATTGATTGTACTCATCTTCATCTTAATTAAAACCTAATCTCCCCTATACATCTGTGACGACAGTGGGTTTGAGTCAGATTGATTTGAGGGAAGATATCTCATATGAAGAGCAACCAGTCCCGATTCTTGATCGAATAGTACAACAGTTAAGAAGCAAGTGTATTTCGAAGGTATTAGTGAAGTGACAGTTTCATGGAGATTCATAACTCACTTGGAAACGAGAAAACTATATGCGAGATAGATTTTTGTACCTCTTCGAGTCAGGTAATTTTAAAATTCGTTTAGCTTAAGTTCGAGGACGAACTTCGTATTAGTTGGGAAGTATTGCCACGGCCTAAATAATTAATACACGTTTAATTCGTTAATCAGGACAAACTGACCCGTGACGTGGGACCCGCAGCGAGATACGTGTCACTATCGAGGCACGGTGGCTGATGTATATATTATATTTGTTGTGTTGTTTGCTTAGTGTATTGTATTTGTATAAACTACTAAGTCAATTCTACGTGCATGCAGATACCGAGACGAGCGGGGACGCGCCTCGTGTTGTGTTTCGACGTGGGCCCGATGTAGCAGCTTGTGGGGTAAGATTAATTAATTTAAATTAAATGTGATTTCTTGTTTGTTTAACAAGTGGCTATAGTGGTGTTAATGTGGTCACATTAAAATAATTATGCAATAGTCTATAGTTTGTAAAATAAAACAATATGCATCGGATTTACCTCGAGATACGCATTTTGTGAGACTCGAGAAAATTTTAGTCAAACATATAAGGCGATGAAAAAGAGGAGAATAATTGGGTTTGCCTCGAGATTCCTATTGCATGAATCTCGAGGACATCAAACACTTATCTTCAAAATCCAATATATCTCATTTTCATTTCATCACGGTGGGAAAAAAAAACGCGGAGAAGAGAAGAATGAGGAGAAGAAAGAGAGAAAGAGAGAGAGGGAGAGAGAGACCGAGAGCTCGAGGAAGTGAAGCAAGGTGAGTTGATTTCGCGTTGTTGTTGAATTCGGTTGAATGTTGTTGTTGTGTAGTTTGTTATTGATTGTTTGGTCGCGGATGTTTTTGTTGTCCGACGTCAGGGACGGCAGGGCAGTCGTCTCCCCTGCGCGAACTCAACCTAGGGTTGGGGATGGACGCCTAACCCCAGTGAAGAAAAAAAAAACATAGCAGTAAATCTATTTGGCGAATGAAGAAGATGGGGGGTGGGGGGTAGCCAGGTCGGGCTACCCCATGTAAATCGGGTCGGGCCGACCCAGGCCTGGGTAGGTCGGGCTGGGCCAACCCTGACCCAAGGGGAGCGGGTCAGATCGACCCGGGTCCGCTTGGACCGGGCCGGGTTAACCCGGACCCACCACAATAAAATACATATATTTGATTATTTAATTAAATTAAACTGATTTTTAATAAAAGAAATTCCAGAAAATAGATAAAATGCCGAAAAATTCAAGAAAATCCCAAAAATAGGAAAAAATATATTTGTGACCAAAATCAATATAAATTCAATATTTCCATAAAAAGTGAAGAATTCAAAAGTCGGTTGAAATGTTATACCGGGTTTTACCTCGAAAAACATAAAATCGGCAAATTGTTCTCGAATTCTATTTCGACCGATTTTGACCAATTTATGAATTTTATTAATCTTGAATCTAAATTGATAAATTGTCAAATATTAGAACCCTAAAGGAGATATTACGGGGTATTGGGTGCGCAAATCGACTCGACGAAAAGCCGGATAACTTAGGCATTGTTGTGTATGTAAGTAAACTAATTGAGACATTTATTTACATTTCATTCCATTTATTTATTTATTCTCAGTTATTCGAACTGAATTGCCTTTGAAATCCATACGTGATGACTTGTTCAGTTCTCATTTTATGATGTTGTTCATAGCATACTTTATTTTGTATATCATTGATTCCAATTCCTATACTTTGTCATGTTGATTGTTATGTGGGAAGTCAGTGATATTGCATGCTATTATGATAGTTTGTTTATTTTGACTCTAATCCATTGTGCATTAGTATGCAGCTACATCTTTTGGATTCTATTACCGAGTCATTTTTTATAGTGAAAGTGGTTCTTGTGGTCATTTGATGATAGAAACTCAGCTTTCATTCACTAGACTTTCCGGGATGTTAGGGAATTTCTACACTACCTTGCATGACATATGGGGTAACGTGCCTCGAACGGGGTAACGGGACCTCGGGGTTTGTTGGCGCAAGAATGACTTGGATGAACAAGACGAGTTCTAAAACTTGGGCATGTTAGCAAGTATACATTCCGGTGACGACTAATTCACATGGAATATAAAAGGCGTAACCGTAAGTACGTCTTTTTGAAAATTATGATATAGAGCTCAATTTGTAATGAAATGATATCGAGCATAGCTCAAATTGTAGTGGAAAGGCTGATGTGATGAAGATCACGACCGGCCCTAATCCATTACTACTTAGCCTTGAGTCAATTTCATATTTTGTTAACTCAAGTATCTCTTTGCATGATGTTTCTTTCAGCATAGTTGCTATTTAAATTATGCCATTTGATACTTGCTGTCTGTTTGGGAATGTGGATCAATATCTCTCAGGATTACTTAAATAAGGGCAATTGGTGTGAGCAAGACCTCTTATTTAGAGAAAGGGTCTTACTCACACCACTTGTCCCTTGTGTCACTCTTAAGTGACTCCATTCTCTAAATAAGGGCAAGTGGTGTGAGTAAGACCCCTTCTCTAAATAAGGGCACCGTCGGGCCTAATCCCTTAATTAAGCCCTAATCTCCCCTATAGGACCTAACTAGGAACTAGTCAACCTTATTTAAACACCTGCCAATTATGATACTAAGTACAGTTACCTAGATAGTTCTACTGACTAACCTATGGTTATCTATAAATCAGAGTTAATTTAGATTTTCTATCTAACAAATTATTTAACGGAAGTCTTATTATGTTATTGGTGGATATAAGGCCTAACCTATTGTGGAAAAACCAGGAAATAGAGATCGCATGCATATAAAAACAAACATGGTGACATATATAACATGTGTCTGGTCAGATGCTCCTATCACTCAACCAAAAAAATAAAAATATCATGTATATATAAAATGTAATACAAAGAATGCAAAACGTACAAAAATATGTCGTAGCAGTCCTTCACTGGCTCAGAGGTAGTCATCAATCTTCTCTTTGCATGGTCTGCTACTAGGCTGATCTGTACCCACCGTCACAAACTAGACGGTGAGTACATGAAATTATTTAAGTAATCCTGAGAGACATTGATCCACATTCCCAAATAGGCAACGAGTATCAAATGATATAATTTAAATAGCAACTATGCTGAAAGAAACATCATGCAAAAAGATACTTGAGTTAACAAAATATGAAACTGACTCAAGGTTAAGTAGTAATGGATTAGGGTCGGTCGGTCGTGATCTTCATCACATCAGCCTTTGCACTACAATTTGAGCTCTGCTCGATATCATTTCATTACAAATTGAGCTCTATATCATAATTTCAAAAGCTCGTACTTACGATTACGCCTTTTCTATTCCAAGTGAATTAGTCGTCACTGGAATGTATACTTGCTAACATGCTCGAGTTTTAAAACTCGTCATGTTCACCAAGTTATTCTTGTGCCAACAAACCCCGAGGTCCAATTACCCCGTTCGAGGCACGTTACCTCGTGTGTCATGCAAGGCAGTGGAGAAATTCCCTAACATCCTGAAAAGTCTAATAACCTCCGTATCAAGGCTGAATTTTTATCATCAAATGACCCTAACCACAAGAACCACTTTCACTCTAAAAAAAATAACTCGGTAATAGAATCCAAGAGATGTAACTGCATACTAATGCAAAACGGATTAGAGTCAAAATAAACAAACTATCCTAATAGCATGCTATATCACTAACTTCCCCACATATATCTTTGTAGATGTGCATCTAGGGGCCTATCTAGTGGTGTATTTTTTTATTTTAACTTAGGCCCATTTACATATATATTAGTAGATGTGAACTTAGGCCCATTAATATATATATATATATATTAGTAGATGTGGCCACATATAAACCACTAATCATATATCATTTCATTTATATATATATATATATATTAACTAGTTACGCTTACCCCACAAATTGCTACCTCGGGCCCACATCAACACGCAACACGAAGCCCGTCCCCGCTTGTCTCGGTATCTGCATACCTGTAAATGACTTAGTAGTCTACACATATACATTACACTAGGCAAACAACAAAACAAATATAACATATACCTCGGCCACCGTGCCTCGGTAATGACACGTATCTCGCTGCAGGTCCTACGTCACATGTCATTTTGTCCTGATTAACGAATGAAACGCGTATTACTTATTTGGGTCGTGACAACATCTCTTTTTTATTCTTAATTGCTCGTTGGACATCCTCGTTCCACCACCATGTTTCCTTCCTTGGTGGTCCCAAGCCTTTAAATATACCTAATACATTTGATCCCACTCTCCTTATGCAACTACTCATTTCTAGCCATATTGTATTACCATCTAAGTCAAGATTCCAAACATTTTCCTTTAGTAGTTTTTCTCTAACCTCTACTTGTTTACTATGTTTTAGGTTCCACCACTTTATTCTAGGGTCAATAACTTTTTTATTCGTATTATGTCGTCACGTTAGCTTAGTATCAAGTACTACTAACTTATGTTGGGTAGTAAGTGCTTCACCGGGTATGAATTTGCAGTCTTTACATATTTTTCTAATTTTTTTCTTGTTAAAAAAAAATCTATTTGACTCTTGATTTAACTACTACTAAAAGTAATTATATGCGACTCCCTCTTCCTAAAACTAGTATTTTCTAAGATAAGATCATATGTTGAAGAAAATTCTAAGATTGATCCTCCTTCTTCATTTCTATTACCGTCTCCAATAATTAATTTAGCTAGAATAAATCTCTCCCCTATTTTTTTAACCTCTAAGACCTTATCTTTATAATCATTATCCACCACAATTCCTACTCCATTTCATTTTCTATCTATACCAGTGTAACGACCCGCTCTAATTAACCCTGATTAACTGACAAATCACATGTTAAGATCCTAAGTTCAGACCCACGTAGACGTCGCATAAAAGTCCAGGGCACCCTGACGAGGTAAAATTTGTTATTTTTGTGTGTGAGTATTTATTTATTTTACTATTATTAAATAATTTGCGTCGCATTATTTAATATTTTATTGGTCGCGTTGTGCGTGTGTAGTGACGAGAGTGTCCGACGTCGCGGTGAACACGTAATGCCGGTGTATGGGATGGTCTGGGATTTGGTTGTCACATCACACATTCCATCACATCACACATCACATTACCATACCAAACCCATCACTCATCATTATTTCTCTTTTTTTTCTCCAAAAAAAAGTTCTTCATTTAAAATGGATAGAGAGAAAGAAGGTAAGGATGCCTAGAAAGAGGGATAGAACAGACAGAGAGGGAAGAAATGAGAGGGAGAGAAAAGAGGGAGAAATGAAAGAGAGAGAGAGAGAGAACAGAGAGAGAGAAGAGAGGAGAGGGAGAGAAGAGAGGAGAGGAAAGAAAGAGAGAAAAAGAGAAAGAAAATGAGTGACGGTCGGGGGGAGCTCCGGTGAGTAGCGAGGTGATAGGAGAGCAGGGACGAGCAGCAGCGGCGGCGACGGCTCCAGCAGCTGCGTCGGAAGTGGCAACTCGCTCCAGCAGCGGTGTCGGCAGCAGCGACGCACTCCAGCAGCTGCACCGACGAGGCGGCAGCGGCAGCGCCGCGGTAAATGACATGGAGCGATGGCGCGTTGGCGCATTGCCTGAATGATCTATCCTCGATGAAACGCAATAACAGTGGACTAGGATACCAGAGTCGAGTGTCAAGTACACATCTCGAGGCATGTGCGGGACGTCGTGAAGGTGTTTCGCGATTTGTTTGAAGTAAGTAAACCCACAAGAAAATTAGTTAAAATACATTTATGGCACTCACTTTATTTCGCATTTCAGTTATTCCATTTTGTTATTTATGTAACGACCCATTTTATTAAATTTGCAGACATAGACGTCGCGGTAGGCTAGGACACACGGGAACTTAGGTGTGCTAGGTATTTGTGTGTTGGATGCTTATTTGCGTTGAAATTTATTGAAATACATCGCATGGGTGTATGTTGCATAAAAATACGTGCGAGATTGTGTAAACTGTATTCGCCTCTATATGCGTGTCGACCCGGGTATCGGAAAGTTGACGGGAGCGAATATCAGGTTGGAAAAACTAAAACACACAAATTATATAAAAAATTGACAAAGTAACTAATATGGCATGGTATTAGGTGGCTAGTGAGTGGGCGGTACGCATATATCACGTTTCGGACGAGAAATTGGGCGTCGAAACGCCCGAAAACCGGTGAGTGTCCCAGCAGTGTCAAACTTTGATGTCAAGACATAAAGCCAACGAAACTTATCCTTATCTATACCTCACCATCACCTTTTCTCTCACCTCATCGCATCTCTCTTTCACTCAAACAAACACACACCGAAATTGAATGGGAGGAAGAAGAAGAGGAAACGAAAAGGAGGAGAAGGAGAAGCGGGAAGAGAGAAGAGAGGGTGGAGAAGCCGGGAAGGAGGTGAGTCCTCGTTGTTTGTTGAGATTTCGGTGGGCTTCGGTGTGGTGGCCGAAAGTGGGGTTCGGCCATGGTGGCCGAACCAGGCTAAGGTGGAGATGGCAGGGGTGTCTCCCCTACCATCGATTCCACCGAGGTTGGGGTGGAGAGCAACTCCAACCCAAACCATCGAGAAATTGAAAAAAAAAAAATTCTCTAATCGAACCAGCGAACTGGTTCGATCAGATGGGGAAGTGCACACGCGCGCCCCCCAGTGGGTCGGGCGCAGAACGGGGCGAGCTTGGACCTGTTCTGGTCCAGGGCCAAGTCGGGTACGACCGGGTTGGTCGACCCGACCTAAACCAAAATAAAAAACAGAGAAAATAAGAAAATGAGTAGAAATATTTGGAAAAAAATTCCGGAAAAATTGGGGAAAATTCTGAAAAAAAATATATTCATAAAATAAATAGAAATTTTTGAATTTCTATGAAAAAGAAGATATTTGGATATTTTGGACGCGACTAATTGGGGGGGTTTGCCTCGAAAAGCGCGAAATAGTCAATTTGACCTAAAATTTTTAAAAATTTGTTGAAAATTGTCATGCTAAATTAAATTATTGATAAATGGACATAGGTTGACACGGGTGATCAATTGGCGATCAAGGACCCAGTGGATTTGGACCCGGGGATTAATTACGGGGTAGGAGAGCGCGTTGCGAGGTTTGTAAAACCCAATAGAAAAACTCTTGAGTATTTATTTTGCTTTGTAATTCCATTCAATTCCAGTATTTCCTTGTGATTTTTCTTATATCTTATCTTGTCGTTGTTTGCACGGTTGGTTAGTTACTTCCACCAAATTTTTCGTTGTGCGTCTATGCATTCTAGACCATAGCATGTGTATCAAGAGTTCTCGGTGGATAATGACCAGAGCTAAGGAACTGCTACATGTGTATCAAGAGTTCTCGGTGGATAATGACCAGAGCTAAGGAACTGCTACATGTGTCGGTGCGTCGTAGGTCTACGCCGGCCACCGAGAGGGATCATGTGATAGCTAGTTGGGTGCGCCACTAGTGGGATCTCGGAAGGAAATCCCTAAGTATGGTTTAGTCTGACTGGAACAGACACACACATTTGCACTTTATTGTTATTTATGCATGTGATGCCCTACTTACAGTTGCCTGTTTACATTATGCATGTTTATTTAACTGTATTTATTGAATTACATTTGCTTATTTGAATGCTGAGAGGAGTTCCTTGGGATTTTACTGACTGGACTCGTCATCCGATTTCTTCTGTGATGATTGAGTGCAGATCCGAGTACAAGTAAAGGCAAGGAGATCTTACGTGACTACCTCTGACTGCCTACCGTTGAGGTTTACTTGTACGTGTGTGATTATTTTGATATTTTGATTCTTTTGGGAACTGGGGAGTAATAAAATACTTCTTAGGGTTTTTCCACAGTAGGATTTGTTTAAATTGATTAATATTTTTACGCATTTATGTACAACTTCCGCTGCATATATCATATATACACTGTACACACACGTGGATACGAGATTCGAGAAAAAGGAAGGACGGGCAGATGTCGTACACGTGTAGTTGGGCCAGCTGGCAAGGAGTACATGGAGACATGTCACCCCGGGGCGGTGAGGGCTGCCACAGTTGGTATCAGAGACCAGGTTAGCTTAGGAGACTGTGATACGAACGCCACAGTTGGTATTTGAGCATAAAAGAGTAAGTCCTAAGACAATAAAACTTAATCAACAAACATAGATGTGGAAAACCCGAAGTTAAAGCCTTGGAACTTTAGTTAGGAAGTGATGTGAGGTGGTAGAGTTAGAACTTATATGCGTGTATATTCTCATTTTAATATATGCTATACGTATATACTTCGAGACTGATCCGAAGCTCATTCTCGATGCAGATCATGGACAGACAGTTTGGTACACCAGTGGAGACCGGACAGACTAGGGATGCGGCTAGAGATGTCCCAGTTATGGCGAGTGTGGAAGATAGACTCTCGGCCCATGAGACACAGATGGTCGAGGTATTATGGCTATTACGCGAGCAGACCGCGGTACTGGCGGCACCCCCTTCAGTTAGAGAGCCAGTAGTTGTAACCAAACCGACGGGGACAGTTGTTGTTCCGGTAGTACCCCAGACACCAGTTCAGGGGGTAGCAGTATAGGCACCCACAGAGACAGCTATCGTAGTTGTCGTTCCTTTAGAGACGTCGACTCTTACACCTCCACCCACGACGACAGACCATGTTACTGCCACCCCACTGCTGATACTCCTACTACATCGGCATTCGTCCTGACACCAGAGGCGAAGCTATTGAGGGAGTTTTTGAAGTTCCAGCCTGGATTCTTTTACTACAGCGGTGATCTCGAGGTTGCAGGGAGATGGATAATGTCCCATCAGCGTTTCCATAAGCTAATGAGGAGCGATGAGACAGTACATGCACGACTTTCAGGAGCTTTGAGACTTTCAAGAGCTTTGGGAGGGCATGCAGCGGTCTGGTGGACGACATATACGGATACTCATCCGGAACCAATGACATGGGCTGAGTTTATGGAGCTATTCTACGACCAGTACATACCTATGGAAGTTAGGTTGAGGCTGAAGGAGGAGTTCCTAGCCTTGAGACAGGGTAGTCGGACCTTGATGCAGTATATGGAGAGGTTCCGACATTTGCTTCAATTCTCTTTGGATGTCACTAGGACTGAACGCTTACAAATTTATTATTTCACCCGAGGGGTTGATGACTGGATTACGTCAGCAGTTGTCTCGACCGACACTGCAAGAGATATTTGATAGGGCATTGGCTCATACGACATACCTACTACAGAGGGCCGACTGACGTGTGATTGGAAGGGAGGTACAGTTAGGGCAAAGTTCTCTGTCTAGTCAGAGGCAGAAAAGACCGATGGATAGTCCGGATAGAGGGCGGAGAGATGATAGACGGGAGAGGGGCCAGTAGGACGATTTTCAAGGCAGTCAGTTTCGATATGAGGAACCACATCTAGTTCATGCTATCACCTCAGCACCAGTGGATCGATAGAGGGCACAACCACAGAAGTACCGTTAGGGTCGAGATCACGAGGGACATGACATGGGTCAGGTAGACCGGGGTCGGGGTCGGAGATCTGGAAAAGGACAGACGGGTAGACTGGAGAGCCGTAGATGCCACCAGTGTGGGCAGAGGGGACACTTGAGGGCTAACTGTCGGACACCACTATCGCCACGGCGACCATCAGACCAGGCCAGAGATAGAGTACATGCGGTAGCACAGCCAGATAGCGGGGTGACTAAGCAACTCGTTGAACGTACATTACTTATATTTGGTCGCATATGCATGTTATGTTTGATTCTAGAAGTACTTTATCATTTCTTGCTGGACGTATTGTTGGATTGTTTGGGTTAGTTACACAGACACTAGAGCCACATCTTGTCTTAAGTGCGACTACTGGGGATAAGATTTACCCTAACCGAATATGTCGAGACGTGATGATAAAGGTGGAGGGACATCAGCTACCAGCCGATATTCGAGTATTGGAGTACTTAGAGTTTGACACACTACTCGGGATGGATTGCTTAGCATCCTATCATGCACGGATAGGCTGTTACGGCAAGACGATAGAGTTTTATATTCCTGGAATATCGGAGTTAGTATTTATTAGAACAGACACACACATTTGCACTTTATTGATATTTATGCATGCGATGCCCTACTTACAGTTGACTGTTTACATTCTGCATGTTTATTTAACAGTATTTATTGAATTTCATTTGCTTATTTGAATGCTCAGAGGAGTTCCTTGGGATTTTACTGAGTGGACTCGTTATCCAATCTCTTCTGTGATGATTGAGTGCAGATCCGAGTACAAGTAAAGGCAAGGAGATTTTACGTGACTACCTTTGATTGCCTACCGTTGAGGTTTACTTGTACGTGTGTGATTATTTTGATATTTCGATTCTTTTGGGAACTGGGGAGTAATAGAATACTTCTTAGGGTTTTTCCATAGTAGGACTTGTTTAAATTGATTAATATTTTTCTGCATTTACGTACAACTTCCGTTGCATATGTCATATATACACTGTACACACACGTGGATACGAAATTCGAGTAAGAGGAAGGACGGACAGGTGTCGTACACCTGTAGTTGGGCCAACTGGCAAGGAGTACACAGAGACACGTCACCCCGGGGCAGCAAGGGCCGCCACAATTTATTACTGTTCATTCACTATTCATCCACTCCTACTTGCGTGTATGTGTGTTTGTCGATGGGGTCGGGCATGGCACAGACTCACACCCCGAGGTTAGCTACCTCGCGATGTTCTAGTAATTGGCCATGTTAGGGCTATGCAGTGGTTATTCTTCGTGAGACCCATATGTTGAGAGATGTTTGACGAAGATCTAAGTCTACGTCATTGGTTCCTCTTGAGAGATGATTGGATGGGGTTCTATCGTTCATGGGTTCCTCTCGAGAGATGTTTCTATGAGGCTCTACCGTTCATGGGTTCCTCTCGAGAGATGTTTCGATGAGGTTCTACCGTTCATGGGTTCCTCTCATTCGACCGTGAGATGTTTGGCGAGGTGGTTATGATGGGTTCCTCTCGGTTTAGCTAAGACGATTCTCGGATGTCGACCAGGGTTCTTTGTCACGTTGCACTTGTGTCAAAATTTGACTTTTCAACGATTTATTTTCATGCGAATTACTTTATTTCTTGTCCCTTATTTAAATTACATGAATTGTAGTCGTTTTATTGGATTTCGCAAATATTAGCTACTGTTCTCTGGGAGTTACTCACTTGGGATTTGTCATTGTTTTTGGTGACAAATCGCAGATCCTACGACGGGTCGGGGCAAGGGAGTCTTAGGCGATTACGCCTGAGTTAGGACAACTAGTCAGTTTTTTGCGTAGGTGTATGTATGTATCTATTTACTCTTTTATGAGATTTTTAGGAGGACCTGTATACCTGATACCTGTATTTGCTCACATTTTGTACTTTTGTCGCTCTTTGATGTACATGATATCTAATGCTGGGTTTCCACACTATAGGGTTATTTATACATTGCAAACCTTTCATCTCTACTATGTTTGCATGCTTTAAAGACTTTCGCTTTGATGTTTAATTTATATTAATTTAATAAATCGTGAACAACTTAACTTAGTCAATTTAATGTAAATATTCATAAAAATATCCATAAATACTAAGTTAAGGCGAATAAGATACGTATAAAGATTTAGGTCACAGGCAGTTAAAAATAAGTGCGGTGACGTGGCATGCTTGGTGACGTGTCTAGCGATGTGGCGGTAGCCGGTTTTCCTTAGAGTTTAGGGCCGTCACAGTTTGTATTAGAGACAAGTTCAAGCGAACCTAGGGGAAAATTTTAATGAAACTGAATAAAACTTAACAAACGAATTTAGACGTGGAAACTCGAAGATCCTGACTTATAACTTTAGTTGGGAAGCGAACACGGGACGGGTAGTACCAAGGCTTATACGTTATATATTTTGATTTTTAATAGTATATATACGTATACGAGGCTGATACGGACCTTCGCTATACATATACGACATGGATGGACAGCCGACTCCACCTTCGGAGGATGGTGGACTGACGAGTAGTACCACGCCTATCGCGACTGATCAGAGCGTACTTGATCGGATCACGGCACACGATCGACAGTTCGAGCAGATGATGGCCTTGCTCTGTGCTCAAACAGCGGCTATCGCGACGCTTACCGCCGCCATCACACCGAGCGCAATCGCGCCGGCAACCGCGTTGATTGTTCAGTGTACGCTAGTCACTGCAGTTATGATAGAGACTACCACACCGACTAAAGTTTTAGAGACTCGTACTGAGGCTATCACACTGGCATCTACACACGCACTGACTTTTCAGATCCCCGACATACCAGAGTTCAGTTTCATGGGTGATGCGAGTATACTACCGACCATTAGGGGTAGATTGGCTACGACCTGAGAGATGGAAGTGTTTGCAGGGATTGTAAAGTCAACCGAGACCCCAGAGGTTAGACTCGAGGATGTCCCAGTTGTCAGTGAGTTCCCTTATGTCTTTCCGGAGGATCTGTCGGGATTACCCCCATACAGAGAGATTGAGTTCGTTATTGAGTTAGTGTTAGGCACATAGCTGATAACTAGCAGACCATACCGGATGGCACGGAAGGAGCAGGAGGAGTTGAAGACTCAACTAGAAGACTTAGGGAAGAAGGGGTTTATACACCAGAGCACATCACCATGGGGAGCACCGGTCCTGTTCGTTGAAAAGAAGGATAGTAACTTAAGGATGTGCATTGATTATAGGAAATTGAACCAGTTGACAGGACGAAATCGTTACTCTTTGCCAAGGATCGACGATTTGTTTGACCAGTTGGTCGGAGTTCGCGTCTTCTCTAAGATCGACTTGAGAACGGGTTACCATCAGCTCAGGATTCGGGATGAAGACATACCTAAGACTGCATTCAGCACTAGATGTAGGTTATTTGAGTTTACACTGATGCCGTTCGGACTAGCAAATGCACCGCCCATGTTCATGGACTTGAGGCACATAGTATTGAAGCCGTACTTGGATAAATTCGTCATAATCTTCATTGACGACATATTGATCTGCATCAAGACTTGCGATGATCACGGGCAACATCTCGAGCAGATATTGAAGATGCTGAGAGAACACAAACTGTATGTTAAGTTCAGTAAGTGCTAGTTTTGGGCTGTCAGAAGTCAAATTCTTGGAACACGTGATCGGTAACAGAGGTATATCAATGGATCCGAGTAAAACCCATGTTGTCATAAATTGGCCGACACCTGAGATAGTGACAGATATCAGGAGCTTCCTGGGGTTGGCAGGATACTATCGGCGATTTGTGAAGGACTTCTTAAGATCGCCATGTCGATGACTAAATTGACAAAGAAGAATGTACCTTTCAATTGGTCAGAGGAGTGCGAGGACGCATTTACATAATTAAAGATGAGACTGACTACTGCACCAGTACTAGTGTTGCCAGAGCCAGGTAAGGGATTGACATATCATACTGATGCATGCGGCAGAGGTCTAGGTTGTGTACTGATGTAAGGAGACAGCGTAATGGCCTACCTATCCCGATAGTTGAGGACCCATGAGAGGAATTATCAGTGCACGACTTTGAGCTTGCAGCAGTCATATTTCCACTGAAGGTATGGAGACATTACCTCTATGGTGAGAGGTTCACATTATATAAAGATCATAAGAGTTTGACATATTTATTTACTCGGAAAGATCTAAACGTGAGACAGCGACGTTGGCTAGAGTTGATGAAGGACTATGACTTCTCCATCGAATATCAGCATGGGAAGGCAAATGTCGTAATAGATGCATTGAGTAGGAGAGGACCAGATTCCGAGACAGTTGTCTGCCATATGATGCACGAGTATGGTTTACTTGAGGCGGCGACAACATTCAGTTTGAGAGGTTCCTGTTACAGCGGACGCACAGATTCATGGACAGATTGGTGTATCGTCTATTTCTATTCCGCGAGTGTTGAAGTGTCAGAGGGCTGCAAGATGTACTCGAGATTCAGTGAGATGGAATGCAGCCCTGATCACCCAGATTGGAGCAAGTGTGTGGATCAGTGTTTGAGGCACCGAGGGAGGTTGTGGATTCCGGCGGTGGCAGATATAAGCGATGGGATACTCCAAGAGGCTCGCGAGTCCCGGTATACAATGCATCGTGGTAGGACCAAGATGTATCACGATATGCGATAATTATTTTGATGGTCAGGGATGAAGGCGGACGTCGGCGCTGGAGGTTAATTGCAGCCGGTACCCATCCCTCAGTGGAGATGGGAACATATTACGATGGATTTTGTTTGTGGATTACCGCAGACTTTGCGGAAACACGATGTGATATGGGTGATCATAGACAGGTTGACGAAGTCAGCTCATTTCCTACCAGTCTCTATGAAATATAATTTCACACAGTTGAGCATATTATTCGAAAGAGAGATTGTGCGACGGCAGGGAGTACCAGTTTCGATTATTTTAGACCGAGACAGTCATCTTACATTATCATTGTGGCAAGCTATATAGGAGCAGTTTGGTACTAGATTACAATTTAGCATTGCATTCCATCCTCAGACAAACGAACAGTCAGAAAGATTAATACAGATACTCGAGAATATGCTCAGGGCATGTGTGTTGCAGTTTGGTGGGTCTTGGGAGGAGTACTTGTCACCTTGTGAATTTGCTTACAACAATAGCTATCAGGCCAGTATTGGGATGCCACCATTTGAAGCTTTGTACGGTAGAGCGTGTAGATTATCGACATGTTGGGCAGAGCTGGAGGATACAACAGCTGTGGGGCCTGAGATTGGTGTGGACCATACAGAGAAGGTGAGACTGATTCGTCAACGGTTGTTGGCTGCCTAACACAGACAGAAGAAGTATGCAGATAGGTACCGCGATGGACTGAGCTACAAGGTAGATGATTGGGTCTACTTGAAAGTTTCTTCGTTAAAGCATCATCAGAGATTTGGGATTAAGGGGAAACTAGCACCAAGATTTATTGAATCGTTTCAAATTGAGAAACGAGTTGGGAAGGTCGCTTATCAGTTGAGATTGCCAAGTCGATTGGCATGAGTTCATAATGTTTTTCATATTTCGATGTTACGGTTGGCTAGATTAGGACCGAGACCTATGGTGGATTTGACTAGAATCGAGGTTCGACCAGATGTGACATATGAGGAACTCCCTATTGAGATAGTGGACCGCAAGGTACAGACTCTTAAAAAGAAAGAAATACCACTTGTACTCGTTCGATGGTAGTACTATAAAAATGAAGGCCTCACTTGGGAGAGATAGTCTACTTTGCGAGAGCAATACCCCTACTTGTTCCAAGGAAAAGATTTCATTAAATTTGAATTTCGAAACGAAATTCATTTTAGTTGGGAAGATTGTAATGACCCGCTATAATTAACCCCGATTAACTGACAAATTATAGATTAAGATCCTAAGCTCAGACCCACGTGGACATCGAAGAAAAGTCCAGGGCATGCCTGATGATGTAAAATTTGTTATTTTTATGTGTGAGTGTTTATTTATTTTACAATTATTAAATAATTTGCGTCGCATTATTTGATATTTTATTGGTCGCGTTGTGCGCTTGTAGTGACTAGAGTGTACGACGTCGCGGTGAACGCGCAACGCCGGTGTATGGTATGGTCTGGGATTTGGTTGGCACATCACATATCCCATCACATCGCAAATCACATCACCATACTAAACCCACCCCTCATCATTATTTCTCTCTTTTTCTCCAAAATAAGAAAAAGTTCTTCATTTAAAATGGATAAAGAGAGAGAGAGAGGGTGAGAGGGAGAGAACAGACAGAGAGGGAAGAGAGGAGAGGGAGAGAAGAGAGGAGAGAAAAGAGGGAGAATAAGAGACAGTGAGAGAACAAACAGAGAGAGAAGAGAGGAGAGGAAAAAGAGAGAAAGAAAGAAAGAAAGAGTGACGGCCAGGAGGGGGAGCTCATGCGAGCAGTGAGGCGGCGGGAGAGCAAGGACGAGCAGCGGCGGCGGCTCCAGCTACAGCGTCGAAAGCGGCGACGCGTTCCAGCAGCAGCGCCGGCAGAGCACTGCAGCGCGCCGACGAGACGACAGTGGCACGACGAACGACTTAGAGCGACGATGCGGTGGCGCGTTGCCAGAACGATCAATCCCCGACGAAACGTAACGACAATGGACTAGGATACCAGAGTCGAGTGTCAGGTACACATCTCGAGGCGTGTGCGGGACGTTGTGAGGGCGTTTTGCTATTTGTTTGAAGTAAGTAAACCCACGAAAAAATTAGTTAAAATTCATTTATGGCACTCACTTTATTTCGCATTTCAATTATTCCATTGTGTTATTTATTGTTGTTCATTCATTGTTCATCCGCTCCTACGTGTGTGTGTGTTTGTTGTCCGGGTCTGGCATGGCACGAACTCACATTTCGGGGCTAGCTACCCCGCGCTGTTCAAGTAATTGGCCATGTTAGGGCTATGCGGTAGTTATTATTCGCGAGACCCGCAGGTTGAGAGATGTTTGACGAAGACCAAAATCTACATCATGGGTTCCTCTCGAGAGATGTTTGGATGGGGTTCTACCGTTCATGGGCTCCTCTCATTCGACCGCGAGATGTTTGGCGAAGTGTTCGTCATGGGTTCCTCTCGGTTTAGCTAAGATGATTCCCGGATATCGACCAGGGTTCTCTGTCACGCTGCACTCG
Organism: Stephania yunnanensis; assembly: GCA_039657365.1. Taxonomy (NCBI): domain Eukaryota; kingdom Viridiplantae; phylum Streptophyta; class Magnoliopsida; order Ranunculales; family Menispermaceae; genus Stephania; species Stephania yunnanensis. Next base: position 47,121,923 of record CM077581.1, read on the forward strand.
TGTCCAAATTCGACTTTTCAACGATTTATTTTCATGCGAGTTTTTTTATTTCTTGTTCCTTATTTAAATTGAATGAATTGTAGCCATTTTATTGGATTTCGTGAATATTAACTAACGTTCTCTTGGAGTCACTCACCTAGGATTTATAATTATTTTTTGTGACAAATCGCAGATCCTGCGACTAGCCTGGGCAAGGGAGTCTTAGGCGACTAAGCCTGAGTTAGGAATGCCCGTCAGTTTTTTTACGTAGGTGTCTGTATGTGTCTATTTACTCTTTTATGAGATTTTTGAGAAGACTTGTATACCTGATACTTGTATATGCTCACATTTTGTACTTTTGTCTCTCTTTGATGTACATGATATCTAATGCCGGGTTTCCACACAATAGGGTTATTTCTGCAATGCAAACTTTTCATCTCTACCGTGTTCGCATGCTTCAAAGACTTTTGCTTTAATGTTTAATTTATATTATTTTAATAAATCGTGAACAACTTAACTTAGTCAATTTAATGTAAATATTCCTAAAAACATCCATAAATACTAAGGTAAGGTGAATACGATACGTATAAAGATTTAGGTCGCAGGCAGTGAAAAATAAGTGTGCAGTGACGTGACATGCTTGGTGACGTGTCTCGCGACGTGGCAGTACCCGATTTTCCTTGGAGTTTGGGGCCACAACCACTGTGCTATAACTTAAACCCCATGCTTCCTATTTCTCTACTCTTTTCTCCTACCCATTTTGTCTCGTGGAGGCAATCAATATTGACTCTCCTTCTAATCATGATATCTACTAGTTCTATTGACTTCCGCGTAAGTGTTCATATGTTTCATGTCCCTAAACGAATTTTTTCTCCCCTTCGTATTTGTTTTCCTTTTCTATTTCTTTGTCTAAAAGATCCAGTATCTGTATCTATGATTTTATTTTTGTTTTTGTGTTTGTTTTGAACTAGCTTCTTTATCCACACCCGTCCTTTGTGTCGAAACCCTTGCTCATTTTTCTTCACATCCGGGCAACGATATGAATGGACTAGCTTCTTTATCCACACATGTCCTATGTGTGGAAACCTTCGCTCATTTTTCTTTACACCCAGGCGGCGATGTGAAACACACCCTTGCTCATTTCTCACTATACCCAGGCTCCGATGCAGCGCGCACTAGGTGGGAACGCCCCAATGTTTATATATGTTTGATCCATTTCATGAAAAGTGACAAAAGTTTTACGCTGGCTGTCAACCTATCGCAACTCTCCTCCATTTTCCAAGAATGAAAAATGAGATTGGGGCTTCCCTCCTCCAGTTTTCGGGTATGAAAAGTGAGTTTGGGACCTCCCTTACCCATTTTTCAGTATGAAAAAATGGACGTCAGAGTCCTCCTCCTTTATCCGGACTTGAGACCAGCTATGTAGCGCAACATAGGTGGAGTTTATAAAATAAAGCTAAAAGGAAAAATAAAATAAAAATTAAGCCTTCATCGTAGCTAGGTAAAAATCAATTTTTTAAAAACAAAAAAACAAACAAGTTTATCAGTCTTTAACATTCTTTTAAATAATTCCAAACCTGCTCCAACTTCTTACATCATTAACCACATATCATATATATTTGACAAAGAAAAACCACATCATCATATATACCATTCAACTATTCACTTTTTTTTTTTTGAGTTAAATTCAACTATTCACTTGGTCGGTAGAAAATTGCTATAATTTTATTTGGAAAGAATTCTATGCCCAACCAACTTGTTTTTTAGGAAAGGAGAAACGATACTCTGCAACCTTTTTAATGATATGCTACTCTGGCAATTTTATTGATCTTCAAATGCAAATTCCATGCTCAACGAAGTTCTAATTGATTTAATTATTTCATCATAAAATTGATTTAACTAAAACACAATCCTATGAATGATATATGACAAAATTTCACATGCAATCGTTACTTATTTTATTGCTAGCTAGAATGTGAGAGGTGGAAAATTACGAAGGTCGTGGGCCCATCCCATTCCCACTAGTATTTTCCTATATATAATGGCCATACGTGCCTCACCGTGAAAAGCTTAAGTCAGAATTATTGATTAGGTCAAGTTTGGATTACACATAACCATTTCTGAAAAGAAGATATTCTTAATATCCAAAGCGGCCGCTCAATGTAGAATGCATTTGTCCATCACATAAGAAAAAATAGTGCTCATTCCCATTTTTAAGGTGAAATTACTTATCATATGTCTGTAGAGTTATATAATGTATCATGAAGCTGTTTATGTAATCTGGTATGTATGTATTGAATCATGTATTCTGGTATAGTGTAGCACATGTTTATATTAGCTTGTTTTAGGCAGTTATAACAGGGGTGTACAATGTACACCATCTTGATTGTATATAAGCAATGTACAATGAAATTTCGAATATATGAATGAGAGATTAAAAGGTTCTTCTTTGTACTTCATTGATTCATTGTTTCAATGTGTACTATTACATTGATCAACTGATCATTTTTGGTCATTGATCCACCGTTTGGTGTATGAATTTTTCATGGTATCAGAGCAGGTTCTACTGTTCTTGATTTGCGTTGAATTTTTGGTTGAATTGAGTGTCTGATCATGGCATCTATTCATGGTTCTTCAAGTTCTTCAATTCGAAATGGAGCAGGAAGAGCTCCTGATGCAGGTGATCTTGGAGTTGAAAGTCCTTATCTCCTTCAAGGATCTGATCATCCTGGTATGGTACTTGTCTCCGATTCTCTTACTGGTTCAAATTACTTGTCTTGGAGTCGAGCTATGATGATTGCTTTAGGTGCAAAAACAAAGATTGGTTTCATCGATGGAAGATGTTTAAAGCCAGATTCCACTGATCCTAATCTGGAACGATGGATCAAAGTGGATTATATGGTCACTTCTTGGATCTTGAATTCTATTTCAAAGGATATTGTTAAAGCATTTCTTTATACAACTTCTTCCTTTGATCTATGGAATGAATTGAAAGAAAGGTTTGGAGAATGTAATGGTCCTCTCTTGTATCAATTGAAACGAGATATTGCTTCTATAAGTCAAGGAGATCTATCAATTTCACAGTATTATATAAAACTTAAGAAGCTTTGGGATGAACTGAGTTGTTTAGTCCCTTTACCTATGTGTGAATGTGGAGCTTCAAAGCAGCATTGGCTGTTCTGGAGTCTAATGATAGGCTGATGCAATTTTCGATGGGATTAAGTGATATGTATGATCATATTCGTAATCAAATATTGGTGATGGATCCGTTGCCAAGTATAAACAAAGCTTACTCTATGGTTCTTAGAGTTGAAAAGCAAAAGGAGGTACATGTTAGCTATTCCCCTATGATAGATACAACTATGATGATGAAAACTACCAAGGTGAATTCAGGTTCATCTGGTTCGACCAATGTTCATAGGTTTGTTGGAAAATGAAATCACAAGAAATTTGTCAATAAAGATGATTTATTTTGTGATCATTGTAAGGCAAAAAGGCACACAAAAGAGACTTGTTTCAAACTTCATGGGATTCCAGATTGGTATAAGAAAGAACTTGACAAGAAGCAAATGTCAAACGGTTCAAAGTCTTTTGTTAATTTGATGGAATCACCTCTGGATATACAAGATGCAGGACCTCTTCAGTTTGAAGATATTTAGTCTAATATTGCAGCAATGATAAAGCAAGGGATTGAGAATTTCATGAAAGGAAAGTCTGTTTCTGCTGAAGGAGTTTCTGCTCATGTGAATTCAGCTATATCTGATTTTACAGGTAGCTCATATAACAGGCTTTCTAGTTCTTGTTCCTCCTTTAATTCAGATGCTTGGATTGTGGATAGTGGAGCAACAAATCATATGTGTATTAGCTATGATTTGCTTGCTAATGTCACTTGTCTTAGCTAAACTGTTATGGTTTGTTTGCCTGATGGACATACTAAAGAAGTTAATTACATTGGAGATGTGAAGTGAGTTCCAGACTTAGTTCTTTCTTCTTGTTTACATATAAACTCATTCAAGTATAATCTTTTGTCAGTTAGTAAATTACTCTCATCTACTAAACTGACAGTTGAGTTTTATCCATCGTTTTGTGCTATACAGAACATTGAGATTCTCAAGTTCTAGCTGTGGGAAGGATGATTGGAGGACTCTACATACTGGATTCCAGTTCTTTTCATAAAGATGTCATTGATTCATTTGTGTCTCCTATAGAATTGTCACTAGCCTGCTGTAATGGTGCTACTGCTAATTTTTCATGGCACTATCGTTTGGGGCACCCCTCTGTTAATGTAACAAAACAACTTGGTTTGTTACTTAACGGTCCTTCAAATGTAAGATATAATGTACCTCGTGATGTCTGTCAAATGTCCAAACAATGCAGAATGGTTTTTCCATTGAGGTCTATTCAAACTTCTTATCATTTCTGGTTGTTGCATATGGATGTTTGGGGACCATATAAGCAGTCTTCTATTCAAGGAGCTCATTATTTTTTGACCATTGTGGATGATTTTAGTCGATTCACATGGACATTTTTGATGAAACATAAGTCCTTGACAGGCAACCTCATCAAACAGTTTATAACTTTTATTCAAACTCATTTCAAGGCCTCAGTTCAAACCATTAAGACTGATAATGGTATTGAGTTTTGTAATAAAGATTGTCATGCTTTATTCTCTGGTTTGGGAATTGTTCATCAAAGATCAACACCATATACACCTCAGCAAAATGGTGTGGTTGAAAGAAAGCATAGTCATTTGTTGCAAGTTACAAGAGCCTTGATTTTTCAGTCTAGTTTGTCCACCAAATTCGGGGGGTGATGCTGTTCTTACTGCCACATACATCATTAACATATTACCTTCTCAGTTACTGAAATGGAAGTCTCCTTATCATCTTTTATTTGGAAGGTTACCAAATTATTCATCCATGAAGACTTTTGGTTGTTTGTGTTTTGCTACCAATGTTTCACCAAGCAAAACCAAGTTAGATTCACGAGCAATTAAGTGTATCTTTCTTGGTTATTCTCCTAGTCAAAAGGCTTATCGATTGTCCAACATGGTCACACATACCTGTTTTGTTTCAAGAGATGTGATTTTCTTTGAAAATCAGTTTCCATTTCACAAAGATACTGCAAGTTCAAAGTGTCCTGTGCCTATCTCTTGTGATGATAACTCTGATTATTTGAGAAATATTTCAGCTCCTGTTGCTGTACCTTCTCCAAATATTGTTCCTACATCTGCTACTGTGCCTCACTCTAAGGAATTACCTATTGAAGTTTTCCAACCTACTGAACCATCTTTTCATGTTCCTGAAGCTGTCTCATCTATGCCTATTACCGATACATTAGTATCTCATACTAATGATGGTTTACATGAAGTTGTCCTGCCTCCTACTGCTGTTATTACTCGAAAGAGTCATCGTGCTGTTCACAAGCCTCTTTGGATGAATGATTTTGTTTTAAACAATGTTCATACATCTGCTTTCCCTCCTGCAATGATTCCTTTGTCTGCTGGTACCCCTCCTACATTTCCTTTTATTCATTCTTCAAACATTACTACTGATTACAAATGCTTCTTGGCTGCTGTTTAAAACATAAAAGAGCCTACTTGTTATATTCAAGCTCAGCATGATCCTGTTTGGGTCGAAGCAATGAATAAGGAATTACATGCTTTGGAAGCCAATGGTACTTGGAGTCTTACCACCCTACCACCTGGTAAAAAGGCCATTAGTTCTAAGTGGGTTTACAAGGTTAAACTTCATCCTGATGGTTCCTTGGATAGGTGTAAGGCTCGTTTGGTTGCAAAGGGATTTAAAAAAAATTGAAGGTGTTGATTATACTGATTCTTTCTCTCCAGTTGCCAAGAATGTCACTGTTAGGATTGTTTTATCCTTAGCAGCTGCTCGAGATTGGCCTTTACATCAATTGGATGTTAACAATGCCTTCTTACGTGGCTATATTGATGAGGATGTTTACATGAAGCCTCCTGATGGTTACAGTTTGGCTTCACCTGATCAAGTATGCAAACTTCAAAGATCCTTGTATGGTTTGAAGCAAGCTTCTCGACAATGGAATCATGAGCTTAAATCTAAACTTCAATCTTTTGGTTTCATTCAGTCTGCTCATGATCCCTGCTTGTTTACTTACAAAACTGATGATCAATTTTTGGTGTTGCTGGTTTATGTTGATGATGTTCTTCTTACTGGTACTTCTCTTGAGTTAATTACTCAAGTCAAGACATTCTTACACACCTTGTTCACCATCAAGGATCTTGGACAAGCTCGTTACTTCTTGGGTTTGGAATTGGTTCGATCTTCCTCAGGCCTTTATGCTCATCAACGCAAGTATGTTCTTGATTTACTTAATGATGCTGGTCTTACCATGGCCAAACCAGCTGCTACTCCACTTCCTCGTGACTGCAATTTTACTGATGTTGATTCCCCTTTGTTCATTGAAGTTGATAGATATAGACGACTCATTGGTCGTCTTCTTTACCTGGGATTCACTCGTCCTGACATCACTTACGCCACACAGCAGTTAAGTCATTTTGTTCAGGCCCCTACATAGCAACATTGGTCTGGTGCACTTCATGTTTTACGATACCTTAAGGGTACTCCTTCACGGGGTTTGTTTTTCCCTGTTCAGATGGATCTCTCTGTTGTTGCTTACTGTGATTCGGATTGGGCTGTTTGCCCTCTTTCTGAGAAATCTCTTACTGGTTATTGTGTGTTCATGGGATCATCTTTGATCTCTTGGAAAACTAAGAAACAAGCTACTGTCTCCAAGTCCTCTGCTGAAGCTGAATATCGAAGTTTATCTTCCATAGTTTGTGAATTGTTATGGATTTCCTATATCCTTAAGGACTTAGATGTTCCTACTTCTCTTCCAATACCTCTTTGGTGTGATAATCAAGCTGCGATACATCTCTCTGCCAATCCTGTTTTTCATGAACATACCAAGCATTTGGAAATTGATTGTCACCTAGTTAGACATCAGTTCAAGTGTGGTTTTGTTCTTCCACAGTATATTTCTATTCGGTTACAGTTGGCTGATTTGTTTACCAAGTCCTTACTAGCTCATTTGTTCTCTGATTTATTATCCAAGATGGGTCTATGTGAGTGGCATAGACTTCCATCTTGAGGGGGGGATGTAGAGTTATATAATGTATCATGAAGCTGTTTATGTAATCTGGTATGTATGTATTGAATCATGTATTCTGGTATAGTGTAGCACAGGTTTATATTAGCTTGTTTTAGGCAGTTATAACAGGGGTGTACAATGTACACCATCTTGATTGTATATAAGCAATGTACAATGTAATTTCGAATATATGAATGAGAGATTAAAAGGTTCTTCTTTGTACTTCATTGATTCATTGTTGCAATGTGTACTGTTACATTGATCAACTGATCATTTTTGGTCATTGATCCACTGTTTGGTGTATGAATTGTTCAATGTCCTTATTTCCTCATGCACAAAATAAATATAGCAGAGCGAGATAAAGATGTATGTTTAGATTGCTGTCAGATATCCTATTAAAAAAGATTGATGTTAGATAAAAATTTTAAGTATAAATGTGTCGAAGCATTTATAATGAAATTTATAAGACATAAGGATCAGATTTCAATTCATTTTTTTTTTTAAGAAGAAAAAGGGTTCAATTTAGAATTGCAAGTGGGGGCAAGAAAACGCAGGGATTGAAGTAATCACTCTCATCGTCATGGAACGCGAGATAAGGAATTATTCTAACAAATTTCCTTGGACGAGAACTTGTTGCAAAGATTTTGTTGCCAAGACTGTGTATCAAGCATCCGAAACTTCTCGAAGTGAGCCATCATGATAAAGGCACGTGTCGTGATTCTAGCTACGCTTTGACATTTTTAATTTTGAAAGCAAGCTTTTACATTTCTAGTGCACTTCGAGTTAAAAATTAAAATCTAACGTAGGTAGGTGAGAGAGTGAGAGAGAGTGAGAGAGTTGGCTTAGGTGTGGCCATTGGCTTACAAATGTGCGCTAGGTTTTTACAACGAAACCTTCCACGTAAGTTGTTCCGTACATAAGGTGGTGGGTCCACTGACATTTAGAAGGTTGGAGATCTAAGGCGCATCCACGTGGGCTGGGCATCAAACTAAATCGGTGGGTCCCACATGGGAGTTACAATCGCCGACTCATAGATTCGTTGTATCAGCGATGACTAGACAACAAATGAACGAGATTGGCCGTTACGCAATCTTAGATGACGTTAGTTTACAGCAGGGGTGCACAGATTGCAATAATCCGCTGATCCCATCCAACTTGAACCACGTATAACTAATTAGATCAATTTTTTGATCCATTAGAACTAAAGTGGATTGGAAAATTATTAATCCGCATGGATTGGATCGGATTATGAATCCTACAATAAAAAACCGCGGATTTAGTCCGATCAAATCCGTTTATAACATTAACACATATATCTACATATATCTACATATATATATATTTAGTATTTTGAAGAGCATCAACCACAACTATCAACTCTAAGTTAAAACCTTGACTTATTTAACCCTTGCAATTGATATTCCTTTCCCCATCTCGTCCGCAGGACTGTTCCCCCATATTGTCTGAGAGTCTATCAACATTTGCTCCTTTTTCATTCAAGAGCTCTGGTGGCCATTTTCTCTCATATTAGTACACTTTATAGGACTCCAATTTCAATAGTCACAATCAACGATAGCAATCGCATCAAAAAGTAATATTTTGTTTAATTACGAATCAATCTTTCATATATTGATCCTCGTGTTTAATTTCTTCTCATCATTTTTTGATCACTATTATTATTCTCTTTTTGAGTTTTATAATTTGGTTTGATTTATTGGAAATATTGTATAGATTTGTGAGATGTATGTTATAAACTTGTCATTCATGAGATGTATGTATGGTACAAATTTTCGTGGTTCAATTGATTAAGTTTAATTTCATGAACCTTTCGATAAAAAAGTCAATCCGCAGAACTCGATCCAGTCCGGCCCGCATTATGCAAATTGGATTGAGTTAGATTGATGAATTATTTGGACCGGATCAGACCGTAATTTTCAAATTCGCAATAATTGGATTGGATTGCGGATTGACCCTAATTGGACTGGATTCAATTCGTGTGCATCCTAGTTTGCCACATGTCGCAATTGCCTTCGTAAATTCGACTCATTTCTATTCACTTTTCTTTTTAGGTCACGCTAGGTGCACCCCAGTCATTACTCAGGGCAACCCATTTACAAAGGCACCCAACAAATTTTTATAGCACCCCTACATTTAACAAAAATACCCATGTATCCAACCGTTGAGCACCCTAATGTTTTCCATAATAAGAGTTTCGAAAAACCCTTTATTTTATCAGTTTTTCATTGTGATTTGGAGGTCATATTGTCCCAATCTTCGCATTTTCAAAGTTCTCTCCCACAGATTGATTTATGCATTTGGCAAGTTGTATGGCAATTTTTCTGGGTAGTGGAAGTGCTCAATGTTCTAGGATTTGTGGGACGAGTTCATATTTAGAGATTGTATGTAATCGAGAGGCAACTTGAGGTATATATTTGTTTTAGTTGATTTTTTAATTCATTTGAATCGTCATTGTCTGCAATGAAAAAGCGGAAATCAATAGGTTTTGTTGGAAACCCGTATTCTTTGGCCACACAGGGCTGTGACATGCTCAATAGTCTCAACAATACATTGTCGAAACTAAAGAGAGTGTCACGGATGAATTAGAATGACCCTTTTACTTAGGTATCAGTTTGTTGTCTCTGAGACCACCTTATGTGGTCTTTGTACAATACTATCGAAGCTTACTATTTTAATGTTTATTAGTATAGTCTCGGAGAGTACGAGCCGAGACAATGAAATATGTCTCGGTAGCTTGACATTAAGACTTTGGCATTCGTCTTGGTGTGTAATCGCCGAGACTTTTCCTTTGTTCTCGAACCTGCTTGACCAAAACATTGCATTTTTTAGTTTTTTTAGTTTTTTTTTTTAATATCAATCAAATGTGCTTAAGATTTCTTTTCTAATCAAATATGGCTCAAAGGAAATCGGCAGTTTCGAGGTAGGAAGTCGATGGGGAGCTGACAATAGCACAACGTCGATTCGAGGCGGCGGTGGCGTCTACTACTCCTTCTGCCTCCGCTGACCGTAGCAATAGGAAGGCACATACAACATCTTATCGGAAGGAGAAGCAACATGCTACTTTGATTTTGGGTGTACATGTACGCCTTTCTTCAGGGAATGATGTGGAGGATGAGGCATCTCATGTCTCCGAGGAAATAGGAGTAGGAGAAGTAGCGGGGCAGAAATCACTACATCCTAAAGGCAAGCTAGTGGTGGTGCTGGTCGGAGTGGTGGTGCTGGTCAGAATGTTGTGGAGCCCGAGCATGACCCATCATCTTCTCCATTTGCCGGTGGTTGACGCTCGCCGAACACATCAATAAAGTAAAGTTTCCTAAACCAAATATTTTGTAAAATAGTGGCAAAAGGTCGATCCCACAGAGACTGGTTGTATTTCTTAGGTTAAAAACAACAAAAAAGGAAAATTTGGGGTTTTAAAATAAATATTAATTTAACTAACTAATCTATCTAATCTATCTAAGCTAAATAAATAAAATAACTAAACTAATTTCTAAAACAATTAATTAATAATTAAGTAACACCTAAATCTCCAGTTCCACAAATCAGAATCAAGATTCAATAGCAATCATGGTCTTCAATCTTTCTCAAAAAGTTATTAATTTAAATTCTCCTAGATTAGCTATAAAAAATCGACATCCGCCATAAATTCCTAATTCCCTTAATCTCGATAGCCAGGACGTCCGCCACTAACTATTTCTCTAATTAATGTATAACCCTAGACATCCGCCAATCAGGTTTAACACACTAACTGCAATAATATGGATCCGTGAGAACACTAATCCTAAATAACCGGATCACATCCGCTCCCGATTTAACCTAGATTCAATTGTTACACACTCAAGCACCGAAAATGTTTTACGACAAACGGGAGAATGTTTGTTACTTTATTGGTCTAAAAACATAATTACACGGATACTAATAGTCCAAATAATAATAGATTGTCCACCTAAAAGCATGCACTGGCCACATACATACCCTAAATCTAAATCATAATCATTAAAATCAACAGCAATGAAATAGGAGAAATTAAATTAATTAGATAATAAAATAAAAGATCTCACATAATATGCTATAAATCCATGATTCCGACTTGCTTCCCCTTCGACTTAGGCAAGAAGTTGATTAGCTGGACATCATCTTCAAAAATCTATACTAAAAACTAATAGTAATTCTCTCAAAAAATTATAATTGGTTCTCTTTTAAATAATACATAGGTTCCTAATATATATAAAATACTCCAAATTGGTCTCGGACACTAATTTTAGGGGTTAGGGACGTGACTCGTGCGCCGAGGAGCATCGTAGGGGTATTTTTAGCTCAAAATTCGGACTCCACCATGTGTCACAGCGTGATTCATTGTTTTTCTCCGTCACACTGACGTGTCAACACCTTATTAGACTACCTCTGTCACCGCTGCTGATTTGGCGCTGCTTAATTCGCCGAAACTTGTGGCGTTTGCTATGTGTGAGGTGACTCAGCCCCCCGTGTCATGACATGATTAGCCGAAGCATCCGTTGATGACGAGCTTGCCAATGAGAGAACGCCACGTGGCACGCTGCAGAGGAGAAAGTCGCGCTAATCACCGAAATTCTGGGAGTTTGTGTAGGAAGCATCTCGAGGCTGATCGATGGAAGCAGAGTGAGAAGAAAGAATGGCAGTGTGTGACGTGGTCTGTCCTGGCTGACGTGGCAACTCCTTATTGGTTGAAATATATCGTTTGCTATTCGACCCACCGCACAATGCGTAATTCGAGGCAAACCGTCCGGCATCCGATTACTTTAAGTAAATACTCCATTTTGAATATTTTTCCACCACGAATTTAACCGAGCACTCCATTTTACCTAAAAATCACCAAAAAAATATAATTAAATATATGTTTTAAATACTTTCAATAATTAAATATACTAAAATAGACTACTAAAAACCTATAAATACTGACTTATCAGTGGTCCTATTGACCACTCATTATTTAAGAGTTTTAAAGATCATGTTGTGGCATCAATTTGGGATGGTGATATATGTTCTTGGTGTTAATTCTCATTTGATTTTGCAATAAATCCTCGCTATTCATCTACGATAATGTATTTACTAATGACTTGTTTTTTGTTGCAACATCGTCCATTGCTTAAGTGCATAAACAATGGGGCCCAAATACTTGAGTGGGATATGTAGTCTTGCCACCACAACACCCAAGCACTACAGAGACTCATTCAGAGGTCCAGCTTGGCTCCACTCACAGACTACTCATATAGGAAGGGAAATAAAGATGTGATCTCAGCTTTTATCGAGCGGAAGCAACTAGAGACTAACACATTTCACCTACCCTTTGGTGAAACGTCCATCATGTTCAAGGACGTTAGCATTCTTCTGAAAAACACTGTTGTTGGTAAGATGGTGGCAATAGAGAATCTCAGCCGATACATAGAGGAGACTCGCATGGAGGCAATTAAGATTGTTTCCAAATTGCTTTGGGTTAGTATTGACGAGGCCGAGGAAAAGGTTAACTACATGAAGGGTTTGGCGATGTGATTAGCTTGGTTAAAGAGTCATTTTGCTTACCCAAGTCCACCAGTACTTCCAGTTCTCATATGTACCCTAGAGTGGAGTGCACTGCATGGGCGTACTTATTGTATTTGCTCGTGTACACTCTATTCGCCGATAAGAGGGGGTCACAAGTTCCAATTACGTTACCGAAGGTTCTAGAGAGCTTGGATGAGGTCGAGACTTTCGCATGGAGTGTTGCTAGCCTAGCTTACTTCTACCATCACCTCGGGTCAACCACCAGGGCAGAGGTGTCACAGATTGTAGGGTACCTAACTTTGCTTGAGGTACATGTTTTTTGGTCCCTGTGATTATGTTATGGTTTGATATGGTTTTGTAATTGTATTTCCACTACTTAATTAACTTTATTTGTTTTTTTTCATTTTTATTTAGGGATGGGTATACGAGCATTTCCCTCTCTAGCTTACATCATCCAATGCGAAATACATAGACCACCTGCAACCAGGAGTCTCGAGGTGGATACATAAGCATGAGACGGTATCGAATGCAGAAAAGCTCAGTTCCATTCATAGGACCCTTAATAGGTTGTAGCCGAGTGAGGTGCGTGTTTGATTTATTTCATTTTGGTATTCTAATTTATCATGACTATGTTTAAATGGTATTGTGACTTCATTGGTTTTTGTGACTTGGGATCCATACGTAGATGTCATGATCGATAATATCATTCTACCCATCGCCTTCTTCTTTGGTACGTTGAAGTACATGGATATGGTGGAGCCATACCATCCGTAGAGGATCATTCGACAGCTTCGCCATGTTTAAGGGATACTGTCATCTCCATATCGCCCTCTCAAAGCAAACTGAGGCCGCATTGCATTGAAATACTCGGTTAAGTACGGGTATGTACCTAAGAATTGGGCATGGTTGCTTACCCATTCATTCGCTCCCGAAGACCAAGGCGAATGTAGTGACCCAAATAACTTAATCCTAATTGTATGTTTCGTAGGACCATGACCTGGCGGCCAGTTCTGCGTAGCGAACACTGTCAGTACTTGAGCGTCGACATCGAGGTAATAATTAAATAATTTTACTTGATTTTGATGCATGTACTATATTTTTATATATGTGTGGAAAAATTTTAAATGTTTTTTTATTATTATTAAAGTCGAGTGCACCAGGTTACCTCGATATGGTTACGCATGAGATGATCGGGTGGATTGAAAACTTGGGCTTAGATTCCTGAATTAATTCAATTACTTAGACTCTAACTAGGCATCTTAACTATGTAGTGAGTCTCATAAGAATTTGGGATGTAATCAATTAACTCTATGTGTTTCATTCAATAAGGCCTAAGTTTAGGAAAAATTGGAAAGTAATAAATTTTATAAGTGAGTGTGATAAGTCAGTATTTATAGGTATTTAATAGTCTATTTTAGTATATTTAATTATTAAAAGTATTTAAAATATATATTTAATTATATGTTTTGGTCATTTTTAGGTGAAATGGAGTGTGCGGTTGAATTCGTGGCGGAAAAATACTCAAAATGGAGTATTTACTTGTAGTAATCGGATGTAGGACAGTTTGCCTTGAAATACGCGTTGCACGGTGGGTCGAATAGCAGACAGGGTATTTCAGCCAATAAGGTGATGCCACGTCAGCGTGAAAAAGCCACTCTGAACCAATTGGATGATGCCACGACGAAGTTCAAAGCAAACAACACGTCAATACACCAATTCTAGCCAACAGGGTTTTGCCACGTGTTGACATGTCAGCAGATCCTGTTCGAGGAACCAATGACAAACCACCACGGGTTGCCACGTCACCTTGCGCAGCCACGTCACCCGCACGACATTCATCGCATTTTAGAATCCATCAATTTGCCTCGAGATGTGTTCCCGCACAGACTCCCAGATTTTTGCAAATGTTCGCGCGATTCTCTTCTGCCAGCGCACGTATACGTGGCGAGCTCCCATTCGTCCAGACACGTCACGGCAAGTATTTCGGCCAATCGGAAGCGTCCACGTGGCGCTGACTCACCTCACACACAACTGAACGCACAAATTCTCAGCGAATCACGCCGTGACACGTAGCTGACTTGGATTTTCAAGCCAAAAACACCCCTACGATGCTCCTCGACGCATAAGTCACCTCCTTAACCCCTAAAATTAGTATCCGAGTACAAATTGGAGTATTTTTATATATAAGGAACCTAGTTATTATTAGAGGACAATTAATTAGTATTTTTTAGAGATCAATAATTAATTTTTAGTAGAGATTTTTGAAGATGATGTCCGGGTAATTAATTTCTTGCCTAAGTCGAAAGGGAAGCAAGTTGAAATTATAGATTTAAAACATATTATGTGAGATCTTTTATTTTATTATTTAATCAATTTAATTTTTCCTATTTCATTGTTGTTGATTTAATTATTATGATTTAGACCTATGGTATGTATGCAGCCGATGCATGCTTTTAGATGGACAATCTACTGTTATTTGGAATATTAGTATCCGTGTAATTGTGCTTTTAGACCAATAAAGTAACAAACATTCACCTGTTTGCTGTAAAACCCTTTCGGTGTTTGAATGTACAACAATTGAATCTAGGTCAAATCGGTAGCGGTTGTGATCCGATTATTTAGGATTAGTGTTCCTACAGATCTATATTACAGCGGTTAGTGTGTCAAACCTGATTGGTGGATGTCTAGGGTTATACATTAATTAGGGAAGTAGTTAGTGGCGGGCGTCCTGACTATCAAAATTAGGGGATTTAGGAATTTCTGGCGGATGTCGGTTTTCTATAGCTAATCTAGGAGAATTTAAATTAGTAACTTGTTAGGAAAGATTGAAGACCATAAGTGCTATTGAATCTTGATTCTGATTTGTGAAACTGGAGATTTAGGTGTTATTTAGGTGTTAATTAATTACTAATTAATTGTTTTAGAAATTAGTTTAGTTATTTTATTTATTTAGTTTAGATAGATTAGTTAGTTAAATTAATATTTATTTTAAAACCCCCGATTTTCTTTTTTTGTTGTTTTAACCTAAGAAAGACAACCGGTCTCTATGGCATCGATCATTTGCCACTATTCTACAAAATAGTTGGTTTAGGAAACTTTACTTTATTGATGTGTTCGGCGCGTGTCAATTTTTGGCGTCGTTGCCGAGGATCGAACTCAGGTCACCCGCGTGAGAGGCGGGAATACTTACCACTATACTACAACGAATATAATTTTGATTACATGTTCGGCGCGCGTCAAATTTTACATTTAAAGTAATTTTGGCGCCGTTGTCGGGGACGTAGTCTTTACTTTGAGTTTAGGCGTCAGTTAGTTATATTAATTACTTTTAACATTAGTTTAGTTAATTTATTTGTTTTGTTAGTTAGATTAGTAATTAATTGTTTTATTTATTTATTAATTTATTTTTATTAGTTTAGTGAATTAATTTTTATTTACTTTGAGTTTAGGTTTCTTTTCTTTTTTATTATTTTATTTATTTATTTATTTATTTATTTTAGTTTTATGCTACCACACCTCACTCGGTCAAAATCGGCCGGTTCATTATTACCTTTCGACCCTGAACCAGAGAGAAATTTTCATAGGTGGATTAGAGAGACCCAACTTAAGCCACAGGAAGGCCAAAATCCTTTGGACATGGCTGTAAATCGCCAAATCACCATGGGTCACGCCAATCATGAGCTTCAAGCTCTTTTAGCGCAATAACCCCTTTGTATCAACTATCCGGTTAATGCCGAAAACTTTGAGTTGAGGTCTGGGTTCATTCATCTCCTACCATCCTTCCATGGTGGCGAGAATGAAGACCCTATCACTTTCCTGATAGAGTTTCATACTATCTGCAAGTCTACGATACCCTCCAATGTGAACGAGGAAACGGTTAAGCTCATATCTTTTCCGTTCTGCCATAAAGACAAAGCCAAGGAATGGTTTTTCCACCTTCCGCATGGCTGCATTAATTCCTGGAATGATATGGAAACTGCGTTTTTGAATGAATATTTCCCCGAGGATAGAGTTGCTCAGCTCATCAAGGAAATTTGCAGCATCAAAATGAGGCCAGACGAATCATTTGGCGCATATTGGGGTCGCTATAAGCGATTGATTGCTAGTTGCCCGCAACATGGCCAATCTGAGAAGGCCATAGCTCGATTCTTCTATGTTGGCATGTCGCCCATGGAACGACGCATGATCGATAATGCGTGTGGGGGTCACATTCGAGACAAAACTCAAGCCCAAATGAAGCAACTATATGAGGACATCGCACAACAGTCACGCCTTTATGGTGATCTCGATGCTACTGCTTACCGAAGTCTGACTACAGGTGACATCTCGAGTTCCACTGACCAGAAAATTGACCAACTAGCCTCTATGATGGAACGTCTCCTCTCATCCGGTAAAGTGGAGGCCAAAGCTTATGGCTTCTGTGCTGCCACAAATCATGCAACTAATGAATGTCCTACACTCTTTGATGATGATCAACAGGCCAATGCCATGGGAATCAATTCCAAGGGCCATCTCGAGTCCCATTTGGGAATACCTATAATCATGCCACGGCCAGGAATAACCTAAACTTCAGTTATGAGCCTCGGAATCAGAATTATTAGACCTTCATCCCCCGAGGTCAACCGTTGCCTATACCCTCCAATAATTCCTCTTCACTTGAGGATATGATTAAAGCCCTTATGAGCCAACAAAGCCAAATTATGAATGAACTAAACCAATTCAGGGCTAACACCAAGAAATCCTTCATCAAACTCAAATCGACGGTCCGAACTATTCAAGTTCAAGTGGACCAACAGGTACAACAGATTGGACGTCTCGAAGATAAGGGAAAGTTGCCTTAGCAACCATACCCAAATCCTAACGCGAGTGCTAATGCAGTTACACTCCGTAGTGGTACAGAGCTGGAGGGACCCAAACGGGACAATAGGTCATCTAATGCCCAAGACTAGGCACATGAGGAAGAACACGAGGTAGTAGTGACTCTGTCTGCCCCTAAACAGATGGTAACTACTCAAAAGGAAGCACCACCCACATTTAAGGTCAAACCTCATTTTCCACAACGACTCATCTTAGATAAGAAAAATGAGGAAGAGAAAGAAATTCTCGAGACCTTTCAGCGAGTGGAAATCAATATTCCACTTCTCGACTCTCTGAAGCAAGTCCCTAGGTACGTAAAGTTTCTTAAGGAACTATGCACTAACAAAGGGAAACCGAAAGGCAACGAAAAAGTCCAAATGGGAGAAACCGTCACAGCTATCCTACAAAAGAAGTTGCCCCCTAAATGCAAGGATCCTGGGATGTTCTCAGTACCTTGTGTTATAGGTGATGTAAGCATTCAGAGAGCTATGTGCGACCTTGGCGCTTCCATTAATATTATGCCATTATCTATTTACGAGACTTTGCATGCAGGCCCATTGGAGGAGACTGGTATTGTCATTCAGTTAGCAGACCGTTCCGTTGTCAGACCTATCGGTGTTCTCGAGGACGTTCTAGTTTGAGTGAACGAGTTTGTTTTTCCTGCTAACTTCTATGTGCTCGATAGAAAAAAGTTGAGCCATTCCCAAATACTTCATCAGTACTACTTGGATGTCCATTTTTGAAAACCGCAAAGACGAAGATAGATGTTGATGATAGATCTCTTACTATGGAGTTCGATGGTGAAGTCATCAAGTTTAACATCTATGATGCAATGCGATACCCCAACGATATGTCTTCTATGGTGTGTACCATGGACTGTGTGGATCTACTCGTTGAGCAGACCTTGCTCACGAGTGTCGATGATGAAGTTAAAGTAGTGTTAGAGCATCATCTCGACACTACTCAAATCTACGAGAGTGATCTGACCTTCGAAACTGACGTCAAAGATGTTGTTTTCGAGTTGAATTCAATCCAAACCATGCCCCCAAGCGTCCATTATTTGGAATTACCTACTTTTGACTTCGAACTTTCTCCCACACTTGAGCTGGAACCATTACCTGAGCACTTAAAGTACATGTTTTTGGGTGAGAATGACACACTCCCTGTGATCATCTCAGCCAAACTTAAACATTTGGAGGAAGAGAGGCTCCTTCGAGTACTCCGAGAGTTTAAACATGCTATTCGGTGGACCATAGCGAATATCAAAGGTTTGAGCCCTTCCACTTGCATGCATCATGACGCTTGTCGAATGCGTCAAAATATATTTATACCCGATGAGGTTACCAATAACCACAAGAACTGCAGTAGTGGCAAGCACGGGGTCGAACCACGAAGACCAACTTTCTTTTTAACTTAGACTATGAAATTGAAAATAACTCGGGGGTGTTGAAAATTTTGTATTCTTAATCGATTAATGCTGAACAAATTAAAATAAACAGTAAACAAATAACTTAATCAAAATAAAGGTGACAATCTAAACCTTTGGCATCACAAATCTCCGCAATTTGGCACAATTTTATATATGGTCCTCGATCAAAATGTATGATTCATAATATTTTAGTGTAACTATAGACCCGGTGACGCACGCGGGTCCTTGCGCTTCCAAATTTCGATAACCAAGGTACGACAGTGGTTGTTTCCCTAGTCAAACACACAACCACGAATTCAAGTGAATTGGATTTAGTGTGTTGACCGCAATGGGTTTCGTGAAGGCGCTACACCTAGACAACCGGATCACTCGTGTGTCCGATTTAGCCCAGATTTCTAAGGTATTTAACCGGTCCCAAAAGGGTCGAATCAATTGGTAGGGTCAACTGCCACTGGTGTGGTCTTATCGCACAAGTACGGGTGCTTACAACACACTGGCTGGTAAATTAAGAATTAAATCAGTATTTAATCTTAATTATTAAAATAATACCAAAGAAAATAAAACATTAATGAAAAACAAGATAAATAAATACACAGATCTCACATATATATTTGTGCCAAAATAGGTGATTTGATCCGCCGCCGGCTCAGATCGATGGGCTTAGCCGGCCATTGCGACTGTAAGACAGTATTTTTGTATTTTTGAAAGTAAAAATGAGTAAAAACTCAAAATCACTCTAAAAATACACAAAAACTACACTAAAAACTCCCAGAAATACCTCCCGAGACTTCCTTCCTTCATAAACTTGCGTATTGGACCCCTATTTATAGGGTGTGTTGATGGGTTGTCACTTTGCCACGTGTCAGGCTGCCATTGGTGGGCTGGTGAGTGCGATGCCACGTGGCGCACTGTGATTGTTGGTGCGATGCCACGTGGCGGAATGTGGTTGGAAAGCACGTGGGTGTGGGGTGGGGTGTTTGATAGTGCGTGCCACGTGTCGAACCCGATTGGGCGAGAGGGCGGTTTGCGACGTGGCGGGAGAGTGCGTGCCACGTGGCGCACCTTGTGATTCACCGCATTGGGCGGTAGTGGACATGTGGCGCGCGCGGATTGGTTGAGCAGGCGGTGCGCTGGCGTGGCGGGAGAGTGCGTGCCACGTGGCGCACTGTGATTGGTCAAACAGGTGGTGGTGACGCGTCGGACCAATGGGAGAATGCCACGTGGCATGACGTGGCGAAGGGAGAAGTCGCGCGACTCGTGCGAAAATCTGGGAGTTTGTACGTGCACGAATCCCGAGGCGAATCGAAGAGCTACTGAACGAAGAGAGGATGGCGGTGTGACGTGGGTCGCGTGCCGACGCGCGCGCGCACCGATTGGTTGAGACGGGAGCGCGCGCGTGGCGTGGCGTGCGCGATTGGGCCACGTTGGTCACACAATCAACGGTCGTATGGGGGCAAGTGCCACGTGGCGCGTGTCGATTGGTTGAAAATGGATTTTTTGACGCCGACGTGGCATTTTCTCGATTGGTTGAGCCGTCTTTGTCCACTTTTCGATACACCGAGCAGCGCGCATTTCGAGGAGACTGTCTGGTGTCCGATTTTGACATGTAAATACTCCATTTTGAGTATTTTTCGCCACGAATTCAACCGTGCACCCCGTTTCACCTAGAATTGACAAAAATTATTATTTAATATATTATTTTAAATATTTTCAATAATTAATATACTAAAATTAACTATAAACTACCTATAAATTATTGACTTATCACATCATATATATATAGAAGAAGGGTCGAAACCTACGAGAGAAGCCCAGAGGACACTCAATCCACTAATGATAGATGTAGTGAAGAAGGAGATACTGAAGCTCCTTGATGCTGGTGTGATTTACCCCATCTCTGATAGCAAATAGGTAAGCCCTATGTAGGTGGTTCCTAAGAAAACGGGAGTCACAGTAGTCACCAATTCACATGGTGAGTTGGTTCCAACCCGTATTCAAAATGGATGGCGGGTATGCATTGACTACAGGAAATTAAACACTTCCACCAGGAAGGATCACTTCCCCCTACCATTCATTGATCAGATGTTAGAGAGACTAGTTGGTCGTTCTCATTACTGTTGTCTTGACGGTTATTCCGATTTTCATTAGATATCGATAGCACATGAAGACCAGGAAAAGACAACTTTCACCTGTCCGTTTGGCACTTTTGCCTATCGGCGCATGTCCTTTGGGTTATGCAATGCCCCTGCCACCTTTCAAAGGCACATTGTGAGTATCTTTTCTGATTTTGTTGAGCATTTCATTGAGGTCTTCATGGATGACTTTACCGTTTATGGTGATTCATTTGATAGCTGCCTCAGCAATTTGACAAAGGTTATCAGCAGGTGTATCGAGAAGAACTTGGTTCTGAACTATGAAAAGTGTCATTTTATGTTGGACCAAGGTCTTCTATTGGGACACATTGTCTCAGCCAGAGGCGTAGACGTAGACCAAGCCAAAATTGATGTTATCAAGAAACTTCCCTACCCTACGAATGTGAGGCAGATTAGATCTTTCCTTGGACACGCTGGTTTTTACCGTCGTTTCATCAAAGACTTTTCAAAAATCGCACAACCTCTATGTCGTCTACTTCAAAACGACATACCTTTTGAGTTTGATAAGGCATGTAAGAGTGCATTTGATGCACTCAAAGACTCACTTACTAGCACACCAGTGATTCAGGCCCCTAATTGGGAGCTTCCATTTGAAATTATGTGGGATGCTAGTGATTATGCAGTGGGTGCAGTCTTAGGACAGAGAGTCGGGAGAGCTTCACATGTCATCTACTATGCTTCTCGTACTCTAGACGCTGCTCAGATGAACTACACCACTACTGAGAAGTAGCTCGTTGCTGTTATCTTCGCACTTGAGAAGTTTCGACCTTACCTTTTGGGAACCAAGGTTATCATTTACTCTGATCACGCTACCTTGAAGTACTTGATGAGTAAAAATGATGCCAAATCTAGGCTCATTAGATGTATACTCCTACTTTAGGAGTTTGACATCACGATCAAAGATAAAAGTGGTGCAGAGAATCTAGTCGCAGATCATCTCAGCAGAATTAAAAATGGTGAGAGTCCTACCCCTCTTATGGATGATTTCCCTGACGAGCACATCTATGCTGTTATGGACGATCTCCCCTGGTACGCCGATTTGGGATGACCCGTACTTATGTATGGGATGACCCGTACTTATGGTTATTTTGCTTCGACCAGGTTATCAGACGTTGTGTTCCTCAGACCGAAAGTCATTCCATATTGGTTTTTTGTCATATTTAAGCCTGCGGATGCCACTTTGGTCCCCGTCAGACATCTAGGAAAGTTCTTGAGAGTAGGTTTTACTGGCCCACCATTTTCCATGATTCATACATGTTTACCAAGACTTGTCCTAACTGTCAGAAATCTGGTAATGTTAGTCATCGAGACCAAATGCCACTTACCCCGATTCATATTAACGAGATATTTGACATTTGGAGTATAGACTTTATGGGACCGTTTCCAGTGTCATTAGGTAATGTTTATATACTCTTGGCAGTGGACTACGTGTCTAGGTGGGTGGATGCTAAGGCTACGCGCACTAATGACTCCAAAGTTGTATGTGAATTCCTTAAATCGAGGATTTTCATAACATTTGGTACCCCACGAGCCCTGATCAGTGATATGGGCACTCACTTCTGTAACCGTATGGTTGAAAGTCTTCTGAGGAGGTATAATGTCACTCATCGAACGTCTACAACATATCATCCCCAAACGAGTGGCCAGACAGAGGTCTCTAATAGAGAGGTCAAATCCATCTTGGAAAAGATGGTGAATCCTACTCGTAAAGATTGGAGTGCACGTCTTGATGATGCGGTTTGGGCTTACCGAACGACGTTTAAAACGCCAATTGGGATGTCCTCATATCGCCTTGTGTTTGGTAAAGCTTGCCACCTGCCAGTCGAGCTTGAGCATAAATCCTACTGGGCTGTGACACAGTTTAATATGAAGCTCGATGAAGCAGGAAAAGAGAGAAATCTTCACTCTCCAAGAGTTGGAGGAAATCAGGAACGACACGTAAGAAAATGCGAGGATTTATAAAGAAAAAACTAAAGCGTTCCATGATAGCAATCTCTCTAGGAAGTCTTTCCGTGTTGGTCAGAAAGTGCTTTTATTTCAGTCACGTCGGATGATTTTTGCAGGTAAGCTGAGATCGAGGTGGACAGGACCATATATTGTGACTGAGGTGTATGATCACGGAGCAGTGGAGATTCAGAGTATGAAGATTGGCAATGTGTTTAAGGTGAACGACCACATATTGAAGATCTTCTATGAAGACTTCCCGAGCCATGATGTGGAGCTCGTTTCACTGGCAACGCCAGTCTATATTGATTAACATACTCTGACCAAGTCGAGCCAACGACTTTAACCAAAAGCGTTATTGGGAGGCTGCCCAAATTTTGATAAGTATTATTTAGTTTATTTATTTTCATATTTTTTATTATTTTGCATGAATTTGTATCATTTCCTTCCTTTTATTTTTATCATATTCCTCTTGACTTGTTTTGATCCTTGAGGACAAGGTTCGGAATAAGTTTGGGGGTGTTTTAGGGATTGTGGATTGTTTTGGATGGATTCTATTGCGAAAGACAGTAGGTGAGATCGTTTAATTTTTTTTATGCCGATATTGGATGGTAATGGTGGTGTTTTATATCATTTCTTCAATTTCTTTCATTTCTTTTCTATTCATATTCCTTTCTCAGTCATTAGGAATTGATACACTTTCATGTATATATTTACTATGTTTTATTTATATTAGAGTCACCCGAAACTTTGTTCATGCCTTTGGTTGTGGATGAGTAAATTACAGTTGCCTTTTTAACTTGAAACTTAGAGAAAGTTTGGAGAAACACTTAATCAAGTTCGTAGCTCAGCATTTTTATGATTTCATGATTAGAGACTTAGATGATGGTTAAACTTAATGTTAGATAACGAAAATGAGTAAACGGTCAAAATTTATGCAAGCTATATTATTTTGACCCACATTAGGGGATTTACTTGATTATACTGAAAGTGAGAAGTACTAACATGAGTTTTTCATAAAAATAATAAAAAATGAGAGTCTCACAGGTTTCCGAAGGAAATGAAGCAGGGAATCTTATGGTGGGAAAAAGTGATAAAAGCGGTCCACAGGAAATGGAGAAGGGATCGTACTACTTGAAAAAAAAAGGTTAATGAAAAATAGAGAAAATGATATTGAATAAAGGTGGAAGTTGTAAAACTCTTCAAATAAAAGATTTAGTTCGAGTGCTTTCACTATATTAAGTAAGATTTTGAACTTGCGTGGTTTAATTGTATAGACCAATAAAACTTGTGATTAGTTGATGGCCTTTGTATCGACCAATTCTATGTTTTGAAAGTGAGATCTTAACTGTGTTTGACTTGCGAGACTTGACATATCATAACTCTGAAATTTTCTGAGTTACTTGCTAATTTTGTGACTATGTAAACCAAAGGAACTCCATGAATTTGAGTCGGGTATAAGATTATTGAGTCAATGCATTATTATATTAGAAGTCTAATTTAGTTTGTGTTGTCATTTACACCTTTGCTCGGGACGTGCAAAGTCTTAAGTTAAGGGGTATTTGATAAGTCGGTATTTATAGGTATTTAATAGTCTATTTTAGTATATTTAATATTAAAAGTATTTAAAATATATATTTAATTATATTTTTTGGTCATTTTTGGGTGAAATGGAGTGCGCAGTTGAATTCGTGGCGGAAAATACTCAAAATGGAACATTTACTAGCAGTAATCGGATGCCAGAAAATTTGCCTCGAAATACGCATTGCGCAGTGGGTCGAATAGCGGACAGGGTATTTCAGCCAATAACGTGATGCATGTCAGCGTGAAAAAGCCACTCTGGACCAATCGGATGATGCCACGTGGAAGTTCAAAGCAAACAACACGTCAATACACCGATTCTAGCCAACAGGATGTTGCCACGTGTTGACATGTCAGCAGATCCAGTTCCAGGAACCAATGAGAAACCACCATGCGTTGCCACGTCACCTTGTGCAGCCACGTCACCCGCACGACATTCATCGCGTTTCAGAATCCGTTGATTTGCCTCGAGATGCATTCCTGCATAGACTCCCAGATTTTCGCAAATGTTCGTGCGATTCTCTTCTGCCAGCGCACGTACACGCGGCGAGCTCCCATTTGTCCAGACACGTCATAGCAAGTGATTCGGCCAATCAGAAGGATCCACGTGGCGCTGACTCACCTCACACACAAATTCTCAGCGAATCACGCTGTGACACGGGGCATACTCGGATTTTCAAGCCAAAAACACCTACGATGCTCCTCGACGCACGAGTCATCTCCTTAACCCCTAGAATTAGTATCCGAGTACGAATTAGAGTATTTTTATATATTAGGAACCTAGTTATTATAAGAGGACAATTAATTAGTATTTTTTAGAGATCAATAATTAATTTTTAGTAGTGATTTTTGAAGATGATGTCTGGGTAATCAATTTTTTGCCTAAGTCGAAGGGGAAGCAAGTCGGAATTATGGATTCAATGCATATTATGTGAGATCTTTTATTTTATTATTTAATTAATTTAATTTCTCCTATTTCATTGTTGTTGATTTAATTATTATGATTTAGATCTATGGTATATATGCGGCCGATGCATGCTTTTAGATGGACAATCTACTGTTATTTGGAATATTAATATCCGTGTAATTGTGATTTTAGACCAATAAAGTAACAAACATTCACCTGTTTGTCGTTCGGTGTTTGAATGTACAACAATTGAATCTAGGTTAAATCGGTAGCGGTTGCGATCCGGTTATTTAGGAGTAGTGTTCCTACAGATCTATGTTACTGCGGTTAGTGTGTTAAACCTGATTGGAGGATGTCTAGGGTTATACATTAATTAGGGAAATATTTAGTGGCAGACGTCATGATTATCAAAATTAGGGGAATTGAGAATTTCTGGCGGATGTCGATTTTCTATAGCTAATCTAGGAGAATTTAAATTAATAACTTTTTAGGAAAGATTGAAGACCATAATTGCTATTGAATCTTGATTCTGATTTGTGGAACTGGAGATTTATGTGTTATTTAGGTGTTAATTAATTATTAATTAATTGTTTAAGAAATTAGTTTAGTTATTTTATTTATTTAGTTTAGATAGATTAGTTAGTTAAATTAATATTTATTTTAAAACCCCCGATTTTCCTTTTTTGTTGTTTTAAGCTAAGAAAGACAACCAGTCTCTGTAGGATCGACCCTTTGCCACTATTCTATAAAATAGTTGGTTTAGGAAACTTTACTTTATTGACGTGTTCGGCGCGCGTCAGAGTGGCTGGGCTTAGAAATATAAATTAAGCCTAAAGTTAAGAAAATATTCATATCATTATGATACCTAACTTATCAAATCAATTTCATGAAACATATTTACTTAATACATACCATAGTCTTTATGGGTTATAAAAAACATGAAATGTTAGAAACTTGAATGGAGACCACACTCTTAGTACATTGATTTACCCATTGATGTATCCATGTGGAGATCTAAATGAGTCATAATGGATCATATGGTATGCATATGTGAGCTAATACCAACTATGGACAAATCTAGAGATTTGATGGATGAAATGGTACTAGGATAATCTAATGGCCAAGCTTCAAAACGTTTAAGCATAAAAAATATTTAATCTCTACACCATGCATGAACACAAAACACTTCAACTAGGTTTGGAGAGAAAAAAGAGGGGTTTGGTTAGAAATAGTGCTGAAAAATAAAAAAGAAGGTGGAGTTGGAGCTAAGGATCTCAAGGAGCTTGAGTTTTCACAAGGATTAAACATTAAGTAGCAAATCTCTTCCATTTCTATAATACATTGTGATGATTTGAGGTTCTTTAAATCATTCTAGTTCTGAGATTTTGTTAAGTTTGATGAATTCCCTAATGTTATGAGGTGATTATGAATCAAGAAGATCAAACTTTCTTTTGTGTTCATGAAAAACTTGTGTATTGGTTAAAGAATTGGAAATTTTGGGTAAATGAAAAATGGACTGATTTTCTTATGTAATTGGTTGTTTAATCTTAGAGTTTGTACTCCTATATTGATGTTCAATGATGTCTTATATTGGGTATAAATGTTGGAAAAAAATCAAGGAGTTTGAACCTGCATTCTGAATTTAGTTGTTCATGAATACTATATATTTGATGAAATGTCCAGATTATAGCTGAAATTCTAGACAACATAAATCATTCATTTCTTCTCAGAATTGGCTAATTTTTTTATCAGTTGTTCTTGGATATTTAGACAAGTTTCTCACCAAAAATCACGTTATTCGTTTATGTGGTTTGAGAGTTATGAATTGTTTTATACTGCTTGTTCGAAATTCTATAGTGAGTTGTTTAGGCATTTTGAGCACTACTCTCTTAATTTTGCTTGGATTTGAGCATACTTTACCATTTTGGAAATCTTATACATAGAAAGCAACTTAACACAAGTATGTCTTAAAAATTAGTTATCTTCTTTATAAAAAAATGAAATGAAATTCAGCAATTGTTCGTAAAAATAATTACTTTTATAAGTGTTTGGATGTCGCATCTTTCAAGAGCCTTCACTAATAGAAAAATAACCGAAATCTACAGAATAGTTTGAAATACTATAAATTAGATTCTCTAAGAGTTTCAAGTGATTTTGAGGTATTTTGGATGGTTAGTCAAATGGGTTTCGAAATAAGTGAAATTTACTTACTTAATGAGCTGATTTTTTATTTAAGGTGTTCCAGACATCAAATGATGTCGGAATTGATCTAAAATTTGTAGAATGTGCTATTTGATCATAGTAAAGGTGTATCCATAGTTTCGTGATCTTTCGATGTGTCCAACTTAGTTTTCAAGTCATGCTTCGAATAAGAGATCAATATTTATAAATAAGGACTTAAAGTTTTACTTAGAGTCTCAAATTTGGTTCTTGATCATGATAATGAGATTTTAACACTCAACAACCTTGGTTTTAAGTTAATAGACTTCAATGAATCAACACCGAGAATTTCGGGAACTTTTATGAGTGTTTTAGTCACATTTCAAGTTGCATAAAAACCAATTTTTTGGAAATATTTTAAAGTCCCTAAGCGACTGTTTTGCAAACCAATGCATTAAACCAACTTGAAATTGTTTCTAATGGACTTTGACAATTCAATAACACTTAAAAACAACAGGGAAAATGTCTACAACTTTGTAACACTAAGTTTGGGCATTTTGGTTGAGTTAAGTGTCAAAGTAATATTTAAAATGAATAAAAAGGACTTCTCGGGGGTAATCCCTTCGCATCAAGCCTTCCTATATGGGAATAATAAGTGACTAGGGACCCCGAGGATTTAGTATTAACTTTTTTAGGACACACTGAATTTAATTTTTGGACTAAGTTAAGTAAAAAAAAACATTGAGGCAAATAGTGGAATGTGTTATAATGAACTGGATAGTTAAACTTAAATAAGCTCTAATACATACCTAATGAACTCTAATTGGTACCAGGGAGCTAGAGCGTCAGTTCCGGGTATTAGAAGTGTAGTACGAATGTGTGGGAAGCACATTTAGCTTGGATATTATTATTTATTGAGCTAAGCAAACTAATCAGAAAATCAACACTATTTCCTTTCACTTTCCTTGTTTATTTTTGAAATGATAAACTAATTTGTTTGACTCTAATTCCTAACCAAGTGGCTTAGGTGTTTGAGTGGTTTGGCCCAGTTGAATATGATCACCTGTGAGTTGAGGTACTGGGTAGCTCCCGAGGCTCCTCTCGAATCTGAATCCTTTTTATGTGAGCATCCAGGGTCGCTATGGCTCCTCAAGTGGCATTCCAGTTCCACAAGTAGCAGGCATCAGGGTCACCGTGGCCTCTTTTGGGACTATCTCGGATTGCAGCTTAAGTAAAGCTAGCGGTGCCGAATGAATTGGTATGGCTTGTGAGACTTCGGTTTACGTTACCAACTTTCACATTTACACCTTTTATTGGTGTCGAGTGTATAGGCCACTCTATTATCTTCTTTTACTTCCGAGCCATTTGAATCTTATCGTCGATTGTCCTAGTGTTTCTATCATGCACTTTACTGCTTTATTTACTGTTCTTTCATTTTCTGCATGATCTATGGACTTATCACTTATTATCTTGAAATATTGTTGAGTTTCTGCTGGATTTACTCATGAGGATTGTCTCCATCACTAATGAAAATTGCAGGTTCCTCTAGTAGCGGAGGCAAGGGGCTTGTGATTGGCTGTTATCTCTGAGCTTCCCTCAGAGTTAGCTCCGGAGGCAAGGGGCTTGTGATTGGCCGTTATCTCTGAGCTTCCCTCAGAGTTAGCTCCTCACTACTACTACCATACGTTCTTTTTTATATTTTGGATGTACATATGAACTACTCTTGTTGTTTCTTAATATATTTTGGGATATTACTGGTTGTAAGTCTCCAGATACATGTATATGATGACTTGATCATTGTACCGTATTGATTCCCACTTCATGCATATATATGAAATCTATTGTTTTTCAGGATTTCCACATTAAGATTGTACCAACTCTTACTCATTTATTTGTTTAAGTTTTTTTTAAATTAACTAACTTCCGCTGAGATTTATTAAGACTTATTAAAGTAAATAGCAAACTTAATAAGCAACTAATGATCGAATGGCATGGAAAAAAGGCTATCTAGGCATGCTTTGATCTCACGGGGGTTGACCGGGAGTCCATGTATGCTTAAGTTGGGCGGGGCCTAGTTTATGGGGCTAGGGGTGACGTGCCTCTATGTACTCCTTGTCGGCTGACCCTACTACACGTGTCCGGAACCTGCCCGTCCTCTTTATGTCTCTTGAATCGTGTCCACCAGTGTATTATCCGATAAATTAGTATATTATCCTTATTTGCTTTGTCCATTCCGGGTGGGAAATCTAATTGTTTCAATTGTTACCTAGTTAGCTATTTATTGAGATCCTAACCATACTAATGGGTTGTATTTTATAGGTTAACATATTCACCAGAAGTCTTACTTAATACCATTTAAACAAGATAATTTAGCATGATAAACATTGTTCAAAGGCAAAACCTACTGTGGAAAACCCCGAAAAGTACTCTGTATATAAGAGACATTACCACAACAGGTATATATACGTGTATTTTGTTATCTCAAGTCTCCCAATACCCAAAATATACAAAATATCAAAAATAAATATGTAAAAATGGTCCTCAACAGTGGGCAATCAGATGTAGTCGTCTAGGATCCCTTTGTGCCTACTGGTACTAGGATCTGCACTCAATCATCATAAAAGACAGATGACGAGTACAGTAAGTAAAATCCCAAGGAACTCCTCTTAGCATTCGTATCATAAATAATGAAATACAAGGAATGTTTTCAAGTAAACATGCGAAATATAAAACAGATAAGTGTAAATGGTTCATCGCATAAATAAACAACAGACAGGCTAACAAATGTGTGTGTTCGCTCCAGAGGGACTAGATTGTACTTCGGGTCACCAAGTTCCCACCAGTGGTCGCATCCAACTATCTCTACACTTGGTCCCTCGTGATCACGTGTCGTGCGTGCCAAATATAACCTGTAATTGAGTTACCAACCGCAAGGGTGTAGTAGTGGTAAATACGGGGTCGAATTCACAGGACTTGAGTTTACTCCAAGTTAAATAAAAACAGGGGGTTTTCAGAAAATTCGATAAAATAATTAATTAAACTAACGAAAATAAAAAGTTCTAAAAAATTATTATCAATAATGAAAAATCACCTAAATCTCCAGTTCCACAAATCAAAATCAAGATTCAATAGCATTCAATGGTCCTCGATCTTTCCTAAAAAAATTATTAATTTAATTCTCCTAGATTAGCCTTGGAAAATCGACATCCGCCAGAAATTCCTAATTCCCCTAATTCCGATAGTCAGGACATCCGCCACTAACTATTTCCCTAATTAATGTATAACACTAGACATCCGCCAATCAGGTTTAACACACTAACCGCAGTAATATAGATCTATGGGAACACTAATCCTAAATAACCGGATCACAACCGCTACCGATTTAACCTAGATTCAATTATTGCACATTCAAGAACCGAAAGGGTTTTAAGGCAAACGGGTTAATGTTTGTTACTTTATTGGTCTAAAAGCACAATTACACGGATATTAATATTCCAAATAACAGTAGATTGTCCATCTAAAAGCATGCATCGTCCGCATACATACCATAGATCTAAATCATAATAATTAAATCAACAACACTGAAATAGGAGAAATTAAATTAATTAAATAATTAAATAAAAGATCTCACATAATATGCTTTGAATCCATAATTCCGACTTGCTTCCCCTTCGACTTAGGCAAGAAATTGATTAGCCGGATATCATCTTCAAAAATCACTACTAAAAATTAATTAATGATCTCTTAAACAATACTAATTAATTGTTACTAAATAATACCTAGGTTCCTAATATATAAAAATACTCCAAATTGTACTCGGATACCAATTTTAGGGGTTAGGGATGTGACTCGTGCATCTAGGAGCATCGTAAGGGTATTTTTAGATCAAGATTCCGAGTCTGCCACGTGTCTCAGCGTGATTCGCTGATTTTTAACTGTCGCGCCACGTGTTTGAGTCTGATTGGCTACCGCCTGTCACCGTTACTGAGTTGTCGCCGCTTCATTCACCGAGTATTATGCGTTCCGTTGTGTGTGGGGTGAGTCAGCGCCACGTGGACGGTTCTGATTGGCCAAACTACTTGCGCTAACGTGTTGTGACGAATGGGAGCTCGCCTCGTGTACTTGCGCTGGCGGAAGAGAATCGCGCGAACATTTGCTAAAATCTGGGAGTTTGTGTGGGAACGCATCACGAGGCAAATCAACGTATTCTTCAACGTGATGAATGTCGTGCGGGTGACATGGCTTCGCAAGGTGACGTGGCAACGTGTGGCGGTTTCTCATTGGTTCCTGGAACTGGAGGCTACTGACGTGTCAACACATGGCAACACCCTATTAGCTAGAATCGGTGTATTGACGTGTTATTTGCTTTGAACTTCCACGTGGCATCATCCGATTGGTCCGGAGTGGCTTTTCACGCTGACGTGGCATCACCTCATTGGCTGAAATATCCTGTCTACTATTCCACACCCTGAGCAACGTGTATTTCGAGGCAAACTGTCCAGCATCCGATCACTGTAAGTAAATACTCCATTTTGAGTATTTTTCTGCCACGAATTCAAACACGCACTCCGTTTCACCTAAAGATGACCAAAAATATAATTAAATATATATTTTAAATACTTTTAATAATTTGATATACTAAAATAGATTACTAAATACCTATAAATACCGACTTATCACCTCACGGCGCTGGCCAAATCCGCTGAGTCACCAACACGTGCACCAAGGCAAGCCCAGGTCGCCATTCACTAAGGGCTGGGTCACACGTGCTACAGTCCAGTGCCTCATGAACGTACAACAAGGAAATCTGGGGAGTAACCTCAACCCGTGTCCAAATAAGTGAATAGAATGATGAACGACAAGGAATAATAGAAACAACTTGTAAGCAAAATAAATACTAAGTGTCTTTCAATTAGTTTTACAAACCTCACACCGCTCTCTGACCTCCCCGGACTATCGGATCCGACCCAACAAGCTCCCCAACACCAAGCTACAACCCACTAAGTCCCTGAAGTCCAATTTTTACAAGTTTAGGTTTTTTTATAAGTGTTGAGACATGTATTAAGTTGAAAATAACCAAAACAACCCTTAACTTCATAGTCCATCCATCATTAGCGCGCTAATTTGTCTAACTAGCATGCTAGTTTTGAGTTAGCGCACTGAGGGGGTGTACCTAGCGTGCTAGATGGAATTAGCGCGCTAAAGTTTTTAACTAGTGCTCTATTGTTCTTCGTTGCAAAGAACGGCTGCACACTCAGGATAATTAACACGTTAATAGTTTCAATTAGCGCGCTAATTGCCTTTTGGGACAGAGTTCTCAAATTGAGAATTCTGTCTTAGCAATCTCAATTAGCTATTCTAACTAGTCTATTACCCTCTCCTCATCAAAATAACTTCAATCCATGAATCAAAACACTATAGAACCTTAAATGACATCCATTTCCACTATCATGCCTTTACCACCATCTCCATTAACAACCAATTTCATCAAATCTAACTAAACCAGTGAAATTCTCCTTATATACAATCTAATGACATGAAATGCATCATATGTACACATCAAAGCAGAGACTAAATCATCAACTCGAATTTCAGTAAACATACCCAAAAATGGGTTCATTTGCAAGCTTAGAAGGTGGAGAAGGTGATTACCTAGGTTAGATCACTTGGTTTGATGCCTATGTTGTTGAATTCCCAGCTCGAAGTCTCTTCTCCCTCCACAGATTCTTATCTATTTGCATGAGAAATTGGTAAGTGGTTGTGATCAAACATTCCACTAACTCTCCTATATATATATATGTTTTATTGGAATCAATTGTGTGTACGTATCCTAAAGCATATCTTATGGTTCACAAGCATGTTGTCCTATATCTCCTGGTGACTCCAATAGCACACTCCTCATCTAGTACTACTCAATCTAGATGCCCATCTCATGGCCCTTTTTTATTTAATGTAACTATAAGTTTCCATTTATTTTATTAATGCCACATTATATTAAGCCTTATCCAACCATATGGCTAGTGTTTTATTTATCAAATTAAACCAACTCATGGTCACACTAACCCTCGGCTACCCATACTCGGTGTCCTGCATCTCGACACGCATTACGAGGTATGTTATAGCCTATTGTTCGAGTTAATTTAATAAGCCTATGGTTACATTAATCATCTCAATTTGATAACCTATGGTTACATTAATTATGCCAATTTGATAACCTTGACATTTTTATGTAAGTTTATAGAGTTTTCTTTAATGTACCCGTATCTCGCCTCTCGATACCTGCGTTAGCATGCACTTACAGGCAGCTGCCTGTCACTCAACCTTGCACGCTCTCATGATTCAACATACACACATGTGATGTATTTAACCAATAACTGAATAAATTTCACAATAATTAAGCCATCCAACACACAATTTAACCTATGTACCTAGGTTGACGTATGTCATAGCCTACCTACGGCGTCCACGTGGATCTGAGCTGGCGTCCATGTCTGCAATTACGATAATTAACAGAATTAATAAAATGGTATGTTACACCGTTGGTATCAAAGCCACTGGCTTCTACTTTTACTCTTGATTACCCATACCTCGACTAAAGTATGAACTTAGAATTAGGACATGGTTGAACTTATTATGGAAATCCTATGATTTTAACTTAAAGTTTTAGTCGGAAAGTGAGGTGAGTTGGTGAATTATATTTGAAATATACATGTTAAATTTCTTGAAATGTAATATATACTACTACCTGTAGTTATAGAAATTGATTGAAGCTCAGCATTACTTTTACAGACCATGATGGTTGATCAACAGGCCCAGGCTCTGGCTTTGTTGACCCAGTAGTGTTTCAGGACTTATCACAGAGGGCTGCAACACAAGATAGGTGACCAGATGAACAGGCCCAGGCGCTGGCTTTGTTGACCCAGTAGAGTTTCAGGACTTATCAACAGGCCCAGGCTCTGGCTTTGTTGCCATCACCCTGGACCTCAACAATAGCTCCTACATAGGAAGTGAGTGTGTCGACGCCTCAGGCAACTCTGTCACTTTCTTCAGCTCGGGCGACATCAGTTACCCAATAGTTTCCATGCTCCCACAACACCGGCAGTTGTGGCGCCAATTGAGAGAGACACTGGTTTTGACTTGACACTAGATGTCAGATTGACTTGAGAGTATGAGAGATATAAACCCAAGAAGTTAAGTGGAGACTCTGATTTAATGGACGCAGAGAAGTTCAACAAAATTCATGAGAAGATACATAGGCTTCTGAGGATGATGATAGTAGGATGTTGGGGCATGTGCCCTAGGTCAATCCATGAACTGCCTTTATGAATACTTTTAGTTAATAAAATAGACGATTTCATTTGCTGTTTATTATAATTAATTTGCATGTTTACATTATAATAAGATCCATTGGTATTTAGAGAAATATCCTAAATTTCCCTAGTCGATCATTATACTGGGAACTATAATGAATTAAGACTAGTGTGAGTCTTGATTGAAGATCATATGATGATTATATGTATAAGGATACGAATCAAGATCACGAGTACTTGTTAGGGAATAAAGTACTAGACCGACCCGCTATGAGAACATCACATGGATTAAGTCATAGTTGTTTCTCACGATAGGTATATTTTTCAGTCATCTGACTTGAGATTACCATAGACTTCAATATTAGGAACACAGTGATTTGACAAAATCAAACGTTGTCTTTAATCGTATGATTATAAAGGTTGTGATTGGTCACTGTGTGAGCAATGTGATGAAGTTGTGTAATCGATATGTAATTTGTCCCTCTCATATAAGAAGAGATATCCAGTGGATCCCTCGATGTGTTAGACTGTTGAAAGGCCTAGTCTAAGTGAATTGATATTGATCAATGTCACTTGGATGTTTTCAGTCTACCTAAAAATCGAGACTAGTATGATTGAACATGTTGGATGACAATTCCATGCCTTATGTTTGATCAAAAGGATATCGTGTGACAAAGGATGTTATATACACTATTGATTAGGTTGTATCGATTTGATATTCGTACAACTTGGGTAGTCATAATGTCTTGCTAGAGGTCGCTTGTGACTTGTATGAGCCTATTGGGTCGCACACTAAGAATGTTTTTGCGAGATTTTAAGATGGTTAAGAAAAATGAATTTTATATGATAAAATTCATGATAGAAACGTTTTTGTGGTGTATTACACTTATACTTCTTTAAGTAGGTTTATATGTGTAATTTACTTAACCGTTTATATACAAGGGTTGTATAAATAGATGCTTTAAGTTAGAACACATGTATGAAAGATTAAAGGCCGAAACTCTATTTTCGTTTCAGAAACGAATTAGGGTTTTCTAGTACGCTTTGGATTGTTTTGGAGATAAACAAGAAAGGTTTGGTATTCTCTCGAAGCTAGCACTTCAAATCTCATCCGTCGTTCATGTGTGGACTGCTAGCAGAGGGCGTTCGTCGTTGGTAGCGCCTTAGAGATCGATCAACCTTCAGAAAGGTATATTGCGACCGAGGTATGATTAAGTCTTCACGACTTAAATTTTTTTAATGGAATTAGATTCGGATCCTGTTTGGGTTTTTGTCAAAATTGTTTTGTAATTTCCGCTGCGTATCAACCCCATAAATCCTACAAAGGAAGCCTGTGTTAGCAGCATTCTCACTTCATGCACATCAAGCTGCAAGTTGGAAAGTCCGTAATGCTGTACATAGGGAGATTCCAGCAGTTGATAGAATATGCCGCTCAGAAATTCTTTCCACCCTCAGTAATGACCCGAATAATCTAATACTAGTTGTATGCTTCGTAGGACCGTGACCTAGCGGCTTATCCTACGTAGCGAACTCGGTTAGTACGTGGGCGTCGACATCGAGGTAATAATTAAATATTTTTACTTGATTTTGATACATGTACTATATGTTTATATATGTGTGTTTAACTTTTAAATGTTTTTATTATTATTAAAGCCGAATGCGCCAAGTTAACTCAAGATGGGTACGCGCCGGACAATTGGGTGGATTGAAAACTTAGGCTTAGATTCATGACTTAATTCAATTACTTAGACTCTAAGTAGTCATCTTAACTATGTAGTGAGTCTTAATAGAATTTAGGATGTAATCAATTAAGTCTATGTGCTTCATTTCAATAAGGCCCAGTATAGGAAAAATTGGAAAGTTATAAATTTTCTAAGTGAGTGATTGGGCTTAGACATATAAATTAAGCCCAAAGTTGAGAAAATATTCATATTAATTATTGTACCTAACTTATCAAATCAGTGTCATGAAACATATTTACTTAATACATATCATAGTCCTTATGAATTATCAAAAACATGAAATGTTAGAAACTTGAAAGGAAACCACACTCTTAGTACATTGATTTACCTAGTGATGTATCTATATGGAGATCTAAATGAGTCATACCGGATCCTATGGTATGCATGTAGTAGCTAACACCAACTATCGATAAGTCTAGAGATTTGAAGGATGAAATGGTACTAGGATAATCTAATGGCCAAGCTTCAAAAGCTTAAGTATAAAAGACACTTCATCTCTACACCATGCATGAACACAAAACACTTCAGCTAGGTTTGGAGAGAAAATATAGGGTTATGGTTTGAAATAGTGCTATAAAATCAAAGAGAAGATGTAGGGGGAGCTACGGATCTCAAGGGGCTTAAGTTTTCACAAGGATCAAACCTTAAGTAACAAATCATTTCCATTTCAATAGTACATTATGATGATTTGAGGTTCTTTAAATCCTTCTAATGCTAAAATTTTGACAAGTTTGATGAATTCGCTAATGTTATGAGATGATTATGAATCAAGAAAATCAAACTCTCTTATGTTCATGAAAAACTAATGTATGGGTTCAAGAATTGGAGATTTTTGGTAAATTAAAGAATGGACTGATTTTCTTGTCTAATTAGGCATTTTATCTTTGAGCTTCTACTCCTATATTGATGTTCAGTTATGTCCTATATTGGGTGTAACTTTTGGACAAAAATCAGGGATTTTGAATCATGCAATGTGAATTTAGTTGTTCACGAATACTGCAGCTTTGATGAACTGTCAAGATTATAGCTGAAATTCTAAAGAGCCTGAATCTTTCATTTCTTCTCAGAATTACCAAGTTTTTTATCAGTTGTTCTTGGATATTTAAACAAGCTTCTCACAAAAAATCACGTTATTTGGATGTGTGGGTTGAGAGTTATGAATCTTTTATACTGCTAGTTCGAAACTTTATCAAAGTAAGTTATTTTAGCATTTTAAGCATAACTCACTCAATTTTAATCGGATTCGAGTATATTTTAACATTTCAGAAAAATCACATAGAAAAACAACTTAACACTTGTATGTATAAAAATTGAGCTATTTTCTTTATAAAAAATGGACTAAAATTCAGCACTTGTCCGTAGCGATAATTCATTTTGTAAGTGTTTGGATGTCAGGACATCTTTCGGGGGTCTCCACTAACAGGAAAATAACCAAAATCTCCAGAATAGTTTGAAATACTATAAATCAGGTTCTCCAAGACTTTCAAGTAATTATGAGTTGTTTTGGATAGTTATTCAAATGGGTTTCGAAATAGGTGAAATTTACTTACTTATTGAGCTGATTTTTTTTATTTAAGGTGTTTCGGGCATCAGATGATATCGAAATTGATCCAAAATTTGTAGAATGTGCTATTTGATCATGGTCAAGTGTAAACCAAGTTTAGTGATTTCTCGATGTGTCTAATTTAGTTTTCAAGTCATGCTTCGAATAAGAGATTAATATTTACAAATAAGGACTTAAAAGTTTTACTTAAAGTCTCAAATTTGGTTCTTGATCATGATAATGGGATTTTATCACTCGACAACCTTGGTTTTAAGTTAATAGACTTCAATGAATCAACAATGAGAATTTTAGGAATTTCTATGAGTGTTTTAGCCACAATTCAAGTTGCGTAAAAATCAGTTTTTTGGAAATTATTTTAAAGTCCCTGAGGGACTGTTTTGCAAACCAATGTATTAAACAAACTTGAAATGGTTTCTAATGGACTTTGATGATTCAATAACACATAAAAACAATAGGGAAAATGTCCATAACTTTGTAACACCAAGTTTGGGCATTTTGGCTGTGTTAAATGTCAAAGGAATATTTAAAATGAATAAAAAAGAACTTCTAGGGTTATCCCTTCGCATTAAGCCTTCATGTATGAGAAGAATAAGCGACTAGGGACCCTGAAGATTTAGTATTAAATTTTTTAAGATACACCAAAGTTTATACTTTGTCTAAGTTAAGTAGAAAGGACATTGAGGGAAATAGTGGAATGTATTATAATGAACTAGATAGTTAAACTTAAATAAGCTTTAACACGTACCTAACGAACTTTAATAGGTACCAGGGACATAGAGCGTTAGTTCCAAGTATTAAGAGTGTAGTATAGACTTGTGCGAGCCGCTTTTAGCTTGGATATTATTATTTCTTGAGGTAAGTAAACTAAGAAATCAATATTATTTCCTTTCACTTTCCTTGTTTATTTTTGGAATGATAAACTAAATTGTTGGACTCTAATTCCCCACTAAGTGGCTTAGGTGTTTTAGTGGTTAGGCCTAGTTGACTATGATCACTAGTGAGTTTAGCGATTGTATAGCTATCGCGACTCCTCTCGTGTCTAAATCCTTTTGATGTGACCATCCATGGTCATTGTGTCTCCTTAATTGGCATTCAAGTTCCATAAGTAGCAGTCATCCAAAGTCGTTGTGGCCTCCTTTGGAACTCCCTTGGACTATGGCATAGGTAAAGCTAGCGGTGCCAAATGAATTGGTATGGGTTATTAGACTTCGGCCACTTTACCAACTTATGCACTTACACCTTTTATCGATGTAGAGTATGTATACCACTTTCTCCCTATCTTTTGCTTTTGGGTAACTTAGTTCCTATTGTTGTTTGTCCAACTCTCTCTATCATGCATTTTACTACTTTATTTACTATTCTTTTATTTCCGGCATGATATATAGACTTATCATTTATTATCTTGGAATATTATTGAGTTTCTGCTAGATTTAGTCACTGAGATTGTCTCCATCATTGGAGACAATTGTAGGCCCCTCATTGGAGACAATTGTAGGCCCCTCTAGTAGTAGAGGCATGGAGCCTGTGATCGGTGATTGTCTCTCAGCTTCCCTCAAACTCAGCTCCTTTCAACTACTATTGTATGTTTTTTTTGATATTTTGGATGTAAATATGAACTGCTATTGTTGTTTCTTGTTATATTTTAGGATATTATGGGTTGTGGGACTTTAGATACGTCAAATCCATTTTTGCAGGATTTCCACATTATGATTGTCTTAATTCTTACTCATTTATTTGTTTAAGTTGTTTTAAACTGACCAACTTTCGCTAAGATTTATTAATACTTATTTAAAGTAAATAGCAAACTTAATAAGCAACTAATGATCCAATGACATGGAAAAGAGAATGACATGGAAAAGAGTTTGACTAAGCATGCGTTGATTTTACGAGGGTTGACCGGGAGTCCATGTAGGGGTCTTGGCACTGGTACCGCCATCACCACCAACACGACCGCCACGACACCAACCACACCTACTAGGGACTCCTAGCATGATAGCACTGCCACACCAAGTTTTTCTTAGCCACCCAAGTCCTAACCCTCATATACTAAGGAAAAAGATAGGAAAATGGCAAAAATTGTTTGAATGGTTTAGTTAACATTTTGATTTTTGAATATTAAATTCAATGTGTTTGGGATGGTTACATAAATAATTTGTGTTAGGATTGTTCTTTAGATTTGTTTTCTAAATTTCATTATTTAGATTAATTGATTATTGGTTAAATGTGTAGGAAATTTAGAGTGGAAGTTATTATTTCATGGTGTTGGAAAATTGGAGTTGAATTTGTTGTTGTTTCAATGTATTGGAACTGTGGAGTCAAGTTGTTGTTTCAATGTGTTGGATTTTTTGCAACCTGAATTGTAGTATGGATGTTTTTGTTGTTTCAATTTGTTGAAATATTTTTATGTTATGTGTAAAATTATTGGCCAGTCAGAGCATCAGTCATGCAAGTCTGAGACCCAACCTTGAGTCTTGGTCATGCAGTTATGCATTTCATGCACACTATCTCGGTTATGTAATACTGAGTCGGTTGAAAGAAGTGTATTAAATCATAATCTCGAAGATGCAGAACTAAGTATTGACTCAGATTTCGGTAGTGCACAACCGAAAGTTATACACACTTTCTGTGACGACCCCATCCCTAATCTAGGGCACTGCCCGACCTAATCCCGTAATTAAGTCTAAGTCCTAGCCACGTAGGATTTAACTACGTATTAGTCAACCTTTCTATCATATACTCCTCAATATATGCGTTCAGGATAAGTAATATACATGTCAACATATTGCTAGATTTTAGAATGATTAAAACTTTTTAAAAGTTTATAAAGTTTAGCGGAAGTCTTAACAGATTATGCGGAAGCAATATAAATAAATCCTAAAGTGTGGAAATAAGAAAACAACGATCATAAGCATATACAAAATAGAGTGGCAAATATAAACGGTGTGATGATCATCATAAGTCGGGATAGCTAAACGCTCGACC
This sequence comes from Stephania yunnanensis, assembly GCA_039657365.1. Taxonomy (NCBI): domain Eukaryota; kingdom Viridiplantae; phylum Streptophyta; class Magnoliopsida; order Ranunculales; family Menispermaceae; genus Stephania; species Stephania yunnanensis. Next base: position 47,163,200 of record CM077581.1, read on the forward strand.
TAATATACAACCCCAAAATGTAGCAAAAGACATAATTATATGATACACAAAATATCAAAACTTACAAAATGTCGATGCAGAAGTGCGCCGCTGGCTTAGAGGTAATCGTCGATCTTCCCTACTTATCGACGACTTTACACCCATCTTCATAAAAAATGACGGTGAGTACAAAAATAAAAGTAATCCTTGTTGACATACTCATTTACATTTCCAAAAGACTAAATGGTATTTAAAAGCATTAGTTCAATAAAGAAATACTAGTACCAAAAATATGCTAAGAAATACCACGGTTAAGCAAGTGAAACTAACACGAGGCTAAATAGTTATGATCTAGATCTAATCGGCCACGACATGCATCATTGAAGCTTTTAAGGCCGCTAAAGGACGTGCATGAGATTGCATAGTCTAATATCACTAGGGAATCTAACCCCAATGTCAAAGGGACTCTAAACTTGGTATATCGATAACCCCAATGACTCTAACCCCGTGTGTCACATCATAGTGGCGAGTGCCGATATCCACAAGGACTCTAACCTCATTTGTCGATCAACTCTAACATAGTGCAATAGACTCTAAATTCTATAACTACTTTATAATTCCAAAAAATTGACTCGTTAAGGATTTCAAAATGCCATAAAACACAATTCCCAAAGAGTACTAATCCATAAAGTCATTAACAAACTCACAATTCCTAATAGCATACTATTTACACTTTATTCACTATGAATTAGCAAGAAATGACTTAAAGCACATGGATAGATTCAAAAGAACTCAATTCATCATAATATCATGAAAGTTAAGCTTAACAAATGAGGAATGTTAAATAAACTCATGATATGAGAGTAGAACGTCGGACATAGTCAATATAGACTACAACAAATAAACATAAAATGGATATAAAATACAAATAAAACAATCAATGGGTCTACTCACATCAAGCAATACAAAGTCTTAGCAGCGTCCCAATGCCCTAAGTCTCATATCCAAACCCTTGAGACTCTTTCGTAGGTTCCTCGTATCAAACTAATCCAAATAAATTTCATTTAGTTCAGGTCAAATGAGTTTCAGAACCTTAACCTAAAATAACCCCTTAAAACTAAACAACATTGAAATTTTAGTCTTGTATTGCAGTGCAATTTTAGGAATAAGATTGTCCAAATCTAAAAATCTTCCTTAGTACAAAGTCTTTGGTCTCGATTTTAGCTTTCCTAAAAGGTTTGGTTCGTGAAATTCCGATTCAAAACGAAAGAGACATCGCAATTCTACCAACAACAACTTGAATTGGAATAAAATCCGACTAGCATATTTAGAAAATTTATTTCTCCCAACCTATAATCTCAAAATTCGTGATTTTTGGTCACAAGGCAACTAACACACTAAATAATAACATACTAAAAGAAAAGTTCATTTGGATAAGTAATTAGGGAGTTATGCCTTTTAAAATTTAGTTTTATAAATCTCGTAATGCATTCAATCACCTATTGGTAGAGCACTTTTAGATATGAAAACATTCGAATTACAAAATTTCCAGTAGGGCAAAATTGTTCCCCTCTGAGTTCGCTTTTAAATGCCACCAGATTGGGTTTATTTCAATTTAAAATAAGCAAGTTATGACTAAATTACATAGGATGGTTCATAATACAACATCCAAAAATCTCAATTTTGGTCTTACAACTTAAAAATAATATATTTTTCTTATTTCAAAACCAAATTAAGAACTTTTTAATAGTTGGATTATTAGCTTAAAATGAGAAATTCAAATATATAAACCAATTGCAAAGAATTAACTATCTACCCTCTGAAAATGGGCAAAAACTAAATCTGGTTTCAACTTGAAATACAGATATGTGTACTTGGGGTTGATGACACTTTGATTTAAGCTCCAACTCTCCTTGATCTCCCTAAATTTTCAGCCAAAACCCTCCTTAATTCCTCTAACTTCCTTAGCTTTTAAGTTATGGAAATGAAATGAATTGCATGGGTTGGTCTATCCAATTTTATATATAAAAATAAGGTTGATTAATAGCCATTTATCTTTATGTACACACGTAACTCAAGACTAATCTAATGGCCTACTTCTTGCCACAATTCCACTAACTCAACCAAACTAACACCAATTGATACTCTATTGGTCTCTTGATGTGTCCTTATGTATCTAAAGGAACATCATCTAGCTATTGTTTTATTTTTCTAACTTAGGCTACATTTAATATAAAATCAACTATATCCACATTAATCGTACTATTTAAGCTTCATTAAGCTTAAACCAACTAACCACATCACTCTCTACCCCGATCTCACATCGACACGCATATCGAAATGCGTCTCCACTCACGTCTCGACACTTATACAAAAGTATGAGTTACTTAATAGTCTACACTTATATAATACACTAGGCATACACCACAAAAAATCTAACATAAACCTTGGCCATTCGCCTTGGTCAGTGCACGTATCACAGTGTGAGTATCGCATCACGGGTCGATAATCCTGATTACAGATAATAAACGAGATTAGAAATTTAGGTCGTGACACTTTGGTCACCAGTCACCGTGTTTGCCATATAGTTCATTTATTATTTGTCTCGGTCGTGTACACAATTGGTTTAGTATAACTCTTGATTGCCAAGGTCCATGACATGGTCCCTTATTACGGCTGTTTGAAATCAACCCATCTTTCTGATTAAAGCACTAAATAGTATTCTCAGATAAAGGGTGTCGTCAACGTGGCAAACTTGTTGTTGGAACTCTAATGGTTAGGCATGGTTGAGACTTTCAAGTAAGTCTCGGTTCTTAGTGGCCGAGACTGATCACTTGTTCTCGGTCCTATTTGGCCAAGACATTGTATTTACAAGTTCTTTAGCCTACACATGTTGTGTTGGCTTCCCAATTGGATACAAAAACTTAAACCAAGATCAATTTATTGTTGTAAAATACAATTGTAGGAGCATTTGCACAAATTTGTACACAAACGAAGTTAAAAGAAACTTTGAGACTCATACCAAATTCATAGAAAAATGATAAATTGTTACCACTTCATAGAGTTTACAAAAAATAACATGAAGTTGTTACAACTTAATGGATATCACCAAAAATAATAAGTTCTTACAACAAAATGGAATTTCGAACAAATACGATGAAATGTTGCTATGTTATGGTTCCGCTAAGTCTGTCATTGTGGGCATGCCTAGCTGAGAAGACTGAACTGAAACTCATGGTCAGATATCAATACCAATACCCCACCCTTGAAGATTAACATCCACAAAGGTCCTCTACACTTTGAATACAGGGGGAACTGGTGCATTAAGCTTGAATATGATCTGTCAATTTAAAGTACAACAAAGAGTATTATTAATAATGAATGACTAACCCACCACATTGCAAGTTAAAAAAGAATAAGGAATGATTACCCCTATTTAGAACAAACTATTAGAAACTTACCCTAACCCAATGAGTGTCGTTAACATTTGTAATGCAAATGACTACCCAATCCTTCGTGGGCGGAGGGACACCACGTAGAAAAAGAAATGACATGCAACTACCATTTGACACGTTCACTAACATAACGTTAAATGTCGTTACAATTACAAGTCCTATATCCGAAAGGGTCATCCACTCTTCGAAACCCATATCCATACCTTCATAAAATTTTATGGCTCGCATAACCGTTATGTAGTGACATCAAAGCAATTCCCTCCAAAATTCATTGCGAGCTTCTAATTCCTTAATCATACCTTCTCGGACCCTCCTCCAACTGTCTACATCCGAGAATCCAAGAAAGGTAGCAACATAACGGAAGCCACAATGACCATCACTATCTGCATTAACAATAGATTCAACATGTGGAACCTAATCTGGCTGAACAATATAAATGAATCTAATCTCATATGTTCCTATAGATGCCCCTGTGTTCGATGTAGTTTATACCGAACTTCATTTCCCTTCCTTCGCGCATTGGCCGCCCCCCCACTCGTGAGTACAAACTCAGAGCCACTAGGATCTCTTATTGTAGATGTGTCATATTCCTCAGCTTTCCTCTTTTGTGAATCTTTTTTCCTTTCTTTCCTTTTTTCCCCGTTCTTGCTCCCTATAATAGGACTACCGACACTATCAAGTGTTAGTCTCCTCCCAGTCCTCACCTTTGACTTTGGTGTAACCCTTATTTTCGATGATGGACAAGTAATCTCCCTTAGTTGTTGAATAAACCTAAAACCCGCACCCTCATCAATGCATGATTTAAACTTAGCCACAACTCTCTGAATCTCATCATTAAAGTTATAGCCAGTCCGATTAATAAATTTCTCAGGTATCATACTCAACTTCTGCTTGAACACATGAATGTCTTCAAATGGTATAGGTAATCTGACCAAAATATGTACACTAAGCTTGTATGAGCATGGAAGACCAAGATTGGTACATAGCGCACAACCAAATAAGATATGGTATGTCCCTACATCCTCCGCACGTGCGACCTCATCACGAATCAACTTAAGCACTTTATGAGAGACATAACCCCGTAAACGACGCTACAAGCCATCCATATATCTATGTTGGACAACATTCAGACTAACCTCAAATGACCCTTTGATCTTGTTATATTGTACGTCAAGCATTCCATGAATTACACCCCAGATATACTCAAAATATGCAGTACAAGTGCCAAAATATTATTTGCGAGTGGAATGCGCATATTCAATCCTATGCATTGTGGTTTCACTAAGATGAAAAATTGAACCGGTCCACGCATATATAAATCTTTCCTTTTAATCTCATAACCAAATATTCTCCAAATAAGTGAGAAAGCCTTTAACATCTGCATACTCATCACGCATGGTATACCACCTAAGCTCGAATGATGCTTCGGTCTTAACATATATCAAAGGCGTCCACCTATCACTGAAGAGTTCGAAGCCTTTATTTCATCCAAACATTTTTTTAGTGTTGGTCAAGACCATTTTATCAATGTACCACATGTAAAAAAGGTGAGAAGATTATGGAAAAACGTCTTTGATTGCATTAATAAGGCCCAATTCTCTATCAGTGACAAAAACAGTAGGTGTAGACCACTCGTCCAATAAACTTCTAAATTTTCCTAATGCCCAAGTATAGTTGGCACTAGTCTCGGATGATATGAAACAAAACCCAATCAAGAATGTAATGTATGTCAAAGTCACCCCAACAATCTCTAATAACGACATAGGGTACATATTGGTCTCATATATGTAATCCATGAGAATAACGAATGGGAAACACCTTAACAAGTTGATGGAGTCTGGATATGCCTGAAATAAGTCTATGACTAAATTTCATATGGGGTCCCTCATATGCTATGAAAAATATATATGGTTCTCTAATAAGTGTTAGAGTTATTACATTTGACTTCTCCCACCGTTTTCTTTAATCTGATTCCTTTGTCGTGCATTGTATATTGTCCGTAATGTTGAAGCATTGTTCGCATCCCTTAGCCTCAAGGTATTCAAGATCTGACGTGGCTTAATATTACCTTTACTCATATGATCCAAAGTAGCAGCCTCATCGGAAGTCAATCTTCCTGCGAATGAGCGACCTTCCAAGTATTTCACAATGTCGTGGTTGTGCTTGCAATATACCACCTTCACACACCAAAATGAGTTCCTGGATTCCTTGATCTCAATAAGAAAAGGGAACTGACATTTTGTGTACTTATGTTGGGCCTTGTGTTGTCCCCCTCTTCCTATTCGTTTGTCAATTTTGGTGGTATTTTCGCAAGTAGTTCAGCTTTAGCAATCCCGCAACTCTTTGGCAATCACCCCTATATTTCTTAAATCTCTCAAAACCAAATGCGACCCTTCCCCTACGGTCATTCCCTTCAGCATCAGACTTTTTTGTAACCAAGAAAAGCTCCTAGCATGACCTGTAACTTGAACCCAAGCAATAGCCTCGTATCTACTTTGAAACGGTACTTCTCGAGTGAAAAATGAGAGAAGTCTTCAAAGGTACTTGCCAATGGTACACTTGTTGATGACACACTTGTCGATGGTACTTCCTTCAATGTCGAACATTGTAAGCATTCAGAATGAGAACTCAAAAATATTTAAAAAACATGAATTTCGGTAGTGCATATTTGAAATGTAATGTATAGTCTCAATACAAAATGACTGAGACGCTTCAATATGTCTTGGTTACAGTCAACCGACACTAGTTCATTGTTTGTCGCTTATAGACAACTGAGACTATAGATCTAGTCTTGGTTTCCATCCTTCAAGACGTTTGAACATGCTTCGGTACTGCATAACTGAAACGATCGAGCAGCTTGTTATACTCGGTGATTCTAAACCTTAATCCCTTAAAAGGTTCAAGACTCACCTCTTACTATCTCGATTCAGCACCACTTGCGTCTTGATCATCAATTATACACTAAAACACACACAATTTATGTCGAAACCTACACATCGAAAATAAATAACGAATCAAACCACAATTGTCAACCCACCAACGCACACTAAAAACCCTTGCCTTAAACCCTAAAAATTTAAAAAATAATTAGATAAAAACCTTGTATGCACTCTTTGATCAAAGAACGTCGTATCCGATCGGCGACGAAGATAACAATCAGTTGGAGTTCGTTCTTCCTACCTGCAAAAACGAGATGGGGTGCCAAAAAAATAGTTTTTGTAGTTGGGTTTGTAGGAGGGCATATTAGTCATTACACATACAATTAGAAATAAATAGGGTGCCCTGAGTAATGATTGGGGTGCACATAGCAAGACCCTTCTTTTTCCTATCCTTCACTCATTTTTATTTGGCCCACCCAATATGCAATGTTCTATGGAAAATGCTCGGCATACATCAACAAATGCACATCACAACGCATATTGTGCTCTGATGTCCGTACGATGCTCCTCGAGATGCACGTAAATAGCATCTTGAGGTACATCGCACGTACATCAGAATGCAATGTACTTTTGTAATGACATCGGCCTAGCAATGCCCATGTTCAATAGGCTTGAGAAGAATATAATTACTAATATATAATAGCAAAGCTTTCTCTAAAAAGTTTTAAAGCGATTTCTTTTTCTTTTTTTTCATTAGAGTTGTGGTTAATTTATGAGGTATATTTAAAGCGACTTCGTATTTAAAGTTCACTATTCCAAATTGCTTGTTTTGTTAATAGTATAATTCAAACAAACGGTCTGAAACTTTAATTGCTTGATAAATTTTAACAGTTAAACTTATTCTATCAAAATTCATCTAGATCACCAATTATTAAGGTATCTACAATCGTTACACTTAAAAATGGGTCTATTGAAGTGCAGAGCCAGCTCCAAGCAGGGGTCGGTGGAGCAATAGCCACAGGGCCCCATTTTTTAGTGTTCCCACTTTTTAAAATTCTTTTTTATATAATAACCCTTATATATTATACATGAAATAAATTTATATTTATTGACAAAAAAAAGTTGAGTTATATAAAAAAAATAAAAATAAAGTCGAGCAAATGTAGGTGACTAAAAGTGGGCGCGCACTTGTGGGTGTTCTTTAGATACACATCGAATTTTGAGCGTACACATATCGATGCATACAATCAATAAACACTTACAAATGCGTGTTCATTTTGCGTCTCCAATTTGAGTTAACTTAGTATTTTCCTTAATTATATATGTACCAAGTTAGTAACTATTTTAAAAATGCATAAAGTAATGAAATATCTTGCTCGCATCAAAGAACCATCATATAATATTTAGGAAACTTTCTTTATATCTTTAAATATTTATAAGTAAAATTAATTAGATGAAAATTTTAAATCAAGAACTTATAAACTAGAAAAAAAAAACCTCAAAAAAGAAAACCTAGAAAATAAATATAATCTATGAAAACTCAAAACTCTTTGTTTATGTTAGGCTTTCAAAAAAAAACTAGTTTTTGTTTTTTTCTATTTTCCTTCACTTCCTTATGCACACGCACTAGAGTAGTAATAATATTTAATTAGCTTATCAATTTTTTTTATCTAATAGTTTATTTAATGATTTGGTGACCGCGACTTTAATAATGTATGTTGCTTTCATTCCAAAATTATTTTAAAGTCATAATTAATTTATTTTTCATCCAAAATAATTAATATTATGTATTTCACATGAAGAAGCTACAATATATTTAAAAGAATACTAAATGATCAAGAAAAAGATAATATTTTACTATCTCAAAAAAAAAATTCATTGCAGCATAGTATATAAAAATTAAGGGTGCCCATTTTATAACTTTGCTCCAGGCCCTAACTATTTCAGACCGGCCCCATTGAAGTGTATCCCCACAAATTCACTAAATTCTCTTTTACTACACTTATTTCTCACAATAATTAAACATTTCACTATCCATAATCACATCACATCATCCTACTAAAAAGAAACTTCTAAAAAATAAAAAAATATTTTGTGGGCCCTGTAGGCGCAAAACCCACCAATTGCACTGCTTAATTGCAAAAAAAACTGTGATTGAGCGATCATTGCATGCAGGGCTCACCTATTGGACTGCTTAATTGCAAAAAAATCTCTGTAATTGAGCGATCATGGCACTGCACACCCGTTACAGACGCCTTGGCTAGATTCAGAGTCTAGGATCGATACTTGATACCTCAACCGTCAAACATTTTTTTTCTATTATAGAAATTAAGGAGGGACAATGGTTCAGTGTTGGCCTTAGATTTATTAGATTGAAACAAAAAATGTTTCAAAAGTCGCTCGTTTGAGAAAAAAGGAAATATAGAAGTGCATGTGTGATTTTAGAGTGCTGAGTCCGTATTATTGTTTTTCCTTTTTTAAAAGAAGGAAACAAGCTTATAGGTAGCATTCCAACGACCAATTGTACAATAGTGGCTCCCTCTACAATCCCCACATGTCACATTCTAATCAAGTCTTCGTAATCTAATTAGTTTTTTTTTTTTTATAAGAATCGTAATCTTATTAGTATTGACCTTTCATATCAAAGCACTTTATGTTCATAGAAACCTAAGTGGAGTTTCATGGAAGACGTTAGATGAACTATCAGCATTTTAAGAAATAATCTTGAAGGATGATTTAACTTTACGTACGATCGATGGACTTAAATTATATGCATTTCTCACGTACTAAATAATGCTAATAATTAATTAGAGTAATTATATAAGTAAAAGAAACGAAATAATAAAAACTAAAGTTTAAAGAAGATAACCATTTTATAGTTTTCTCATAAACATATATTCCTTATTGAATTTAATGATCAGTTCCAACCTCTAGCCTCCAACCAGATTCCAACTTAGCTAGAGGACGACGGTGGTCGCGACCAACCTTTTGTACGTATCTTAATTATTTTGTACCATGCAAACAATGGATATAATAAGGAGATTATAATTCTTTAATTCATTTCCTTTAATTTTTTATAAGAATAATTCTTTTATTCTTTATATTCAACATCCTGCTTGAAATAAAATTAGAGTGGGAGAGACTCCATTCTCATAACGAAAGACTTCAAGTACTTCAATAGACAAAAAAAATCTTGGTGAGAGATCCCTCATATTTGTATATATATTAAAATATCAAAGCAATCACTTTTCGATGAATATATAGTCGGCAATTAAGAAAATCAAGATAAAGGAAAAAAAAAATCAAAGAGCAGGTGAAAAGTTAAACAAATACCATCTCGTTTGTTAGAGTTGTATTCTGGATTATTATTGAGAGTAATAGAAGTTTATTGCAGTGTCGTGAGTCTTTAAATAGGGGTTTCCCCACTATTGTAAATTAATATTGATTTTTATTGAGAGTAATCGAAGTTTATTACAGTGCCTCTAAACCTATTATGGTATCATAGCCATGAACATAATTTAATTAAACTTCAAGAGTTTGAAATTTCAGCACCGTACTGCGAACCGACGGTCCGACCAGCCCGAATCACCTCCCAAGCTGTTTGGTCACAATGTCGACCCCAAAAGATGTTTCGAACCGACCTTCCCTTATTATTATTCCAGTTTAAAAATCCTTTTATGAACGTTATATTGTATTGACAAGCTCTGTTGTTTGTCGTGCACGTGGTGTGTGAAGCAAGTGAGCATGCAAAGCAATCAGGGAACCTAAAATGGAAGCATTAATTATTATATACAGTAATCCCTAAAAATAGAGTCGAAGAACTAACTCCTAAATACAAATAAAAAATGGACACATAACTAAAACCAATTCAACCAATATAATACCTACAGTGTGGATAAGGGCACTTGTCTCCACCATGGATCACTCTAGTGCCTTGCCATTTCCATAACCACTACAAGTCTAACTAATTCAACAACGAATCTAGGCTTCAAAGCCCCCAGTGAGTGAACATATAGGTTTTATAAAAGTGCAACGCATAATAAAGAATTGAAGAAAATATAATAACAAGAATTAAAGTAAACATGTTGCAATACTATTCCTCACATGGTTAGGGTGATTCCCATGAATCCCCAAGGTGCAGGACCTGCAGGCCCTATGTGATTGGCATGGCGGGAACCCCCACCTACGATCTGGGGATATCCTTTCACGCGATATGAGACCCCGAGCACTACCGATATACTCTAACTCAGCCTAAAATGATCAAAGTTGTAGGAGGTGAACATAATAATACTACGCCATCAAACGCGTATGAAAGTTAGAGTCGGCCCCCTAAAGGTCCAAATGATTATATGCATGGCTAATGGATAGTCATGGATGCAATGCAACAAAAATATGATAAGTATTGAAAGTTTATAAATTCTTATTGTTCACTTACAGTGTGTCCCACGTCGACTAGTCGAGCTCTGCGTACCTCGGGTAGAATCGAACTCCGCGTTGTCAAATCCTAACACAATTATTTTATAAAAATTTCAATTATCTTTCAACTAGCTAACTTGGAGTAACTTTTTAACCTTAAAATCCTCAATATTTTTTATATTCACCAAAAAATAACTTGTAGAGCTCACTTCATACTTTTCATAGACTCTAAGAATACTTAAATCGAATTACAAACAAAGAAGTTATGAATTTTCCATTATAGCATGTTGATCAGGCAAACTTTAACAATTTAGAACTAAAGAAACTTCTCCAAATCAATATTTTTGCAATTATATCATCAACTCAACACCAAACACCAAAAAATCACTCAATACCACATTCAAAATATTTCCACAGCTCGTTGAGTCATTTTGGATAAAAACCAATAATCAAATTTGTCCAAAATCCTAATGTAAATCAATTTTAACAACAAAAACATGTTCAAAACATTTATCAGCTGAATTGCATCAATTCACTTCACCAAAACTCTAACCCACATAGGTGGGATCCATTCCAAATTAACGCAAATCAACCTAATACATCAATTCTCAATAATCCATACCAATTCCTTTCAAAAACCTGTGAAAGAAATCAAAAAATCATGAGAATTCGAATTAAATTGTGGAAAATGCCATGAATTGAAAATTTATCGAATTTCGAGCTAAATACCTCGTCTCTGCCACGGAAACTTAGCTCAAACTGATCGTCTCGGGACACTCTATTGTTTTACAAAAAGAAACAGGGCAAAAATTGGATGTACAGAACTCTGCGAATGAAAATGTTCGTGAAGAGGTTTAGAAACCAAAACGTAATAAGCATTCTATTGAACGTTTCATATGAAACTTGATTTCATTCGATTTCTTTTTCTTATATTTATATATAAAACCTCAGCTGTTTATCAACATCTTAATTTTTTTTTATTTATTAATTCTTTAATTCTAATTTTGACGTGTTTTGATTTTCGGTGCTTGTTTAGCATCTTATTTTTCACCAAATGAAGCGAAACTCTTGATAAAATAGTCCAGCTCCATAAAACATCCATAATACTAGTTTTGGTCAAACTAAAACCCCAAAAATCTTAACTTTTTTCATGACACACCAAACATTAATGGACTAATTTGTTTGTCATACTTAGCGAAACTTGCAACAATTTAGACCCAATCTTAACCTCAATCACCGCCAACTAACATGCAACTCGAGGCAAAGTCTTTTACCAACTGCATTCTCATTTTACATTACCACAAATCCAAGTTACATTATTAGCTTTTATATATATTTCTTTAATTTGAGTTATGTATTTTTTTGCGATATAAAATTAATGGAAACCCGAAAAGTAAATCCGTCCTCGCCTAGCCTAGTATTTAGCCACGAGCCGGTCCTAACTATGCTACTCACGTAGTAATCACACATCACGGGTATCGTCACGTGTATTATATTATATTATTTTATTACTTAAATGATACACGTACCTAAACATAAGAGAAATAATTAAGTTCTACTGTCCACTATGTCGAGCATGGTCATGCCACTCGGTCGAACCCAGTCCGAGGCGATCTGGTCAAGTCGAGCTGAGTCCGATCTAATTTGATGATGGGTCGTCACAATCTTCTCAACTTATGAAATCCCGTTACCTGAGAACAACTCTGAAAAGTACTCTCGCATGTAAGCCTCATGTTCCCTTGTGAACTCTTGGTCATCATGAAACTTCCATCGAACTTTTATTAGGGGTATCGCCTTCTGTTTGAGCTTTTGAATCTTCTGATCCATGATATGTATTGGTCGCTCATCATACATCGCGTCAGGTCTAATATCTAAATGATCCCAATCCACAATATCATGAGTTGTGCCCTCACATCTTCCCAACATCGATACATGAAATACATTATGGACTCCTTACATCTGCGACAGTAATGCTAAATGGTACATGACTTTTTCAAGTTTTACGAGAACTTGGAATGGACTTCTGTATCATGGCGCAAGTTTACCCTTGAAACCAATCTCTTGTATCCCTTCAAATGCGACACTCTCAGATACGGATATTTGCTTTTATTAAACTCAACTGCTCGACGCTTAGGGACAACATGCTTCTTTTGCTGATCCTGTGCAACACGTAGTCACTGATGAATCAACTGCACTTTCTCTATGCGATCCAACAAAAACTCCAGCCCATCCGTGACATTATCAACCACTTTTGCCCAACAAGATAGTGTCATGTACGGTCTGGCATATATTGCCTTAAACGGTGACATACCAATGTTCGACCGATAATTGTTATTATAAAAAAACTCACACGGATGAAAATAGTTCTTCCAATGACACATGAACTTGAGTACACTAGCTCGCAGCATATCCTCTAATATCTGGATTAGCTGCTCAAAATGTCCATCGGTTTGTGGGTCAAAAGCAATGTTGAGATGAATATAAATGCCTTAGTGATCATGCGAACTCTGCCAAAAGCTAAACGTATACCGAGGATCCCTATTTGACACAATAGTCACTGGTGCTCCATCCAACCTGACAATCTCCCGTTCATATAGCCTGCTCAAGCTTGAAAACGAGTCGGATAGTCGATTGGGTAGGAAGTGAGCCGACTTGATTAGTCTATTAATGAATAATCCACGTAGAATCATGTCCTTTCAGAGTATAAGGCAATCATGTAACCATATCCATCGCAATGTGCTCCCATTCCCACTAAGGAATGGGTAACAACTAAAGCAAACCACCAGGTCATCAATACTCTGCCTTTACTTATTGGTAAATCTTAACCTGCCTGATGTATCTGGCGATATCTATTTTTATGTCGTGCTACAAATACAAAGGTTTCTTAAAAAATATTCACCAGAATGATACACATTTATGAATAATTTAATCCTTCATATAAAAAATTTGCATAGTTTGCCCCGGAAGTGCATATTGACAACCTTCTTGACAATCATAACAATCCAATGAAAATGCGACTTTTTCCCCTCTAGCCAAACTTATAATGTACCTTACCAAGGTAGCACACTCAAATAATTGAAACTTTAGGCCGAAACTTACTGCTCGACATATCAACTTTTGTTTGAGTAGATTGAAATTAATTGACTGGCTTATCCATTCTCTCTCTGTGTACTAAATCAACAATATGACTTCAACATTGCTTACTAATTCATGATTTATGTCTAACATGAGAATTATCAATGTTGCTCTCCGAGCATCATCATTTCTAAGTCAACATATGTCCCATTTTAATACATTTATCACACGGAGATTGTTATGTTCATTGCCCTCAACCATCAATAATGCTTCCTTGACTAACAATGTCTGGGGGTTAATTAATTTGACGTCGATCACTGAGATCAACTGTAATAAGTTTGAACTAAAATAGTAACTAACCGATCTGACGGCGACTCTCATCACACTGCAGGGTACACATCTCCCTATTACGTGGAGTTCATGGTCCCGTTATGCCTCGACATACCCAACTCCATCCGTAGGTATCAGAAATGGAAATAAATTAATAGGTCCATCACTTATCGCACTCAACCCATGGAATGGATAATATGGAACATAATAGAATTTTCAAGTCTCCAAATCTCTTTTCCCCTTCCAGTGTTGATTTTTGTAAAGGGATTTAACCATTTTCCTTTCTTTACACGCCTTAATTGTTATTTAGCCATTTCAATAGTTATCTCTTCTTATTCAATTCCACCACAATACTTAGTCTTAAATTCGTTATTTACACTTTTCGTGGTGAAAGCCGCATAATATAACGATCAAAACTCCATCGCCGTTGATTACCCAACTATTAATGTCATGAACAACCACTAACCAATGGTTTTATGGTTCATAACCAAACTAACTCATCGAATTTTGATTCTTTTATCATTTCATTTTTCATATGACTCGAATATTGCTAAATATTATAGTCATCTTGTGAAGTGAATATTACTAACCAATTACATGCTTCCCAATCCAAATCAACTCATCCAGAGTTGAATCAACTAGCTTTAACATAGGTCTTTATTCCATTTTGGAATAAACTCCTACATTCACCCCTTTCCAACCAGTCTAATGTATATACTATATCAGAAAATTATAAAACTCTAAAGCACACCTTCGTAAATAATATTCACATGTGTCTTACATAAGGACATTACGAAGCGTCTTAGTACTCAGGATTGTGGTCCAACGAGACCTCATGTTAAATTACAGGGATTATGTTTAAGGATTTTAGATTCCTTAACTTCCCTTTTCTTTTACGTCATAAAGACTTATTGTAGGTACCTTTTCCCTACGTTTAGGAGATTCTCACTCATATTTGTCCAATTGGGTCCCATAACTTTCTCTAAGACTCCCATCTTGAAGATTTAAAGGATCACTATTCCTTTGAAATTGTTTCGAAACATTCCCATTTACCTTGGTGAGGTAATAAATATTTGCACTATATATTCATTCCTTTTCACTTTAATGGGTGGAGGCGTCCCACCACATTAGAAGGTGAATCCGTACATCGAAGTGGAGTCTCCTGAACTACCGATCCGACATAACTACTATATGGCTTGATCAGGGCCAAGAAGCTCATTTCACGTCAACCTCAGTCGCTCCAGTCATATCGACACTTCTTATGCTACCTAACTTATAGGTTAGTGGTTAATCCAATCATTATTCTTGAATCTCATAACCATCAATCACTAACTCTTTCAAGCTGGGATGTTGGCAATTTCTTAATAGTGCCTCTATGTGATGTCACAATTTTTTATTGTTAATTCTTGAAACTGGTCGAGTCTTGGGTATCCATAATCTCCAGAGAAGGCATGTTCCCAACTATATGTCATAATACATTTCTCATCTCATTATTTTACTCATTATTCTTGTTCGTAATGGCTGCAAATCTAATATCGCATACCTTACAATTAAACTTTGTATGCCTCATTACGAATTAAATCCTATCACTTGCTCTCATTTCTCTTACACAATATCTCAAGACTGTAATGGAAACAAAACCAACTAGGTATGCCAATCATATCATACAAATATTGTTATATGACATATTACAAGCTTCAGCCTATTACTTCTTCCATCGGTCTAACATCAACCCCAAGTCAATACCTAATTCATTAACCAATACTCATCGACCAATTCTCTCATCGTATTAGTATTCTAAACAAACCCTTCATAGGGTTACTTTTCATGCGAAATTCCTAACTATTAGACTCACACTAATATCACATTTCCTTCCGTGGACAACTCCAATTTAAGTCATTGGAAACACATCGAAAATTTCATTGGGAACTGTCACCCTCTCATTTCTAAGTAGTTAACCGTCAACATCTCGTTAAACTTTCCATTCACCTTTATGTGTGTTTTTATGATGGCTTAGAAACTAAATGATGTTTATGTTGGACTAAGTGGTTAGTCACTCACACTCCGACCGAGATTTTGATGGAAACAAACAAGGTGAAAATGTACTAATAAACATCTAGTGTATTTCAGTTTTTGTTAAAGGATGCAAAACAACATATCAAGGGTACTCAAGAAATACAAGTTCAAGACTCGGCATTAATGAAGAAATGAAGATGAAAGTTCAAACCGCAATTTGTAATTTCAATGTAAGGTATACAAATTCTTTCACGCAAGCCAAATGCATTAGTCCATGCATATCAAGTTTCTTAAACCATTTTTCAAAGTTATAAGTTTACTTCAAGTTTCAAAGTGGAATTTAAACACATAACTAGGTCTATGAGTTTAAACAATGTGAAACTTTGTGTGGATGGTCATTTGCATATTAGAGATCATTGTAAATGTTTTCGAAAAAGAAAAACTCGTTTTTGAAAGGTCTTCGAAAAGAAAAGCGTAAATTTGTAGAAAAGCCCCTAATACATTATGAAATCGTGAATTTCCGTTTTCGGGATTTGTAAAAATATCCGGACCACCCAATTAGGCTTAGTGACTCATAATAAACGTGTATAACATGTTATATAAGGGTTGGTTCGGTCCCGGACGAGTTTAAGGGTCGCTAACACAAAGGGACAAAATAATTGTTTTGAGGTCCCTGCAGTTAGCGCGCTAATGATTTCATTAGCGCGCTAAGTTCAGAGTTAGCGCGCTAGGTCTCAGCATTAGCGCGCTAATTGCATATCTCGATGACTTTTTTTGACAATTTGGAAAACACACTTTAATTTGAATTCTTGATCTATTTTGGACCCTTGGATCCCTAGAACGGTCATAAACTGTCAAGATGGAATACCTAACATTATAAAACCACCAAGAACATGGTTTCGTTAAGAAGAAGGAAGAAACACACTCAAAAACTCACAATCTACAAAGAGAAGAACTTTGATTTTTGTGAAGAAGCAAAAGGAGATCTTTGTGGCTATTCTTTAGTTCTCTAATCCAGCACTTTTGAGGCTTTCAAAGGAGTACAAGAATCTCTTCAAAGCTGATCTCTTTTGTCATTCTCTTGTTTGTAAGAAAGTCCTAGATCTAAAATCTTGCTTGTGCTTAATCTACATAGTTTTGTGTATTTGATTTGAAAATCATTTTGTTGTGTGTTTGAACACCTTCTTCTTGGGTTTTGCACTTAAATTTATTTTATCAAACCCTAAGATTGATTTGAACAAAAGTTTTGCACTTAAACTTGATTTTTGTTAAACTATTGTTCTTAGACTTGAAATCGGTTTTACACTAATATATTAAGTTTTTAAAACGATTTCACATTTGGGATTTGCAACAAAATCAGTGACATATTTGCATATTCCATTTATTCTCATACTTGCATGCATAAGAGTTGTTAGGCTCTAGGAGGCTTGCTAGTGTTTGAATTTGATACCACTTTGTGTTGTAAAGTGTATCTCATTATTTTTCAGCAACTTATTGTATTCGTATGATTGTAAGACTTAGTGGAATCTAAGTCAAAGGGGAAGACCTAGTTGAGACTAGGCACAAATCCTAGTTGCGGCTAGGTGGGAAGTCCTAATTGTAATTAGGCACTCTAGGCTTGTATGCTTAGGTTGTAACACTTATTCGCAATATAAGTGGGGGTTAAAAATCCTAACCGGGGAGGTTAGGTAGTGGACGTAGATCGTTGGATCGAACCACTATAAATTGTGTGTCACTTTCCATCTCTTCCATTCCATTCACTTGCATAGCATATATATATTCATTGATAGTGTATGCATTATAGTTGTAATTTGCGCATAAAGTTTTAAAAGGGCAATAACTACTCGATAACCCAATTCACCCCCCCTCTTGGGTGACCTTCAATTGGTATCAGAGCGGGTTATTGCTCAAAGTATTACTAACGTATCTTTGAGTGTTCTTTTTGTGCAAGGATGCAAACCTTAGATCCGGCTCGCCTTCGGGAAGGCAACTCTTCGAGTAGGCCTCCGTATTTTGATGGAACTAACTACGCTCATTGGAAAGTGAGAATGAAATTCTACATTAGAGCACAAAATAGATTCTTATGGGATGCAATTGAAAGTGGCTACACTCCACCGGATAAGCCCTTGAAAGAGTACACCGCCGAGGAGATAAAGATTGAGCTCTCAAATGATCAAGCCATGAATCACTTGTTTTGTGCGCTAAGTGAAAATGAATTTAACCGAGTAAGTGCTTGTCAAACGGCTAAGGAAGTATGGGAGAAGCTTGGGGTACACTATGAAGGTACCATGCAAGTGAAGAAGACCAAGTTAAGAATTCTCGAGGAGCACTATGAAACTTTCCGAGTTGGGTCCGATGAAGACATAGCCACCGCCATCACTCGATTCACTAAACTATTGAATGAGATCAAGAATCTTGGAAAGAATTATGATCAAGAAACCTCGGTGTATAAATTCCTTAGAGGCTTGCCTAAGGAATGGGATGCCAAGAAGTATGCTATCCAATCGGCACAAAATCTTGGAGATTACACATTTGATGCATTGTGTGGAGAGCTAACAGTCCATGAATTTGAACTTAAAGACCGAGCAAGATTGGAAGCATTAAGTGGAGGTACTAAGAGTTCAAGAAAAGATATCGCCTTGAAGGCAAATAGCTCCCCTAGTGCATCGGTAGAGATCATTGAAAATGAAAAATCATGTGATGACAATGATCTTGAGGAGAAAGTAGCTATGCTCTCAAGAAAGCTCAACAGGGCCATGTACAAGCGAGACAAGTATAAGAAGAAGTTTCGAAGTGGAAGCAAGGGAGGAAAATCAAATGAAACCATATGCTTCGGTTGCGGCAAACCGGGTCACATCAAGGCGGATTGCAAATCCAAGAAGGTGTTTGACAAGAAGAAAGGAAAGAAGAGTTTCAAAGCAACTTGGGATGACTCATCATCATCAAGTTCGGAATCCGAATCGGAAAGTGAGAAGGCAATACTTTGTCTCATGGCAAAAGGCGAGGTAAATTCTAACTCTTTTAACTTTGATAATGTTGATGATTTGGATGATGTTCCAAATCTTGATGAGCTTAGGAAAGAGTTGGAAAAGGAGGTCAAAAAGACCAAACAACGCAAAAAGAGCTTGACCATTGCAATTAGTGAAATAGAGTCACAAAATGAGACCATCAATGATCTCCAAAGTGACTTAAATGAAGTCATAGAGGAGAGAGATGCTTTAGTCAAGGAAGTAGAGGACTTGACTAGCACGGTGCATAAGTTTACAAATGGCAAAGAAATGTTTGACATGATGTTGGGAGCACAACGACGTGCACTCAACAAAAGAGGCATAGGTTATGGAGCAAACTTGTTAAGTTACAAGAAATTGCTAAATGATGATCGTAGATGCTCTAAATGCAACAAGACTCATGTGGTCGGGAAATGTGCATTACAAAAGGCCAAAGTGGGTAGACTAGCATGGGTAGTTAAAAATGTTTACTACACTAACATTCTCGGACCCAAAGGTGTTTGGGTACCAAAATCTAGTGTGTTTCCCATTGTGTAGGATGCGAGGAAGAGCACCCCCTGGTACTTGGATAGTGGGTGCTCAAGACACATGACCGAAGATGCACATCAATTTATTGAACTAAAGCGGCATGATGGTGGAAAGGTTACATTTGGAGACAACAACAAAGGAAGAGTTATTGGTCTCGGAACCGTCGGTAACAATTCACTTTCTATTTCTAACGTTTATCTTGTTGATGGATTGAAACATAATTTGCTCAAAAGTATTAGTCAATTGTGTGACAAAGGATTTCATGTTATGTTTGAATCATCGAAATGCTTCGTTAGGAATGAGAAGCATGAAACCTTATTTATTGCATATAGAGATAAAAATGTTTATTCCATTAACTTTGATGAGATGAATATGCAAAATGTCTCATGTTTGAGTGCACAAAGTGAATGTGATGCATGGTTGTGGCACCGTAGATTAGGACATTCTAGCATGGAGAACTTGTCAAAATTGACTAAGCATGATCTAGTTAAGGGTCTACCCAAATGCACGTTTAAGAAAGACAAGGAGTGTGAACCTTGTATCCTCGGTAAACAAGTGAAATCGTCATTTAAGACGAAAGTAACAAGTGATGTGACTCGAGCCTTAGAACTTATCCATATGGATTTGTTCGGACCCACCCAAACACAAAGCCTAGGAGGTAAATCATATTGCTTTGTCATTGTTGATGATTTTACTAGATATACATGGGTGTATTTTCTCTCTCATAAGCATGAAGTGTTTGATGTGTTCGTAAAATTTTGTGCTTTAGTTGAGAATGAAAAGGGATACAAAATCACCATCATTAGAAGTGATAGAGGTGGTGAGTTTGTAAATAGAAACTTGGAGGATTTTTGTGCTAAACAAGGTTATACACACCAATTATCCTCTCCTAGAACACCCCAACAAAATGGAGTTGTTGAAAGAAAAAACAGGACACTCCAAGAGATGTGTAGGACTATGCTTAATGAGTACAACATAGCTAAGCACTTTTGGGCCGAAGCCATTAACACGGCATGCTATGTTATAAATAAAGTAAATGTCCGAAAGCATGAAAAAGACTCCTTATGAACTATGGAAAGGCCGAAAGCCCAACATAAGTTACTTTAAGGTGTTCGGTTGTACTTGCTATGTTCTAAATGATAAGGATCAATTAGACAAATTTGACCCAAAGTCAAAGGTATGTACTTTCCTTGGCTACTCTATGCACAGCAAAGCATATAGGGTGTTTAATAGATCAACCAAAACCATAGAAGAGTCTATCCATGTGAAATTTGATGAAGTGGATCCCAAAGTTAAGATGATGCAAAACTTGGAAAAATTGAGGATCGATGATGAAGATGATGGCACCCTAGGACAAACTTCAAATAGTCAAGAAGTTGAGGCATGTAAAGAATCCGACACAAGTGCGCCTAAGAATTCAAGACTTCTAATTGGCCATTCATCCTAACAAATAATAGGTGATCCAAACAAAGGAGTAATCACTAGGTCCACATTACATCGAGATGAAGGACATATAGCTTTTGTATCACAAACCGAGCCCACTAAGATAGATGATGCCTTAGGAGATGAATTTTGGGTAATGGCTATGCAAGAGGAGCTAAGCCACTTTGTTAGGAACAAGGTATGGACATTAGTACCTAGACCCAAGGACCACACAACCATAGGCACCAAATGGGTTTTTAGAAACAAAAAGAATGAAAAAGGTGAAATTGTAAGAAACAAGGCTAGGTTGGTTGCACAAGGCTACAATCAAGAAGAAGGAATTGATTATGAGGAAGCCTTTGCACCGTAGCAAGACTAGAAGCAATTCGAATGTTACTTGCTTATGCTTGCTACAATGGGTTTTTACTATATCAAATGGATGTTAAAAGCGCATTCTTAAATGGCTTCATTAATGAAGAGGTATATGTAGAACAACCACCGGGTTTTGAAGATCATGAACACCCAGGTCATGTATATCATCTTCAAAAAGCCTTGTATGGACTAAGACAAGCTCCTAGAGCTTGGTATGACAGACTTAGTGCATTCCTACTTGAAAAAAGGACTCAAGAAAGGAACGCTAGATCCACTTTGTTCATTTTGATCGAAAAACATGATATGTTACTTGTTCAAATTTATGGTGATGATATCATTTTTGGGTCATCCAACACAAGTCTATGTAATGAATTCTCATCATTAATGACAAATGAATTTGAAATGAGCATGATGGGAGAACTAACATGTAAAGTATTCACTAATGAGTGAATACACTTGATCAAACAAAGAAGAACAGCAAGAACAGCAAGAACAGAAATCAAAAAGAGAGAAAATGAAATTGTATTAAATGAATGAATGATTACAAGGAATGTCTTATTTATAGACATTCTTACAAACATCCTAACTGAAATAACAAACTTATAACAACTTTACAACTGCCATAACAACCTAACTAACCGACCTACCGAGCTACTTAGTTTAAACAACAACTGTTACATCAGATCAAGAACTCCCTTCTTTGTGATCTTGAAGCTGTCTCATTACTAGTAGAAGCGAAGAAGCTGTGATCTCTAACATGCCCCCTCAAAGCTGAACCTAGGAGAAGAAACTAGATTCAGTTTGGATGAAAGAAAATGAAATCGAGGAGTAGACAAAACCTTGGTGAACAAATCAGCAGATTGATGATCAGTTGGTATATACCGAAGCTCAACAAGACCAGCTGCAAGTTTTTCTCTTAAGAAATGAACATCAATCTCAATGTGTTTAGTTCTAGCATGAAAAGCAGGATTCAAAGCCAATGCTTGAGCACTAGTATTGTCACACCAAAGAAGCGGCTTGATAGAACAATGAAAACCAAGCTCAAGAAGTAGAGATGATGTCCATAATATATCAGTAACACCTAGAGCCAAAGCACGATATTCAGCCTCAGTACTCGATCTTGCAACAACTGATTGCTTCTTAGAATACCAAGTAATAAGATTGCCACCAAGAAGAACACAAACTCCACTTGTAGAACGTCTATCATCAACATCACCACCCAATCGAATCGGTAAAGACTTCAATTGACAAAGAAGAAGCGGGACGAAAAACAATGCCGAGTTGCAAGAGAGGATTTCAAAAATGCGAGAACTCTTTTGTGATGACCCAATGAAGATCAGTTGGATTTTGTTGAAACTGACTAAGTTTATTAACTATGAAACTTAGATCAGGACGAGTGTAAGTAAGATACTGCAGAGCACCCAATGTACTCCTATACAATGTAGGATCAGAGAAAGGAATGCCATCAGTAGCATTGAGTTTCACTCCAACAGAATAAGGTGAAGACATTGGTTTAGAATCCAATAAGTTTGTCCTCTTGAGAAGATCAAGAATGTACTTATGTTGAGACAAATATAATCCAAGAGAGTCTCTGTGAACTTCAAAACCAAGAAAGAAATCCACATCTCCCAAAGATTTGAGAGAAAATTTGGAATTCAACCATGTAATAAGTTGCTGGATAAGTAATGGATTGGAACCAGTAATGAGAATATCATCAACATATACTAGAAGCATAATAACAGAAGAATCAGTCCTTTGAAAAAAGAAGCTAACATCAGCTGAACTATTTTTAAATCCCCAATCAAGCAAAGTTTGTTTTTAGCTTAGAAAACCATGCTCGAGGAGCTTGCTTGAGACCATATAAGGCTTTGTTTAGTTTGCAAACATAATGTGGATATTGCTTACTAACAAAGCCTTGAGTTGACTCATAAATACATCTTGACAAGATCACCATTAAGAAAAGCATTATTCACATCAATCGCTTGATAGGCCAGCGATAAGTAATAAAGAAGAGTAAACATAATACGAAGAGAGGAATGTTTAATGACAGGAGAAAAAGTATCTCCAAAGTCTAGTCCAGTGTATCTCGATGAAACCCCTTAGCAACAAGTCTTGCCTTATATCTCTACGAATGGCACCAAGTAGGAGTGGTCTTAACTCGAAAAACCCACTTACAACCAACAATACTCATGTCGGATGATGGAGGAACCAATGTCCAAGTATTGTTATTGTCAATGCTTTTAATTCATCGGTCATAGTGAACACCACTTTGGATCAGTAAGAGCAATTTTAACGAGATGTAGGTTCATTTAGAGAATGTATCAAGGCATATGGAGAAGTAACAACTAGTGCCTTTGATTTAGAAACACCAGTTTTACTTCTAGTTATCATATGGTGAGTATTAGTATTAGTTCGGTAATAGAAGGTCGTGGAGCGATAGGTAATTCAATAGGAACGAGAAGATAAAAAGAGGAGAGAGGAAACAACAGGAGTAGAGGTGGTGGTAGACTAGAAATAGAAGAATTTGAAGTATTTGAAGAAGAAGAATTTGAAATAGAATGTTGTGAAGATGAGGAAACAGACAATATTGCATAACGAGATAAAGGAAGACTAGAATAAGAAGAGGATGTAGTTTGATTAGACGAAAAAATGGTAGAGTAAGGAAAGTCTTCTTCATTGAATATAACATCTCGTGAGATATAAATCTTGCCATTTGAATGTAAGCACTTGTAACCATGATGCCTAGGATTTGTAACCAATAAAAACACATTGAGAAGATCGAAAATTGAACTTATGATGAGAGTAGGCGTAAGATTTGGATAACAAGCACAACCAAAAGATTTAAAGTAAGAATAATCGGGTAGTTTACAAAAACATACCTCATATGGAGACTTAAAACCAAGAACAACGAGATGGTAAAGCTGTTTATAAGAAAAACAAGAAGATTATGAATGCCTCTTCCCGAATGAAAAGGCGAGTTTTGAATGAGCAAGAAGAGTAAGTCCCATTTCAACAATAGACCTATGTTTTCTTTCGGGAACTCCATTTCTTGATGTGTATATGGACAAGAGTAACGATGAATAATACCAGATGCATTGCAAAATTTCTCAATTGGTTTATATTCAAGGCCCATATCAGATTGAAAATTTTTTAACTTAGAGTTAAGTTGTAATTCAGCCTGTTTGATAAAATGTAGAAAAGCAGCATATGCATCTGATTTTAACTTGAGAGGATAGAACCAAGTAAAACGACTAAAGGCATCAACAAAAACTATATAATACCTTGAACCTTGAGAAGACAGCAATGGAGAAGGACCCCAAAGATCAGAGTAAACCAACTCAAGTGGTTTAGTAGCAGTTATATTGCAGGACTGAAAAGGAAGTTTGTGCATCTTTGCTATTTTACAAGAGTTACAAAAGGATATGCAAGATTTATTTATAGTATTGTCTAATGAAGATAAAACTTTTTGTAACACTGAACTAGATGGATGTCCTAGTCGGCATGCCATACATCGGTAGTATGAGAACTCACAAGTGAAGTATTATAAGATTTAGGTGGATAAGCGGATGAAACAGAAGAAAGCAGAAGTAGATGGAAAAGAACCAGCCTTTGGAAGACAATATAATCCATTATGAAGCACTCCTTGAAGCAATGTTGTCTTCAAATTCTTGTCCTTAATGAGAGAAAGAAGAAGGAGTGAATTCAAGTAATGACATTATTATCACAAGTAAGCTTTGAAACACTTATAAGATTCTTGGCTATTTTTGGAACGAGAAGAACATCATTTAGTTGAAGAGAAGGAAGAGAAGGAACTGAATTTGAATTAATCACAGCATTACCAGTATGAGAAATTTTCAACAACTCACCATTACCAACAGTAACTAACTGATTACCTTTGTATTCAATTTTATTGTGTAGAGCTGATCCATCAGATGTCATGTGACTAGAAGCTCCACTGTCCATGTACCGCTTTGGATCAACAACATTTTAGGAGTCACCATCATGCCTTGAAAATGATTGATCATTGCTTGAGGTCTTTGGTTGTTGATGAATCATTGCTTGAGCATTTCGAGGCATTTGATAGTGAGACTGTGTAACAGGACGTCTGTATTGAGCAGGATTCTGGCCTTGAGGACCAAGAAATGATTGATCAAATCTGTGATAACACTGAAGAGCCATATGTCCATGTTTATAGCACAACTGACAAAAAACCTTTCCTCTATTTCCAGTCCTTCCTCCACGATTCTTGAAACCACCTCTAAAACCATAGTTAGATCTATTTTGAAAATGTATAGAATTGCCTTTCATACCTTGTGACTTCTTGTCACTACTGTCAACAAAATTTGTTGAGAAATTGTTCAAATCTATTTGTGAACCTTGGTTTAAGTCTTCTATTCTCTGCTCATGCATCATCAACATGTATTGTGCATCTTGTAATGACATATTTGCTTTTTGAGAAGCAATTAACACAACAACATGATCAAATTCATGTCCAAGACCACTTAATATTGATTGAATCAAATCAGATTCAGTGATCACTTGATTTATTGACCTCAATTCAGCAGCTATTGTTTTAACAGTAAGAACAAACTCTGAAATTGAAGATGAACCTTTCTCGACATTATTCATCTTCTTTTTGAGTTGAAGAACTCGTGCCATAGATGATTGAGCAAATAAACTTTCCAATGTTTTCCAAATCTCAAATGAGGACTCACATTCTGTGACATGTCCTATAACATCCTTGCTAATGTTTGAAAACAACCAAACCATAAGCAGATTATCACATCTATTTAGGACTTCATCTGTCATAGATGAGTCTGTTGTAACTGAATCTCTTTTGTTTTCAATGAAAAACTCCAATCCTAGAGCTCTAATGGCAGCTTTAACTTGCACTTTCCAATATACATAGTTACCTTCTTCAAGCTTCGTTGGTAAATTGAAATTGAGAGATTTGGCTATATGGTCGTAACATCAAGCAAAGGTGCTTAGATCGCGCGAGTCTCCATCGATGAGCTTCCTTCCGCCATTGTAGGTCGATCCAAATTTCGATACCATGTAAAGTATTCACTAATGAGTGAATACACTTGATCAAACAAAGAAGAACAGCAAGAACAGCAAGAACAGAAATCAAAAAGAGAGAAAACAAAATTGTATTAAATGAATGAATGATTACAAGGAATGTCTTATTTATAGACATTCTTACAAACATCCTAACTGAAATAACAAACTTATAACAACTTTACAACTGCCATAACAACCTAACTAACTGACCTACCGAGCTACTTAGTTTAAACAGCAACTGTTACATCAGATCAAGAACTCCCCTGCTGTGATCTTGAACTGTCTCATTACTAGTAGAAACTGAAGAACTGTGATCTCTAACATAACATACTTTCTAGGCTTGCAAATAAAGCAATCCAAACATGGCATTTTTATAAATCAAGCAAAGTATGTGAGGGACATGTTAAAGAAATTCAAATTCGAAAATCTGAAAGCATGTGACACTCCTAGTAGTTCCACCATCAAAATGGATAAAGACCAACTAGGAAAACCCATAGATCCTAAACTTTATCGTGGAATGATAGGTAGCCTCCTATACTTGACCGCTAGTAGACCTGACATTATGTTCAGTGTGTGCTTATGTGCTAGATTTCAATCCGATCCCAAGGAGTCCCACTTAAAATGTGTAAAGCGCATATTTCGATATCTAAGTGGAACACAAGACTTAGGATTGTGGTTCAACAAAACTAAGAGTTTCGAACTCCGCAGTTTTGTTGACTCTGATTATGCGGAAAGTCTAGTCGATAGGAAAAGTACTTCCGGATTTTGTCATTTGCTAGGAAATTCACTTATCTCATGGTTCAGCAAAAAGCAAAATTTCGTTGCTTTATCTACGGCGGAAGCCGAATATGTGTCTGCCGGGAGTTGTTGTGCTCAAGTTCTATACATGAAACAACAACTTGAGGATTATCAAATCCTAGTTGGGTGTCTTTGAAATTTATTGTGATAACACAAGTGCGATAAACATATCGAAAAATTTGGTGTTACACTCAAGAACAAAACATATTGAGATTAGACACCATTTTCTTCGTGATCACGTCCAAAAGGGCGATGTTAAACTCATCCATGTGCCCATGAGAGGATCAACTAGCCGATATATTCACTAAGCCTTTGCCTAGAGAACAATTTTCTAAAATTCGGCGTGAGTTAGGCATGTTTCGAGAATCGGACCTTCTACATATGTTTTAGCTATTCCAAACCTTTTTATATGGTGTTAGTGAAGTGTCCATGAAGTTTGAGGAGAATCGAGCTATATTGCAAAAATCCAAAATTTTTTGTCAAAAAATTCGAGAGAGGAATTAGCGCGCTAATAGTTAAAATTAGTGCGCTAATGATGTACTGACCAAAAATTTCCAGAGGGGAATTAGCGCGCTAATAACACCCATTAGCGCGCTAATAGCGTACTGGCCCAGAATATGAATCGACCCATTAGCGCGCTAATTTTATCATTAGCGCGCTAATGACGTTCGCTTGACAGTCTATAAATTCGTTTTTACCCTCAAAACTCACATCTCTCCCAAATTTTTCCTCTCCTCTTGCCGATTCTACTCTCCTTGTGTCGTCTCCACCGTGATCTCCACTCCTACAAGGTAACAATCCTCTCCCTTCTTTGTCAATTTCTTCACTTTTCCCTCCAAAATGTCGAGACGAGTATACGTATCTGCACAGCTGGGCTACCTGCACACTTATATGACTCAGTCATTCAATGCCGTCGAGACGAGTATCCAGCATCAGAATGATCGGCTTCGTCGCATTGAGGGTCAATTGCTCCCAGTTCGGACCGCGCGTAATGATCATGCCTCCAGCTCTGCACGTCCACCACCATCCTCGAGGAGGAGTGTTTAGACACACCACCACTAGATGAGCATTAGGCTCCAATATGTCAGTCTTAGATGTTTCAATTTTTTTTGTCAAACTCATGTTTAAGCCACAACTATGCTCTCATTGCTTTATGCTATCTATATCATGAATTTTTTTTTGCGTATCTCCGAGTTTTCTATATGGATATTTCTTGCTTCACTATGTTTTATCGTCTATGCATTTGTATCGCTACCGTCTATTGTTTCTTGATATGCATAAAGTGAGGGGGAGAGTATATTTCTCTCGTATTGTTTCTATTGTGTTTATTTATGGGGATGCTTGGCCCCACTTTTTGATGGTATCAAACGGGGAGAAAAATGTGGTTGAACTTGAAAAGGTTGATGTGTTTTGAACTTGCATATATGAAATATAAAATCATGAATGCGATATACATTTAGATTACGTTTTACACCTTTAAAGTTCATATTGTTTGTTATCATCAAAAAGGGGAGATTGTTGGACTAAGTGGTTAGTCACTCACACTCCGACCGAGATTTTGATGGAAACAAACAAGGTGAAAATGTACTAATAAACATCTAGTGTATTTCAGTTTTTGTTAAAGGATGCAAAACAACATATCAAGGGTACTCAAGAAATACAAGTTCAAGACTCGGCATTAATGAAGAAATGAAGATGAAAGTTCAAACCGCAATTTGTAATTTCAATGTAAGGTATACAAATTCTTTCACGCAAGCCAAATGCATTAGTCCATGCATATCAAGTTTCTTAAACCATTTTTCAAAGTTATAAGTTTACTTCAAGTTTCAAAGTGGAATTTAAACACATAACTAGGTCTATGAGTTTAAACAATGTGAAACTTTGTGTGGATGGTCATTTGCATATTAGAGATCATTGTAAATGTTTTCGAAAAAGAAAAACTCGTTTTTGAAAGGTCTTCGAAAAGAAAAGCGTAAATTTGTAGAAAAGCCCCTAATACATTATGAAATCGTGAATTTCCGTTTTCGGGATTTGTAAAAATATCCGGACCACCCAATTAGGCTTAATGACTCATAATAAACGTGTATAACATGTTATATAAGGGTTGGTTAGGTCCCGGACGAGTTTAAGGGTCGCTAACACAAAGGGACAAAATAATTGTTTTGAGGTCCCTGCAGTTAGCGCGCTAATGATTTCATTAGCGCGCTAAGTTCGAGTTAGCGCGCTAGGTCTCAGCATTAGCGCGCTAATTGCATATCGACAACTTTTTTTTGACAGCTGGAAAACACACTTTAATTTGAATTCTTGATCTATTTTGGACCCTTGGATCCCTAGAACGGTCATAAACTGTCAAGATGGAATACCTAACATTATAAAACCACCAAGAACATGGTTTTGTTAAGAAGAAGGAAGAAACACACTCAAAAACTCACAATCTACAAAGAGAAGAACTTTGATTTTTGTGAAGAAGCAAAAGGAGATCTTTGTGGCTATTCTTTAGTTCTCTAATCTAGCACTTTTGAGGCTTTCAAAGGAGTACAAGAATCTCTTCAAAGCTGATCTCTTTTGTCATTCTCTTGTTTGTAAGAAAGTCCTAGATCTAAAATCTTGCTTGTGCTTAATCTACATAGTTTTGTGTATTTGATTTGAAAATCATTTTGTTGTGTGTTTGAACACCTTCTTCTTGGGTTTTGCACTTAAATTTATTTTATCAAACCCTAAGATTGATTTGAACAAAAGTTTTGCACTTAAACTTGATTTTTGTTAAATTATTGTTCTTAGACTTGAAATCAGTTTTACACTAATATATTAAGTTTTTAAAACGATTTCACATTTGGGATTTGCAACAAAATCAGTGACATATTTGCATATTCCATTTATTCTCATACTTGCATGCATAAGAGTTGTTAGGCTCTAGGAGGCTTGCTAGTGTTTGAATTTGATACCACTTTGTGTTGTAAAGTGTATCTCATTATTTTCAGCAACTTATTGTATTTGTATGATTGTAAGACTTAGTGGAATCTAAGTTAAAGGGGAAGACCTAGTTGAGACTAGGCACAAATCCTAGTTGCGGCTAGGCGGGAAGTCCTAATTGTAATTAGGCACTCTAGGCTTGTATGCTTAGGTTGTAACACTTATTTGCAATATAAGTGGGGGTTAAAAATCCTAACCGGGGAGGTTAGGTAGTGGACGTAGATCGTTGGATCGAACCACTATAAATTGTGTGTCACTTTCCATCTCTTCCATTCCATTCACTTGCATAGCATATATATATTCATTGATAGTGTATGCATTATAGTTGTAATTTGCGCATAAAGTTTTAAAAGGGCAATAACTACTCGGTAACCCAATTCACCCCCCCTCTTGGGTGACCTTCAGTTTACACTTTCTTAGTAAATTTCAAGTAACCCGGTTTACCTTAGCCGCCATATCACAAACACTATAAACCTGTAAATTAGATTTTCCTCAATCTCCATGACTAAGTAAATTATAAAATTTTCTTAGGTTACTTGGTTTTCTAATCGTAATGTTTGCATAAAGTATGCATATTGATTTATATGAAAGTTAACCCTATCTTACCTTCATTACTATCATGTGAATCAAGTATTAGAATATAGATACGTAACTTAAATATGCATAACATAAGTTATGCATCCTTCCTCTAACAAGAAAGTGTAAGCAATTGGGCTGATAACAGAGGAAGATAATGACGTCATATCACAAATTTTCTAAAACTTGATTCAAACATTTCAAACAAACACAAAACATCATATAAACTCACGCGCATGCTAGTCGAGGTACGTCGGACTTAACCACGAGCCTAACTCGGGTCAATTAGGATTTAGATTAACACAAATCACCAGCTTAAGGTAACAGGTTGTTACAGTCACCCCAATTTAAAGCAACTTTGTTCTCGAAATTAAAGTAAACATAAAATTTCTCGTAGTTTTGAAGAGAAATGGAAACTGCTCTTTCATATAAGATTCTCGCTCCCAGGTTAGTTCCTCATCTCCGTGAGATTTCCATTTCACATTAATAAAAGGAATTTATTTGGTTCTCAGCCATTAAATCTTACAATCAAGTATCTGAACCGGTTGCTAATTGTAAGATAAGTCTTCTCGAAGATCAAATTCATTCTAGTCAATCCATGTAATGCTCTGAGTCACTATCTTGCGAAGCATAGATATGTGGAAAACATTATGAGCTCCAGCTAGTTGAGGAGATAACTCTAACCTGTAAAAATGGAACCAATCCTTTCCGGTACTCAAAATGGCCTAATGTACCTTAGAGCTAGCTTACCTCGCAATCTGAACATATGCAATCCTTTCATAAGTGAGACTTTAAACAAGACAAGATCATCTTTTTGAAAACTCTAAAAACCTATGATGTTTATTGACGTATCTCTTCTATCTTATTTATGTTATAGTCAAATGCTAGCGAATCTAAATGAGTTCTCTCTGTATAGTCCTAAATCAACTCTGGCAAAAATAAAACTGTATCTCAACCTTTGTCCAATATGCAGGTGAACAACAAGGCCAACCATACAGAGCTTCAAAAGGAGTCATTCCAATGCTAGTATGATAGCTATTATTATAAGAGAACTCACACAGATGAATGTATTTCTCCTAGTTACCACCAAACTTTAAGACATAAGTTTGAAGCATATCCTTTAGCACCAATATCTACTGCTCAGTCTGTCTGTCGGTTCGCAGATGGTATGTCATACTGAGGTTAAGAACAGTTCCCAGCTGTCTTTGTCGTTCACTCCATAGTCTAAACATGAATCTTGCATCTTTATCTGAAGTAATCGATACTAGAACCCCATGAAATCTCAGTACATATACCTCACATAATCAATCAAGAGGATATCGCATGGAAATCGACAAGAAATGCACATACTTCATCAACCTATCAACTACAACCCATACTGCATTATGCTTATGCTGACTTTGAGGTAGACATAAAACAAGATCCATCGATATATGTTCCCATTTCCATTCAGGAATAGGCATTAAATGCAATATCCCTTTAGGTTTCCTACGCTCAGCCTTAACTTGTTAACATATCTCACATCTCTTTACAAACTCAACAATATAACTTTTCATCCCTGGCCACCAATATATACACCTCATATCGCGATACATCTTAGTGTTACCTAGATGAATAGAGTAAAGATATCTATGTGATTCTCGCAGCAACTCCTGCCTCAACTGATCCTGAGCTAGAATCCATAATTTATCCATAAACTGTAATGCACCATCATAAAAAAAACTAACCAATCAGGATTATCTACACTAGCCACTAACCTTTGACGCGCTATATAATTTTGATCAGCTTTTTGATAATTAATCACTTTTTATATCATCTATGGTTCAGCCCAAATCTGAGCACAAAAGGCTTATTACATTGTAGAGAAGATAACAAAACACCTGAATCTTCTCATTTCCCTTCGATGAAGTGCTAAGTTGTGAACCTGAAATATTAAATTTGGGGTGAACGCTCTAACTTACTTAGTAACTAAGGATTCACAAAGCCATCAACATTGGATATAATAATCAAGAACATTATGCAATAACAATATGCACCAATGTTAACTAACAGGATTATGGAAAACATATAATTCAATAAATAACGGATGCAAATCAAACCATCAATGAATATTACATTGTGATTCCCATTTTATTTATAAAACTAGGATCAATTACCCACCGACACCATTTATGCGATTACTAGACCAACACATTGGCTGATATGTTGTTTAGTCAATCCATTATGTCCAATGGTTCTATCTGAAACCCTCTAGTGAGTATATCCATGCAACCTTTCAAACTGAGTAGGAAGTTACATATAGGCTAGGAAGGTAACCAATCTCCTATATAACCTGGCCTCAGTTCCAGGAACTTACTCTCATGAATCACATTAAACACTCTTTTCAATTTTGTAAAACCATCACAATGTACATAATCCCACCATTCAGTCCATAAAATACGTGAACTACATATACTAACATATCCAGACAATATTGTTAAATAAGCGAATCCATACTTACCTAGGTTTAGGTTTTCATTAAGAAATTCCCTAACTTTCTGGTTTACTCACGCTTTCCCAGTAATCCAACACCTATCACAAACCATTTGTGATCAATATAGGTCTAATACCTTATGTTTAGAACCCCTAATCCAGTCCGTAAAACCTCATGAAGTTTTAACTAAATTACTACAGAATTGTTGTATTCCTAGGCGGAAGCGCACTCCACCAACTAGGTTTTTCCTAATTGATGAAGGGATTGTGCACCTCTATTAAGTGGAGTGTGCTCCATCTTGCACTATCTCGACAGTGAATAGGGCAGCAACCATTATTCCTTCACAAATCCATACAACAATGGCCAACACTCGCAAAATAAATCAATGAGGACATCTAGTGAGGCAACAATCAATTTATAATCAACAATAACAACAATTCACAGAGAAATCATGGTCCACTATTGAATTGAACTTCAAAAATATCAAAATCAAACTTACCAACAGTAATTATCTCTGATTTTTAGTGGTTTAATATCCTTAATTCACATTGAATTCACTCCCTCAACTGGATCTTATAAATCATAATACCAAACCTTCAGTTGTTCTCTCTCAGTTCCTCTATAAATCGATTAAAATGAGCATAAATATGAAGGTTTTTAGTTTAAATATACGAATTTCCTCAAAAGCATCAAGCTATCGCGAGGCTGATCGAATGATTGATATGCTAAAATGACACCCATAAAGTGATACACATGTTGACACCATCAATATTTACGCTCATCTCGAGGCGATATGACAATCTATATAATCCAAACCAAACTTATATTTTTTTAATATATATATTTATATAACAAATATATATAAATATGTATATACCTTTGTGTTTTCTAGCTAATAAATTCATCGGACATGCCTACGAGTGTTCTCGAGTATGTACATCCATTTCACAACCCCCTCATCACACTTGGTGTACCGAAAATAATTTTTCATTTATTTACCATCCAATTATAGGCTTGTATAAAAATTTCTTTTGATACTACAACCTATAAATTCACAAACATTTCAAACAAACACAAAACATCAACCGATTTAGCCTAAATCAAGTTTATTAGGGTTTGGATTAACACTAATCACTAGCTTAAGGTAATAAGTTGTTACACCTAGGCTTTTATGTAACCTAGGCTTTGGTACTAAAGTTGTTAGCACTCGTATCTTGTACTGGTGGTCCGACCGACCTGAACCATATCACGAGGTATTCAGTTACAATGTCGCCTAAAAGACGTTTGAAACTCACCTTACCTTATTATTATCTCAGTTTAAAAATCATTTTTCTAAGTTCATTTTTTAAGAAACGTTATATTGTATTGACATGTTCAGTTATTTGTTGCGCACATGGTGTGTGAAGCAAGTGAGCATGCAAAGCGATTAGGGAACTTAGAATTAAAGCATCAATTATAATATATAGTAATCCATGAAAGCATAGTCGAGGAACTAACTCCCAAATACAAATCAAATACATTTCTAATTACCGAATACATAACTAAAACAACCAATATATTAACTACAATGTCGATAAGCGTACTTGTCTCCGTCTTCGACCACTCCAGTGCCATGCCCTTTACGTAACCACTACCACTCTAACTGATTCAACAATGAATTTGGGTTTTGAAGCCCTAAGTGAGTGAACATATAGGTTTTATAAAAGTGCAGCGCATAATAAAAAATTGAAGAAAATATATTTACAATAATTAAAGTAAACACACTGCAATCCTATTCCTCGCATGGTCGAGGTGATTCCAATGAATCTTCAAGGTGTAGGACCTGGCCCGTATGTCATCGTCAGGGCATCAACCCCCACTTATGACTTGGAGATACCCTTTTTATGTGATATGTGACCCGAGCATTGTTGATATACTTTAACTCCGCCCAAAATGATCAAAGTTGTAGGAGGTGCACAGAATAATACTACACCATCGGACTCGTCTAAAAGTCAGAGTCGACCCCTAAAGGTCCAAATGATTATATACATGGCCAATGGATAGTCATGGATGCAATGCAACAATGTAACATATATACGATGCATACTAAAATTTTATAAATTTATATTGTTCACTTACAGTGCATTCTACGTCGAATGCCCTGACCCCTAGTCAAGTTCTTCATACCTCAGGTAGAATCGAACTCCACGTTGTCAACTTCTAACACAATTATTTTATAACAATTTTAATTAGCTTTCAACTAGCTAAATTGGGATAACTTTTTAACATTAATAACCTCAATGTTTTTCATACTACCCAGAAAGGAAGTTGTAGAACTCACTGCATACATTTCATAAACTCCAAGAACACTTAAATCGGGTCACAAACGGAGAATTTATAGATTTTCCAATATAGCCTAATGATTAGGCAAATTTTAACAATTTAGAACCAACAAAACTTCTCCAATTCAATATTTTGGCAATTATATCATCAAAACTCAACACCAAACACCAAGAAATAGCTCAATACCACATTCAAAATATTTCACAACCCGTGAAGTCAATTTAGATAAAAACCAATAATCCAATTTGTCCAAAATCCTTATGTAAATCAATTTTAACTACAAAAAAAAATCTTCAAAATAGTTATCAACTGAATTGCATTTATTCACTTCATTTAATTCCTAACCCACATCGATGCGATTTATTTCAAATTGGCACAAACCAACCCAATGCATCAATTCTTAACAATCCCTACCAATTCTTATCAAAACCCCGTGAAAGAAATCGAAAAATCATGAGACTTCAAATTAAATTTTGAAAAATGCTATAAATTGAGAATTTACCAAATTTCAAGTTGAGTATCTCATCTCCACCGTGGAAACTTGGCTTGAACTGACCGTCTCGTGACACTCTACTGCTTTGCGAAAAGAAATCGGGCAAAACTCGGACGTATGGAGCTTCCCGAGCAAAGATTTCCTTGGAGAGGTTTAGAAACCAAAACGTGAAAATCTCATTTGATTTTTTTCTTATATTTATATATAAATGCTCAGTTGATTATTAGCACTTTAATTTCTTTTTATTTACTAACTCCATAAAACGTCCATAATACTAGTTTCAGTCAAACCAAAACCCTAAAAATCTTAACTTTGTCCACGACAGACCAAAACTTTATGGACCATTTTTCTTGTCATACTTAGCTAAACTCACACCAATTTTGACCTAATCTCAACATCAACCACCACCAACTAAAGGCAAAGTTTTTTACTAACTTCATTCTCACTTTACATTACCACCCATTCAAATTAGATTATTAGCTTATATATATTCCTTTTATTTGAGTTATGTATTTTTTGATATAAAATTAACGAAAACCCAAAAATAAATCTGGCTTCGCCTAGCCTAGTATTTAGTCACGTATCAGTTTTAACCATGCTACCCACATAGACATTGCACATCTCGACTCTCGTGATGGGTATTATATCATATTATTTATTACTTAAATAATACACGCACCCAAACATAAAAAGAAATAATTAGGTTTTATGGTCCACTATATCGAGCACGGTCACGCCACCCAATCGAACCAGGTTCAAGGCCTCCAATCTAGTCGAGTCGGGTTAAGTCTGATCTAATTTCATGACGGGTCATTACGTGAAAAACTCTAAAGAATTTAGTAAAAGGACTTCTTGTGATTCAACATCCAAAGAATCTCTATGAAGGTGTGTTTTGGGGAAGAATGCAACATTATTAGTCGTTGTCTTCCAACACTCCTTGGTGTGTTAGATCTTCATTGGTTCTTTCATATCTTTTTGGTCCTATGCAAACAATTTTACTAGGAGGAAGAAATGACATTTATTAATAACTACAATTGAGAATTTTGGGTGTATCATATTAAGAATAAGTTTGATGTCTTTAATCTTGCTTTCAGGAGTACGTACTTCAAGACATCTTTGGAGAAACACTACATCGAGACTTTTATAATATGTGGTATTGGTGAGTATATGTCTTCAATATTTCTAGAGTTTTATGATCGTCATGAGATCACACCACCACATACACGACAACATAATAATATAGTAGAGAAGAGAAATATAACGATTATGGACACGGCTCAAGCTTGTTGAAAGACAAAATTCTACCTCATTTTTTTTAGGCTGAAGTTTTTGTGTGTTTAGTGTATTTACTGAATTGGTCTCCTATAAAAGGTGTGTCTCATCTAACAAAAAAGAGGCTCGGAGTGGTTACAAGCTAAGTGCCAAACTGTGACAACCCCAATTTCTGCAACTACAGTTGCCCGACCTAAATTATGGCTAAACACCTCGAGATGACCCAGCGAGTCGAGTGATGATCTAGTAAGCCTTAACCTGTGAAAATAAATTAAGGCATTCTACAATAGACAACTAAGATAATAGGTGTGGAATGAAAAAGCCATTAAGTCTAATCAAGTTGTGGAATTAAAGTAGAAGTCTTACAAACCAACTACAACATAAACTATAGGTTCAAATGACTACCCATAAGAAATCCTTTTTATTACATAGAATGTAGAAAAAACCAATAGATAGATATAATTCAAACCCACGCATAAGGAAAAAAAGATATCCTATATAATGACCTTCCCTTGTTATTTGTCTAGAGTAGTAGGTAAGGTACTTGGAGGGGAAGAAGTGGGGCGAGCTAAAGATCCAACAGGCTCAGTAAAGCAAAAGTTTGTTGTACCCTTTTTCATCCTAGCGATACCCAGTGCAATAGTAACTTACATACAACAATTAAATTTTTAAGAAACCTATTATCATTTCGGGTATGAACAAGTAAGTAGCAAAGATACTGTATAATGCAAGTTAAGATAACTAATGCCAACAATGATAATTCAACAATATTACAATGATACATTAATGACATAGAATTAAGAGAACTGACAACTAGATATTTCAACTATTGTGAGTCCGAACACTACGTAGCTCATCAAGGGATAACCCTGAACTGCTATGAAGAACATCAAAGCCACACTTATGCCCGAACACCTACACGACTCATCAAAGGGAAACCCAAAATTGTCATGAAGGACATCAAAGCAACGCTTAGGAAATATGAATAGTTATACACATCAATATATCACAAGAATCATAGAAGAAGGTATCGATGGTCGACTCAAGGTGTAAGCATGCATTCATCAATATCAGTATACTAGTTCCACATGAATCTATTTCAAAAGAATCCTAACGATATAATTTGAGAAGATTGTGAGGTTGTATATGAGTTGTTTTGTAGTAAATATGAGTTGTAGAGTAATTGCAAAAGTTTAGAACTTAAACTATGTAATTTGTAAAAATAACTTGCGCTTGAGTCATTAAATTTAATTTGATACTATATTGTGAACCGCATGAAGATGTGAGTCCTTCTACACGTTATTTTCTAGCTGAATACCAGGTTTTTAGATTTTTGACAACCCTATTTATAAAGGAAACTCTGCTAAAATTTTATTAGAATTTGGAAGTCTAAAAGGAAGATTTGATAATTATTTGAAGATTTAACTAAGATTCAATGGATTAAAGACTTAATTAGAATAATTAGGTTAAGTCGAGGCTTAGTGAAATGGGTCCTAACATGTTTCCCTCACAACTCTCATATTTTGGTCTCTCTCCTACGAACACTCTCACTCACCCTCTTAGCGCTCGCAACATGCTCTCTAACACTCATTCCTCCTCTCACAACCTCTTTCACTATGTCTCTCATCACCATTAAAGAAGAACATGGAAGCTTGAAGTGAGATAAAGTGAGTTTTCTCTATTTTGTGATCATTTGATGGCTATTGTGTTGATTGTTGGAGTTTGGTGTTGAGGTTAAAAACTTTGAGAAATCAAAATATATTTGGTTTATTTCAATGTGTTAGATCAGTTTGGGTGATTTGGGGTTAATTGAATTGAAACCAGTCAAGTTAGGTTGATGTTTTAATTGAAACGAGTTGAAGAAGTTTAATTTTCGATTAAATTTTTCTATCATGGATTGATCGATGAATTAGAGGTATGAATCGATGCTTTTAATTTGATTTTATTATTATGTTTTGATGTGTATGATTTAAATTAAGGCCGATTAATCTTTAATTGATTTCCATTGGTTTGGTGAAGTTCTTGGTGAATCAAGTTATGAAAAATCAGTTGTAATTATTTTAGTGATAATATGATTTAGGCGATGATTTTAAATCAATTGATTGGTTTTCTAATTAGGTACTTGTGATGGAAATCCATGTTTTTATGGCATAATTTAATTGTTGATTTTTATCTTAAGGTCTCGTCTAGTTTAATTGGATTTTATGCAAATGTTGGAATTTGTTTCCAGGTGATCAAAGAGGGCCAGAATTGAGGCCATTCCCCTACAATCTAGGGCACTTGAAACTGCACTTAAAAATTTTAATAAATTTTGTTTTAACAAAATAACATCCTAGGATCCTCGAGAAGATGTTTTCTCGAAAAGAAGTTAATGATTTATGGGATTTTGAGCCATATTAAGGGAATTTGGTCGAATTAAATAAGTTTTGTGCTTTTCTCACATAGTAAGATTAGGGATTGAATCTGAAAAAAATTGAGAAGTTATAAGGACTTCCAATGGGTTAAGAGTAGCACGAAAGGAAAAAGTCTTGGGAATTTGATCAGATTTATGAGATAATTAAATGGCCAAATGGAATTATTTGGTTTTCTCGAATTAAATCAGCAAGGAATTTGTATAAATAGGTTCAAGGACTTCGATGAAGTTTTTCATGAATTTATAGGTGAACGGGAACCCAGAATTGGAGAAAACGGACGATCGAACTTGAAGACCGAGGATGAAGAGTAGAAGTTTTGATTAAGAAAAGTCATGAGAAGTGGCCAAGACAAATATTCGGGACTCGGTAAAACATAGTGAAACATGTGTAAGATGGTAAGTAAACCCTACAGTAACTTTTACTATTATTTGAATTATCTATGTACGCGCGTTTGTCAATTAAGTCGTCATCACATTTTGCATTTTAATTGGTCATGCATTCATGATATATAATTAGAGTTTCCCCTACTCCAGTCAATGATATTGATGTAATCCACTTAAGACTAGAAATATATGCAGGCGTCTAAGGCG
This sequence comes from Stephania yunnanensis, assembly GCA_039657365.1. Classification (NCBI taxonomy): domain Eukaryota; kingdom Viridiplantae; phylum Streptophyta; class Magnoliopsida; order Ranunculales; family Menispermaceae; genus Stephania; species Stephania yunnanensis. The sequence continues at coordinate 47,203,652 of CM077581.1, forward strand.
GGAATGTCGATTTCAGGGAGCATGCGTTGAATTTTTTGTACTGTTCTAGATTCACTTTTGGATTGCATAGTCTATTTTGAACTTCAAACAAAATGGATGGATCCACTTTGTTATATAAGTTTATGATTATTTGGAAATACAGTTACATGTCTCTATGCATTCAGACTAACATTAACAAGAGTATAAGTCAATGTAGGATTTTACTTGTCTGGCCTCTTCGAGTTGTTTTTTATGATGTTAGGACTTCCTTGAAGAGTAGAATGGATAAATAAGATTGAAGAGCTATGATAATATTTTCAAATTCATTTTTCTTGTTGTATAGTGTTTATATACTATGTTTTGGGATCTCTCATGGTGAGAGTTGGTTGTAACTTGGTTATGAAATTGTGATGGAAACTGTATGAGATGGTTGAAAGGATTTAGAGATTATTCAGGAGTTATTTTGATGTAAATATGGTTTATGGAGAGGTTAAGACTTGTATTGGGATTTAAAGTTTTAGAACTAGAGGATTTTATATGATATGATCATTAAGTTTTATTTTTGATATTATTTTGTGAACTATAAGGAAATGTGAGTCCCAGGCCTTGTCCCAAGCTGTTTTTATTAGGTTTTTGATGTTACCAACCTACTTTTTAGGGAGAATCTACCAAAATTTGTAGAGAATTTGGAAATCAAACTGAATGATTTCCGAATTTTCTCCACTTAATAAATTGGAAATCGAGCTGATATAAGGATACAGTACATATTTGGAGGGTTCAGTTTATTATATAGTTGGATTAGTAACCTAATTAGAGTAATTAAGTTAAGTCGGAGCTAATGAAATGGGCCTTGACACTGATTGACTTCATTACTGTAGGTCACCCTTGATATCATCATTCATAATGACGGCACTTTAGTGCATTGTGCAATGTTTAGATCTAAGGAAGCAATTAGAGATAGATGACAGTAAAAGATAAAGGTCATCGGTACAGGTCAAGATTTCGATATTGTGAGAGTGATAGAAGTTTACTGTGGTGTCTCTAAACCTATCATCACCAAAACATCTCTAGTGATACAGTAGGGCATCATTTGCAAAATGCAAGGTTTGGGGAGGTCGTGAATTCGACTCCCCATTAAGTATCTAAACATATAATCATTTTCGTATAAATAGAAATATAAGACCAAGTATGCTTATAAGCATATAAAGAATGATTTAATGTTGAAGACATTATTAAATTCTTTTTTCTATTTGTTTAAGAAATTTGACAAATATTAATGAGAATAATTTTTTCTTCTCCAAACATTTGAGATGGGTTTTGAGAGGACCAAATTAAGTTGATGTTATAATTTTTCCTATATTTTCACTTAGCTCACCGAAGATGTTAATTACTAACTTATAACCATTACTTATTTATTGATCGGATATCGATCATCCGGTTAATAGACACTAAATGTATTTTTTCATTTTTTTCATTTTTTTGACAAATATAATTGTTGATTGATGTTTTTGCAACCGCCATTTCTATTGTACGTCGTTACTTAATTTTGTATTTTAGTGTCAAAAGCTAGTTCTATTTTTACTTACTAACGGAATGGAAGAAATTTCTAGATAAAAGATTATGAGTTAATCTTGACTTTATATGTTAGCTTGATTGGTGAACTATTTAATTACCTAGTCCAACTAAAACTTAATTATCTAATCTAAAATACAAATGCACCAACTGCGGTTATATTATATGATTAGGAAAAGGTACAAATAACCCCCTAAAGTTTCCTGGGAAACACGAATCAGCCCTCGTGGTTGATTTCGTAATAACTCACCCTTAAACTCAAAACCTTAAATTATCTGCCCCTTTCGTTAATGTTTCACCAAGCATGTTAACTCTTACATCAATTTTTTTTGTCAAAGAATGTCAAAAAATGAGATTTATTAATCCCTCTTTCAACCGTATCGAGAGAAATTAGTCGGTGCAAACAAAAATTCTTCTCTTTCGATCATCATTCCCATATCTCTCCATTACCACCACCACCACTAATCAAACAAAAAAGTTGATTCAATCAAACGAACAAGCAAACACAACGCGTATAAATATCAATGAATCAAACCTCAAAGATATCTTTTTAACAAAAGAAACTTCCAATTGAGAGAACTTAGACTTTAAGGCAGTGTTAAGATTTGGATTTAAGTCCTTAAAGGGTTTGGTCATCTCTCACATTGGTCTTAGATGGAACCACTCAAGGTTCACATTTTGGGTAGGCCATGGGGGCAGATAATTTAGGCGATTAAGGTTCTCTCTTATTCTGTTCAAATATGAAGACTCCAATGAAAATGTTGGTTTCTTAATGTTGAACTCAATTTGTTGATGCATGAGTTCAATTTATGGATTAGGTTTAGAACAACATGGCCAATTGGGTGTATCTAAAGACAAGATAATCAAGACATTGTTCAATGTATCCCAACTTAGTTTGTCATTGAAAGGTGATGATTTTCTCACTTGTGAGCATAACATCCGCAAGTGGCCTGCCCGCTACACTTCTTCACGAGCATGTACATCACTGAGAGTAATGATATTGTCCCCAACTTAACCACCTTCAACTTATGGGTATGGGGCTTTAACTCCAAAGGCATCGGTACTAGTTGGGAAGAGGCAATCAATTACATACTTCTTTGTGAAGTATTCTTTAACCAATATGGGACTAATTTTGGACCACACATCTTCAACATTCCACCTTGGATAGAGATCCACATGATCCAAGGATTTTTTCTTTACATGTCCCACTTGAACTGTCCCTCGGATACCATGTTAACCTCCTTGCTCGCGGGCACAACATCCACAAGTGGCCTACCTGCGGCACTTCTTTGTGGACATGTGCATCAGTACTAATATTGTCCATTACTTAACAACCTTAAAATATAGGTGTAGGGTTTTAACTGAAAAATGACTCGGTACTAATTGGGAGGAGACAATCAATTATATACTTTTTTATGAAGTATTCTTTAATCGATATATGTGGGGCTAGTTTCTATCTACATATCTTCAACAAAAATATCGATGAATCAAACCTCAAATAGATCTCTTTGACAAAAGAAATTGCCAATTGAGAGAACTCAAATTTTAAAGTTGTGTTAGGATTTGAATTTGAGTCCTCGAAGGGCTTAGACATTTTGACGACCTTAAGATATTTTATTTGTGGATGGTGATATGTATTACCTACTTCCACTTGAGTGCATATTTTTTTTACTGTGACGACCATAAAATATTTTATTTGTGGATGTGTACTGCGTAGTTATACCTAAGTGCAAATCTTTTTAAAATTTATCTTCAAGTGTGCGAGTGTGAACCATCTAGAGATGCATGCACGCTACGGATAATTGGGTAGATCAGTGAATCGAAGGAACATAGGTCATCTTAGTTGTATTTCATTTATATGTACTGAGTTAATTAAACAAGAGTGTGACCAAGAATTAAATTAAATGTATGTGCATATGATATATATTGTAACTATGAAGAATTTTATGGTCAAGAGTTAAGACATGAAACATAGGTTGCATAGTTGATTTGCTACTCCATGAGGGTATCTAAGCTAACTTAATTAAATGGGACTTGTGGCTTAGTCCCTAAGCTCAGTAAAATTAAATTAAATAAGTTTCCTAAGATAAGGAAAATAATTGATTTGAAAATCAAAACATATATAATGAGGCAAAAATGAAAGCCATTGATCCTCACTTAAATGATGGAATGTGTAGGAATCCTAGAATGAATAGTGGTATTCTAGTGGGACGTGAGTTGCCACCACTAAAACATGGATGAGCATCAAGGTGTACAACATGGGAAGATGTGCGGATATGATCTAACCTAAAGAGGACTATGTAAAGTAGAAATCTTTCTCTCGTGCAGAAAATGAGATCATTCCTAAACAAAAAAAAAAAAAAAAGCTTGGAGTGTGCTGAATTTTTCATTAAAGCAAATGGTGTTAAGGCTTAGCTCAAGTGAATTTCAACATAGGAGTGTTCAGAATCAAGGAATCAAAGCTCTAGGTACAAGATCTCTCCATTTTCTTGTAGTTTCAACTTTAAATGATTCAAAACATGCATTTTTTGGGTGGTAAACAAATTATGTTGTTGATTGTAGTAAAAATGAGCTTTCAAACTCAAATTTTGCCAACAAAATAAAGGGTACAACTCTGATTTTACGAAATCATTGACTGCCAACTGTTTTTGGAATTTTTCATGAAATGCATTGATTTGGGTTATTGATTGGTTCAAGTTTTGGGTTTAAATTGATCTAGTATTATTAATCATGGTTAATTGGGAGCTATTGGCTCTAATCATCCCATAATGAGCAAGAATTACTTGGTTTGGGTCAAGATTTGGTGTTGAAGTTTAGGTCATTTTCGTGCATGTTGGGTTGTTTAAGAAGATGATGAATAGTGTTTCTGGCCACAGAGGGCGTATGTGCCTATAAGGGATGTTTGTGCCCATAAAGATTGTTCATGCCCACAAGGGACTTTTGTGTCCTTAAGAGATGATTGTGCCCACGAGAAACGACTCTGCCCACAAGGGACCTCTTTACCTACATAAAATATTTGTGCCCACATGGGATGTCTACGCCAGCAGGGGACATTCGTACCCACAAGGGATGCATGTGTCCACAGGGGACTTTTGTGCCCACAAGGGTTGTGGTCACAAATCCTATGACCACGAGATGTAACAACAAGGTTATTTCAATAACGCAATATAAGTTTCTCTAACACACCAAAACTTACAAAATTGACACCATGGACTTAGGGATACATAATCGAGTGTTGAGTGTGGGTTTTGAGGTGTGTGGGAGCCACATTTGGATCTTTTTAGCGTAATACAGGTAAGTAAACTATAAGGGCCTCAATAATTATTATTTTTTCTCATTTAATTGGTTCAATTTTCCTTGTGAATTCTTTGTTTAAAATATGATTCATCATCTTATTTATTAAATGCTCTCTTATGTACCTTATTTCTTTGTGAAATAACTTCCTTTGATACCCATATGTATCCTTAGACTCAGTGAAATGCAAGCATTATGCTTTCAATTCATTTTCTATGATATACCTTTGTGGTCCATATTGTTTATCTTTATGATATATTCTTGTACAGAGACTAAGTGGTCGGATGATAATCACGGGTGTTGTACTCGTGCTATGTGATCATACGTACCACCCTGACTACATAGATTATGGATTATGCTAAGTCTGTAGTTTAAAACTGGAAAGTTGAGCAGGTAGGGGTGACTGTATGTCCGCTATGGTTGATGGAGTCAATCTAAATTGTTGGTGACTTAGTTAACTCTATAGCTCGCCTTAAAAGTCATGTTGTAATAGCATGTTGCAACTTAATAGACTTAGACCACTTGGATGCCCATATATGTGTGGTATCATCGCTCAATTCTTTTTGATCTCCTTATTAACTTATTTATCAAACGCTTACTATTTCATTACTTTGTGTGTACATGCATGATCTATCGGCTTACCCTTTATTGGAATTCTAGAATTAATGTTTAGACTCATCTGGCTTTACTCACTTGAATTGACTTATGTAGTTACAATTGCAGGTCCTTTGTCTAGCAAAGGAAAGGAGCTGGTGCTTGGTGACTTCTTCTGAGCTTCCCTAGGACTCAGCTCCTCCTCTTGGTACGCGTAGGTCATTTTTTTGTATTTATATTATATATGTTTTGTAAACTGGTTAATGGGTCGAGTGCACTTTAATACAAGTATATTTCTAGTTTTTGTCACCATATATACACGAGATCATACTTATTACTGGGTTTCCACATCATAAGTTGTCCCGACTATATTTATCTAAGTTATTTAAGTACTTAAGTTTATTTTTGCTGCTTAAATAGTAAAACTTGCAAAACCTAATAACTCAACTTTTAAACACCGAATCAATAATAATAATGGAAATGGAGGTCGACAAGGCTTGCGTTGGCCTTGCTAGGGCTAAACCACGTAGGTCTAAGCATGACGAGGCCTAGTTTATAAGGGTTGGGTTGTCACAACCATCTCCTATGTTGGTGTTGGATGGTACCACTCAGGGCTCATGTTATAGGTGGTTCATGGGGGTGGATGGTTTGGGCGACCAGGGCACTCTCTTGTTATGTTGAGAGATGAAGATACAATGAAAATGTTGGTTTCTTAATGTTGAACATAATTATGTTGATGTAGGAATTCAATTTATGGAGCAGGTTCATAACAGCATGGCCGATTAGGTGTTTCTAAAGACACGATAATCATAAGATTGTTCTATGTATCCCAACTTAGTTTGCAATTGAAAGGTGTTAAAGCATCTGTTGGTATTGCCAATGAATATTACAACGTTGAGGTAATGGGATAGACGAGAAAAACGAAGGATTTTTTATTTTTTTTAATAAAAAAAAGTTAGCGATCTTTATAGCAAGAACTGGCATAAGGGGTAGATAATTTGAAAGCTTCAAGTTTAGGAGATGATTTATTATAAAGCCAACCACATGGGCTGAGTTGTGCTTCCCACGAGACCTTAGAGGTTTATTTGTATCTTTTCCCTTTATGATTTATATATATACTTATAATAATACTATTTAAAATGTTAAAACGTAAGGTAGTATGTATATAACCTTCCCCCCCCCACTCAATTATTCTAATTAAATTAAAACTGGCTAAACGCAACCCAATTTTTGCTAAACATACCCTATTTTTAAAAAAATTGTGAAATGACCCAAGTGCCCTCCATATAAAAGGGGTTTTTTCTCACCTCATACCCCACTCAACTCATCGATCCATATCCCAATCATACCACCGTCTCTTACTCTCTCAAATCGCACTCACTTTCGTATAAATCTAACGAAATTACTTGTGAAACCACATTAATTTGATGCTGTGAGTGAGTTCTTCATCTCTTTTACGTCAATTTCGTAGTTTTCTTTAGTTTTTCCAGCTGTTTTTAGCTAGTTTTATGATGTTGTTGTTGGGTTTAGGACTTCAATCTCACAGTTTAGGCACAAAGTATCAATGAAATCAAGCATATCTACCGATTCCAAGCAAAACCCAATAATCTTTTGGTCATTCTCATGTGTTTTTAGGAGTTTTAAAAAAAAATTGTTCGTTCTTATCACCTATGGGTTGCAGACACACAGGGCCAAGACCTCTAAAAAGGTCTATGTTGGTTCCCACCAAGATCTCTTTATAGGTCATGGTGGTTGTTAATCGAGGTCTCGGTTGCCTTCCACCAAGACTGAGACCTCCTCAAAGATCTCGATGAGAGTTCGACCTTGTATAGCTGAAACCCACAGGTCGGGGAGACAAGGGTATGTTAGAGTAATGAAGTATATTCAGCAAAAAGTGGGGTAAATTTAGCAAGGGTATTTAAAGGGTTTTAGAAAAAAAAGGAACGTTTAACAATTAAAATTCAAAAATTGACGTAAGGTGATAACGAGGTATGTTTAGCAAAAATGAGGTCCGTTTAGCCGCTCCTTTAAATTAAACTTGAAATAGTAATTAAAAAAATACCAATTAATTTTAACTACATGTATTAGGGTGCATTACGCATACAGATTAGCTCTAGTGGAAATAGTTGAGTCCAATTAGTTAGTTAGAGAGAAAGAAAATTAAAGTAAAAATATATTGTAATTATGCAACCAAAATGATCCTACGATAATTCTTGATCAAAATCTATTTTTAATTCGTGCATCAATCCTTATAATTTCATTGGAGCGGATAAACGCACCCCGGTTATTGCTAAGAGGGCCCCATTTTAATTCTTTTATGAGTTCTAATTCTGCCCATAGAGGAAATGACCAAGTTACCCTTCATATAAAAGGGTTTTTTCTTCCTATACCCCACCCTCTCTTCTCCTCTACCGATTTGACCACATTCAAAACCCCAAAACTAACTTCATACTCTCATCTCCGACTGACCAAAAATGCGAGAATCTATATGAAATCGACTTGGTAAGTCTGTTCTCTCTTTTTTCTGCTCATTTGGTGGGTTTTTTTTTTTAGTTTTTTTGCCATCATTTTCATTTTGGTTGATTTTGGTTGTGTTTGATTTTTATGGCTTTTAATTTGTTGATTTTCACATTTTTGGTACAAGAATGTCGAATGAGTCATCAAAACGAAGCCACCTTGACAACGACGAGCCATTTTTATGATTTTTCATTAGGTTTTTCATCGAGGAAGAACTTTCATTTTGGTTGTTGTCCTTGTGTTGTGCGGAGTAACATTGCGGAAACACATAGTTTCATATCACTTTTGTTTGGCCGACATACTTTACATACCCCCACGTAGTTGCTACTTGGACCCCACCCGATTGGATATTTGAATTTTTAACTTAAGTGTTGGGCACAGTTGTTCATGATAGTACTAACATTATCAACTACTACAGACCGTAAGGCCTGTAAAGGTTTCGGTTTATATACATTGTAATCATACCTATACCCCAACAGTTTACCCCACCTGATTATATATTGGAATTTTAGTTGGCTATCGGAGTTAAAAGTCTGTGATATTACTGGCTATATTGGTTAACAAAGATTGTTACACTTATAGAGGTTCTGATTTTATTAAACTGCAATCTTACTTATACCAGAACAAATTGCTACACGGACCTCACCAGACTGTATCTTCAAATTTTAGTACAAAGATGACAGATCTGCTAGGGTTCGACTTAAATAGACTCTCCCACGACCTCAGTGAACGTGAAAGGCGAATAAGATATATTTTTTGGGGTTTGTGAAAGTCTCAATTTGGGGTATGAATATTGGAAACGGGTTAAGGGCATTTTTTGTTTGTTGAAGATGATGGTATTTTGGGGGTTTTGAAAAAAGAATTGGGGTTCGTTTAGTAAAAAATTCAAAAATAGGGTATGTTGAAGTAATTGGGTTCTCTAAGCAAAAATCGAGGTCTATTTAGCCACTCCCTTTTTGTCAAGGCACAATTAAGTTCATTAATAATAATGTGAGAGCCATTACATTGATGATATAATATAGAAGCCTAGTCTCCATGATAACACTAAAGACAAGTCAAGCCTCATCACGACCATCATCAAAGGCCTTTCAGGAATAATTGATGAGGACAAACACCGATAAAAATCGGACTAGATCCCTAACAAAATAGATAATGCTCTTCAAGAGGGAAAATAACCTAACAACTAAAACATGCTCATATAGAGAGTTTAATAAGAAACCATTACCGAGGCTACACAACATCCGCATATAGGAGGGATCAAACCTAACTAAACAACAAAAACACTAGTCTCAATCCAAAGGAAAAAATCATAAGATTGGCCAAATATGCCATCCGCAAGAAGTTCGCCAGCGTCGAGAGTCGCTACCTCTAACCGATCTCTGCTATTGTCTTTTCGTCGCCACTGTTTGTTGGCCTTCATTTGACAAATCCTTCACTGGATGCAGAAGCACCAGACTCCAACTCCTCCTCTTCCTTCATAGACACCAGATCATATATAAAAGGGTCGTTAGTGGCAACCACATCAAAAAAAACTATAGCACCTCTAACACAAAGCCAAAATGCTATCAAATAATAGGGAAGAAAAAATGGAAAACAAGGAAAGAGTAGTGGAGAGTTCATGGTGGTCACAGATGATGAGGAAATGGATAGACGATGAAAGGGGAGAAATGAGGGGAAGGTGAAATTTGGCAAAACAAGGATTAAAAAGGAAAAATTAGGGATGGGCGGATAAGGAACAACTACATAGGTGACTTGACGAATTAGGTCGAAGCGTCGTTGCCCCCTAAGCAACTACAGATCTATTTTTAGAGGTGTACACAGATCGAATTCGATCTATTTAAGGTATAATTATAACTCAATCTAATTATTGTGGATTGAGAAATTTTAGCTTTATCCAGTTTATTCAATTTGTTAAGCCAGTTAGATCCAATTAATAAAATACGGATTGGACCAAATCAAGTTCACAAATTATCATCATATATGAAACCACACCCCAGAGGGGGTGAATTAGGTATATCGAGAAGTTATCGCCTTTTTAAGATAATTCAACAATAAAGATGTTATATGCTCACCCAAACGCAAAAAAAGAATGCAACGCAGGATGAAGGAGATAGAAGAGATGGAAAAAAACATGTGATTTTAAAAACATGATATGCATAAACTAATGCATTAGGCTTGCATAAATAAAATTGTGTACCTTACATCAATGTTGCAACATGTAATATGATCTTTCGTCTTCGTTTCTTCGTATAGACTGAATATTGAACTTGTATGGCTTGAATACTTGAGATGTGATATTCTACAAACTTTGACTAACTGAAACACACTTGATAAACTTAATAGTACACTTTCACTTTGTTTGTTTCCGTCAAAACCCCAGGTGGAGTAAAAGTGACTAACCACTTAGTCCAATAATCTCCCCCTTTTTTGACGATAACAAACAATGTGAACTTGACAATCAAAAGCGGAATTCATGTGTATTCATATCCATAGTGGAATCTCAAACAATCTCTAGTTGAACGCATATATTTCTCCCCCTTTTGATAACATCAAAAAGTAGGGCCAAGCTCCCCCTCACAACAAGCATAACCGAAAATGAGCCATGAATATAACAACAACACAGTGGGTGGAAGACTCCCTTTCACTACATACATATTACGAGACATAAACAGGTATATCAATGAAAGTAATTCACATGCAACCAATATAAGGCAATGAAAAAAAGCATAACAGTAACTCAGAGATACGGAAAACATTTTCATGATATTAAATGCAGAAAATGAACATTAACATAGTTGTGGCCTAAACAGCTGAGTTTACAACATAGTAAATGTACATCAAAACACTTAAAAGTAACATAGATGAGACTAGGACTAGAAAGAAGAAACACTCATATTGACAAAGAAAGTAAAGGAATTTACCTAGGGATCGTGGGAGAGTCAGAGAGGATGAATACCAAGAGGAGAGGAGTGGTGCGTGAAAAATAAAGATTTTGTGTCAAAAATAGTTATATACTAGTCCTGGTCGAATGACATTAGCATGCTAATGATAAAATTAGCTTGCTAATGATGTCGATAAGTGATCTGGGCCAAGGACAATTAGCTCGCTTGGTCCTTGAATTAGCACACTAATTGTTCTCTGGAATTTGAAATTAATTTTTGAGTTTTTGATGGACAACTCTGATTCACCTCATACTTCATGGACATTTCACTAGCAACATATAAAAAGGATTGGAACAACTAAAACATGTGTAGAAGGTCCGATTCAAGAAACATGCCTAATTCATGCTGAATCTTAGAAAAGTGGTCTCTAGGCAATGGCTTGGTGAAGATATCAGCTAGTTGGTCCTTCGTGGGCACGCAGATTAATTTAACATTGCCCTTTTGGACATAATCGCGAAGGAAATGGTGCTTAATCTCAATGTGCTTGGCGCGGGAGTCTAACATCAAATTTTTTGATATCTTGGTTGCACTTGCGTGATCGCAATAAGTTTCAGCACAACCAACTTAGATTTGGTAATCCTCAAGTTGTTGTTTTATTTACAAGACTTGAGCACAACAACTTCTGGTAGCTACATACTCGGCTTCGATCGTAGACAAAGCAACGGAATTTTACTTTTTGCTAAGCCATGATATAAGTGAATTTCCTAGCGAATGACAAAACCCGAAAGTGCTTTTCCTATCCACTAGACTCCATGCATATTCGGAATCAATAAAGCTTCGGAGTTCGAAACTTTTGGCTTTGTTGAACTACAATCTCAAATATTGTGTCCCACTAAGATAACGAAATATACGCTTGAAATATTTCAAATGAGATTCCATAGGTTTGGATTGAAGTCTAGTACATAAACATACACTAAACATAATATCAGGCCTACTAGCAGTCAAGTATAGGAGACTACCAATCATGCCATGGTAAAGTTTAGGATCTATGGATTTTCCTAATTGGACTTTGTCCATTTTGACGGTGGAACTACTATGAGTGTCACATGCTTTCAAGTTTTCAAATTTAAATTTCTTTAGCAAGTCCCTCACATACTTCGCTTGGTTTATGAAAATGCCATGTTTGGATTGCTTAATTTGCGAGACTAGGAAGTACGTTAGTTCACCCATCATGCTCATTTAAAATTCGTTGGTCATCAATGATGAGAGTTCATCATATAAGCATGCATTGGATGACCCAAAGATAATATCATCAACATAAATTTGAACAAGTACCATGTCACATTTTTTAATCAAAATGAACAAAGTAGGATCTAGCTTTCCTTTATTGAACCCTTTGTCAAGTAGAAATGCACTAAGTCAGTCATACAAAGCTCTAGGAGCTTGACTCAATCCATACAAGGGCTTTTGAAGACGATAGAAATAACTTGGATGATCATGGTCTTTAAAACTCGATGGTCGTACTACATATAGCTTTTCATTGATGAAGCTATTTAAGAATGCACTTTTAACGTCCATCTGGTATAATAAAAACCATTATAGCAAGCATAAGCAAGCAACATCCGAATTGCTTCTAGTCTTGCGACTGGTGCAAAGGCTTCCTCATAGTCAATTCCTTCCTCTTGATTATATCCTTGTGCAACCAACCTAGCCTTATTGCTTACAATCTCACCCTTCTCATTATTTTTGTTTCTAAAGACTCATTTGGTGCCTATGATAGTATGGTCTTTAAGTCTAGGTACTAGTGTCCATACCCTATTCCTAACAAAATGACCTAGTTCCTCTTACATAGCTATGATCCAAAACTCATCACCTAAGGTATCATCTATCTTGGTAGGCTCAGTTTGTGATATAAAATTTACGTGTCCCTCATCTCGGTGCAATGATGACCTAGTGGTTATTCTTTTATTTGGATCACTTATAATTTGTTGGGAGGGATGGCCTATAAGAAGTCTTGAGTTCTTAGGTGCACTAGGTTCGGGTTCCACTCTCACCTCAACCACTTGACTATTGGATGTTCGGTCTAGGGTGACATCATCATCATCATCAATCCTTAATTTTTCCAAGGTATACATCATTTCCACTTTGGGACCTACTTCATCAAATTTGACATGAATACACTCCTATATGATTTTGGTTGATCAATTGAACAACCTATTTGCTTTGCTATGCATGGAGTAGCCTAGAAAAGTGTACACATTTGACTTTGGGTCAAATTTGTCCAAATGATCCTTATCATTTAGAACATAGCAAGTGCCAAACAACTTGAAGTAACTTACGTTGGGCTTTCAGCCTTTCCATAGTTCATGAAGAGTCATTTTCACTTGATTTCGGACATTTACCCTATTGAGAACATAGCACGTCATGTTAATGGCTTCTGCCCAAAAGTGCTTAGATATGTTGTACTCATTTAGCATGGTCCTACACATCTCCTTGAGGGTCATATTCTTTCTTTCTACAACTCCATTTTGTTGTGCTATCCTAGGAGAAGATAGTTGGTGTTGTTGAGTTTTGGGGTTCATACGCAGAGGAAATTATAAAACAATTTTGACAAAAACCCCAACAGCATTTGAATCTAATTTCATTAAAAACGTTCAAACCATGAAAACTTAATCATACCTCGTTCGCAATATACCTTTCTGAAGGTTGATCGATCTCTAAGGCGCTGCCAATGACGAAGGCCCTCTACCAGTAGTCCACACACGAACGACGACCAAGATTTGAAGTGCTAGCTTCGAGAGAATACCAAACCTTTTTGTTTATCTCCAAAACGATCCAGAGCGTTTCATTTCTGAAACGAAAATAGAGTTTCGGCCCTTAATCTTTCATACGTGTGTTCTAACTTAAGGCGTCTACTTATGCAACCCTTGTATATAAACGGTTAAGTAAATTACACATGTACCCCTACTTAAAGAAGTATAAGTGTAATACACCACAACGACGTTTCTGTCATGAATTTTATCACATAAAATTCATTTTTCTGAACCATCTTAAAATCTCGGAAAATCATTCTTAGTATGCGACCCACTAGGCTCATACGACGTTGGCAGTGTACCAAAACACATTTTGGTATACAAGTCATAAGCGGCCTCTAGCAAGAAATTATGACTACCTAAGTAGTACGAATATCAAATCGATACAACCTAATCAATAGTGTACAACATCGTTTTGTCACACGATATCCTTTTGAACAAACATAAGCCATGGAGTTTTCATCCAACATGTTCAATCGTACTAGTCTTGATCTCTAGGTAGACTGGAAACATCCAAGTGACATTGATCAATATCAATTCACTTAGACTAGGCCTTTTAATAGTCTAACACATCGAGGGATCCACTGGATATCTCTTTTTATATGAGAGGGACTAATTATATCTCGATTACACAACTTCATCGCATTGCTCACACAGTAACCAATCACAACCTTTATAATCGTTCGGTTAAAGACAACGTTTGATTGTGTCAAATCACTGTGTTCCTAATGTTGAAGTCTTTGGTAATCTCAAGTCAGAGGACTGGAAAATGTACCTATCATGAGAAACAACTATGACTTAATCCATGTGATGTTCTCATAGAGGGTCGGTCCAGTACTTTGTTCCCTAACAAGTACCCGTGATCTTGATTCGTATCCCTATACATATAATCATCATATGATCATCAATCAAGACTCACACTAGTTTTAATTCATTATAGTTCCCAGTATAATGATCGACTAGGGACATTTAGAATATTTCTGTAAATACCCATGGATCTTATTATAATGTAAACATGCAAATTAATTATAATAAACAACAAATGAAATTCTCTATTTTATTGACTAAAAGTATTCATAAAGACAGTTAATGGATTGACCTAGGGCACATGCCCCTAAGGATCTAACATGACCATCATGTTTTGCTTGTGGAAGAGCTTTTGTCAATGGATCTGCAACGTTGTCTTCAGTAGGTACTCTGCAAATCTTCACGTCTCCCCTCTCAATAATTTATCTGATGAGATGAAAACGTCTGAGTATATGTTTGGATCTGTGGAGTGATCTAGGTTCCTTTGCCGGTGTTATTGCCCCATTATTGTTGCAATATAAACAAACAGGGTTAACAATACTTGGAACCACACCTAGTTCAGAAATGAACTTTTTGATCCAAACTGCCTCTTTTGTTGCATCGGACGCTGCATTATACTCAAACTCGTTGTAGAATCGCCAAAGTCTCTTGCTTCGAACTTTTCCAAACTTCTATCGCATCTCCCATTCAAAGTAAACATACATCCAGACTGCGATCTAAAATCATTTATATCAGTTTGAAAACTTGCATCAGTGTAACCATTTACAACTAGATCATTTTCAAAACTTCCATAGACCAAGAACATTTCCTTAGTCCTTCTTAAGTATTTAAGAATGTTTTTTACTGCTATCCAGTGAATCTCACCTGGATATGACTGATATCTGCTTGTAGTGCTCAAAGCATATGATACATCAGGTCGAGTGTGTAGCATGACATACATGATAGATCTAATAGCTGATGCATATGGAATCTTATTCATACGGTCTCGCTCATCATTTGTCTTAGGACATTGAATCTTGCTGAGACTTATGCCATGAGACATTGGCAACGATCCTCTTTTACAGTCTTGCAAACTGAACCTATTCAGCACCTTGTCTATGTAAGCACTCTGACTTAGACCGATTAGCCTTTTAGATCTATCCTTATAGATTCTTATCCCTAGGATATAGGCTGCATCACCTAAGTCTTTCATTGAGAAACACTTCCCTAACCAAGACTTGACATTCTGCAATGTTGGGATGTCATTTCCAATGAGTAATATATCATCTACGTATAGTACCAGAAAAAAACTACACTCCCGCTAACCTTCTTGTACACACAAGGCTCATCTTCGTTCTTAATAAAATCAAAATCCTTGATTGCTTCATCAAAAAGAAGATTCCAACTCCGAGAAGCTTGCTTTAATCCATAAATGGATCTTCGAAGCTTGCATACCTTCCTAGAATTCTCAGGATGTACAAAACCTTCAGACTGTATCTTATACACGTCCTCAAGCAGCTTTCCACTAAGAAAAGTTGTTTTTAGATCTATTTTCCATATCTCATAGTCATAATATGCAGCAATGGTAATTAAAATCCTTCTGGATTTAAGCATGGCTACTGGCGAAAAAGTTTCATCATAATCAACACCTTGAGTCTGCCTAAAACCTTTTGCTACAAGTCTTGCTTTAAAAGTATGCACTTTGCCATCCATGTCATTTTTCTTCTTGAAAACCCATTTACATCCAATGGTCTTACCTCCTTATTCCATCTCAGAGTTCATGGCACTTAGCCATTTATCTGAGTCTGGTCCAGACATAGCCTCCTGATAAGTGGTGGGCTCATTTTGATCCATAAGCAACACATCATGACTATTAGTAATGAGAAATCTGAATCTCTATGTCTCAGAACGTTGTTGAACTTCCAGTAGCGGTTCAGTGTTTATCTATGATTCTTGAACTTCTTCAAGATTTATTTCTCTCCCACTAGTGTCTTTTGAAATAAACTATTTTTCCATAAAGGCACCATACCGAGCAACAAACACTTTGTTCTCAATGGGATTATAAAAGTAATATCCTTTTGTTTCCTTAGGATACCCCACAAATAAACACTTGTCGGATTTAGGTGCTACACTACAAAAAAATGGATATTTAGAAACGAAATTAGTAACGGAATTTAGTTTTGTTGCTAAGAAAAAATGGTTTGAGACAAAATTGAGACGGAATAATTCAGAGACGAAATAGATATAGATCAGAGATGAAAATAGAGACGAAATTGTGATGAAATTAAATTCCGTCTCAAAAAAATGGCGCCAACAATCCCACCAAAACTTTAATTTTTTACAACCGTCCATTACCTCTCGAGAGTCGTGGGTGCTTCGATCTAGACACCCCAAAAATGGGGACCAACCACAATAGAACTCTCTCTCTCTCTCTCTATTGATTCTCACAACAACTCTCTTTCTCTCTCACTGAAATCTCTCTCTCTCATTGCTATTTCTCTCTTCCACCGCTCTCTGCTCTCTCTCTCCCACCGTTCCCCGTCACCGCTCACTGCTCTCTCTCTCTCACCGCTCTCTCTCTCTCTCTCTCCCACCGCTCACCGTCACCGTTCTCTGCTCTCTCTCTCTCTCTCTCTCACCGCACTCTGCTCTCTCTCCCACCGCACACCGTCACCGCTCTCAGCTCTCTCTCTCTCTCACCGCTCTTTCTTACCAGAATCTCACTCACCGTCAACTCTCTCTCTCTCACCGAAATCTCCCTCCCAAATCCTAAGTCTTTGTTGTCGCTACGATTAAGGCTACGACAAGGCCGTTGGGTCTGCCGTCGCCGTCTACCGGAGATTGGAGCCTTTGAAGCCGTAAGCCGTCGCCGTTGTTCGCCGCACCCTAACCCATCACCGCACCCCAAGCCGTCGCTGTTGTTCGCCGCTGTACCTCGCCATCTCCGAAGCGATAACCATTTAATTTTGGTATTACTCATCCGTCATATTTTATTTTAGGTTTTGATAGGCCATTTGGATAAATTATTATTCTCTTATTTCTGCTATGCAGTTTTTATGAGAACCTATTGAAAGTGTGGATTCAAGGAAACAAAACTGCAGTGGTGAAGCATTACTGGTATGATTTTTTTTGTGAATAATTTTTGTTTCTTTTTTTTACGTTGTAGCAACATCAACAATATTTTCATTGGGATTCTTTTTTTAGATTATTATATCCATTTCTTGTGTAAAACTATTTGTTAGGTCTGTCTTCATGTTTTATTTTTTTAGGAACACCTTTCTTTTCTTCAAAGGCATATTCTTTACTTTCATCTAGCTTTATGTACATACAATTGCTCTCTCTTTTACAAGTTACTAATAATAAAAAAATAATAAGTGTAAGTAGTCACAGGTGGATAGTGAAGATTGATAGCCAAGAAATGCTAGAAAGTGAAATATTTGACTTGTTAACTTGTTAGGATGGAGTTCTAAGAGATGATATTTACCATAGTTAAAATTGGGTTGGTTAAGTGGGGGAGCATTTTTAGAATGTTATATGATTGATCATCCCCATTAAGAGAGGCAAAACGATACGAAAATGGTTTTAAATGTATAGTTATTTTGTAATGAAGATCGGTTCATTTTAAGCAAACACTTGCATAAGTTTTTGTAATTAGATCCCTTAAGAATTCTAAATTCACTTATATCTTGAAATATAGGAGGATAACATGTTTAAGTTCATCAAAATCTCAAGTACACACTAAGGCCTTGTTGTCATTTTATATAAATTAAGGTTCAATTAGCCTACAGAGACAACTACTCATGTTTGTACTCATTCACACATCACTTTGGAAATATTTTTAGGCTTTGGTTAGAAAATCATGAGTTTTAAAGTTAATCCGTCGTATTGAAAACCACTTGACCAACCTAAAGAAAAAGTTAAAATCAAATTTGTTAGGACACTGTTAGAGCTTGAAGAGGACTTACAAGGTGTGGAACGCGAGTTTGGAGTGGCCGAGAGCTGGTATAGGCTACGAATTTTGCGCATTTAAGGTGACTAAACCCTTTGAGGGAATTCTATTTATTTCATTTTCATTTTTGAGTTGACATTAAATCATTTGGATTGTTTTACTACCGATCTTATATTAGTAATGTCGTGCATTGTGTATTACTATCTATGATTTATTTGGATAAAATAATCGTGTAAAAAATTGTCGCATAACATTTTTTGTCTTGACTTCGTTCTATGATTGAATTCATTTAATGTCGTTAATCTATGAGATATTGAATTTCTTTCTAAATAACATACTATGATTCGTGTAACTGTATTTATTGGTGAATGTACACACATATGCCAACATGTTTATGGTGCGACGCTTGTTTGTAAATTCTAAAACATGAAGTCTTCGATAAGAATGATTTAAGGAGCCAACCTTTGTACTTGCCCTTATTTAATGAGTTGCAGTGTCTTATCTATTATCCAATGTCTCTTGATTATGTTGGTTGTCTTATCTATTGGTTATGTTTTAGTATGATTTAGTTTGATGTTTCATAACTAGTTAAATACCCATATTTTGTTGTTTAGGTGGCCGTGTAGATTGGGCTTTGGCCAGAGGTTGCCTATGGTAGAAAACTAGAATGGAATTGTTTAACAGAGTGATGCCATTGATCATTTGTAAGCTTCACATGTCAACAGCCACTCGAGTTGCTATCTAGTAACTTAATTATTTTGGGTTGTTTGTACTGCAATGCCTCTATAAGGGTCGCGCGGGCATTCCTTAAATCTTTATTTCTTTTTCCTTGTGCATTTATGATTTTTTTTGTAAGTAATTACTTATACATTTGATCTTTCTATGCAGGAAGACGTATATCAAAAGTAGAGTTATTGAAATCACGAAAATGAGCAGTAAAGCTTAAGGTACCCCTACTTAAGAAAACAAATTTAATGCTACTATTATATTGTTAAAAAAATATTGTTGATCCATGCAGGCTAAGCTCCAAAAGAGACGTCAGGAGCTGACCCAGACTACACCGGACCAGTCGGTGGATGATGAGGCGGTGTACTACAAGGTGGCGGGTGAGTGTCCCAAAGGACGTGTCTACAGTCTCAGGTCGTTAGGGAGAAAGAATAGAAGATACGTCGATCCTGATGCTAGCACATCCCAAGTGCTAGCACAACGAGGGATGGACAACTTTATGATACTTAGGTGTTTTTATGGTTGTTGTAGAACAATGAGAATTGTAGTTTTTTTTTGGATACTTAGGTATCTTAGACATTTATTATACTTGACTACGTTTCGCGAATATATAAATCTTTTTAATATCAAATTGTATGTTTTTCTCATTTGAGTCTTTGTTGTTGATATATATTGTTGATTTGTGTATATATGTGAAATTTTGCTTTTTTGGAGATGTTAGCTCCCCCAAGGAGTTGTTGGAGGGGGTGCAGGCGATGGAGCAGGTCCTGTTGTTATTTTTAGTTTTAAAAGTTTCGGAGAACCAATTTGATTCTTGTGAATATTTAAAAAAAAATTGGGCATAGAAATGGAATAGATATGGATTAGCAACGGAATTTATAAATGCCATTGCTAATCCGTCTCTAATTTGTGAAGAAATAGAATGAAAAAACTAGGTAAATAGAGTTTAGAAACGGAATAGAGACAGATTAGCAACATAATTCGTAAAGTGTGTTGCTAATCCGTTGCAAATTAGAGACGGATTAGCAACGAAATGCAAGTAAAACCATTCACTTTGGAAGAATATGCATTTTTGTTCCGTTTCTATTCCATTTCTAAATTTCGTCTCTAATCCGTCTCTAATCAGCAACGGAAATACATTTCCGTTGCTGACTAAATCAGCGACAACAATTTAAGAGACGGAATAGATTCCATCTCTGTTCGGTTGCAGAATTGAATTAAAGACAGAATTTATGTTAATCAGCAACGAAAATTTCCGTTTCTGATCGACTGTTTTTTTCTAGTACTAGTTTTTATGAGACTTGTCGCTTTACGTAAGCCTCACAACCCTAAATCTTAAGGAAAGACAAACTAGGTCTCTTCCCGTACCATATCTCATATAGTGTTTTATCAACCACTTTAGACGGAACTCGATTTAGAGTGAAAGCTGCAATTTGTAATGCCTAACCCCAAAAGGATAATGGAAGATCTGCATAACGCATCATAGATCGAACCATATCTAAGAAGGTTCGATTTCTCCTTTCAGAAACTCCATTCCATTGTGGAGTTGCTGGTGGAGTCAATTGGGAGACAATCCCATAATTTCTAAGATGATCATCAAATTATTGGCTCAAATATTCACCACATTGATCTAACCGAAGTGTTTTGATAGTTTTACCAAGTTGATTATGCACTTCATTTTAAAATGTTCGAAACATCTCAAATGATTCAGCTTTATGTTTCATAAGATATACATAACCATATCTGCTGAAATCATCAGTAAATGTAATAAAGTACTGATAACCTCCTCTAGCCATTACGTTTACAGGATCGTATACATCAGTATGTATTAAACCCAATAAATCACTTGCCCTTTCACTGTGTCCAGTAAAGGGACTTTTAGTCATCTTGCCTAGTAAACAAGATATGCACGTTTCATATGTTTCTAAATAAAACAAATCTAGAAGTCCATCTTTATGGAGCTTCGTTATGCGTTTCTCATTTATGTGCCCGAGACGTTAATGCCAAAGATAGGTTTGATTCAAATTATTTGACTTGAATCTCATTGTATTTATGTTAAAGATTGGAGTATCAATAAACCTTTTCATGCTTAGAATATAAAGACCATCACACAAATCAACATTTGCATAAAATATGCCTTTACGAGAAATGGAACATATATTATTCGCAATAATAAAATCAAAACCATCCATATCCAAACATGAAACATAAATGATGTTTCTGCTCAAGGCAGACACAAAATAACAATTATTTAAAGTTAAAATAAGTCAACTAAGTAAGACTAAGTCATATGATCCAACAGCCAGGGCAGCAACTCTTGCTCCATTCCCTACGCGGATGATGACTTCTCGTTTCTTCAACTTTCTACTTCTGGTGAGTCCCTGCACATTTATACAAATGTGGTATCCACATCCGGTATCTAATACCCAGGAATCACTAGTAGATAAATTAATTTCAATAAGACAAATACCTGCAGATGATATTTTCTTAGTGGATGAAACTAAAGATGGAGTGAATAGAAAATTAAAACTCTGGAGGAATACATTAGAGTCTAAAGGCTTTAAGTTGAGTAGGACGAAAACTGAATACATGCACTGTGAGTTTGGAAACACTAGACATCGAGATGATGGTGTGATAAAATTAGGGGAAGTAGAAGTTCCTAAGGTAAACCACTTTAGATACCTAGGATCAATCATACAAAATGATGGTAACATTGAAAATGATGTTACACGTAGAATTCAAGCTGGATGGAAGAAATGGCGGAGTGCAACAGGGGTGATTTGTGATCGACATGTTTCTGCTAAGTTAAAAGGAAAATTTTATAGGACCGCAATTAGGCCAGCTATGCTCTATGGAAGTGAATGTTGGGCGGTAAAGCAACAACAATTACATAAAGTGAACATAGCAGAAATGAGGATGCTTAGGTGGATGTGTGGTAAAACTCATAAAGATAGAATAAGAAATATAGAAACTCAAAGACAAGTAGGAGTAGCACCAATTGATACAAAGATTATGGAAGGACGGTTGCGATGGTTTGGTCACCTGCAAAGACGGCCTACAAATGCCCCAACTAGAAAACTTGACTCAATAGAAACTGTAGAAATTCGACGAGGTAGGGGTAGACCAAAGTTAACATGGGATGCATTAATTTAGAGGGATTTGAATGATTTGCAAAGCTCACCATCAATTGCACTTAATCGAGCACAATGGAAAAGTTTGATCCATGTAGCCGACCCCAGTTAATTTGGGACTGAGGCTACGTTGTTGTTGTTGTTGTTGTTGTTGTTGATCTTCTAGATAGAGTTTCCGATTTTTGAACCAATCTCCAGGTGCATGGTAGAAATGACAATTTCCTTCCTTTTCTTTAGGGTGTTTTTAAATAGGAACAAGATGGGGCTTGACTTGTTCCACAAGCTTTGCGATAGGTGCAGCAACAGCCTTGGCAACTTTAGCCTTGCCTTTGCCATTCTTCTTCATTCCCTTTCCTTTTTGGACCATAAACACATTACTAGAGGGTTTCTTGATATTTTGTTCAGCAGTTTTGAGCATCAAATGCAACTCTGAAATTGATTTCTCCATATTATTCATATTGTAATTCATCACAAATTGTAAGTAACTCTCCGGTAATGAATTCATGATCAAATCTGTAGCCAACTCTTGGCTTATGGGAAATTCGAGTCTATCAAGCTGGTCAACATAGCCCTTCATCATTAGAACATGAGGACTAACTAACGCACCCTCAATCATCTTGCAAGAATGTAGGTTTTTGACTGTCTCGAACCTTTCTCGCCTAGCTTATTGTTGGAACATTTCTTTCGGCGTTACAGCCATGTCGTAGGCTTCTATTAGTTCCATGTCCTTCTGAAGTTCAGGAACCATAGTTGCCATCATAATACATGCAACATCAGTAGAATCGTTGACATGCTTATTATGCGCATCCTTCACAGCTTTCGTAGCATTGGCTGGTAGGTCCTCAAGGATTGGAGCATCCGGGACATATAACTTGCGTTTATGCTTGAGAATGATTCTCAAGTTTCTGAACCGGTCAAGAAAGTTAGTCCCAAATAACTTGTCCTTCTCAAGGATGGATCGCGGTGACGGGGGATTATTGTTACTTGAAGAAGCCATTGATCTACAATAAAGATTATGCAAATTTTATTTTAGTATAGAGGAATAGACTCCCACTAAATTAACAACCCTCCTAAAACATACTATTTATTTAGGGGACTAAAATCCATATTTCACCTAATTCTATGACAGCTATGGCATGAAACACAAAACTAGATTATTTAGGTAAGTAACGGTTACCAATTACATCTTATGTAATTTTAGATACTTTTATGAGATACAAAACATCTTATGTCTTAGCATGTTTTTTATCTAATCATGTGCCTAAAGCTCAAAACTATTTTGATAGCTTTATTAAGTCGGACCATTTTAAACATTTAGGTAACTCTTACCCAACTTGTCTCACCAAGATAACATAATACACTCAATTATGGTTGAAACTATATTAGTGCGATCGAGGCCTTGACAAGTGTTTAAAATGGATGGCACAAGACTTAAAATTTAATAGAGGGATTTTATTCAGTTTTAGTGATTTTATGTAAACAATGAAATATCATATATTTCATTGATTTGTTCAATCACTAAACAATTCGGAATTTTTTATACTGTTAACTAATAAAAGAATTTCCGTGTGCTAGCATTAGTTAGACGGCGGTCACGCTGTCAATTAAAACAAAATTCAGCTCCTTAATTTATCCGAAATTAAGTCAATTAAAATATTTTAATTAACGCGGGCCCACATCTAACTAATCATCTTATCCTAATCCAATTAAGACTTAAGATATTTGAATCCTAGCATATCACCTATAACAAAATTCTCGATATTTATCTCCTATCCAATAGGGATAACGAAACCGATTTTGCTAATATCTTCTAATCTAATTTGTTATCTATCTCTTATCAAATAGGAATTTCATAACATAATATATATAACGAGATAAATAAATAATTTTGAAATATAATTATTTGCAATTTCGACCCTCATCCAAATAATCACAAACATGTAATTGAATCATGAACTACTATCTCAATCGAACCTAATCATATTAGTTTCGAATTAATATTAAGACTTAGACAATTTAAGAAACTTAAAACAATGTAACCTAAATATGCATACTGAATTACAGAGATTTCATCCATGCATCAATACGTGAAAAATAAAGATTATACCTAATGGTGTCATGGATCACAGAACACGAAATTCAATTCATTAAAATTATTCGAATTAACCTAACATGGTTACTAGCATGTACGAAACTGATTTCAATTAAATCACGAATATATGTATCATATATACAAAACATGATAATAAATCTCACATAAAACTTATGTATATCACATATACATCAACTATTAACATGCTTTCAATCATATATCATGTATATATCAGAAGAAAACATGAAATGAATTTAATGGAATCGAACTTGAAAGCTCTGATACCACTGTCAAGTTTTGGGGTTCATACGCAGCGAAAATTACAAAATAATTTTGACAAAAACACCAACAGGATCTGAATCTAATTCCATTAAAAACGTTTAAACCATGAAAACTTAATCATACCTCGGTCGCAATATACATTTCTGAAGGTTGATCGATCTTTAAGGCACTACCAACTATGAACGCCCTCTACCAGCAGTCCACACACGAATGACGGCCGAGATTCAAAGTGCTAGCTTCAAGAGAATACCAAACCTTTTTGTCTATTTCCAAAACGATCCAGAGCTTACCAGAACATCCTAATTCGTTTTTGAAAAGAAAATAGAGTTTCGGCCCTTAATCTTTCATACGTGTGTTCTAACTTAAAGTGTCTATTTATGCAACCCTTATATATAGACAGTTAAGTAAATTACACATATACCCCTACGTAAAGAAGTATAAGTGTAATACACCACAAGGACGTTAATGTCATGAATTTTATCATATAAAATTCATTTTTCTGAACCGTCTTAAAATCTCGCAAAACTATTCTTAGTGTGCGACCCAATAGGCTTATACAACGTTGGCAGTGTATCAAAACACATTTTGGTATACGAGTCATAAGCGGCATCTAGCAAGACATTATGACTACCCAAGTTGTACGAATATCAAATTGATACTGTGAGAATTCTCTAATGAGAGAATGCTCTGTTGAGAAGAAAAACGGAACTGAAGAAACAAAACACAAAACTGAAGAAACGAAAATTGTATTGATTGAATAACAAGTCATTACAATACAGTGAGAGTGCTATATATAGACACTCCACAACAACCAAACTAACTAACTAACAGTAATAACAACTTCCTAAATAATTTACAACAGACACAACTGAAATACAACAAACTTCTAACAAATCTAACTAACTTACAACTAACATAACTGAAGTAACTAACAGTTTGTTACAATCATTAATCATAGTACATCAACAGCTTAACCATGATCGAACTGTCCACATGTTGCTTTGTCACCAACTGTTGCTTTTTCACTGACTAAACCTTGATCTCTAACATGCCCCCTCAAACTGAATCTAGGTGAACAAATGAGATTCAGTTTAGAAGAAAGGAAAAGAAACTGAGGAGTAGAAAGAACTTTGGTAAACAAATCAGCAGACCGATGTTCTGTAGGAACATAACGAAGATCAAACAAACCAGCAGCAAGCTTTTCCCTCAAAAAATGAACATCAACTTCAATATGTTTAGTCCGAGCATGAAAAACAGGATTTAATGCCAAAGCACGGGCACTAGTATTATCACACCACAGTATAGGTTTGGAAGAACAATCAAAACCAAGTTCACGAAGAAGAGAAGAAGTCCATAAGATATCGGTAACACCCAAAGCCAGTGCACGATACTCAGCCTCAGTACTAGATCGTGCTTCAACTGATTTCTTCTTAGAATACCAAGTAATAAGATTGCCACCAAGAAGAACACACACTCCACTAGTAGATCGACGATCATCAATGTCACCAGCCCAATCAGAATCAGTGAAAACTTCAAGAGACAAAGAAGTAGCAGGACGAAACACAATACCAATTGTAAGAGAAGATTTCAAAAAATGAAGAACTCTTTTGACAGCTGCCCAATGAAAATCAGTAGGATGTTGTTGAAATTGACTAAGTTTGTTAACAATGAAACTGATATCAGGACGAGTGTATGTGAGATATTGCAGGGCACCCAAAGTACTCCTATACAAGGTAGGATCCGAGAAAGGAATACCAACAGCAGCACTGAGTCGAGCACCAACAGAATAAGGAGAAAACAGTGGCTTAGATTCCAACAAGTTTGTCTTCTTGAGGAGATCAAGAATGTATTTATGTTGAGATAAATACAATCCTGAAGAGTCACGATAGACTTCAAAACCAAGAAAATAATCAACATCACCCAAGGTTTTAAGAGAAAACTTGGAATTTAACCAAGTAATAAGTTGTCGAATCAATGAAGGATTGGACCCTGTGATGAGAATGTCATCAACATACACAAGAAGCAGTAGAATAGAAGAATCGGACCTCTGAAGGAAGAAACTAACATCAGCTGAACTATTAGTGAATTCCCAAGTGAGCAAAGTTGTTTTGAGCTTAGAAAACCAAGCCCGAGGAGCCTTGTAATGGCCCGCTCTAATAAATCCCGATTAACTGACAAATTTCATATTAAGATCCCAAGCTCAGACCCACGTGGACGTCGCGAAAAAGTCTAGAGCACGCCTAACGAGGTGAAATTTGTTATTTTTGTGTGGCGAGTGTTTATTATTTTATAATTATTTAATAATTCGCGACGCGCTAATTGAGAATTGCGCTTGTTCATGTTGTGCGCTTGTAGTTACGAGAGTGTGCGACGTCGTGGTGTGCGTGTAACGCGGGTGTACGGGGTAGTATGTCATTTAGCTGTCACATCACATCACCTCAAATCAAATCCATCCCTCATCATTACCCCCTCTCCTCTTCGAATGATTACAAAAAAAAAATTTCTCTTCTCATTTAAAACGACAGAGAGAGAGAGAAATAAGAGAGAAGAAAGAGAAAGAGAAGAAAGAAAGTGAGAAAGAGAGACAGCAAGAAAGAGAGAGAGAGAGAGAGAGAGAGAGAGAGGCGGTTGATGGGAGCTCCGGCGAGGGAGCGGCCGAGGGTGGCGCCGACAACGAGGAGCGATGTTGTTTGAGCTGAGGAAGGCGGCAGCGAGGCCGCGAACGGCGGTGCCGGCGGACTCTCGAGGCGACGCGGACGGCGGGGCTCACCTGTGACGGACGACGAGCGTGGCGACGACCTTCTTTGATCAAGGTTGGTGGAGTTGTTGTTGTTAAAACTGTTGTTGTGTCAAAAAAAAAAAAAAAAAAAAAAAAAAAAAAAAAAACAGAGACATAAGTATGGAGGGAAAAGAAATGAAAGAATAAAAAGGACACTAATCCATCAACCGCATATAACCGCATATAATTGAAAAAATTTAAATGATCACACCTATGGTCTTTCGCACAAAAATCCATCCAACTCAATCCACAAATTCTAAAGTGCCACTAAACTTATTCCGAACATTGTCATCAAGATTCAAAACAAGTCAAGGAATTTGTGACGGCCCCGGTTTCTCACAAACTGGGCACCGCCCGGCCTAAGCCCACGTGGACCCCCGAACAAGTCTCGCAAGGTCATTGCAGACTTAGTCAGCATTCCAATCCATCATTATCAGTAAATTCAAAAGTTTTAAGTTGAGTTATTAATATTTTTCAAGCTTTACAGTTTAGCGGAAGCAATACTACACGAAATAACTCAACAATAATATCAAGGAGTTAGGCAACCTAATTGTGGAACCCAGCATAAATTTATCACCATCGAATGAGAGTAAATAAAAGATATACAAAAAAAAACTCACATAGATATGGAGCTTTCCCTTTACTAATCTGCAACTCTGCACTCAATCAAACACGAGATTGACGAGCCTAGGAAAGTAAAATCCAATAGAATCTAAATAGTAATTCCAGATAAAATGAAACAATCTAAAATTCGTGCGGATAAAAAGAAAGCTATATGGAATGCATGATCATGAGACTGTAAAAATAATGGAAGTACAACGAGAATGAGTGTCACGGGAAACAATAGAGAGGTGCCCAAGTAGTCCAAAACCACCTAATGCGGGTGCCACAGGGTCGGGGTCATAGAGTCGCGACAATGCCAAGCAGACTCGGGTCATAGGACACGACATCGCCAGCTGTACCTAGAACGTCGCGAATGAGAGATATCAACGGTGCCCCGGATAAAACACATCTCATTCCGACCAAATATTCAAGTGACTCGAGGTCATGGCCCCGGTTGCAAGCCGGCGACCACTCCAATCAGAGACACTCGTAGGACTCGCTTGGCCCTCGGACACTCATAAGTGGGTAGAAATTCCAAGAAAGGGGCATGGTTCAACATCAAACAAAAACGCAAGCTCAATGAACTACTATACATTTTCTAACTGGTTTTACTTACATTTTTCGCGAACAATTCACATCGTCCACAAGATGTGTCGCTCACGCCTCGATATGCGCACCCAACACCCGACTGTAGCTCCTAAGTCCATCATGTCCATTTATACCATTTAGGCGCCTACCTGCTGTCCGGCCGCTGCCGGTCTCCGCTCCCGACCGCAGTGCCCGAGACGCGTTTGTTGTCGCCAAATCTGTCGCTCCTCTGCGTCTCTCTCGCATTGCAGCTGAGTCGCCGCCGGTCTGCGCCCGCAAGCCGTGGTCCCGCGCCTCTGCTCCTCGCAGCCGCTTGTCGTCGGCTCTCCGCCCGCGCCGTCATCGCCGGCTGCTCGCCATCCGCCAACCGCCGCTGGTCGTCTCCCACCGACAAGCGGCGTCGCCCTCGACCGACCTCGCGCGAGCCTGGCTGAACGCCAATCTCCATCTCTCCCCCTCCCCATTCTTTGGGACGCCGATCTCCATCTCTCCCCCTCCCCACCGTCATCTCTCTGGTTCTCTCTCTCTCTCTATCTTTCTCTCTCTTTTTTTTCTGTCTCTCTTTTTTTCTCTCTTCCCTTATCCGATTCTTTCTTCCTTTTTTTATTTATTATATTTTTTCTCCTTTTGGTTTCTTCCTTAAAGAAAGCAAATGTTCTCGAGATTCGTGCGGAGTGGAACTCGAAACACATCAAAACATATTTATTCAATGCTTTATTAAAAATTAGGCAGCACGCATCTCAATGCACATTAAATATTCACACCACCACCACTTCATTTCACAATCTAGACACTCGCGCCACACGCACCACGAAGCGCACCTAATGTATATTTGTTTAATGTGACCGCATTAAAACTACTATAGTCATTATAGCCACATTAAGTCGTTACATCGGTCCCACGTCGGCACTCGACTTGAGGCGCGTCCCCATTTGTGTTTAGACTCACCGAATTCTCCGCGTATACATTACTGGTAAACCAACTCAACAATTAGCATTCTAATCTCAAATTGGATATTATTAAATAATACACACGTCACGAAAAAATATCATAACTCGATGTCTCCACCGGAGATTCGAACATATGTATTCTGACGAGTGGGTCCCACATACGACCCTAACCTGGCACGTGACACAAGTCAAATTTTCGAGCCGTTACAGAATCCATATAACAAAAAGAAAAAGAATAGTGATGAAAAAGAACATGAATATATAAATAAGAAATAATACAAATGTATGCATAAAAAAAATTCTCCAAAAACTAGTGATGCACAAAATCTCTAATGTCTAGGTGACCAAGGAAACTACGAAAAAATAATCATGATAATAAGAGCAAGAACTAACAAGCAGAGAAGTTAACTCAAATGATTCATATCAAATTTTGCGAGCCCGAAGTCTTTCAACTAGAGGTGAAAGCAACAAGATAATGAAATGAAGTCTAGGGTTTTGGATTTACTCAAAGACCTGCCACTAATGCGGCGACTTAAGATGGATTATGTCTCAACCAAGTCGAGGTAGGGGCAGACCAAAGTTAACATCGGATGCATTAATTAAGAGGGATTTGAATGGTTTGCAAACCTCACCATCAATTGAACTTAATCGAGCACAATGAAAAAGTTTGATCCATGTAGCCGACCCTAGTTAATTTGGGACTGAGGTTATGTTGTTGTTGTTGTTGTTGTTGTCGTATGTCTCAACCAAGTCTCAAAACACCTAAAATCCTAATAATATGTTAATTCCAAAAAAATGCTCAAATTATGTCAAAAAAATGTAATCCATAGTCCAACTTAGCAAAACTCAGGGGTGCTCCCATGCCTCTGGTACTCATCAAACATAACACCTCCAAAAAATCCAAGAAACCAAGTTAGGACTTTATTAAACATAAAAAAAACTAAAACTTAGACTATACTAAAATAAATGCAGAAAATAAAAATAAAATAAAATAATAAAGCTGGGTTGCCTCCCAACGAGCGCCTTTCTTTTAAGTCTTTGGCTAGACTTGGCGTACTTTATCACATGATGCAATCTTCTTTCAAGATATCAACAATAAATGGTGCATCTATATCTTTGGGCAATGTAGCATGCGCGCCCTCATTTAGACTTGGGAGCTCGTTCAGGACTTCCAATATAAAATATTTGTCGCATCATGATCATTCAACTCAAAGGTGTCGGCAATGTAGAAAATATGTGAACGCTTCTCTACTTCCACCCCCTTGTAAGTTTTAACAAATATGCATGAGAGGGTGGATGATTTCACCAACACTAGAGGTTGGTCTTCCTCGCTCTCTATCTCCGACTCCTCCAGCCTTTATGAACCGACTCCAATTTCTTTGTCAGCTTCATCATCTTTATTCTGTGTAATGGTAATATCTGTCTCATGTGAAGAAAATTCTAGTGTTTCCTCTGGTTCGCTCAAATGCTCATCCACAATTGAGAACTCATCAAACTCAACACTTTTTAATGTAGCAGCATTCACGGTATCCTTTGAGTCATAAATTGGTTGCGAAGACAACTATTTCTCATCCATCAAATGCTCAAGTATAGTAGTAACTTGAGTTTCTGAATTTTGCGACTTTGGATTTATATACCGCATATCCTCTTGCAAGGGTTGTTGAGTAGTGCGTCGTAGATCATATCATTCTTTATGTTTGTAATGGTTCTCCGTTTTTTTTTGAGGAATTTGTGGGCTTCGCCTGGACATATAGAAGTTGGGTTGTGACAAAGTATAGCTTGAACCATGACAATTCCTATACTTCGGATAGTGAGGACAAGCATACGTGAGATGAAAGTACTCCCCACAATTTTCACAAACCCCGACATGTTGCACAAAAGATTGCAAGTTAGAAAATTGATGTCCATTACCTGACATACCTACCTCATTCACACCATAATAGTATGAGTCATTGAATCGACCATGGTTGTGAAAGTAAGAAGCCATTATGGAATTTACCTGCAAAAGTGTTTGCAAAAGTGTTAAGAGCAAGAGACTAGATACAAAAAGAAAATAAATAAATAAACACCAAAGAAAAAAAATCCTCGACAACGACACCAAAAATTGACGCGTTGGACGTGCGTCAGTAATAAATAAAAGAGTATTGTAATCGAAAAACAAAAAACAGTAATAAATAAAAGAGTATTGTAATCGAAAAACAAAAAAACAAAAAACAAAAGAGTACGTATACATCAATTGCAACTCTAGTAGACAGGTGGAATTACTAGGTGCCTTCCAATCGCTTGAAGGAGAGCCCACAACGTGCCAAATTTAAGGAAGGAAAAAAAACACTGGGCTAAGATGGATCAAATTAAAAATCATAAGAAAATAGAAAAAAATAACAAAAACAAAAAGGTAGGGCAACGACATGAAATGACCAACGCCAAGTGTGGAGGGAAAAAAAAAAAAAAGGGAAAGGCAAACGAAAGGAATATAGTGTGAGAAAATTATTGTCTCGCACGGGTATGAATATGGTATAATAGTAAGGACATAAGCAACGCTACATTATATTTTTTTGATTTTTTTTAAGTTATATGAGATTGTGATGCTGAGAAATTTTCACAAAATTAAATGAACTAAAGTAAGAAGATAAGTGGCCAAACTATCTCCGATTTGAAGTCAAAAAAAAAAAAAAAAAAAAAAAAAAAAAAAAAAAAAAAAAGAGCTGAAAAAGATTTAGACATCATATGAACAGTACAGGGAAAAATGTCACGAACCACTCAACAATTTTTGTGCAAGAAAAAAAAAAACATCAGTTTCCTTATTTTTTATACTATGCACGCGCTCCATTTCTATATAAATCCAATCACCCTCTCAAACCCCACATCCATCGAATTAAAAGGAAAACCTTCGACCGCGTACACCTAGCCTTTTTTCCCCGTACTACAACAACTACGCCACTGCTACTCCAAGTCCAACGCACAACACAAGCTGCACCTCTTCGCTCTCTCTGCGCCATCTCTCTCTGTGTGTACTTGTTTGTGCGCTCTCAAGAGGGAGAGAGAGAGAGCAGAGGGAGAGAGAGAGATTCGTTAAAATTGGGCTCACAGGAGCAGATATGCTGCTTGGTATCGCGGCGTCGATCTTCCTCTTCATCTCTGCTCTTCTCTCCTACACGTTCACTAGAGCACACACAAGGAGAAGAAGACCTCAACAAAGAAAAGCCAAACTCCCACCTGGCCCGGTAGGGTGGCCTTTCATTGGAGAAACACTTCAGCTCTACTCTCAAGACCCAAACATCTTCTTTGCTAACAGGCAGAAAAGGTTGTATAACACATTCATGGAACACCATCTCCTCTACTCTACTACTCAGGTTTTGTTCTGAACTCCTTGATGACATTTTGTTTGAATTGTTTTAGGTATGGTGAGATATTCAAATCACACATCCTGGGTTGTCCTTGTGTAATGTTGGCGAGTCCGGAAGCAGCTCGCTTCGTGTTGGTGACTCAGGCGCACTTGTTCAAGCCAACGTATCCTAAGAGCAAAGAGAAGCTGATAGGCCCTTCTGCCCTGTTTTTCCACCAAGGGGACTACCACACTCGCCTGAGGAGGCTCGTACAGGGGTCGCTGTCTCCGGACGCCATTCGCTCTCTGGTGCCCCACATTGAGTCCATCGCCATATCCTCCTTGGAGGCATGGGCCGAAGACCGCATAATTAACACATTCCAGGAAATGAAGAAGGTAAGCTATCTCTTCTCTGGTCTTTTTGCCTTTCTCATCCGGTTCTTCATCATGGCTTCACTTGGGATTTTGATTATTTGGTTTTTTGCCTTCTTGCTGTTTGTCAAAGCAGTTCTCTTTTGATGTCGGCATCATAGCCTTGTTTGGTTGCTTGGATTCATACTACAAGGAAGAGTTGAAGAAAAACTACAGCATAGTAGACAAAGGGTACAATTCTTTCCCAACGAACATACCAGGAACTGCCTACAGCAATGCTTTTTTGGTAGGAAATTTAGATACAACTACCCACTAGTGTCAACTGCAGACTATATATGCTCTTCTTTCTATCTAACAATATGTTTCCTTAATTTTTCCAAATCCCAGGCAAGGAAGAGATTGAGTCAGATCGTGAGTGAGATAATCATCAAGAGAAAAGAAAAGCGACGAGAGAGGAAGGACCTCTTGGGTTGTCTTATGAACTCCAAAGATGAGAAGGGACAAAGCTTGACCGACGATCAAATTGCCGATAACATTATCGGCGTGTTGTTTGCCGCTCAAGATACCACAGCTAGTGCCCTAACTTGGGTTCTGAAGTTCCTCCATGATAACCCAAAACTTCTTGAAGGAGTGAAAGTAAGTGCTTACCTATATATCACCTAAATTTAGGTAAATTGTTGCCTAATCTCTTTCTTCCACTTCGGTAAACCTGCCATTAATTAATACACACGCATTGTCATGTCTAAACAGGCTGAGCAGATTGCCATTTATGAATCAAATGGGTTGGGAAAACGACCCTTAACATGGGCTCAAGCAAGAAGCATGATACTTACTTACAGGGTAAGTTCAGTTCAGTCAACACATCCATTTTCAGTTACTCTTCGCTGCTTACGTCAACACCAAGAAGCCAAGCTTTTACTTTCAGAAAACAAGAAAATTTAAGAGTTGTTTGCACGACTCTCGTTCACTCGGCGGTAATTAATTATGTCAATAATTTCAGGTTATACTAGAGAGTTTAAGGATGGCAAGCGTCATATCGTTCACGTTTAGGGAGGCAGTGGCTGACGTAGAGTACAAAGGTAAGAGCAGAAGCTATATATGCACATGGAGATATAAGCTGTACAAGAGCTGTGAATACTGCATCATTTATGAGAAGTTTATGCTGGATTCCTTACAGTGTTCGAAGTGTTTTATTGAGTGTCCTTGGAATTTGTGACAGGATACCTTATCCCAAAAGGTTGGAAGGTGCTGCCCTTGTTCAGAAACATTCATCGTAATCCTGAATTCTTCCTAGATCCTCAGAAGTTTGATCCTTCAAGATTTGAGGTATATAAAAATGTATGACATAAGTTTGTTTAAAGTGCTTAATCTAAAAATTAATTAGCTGAAAACGAGGTCAGTAGAGTCAGTTGGTTGATTTTACCTAACATTGCGCGCATATGTACATTCAGGTCGCACCGAAACCCAATACGTTTATGCCGTTTGGCAACGGAGTGCATGCATGTCCTGGCAACGAGCTTGCCAAGCTGGAGATGCTCATCTTGATCCACCACCTGGTCGCTAAGTTCAGGTATGGTAGAGCGAAAGCCAGTGAAAGAGACAACAGTAAAATATTATTTAAGATCATATTTGCACCACAAAAATATGGCCTCCATGCACGGTGCCACGCAGCAGAGTACGTCTGGACCATCTATCACAGAGATCGATGGTCCCCCTCCAAGAAAGATCTCCTCCTGTGAAACCCAGCCACGATTGATGAGATTAGTGTTCCAAAATGAGTTAGCAAGCCCATTTCACATGCATATAAGAAACACCATTGCCTCAGAAATAGTAGTATCAAAAACTACTGGCTAATAAATACTGCAATATGAAGTTTCACAAAGAAAAGATAAAAGAAACTAGGCCAAATATCTGTAAGAAAAGAGTGGTGGTGAAAAAAAAGAAAGTAAATAGATGAGCAATATATTGATGTATATGCAGTACAGCTAGAAAGAAGACTGCGATTTTTAACAAAGAGGTTTTGATTCGTTTGTGTTGGCGATTGTGGACGCAGGTGGGAAGTGGTGGGTTCCCAAAGTGGGATTCAGTATGGCCCATTCCCAGTACCTCAGCATGGACTGCCAGCCAGGTTTTGGAAAGGATCAGTCTGCCAAAGACAAGAAGCAGAGGCCTCTTTTGAAGGAGACAGCAGTTGCCACTCACTACCACCCATCTCAATCTAATCTACCACACACCACTCGCATCAAGCTTTCATATAACATTCACTCTGCAATATCTAAACCTCGTCAAATTAAGGGAAGGAAAGATGGCTCTTTTTCTCCTGATTTTGTTTTTTGTTGTCGATTTAATTCCAGGAGTGTTTTTTTTTTTTTTTTCATCCCTTTTAGGGCGGTCCCCTTCTTGCCTTTATCAATCAATCAATCAATTAGCCACCCGTCCAACTTATAATTGCAACTTGTATATGAAATATCTCGATTAGTAATAAAAATGATTAGAACTATTGAGGCAGTCTACTGTAGTGTTGGATCTTGAATTTTCCTTACTTAAGCTTACTCTACCATCTTTAACCGCTGAAACACAATTGCTGCATTCAAAACCAGTGTGTGCTCATGCCAAAGATTCAAAGTGGCCCAGGGGGTCTCCTCTGAGGCTGCAAATAATCCAAGTGTTGATGGTATGATTGGTCAAGGTAAGAAATCCCGGCCCGGAGGGAACTCTTTCAAGAATAGAGTCTATAAATGTCGTGTGGTGGTGGGTCCAATTGAGAAGTACACCACATTAACTGGCTGCGAAGGACATCCTCTTGTCCAAGATGCATGTGTGATCACTACAAGAGGCTGACAACACTGCAGCTGTGGGGCACCGCAGGGTTAAGGACCCAATCGTCAAAGGACCCAATCGTCCTACAACGAAGGATCTTGGTAAAACCGAGGCTAAGTGCTGCGAGGGAAAATGTACCTAAACCTTAAGCCTAAGCTACGCTAATTGTGCTTTCTACCTACTAAAAAGTTTTGACTGATTTAAGAACTAGACGATTTTAAACCTTCACCTAGAAATAGAGCATACGCATAGCTTAATCACCTCACTCGCTGTCAGGTAATTCAATTTCAGATTTTAATTGAAAATAAAAATAAAAAAGCCACTAGCCTTACTTCTTAGAGAAATGGAAACCGAGCTTGGAGTTGAATGAGATTCATCCATCAAACAGTGGCTCATAAAAATGTTTGACCTGGGAAAGAATTTCAAAAGATATCACTAATAGAACAGTGTAGTAAAGTAGAGGTATAAAACGTTTAGCAGCAAACCGTATGAAGGCTGAAAGGTTTCAAGAAAACTATTAAAACTACACAAAGGCAATCACCTTCACCGAAAAAGTAAAATCTTAGTTCTGATGAGTGTGCAAATCTTTAATTAATAACAAAGCTAAGTTCAAAATGTTGTCATCAGCGACAAAGCTTAGAATCAAGGAGCTTCTCAGCAAGCGGAAAACTGAAAAGACGGCAAAATTATGATTCTTCCAACTAAATCCTTCTACAAAGAAAGAAATTAAAGGAGAAGAAGCATGATGGAACCATTCGTTGGGATTTTTATGAATATAAATGGAAGCTGCTGAAGTTGAAAGTTCAAGATGCTTTTCCATCCCGTGGATAACGTTTAAGATGAACAAAGAAATGTGCGTTGTTTTTTATGAGGGGCTTCTAAAAAAATGAGCAAAAAAAAAAAAAAAAAAAAAAGGATTTGCATACACAATTGATATACATATATATATTTTCTGAGAAGATGCTTATATATATTATGGTTGTTAATTTATTGAGATTCCACACACAACCACTTAAAAGGAACTGAATGAATTCGAGTTCATTAACACTTGAGGAAACTGAATTTCCATGCTAGAGTTAGACAAGCTGTACAACATGTTTTACAGGTGACAGACCACGTTAGCGTTACCACACGTATAATTCAGGTGAAAAGTTTCCTTCATTTTAAAATCAATAAGAGTAAAACGGCTACTTTATTGACAGGAGCAGTAATTATCAAGGGTTTCCTTACTAAACTGTTTGCCACTAATAGCAGATAACGGTCATGCTTTTGTCAGATGACGTACCTAAAGGCAGAATAAAAAATGTCAACAAGCCCTAACTATTAATCCATCGATGTAATGGCGAACTGCAATGAAAATGAATGAACATGAATTATTTTGACAAATGTGCAGATACTGAGTCCACAAAGGTCTGGCACATGACTAACATACTCATTAATGGCAATCGAGCTGTAAGGCCATTGCTCAGATTGCAGAAGAAATTGTTGTTTGGTATCTGCCTTAACTCAAGAAAAAGATGTTTTTACCCTACAACTGGACATAAGTTTTCAAGATTAGAGACCATTAATCATACAATAGCCGACACTAAGCAAGAAAAAATAATCATAAGAAGGTTACATCAAGGTGGAGGGAGGGGTTCGCGAGGGGGAGGGGGAGAGGGTAGATCTGAAGAGTGTTGAAACCATCAAATAGTAGCTTTTAACATTTAAGTCCTTGCATCAATATTAAATCTCCATAATCATGAAATAAAAAGCTGACATATTATCTCTAGTAAACAAAATAGTGGCTCAAAGTACGGTGGAATCGGATAATCCAAGTTGTTACAACCGTAATATATGATATTGCAGCAGCAATATCTCCCTTGCGCCGCCTTAATAAATATGCAAAATATAAAACAGATGCGTGGATGAGTCGATATTATATTCAATGGAAAATATTCACGTATATGTTTATAAATATACATCAATTTTACACCAATTGTCAACCAACACAGACGGAGAATGACAATTTCTACAAAAAATAATCCCACATTTACCTCCAAGTCATGAAAGTAGTACTGCTCCTTAGTGAACTCTCATCATAAGAAATTATGGTGATACAGAATTATGACCTGGTAAATCTACATCGTATACTTAAGAATAGCAGAGAGAATCCTTTCCTTGTCTCTAGTTGGAAATGCTTCCAAAAGGACTCCATCTTTATAGAAATGGAAGAGTGGCACTGTCTGCGAGCGAACAAAATCTCGGTGAAACGTAAAGGACAAGAGACAAGCTTTAGATTAGAAAAGACTTTAATGTAATTTTTAGTTAAAGAATAAAATAAATTAGAAAACTCACCTTTATTCTTAATCGCTCTGCTACCTCAGATTGTTCATCATACTCATCAATAACCTATAGAATGCGGCAGAAGTAAAAGCACATCAATTGGATAGATAAAGATAATATAAATGGAATCAAAAAGTAAAGCTGAAACCATTCCAAACAAACGTTTAGGCGCCTGCTTTAATTAGTAACAAATGAGATTTATACCACCAGTTCCATCAAACACTCCATTCTCAAGAACAAGGGATGCTGAGAGGAAGTGATTTCTTGTGGTTGGAATGACATATTAGTAGCTTAATAAATAATAACACTACTTATGGTCTTTTAATTTCCCCTTCGTGTAATATATTCATTCTGTCTCAGCGAAGCATCAGGTTTTCGACTAAATAATATCAAATGCAAAAAATAGCTGCCCAATCCATGTGTCGCTGACACAAGCAATCCAGAAAAGTTAAAAATATGTGAAACATAGGTAGTAGGTTGCAGAGGCATACTGATGTTACCATGATCTAAGAGTGTTGAAGTACCCAAGTACCTTCCAAAACCTAACTAGTTCTTTAATGAGAGGAGAGATTAGAAACTGGCAACTAGTAGGTTCTCTAAATATGTTTTAGAAAAGAACATACTATTTTTTGTGGATGGTTTTCCATGATTCCCTTGGGGCTTCTACGTTTTATTCCATAGCCACAGATATCATTATTTTTCCGTAATTTTTCTCATGCATACCAGAACTAATTAATCAAAAAATGCATACCAGAACTAGAAAGCCTCTTTCTAGTTAAGGACCAATTTTTCATAAGGTCAATCCCAATCACAAGTCAGAACTGAAC
The DNA here is from genome assembly GCA_039657365.1 of Stephania yunnanensis. Taxonomy (NCBI): domain Eukaryota; kingdom Viridiplantae; phylum Streptophyta; class Magnoliopsida; order Ranunculales; family Menispermaceae; genus Stephania; species Stephania yunnanensis. The sequence continues at coordinate 47,242,858 of CM077581.1, forward strand.
TGACAAGGCACATTTTTCACATCTAAAAAGATATCCTCACACCCCAAATATTTCCTCCAAATAAAATATCTCATATAACTATGCATTGTGCTTCAAATAAAATATCTCATATAACTTTAAAATAAAAGTTGGCCAACAAAGTGCAAGTAAATTACCGTCACTGGAATTGCAAATCTGGAGATGGATATGTGATAAAACAACAAACAAATCCAAGAAATGGTAGGTATCAAGCCAACAAGAACAACAAAGCCTCAATCCCGAATTAGTTGGGGTTGGCTACATGAATAAAACTCTTCAATTCAGCTCGATTTTATGTACTTGATGACGTGCTTTCAAAATCCTTTAAATCCCACTTAATTAATGCATCCCGAGTTACCTTAGGGCAAACTTTATATAATCAAATTTCTTTAATTTCTATTCGGTTGAGTTTCTTATTAGGGCATTGCAAGTTGTCTTTGAATGTGTCCAAACCACAGCTCATTACCCAATTTTTGCTTCATTTGGTGAAGCTCCTAATTTTCTTTGAATCTCAACATTTTTATTTTACCTCTCTGAGTTACACCACACATCCGCCAAAGTATCCTCATTGCTGCCACACTCATTTTATGTATTGTTGTTTCTTTACCACCCAACATTTACTTCCATAGAACCATAACATGTAGCTGACCTAATTAAGGCCTTACAAATCTTTCCTTTTGGCTTAATGAGGATATTACGATCATATATCACACATATAGAACTTCTCCTTCTTCCATCCAACTTGAATTCTATGTAATCATCCTCAATATGACCATTTCTAGTATGATTGTTATATAACACCGATATCGATTGATTGAATTGAGAGAAACAACAGCGATCACAAACACAAAAATAACCTAGAGAAGAGTCTTAAAACTCTCTCAACCCCAATCACTCAAAGAGTGCCCAATTAAAATTCAATTTCCGAGATGCCCAATCTCTCTAGCTCACCACTATTTATAGCGTTTTCCTCTAACTAACTCTAATTGAGACTCTATATGGGATCATATCATTACTACCCCCTTAAACATCCACCTTGTCCGCAAGGTGGCAAATGAAAAATGAATGTAAGAGTAAGAGCTTGCCAACCATGTAAACCTTTTGAGTGTTGCAAGCGACCATGCCAAGGTCTAGATGAGCCTCATAATCGGTGAATGAATGAGATGCCTCAATAACCTTGCCCCCCAAAAGATGATCAAAGGTGCACCTGCGCCACAAAACCAAATGAAGACAACAAGAAGCCCCACATATCAAATTGCTCCACATTATGACATCAAATACTGCAATTGCAACCTCAATACACCCACTTGATACCTGTATTCCCACCAAAATGGGAGGACCACCACAACACTTGAAAGTCTGAGCTAGAAGTACCCAACTGATACTGCAAAGGTTGAACATACCATGGCAAGATCCAAAGGAATCTTGTAAAGAAAGGTGATAGAACATTTGCCACCATCAACAGCTCGAAAGCAATAGTGAAGGTGTCCATAAGAGCCACCACCCAAGTAACGTCCATCAATAGGACCTTATGATTGGCATCCAAAGGAACTAGAAAAGTGTCAAATCCCGTAATTTTAAAATCGGTAACTATGACTAATCGAGGATTAATGGAAACTAATTATGATTTTGGCCGCGAGTCGGGAGTAAAACATCGGTGAAATTGAGATATTTAATTAATTTTATTTTTGTGTGATGAGTGTATAGTGTTGTGTACTATATATTATGTTATTTTGTGAAATTCAAGTCGATCAAGTAAATTCGATATTTCGCAAGGTTTTATCTCGAAATACGTGTCGAGATCGGTTTCGGGATAGTTAAAATATTGACATGAACCTTCGTTACAAATTTCGTGAAAAATAATTGTATTTAGGTTTAAAATTCGAAACTTTGAGTGTAATTGGATTTAACGAGCCGACATAGGTCCTACACCTCGATTTGCATGTGAGAGGGTTATTCGAGAGTTTCGGAGCGCTTCGGTAAATTCTCCTATTTTTGGTGGAAGTGGGATATTTTTCGAGGTTTAATTCGTACAAAAATCGAAGAGATAAATATGAAATAAATAGGAAAATAACAAATTACCATTAGGGGTATTTGAACTATATAGTTGAGAATTAAAACCGAGGGCTATTTTGGTCATTTGGTTTGGTTTTTCGTTGGGGAATGAAATCGAACAGGGGGTCTCCTATTCAATGTTTCCCCATTGTTCACCATCTCCCTCCTTGCTTATGCCTTCATCGTCCCCACTTGTTCACCCTCCTCACTATCTCATCGTCCTCACTGTTTCTCTCGTCTCTCCCATTTCGCTATTCTTAAAATCGATTAAAGGGGGAGACGTGATTGTTGTTGTGACTGTGGTGACAGTGGTGGTTGTTGAAAGTGCGTTTATATTTCGATTTTTTATTTATAGGGACTGTTAGGGTATGTGTGTATGTGATTAAACTTGAATTTGGATTTGTGGTTGTTTATTGATTATGTTAATTGAGAAGAGAAAGAGGAGATGGATCGAATTCGAAAAAAAGAAAAAGAAAAAAAAGCAAACAGAGAAGAACTGTTCGTGAGGAAGAAGATAAAAGGGGGGTTTGATCCCCCAGACCGAACCGAACTGGGCAAGACAAATAAATATATAATAAATTGAAAAAATTATATTTAAGTCTAGACAACGCAATTTTCAATGTTCAACAATAATTTTGAGTCAAAAATAAAATCTGGGCATCGTAGAATTTATTTTGGAAGTATTTTAGGGGTTTCAGAATGCGATTGGGTCAATTAAACTGCAACTAATTGAAAAAATTATAAAATTGTTATGAAATCTTACAAGACCTATAAATGAATTGTAGGATCGCGATTGGAATCCTGTGTGGACTAGCTTACCGACTTAAAGCATAAGGAAATTTGGATATCGTGTTTGTAAGGTTAAGTAAATCCTACAGTAACCCTTGCATTTTATGAGTATTTCTCGAATATAATTGCATACACTGGTTTATCGCTGCATATTTATTGGTCATGCATTCACGGACACAAGGAGGCCTTTGGGGGTCCCTTGTGTTCAATGGCTATATGTGTAGTAGGATGACCACCGTGGTGCTCTGCGACTGGAGTCACTGATTGTTGTAGACACTTCTTTAGGATGAGTTGTGATGCTAGCCACGATCATACTCCATGGAGAGTCGAGGGCGTCGCTTCTTGAAGGACTTCCTCTCAAACTCAACAATCTTTATTACTGTTTACCCACCACTTTTGGAAAGACGTCATATGATTATGGTTGGTCAACATAAATGAGATGGATTGCATATTTGTATATTTACGATTCCTTGCGATATTATTGTTCGTTTAAATTTTTGGAATACAATGCGTTTGATTATTACAGGTATACTGCATAATGTGGGATTTACTTATCTGACATTATCAAATTTTATAATTGGGTAATGACAGGTGGAAGCGACGACAAAGGAAAACGAAAGCTGTCGAACATTCTGTGATTTGATTACTTCCTTTCTCTATATGTATGTATTGTTTTTTAATATAATATATTGTATAAATGAGTTTTTGGGTTTGAATGTGAATCGGATCTCATTTGGAACAGTTGGAACGATTTTGGGACGAATTGAGATTATTTCGGAAGTTAAGGTAATGTTAGTTTAAGGATTTGATCTTTTAAATCAAATTTGAATGAATATATATTCAATCGATACAATATATGTAGTTATGGGGTGGATTGCGAGTCCTTCGGCATTTCCGCCAAGTTGAGCATGTTTTATTGAAGATTTTTGAAGACCGAATTTTCAGGTGTAGGCTTAGAAACATATGAGGTGTTGTCGAAAATTTTTTACAGAATTTTGAGGATTGTTTAACTAATCTAAATGAACTTTGAGGTTTAAGATTCATTTTAGAATCTGATGTGGTTGATGAAGTATTATATTTGATTATCACGAGATATTTATATTGTTTATTTATTAATAGTGAGATTAAAGCTGCAAGATTATCAGGGGATTAAGGTAATCTAGGCCGGTCATATGCCCTAACTAGATGAGGTCTGATAAAAAGAATAGTGGGGAATAGATGTTACCAGTGAAATCCACTCACCAGCACAACCCGACATTGGGCTGACCCATTTGGCAAACACGTTCACAACAAAGTCATCCGGACCATTGATCAAGAAGCCATAACCCATAGATGCAGTAATGTGGTAAATATAGCCCTTTAAATTCTCGAAGAAGATCAACTTTACCAATTGTACCATAAAAGAAATAGCATCCATGATTGCAAACTAAGTCATGCTCTCTATCATCATTAAGTTGCAATAACAATTGATCAACACCCATAGTGACATGCTTCACAAAAATTGCAATGCCCACACTCTTGACAACCACATTGATACTTTGGCATCGCTGAATTGAACTCCCAAAAGTGGAAAAAGAAACAAACTCCCTATGATGATCCTCGAGCAGCGCACGACCAAAATGGGCCACGTATGTCAAGGATAATCTAACAAAAGTGGAAGAAACTTGGGAGTCGTATTATTGGGACACCAACACACTTCTTCTGGGTTAACACTCACTATTGGATCTCCTCGATTGATATGTTGGATCAACATTGTTTTTTTTCCCCAAATGCACCAGCGAGATTTCAAAAAAATAAGTAATTTGTGAATGCTGAATGCAGATTTGACAACCATGATCAGTGGTTGTAGAGAAGACGGCGATGGCCAAGGCGGTGGAGCAATCGTATCAACAAAGTTGCCTATGGAACATGCAGTCACAAAGAATTTTCCAGAACTCAATGAATCATCGAGAAGTTCGAACAAACATGCGCGATTCCAGAGCACACCAATGCATACAATGAATGTGTACCAAGAAGCTCCTACTAATCCATCAACCACACTGTGTCGATCTTGGTTCCCCTCGTCGTTCCAATCCACTCCGATTCCAAAAGATGAGCAGTAACGTTGATCTACTAGTTTCCCAGCGGTCAGGAACTCCTCAGACAAATCTGGATCTGGCGGCTCGAGGTTGGCGACCCTCGCTCATTTTGGATCTGAGATCTCAACTTCTCGATCGATGGATATGAGATATGCGACCCTTGGTTGTTGATGATTTGTGACCCCAGTGCTCCGATCCGCGGATATGCACGAACAGCTGAACCCGATGCTCGAGCTTGAGTGAAGCATGCCTCCATCTTCTGAGTTAGCCTTCTAATTATAGAACTGGCCTTCGAGATATCTGATCTGCACTCGTCCACCTTCAACGTCGGCATAGATATTGTTTCCACCATCACTTGGACCTTGCGAAACTCTACTTCCATGGATTCAATTCATTGATCAACTTTCAGTGACATGATCGAAGAAAAGCTCTGATACCAATGATAGAACACTGATATCGATTGATTGAATTGGGAGAAACAACAGCGATTACAAACACAAAAGTAACCAAAAGAAGAGTCTTAAAATTCTCTCAACCTCAATCACTCAAAGAGTGCCCAATTACAATTCAATTTCCAAGATGCCCAATCTCACTAACTCACCCGTATTTATAGTGTTTTCCTCTAACTAACTCTAATTGAGACTTTATATGGGATCCTATCAGATTGATCCTAATATCGAAAATAGTTCACCTTACGTGCTTCACCTGATTTTACTATTTCACTATCTCGATTTCCGCAACCTGTGAACTTACAATGCATGTATTCAGTGTTAAATCCTACTCAATCTAAAGTCTTTGGAATCTAGCGTATTCCTCAAAGTTCTAAATTTCTAATTACCTATTCACTAACTCTATTGTTTTGTCCACTAAAACAATATCGTCCACAAATAGTTGACCAATAATAACCAATAGATGTGTCAAGAAAATGACTTGTTAATGAAGACCAATAGATGTGTCAAGAAAATGGCTTGTTACAAAACGTACATGTTCAAGGAAGGAGGAAATCTAGGATAATAATAACCAAAGTAATTGAAAAAAAAAAACAATGATGCATGTGTCACTAATGCAACAATGGATGCAGCCTTGAGTAGAGTAGAATAGAGAAAATTAATTCATGTAAACGGACCCATATATGAAGGAAATAAATGTAGTTAATGAATTAATAGTTGTACTACAAAGCTTAACATTTAAAAGGGATGTAACACTGCATACAAATAACAAAAATGCCCAGGTGTTCCTTAGCGGCATAAGACAACAAACAGAATCAACACTCTCATCTATTTCACTTGTTTACCAAAGACGAGTAATTATTTCCCTACTCTAATGCTTTCATAAAATGAAGGCGAGTTTTCAAGTGGGAGAAACTCATGGCTATGTAGTTTGCTGGTCACGATGGATTTGGAAAGGATTCATCTGATTTTGATTGTTTATTTTTATTTTTATTTTTGGGATTGAAGCAATGTTGTCGTTGCTGTTGTTATTGTTTATTTTAGGCGATTACACATAACAAAGCAAAGCATGAAAGATAAACAGTGTTTCTTTTTTTTTTTTTCAAAATTTCCTTCTTTTCTTTTGTTTTTCTTCTTTTGGACTTTTTTTTTTCTCGAAGTTCTTCTTTTGGACTTAATATTAACCGAATATAATAACCAGAACACATGTGAGAAGTGAACATGGGATATGCTTTCCCGAAAAAAAAAAAAACAAAAAAACAAAGCAAAAACCAAAAAAAAGAAAAGAAAAAAAAAAACATAGGACAAGCTTACAAAGACAGTAGGCAGTTGACAAGAGTATGAGAATGGCAAATGAAAAGGAGGTCCCCCAATCTCTAAAGAAAAACACAGTTACACTACCATGATATTAGAGATCTATGAGGCTATAGAAGTTCAATTTTAGGAGCAGATATATTCCTTCCGGTCATTCCACCAATACATTCTCAATACATCAAAAGCAGTTAAGGCAAGCTTTTGCAATGAAAAATCTTTCACAATGAACTAAAGTACTCACATTATGCTTCAAGAAGATGACTGCAGCTTCCTGGTTGCCAGATCCTTTGCATAATTTTGAAAAACCCTGTTCAATATACTTGCAACTCCCACAAGAAGTACGGTAAAAATCCACTACAACTAAAGAATTAGTCTCCTTAGCCTTTTCCAAAATCTTGAAGAATTCCTTGTTAGTTTTAAACTCTTTAACACATTCAACAGGACAAAGTTCATCATCTTCATCAGATAAATCGTCTTCAAAGTTATCACGCACTTCTCTAACTTGTACAGGTCCAAGACTGCAATTCATTTTTTGGTGTTTCATATTAGCATTCTTCATGATTGAAGGAATTCTTGACCTACACAACCGAATCTCAGCATGAATCCTGCCAGGATGGAAGATATGAATCACATTCACTCCAGAATCAAAATGTCCATCTGGAACTATTGGCAGGCTGTAAGAACAACTTTGATGAAGAATATTCTGCCTCTGCATCGCAAGAGAAGGAAGACAGATCACGATTCCCAAACCCTCTTCTCTACCGCTGACTACTGCCCTTTAGGTAGATAAATTGACTAGAAGATATCTCAAAAGAGTGTCCATGAAACCAAGTCCTCCTAATCTTCCTTGCAAATTATACTCGTGTATTTAGCTGAACAAACAAAAAAGGGTGCGTTGAACATGATAGAAAATTAGCCTCTTAAAATTCTCTCAACAAGTGAATGTTAAGTCATTAATGAACATAAGCAAAATGGCTTTCACCGAACAGGACAAAAATTACCACCTTCAAATTCTTTCTTCATAACTGAAGGTTAATATATCTTTTTTTTTTTTTGGAAACGGGTTAATACATCATTTGCACTTAATTAGGAGGGATTTGAATGGTTTGGAAAGCTAACCAATCATTGCACCTAGTCGAGCATAATGGAAGAGTTTGATCCAAGTAGCCGACCCAATTAATTTGGGACTGAGGCTATTGTTAATCATCATTTTATGTCATGAATTAGAGGATTTCCTAGAATATTTTTGGTTGCAAACGTGTAAGATTACAGAACTCATTTGTTTTGGATGTGATTAGGTGCTAAATAAACCTTGATATAAAAAAAAGACATTCACTGACCACTAGACATTAGCTCTGTTTGGTAAGCACAAACTAGCTTATCAGCTAGCTTATAAGCGAGATTATAAGCTACTTCGACTAATAGTTGTGTTTGTTTATGAGCTTATTTTCAAATAAGTTAGATGAAACTCTAAAATTTGAAACGCTATTTGAGGTAGCGCTTAGTCTCAAAACGTCGGATTATATTATCGTCCCATTTTTACCCTTATATTTATTTGCACCTATTTATTCATTGAAATTTCCATTGCTTGCGTTAAACATATTTATTCATGTTGTGTTAACATATTTGGACCCTTTTTATATTTGGGCCCATTTGGTGTTAACGTTTTTTTTTTTTAGCTGTAGTGTTAATGTATTGGTGTATTATAATGATACATAATTTTACTTTATAAATTATTATTATTTAATATTACATGCATAAACACGCGATGCGTTTCTTTATTTGTTATGCTTATATTTCTATTAATACATATAATTGTATAAGTTATCTTAAATATTATTTTTTTCTTGGTTTTTCACACAATGTCCGATATCAATTGCATCGACTAATCCCGCCTAGGCACTGTTAGGCTTCGTTCGAGGGGCAGCCGTCTCAACCCAGTTTTCTCAATTCACAATACTTGAACTCAATACCACGCTTAAGGGGAATGAATCTCTTTCCACTCGAACAAATCGGTTGTTGGTCAAATATTATTTCTTTAATTCATATGTTTATACATGTAATATAATATTACAACAACAACATAGCCTCAGTCCCAAATTAACTGGGGTCGGCTACATGGATCAAACTTTTCCATTGTGCTCGATTAAGTGCAATTGATGGTGAGCTTTGCAAACCATTCAAATCCCTCCTAATTAATGCATCACATGTTAATTTTGGTCTGCCCCTACCTCGTCGATTTTCTACAGTTTCTATTTAATCAAGTTTTCTAGTTGGAGCATTTGTAGGCCGTCTTTGCGGGTGACCAAACCATCGCAACCGCCCTTCCCTAATCTTTGTATCAATTGGTGATACTCCTACTTGTCTTTGAATTTCTATATTTTTTATTCTATCTTTACCAGTTTTACCACACATCCATCTAAGCATCCTCATTTATGTTGCGTTAATTTTATGTAATTGTTGTTGCTTTACCGCTCAACATTCACTTCCATAGAGCATAGTTGACCTAATTGCGGTCCTATAAAATTTTCCTTTTAACTTAGTAGGAACATTTCGATCACAAATCACCCCTGTTGCACTCCGCCATTTTTTCCATCCAGCTTGAATTCTATGTGTGACATCATTCTCAATGTTACCATCATTTTGTATGATTGATCCTAGGTATCTAAAGTGGTTCACCTTATGAACTTCTATTTCCCCTAATTTTACCACTCCGTCATCTCGATGTCTAGTGTTTCTAAACTCACAGTGCACGTATTCGATTTTCGTCCTACTCAACTTAAAGCCTTTAGATTCTAATGTATTCCTCCAGAGTTCTAATTTCTTATTCACTCCATCTTTAGTTTCATCTACTAAGACAATATCATTTGCAAATAGCATACACCATGGTATATCCTCTTGAATATGTCTAGTTAGTTTATCCATAACTAAAGTAAATAGATATGGGCTTAAAGCCGATCCTTGATGTAGTCCTATCGTAATGGAAAATTCTTTTGTAGCTCCTCCAAATGTCTTTATACTCGTTACTACTCAATCATACATATCCTTAATAGTGTCTACGTATCTAGCATGCACTTTTTTTCTTTCTAGAACCCATCAAAGAACATCTCTAGGGACCCTATCATATGCTTTTTCTAAATCTACGAATACCATATGAAGATTTTTTTTCTTTTCTCTATATTTTCCTAACAATCGTCTTACAAGGAAAATCGCCTCCATAGTTGACCTCCCAGGCATGAAACCAAATTGGTTCTCTGATATTGTTGTTTCTCTCCTTAGCTTATTGTCAATTATCCTCTCCCACAGTTTCATAGTGTGACTCATAAGTTTAATTCCCCGGTAGTTTGAGCAACTTTGAATGTCTCCTTTGTTTTTGAAGATTGGCACAAGCGTGCTTTTTCTCCACTCCATTGGTATCCGTTTTGATTTTAAAATTTTATTGAAAAATTTTGTTAACCAAGTCAATCCAATTTCTCCTAAGCATTTCCAAACCTCTATGGGTATTTCATCTAGGCCACATGTTTTCCTTATTTTCATTCTTTTCAATGCCTCTTTAACTTCTACGATTCTAATATTGCGTGTATAGTTTACATGTCTTTCTTGGTGTGGGTTTTCATCTATTATAGTATCAACTTGGCCATCATTAAATAAACTATCGAAGTAACTTCTCCATCTCTCTTTAATATCCTCCTCGCGCGTTAAAACATTTTAATTTTTGTCCTTAATACATCTTACATGACTTAGGTCTTGTTTCTTTTTATCTCTTAATTTGACTAGCCTATATATATATTTTTCGCCATCTCTATTACCTAACCTTGTATATAGATCTTCCATGAAATTTGTTTTAGCTTGACTAACTACTTTTTTAGCTTGTTTTCTAGCTTCTCTATATTGATTGTACACATCTTCATCTTGACACTTATGTATTTTCCTATACATCTCTCTTTTAGTCTTAATTGCTTGTTGGACATCCTCGTTCCACCACCATGTTTCCTTCTTTGGAGGTCCCAAGCCCTTAGATATACCTAATACGTTTGATCCCACTCTCCTTATGCAACTACTCATTTCTAGCCAAATTATTAGCATCTAAGTCAAGATTCCAAACATTTTCCTTTAGTAGTTTTTCTCTAAACTCTACTCGTTTACTATGTTTTAGGTTCCACCACTTTATTCTAGGGTCGCTAACTCTTTTATTCATATTATGTCGTCGTGTTAGCTTAATATCTAGTATTACTAACTTATGTTGGGTAGTAAGTGCTTCACCAAGTATTACTTTGCAGTCTCTATCTATTTTTCTTGTTAAAAGAAAATATATTTGACTCTTGTTATGACCACTACTAAAAGTAATTGTATGCGACTCCCTCTTTGTAAAACTAGTATTTGCTAAGACATGATCGTGTGCTGAAGCAAATTCTAAGATTGATTCTCCTTCTTCATTTCTATTACCGTAACGAAAACCTCAATGAGCTCTCTCAAACCCATCGTTACTTGCCCCGACATGCCCATTTAAATCTCCTCCAATAAAAACTTTTTCATCTAATGGTATACTTTGCATAAATCCATCCATATCGTCCCAAAACTTGCGTTTGATGCTCTCGCTTAATCTTACTTGTGGTGCATAGGCGCTAAGTATGTTAATTTTTTCATCTCCAATAATTAATTTAACTAGAATCAATCTATCCCCCCATTTTTTTAACCTCTACGACCTTATCCTTATAATCATTATCCACCACAATTCTTACTCCATTGCATTTTCTATTTATACCAGTGTACCACAATTTAAACCTTGTGCTTCCTATTTCTCTACTATTTTCTCCTACCCATTTTGTCTCTTGGAGGCAAGCAATATTGACTCTCCTTCTAATCATGGCATCTACTAATTCTATTGACTTCCCCGTAAGTGTTCCTATGTTCTATGTTCCTAAACGAATTTTTCATTCCATTTGTATTATTTTTCCTTTTCTATTTCTATTTTGTCTAAAAGATCTAGTGTCCATATCTATGATTTTGTTTTTGTTTTCCGTGTAATATAATATTAAATAATATTAATTGAGTGAGTACATAAGTATATTTAAGAATACATTTATTATCAAATAATGTCCTTTTAAGACTTTTAACAATTATCGGTTACTTAATCGGTTATGTTTTTCCAAACAATTTAGATGATCAGCTAGATTATCAACTTTCAGCTATCAGCTACAGGCTTTTCAGCCATCAGTTAGATTATCAAGTTTCAGCTAAATTATCAGCTATCAGCTAGATTATCAGCTAATATTGCCAAACTGAGCCATTATGCGATCTAGTAGAGAGATCGAGGAGTCTAATAGGGTCGAAAGTAATATAATCCTAAGTTATTAATCAACTTTTCCAAAAAATAATTACATTAGTCATTCTCTTCCAAAGGCTCCGTCAATTTGACAAAGAAAAGCTTCGCATGTCTAAATAGGGAACTGAACACACAAGCCCTTCTTTTTTTAAAAAAAATCCAGGGCAGGAGATCTCTTGACGACATTAACTAAAGCTTCAATTTTTAGCAGGGAAATGTAACATCTAGCAAGAATTCAATCCAAAAACCCTAAATTCCACCAGATGTCAACAATCATCATTGATCTATTGCTAATAATGCTTAGAGATGTAAGAACGTCGAGACATCATCTTCTACTATCTCATATAAACAGAATCATCGCCGTGAAGAACGCGATCCTAACCCTAGTTTTAGAATAGCTAATGAACGAGTTTGTTTTACGATTTCTTGGCTTAATCGGTCCGGAAACATTGAAGAGAAACGATTCTGTGAACATCATCGAAAAATTGATATATCTACAAGAACCATCGACAACATTGATAGGTGGAAGTTTGTGTACGAAGAAGATCGAGATGAGCGTACCTGTTCGCGAAAACGAGGACTCTGAATCACGCACGCGAAAGTTCCAATTGTTTGCGTTGGCCATTGGGGTTTGGTTAAGTGAGAAAATATCATTTCGAGTGGTTAATTAGTGATTTGGAGGGAATTATTGTGAAGTATGGATGACCATGTATTTAGACCAATATATTATGTAGTAATGTAACTTGTATTTCACACTAAATAGTACCCTCGTTTGTCTACGTATTGTCATGTAACTTGTAATGGCCTATTAGGTTCATATGTGGAATAATCCCATGATCATGAGATTATTTTATACTGAGATTATAACAGGGGTTTGAGTATTAGTCCCAATAGAGAGACTTGTTCGGTTGGGGGTATAGAGGGTGAGATTACACATTATTTCAATAGGTGAAGTTACTAAAGTGCTCTTTTATATCAACAACAAAACATTGGGATAAACTCCAAAATTGAAAACTACCCTAGATCTGGATCCAGATCGAGTCGTGCTTCGTCTTCTTCGCGCATTCTTTGTGTGGAATCCTCGACAGATAATTCTCTATCTCTCTCTCTTCCTCTCTCTCCAGCTGACCCCAAAACCCCATAAGGAATCAAAGAATTCAAAATCCAAAGTAAATCCATGATTGAATGAGCAATTGAACAAATGGGTAGGTATCAAACCTTATTGAGATGAGCTAGAGATGAGGCATCAAGAGAGGCCTCCATTGGAGAAGCACTAGAGTTGCAGAGAGAGAGAGAGAGAGAGAGAGAGAGAGAGAGAGAGAGAGAGAGCGCATAGAGGAGAGGGCGCGACTGGAGGAGGACGATTTTCTCTAGGTTTTTGCGGTGAGTCAGGGGTGGAGAAGAAGAGGATTTTGATGTGTGTTTTAGGTTGCATTCGTGAGGGTACTTTGGTCATTTTGAAGTCACCAACATTGGGATAAAATTATACCATCGATTTCGTGGTTTTAAATTGCCCGACTCCTGTGGTTTAAAATAATTCTATGACCAATTTAATACTAGAACCGAACACCAGTATTATTTAGTACCACCACTTATCCCACCCTATCCTATGAACCAAACAGACTATAACTATTTTCAATGCACACCAACGCTTCCATGTGAATTGATATGATCAATGTCACTTGGATATTTTCGGTTTACCTAAAGATCGAGACTAATACGATTGAACATTAAATGTGACTTTTCATGCCTTATGTTTAATCAAATGATATCGCACGCCAAAAGGATATGGTTATTCATTAGGTTGTATCGACTTTGATACTCATCCCTACGTGGGGATGAACTTTCATCATCATCTCCATCTCTGCCTAATCCCCGCGGGGTGGAGAAACCCCATCGAGAAAAATCTTTCTTTATTTCATTCCCCGTTAAAGATTGTCGCGAGGAATTTGCGAAGAATCACCGTGAAGAAATATTTTTCCCATTTAATTTTTTTCAAAAAAATTATAAAAAGTATGGTATACATACATAGGATCACAATTGTTGAAAATTTCAACCAAATAAAGTATAACATATAAATATAGTTGCAAACAATTCAAAACAAAACATATAATTAACCAAACCAGTTAAAATTATAAATCACATTAGAGTTTGTTTAGCACTAATGTTTTTGGTGTAAGCCTTGTAATATTATATAAAATTGATATATGTATATGGATATATTTGATATATACGAGGATCTTTGCAGGGATCCCCACGGGTAATCCCTACGAGGATCCCCACTAAGGATACCTACAGGGATCCCCACGGATATTAATAATAGGGATTCATCGCTGGGATCCTTGCAAATATATTTTTTCCATCCCTTTACCCATACCTGCATGTGTATGAGATTTTATCTTCATCCTCATTTAAATTTCTCATCTCCATCCCCGTTGTGGGAATCCCCGTCTCTCGTAGGGATTCCCCGCCCCACTTACATCCCTATTGTGAACATAGATTTAATCGTCTATTATTTATTTTATATTAAAGAGAAAAACTATTTACCCAATTTCTTGACATATTTTCAGATTATGAAAAACCTTTAAAAACTTGAATTTGTTCACCTCAATATCATTGGCAATAATTATTTGCCATGCCAACTAGATGTTGAGACACATTTCCAAGTTAAAGACTTGGGAGAAACTATAATAAAAAGAAATGAAACATCAGTGCAAAACCGTGCAAAAACATTGATATTCCTTTGCCATTATCTCCATAAAGGTATGAGAAGTGAGTATCTCACTATAAAAGATCCTCTCACCCTATGGTTAAGCTTGAAAGAGCGATATGATCACCAAAAGACGGTGATATTTTCAAAAGCTCAAAACAACTGGTCGAATCTTATGCAGCAAGATTTCAAAGCAGTCAGTGAGTATAACTCCACCATGTTTAATATTACCTCTCATTTGAGGCGATGTGAAGAAAATATATCTGATGAGGCAATGATGGAAAAAGTATTCAGTACTTTTCATGCCTCGAATAGTTTGTTGCAAGAACAATATCGGACGAGTCAATTTAAAAAAATACTCGAAATTAATTTCTTGCCTCATGGTGGTTGATCAAAATAATGAGCTTCTATTGAAGAACCACAACTCCCATCCAACTAGTTTCACTTCAATTAATGAAGCAAATTTTGCATTCTATAATGACCATAAAAACGGTTAAGGAAAGAAAAACGACGGACGTGGAAAGAGAAACGGATCAATCGTCAAAGATCGTGGAAAGCCCTATTCTAAATTTCGTGGCGATAAGTTTCAAAATAAATGGAATAAAAATGACGCCGCTCAAAATAAGAGAAAGAATGCCGCTAAAAATGGGCATACTCGTAATCATGAACAACCATGTCACAGATGTGGTCTGAAAGGCCATTGGGCTCATGTATGTCGTACGCCTAAGCATTCTATTGATGTTTATTATCAAGCCTTCTTAAAAGGAGAAAGACAAAATAGTTGAGATGAACTTCATTGTCGGAGCTGGCTCGTTGGACATTAATTATATGGATGTCCCAGATTTTCATGAAGATCCAAACACTAGTCTTGATGTTTTTAATGATCACATGCATGTAATGCTTCTCAATTTCTATAGTTTTATGCACTAGTTTTTTTTGTTATGCTTTTAATTCCTATATACTAATTTCTTATTATAAATGAAATCTTTTTTTTTTCTAATTTATCAAACATTGTTTATCTATATGGATCATCAAATCATATATCCAAATTGTGAACCAAATAAAAACAATATTTGTCTTGCTGATTGTGCTACAATGCGCACAATGCTTAAAAAGAGAGAATATTTTTCCAACTTGAACTTAGTTGGGGCTAATGTTCAAACAATATCTGACATCTCTAATTTGATTAATGGCTCTGGAAGAAAAAATATTGTGTTGCCTAGGGGCACAACAATTCATGTTGACAATGCCTTATACTCTGAAAAATTCAGAAAGAATTTACTTAGCTTTAAAGATATTTGCCAAAATGGACATCACATTGAAACCATGAACAAAAATAATAGAGAATTTCTTAATGGCACATTGGTTTTAAATAGGAAAAAGAAGTGTTGGAAAAATTCTCAGTTTTATCATTTGGATTATATTTACTCATACAAGGCATGTCAAAACGAATGTCATTTTAAATAAAAAATTAATGATAAAAAAACATTCATTTTATGGCATGATCGACTTAGTCATCCAGGATCATCAATAATGCGAACAATAATTGATAATTCACATGGACATCTTTTAAGGAGTCACAAAGTATTTTTAGCTGGTGATTATAATTGTGCTAGTTAGTCTCAAGGTAAATTGATAGTTAAACCATCCCCAAGTAAAATTGTTGTGGAATCCCCTATTTGTTTAGAACGCATTCAAGGAGACATATTCAGACATATTCATCATCACTATGGACCATTTAAATATTTCATGATTTTGATAAATGCGCCAATTAGGTGGTTACATGTTTCTTTGCTTTCGACCCATAATGTTTCATTTGCTAGACTTTTAACACAAATCATTTAAGTTAAGAGCACAATTCCTTGACAACCCAATCAATACCATTCGTCTTAATAATGTTGGAGAATTTTAATCTCAAGCATTTAATGATTATTACATGTCTATGGAAATTACAATTGAACATTCTGTTCCATATGTGCATACTCAGAATGATTCGACAGAATCTTTGATCAAACACATTCAATTATTTGCTAGGCTTTTAATTATGAGAACTAAGTTACCAATTTCAGTTTGGGGACATGCAGTCCTTCATGCAACATCTATCATTTGTTGTAGGCCTACTGCATACCATGAACATTCCCCTATGCAACTCATTTTAGGTTAACAACTAAATATTTCACATTTCAAAAGTTTTAGTCGTGCAATGTTTGCTCCTATAGCACCTCCCAATAGAACTAAGATGGGTCCACAACAAAAACTTGGGATTTATATTGGATTTAACTTATCATCCACTATAAGATACCTTGAGCCCCTAACAGGGAATTTATTTACTGCACGTTTTGCTGATTGTCACTTTAATGAAGCAGTTTTCCCTCCATTAGGGGGAGACAAGAAGTCAATCAAAAAGGAATGGTGCAAAATTGCATGAAATGCATCAACTTTATCACATTATTATCCTTTCACAAATTAGTGTGAACTAAAAATTCAAAAGATCATTCATTTGCAACAAATTGCAAATCAATTACTTGATACATTTACTGACGCAAAACAAGTGAAAAAATCACATATTCTAGTTGTAAATGCTCCTATAAGAATTGATGTCTCTGTGCAACAAAATGCATAAGAATCAACAAAACGCTTAAAGCATGAAAGATTAGTTGGTTCAAAGGTTACAGTTCCTCAAAAGAGGAAAAAATGGGAGTAAAAATAAATGCAAATCAAAATACTCATGAGAAAGCATAAGAATCATTTGATAAGAATTTGTTAGAACAAGTTGATTCTGACGATGAACAATTACCTCTAGAAAAATAAGGAAAAGATGAAAATAATGAGATCTTAATAAATTATTTAAACTCTGGTAAAATTTGGGATCGAAATAATATTGTTCTTGATGATATATTTGTTTTTAATGTATCCTTTGAAATATATGAAAATGATGATGATCCAAGGCCACGATCAGTGGACGAATGTTGAAAAGACCTGATTGGTGAAAATGGCAGGAGGTTATCCAATCAGAGCTAGACTCGTTGAAGAAACGAAAGGTTTTTGGACCGATTATTCAAGTGCCAAACGGCTTAAAGCGTGTTGGATATAAATGAGCATTTGTATGAAAGAGAAATGAAAAAAATAAGATTACAAGGTACAAAACAAGACTTATAGCTCAAGTTTCTCACAAAGTCCTGAAATTGATTATGAGGAAACATATTATCCTGTTATAGATGCAATCACATTTCGATTCTAGTAAGCCTTACAGTTTCTGAAGGGCTTGATATGCATCTAATGGATGTCGTTACAACATATCTATACGAATCCCTAGACATTGAGATATATATGAGAATCCCTTAATGATTTTAGATATCCGAAGAAATAAAATTAAAACCTCATAACATGCATTCTATAAAATTACAAAAGTCTTTGTACGAATTGAAACAATTCGAACGAATGTGGTACAAACACCGTAGTGATTATTTACTTAAAAAGGATATGTAAATAATTAATTTTACCAATGTGTCTTCATTAAAAGATCATCAATAGGATTTGTAATTATTGCTGTATATGTTAATGATTTAAATATAGTGGGAAACAATGATGACATCGTTCGAACATTCGAATACTTGAAAAAGAATTCAAAATGAAAGAACTTGGAAAAATAAGACTTTGTCTTGGTTTACAAATTGAACATTTTCCAAGTAGAGTACTTGTCCATTAATCAAATTATATTGAAAAAATATTAAAAAGATTTTATATAGACAAGTCGCATCCATTAAGCTCTCAAATGGTCGTTAGATCACTTGTAGTGGATAAGGATCCATTTCGATCTCATGAAAGTGATGAAGAGCTATTTGGTCTGGAGGTACCATATTTAAGTGCGATTGGTGCACTTATATATCTTGCAAATTATATAAGACTTGACATTGCTTTTGTTGTCAACCTAGTTGCGAGATACAGCTCTTCACCAACTCAAAGACATTGGAATGGTGTTAAACATGTTTTCTGATATCTTCGAAGAATAAGTTATATGGGTTTTTTTTACTCAAGATGAGTAAAATTGAATCTTCAAGGTTATGCTGATGCTGGATTTCTATCTAATGCCTACAAGGCTCATTCTCAAATGGGATATTTATTCTCATGTGGTAATACTGTTGTATCATGTAAGTCAGTAAACCAAACTATGGTTGCTATTTCTTCAAATCATTCTGAAGTACTTGCAATTCATGAAGTAAGTCGTGAATATGTATGGTTGAGCAACATGATTGAACATATTCAAGAATCATATGGATTGCCTTCAATAAAAAATTTTCTAACCATATTACATGAAGATAATGCAGCATGTATTGCACAATTAAAAGAAGGATTCATAAAATCGGACAAAACAAAACATATTTCACCAAAATTCTTTTATGCACATGAGCTTACGAAGAATTGTGAAATTGATGTCAAGCAAAGCCGATCGAGTGATAATATTGCTACTTTATTCATAAAAGCCTTACCAACTAAGACATTTAATAGGCTTACATACGGTATTGGCTTGCGTAAACTTAAGGACGTTGCAAGTAAAGAAACATAACAAGTTTCACCCATGTTCACATAAGGATGAGTTGTTAATTAGTGTAATGCATTATTTTTACCTTAGCTATGATTTTATCCCATTGGGTTTTCCTAGCAAGATTTTTAATGAGGCAATCCTCACAATATTATACTCATCTTAAGATTTATGAGAATAGTGTACTCTTTTTCTTTTACTATACTTTTCCCACATAGTTTTCCCTTGTAGAAGTCCTAATGAGGCACATTCTCTAAGCATGTGTCATTTAAGGGGGAGTGTTGTGAAGTATGGATGACCATGCATGTACACCAACATATCCTGTAGTCATGTAACTTATATTTCTCACTAAATAATACCCTCACTCGTCTCTGTATTGTCATGTAACTTATAATCATTTCCAATGTACACCAACTCTTTCATGTATTGTCAAATTACTTGTAATGTGTTGTATGACATGTGTTGTATGACATGTGTTGTATGTGTTACTTGTACACATTGTCTAAGTACATTTATCATCATCATCACCAAAGGACCTATATAATGGGTGCCAACCTCATTGTAGAAACACACCAAGCTAAATGAAAAACTTCTCATTTCAACTCTCTCATTTCTTCTCTTGTCATTTGTAGTAGTAGAAGTTCTTAATCTTATATTCCCATTCTATAGTTCTTAGCAAGTTCCAACTGAATTTACAATAGGAACAAAGGCCTAACCTTCAAAGAATTTTGTTAAAAAAATATCTCAACTTTTTTAGAAATTATCCAAGTTTTTTTTTATTTTTTATGTGGTATCAGACCCCAATTTTACACTGACTAAATTCATGTTGGGGCACTGTCCGGAGCCATAGAGAGCGACCATCCAAACATAATTTCTTCCATCGATGAAACTTGAATTCGAGACCTTACTTTAAAAAAAGAATCATGTCCCTTTACCACTAGGAATAACTAGTTTTTTTTTAAAGTAAAATAGAAACTTCATTAATCATAATGAATCAATATAAGACCAGACATAGAATCAACTACCTTAACAAAAGTATATTGACTCGCTAATCCTATTTGTTCAAAATATCAGTCATGAATTTGGTTGTGAATGCAACTATAAAACTGAAATAATGTGACAATCAGGGATTGCTCCTTTACAAACATCTGAAACACATGACAATACACAAACATCATTAGAACCAAATAACGAAAAATAAAACTTTCAATGAGGGAGGAAAACCTAAGACTTTGTAGCATCCTCTATCCCTATTAGGGCGATACCCGACCTAAAACTTTAATTAAGCCACGGTACACCAATTGAATTTAACTAGAGCCAAAAGCTTATCTTCAGTACTTGATAAACATAACTTACATAATTTGAATATTGAAATATCAAAATCAAAACGTAGCAAAAATTAAAATTTTTTCGATAATTTACAAGATATATAAAACTGAATAAACCTCTATATTAAAACTATGATTGATAAGTCCGTAAATGTGTAATTCTTTCAATGGTATTTATTATATTTCACAAGATTATATATCCCATTTACGAAATTTATCTATGTTTTTTGTATATTTAGGGTCTAAAGAAGCTAATTAGAGAAAATGAGCAAAAATTAGTTAAAAACCAGTTAAAAAAGCTAATTTAGTGCCTAACAATTCCCTGCGCCTTGCATTATACAAAAATTGCCAAGAATTGCTGAAACAAAACTCAAGACTTTCTAGAAAGGACAGTGGTTAGGATGCAAACTAATGACCCCTAGTACCCTAAAATGAAGAGCACAAAGTGTCACAACATAAATGGCCAACAACTTCTAGCGCTTTAGAGTTGTACATACGATGTTGGACATCACTAGAACAAATCTAGACAAGGCAAAAAAATAGATCATCACAACGCCTCGCCTCGCCTAGCAATCTCCAAACTTCTTCAAATGTTGAACGTACAACGCTGGACCATTTTCAAGACTGAAAGTTTAGGTTTTGCAATTTTGAAAGATTTTGGATGATGATATCTTGGTAACAATATGGTCAATCAAATATGCATGAAAAATGAAAAGATATAAAGATATTCATGAATATATTATTAGACTTTCTTAATGAATATATGCTTAGTGTTATGATAGAAATAGGTGAATCTAATTTGTTTCCATAAATCATGGAAAGCAAGAATCTCTCCCTCTCTCTTCTCCTATAAATTAAACCTCTCACCTTATCTCTAGAGGACATTACTCCTCTCCCTCTTTTCTTCCCTCTCTTTTTTCTAATTTTCTTTATTGTTTTTAATGTTGATTTCAATGGCCATGCCTGGCTACGTTCTTGTCTAGATCAAGGAGACATTTGTAAGTGATTTATGAGATTCATATTTTAAATTCTATGTTTTTCATTAGTATTGTAATCTCAATTGCATTGTTTTATGAGATCCTTTCCTTTCCTTGCATTAGGTTTTGGATTTCTACTTTTCTATTGTGTAAATGCATGTGTATATCAGTTAGGTTATGTGAAATCTGAGAATTTATTAACTTGATTCGGAGGATTTATTGATAATGATGGGCATGGTTGTCGTCGTTGTTGTTGTTGTTGTCAATTTGGTTTTGGTTGAGAGGGGGAAAATAAAAAAGTTGTGTGGTGACGATGAGGGATTGCAAAGCAAAGTTGCTATATGTGTGTTTGTGTGTTTGTGTGTGTGTTGTTGCTACTATAGGTTGATTCGTGGTGTTGGTGATTTTAATGGGGAACATTAAAGGGAGGAAAATGTGATTGATGTTGTTGTGTTGTTGTTGTCGTTGTTGAATTAATTAGTTGGTTTGAGTGTTGGTTAGGAGGAATTAATTAAGGTATTAATGACGATTTGCTACAACAATTATTGCTATATTGTTGTATTAATGTTGGGGATTTTCCCATGTAATGCATGCCCTGCAGTGTAGGGCACCAAACCCAAGGAAGGATTGGGCGATGCTTTAGGTCTATCCCTGAGATAATTAGGGTACTTAAGGGTCTACCCATGTGTATGGCAAGGTAAAACCTTGACTTAGCTGACGCCATAGTACTCAGGGAAGAAAAAAAAGAGAGAAATTATGAAAAAATGGGAAAAAATTATAGTAAATGGAATGACAAAATGATCAAATGGACATGATTAGCATAGTAGATGAAATGCATGGTTTGACGAACAAAATGAAGTCTTGTTTGAGTTCCTAATTGAGAAATTGATCAAAATCAAGTAATTTGAATTAGTTGATAATTCATTAGAGATGAATGGCCTTGATTGTTAATGTAGTGAGTTTAATGACGTTGTTTTTGGCCAAATGAGATAAATGTTGGCTCATTAAGGTTCCTAATTAAGGTTTGTATTAGGCATAATCTATAAGTTTTTGATCGAGTTATAAATCTCAATACAAGATGAGTTATGGGTTATTCTGAAGCTGAATAGGTGGTTAATACCTTATTTAGTATCCAATAGGTGATTTAGGACCTAATAGAAGTTCAAAAATATGGAAAAGAAGGTGTTGAAGTCATTTGGGGATTTCAAAAAGTTTTGTTGAAGTTTGAAGGTGATTTTAACTTCGTGGTGATTTTGAAAATGGGTTTTAATCTTGTCGTAACTTGAAAATAGATTTGAAGTGTTAGAAGGGAATTAATATGAAAGTCTTTAAAGATTTTCAAATGGATTTTTAAAGTAAATTAAAGTTGTTAAACTTAAATGGGATGTTAAATTACCATTATGGACTTATAGTGATAAATACACGATTCCAACAAACCAGTATTTAGAATTAATTACGAGGTTAGTGGTTCTTAATTATGACACATGTTGTGAATTAGGACTCTGATTGATGAAAAAAAGAATCACTAGGTTAATGTTATTTTTCGTTGGTGAATGCCTAATGTGTGTATTATATAGTATTTCATCACGACGTCGGAGTGTTTTGAGGTGTATCCTCAATTTGTCAGAATCGGGGTTACAAGTACGTGTTTGAAGGGAATGAGCAAAAATAAATAATTAGTGGCTCGAAAAGTCGTAAATAAATTGTCAAGTATCGCGTGATGATTTTGTCTCAGTTTGCATGCATGTCGGGATCAATGACAGTGTAAAATGAGAATGAAGTTAGTGCAAGACCTTGCCTCGAGTTTTGTGTCAATTGCCGGCGGTTGAGTTTGAGATTGGGGCAAAATTGGTGCACATTTGGTTAGGTGTGGTAAAAAAATTGGTCCATAAATGTTTGGTGTGTCATGGACAAAGTAAAGATTTTTGGAGTTTTGGTGTGACCAGAACCAGTGTTATGGACGTTTTATGGAGTTGGACTGCTTTATCAAAAGTTTGGCTCTATTTGATTAAAGATGGAATCCAAAACGACCACCGAAAGCCAAAACACGTCAAAATATGATATTTCGAGAACTAATGAATAAAAAGAAATTAAGTCGCTGAGAACCACATGACGATTTATATATAAATATAAAAGATTTAAGAAAAAACATAAAAATGAAATCGTTCTTAATAGAGAACGATTTTCATTTTAAATTCTAAAATCCTCAAATCCTTCTTTCACTTACAGATATTTCTATGTCTGATTTTTTTCGGTTTCTCTCTGAAATAATGTAGAGCATGCGAGACGGTCAGTTAGAGCTAAGTTTCCACGATGGAAACAAGATATTTGGCCCACAATTTGGTATATTTTTAGCTCATGGCATTTTCCTTGAATTCAAATTGAATTCTCACGATTTTTCAATTTATCTCACGATATTTCGATAGAAATTGGTAGAAATTATTGTGAATTGATGTATTGGATTGATTTGTGTCAATTTAGAAGAAGTTCCACTGACGTGGGTTAGGTTTTTAATGAATTGAATTGATGCGACTTAGTTGATAGCTATTTTGAGGATGTTTTTATTGTCGAAGTTGATTTATATTAGGATTTTAGATGAATTGGACGATTAGTTTTTGTCCAAATTGACTCCACAGGTTGTAAAAATACTTTGAATTTGGTTTAGTGTGGTTTGTCGTTGATTAGTGTCGAGTTTTGAGGGTTTAAATGCAAAAACATTGATATGGAGAGGTTTCGCCAATTCAAAATCAATAAAGTTTGCCTAATCAACATGCTATATTGGGAAATTCATAACTTACTCCATTTGTGATAAGATTTGAGTATTCTAGGAATATACGAAAAGTATGTAGTGAGCTTTACAAGTTCCTTTTTTGTTAGCATGACAAATATTGAGGTTTTCAAGGTTAAAACGTTATCTTAAGTTAGCTAGTTGAAAGCTTGTTGAGGTTGTTATAAATAATTATTATTGGAAATAGTTATCGAGCATATTTTCGCCTATTTTTTATGGGGTTTCATTATTTAGTTTCATTTGAAGCTTGACCCTTTATATAATTAGGTATGTAACGAAACTATTAGAATCATTTTTAATATGATTTGACGCTCCGAGAACCCAAAAAATTAAGCTCAAAATTGGTTATTTGTAAGGAAATCTTATAGTAACCTTTACAATGTATGATTATAAATCTTGTACAAATTGTATTGATAGGGCGATTAGAGTCTCCTTATAGTGTTTACTATGCCGTGGTTATAGGAAAGAATACTATATTATGCTTGAGGGGTTGGAGTCACCGATTCTTTGCATTACTTAGTTATCATGAGATCATGTTGAACAAGATCATACTTCTATAGTTTAGAGGAACGAGACTGGTTTGGCTATCCTCTCACTACACGATTCCTTATTACTCTTTACTTACCACTTTTGGAAGATGTAATCTGATTGTGGTCGGATAAAAGAAACAAGATGGATTCATTATTGTATATTTAATTTCCTTGGAATATAATGTTTTGTTTAAATTCTTTTATTAAGATGCATTTAGTTATTACAGGTGTAATGGATAATGTGGGATTTACTAATTAGACATTGTCAAATTATTATTATTGGGTAATGATATGTTCAATTAACGGATAAGAAGAAAGGAAAGAATGGTCTTTAGTATTTATGTGATTTCATTACATTCTTTCTTTCTCTTTGACAAGTCAATAATTAGACATATTTTATATTGTAATTTAGGTTAATTTAATTTATATATAAATGATGGTATTACATTAGGTATTCTTTTGTTTATGTGATTTTAGGATTTAATTAGGAAAATGAAGAAATGGAAAAAAAGAAAGAAGTGCAAAATAGTCAATTGGAGAAGAAGTCCAACGATTAGCCATTTATTTACATTTACACTAGGAATCGCCACGTAAATCGACAACAGAGAAGTGTCAGTGATAAGTGATTATTTAGACTTATATATAGGGTTAGTTTAGTAGTATATTTAATATAAATATCCTTAAATGAGCTCTAATTCATCATATTATTGCGTTTTCAAGTAATTACAGTGTAAAGGAAGGAAATGAGCAAAAAATGAGAAAAACGGAGCAAAAACCCACAAAAAGTTTGGTTGGCACCGTGGCTACACATGGTGGTGCTGTGGACTACTAAGGCATAGCTCGGGAAAAAAAGGCACGACGTGTGAGAGAAAAGCAAGTGGAGAAAATAAGTCTGGAGGTTCGACGTAGTGGCAGCGCTGTGGACATACAAGGGATGTCATTGAGACATGAGGGACAACACCAGGTGGATAGAAGAAAAGAATTTCACACACAGAAGCAGCGCATTTACGAGGCATGTGACAATGCTAGACTCGTGGAAAATAGAAAGTTAAAGTTTTATTTCGAGTTAAATTGTAAAGTAGGGTTTCTAATTGTTATTAGGGAATATAAATAGGTATTAGGACGTAGTAAACAAAACACATGTCAAACATTAGCCATCATTAAAGTAATTTAGCACATTTTTACTTTGGTTTTGAGTATTAAGGAGTTTTGTGTGGAGAAAATACTAAAGACTCCGTGTTTGCAATTCAAGTTTGGTTTCATTGGTTTCATTGAAGATAATATATTTATACTCATCTCTGATTTGCAATGATTTCAATTATGAATTGTAATGTGTGTGTCTCAATTAAGCGTGAGTAGTCTATTAATCTTAAGGATCAATGGATCCCATAGACATTAGTAGAAAGTGATTATAAAAGTGCAATTGTTAGAATCTGTATTGATTCTGAGTATAATGCTTTGGAGATCTTGATAACGTGTTTAATAATATTAGGTTTTAGAAGTTATTATGACAATTGAAGCATTTAATTTGAATATGAACGGTACAACCGTAAAATACACAAAATCGAGCGATAGTTGTTGGTTAGGGAGGTACAAATAGTAAACTTAGCTGGTTATGAATCCAAGGATATGGAGCATTAAAACAATGTGGAGATTGCGTTATTCACTCTGATGGGTGGAGTTCTAGTTTGCACATTAGAATCTTTTCCGTCACGATAGTGAGTTAAAATGGATTTGAAGGGAATTTGTCTATTCTAATTAGGCATTGCACACAACATATTGAGATGTAAAAGTTGTTGAAAAACATAGTATTAAATTACTCAGGTGAAGTTGTGAACTAAAATATCCGTCAATATTGCTTGCCTCTAAGAGATAAAATGGGTAGGAGAAAAGAGTAGAGAAATAGGAAGCACAGGGTTTAAATTATGGTACACTAGTATATATAGAAAAGGCAATGGAGTAGGAATTATGGTGGATAATGATTATAATGATAAGTTCGTAGAGGTTAAGATAATGGGGGATAGATTGATTCTAGTTAAATTAATTATTAGGGACAAAAAAACTAACATACTTAGCTCCTACGCACCACAAGCAGGATTAAGTGAGAGCATTAAACGCAAGTTTTAGGACGATATGAATGGATTTATGCAAAGCATACCATTAGATGAAAATGTTTTTATTGGAGGAGATTTAAATGGGCATGTCAGGGCAAGTAACGATAGGTTTGAGAGAGTTCATGAAGGTTTTGGTTACAGTAATAGAAATGAAGAAGGAGAATCAATCTTATAATTTGCTTCAGCATACGATCTTGTCTTAGCAAATACTTGTTTTAGGAAGAGGGAGTCTCATATAATTACTTTTAGTAGTCGTCATAACAAGAGTCAAATAGATCTTCTTTTAACAAAAAAAACAGATAGAAAAATATGTAGAAACTGCAAAGTAATACCTGGCGAAGCACTTACTACCCAACATAAGTTAGTAATACTTAATATTAAACTAAAACGATGATATAATATGAATAAAAGAGTTAACGACCCTAGAATAAAGTGGTGAAACCTAAAAAATAGTAAAAAAGTAGAGTTTAGAGAAAAACTACTAAAGGAAAATGTTTGGACTCTTGACTTAGATGCTAATAAAATGTGGCTATAAATGTGTAGCTGCATAAGGATAGTGGGATCAAACGTATTAGGTATATTTGAAGGCTTGAGACCATCAAAGAAGGAAACATGATTGTGAAACGATGATGTCTAATGAGCAATTAAGACTAAAAGAGAGATATATAGGAAAATACATAAGTGTCAAGACAAAGATGCATACAATCAATATAAAAAAGCTAGAAAACAAGCTAAGAAAGTAGGTAGTCAAGTTAAAACAAATTTGATGGAAGATCTATATGTAAGGTAAGGTTAGGTATTAGAGATGACGAAAAATATTTATATAGACTAGCCAAATTAAAAGATAAAAAGAAACGAGACCTAAGTCATGTAAGATGTATTAAGGACGAAAATCAAAATGTTTTAATGCACGAGGATGGTATTAAGGAGAGATGGAGAAGTTACTTCGATAGTTTATTTAATGATGGCCAAGTTGATACTATAATAGATGAAAACCCACACCAAGAAAGAAATGTAAACTATACACGCAATATTAGAATTATAGAAGTTAAAGATGCATTGAAAAGAATGAAAATAGGGAAAACATGTGGCCCAGATTAAATACCCATAGAGGTTTGGAAATGTTTAGGAGAAATTGGATTGACTTGGTTAACAAAACTTTTCATTAAAATTCTAAAATCAAAACGGATGCCAATGGATTAGAGAAGAAGCATGCTTGTGCCAATCTTCAAAAACAAAGGAAACATTAAAAGTTTCTAAAACTACCGGAGAATTATACTTATGAGTCACACTATGAAACTTTGGGAGAGAATAATTGACAATAGGATAATGAGAGAAATAGAAATATCAGAGAACCAATTAGCTTCATGCTTAGGAGGTCAACTATAGAGACAATTTTCCTTGTAAGACGATTGTTAGAAAAATATATAGAAAAGAAAAAAGATCTTCATATGATATTCATAGATTTAGAAAAAACATATGATAGGGTCCATAGAGATGTTCTTTAATGTGTTCTAAAAATAAAAGGAGTGCATGCTAGATACATAGACACTATTAAGGATATGTATGATGGAGTATTAATGAGTATAAAGACATTTGGAGGAGGTACAAAAGAATTCTTCATTACGATAGGACTACATTAAGGATCAGATTTAAGTCCATATCTATTTACTTTAGTTATAGATGAACTAACTAGACATATTTTAGAGGATATACCATGGTGTATGTTATTCGCAGATGATATTGTCTTAGTGGATGAAACAAAATATGGAGTGAATAGGAAACTAGAACTCTGGATAAATACATTAAAATCTAAAGGCTTTAATTTGAGTAGGACGAAAACTGAATACATGCACTGTGAGTTTAGAAACACTAGACATATAGATGATGAAGTGGTAAAATTAGGGGAAGTAGAAGTTCCTAAGGTGAACCACTTTAGATACCTATGATCAATCATACAAAATGATGGTAACATTGAGAATGATGTCACACATAGAATTTAAGTCGGATGGAAAAAATGGCAGAGTGCAACAGGGGTGATTTGTGATCGAAATGTTCATACTAAGTTAAAAGGAAAATTTTATAGGATCGCAATTAGGTCAGCTATGCTCTATGGAAGTGAATGTTGGGCGGTAAAGCAACAACAATTACATAAAATTAACGCAGCAAAAATGAGGATGCTTAGGTGGATGTGTGGTAAAACTGGTAAAGATAGAATAAGAAATATAGAAATTCAAAGACAAGTAGGAGTAACACCAATTGATACAAAGATTAGGGAAGGGCGGTAGTGGTGGTTTAGTCACTTGCAAAGACGATCTACAAATGCGCCCACTAGAAAACTTGACTTAATAAAAACCGTAGAAATTTGACGAGGTAGGGGGTAGACCAAAGTTAACATGTGATGCATTAATTAGAAGAGATTTGAATGGTTTGGAAAGCTCACCATCAATTGCACTTAATCGAATACAATGAAAAATTTTGATCCATGTAGCCGACCCTAATTAATTTGGGACTCTTGCTATGTTGTTGTTGTTGTATAAGAGTTAAATTAAAATTTACATTGTTTTGCGAGATAAATTAGTTTAGTATAAAACCATTTAAAAGGGATTTCCTTAGTAATAGTTTGAATTTAAATAGGTAATTAACTAGCGCAAAAACCTTTCTCTGATGACGATATCCATGATTAACGTAAGTTGATTGCACTATTACTACAAGCGAGCTGTTATACTTGCGGTACGCATTAAGTTTTTGGTGCTGTTGCTGGGGATAAGTAGCCATTTAGTATTACTTAGTTAGTTTGAAAAGTTGCTAACTTTTATTTTCAGTACTTTACTTTCAAGTTAATAAAAACAAAAACAAAAATAAAGGCTTAAGTTTCAAGTTTGACTTTCTGCACTTGATATTTTGTGTCTTCTTTTCAAGGATAACTAGAGCGTGTGTAGCAAAGGAGAGAAGGACCTAGTGCCACATAACCTAAGGATTGACAAAAAGAACAAAGTAAAGAAAAAGAAAGGAATCAAGATGGAGGAGCAAGCAAGAAACAACAACGGGCTCGTGGGAAAAACCAATTCGCAAGTGCTTTGGTAGTGCAAGATAGGGTGTGAGGGCAGAGATGCCTTCGTGACTACTTCAAGCTAGAAGTTCAAAAGACTTACAATGGAGTGATAAGGCTTCCAGCCAACACCACTGGGTTTGAACTAAGATCATCTCTGATAAACATGGTACAAAATGGATTGCTCAACGAGCTATTCAATGAAAATCCAGTTGCACATATAGAGAATTTCTTGGAGAAGTGTGACACCGTGTATATCACCATAGTTACAAAAGAGGTGATCAGGATGTGACTTTTTCCATTCTCATTGGGTAGAAAAGCCAAATCCTGGTTTTTAGAGCTGAATGCAGGGAGTACGACCTCATGGGGGAAATAAACGAAAAATTTCCTGACAAGTTCTTTTCCCCAATGAAGGTCAACGAAAGGAAACTAGAGATTAAACAGTTCAAGCAAAAAGACATCGAGTCTCTTGGCGAGGCTTGGGAAAGATTCAAAGAGATGCTGAGGAGATGTCCGAGACACAAATGCATGAAATGGGCACAACTCCGAATTTTCTACTATGCGATGAACCGTAGCATGAGAACATTAGTAAATGCTGCAGCAAGTGGTTCTCTACAAAAAAAAAAGATGATGATGAAGCATTGGATCTCTTTGATCTTATGTCTCAAAATTCTACTGCTGGTACTCGTTCCACAGTAAGGAAACCAATAGGGATGTATGAGATTGACACGCAAACTACAATTATGGCATATCTATCAAATCTATGTAGCCAAATGGAAAAAATCTAGATAGGACAAGTAGCACATCAACGCATTAATCACCAAGGCATGATGGTTAACCAAATGGGCACACAACACGGAATGGAGTTTGAGGACATCAACTTTATGAACAATGAAGGCTATGAGAACAACTTCAGGCTGAGAGTAATGGCTCCTTAATGATTTTTATCAAGGATATAACAATAACCCAAACTTCACTTACGAAAATCTTGATAATGCACTAAAGTTACCTTAATGCTTCTATAAACAAATTCAATAGAGGAAGTTGGGGCAGAGCGAAAAGATGACTTCATTGAAGTCAATAAAGAAGTACTTGCATGCCATGGACAGGAGCAATAGAAAGCCCTATGAGAAGCATGAGAAAGATATGGAAAGAGTGAAGTAAGTCATGAAAAGGATAGATGATAGGCGATCACAATCCATCAAGAACTTAGAAAGACAAAATGTTAAGCTTGCTATAGCCTTGAACTCGAGAAAAGATGGACGATTTCCTAGCAACACTGTCACCAATCCCAAGGAGAATGTGAGAACTATTCACATGATGAGAACTATGGTAACAAAGGAGCCAAGACAAGAATGTGTGATGTACAAGCTGGAAAGGAAAAAATCAACACTTAGGCTATGAAGAAGCGTGAAGAAATGCATGAGCACAATACAAAAGTGAGGCAATATTAACTAAAAGAATTTGGGCAACAAAGAATCAATGTCTTAAAGAAAAAGAATGGGAAGCAACAATGGAAGGCCAAGCAAAAAGATGATGGACCTTACAAAGAAGACCCACAAGGCTATGACATTAAGTTGGTTATGAAGAAGCCTGAACCAAAGTTCATGTTCATCCTGAGACTTCAACCTACCAAAAGAAGAGATCCTGAATAGATATGCATGCTAATAAACATCGATGGGCACACGTGATTAGAAACTTTTTATGTGATATTGGAGCCTTAATCAATGTCATGCCACTAATGAACATATTGCACCCTGACTTAAAGATTAATTGTCTCGATATGACTGATTTTAAGTAGCTAATGACAACTTGATACCAACTATAGGGAGGGTCTTGAATTTGCATGTGAAAGTAGTAGATTCACATTCGTCGCAAATTTTGAGGTTATGAATCATAAAATGGACGATGATGTGTCTATGATACTCGGGTGGCTATTCTTGAACACTGCTAATGCAAATTTGTATACAAAAGATAAGAAGATCACAACGAGTATCGAAGAGGCAGTACTACTGAGAATATGTCTTTGTCGATCCGAATAGAAATGACATCATAATCTCTGATTTGCAGATGGAGCTTCTCAATTTATACTCAGACTAAACAAGCTAAAGAGGCGACATGCTAATGATGTTAAATTGAGTGCTATTGGGAGTCAGCCCAAGAGTTTTTAAATTTTAAGTTTTTGAATTCCTTTTAGTAGTTAGTTATTTAGTTCAATAATTACAATTAGCAAGTTTTAGTTCTAACTTTCAAAAATTTATGTCGAATTTGCTGGAAAGGCCATTTTTTGGGTGATGATTCATCATAATGAAAATGTCTCGCTAACTCATGAAAGAGCAAAAAATAGCGAAGAAGCTCAAAGCAGTAAAGGTAAGGTGCAAGGATAAATCGAAGGTAAAATTTATTAATTTTTATATTTTCATGGATTTCATACTGTTACGACATTTTGTGTGAGTGATACACAAAGTTTGAGGAGCATCGGAGAAGAATTAACGATAAAACATATGCAAAATATGTTAGCAGCAACTCTATGCCGTGGGTGCTAGTGACAGTGCCAGGGTTGATATAAGGGGTTAAAACCCCATTTTCACTTCATTCTTCATACTTGCACTAAAACCCCACCACAACCACCAAGCATACATCCCTTTAGAGCAAAAGTTTGATCATTTCTAAGTGAGATAAGTGAGTTTCTAGTGATTAAGAGTGAAAGAGACAAATGCAATATGGATTTGCGCAAGTTGAAAAACTAGGGCTTGGATTTTTGGATTTTGATTTCAAGGAGAGCTAGGGGTCTAGTTGGTGCGAAAAGTGAGAGGACATGGATTGGTAAAGACTTGGAGGAGTGTTCTACACTGGAAATTAATTCGGCATTGAGGTAAACTTGCAATTTCATCTAGTTATGCTTCAGATTTTTGAAAATCTTGATGACAATGTATGAATAATGGATTTGAGTTTATAGAATGTTGAGCATTAATGTTACTCATTGAGACTTAGTTGGTGTCTTTGCATTCTTTGGCATGTGCATGATCCATGTGATATGAATTTTGGATTTTTAGGTAATTTAAAGACCCAAGTTGCATTGCATTATAGTTGTATTATTTGAATTTGAAGAAATGACAAGAACAAGGAAACAACTTAGCCAAACTAGAGCAAATAACTTTAAGATATCTGCCTCATGAAATCCCAATGAAAAGGAGCCTAGACAATTTAAATCCAATTTTTTGTTAGTAGAGAGGCCAAAGACCAATATGAAAAAATACTACATAGGGAGTTCATTTGTGAACGAGGAATAAATTTTCTAGCCAAATATGATAATAGAATAAATAAATTTATTATAGAACAAAATTGGGAGCAACTCAATCAAGATTATAGAAAGAATGAAGTTAAAGGAATGAATGTGATTGTTTTTGAATTTTATGCTGATGCAAACACGACTAAGGATGAGCCAGTGAAGGTGAGAGGGATTTTTGTGACGTAAAATTAATACCATATATGGATTGGAGCACTTAAATTTGTTTGGAGCTAAGCCGAGTTTCTCGAATAAATTATATGAGAGACCCTATAACCTATATTATTTTAAAGCCATAGAAAGAGCATTAGTTGTCCAACTACAACAAGGATGGATCAAGGGAGTTGAGAATGTGCTGAAGCACATAAAGAAGAGAGTATTAGAAAATTTTATAGAATGTGGTAACATTTCCTAGTTGCTTCATTATACCCCACTTCTTAGTATGGTGAGATCAACTATCCGAAAGCACCTTGTCTTTATGAGATTAAAAAGACGGGGAAATCAACATCGGCGATATCATTTACAACAATCTGAGGGAGTCTATCATGTCAGAAATAGACAACAAATTGTTATTTCCCATCCTGATCACTCAGATGTGCTTGAAGGTCGGAGTGTGATTGAGAAATGATGAAGAATTCTATATAGAGGCCTAACCAACTATGAATGAAGCTTTTATGCTTACATTGAAATCACCACCTGGTTATCAAGACTCTAAGGATGAGAGAGAGAGACGATGGAGTTAGACTTTAGATCGAGTTGTTAGCCAAAAGGTAAGAGGATCGGGCAGTAGCAACATCAACGAGATTCACCCAGGAATTGGAAGAAGGATATGGAGAAGAGGAGGAACAACAGTGCAGGGATTTGTTTAGGGCTACTAGTTTGTAGAACCACGGACCGAAGAGCTAGACTTGGATGGTCCCGAGGTCTTTCCACCACCTCCTCCACCATAGGCACCAGAACCACCACCAGAGGACTTGAATCCACAATAGCGAAGGCTATGGATAGTCGAGATGAGGAGATAGTACCAATAGGACAAGGCGCAATATTAGACAGCTGTGTTGAGATATGAGCATGATATGGAGAGGAAAGAGCAATGCCGATGGGATAGGTAGCGTGATTTCATGTTGTTTATAGATCATCATAGGGACGTATCTAGATATGAGAGGAGTGGACGGATGAGACCTACTAATAGATCATTTGGCTTTCCAGCGGCACCAGACTATGTGTTTAATCCCTATTTGATGTAGAATAGGAAGGTGGAGCATCCATTGATACCATCCTACGCTGGAGCTGATGATGCAGATGATGATGGTGATACATAATCTTAAAGTCAATGTATCAGGAATCCTATAGATCTGGAGAAATGAAAGTGACATTGATACCAGTTCGTTTTAACATTTGAGATATTTTGTTAACTTTTATTTAAATTATATATTTATTTTAGTTTATGCTTTTATATAACTTGTTTTATTACATATGTTTGTGTGTTTTAGTATTTTCTTGTTTCAGGATTACTTTTAAACCTTAAGGACAAAGTTTGGTTTAAGCTTGGGGGCATCAACATTACACTACACTATAAAAAGTGGTAAGATAGGCTTTGAAATAAGGACAAACATTGCAGGTATGGTCGTTTAAAATTTTTATTGAAGGAGTTAAAGATGAAAGTATGGTAGTGTATAAATTTTTCATTTTTCTTACTATTGAATATTTAAGTAATATATAGTAATATGTAATGAATAAGTATTTCATTTGCGTTCATGCCTTTAATTGTGAATGAGTAGATTACAAGTATCTTGTTGATATGAAACTCAATAGAGTGTTTTAAATTTTGAAGAAAATAATAAAATTTAGCAAACAACGATATGATTTCATGATTAGAAACTTAGAGTTAGGGAAGTCCTTAAACTACAAACAAAAGCAAGAAATGATAACACTTCTTGTGAAAAAAGTTAGATATCTAAGGATTCTATAATAAGTGTGAATCTTACTTTATGATATAAAGCAAATAAAGATTTCGTGTAAAGAGGGGAAGAAATAGACATCGTAAAGGAAAAGTTAGAGTTAACTTACTTGATTATGTGAAAGTGAGAAGTACTAACAAGAGTTTTAAAAAAATATAAAAAAAGAGAGAATCTCATATATACTATAGGAAATGGAGCAAAGAACTTGATGGTTGGAAAAAGTGAGGAAAAACGAAGTCCACAGGAAAAGGAGCATGTGCTGTAAAATAAAAATAAAAAAATAATAAAAGTAGAAAAAGAAAGAAAGAAGATAAAATAAAGAAAAAAGGCGGAGGTAGAACGAAACTCTTCAAATAAAAGATTAAGCTCGAGTACGAGGTTCTCTTTCCAACTATATGAAGTCCTATAGACTTTTAAAGTGCTAAAGTCTACCAAAAATGATTTTGATCTATACGTATTTGTGAATTCTTGAGCTTAATAAGAAATTATGAGATTGCATACTTGCTACTTGAGTGTTAAGATGAAACAAACTTGAAAGTAGTGATGGTTTTTAGTTGTACTTTGGTATTTTGAAAGTGAAGTTATATGTGTTGTTAAAGCTGCATGTCTTACAATAAGAAGTTTTTGTAAAAAAAAAACTCTTGAGTAGAGTATTAACTTGAAACTTAATGAACAAAGAATACTCCATAAACAATGTAAAATGAACAAGAACTAGTTATTAGGAGACTTAGTAAAATATACTTTTGCTTGGGACACGTAAAATCCTAAGTTTAGGGGGTGTTTGATAAGTGATTATTTAGACTTAAATATAATATTAGTTTAGTAATATACACAATAATATCTTTAAACGAGCTCTAATTCATGGTGTTATGGCATTTTCAAGTAAGTAAGGTGTAAAGGAAGAAAATGAGAAAAACGATAAGAAACGTAGCAAAATCCCAGAAAAGCATAGTTGGTGCTGTGGCTACACATGGTGGCACTGTAGAGTACTAACACACAGCGTGGGAAAGAAAGACATGACGTGCGAGAGCAAAGCAATTGGAGAAAATGAGTCTTGATGTTCGGCACAGTGGCGACGCTATAAACATACAAAGAATGACGCCAAGAAAGGAGGGACATTGCCAGGTAGACAAAAGAGAAGAACTTCACTTAAAGAGGCAGCGTAGTGGCGGCGACATAGCTTAACATACACAGTGTTGGGGAAAAGTGACAACACCAGACTCGAGGAAAATATAAAGTTTGAGTTTTATTCGAGTTAAATTATAAAGTAGAATTTCTAATTGTTATTTGGGAGTATAAATAGGTATTAGGACTTGGTAAACAAAACATATATAAACCATTAGCTACTATTAGATTAATTTAACATATGTTTACATTGGTATTGAGTATTAAGGAGTTTTGTATAGAGAAAACATTGAAGACTCCGTGTTTGCAATTTAAGTTTGGATTCATTGGTTTCATCGAAGGTAATATATTTATATTCATCTCTGATTTACAATGATTTCAATTATGAATTGTAACATGTGTGTTTCAATGAAGTGTGAATAATATATTAATCTTAGGGATCAATGGATCCTATGGTATGAATGCTATGCTATAAACATTAGTAGAAAATGATTATAAAAAGTGCTATGGTTAGAACTTATATTGATTATGACCGTAATGTTTTATACATTTTGATCAGGTGTTTAAAGATATTAGGTTTTATAAGTTATCATGACCACGAAAGCTTTTAATCTGGACATGAACGATACAAACTTAAAATACACAACATCGAACGATAATAGTTGATTTGGGAGACACTGATAGTAAACTTAGTTGGTTATAAATTCAAAGATTTGGAGCAATAAAGTAATGGGGAGTTTACGTTATTCACACCGATAGAAAGAGTTCTAGTTTGCGCATTATAATCTTTTTCATCACGATAGTGGTTTGAAGTGGATGTGAAGGAGATTTGTCTATTCTAATTAGGCATTGCACACAACATATTAAGATGTAAAAGTGGTTGAAAAGCATAATATTAAATTACCTACGTAAAGTTGTGAACTGATATACCTTTCATATAAGAGTTAAAGTAAAGTTTATATTGTTTTGTTAGATATATTAGTTTAGTATCAAACCATTTTAAAAGGATTTCCTTAGCAATAATTCAAAGTTAAATAAGTAATTAACTAGTGCAAAAACCTTTCTCTGAGGACGATATTCGTGATCAACTTAAGTTAATTATATTATTACTACAAGCAAGTCGTTATACTTGCGGTAGACATCGGCCATCAAATCCTCGATGAGTTGAAAATTATACTAGAAATCGCTAGCTAAATCGCTATAGCATAGAGAGCTAAATCCAGTGATTAAGTCAGTGATTTGTGTTCAAAATGCTGAGGTCGGTCATGAGTTTTTTTAGATTACTATGAAAAACTTGAGTTTATCTAGGATATGTATAACTTAGGAGACTATAAATAAGACCAGATGGCTTCAAAATGAAGCACTCTCCAACCTATTTCACATATTCAATAAGTCTTTTATTAGTTTTAGTCTATGTTTGAAGCCACATTAGAGCGTTGATTTATTTACGAGGTGTTTATTTATTTTATTATATCTTTCAATTATATTATTAAGTTATTTATTTCCAGGATAAGTGAGTAGTTTATCAACCTGAAAAAACCATAGACATGAATATACTTTGGATTGCTATATAGTTGTAATTAAGGATTCATGATCTTAATGCTTTAAATCTATTCATACATATCAATCACAGATTTAACAATTTGTTTTTGTGTATTACAACTAAAGAAGATTAATATTGCATGCATAGTTGCAAATGTGTATTGTGGTATTTTGATTCTGAATCTATGTATATGATTATTGACAACAATTATAAAAGTAGTAATTAGGATTAATCTATAAGGCTTTTTCTCAAGTGGATGTTTTAGGTGAACGTGTTCTAAGTTATTTATTTATTAGCATATTCTGATTTATATTTGATTTATATTAGACATGATTTTCATTGAGTGTTAATGTTATCGTATTTATATGGTATTGCATTTTATCAAATAGGTAAACCAACAATGATAAGAACGTGACTTTTCCATTGAATTTAGGAAAATCAGTGGCTAGCTAAAAACTATCAACCTATTATGAATTAAGATTTAATGATTCTAAGATTCTATATGTTATGATTATAACTATGTTATGAAGTGATGTTATGTTCTAGTGTTTGAAAGCAATCTAAGTATATTACATTGTTTAATGGGGGCTTACTTAGATATTTATATTATATTGAATTTGAATATTGTTTAATTTAGTTGGCATTGAATTGTTTAAATTAGTTTAGTTAGTTTGGTTAATTAAGTTCGTAGTTATAGTTTTTAGTTATTTGGTATTTTAATTCCTATTTAATTAGGTTAAATAAATTAAGAAAAAAAGAAAAATACTTTCCTTTGAAGTTTGCAAAATCTCTATGGAGACGATATCACATTTACCACTGCTACAAATAATAAAAAAATATGAAAAACTATTGTGCACGCTTGATACATGTCGGTTTTTGGCACCATTGCTGGGGATTTTCAAATAATTTCTTAGGATTATAGACGTTGTATGGTCTACACGCTTCGTCGTGTTAATTCTATAGGATCTTTACATCGATTTGATCCTGAAATAGATAGAACTTTTAATCGAAGTTTAAGACAACAACTTAGGGAAAATTAGCTAATAGAATGAAGGATAACAATAATGATATTAATGACAATGTCATTAATAATAATGATAATAGAGTTGTCAACAATAATAGAGAACTCACTTTTAGATAAGAAAATCAAAATGTTACAGCATATGAGCATATGTGCATAGCATACCCCGATAAATTTATAAATAAATAGGCTAAGTACTCAATAGAATAATCAAGCTAAAGCACTACTCAAGCTACTGTTGCTCCTAATAATCAAGCACAACAAGTTAATGCTTTATTAAGTGATGGAAAAACACACCTATAACTGGAAAGACATTTAAACATAGTAATAAAAAGAAAGCACATAAAACTATTGAAGAAGAAGAAGAAGAAGAAGAAATGATGGCTAATGCCATTCCTACTAGAGAATGGATGGCCGAACAATTAAAATATATGCCTTATCCTGGAAGGCTATACCCATAGTATTTAGTTAGAGTTGAAGCATATGAAAAATCTTTAGAAAAGCCTGAATTAATTGATAAGGATAAAAATGATAAGATCTCTAATACTTTAAATGAAGATATGTATTCATATTGTACCGTTCCACAACAATTAGCTGATGCTAGGGAGGAAGAAAACAATGAACACATTCTTGAAACATTTAGAAAAATTGAAATTAATAAGTCGTTGATGAAATCAATCATGCAATTTTCTAATTATGATGAAGTTTTGAAAGAATTATCTGAATTAAAGGATAAATTTTTTGAAGAATCTAAAGAAAACTTAGGACAAAATGTGTTTGCTTTAATTAAAAAGAAAATACCCGAGAAATATTTCAATCTGGGAATGTTTGGGATACCTATTACATTAGGAACTTCTTTTTATAGAATTTTCTATGTGTGATCGTGGAGCATCAATTAATGTTATGTCACTTAAACTATATGAGTCATTAAAAATAGGTTCATTGACTAATACACCAATTAATCTTACCTTTGTTAATAACATAATTATTAAACCTTATGGTTTACTAGAAAATGTCTTAGTAAAAGTACATGACACGTATTTCTACCTGACTTCTATGTCATGAAAATGGGAAACTCAGTATCACCTAAATCTTCGCATATACTTTTGGGAATGCTATTTCTAAAAACAGCTAAAACCAAGTTAGATATTTTTAGAGGAACAATGCCTAAGATTAAAAAACAAAATTGCCATTTTCCATTTTAATGATGAAGATGCCTATGATAATATTGATGAATTTAATAATGAACAAACTAATAATAATGAATCTTTAGAATTAAATCGTCATGAAGTTATATGTTATTAATGCAGTAACAATGGAAGAAGAAAATGCTATAGCAAAGAATAAGCAAGTTGAAGACACTTCAAATCAAAAGTCAATAACTCGAAAATGGAGGGTAAAGCAATCGAACAATGTTGAGAATGATATTAAAATGGAGGAATTTAAATCTACAAAGAATAAGAAGAAGAAAAAGACGAATCTAGCAATTATCTAGCTCGATGATCCAACAAATATATACATAAACAGAAAAGTCAAATGAGCTTTGCATTTTAAAGCTATTTGTGATAAAAGTTCTAGAGCAAACTACATGCCAATTCACTTCTTTCTTTGTACTCGACTGGAATTTAATGTACTTGCTTTCAAAAAAGTTACTCTATCAAACGGTTATTTAGTGAAACTAATAGGTGTGATCACTAATGTACTAGTCCAAATTGACAAGTACATTATTCCCATAAAGTTTTTGGTTATCTCGCACTTCATCAATGAAGACCCTCTATTAATCTTAGGACAACCTTTCTTAGCCACTTCACAAGCTGTCATGGATACTTTGAACAAGAGAATCACATTTAGAGTGCATGGCCGAGTAATCACTTTCTGGAATGGCACTAGAGTGGGAAATCCTACACTTATGTTTATAGAACCAGTCTAGAACTACGTGGTTCAGTCAAACCAACGACAGTAAACAAAAATGCTATATGGGAACAACCCATACTCTGGGAAGCAACCCATACTCTGTCTTTGCCTTTGGTTTTAGTATTAGGATTAGTTATTTGTTTTCATATTCTCTTAATGTTTGACTCTTATAATGGGAATATTTTATGAATTTAATTCAGGAATAATTTCATGTAAGGGAGGTTGTTGAAGTCAATTTCTTTTTGTATTATATTATTTTTTATGCATTAGTTTTATGTTAGTTGGCTATTTATAATAATGAAATATTTTTTAGTACATATCATAATTGAATTCTGATAATTTTGGATAATTCTACCTTTTATTGGATATATATGTGATAAATGTATGAGAAAATCAATTAAATTCGAAAAATAGTTAAAATAAACTAAGCGATTCCCAATGATTCTAGTTTATATTGGAATTCGCTAAGAAAATCAGTAGCAATGTGTAGAATCTTTAGTGTAATTTTAAGTCAACTGTTTGTCATCGACTTGAACTTATAACTAGGATTCACTGAACAAACTGCTTAGTTACTGAGGCTCATTTTCATCGATTTTGTTAATGATTTCTCGGTGAATCCACTTAACCCTGATTCACTGAGAACGAATACGAGTTTTTGAAAATAAAAACCCCAAATCGCCACTTTTATCCATTTCACACACAAACCATTGCAACCTTTTGATCAAGAGACCAATTCTTGACTAGATTCGACCGTCAAAAGCTAGATTTAAGTATATTTAAGTGATTCACACTTCAATTTTCACACATTCAACCCAAAATTT
This sequence comes from Stephania yunnanensis, assembly GCA_039657365.1. Classification (NCBI taxonomy): domain Eukaryota; kingdom Viridiplantae; phylum Streptophyta; class Magnoliopsida; order Ranunculales; family Menispermaceae; genus Stephania; species Stephania yunnanensis. The sequence continues at coordinate 47,284,603 of CM077581.1, forward strand.
GGTGAGTTTTAAGAGTGTAGAGCTACCTAGGGCTTGAGCAAAAAAGATTCGAATTGGAGCTTGGAAGAGCATTCTAGAGAAGAGTCTTAGAATTCTAATGTTGAAAGAATCACTTTCAAGGAGGTAATCAATGAAAACCCAAACCCTTTATTGATTAATTTTTTTGTTTTTCATCAATTTTGGATTTTTATTAGGTTACAATCTAAATTTCGAAATTTCTACTCTAAAATGGTTTTGATATTGAATGTTTTCAATTATAATACTAGTATGGGAGTGGTGTGATGATTTGTTTATTGCTATTGAATTTCCAAACTATTTTTCATAAATTGCGAATGGATTGAGTTTTATATGTAAATTAATTTTAGACTACGTTTCAAATGAGTTTGAGGTTTTTTGTGTTTGCCTTTCGCATGATTTGAATTACTCACAAATGATTGTTTTTCTCAAATGATGTTTATCGATAAACTTTATATGAATTTCAAACTCTCGATTTATGAATAGTTTTTTTGATGAATTTCTCCTTATTGGATAGATACATTTAATTTTACCGAACACTTTTTCGACAAATTTGGTTTTAAATGGTTTTACATGTTCATTCTTTTACTTGTACTTATCCAAATGGCCGAAAGTGGAAATGGTAAAGGTTTAAGGGAGGAGAAAGGAAAAGGGAGGTTAGTAGAGAAAACAAAGAACAAATCTAAAGTTTCTCAAATCCAATACACATCAATTTCTTTTAATACATCTAGAATTAAATCACAAAGAGAGCCTACTCCACTTTCATTATTTAACTATAACAGTGAGGACGATTTTGTAGAAGAGTGGGAGTAACTGAAAAAATTAGAAGAAGAAATATTGACGGGGCAAAACGTTATGTACTTGGGAAGAAAAACTTTGTTAATGAGAAGGCCTTTGAAAAACTTAAAAATGACTTAGTGATGGATATGAAGTTGATCCCGGAGAGAGTTTTTAATGTAAATAATGAATTGAAATACAGACCAGGACCCTAGATATCATTGAAGCAAGGAACTGTGGATTGTTGACTAGGGACTATAACCACTTAGACCTAGAGGATGTTCCTAGTGATAGGGGTTGTGATATTTTGGTAAGAGAGTTTTATGCAAATGCATATGGGAATGAGAGTAAAATAGAATCGCGAGTTTGAGGAAGAGTAGTGGATTATTCCGGTGCGAGAATATATCAATATTTTGGTTTACCAAAATTTCACCAAAAAACAAAACGATGAGTATTTGAAGCCCGAATACGCTATTAAGTACCACTACTCCATCGAGACAATTAAGGGAGGTTTAGAGGTAATCCGTGGTGATGGATTCGTTTTTGATATGGAAAGGTACCTGAAGCACATAACAACAATTTTTTTTTAGGAAAATCACTAAAACTTGATGCTATTTCATCAAAGATAGCTTACGACCAAACTTACAATATTATAAGATAATAAACTACAAAGTCTTCTTACTCTACTACATCTTCATGGGATTCGAACATTTAGATGTTCGCAAAATTATCTACGGGTCGATAAGGAGTCCATCACCATGAAGAAAAACGAGGGACTACATTTCACTTTGATGATCACTACTTTTTGTGGGGCAAATCAAGTAAACATGGCAGGGCTTAATATAGATGTTCTATTAGAGAGAACCATCACATAAGAGGTTAAAGTGAGATATGGATAAGTAAATGGTTATGCAGACACCAAAGAAAAGAGAGAGAAGGGTGAGATAGTCAGAAGAGAGATAGCGCAGAGAAGAAAAATAAGAGATTACACGAGGAGAATTTCAGGTGAAATGTCAGAAACTTAACATGACTCGCTGAGGATTATGATGGCCTTTACATTGAGGAGTCAGAGTTGGCCTTTATAGGTGCAATCGTATGCAATTAAATGACAACTATGGGAAACCAAGAACTGGTGTTCAAAAATATGAGGGCCTTAGCAAGGAGTATTCACAAGATGGAGCGAACAATATCTAAAAGACATATACAACAAGGAGGCACAGAGGCTCATGTACTATGTACACAGATGAGGCTACCACTTAGTAGTATTCTTAATGTTACAACACTGTCAGGTCAGAACTACCACCTCTATGATCCCGCTGCGAGTTACTAGTCCCAAATGATTGACCCAGTAGAGGATGATGACGATGCAACTTCTGGACGATGATATTAATTTCCTTATTCTATTTATCTTCTTTTTTTCCGAGTGATAATGTGAGAGGTCTTCTATATAACTCTGGTTATGGTGATATACTTTGTGATCCGTGGTGATACTTTGTGTTTGTGGTGGCGTTATACTATATGCTATATGATGAGTGATTTGATACATTTACGATAAATTGATGATGTTTATTCTAATTTTAATGCACTCTGTTTGATGGCAATTTATATTACGTTGATATATATTGATTGTTTGTCCAAATTATGATTATAACAATTCCTTTATACTTCAAGTGGTATATTCGCTTTTTTGAAAATCCTACTTCATTCTTAAACCTTGAGGACAAGGTTTGGAATGCGTTTGAGGGTATTTTAGGTGAAGTATGGCAATAATAGCAAAGAAAGCAAGGAAAGCAAAGAAAGGTGGAAGATAAAAAAAATTGATGCAAAGTTCAAAAAGATTCGATATTCAAATAAGTTGATAAATTTTTTTGAAATTTCTTTTGAATTCAAATAAGTATGAATCTCATTTTACTTTATTTTTAGTCAGAAAGAAAAATGATAATGAAAATGAATATAATGAATAGATTTTCAAATGGGAGTGATATTTTTACCCATGTGAGTTCTATGATAGAAAGAATCAATATTATACCTTTTTCGATTAACTTTACTAATTAATGTAAACACCGAATTGAATGTCTTGTGTTAGTTATGAGAATAGTAGAAGATCAAAACAATAGTGCAAGATGAACAAGATAGATTTCTAAGAATCTAGTTATGCAAAAGCTATTGATTAAATACTTTTATAGTTTATATATATAGAAAGTTATTATACCACAACCGAAAAAAGAAATGAGTTAGAAATCGATAAATTTCTTTGAGTTAGAAAGAATACTTTTTTCAACTTTAATGGAATGTGAGAAGTGTTAACAGGAGTTTAAAAATATATATAAAGTCCTATAGATTCAATAGGAAATGGAGCAGAGAATTTACCATGGGAAAAATGTGAGAATGTCTATAGGAAATGGAGCAGGGACTCAAAAGCAAAAGCAAAAGCAAAAGAAAAATAATGAAGAAAAAATAATTCGAATGTAGTAGAAAAGAATGAGAGATGAAAAAGATAGATGTTCTTAAACTCTTCAAAGGAAATATTTAGCACGAATGTTTGAAACTAGAGTTGAATGAAATATTTCTTAATCTAACATGTGTTAAACAATATATTCATTGGTATCTTGGCAAAAATTCTATTGATTTTGATCGTGGTGCTATTATAAAGTATTTTCTAAAATAAAAATTAATCTAGTGATTTTTGTGTTTTGAGAATATATATTAGTCGTCATAAGATTGATGCTTTTCAATGCAGATCGAAAAAACCTGTATTGTGTATTGGCCTTGGTAATGAACTTTAAATTCTAAAAAGTGTTATATTTGGTGTTTGAGTTATCATTAAGGGATGTTTCATTTTGTGTAAATCATTTTATTCTATCACAACTTTCATTTACTTGTGGGTAGTATATTTCCATTTGAAAATCACTCTTTTAAAAAAAATTTATTATTTAAAATTAAGATGAATTAGATTGAAATTTGTCAGGCCTCACCTAATTAGGGCATCTGATCGGCCTAGATTACTTTAATTCCTTGATAATCTAGCACTCTTAACCTCTCCATCAATAAATAATTAAGATTAAGATGTTGTAATAATCAATTATAAAACTTTATCAACCACGAAGGATTCTAATATGAATCTTAAACCTCGAATTTTCATAAAAATTAATTATATAATCATGAAAGTTCATTTAGATTAACTACATTATCCTTGAAAACTTGTAAAATTTTTTCAACAACACCTCCACTATTTCAAAGCCTACAGCAAAAATCCAGGCCTTCAAAAATTTTCAACAAAACCTGCCATGCTTTGGCGAAAATGCTGAAGGACTCACAATCCACCACATGACAATATATATTGCATTCCTAAAAATTATTTATTCATTCTAACCTATTTCAAGTTTTCAAAGTCCTTAAACCATTTACCTTAAGTCCACAACATTCCATTCAGTCCCAACAAAGTTTTAGCCGTTCCAAAATAGATCCTAATTACACTAGAGCCCAAAAACCCATTTATATAATATATTATTTTTAAAATAATGCATATTGACATATATATGAACTATCACATCCAAACAGTTGGAAGCTTTCATTTTCCCTTTTTGCCGCTAGAACCTGTCATTATCCAATTATAAAAATTCGATAATGTTAAATAAGTAAATCTCACACTCTCCAGTATACCTGTAATAATCAAATGCACAATAATCCAAGAGATTAAACAAGAAATATAATCCAAGAAATTTAAATACAACCGGGAATCCATCTCCTTTTTATTATCCGACCACAATCAGATAACGTTCTTCGAAAGTGGTAAGACAACACTAATAAAGACTCATGCGCGAGGAGAATAACCAAACGAGTCTCGTTCCTCTATACTTTAGTAGTATAATCTGGTTCAACGTGATCTCATGATAACCATGTGATGCAAAGTATCAGTGACTCCATCCCCTCAAGCATAATGTATTGTTATATTACCACGATATAGTCTACAATATAAGGAGACTCGTAAAGCTTTATCCTCCTAAACTATGTATGCATGCACAACAATAATGCAATATTAAGAATCAATGCAATTTATACAAAATTCTAATCATGCAATGCGAAGGTTACTATGTGATTATCTTAACCTTACAAACACAATATCGTAACTCCCTTGCTCTCCGAGTTGGTAAACTAGTCTACACGGGGCTCCGAATGCGGTCCTATAATTCATTACGTCCTGTAAGCTTCCACGACAACTTCACCATTTTTTCCAATTATTTATGATTTAATTGACCCAATCGCATACTTCCAAAATAAATTATCCAATGCTAGAATTTCATTTTTTGACTCAAAATTATTGTTCGGCGTCGAAATTACGTTGTCTAGGCATAATATTTTTTTTTCAAATTTTATATATTTATTGGTCGTAATCGATCCGAAAATCGTGGAATCCCTACAAATCCACTCTTCGGATGTCCTAATCCCGATTTTGACTCCAAATTGTGATTTAGAATCGAAAATTACCCGTGATTAGGCTTTAAAATAATTTTTAAAATTTCGGATATTTTCAGGTATCGTTGCACACTTTACGAGAAAAATACCCAGTGTAAATTATCGATAAAATCTCAAAATCCTCATTTTTCATAAAACCCCCAATTTCCATTAATTTGTCCAAAACTCTATTTTCATGATTTTTTCTAATTACTAGGGATTTTATTTAATTTTTTTCCTACTTTTTTAAAACCACATTTATATGTATTATTATTTTTATTTTAATAAGGGGAAGGGGTCGTCCCCTTCATTCCTCCTTGCCCAGCAAATATCTTTTTAAAGTTTTTTTTAATTTTTGATTGGGGCTGGTTTAAACCCCACCCCAACTTACGATTGGACAGGGAACTCACCCCTTCACGGTTTCTCATTCCTCAATGATTTGCCATTAACAAACCTTACATCAACGGCGTCGACACCAATAACTTACAATAACATAACAATACACACACACACTCACCTTGTGCTGAGACCTCTCCTTCGGTCTTTCTCTCAATCCATCCTTCTCGGTCTTCCTTTCTCCAAATTGATTTCACTTTGTTCTTCCTCAGGTTTGAACTTCATCACTATCGAATTGAAGAAAGAGACGATTCTATTGGTTTGAAAATTATATATTAGATGTCTTTGAGATTCGCATGAGACAAATCAAACGATTTTCATTCTATAATTAAATTTGATCATTCTTGAGATACGTATTAAGTATCTCGAGGTCAATTTTTCGCTCAACGTAAAATCTATATGTAAGTGTTGCTTTGAAGATATATATATATATATATTAAAGTTTTCTTGAGATTTGTATTGCACAAATCTCGAGGCAAATGAATGATTCGCTTATATTATATATTGGTCTTCCTTAAGATTGAACACCATGCATTTTGAGGCGTGTACAAATTATCTCACCAATGGCACATTCCACCATTTCTTTTCCTCGACACTCACACTATGCGTATCTCGAGGCATTTTCAAGGTATACTTTTATTTAATTCAAACTATATGATCCATTTATATATATTTATATATATTTATATATATAAACTATATTATATATGTAAATGCATATACACTTGTATATTTGCCGCTAAGCGCGCCAATCACCATCCTTGAGCATCACCCTTGACCCGTTTGTCAATAGGCACCCATCAATTTATTTATTATTATATTTAATCTTGTGATTATCTTTTCAATTTACGTTTGAATAAATCCCCGAAAAACACCCCAATGTCGCCAAAAGTTAGAGAATTTACCAAAATACTCCAAAACTCTTAGAGAACCTATCTTGCTCGAAAATTGAGGTGCGGGGCCCATGTCCACTTGTTAAATTAGTTTAAATGTACAAATTCAAATTTGTAACTTAAATTTAATTATTTGTTGCGAAATTCAAAACTAATGTTTGGGTCGATATTTTAATTATCTCGGCACTCGTTTCGACACATATCTCAAGACAAAAACCTCAACATTATCAAAATTATCAAAATTGGAAAAAATTCTTCAACGTGCTCCTAAACTCATGGACACCTTATATATACTCCACTTGACCCTATTTTGCATCGAAATAATGTATAATACATCAAATAAGTACACACCACACAAAAATAATATTAAATTTATGATCTTCGATCCGTAACACGTGGGTTCCACCTTAAATACATAAATTCCAAAATAATTTGAGCAAATAATATGTGAGCACAATATTAGATACTAAGTAGAGTCACGTGTCTATTTGATCTATCATTATTCCAACGTTCCCTACCAGAAACCTGGAATTTCACAAGTCATCCCATGACTAAATATCTCATAAACATATGTTACCCCATGACAATAGATCTCGAATTCCCAATCTGATCAAAAATAGAAACCTGACACATCGTGCAACCCTCATTCATTATCTAATTATCTATTTACAATATTATTTATATTGTGGACTAGAAAGCAATTACCAATTCCAACTCGTCAGCCGATTCACATAACTTCTTATTTTGAGTGGTTAGAAAATCATCGACTTTTCTAACTTCGTCACATCATTCTCTAATGATGATTTCATCAAGAACCTCATTCCTTTCACTTAACTGAGATCTCCCACAAACCCACGCTTTAATCACTTACTATTCACCAACTTCTCTCATTTTTTAAATAGAGACAATTATCTTTAATTTTGAGTAGATATAAATTTCTAAATAGATATATCAACCTATTCGATGATTATACTTTCATAGTATAACTTTTAAACTTGTATTTCATACAATTTTATAAATATATTATCTCTTTTGCATTTCTACTCAATTACAATCGAAGAATATTCAATTCTTCAAACATATCAAGTCAGATATACTGTACTCTATTCAATATTTCCAACCTAATAGATAATAAAACTAACCGACTGAACAGTAAGTCACACATTTCTTTTCATTTCATTTATATTTTCACCAACATACAAGCATCTTACATTATCTCCAAGTTACAATAACTAGTGCTTTAGACTTTAAAACTGACTAATCATGAGATGTAACACTACCATTGAACCAATGTACGATATATTCACTGATATTAGTTGTATATTACTTTGGTTCAAAACTTCATCATTCGAAGTTTGACTCCTCGTAAGATCCTTGTAAAGATACATTAGGTTTTATAAAACTTATAGTTTGATATTCTGAGTCTTATTGGGACTCATTCACCTATTACTTTCATTTTCCATACTCATGTGAGAATTTATTGATCATTCGTTAACCTATACTTAAGCTTCCAATTGTCTTCAACGAAAGCTCATAGACTCATTTATTCCAGCTATCATCAATTCATTCGATTATTCAAAGATAACTGGGAGCCACACATCAGTCTTCTACGCAGTGAATGAATTATGCTTACGAAATGGAGTTACTTAGACTTTTGGTCATGCAAAACTACTCCAATGCCTTACCTTGACTAAAGGAGTCCATTTGTGTCACTTTTAATAGTTATAAGTCATCTCAACATCTCATTTTATTTTATTCATTGAGTCTATTCAGTTAAAGTTTTGTCAATCTTAGCTATTCCCACATTAAAATCAATTTTTATCTCTTTATAAACTTAGCATGACTTTTTCTCAACAACCAGGAAACTTTTAGCTCCTTAGTCTTGACCTAGAAAGACAATTTATATCTCTTCTCTTTTTGAACACTTAGCTAAGGATTGTGCGACTTCTTATTATCATTTAATGAATTGAAGTCTTCCTTAGCTAATCTTAATTCGAAACAGCGAAACATCGCAACTCAAATAGTTAAACTGTTTGTTATTGCCGTACGTTATTTCCATTAGTCTCGAATATCCTGACTTTTCTTTTTCTCAAGAAGAAATTTGATACTTTTCAAGAAACTATGCAAGATAACTTTATATCTTATTAGTCATCAAATTACCTTTGATAAATTCACCTTTCCAATATTATTCCACTGAAGAGATAGAAGAATTTGAATTTTCAAACTCTAAGCAACTTAATGAGTAATCAAAGGATGCTATTTCAATCTTTTAACTCTTACAAAAGAAGATTCTTGCAATATAGGAGCTCATACTGACGTCATATACAACTCACTTACTGATATTAAATAAGTACATCTATCTCTTCATTGGTTATATTTTAAGTAGTAGTGATAAACATCATTAGTTAATTTGATTAGAAGTAACTATTGGGTACTTCAAATTTCAAAACACAATCATTTGTGTTAATGTTTAATAGCTAATTCGAGCTATTATTAGACCATTTTCCCTAATAACTTAACTTCTAACACGTCGATCTTATCACTACATTTTTCATTTTCAAGTTAAAAATTTCATTGATCTTTATTTCATAATAACACCTAATTTGGTATTAACAAAGATTTCTTCTAACTCTTATATTTCCACTTACTTTATCAATACTTTGTTCGATTCTTTGAACGAATATACTTAACGTCGCTTATGGATAAGTAACTTGAGTAATAAATAACCAATTTTTTCATTACTTCTATATAGAAGTCGTTTAATTGTTTTAAATCATGGTTTTATTTAATTCTCACTTTAAATTTTGTTTCGAAAAAGGAGCCAATATTTTACTTCAAAGTATTTTATTTTCTTAGAAACCACCTTAGAAAACTTGAGTGATCCAATCACGATCTCATTGTGATTTCCAAGTTAAGATTCAACTTGTCTAATCAATTTCCATTTTACATTTTCGATAACCACGTGTCTCCTTTTTCCTTTTGTTAGAGACTATTTTTAGAAACAACCCTTAATAGGTTATGAATTAAACCAATATTTTATAGAATAGGTCTTCCCAAATTAACTATGCAACTGGAACTATCCTTATTCTAAAACCCAAGATGTCCATATCTTGTGCTTCTCAAAAGTCCCAATTTCATATTACGTTTTCCAAACGATTCTCAATCACTGAGACTTAGTTTAAGTCCTTTTTAATATTTTTCTAAGCGTTTAAAAATTATAATAGCTCAATATGTTCGATTTTAGAGGAATCCATGTTCAGTACTTACGTACATGAATCATTTGGACTTTTATTTCAACTAGTTTCCTATTAGTTTCATAACCGACACTTTCATCAGTTATATCAGTGCCGAACTACTTACAACACATTTGTGTATTCGGACTTCACGAGTCTATTTCATATCCATTCATGCTTAGTTTCATTTCATAATCTTATTATCTCCTTTTACTTATCCGTTTCTAATCTTACTCGTCCAATCTTACGAGTTAAGTATTGAACGGATAAGGAGAATAAACTTCATATCGCATATTTAGCGATAATACACACATACAACATAAATATAACACAATAATACAATTTTTAAACTTTTTTGCCCCGTTCCATCGCATTACTTCCTAACTAATTACTCATTTAATCACCCTTTGCTTATCAACTAATGTTTTACCCTTAATTGAGCCAAACCTAAGCTCTGATACCGACCCTATTAGATCCCACCTAATAAGGGCATCTAACCAGCCTAGATTACCTTAATTCTCTGATAATCTAGCAGCCTTAACCTCTCCTTTAATAAATAATTAAGATTAAGATCTTGTAATCATTAATTATAAAACTTTATCAACCACGAAGAAATCTAAAGTGAATCTTAAACCTCAAATTTTCGTAAAAAGTAATTATATAATCCTTAAAGTTCATTTAGATTAACTACATTATCCTTAAAATTAGTAAAAGTTTTTCTATAGCACCTTCTCTATTTTTAAGCCTACACCGAAAATCTCGGCTTTCAAAAATTTTTAACAAAACCTGCTCAGTTTTGGTGGAAATCTCTAAGGACTCACAATCCACCACATAATAACATTTGTTGCATTCATAAAAATTATTTATTCATTCTAGCCTATTTCAAGTTTTCAAAATCCTTAAACCCTTTCCCTTGATTCTACAACATTCCATTCCGTCCCTACATAGTTCTAGCCATTCCAAAATAGATGCTAATCACACTCGAACACAAAACCCCATTTATAAAGTGTATTATATTCAAAATAATGCATATAGAGAGATAAATGAACTATTACATCACAGACAGTCGGAAAGCTTCACCTTTTCGTTGTCGCCACTAGAACTTGTCATTGTCCAATTATAAAAACTCGATAATGTCAAATAAGTAAATCACACACTATCCAATACACTTGTAATAATCAAATGCATAATAATCCAAGATATTAAAAAATAAATATAATCCAAGGAATTTAAATACAACCATGAATCCATCCGGTTTTTGTTATCCGACCACAATCAGATAGCATTCTTCGAAAGTGGTAAGTAAAAGATAATAAGGACTCATGCATGCGGAGAATAAGCAAACGAGTCTCATTCTTCTAAACTCTAGGAGTATGATCTGGTTCAATGTGATCTCATGATAACCACGTGATGCAAAGTATCAATGACTCTAGCACCTCAAGCATAATATAGTGTTCTATAACCACAATATAGTCTATATTATAAGGAGACTCGTAACGCCTTATCTTCCCAAACCGTGCATGCATGTACAACAAAAATGCAATATCAAGAATTAATGCAATTTAAACAAAATTATAATCACACAATGTAAAAGTTAGTATGAGATTTACTTAACCTTACAAACACGATATCGCAATTCCCTTGCGCTACAAGTCTGTAAACTAGTCGACACGGGGCTCCAATCGCGGTCCTACAATTTATTAATACGTCCTATAAGCTTCCACAACAAATTCACCATTTTCTCCAATTATTTGTAATTTAATTGACCCAATCGCGTTTCGAAACCTCTAAAATACTTTCAAAATAAATTATCCGATGCTGTGATTTCATTTTTTGACTAAAGATTATTGTTCGGCATAAAAAATTATGTTGTCTAGGCTTAATATAATTTTTTTTATTTTTCTTATATATTTATTAGTTGTACTCGACCTGAAAACCTCGAAATCCTTCTAAATCCACTCTTCGGATGTCCGGATCCTAATTTTGACTCCAAATTGTGATTTGGAATCGAAAATTAACTTTGATTATGTTTTAAAATAATTTTTTAAATTTCATACATTTTTCAGTATCATAGTACACTTTACGAGAAAAACACTTGGTATAAATCCTTAATAAAATATCAAAATCCTCATTTTTCATAAAAACCCCAATTTCCATTAATTTATCCAAAATTTTATTTTTATGATTATTTTTATGATTTTCTGGAAAATCATTTAATCGTTTTCCTATTTTTTAAAAACTATATATATATATATTATTTTTATTTAAATAAGGGGAATGGGGTCATCCCCTTCTTCCCTCCTTGCCCAGCAAATAATTTTTTTAAATTTTTTAATTCTCGATTAGGTTGGTTTAAACCCCACCCCAAATCACGTTTGGACAGGGAACTCAGCCCCTCACGGTTTCTCATTCCTCAATGATCCACCATTAACAAACCTCAAAACCACAACATCGACACCAACAACTTACAACAACACAACAATACACACACACTCACCTTATGCCGAGACCTCTCCCTCGGTCTCTCTCTCAATCCCTTCTTCTCGGTCTCCCCTTTTCCCAATCGATTTCACTTTCTACTTCCTTAGGCTCAAACTTCATCACTATCGAATTGAAGATGGAGGTGATTCTGGTTGTTTGCAAATTATATATTAGATTTCCTCGAGACTCACATCACGTGAATATTAAGACAAATCAATTGATTTTCATTTTATAATTAAATTTGATCTTCCACGAGATACGTATTACATATCTCAAGGTCATTTTTTGGGCTCAACCCAAAACCTATAAAACGGTGTTGCTTTGAATATATATTAGAGTTTCCTCGAGGTTCGTATTACACCTCGAGGCAAATTAATGATTTACTTATATTATATATTGATCTTCCTCGAGATTGAACAACACGCATTTCGAGGCATGTACAAATGTTTCACTAACAACACATTCCACCATTTCTTTCCTTGACACTCACGCTATGCGTATCTCGAGGCACTTCCAAGGTGTAATTTTATTTAATTCAAACTATAGGATCCATTTAAATATAAAAAACTACGTTATATATAAATACATACACACCTACATATCCGCGGCTACAAATTTACCACGCGCGCCGACGACCAACCTCGAGTATGCACACTATTGTACATCCCACGCGTGTCACTAGGACCTCACCAATTTATTTATTATTTTATTTAATTTTGTGATTATCTTTTTAATTTATGTTCAAATAAATCCCCGAAAAATACCCCAATGTCGCCAAAAGTTAGAGAATTCACCAAAATGCTCCAAAAATCTCGGACAACCTGTCTCACACGAAAACTGAGGTGCGGGACCCATGTCGACTCGTTAAATTAGTTTAAACGTACAAATTTGAGTTTGTAAGTTAAATTTAATTATTTGCCGTGAAACTTAAAACTAAAGTTTGGGCAGACATTTTAATTATCTCGACACCCATCTCGACACGTATCTCAAGGCAAAAACCCTAAAATTACAAAAAATGGAAAAATCCTCTAACGCATTTTGAAACTCACGAACACCACGTATACATTCCACTTGAGCTTATTTCGCGTCAAAATAGTGTATGATACATCAAATAGGCAGACAACACAAAAATAATATTAAATTTATTATATTCGATCTGTAGCACGCGGGTCCCACTTCAGATACTTAAATCTCAAATTAAATCCGAAAATACTTCATTAGCGACCTAATCAAGTTTATAAAATTCTCGGATGGCACAAAATCAATTTATAAAGAAATGAAAAAAGAATATGATTAAGAGTATTCCTTTGCTCGAGAGAGCAAAGTGTTGAGTTTGAGGCTATTTAACAAGTCAGGAATCAGACATATTTATAATGTAATTTAGGTTGATTTTAGATATAAATAATAATATAACACTAGGTATTCTTTTGTTTTTGTGATTTTAGGTTTTAATTAAGAAAATGAAGAAATGGAAGACAAAAAGGAAGAAAAGCAAAATAGTCAATTAGAGAAGAAGTCCTGCGATTTGCATTTGCACTAGCCACCTAAATCAGCAGTAGAGAAGTGCCAGCGAATCCTCAGTTAATTGAAAATTATACTAGAAATCACTAGCTGAATTAATGGAGCACAGAAAGCTAAATCCAGCGATTAACTCAGTGATTTGTGTACAAAATTGAATCGTTGACAAATTTCTGAGGTCGGTTATTAATTTCTTAGATTAATATGAAGAATTAGAGTTTATCTAGGATCTAAGACCCGAGGGCTTCAAAATAAAGCACTCTCTAACCTAGTTCACATATTCAATAAGTTTTTTATTAGTTTTAGTCTAAGTTTAAAGCTCTATTGGAGCTTTGATTTATTTACGAGGTATTTATTTATTTTATCATGTCTTTTAATTATATTATTGTGTTATTTATTTCCAGCATGAGTGAATAGTTTATCAACCTAAACAAACCCTAGACATGTATATACTTTGGATTGCTATATAGTTGCAAATAAGGAATCATGAACTTAATGCTTTAAATTTATTTGTACACGTCAATCACAAAGTTAACCAATTATTTTTAGGTAATTACAACTAAAGAAGATTAATATTGCATACATACTTGCAAATGTGAATTGTGGTATTTTGATTCTGTATCTATGTCTATGATTATTGATAACAATTATAGAAGTAATCACTATGATTTATCTATAAGACTGTTTCCTGAGTGGATGTTTTAGGTGGTTGTGTTCTAAGTTATTTATTTATTAACATATTTGAATTTATATTTGATTTAGATTATGTATGATTTTCATTGAGTGTTAATGTTGTCCTATTTCTATGGTATTGAGTTTTATCCAATATGTAGATCTACAATGATAAGAATATGACTTTTTCATTGAATTTAGGAAAATCGATGGCTGACTAAAGGTTATCAACCTATTATGAATTAAAATTTAATGATTCCAAGATTCCACTCGTTATGATTATAACTATGTTATGAAGTGATGTTATGTTCTAGCGTTTGAAAGTAATGCAAGTATATTACATTGTTTAGTGGGGGTTTGTTTAGATATTTATATTATATTGAATTTGACTATTCTTTAATTTTGTTTGCATTGAGTTGTTTAAATTATTTTGGTTAGTTTGGTTAATTAAGTTAGTAGTTATAGTTTTTAGTTATTTAGTATTTTAATTCCTATTTAATTAGGTTAACAAAGAATGACTTCAACTTATCGAAAGATTATAAGAAGTTGCATCAAACTTTGCTATATTTTTGAAAAGAGAAGAGATAAAAATTGCTTTTGTAAGTTAAGATAAAGAAGCTGTAACGGGTTTAGGTGTTAACCAAAGTTTTAATAAGTCTATAAAGGGAACAAAACAAGATAAATGTGAGAATAGCTAAGATTGACGAAAGGAAAATAAATAGACTATATGTATAAGAAAATGAATTAGTTACAAGTCAATTATTAGACATATTTTATAATTCATTTCAGGATAATTTTTTATGTATAAGACTATATTACACGAGGCTTTCTCTTGTTTTTGATATTTCAGGTAATAAATGGAGAATATAACTAAATGAAGAAAAAATGAAAGATTATGAAATAATTAATCAAGTGGAAGAAGTATACAAAGAATTATCACCAAGGAAGCAAAGAAGAACTGGAATTATGAACAAATGATTCTTATTGGTTCTTGGGAGGCACTGAATCGCTGGCCAAATCGAGGGACACAAGAAAGGACCAGTGAGCTTAACTTTTTGGTTTTAGCCAACGATTCATATCACACGTAAATCACTACGAATCGCTGGGTAAGATTATGAGAATTTTAGATAACTACGAGTTTTTTGAGTTGTTTTGGGATGTTTACCATTTAGAATACTTTAAATACCAACCTAAGGTTATAAAATTAACTGCCCTTGATCATAATTTGAAGCCCTAGATGCCTTGGTTGTTTTTGGAGCCATAGTCTACATAGTTTACATACATTGTAATATACTTGGATTGCATTCAAACACTAGAACGCAACATTACTTCATAATATAATTATAATCATAACACATGAAATCTTGGAATCATTAAATCCTATTTCATAATAAGTTGATAGCCTTTAGCCAGCTACAGATTTTCCTAAATTCAATGAAATGCCACATTCTTATCATTGTAAATCTACCTATTTGATAAAATGCAACATCGTAAAAATACAATAGCATTATGCTTAATGAAAATCATGCCTAATCTAAGCCAATATTATCAAAGCCAAATAATAAACAACTTAAAACATAATCACCTATAACATCCACTCGGGAAAAGCCCCATAGATTAATCCTAGTTACTACTTCTATTATTGTTTTCAATAACTATAAACATAGAATCAAAATTGAAATATCACAATATATATTGCGCACTATGCATGCAATATTAAACTTCATTAGTTGTAATACACAAAAAATAACTTGTTAAATTCTTGATTGACGTGCGTGAATTGATTTAAAGCATTAAACACATGATTCCTTAATTATACCTATCTAGCAACGCAAAGTATACTACATGTCAAAGGCTTGTTTAGATTGATAGACTACTCATTCATGCTGGAAATGAACAATGCAATAATACAATTGAAAGACTTAATTAAATAAATACCATTTAATGAATTAAACAAAGCTCCAATGTAGCTCAAACATAGACTAAATAAAACCAAACTCCATTAAAAGCATAATAAAAGAAAGGACAAATTTGTTGGTCAATAGAGTATTGGGTTTTTGGGTTCATACCCAGCGAAAAATTCAAAAACAAATTTTGAAAAACCCAAACAGGATTGAAAATAAGTTATATTAAACTAGATCTATAAAAGTAAACCATACCTTAATCCGTGATTTTCTTCTCTGATTGTTCGATTTCCAAGACGTACAAGTGCACGTCCTCCATTAGAAATCTATACACGAACGATGACCACAATTTAGAGAGTTAGCCCCGAGAGAGATATAAAAAGTTATTCTTTCTCTCTCAAAACCTAGAGAAGTCGAAATTTATGAAAACACAAATCTTATTTCATTTTACGGTTTCAACCTCTATTTATATGTGTTGATAAGCCCTCACTTAAAACCCTATCCATATTAAAACTATTGTATTTAGGAGGTTTAAGCAAATTATGCGTATGCCCATATTAATAAGTTATCATATAATGAATCGCAAGGGCTTTTATGTCATGAATATTATCATATAAAATTCATTACTCTGAACCAATTGAAATTGCACAAAGCCATTCTTTGTGTGAGGCCCAATAGGTTCATGCGATGTTGACAGTGAACCAAAATCATTTTGGCACATAAGTCACAAGCAGTCTTTCGCAAGGCATTACGACTGCCCAAGTAGCATGAATATCAAAATCGATACAACCTAATGAATAACATATATCATATCCTTTTGTCGTGTGATATCATTTTATTAAACATAAGGCATTGAAACCCTTAATGATCAATTGTACTAGTCTTGATCTTTAAGTAGACTAAAAACATCCAAATGAGATTGATCACGTTAGTTCACTTGGACTAGGCCATTCAATAGTATAACATATCGAGGGATCTATTGATATCTCTCTCTAAACGAGAGGGACAAATTCTATCTTGATTACACACCTTCACATATTATTCACATGGTAACCAACACAATCTTTATAATCATTCGGTTAAAGAAAAAGTTAGATTGTGTCAAATTATCATGCTCCTAACATTAAAGTCTATAGTAATCTCAAGTCGAAGGACTAATAATATACCAATTATGGGCAACACCTATGAATTAATCTATGAGGCATTCTCATAAGGGGATCGGTCCAGTAACTTGTTCCCTAACAAGTACTCATGATCTCGATTCGCATCTCTATATGCATAATCATCACGTGACCATCAATCAAGATTTACACTAGTCTTAATTCATTATAGTTTCCAGTATAATGACTGACTAGGGATTTTAGGATATTTCAATAAATGCCCATGGATCGTATTATAAGGTAAACATCCAATCACTTATAATAAAACAACAAATGAAAACCTCAATTTTATTTACTAAAATTATAAGATAAACAATGTTTGTAAGTTAACCTAGGGTACATGCCCCAACATCTCCCACTTGCACTAGGACCAAACATTCATGTATTTAATACCTAATGACCTAATGTGAACATCATTTTTCACTTATGGAAGAGCCTTCGTCAAAGGATCTGCAACATTGTATTCTGTAGGAACTCGATAAATATTCACGTCCCCCCCTCAATGATTTTTCGAATGAGATGAAAACATCTAAGTATATGTTTAGATCGGTGGTGTGATTTTAGTTCTCTGGCCTGTGCTTTCGCCCCATTGTTGTCACAATAGAAACAAACTTGGTTAGCTATACTAGGAACCACACCAAGTTTAGAGATGAACTTTTTCATCCAAACTGTCTCCTTAACTATATCAGACGCTGCAATATACCCAACTTCTGTTGTAGAATTTGCCATAGTTTCTTATTTCAAACTTTTTCAGCTCACCGTGCCTCCATTCAAAGTAAATACATATCCAAACTGCGCTCTGAAGTCATCTATATTAGTTTGAAAACTTGCATCTGTGTAACCATTTACAACAAGCTTGTTTTCTAAACTTTCATGGACCAAGAACATTTCTTTAGTCCTTTTTAAGTACTTAAGAATGTTCTTTACTGCTATCCGGTGACTTTCACCAAGATCAAACTAATATTAGATTTTTGTGCTTAAAACATATGATACATCAGGTTGGGTGCGTGGCATGACATACATGATAGATCCAATAACTGATGCATATGGAATCGAATTTATGTGCTATCGCTCATCATTAGTTTTCAGACATTGAGTCTTGCTAAGACTTATACCATA
Organism: Stephania yunnanensis; assembly: GCA_039657365.1. Taxonomy (NCBI): domain Eukaryota; kingdom Viridiplantae; phylum Streptophyta; class Magnoliopsida; order Ranunculales; family Menispermaceae; genus Stephania; species Stephania yunnanensis. The sequence continues at coordinate 47,303,226 of CM077581.1, forward strand.
AGACATTGACAACGACCCTCTTTTAGAGTCTCGCATATTGAACCTATTCAGTACCTTGTCAACATAAGCACTCTGACTTAGACCAATCAACCTTTTAGATTTGTCTATATAGATCTTAATCCCAAAGGTGTAAGCTACATCTCTAAATTCCTTCATTGAGATACACTTCCCTAACCAAAAACTGACACTTTGAAAGGTCGCGATGTCTTTCTAATGAGTAATATATCATCAACATACAATACTAGGAAATAACCACGCTACCACTGACCTTTTTGTATACACAAGGCTCATCTTCGTTTTTAATGAAATCAAATTTCTTAATTGCTTAATTAAAATGAAGAATCCAACTCCGAGAAGCTTGCTTAAATCCATAGATAGATCTTTGAAGCTTGCACGCCTTCCTAGAATTCTCAAGATGAACAAGCCCTTCAGGTTGTGTCATATACATGTCCTTAAGTAACTTTTCTTTTAGAAAAGCTATTTTGATATCCATTTGCCATATCTCATAGTCATAATATGCAGCTATGGGAATTAGAATTCTAATGGATTAAAGCATGGATATAGGAAAAAAAGTCTCATCATAATCAACACCTTGAGTCTGTCTAAAACCTTTTGCTATTAACCCTGCTTTATAATTATGCACAATGCCATCAATGTCGGTTTTCTTCTTGAAAACTCATTTACATCTAATGGTCTTTCCACCTTCAGGTAAATCAACCAGGTTCCAAATTGGTCATCATAGATTGATTACATATCATAATTCACGACACTAAGCCATTTATCTGCCTCAGGGCTATACACATCCTCTTGATAAGTAGTAGACTCATTTTGATCTATAAGAAAAACCTCGCTACTATCAGTAATAAGAAACCCAAATCTCTCAAGCTAATATCTTACCCTATCAGACCTACACGGACCTTGTGATACCTGTGGAGGTTCGACTAGTTCAAGACTTTGTTGATCTCCCACTTGCGGCTGAATGTTTATTTGTGGTTCTTGAACTTCTTCAAGACTTAATTTATTCCTATTTTGAAATAAACTATTTTTCCATAAAGATACCATTTCGAGAAGCAAACACTTTGTTTTCTATGGGATTATAAAAGTAGTATTCTTTAGTTTCTTCAGGATAACCTACAAATGCACACTTGATAGATTTGACTGATAATTTTTCTTTGATTTTCCATTGTACGAAAAATCTTACAAACCCAAATCATAAGGAAAGACAAACTTGGTCTTTTTCCAAACCACATCTCATATGATGTTTTATCAATAGCTTTAGAAGGAATACGATTTAGTGTAAATGCAACAATTTCTAAAGCATAGCCCTAAAAGGAAATAGAAATACCTACGCGACTCATCCTAAATCAAAACATATCTAATAAAGTTTGATTTGTCATCTCAAAAACACCATTCCATTTTGGAGTTGCTGGTGGAGTTAATTGTGAGACAATCCCACATTTTCTAAGATGATCATCAAACTCTTAGCTTAAATATTTGCCACCTCAATCTGATCAAAGTGCTTTAATAGTTTTACCAAGTTGATTTTGCACTTAATTTTGAAATGTGCAAAACATCTTAAAAGATTCATTTTATGTTTCATGAGATACACGTAACCATATCTACTGAAATCATCAGTGAATGTAATGAAGTACTGATAAACACCTCTAGCCATTATGTTTATAGGACCACATGTATCTGTATATATTAGACCCAATAAATTACTTGCCCTTTCACTTTATCTAGTAAAGAGACTCTTTGTCATCTTGTCTAGTAAACCAAATACACTTGTTTCATATGATTCAAAATCAAATGAATTTAAAAGTCTATCCTTATGGAGTTTAGAAATGCATTTCTCATTTATGTGGTCAAGACGACAATGCTAAAGGTAGGTTTGATTCAAATAATTTGACTTGAATCTCTTTGTATTTACATTAAAACTAGGTGTATTTATAGACCTTTTCATATTTAGAATATACAAACCATGACATAAATCATCATTCGCATAGAAAACGTCTTTACAAGAAATGAAACATTTATTATTCGCAATAATGAAATTAATACCATCCAAATTCAAACATGTAACTAAAATGATGTTTTTGCTTAAGGCGGGGACATAATAGCAATTATTTAAAACTAAAACAATCCCAATAGGTAAAATTAACTCATATTATTCTTCAGCCAATGCAATAGCCTTTGATCCATTTCAAACTTGTAGGATGACTTCTCTTTCTTTAGCTTTCTACTTTTGGTGAGTCCTTACACATTAATACAAATATGAGATCCACATCCAATATCCAATACCTAAGAATCACTAGTAGACAAGTTAACTTCAATAATATAAATACTTGAAGCAGTAGTCGCACTACTCTTATGTTTTTTTTAGATTTTTATGATATAGGTTGCAATTTCTAAACCAATGTCCAGGTGCATGATAGAAATGAAAATTACCTTCTTTTTACTTTTCCATATGGGACTATGAAGTAGAAGTGGCCTTAGGCTTGACTTGTTCCATAGGCTTTCTGATAGTCACAACAACCTTGGCAACTTTAGCCTTGCCTTTCACCTTCTTCTTCATAGCCTTTCCTTTATGAACCATCAACACATTAACAATGGATTTTTTGATATTCTTCTCAGCAGTTTGAAGCATCAAATACAACTCTGAGATATACTTCTCTATTATTCATATTATAGTTCATAACAAATTATGAATAACTATTAAGCAATGAATTTATGATCAAATCCGTACCCAATTCTTGGTTTATGGGAAATCTAAGTCTATCAAGATGTTTAATATAGCCCTTCATTTTCAGAATATGAGGATTGACTGACGCACCCTCAGCCATTTTGCAAGAATGAAGGTTCTCAACTGTCTCAAACCTTTCTAGCCTAGCATGCTGTTGGAACATTTCCTTTAGCATCGTAGCCATGTTGTAAGCTTCCATGTGTTCCATGTCCTTCTAAAGTTCAGGAACCATGGTTGCCAACATAATGCATGCAACGTCAATTGAGTCGTTGACATGCTTAGTATGTGTATCCTTCACAGCTCTTAAAGTGTTGGCTGGTGGTTCCTCAGGAATACGATCATCCAGGACGTACAACTTGTGTTCATGCTTAAGAACTATTCTCAAGTTTCTAAACTAGTCAAAAAAGTGTGTCCCGGACAACTTATCATTCTTAAAGATGGATTGCGGTGACATGGGATTAATGTGATTTGAAGAGGCCATATATCTATAACAAAAATTATGCAAAAGTTCATTTTAGTATAAAGGATAGACTCCCACTAAATTAAACCTCCTAAAAATACTATGTTAATATAAGGGACTAAAATTCATGTTTCACCTAATTCCAAGACAGCTAAGGCATGGCATTTTGAATTAGGTTATTTTGATAGGTACCAATTATCAATTACATCATATGTAACTTTTAGTTATTTTATGAGATTATGACATCTTATATCTTTGCATGTTTTATCTCGTCTTGTGCCTAAAGCCCAAAACCTTTTTAATAGCATTATCAATTCTAACCATTTCAAATAATAGAGTAATCGTTACCAAACTTGCCTCACCAAGATAACACAATACACTCTACGGAGGCATATTCATATCGATGCGATTAAAGCCTTGACAAGTGTTTGAGAATGGATGACACTTGACTTAAAATCTGGAAGAGAGATTTTTATTTGTTTTAGTGATCATAATTTAAACAATATAAATATCATATATTACAACACATGAACAACCACTAAACAAGTTAGGAAACTTTACTAATATCAACTATTATACGAATTTCCTTACGCTACGAATTGTTAGCGACGGTCCTACTAACCGATCAACAGGCGATGGTTTTGCTGACCAGTCAGCAGATGAGGGTACAGGGGCAACGCCCACTTTTTTCGACAATGAATTCCAATTTTGAAAATTGAAATTTGTTTAAAATTCCTCGTTATTTTAATCAATCCAATTGACCAAAACTGCCCCTTATTTTAATTTCAAAAAATATTTATTAAAATATTTTAAATTATCTCAGGCCCATCTCTAAATTAATATCTTATCCTCATCCAATTAGAATTTAAGATACTTTGAATCCTTATCCAAGAATTTGTTATATATCTCACCTATCTTAAAATTTTTCTTATTTTTATCGGATTACAAGTTTATCTCCTATCAAATAAGAATATTCTAATGGATAACTATAATGAGATATAAGATTAAAACCAATTTCTATTTTTATTCAAACAAAACAAGAAATTAAATCGAGAAACGAAATACTAATCATGCATTCAACACCATAATTAAATTAATCATATTAATCTAATCATGATTTCTGTCACGGAGCATACATAATTATTGAACAATCAAAATATGTATTCAACACTAGTATCACATTAAAGTGATCATATCAACCTAATCATGAATTCTACAATGAATATACGAAATCTGCATTATTTAATATTAAAACATATGTTAATTGAAATATTCTAAACATGATTTCTATCATTGAATCAAATCATGAGTTAGCAATATGCTCTAAAACCAATTCTTGATACAAATTATCACATAATCTATATGTAAATCATATATATATATATATATATATACATTAATCAAGATCATGTTTTCACACATATATCATATATACATCAAAGAAAATATGCAAACGTTTAATAGATCTATAAAAGTAAATCATACCTTAATCCGTGATTTCCTTATCTGATTGTTCAATTTCCAAGACGTTCAAGTGCGCTTGTGCGTCTTCTATGAGACATCTATACATAAATGGTGACCACAATTTGGAGTGCTAGCTCTAGAAAAGATAGAAAATATTTTTCTTTCTCTCCCCAAATCTAGAGATCTTGATATTTGCAAAAATAAAAATCTTATTTCATCTTAGGGTTTCAACCTCTATTTATATGTGTAGATGTGCCCTCACTTATAATCCTATTCATATTAAAACTATCGTATTTAGGCAGTTTAAGAAAATTACATGCCCATATTAATAAGTTATCATGTAACAAATTATAAGGGCTTTTATGTCATAAATTCATCATATAAAATTTATTACTTTGGACTAATTGAAATTGTGCAAAGCCATTCTTTGTGTACGACCCAATAGGTTCATGCGGCTTTGGCAGTGATCCCGAAACCATTTTGGTACATGAGTCGCAAGTGGTCTCTAGCAAGGTATTATGACTAGCCAAATAGCATGAATATCAGAATTAATACAACCTAATGAATAACATCTATCATATCCTTTTGTGGTGCGATATCCTTTGATTAAACATAAGGCATGAAAAATCGCCCTTAATGTTCAATCGTACTAGTCTTGATCTTTAAGTAGACTGAAAACATCCAAATGAAATTGATCATATCAGTTCCCTTGGACTTGGCCATTTAACAGTCTATACGAGAGGGAAAAATTCTATCTTGATTGCACACCTTCACATATTATTAACATGGTAACCAATCACAATTTTTATAATCGTCTGGTTAAAGATAATGTTTGATTGTATCAAATCACCATGCTCATAATATTGAAGTCTATGATAATCTCGAGTCGAGGATTAATGATATACCTAGCATGAGTAACACCTTAGACTTAATCCATGTGTTGTTCCCAGAGCGGGTCGATTCAGTACCTAGTTCCCTAATAAGTACTCAAGATTTCAATTCGTATCCCTATATGCATGATCATCACATGCATCAATCAAGATTCATACTAATCTTAATTCATTATAGTTCCCAATATAATGATTGACTAGGGACATTTAGGATATTTCAACCAATATGAATGGATCTTATTATAAGGTAAACATGCAATCACTTATAATAAAATAGCAAATGAAAACCTCAATTTTATTAACCAAAATTATAACATAAAAAATATTTATAGATCGAGTTAAGGCACATGCACCAAGTGAGAAGAGAGGATATAGAGAGTCTCTAATTGAAACCATAAAGTTCTATTTATATCAAACCCTTTAATTTGGTTTCTAAAAGGGAAATAAAGTGGAAATTGTGGGTTCTTTAGTGTCTTACTCGTCAAGAAAGAGCTGATAGTTGTGGTGAGTTTGTTATTTGGGTCTTGGACACGTCGCATCATCTAATCGGTGGTGTTTGTTGGTTCGGCTGACGTGGTGAACTCAGATTGGTGGAGAATCCTATGAAGACGTGGCGGCATCAATATGAGAGTGACACGTGGCACCTGTATGGGATGGAGAAAGGCATTGAAAAAGTAGTGCGAAGATGTGGGAGACAACACTAGCATAAATCTTAAGGAAGATCAAAGGGTCTGGAGTGAAGAGAAAACTTGTTTAATAGAAACGGTGAAAATCTAGGAGTTTGCACAATGCTCATCTAGAGGCAGATCCATACTTCTAATTCTCATATGCTCTGATTTGATGTGAATCATGAGACAAGATTAATGATTTTTGGAGTGTTGTGTGATCAAGCGCGTCTAGTTCTGCATTGCTCAACTGCTACTCATTTCTTCATCTACTGTTGTGTGAGTATCTCGATGCTAATTAGATGGTAGCTAAACAAACTGCCAGAATGACTTACACTTTTGAGACTTTTCTCAACTAATGTTCCACAATAATTCTTCTAAACCATCATGGAATAAACACTGACCAATGTAGATCCTACCAAGCTATCTCGAAGTGCGTGCAAGCTAAATTCTTCACTTTTAATCCCATTTTCTTCCATTTCTACACTTTTCCTTTTTAAATCTTGCAATCACAATAACAAGAGAATACCATGTGTAATATCATCATTTTCATATAAAATCAACCTAAATTACACTATAAAACATGTCAAATGTCTGACTTGTGAAAAACCTCCAAACTCGGTACTTTGCTGTCCCACGCAAATGAATACTCTCATTCGTATTCTTTTTTCATTCTTTATATATTTTCAATCTAATTCATCTTAAATTTAAATAATAGACATTTTAAATAGAAGAGATTTTCAAATGGAAACATATTACCCATAAATACATAAAAATTATGATAGAATAGAATGATTTAGAAAAAAATAAAACATCCCTTAATGATAATTTAACCACCCAATGCAACACCATTTAGAACTTAAAGTTCAATATCAAGGATAGTACATAATGTAGGTTTTCTCAATCTCCAATGATAAGCATCAAGCTTACAATAACTAGTATAGAATTTCAAAACACAAAACACACTAGAATAATCTTAATTTTAGAAAATACTTTATAATAGTACCACAATCAAAATCAATAGGAATTTTGCAAAGATACCAATGAAAATATTGTTTAAAACGTGTTAGATTAAGAAATACTTCACTCGATCCTAGCTTCAAGCACTTGAGCTAAATCTTTTCTTTAAAAAGTTTAAGAAAATCCACCTTTTTCATCTTTCATTTTTTTTACTTCATCCTACTACAAGGACTTTTATTATTTTTATTTACTTATATGTTATATATTTTACTTTAGAGTACCTGCTACATTTCCTATGGACATTCTCACATTTTTCCCACTATAGATTCCTGCTCCATTTTCTATGAAATCTACGACTCTCTCTCTATATATATTTAAAAACTCTTGTTAGCACTTCTCACTATCAACTGAAGTTGAAGAAAGTATTATTTCTAACTTATATAATTTTATTGGTTTCTAACCCATTTCTTCTTTTAATTGTGGCATAATAACTTAATATATATGCATACTATAAAAATACTTAATTAATAGCCTTTGTATCACAAGATTCCTAGAAACCTATCTTGTTCATCTTGCATTATTATTTCTATCTTCTACCCATTATCATGACTAACACAAGACATTCAATTTAGTGTATACATTAACTAGTAAAGTTAATAAAAAGGGTATAAAAATTGATTCCTTCTATCAAATAATTTATTTGGATAGTAAAAATATCGAATTAATTCAAAATCTATTATTATATTCATTATCATTTTTTTCCTTGGTAGAAATAAAGATAAATAAAATCTATACTTACTTGAATTCGGAAGAAATTTGAAGATTTTCATTAACTCACTTGAATATCAGATCAAAAGTATGAACTTTGGATCAATTTTGAACTTATCTTCTACCTTTCTTTCTTTCCTTGCTTTCTGTGCTATCCTTGTCATGCTTGACTTAAATACCCCCAAACTCATTCTAAACCTTGTCCTCAAGGTTTAAAAATTAAGTCGGGTTTCTAGCGAAACAAATATACCTCATGAAGCATAAAAGAATTGATATAATTGATATAATCATAAATTAGATAATCAATATTGAATAAACTCAATGTATGAAAAAAAACGTTCCTAAGTACTTCAAGTCATGTGATGGACAAATATATAAACCTCGAAACTCATGTGAAACTTAGTCTCAAATAGTTTGCGTATAAAATCCAATCTATTTGCCATATATTAAAAATAATTTGAAAATTTTCTATCAATAAGCAAACTGTCACACCACCCCCATACTAGTATTATAGTTGAAAACATTCGACATCAAAACTAATTTGTAAGAAAAAATTTCAATATTCAGCTTCTAACCTAGATAAAAATCCAAAAATTAATGAAAAATAAAAAATTTGGTTAATAAAAGGTTAGGGTTTTAATTGATTACCTTCTTGAAAGTTAATATTTTAAGATTGAAATTCTAAACTCTTCTTGAAGACTCCTCTAAGCTCCAACTTTGAATTCCCCTGCTTAAGCCCTAGTTGGCTCTATACTTTCAAAACTCACTAAATTTTTGGTTGAATGCGTGAAGATTGAGGTGGGAATCACTAAAATACATTAATTTCAAGCTTTGGAATGTTAAATCTAGTAAAAATGATCTCTTGATCGAAAGTTTACAATGGTTTGCGTGTTTGAAAGGTTTAAATGTAGCAATTTGGGATTTCTATGTCTAAAAACTCGAATTCGTTATTAGCTAAACATGGTTTAATTGCATTCGTTGAGGAATCACTGCCTAAATCGCTGAAAATAAGTCTCGGTGGCTTAGCAATTAGTTCAGTGAATCTTACTTATAAGTGCAAATCATTAACAATTCGCCGACCTAAAATTATATTGAAAACTCAACACACTGCTGTCGATTTATTTAGTGAATTCCAGTACAATTACTAGGAAATTGCTGACCTTTATTAATTTTTCTCAACCTAATTAATTTTCCCATATATTTATCACATAAATATCCAATAAAAAGGTAAAATCATTCATAATGATCAGAGTATAACTATGATATGTACTAAATAATAATTTCATTAATATAAATAGCTAATTAAAGTAAAACTAATACATTAAAATAATATAATATGAAAATAAATTGTCTTGATCAACCCCTCTTATATGAAATTATTCCGGAACTGAATTCTTAAAATATCTATATTATAAGAATCAAAAGTTGAGAGAATATAAAAAAACCTAACCAATTCTAATACTAAAACATAAATAAAAGATAGATTATGGGCTGCCTCCCATAAAGCGCTTTTGCTTACTATTGTTGGCTCGACTGCACCATGCGATCCAAATCTGGTTTATACTATATTTAAAAACAATCTCTTCATTCCAAACTATTATTTTGATAGTTCCTTGAGCTACATCAAGTGTTGCATTAGTAGTTGTTACGAAAGGTCTTCCTAATATAATATTTACATCGGCCTTTGGTTTATGATCCAGAATAATTAAATCTAATAAGAAACTAGATTTTTGAGTTTTCACTTTCACATATTTAAGTATACCATTATTCTCTAATATAGATCCATCAGCAGAAGAAATTATAATATTATGATTTTCACCATATTTCCTATAGGTGAAAATTGTGTTCTAAAAGATATTAGAAAAATATGGTGTTATACGAAGCGTTTGAGTCACATTTGACATTCTCAAATTTCTTACTATTGATAACAATAGAGATTGTTATGTTTCTTGATTTAATTATCATCCTTATTCTTATTAGTTGTTTCTTTTTGGTTTTTTCATAGAGAATGAATTGATAGAACTCAATCCCTTTACCATTTTAGTATTTAAATTGACCACTCCAGGATCATGCAACGTTACAGGATTTGAACTCAGTATTTTATTCTTAATATCTTTTTTAACGCTTGAATCTTTTGGGTGAATAATATTTTCCTTATTTCTCGGCTGTTGAACTCTCCATTATTGAGTTATTTTCTTATCATTAGGACCGTCTTCAACTTTTTCTTTCTTTGAAATATCATTTTCAATTTTCATCTTTACTGCATTGATTGCATATACTTTAGTACTTAGACTATTATAAGGATTTAATTATAAAGAATCATTATTTTTCATTTCTTTGCTAAACAATTCATTAGAACCATTATATTTATCTTCATGATTGAATTTGAAAATGAAGATTTTGTCTTCAAATTCCATAGACATAGTTCTTTCAAAGACATCTAACTTAGCCTTAGCAGTTTTAATAAAAGGTCTACCTAACTGTATAGATGGATAATTAGGTGATATTGAATCTCCCATTTTCATGATATAAAAGTTAGCAGGGAATATTAAGTCATCTACTTTTACTAAAACATCTTCTAATAAACCATAAGGTTTAACTTATGTGTTATTAGCCAAAGTAAGAATAATAGGTATATTAGTTAACAAACCTATTTTTAATAACTTATAGAGTTTAAGGGACATTACATTAATTGATGCTCCAAGGTCACACATAGCAAAGTATAGAAGAAGTTCCTATTGTAATTGAACTTCCAAGCATTCTTGGAATGGAACATTTCTCAGGTGTTTTTTTTTTTTAATTAAAGCAGACACCTTTTTTCCTAAGTTTTCTTTAGATTCTTCTAAAAATCTTATTTAGATTTAGAGAATTCTTTCAAAACATCATTATAGTTAAAAAATTGCTTAATTGATTCCATCAATGGTTTATTGATTTCTATTTTCTTAAATGCTTCAAGTATGTCTTCATTGTTTTCTTCATTCCTAGCATCCGCTAATCATTGTGGAACGATAGAATTTGAATACATATCTTCATTCAAATTACCTGAAATCTTATCATATTTCTCTTAATTAACTATTTAGATTTTTGTAAAGATTTTTCATAAGCTTCAACACTAGCTAAATCCCAAGGGTATAGCCTTTCAAGAAAATGTGTATATTTCAATTATTTAGCAATTCATTCTCTAGTAGGAATGACATTAGTCATCATTTCTTCTTTTTCTTCTTCAACTTTTTTGTATTCTTTTTTTGCTCAACATCCCTTTTAGGTATATTTTCCGGTATATGTGTGTCATTGTTTTTATCACTAAATAAAACATTAACTTGTGCTTGGCTAGTAGGAACAATTTGAGTCGGTGCTTTAGTTTGATTAATGAATGTATTAAATTATTGGGTCATTTGACTTGATTGATTTTTCAATTCATTCATATCACCTTATAACATGGATTATTTGATCTTGCTCATTGTTTGAGTTTTCTAATGGAATGGCTCTTTCAATTTATGTAGGTGACATAAACCCATGATAACTCTGGTTATTTAGACCATTTCTAATATTTAGCTGTAGACAATTTGTATATTCATTAGATTTATAATTAGTTTTAGTGAGTTCACCATAATTATTCATCATCACATTAAATTATTCGATTTTGTCTCCGTGCATTAAAGGGTATTCATTATCAAGATGATTATTATTATAACAAAAAGCATAAGGTTTCACTTGGATTGATCTATCTTTTAATAATAGCTTGACCATGCTTTTTAACTCATCAATTGTATCATCTAATGTGTTCAATTTTCTTTTCTTCTCTTGATAAAGTATCTCATTTATGAATCTATTCCTTTCATCATACTGTTTAAATTTTTTAGCCATTTCGTTAATAGCTTCTATACCTAAATTTGGTGTTAGTTCGAATTAAGATCTTCCATATACTATGTCTAAAGATCTCTATTCTAGATGGTTTAATCCTTCATAGAAAAATTGCACTAAAGCTCTATTTATAAATCCATGTTGTGGACATAATGAGATCAATCTTTGATACCTATTCCAAAACTCACCAAAGATCTCTTCGGTTTCCATCCTAGCATCACTAATTCTTTGTCTTTGTAAATTGATTTTGTGTGCTAGGACATATTTATCTATATGGAATTCAGAGGAAGATAGAAGCCGATCTAGAGCTTGAATTTTAATGAAGAAGGAAAAACTTCCAGTTTAATATACTTAAGTTCTACATCCTTACATTTCATTGCATTTACTATATATATATATTCCTTAATTAATGTTCGAGGATCTTCATCATCTTCATCATAAAAAGTGTGGTAAAGATTTGATGAGTCCAAATCTTAATTCAAAGTCGGGGAATTCTATAAGAAAAATAATGCACATTGGTTCATCAGCCGCAACATTTTTGTCATATTGCCTAAAAGTAAATTCTTGCTTGTCTTCCATCATATTATATGACATACAACGAGAAAAACTCTTAAGAAATTATATTAAAACCCCCAACAGTGAAGCAAAAAAATTAACACATGTCGAGCGTGCACAATAATAAATTTCTCTTATATTTATAACTTGTTGTAATGATAAGTGGGATATCGTCTCCACATGGATTTTGCAAACTTCTCAAGAAAGTGTTTTTTTTTCTTATTTTTATTAATTTAGTTAATCTAATTAGACGGGAATTAAAATATTAAATAACCAAAAACTATGATTACTAACTTAAATAATCAAACTAACTAAACTAATTTAAACAATTCAATTGCAAACTAAATAAAAAATATTAAAATTCAATATATATATTTACATAAAAATTTAAATAAACCCCCGCTAGATAATGTAATATACTTGGATTGTATTCAAACACTAGAACATTACATCACTTCATAATATAGTTATAATCATAACACCGAGAATCATTAAATCCTATTTCAAAATAGGTTGATAGCCTTAAGCCAACCACCGATTTTCCTAAATTCAATGGAAATGTCACATTCTTATAATTGTAAATCTACTCATTGGATAAAATGAAACATCATAGAAATGCGATAACATTACGCTCAATGAAAATAATGCTTAATCTAAGCCAATATTATCAAAGGCGCATAATAAACAACTTAGAACAGAATCACCTAGAACATCCATTTGGGAAGTGGCCTATAGATTAATTATAGTTACTACTTCTATAATTGTTGTGAATAACTATATACATAGAATCAAAATCAAAATATCACAATACATATTGCGCACTATGCATGCAATATCAATTTTCGTTAGTTGTAATACGCAAAAACAACATGTTAAATCCATGATTAACATTTATTAATAGATTTAAAGCATTAAACAAATGATTCCTTAATTATAATTATTTAGCAATCTAAAGTACACTACATGTCTAAGGTTTGTTTGATTGATAGACTACTTATGCTAGAAATAAACAATGCATTAATATAATTAAAAGACATAATTAGATAAATGCCTCATAATGAATTAAACAAAGCTCCAATGTAGCTTCAAACATGAACTAAACTCCATTAAAAACATTATAAAAGAAAAGAGAAACTTATTGGTCAAGAAAGGAGTGGATAAAAAGTGTCTCCAATCAAAACCATAAGTTCTATTTATATTAAACCCTTTAATTTGTTTTCTAGAAGAGAGTGGGTTATTTGGTATCTTATCCATCTAGGAAGATCTGATGGTTGTGGTGAGTTTGTTTTTTGGGTCTTGGACAAGTGAAAGCGTTTGATTGGTGGCGTTTACTGGTTTCGCTGATGTGGTAAGCTCAGATTGGAGGAGAATGCTCTGAAGATGTGGCAGCACCAACAGGAGAGTGACACTTAGCAGTTGGCTGGGATAGATAGAGGCGCCGGAGAAGTCGTGTGAATATGTGGGAGACAACACTAACATTGATCTCGAGGAAGGTTGAAGGCTCCGGAGTGAAGAGAAAACTCATTTAAGAGAAATGATGAAAATCTAGGAGTTTGCACGATGCTCATCTCGAGGCAGATCCATACCTCTAATTCTCACTTGTTTAGATTTGATATGAATCTCGAGACAAGATAATGGTTTTTGAAGTGTTGTGTGATCAAGTGTGCTTAGTTCTGCATTGATCCGCTACTGCTCATTTTATCTTCCATTGTGGTACGTGTATCCCAAGGCTAATCAGATGGTACCTAAACAAACTGTAGGAATGACTTACACGTAGTCATTTTTTAGACTTTTATCAGCTAATGGCCCACCATACTTCTTCTAAACCACCATAGAATCAACATCGACTAATTTGAGTCCCACCAAGCTGTCTCAAAGTGCGTGTAAGCTAAATTCTTCACTTTTACTTTTATTTTCTTCATTTTCTTCACTTTTTCTATTTAAATCTTGAAATCATAAAAACAAGAGAATACTACGTGTAATATTATCATTTTCATCTAACATCAACCTAAATTATACTATAAAATATGTCTAATTATTGACTTGTCAAAGATTAGTAGTTTAATGAAAGAAATGAGGTTCTTTGTGAACTCATTAATAGAGAATGATTTGACATGGTTAGAAAATTCGTTAATTAATTAACTAGTCAAATGAAAAGTTAAGTAAATTGGCTGATAAGTTAGAAATGATAATTGCTTTATAATGTACAATCTTAATGATATTGGGAGTAAACATTTAGAGAATGAGTGAGAGTTGCATGATATTTCAGGTTTCATTTGATGATTAGATAAAAATTTGAGATCTATTGCTTTGGGATGGCAAATGTAATTCAACATTTATAGTCGTAGGATCACTTATATAATTTCAGGTTTTGTTGAGAAAAGCTAGAATGCTAATGGATCTGATATACACGTGACTCTACTTTAATATATAGTGTCATGGTCAAATATTATTAGCATCACTATATATATTAACTGATAATAGTTTAATAATTGATCGACCAACAATTCTAATAAGAAATGATTAGTGATGAGAAAGCAAACTAGGGTGTGTTTACCAAAGTTTAGTGGATAGGGAAAAAATTATTAAAGGTTTGTGGAATTGTTATTAAGTTAAGAATGATTAGTGTTTTATGAAAAGCAAGGTATATTTGATCTTGCTAGGCATTAATTGTTGAATGGGATTCAAAGGAATGAAATGAAGAAAGGTTTGATAGATGTTCAATAGGTTGAATACATGATTCATTAGAAATTCAAATCAAACAAGAATAGTAGGTAAATTGTTATAACTTTTTCATCAATTAAAGGACTAAAAGATCAAAGCTTGAACTTCTCAAGATCTCTACTCGTAAAGATTACAACATGTTTAGATGAATACAAATAATGTTTTTAAAGGCGATTCTGCCTATTAGGAATTACTTTCTAATTATTCGGACTTAGAAAATATTTCATTTGCCTGACATCTTCAAGTTTTTTTTAATGATGTCAGAGTCTTTGTGAAGACTTGAAAGGATGAACTAAGACTAAAGAACCTTTGTAGTTGGTTTTAAAGTAGATTTTCTTGTTGTAACTCATTCTTATATATATATTATGTTTTGGGTTTATGGGTTAAGAGTAGGTCGTGTTGAGTTTAAATGAATATGAGATTGTTATGTAACAACTTATGAGATTAGTTAAGCTATTTTATAGTTCATTTTGTTGTTTCAATGATTTGTGGAGCGGGTAAGACTTGTTTAAGGCTTAAACTCTTGAAACTTGTGGAAGTCACTTAATTTTAGTATTTAAATTTAATTTGATGATATATTGTCAACTGAGGGGAGTCATGAGTCTTTCTAGGCCTCTCCTTAATTTTGCTGTCTATTAAGTGAAATTTTTTGACAGTCCACTTTTAGGGGATGTGAAAATCCTAGTTCTCTAAAAACTGGGCCCCGCACAGTGTAATCTTAAGTTGAGTTATTTAAGTTTTGCAAGAATTAAGTATTTAGCAGAAGAATTAAATATTTAGCAGAAGCAAGTTATCAAATTAAATAACTCAATAAGTAAAATAAAGAGTCAGACAACCTATGTGTGGAACCCTACATATATATAAACATGCATATTTGTGACCGAGTGCGAAACATAAACAAAATGATATACAAATCATAAGTGTCTCTCAGTACCCATAATGCATCTCAGGTGTACAAAATATCAAGTATATAAGTAAAAAATGAGTAAAGCCAAAAGGATATCGACAATAATGCATGAATAATAATAAACAGTCCAAGAATCACGTGGGAGATAAAGAAAGCAGTAAATAAGTAAAATGCCTGATAATAAGACTTGAAGTTACAACTGCGAGAAATGAGTGTAAGGGAAACTAAAACTAGAGGTGCCCAAGTAGTCCAAACCACCAAGTGCAAGTGCCACAAGGTCGGGGTCATAGAGTTGTGACAACATCAGGCAGACTCGGGTCTTAAGATGTGGCAACGCTTGATGAGCATACACCATCGTGAATGAAGAATATCAATAGTGCCCCGAATAAAACACACCTCACTCTAACTAAATCCAGTAAGGCAGGGTCATGGTCATGGTTGCAAGTCGGTAACCACACCCCGAAGACACTTTCCTGACACACGTGGCCGTCAGACACTCATAATATGAGTGGGAGTCAAAGGAAAAGCTAATCAACATTTAAAGAATGAAGAATGATAATGAATTACTATAGAGATCCTCGTTGCTTTACTTACCTCAAACTATGCTGAAAAACATGCCCTCATGGTTCCCAACATACGTTCTAATCAATCTCGACGCCCAATTTTAGCTAGTTAAGTACCTGGTGTGCATCTTAATTGGTTACATATGTGTGTGTGTGTGTGTTAGAGTCATCATATTAAGTTTATAATCTTTTAGACTTAATTTGGTGTCTAATAGTTCCTTTTTACAATTTCAAGTCTTCTTTAGGCATTTAGCTCGGCTAGAAAGTTCCCGGACTTGCTTAATATTGTTCAACACACTTTATCCATTGTCTTTGGGTGTTATTGAACTAATTAGGATAATTAGAACTAATTTCAAGGTGGTGTATAATACTAGTTTGCAAAACAGTCTTAGGGACTTTTAAATAAATATTTGAAAGTTACTTTTCCTTCCACTTGAAAATGGCTTAAAAATAATAGGAATTTCTAGAATTCTCAAATTTGGTTCCTTGAAGTACAAATAATTGAAACCAAGTTTTTCACGTAATAAAATCTCATTTAAAAGTTCAAAAAATCTAATTTGCAACTTTAAGTGAAATATTAAGTCTATACTTGTAAATATTGAACTCTTACTCGAAACATGAGTTGAAAACTAAGTTAGACAAGCTAAACAATCATGAAACGTAGTGGACACCTTTATTATCATCCAATAACACATTTTGAAAATCTTGGTTCAATTCCGACATCATTTGATGAACGGAACACCATAAGTCAAAAATCAGTTTGTTGGTGGTTTATTTGAGTTCGTCGTTCAAAACTCGAACTAAAATCCTGGTTAGAGACATTGGATTGACTCGAAAATAATTGTACTATATTATCATAGCACAAAAAAGAATTCTGGAAAGTTTGAGCCAAATCCGAATTCGGGAAAGCCTAAAAATATTAGAAAAACAAAACCATCCCAAAAAGTTGGAAAAATGCTATCCTATAAAAAAAAAACCCTGATTTTCAGCCCATCTTTGACTAGTTAATGACTTGATTTTTGAAACCTAATGAACCTAGGTTGTTTTTCTCTATCTAAGCTTTCCAACTGTATGTGGAATATAAAACTCCAAGTTAAAATGAGTGTGATACCACCATTTTACGAAAACCTATCAAACTGTCCCACCTATAGCATCATTAGCGTGCTCATATTAGCGCTAACAATGCTGATAATTGGGTTTCTTCATCTCAGGATTAAGTCTTTTGACCACAAATCCCTCATAGGCTGCCTCCATCACTTGGATAACCAGCAGAAGGCCTAACCATATCCACATAAGAGTAATCAACATACAATTAACATCAATTTACATGCATTATTTATCAAATTTATATCAAATTGAATTATAATTCCTTCATAAACATGAAAACCAATTTGAAACCATAACTTGTAAAATTATTTAGGAAATTAATTCGAATTAAAACTCTAAAATTGGAATACTTTCCTAGGCTATAAACCATAGATTAAAGACATTATTTAAATCGATTCATGCATTCATTAATAAGAAAACCCAATTACAAGAATGAGAAATATTATGAATGCTTACCCTAGCTAATCTTGGATGAACACTAACTTTCTTGTCTTCATTACTCCGCTTGATTGACACCAATTACACCCTTCTTGACCCTTAATCTCTACAAATCTAGCCCTTAAAACCAACACTATTTTCTTCCTTCAAACTTTGCTACAGGAATGTGTTAGAGACCAATAATGCTATAATTTTTCTTTATATATTAGTTTCAATATTTGATCCTAGCCTTATATCATAAGATGTAAGTACATTTCTATGCGAATCTATGGTTTGTATTCACCCCATCACATGCATCTCTTGATGTGCATTAGCTTTTTCTAGGTTCAAATAAATAGACACATATTTAGCCTAATCCAATGATTTCTAGATCAAGTGAGTAGCTTAGGTGTGTACCAACTTAACTCTCATAAACTTAAAAAAAATTAAAATGGTTACATTACTAATACAAAGCTTAAATATCATATCACCTTAATATCGTAACCTTGATTTAGGCTATTAAACATTTTGAACATAGGTATTTATTTGCTCCTTATATGTAGGCTATCAAACCAATTAGTCTAACTTAATTATGTTTCATCCTTAAAAAGAGAATAATAGAATCCTAATGTCATAGACTATTAGATGGTTATCTACCCATGTGCCCGCATGTCGAGCAAGGTCTCACTTGCAACTCCAATCAAATAAGTAAATTAATTAAATTTTGCGCTTTAGTTATAAATAAATAATACATACAACCCTGTAAAATAAAATATAACTCAATGTAGACACCCGAGGGTTGGCCGAGTATGCCACGTCATGCTGGATCCCTATCGTGATCCTTAAATGCCAGGTGGAACATGTTAAAATTTTAGGGTCGTTACATAGGAAGTGCTACTGAGATTTTCATTAAATATACAAGATATTCCGTATCATTTCTGAATTCGATACGATATGTTAAAATTGAGAATTGAGGATTAATGATGATATAAATTAATTTTTGAAGCATTATAAAGGATCAGAACAAATTATTTTGAGGCTCAAAGTTAATTATCTTGTTTAGGTCCCCAATTAAGGTAATTAGGTTAAGTCACGACTTAGTGAGACCGGTCCTGACAGGTTAAGGATCACATCTACTAATCTTACCACCACACGGTGAGGAAGATTGCATTGGTAGTAAGTAAGATCAAAGATTGTTAACTTTCTAGAACTCATAGGTGTTTTTGAGATATAGGTCGAGTTGCAGCGTTTAGTTAGCTATTGCCTAGGGTATGTGTTTTCATGGAGTTTAATGCTGCTAGGCTGTTAAATCTATGGAGCACTTGAGGTTAGGACCTAGTTATTATGTGGTTGTGTCGCATGTTCCTGCCACTGAGTTTAAGAAAATAAAGTGATGGGTGGTGGGTGAGTCACTATAGCTTACCTAAAAGATTTTTTGAAAAATGCATTTGAGCCATGTCAACCTCAACTCGTTTACTACTGCAATTTTGTCTTTCTATGAGAGACATAAACGTCTTTGGTATTTTTGGATTTTTTCCAATACATTAAGCATGGAAATGGAAAAATGCGATGCTACTATTCTAGTCGACTCTCTAGTCAATATCCCATATATGCCTTTTTGTAGCAGCATTTCATATATGGCTCTACGTTCATCCTTACTCAAAACCTTTATTTTCTTTGCATGACTTGGTGTTTGCAATGATTTAGATTCTTCATTGTCATTGTTGATACCTTTAATTTTAAAATACAATTCAAACAAAAATAAAATATTTTATAAAAGTGGTCGAGTTAAATTAAATGATTAAAATAAATAATTTGCTAAACTAGTTGATGAAATGATGATTAAGAAAACAATGCATGTGTAAGAGGACACTTTGTTACAAATATTTAAGCTTGATTCGTGTCGCATCGCAACTAAACTTTTTTTGTGCCATCTTCTAGACATGGCTCCCTGTTTAAATCTAATTGCAAATATCTTGATGAAGATATTTCAGCAATTGGAGAACTTGGTGTGACATTAAGGTCAGGAACAACATCAATGGTGCTAGCACCAGAGTTTGTCAATTGAACATGAGCTTCTTCTATTTCTCCATCGTCAAAAAACGCAACAACTTCATTTAGATCTATCTCAATAAAAGACATTTGATAATTTTTTCAAGAAGTTACAATGTGCATGAACAAAAGTTAACATAGTTCAATTTTTAGACCATCTTAGGGGGGAAACAATTTTTAGACTTAATTGGCTTTAAAGAATTGGGCATTTGTTTTTACAGAAAGGAATTTGGAGTGTTTTCATATGTATTTTTTAAAAAAAATTAAAAATCAAATAACTTGGAGCCAATTATGAAGATAAAGCTCCACTCATGAAAATGCAAATCAAACCGGCTGAGATAAAGCTCCACTCACGAAAACGTAAATCAAATAACTTGGATTATTTATTATGTGCACCAAAGTTTAAAAGAATATTTAAAATAAAGGTCAGAGAAAGTTAGAGTCTTTTGGTCTATTCATGCTATATTTTCTTCCACCAAGACATACTAAAAAAGCTTCTTAAGAATCGTGTCCAAACTTAAAATGTCAATTGTAAAGATCCAGAGGGAGTATTATAGTTTAAATTAGTGATTTTTAACTCCCATTTTAACTAAATTAAAGTAAAAAAAATAAAAACTGTTGAAAGACTTTTCTTAAGGAAGTTTGCTAAATCCATATGAAGACGATCCTACTTATCACTACTACAAGTACTAAGGATATATAAGAAACTTATTGTACATGCTTGAAACGTGTCACCTATTCTTCTCCTACTCAAGGCATCTGCAACTACATTTGCCTTGCTTGGGTGGTACTTCAAAGTGAAATCATAGTCTTTAAGAAACTCAAGCCATCTACCGATAAGTCGCTATTTATAGGTTTTAGTAGTTTATTTTAATATATTTGATGTGAAAAGTCTCTAAAATGTATATTTAATTATATTTATTTGTCACTTTCAGTTGAAACCAAGTGTGCGGTTGAATTCGTGGTGAAAAATACTCAAAATAGAATATCTACATGCATTGATCGAACGTCAGACTATTTGCCTTGAGTTACATGCCATGTGATGGGTAGAATAGAGGATATGTAGACCAATTAACACGTGGCAACATACTATTGGCCCGGCTCATTTCCTGTGTCCACCACGTCACAACAACTTCTTCCGCCAATCTGAACGCGCCATATCAGCGTCTCCATTTTCTACACTAATCAGACGTTGCCACGTCACCATCACATTACACAATGTCACAAACCATTTCTTCTCCTTGTTTAGCAGCTCTTTGATTTTTTTGGGATTCTTGCCTATGCGGTCCCCCGCATCTTCGCCTATTCTATGCGAGCCTTCTTCACTGCCTCTTGCCGCCACGTGTCACGCCCTCCACACCTAATAGCACGTCATCAACAGTGGTTTAGACCAATGGGAGAATGCCAAGTTAGAGCGTGGCAAACCAAACGAACAATCAACACGCGATATGTGGACGTAACGTGATTTCAAGCCCAAAAATAGCCATACGATGCTCCTCGATGCATGAGTCACCTCCCCAACACCCAAAATTAGTTTCTTTCACCTCTCGGGTCCAATTTTTAGTAGTTTTATAAATTAGGAACCTAGGGTATTATTAGAGAACACCAACTATTATATTTTTAGTATCAACTTCTCTCGGGGATTGCCTATGTTAGCGGCGAAACAAGTCGGGTTATGGATTTACGGGATATTATGTGAGATCTTTTATTTTATTATTTAATTTAATTTAATTCTCCTATTTCATTGTTGTTGCTTTTAAAGAATATTGTTTAGATCCAGGGTATGTATGTGGCCAATGCATGCTTTTAGTGGGACAACCTATAGTTATTTGGACCATTAGTATCCGTGTAATTGTGCTTTTGGACCAATAAAAGGACAAACACTCACCCGTTTTTCGTAAAACCCTTTCGATTCTTGAGTGTGCAATAATCGAATCTAGGTTAACCTAGAAGCGGATGCGACTCGATTATTTAGGATTAGTATTCCCACAGATCTATATTACTGTGGTTAGCGTGTCAAACCTGATTGACAGATGTCCAGGGTTATGCATTAATTAGGGAAGTAGTTAGTGCCAGACGTCCTGGCTATTAAGATTAGGGGAATGAGGAATTTCTGATGGATGTCGATTTTTTATAGCTAATCTAGGAAAATATTAATTAATAAATTTTTGGGAAAGATTGAAGGCCATAATTGCCATTAAATCTTGATCCTGATTCGTGGAACTGTAGACCTAGGTGTTACTTAGGTATTCATTAATTGTTTTCAAAGTTATTTTAATTATTTTATTTATTTAGTTTATTTTCGATTAGTTAGTTAAGTTATTTATTTTAAAACCCGTGATTTTCTCTTTTTGTTGTTTCTAACCTTAGAAAGACCACCAATCTATGTGGGTTCGACCCTTTGCCATTATTCAACAAAATAGTTGGTTTAGGAAACTTTATTTTATTGACATGTTCAGCGCGCATCATCTACGCTGCCTAATGTTAAATTAACTATGAGTAAACAAGTATTTTAGACTTTTATGATATGAAAATATAGTAAATTTCTCTTCATACAAGTAATGCCTCCAAATCTTCAAAGCAAATAGAACTGCTGCTAGCTCAAGATCATTAACTAGATAGTTTCTTTCATGTACCTTGAGTTGCCTTGAAGCATAGGCTAAAACCCTACCCTCCTGCATCAGCACACAACCCAAACCTGAATGAGAAGCATCACTATAATTCACTATTTCTTTCCTCGAGGCACTCTTGCACTTTTTTGACCAATTGAACAACATTTTTCTGTGTTAGTTCCGTTGACCGGCTAGTGGGACAGCCATTAGCAGTTCGTAGAGTCCAAAAATCCATACAATAGTAAATATGTTAGGGCATATGCCCTAGGTCAATCAACAAACATTGTTTATCTTATAATCTTAGTAATAAAATAGAGGTTTTATTTGTTGTTTTTTATAAGTGATTGTATATTTACCTTATAGTAAGGTCCATGGTATTTCTTGAAATATCCTAATGTCCCTAGTCGGTCATTATACTGGGAATTATAATGAATTAAGGCTAATATGAATCTTGATTGATGGTCATGTGATGATAATTCGTATAACGATATAAACCAAGATCATGAGTACTTATTATGGAATAAGATATTGGACCGACCCGCTATGAGAACACCACATGAATTAAGTCATAGGTGTTACTCATAATAGGTATATCATTTAGTCATTCAACTTGAAATTACTATAGACTTCAATATTAGGAGCATAATAATTTGACACAATCAAATGTTATCTTTAACCGAACAATCATAAAGATTGTGATTGGTTACCGTGTGAATAAATGTGAAGGTGTGTAATCAAGATAGAATTTGTCACTCTCGTATAGAGAGAGATATCAGTGGATCCCTTGATAAGATAGACTGATAATGGCCAAGTCCATGTGAATTGATATGATTAATGTCACTTGGATGTTTTTCAGTTTACCTAAAGATCGAGACTAGTACGATTGAAAATTAAGGGTGACTTTCCGTACCTTATGTTTAATCAAAGGATATCGCACGACAAAAGGATATGATATATGTTAGTAATTAGGTTGCATCGATGTCGATATTCATGCTACTTGGGTTGTCATAGTGCCTTACTAGAGACCGGTTATAACTTGTGTACCAAAATAGTTTTTTGGTGCACTGCCAACATCGCATGAACCTATTGGGTTACACACAAAGAATGGCTTTGCATAATTTTAATTGGTCCAAAGTAATGAATTTTATATGATAAAATTCATGACATAAAAGTCTTTACGATTTTTTATATGATAACTTATTAATAGGGGCGTATGCGCAATTTGCTTAAACTAAGTAAATACAATAGTTGTTTTATGAATATGATTTTAAGTGAGGGCTTATTTACACGTATAAATAAAGGGTGGATCCCTAAAAACAAAATAAGATTTCGTTTTACAATTTTTGAGTTCTCTAGATTTAGGGAGAGAAAAAAAATCATTTTCAATCTCGCTTGAGGCTAGCATTCCAAATTGTAGTCACCGTTCGTATGTGGATTTCTGATAGAGGACGCGCACTTGAACGTCTTGAAAATCAAACAATCAAAAGGAAATCACGGAAGAAGGCATGATTTACTTTCGTAGATTTAGTTTAATGAAACTTATTTTCGATCATGCTAGGGTTTTTCAAAATTTGTTTTGAATTTTTCGGTGTGTATGAACCCCAAAAACTCAACAAAATATTAGTTTGATTTCCTAAATTTTTGGTGATTATTCATGCATTGAAATATATGATATTTATCTTATTTAATTATAATCACTAAAACAAACAAAAAAATCCCTCTTTCAAATTTTAAGTCAAGTGCCATCCATTCTCAAATACTTGTCAAGGCTTTGATCACATCAATATGGGTTTGCCTCCGTAAAGTGTATTGTGTTATCTTGATGAGGCAAGTTGAGTAACAATTACTATATTGTTGGAAATGGTAAGACTTGATAAAGCTATCAAAACGATTTTGGGCTTTAGGCACTAGATGAGATAAAACATGTTAAGACGTAAGACGTCATAATCTCATAAAATAACAAAAAGTTACATATGATGTAATTGGTAATTGGTACCTACCTAAATAACCTAATTCGAAATGGCATGCCTTTGTTGTCTTAGAATTAGGTGAAATATAGATTTTAGTCCATTAAATTAACATAGCATTTTTAAGAAGGGTTGTTAATTTAGTGAGAGTTAATTCCTCTATACTAAAATGAACTTTTGCATAATCTTTGTTGTAGATCTATGGCCTCTTCAAATCACACTAACCCCTTGTCACTGTGATCCATCCATGAGAATGATAAGTTGTCTAGGACAAGCTTTCTTGATTGGTTCTGAAGTTTGAGAATTGTTCTTAAGCATGAACGCAAGTTGTATGTCTTGGATGATCCTATTGCTGAGGAACCACCAGCCAATGCTTTAAGAGCTGTAAAGGATGCACATACTAAGCATGTCAATTACTCAACTGATGTTGCATGCATTATGTTGGCAACCATGGTTCCTGAACTTCAGAAGGACATGGAACACATGGAAGCTTACGATATGGCTATGACGCTGAAGGAAATGTTCCAACAGCATGCTAGGCAAGAAAGGTTCAAGATATTCAAGAACCTTCATTCTTGCAAAATGGATGAGGGTGCATCAGTTAGTCCTCATGTTCTAAAAATGAAGGGCTATACTGACCATTTGCGACGGATTTAGATTTCCCAAAAGCCAAGAGTTGACTACGGATTTGATCCTAAATTCATTGCCTAATAGTTTGTCACAATTTATGATGAACTATAACATGAATAACATGGAGAAATCTATCTTAGAGTTGCATTTGATGCTTAGAACTACTGAGCAGAATGTCAAGAAACCTATTGCTTCTGTGTTGACGGATCAACAAGGAAAGGCTCTGAAGAAAAAGGGCAAAGGCAAGGCTAAAGTTATCAAGGCTATTGTGACTGTCACAAAGCCTATGAAACAAATCAAGTCCACGCTGGTTCTACTTCATAGTCCCATAAGGAAAAGGAAAAAAAAGAGAATTTTCATTTCTGCCATGCACCTGGACATTGGTATAGAAATTGCAAGCTCTATATTGAAGATCTAAAGAAAAAAGAAGAGTAGTGCGACTATTGCTTCAGGTATTTACGTCATTGAAATTAACTTTTTTACTAGTGATTCCTGGGTATTGGATACCAAATATGGATCTCATATTTGTATAAATGTGCAGGGTCTCACCAAAAGAAGAAAACTAAAGAAAGGGGAAGTCATCCTATGAGTTGGAAATGGAGCAAAGGTTTTGCGTTGGGTATAAGATGCTATAAGTTAATTTTACCTAGTGGACTAGTTTTAGTTTTAAATAATTCTTACTATGTCCTTGCTTTGAGCAAAAACATCATTTCATTTTCATGTTTGGATTTGGATGGTTTTAATTTCATTATTGCGAATAATAAATGCTCCATTTCTCGTAAAGACATTTTCTATGTGAATGCTGATTTATGTGATGGTCTTTATATTCTAAACATGAAAAGGTCCACAAATACTCCCATTCTTAACATAAATACAAAGAAATTTGAGTCAAATGATTTGAATCAAACCTACCTTTGACATTGTCGCCTTGGCCGCATTAATGAGAAACACATTTCTAACCTTCATAAAGATGGAATTTTAGATTCATTTGATTTTGAATCATATGAAACATGTGTATCTTGTTTACTAGGCAAGATGAAAAAGAGTCCCTTTACTGGACACAATAAAA
Organism: Stephania yunnanensis; assembly: GCA_039657365.1. NCBI lineage: Eukaryota > Viridiplantae > Streptophyta > Magnoliopsida > Ranunculales > Menispermaceae > Stephania > Stephania yunnanensis. The sequence continues at coordinate 47,329,643 of CM077581.1, forward strand.
GGGCAAGTGATTTGTTGGGTCTAATACATATTGATGTATTTGGTCCTATAAACATAATGGCTAGAGGTGTTTGTTTGTACTTCATTATATTCACCAATGATTTTAGTAGATATGGTTCGTATATCACATGAATTATAAAGGTGAATCTTTTGAGATGTTTTAAACATTTCATGACAAAGTGCAAAACTAACTTGGTAAAATTATTAAAGCATTTCGATCAGATCGAGGTGGTGAATATTTGAGCCAAAAGTTTGATGACCATCTTAAAAATAGTTGGATTCTCTCACAGTTAACTCCCCAAGCAACTCCAAAATGGAATGATGTTTCTGAGAGAGAAATCAGACTTTATTGGATATGGTTCGATCTATGATGAGTCACGCAGATCTTCCTATTTCCTTTTGGGGATATGCCTTAGAAACTGCTGCATTTACCCTAAATTGTGTTCATTCTAAAGCAGTTGGTAAAAAACCAAATGAGATGTGGTTTGGGAAAATACCAAGTTTGTCTTTCCTTAAGATTTGGGGCTGTGAGGTTTTCGTACGACGATGAATCTCAAAAAAATTATCTACTAAATCTACTAAGTGTGTATTTGTTGGTTATCCTAAAAAAACTAGAGGATAATACTTTTATAATCCTATTGAGAACAAAGTGTTTGTTACTCGGAATGATATCTTTATAGAAAGAGAGTTTATTTCGAAAGGCAACAGTGGGAATAAAGTAAGTCTTGAAGAAATTCAAGAACCACAAATAAACAATCAACCGCCAGAGGGAGATCAACTAAGTCTTGAACTAATTGATCCTCTACAGGTATCACAAGGCCTTCGTAGGTATGATAGGGTAGAGATCAGGCTAAGAGATTTGGATTTCTTATTATCGATAGTAGCGAGGTATTGCTTATAGATCAAAAATGAACGTACTACTTATCAAGAGGCTATTTCTAGCTCTAAGGCAGGTAAATGGCTTAATGCCATGAATTCTAAGATGCAATTCATGTTTGATAACCAAGTTTGGAACCTGTTTGATTTACCTGAAGGTGGTAAGAACATTGGATGTATATGGGTTTTCAAGAAGAAAACCGATAAGGATGACGATGTGCATACTTATAAAGCACAACTAGTAGCAAAAGGTTTCAGACAGACTCAATGTGTTGATTATGATGAAACTTTTTCTCCTGTAGCCATGCTTAAATCATTAGAATTCTAATTGTCATAGTCGCATATTATGACTATGAGATATGGTAAATGGATGCTAAAACAACATTTCTAAATGGAATGTTACTTGAAGACGTGTATATGATATATCATGAAGGGTTTGTTCACCTTGAGACTTTTCGAAATGTGTGCAAGCTTCAAAGATCTATTTATGGATTAAAGCAAGCTTTTCAGAGTTGGAATATTCATTTTGATGAAACAATTAAGAAATCTGGTTTCATGAAAAATGAAGATGAGCCTTATGTATACAATAAGGTCAGTAGGAGCGTGGTTGTTTTCCTAGTGCTGTATGTTGATGATATATTACTTATTGGAAAAGACATCCCAAACTTGTAGAGTGTCAAGTTTTGGTTAGGGAAGTGTTTCTCAATGAAGGACTTAAGAAATGCAACATACATTATTGGGATTAAGATTTATAGGGATAGATCCAAAAGGCTGATTAGTCTAAGTTAGAGTGTTTATATATAAGATATTAAATAGGTTTAATATGCAATACTTGTCATTGGCAATGTCTCATGGTATAAATCTCAGCAAAACTCAATGTCTGAAGACTAAAGATGAACGAAAGCGCATGAATATGATTCCATATGCATCAGCTATTGGATCTATCATGTATGCCACGTTATGCACTCGACCTGATGTATCATATACTTTGAGTGCAACAAGTAGATATTAGTTCGATCCCGGTGAGAGTCACTTGATAGCACTAAAGAACATTCTTAAGTACTTGAGAAGGACTAAGGAAGTGTTCTTGGCCTATGGAAGATTGGAAGACGAGCTTGTTGTAAGTGACACAGATGCAAGTTTTTAAACTGATATAGATTACTTCGAATCGTAGTTTGGATATGTGTTTACTTTGAATGGAGGCGCGCTGAGCTGGAAAAGTTCAAAATAAGAAATTGTTGGAGATTCTATAACAAAAGCAGAATATATTGCAGCGTCCACTGCAGTTAAAGAGGCAGTTTGGATAAAAAAGTTCATATCATAACTTGGTGTGGTTCTGCGTATAGCTAAACCCATTTTCTTGTATTATGACAACAACGGGGTGATAACATAGGCCAAGGAACTAAGATCACACCACCGATCCAAAAATATACTTAGACGTTTTCATCTCATTCAAGAAATCATTGATAGGGGAAACGTGAAGATTTGCAGAGTTCCTACAGAAGACAATGTTGCAGATCCTTTGATGAAGGCTCTTCCACAAGCAAAACATGACGGTCATGTTAGGTCATTAGGTATTAGATACATGAATGATTGGCCCTAGTGCAAGTGGGAGATGTCATGGCATATGCCTTTGGTCAATCTACAAACATTGTTTGTCTTATAATTTTAGTTAATAAAATAGAGGTTTTATTTGTTGTTTTATTATAAGTGATTGCATGTTTACCTTATAGTAAGTACCATAGGTAGTTATTGAAATATCCTAAATGTCCATAGTCGGTCATTATACTGGGAACTATAATAATTAAGACTAGTGTGAATCTTGATTGATGGTCATGTGATGATCATGCGTATAGGGATACGAATCATGATCATGAGTACTATTTAGGGAATAAGGTACTAGACCGACCCGTTATGAGAACACCACATTGATTAAGTCATAGGTGTTCCTCATGATAGGTATATCATTTAGTCATTCGACTTGAGATTACTATAGACTTCAATATCAGGAGCATGATGATTTGACACAATCAAATGCTGTCTTTAACCAGAAAATTATAAAGATTGTGATTGGTTACCGTGTGAATAATATGTGAAAGTGGTAATCAAGATAGAATTTGTCACTCTCGTATAGAGAGAGATATCAGTGGATCCTTCGATAAGATAGACTTATAATAGCCAAGTCCATGTGAATTGATATGATCAATGTCACTTGTATGTTTTTCAGTTTACCTAAAGATCGAGACTAGTACGATTGAACATTAAGGGTGACTTTCCATGCCTTATAATTAATCAAAGGATATTGCACGACAAAAGGATATGATATATGTTATTAATTAGGTTGTATCGATGTTGATATTCATGCTACTTGGATAGTCATGAACACTAAAAACTCAGCATAACCCACAAGTCTTAGGATCGAAACCTGGCTCTGATACCACTGTTGGGTTTTGTTGCATAACCAAACATAAGTGGTCTCTAGCAAGGCATTATGACTAGCAAACTAGGTAAGTAGTTATTTGTAATTTAAACTTGAAGGTTCATTGCATCGCAAATAAGACTATAAAACTCCCAAGCTTTCTCTGTTCACTTAACTGAAGCGTTGAGCTGTGAACTTGAAACGTTAAAAGGGGTGAAAGCTCCAACTTTCTCAGTAAGTGATGCTCGTAAATATATCAATCATCAACTAATATTAATGAATCAATGAATAGCAATATCAATCCAAAACATATCTATTTAGGCATTGAAATTACTATAAACAATATATAACTGAATGCAAGTGAAATAAGGATATCCAACAAGACTCATTATTTGTAATTTAAAATTGAAAGTAGAGTCGTACTCTCACATCACTCGAGAATACAACTATAGAATCTACGTGTTGACCAACATGTGATTCTGTTGGTTTATTCAAGCTTGTCTAAGCTACCAACTCTAACTAGATAATGACATTAAGGTAAAACTCCGGCTACTGAGGGTGAAAAGGAAAAATCCATTCCAAGCTATCCATTTCTATTTTTAGGGTAAATAGCGGAATCCATTTCCAGGCTAACCCTTCCATCCCTCGGTCTTGGTCTGCTTTATCGACCATTTCCAAAAACATTTGTGTTTAAAACAATCAAATCACAATACGGAATTGAATTCCTAGTATATAATACTATATGAACTAAATATACTAATTATGAAGCATAATTGATAAAAATATGTGTCTTACTTACCTCGGTTAAGTTTTGTTCTGAATTTCTAGCTTTTGGGTCATTCAACCATTCCCGATGTTTCATAACCTATCACAAACCATTTAAGGTATGTTTTGGTATTATACTAGTCCTAGTGTTACCTTAGAGCCCTAGTATGAATTTTGTTTGAATCCAAAAACCAAAAACTCAATTTGCTTATTTTCTTCATTTTTTAGGCAAACAGCGCTGCGAGGGCATCGTGGCCCTTGGATTGGCGGTGCCGGCCAAGGCGCCACTTGACCAGCATGTGGTGCTGTGGGTTCCATGCTCATGGCTCCGCCGCTGGCGCTACTCTTTTCCTTCATCCTCTATGAGGTTTTCTACTTCCTTGCGGCACTTACACCTTCTGAGACCCCTCAGACCCCTCAAAACTCGTCCAAAACATAATAGGGAGTCAATATAAAGGTCACACCATATTAACAACCCTTCCAACAACATTAATTACCACCCAATAACCCTGAGCGCTAAATTGACTCATTAGCGCCCTAATAACCCTAATAACCCTGAGCGCCCTAATAACCCTGAGCGCTAAATTGACTCATTAGCGCGCTAGGTGTGCTTGAACCCTGAATTCTGCCAAGGTTCGAAACTTCGACTTCGCCTACAACTTCGATAACTTAAAACTCAGAATTATTTCGAGGAAGTCAACTTTGACAATGGAAGTTTGATAAAATTTCGACGGTGTATAGAAGTTCACTTTCAATGCTAGAAAACTCAAGTTTCTTCATAGAGATGATAAAAATATACTTAATCATGCAACAAAATGCATAAAAACCACAATACAATTGTTTAAAATAGTTATTGTACAATAAACACACAATTTACAATGCACGTGACATTATTATTTATTTTATGATAAATTAAGACCATTTTTACAATTTGGATGTAAAAGAAGTTAATTTTGAAATTTTATTTTATTTTTGTGTTGCAGGTGGAAATGTTTAGGCAATGAATTTGACATAATGAAGTACCAATAAACTAGTGAAGCAGAGTTGCAGAAATGAAATGAAGTACATAAGAGTTACATCATTGTTCAACACCACATACAACGATGCCCTTCATCATCGCCCTCATCATTGTCGTTCCTCGAGTTGAACGTCATTCCTCGTCACCATCATTTCTATCTTCTTGTCTAGGTGGTTGCATTGATGATTTTGCGAGATCCACTAATTTTCCATGTACAAGCATTTGCATTTTTTTTATAGATTGTGGACAGTTAGAAATTTTTTTGATATTTTTAAAACCACCGCAAGATTTTTTTCAAACGTGATATTCTCAAAGTGGATTGCTTGTCTACAAAATATGCAGCTAGATTTTTGTTGACCTCCATTAATCTTAACCCCTTACTTCCAAGCATGATCTAGTTGGTTGCGACTTTCCATTCTATATAAATCAAGATTATGGATAAATGTTAACAAACTCAACAGTTATTTTGACCATACAAACACTATGAAAAATTCAAATGTCTACAAAAAACACATAAAAAATCATTCATAGTTTTCAACTCTTCATCAAGCACTAAAATTGCTGCACACACATAAAAATGCACAATCCAAGGCAAAAAAGAGTTTGACGTAATCAAGTATTTATAAATAAGTGAAGCATGAGTGAAAAAGAAAGTTCGAATGATCTTTTTAGTCATTGAAAAGAGACAACAACTACATCATTTTTCAACAACTCATAGAGTGACATCCTTCCTCGTCGCCATAGTTGCTTGAGTTTATGCTGAAGTATTAACTTTAAATGTAATTGCAATATTGATTCCAAGTCATCATAGTGTAAAAAAAAGACTTGTAATCCATGATGAATTTTTCATATGCTTCATTGTCAATATTCATCAATGGTCCGAGTCTTGGGTGGGCTGCATGCTCTAAATTATTCAGCCTCTCATGGTTTGTTTAACATGAAGATGAGCGTATCGAATGATCGCTTGAAATAAAATTCTCACCGCAGGTTTGTCCCATTGGCATTCCTCGTCCAGTTGGTTGCACATTCTTATATCAATAATGGGGGCACTTCCACTGGCACCATGATAGTGTGTTGCACTAAATGAATTCGTATGGGAGTCACTCAACTCACTCCTTTAAAAAATCATGTTACCAATGCCACCACATATTTGTTCCATCGGCATTTCCCATCCGGTTGGTCATGAATAATTATATGAATAATCCGGGACTCTTTCACCATGATAAGTTGGTGTAAGAAATGCATTCCTATAAGAATCACTACTTCAAAAGCTCATGTCACTAATCCTACTTGTCAAAGACTCAACATCAAGGCTCTCCGAGGTAAAGCTTTACGAGGTGTATGCATAGCCACATTTTTAAGTGAGTATTTTTTCGCCGTCTTTGGGTTCCAATCTGAATTATGTGAACCATGATTCGAATCTTGAGTAATTATTAACAAATCGGGTCTCCACGAAAAATTGACTCATTTGTCTTTGGCTTGAAGAGTAGTCTTGTCCTTGATGATAGATTGCTCCACCTCTACCATCATTATTGCCGTGATCATCGTCGCCACCATCACTATTGTCTTTCCTACTACCCGTATTATCATCATCGCCGCCACTACCATCATCATCTACAGGTTATGTCTCGTCATTTGTATCATAATGAGGTTGGTTTGCTTGCTCTGTAAAATCATCATCACTCTCATAGATTGAAGTGAGTGATGAACCTATAGCATTTGCTACATCCCGAAATTCCATGAATGTATCTACATTAACACCCATTTCTGATGCTATGGATGTATTTGGTCTGCCCCTGGCTCATCCATCAAAGGTTGACTTGCTTCCTTGACCCACTCATACAAAGGATTTCATCTCCTTCTTCTAAGAAGATATTAGTTAGATCAATTGAGTCAATTGGTATGGTTAACTCTACATCAGATTTGACATTCTTAACACGAAGCCTCATGTTATAATGTACAAACACAAGCTTTTAGAGCCTTTCATGACCTAACTGATTGTGTTGTTTGGTGTGAATTAACCCGAACGTACTCCATTTTTGCTCACATCCAGAAGAAGAAACATTTTGTGATAAGATCTTGACTGCAATGGTTTTTAGATTAGGAGCTAAGCTCCTATATAAATTCCACCATTCAACTGCAAAATATTTTAAAATATAATAAATAAATGGTTGCAAAGTTAGAAAAATATGACATAAGAAATATAATGCTTAATTTACCCGGATATGTGATATTTCGACCATTTTGAGCTGCTGATGAGCCAAATGATCCCATTGCATAAAAAAACTTAAGCTGTACTCGAAGCGCAATATTATTTACTTGTATCAAGTAGAATTGTCAGTTAACACTTCGAATTTGAGATATTATATAACGTACTTCATTTAAAGTAGCTGATTATTGTTGTCCATTGGGTATTAAATACTGATCACTTTATTCAACATTTCTTGCAATTGTGGACTCAAAGCTACTTTGTGCTTATATTGGTACATCGGGCTAAAACAAAATGCTGCACAAAGAAAGAATATCATTCAAGTATATTACATGTCATTTTTTAAATCTAATAATAAGGAATTAATAATTAGAAACTACCAACTTCATGAAGCGGATGACAAAGTTGAGTAGTCCATCTTTCATCAACAATTTTCAGAATCCATTTCTACGGTCGAGAAACTGCTTTGATTTCTTCTCTCATCAACCTGATAGCTTCGTATATAGACCCTATTGTAGGCTTCTTATCTCCATATACCAGTCTCAACACTTTAGCTATAAGCTCCATCGACTGTTCAATACGCCTGGCATCATCCCAAAATTTTAAACTAGCCACCAAATCTTCCATTTATCTTGCTTGGGCGGTTCTATTATGCTCATAATTCGCACACTCTCTTGAAGCAAACATTTCTTTTAAGCCTTATTTTTTCTCTAGTAAGCTTGTCGAAGCAATGTAATTTATGGCAAATTGAGTCACTCCAATCCAAATATTATCACCATCGCATTTTTCTCTCATTAATGCCAAAACCCAGTGACGATTGTAGATATAGTTTTTGATTTGACGAGTTTGTTCTACAAAAACTTGCACATTTCTATGCTTCCCTATATCTTTCAACATCAAATCAATATAATACGCATCACATGGTGACTAAAACAAATTATATTTTTTCATTATTTTTTCTCCAGCTTGCTTAAATGCTGATCCGTTGTCAGTAACAATTTGGACATCATTTTCTTTCATGACTTCCTTCACGACGGTCTTCATCAACTCATAAATAAATCTTGCATCTTTTATTTTATCTGAGACATCGATCGACTTGTGACAAATCATCCTTCCATCACAATATATCGTGAAGTTTATGATCGACATCTGTGTTGGCCCTGTCCAACCATCACACATGATAATCATACCATAACATGACCAATTTCTTTTCAATGAATCAATATAACTTTGCAGCTCATTATATTCATTGTAAAGAAGACCAAACATGAGCTCATATCCTGAAGGTCCTTTGATCTAAGACCAGATTTTGCTATCTCATCTCTAGCTGATTAGTAATATGGATTAGCATTAGCAACATTTGCGAGAATGTTGCCATAATAGAAAAACTTTGAAATGACCCCATTCAAATTTTTCTTTATACTCCCACTCAACCATGTTTTCTTCAACCTCTTAGGAGTAGAACTTGGTTTTATGAGCATGGAAATATCTAAACCTTGGCTTAGTGCCCGTGTACTCATTGAATGCAACACACCAATGTGTTGATTGTGTGAGCTAACCCCAATATTAGAATTTGTTGAAAAACATACACTTCCAGCACAATTGGAAATTAATGGACCGTGACCATGATAGCTACCCCCAGTATTCGAACTTGATACACTGCGTGAGCTACCCCCGGCTTCATATGATGAATGGCGTGCTTGTCTCATCATATTAAATCGATATTGTTCTTTTGCTTCCCATCGATCCACCTCAGAGTTTCTCACAGCCAATTTATTTTGTGCTCTTTTAAAGTCTATTGAGGATATTCAATATCCTCATCTTCATCTCCATCATCTTCAAACTAACTAGGTAGTTGCATCAATGCTTCAGTAAATGCTTGATGCCTTATGTTATTTTTTGCCCGCTCCTCTAATTTGCCATATGTAAGAATTTGCATGTCTTCTCTTAAAGTTGGTGGGCAATTAAAGCATTTTTTACATTTTTGTTACCACCTGTAAGATGTTTGATACGGGATATTCCTCCCAATTGATTTACACGTCCACAAAACTTGCAGCGAGTTATTTGTCGACTTCCATCAACCATCTCTACATAATTCCAAGCTGGATCTAGATTTTTTAAGGTGCTGCCATTCTAATCGAGATGATAGATAAATATTAAACGTTTTCATACATTATTTTTGAAACTATATTTATACAAGATCATGTTCATACATTTTTTCAACCTAAGATGAGGTGATAAAAATAAGTAACCTAACAAATTAATATAAAAAAAATCTTAAGTCTATGGGTTTAAGACTTTATGAGACTAGAAGTCTACTATAAGGCTATAACTTTAAAAAAAGTCACTGATTTTTATACCAATTTATACAAAAAATGTCACAAGTGACAAGTCCATACTTTTTATTTAAGAAAAATAAATAAAGTGAAAGAAAAAAATCTTAATTTTGATTAGACATAGACAAGAATCACAAAAGTATAATTATAATAAATCAAAGTTCCTTATACAAAATTATAAATGAAAACTAATCTCTTGACCAATTTATAAAAAAAACACATCATTCAAAAAAAAAAAAAAAAAAAAAAAAAAAAAAAAAAAAAAAAAAAACACACGCACACAAAGGGTTTCAACTAAAGCATTTATCAAATTCTCAAACTTGATTAACCACTTAGATTTATAAACACAAATCAAAATAACAAAATCCACAATCCAGTCTGCATACCTATGTAGTATAAAGTCTAGACAATGAGTCACAAAGGCCTTTATAAAGGCCCATTATGGAACCAAAAAGAGCCCACAATGAGTCACAAAGGCCCACAACGAATCACTTCATTCCTTCACTTCACAAATCTCAAATCTCGCCACTTCATTGTTCGGTTCTTCTTCATTGCTCCTCTCATTCTTCGTTCCTTTTTAACCGCGTTGCTGCCCCCGACCCCCTGCCCTACTATTTCGTTGCTGCAAGCCTGCAACTCTTCAATGAATCCTCTCTGCCCTCTTTTCGCCACTTCTCTTTTTTCATTGTTGCTCTCTCTCTCTCATCTCTTCTTCTTCATTGATCTATCTGTTCGATGTGGCGGCCCTCGCTGCCCCGGGGTGACACGTCTCCGTGTACTCCTTGCCAGCTGGCCCAACTACACCTATACGATACCTACTCGTCCTACTATGTCTCGAATTTCATATCTACTTGTGTATGTTAAGATATTCAACGTAAGTCGTATTTTAAATGCAAAAATCTTCATGAAATAAATAAACAAAACCTAATGTGGAAAAACCCTGTAAATTTCGAAGTAAACAGTTGTACCATATATAACTAAGCATGTACATGGTCATATCACTCCCCAGCTTAAAAGTACTCCTCAAGGGTAGGCAATCAGAGGTAGTCGCCTAAAGTCTTGCCTTTACTTGTACTCGGATCTGCACTCAATCATCACAGAAGAAAATGGATAACGAGTCCAGTCAGTAAAATCCCAAGGAACTCCCTCGAGCATTCATATAAACAAGTGGAAGTCAATAAATACTGTTAAATAAACATGCAGAATGTAAACAGGCAACTGTAAGTAGGGCATCGCATGCATAAATAACAATAAAGCTCAAATATGTGTGCTTGTTCCAGTCGGACTAAAACATACTTTGGGGTTTCCTTCCAGGATCCCACTAGTGGGCGCACCTAACTAGCTATCACCTGATCCCTCTCGGTGGCCGGCGTAGACCTACGACGCACCGACACATGTAGCAGGTCCATCGGGTCGTTATCTACCGAGCACTCCTGATACATATGCTATGGTCTAGAATGCATAGACACACAACAAAACATCCGGTGAGAGTAACTCAACCAACCGTCCAAAAGATGACAAGATATGAATGTAAGTAAAAGCACGAAGAATACTGGAAAGGAATGGAAAGACGAAACAAAATAAATATTCGAGAGTTTTCCCTTTGGATTTTACAAACCTCACAACGCGCTCCACTACCCTGTAATCGATCCCCGGGTCCAAGTCTACTGAGTCCTTGGTCGTCAATTGATCACCGTGTTAACCTATGTCCATTTATGAATAATTTAGGTTAGCATACTAATTTACAATAATTTTTTAACATTTTTAGGCCAAATTGCCCATTTCACGTTATTTGTGGCAAAACCCCGCAAAAAGTCACGTCCGACATTCTCACGTCTTTTCTTTTCAAAGAATTTTATCAATTTCTATTTATTTGATTTAAATATATTTTTTTTGGAATTTTCCCAATTTTTTTGGAATTTTCCCAAAATTTCTTTCATTTTTCTTTTCTTTTTCTCTGTTTTTTATTTTTATTTTTTTATTCCTATTTTGGTTTGGGTCGGGTCGACCCAAACGGGTCCGACCCGACCTGGCCCTGGACCAAAACAGGTCCAGGCTCGACCTGTTCTAGGCCCGACCCAACCGGGGATGCACACGCGCGCGCGTGTGCACATTCTTCCTCCAGATCGACTGGTTCGATCGAGAGTTTTTTTTTATTTTTATTTATTAATTTATTTTTTTTTTCTGTTCTTCTCTCATCCGATGATGGGTTGGGGTGGCTCCCCACCCCAACCCCAGTGGACCACCTTAACCATGGGTTTCGACCTTCATGGCCGAACCCCACTCTCCACCCCACCGTGGAGGCCGAACCCCATTCTCCACCCCACTGTCAACCACTCGAAACAATCAACAACCACGACGACTCACCTCGGTCCTTCCCAGTGTGTCACTGGTTCTCCTCCTCCTCCTTTCCTTCCTTCTTCTTCCTCGGCTTGTCCGTGGTGTGTGTTAACTGTGTGTGCGTGAGTTTTGTGTGTATGATGTATGGTTGTTTGATGTAAGTGGAAATGGGTGGACAACCACGTAGTGAGGGAAAATGGACAAATGTGTCTTGGGTTAGGACAAGTGTGACACCTGTTCGTGACACCGCTAGGACACTCGCCCGTGTTTTCGAGCATTTCGACGCCCGGTTTCGCGTCCGAACTGTGATATTCGCGCCCCGCCCCGTCGTTCGTAACCCAATATATTTTTCATATTCGTTACGTGACAAATTTTTATTTAATTTGTATGTTTTCGTTTTCCCGACCCAATAATTGGTCCCGTCGACTACTCGATACCCATTTCGACACGTATATCGAGGCAAATTTCGTTCACACACCATCACATATAATATTTTTCGACATACACACATGCGATGTATTTAAATAAATTATACCGCAAATAAGCAACCAACACACCATAACCATCCGTACCTAAATTTCGTGTGTCAAAGCCTACCGCGGCGTCCACGTGGGTCCGAGCTGGCGTCCATGTCAGTAAATTTGATTACAATTACTAAAATGGGCCGTTACATTCGAGCCCTCTCTCGCAAGCCAAAAATAGTCTCGTCTCTCCTCTTCTTCGTCAATCTCTCATAATCTCACTTAGTTAGCTCTCTATCTCTCTTGTATCTTCTTCTTTGTTGTCTATTCTCTCCTCTTTTCTCAAAATAAAAAAAAAACCTTAGCTTGACACTTCATTTCCTCATCTAGTCTTCCTATGTCCTGCCTCTTCAGAGTTCAGTCTTCTTCGCATGGGTTTTTAACCTTTTAAGAAGAAGAGAAGAAGTTATAGAGATCTACCAGTCATTGGAGTGAATGAAGATATGAGAGCCACAGTGGTCTAGACTGTCCTCTTCCTTTGTTCCATAATTAAAGTTCTAAGAAATTTAGATAGCAACGTTACAGCTTAATAAATATATTTTCACTTTCCCGCTTTTTTTGATTCCCTGTGGAGGCAACTTCGACATTTTCATCGAATTTGCCCCAACTTCGCCGAAACATTGCATTTTTTCTACATGATTCATCAGCTTCGTTCGAAGCTATCGAAATTTGGTCGAAGTTCATCGAAGTTGCATTGAAGTTTTATAGTTTTCATACTATCTTCCAATTTTTCTTCGCTGCCCTAGACATCGACAAACTTCGACCGAAGTTCAGCGAAGTTTGTAAATTTTTTAAACCTTTAATCATGCAACGAAATTATGGGTTTCCACCATGAGAAGCCACAAATTTTGACCCCTTGAACCCTTGTTCCCTTCATCAAGAGTCCCAAACAGTCTCAACATATTAAGAACAAATTTTACATTAATAGCTATCAAATTAAACAAGTTAATTGTTTTAAAAATCCATATTTTGTTAAATACACTTGAAAAATTTGATTGACCATAACTTCCTCAAAGCAACACCAAATCCAAAACTTCTTTATAGCAAACTGAGTGGAATTATGAAAGGAATCTAATGGTATAATCTAATTTAAAAACCAATTTCATTTACTTACTGAAATTCAACAAAAAATTAAAACAATGAAAACTTAAATTCATTACCTAAAGTTGTTGATGAACTCCTAGCTTTTGATTTCCTTATCCAATTGATTCAATTTGATCACTCTTTACCCAAAATCTCTATGAATTCAATACTTTCACCTAAAGATTTCATAAAGTTTGCATGGAAAATGAATAAGAAACTTATTTATATCCACACAAGATTCATTTCTAGCCCCTCATCTCATTACTTTGTACATCTAGATGAAAATCCAATGGCATCCATTCACCCAATCTCTCCACTTACACACTCACACTAACACCAATCTTAACTCAATTCTCATAGATTTCATTCCAACAAATACCTTGAGGCATATCTATGGAATATGTTTATTTTCACAAGCTTATGTAATTTAATTTGACTGATGTATCAACTATAATCCAAATAGATTATCATAGCTAATTTGATTAATTTCATTAAATGTGTATACATCTTAATTAAAAACTCACCAATCACTCTCTACCCCAGTTCTCACGCCTACACGCATCTTGAGACATGTCCCCAGTCGTGTCTTGATGCCTATAAACAATAAATGAAAATGTGACTTAATAATCTACACGTATATACCAAATAGGAAATCACCAAAAAACATATAAAATATACCTCGACCACACGCCAAAGTAAGCCTACGTATCAGTGGCAGGTCCTACGTCATGGGTCAGTGATCCTGAGTAAGGATAAAATAAAAGTTAGGAATTTGGGCCGTTACAAGTCTTCCCAACTAAGGGAACTTTATCCTTGAAATTAAACTTAAGTTAGAAATCTACCTGACTCGTTCAAGAATTACTTTCGCATATAGGCTTCTCGCTCCCAAGTGAGTTCTGAATTGGTAAGAAACTGCCTTTTAATGAGCATAAGCATAATAGTCCTGTTCCTCAACTACTGTAACTTTCGGTCTAAGATTTGGATCGACTATTCCTCATAAGATATATTCTCGCTCAAATTGATCGGTCTTAAGTCCACGTTTGGTCGTATGTGATCCCTCAACTTGGCTAGTTAAGCATAAAGATATGATAAACTGGACAAGTCTCTGACATTTGCGGTTGAAGTTCGAGCTCATGTGCGACTTTACCAACTAATTTCTTAATCTTGAAAGGCCCGAGGAATCTCACTACAAGCTTGCCTATCGACCCAAACCTATGTTGACCTTTCTAAGGAGAAACCTTCAAATATACCAAAGGTCTTTCATCGTGTGAGAGATTGCCATGATACTTATCTGTGCACTTCTGCCTCTCATGAGCAACTCATGATCGCTGATAACTCCACCTCATCTTCTCTGTATGGTCGACAATAATCTCAGGCCCTAATGCATTCCGATCATTTAGCTCATCCTAACAAGATGGGGAGCGACACTGTTTTCCATATAAAGCCTAAATGACACCATCTCAATGTCAGCCTTATAACTATTATTGTAAGCAAACTCACACAATGGTAGATAATCATTCCAAGATCTGCTGAACTCTAACACAATGGCCCGGAGTATATCCTCGAGAACCCGAATCAACCTTTTAATCTACTTTTTAGTTTGAGGGTAAAAAGTAATGCTGAACTGTAGGTGCCCACCATACTACTCCTGCATAGTACGCCATATCCTGGATGTATACATAGCATATCTATCTGACGTGATAGTCAATGGTACCCAATGCAACTTGATAATCTCTCTCTCTAACAATATACTAAACTGGTCAAATATATAATGAGCTACGATTGGTAATAACTGAGTAGACTTTGTCAATTTATCAATAATCACTCAAATGGAATCGTGTTTTCTGCAATCCTTGATAATCATCTGATAAAATCCATGGCGATATCTTACCATTTCCATAATGGAGCAGGAAGCGACTATAGTAAGCCCTCAGGTTTCCAATGGTCACCTTTCACCTTTCACTTGTTGGCAAACCAAAAGTCACACTTGCCAAAAATTAGCGGAAAGTTTTCGTTCCCTTAAAGCTTTGAGTGTCTCTCCGAGATGGAGCTTGTGATCCACTCGAGTCCTCGAGTAGATAAGTATGTCATTATTAAAATAATCATGAAATAGTCCAAAAACGATCTCAATACCCAATGCATTAAGTCCATGAACATAAAGGGTGCATTGGTCAAACCAAATGTCATGACCGTAAATTGTTAATATCTGTATCTGGTACTGAAAGTAGTCTTATCCTCATCATCATCCCTGATATGTAACTGATGATACCCTAATCTTATGAATATCTTGAAGAAAAACTCCATTCATCTCAGCTGATCAAAAAAGTCATCGATCCATGGAAATTCGAACTTATTTATGAATGTGACCCATTTAGATTTTTGTAGTCGATGCATAGTCTAGCTAAGACTGCCATCCTTCTTCTTAATAAGAAGGACGGGTGTTCCTTATGAAAACATGGAAGGTATAATGAATCCCTTCTTGCCCAAATCCTCAAGTTAAGTTCTCTACTCCTCTAACTCTCTTGAAGCCATGCGATATGGTTGTATTAAAATAGGTCTGGTGCCCAGTAGGAAATTAATGATAAAATCTATCTCTGATGGCGATGGTAGACTAGGTAAATTTCTTGGGAACATATATGGAAATTTGCACAATAACATAATATCCCAATTTTGGGTCCTTGACGCTCTACCACACTATATAAGACTACAAGAGACTCCATCTCCTCACTAGTAGCAAGTCGGCCTCTTGTGCCAATGATCCTCGGTGAGTTATCTCTATAGGTAATGCCGGATGCCCCGATATCTAAAAAACCACTATCTTTCAAAAATAGTGAATGTGTACGTGATATGCTGCCAACCAATCCATCCTTAATAACACGTCGAACTCTAAATAGTATAGTGCCCTGAAATATATAAGGAACTCTACCCTGCTAATCATTATGGGACATCCCTAACAAATAAGGTTAGGGTACACTCTATCCATGGCTATGACACTCAACGTCAAATGTACACTAATCCTAACATGTATTGATGCCTATCATGCGACTACCAATAAATGAAACATTAGTTCCAAAATTAAATAAAACATGCACATCTCTACTGTAAATGGAAACGTACCTTCGATAAGTCCATGTGTCACCTCGAGATCTGGTCATGCTACCATGTGAGCTCCCTCTCGACCCTAGTGTGGGGAGATGACAGTAGGCTATAAGCACTATTAAAGCTTACTCTGTTTTGGTCGATCTATTCTTATTGGCACTATATTGTCAAAACATGAGTTAAGTTAGTTACGTAGACGCTGCAATTAAGATGGTAAGCCGAACTAAACAAAACATCCAAAAATAGATACAACTTAAAGAAAAACTATAATTCAAATTCTAATGAAGATTATAGTGTCAAAGTCAAAGTTGAAGAAAAAAACTAATATGAAATCAAAGTGAGAATTGAATACGAATTGGATACTGAAATAGAGTAACTGGTAGTATTAGTCTACAATAGTGAAGAAGTTCGATACTGCAAGCAAAAAACTTTGTGATGGATTACAAATACAAATTTGAGAGAAATGTGCATAAAGGATTGATGAACTTTATGGAAATAATGAGTTAAGATTCTTAAAGGAATATAAGACCTAGCTATTGAACATTGGATGATTCCAATATAATTTACAATTGGAGACCGATGGGGTTTTGTGTTTAGGAATAAATTTCGAGATAGGATAGATAAACAGGGTCTATAATTACTTAAGATGGCCATTGTGTGGATCATCATTTTTTACTTTAATTTTGTAAGAATGAGAGATCATTATAGCGGTTGTACACATTATTAATTTGATTAATTGATTGTTTAGGCTGAGCTTACATAAAGGAAGTCATTCAACTCTAACTGTGATATCAATTCTATGTTTAGTTTTGATGTGTGTTTATTAGTTCCTTACTAATTCATTAATCTCTTCAGTTCCTCTGGTTTCCAAATCTTCAGTAGTGGTATCAGAGCTTTATCACTTTGTTGTTTCTATAAATGTAGAAGTGTGAGATTCTAGAGAGTTTTATCGATATGAGATCGATTAATAAGTTGTTACGACAAGGAACTAGTGAAGGACATGAATGTGGATCGATAACTTGATTGCCATTGCTAGAAGGAACCAACTATGCCTAGTGGAAAGTTCAGATGGTTCATTTTGTCTCTACCATTGATGAAATTGCTGGAGAATTGTTCGAGAGAGAATACATTGCTCCAATGCAACCATATTAGGATGGAAAAGCTATTCTAAAACCTGCATCTCTATGGACAGGAAGGAAAAGGTTGCTAATCATAAGGCAATCGATTCTATCTTCAGTGTTGCTAATGTTGAACGCTTCAAACTGATTACAAATTGCACTACTACAAAGCGAGCTTAGGATGTTTTGAAGATAAAATTTAAGGGTACGAATTCTATGAAAATTTCCAAGATAAAATAATTGAGTTCTATGCTTGATCGTCTTGAGATGAAAGAAGATCAAAACATTGCCTTCTTCAATGGTCGTCTATAAGGCATTGCTAATCAAGTTTTTCAACTTGGAGAAAAGTATACTGATGAATAATAGTACGACGTGCTCTTCATGCTCTCTTTTCACTATTTGACTATAAGATTACCGCAATCAAAAAGTGTTATAATATTACTACGATGTCTCTTGACGAATTAATGGGGTCTCTGCAAACATATGAGATGAATATGTTCAAAAACCCAGTTTTTTAAAACAATGCTTATCATGTTGAGAGAACTGTTTTTGATGATTCTATGGGAGATTAGTTTGCTATGATGGCAAAAAAGTTCTTATAATTTCTAAAAAACCATAAGAGAAACTTGATGGAACAAATTACAAGAAGAGTAATGACAACAACACGCCTTCTACTGATGATAAGAAGACATATGCTAAGAATAAACTCAAGGCCATCAAGTGTCATGAATGTGGAGGACTTGGACACATTCAGATTGAATGTCCCGCTTACAAGAAGAAGAAGTCCCTAAATGCTTCGTGGAATGATGATGACTATGAGATAGTGATAAATAGTCAAATGATTCTACTACTACACTCACTGCTATATTGACAGAGTCAGATGCTATATTGCTTCTTCATCTACTATTGGTGTTTCTGAACTTGATTCCATAAAATATGATATGGAAAAGAGTAAAGAAAAGGCCAAGGAAATATGTATTTATGTTAACAATAGGGATTCTACAAAGGATCTTCATGCTACTTATGATCTATTGTTCGCTGAATGGACATCTTTATATGATAAAAATTCCGATCTGAAGATGAAGTTCTTTTTTATTAAATTGGAGTATAAGACTCTTGAAAGAGAACACAAGATGTGTCATTCACTGTTAAAGGGGCATGAAACTGAAATCTCTATATCGAATAAAACTCTTTCTAATTCTGAGGGTGTTACTATAAAGTCCCATTCTGGTTCTTAGAAATTAAACATGATGCTATAAACTAATCAATCTTCGCAAGTTTAACATAGAATTGGCTATACAGAAAGATCTGTAAATGCTCATATTGTCTTTGTTAGAGGCAATGTAATCAATAAGGGTCAATCAAGCAAGACTCAAGTTGATGTAAGAAAGGCAAAAAAGAATCTACCACGAAAGGTTGCTAGAAGCGCAAAGAAAAAAATGACTATTATTATTAACAACAAACCTCCTTCTACTTGTTATTATTATGGGGTTGTTGGTCATATTAGACCACGATGGTAAAGGATGTTTAAAGATTCGAGTACACTTCAGAAAAAGAGAATATCTAGGAAGGTTTAGAGAGTTAAATATCATAAGGCAATGGCGGTGCATCTACAACTCTCAATAACTACGATTGAGTTATTTTATTTGGATAGTAGTTGTTCTATACATATGAAGGGAAAGAAATGCTTTCTTAAGAACTATGAGTCATTTAAGGAATGTGTTGTTAGGTTTGGTGAAGGAAAGAAAGGCAAGGTTGTGGGCAAATGAAATCTCAATTTCGTGGGACTACTTAATCTTAAAGGAGTTCTACTTGTTGAAGAGTTGAAATCTAACTTAATCAACATAAGTCAGCTATGCGACTAGGGATGTTTGTGAAGTTCACTAAAGACTATTATTAGATAATCAATGAAGAAAGACAATGCATCCTGTATAGGACCCGGGCATCAAACAATTGTTATATGCTATTTTGATATTCCGTATTGCTTCATAAGCTGCAAGTTATATGCAACTCTCTTTCTCTATCTAATACACAGTTTTAGCACGTAAGGCTAGGTCATCTTAATTTCAAGCAACTTTAAAAATTGCTCTCTCATTATGCTGTAAGAGGTATTCCTAGATTAAAATCTAAGCCAGATTCTATTCGTGAGCCATGTCAAAGGGATAAATAGTGCTCTTCTTCACACGTTGGCCTCAATGATGCACTGACATCACATATGTTGGAATTACTACATATAGACTTATTTGGCAAATGCAAGTTGAGAGTCTTAGGAGAAAAAATATGATTTTGTTATTATTGATGACTACTCAAGGTGTACCTGGATTCGTTTGCTGCATGATAAAGAAAAAATGTTTGATGAGTTTAAGAAGTTATCTATTCTATTTCAGATGAGAAAAAGAATGAGGATGTATCAATTAATTGATTACGCAGTGATCATGGAAGAAAGTCTGAGAATTAAGAAATTTTTTTTATTATTATGTTGAATTTGGGATTAAAAATGAATTTGTTGCTCTTAAGACACTACAAAATAATGGTGTTATTAGAAGGAAAAATCTCACAACTCAAGAGATGACTAGGGTCATGCTTGCTGAGAAAAATATGCCTAATAATATTTAGGGTGAAGCAGTAAATACTGCTTCTACATTATCAATAGATTTTATTTCAGGCCACTGACTACAAAAACTTTGTATAAAATCTAGAAAGGCAAAAAGCCTTCTCTCAAACATCTTCATGTTTTTGGAAGTACTTACTTCATTTTGAGTTATATAGACCACCTGGGAAAGAATGACTCCAAAAAAGATGTTAGAATTTTTCTTGAATATTATCAGAATAGTAAAGCTTATAGAATCTACAATAAGTGAACTATGACTATGATGGAATCTATGAAGGTTATGGTTGACGACTGTGCTAGAACAGAACAATTGTCCTCTCAAAAGGATGATGATGAGCTATCAACACCAATTAGTTCAACACCTATTACTCAGCCTAATATGAAACCATTTGATTCAAATATCTCTAATCCATCTGATGATGAAGATGATAATGATGATGATCCAAAATCATGTACTACAAAACATGGTTATACTTCTACATCTGTTGCTCTATAGTCAAAGATGATGAAAGATCATCCAATTGAGTGTTATTGGTTCAGTTAATAATCCAGTGCAAACTAGAGATATTCTTCTTATTAACTAGAAGAACATGGCATGCTTTGCTTGTTTTACATCTTAGATTTAGCCTAAAAATCTAAAAAAGGCTCTAATGGATGAATATTAGGTAAATGCTATACAAGAGGAACTTAATGAGTTTATTAGACATTATGTGTTAGAGTTTGTTCAATGACCTGCTAATGTTAATATCATTGGTTCTAAGTGGATATTCCGCAATAAGACAAATGAGAATTGTATTATTGTTCGCAACAAAGCCAGACTAGTTGCACAAGGATGTACACAGGTTAAACATATTGATATTGATGAGACATTTTCTCTAGTTGCAAGATTGAAATCTATTCATCTACTGCTAGCCATTGCTTATAACATAGGTTTTGAATTACATCAAATGTATGTTAAAAGCACTTTCCTAAATGGGTATTTACAAGGAGAAGTCTATGTTGCACAACCTAAAGGATTTGAGTTTCATGATAAACCTACTGATGTCTATCATCTGAAATTGATACTTTATGGTCTGAACCAAGCTCCACGAGCTTGAAATGAAAGGTTGACTACCTATTTACTGTAGAAGGGTTATAATGGAGGGTCTATAGATATGACTTGGTTTCTCAAAAAATAAAATAACCAGTTTGTAGTTGTGCAAATTTATCTTAATGATATTGTTTTTTAGGCTACATTTACAAAGCTTCAGAATTTGGTGATTTGATGAAGAGATAATTTGAGATGAGCATGGTCGGATATCTTACTTACTTATTGGGCCTACATATTACACAGTCTAAAGACAATATATTTATATCTCAAAATAAATATGCTAAATCTTTTATTAAGCGTTTCAGATTGGACACTGCTAAGTCTGTCTGAACACCGATGAGCTCAAGTTAGAAGATTTCTAAGAATGACAAAGGTGTTAACATCAATCCTACATTATACAGAGGCATGATTGGTAGCTTATTATGTCTTATTGCAAGCAGACCAGATATCGCTTTCAGTGCTAGTGTTTGTGCTCACTATCAGGTATGTCTGAAAGAGTCTCATTTGGTTGTTGTAAAAAGGATTCTGCGTTGTGTAAAAAACAATAGACTTTGGTATTCTATTTACTAAGGGTGGTGCTAGTAACTAAATTGGGTATAATGATGCTGATTGGGCTAGAAATATTGATGATCGAAAGAGTGCTATAGGTGGATGTTATTACATGGGTCTTAATCTTGTTGCTTGGAAGAGCAATAAATAAAATCATTTCGCTATCAACTATTGAAGCTGAATATATTGCTAAGGTTATTTTTGCACGCAGTTAGTATGGATGCAGAAAATGCTCAAATATTATGGTATTGTGTTATCTTAGTTAACAGTGTACTGTGATAATAAAAGTGCCATTGATAGTTAGAAGAATTTAGTTCAACACTTTAGGACGAAACATATTGATATTCGTCATTATTATGTCAGGGATCTAGTGGAAATAGGTTTAATTAGTATTCAGCATGTTCCTACGGAAAGGTAGCTAGCCGATATATTTATAAAGGCTCTTAGCACATAGATTTTTGAGAGATTGCGCCATGACTTTTGCATTTGCTCTCACTAGTATGGGTTCTTACTGTAACCTGGCAGTTTTGTGCATACACGCAGATACTTATGTGTTGACATTTTATTGTGAGTTGTTTATGTGTTTCACTAAGAAAACGCCACTAAGATTTCACTGCAGTACGTGTTACTCCTATTAAGTCGGTTACGAAAAACTAGTCGTTACACCTGGTGAAGGGGAGTAAATTCAGTTTCGTTAGAAACAACAGATTAAATCTTGGGGAATTTAAGGGAGTCTTGATTCTAAATTGGGTTTATCCTTGCTGATTTTATGCGATTATCTTGTTCCTACAAATCAATTTTCCCAATTCGAACTATTATCTGTGACCTCTTTTGCCTCTCTGCTATTTTCGTATCTTTCTTGCTTTGAGTTACTGGAAGAATGTCTCACACATATTTTTTGTGCATCTACTACAATGGCTAATATTTAGACACTGGAGACAAAGGGAATATACTATCATGCTTCATCCAATAAACTCCACATTGGAACGCCATTAAATCCTCGAATCGCTACGGAGAGCACAAATGTTAAATTAGGGGATGTCTGCTAAAGAAAATCAAGCTCTTCCAAGAAAGCTAGAATTGCTGCTAAGGGAAGAAAAAAGTTGATGATAATAAGGTTTCCTTTTACTAATTGGAGAGG
This sequence comes from Stephania yunnanensis, assembly GCA_039657365.1. Taxonomy (NCBI): domain Eukaryota; kingdom Viridiplantae; phylum Streptophyta; class Magnoliopsida; order Ranunculales; family Menispermaceae; genus Stephania; species Stephania yunnanensis. The sequence goes on from CM077581.1 coordinate 47,352,817, forward strand.
ATTCATGAAGAAGCTGAGGCTATCAGTAAAGCCTCTAACCAGACAGAGATCATTTTCATCTCACAGTACTTTGCTGTCCCTACTCCATCTACATTCGGTCATTTTTGGTTGCTGGAATATGTAGATAGATTTAAAAAAATGGTGAAAAGAAAATACGATTAAGATTAACTGATCAGTGTGTCATATTTTCATGAAATTGGTTTAGACAGGTTGCTGGTACAGTCTAGTATTTACAGTCTGATAAATCATGAACACTTTTACAATGACTCAATTCTAAAGGAATTTAACACTAATCTTCTTTAAAATTTTAGGTACATTTCTATGGACAAGTGTTTTGTTCGTGGGTGCTATATTCCATTATGTCATGCCTTAATCGACTGCATGCTTGGACTTTCTAGATTGGAAATGCCTGTTGACAAGCTAAGTTTGATGCCCGAGCTTGATGATGTCGTCTCTATGCTGATTGGAGGGAAACTTACAACATAGCGCTCAGATAACCTTTTTGGGCTTCCTGCTACAAAGCTAACTTGCAAGGCCTACATGTTGTGGAAGGTCTTGACTAAAAGTGTAGTGGTTACTTCTCGCCAGACCCATGTGTTTGAGGAGTGAGTGCTACTACTATATGCTCTTGCCTTATAGAAGAAGTTCAATGTTGGAAAGGAGATTTATGACTCCATGGGCCGCTTAGGGAAGAAACATAACAAGTTGTATTTGTCGTGCTTCCTAACTTCAATGTTTGGAAAATAATCTGTCATTGAGTAAAAAGATGACCAGTTGGAAAATGTGGTGGAGGAGGTTAGACTGACTCATCCAATGAAGTTTAATAATAAAGTTTTCGATATTAAATTCTCATGCCTAAGAAAGAAATCATCAGCTACTCCAACTCCTACTACTGTCGATCTAACGTTGATGCTCCTATTCAGATCCCTACCATAAAAGCCTATACAGAAGTCGAAAAAGATCTTGAAATGAAAGATTGCTACCGTTACTAAATATGAGGACACAGGTCCTATCAAAATGCAATCTTTAGGAGAGGAAATTGCAAGGGGAAAATTCTTTTCTTGCTGCTATGATTGTGGTCGCAAGTATAATGATTTGATTGTAGTAATAGTGCGATCAACTTATATTGATTACAGATATCGTCATCAGGGAAACTTATATTGCACTTAATAATTATAATTACTCTAATGCTAGGGAAATCCTTTTTTAATTGACTTTTAAACTAAACTATTATGTTCTATTAAATCAATGTAAATAACTTTTAAACTCTTATAGTAAGAAGATCTTAGTTCTCAACTTCACCTAGGTAATGAATAACTATGCTTTTCAACTCACTTCCTTTTTTATTATGTGTGTGTGCAATGCCTAATTATAATATACATATTTCTTTCAAATCCTCTTCAACCAACTATCATGACGAAAAAGATTGTAATGTGCAAAGTAGAACTCCACCTACCAGTGTTAATAACGTAAGTTCCATATTCCTTTATGTTCTAAATCTTTAAATTCATAACGAATTAAGTTTACTATGCGTTCCTCCCTGATCAATAATTATCTTTGATGTTATATATTTTATGATTACACCATCCATATCCAGCTTGAAAGCTTCAATGGCCATGATAACATCTAAAACCTAATATCAACAAATACATGATCAAGATGTTCGTAGCATTACACCTATAATCAATACAAATTCTAACCATTGCACTTTTTAACTTTATAATGCACTTCTATCTGCTTTAGCATAACATTCGTACTATAAGATCCATTGATCCGTAAGATTAATGAACTACTCACATTTCATTAAAACAAACATGCACATAATGGTATTCACAGCAATCAAAGATTAAACAAATAAGTTCAATTAAATGAAAGAAAACAATACTGAACGACCACAAATGAGTCTTCAATGTCTTCTCTTCCATAATTATTCTTAATACTTAAGAACAAAGTAAAACTATACGAATCGATGATAATTGGTTGCTCTTTATGGTGGTGCATATGTTTACCACGTTCTAATACGTATTCATACTCCTAAGAAACTTTAGAAAATAATTAGAAACCCTAGTAGACAATTCTATATGAAATAGAACTCTGACTTTCTATTTTCTTTAGTATCAGCACTTTTTGTAAGTGATCTGGCTTGTGTGTACAAAGGCACGGCGCCATGACAGCTTCAACCAATTCTTGTGCAATTTTCCTCGTTCAGGAGATTCAATTCCCTATGTAGACCTCCCCAACTTCGTCCCCTTTGGACCACGAAATTGCTACTACCTCGGCTATGTTGTCCTCATTTTCTTTCCTTCTTGGTCATCCATGCTATGCCCATGCTATTGAGCCTCTTCCTATAGTGTCAAGCTTATGTGCCACATTGTAAACCTTACTTTTGTGCTTTTTAGCCTTGTTTTGTCACGAAATAACTCGTTTAACTCTTTTATACCTTGTATAATTAAAAATACACAAATACCATCAATTAAAGCTCATTTTGAGATATTTACATAAAATATATTACTAAACTAGTCCTATATATAAGCTTATATAATCACTTATCATGCTTCATGATGGGTTGAGCTGCGACCTGGTGCAAGTTCATCTGCTCAACTTCCTAGTTGAACAGAGGAAGCTACCTCACCTGTTGAGTTTCAAGATACTAGAGATAATCAAAGTAACTTTACTCTGTTGCACTTTGATATGAGTGTTATTACTCATGTTACTGCTAGGACGATTACACTTAAGTCCTTTTTGATGAATTATGGCCCTGATGGTGAAGAAGTTATAACACCAAGTGAGGTTCCTAGTGTGATTGTATTTGCATAGGAAGGTTCTGTAGGAACATCGAAAACTACTCCTATATATGACTTGACTACTGTTAACCATGAGGGCATTCAATTGCCTTCGATTACTGCAACATTATAACATACTATTGAGGCTCCAGTGAGCAAAGATTTACAACAAAACCAAGTATGGAAGCCCATTCTCCTACTCACCTTGAGCATGAGGATACTGAAATCGATCAAGCCATTCCTACCACTTCAATCGAGCTAACAACTACGGTTGATGTTACTACTGCATCAACAACTTCCGCTGCTGCCACGACACAAACAGTGGCTGTTGAAGATGACTCTACTCCAAAACAGGATGAACCTCTACAAGAACCAAGTTCTTCAGTCTTAATGTGACCACACCATTAATCAGGGGCACCGCCAAACCTAATCCGGTCATTAAGCTATAATCTCATTCCCGTAGGACTTAACAATGTATTAGTCGGCCTTTACACCTTATTCCCCTCAATATTTGTGCTGAAAATAACCATTTTATAAATCATCTTAATTCAAAGTTACTTAACAATTCGTTATCATTTTAAACTTATTAGAGAAAGACTTAAGCAAAGTTAAAAAGAAAGTTTTATAGGACCGCAATTAGAAAAGCTATGCTCTATGGAAGTGAATGTCGGGCGGTAAAGCAACAACAATTACATAAAGTGAACGTAGCAGAAATAATGATGCTTAGGTGGATGTGTGGTAAAACTCGTAAAGATAGAATAAGAAATATAGAAATTCAAAGACAAGTAGGAGTGGCACCAATTGATATAAAGATTAGGGAAGGGCGGTTGCGATGGTTTGGTCACCTACAAAGACGACCTACAAATGCCCCAACTAGAAAACTTGACTCAATAGAAACTGTAAAAATTCGACGAGGTAAGGGCAGACCAAAGTTAACATGGGATGCATTAATTAAGAGGGATTTGAATGGTTTGCAAAGCTCACCATCAATTGCACTTAATCGAGCACAATGAAAAAGTTTGATCCATGTAGCCGACCCCAGTTAATTTGGGACTGAGGCTATGTTGTTGTTGTTGTTGTTGTTGTTGTTGTTGTAGAGAAAGACTTAACAAAAACACCTATTGTGGAAACCAAGAAATAACCATCACATGTATATAAATAATATAATGGTGATAGCAAAATAATCACATGTGTTTGGTCAAGAAATTATCACTTAACCAAAATTTAATAAATGACATAAAGTAATTTTCATAATATAACAGCCAAAAAAGCCTACAAAATTTTGAAGTAGCAGCACTCCAATGACTCAGAGGTAGTCGCTGATATTCTCTTTGCCTGGTCCGCTACTCAAATGATCTGCACCCACCATCATAAAAAAGGACGGTGAGTACAGTTATGTAGAAATTACTACTAAGTGACATTTATCCATATTCCGAAGACAATAGGAAAACATATCACTATACATACATTAATTACATAACAATAATCATTTATACATAAACACATCGCCAAACATCATAGTTAAACAAAGTGACATCAAAAGAACTATTAAAATGAATTAAATATATTAAGTTGTGTGTCAATGATTATTTAGCAGTGCATGTACGTACTATGTTTATCAGTTAAGAAACACGGCTTATCGAGCTCATGTAATAGGTCAACACTCGTAGTACTTTGGAATTACCTTAATTGGTCACCGCTTAATCATTTCATCAACCTCATATAGTAGGTATGTGACACTAGATAATCAATATACCGACATACTCGAGTCCCATACCTTGTGAGTCGCATACATTCTGAACCACATTACAAACTTAAACACATATATCTTAATTTAACAACAATCTTACAATGAGATAAAGCACAACAATCATAACACCAAGAATCCAATAAACATAACAATACAAACCAATGTAAACAAACAACAATATCAAGACATGAAATACAGAGAAATATCTCAATCAGTTTAATTATGACTCATAGAAAGTTCCAAGGTTAATCCAACCTCTTAGCACTTCCAAAATGCGTACCCGAACCCTCGAGACTCTTCTTTAGGATCTTGATATGTTTGCACATGTTTTAATGTGTGTTTAGACATTTAATTAAGGCGTTAGGCTTGTTTATAGTGTTCAAGTTTAAACTAAGAAATTGTAGAAATTGTGTTGTCAGAGCACCTAGCGTGTTGGTTAATATTTCTAGTGTGCTACTGACTCCCTTAACGTGCTACTCACACTTATTAGCGCGCTAGCAAGCACGCTTAGCACACTATGTGCAGTAAAATCCAAAATTCTACACTTTGAATTCTTATTGTTCTTTTACACATGGCCATCCCCAAAGCCTTTAGACCCTTATTCTCCTCCACCAGAGACCCAAAACATCCACCACAATCATAACAATAGCCTACACTTCATAATTAATCATCAATGCATTAATTTTAACAAAACTAAAAGTGTAGCTCGACTTACCAAGTTGTATAACACCAATAGCTTGATTCACGCCTTTAAATCCACTAAATGTCCTTCACAAATCATTGATCTTCTTTGCTCTTCTTTTTTCCCGAACTTCCTTCTTTCCAAAGTTATGGATTGAGATCATTTGCATGTTCATCCCATACATCTTATATGTATATTAAATGAGGTTGAATATGAGCTATTGATCTTGATGTGTATACGTATCTCGAGACCATGCGAGACCAATCTAATGACTTACAACATGATTTCAAATCCATTAATTCTTCATTAACTCACCCTTGATAACACCAATTACAATTGTATTGGTCTCGCGATGTGTCTACGTTTATCTCAAGGAACATCGATGATTAATGCTTTATTTAGGTAACTTAGATTTCATTTAATATAAATCAAACTATAGCCATATCAATTAAACTATATAAGATGCATTAAAAGAAATTATACTTTCGACATCACTTCCTAATCTAGTTCCATGCTGACACGCATCTCAAGGCGCATCCCCATTTGTGTCTCAACATCTATATATACACCTAGAAGAGACTTAATAAGTCTACACTTATACAATGCATTAAGCATTCATCATACCATAGATAATATATTACTTAGTGATCATGCTACTTGCTCTTGAGCCATGTCATGGATCGGTGACCCTTAAATATGTACCGAATCCACTATTTTGAAATTTGGGTTGTTACACACTTGTCGTTGTTCGACTACTTCTTAGATTACATTGCTTATCTCACTATCTACAGGGAAGGTCTAGTTGCTCAGATACAACCAATGCAAGATGAGATGGACATTGCTGATGATGAACTTCGCCGATTGAGGTGGCTGGTTAAAACACAACTATAATCTCTTTAACATTTTTAGTCAAAAAGGGAGAGTGATCAAGAGTGAGACTGTAAGATTAAATTGTTTTTTACTTTAATCCTTTGGTAACATAACTGCATTTTATGGCTGTACTTATTAGCTGGTGACTATAATCTTTTAGAGGAAACGAATTTCATCTGTTGTTACTTTAATCCATCGATATCATTATATTTTATGAAGTTCCTAAAAAATTTCATTATCTTGCTAAGATACTGCTTTTGACCAACCTACGCCAAAAGGGGAGATTATTAGACCCTAGCTTACTGCGTTTGGGTCGGTCTATCTTTATTAGCAGTATATTCTCAAAATAGAAGTTAAGTTAGTTAGGTAGATGCTGTAATCAAGATGGTAAACCTGATTAAGCAAGACGTCCGAGAGTAGATACAACTTAGGGAAATACTACAATGCAAATTCCAGTGAAGATTATAATATCAAACTCAAAGTGTAAGACAAAGACTGATCTGAAATTGAAGTAAGAATTTAATACAAGTTGGATACTGAAATTGAGTAAATGTCAGTATTAGACTACAATAGTGAAGAAGTTTGATACTGCAAGAAAATAACTTTGAGATGGATTTCAAATACGAAATCCGAGAGAATGGCGAATAAAGGACGAAAGAATTTTATGGAAAAGACGAGTCAAGATTCTTGAAGGAATAGAAGACTTAGTGTTGAACATTGGATGATTCTAATTGAAATTACAATTGAAGACCGAGGAGGTTTTTTGAGTTATATTGTATTTAGGACTAGAATTCCTAGATATGGTAGATAAACTAAGTTTATAAATACACAAGATTGTTGTTGCGCAGATAATCATTTTTTAGTTGAGTTTTGTGAGAACTAGAGATCGTTATAATGGTTGTAAACATGATCAATTTGATTAATTGATCGTTTAGGTTGAGCCTATGCAGAGGACGATATTCAATTCTTACCGCGATATTAATTTTATGTTTAGTTTTAATGTGTATTTATTAGTTCAACACTGATTCGTTAATTTCATTAGTTCCTTTAGTTTCCAAAACTTTAACGGGCACTCCCTAGCCATGTGCTTGATCTGGCCATATTCGGCACAAGTGAACTGCCCGCGCTGAACAAATTGTTCAGTCTTACCATGAGCCTCTTTTTGACACTGTCTAGGCCCATTTTAGCCTCAACCTTAGCTTTGGCCACCCTACCAATTTATCATGGTGCTTGTCGAAAATGCTAGTCTGACAGGAGGTGAAAGAAGTGCTCTGCCAACTGTACCGTATGTGGGAGGAGGGGGAGGTGCGTATGACACTGCTAATATAGGAGCTGCTAGTACTCTGCTGCTTTGGGATCCCTTATTTCATTTCCTTTGTCATTTGCCTTTTCGCTTCGTCTTAAAGTTTGGACTCAGGCCTGAGGCGCTACTCATTCTATTTGCTACTCCGCCCAGTTCATAAGTCTCATGACTAAGTGCCTGCTTATATATCTCTTATTGAGATCAAGCCCTGGTACTGGTAACATGGTGTGCTATATCTGATATCAGTCTGTCCCTAAAGTAAAAGGCATCATCCGCATTGTCAGTCATTAAGTCTCCATTGAACTGCCTCAGAAAACTTTATCTATCCCGATACTTCATCACCAACTCTCCCTTTACTTGTCTCAGATTCATGTACTCCCATTTCAACCTTTTCATCATGGAAACTGAGAAGTATTATTTGTAGAATTCCTTCTTGAAATATGCCCAAAAAGTGAAGTTGCCCCTATTGGCCACTATGAAGTGCCACCAAACATCGACACCCTTCAATGTGTCTTCAACTTCCAAAAGCAGATGAATTTTCTCCTCCGATATGACCCTCTTCCTCTTCTCAATCTTCTCATGGTCCATATCCCCCCAAGAAATACACTAGTCTCTACCTGATGAATTCCTTCACTAGTTTAGCATAGTTAGTCAAGGCAAAGCTCGTAGTGGTAGGTGTAGGAGTGGCAGTAGTCTCAACGACATCTACTGTTGGTAGTGTCATAATCGGCAACTCTAGTGGATGTGGTACTTTCAACACTATCGGCGGTACTGGTGCTTATGGCCCTACGGTAGTAGTGGTTGATGCAATCGATTTCTCAGGTACCGAAATCACTGTAGTAATAGTGATGGTAGCGGGACTAACTGGTGCGTATGCATCCATGTGTGTCTTCATAAAAGCTATGAGCTCGTCCAACTGATGTTCCTTAGATATAACCCGATTAGGCAACCTTTGAAAGTCATCAACAGTAGTAGAAGGATGTCTGCCACTGGCATTGGTGTCTCTACGCTCGCGTGGATCTACCATCAATGCCTCCAAGTTGATCGCAATTAGAAATCAGCTACTACATAAATACCATATACATACGTATATATATAATCATAACATATACATATAATCATCCCCAACTCACTTTTCTTCACTTCCCAACTAATGGTTGCTAAGTTATGATCAACTGGTTTCCACTTTAAGGTTTGTGTTTTATTTAAGTTTATTTTGACATACTTATCGAGAACCTGGGCTTTGATACAAACTATTGTAGCTTGAACCTCTAATCAATGCACCACCCTGCCTAATCCCTTCATTAAGCCCTAATCCCAAATACGTAGGACTTAACAACGTATTAGTTACCCTTTTATCTTATTTTCCTTATAACTCGTGTCTTAGATAAGTATTTCTCATTTCTTGTTATTCATAAATTCTTAATACAATTTTAATAATTTAGAAGAAGGCTTAAAAATATTGCGGAAGCAATCATAAAACACCTATATGTAGAAACCAAGAAATAGATTACATATACTTATATCAAAGCTGTGGAAATTGTGTAATAACATGCATCAATTAGTGATTCTAGTCTCTCAACCCAAATTCAATCTAAAATCTATAAAACACATTCATAATATAAAAGAAAGTAGCATAAAGCCAGCGAGGGCTCAGAGGTAGCCACCGATATTTTCCTTCCTTGGTTTGCTACTCAATGGATATGCAATTCTCACAAAAAATGACAATTCCAGTAAGTAAATCATGTGGCCATTCATTCACATTTCCAAATATACGAAGAAATGGTAATCGAACACATACGATAGCTATAAGAGAAAAGCTGAAAGAATAGTATGCAAACATGTACAAAGTACGCCCGAAAGGATTAAACAAGGTAGTCACCCAAATTGAGGTTCAGTCAGTCGTGACCTTCATTACATTAGCTCATATACATGGGTGTGAGCTCCATCACACTAGCTACATGGAGTGTCGACATCCCCAAGGACTCTAACCTTATGTGTCTCGCTAAACTCATAAAATCAAGGAACCCAAACGTGTGGACTACCTTATAGACACTATGAACCATCGTCTATCACGAACCCTAAATATGATCAACATATAAACATATGACATAGAGGTGAACAACACCGAATGAAACCATCAACACAATACAATAGCATGTTATTTCGCATTATACAAAGTTCAAAGATCAACAACAATAAGAGTTCAACTCAAGATAAGAATTCAAGTAGAAAAAATGCCATGATTCAAAATAAAACATGATTTTATTAACCTATAACCAACATATATTGCAATGCATACGTTTCATGGAATTTTAGAATTTAAAAACTAGTAAAACAATTCAAGTAATTGTATTTGAGAGTTAAAAACTGAAATGAGATGGAAATAAATGCCTAACATATTTACTTACCTCAATGTATGCAATTCCTAGCCTAAATCTGCTGCCGACCTCTCTAAACTTGCATCACACACCCTGGTGTTGAGTCTCTATATTCTAAAGGTTTTTATGTAAGGTTTAGAATTTATTGGAATAGCTTAATACATGTTTAGAATAAATTTTTATATTTTGGACGCTTAGTAAAAATTAAAGATTTTCTATTTTTTGGTCACTAGCGCACTAGATTGGCTCATTACCGCATTACCTGAAGGTAGTGCACTTGAACCCTAAATTCCACAACAAAATTATGGGTTCTCACCGTGGGAATCCACCAGTTTTGGCCGTTAAAACCCATGTTCCCCTCTTCGAGGGTCCCAAACACTATCAACATATTACGGAAACCTTTTACATTAATAATTATTGTATTAAACAAATTGATTGTTTCGAAAATTCATATTTTGTTAAAAAAACACTTGAAAACTTTGATTGATCATAACTTCTTAAAAACAACACCAAATTCAAAACTTTTTTATAGAAAATTGGTGGAATTTCCTAAGGAATTTAGTGGTCTAATCAGATTTTAAAAGGAAGTTCATTTACTCACTAAAATTCAACAAAAATCATAATACTGACAACTCAATTTTGTTACGTAAAGTTGTTGATGAACTCCTAGCTCTTGATTTTCTTCTCCAATAGATTCAATATGATTTCTTTTCACCCAAAGTCTCTATGAATTTAGTACTCTCACCTCACGATTTCATCCAAGTTTGCATGTGACAAGTCAATAGTTAGACATGTTTATATTATATTTTATAATGATTATAGATGTAAAAGACTATATTACATAGGGTTTTCTCTTGTCTTTGGTATTTTAGGTAATAAATATAATATTTGAAGAAATGAAGGAAAAATGGATAAAAATGAACGGAGAAGAACTGGACTTTTTAGAACCAGCGATTCACAGCAATTCACATAATATATGAATCGTTGGCTAAATCAGAAGACATAAAAATAGCCAAAGAGCTAAAGTTTTTGGATATTCCTAGCGATTCTTGACTCACACGAATCATTAGGAATCACAGGGAAAGAATTCAATGATTTTGGATTACAATAAGGATTTCGAGTCAATTTAAGATATGTAGAACTTAATATACTATAAATAAAAACACTAGACTACAAATTAGGGCCTTTTGTTAGTTTATAACTTTTTCTTTAATTTGGAGGCCATGTTTTATTGCTTTATTTTTGGGAGAAAATTCAAGTTTCTATCAAGGTATTTTTAATTATATCTTTTAATTCCAAATTCATTTTGTTATTTATCATCATGAGTGGGTAGTTTATTAATCTAAACAAAACTTCAAACATGAACTAGATCTATTTTGCAATGTAGTCATGATAGAATGAATATGTACTTAATGCTTTAAACCTAATCGTATTCTTTGATTCGCTATTTTCATAGATTGTTATTTATGGATTTCAATAATGGATTTGAAATGTTATGTGCATAGTGGGCAATATGTATGTTATATTTTGATTCATTAACTAATTGAAGTATTAACTAGGATTGTATAAAAGGCAAACACTGTTTAAAAATCCTAGTTGAATTTAAGATATAAATCTACTGTTGAAGTGACTTTTCGAAGGTGTTAGATTTAGTAGTTTGAAGTTTTTATAAAGTGTAATGCGATTTTATTGCATGAAATTAATGTCTTTATGTAAACAAATGGTTGGCTAAAGTCTGTTTACATACTTATGATTAAGGTTTCATGATCTAGGACACTTTAGAAAATATATTCATGACTAAGTAATTGGAATAACATTTTTGTAGTGCAAAATAGATCTATATTTCATTGTTGAGGAGGATTGTTTATATGTTTATTTATTATTTTATTTTATTTTATTGAAATGATTAATTTAGTGACTATGATTTGTGTTATTTAAGTAATTTTAGTTAGTTTAAATTCTTCTTTTATTAATTTAAAAAAATATATAAATATATATATATAAAAATAAAATTTCTTTTCCTAAGGAATTTGCAAAATCCCTGTGGAGATGATTCTCACTTATCGCTACTACAAAATATTTAAAGTATAATATAAAGGGGAGATTATGCTGGGGATCTTAAAATAATTTCTTAAAAATCTTTCTTGTTGTATGTCATACAATATGGCACACATCGAGCAAGAACTTACTTTTACGGAAATCAATAAAAATATCATACCTTATGAACCTATGTGTATTTTTTTCCCATAGATTTCCTTAATTTTGAGTTAAAATTAGGATTTATTAATCCTTTACCTCACTTTCAACATGAAGGTGATGAAGATCCTCAACAATTTATTAGGAAATACACACATGAAGGTGATTTCCCTTTTTGTTTGAAAGGTCAATCTGAAGATTGAGTATTCTATCTCACTCAAAATTCCATAACCACATAGTCCGAAATGTTAGAAACCTTCATAAATCAATATTTCCAGCTTGCGAAATTAGTTTTTATACAAAATGAATTAGCAATGCTAGGATAGAGACCGATGACACTTTTGATGAGTTTTGAGATAGGTACTAAAGATTAATATCATTATGTCCACAACATGGATTTATAGAGAAAACTTTATTGGAATACTTTTACGAAAGAAACAAATCATTTAAAACAAAGATTCCTAGTCACGGTATGTAGAGGATCTTTATTCGATATAACGCTAACATTAGCAAGAGACACCATAATTCAAATAGTGAAACAATCAAAACAATATTACGAGAAAAATAAATTTATGAAAAACCATTCTTATGAAATCAATAGCAATATAGTCAAGACATCGGTCGATAAATTTGATGAATTGAAAAGTATGATTGAATCAATTTTAAAAGATAGGTCAGTCCAAAATAAAATTTGTACTTTTTGCAATGAGGTCAATCATCTACATGATGAATGTATGCTATTGCAACAAAATCAGTTTCAAGAGACTAACACTATAATGAATCATTATAATAATCTTAATCTACTTACTTACACTGCTAGTAAAAATGGTAATTACCTAAGACTAAATATAGGTAAAGGTGTAGACAATAAAAAAATTTCAAAGATATAGAAGACCTGCATTAAACGATAGAACAATAGCACTAGAAAACTCAAATAAAGCAAAAGATTAAAAGATTCAAGCCTTACAAGATGATATAGTCAAACTAAAAATCAACTAAGTAAAATGGCAATGTAAATTAGTCCATGGATTAACCAAGGTAAATTACCATCTCAACCTTAACCCCAGTTCATATGCAAAAGTGATAACTTTGAGAACCGATAAACAAATGGAAGAACTAAATATGCCAGAACAAATAGTTCATTGAAAAGAATTGGAGGCCGAATTCAAAAAAGAAATAGCAATTAAAGATAATAAAATTCAAAAGGAAAGTGATTTCGAAAGGAATAATCCAGGTATAGTAAGACCACCATTTACTCATCGTTTGGAAAATAATAAGAATGTCGAGAAATCGTAAGAAGAGAGAAATCTCAGACACTTTAAGAAAAATGTTAGTAAAATACCTTTATTGAGGTCATACAAAATGTACTTAAATATCAAAAATTAATAAAAGACTTATGCACTAATAAAATTGAACCTAATGAAAGAGTAAGCCTAGGAGAACATGTGTCAGCAATAATCCAGAAGAAACTGCATCCTAAATATTATGACCCTGGAATGTTTTTCGTTCTATGCACTATAGAAAATATAGGAATATACAAAGCATTATGTTATCTAGGCATTTTAATCAACGTTATGTCTTTGTCAATATATTTACAAATGACAATTGTACTTTAAGAAGAAACTTGTATAGTAGTATAATTAGTAGAAAAATCTACCATCCAACCTGTAGGAGTATTAGAGGATCTACTGATTAGAGTTAATGACATACTTTTCCTAATCGACTTTTATGTCATAGACATGAAAGAAGACCACTTCTCTAGTAAGACTTCCCTTATCCTAGGACGTCCATTTATAAAGCTGGCAAAAACAAAAATAGATGTTTCTAATGGAACTCTAACAATGGAAGTAGATAATGAAACTATAAACTTTAACATCCATGATGCTATGAAATACCATTTAGACGTATGCATCGTAGATATTTTAGATCCTAAAATAGATAAATGTTTTAGAAATGATAAGTCAGACAAACTTGAAAAAGTTATAAAGGACTTAAATGACAATGATAATATAGATGAAGAGAAGGGAGAGATAATCAATGACTTTGAATCTTATAATGCACTCCGTGAATCCTCTTACTATATGGATTTACCAACAAATCACTCAAAACTTCTACCCTTTATAATAAAAGCTCTTATCTTAGACTTAAAAGTTTTACCAGATTATATGAAATATGCGCACTTAGAAAGTAACAACTCCTTACTATTTAAAGTCTCTAATAAATTATCAAACTTAGAAGAAAAGAAATTAGTGAACGTTATTAAAGAATTTAAGAAAAAAATAGGATGGACAATAACCGATATTAATGGAATAAGTCTAGCCACATGCATGCATAAAACTAATCATAAAGTAGACACAAAACCCTCTACACAAGCTCAACATAGATTGAATCCACCAATGATGGAAGTCGTAAAGAAGGAAATATTAAAATTATTACATGTAGAGATGATATTCCCAATATCAACTAGTAAGCCCAGTAAAAGTAGTTCGTAAAAATACAGGGATTATAGCTATAACAAACAAACTAGGAGAACTAGTACCTACTAGAATCCAAAACAGTTAGAGACTGTGTATAGATTATAGGAAGCTAAATGCCACAACTATAAAAGATCACTATTCACTTTTGTTTTATAGATAAGATGTTAGAAAGACTAACTGGAGGAACCCATTGCTATTGTTTTGATGGCTACTCAGGATTCCATCAAATTCCTGTGGCATACTTGCCCTTTTGGTACCTTTGCTTAGAAGCGTATGCCTTTTGGCTCATATAACGCACTTGATACATTCCAAAGATGTGTGAATTATATTTTCTCATACTACATTGAACATTTTATTGAATTTTTCATGGATAAATTTACCATACACAGTAATTCTTTTGATGAATGCTTACTTCACTTAACTAAAGTACTTATAAGATGTATAAAGAAAAACCTAGTATTAAACAATGAAAAATGTCATTTTATGGTAAATCAAGGACTTATATTAAGACATATAAAATCAGCAAAAGGAATAGAAGTTGACCTTGCCAAAATCAAAGTTATAAAAACATTATTTTACCCTACTACCGATGTAAGATCTTTTCTTGTCCATCCAGGATTCTATAAATGTTTTATGAAAGACTTTTCCAAAATAATGCAACCTCTAAACAAAATTTTGCAAAAAATGTCACATTCGAGTTTACACATAAATGTAAAATAACTTTTAATAATCTAAAAAACACCTTGATAGCTACACCAGTGATAAAGTCACCAGACTGGTCACTGCCTTTCAAAATAATGTTCGATGCAAGTAACTATATAGTAGGAGCTGTTTTAGGTCAAAAGTTAGGAACGAATTCTCATATCATATACTATGCATCAAGAACTTTGGATTCTGCCTAACTAAACTATACCACCATAGAAAAATAACTCCTAGTAGTTGTGTTCGCATTAGAAAAGGTTAGACAATATTTGCTAGGTACTAAAGTAATAATATACTCAGATCATGGCCCATTAGGATATTTGATGGCAAAGAAAGATGCTAAACTAAGCTAAATAAGATGGATTTATTGTTACAAGAATTTGAACTAACTATAAAAGACAAGAAAGGTGCTGAAATCTCAGTAGCAGATCATTTAAGAAGACTAGAAAATGGCGAACCCCCAATACCATTGAAAGATGATTTTACATATGAACATTTATATAAGATAACTATTTCTAGCCCATGCTATGCCGATATAGTCAACTACCTCACTACTAACATGCTATCACCTCATTTGACTAGAGCCTAAAAGAATAAGATAAAACATGATTCTAAACATTATCTACTGGATGATCCGTACTTTTGGAGATTTTATGCCAACTAGACCATTCAAAGTTTTATTCTACAAACTAAAATACAATCATTCATGGCTCATAGCCACACTTATGCTTGTGGAGGATATTTTGGTCTACGTCGTACAGCCCAAAAAATGTTAGACTCGGGACTCTTTTGGCTTAATTTATTTCATAATTGTTATGTTTACATGAAATATTGTCCAAATTGTTTAAGAACAAAAAATTTAGGATGTGGGAACTAAATACCCTTGTGTTTTATTCTATTTTGCGAAGTATTTGATGTTTAGGGAATATATTTTATGGGACATTTTTCATCATCTAATGGAAATATTTACATTTGATTAGCGTAAACTATGTCTAAATAGGTAGAAGCTATAGCCACAAAATTTAATGTTTCTAAAATAATAGTGAATTTCCTTAAATTATGGATCATTATTTTTTTAGAGTATCTAAAACATTGATTAGCGATAGAGGTTCACACTTTTATAATAGAATCATAGCTACTTTACTACACAAATACCATGTTAGCCATTGGACATCCACTACATATCACCGCAAACTAGTGGCAGAGCTGAAACCTCAAATAAAGAAATTAAATAAATATTAGAAAAGACAGTATGTCCAACACGTAAAGATTGGAGTCTTCATTTAAAAGATGCATTATGGGCATATAAGACTGCATTTAAAACACCCATGTGTATGACACCTTATAGACTAGTTTTCGGTAAAGCATGTAATCTACTAGTCGAAGTAAAGCATAAGGCATACACGTCAATTAAGACGTAATATGAATTATGATAATGAATGAAAGCAACGTTTAGTTAGTATCCATGAGTTAGAAGAATTGAGAAATGACACATATGAGAGTGGCTTTATTTATAAAAACAAAACTAAAGTACTTCATGAGAATTAATTGAATATTAAGAATTTTGAAATAGGACAAAAAATCTTACTTTTTGTTCTCGTCTTAAACTATTTCCTGAAAAACTCCACTCGAGATAGACAAGACCATTTGTAGTTACCCATGTATTTCCCCACAGTGTTGTAGATATATAAAGTAGATAAATAGGGAGAATCTTTAAAGTTATTGGTCATACACTAAAATAATATCATACAAACTTTGTCTCATAGGATATGGAGATCATTAACCTTAACACAATTGACAACTCGATGGATGAATTGAACACAATGGAGAAGCATATTGTGAAAGTTAATTCTAGTGAAACATTAAACGTATGGATATTAAAATACCAAGAAAAAAGAAGAACAAGAAATCATAGATAGAAAAACAGCCTGCCAGAGACCCCTACAAGTGTGAGAAGGATGACTTAGATTATGAAGAGTATGGTGAGATTGATAATTCTGCCAAAATACTTACAGTATTGGGGCATATACCTTAGCTCAATTTACAAACATTATTTATCTTTAAATTTTAGTTACTAAAATTGAGGTTTTCATTTGATGTTTTATTATAAGTGATTGCATGTTTACCTTATAATCAGATCCATGGGTATTTGTTGAAATATCCTAAATGTCCCTAGTAAGTGATTATACTATGAAATATAATATATTAAGACTAGTGTGAATCTTGATTGATGGTCATGTGATGATCGTGAGTATAGGGATACGAATCGAGATCAAGAGTACTTGTTAGAGAACAAGGTACTGGATCGCGCCATTATGAGAACATCACATGAAATAAGTCATAGATGATATTATAATCATTTAGTCCTTTAACTTGAGATTACTATAGACTTCATTATTAGAAGCGTAGTAATTTGACAAAATCAAACGTTGTCTTTAACTAGACGATTATAAAGATTGTGACTGATTACCATGTGAATAATATGTGAAGGTATGTAATCAAGATAGAATTTGCCCTTCTTGTATAAAGAAAGATATTAGTGGATCCCTCGCTATGTTAGACTATCAAATGGCCAAGTCCAAGTGAATGGATATGATCAATGTCACTTGGATGTTTTCAATCTACTTAATGATCGAGACTATTACGATTGAATATTAAGGGTGACTTGTATGTGCCTTATGTTTAATCAGAGGATATCGCACGACAAAAGGATATGATATATTATTTATTAGGTTGTATCAATTTTTATATTCATGCTACTTTGATAGTCATAATGTCTTGCTAGAGATCGCTTATGACTTGTGTACCAAAATGGCTTTGGTTCACTGCTCACATCGCTTGAACCTATTGGGTCGAACATAAAGAGGGGCGTTGCCCAATTTCGATTAGTATAGAATAATAAATTTTATATGATAAAACTCATGACATAAAAGCTCTTACGATTTGTTATATGATAACTTATTAATAAGGGCGTATGCGTAATTTGCATGAATTGTCTAAATACAATAGTTGTATTCCAAATAACTTTTTTAAGAGAGCTTATCTACAAATAATTAGAGGTTGAAACTCTAAAAATAATAAGATTTTTGTTTTTTCTATTTTCAAGTACTCTAGATTTTGGGAGAGAAAGAAAAACATTTTCAATCTCTTTTGGCATAGCATTCCAAATTGTGGTCACCATTCGTGTGTTGATTTTTAATAGAGGATGTGCAATTGAACATCTTGGAAATCGAAGAATCAGAGAAGGAAGTCACAGATTAAGGTATGGTTTACTTTAGTAGATCTAGTTCAATGGAACTTGTTTCGTTTCTTGATTCAATTGCTTGTTTTGTATGAATAATAATTGAAATTGGTTTTGATCATATATCTCATGTGGTTATATGTTAGTATATTCCTATTAGATGGGAGATAAGCTTGTAATCGGATAAGAATTAAAAATCCTATAAAATAAGCGAGAAATATAATAAATTCGTATTATATTAGGATTTAAAGTACCTTCAATTCTAATTGGATTTGTATAAGATATTAGTTAGAGGTGGGCCCAAGTTAATTAAAAAAAATTAATTAATATTTTTGGTATTAAATAAGGGGTAGTTTTGGTCAATTAGATTGACTAAAATAATGAGAAAGTTTAGGCGAATCTCAATTTTTGGAACTTGAATTTGTTGTCTAAAACAAGGGACCAGTTAGCGATATTTCCTCTAACCGTTCGTAAATCAAGGAAATTGCACAATAGTCAACATTAGTAAAATCTCCTAACTTGTTTAGTTATTGGACAATAAAGTAAAAGCCTTATTAATACGATCCATCCTTGAGAAAGATAAATTGTCCGCGACAAACTTTCTTGACTAGTTCAGAAACTTAAGAATTATGTTTAAGCATAAATGCAAGTTGTATGTCCTGGATGGTCCTATTCCTAAGGAACCACCAGCTAATGCTTTAAGAGCCATGAAGGATACACATATTAAGTATGTTAATGACTCAACTGATGATGCATGCATTATGTTGGCAACCATGGTTCTTGAACTTCGAAAGAACATGGAACACGTGAGAGCTTACGACATGGCTACGATGCTGAAAGAAATGTTCAAACTACAGGCTAGGGATGAAAGGTTCGAGACAATCAAAAACCTTTATTCTTGCAAAATGGCTGACGATGCGTCAGTTAGTCCTCATGTTCTGAAAATGAAGGTTTATATTGACCATCTTGACAGATTTGGATTTCCCATAAGCCAAAAGTCGGCTATGGATTTGATCCTGAATTCATTGTCTGATAGTTATTCACAATTTATGATGAACTATAACATGAATAACATGGAGAAGTTTATCTCAGAGTTTCATTTGATGCTTAAAACTACTTAGGAGAATGTCAGGAAACCCATTGCTAATGTGTCGATGGTTCAGAAAGGAAAGGCTATGAAGAAGAGGCTAAAGTTGCCAAAGTTGTTGTGACTGTTACAAAGTCTATGGAACAAGTCAAGCTTAAGGCTGATTCTACCTTATTGTCCCATAAAAAAAGGAAAAGGAAGAAAATTGACGTTTTTTTCATGAACCTGGGTATTGGCTCAGAAATTGCAAGCTCTATCTTGAAAATCCAAAGAAAAAAAAAGGTAATGCAACTACTGCTTCAGGTATTTATGTTATTAAAGTTAACTTGTCTACTAGTGATTCCTTGGTATTGGATACCGGATGTGGATCTCACATTTATATTAATATGCAGAGTCTCACCAAAAGTAAAAAGCTAAAGAAAGGAGAAATGATCATATGAGTTAGAAATAGAGCAAAGGTTGACGCGTTGACTGTAGGATGCTATAAGTTAATTTTACCTAGTGGACTTATTTTAGTTTTAAGTAATTGTTATTATGTCCTTGCCTTGAGCAAAAACATCATTTCACTTTCATGTTTTGATTTGAATGGTTTTAATTTCATTATTGCGAATAATAAATGCTCCATTTCTCGTAAAGACATTTTCTATGTGAATGATGATTTGTGTGATGGTCTTTATGTTCTAAACATGAAAAGTTCCACAAATACTTCTGATCTTCACATAAATACAAAAAGACTCAAGTTGAATTATTTGAGTCAAACGTACCTTTGGCATTGTCGTCTTGGCTACATAAATGAGAAACATATTTCTAAACTCCATAAAGATTGACTTTTAGATTCATTTGGTTTTGAATCATATGACACATGTGTACCTTATTTACTAGGCAAGATAAAAAAAGTCATTTTACTAGACACAGTGCAAGAGCAAGTGATTTGTTGGGTTTAATACATATTGATGTATACGGTCCAATAAACATAATGGCTAGTAGTGGTTACCAATACTTCATTAGTTTCACTGATGATTTCAGCAGACATGGTTACGTGTATCACATGAAACTTAAAGGTGAATCTTTTGAGATGTTTCGAGCATTTAAAATTGAAGTGCAAAATTAACTTGATAAAATTATTAAAGCACTTTGATCAAATTGAGGTGGTGAACATTTGAGCCAAGAGTTTGATGATCATTTTAGAAACTGTAGGATTGTGTCAAAGTTAACTCCTACAACAACTCCATAATGGAATGGTGTTCTTGAGAAGAGAAATTCAATTTTATTAAATATGGTTTGATTTTTGATTAGTCATGCATATCTTCTTATTTCCTTTTAGAGTTATGCCTTATAATCTGCTGCGTTGACACTGAATCATGTTCCTTCTAAAGCAATTGATAAAACACCATATAAGATGCAGTTTGGGAAAATACCAAGTTTGTTCTTCCTTAAAATTTGAGGCCGTGAAGTTTTTGTACGATGGCAAATCTCCAAAAAAAGTTATCAGCCAAATCTATCAAGTGTGTATTTCTTGGTTATCTTAAAGAAACTAGAGGATAAAAATTTTATAATCCCACAAAGAACAAAGTATTTTTTGCTTGGAATGATGTCTTTATGGAAAAACGTTCATTTCCAAAGATAATAATGAGAATAAATTAAGTCTTAAAGAAGTTCAAGAACCATAAATAAACATTCAATCGCTAGTGGGAGATCAACAAAGTCTTGAACTAGTTGAACCACCACAGGTATTACAAGGCTTGCATAGGTCTGATACAGTAAGACATCAACTTGAGAAATTTGAATTTTTTAATACTGATATTAGTGAGGTGTTGTTTATGGATAAAACTGAGCCTACAAATAGATACTGATGTATACGATCTTATAAACATAATGGCTAGTAGCGGTTACCAATACTTCATTAGTTTCACTTATGATTTCAGTAGACATTGTCACATGTATCACATGAAACTTAAAGGTGAGTCTTTTGAGATGTTTCGAACATTTCAAAATGAAGTGCAAAACCAACTTAATAAAACTATTAAAACACTGAGATCAGATTGAGGTGACGAATATTTGAGCCAAAAGTTTGATGATCATTTTAGAACTTGAGGGATTGTCTTACAGCTAACTCCTAAAATAACTCCACAATGGAATGGTGTTACCGAGTAGAGAAATTGAACTTTATTAAATATGGTTTGAGTTTTGATGAGTCATGCATATCTTCCTATTTCCTTTTGGATTTATGCCTTAGAATCTGCTGTGTTGACACTGAATCGTGTTCCTTCTAAAGTGGTTGATAAAACACCATATGAGATGCGGTTTGGGAAAAGACCAAGTTTGTTTTTCATTAAGATTTAAGGCTGTGAAGTTTTCGTATGATGGAAAATTTCCAAAAGAATTATCAGCCAAATCTATCAAGTGTGTATTTCTTGGTTATCCTAAAGAAACTAGAGGATGCAAATTTTATAATCACACTAAGAACAAAGTATTTGTTGCTTGGAACGTGTCTTTATGGTAAAAAAGTTCATTTTGAAAGACAATAATGGCAATAAATTAAGTCTTGAAGAAGTTTAAAAACCACAAATAAACATTTAATCGCTAGTGGGAAATGAACAGAGTCTTGAACTAGTTGAACCACCACAAGTATTACAAGGCCCGCGTAGGTCCGATACAGTAGGACATTAGCCTGAGAGATTCAAATTTCTTAATATTGATAGTAGTGAGGTGTTGCTTATGTATAAAAATGAGCCTACTAATTATTAGGAGGCTATGTCTAACCTTGATGCATATAAATGGATTAGTGCTATGAATTTTGAGATGCAATCCGTATGATAACTAAGTTTGGAACCTTGTTAATTTACCTGAACATGGTAAGAAAATTGGGTGTAAATGAGTTTTCAAGAAGAAAACTGACATGGATGGCAATGTTCATACTTATAAAGCATGACTAGTGGCAAAATGTTTCAAACAGACTCAAGGTGTTGATTAAAATGAGACTTTTTCTACTATAGCCATGCTTAAATACATTAGAATTCTAATTGCCATAACTGCGTAAACGACTATGAGATATGGAAAATGGATGTCAAAACACCTTTTTTAAATGGATAGTTACTTGAGGACATGTAGATGATATAACTGGAAGGGTTTGATCATCCTAAGAATTTTAGGAAGGTGCGGAAGCTTCAAAGACCCATTTATGGATTTAAGCAAGCTTTTTGGAGTTCAAATCTTCATTTTGATATAGCAATTAAGCAATTGGATTTCATTAAATATGAAGATGAGCATTGTGCATACAAGAAGATCAGTGGGAGAATGGTTGTTTTCCTGGTAATATATATCGATGATATATTACTAATTGAAAATGACATCTCAACCTTCAAGAGTGTCAAGTATTGGTTTTGAAAATGTTTCTCAATGAAAGACTTAGGAGATGCATCTTACATCCTTAGGATTAAGATCGTAGGGATAGATCTAAAAGGCTAATCAATCTAAGTCAGAGTGTTTATGTTGATATGGTACTAAATAGGTTCAATATGCAAGACTCTAAAAGAGGGACGTTGCCAATGTCTAATGGTATTAGTCTCAGTATGACTCAATGTTTGAAGACTAATGATGAGCGAGAGCGCATGAATACGATTCCATATGCATCAGCTATATGATCTATCATGTATGTCATGTTATGCATCCGACCTGATATATTATATGCTTTGAGTGCAACAAGCTGATATCAGTGTGATCCCAGTGATAGTCACTGTACATCAGTAAAAAACATTCTTAACTACTTGAGAAGGACTAAATTAATTTCTTGGTCTATGAATGTTTTGAAGATGTGCATGTTGTAAATGGTTACACAGATGCAAGTTTGCAAACTGATATAGATGACTTTAGGTCGTAATCTGGATATATGTTTACTTTATATGGAGGTGTAGTGAGCTTAAAAAGTTTGAAGTAAGAAAGTACAGTGGATTTTATAACTGAAGCATAGTATATTATAGTGTCCGATGAAGCTAAAGAGGCATTTTAGATGAAAAACGTTCATCTTTGAACTTGGAGTGGTTTCAAGTATAGCTTGCTTGTACTGTGACGACAACAGGGCGATAGCACAGGCCAAAGAACCAAGATCACACCCTCGATCCAAACAAATACTTAGAAGTTTTCATCTTAGTTGAGAAATCATTGAGAAAGGAGACGTGAAGATTTGTAGAGTTCTTACAGAAGACAATGTTCCAAATCCTTTGATGAAGGCTCTTCCACAAGTGAAACATGATGGTCATATTAGGTCATTAGGTATTAGAAACATGAATGATTGACCATAATCCAGGTGGGAGATGTTGGGGCATGTGCCCTGGTTAATCTACAAACATTGTTTATCTTATAATTTTAGTTAATAAAATTAAGGTTTTAAGTCAGTTTTATTATAAGTGATTGCATGTTTACCTTATAATAAGATCCATGAGTATTTGTTGCAATATCATAAATGTTCCTAGTCAGTCATTATACAGGGAACTATAATGAATTAAGTCTAGTGTGAATCTTAATTGATGGTCATGTGACGATCATGCGTATATGGATACGAATCGAGATCATGAGTGCTAGTTAGGGAACAAGTTACTGGACCGACCTGCTATTGCAACACCACATGGACTAAGTCATAAGTGTTACTCATGATAACTATATCATTTAGTCCTTCAACTTGAAATTACTATAGACTTCAATATTAGGAGCATAATAATTCGACACAATCAAATGTTGTATTTAACTGGATAATTATAAAAATTGTAATTGGTTAACATCTGAATAAAATGTGAAGGTGTGTAATCAAGATATAATTTTTCCCTCTCATATAAAGAGAGATATCAGTGGATCCCTTGATATGTTAGACTGTTTAATGGTCAAGTCGGAGAAAATTGATATGATCAATGTCACTTAGATGTTTTCGGTCTGCTTAAAGATCGAGACTAGTACGGTTGTACATTAAGGGTGACTTTCCATGCCCCATATTTAATAAAAAGATATCGCATGACAAAAGAATATGGTATATGTTATTCATTAGGTTATATCAATTTTGATATTCATGCTATTTGGGTGTTATAATGCTTACTAGAGACTGCTTATGACTCGTGTATTTGGTTTACCACCAATGTCTTATGAACCTATTGGGTTGCACACAAAGAGTGGCTTTGCGCAATTTTTATTGGTCCATAATAATGAATTTTATATGATGGTATGATTACTTACATATAGGGGCGTATGTGTAACTTGCTTGAATTGCCTAAATACAATTGTTGAATTACAAATAGGTTTTTAAGAGTGCATTTTTACACATATAAATAGAGATTGGAACTCTAAAATGAAATAAGATTTTCATTTTTTTTATTTTTGAGTTCTCTGGATTTTAAAAGAGAAAGAAAAATATTTTATCTTTCTTGGCGCCAGCACACAAAATTGTGGTTACCATTCGTTTATCGATTACCGATCGATGACGCGCACTTGAACATCTCGGAAATCGAACATTCAGAGGATGAAATCTCAAATTAAGGTATGGCTTACTTTCGTACATCTATAATGTATGAACCCCAAAACCCAACATACAGAAGATCCAGGACAAACATACCTCAACACAAAAATCAACGAAATGTCATTTACCGATTTCCATTTGATACGGGAGACGACACGAGTCTTATGCCTGAACCTTATGTCTTTCTAATGAAATTGAGGATTCATTGCGAACCTCCTATTGTGGTTTCAAAACTAAATGTCACATGTACATTTGCCTTACGAATATTAAAGAATGTGCACGTACGAGTGGGTAGGCTCGTCATCATCAAATGTTTACTAATCATGCCTTCAACTGACCCAGATAATCATATATTATTAGGTATACAATTCTTATCAAATATTGGAGCTATCATCGACATACGAGAGCGCATCGCTACATTAAGGATGGGTGGTAAGGTAGTATCATTCAAAAATGGGATAGATCTTGACGAGAAAATTGAATTGGAGCAATTTAATGTAGGTGATGAGATTAGTGAAGACATACATTTTTCAGATTCTAGTGACGACATTCTCGAAGATGAACCACTCGAAGCGAAGATTGATTTGCTTTCACTTAACGAAGATTGATTCCTCTATTAATGGAGCAAATGACTATAACCAACAACGTTCATTGGGAGGCAGCCCATACTCATTATTTCTTTATGTTATTTCAATCTTGAGTAGGATACCTACCTTTAATATAGTTTTTTTATTTTCTCTCCTTTTGATTTTTTTTTGGATTTATTTTCAGAAGTCATGCTCTGGAGTAGCTTCATTTAGAGTGGGGATGATTGAGTTGTTTTTATTTTCATTGCCCTCATGCAAGTTCACATTATAAACTGGTTTTTTTGTTTATCTATTTTATTGACATTGGTAATTGGTTTAACATTTAATTCTAAGGTGTGTTGCATAATTAAAAGGTTGAAATGTCAAATAATTATGTGCTCATATTCTTAAACATAAATGATCTTAAAATAAAAATATATTATCTTCATAAAAATAAGAATCGTGATAGAATAGAAAGAACTAAAGAGAAACCCTTTTTATTTTACATTTTTACCATCTAATTATAAAATATACCTCAAAATTCAAAGTTAAACCAATCACCAAGGTCAAGGCACCACATAGATTTTCTTAAACTCCATTGACAAGCATCAAGCTTACGATAACTAATATATAATCTCTAGATTAAAAAAATCACCTAATCAATCTTATTTTTAAATAATACTTAAAATATCACCACAATCAAAGTCGATGGAACTTTTATCCACCCATAATTATCATTTCACATTCAATTGTTGGAATAAAAAGATTTAGTTCACTTAACTTAGCTATAAGCAGTCGAGCTAAATATTTTATTTGAAGATTCTTTCTCAACTTCCTTTCATATTATTATATCTCCCATTCTTCTTCTTAAGTTATATAAATTCATTTATTCTTTATATTGTATTCCTATGACTCCTTGCTTCATTTCCTTTAGAATTTATTATTATTTTTTATAAGAATTATTCCTCATAAAGGAGAAAGAACATAGAAAAAGAAGAGTGCGGGCAAATAACTGAAAAAACTTGGAGGAAACTTAAATTTCCACGTACCATGAGCAAACAAACCAGACCATAGAGCCACCTTCAGAGAACTTCACTAGCGTAGATGCGGAGGACGCAAAAATGGCCATGATGCAAACAATCTTGCTTCATCAAATGAGAACTCTAAGACATCATAAGTTCATGTTCCAAAACCAACGTGAGATTGCTCAAAACGTCTATGGATCAGAGCGAAGTAAGACTAGGAGGACTCAAGGTGGGGGAGCCAACATTCTTGTTCCATCACTCCAGTTGAAGATATGACATCTGGACGATGGTTTAGAGATTTTTCTTCTTCTGTATGTAATCTTATCCAGAGTGTTTTTCATGTGAGGTCTATGTTTGTAATACTTTGAATGAATGTGGTAAGTTATCATGATACATTTGCTTTGGTATGATTTCACACTTTGAGACAATGAAATGGTTTGATGTGTTAAATTAAATTATATCAAATTATGCTTGGATTTGTTTAAATTGTCTTTCCTTTTATTATTCATTCTTATGTTATGTTAGTTAATTATTTAATTTATTCTTTTATGCTTCACGAGATATTTTATATTTGTTGGAAACCCAACTTAATTCTAAAACCTTTAGGATAAGGTTTGGAATGAGTTTGAGGGTATTACATGGAATGAAGTATGAAGATGCAAAATATGGAAAAAACGAGAGGTAGAATCCATTTATTTATCCAAAGTTGATTGAATTTTTCAAAATTTCACACAATACACGAAATATCTTCCCATTTCATTTCATTTAACTTGGTTAGGAATATGAATATGATTATAATTTGATAAGGAATAGAAGTGATATATTATTATTACCCATGAAAATAGAAATTTTATTATGGAAAGGAATTGTTATACCCTATTCAACTTTACCTAGATTGTGTATACACTAAAAGAGTTTAGAGGGGATTGACTATTTTGTGTTAGACATTATAATGGTAGAAGATCAAAACGATAGTATAATATAAAAAATATAGATTTCTAAGAATCTTGTTATACAAAGATTATTGATTAAATATATTTATATATGTATTGAAAAGAACTTTTGCCACAATCGAGGAGAAAATAGGAAATTAGCCAATAACATTACTTAGTTGGAAAGAGTACTTCCTTTACTATTATGATAGTGAGAAGAGGTAACAAGAGTTTTTAAATGAGAATTAGAGAGACCCATAAATTCGAAAGGAAATGGAGAAGGGAATCTAAAGGTGGGGAAAATGTCAGGAATAATTCCTATAAAAAGAATAACATAATCCAAAGGAAATAAAGTAGGGAACCATATCAATAAAATATAAAATATAATTGAATTTATATAACTGAAGGAAGAAGAAGTAGATAAATAAGAATATGGAAGGAAGTTGAGAAAATCTCTTCAAATAAAAGATTTAGCTCATGTGCTTATAGCTAAGTTAAGTGAAGTATATTTTTTTTATTCTAACAATTGAATATGAAGTGATGATTATTGGTGAATAAAAGTTCATATCAACTTTGATTGTTGTGCTATTTTAAATATTATTTGAAAAACGAGATTGATTAAGTGATTTTAGCATCTTGAGATTCTATATTAGTTGTTGTAAGCTGGATGCTTGTCAATGAAGTTGAAAAAACCAATGTGTTGCATTTACCTTGGTGATTGGTTGAACTTTAAACTCTGAGGTGTGTTGCAAATTTATTAGGCTAAAATGTCAAAAAAGGGGTTGTTGTTTAGTTCTTTCTACTTTATAATGAATCTTATTTTTATGAATGTAATATCTTTTTATTTTTAGATCATTTCTATTTGAGAATAAGAGTATGTAATTATAAAATCAGAACGAGGGAAGAAAAAGAATATCATTGAGAGTCTTTTTTTGCTCGGGACCCCAAAGTGTTGAGTTTGTGGGTATTTGACAAGTCAATAATTGGACATGTATTATAGTTCATTTTATGATGATTTTATATGTAAAAGACTATATTAAATGAGGTGTTATCTTGTTTTTGATATTTTAGGTAATAACAGCAGAATATGAACAAATGAAGGAAAAAAATGGAAGATTATGAAAGAATTAATCGATTAAAAAACGTATAAGAACTCTCTTTTACATCTCCAGAGACCCACGACACTAATTAACATCATAAAAATAGCCACACATCATATAATTCATAAATTCATCAAATTAGTCTAAGTTGCTAGTGTTAGAGAATTACCTAGTTGATAAACACCTAGTTTGATCAACGCCTCTTATACTAAATTCATCAAATCCTTGTTGATCTCCTTCTTCTCCAGCAAGCTTTCTTAGCTCATAAGTTTTTAGAAATGAAAATGGTTTGATTGAACGTGTTGATCAATTCAATTATATATATTTAGATAAGATTGATTGATAGCCATTGATCCTAATGTACATATTTATCTCATGACTAATCTAATGGCTTACTTCTAGCTAAAATTCGCACTCACTCTCCACTATCTCTTTCTAAGTAACACCAATTTGAAATTTAATTGGTCTCTTGATGTGTCAAGAATCATCACATAGTTATTGTTTTAAAATGCTAACTTAGGTTACATCTAATATAAAATCAACTACAACCACATTAATACTACTATATAAGCTACACTAGCTTTAAACCAACTTACCACATCACTTTTTACTCTAATCCCATGTCGGCACATATCTCGAGGTGCGTTCACACTCACCTCTCGACACCTATATATAGGTAGGAGTGACTTAGTAGTTAGTGGTCTACACATATATAATACATTAGGCATACTCCATAACAAATTTAACATATACCTCGGCTACCTTGCCTCAGTTATTGCACGTATCTTGATGCAGGTCCCACGTCACGGGTCAGTGATCCTGATTAAGAGATTAAACTCAGATTTAGAAATCTGAGCCGTGAAAACTCTTCCCAACTAATGAAAACTTCGTCATCGAAATTGAACTTCAGTCAAAGTTATACCTGACTTAAAAGGTACAAAAATCTATTTTGCATATAGTTTTCCCATTCCCTAGTAAGCTCTGAATGACCATGAAACTTCCACTTAACTAACACCTTCAAGAGAGACTCGCCTCTCAATTGTTGTACCATTCGATCTAGGATTTGTACTGGCTATTCCTCATAAGATACATCCTCGCTCAGGTCGATATGGCTCAAATCAATCATCAATATCTCATCTACCTTCGACTTATATAGTCGAAGCATAGAAATATGGAAGGCTAGATGAATCCCTGACATCTTTAGAGGTAAATCAAGCTCATATGCAACCTTTTTGACCTGTCTTCTGATTTTAAAAGGCCCGATAAATCTCGGTGCTAATTTTCCTTTCAAACTAAACTTGTGAAGACCTTCCAAGAAGAAACCTTTAAATACATAAAGGTTCCCTCGTTGTACATGAGATCAATGTGATACATGTCTACGTACTTCTTCTGCCTCTCTTGAGCTCCTTTAAGCCTTATGTGAATTTTTCGTACATTTTTTGTGTAATTAACAACAATTTCAGGCCCCATTAATTCTTGGTCCTCTACCTCAGCCCAACGAGATGGTGAGCAACACGGTCTACCATATAATGCCTCAAATGGTGCCATCTTAATGGTAGCCTAATAACTGTTATTGTATGCAAACTCATAAAATGGTAGGTGCTCCTCCCACGATCCGTTAAACTTAAGTACACAAGCCCTAAGCATATCCTCGAGAGTCGAAATCAACCTCTCAGTCTTCCTATCAGTTTAAGGGTGAAAGACTGTGTTGAACTGTAGGCACATATTATACTA